>LT669788.1:5327540-7961550 GCA_900128785.1 Arabis alpina
GATGTGCAATCTGATTTCGGTTTCACAATTGGTCGATGAGTTGAATTGTGTTGGGTTATTCTCAAAGACTTGTTGTCTTTTGTATCATCTTAGTTCGCAAGGTCCAATTGGAATAGGTGAACGAAGAGAAGGTTTGTATTTACTTAATGAAATTAAGAGAATAAGAAGCTTGAAGAAAATAGGTTTTATGGCATCGATTGAACTTTGGCACAAGAGACTTGGTCATGCTTCCAAGAAGATGATTAAGAAGCTGCCAATGGTTGATAAAAATAGTGTTGGTTGTGATTTAAAGGCTTGTGATATTTGTTTTCAAGCAAAACAATGTCGGAGTGAGTATAAGCTGGGTTATAATAAAACAAAGGAGTGTTTTGAGATGATTCACTGTGATTTGTGGGGAACCATACCGCACGGCTAGTTTGTGTGGTTCATATTATTTTCTTACTATTGTTGATGACTTCTCTCGAGGAGTATGGGTGATTCTCCTAAAAGCAAAATCACAGGTTCGTTAGACTTTGGAGAATTTCTTTGCACTTGTGTCTCGCCAATTTGACAAGGTTGTTCGTGTGGTGAGAAGTGATAATGGTACTGAATTTATGTGTATGAAAGATTATTTCCTTCTGAAGGGAATTATTCATCAAACATCTTGTGTCGGTACACCGCAACAGAATGGGAGAGTAGAGCAAAAACATCGACACATACTGAATGTTGCACGTGCAGTGATGTTTCAAGCAAATATGCCGATTAAATTTTGGGGTCAATCCGTGTTGACTGTTGCACACTTGATTAATCGAACACCATGTGAGTTACATGGTGGAAAAAGCCCTCATGAAGTTCTATTTGGCGAGGCTCCAAGGTATAGTGAGATGCGTATGTTTGGGTGCCTTGCATATGCTCATAATTTGAAGCGACAAGGAGATAAATTTGCTAGTAGGAGTCGACGATGTGTTTTTGTGGGATACCCTTATGCGAAAAAGGGATGGACCTTGTTTGATCTTAAAACACGTGAGATTTTTGTATCTCGTGATGTTGCGTTTGTTGAGGAAAAATTTCCTTACTTGGAGGGAGAAGAATCACAAGTGGAGAATGTTTGCAATCCTGAGTGGTTGAGGAGATTTATGGATGAGAATGTTGAATTTCAAGATGAAGAAAGGGTGGTTCAAGTTGCTGAAACAGAAGCTGTATCAGTGTTTGTACCAGTAAGAGTTATAACATCTATAGCAGAATCTGATGCAGAAGTCGACACAAATGGTGGAATAAAGACGATATCGAGAACTGTACCAGAAGGGATTACAACATCTGCAACAAAAGCAGTTGCAGATAATGTTACAGAAGGTGTGATCGATACTGTTCAAGTTACAGAAACAGAGACTGCTTCAGGAACAAAGACTGCTGCAGGAACAGAGACTGATAGTCTGCTTCAGAAACTGTAACACAAACTATCTCAGATGGAGTGTTAGGACGAGGAATGAAACGACCCGACCCATTTTTTTATAACAATTAACCATTGGTCTTGGATTAGCATTCCCATAAATGCTATCCTCAATAACCAAGCAAAACAACACAGTCAAACTACAACCGATAGCCAACAAAATAAACCAACCAAAATAATTCCATTGAGAATAACTAAAACGGTTCAATATCAATAACCAACAAATTCCACAAAAATAGCAACCTAACCAGGTTCTAAAACAGAAATGGAAAACAACAAAATCACACACACGAAACCGAGACCCTAAATCATCTCCCTCTTCGTTGCCATGATTCCACGATCACAATTTGCCTTTACATGCATCACATGGAAAAAAGAGATGCGTGAGTATTATCACAAATACCCAGTGACGGTCCTCCCATCTACGACTGCGCACTCAGACGCGATGGATCCGCTCAGGCAAACATACACCAAACAATCACACAAACACAATCAAACGCGGCTCAACCACAACCCAACAGGCGGCCTGTCGATCGACACACCCATGGTGCCTGTCGATCGACACCCCTGTGCACACCTGTCGATCGACACACCCACGGTGCCTGTCGATCGACACACCCACGGTGCCTGTCGATCGACAGCTCCACAAAATCCTGTCGATCGACACAACCTCTAGGTGTCAATCGACAGCTCCTCGATCACCTATCGATCGACACAACCTCTAGGTGTCGATCGACAGCTCTCGTGTGACCCTGTCAATCGACACACACAAGTGCTGTCGATCGACAGGTCGTCGCAAACTCATAGGAAATCGACCAATATCCTCTCGGATCGATTCCTCCTCTGCGTTAACACGAAACCTGCACAAATAAACACAATCCAACAATCCACATGCAACAAACGAACATAAACAACACCAAACATCACAAATCAATCAATTCAACCTACCACATAACAACCCTAACGAATCCACCGGCCCATAAGCCATGGTCACGCACTCACCTTAGCCTAATAGTTGTCTCAGACCTCAACCTCTGGCAACTCTCCTCCTTTGTCTAATGAACAAGGCAAACCAAGCCAGTCGGTTAACCCAAACAGAAATAGTCGATTAAACCAACCAACCAAACCAATCCGGTTAACTAAACTAATCTGGTTAACTAAACCAAACCAAACCAAACCAATCCGGTTAACTAAACCAAACCAAACCAAATTAAACCAAACCGGTTAACTAAACCAAACCAAACCAATCTGGTTAACTAAACCAAACCAATTCGAGTTTCTCATAAACCGGATTATGGTTTTCTAAAAACAGAAACGAGACGCCGACTTCGAAAGCACACTGGGAACGGAGATTACCTCAGAATCATGATCGAAAACCTGATATAGAATTGTGAGACCGAGACCTTTCCAACGATATGTAGATCGTTTCCTAACTCGTTTTCCTTCGACGGAAAAACACCCAAGAAGTGGACTGATCGCAGATCCAATTCTGCACGAACCTCTCTCGGGAAAACAACAATAAATCTCAGAATACTCATCCAAATGACAATCCGATTTCGCCTAAACCTAAATATAAGAGTGAAGAACTTAGCCTAAAATTTTTACTCCAATCCAAACAGATTAGGCTATTCCATCATCTGTTCTTCTAAAACGCGTCAGAACTGTCTTCATCCCATTCCTATCTACGAACCAGCACAAAAGAACCTGCTCTCTTCTCTTTCAATTTCTCAGCCTCTTCCATGTTTTATCTGCACAAAACGGAGGCTACTCTCTTTTATACTCAAGCCCTAGGGTTCACTTAACCCAAACCAGCCAAACCGAACAATTAAAATTAAACCAGTCGGTCCAATTCAATTCTCTTTTCTAAAAAAATGTTAAACGGGCGTCACAATTCTCCCCCACTAAAACTGGATTCGTCCTCGAATCCTCTAGCACTACCCACCAAGCTAACCCCTGGCCAACCCGCCAGTCAAACCGGAGACTACATCTCCCAGACCCTCTCGAGGCTCACATCCGTCCTATTCACATAGACCCGTCTCAGATATTGATTGCTCATAGCTCATAACTCATAACCACCATCTAGCTCTCGGGATCGTCACCCCTCAGCTCTAGGTGTCTAGTATCAACCCACCTCAGTCCGTGCAGTCCTGACGGTGTCTGATACTCTACCATCTCCACACGTCAATCCATCAAGACACACAGTCTATCAAGCTCTCGGTATGCAAGATCTGCCAGAGGTCGCAACCTCCCAAACTATCCCCATACCCTCACGCTCCCAGTCCTCGCAGTCCTGACGAACGATCGGTATGCAGGGAACCCACTGTCCCCCGGAGAGACGCATCTCTCAAGATCTGCCGGAGACTCATCTCCAAGAAAGAACTAATGTCTATCTCTGAGCTATGCAATCAACTCCTAACGTCTATAATGCACCTCTGACCGGAACTACCTCCTAAGGTCTCACATGATATTCCCCTCCCAGAATACCATCTCAAACGTGATCATCTCAGATCACCCAGACCATCCCTCACCCTGGATGTCTCTGCAAAGTCTCCCCGGAACTAGACAATTCTAACCACCGTAAAACTTCTATTCCGAGACTCTCACCTACTCACACACACAAACCTCTAGAGTTCTCCCACCGAAACTGGCAAGTCCTATCCGCAATAAAACTTCTACTTCTGGGTTCTCTAACCAAAAACACATGACTCTCAAAGTCAAAACATAAGAAAAACACTTTCTTATTCCACTGAAAAATGTCATAATCGTTACAACTTAATGAAAATATAAAAATCCACAACCAAACACCTCACCACACACGGTGATCACAACACAAAACTGAAACTGGAACCCACAAAGAAAAACGAATTCACTCTTCGGCTTGCTTCTCAAACCACTTCCTGAACTTTGTTTTCATCTTTGCCTCTGGTTCCCAAGTCTGCTCCTGGATACCGTCACAGTCCCACAAGACTCTCAACAACGACACTCTCTTCCGGCGCAGAACCCTGATACTTCTCTCAAGAATCCTAACCGGCCTCATCCCAACAGTCAGATTTGGCTGAAGATCCGCAGAAATCGTCACTTCTACCTCCTCATAAGCATTGAAGCATCTCCTGAGTTTCGAAACATGAAACACATCATGGAATTTCTCCATAATCGGAGGCAGCTCCAACCGATAAGCAACTGGTTCCACACGTTCCACAACCCGGAACGGACCCATGTACCTCGTACTCAGCTTATCCTCGGATATGGACCTGTTCAGACCCCGCATCATCGCCATCTTGATATTCACCCGATCTCCGACTGCAAACTCCAACTCTGTCCTTCTCCTATCGGCATAAATCTTCTGCCGATCCTGAGCCTCTTTCATGTTCAGCTTCACAACACGGATATTCGCCGTCGTCTCGTGAACAAAATCAGCCCCAAAGATAATCCTCTCCCCCACTTGGGTAAAACACAACGGAATACGACATGACCTCCCATACAACGCCTCAAAATGAGCCATTCCGATACTCGCCTGAAAACTGTTGTTATATGCGAACTCCACCAAACTCAGGTGATCCGCTCAGTGACCACCCCAATCTAGCACGCACATCCTCAACAAATTTTCCAGTGTCTGAATCGTCCTTTCGGACTGCCCATCCGTCTACGGATGATTAACCGTACTCATGTGCACCTTAGTGCCCATCTCAGCCTGAAAAGCTCTCCAGAACACTGAAGCAAACCTCGGATCTCGATCCGACACAATACTCGCTGGCACACCGTGCAACCTCATAACTTCCTTCACATACTTCTTAGCCAAGGCCTCCACTCCGTCTGTCTTCTTAATGGCCAGAAAATGTGTTGACTTAGTCAGACGATCCACAATCACCCAAATTGCGTTATAGGTCCGAGAAACCGACAACCCTACCACGAAATCCATAGTGATCATGTCCCACTTCCACTCTGGAATGGGTAAACTCTATAATAAGCCACTAGGAACCTGATGCTCAGCCTTCACCAGCTGACACACATTGCAAGCTGCAACCCAATCTGCCACATCTCTCTTCATCCCGACCCAATGATAATACCGTTTCAGATCCCAATACATCTTAGTCGCTCCCAGATGAATCGAAAACTTACTCGCATGAGCTTCTCACAGAATTTTCTGCCTCAAGTCCTCATCTTTAGGAACACAGACTCGTCCATGCACTAAGATAGTCCAGTTAGCAGAAACCTGATATTCGGAACCAGTAGCCTTGGAGAGATCTAACAACATCGGATCTTTCTCCTGAGCTACTCATATCCTGCTCAATAGATCCGCCTGATCCGCCGCCGCTAACCCCAACGGTTCCTCTGAAGTAACACACAACCTCAAAGTACCCAGCATGCTCACAAAAGCCTCCACATCCCGTTCCTGAGATGAATCATACCTCTTCCGACTAAGAGCATCCGCCTCTAGCTAAGTTCACCGCGATGGTAAACTAAAGGTAACACTCAATCTTCTACAACCACCGAAAACAACCCTAACGAATCTCTTACTGAAAACACCTCTCATCACTTCCGCCTCCTAAACCAAAGACCACCGAAAAGAAACCTACTCTTCCAACCACTTCGTCATGGAATAAGTCGTACTCTCAAGGCCTTTTGATGCAACTCCTGAAATAATCTGCCATTCCGAGAAAACTCCTACACTTAGTCGCATTCATCGGTCTAAGCCAAATCTCAGCTCGATTGCATCTTAACTAGATCCACATAAACTCTACCTGCAGAAACAGTAAGACCTTGAAAACAGATTCCCCTTGCCAGAAACTGCACTTGCTCAACCTAGCAACTAGCTCTTACTTTTGCAACTACCCCAGAACTGCCCTCTCCTTGCTCATGCTTCTCAGGATTCTTCGAATACACCAAGATGCCATTGATGAAGTTAATCACGAACTCATCCAGATACTCCTGAAAGGCTTCGCTCATCAACCTCATAAACGCAGCTGATGCATTCGTCAACCTGAAAGGCATCACCACAAACTTAGAATGACTATACCGAGTCCTGAAATCCGTCTTCCTGCCATCCAACTCATCAATAGAAAATTGGTGTTAACCGGATGCCAAGTCATCTTTGAAGAACCAAGTAGCCCCTCATAATTGATCCAACAACTTATCAATTCTCGGAAGACGAAACTTGTTCTTCATAGTGACTTGGTTAAGCCCTCGATAATCGAAGCACAACCGGAAACTACCACAATTCCTCAACACCATACACCGGTTCTCCCCACGGTGAAATACTCGACCAAAAGAATCTTACTCAAGAAAACCTCTAGCCGCGTCATCGACTCTTCCAACCCTGCTGAAGCCATCCTGTAGGGTGCCCAATATAACGTCGTCGTCCCAGGCTCTAACTCGATCGTGAAAGGATCCGACCACGATGATGGTAATCCCTACAACGACCGAAAGATATCCTCACACTCCTGGACAACCCGAATATCCCTCACTGCAACCTCACCTACCGACTCTGCCAGCAAAACAGTCTCCGAGTAAGCCTCGCAATCTCTCAGTTATAGCCTCAGCCTGCACCCAAGAGATCCCGAGACTCTCAGAAGTCGGTTTCACTCCCTTACAAACCAACTTTCTCCTATTATGCTCCAACACAACACGACTCTGGTGACACTCCAGATGAACTATGTACAGATCAAGCCAATCCATACACAGGATGCAATCATACAGTTCAACTAGACTGTACACCAAGTCCGCTGTCATCCACTTACCAGTCAATAGAAACTCCACGCCTCTCGCCTGGCCATGAGTAACTAGAAACTTCCCTTCCGCAACCATTACCGGTCCAACCCGCTCACTAGCGCCACTCCGAAGAGATGAAGCAATCATGCTCCAGAATCGAACAGCACGTGAAATTCACCACTGCCCACTACAAAGGCCTCCACACAACTCCCATGTGCTAAGAAACCTAACAAACTCGCCAACTATGACCCATGCTTCCACACCCGAAACATCCTTGGCCACTCTATCTCAACCCGGAAGTATCCTCCCACTTCCTCTTCTGTCCCTACATAAGCTTGCCGCCATGCCAGGAATCACCTGCTGAGGCTTAACAGACTGAACAGCTGGGCTAACTACCACAGCCTGCTCTCTCGAGTCTCGACAATGCCTCCAGCAGTCTCAAACAACTATGCTCTCGAAGCATACTTAGACACTATGCAGCGTGTCTTCCATTTGATCAAGTCCTCTCAAGAACCTCCTATCTCGGGCCTCCTCGCCCTCCATGCTCCTACCAGCATGAACCAGCCCAAACCATGAGCAGATTAACCCCAAAACATACCCACGAACTAATCTCTCTCACAGATCCAGTTCCAAAGACCTCGTCTCTAAACGATCCGCAGCCTCTCGAGGAAAGAACTTGGCATCACACACTGCCCAAAAGTCTGACCAGGCCAACTCTACTTGTACACTCCTCGCTCCAACACACCACTCGCAAAGGATCCTACACCAATCCTCAGCACTCGTTTCCGTATCCGCAGATAAGACAGAACCCTACCAACAACCGCAGCACTCAGCCGCACCTCTGCCACTCGTGGCATCACTGGAGCCTAACTCGTACCGCACTCGGTAACCGCTCCTAAAACTGCTGAAGCCAATCCGCCAGACGATCTACTCGACCCTGAGGCCACCCGCGGGCGCACCCGCACTACCAACCTCACGCCGCACTCTGAGCCGCACTCCCGGCCAAGCTCACTCACTAGTGCCCGCCACAACACCTACTGCAATAGATCTATCAGACGATCAACTCGTCACCTGGATTCCTCCTGCGGGCGCACCCGAACAACGAGCGAATCTAGCACTAGCTCAAGTACCAGCCTTGGCCCCACAGCCCTCACACCGGCTCTCACACAAGAACTCCCACTGGCACTCGCACTAATACACAGACCCTCCTGATGTGTCTACAGAACTACCGCAGTCTCAAACATGGAACCCTGAGCCGCATCCCCAGCCGACTCACTCATTGGTCCCCGACCACAATCCTGACCTCCACAGTCACCACGGCCCCCACGGCCACATTCTCTAGTGCCTCTAGCCAACACAATGCACTACCACAGTACACAAGCTATACACTAAAGAATGACAAACAAAACACACAACACACTTACCGTGGAATCTCTTTGAAGGCTCGAAGGAAGATGATCTAGAACCCCCAAACACATAGAATTGCAAATTTACCAATTTCAATCCTAACAGTTCTAGCCCGTCCTAAAACCGTATCGCTCTGATACCAAACTGAAACGACCCGACCCATTTTTTTTTTTAACAATTACCGTCACAAGGAATGAGAAAGGAAAAAAACTTCTGTAAAGTTGCGTGATTACATACATAGCACAGCCGTTCATGTGGATCAATCTATACTAAGAGAGGATTCAAGGAGCGAGTATGGACTTGAGTTTTCTTAGCTAGTATAACTGCAGGAGTTGTACCTAAGACGTTTTCTGAAGCGATGCAATGTCCAAAATTTAAAAATGCTATGAGATTGGAGATTGAAGCTTTGGAGTTAAATAAAACTTGCTCCATTGAAGAGGAGTAAATGGGTATATACTATTAAGTATAATGCAGACGGGACGACTGAGAGATACAAGGCGCGTTTGGTTGCGCTTGGAAATCGACAGATTGAGGGACTTGATTATGATGAAACGTTTGCTCTGGTTATGAAAATAAGCACTGTTAGCTTGGTTTTAAAAGTTGCAGCTGGGAAAAATTGGGAGCTGCATCAGATGGATGTTTATAATGCATTTCTTCATGGAGATTTGGATGAAGAAGTATTTATGAAGCTGCCTCAAGGTTTTAGTACTTCTAAGAAGGGAATGGTACGTTGCTTACACAAATCATTATATGGATTGAAACAATCTCCGAGATGTTGGTTTGCGAAGCTCACCAAGGCGTTACTGGGTTATGGTTTCTTGCAAAACAGATCTGATTATTCTCTTTTCTCCTTGGTGCAAGAGAATATCCAATTGCATGTGCTAGTGTATGTTGATGATCTTGTGGTAACAGGTAATTCTCCGGAGCATATTCAGAAGTTTAAAGAGTATTTGAGTGGACGTTTTCATTTGAAAGACTTGGGAAAGCTGAAGTATTTTCTCGGAATAGAAGTTGCACGAAGTGAGGAAGGTATTTACTTATCAAAGAGAAAGTATGCTCTTGATCTTATTTCTGATGTTGGGATGCTTGGTGGTAAGCTTGTGCGATTTCCGATGGAGCCGAATCATCAGTTCGGAAAGTCCACAGGGATGTTACTTAGTGATCCATAAAAGTATAGGAGGCTTATAGGGTGGTTGGTTATTTGAAAGGATCTCATGGACAATGAATTCTTTTGAAAGCTAATTGTGATTTTCATCTGACAGCTTGGTGTGATTCAGACTGGGCTGGATGCCCTATTACGAGAAGATCGTTAACTGGATGGTTGGTTCAAGTTGGTGATTCTCCTGTATCGTGGAAGTCAAAGAAACAAGATATTGTGTCATGTTCGTCAGCTGAAGCAGAGTATCGTGCAGTGGTTGCTGCGTGAAAGGAATTGAAATGGATAAAGAGCGTTTTGTTTTCTATGGGTATTGAAATATAGAGATGTTGGGTTTTGACTTTATGTATAAAAGCCTTTATACACATAATTAGGTTAGGGTTAATTATCTTCTTTGTATAAAATACGTTAGAGCCGTCGCTCTTGTAAATCATTCAGAAATATAAATAAATTATTTTGGATCTTTGAATATTCTTTTATTAATTTTGATTCCCATAATTTGAAATATTTATCATCATTTTCCAAAAATTCTTGAAGGACCACCAAACATTATAGTTCTCCCCCAAAATCGATTTACAGAAAAATAATTTTGTCTCACATAATCCCAACCAATATCAGATATAACCTGATTAGCACTAGCCACACGAATAATCGTCAGATTATCAACATCTACTATTGAGACATCACAAGCGTATGCATAAAGATTTGGTTCATCGTACTCAACTTTTAATCCATTTCCCATCGGACTACTCTTTGAGTTTGGAATCGTAAACACTTCACCTCCCCAAAAAACATCGTCTGCGTCGTACGCTAAATCAGTGAAGATGCGAGATGCCCAAAAACCAATAGTTTTTCCTTCATCTCCTAAGTTCAACCACCAATTTCCATTAAGTGGATCCTTATAAAAAACAAGAAACACACAAGTTTAAAGACAAGAAGTTACATTTTGATTACTATATGGTTAATAAATTTATCGATTAGAAATTACTTTGATGGTTTAACTTACTCGGAAAATGAAGAATCTAGCTTCGACCATATTCACTCCGGTGACTGAAACTTCGGGAAATGCATAATCAAGAGGAATATCGGTATTCACTATCACAAAACCGGGACAGTTCGTATTGAAACAATGTTGCTCTCGTGTCTATCCATTACAAAACACAACACAATATCAATACAACTAAAGAATTTTTTTTTGTTAATAATACTGATTAAGACTATAATTAATGTTATGTTTTTACGTAAACAATGCTACAAAAATGTATATAATGCATGGGAATATGGGATGCATAATTGTATATAACTAGCTTACATGCAAATATGCAAAGAACCGACAACGATTATCTCCATATAGCGTCGGATTGAGCTGTAAAAATATAATTTAATAATCGATAAAAAAATACATAATTATTAATACAAAATTTATGTAGATTTACTTATTCGAACAGTAGTATTGGAGTATTATGTTATACCGTCCAACCAGCCTTGATGAAATCTGAACCGTTGGATACTTTGATTAAACCGGAAGAGAACTGAAGTTGGTTAACAAATGGAGTTTGGTATAAAGTGAAATGTGCATCTCCTCCTAACTTCTTCATATTTATCCAGTCTGGTCGGACTCTACCTCCTGCTGACTATTGGAGGATATAAATGTATATAAATATTTAACAATTTCATAAAATCATGGACTATATAATAAAATGAATTGAGGTAAAAGGAAAAAATGAAAGATATAAGGAGAGTTTACGCACGTGCAAACCCGGTTCGGAATTGGTTAGAGGATGAATATTTGAGTCAAACATTTGGTTCAATGATTTTTGTCTTATAAGATCTTCTTTGGTGGTTCTCCTAATTGGGACTGTGCCTCGTGGACATCTAACTCCTTTCAAGGTTACGGATTTAATTTTCTTGGTACGACGTCGTTTTTGTTTTTCTCCATTCTCAACTTTCTTTGGTTCTTTGCTTGGTTTCATCTAGTTCTTTGGTTCTTTGTTTTTCGACATTTTCTTTGGTTTTAATAGGCGATTTATTCATAA
This sequence comes from Arabis alpina, assembly GCA_900128785.1. Classification (NCBI taxonomy): domain Eukaryota; kingdom Viridiplantae; phylum Streptophyta; class Magnoliopsida; order Brassicales; family Brassicaceae; genus Arabis; species Arabis alpina. Next base: position 5,339,278 of record LT669788.1, read on the forward strand.
GCTTAAGTTCTCTCTCTAATTCCAAATCTTCTTCTTTAGACAACTCTCTAATAGGTTTTGCAGCATAACTTGTTAACATAAGAGCGTCTAACACAAAAAATTTCACACAAAACATTTTTCGACAATGACTATATTTTTTTATAAGAACTTGTTGGTTATTTTCTCCAAGATATACACACACGTATATATAAGAGCTCTTATGAGAGTTAATACGTTTTTTGAGTTCATGAATAGTTTGACAATGGGTAAATGCAATTAATATGTGATTATTAGGAAGCTTAATTTTTGTCTGACCAAATCTTAAATTGTTAATTAAGGAGGAATATGCTTTTGGAATATTTTTGAGTTCATAATATACTAGTGATTTTCTTTTATTATTCAATGAATTTAGTAGGCCTGGGCAAATGGGTATTTGGGTCGGGTTCGGATCGGGTTCTATCGGGTACAAGTTATATCGGGTCTATAAATTTAATACCTATACATGTACCTATAAAGTTTCGGATCGGGTACAGGTCTAGGTCTTCTCGGGTACATCTTCTGGTACAGGTTTAGGTTGTTCTTGTTCTTTTATGTTCGGTTGTGTTTTAAACTTTTTTCTCCAAAAATCTATAAAAAATAACATGTAATATGAAAAATATTTCAATCAAAAACACGTTTGAAATACCAAATCTAAATATTAAATTATTTGAAAATGTGACAAAATATACTAAATCTAAATTTCAAACTACTTAGAAATGTGATAAAAGATATATATAAGGATGAGCTTACGGGTACAGTTTCGGGTTCAGGTCGGGTCTTTTCAGATACAGGTTCTATCGAGTCTATAAATTTTATATCCATACATGTACTTGTAAAATTTTGGGTCGGGTACATGTTCGGATTTTTCAAGCTGGGTACAGGTTCGAGTATTCAGGTTTGAGTTACATGTGAATCATTTTTGCCTCTAGAGATCATATTATAGACTGAAGCAGATGGATCAATCCCTGAACCAATCATCTTCTCAACCAAATCTCAGCTTCTTTCAATTTTCTTTCATTACAAAGAACTCCAATCAAATTAACATAGCTAGCAAAATTTGGAACCAACTTTTTCTCTTCCATCTCTCTAAACAACCTCAATGCTCTATAAGAACTACCTTCTCTACAATACCAAAGAATCATCATGTCGTATATAACCTCGTTCGGTTCTAACTTCTCTTCATTTAACTTTTACATAATAGTTTGGTAACTTTTTGTATAGTTCCATGATCAATGAATCATGTAGAGTAAAGAGGCGTGAAAAGTTAGGAAAAAAGCATCTAATCAATAAAAATCTTAATTGCTATGGACTTGTTAATTATCACGACAATACACACGTACAATACCACATATGCATTATCAGTAAATATGTTATATTCTCATACAAGTAATGTGGAATAATCATAGACACATTCATATACAAATGATGCTTCTTACACATTATAACTGATTTTTCTAACCATTACAATTTATTTATTGAGCTTGACGTATCCGCAAAGCATCATACATAGTGTCAACTCTCATGTAGCCTCTCTCTCTTTCTTCTATCCACCTGCACCTCACGTGGTCGCCTACGCTGCTTCTGCTTGGTATCTTTATGGACTCGGTGAAGTTGTTGGTAGTAATGAGACTCGTTATGGTCACGTTCAAGCATCTTTACCAAAACGTCGTCTTGCTTGTGTCTATGATGCGTTCTTCGATGATGATTATGAGTTTTGACACCATGACGATGATGAGGACGATGGTTATGGTGATGGTGATGGTGATGGCGGTTTACAGTGTTGTCTCTAGTGTGTAATAATAATCTTCGATGGTCTGAATCGAAATGATCTTCGTACCAATCGTAGAATGGATCAAAGAGTCCTTTTTGATGCAAGAGCCAGAGAAGGACGCAAGCTGTGACAATTTATATGTAAAACAAACCGTTAATCATCGTGTTATTAAGATAGCGATTTGCGGTTTGAAACGCTTACCGGTTGGGAAAAGAGCGAGAAGGAGACCGAACATAACCATCCAGCTTAAGCAAACGTATTGAATGTGGCAACTAAAGTCGAAGAAGCTCGAGCATTTGTTTCTGCATAGATTGATTCATATTAAAGTTATCACAATTTTCAAAGAATGTTAATTAAAGTGTGTAAGGGTACCTGCAAGTGTCTCCGGTGATGAAATTGACTAAACCATTGACGAGTTTAGTCCACAATAGCCTAATGGAATCAAAGAAACCTTTAGGACGAGTCTCTGGAATTTGAAATGGGTTAGTAACCTGCATGTTGAAGACAATGGTCACATAATGATCGATATTGACATTAATCAAGAATCGTTTGAAACTGTAGAGGAACCTGAGTTCCATTGTCGAGTACAGTAGCGGTCGTGCTGAATTGACACTCGGCTCTGTCTACTTCGCTAAACTGAGAGTCCTTGAGTATAGCTACACAAAGAAAACATAGCATTTTTTGTATGCAATGATCAAGAAATTGTATAAGAAGAGAGTTTTAGTACTTGTACCTGTGCATACATATTTTGCGGCCTGGTCTTTCGTCGGGTACAGTTTAAAGGAACCAATTGTAACCGCTTTCGGTTTTATAATGAAGAATTGCTCCTGAAACAACATCAGTTTGTATCATTACTCTATAACAACACTTGCTCTTAGAAGATTAAATGAGACTTAGTTACCTCAACGAACGCCACACCTTTAGAGCAATCGAACTGCGTAGGACGAAACAAAATGCGAGTAATACACCGAGAAAAATATCTATCTATCAAACTCATGTTAAGGTTCAGTTTTTGAATAATACCGTTAAGCTATAAGATGCTTCAACTTCACCAGTATTCTTAGTTGTGACTGCAGCAACTCCGAATTGTGTAAGTGCTTCGAATGTCGGTATAGCGATGTTTATGATCTTGCCAGGGCTCCTGCAAACCACAGATAAAGTTACTTAGTTTACTTCAAAATCAGAATTTCCAAAACGTTTGAAAAATATTTACCTTTGGAAAACGTATTCAATATCATCAGCTCTTAGTTCAATCATTAGATTTGTGTTGAGTGTTTCTGTGACCCCAATGGAGAACGAGTGAGGTCCCACATTCTGTATCATGTCAAAAGAAAACTCTGATAAGCCAGCAAAACAAATCTTATGTTATATTGATTCAGAAAACAAGTAAAAGCTGGAAACATAACTGGATGTTGATTAATCCTCTCATATCTTCCATCCAAACCATATATAGGAAGTTGATGTCGGTCAATCCGGTTCACATCTGCCTGAAATAAGACTTGTTATCAGTGAGAACAGAGAAGCTAAAATGTAAAAATGTTATATGTACCGACCTCGCGGTAGTTCCATAATTGATTATGCAAGCAAGTCCAATACGGTGAGCCACAGAAGTTTGGTTGAGTGTTGAAAGCTTCATAACCAACACCGATTTTATTACATTCTAAACCATCCAATGTAAATCTCACTCTCTCAAGAAGCATCCACATTGAATAGTTTCCGCCTAAAGATCCTGGTTGTCCTGCTTCAGCCGCCTTTTTTTCACCGGAAAATTCAATTTTAATACCATAATATGGCGCACGATATAAAGGATGTCTAGTGGATATATAGTAGTTACCTCTCTTGGGATTGCAAGATAGAAGTCTTCGAAAGACGGAATACTTGTGTAACCAGCAAAGTCTCCTATGAGATTAACCTTAAGAAAGTTGTCATTTGCAGTAGCTGTTCTATTTTCAGGACCAATGATCACTTCCTACGAACAAAAACAATCATAAGACCGACTAAGTCTGAACAAAACCAACTTGGAAAACCAAAGAAAAAGGAAGGATTGATGAAGAAAACATACTGAAACTTTAGTTCCGGTCTTCAACTCAACACGCACACTAAATCCTAATGTTCGTTGTCCAATCCCGAAAACATGGAACCTAGAGAACACAAATCAAGTGTCCAATGCATAAGGATTCAGCATATTTTGGATCTTGAGGATAAGAGTCGATGATAAGAGTCCATACCAGTCACCTGGAAATCGAAGGCAATGCGCGGTATTTGCCTTGCCTTTTACCATCTTATCAACTAATCAAAGTCAAGAGAAGAAAATGTGAGTCCAAATATAGTTTAAAAAGAAACAAGAGAAGAGAATGTTAAAAAACCAAAGAAGCACATACAGATATCTCCACAAGATGAAGGCATTCTTCGTTGCGGTCCACATGGACAACATATCGGCTGAGTCTGCTCCAAAACGTTACCTTTCTCATCCCGCAATCTGTCCGGTTATCAGTAGAAATTAGTGAAATATAACTCATAAAAACCAAAGTGATCAATTCATGCATGTAAAAAACTAATTTTCGGACAAAACGTAGTACAACAATCGCAAAAATAGGCGAGAAATGACTTGATTTCTTGATATCTCAATAACAAAAGCTGCTAAAACGTAGTAAAACAGATCATAGAAAACAAAACAAAAAAACAGAGAGGTTTTAAGCAATCCTTGCCTTTCGCAGATTTGTACAATATCTGGTCCAGCATCTGGCTCACATTTTCGAGTCGTAACATAAAACTCTTGAGGTTTGTAAGGTACATCCTGAAACATTAAGAAAACTTTTCAAATGAGTGAAAAGTGTTAAGATGTTACAATTACACATCTCAACCAAAATAACATAGCTAGACCAACAAAAATATAATTCATGGCGAACATCTCATAACTACACATTTAAACCAAACTACATTACCCTAATGTAAGTTAGATCATATAGAGCATATGCTGCTGATTTGTTCACGGTAATAACCGGTGGAATCCGTACGGTTTGCATATTGCTATTCGAATTATCTTCGACCTCGACGATTTCCGCTACAATCGAAGCCTCTCCTCCACTCTAAATTCCTCACAAAACAACAACAAAAACACAAAATTGATGAATCACAAACACACACATTAAAAATGTAAAAATTGTAGGGGAATAAAAGAGAGGATTACGTACGGATCCACTTGGAATAGCGAGATTCAAGACTATCTTGGTTGAGCAGTTTAGATTGAGTGAATCGGTGGATGTTTTCTCACATTTCTCAAGCTTTGATTTCGACAGAATCTGAGTTCCGTCAACGACTTCGTTAAACACTCCGAGACAAATACCGGCGATTATACAAGCCATCAACAACGTCACGTTCTCCATTTCTTCTAACACAAATTACTCTCTGTTTTTTAGACGCCAAATAAAAATTGAGGAACTGCTTCTTAACGGTTGCTTTGGTTTTCTAATCTGTTGGAGTTTTAAACCGTCAATTACAAGCGAACCGAAGTAAACCAATGCATGTATAACCAACAACCACTAACTTTACTCATAATTCATAAACGTACCATGCATTATATGAACATTTTTTATCGTTAAAACACATAATCATAATGGCGACATATGTTTCGATATTGTTAATAACCATAAATTTTTCTTGTAATCCGAGAAACTCTATTGTTCGAACAAATTCCTAACAGAGACAAAGCTTCGTTGACAAAAGATAAGGTTAGTATAGGGAACCAAACACAACTTCTAAACCAAAGAAACAGTCACATGAGTCTTCGTAATAGTATAAATGGAAATAAAGGATTGAATTTGCAAACAAAGCCAAGATTTACAAAGAAACAACAAAAAAAATGAAAAACAGAGAATTCTGAGAAACAAGAAGGGTTCAGAATCTTCCAAACGCTAAACAAATCAATGAAAACGAATAAAATAAAAATCCGTTGGATTCATGAGAACAAACCCTAGAGAAAACGGAAGAAAAATGGGTTTAGAGTCGCCGGAAAAACCAAACCGGAGAAGGCGGTTGCAAGTGGAGCGGGAGTGAGTGGGGAAGTTAGCGTCGACGAAGAAACCCTTGCTTAAAACAAAAGCATCGGACGGTTACAGATATATTTTATACCTTTTTTTAATTGAAGATAAAAGCTTGACCGTTGGATTTCAATTATCCATGTTCTTGAATTGGGCCTTAAAATGGAAAAAACTATAAATTGGCATCCCACTGATTTTTTTTTTGTCGATTGCATTTGGTAACAAATTAATTTGTGGGACATAAATTGATGTTCATACAGAATTGAAGATTGTAATACTAAATAGATTTTTTTAATTATTAGTTGAACTGAGAATAACAAAAACATCAAAATCAAATGAATATGATCATGTATAACAATACTTGTTGGAGCCAAATTTTATATTCTTTTATTTATTTTGTTTTTCATATCTGTATCATTTTCCAAAAATTCTTGAAGGACCACCAAACATTATAGTTCTCCCCCAAAATCGATTTACAGAAAAATCATTTTGTCTCGCATAATCCCAACCAATATCAGATATAACCTGATTAGCACTAGCCACACCAATAATCGTCTGATTATCAACATCTACTATTGAGACATCACGAGCGTATGCATACAGATTTGGTTCATCGTAATCAATTTTTAATCCATTTCCCATCGGACTACTCATTGAGTTTGGAATCGTAAACACTTCACCACCCCAAAAAACATCGTCTGCCTCGTACGCTAAATCAGTGAAGATGCGAGATGCCCAAAAACCAATAGTTTTTCCTTCATCTCCTAAGTTCAACCACCAATTTCCATTAAGTGGATCCTTATAAAAAACAAGAAACACACAAGTTTAGAGACAAGAAGTAACATTTTGATTACAATATGGTTAATAAATTTATCGATTAGAAATTACTTTGAGGGTTTAACTTACTCGGAAAATGAAGAATCTAGCTTCGACCATATTCACTCTGGTGACTGAAACTTCGGGAAATGCATAATCAAGAGGAATATCGGTATTCACTATCACAAAACCGGGATAGTGCTGTAAGTGCATATTTGGGCTAGATCGAATGACAACGAGCAAGTACGTGCATAAAGTAAATTGACACAAGGAGTTTTTTAACGAGGTTCGTTTCCTACATCCCCGGGACCATGTCCAGAACAAATCCATTATAAAAAGAAGCAACCTACAATTGCTATATGGATACCACACCACTCTTTTCTATAACATGGATCATAACCTGAGAATCATCACGATCTCTCAGTAACACCAACAGACAGATCTTGTTTTTCTGATCTTCTTTGGTGGACGACGCCACACACACATGTGTGCCTCTCTCAATGAAACCCTAGGCGCGTAAGTGTTTTCGTCTACGCCTCTAGGTATAAATACTCACGTCCTAAACCCTAAGGACTCTCCAATTCACGTGGGCTTCAAGCCCATGAGTGACAAGGCCCACGGCCAATCTTATCAAAAACTGCTTCAGCATCTGCACTGCTTCAGCCTCTGCTTCAGCTCGGTTTCACCTGCTTCAGCTCTTCAGTATCTTCAGTCTTGGGTCTAAAACCTGTAGCAATCACACTTTCAATCTCTCCCTTTGTAACAGAGTTTTAGAACATATGCTTACTTAGTCGCATACACTTTGATGATCTTCAAGCTTCACTTCGGTTCAAAGCTTCTAGTGTATCAACACTAAGCACACAAGATATAACATCTTCATTCTCCCCCTTTTTAACTTAGTTTGATACTCAAGCATCTTCTTCTTTCTTGTTCCTCATACAAGATGCTTCGTTGACAAACTGATTTAGCCAATATAATCAATCTCCCCCTGCTTGAGTGCACAATTAAGTTAAAAATTCTCATGTTGATCATAGACAACCCTTGTAGTACTTCATCCCTCCGTTTTTTTCACACCTCTTTTCTTTTGACTTGACCTTAGTCTTTTTCAGACACTACTCCAGACTCAACCACAAACTCATTTCATCTCAGCACCAAACTCAATCAGATGGATGAATAAGCAGAAGGTTCCATAATCTAATTTCACCAACAGCCTTTGAACAAACAACAACAAATCTCAAACTAACCGTTAGCTTACAAATCCCACCGTTGATTATGAAGTTGGATATGCAGTTATTAAACTCTCAAAATTTCAGAAGGATCGAACTCCATATGACCTTCCAAATAACCTCACGAAAATACTCCATCGAACCCTTTTTTTTTCTGAAAATTTTCAGATATGGATGATAAGTTGACAACTTTCACAGAGAATTGCGGAAGAGGATTAATCTTGATTGATAAACCGCCACTTTAAATCTCTTCCTTGCAATGAGATCTTTCCTGGGACACCTTGTTCGTGACCTGGGTCTACATGAATCGGCGGATATACATCTTTGAAGTTAGCTTCCCGTTCACTGCATGTTTCAGATTGCAGGTTTTTCTGCATATTTGGGTAGAAGTAAACACTCCTAACTTTCACAATTTACCTCCGAATTAAGTTCCGTTTTCTCCTGTGGAAAGATGACTTCGTTATCTTTGCAACCATACCAATATCATCATTTGTTTTGTTCGGGTCCGCCGGGAAAATAGCCTGCAATATGGCTTGTCGCAGTGGTTCCGTTTTTTCTTTTCTTCTCTTCTCCTGATTCTTCTCTTGTCTTCTCTCGAGCCAACCATTAACTCAAGCTTCTTCTTGCTTCTTCTTCGTTAACACAAAACATGATTGAACCCTAATCTCAGAAACACATACCTTCATAAATTCAGAGATACAAAAACTCTTCTTCTCTTCACTAACTTGAATCTAGCCCCAAAAACCCAGATCTTATACCCGAAAATAAGTTTAACTTCTAACGAGTTAGGCTCTTGATACCAATTGTAAGTGCATATTTGGGCTAGATCGAATGACAACGAGCAAGTACGTGCATAAAGTAAATTGACACAAGGAGTTTTTTAACGAGGTTCGTTTCCTACATCCCCGGGACCATGTCCAGAACAAATCCATTATAAAAAGAAGCAACCTACAATTGCTATATGGATACCACACCACTCTTTTCTATAACATGGATCATAACCTGAGAATCATCACGATCTCTCAGTAACACCAACAGACAGATCTTGTTTTTCTGATCTTCTTTGGTGGACGACGTCACACACACATGTGTGCCTCTCTCAATGAAACCCTAGGCGCGTAAGTGTTTTCGTCTACGCCTCTAGGTATAAATACTCACGTCCTAAACCCTAAGGACTCTCCAATTCACGTGGGCTTCAAGCCCATGAGTGACAAGGCCCACGGCCAATCTTATCAAAAACTGCTTCAGCATCTGCACTGCTTCAGCCTCTGCTTCAGCTCGGTTTCACCTGCTTCAGCTCTTCAGTATCTTCAGTCTTGGGTCTAAAACCTGTAGCAATCACACTTTCAATCTCTCCCTTTGTAACAGAGTTTTAGAACATATGCTTACTTAGTCGCATACACTTTGATGATCTTCAAGCTTCACTTCGGTTCAAAGCTTCTAGTGTATCAACACTAAGCACACAAGATATAACATCTTCAAGTGCGTGTTGAAACAATGTTGCTCACGTGTCTATATCCATTACAAAAGCACAACATAATATCAAGACAATAGAGCAAAATAGTTATAAGATAATATTGATTAAGACTATTTTTTTTTTTTCAACCTAATTATTAATTAGAAAACCCCACCCGAGTTGGAAATCCAAGTGGATACAATGTTGCTTACATAAAAAAAATTAAAAGCTCGTGATTAAGAATATGTTTTTACGTAGCAAAAGAAAAAAGTATTTATAAAATGCATGGGAAATATGGGATGTATAATCGTATATAGCTTACAGGAAAATACGCAAAAAACCGGCAACGATTATCTCCATATAGCATTGGATTGACCTGTAAAAATAAAAATCAAGCAACAAAAAATTACATATTTACTAATAGTACTAGTATGTGTAAATTGAATTATTTGAAAGGTAATAATATTATCATGTATACCGTCCAACCAGCCTTGATGAAATCTGAACCGTTAGATACTTTCATTAAACCGGAGGAGAATTGAAGTTGATTAACAAATGGAGTTTGGTATAAAGTGAAATGTGCATCTCCTCCTCCTAACTTCTTCATTTTTATCTAGTCTGGTTGGACTCTACCTCCTCCATACTATTGGCGGATGAATATTTGAGTCAAACATTTGGTTGAATGATTTTTGTCTTACAAGATCTTCTTTGGTGGTTCTCCTAATTGGGACTGTGCCTCGTCGACATCCAACTCCTTTTAAAGTTACAGATTTTATTTTCATGGTACGACGTCGTTTTTGTTTTTCTCCATTCTGAACTTTCTTTGGTTCTTTGCTTGGTTTCATCTAAAAACAAAATTTGAGTTTATAGTTTTATGAAAAATTAAAGGAAATGAAGCAATTGTGGCATAATCATATTATTACAAGATGAAAATCATGGTTTGTTAAGAGAGCATGATCAAATGCAGGTTGTTTATAAAAATCTATACAATCGTAGATCTCACTATGTTTGGTCTGCATAAAAACATTATAATAAAATATTTTTAGAATAAAATTAAGATATGTAAAAGTTTCTTTTCAATGAAGATAAAAATGATAAAATATTAAAACTCTAACCTCGATGGTTTTAATAGGCGATTTATTCATAAGCTTAAGTTCTCTCTCTAATTCCAAATCTTCTTCTTTAGACAACTCTCTAATAGGTTTTGCAGCATAACTTGTTAACATAAGAGCGTCTAACACAAAAAATTTCACACAAAACATTTTCCGACAATGACTATATTTTTTCATAAGAACTTGTTGGTTATTTTCTCCAAGATATACACACACGTATATATAAGAGCTCTTATGAGAGTTAATACGTTTTTTGAGTTCATGAATAGTTTGACAATGGGTAAATGCAATTAATATGTGATTATTAGGAAGCTTAATTTTTGTCTGACCAAATCTTAAATTGTTAATTAAGGAGGAATATGCTTTTGGAATATTTTTGAGTTCATAATATACTAGTGATTTTCTTTTATTATTCAATGAATTTAGTAGGCCTGGGCAAATGGGTATTTGGGTAGGGTTCGGATCGGGTTCTATCGGGTACAAGTTATATCGGGTCTATAAATTTAATACCTATACATGTACCTATAAAGTTTCGGATCGGGTACAGGTCTAGGTCTTCTCGGGTACATCTTCGGGTACAGGTTTAGGTTGTTCTTGTTTTTTTAGGTTCGGTTGTGCTTTAAACTCTTTTTCTCCAAAAATCTACAAAAAAATAACATGTAATATGAAAAATATTTCAATCAAAAACAAAACAAAACGTTTGAAATACCAAATCTAAATATCAAATTATTTAAAAATGTGATAAAATATACTAAATCTAAATTTCAAACTACTTAGAAATGTGACAAAAGATATATATATATATAAGCATGGGCTTACGGGTACAGGTTCGGGTCGGGTCCTTTCAGGTACATGTTCTATTGGGTCTATAAATTTTATATTCATACATGTACTTGTAAAGTTTTGCGTCGGATACAGGTTCGAATTTTTTAAGCCGGGTATAGGTTCGAGTATTCAGGTTCGGTTTTTATGCCCATGCCTAGAATTTAGAGATCTCATGAATTTATTCAAACCAAATATTTTTGCTTTTTTTTAGGTTCTTTTTCTGGCTTGAGATTAGTTTGCTAGCTCTTGATTTTTAGGAAGCTATCTTTTTCTTTTGTTCCACGAGATACCAATTTGTTGGTAGATTCGTTAGCTAAACAAGCTTTTTTTTTCTTGTAATTTATCGACGGTTTCGATATAATCAATAAAATGCAACGTTTTGACAAAAAAAAAAATCAAACCAAGTCGGATTTATGATGGATCAGATCGGTGATACAAATTCTTTGAGTTAATAAACGTGTATGTGTAACGTTTGCTTCTTTATCACTTCAATGAATGGTTATATATGTAACGTTTTGGGAGAACATTTTACACGTTTGAAATATAACGGCTACTTATACATTTGTACATATTAGTACTTCTCCAACAACAGGAAAAATACTAATATGTACAAATGTATAAGATATTCAAGCAATTTGTAACATCAACTGTGTACTTTATTCAAAGTGAAACTGCTCTTATATCATTCGTTTGAGTTACATGTGAATCATTTTTGGCTCTAGAGATCATATTATATTAAAGTTATCACAATTTTCAAAGAATGTTAGTTAAAGTGTGTAAGGGTACCTGCAAGTGTCTCCGGTGATGAAATCGACTAAACCATTAACGAGTTTAGTCCACAATAGCCTAATTGAATCAAAGAAACCTTTAGGTTTAGTCTCTGGAATTTGAAACGGATTAGTGACCTGCATGTTGAAGATAATGGTCACACAAAGATAGACATTGATATTAATGAAGAACCATTTTGAAAATGTAGAGGAACCTGAGTTCCATTGTCGAGTATAGTAGCAGTCGTGCTAAATTGACACTCGGCTCTATCTACTTCGCTGAACTGAGAGTCCTTCAGTATAGCTACACAAAGAAAACAGAGCATGTTTTGTATGCAATGATCAAGAAATTGTATAAGAAGAGAGTTTTAGTACTTGTACCTGTGCATACATATTTTGCAGCCTGATCTTTCGTCGTGTACAACTTAAAAGAACGGATTGTAACCGCTTTCGGTTTTATAATGAAGAACTGCTCCTGAAACAACATCAGTTTGTATCATTTCCTCTTAAAAATGCTTGCTCATAGAAGATTAAATGAGACTTAGTTACCTCAACGAAAGCCACGCCTTTAGAGCAATCGAACTGTGTAGGACGAAACAAAATGCGATTAATACACCGAGAAAACTCTATATCTATTAAACCAGATGTTAAGGTACAGTTTTGAATAATACCGTTAAGCTATAAGATGCTTCTACTTCACCGGTATTCTTAGTTGTGACCGCAGCAACTCCGAATTGTGTAAGTGCCTCAAATGTCAGTATCGCTATGTTTATGATCTTACCAGGGCTCCTGCAACAACAAATAAAGTTAACTAACTTAAAAATCAGCAATTTACACAAAGTTTAAAGACTTATTACCTCAGGAAAACGTATTCAATATCATCAGCTCTTAGTTCAATCATTAGATTTGTGTTGAGTGTTTCCGTGACTCCAATATATAACGAGTGAGGTCCCGCGTTCTGTATCATGTCAAAAGAAAACTCTGACAAGCCTGAAAAAGCAGTTTTGTGGCTAAATTTTTATGTTTGTCTGTGTATGAGCATAAAATAAAGAACATATAGAGTTTTTTCACGAGGTTCGTTTCTTACATCCCCGAGATCTAGTCCATACTCAATCCATTAGAAAAAAGCAATCTACAATTGTTATATGAATACACATCATTCTTTTCTATAACATGGATTTAAACACCAAGAGGCAGATCTTGTTTATGTGATCTCCTCTCTGGTGGACGACCTCTCTGGTGGAGGACGCCACACACACATGTGTGCCTCTCACAATAGAACCCTAGGCGCGTAAGTATTCTTGTCACCGTGTAGTCCTATTTAATCTACCACCACAAAATCCTAAGTTTCATGCTATGTGCGCTTTTGATCTCATTCATAATTGGGCTTTCTAATTCAACAAGACTCCATCTCTGTTTTATTCTGCGTGTTGGAACATCTTTCTTGTTGTTCCAGCATGATGCTTCAAAAACCTCTCTTTCAAAGCCGGCAAAATAAATCTTATGCTCTATTGATTCAGAAAACAAGTAAAAGCTGGAAACATAACTGGATGTTGATTAATCCTCTCATATCTTCCATTCAATCCATATATAGGAAGTTGGTGTCGGTCAATCCGGTTCACATATGCTTGAAATAAGACTTGTTATCAGTGAGAACAGAGAAGCTAAATTGCAAAAATGTTATATCTACCGACCTTGCGGTAGTTCCATAATTGATTATGCAAGCAAGTCCAATACGGTGAGCCACATAAGTTTGGTTGAGTGTTGAAAGCTTCATAACCAACCCCGATTTTATTAAATTCTAAACCATCCAATGTAAATCTCACTCTCTCAAGAAGCATCCACATTGAATAGTTTCCGCCTAAAGATCCTGGTTGTCCTGCTTCAGCCGCTTTTTTTCACCGGAAAATTCAATTTTAGTACCATAATATGGTGCACGATATAAAGGATGTCTAGTGGATATATAGTAGTTACCTCTCTCGGGATTGCAAGATAGAAGTCTTCGAAAGATGGAATACTTGTGTAACCAGCAAAGTCTCCTATGAGATTAACCTTAAGAAAGTTGTCATTTGCCGTAGTTGTTCTATTTTCAGGACCAATGATCACTTCCTAAGAGCAAAAACAATCATAAGACCGGCTAAGTCTGAACAAAACCAGCTTGGAAAACCGAAGAAAAAGGAGGGATTGATGAAGAAAACATACTGAAACTTTAGTTCCGGTCTTCAACTCAACACACAGCTAAATCCTATTGTTCGTTGTCCAATGCCGAAAACATGGAACCTAGAGATGACAAATCAAGTGTCCAATGCTTAAGGATTCTGCATATTTAGGATCTTGATTATAAGAGTCGATGATAAGGGTCCATACGAGTCACCTGGAAAACGAAGGCAATGCGCGGTATTTGCCTTGCCTTTTACCATCTTATCAACTAATCAAAGTCAAGAGAAGAAAATGTGAGTCCAAATATTGTTTACAAGAAACAAGAGAAGAGAATGTTAAAAAACCAAAGAAGCACATACAGATATCTCCACAAGATGAAGGCATTCTTCGTTGCTGTCCACATGGACAACATATCGGTTGAGTCTGCTCCAAAACATTACCTTTCTCATCCCGCAATCTGTCCGGTTATCAGTAGAAATTAGTGAAACATAACTCATAAAAACCAACATGTGAACAATTCATGCATGTAAAAAACTAATATTTTGACAAAACGTTGTACAACAATCGCAAAATAGGCGAGAAATGACTTGATCTCTTGATATATGTTTAACAAAAGCTGCTAAAACAAAGTAAAACAGATCATAGAAAAAAAAACAAAAAAAAAACATAGAGGTTTTAAGCAATCTTTGCCTTTCGCATATTTGTACAATATCTGTCCAGCATCTGGCTCACACTTTCGAGTCGTAACATAAGACTCTTGAGGTTTGTAAGGTACATCCTGAAACATTAAGATAACTTTTCAAATGAGTGAAAACTGTTAAGATGTTACATTTATACATCTCAACCTAAATAACATAGCTAGACCAACAAAAATATAATTCATGGCGAACATCTCATAACTACACATTTAAACCAAACCACATTACCCTAATGTAAGTTAGATCATATAGAGCATATGCTGCTGATTTGTTAACTGTTATAACCGGTGGAATCTGTACCGTTTGCATATTGCTACTCGAATTATCTTTGACCTCGACGATTTCCGCTACAATCGAAGCCTCTCCTCCACTCTAAATTCGTCACAAAACAAAAACAAAAACACAAAATTGATGAATCTCAAACACACACATTAAAAATGCAAAAACTATACGGGAATAAAAGAGAGGATTACATACGGATTCACTTGGAACAGCGAGATTCAAGACGATCTTGGTTGAGCAGTTTAGATTGAGTGAATCGGTGGATGTTTTCTCACACTTCTCAAGCTTTGATTTCGACAGAATCTGAGTTCCGTCAACGACTTCGTTAAACACTCTGACACAAATACCGGCGATTATACAAGCCATCAACAACGTCACGTTCTCCATTTCTTCTAACACAAGTTACTCTCTGTTTTTGAGATGCCAAATAAAAATTGAGGAACTACTTCATAACGGTTGCTTTGGATTTCTAATCAGTTGGAGTTTTAAACCGTCAATTACAAGCGAACCAAACTTAACCAATGCATGTATTATGTATAACCAACAACTACTAACTTTACTCATAAACGTACCATGCAAACAATGAATATTTTTTATCGTTAAAACACATAATCATAATGGCGACAAATGTTTCGATATTGTTAATAGGGTTAATTACGCTCACTTTTTGAGATTCTTGTTTCACATAACACACTTTTTCTGGGAGACCACCTTTTTCAACTGTTGAAAATTTTTAATGACCAATTTGTCCTCAACAATTAAACGAGAGAAACAAAAGTAATAGGATAGATGTGCATCTAGTTGTAGAAAAGGATAAATATAGTTATATTACATAAGATCTGGACCATTGATGTTTTTTTGGTTGTAATTATAAATCTGAAAAATATGCATTTTTCTTCTTCTTCTTCTTCTTCTTCCCAATTATTATAGATCTTAAACAAATAATCCACGCTCTCTCCTCTTCATCTTCCCATATCTATAGATCTCAAACTTTTAGCCATAGATCTTCACCAAAATCTTCGCAAAGGTCAAAAATTTAGAACTAGAAAACGTTGGCAAAATCATTGAAAAACTAATCTCATCTTTATTTATCATCACTATCTATAACTAAGAGTCTATAAAACTCTCAAAGCAATATTCTTCTTTCTTGTTCCTCCTTTAAATTTCTCTATCGATCTCGTCGCCGCCACCACCAATCTTGTGACCACCTCCACCAAACTCGCGTATGTCACGTTTTTGTTTGAGAGCTTCGATTTGAAACTTGCTTTTCGATTCTCCACCGACGATATTCTCCTCCGTGATAAGCTCGATGCTCTTGTCCTAAGCTCTTCAAATTCGTGTGAGGATTTGGTTGAATTGGAGACTTAGATTTCATATTAAGCTTGAAAAAATCTGATTAATCTAGTGAGATTGTTGATTAAACTACTTCTAATATTCTTACTCCCATTTACACACATCTGAACAAAAATTTACCATCCATATACCTGCATTCATACACATGCATTCAAATGCCCATCCATAACTCATCGTCATATATGGAGAATGATAGGTTTATTCAGGAGAGGTTTTATGGATGGACTGTAATATGTGGATGTTAAATATGAGCGAATAGTTATGACGGAGGAAAAATAGTTGCCGGAAATAGTCGCAGGCAACGTTCGACAAAATGTCTGAAAGAAACTTGATTTCGCGGAGCTGCTTGATAAATGGGTGCGTTATATTTTGGCTATGCCTCTGCTTGTGGGAGATTTAGGTGGGCTTGAGCAAGGTATATGGGTCCATGCTTACATCGACAAATACAAAGTTGAGATTGACATTGTCTTAGGTACAACTTTCATTGATGGGCAAGAATGTATGGATTGTAATATGTGGATGCTAGATATGTGGCATTTCTCGGTCATGAATCCATGGCGAGTCCATTGTTCCGGTTCTTCTCCTTCCTCGCTGTCCCAACTCTTGTCTTTTTCATGCCTTGTTTATGCGAAAGAGATTTTAAGTTTGTGTATTTTTAAATATTGTTGATGATTTATGATTCGGATAAGAAATAAAAAACAAAATTGTGTAATAAAATTGTTTCATGGACATATTTATGTGAACAACAAAAAAACAATTACAAGTTTTGGTTTGCTTTTATTTCGATTTCTCATAGCCACAATAATTTATGTAGAACTATTAACAATGCAAAAGAGATTCATAGTTTCCAATTGTCAATGACTTTGAATTTTGTTGTACTTGTGCAGAGGCAAAATTTGGGGTTAACAAACCAGAATTGCTTCATAAAGAGTTCATGCTCAAAGACATAACCAGGTATTTCAGATCACAAAAATGTTAGGTTATGATCTAAAACATGGATGGGCTCGTATGGATTGTAATATGTGGATGCTATATATGAACGATTGAATGATATAATGTGCCATGTAATTAACCTACCACGTATTGTCCATTTGGATAAAGGCCATTTATGTCACACTGTCTACTACGATGGTGCTCAAAAGCTTGTAAAAATGATAAGATTCAAGTTTAGATATTTGAAAGAGAAACAAATTCATCACATTTGATCAAATTCAATAAACAATGAAGACTAAGAAAGCCAATAATTCATAAACAGAAAAATGCTTTCAAACTTCTTGTTTTAATGTTAAATATGTCTCCACGGTTATTCATCCATGTTCATCTATCCATGAATATTTGGTTAGATTGGCTTGTCCATACAAAAGACTTTTTGAGTTGCCCAAATATCAACTTCCAACTTGCTCATTTTTCTTCAAAGCAAAAGAAGCATTTGCTAAGTCCTGCAAAAAAAAAAAAATATATCGAAACAAAACAAACACAATTAATGTTTTAAATTAGGTAACATATGAAAAAGAACTTTAAACAACAATTCTAAATTCTAAAGAAGAATGGTAACAAACAAACAAAATATATCTTAATTTGGGTAACAAACAAACAAAATATGTCTAACAAGTACAAGAAACCACAATCAAAGTGAATTAGTAGAGTTGGAGACTTTACGATCTCTGTCTATGTCTTGTTAGCTTTAACTAACTTTTCTGAATTTGGGTATTGGAAAAAAATTTCAAGCACCTGCTCAACACAATGTCCACAATTATATTAAAAATCTCTATTACAAATTTATTGAAAAGGCATTATCATGAGTAAGTATGCATATAACATGAACTTGAAACACAATCTCCAAACCACAATCTCCAGAGTACATCCACACATCACCATCCATTAGATTTACCATCCATACCAATACATCCATAAATCACTATCCATAATTCAAATATCATATCAAATAACAAGCTTATTCTCACCTCGTACACAAAAGGATTCAGTCACATGAACACGAAGCTCTACCGTTGGTGTTTATCAAAAATCGTTGAGAAATGAAAGTAGAATAAAAATCCAGGATACAAAAATTGAAACAAGTTTTGCTTATGTAAATCCTAACAAGAACGAACATGAATTCGATTGAAAAAAGATGAAGAAACAGAACAATCGTCAACCATCATTGACTCCTCCATAATCTAACACAAAAGAAGTAATCGCCGTAAGAAGCATTAGAGGAAAGCTAGTCTCCGATGGAGAATCCACCACCACAACAATAGTAACCGAAGCTTAGATGAAATAAAAGAGAATCAATATGAACGGTGATAATAAACAAAAATTCAACACCTGGATAATAAACAAAAACTCAATAACAAAAGCTGCTAAAACATAGTAAAACAGATCATAGAAAACAAAACAAAAAAACAGAGGGGTTTTAAGCAATCCTTTCCTTTTGCATATTTGTACAATATCTGGTCCAGCATCTGGCTCACACTTTCGAGTCGTAACATAAAACTCTTGAGGTTTGTAAGGTACATCGTAAAACATTAAGAAAACTTTTTAAATGAGTGAAAAGTGTTAAGATGTTACATTTACACATCTCAACCAAAGTAACATAGCTAGACCAACAAAAATATAATTCATGGCGAACATCTCATAACTACACATTTAAACTAAACCACATTACCCTAATGTAAGTTAGATCATATAGAGCATATGCTGCTGATTTGTTAACTGTTATAACCGGTGGAATCCGTACGGTTTGCATATTGCTACTCGAATTATCTTTGACTTCGACGATTTCCGCTACAATCGAAGTCTCTCCTCCACTCTAAATTCATCACAAAACAACAACAAAAACACAAAATTGATGAATCACAAACACACGCATTAAAAATGTAAAAACTGTACAGTAATAAAAGAGAGGATTACGTACGGATCCACTTGGAACAGCGAGATTCAATTCGATCTTTATTGCGCAGTTTAGATTGAGTGAATCGGTGGATGTTTTCTCACACTTCTCAAGCTTTGATTTTGACAGAATCTGAGTTCCATCAACGACTTCGTTAAACACTCCGAGACAAATACCGGTGATTATACAAGCCATCAACACCGTGACATTCTCCATTTCTTCTAAGACGAGTTACTCTCTGTTTTTGAGACGCCAAATAAAAATTGAGGAACTGCTTCTTAACGGTTTCTTTGGTTTTCTAATCTGTCGTAGTTTTTAAACCGTCAATTACAAGCGAACAACTAATCCAATGCATGTATTATGTATAACCAACAACTACTAACTTTACTCATAAACGTACCATGCATACGATGAACATTTTTTATCGTTAAAACATAAAATCATAATGGCGAAAATTGTTTCAATATAGTTAATAATCATAGATTTTTCTTGTAACTTGAGAACCTAAAAAGGATCAGAAATTTTGATCCGAGGAACTCTATTGTTCGAACAAATTCCTAACAGAGACAAAGCTTCGTTGACGAAAATCAAAACAACAACCAATCTAACCCAATACCCAAAATCCCAAATTAAAGGTAAGAGAGAGAAGAGAAAAGAGGAAGAGACTCACATGACACAAATTGGAGATTTCAGTGGCCGAACTACTCTTTGGATTACAGAAGGTAAATGGAAGATTAGAGAGATTGGTTAAAAATTCATCTATATGCAAGACCCATATCATCAAATAACGAAGACTCTACTGATTTTTTGTTGTTGTAGATTTATGATCAAAATAATGAAACCGCAAAACAAAATCGAAGGAGGATGAGAAGAAGAGTGAGAGAGAATAGAGAAATTCTCCATAAATATTCTGTCTAATTAATTAATTTTTTTTAAGATTAGAACTAGATGATTGACCCACACCGACACCGTGTGCGGATATAAAAAATTATAAGAAAATATAATTAATTTTAGTGTTTTAATTTTAGTGTTTAGTAATGTGGTTTATCATTAATTATATATATTTTTAACTTATATACATGTAGGAAATTAATATCTGTAAGATACTATTTTGGGTGTCGTTGAAAAATGAGGAATTTTTCGTTTTGTAATTTTTGTATTTTTGCTGAAATATAAATTAACAATGTAAAATTTGGTAATTAACAAAATAATATAGAAAAGAGGAATTTTGGGAAAAAATGATTAAAAAGAGTTTAAAATTTGAAAACTACATCTAGTGTTTATCAATCAATCATGTTTTGCTTCATTTGCCTTATGTTTCTGATGATAAAAGTCCATGCATAGTTAGAACCAAGTATAGACTTGTAGATTAGTGGCATGACCAATTAAAAACTTACAACATGAGGCATTTACTTTTTAACATTATGGGACATAGAAAATCCTCATTATTAAAATTATATATATAATATATATGTATATTTTATGTAGAATCATGAACATCAAGAAATTTAGAATTACATATGTTAGTTGTTTACCTTTAGTCACTCAATTTTGTTGTTAAAAGTAATTAACCTTCAACAACAAATTCCTTATTAACTGGATTTGCTTCTTTGGAGCCACCGTGACCATGTGGTATGCAAAGCCTCTGGAAACTTTGCAATTTCTTTCACCCTTGCATACTCAAGGTCAATTTTTTTATTGATAAAATGATAGTAAAATAATTCAAATTTAGAAAATAAATCATGCAGTTCGATTCCAAATTGTCATAAGTAAATACACCCAAAAAAAAATCGAAGCAAAAAAACAACAGTTAAAACTCAAAATCTAATTGGATGAAATCCAAGAAGAAGTATACGAATTATATTTATTTATTTTTGCAACATACATATTATATTTATATATGTATTATATATGAGTAAATAAAAAATTAGGGATAAATAATCAAAAAATCTTTGTCAAAAATTATTTGATTTATATTATTCAAATTAAATGAGTGAGTTTCAAAATATTTAGGTGAACCGCAAAAAACAAAATCTAAAACACTCCTAATAAGAAATTTGGTCCATCTATTATAATATTTATAATTGAAAATTTTCCAAGCTATTGCATTATCACAATTATTCTTATAATTTTAGTTAAGGTTCATTACTGTTCTTTAATATAGTATGAAATTCTAAAAGGTTAATTAAGATTGTGATTAAGAAATTTAATAAAAGAAGAAATTATATATTCTCGAGACTACTCTTGTTTGAATTATGGTATTTTAGTATTTATTAAATTTTGAAAACTAAATGTTAACAAACTGTTTTGTTATTAAATTGAGATAAGGTTGGAGAAAATCCATTATTTTCCATTATTCTAAATATAATTTCTGTTTTGAAATTATAAGATTTGGAGTTATTTAGTTGCTAAGATTTTGGAAACAAAAAGATGAAATTAAATTATTTATTTAGATAATACGGATTTTTGTAACTTTAAGTATTTGTTGTTAATTAATTAAATATCCAATGATATAAGAGGATTAAGTCATGTCATATTTTTATTCAATCAATGTCATCATTTTTAAGTATAGTCATCACTTTCTACTTCCCTTTTGATAGGAAGGGGATTAGAAGTTGAACGAACGTAATCTTATTAGAATATTCTATTTATTGGATATGCTATTTTATTATAATATTTTATTTTGGTATCTAATCTCTACCTAATTCAATTAATAAAATCTTATATCGATAAAAATGGTAAATTTTTTTGTAAAGAATCGAAAATTTCCAATCGCATACTAAAATGACGAAGTTTATGATATAGATTACTAATCGCATACTTCATCAGTTAGCCCGATAATGATGACAAAGTCACCAATCGCATGTAAGTCATTAACTCGTGCATATGAAATAATTTTAATTGTTTTATGAATGAACTCTATTTTTCAAACCACGAAGTCTAATATATTGCTCTTATTTCATTGTAAAGAATCTAGATATGCCATTTAGTTATCGGAAAAAACCAATAAATTTTCTAAAATAATTTTATGAGATTTGTGATTTTGTGATCTTTGCAAGATTTTACCACCCATTTTTTTTTACCATGTTTATTCTTTTTTTTTAAATTTGTTTTATTTAATAGTATTTTTTTAGTTATCCAATGATTTTAGAAGGATTAGCCATGTCACAATTAATCCAAAGACATGTCATCATTTTTTAATCCATGTCATCATTTTAAACCAATCAAATTATAACAATTAATTAGGCTAACGAAAGTGACTTGTCTTTTAATAGGAAGGGGATATAACATATTTTGGCCAACAGAGAAAAAACTATAAATTGGCGAGATAAAATGGAGAAAACATCCCATTGATTTTTTTTTTGTTGATTGCATATGGTAATTTGTGGGACATAAATTGATGTTCATAAAGAATCTCCTTTAGGGGAAGAATTGGAGTCCTCTAAGCCCCTCCACATCAGGCAAAATGCTGAATTTTCTCAGCCTATCGTTTGGCAACCACAATAATCTCAATTCATTCTTAAATATTGTCTTTAAAAAAAACCCATAATTAACATTTAATCAAACAACATTATACATTCAACAAGAAATGCTAAATATTTCCACCAATGAAAGAACCATGTCAATCCTTATTACTCCCTTAATTTAAAAACCAAATTGCATCAACTTCTTCTAAAATTATCGCCCTCTCGAATTCATCTTCTCTGTTAAGTTATTGTCAAATTAAAACTGAAACTCATTGTTTCTTGCATCTTCTTGTTGACTGCCTTAAAAATCTCCAAACTAGCGAATCGTTAAAAGCTCTCACTCCTAAGATCCTATCTTCTTCTTTTTCTTCCTCTTCCTTCTTCATTGAACACAAATCTCAAAATTATAAACCTAAATTTCCAAATTCAAGGATCTCGAAATTGATATTTCGAGTCAATTTCGTGAAATCGGAGATTCAGATTGAGAGAGGACTCGAATTCGAAATGGAAAAGACTTTTTCCGCCATGAAAGTGCTAGAGGTCGTGAACTCGGTTTACTCTCTGTCTCTCTCTACAATAGATCCAGTGGAAGCTTAGGGGTAATCGACGCGATGTGTGGGTGTGGAATCATGTCGCTTTTTTATATTGTGGAGGCGGAAGCTGATCTTGTTATGGCGAACGGTGCTAATCGGAAGGTAATTACGGATAATCTGAGTAGAGTTGAGATAGGTACATGAGATGATTGGAGATGGGTCGTTACGCATTTTTTACCTAACAAAGCGATGAATGAGAGATATGGTTGGGCATCTCTTTGATTTGATTGATATTGATTCGTTGGGGAGCGATTCAGCGTTTTTGAGGAATGCGTTTAATGCGATGAAATTGGGTGATTTGCTTCACTTGACGTCTACTGATGGTTACTCTTTCGGTGGTATTAGACCTTACTAGTGAGTGTAGTATACAATAGAATGTTTCTTGCTTTACATTTTCCGGATTTATTCGATTTTGTTTGCTGCTTTGATTAGAACATGCTATGATTTAGAGACTAAGGAAGTTGTTAAACATTTCTTGGTTTGCTTTGGTGTAGTTCCTTAGCAGCTTATGGAGCGTTTATTCTGCCAATGCCATTTGGGAATGAATAAAAACACCAACTCCATCGTCCTCTCCGTTTCAATCGCTTTTCTGGGACTTTTCCTTTTCAAGCCTTAATTACAAAATTTCGTTCTCATCTCCACAAAATATGATTCCAAAAACATTGAGACCTTTTGCATACCAGATGGCGATCAAGTATGTCGGGTATTGTTTGATTAAGGTGAAGAATTTAAGAGATTTTTTTTGTTTCACATATCTCAAGAGACTCTAATTCGAAGAAGTATCAACAAGCAAGAATGACTATTGATGATGATGTTTTTTGTCGATTGCATATGGTAACAAATTAATTTGTGGGACATAAATTGATGTTCATAAAGAATTTAAGATTGTAAACTAAATAGATTTTTTTAATTATGTACCTACTGCCATACACACAACGATTTATACAATATCTGGCTCACACTTTCGAGTCGTAACATAAAACTCTTGAGGTTTGGAAGGTACATCCTGAAACATTAAGAAAACTTTTCAAATGAGTGAAAAGTGTTAAGATGTTACATTTACACATCTCAACTAAAATAACATAGCTAGACCAACAAAAATATAATTCATGGGGAACAACATCTCATAACTACACATTTAAACTAAACAATTAAAACTCTAAAACCAAACCACATTACCCTAATCTAAGTTTGATCATATGCTGCTGATTTGTTCATGGTAATAACCGGTGAAATCCGTACGGTTTGCATATTGCTACTCGAATGATCTTCGACCTCGACGATTTCCGCTACAATCGAAGCCTCTCCTCCACTCTAAATTCGTCACAAAACAACATCAAAAACACAAAATTGATGAATCACAAACACACATATTAAAATTGTAAAAATTGTAGGGGAATATAAGAGAGGGTTACGTACGGATCCACTAGGTACAGCAAGATTCAAGATAATTTTGGTTGTACAATTTAGATTCCCTGACTCGGTGGATGTTTTCTCACACTTCTCAAGCTTTTATTTCTACAGAATCTGAGTTTTGTGTCAACAACTTCGTTAAACACTCCGAGACAAATACTAGCGATTATACAAGCCATTAACACCGTCACATTCTCCATTTCTTCTAACACTAGTTACTTTTTTTTAGACGCCAAATAAAAATTGAGGAACTGCTTCTTAACGGTTGCTTTGGTTTTCTATTCTGTTAGCGAACCGAACTAAGCCAATGCATGTATAACCAACAACTACTAACTTTATTCATAAACGTACCATGCATACGATGAACATTTTTTATCGTTAAAACATAAAATCATAATGGCGAAAATTGTTTCAATATAGTTAATAACCATAGATTTTTCTTGTAACTTGAGAACCTAAAAAGGATCAAAAATTTTGATCCGAGGAACTCTATTGTTTGAACAAATTCCTAACAGAGACAAAGCTTCGTTAACGAAAATCAAAACAACAACCAATCTAACCCAATACCCAAAATCCCAAATTAAAGGTAAGAGAGAGAAGAGAAAAGAAGAAGAGACTCACATGACACAAATTGGAGATTTCAGTGGCCGAACTACTCTTTGGATTAGAGAAGGTAAATGGAAGATTAGAGAGATTGGTTAAAAATTCATCTATATGCAAGACCCATATCATCAAATAATGAAGACTCTACTGATTTTTTGTTGTTGTAGATTTATGATCAAAATAATGAAACCACAAAACAAAATGGAAGGAGGATGAGAAGAAGCGTGAGAGAGAATAGAGAAATTCCCCATATATATTTATGTCTAATTAATTTATTTATTTTTAAATTAGAATATAACACATTTTGGCCAACTGAGAAAAAACTATAAATTGGCGAGATAAAATGGAGAAAACTTCCAACTGATTTTTTTTTTTTCGATTGCATATGGTAATTTGTGGGACATAAATTGATGTTCATAAAGAATTTCCTTTAGGGGAAGAATTATAGCCCTCTAAGCCTCTCCACATCAGCCAATATAATGAATTTTCTCAGCCTATCATTTGGCCAACTCAATAATCTCAATTCATTGTTAAATACTGTCTTTAAAAAAAAACCAAAATTAACATTTAATCAAAAAACATTATACATTCAACAAGAAATGCTGAATATTTTCCACCAAAGGAAGAACCATGTCAATCCTAATTACTCCCTTAATTTAAAAACCAAATTGCATCAACTTCTTCTAAAATTATCGCAGTCTCGAATTCATCTTCTTTGTTAAGTTATTGTCAAATTAAAACTGAAACTCATTGTTTCATCTTCTTGTTGACTGCCTTAAAAATCTCCAAAACTAGCGAATCGTTAAAAGCTCTCACTCCTAAGATCCTATCTTCTTCTTTTTCTTCATCTTCCTTCTTCATTGAACGCAAATCTCAAAACCATAAACCTAAATTTCCAAATTCAAGGATCTCGAAATTGATATTTCGAGTCAATTTCGTGAAATCGGAGATTGAGATTGAGAGAGGACTCGAATTCGAAACGGAAAAGATTTTTTCCGCCATGAAAGTGCTAGAGGTCGTGAACTCGGTTTACTCTCTGCATCTCTTTACAATAGATCCAGTGGAAGCTTAGGGGTACTTGACGCGATGTGTGGGTGTGGAATCATGTCGCTCTGTTATATTGTGGAGGCGGAAGCTGATCTTGTTATGGCGAACGGTGCTAATCGAAAGGTAATTACGGATAATCTGAGTAGAGTTGAGATAGGTACAGGAGATGAGAGGAGATGGGTCGTTATGCATTTGTTACCTAACAAAGCGATGAATGAGAGATATGGTTGGGCATCTCTTTGATTTGATTGATATTGATTCGTTGGGGAGCGATTCAGCGTTTTTGAGGGATGCGTTTAATGCGATAAAATTGGGTGGTTCGCTTCACTTGACGTCTACTGATGGTTACTCTTTCGGTGGTAATAGACCTTACAAGTGAGTGTAGTATACAATAGAAAGTTTCTTGCTTTACATTTTCCGGATTTATTCGATCTTGTTGGCTGCTTTGGTTAGAACATGCTATGATTTAGAGACTAAGGAGGTTGTTAAACATTTCTTGGTTTGCTTTGGTGAAGTTCCTTAGCAGCTTATGGAGCGTTTAATCGGCCAATGCCATTTGGGAATGAATAAAAATACCAACTTCATCGTCCTCTCCGTTTCAATCGCTTTTCTGGGACTTTCCTTTTTCAAGCCATAATTACAAAATTTCGTTCTCATCTCCACAAAATATGATTCCGAAAAAATTGAGACATTTTGCATACCAGA
The DNA here is from genome assembly GCA_900128785.1 of Arabis alpina. Classification (NCBI taxonomy): domain Eukaryota; kingdom Viridiplantae; phylum Streptophyta; class Magnoliopsida; order Brassicales; family Brassicaceae; genus Arabis; species Arabis alpina. Next base: position 5,366,520 of record LT669788.1, read on the forward strand.
TGGCGATCAAGTATGTCGGGTATTGTTTGATTAAGGTGAAGAATTTAAGAGATGTTTTTTGTTTCACATATCTCAAGAGACTCTAATTCGAAGAAGTATCAACAAGCAAGAATGACTCTTGATGATGATGTTTTTTGTCGATTGCATATGGTAACAAATTAATTTGTGGGACATAAATTGATGTTCATAAAGAATTTAAGATTGTAAAACTATATAGATTTTTTTAATTATGTACCTACTGCCATACACACAACGATTTATACAATATCTGGCTCACACTTTCGAGTCGTAACATAAAACTCTTGAGGTTTGGAAGGTACATCCTGAAACATTAAGAAAACTTTTCAAATGAGTGAAAAGTGTTAAGATGTTACATTTACACATGTCAACTAAAATAACATAGCTAGACCAACAAAAATATAATTCATGGGGAACAACATCTCATAACTACACATTTAAACTAAACAGTTAAAACTCTAAAACCAAACCACATTACCCTAATCTAAGTTTGATCATATGCTGCTGATTTGTTCATGGTAATAACCGGTGAAATCCGTACGGTTTGCATATTGCTACTCGAATGATCTTCGACCTCGACGATTTCCGCTACAATCGAAGCCTCTCCTCCACTCTAAATTCGTCACAAAACAACATCAAAAACACAAAATTGATGAATCACAAACACACATATTAAAATTGTAAAAATTGTAGGGGAATATAAGAGAGGGTTATGTACGGATCCACTAGGTACAGCGAGATTCAAGATAATTTTGGTTGTACAATTTAGATTCCCTGACTCGGTGGATGTTTTCTCACACTTCTCAAGCTTTTATTTCTACAGAATCTGAGTTTTGTGTCAACAACTTCGTTAAACACTCCGAGACAAATACTAGCGATTATACAAGCCATTAACACCGTCACATTCTCCATTTCTTCTAACATTAGTTACTTTTTTTTAGACGCCAAATAAAAATTGAGGAACTGCTTCTTAACGGTTGCTTTGGTTTTCTATTCTGTTAGCGAACCGAACTAAGCCAATGCATGTATAACCAACAACTACTAGCTTTATTCATAAACGTACCATGCATACGATGAACATTTTTTATCGTTAAAACATAAAATCATAATGGCGAAAATTGTTTCAATATAGTTAATAACCATAGATTTTTCTTGTAACTTGAGAACCTAAAAAGGATCAGAAATTTTGATCCGAGGAACTCTATTGTTTGAACAAATTCCTAACAGAGACAAAGCTTCGTTAACGAAAATCAAAACAACAACCAATCTAACCCAATACCCAAAATCCCAAATTAAAGGTAAGAGAGAGAAGAGAAAAGAAGAAGAGACTCACATGACACAAATTGGAGATTTCAGTGGCCGAACTACTCTTTGGATTAGAGAAGGTAAATGGAAGATTAGAGAGATTGGTTAAAAATTCATCTATATGCAAGACCCATATCATCAAATAATGAAGACTCTACTGATTTTTTGTTGTTGTAGATTTATGATCAAAATAATGAAACCACAAAACAAAATGGAAGGAGGATGAGAAGAAGCGTGAGAGAGAATAGAGAAATTCCCCATATATATTTATGTCTAATTAATTTATTTATTTTTAAATTAGAATATAACACATTTTGGCCAACTGAGAAAAAACTATAAATTGGCGAGATAAAATGGAGAAAACTTCCAACTGATTTTTTTTTTGTCGATTGCATATGGTAATTTGTGGGACATAAATTGATGTTCATAAAGAATTTCCTTTAGGGGAAGAATTATAGCCCTCTAAGCCTCTCCACATCAGCCAATATAATGAATTTTCTCAGCCTATCATTTGGCCAACTCAATAATCTCAATTCATTGTTAAATACTGTCTTTAAAAAAAAACCAAAATTAACATTTAATCAAACAACATTATACATTCAACAAGAAATGCTGAATATTTTCCACCAAAGGAAGAACCATGTCAATCCTAATTACTCCCTTAATTTAAAAACCAAATTGCATCAACTTCTTCTAAAATTATCGCAGTCTCGAATTCATCTTCTTTGTTAAGTTATTGTCAAATTAAAACTGAAACTCATTGTTTCATCTTCTTGTTGACTGCCTTAAAAATCTCCAAAACTAGCGAATCGTTAAAAGCTCTCACTCCTAAGATCCTATCTTCTTCTTTTTCTTCATCTTCCTTCTTCATTGAACGCAAATCTCAAAACCATAAACCTAAATTTCCAAATTCAAGGATCTCGAAATTGATATTTCGAGTCAATTTCGTGAAATCGGAGATTGAGATTGAGAGAGGACTCGAATTCGAAACGGAAAAGATTTTTTCCGCCATGAAAGTGCTAGAGGTCGTGAACTCGGTTTACTCTCTGCATCTCTTTACAATAGATCCAGTGGAAGCTTAGGGGTACTTGACGCGATGTGTGGGTGTGGAATCATGTCGCTCTGTTATATTGTGGAGGCGGAAGCTGATCTTGTTATGGCGAACGGTGCTAATCGAAAGGTAATTACGGATAATCTGAGTAGAGTTGAGATAGGTACAGGAGATGAGAGGAGATGGGTCGTTATGCATTTGTTACCTAACAAAGCGATGAATGAGAGATATGGTTGGGCATCTCTTTGATTTGATTGATATTGATTCGTTGGGGAGCGATTCAGCGTTTTTGAGGGATGCGTTTAATGCGATAAAATTGGGTGGTTCGCTTCACTTGACGTCTACTGATGGTTACTCTTTCGGTGGTAATAGACCTTACAAGTGAGTGTAGTATACAATAGAAAGTTTCTTGCTTTACATTTTCCGGATTTATTCGATCTTGTTGGCTGCTTTGGTTAGAACATGCTATGATTTAGAGACTAAGGAGGTTGTTAAACATTTCTTGGTTTGCTTTGGTGAAGTTCCTTAGCAGCTTATGGAGCGTTTAATCGGCCAATGCCATTTGGGAATGAATAAAAATACCAACTTCATCGTCCTCTCCGTTTCAATCGCTTTTCTGGGACTTTCCTTTTTCAAGCCATAATTACAAAATTTCGTTCTCATCTCCACAAAATATGATTCCGAAAAAATTGAGACATTTTGCATACCAGATGGCGATCAAGTATGTCGGGTATTGTTTGATTAAGGTGAAGAATTTAAGAGATGTTTTTTGTTTCACATATCTCAAGAGACTCTAATTCGAAGAAGTATCAACAAGCAAGAATGACTCTTGATGATGATGTTTTTTGTCGATTGCATATGGTAACAAATTAATTTGTGGGACATAAATTGATGTTCATAAAGAATTTAAGATTGTAAAACTATATAGATTTTTTTAATTATGTACCTACTGCCATACACACAACGATTTATACAATATCTGGCTCACACTTTCGAGTCGTAACATAAAACTCTTGAGGTTTGGAAGGTACATCCTGAAACATTAAGAAAACTTTTCAAATGAGTGAAAAGTGTTAAGATGTTACATTTACACATGTCAACTAAAATAACATAGCTAGACCAACAAAAATATAATTCATGGGGAACAACATCTCATAACTACACATTTAAACTAAACAGTTAAAACTCTAAAACCAAACCACATTACCCTAATCTAAGTTTGATCATATGCTGCTGATTTGTTCATGGTAATAACCGGTGAAATCCGTACGGTTTGCATATTGCTACTCGAATGATCTTCGACCTCGACGATTTCCGCTACAATCGAAGCCTCTCCTCCACTCTAAATTCGTCACAAAACAACATCAAAAACACAAAATTGATGAATCACAAACACACATATTAAAATTGTAAAAATTGTAGGGGAATATAAGAGAGGGTTACGTACGGATCCACTAGGTACAGCAAGATTCAAGATAATTTTGGTTGTACAATTTAGATTCCCTGACTCGGTGGATGTTTTCTCACACTTCTCAAGCTTTTATTTCTACAGAATCTGAGTTTTGTGTCAACAACTTCGTTAAACACTCCGAGACAAATACTAGCGATTATACAAGCCATTAACACCGTCACATTCTCCATTTCTTCTAACACTAGTTACTTTTTTTTAGACGCCAAATAAAAATTGAGGAACTGCTTCTTAACGGTTGCTTTGGTTTTCTATTCTGTTAGCGAACCGAACTAAGCCAATGCATGTATAACCAACAACTACTAACTTTATTCATAAACGTACCATGCATACGATGAACATTTTTTATCGTTAAAGCATAAAATCATAATGGCGAAAATTGTTTCAATATAGTTAATAACCATAGATTTTTCTTGTAACTTGAGAACCTAAAAAGGATCAGAAATTTTGATCCGAGGAACTCTATTGTTTGAACAAATTCCTAACAGAGACAAAGCTTCGTTAACGAAAATCAAAACAACAACCAATCTAACCCAATACCCAAAATCCCAAATTAAAGGTAAGAGAGAGAAGAGAAAAGAAGAAGAGACTCACATGACACAAATTGGAGATTTCAGTGGCCGAACTACTCTTTGGATTAGAGAAGGTAAATGGAAGATTAGAGAGATTGGTTAAAAATTCATCTATATGCAAGACCCATATCATCAAATAATGAAGACTCTACTGATTTTTTGTTGTTGTAGATTTATGATCAAAATAATGAAACCACAAAACAAAATGGAAGGAGGATGAGAAGAAGCGTGAGAGAGAATAGAGAAATTCCCCATATATATTTATGTCTAATTAATTTATTTATTTTTAAATTAGAATATAACACATTTTGGCCAACTGAGAAAAAACTATAAATTGGCGAGATAAAATGGAGAAAACTTCCAACTGATTTTTTTTTTGTCGATTGCATATGGTAATTTGTGGGACATAAATTGATGTTCATAAAGAATTTCCTTTAGGGGAAGAATTATAGCCCTCTAAGCCTCTCCACATCAGCCAATATAATGAATTTTCTCAGCCTATCATTTGGCCAACTCAATAATCTCAATTCATTGTTAAATACTGTCTTTAAAAAAACCAAAATTAACATTTAATCAAACAATATTATACATTCAACAAGAAATGCTGAATATTTTCCACCAAAGGAAGAACCATGTCAATCCTAATTACTCCCTTAATTTAAAAACCAAATTGCATCAACTTCTTCTAAAATTATCGCAGTCTCGAATTCATCTTCTTTGTTAAGTTATTGTCAAATTAAAACTGAAACTCATTGTTTCATCTTCTTGTTGACTGCCTTAAAAATCTCCAAAACTAGCGAATCGTTAAAAGCTCTCACTCCTAAGATCTTATCTTCTTCTTTTTCTTCATCTTCCTTCTTCATTGAACGCAAATCTCAAAACCATAAACCTAAATTTCCAAATTCAAGGATCTCGAAATTGATATTTCGAGTCAATTTCGTGAAATCGGAGATTGAGATTGAGAGAGGACTCGAATTCGAAACGGAAAAGATTTTTTCCGCCATGAAAGTGCTAGAGGTCGTGAACTCGGTTTACTCTCTGCATCTCTTTACAATAGATCCAGTGGAAGCTTAGGGGTACTTGACGCGATGTGTGGGTGTGGAATCATGTCGCTCTGTTATATTGTGGAGGCGGAAGCTGATCTTGTTATGGCGAACGGTGCTAATCGAAAGGTAATTACGGATAATCTGAGTAGAGTTGAGATAGGTACAGGAGATGAGAGGAGATGGGTCGTTATGCATTTGTTACCTAACAAAGCGATGAATGAGAGATATGGTTGGGCATCTCTTTGATTTGATTGATATTGATTCGTTGGGGAGCGATTCAGCGTTTTTGAGGAATGCGTTTAATGCGATAAAATTGGGTGGTTCGCTTCACTTGACGTCTACTGATGGTTACTCTTTCGGTGGTAATAGACCTTACAAGTGAGTGTAGTATACAATAGAAAGTTTCTTGCTTTACATTTTCCGGCTTTATTCGATCTTCTTGGCTGCTTTGGTTAGAACATGCTATGATTTAGAGACTAAGGAGGTTGTTAAACATTTCTTGGTTTGCTTTGGTGAAGTTCCTTAGCAGCTTATGGAGCGTTTAATCGGCCAATGCCATTTGGGAATGAATAAAAATACCAACTTCATCGTCCTCTCCGTTTCAATCGCTTTTCTGGGACTTTCCTTTTTCAAGCCATAATTACAAAATTTCGTTCTCATCTCCACAAAATATGATTCCGAAAAAATTGAGACATTTTGCATACCAGATGGCGATCAAGTATGTCGGGTATTGTTTGATTAAGGTGAAGAATTTAAGAGATGTTTTTTGTTTCACATATCTCAAGAGACTCTAATTCGAAGAAGTATCAACAAGCAAGAATGACTCTTGATGATGATGTTTTTTGTCGATTGCATATGGTAACAAATTAATTTGTGGGACATAAATTGATGTTCATAAAGAATTTAAGATTGTAAAACTATATAGATTTTTTTAATTATGTACCTACTGCCATACACACAACGATTTGTACAATATCTGGCTCTCACTTTCGAGTCGTAACATAAAACTCTTGAGGTTTGGAAGGTACATCCTGAAACATTAAGAAAACTTTTCAAATGAGTGAAAAGTGTTAAGATGTTACATTTACACATCTCAACTAAAATAACATAGCTAGACCAACAAAAATATAATTCATGGGGAACAACATCTCATAACTACACATTTAAACTAAACAATTAAAACTCTAAAACCAAACCACATTACCCTAATCTAAGTTTGATCATATGCTGCTGATTTGTTCATGGTAATAACCGGTGAAATCCGTACGGTTTGCATATTGCTACTCGAATGATCTTCGACCTCGACGATTTCCGCTACAATCGAAGCCTCTCCTCCACTCTAAATTCGTCACAAAACAACATCAAAAACACAAAATTGATGAATCACAAACACACATATTAAAAATGTAAAAATTGTAGGGGAATATAAGAGAGGGTTACGTACGAATCCACTAGGTATAGCGAGATTCAAGATAATTTTGGTTGTACAATTTAGATTCCCTGAATCGGTGGATGTTTTCTCACACTTTTCAAGCTTTTATTTTGACAGAATCTGAGTTTCGTGTCAACGACTTCGTTAAACACTCCGAGACAAATACCGGCGATTATACAAGCCATTAACACCGTCACATTCTCCATTTCTTCTAACACTAGTTACTTTTTTTTAGACGCCAAATAAAAATTGAGGAACTGCTTCTTAACGGTTGCTTTGGTTTTCTATTCTGTTAGCGAACCAAACTAAACCAATGCATGTATAACCAACAACTACTAACTTTACTCATAAACGTACCATGCATAGGATGAACATTTTTTATCGTTAAAACATAAAATCATAATGGCGAAAATTGTTTCAATATAGTTAATAACCATAGATTTTTCTTGTAACTTGAGAACCTAAAAAGGATCAGAAATTTTGATCCGAGGAACTCTATTGTTCGAACAAATTCCTAACAGAGACAAAGCTTCGTTGACGAAAATCAAACCAACAACCAATCTAACCCAATACCCAAAATCCAAATTAAAGGTAAGAGAGAGAAGAGAAAAGAGGAAGAGACTCACATGACACAAATTGGAGATTTCAATGGCCGAACTACTCTTTGGATTAGAGAAGGTAAATGGAAGATTAGAGAGATTGCTTAAAAATTCATCTATATGCAAGACCCATATCATCAAATAACGAAGACTCTACTGATTTTTTGTTGTTGTAGATTTATGATCAAAATAATGAAACCACAAAACAAAATGGAAAGAGGATGAGAAGAAGCGTGAGAGAGAATAGAGAAATTCCCCATAAATATTCTGTCTAATTTATTTATTTATTTTTGAAATAGAATATAATACATTTTGGCCAACTGAGAAAAAACTATAAATTGGCGAGATAAAATGGAGAAAACTTCCAACTGATTTTTGTTTTGTCGATTGCATATGGTAATTTGTGGGACATAAATTGATGTTCATAAAGAATCTCCTTTAGGGGAAGAATTGGAGCCCTCTAAGCCCATCCACATCAGCCAAAACACTGAATTTTCTCAGTCTATCATTTGGCCAACTCAATAATCTCAATTCATTTTTAAATATTGTCTTTAAAAAAAAACCAAAATTAACATTTAATCAAACAACATTATACATTCAACAAGAAATGCTGAATATTTTCAACCAAAGGAAGAACCATGTCAATCCTAATTACTCCCTTAATTTAAAAACCAAATTGCATCAACTTCTTCTAAAATTATCGCCGTCTCGAATTCATCTTCTCTGTTAAGTTATTGTCAAAATAAAACTGAAACTCATTGTTTCATCTTCTTGTTGACTTCCTTAAAAATCTCCAAAACTAGCGAATCGTTAAAATCTCTCACTCCTAAGATCATATCTTCTTCTTTTTCTTCATCTTCCTTCTTCATTGAACTCAAATCTCAAAACCATAAACCTAAATTTCCAAATTCAAGGATCTCGAAATTGATATTTCGAGTCAATTTCGTGAAATCGGAGATTGAGATTGAGAGAGGACTCGAATTCGAAACGGAAAAGACTTTTTCCGCTATGAAAGTGCTAGAGGTCGTGAACTCGGTTTACTCTCTGCCTCTCTCTACAATAGATTCAGTGGAAGCTTAGGGGTACTCGACGCGATGTGTGTGTGTGGAATCATGTCGCTTGTTATATTGTGGAGGCGGAAGTTGATCTTGTTATGGTGAACGGTGCTAATCGAAAGGTAATTCCGGATAATCTGAGTAGAGTTGAGATAGGTACAGGAGATGAGAGGAGATGGGTCGTTACGCATTTGTTACCTAACAAAGCGATAAATGAGAGATATGGTTGGGCATTTCTTTGATTTGATTGATATTGATTCGTTGGGGAGCGATTCAGAGTTTTTGAGGGATGCGTTTAACGCGATAAAATTGGGTGGTTCGCTTCACTTGACGTCTACTGATGGTTACTCTTTCGGTGGTAATAGACCTTACAAGTGAGTGTAGTATACAATAGAAAGTTTCTTGCTTTACATTTTCCAGATTTATTCGATTTTGTTTGCTGCTTTGATTAGAACATTTTATGATTTAGAGAATAAGGAGGTTGTTAAACATTTCTTGGTTTGCTTTGGTGTAGTTCCTTAGCAGCGTATGGAGTGTTTATTCGGCCAATGCCATTTGGGAATGAATAAAAATACCAACTTCATCGTCCTCTCCGTTTCAATTGCTTTTCTGGGACTTTCCTTTTTCAAGCCTTAATTACAAAATTTCGTTCTCATCTCCACAAAATATGATTCCGAAAAAATTAAGACCTTTTGCATACCAGATGGCGATCAAGTATGTCGGGTATTGTTTGATTAAGGTGAAGAATTTAAGAGATGTTTTTTGTTTCACATATATCAAGAGACTCTAATTCGAAGAAGTATCAACAAGCAAGAATGACTCTTGATGATGATGTTTTTTGTCGATTGCATATCGTAACAAATTAATTTGTGGGACATAAATTGATGTTCATAAAGAATTTATGATTGTAAAACTAAATAGATTTTTTTAATTATGTACCTACTGCTATACACACAACGATTTGCACAATATCTGGCTCTCACTTTCGAGTCGTAACATAAAACTCTTGAGGTTTGTAAGGTACATCCTGAAACATTAAGAAAACTTTTCAAATGAGTGAAAAGTGTTAAGATGTTACATTTACACATCTCAACTAAAATAACATAGCTAGACCAACAAAAATATAATTCATGGGGAACAACATCTCATAACTACACATTTAAACTAAACAATTAAAACTCTAAAACCAAACCACATTACCCTAATGTAAGTTAGATCATATGCTGCTGATTTGTTCACGGTAATAACCGGTGAAATCCGTACAGTTTGCATATTGCTACTCGAATGATTTTCGACCTCGACGATTTCCGCTACAATTGAAGCCTCTCCTCCACTTTAAATTCGTCACAAAACAACATCAAAAACACAAAATTGATGAATCACAAACACACATATTAAAATTGTAAAAATTGTAGGGGAATAAAAGAGAGGGTTACGTACGGATCCACTAGGTACAGCGAGATTCAAGATAATTTTGGTTGTACAATTTAGATTCCCTGAATCGGTGGATGTTTTCTCACACTTCTCAAGCTTTTATTTCGACAGAATCTGAGTTTCGTGTCAACGACTTCGTTAAACACTCCGAGACAAATACCGGCGATTATACAAGCCATTAACACCGTCACATTCTCCATTTCTTCTAATACTAGTTACTTTTTTTTTAGACGCCAAATAAAAATTGAGGAACTGCTTCTTAACGGTTGCTTTGGTTTTCTATTCTGTTAGCGAACCGAACTAAACCAATGCATGTATAACCAATCACTACTAACTTTACTCATAAACGTACCATGCATACGATGAACATTTTTTATCGTTAAAACATAAAATCATAATGGCGAAAATTGTTTCAATATAGTTAATAACCATAGATTTTTCTTGTAACTTGAGAACCTAAAAAGGATCAGAAATTTTGATCCGAGGAACTCTATTGTTCGAACAAATTCCTAACAGAGACAAAGCTTCGTTGACGAAAATCAAAACAACAACCAATCTAACCCAATACCCAAAATCCCAAATTAAAGGTAAGAGAGAGAAGAGAAAAGAAGAAGAGACTCACATGACACAAATTGGAGATTTTAGTGGCCGAACTACTCTTTGGATTAGAGAAGGTAAATGGAAGATTAGAGAGATTGCTTAAAAATTCATATATATGCAAGACCCATATTATCAAATAACGAAGACTCTACTGATTTTTTGTTGTTGTAGATTTATGATCAAAATAATGAAACCACAAAACAAAATGGAAAGAGGATGAGAAGAAGGGTGAGAGAGAATAGAAAAATTCCCCATAAATATTTCTGTCTAATTAATTTATTTATTTTTAAATTAGAATATAACACATTTTGGCCAACTGAGAAAAAACTATAAATTGGCGAGATAACATGGAGAAAACTTCCAACTGATTTTTTTTTTGTCGATTGCATATGGTAATTTGTGGGACATAAATTGATGTTCATAAAGAATCTCCTTTAGGCGAAGAATTGGAGCCCTCTAAGCCCCTCCACATCAGCCAAAACACTGAATTTTCTCAGCCTATCATTTGGCCAACTCAATAATCTCAATTCATTCTTAAATATTGTCTTTAAAAAAAACCAAAATTAACATTTAATCAAACAACATTATACATTCAACAAGAAATGCTGAATATTTTCCACCAAAGGAAGAACCATGTCAATCCTAATTACTCCCTTAATTTAAAAACCAAATTGCATCAACTTCTTCTAAAATTATCGCCGTCTCGAATTCATCTTCTATGTTAAGTTATTGTCAAAATAAAACTGAAACTCATTGTTGGGGTCGGATTTCACCCGCTGAGCCTCGACATCCAAAGTTATGATAAGCAACGCGCATGTTTCAAGCAAGCAAAAGATAACATAATCCCTAGGACATTTCACCCACAGAAGAAGGTGAAGACCTCCTGAAAACCCCTATGACCCCTGAACCTTCTACCTGTTGAAGGTACCTTCGAAGTGGTCTTCGTCTCGGGAGAAGCCATGATGCAGCATCGAAGAAGTCACGGAGCCAGCAGAAGGCGCTGCAGAGACGAAGGCTGCCTGGCACCGATGTCACTGAGCAGTGACACCGATGACAGGCAGTGGCGCCGATGTCACTGCCCAGTGATGCCGATGTCCCCAGCCTCATCGGCATCCAGGCACTTGACATCGTCGCCCGAGCCTTTCCCATCGGCTTCAGGTCCTTCAACGCCCGTCAGAACTTCAGCAAGGGTTCCAGAAGGTTCAGCATGCCAAAGCCCAGCAACGAAGCCCACATAGGCTCGACCGACATAGGCGAAAAAGGCAATCCCTAAGGGTTTAGGAAAAAGGCTTAGCCGACTTAGGGGATTATATATAGGAATGCAAAACACTTGTAAACGGACATTCACAATTTTTATCACACAAGCAATACAAAGCAATTACAAACCCTAATTTCTCTCTGTTCATCATTGTTCTTCATAGCTTATCTTCAGAAATCTCTTCTTCCTTTCGAAACCCTTACAAATCTAATTGTGCGAATTCCGGCATCCACAATTTGGCGCCGACCAAGGGGACTTAGAGAATTTCTTACACCAAAAGCTACGTAACAACTCAAAGATGGTGAGTGGCGAAGAGAACGCGTCCCGCAGAGACAACCGGGAAAGAGAACCTTTGATCGAGGCTACCGCTGCAAAAACCCCTGCTCGTGATGACCTAACCGAGGTGAAGAAGATGCTAGAAGACTTCTTCACCGAGCAGAAGAAGCAAGCCAAGAGGATCGAAGAGAACTCGAAGGGACTGAAAGCTCTTTCACGAAGAAAACGTGAAAGACCTAACACGACGAGACTCAGAGCGCGCGTCGACCCTCAACGCCTCGACTTCTCAGCGCCTCGCACCACTCGGGGGAACCCAGAGGATCTACCACCACCGCCTCCACGTCGCGAAGCAGACAAGTCTCCCGAACGCGTCGTGGACGTCTCCGACGGAGAGGAACCAGCTCCCGCAAAGCGTACACGGGCCGGAGCTCCAGAAGAAAACCGACAGGAACCACGCGCCTCTAACACTCGAAGCGCGTCAAGCTCTTCCAAGACAGAGATTGTGGGGGACACCGCGGAATACTCCAACTACTCTAGCGAAGAGAGGTACAAGAAGGAGCAGGAGCGCAGAGCATTAAAGCGCTCTTACGCTGAAGAGCTCGCTGCAGTTAAAGCTCAGATGGATCGGGTGACCTCAGACCTAAAGTTCACCCAATCGCAGATGCATCAGGGAACGGGAAAAGCTCCTGCCATCGCCCAAGTTCTAGAAAAGGCGAGGAACACACCCTTCGACGAACGAATCGCGAAAACAAAAATCTCCGATCCAGGAAGGATCAAGTTACCCATCTACGAAGGAACCACTGACCCTTCTGATCATCTCATGGAATTTGAAGTTGCCTTGGGAAGAGCGAACTTCAAAGAAACGGAAAAAGACATCGTCTATTGCAAGCTGTTCGTGGAAAGTCTTAAGGGGCCTGCGCTACAATGGTTCTACAAGTTGGAGAAAAATTCAGTCCACACTTTTCTTCAGCTTTCCGAGTTGTTCGTTCAACACTACAACATCTTCATGGAACGGAAGATCTACGATTCAGAACTATGGAACAATAAGCAAGGCGAGAACGAGAGTCTTCGATCTTTCATGACGAGGTTCAAAAGCACGCTTTCAAAGGTTGAAGACATCAGCAACAAGTCAGCCCTGGAAGCCCTGCGAGGGGCACTTCGGTGCCCATCCCCATTCTGGCAAGAGATGAGCGTCAACACGCCGATAACAATTCAAGACGCTCTCCATCGTGCAGCCGACTTCGCTAGAACCGAAGAGGAAATCCAAGCCAGGAAAGGCGGAAAGTCCAAACAGGTAAGCGAACCGGCAAAGGTCGCTGTCTCTAAGAAAAGCAACCCCGCCTACGTCCAATACGAAGAAGGATCCGGAGGGGCTCATAACTATCAAGTTGAGTCATCGGGTCGCGGACGCGGAAGAGGCCGTGGGCGCGGTCGTGGAAGAGGAACTTGGAACAACACTTGGACTAGAGAGTCAAAGGACTACGACGAGAAACTATACTGTGACTTCCACAAGGCAAGTGGTCACTCCACCGCAAGGTGTCGCGAGTTAGGGCGACAACTCATAGCCAAGCTCACAGAAGGCACCTTGAAGAACAACAACAGCTTGTCGGATTTCAAGCCAGAGGAGAGAGCTCCCGCTAACGCCGAGGAACAAACAGATACTCCCAGACGCAAACGCCGCGACGACGGCATGGAAAACGAACAGCAGCGCGAAGTTATCAACATGATAATGGGAGGCTCGCAGTACTGTGCTGATAATGAAACGGCGATCGAAGCTTACCAACGTCGCGCTGACGTCTACACAAACATATCAGCACCTGCAAAGCCAAGGCTTTCCAGCGACTCGATTACCTTCGACGAGAAAGACACCGAGGGTCTCGATCAACCACATAACGACCCCTTGGTAATCAATCTGATTGTCTACGACTTCAACGTCGCTCGCGTCCTCATCGATACAGGAAGCTCGGTGGATGTCATCTTCAAGAAAACACTTGAGCGAATGAAGATCGACCTGTCCACAGTCAAAGGGAGGCCTAAACCCATAACAGGTTTCTCTGGCGAAACAACCATGACAATTGGAACAATTCGCCTTCCTGTCCAAGCTGGCAACGTGAAGAAGATGGTCGACTTCACCGTCTCCGATCATCCAGCAATCTACAACATGATCATGGGAACTCCGTGGCTCAACATGATGAGAGCTGTACCTTCAACATACCACTTATGCCTCAAGTTCCCAACACCCATCGGTATAAAAACGATATGGGGAAATCAGAGGGATTCCCGTACCTGTTTTCTAGCTGAGCATAAGATGAGAAACATCGAAAAGAAGAGGGATGACCCTGAACCTCAAGGATCACGAAAAAGAGCGAGAACCAGCCCCGAGCAGGTCAAGAACTTGACTGACCTCTTATAGCAATTACAGATTGCAGAAGGTCGTGTAGAAGAAGAGCGACCCACCTGCGAACCTGTAGAATCTATATGCATTGACGAGCAACACCCCGAAAGATGTGTGGAGATCGGAGCTACGCTTGATGAAGACATTAAAAAGAAACTCGTGGTCTTCCTCCAGAAAAACATCAACACCTTTGCCTGGGCAGCGGAAGACATGCCTGGAATAGACATCAGCGTGGCCAGCCACAAACTCAACGTCGACCCGACCTTCAAGCCAATAAAACAGAAAAGGAGGAAGCTCGGTCCCGACCGAGCAAAAGCGGTAAACGACGAAGTCGAAAGGCTTCTACGCGTCGGATCAATCACCGAAGTCAAATACCCCGATTGGCTCGCCAACCCAGTCGTGGTAAAAAAGAAGAACGGCAAGTGGCGTGTCTGCGTGGATTTCACAGATCTGAACAAAGCATGCCCGAAGGACAGTTTCCCTCTACCTCACATCGATCGCCTGGTGGAAGCAACAGCTGGAAACAAACTCTTGACATTCATGGACGCCTTCTCAGGTTATAATCAGATTCTAATGCACCCCGAAGATAGAGAGAAGACTGCTTTCATCACCGACCGCGGAATCTACTGTTACAAAGTGATGCCCTTCGGCCTGAAAAACGCGGGAGCAACGTATCAAAGGCTCGTGAACAAGATGTTCAGGGATCAGTTAGGCAAAACAATGGAGGTGTACATAGACGACATGCTCGTGAAATCCCTCGAAGAAGAAGACCACATCTCTCACCTGGAAGCATGCTTCGAACAGCTGAACCTCCTCAACATGAAGCTCAACCCCACGAAGTGTAGGTTTGCGGTAACATCAGGAGAATTCTTGGGATACCTAGTCACTCGTCGTGGCATTGAAGCAAATCCGAAGCAGATCGACGCGCTCATCCAAATGGCGTCCCCAAGAAACAAGCGCGAGGTGCAGAGACTAACTGGACGAGTCGCTGCGCTTAACCGTTTCATCTCGCGCTCGACTGACAAGTGCCTGCCTTTCTATGACACGCTGCGAGGTAACAAGCAATTCGAATGGACTGACAAATGTGAAGACGCTTTCAAACAACTCAAAGAATACTTGGCGACGCCACCTATCCTCGCTAAACCGGTCACCGGGGAACCTCTTTTCCTCTACATTGCCGTTTCAGAAACAGCAGTGAGTGCTGTGTTAGTACGCGAAGAGCGGGGCGAGCAAAAGCCCATATTCTATGTTAGCAAGACCCTCACCGACGCAGAAACAAGATATCCTCAGCTAGAGAAGCTAGCTCTTTCGATCGTGATGGCATCGCGAAAGCTAAAGCCTTACTTTCAATCTCATACCATCGTAATTCTCAGCACTTTTCCTTTACGTACGGTCTTGCATAGTCCAAGTCAGTCTGGCAGATTGGCTAAGTGGGCTATAGAACTTAGCGAATACGACATCGAGTATAAAGGACGAACGTGCAACAAGTCACAAGTGTTGGCAGACTTCCTTATCGAACTTCCAGAAGACCATTCCGCAAAGGAGGTTCGACCAGGGATCTGGGAGCTACACGTCGACGGCTCATCTTCCAAAAACGGGTCTGGAGTAGGGATACGCCTAGCATCACCAACAGGCGAGATCCTCGAGCAATCTTTCCGTCTAGGCTTCAGAGCCTCCAATAACGAAGCAGAATACGAAGCCATCATCGCTGGAATGAGGCTCGCCAAAGGACTCAACATCGAGCACGTTCACGCCTTCTGCGATTCACAACTGGTCTCCAACCAGTTCAGTGGCGAGTACGCAACTAAAGACGATCGGATGGAAGCTTATCAAAAAATAGTCAAGGACCTTGCCTTGACATTCAAAGAGTTCACACTGACACGAATCCCCCGAGGAGAAAACGTTGACGCAGACGCCTTGGCAAACCTTGCCTCCGCTTCGGCTCCACCAAAAGATCCAACCTTGAAACGGGTTATCCCCGTAGAGATCATCGAATTCCCGAGCATCAAACAAGATATGGCGCTCGCTATATCAACGCGATCACAGACTGCTAAACGGACTGAAGCCACTACTGAAACAAGGGTCAACGACGTTGAAATGACGGAGGCTGAAACAAACACAGAACCTGCACCTTCGCCAACGCCAGCGTCTGGCGCCGATGCCATCGAACCCGAAGTCATCAGGGCCGATGTCACCGAAGCCAAGGACCCCGAAGACCTAAGACAACTCGAAGAGTCCACCACGCAGAACTTTCCGCTTGAGCCTATAAACAAAGACATGACCGTCCCCATGGAAACAGATGAAGAACCCGAGTACGGTTGCGATAACCCCTGGATGGACCAAATTCGCGCTTACATTGTCAGTGGAAAGCTCCCTAACAGCAAGTGGGCAGCTCGCAAGGTACAGAAACAAGCTGCTTGGTACGTCCTGTTCGACGACAACATCTACAGACGGGGATTCTCTGGTCCTTTGCTTACCTGCGTAGAGGGGCAAGAGGCCAGACAAGTCATGGAAGAAATACACAGCGGATCCTGTGGCAATCACTCAGGAGGCAAAGCCTTGGCAATCAAGATTAAGCGACATGGCCACTTCTGGCCTACCATCGTGAACGATTGCATTAAGTTTTCAGCCAAGTGCGAAAGATGTCAACGTCATGCTCCCAAAATTCATCAACCAACGGAGAAACTCTCTTCCGTCACCTCTCCTTACCCATTCATGAGGTGGGCGATGGACATCGTAGGGCCTCTGCATGCGTCAAAACAAAAGCGCTTCCTACTTGTTTTAACAGATTATTTCTCAAAATGGGTGGAAGCCGAAGCTTACTCAAGCATCAAAGACGCCCAAGTCGAAAGTTTCGTCTGGAGAACCATCATATGTCGTCACGGAATTCCATTCGAAATTATCACCGACAACGGTTCTCAGTTCATCTCCAACAGGTTTGAGGCCTTCTGCGCAAAGTGGAAAATTCGACTCAACAAATCCACTCCTCGTCATCCCCAGGGGAATGGACAGGCAGAAGCAATGAATAAAACGATTCTCGATGGCCTTAAGAAACGTTTGGATGCGAAGAAGGGTCGCTGGGCAGATGAGCTGGAAGGCGTTCTATGGTCCCACCGCACCACTCCCAAACGCGGAACTGGGGAAACTCCTTTTGCTCTTGTCTATGGAACTGAATGTGTCATACCCTCCGAGGTGACTTCTCCAAGACCGCGACGACGTCTCTTGCCAGAAAACGAAGAACTCAACGATTCACTCCTCTTTGATGAACTGGACTTCCTTAGCGAAAGGCGCGACCAGGCACTCATACGAATAGCCAACTATCAGAACGCAGCCGCCCGCTACTACAACTCCAAGGTTCGAGAACGACGTTTTCGCGAGGGTGACTTGGTCTTGCGCGAAGTCTTCCAGAATACAGCAGAGCGCAACGCAGGCAAACTAGGAGCTAACTGGGAAGGACCTTACAAGGTCACCGCTGTAGTCCGTCCCGGCGTCTACGAGCTCGCCACCATGGCTGGCAAGCCAATACTCCATTCATGGAACGCGAAGCACTTGAAGAGGTACTATCATTAGTCCTCTTCTAAGGCTCTTGCCTTGAACTCCGAGGCGACTTGATCCCTGCAAAGGGTACGTAGGCAGCTTTTCTTCGGACGAGTTCAGTTTCCCTCCTCCGTCTCAAAGGGGGGGGAGTAAGTGCTTTAACGAACTACGGGGCGACTTGATCCCTGCAAAGGGTACGTAGGCAGCTTGTCTTCGGACGAGTTCAGTTGCCCTCCCCCGTCGAAAGGGGGGGAGTGGGGTACGTATACTCATAATACTCCCATTTTGTACTTACTATTTGTTTCAAGTAATAGGCTTTTGACTCGAGTCTCTTGGACTCCTTTTGCGATTTCCCTCATGGGTTACTCGAAGCTTTGTTTAAACAACATTATCAATTACATCCTCCAGGGATTCTTCAAAGCCTTTTCAAAAAAGCAACGTTCAATCCACTGTGGTTGCTGCTGGCCACAGCAACAATGTGCGAACCTGAACACATTGACATCCATCACCGGATCCTAAGCGCGCTATATAAGTTATAACGATCAGTTTCAGGGCTTTTGACTCTGGCTGGTTTTAACGTTCAATTCCTGGTCTTTTGACCACGAGTGTTCGTTCGAAAACCCAACAACACTGTTGGTAAAAAGCAGCTGCCAATGGTTACTTAGGTTTATACACCGAATAATCATTCAGAAAACCCAACAAACACGTTGGTCAAGTCAAAAGGCGTGATTGCTTCTGGACAGACGTGTTCGGAAAGCACCGCCATCCTAGAAAACCCAACAACAACGTTGGTGCGAAAAGGCTAAGGCATGCTATGGTATGTGCAACCTTCAACCGATGATGAAGGTTTGGTCAACGGGTATCTTTACTCTCAAAAGATGTCAAAAGGTAAAGCATGAGGCACAATCGAAACGAAATCATAGACAAAGCGTTATAGAAATCAGAAACCGCTACAATACGAAATAAGCATAGTCATAGATTGGACACAAACCATCCAACGTTATCTCCAAAAATTACGAGTAGTCATGAAACAAGCTAAAAAACGAAGACAAGTAAGATCAGTCATCAGCGCCCTCGCCGCCTGTCGCCTCGACGTCGTCCTCGTCTGACAACTCAACGTCGTCGCCAACAGTACCAGCAGGAGTCGTGGGGATCTCAAGAACTCTCCGGACACTAGCAAAGAGGTCTGCGAACACGTCATGGGCATCGTAGATCGGTTGACGCCGCTGACGCAGCGTCTCGACCTCCGTCGGGAGATCTGGCGGGTCTGATCCCTGAAGAAGGCCAATGAACTCCAAGTTCGCATCGATCTCAGTAAGGTTCAACATGTCATTCTGGGCCTTCCCGCCAATCTCCGCAAGAAGCCCAGCAACCTCGCTGGTCCGCTCCACGAAACTGCGAGTCATCTCGTCTCTGGCCTCTGCAACGGCAGCGTCAATCCTAGAGCGCTGAAGGTCGCTAGCGGAGCTAAGCTCACCCCTCAGCCGAACTGTCTCACCCTCAGCCTTAGCACACCGCGACTTAAGCTTCGACAGCTTATCTTCATAATCCTTCTTGACCCTCTGCAGAGCAAGAGCATCACGCTCGAGAGCTTCATTCCGCTCCACGATCTCACTTAGCCTCGACTGCAGGGCGTCATTGGCCTCTTTGGCCGCACTAATCTCGCTATCCCTAGAGCGAACGTCTTCATCGTAGTCTCCGACCAAACGGTCAAAGAGGAGGGAGAGCTGCAAGAACACGTAATACAATGTAAGAACATATTAAGACGTAGAAGGTACTAAAGGACGGAGTGCAGAAAGAGAGAATCAAACCTCGGAATATCTCGACTTCACTACCGAGTAAGATTCACCACGAAGCAACCCGTCGCCACCGCTCGCTGAAACCCCTCCGCCAAGAGCTGCTGCAGGGAACGCGTCCGTCTTCTGCCTCTTCGAGGGGGTCACACGGTCGACGCCTTTTCCTTTGCCACTAGAGATGCGGGCTCTCTCCGCTGACAGCCTGCGGAACTCCGCAACGTCACCCGAGGAAGGAGGAGGAAGAGCAGCCTTCGGTGCCGAAGGTCGTGAGGTTCTCGCCCGCGTCGACGGAGCAGGCGGAGTCGAGGTCGTCGGCGTCGCCACCCTCGGTGCACCGGTGCCCGAAGATCCTCTGGCCTTCGCTGCTGCCTCGAGCGCAATCTGCTCACGGAGAGATAACCTCGCCTGACCTCGCCCAAGAACCTTCCTCGGAAGGATATCAGCGGAAAGTGCTCTCTCGATCCTCTTTCGGCTGAACGACCTCCTCCAATTGCCATTCCCAGAAGAGAGTTCCTTGTGCATTGCAACGAGAAACTCCTTCGAGACTTTAGGCATCGTCGGCTTCACTGCAAAGGATAAAGTCGACGGTTAGTGAACGACGAAGCTAACAGTAAGACAAAATCACTAAAAGTTGGTTACCTCGTCTTTCCCATCTCGTCTTGACAAGGTCGATGCAATCCGCCTCGACGGTCCTCTCGGATATCTCAGCAAAGAAGAAGCGATACTCGAAGTGGTCATCCTTACTTGGAAACCCAGCGATGAGTGTCATCCCCGATGAGTTGGCAACACTGTACTTGAGCTCTTCGGAGAGACCACGAGTCCTAAAATCGGTCAAGTAGGATAGGTTCTCAATGCTAATGTCAACACCGCACTCTCTGCTCAACACGTAAATACCGAGAAGATGTCTAATGCCCCTGGGGTTAATCTGAGCAAGGCAGACGCCATGAACCGCTAGATAGCGCATGAGGAAGCGGGGCAGCGGAAACCAGAGCAGGCACTGATCGAAGTAGTTCTCAAACAAAGTCATGTATCCCGCAGGCGGGGCGTCAGCTCTATCAGCAGGAGTGGGAGCAACTAGCACGATCTCCTCTGAAATCCCGCAGTGCCTACGGAGTCGCCTCAACGACTTCGGATCTGAGAGAGAAGACCCAGGAGGATCAGGACAAACCTTTGCCCTCGCCTTCTTCTTAGCCTTCTTAGCTTTCTTTGGTTGCTCGACCTCATCGAGCGTGTTCTCATCATCGCTTTCGTCGTCAGAAGATCGAGAACCAGATGAAGAGGAGGAAGACGATACGAAAGCATTTCCTGGTGGAAGGTTAGGATCCTCGTCATTCAAAGGGATCGTGACACCCACGGTCTCAATAACGTCGGTATGTTGGACCCCCGAACCGTCTGCGTAGATGTCGATGACTCCGCTAATACCGACGATATCATTTCCATCCGCGCTGATGTCTTCAGCCCTCATTGGCATCGGCTCATCAACACGTGCCAAAGGCATCGAAGCTTCAATCTCCGGATAAGTCCTCGGGGCTGAAGGAGGTGATGTCCTCGGGTCCTCATCAAGCACCGAAGACCTCGGCTCATCGGTATAACCACGAGCAAGATCGTCGACCTCGTCAAGGGACGGCAACGATCCGGAGGTCATCGGGTGAATAGCTTCGGGAACCGATGACCTCGACTCCTCGGTACGACTTTGATGAGGATCGTGGGCTTCATCGGGATATGGCGTATGTCCCGATGACCTCGGGTCATTCGGTTTCAACGACACCGAAGACCGAGGCTCATTGGGGTAATCATCCAAGCCCCTCGGATCTTTACGCTCCATGAAGGGTGGCTTCGGATCTGAGAGCGATCGACGACGGAGGTTCGAGGTGGCAACGGTGTACCGGGTTCAAAAGCTAAGAAACGGGGTCGTCACCTACAAAGACCGAGATCGAAGAAGCAAATCAAAATCAAGCCTTCTTTCATCATGAACAACTCCAAGAACATCAAATTCAAAGGGTTTTTAAACACATCTTCAACAACATAAAGCTCCTTCTTCAACAAAATCAAAAGCTTCTTCATGGTTCAAATTCAAAAATCAAAGAGATTTCAAAGACCCATTCATTAACAATCAAAGCTAAAACACAAAACCCAAGCAAGATTCATCAAGCAACTAACAATTCCAAGGCTTATTCATGGGACTAACAACTTGTTCTTCATAGATCTTCTACAACATTTGAATGAAAAGCTTATAGGATCAAAGGGGTGAAAAGGGGACCTACCGAAGGTCGTGAAGGTCACGGCGACGGTCGGACGAACTCTCCGGCGGAATTCACCAGAAAAAAAAAAAAAAAAAAAAAAAGGTTGACGGCGCCGAAGGTGAAGGAGGGAGGAAGAAGAAGAAAAAAAAACCTAGGAGAAAAAGAAAAGAGAAGAGGGAAAAAGGTTTTCTTTCCCTCAGCGGGTCCCAAAAATATTCAGACGGATTGTCATTCTCGGAATTCATTTTTCCCGTTGCAAAAAACGTCGTTAACATCAACGAACGCAATGCGGAGTGTTAAAATCTCCGAAGAAAAAAAAAACAAAAACAAAAAAAAATTTCTTCTTCCGCAACTTCAACATGCATAGAGCGAAGTCTTAAAATCCTTAAGTATAAAAACCGTTGTCAAACAGTAGACGCTGCCAGCTCTTACTAGCAGAGCACGAAGTCTTAAAATCTTCAAAAAAAAACAGAAAACAACGTTTACCATGTTATCAACACAAAAGGTTCAAGCCTACAATATCATAACTTTGAACAGCTAATTTCGACACTCAATGGTCCTTAAGACTCGATACTGTTATCACTAACACTTCCGAGCTGGGGGGCTAACTGTTGGGGTCGGATTTCACCCGCTGAGCCTCGACATCCAAAGTTATGATAAGCAACGCGCATGTTTCAAGCAAGCAAAAGATAACATAATCCCTAGGACATTTCACCCACAGAAGAAGGTGAAGACCTCCTGAAAACCCCTATGACCCCTGAACCTTCTACCTGTTGAAGGTACCTTCGAAGTGGTCTTCGTCTCGGGAGAAGCCATGATGCAGCATCGAAGAAGTCACGGAGCCAGCAGAAGGCGCTGCAGAGACGAAGGCTGCCTGGCACCGATGTCACTGAGCAGTGACACCGATGACAGGCAGTGGCGCCGATGTCACTGCCCAGTGATGCCGATGTCCCCAGCCTCATCGGCATCCAGGCACTTGACATCGTCGCCCGAGCCTTTCCCATCGGCTTCAGGTCCTTCAACGCCCGTCAGAACTTCAGCAAGGGTTCCAGAAGGTTCAGCATGCCAAAGCCCAGCAACGAAGCCCACATAGGCTCGACCGACATAGGCGAAAAAGGCAATCCCTAAGGGTTTAGGAAAAAGGCTTAGCCGACTTAGGGGATTATATATAGGAATGCAAAACACTTGTAAACGGACATTCACAATTTTTATCACACAAGCAATACAAAGCAATTACAAACCCTAATTTCTCTCTGTTCATCATTGTTCTTCATAGCTTATCTTCAGAAATCTCTTCTTCCTTTCGAAACCCTTACAAATCTAATTGTGCGAATTCCGGCATCCACACTCATTGTTTCATCTTCTTGTTGACTGCCTTAAAAATCTCCAAAACTAGCGAATCGTTAAAAGCTCTCACTCCTAAGATCCTATCTTCTTCTTTTTCTTCGTCTTCCTTCTTCATTGAACGCAAATCTCAAAACCATAAACCTAAATTTCCAAATTCAAGGATCTCAAAATTGATATTTCGAGTCAATTTCGTGAAATCGGAGATTGAGATTGAGAGAGGACTCGAATTCGAAACGGAAAAGACTTTTTCCGCTATGAAAGTGCTAGAGGTCGTGAACTCGGTTTACTCTTTGCCTCTCTCTACAATAGATTCAGTGGAAGCTTAGGGGTACTCGACGTGATGTGTGGGTGTGGAATCACGTCGCTCTGTTATATTGTGGAGGCGGAAGCTGATCTTGTTATGGCGAACGATGCTAATCGAAAGGTAATTCCGGATAATCTGAATAGAGTTGAGATAGGTACAGGAGATGAGAGGAGATGGGTTGTTACGCATTTGTTAGCTAACAAAGCGATAAATGAGAGATATGGTTGGGCATTTCTTTGATTTGATTGATATTGATTCATTGGGGAGCGATTCAGCGTTTTTGAGGAATACGTTTAATGCGATAAAATTGGGTGGTTCGCTTCACTTGACGTCTACTAATTGTTACTCTTTCGATGGTAATAGACCTTACAAGTGAGTGTAGTATACAATAGAAAGTTTCTTGCTTTACATTTTCCGGATCTATTCGATTTTGTTTGCTGCTTTGATTAGAACATGCTATGATTTAGAGATTAAGGAGGTTGTTAAACATTTCTTGGTTTGCTTTGGTGTAGGTCCTTAGCAGCTTATGGAGCATTTATTCGGCCAGTGCCATGTGGGAATGAATAAAAATACCAACTTCATCGTCCTCTTCGTTTCAATCACTTTTCTGGGACTTTCCTTTTTCAAGTCTTAATTACAAAATTTCGTTCTCATCTCCACAAAATATGATTCCGAAAAAATTGAGACCTTTTGCATACCAGATGGCGATCAAGTATGTCGGGTATTGTTTGATTAAGGTGAAGAATTTAAGAGATGTTTTTTGTTTCACATATCTCAAGAGACTCCAATTCGAAGAAGTATCAACAAGCAAGAATGACTCTTGATGATGATGTTTTTTGTCGATTGCATATGGTAACAAATTAATTTGTGGGACATAAATTGATGTTCATAAAGAATTTAAGATTGTAAAACTAAATAGATTTTTTTAATTATGTACCTACTGCTATACACACAACGATTTGTACAATATCTGGCTCTCACTTTCGAGTCGTAACATAAAACTCTTGAGGTTTGTAAGGTACATCCTGAAACATTAAGAAAACTTTTCAAATGAGTGAAAAGTGTTAAGATGTTACATTTACACATCTCAACTAAAATAACATAGCTAGACCAACAAAAATATAATTCATGGGGAACAACATCTCATAACTACACATTTAAACTAAACAATTAAAACTCTAAAACCAAACCACATTACCCTAATGTAAGTTAGATCATATGCTGCTGATTTGTTCACGGTAATAACCGGTGAAATCCGTACAATTTGCATATTGCTACTCGAATGATTTTCGACCTCGACGATTTCCGCTACAATTGAAGCCTCTCCTCCACTCTAAATTCGTCACAAAACAACATCAAAAACACAAAATTGATGAATCACAAACACACATATTAAAATTGTAAAAATTGTAGGGGAATAAAAGAGAGGGTTACGTACGGATCCACTAGGTACAGCGAGATTCAAGATAATTTTGGTTGTACAATTTAGATTCCCTGAATCGGTGGATGTTTTCTCACACTTCTCAAGCTTTTATTTCGACAGAATCTGAGTTTCGTGTCAACGACTTTGTTAAACACTCCGAGACAAATACCGGCGATTATACAAGCCATTAACACCGTCACATTCTCCATTTCTTCTAATACTAGTTACTTTTTTTTTAGACGCCAAATAAAAATTGAGGAACTGCTTCTTAACGGTTGCTTTGGTTTTCTATTCTGTTAGTGAACCGAACTAAACCAATGCATGTATAACCAATCACTACTAACTTTACTCATAAACGTACCATGCATACGATGAACATTTTTTATCGTTAAAACATAAAATCAAAATGGCGAAAATTGTTTCAATATAGTTAATAACCATAGATTTTTCTTGTAACTTGAGAACGTAAAAAGGATCAGAAATTTTGATCCGAGGAACTCTATTGTTCGAACAAATTCCTAACAGAGACAAAGCTTCGTTGACGAAAATCAAAACAACAACCAATCTAACCCAATACCCAAAATCCCAAATTAAAGGTAAGAGAGAGAAGAGAAAAGAGGAAGAGACTCACATGACACAAATTGGAGATTTTAGTGGCCGAACTACTCTTTGGATTAGAGAAGGTAAATGGAAGATTAGAGAGATTGCTTAAAAATTCATATATATGCAAGACCCATATTATCAAATAACGAAGACTCTACTGATTTTTTTTTTTTTGTAGATTTATGATCAAAATAATGAAACCACAAAACAAAATGGAAAGAGGATGAGAAGAAGCGTGAGAGAGAATAGAAAAATTCCCCATAAATATTTCTGTCTAATTAATTTATTTATTTTTAAATTAGTATATAACACATTTTGGCCAACTGAGAAAAAACTATAAATTGGCGAGATAAAATGGAGAAAACTTCCAACTGATTTTTTTTTTGTCGATTGCATATGGTAATTTGTGGGACATAAATTGATGTTCATAAAGAATCTCCTTTAGGCGAAGAATTGGAGCCCTCTAAGTCCCTCCACATCAGCCAAAACACTGAATTTTCTCAGCCTATCATTTGGCCAACTCAATAATCTCAATTCATTCTAAAATTTTGTCTTTAAAAAAAACCAAAATTAACATTTAATCAAACAACATTATACATTCAACAAGAAATGCTGAATATTTTCCACCAAAGGAAGAACCATGTCAATCCTAATTACTCCCTTAATTTAAAAACCAAATTGCATCAACTTCTTCTAAAATTATCGCCGTCTCGAATTCATCTTCTATGTTAAGTTATTGTCAAAATAAAACTGAAACTCATTGTTTCATCTTCTTGTTGACTGCCTTAAAAATCTCCAAAACTAGCGAATCGTTAAAAGCTCTCACTCCTAAGATCCTATCTTCTTCTTTTTCTTCGTCTTCCTTCTTCATTGAACGCAAATCTCAAAACCATAAACCTAAATTTCCAAATTCAAGGATCTCAAAATTGATATTTCGAGTCAATTTCGTGAAATCGGAGATTGAGATTGAGAGAGGACTCGAATTCGAAACGGAAAAGACTTTTTCCGCTATGAAAGTGCTAGAGGTCGTGAACTCGGTTTACTCTTTGCCTCTCTCTACAATAGATTCAGTGGAAGCTTAGGGGTACTCGACGTGATGTGTGGGAGTGGAATCACGTCGCTCTGTTATATTGTGGAGGCGGAAGCTGATCTTGTTATGGCGAACGATGCTAATCGAAATGTAATTCCGGATAATCTGAATAGAGTTGAGATAGGTACAGGAGATGAGAGGAGATGGGTTGTTACGCATTTGTTAGCTAACAAAGCGATAAATGAGAGATATGGTTGGGCATTTCTTTGATTTGATTGATATTGATTCATTGGGGAGCGATTCAGCGTTTTTGAGGAATGCGTTTAATGCGATAAAATTGGGTGGTTCGCTTCACTTGACGTCTACTAATTGTTACTCTTTCGATGGTAATAGACCTTACAAGTGAGTGTAGTATACAATAGAAAGTTTCTTGCTTTACATTTTCCGGATCTATTCGATTTTGTTTGCTGCTTTGATTAGAACATGCTATGATTTAGAGATTAAGGAGGTTGTTAAACATTTCTTGGTTTGCTTTGGTGTAGGTCCTTAGCAGCTTATGGAGCATTTATTCGGCCAGTGCCATTTGGGAATGAATAAAAATACCAACTTCATCGTCCTCTTCGTTTCAATCGCTTTTCTGGGACTTTCCTTTTTCAAGTCTTAATTACAAAATTTCGTTCTCATCTCCACAAAATATGATTCCGAAAAAATTGAGACCTTTTGCATACCAGATGGCGATCAAGTATGTCGGGTATTGTTTGATTAAGGTGAAGAATTTAAGAGATGTTTTTTGTTTCACATATCTCAAGAGACTGCAATTCGAAGAAGTATCAACAAGCAAGAATGACTCTTGATGATGATGTTTTTTGTCGATTGCATATGGTAACAAATTAATTTGTGGGACATAAATTGATGTTCATAAAGAATTTAAGATTGTAAAACTAACTAGATTTTTTTAATTATGTACCTACTGCCATACACACAACGATTTGTACAATATCTGGCTCTCACTTTCGAGTCGTAACATAAAACTCTTGAGGTTTGTAAGGTACATCCTGAAACATTAAGAAAACTTTTCAAATGAGTGAAAAGTGTTAAGATGTTACATTTACACATCTCAACTAAAATAACATAGCTAGACCAACAAAAATATAATTCATGGGGAACAACATCTCATAACTACACATTTAAACTAAACAATTAAAACTCTAAAACCAAACCACATTACCCTAATGTAAGTTAGATCATATGCTGCTGATTTGTTCACGGTAATAACCGGTGGAATCCGTACGGTTTGCATATTGCTACTCGAATTATCTTCGACCTCGACGATTTCCGCTACAATCGAAGCCTCTCCTCCACTCTAAATTCGTCACAAAACAAAATCAAAAACACGAAATTGATGAATCACAAACACACATACTAAAATTGTAAAAATTGTAGGGGAATAAAAGAGAGGGTTACGTATGGATCCACTTGGTACAGCGAGATTCAAGATAGTTTTGGTTGTACAATTTAGATTCCCTGAATCGGTGGATGTTTTCTCACACTTCTCAAGCTTTGATTTCGACAGATTCTGAGTTCCGTGTCAACGTCTTCGTTAAACACTCTGAGACAAATACCGGCGATTATACAAGCCATTAACACTGTCACATTCTCCATTTCTTCTAACACTAGTTATTTTTTTTTTTTAGCTGCCAAATAAAAATTGAGGTACTGCTTCTTAACGGTTGCTTTGCTTTTCTAATTTGTTAGAGTTTTAAACCGTCAATTACAAGCGAACCGAACTAAACCAATGCATGTACAACCAACAACTACTAACTTTACTCATAAACGTACCATGCATACGATGAACATTTTTTATCGTTAAAACATAAAATCATAATGGCGAAAATTGTTTCAATATAGTTAATAACCATAGATTTTTCTTGTAACTTGAGAACCTAAAAAATATCAGAAATTTTGATCCGAGGAACTCTATTACTCGACCAAATTCCTAACAGAGACAAAGCTTCGTTGACAAAAATCAAAACAACAACCAATCTAACCCAATACCCAAAATCCCAAATTAAAGGTAAGAGCGAGAAGAGAAAAGAGGAAGAGACTCACATGACACAAATTGGAGATTTCAGTGGCCGAACTACTCTTTGGATTAGAGAAGGTAAATAGAAGATTAGAGAGATTACTTAAAAATTCATCTATATACAAGACCCATATCATCAAATAACGAAGACTCTACTGATTTTTTGTTGTTGTAGATTTAAGATCAAAATAATGAAACCGCAAAACAAAATCGAAGGAGGATGAGAAGAAGCGTGAGAGAGAATAGAGAAATTCCCCTTAAATATTTCTGTGTAACTAATTAATTTATTTTTAAATTAGAATATAACACATTTTGGCCAACTGAGAAAAAACTATAAATTGGCGAGATAAAATGGAGAAAACTTCCCACTCATTTTTTTTGTCGATGTTCATTAAGAATCTCCTTTAGGGGAAGAATTGGAGCCCTCTAAGCCCCTCCACATCAGCCAAAATGCTGAATTTTCTCAGCCTATCATTTGGCCAACTCAATAATCTCAATTCATTCTTAAATATTGTCTTTAAAAAAAACCATAATTAACATTTAATCAAACAACATTATACATTCAACAGGAAATGCTGAATATTTTCCACCAAAGAAAGAACCATGTCAATCCTAATTACTCCCTTAATTTAAAAACCAAATTGCATCAACTTCTTCTAAAATTATCGCTGTCTCGAATTCATCTTCTCTGTTAAGTTATTGTCAAAATAAAACTGAAACTCATTTTTCATCTTCTTGTTGACTGCCTTAAAAATCTCCAAAACTAGCGAATCGTTAAAAGCTCTCACTCCTAAGATCCTACCTTCTTCTTTTTTTTCGTCTTCCTTCTTCACTGAACACAAATCTCAAATCCATAAACCTAAATTTCCAAATTCAAGGATCTCGAAATTGATAGTTCGAGTCAATTTCGTGAAATCGGAGATTGAGATTGAGAGAGGACTCAAATTCGAAACGGAAAAGACTTTTTCCGCCATGAAATTCCTAGAGGTCGTGAACTCGGTTTACTATCTGCCTCTCTCTACAATGGATTCAGTGGAAGCTTAGGGGTACTCGATGCGATGTGTGGGTGTGGAATCATGTCGCTCTGTTATATTGTGGAGGTGGAAGCTGATCTTGTTATGGCGAACGGTGCTAATCGGAAGGTAATTACGGATAATCTGAGTAGCGTTGAGATAGGTACAGGAGATGAGAGGTGATGGGTCTTTACGCATTTGTTAGCTAACAAAGCGATGAATGAGAGATATGGTTGGGCATTTCTTTGATTTGATTGATATTGATTCGTTGGGGAGCGATTCAGCGTTTTTGAGGGATGCGTTTAATGCGATGAAATTGGGTGGTTTGCTTCACTTGACGTCTACTGATGGTTACTCTTTCGGTGGTAATAGACCTTACAAGTGAGTGTAGTATACAATAGAAAGTTTCTTGCTTTACATTTTCTGGATTTATTCGATTTTGTTTGCTGCTTTGATTAGAACATGCTATGATTTAGAGACTAAGGAGGTTGTTAAACATTTCTTGGTTTGCTTTGGTGTAGTTCCTTAGCAGCTTATGGAGTGTTTATTCGGCCAATGCCATTTGGGAATGAATAAAAATACCAACTTCATCGTCCTCTCCGTTTCAATCGCTTTTCTGGGCCTTTTCTTTTTCAAGCCTTAATTATAAAATTTCGTTCTCATCTCCACAAAATATGATTCCGAAAAAATTGAGACCTTTTGCATACCAGATGGCGATCAAGTATGTCGGGTACTGTTTGATTAAGGTGAAGAATTTAAGAGATGTTTTTTGTTTCACATATCTCAAGAGATTCTAATTCGAAGAAGTATCAACAAGCAAGAACGACTCTTGATGATGATGTTTTTTGTCGATTGCATATGGTAACAAATTAATTTGTGGGACATAAATTTATGTTCATAAAGAATTTAAGATTGTAAAACTAAATAGATTTTTTTAATTATGTACCTACTGCTATACACACAACAATTTGTACAATATCTGGCTCACACTTTCGAGTCGTAACATAAAACTCTTGAGGTTTGTAAGGTACATCCTGAAACATTAAGAAAACTTTTCAAATGAGTGAAAAGTGTTAAGATGTTACATTTACACATCTCAACTAAAATAACATAGCTAGACCAACAAAAATATAATTCATGGGGAACAACATCTCATAACTACACATTTAAACTAAACAATTAAAACTCGAAAACCAAACCACATTACCCTAATGTAAGTTAGATCATATGCTGCTGATTTGTTCACGGTAATAACCGGTGGAATCCGTACGGTTTGCATATTGCTACTCGAATGATCTTCGACCTCGACAATTTCCGTTACAATCGAAGCCTCTCCTCCACTCTAAATTCGTCACAAAACAACATCAAAAACACAAAATTGATGAATCACAAACACACATATTAAAATTGTAAAAATTGTAGGGGAATAAAAGAGAGGGTTACGTACGGATCCACTAGGTACAGCGAGATTCAAGATAATTTTGGTTGTACAATTTAGATTACCTGAATCGGTGGATGTTTTCTCACACTTTTCAAGCTTTGATTTCGACAGAATCTGAGTTCCGTCAACGACTTTGTTAAACACTCTGAGACAAATACCGGCGGTTATACAAGCCATCAAAACTGTCACATTCTCCATTTCTTCTAACACGAGTTACTCTCTGTTTTTGAGACGCCAAATAAATATTGAGGAACTGCTTCTTAACGGTTGCTTTGGTTTTCTAATTTGTCGTAGTTTTTAAACTGTCAATTACAAGCGAACCGAACTAAACCAA
This sequence comes from Arabis alpina, assembly GCA_900128785.1. NCBI lineage: Eukaryota > Viridiplantae > Streptophyta > Magnoliopsida > Brassicales > Brassicaceae > Arabis > Arabis alpina. The sequence goes on from LT669788.1 coordinate 5,398,183, forward strand.
TGCATGTATTATGTATAACCAACAACTACTAACTTTACTCATAAACGTACCATGCATACGATGAACATTTTTATCGTTAAAACACATAATCATATGGCGACAACTGTTTCGATATTGTTAATAAACATATATTTTTCTTGTAACTTGAGAACCTAAAAAGTATCAGAAATTTTTGATCCGGGAAACTCTACTAATCGAATTTTTAAGAGACAGATATTTGATCAATGGGGTGATTGGTAAGATTTCTTTTAAGTCTTTAAAAAAATTGAAAACATTTAATGACATGTTTTTGCCAAGCATGATTTGTTGTCTTAAAAGATTTTAAAGTCTTCGAAGCCTTTCTTTTAATTTTTTTTTTTGTCTTTCATTCATATTTTGATCTAAAGCCATGTTGGAGTAACTTTAAGTTTAAAATAAATAGTTTTAAATATTTTATTCTTTCTCCTATTTTCTAAAAATCATTTAAACTCTCTTAGAATTTATAAACAACTTTAAAACTCAATAACATTGATTAACTAATTATTATCTCTTTTTTTATTCTTTTGAGATCCATTTTTTTATATAAATCAATAAATATCAAAAGTTTACAAAAGTGAATGAAAATAACAACTTTTTGCAAATTGAATAAAAATAATAAAATTTTGTCAAATGAATAAAAATATCAAGGTTTTGCAACATGAATAAACATGAGTACACATCAAAGATGATGGAAAAATCGGTATGGACTCAGAATGGTGGGATGATCGTATAGAGGTATATTACACTTCAGTATTTTTAGTTAATATATTATTTAAGTTATGACATATTTAATATGGAAAAAAAAATTGCAGGAAATTTCAGCTGCTATTCATATAAGAAAAAAAACACTACAAGACTTCGATTTGCTTGAAAAAATCTTTAGAGACACTATTATTAGAACTGAGGACAGATGGGGCGGTTGATAATAGTCATGATGTGTATGTGTCGGTATGATATTATTCATTATGTCAACGTTATTGAAGCTGATATAAGTTGGAAGCACTTAAAACATCGTTTAGATTATTTGAAACGTCAATAATGCATTTATAAGAAAGATTCATAAGCTCTAGAATTCCATCCAAATATTTTTCAATTTGCTCCACTTCTTGATGAAGCTTTTGGTTTTTAAACCAAAACAAGAAATAATATAATAAATGAAATTTTTTTATTTCAGATATTTTTTTTCTTGGTTTATGTTATCATTTATATTTTTTACAAAAAAAGTTATTTATAAGTACTTATTAATAAGTGAAACAATTATTTATTAAAATAACTGTCAAAGATTCTACAGATCATATTACCAAACAGTCTTTTATTAACAGCCAAAATCTCTACAGCCTAAAGTTACAACATTAACACTCATTATTTCTACAGCCAAAAGCCTACAACAAAAGTCTAAATTTAAGTCACTACCAAGCGCCCCCTACGTTCCTTGTACTTGCGCTTTTAATTTGGGCTGATTACTATATTATTACTAATTTGTCTGATACCAAAACTATGGCTAGGCCTGTAATTTTTTTTTTGAGAAAATTGGATTATATATCCTAAAACTTGTTGAACATTGGAAAACTACCCTTAATATTGAACAAATTATCATATAAATATGTTGACAATTAAAAACTGTTTAGTGTAAATTATAAAATTAAGTTCAATTTATTAATAACTCATATTTATTTTTTTGCAACTAAAATTATAATTAAGTAAGTTGATTTATTTTACACAGTTGATTTATATTTTTCTTCGTTGATGTTTTGCTCTATTGATTTATTTAAACTACTGGTTTATTTATCTATGTTTGTCGACTTAATTTTCAGTTTGGTCAACTTATTTTCAACTATTTATTTATATTTGTATTGGTTGATTTTTTCTTTTGTCGACTTATATAACCATTGACTTATTTTTTATGTTCGTCGACTTAATCATCAGATTCGTCGATTTATTTTCAACTATGGATTTATATTTGTATTGGCTGATTTTTTCCTTTGTCGACTTATATCACCAATGACTTGTTGTTTTTGTGTTTGTCAACTTAATTTTCATATTTGTCGACTTCTTTTCAATTGTTGATTTATATTTGTATTGGTTGGCTTTTTCCTTTATCGACTTATATAACTATTGACTTATTATTTTTATGTTCGTCGACTTTATATCTTGTATTCATGATTTATTTTACATTATCGATTTATATTATGGTTCATTGACTTTTATATATGATAGAAATATTTATTTTTTTGAATAATATATTAATTTTTATTTAAAACTGAAAAATCAATTATTATTTTTTGAAAAAAAAGAATGATTAATGATTGACCAATAGAAAAATATCATTTCAAACTAAAAATAGGGTAGTTTCAAATTTTAACAAATTTGGTATAGTTTTCAAATTTTCAAACAAATTTAAGGTACTTATCCAAATCCCCCTTTTTAATTTGAAAAAGGTTAGCAAACAAAAAAAGAATAGAGAAATCTCAATAGATATATCTGTTTAATTAATTTATTTATTTTATATTAGAATATAACACATTTTGGCCAACTAAGAAAAAACTATAAATTGGCGAGATAAAAAGGAGAAAACTTCCCACTGATTTTATTTGTTCGATTGCATATGGTAACAAATTAATTTGTGGGACGTAAATTGATATTCATAAAGAATTTAAGATTGTAAAACTAAATAGATTTTTTAATTATATACCTACTGCTATACACACAACGATTTAACATGGCTTTTGGAGTAATATAATTTTATTAGTTGAACTGAGAATAACAAAAACATCAAAATGAAATGAATATGATCATGTATAACAATACTTGTTGGAGCCAAATTGTATATTCTTTTATTTATTTTATTTTTAATATCTCAATATCATTTTCCAAAAATTCTTGAAGGACCACCAAACATTATAGTTCTCCCCCAAAATCGATTTACAGAAAAATAATTTTGTCTCACATAATCCCAACCAATATCAGATATAACCTGATTAGCACTAGCCACACCAATAATCGTCTGATTATCAACATCTAGTATTGAGACATCACGTGTCAAAACCTAAGGCGTAGAAAGGTTTTGTGTATTTTCTGTATCTTAATCTCAATGCCTTAGGCACATATTTATACTTACAAGGTTTAACCTAATTTCCAAAATAGATATACATGTTTCCTTTATAATAGGAACCATATATTTACAAAGAATATCTATATGATATAGGATATAGGATATAGAGAGTATCCTAATACCACCCCCCCCCCCTCCCCCCCCCCCTCACGTTGGAGCATGAAGGTCACAAATGCCCAACTTGACCTTAAAATCATCGAACTCTTTTCGACCAAGCGCCTTTGTCATGATGCCTGCGAGTTGATTCTTGGTGGAGACATGTGTAGTAACAATCGTACCTTTTGCTATCTCTTCGCGTATGAAATGAACTTGTCTCGCGATATGCTTCGTTCGTTCATGAAACACGGGGTTAGCAGCTAGTTGTATTGCTGCCGTGCTATCACAAAGAATAGGAATAGGTTCGGAGTAAACAATCCCTAAGTCTTCAAGAAGTCCTTTTAACCAAAGTACCTCTTTGAGAGTAAAAGAGAGTGCACGATATTCGGCCTCCGCAGATGAGAGAGACACGTGTTCTTGTTTCTTTGTTCACCAAGAAATGGGAGAGTTACCAAGCTGTATAAACCAGCCGGACAATGACCTGCTGGTAAGAGGAAAACCTGACCAATCGGCGTCGCACCAGATGTTAAGAATAAGAGAAGAGTCAGAACATAGAAGAATTCCCTGACCTGGATTATGTTTGAGATATCGAACCACTCGAAGTGCAACGTTCCAATGATCGTGTTTAGGTTCTTGCATAAACTGAGTTAAGATATGAATGGAGTAAGCAAGATCAGGTCGAGTGGTGGCTAGATAGATCAGACGTCCGATCAAGCGTCGATACTTAGTGGGGTCAGAAAGTGTATCCCCTGTAGCTAACGCAAGTTTGTGGTTTTGCTCCAAGGGAAAAGCTATTGGTTTAACGCCAAAGAGCCCCGTTCAGTGATAATATCGAGCGCATATTTTCGCTGACACAAGTAGAATCCAGATGGACTACGAGCTACCTCAATGCCAAGAAAATATTTCAAAACACCGAGATCTTTCATGTGAAAACAAGTGCTCAAGTAATCTTTGAATTCAACGAGAAGAGGAAGAGAGTTTGTCGATAAGACCAAGTCGTCGACATACACCAAAACATAAATCTGTTTGGTGCCATGGTTATAGGTGAAGAGGGAGTAGTCGGAGTGTGATTGAACAAAGCCATAACCAGTGAGAGCATTCTTGAGTTTATCGAACCAACATCGAGGAGCTTGTCGTAAACCATATAAAAATTTATGCAAACGACATACCTGAGTTTTATCATTGGTTCAAAACCCTGGCGGAAGTTGCATATAAACTTCTTCATCTAAATCACCATGAAGAAAGGCGTTGTGAACGTCCATTTGATGAATGGGCCAATCTTTAACTGCGGCAACTTCTAAAAGAGTACGAACGGTAGTCATCTTAACCACCGGAGCAAAGGTTTCCAAAAAATCAGTCCCTTCTACTTGATTGTTTCCAAGTACAACCAACCTTGCTTTGTGTCATTCAAGTGTTCCATCAGCACGAAACTTGAGACGAAAGACCCACTTACATCCGATAGCTTTCTTACCAGGAGGAAGTGTTTCAATTGTCCATGTGCCATTCTCGTCTAGTGCATCAATTTCGGCACGCATAGCATTACGCCAATGTTCATCGATAACCGCTTGAGAATAATGTTGAGGCTCGTGATTGTTGGTGATAGTGAAAACATACTCTTGGTGTTTCTTTGAGAAGCGAGTGCAAGTCGTATAATCAGAGATAGGATATTTGTTATCACTCTTTTTCAAACCGAGAGACGTTTCAATTTGATGAATATAGTCAGCGAGCTTAGTAGGTGGCTTCTTAACCCGATGACCTTTGCCTAATGGAGGTGGATCAGAAGCGATATTGATGATAGGAGAGTGGTCACTCAGTTCAGATTAAGAAATTTTGATAGGAGAGTGGTCACTCATTGCAGATTTAGAATTTTTGATCATTGGAGATGTCAAACCAGAGATTGTGTCAGTGATTGAAGTATCAACCGAACCCGGAGATGATATTTCCGAAAGCAAAGAAGGAGATGGTGCAGCGGAAACCAAAGAAGAATCAGAGTGTGGCGAAGCAGTAGAAGATTCAGGAGTTATGATCAGAGACGATGTCGTAGAAGGAGAAGGTGACGACAAAACAAGAAAAACCGGAGTAATAGGAGTTTCTGGTAGAGGAGCCAAGAGAGGTGTGGAAAACGTCATGTTTTCTTCTGTTTGAGAAAAAAACAGAGGAGAGTCCGTGAGGGATGTCTCATCGTCATTTGAATCAAAATTTTCGAATGGGAATTCGTTTTCAAAGAAAATCACATCACGGGATATTGAGATAATTCCAGTTTCCCAATTGTATATACGCCATCCTTTTTTACCAGAATGATATCCAATGAAAACATATTTGTTGCTTCGAGATGCAAATTTATCTCCTCCGTGATGTTGGTTACGAACATAACATAAGCAACCGAAGACACGAATATGTGACAAAGGTGGTGGACGATTATGAAGCTTTTCATAAGGTGTCTTTCCATTTAAAACTTGTGTTGGTTTTCTGTTAATTAAGTAACCAGCAGCAAGAACGCATTCGTCCCACATATTTATTGGTAGAGATGCTTGAAAACGAAGAGCGCGAGCTACGTTCAGGATATGACGATGTTTTTTCAACCCGACCGTTCTGCTGCGGAGTCCCAACACAAGAGGTCTCATGAATGATGCCGTTTTGCTGAAAGAAATTTCTTAAGCAAGTAAATTCACTTTCGTTATCACTTCGAATTGTTTTTACTTTTTTTTCGAATTGGCGTTCAACCAAAGCAATGAACTTTTGAAGCTTTGTAGGCGCGAATTTCTTATCTGGAAGAAGATAGATCCATAGAGAGTGAGAGAAGTCATCAGCAATGGTTAAGAAATATCGTGATCCACGTGAAGAAGTTGTTCTATAAGGACCCCAAAGATCACAATGCACAAGTTGAAAAACATCGGTTGTTTTATTCAAACTTATTGGAATATATCCTTTGTTTGCTTAGCGCGTATACAAGTCTCACACGCTTTATTATAAAAAAAACTAGTGCTACGAAATCCAGAAATAGGTAGTAAACTAATATCTTTCAAAGACGGATGCCCCAAACGTTGATGCCACAAAGCAGAGGAGTCTCGGTCTGTGGTGTGCAACGCAGCTGCTGTCTCCGTACTTCAAAAGAAATATAAGCCTTCTCGCTCCTCACCCGCTCAAATCAGCATCCTCGTGATGCAGTCCTGGATTACACACAATTTATCAGTGATCTGAAACACACAAGCTCTATCTCGATTCAGTTGTGAGACGGATATCAAATGACACTTTAACTCATCGACAAAGAATACATTTTGAAGACTTAGATGTGAACCCAAACACACGGTTCCTTGTTGTGTAGACTGAGTATAGCGACCATCAGGAAGTTTAATCAACATTGGGGACATTGATGTAACCTCTGATAAGTAATCTAAAGACCCGGTCATGTGATTTGAGGCTCCCGTATCAATAATCCAAGAGTTAAAAAAATGCATACCTGTGAGCTTTGGGCCATGAGTTTTCTCCTGTTGTGCGAGCAGTGAAACGAGTGACTGCCACTGAGAATCACTTAAACCGCTAATTCCAACTCGATCGGCGTTGGTGAGCGCCAAATTTGCTGAAGCAGAGGTAGTGGCAACATTGTTTGCTCGGGCAATGGGACGTGTTGGTGTGGGTAGAAGTCCGCGTTGAGACGAGCTTTCAGATGTAGAACGAGTCTATCTCCCCACCAATAGGGATACCCAATGTTACGAAAACATTGTTCAGCAATGTGACTGTTACGACCACATAGAGAGCACATGGCCAATTGATTTCGAGTATCAACAGGTGCTTTGTTTCGTGGCTGCGTAGGTTGTGTGCGAACCGCAAAACTGACCCCTTATGATCATTCTTCAAGTAAACGACTAGTAGCTTTAGACTCTTCATCCTGGGCCACTGCGATGTAAGCTTCGTAGAGAGTAGGTAGAGGTTGTGACGCCCGTGAACCATTTTTTTGAGAAAATGGAAGGGCTGTCGATCGACACACTTGGTGTCTGTCGATCGACAGGGCTCTTAAGGGCTGTCGACCGACACACCTAGTGTCTGTCGATCGACAGGTGCTCGAATTGGTCGGTTTTCTGGTTCGATTTAAGTTGTTCGATTGGACCGGGCCGGTTTGGGTAAACCCTAGGGCTTCATATATAAGGGTTTTTGGCCGCATTTGAGCGAACCAAGTCCCAAAAACGCAGCCAACAGAGTTTGAGAGGAGTTCTCTGTTTCCTGTGAGTTTTTGAGAATTAGGGTTTTGTTCTTGAGAGATTTGGAATAGTTTCTTGTGGAGATTGTCGTGGATTCGTGTCTAGCCTCATTATCCAGCAGATTCTATCCGAAAATCTAAGGTGAGTGCGTGACCATGGCTTCTGGGCCGGTGGATTCATTAGGGTTGTTTGGTGGTAGGTTAAAAGTGATTGATTGTGATGATTGATGTTGTTTCTGCTTGTTTTGTTGCGTGTGGATTGCTTGGATTGTGTTTGTGTGTGCAGGTTTCGTGTTAACGCAGAGGAGGAATCGATCCGAGAGGATAATGATCGATTTCCCATGAATCTGCGACGGCCTGTCGATCGACAGCACTTGGGTGTGTCGATCGACAGGGGTCACACGAGAACTGTCGATCGACACCTAGAGGTTGTGTCGATCGACAGGTGATCGAGGGGCTGTCGATCGACACCTAGAGGTTGTGTCGATCGACAGGGTCCGGTTGAGCTGCTGATCGACAGGCACCGAGGGTGTGTCGATCGACAAGGTCCGGTTGAGCTGTCGATCGACAGGCACCGTGGGTGTGTCGATCGACAGGTGTGAACAGGGCTGTCGATCGACACCTAGTGGTAGTGTCGATCGACAGGCTGCCTGTTGGGCTGTGGTTGAGCCATGTTGTTGTGTTTGTGTGATTGTGTGATGCATGCTTGCCTGAGCGGATCCATCGCGTCTGTGTGCGCAGTCGTAGATGGGAGGACCGTCTCACTGGGTCTTTATGATAATACTCACGCATCTCTTTTTTCCATGTGGTGCAGGTAAAGGCAAATTGTGATCGTGGAATCATGGCAACGAAGAGGGAGATGATCTAGGGTCTCGGTTTAGTGTTGCTGTGTGGTTTTATTGCTTTCCATTCCTGTTTTAGAACTCCGCTAGGTTGCTGGTTTTATTGTATTGGAATTTGATTTGTTGTTGAACCAGTTAGTATTTTAATGGAATTGCATGTTTGGTTGGTTGTGTTATCCGCTGGTTGCTTGTTGTGTGGCTTGGTTGTGGAGGACAAGCATTTATGGGAATGCTAGTCTGAGACTAAGAGCTTATTAGTTTAAGAAAAAAAAAAAAAAAAAAACGGGTCGGGTCTTTTCAGTTTGGTATCAGAGCGATACGGTTTTAGGACGGGCTAGAACTGCTAGGATTGTAATTTGGTTAAATTGACAATTCTATGAGTTTGGGGGTTCTAGATCATCTTCCTTCGAGCCTTCAAAGAGATTCCACGGTAAGTGTTGATTGTTGTGTTTGAGTCTTTCTAGTGCTTAGTCAGGCTGCTTGTGAGTGCAGTGAGATGGCTAGGACAGCTAGAGGGCGTGGTCGTGGGGGCCGAGGAGGCCAAGGCCGGGGTCGCGGATTCGTTGAGGAACCAGTCATGAGCGAGGTTCAGAGTTCCGCGCATGGGCATGAGGCAGGTTAGCAGTCGGTTCATGATGGGCAGACTGCCAGTGTGACTGCCAGTGTGGGGGCCGGTGTGGGTCCTGTAGGGGCTGGTTTGGGTCCCGTTGAGGCTGGTGGTGCTGGTGGTGCTGTCGCATCTGGGGGTGCGGTCGCGGCCGCAGGTGTAGCCCAGGCTGGAGATGATCGGTTGGCTGATCTGCTGAGACAGTTATTGGAGCGGTTACCGGGTGCGGTGCCAGTGCAGGCTCCAGAGTTGCCACGAGTGGCAGAAGTGCAGTCGAGGGCTGCGGTTGCTGATGAGGTTCCGTCATATATCCGTATGATGGAGCAGATGCAGAGGATCGGTACGGGTTCTTTTGCGGGAAGTGTGAAGCCTGAAGAGGCTGATGAGTGGCGAATGAGGGTGGAGCGGAACTTTCGCTCGATTAGGTGTCCCGAGGGATACAAGGTTGATTTGGCGGTCCATTATTTGGACGGTGATGCACATCTATGGTGGAGGAGTGTAGCGGCTAGGTGGGCCGGGACTGCAATGTCGTGGTCAGATTTTGTGACGGAGTTCAACTCCAAGTTCTTTCCTCAGGAGGCGTTGGATCGTTTAGAGGCGAGGTTCTTGAACTTGACTCAGGGCACGAGGTATATGCAGGAGTATGACGTGGAGTTTAACAGACTCCTGGGTTATGCTGGTAGGAGCTTGGAGGATGAGCAGGCTCAGGTTCGGAGGTTCTTGCGAGGACTTCGTCCGGATTTGCGGACTCGGTGCAGAGGCATCAGGTTCGCGAGTAGAGTGGAGTTGGTAGAGGTGGCTGCACAGATCGAGGAGGATCTGAGGGAACATGCTGCGATTGTAGTTCCAGCTGTTCAGCCTCGGAGGCCTCCGCAGCAGCAGGTGCAGCAGGCAGGTCCTGGCAAAGGCGGCAAGCCTGCGCAAGGACAGAAGAGGAAGTGGGAAGGCGCTTCGGGATCGGGCCAGAGTGGCCGAGGCTGTTTCATTTGTGGGAGTCTAGACCACAAGAAGGCGAGTTGCCCGAGGCAGAGTGACGTTCGAGGAGTTCGGACTTGCTATCAGTGTGGAGAGTCGGGGCACATCAGACCGAACTGTCCGAAGTTGCAGCCGTTGGCGGTGGCAGTGGTCCAGCCAGTAGCTCAGTATGGGGCGGTGCAACCTTTGGACCAGATCGCGGCGATGGAGCGTCCACCGGCTATTGCAGCGCCGGGAGAGCCGAGCTCTAGACCGATCACAGGTAACGTTCTAATTCAGACTTTGTAAATTCAGTAGTGTAGAATTTCTTGGGAACTTGTTTTGGAATGTTTGCTTGTGATAGAAAGTTAGGTTGCTTAGCACATGGGATTTGTGTAGGGACCTTGTTTGTAGGTGGGTGTGAGTCCCACGTGTTGTTTGATTCTGGAGCATTGAATTGCTTCATTACTCCGGATCATGCTGAGAGGAGTGGAATCCGGAGTAGCGCTGGTGAGCGGACTGGACCGGTTATGGTGGCTGGAGGAGAATTTCTAGCTACGCATGGTCGGGCGAAGGAGGTGGATATTTTGGTAGCGGGAGAGTTGATGCCAGCTGACTTAGTGATTAGTCCGGTGGAACTGTACGATGTTATCCTTGGTATGGATTGGTTGAATCGGTACAGAGTCCATCTGGATTATCACCGGGGTCGAGTGGTATTTGAACGTGAAGGTGGTAGGTTGGTTTACCAAGGAGTGAGACCGACATCAAGTAGTCTTGTGATCTCTCTTGTCCAGGCTGAGGCGATGATTGAGAGGGGTTGTGAGGCTTACTTGGCCACGATTGTAATGCCGGAAGCTGTTGGCGGGGTTGCTGTGAGAGATATTCGGGTCGCTCGGGATTTTGAGGATGTCTTTCAGTCGTTGCAGGGGTTACCACCATCTCGGTCGGACCCTTTCACGATTGAGTTAGAACCCGGAACGACGCCGTTATCTAAGACACCCTATCGAATGGCTCCAGCAGAGTTGGCAGAATTGAAGAAGCAGTTGGAGGAATTGTTGGAGAAGGGTTTTATTCGACCGAGTACTTCACCGTGGGGAGCACCGGTGTTGTTTGTGAAGAAGAAAGATGGTAGTTTCCGGTTGTGCAAGGATTATCGAGGGCTTAACCGAGTCACTGTGAAGAACAAGTATCCTCTTCCGAGAATTGATGAGTTGTTAGATCAGTTGAGAGGGGCTACTTGGTTCTCCAAGATTGACTTGGCATCCGGTTACCACCAGATTCCGATAGACGAGGCAGATGTTCGGAAGAGGGCTTTCAGAACTCGGTATGGGCATTTTGAGTTTGTAGTGATGCCATTCGGGTTGACGAATGCACCGGCGGCATTTATGAGGTTGATGAACGGAGTTTTCCAGGAGTATCTGGATGAGTTTGTAATCATTTTCATCGATGATATTCTGGTTTATTCGAAGAGTCTGGAAGAACATGAGGTTCATTTGAGGAGAGTCCTTGAGAAGTTGCGGGAACAGAAGCTGTTTGCGAAGTTGAGTAAGTGCAGTTTCTGGCAGAGAGAGATGGGATTTTTGGGTCACATCGTTTCTGCAGAAGGAGTTTCTGTGGATCCGGCGAAGATTCAGTCTATCCGAGATTGGCCTAGGCCGAGGAATGCAACTGAGATCAGGAGTTTTCTTGGGTTGGCAGGCTATTATCGGAGATTCGTCAAGGGTTTTGCGAGTATGGCTCAGTCCATGACGAAGCTGACAGGGAAGGATGTCCCTTTCGTGTGGTCGGCTGATTGTGAGCTGAGTTTCGCGAAGCTGAAGACGATGTTGACTAGTACACCTGTATTGGCGTTGCCTGAACCGGGTGAGCCTTACGTAGTGTACACAGATGCTTCGGGAGTTGGTTTGGGCTGTGTGTTGATGCAGCAGGGTAAGGTAATTGCTTATGCTTCGAGGCAGTTGAGGAAGCATGAGGGGAATTATCCTGTTCATGACTTAGAGTTGGCTGCAGTGATCTTCGCGTTGAAAATCTGGAGGTCTTACTTGTATGGTGGCAGAGTTCAGGTGTTCACTGATCATCATAATCTGAAGTACATTTTTACTCAGCAGAATTTAAATGTATGACAGAGGCGATGGTCAGAGTTGTTGGCTGATTACGACTTGGACATTGTTTACCATCCGGGTAAGGCTAACACTGTAGCTGATGCTCTTAGTCGAAGGAGGTATGATTCATCTCAGGAGCGGGATGTGGAGGCTCTTGTGAGCATGTTGAGTACTTTGAGGTTGTGTGTTACTTCAGAGGAACCGTTGGGGTTAGCGGCGGCGGATCAGGCGGATCTATTGAGCAGGATCCGAGTAGCTCAGGAGAAGGATCCGGTGTTGTTAGATCTCTCCAAGGCTACTGGTTCCGAATATCAGGTTTCTGCTAACGGAACTATCTTAGTGCATGGACGAGTCTGTGTTCCTAAGGATGAGGACTTGAGGCAGGAAATTCTGAGAGAAGCTCATGCGAGTAAGTTTTCGATTCATCCGGGAGCGACTAAGATGTATCGGGATCTGAAACGGTATTATCATTGGGTCGGGATGAAGAGAGATGTGGCAGATTGGGTTGCAGCTTGCAATGTGTGTCAGTTAGTGAAGGCTGAACACCAAGTTCCTAGTGGCTTATTGCAGAGTCTACCCATTCCAGAGTGGAAGTGGGACATGATCACTATGGATTTCGTGGTAGGGTTGCCGATTTCTCGGACCTATGACGCGATTTGGGTGATTGTGGATCGACTGACTAAGTCCGCACATTTTCTGGCCATTAAGAAGACAGATGGAGCTGAGGTCTTGGCTAAGAAATATGTGAAGGAAATTGTGAGGTTGCATGGAGTGCCAGCTAGTATTGTGTCGGATAGAGATCCGAGGTTTGCTTCAGTGTTCTGGAGAGCTTTTCAGGCTGAGATGGGCACTAAGGTGCACATGAGTACAGCTAATCATCCTCAGACGGATGGGCAGTCCGAAAGGACGATTCAGACACTGGAAGACTTGTTGAGGATGTGCGTACTAGATTGGGGTGGTCATTGGGCGGATCACTTGAGTTTGGTAGAGTTCGCATATAACAACAGTTTTCAGGTGAGTATCGGAATGGCTCCTTTTGAGGCGTTGTATGGGAGGCCATACCGTACTCTGCTGTGTTTTACCCAAGTGGGGGAGAGGAGTATCTTTGGGGCTGATTTTGTTCAGGAGACGACGGAGAAGATCCGTGTTGTGAAGCTGAACATGAAAGAAGCCCAGGATCGGCAGAAGAGTTATGCCGATAGGAGAAGGAAGGGGTTGGAGTTTGCAGTCGGAGATCGAGTGTATCTCAAGATGGCGATGATGCGGGGTCTGAACAGGTCCATATCCGAGGATAAGCTTAGTACGAGGTACATGGGTCCGTTCCGGGTTGTGGAACGTGTGGGACCGGTTGCTTATCGGTTGGAGCTGCCTCCGATCATGGAGAAATTCCATGATGTGTTTCATGTTTCGAAACTCAGGAGATGCTTGCATGCTTCTTGAGAGAAGTATCAAGGTTCTGCGCCGGAAGAGAGTGCCGTTGTTGAGAGTCTTGTGGGACTGTGACGGTATTCAGGAGAAGACTTGGGAACCAGAGGCAAAGATGAAAACGAATATCAAGAAGTGGTTCGAGAAGCAAGCAGTAGAGTGAATTCGTTTTTCTTTGTGGTTTCCAGTTTCAGTTTTTGTGTTGTGATCACCGTGTGTGGTGAGGTTTTGGTTGTGGATTTTTGTATTTTCATTAAAGTTGTAATGATTATGACATTTTTCCAGTGAATAAGAAAATGTTTTTCTTATGTTTTGACTTTGAGAGTCATGGGTTGTGGTTAGAGAACCCCGAAATGGAAGTTTTATTGCGGATAGAACTTGCCAGTTTCGGTGGGGACTCTAACGGTGTGTATTTGTGTGTGTGAGAGAGTCTCGGAATAGAAGTTTTACGGTGGTTAGAACTGTCTAGTTCTGGGGAGACTCTGCAGGGACATCCGAGGTGAGGGATGGTCCGGGTGGTCTGTGATGATCACGTTTGTGATGGTATTCCGGGAGGGGAATATCATGTGAGACCTTAGGAGGTAGTTCCGGTCAGAGGTGCACTATAGACGTTAGGAATTGATTGCATAGCTCAGAGTTAGACATTGTCTTTCTTGGAGATGAGTCTCCGGCAGATCTTGAGAGATGCGTCTCTCTGTGGGACAGTGGGTTCTCCGCATACCGATCGATCGTCAGGACTGCGCGGACTGAGATCGTGAGGGTATGGGGATACTTTGGGAGGTTGCGACCTCTGGCAGATCTCTGCATACCGAGAGCTTGATAGACTGTGTGTCTTGATGGATTGAGGTGTGTGGAGATGAGTGAGTATCGACCATCGCCAGGACTGCGCGGACTGGGTTGGGTTGATACTAGACACCTAGAGCTGAGGGGTGACGATCCTGAAAGCTAGATGGTGGTTATGAGCTATGGGCAATCAATGTCTGAGACGGGTCTATGTGCATAGGACGGATGTGAACCTCGAGAGGGTCTGGGAGATGTAGTCTCCGGTGTGCTGGCGGGTTAGGCCAGGTTAGCTTGGTGGGTAGTGATAGAGGATTCGAGGACGAATCCAGTTTTAGTGGGGGAGAATTGTGACGCCCGTGAACCATTTTTTTGAGAAAATGGAAGGGCTGTCGATCGACACACTTGGTGTCTGTCGATCGAAAACTGTCGATCGACAGGGCTCTTAAGGGCTGTCGACCGACACACCTAGTGTCTGTCGATCGACAGGTGCTCGAATTGGTCGGTTTTCTGGTTCGATTTAAGTTGTTCGATTGGACCGGGCCGGTTTAGGTAAACCCTAGGGCTTCATATATAAGGGTTTTTGGCCGCATTTGAGCGAACCAAGTCCCAAAAACGCAGCCAACAGAGTTTGAGAGGAGTTCTCTGTTTCCTGTGAGTTTTTGAGAATTAGGGTTTTGTTCTTGAGAGATTTGGAATAGTTTCTTGTGGAGATTGTCGTGGATTCGTGTCTAGCCTCATTATCCAGCAGATTCTATCCGAAAATCTAAGGTGAGTGCGTGACCATGGCTTCTGGGCCGGTGGATTCATTAGGGTTGTTTGGTGGTAGGTTAAAAGTGATTGATTGTGATGATTGATGTTGTTTCTGCTTGTTTTGTTGCGTGTGGATTGCTTGGATTGTGTTTGTGTGTGCAGGTTTCGTGTTAACGCAGAGGAGGAATCGATCCGAGAGGATAATGATCGATTTCCCATGAATCTGCGACGGCCTGTCGATCGACAGCACTTGGGTGTGTTGATCGACAGGGGTCACACGAGAACTGTCGATCGACACCTAGAGGTTGTGTCGATCGACAGGTGATCGAGGGGCTGTCGATCGACACCTAGAGGTTGTGTCGATCGACAGGATCCTGTGGAGCTGTCGATCGACAGGCACCGAGGGTGTGTCGATCGATAGGGTCCGGTTGAGCTCTCGATCGACAGGCACCGTGGGTGTGTCGATCGACAGGTGTGAACAGGGCTGTCGATCGACACCTAATGGTAGTGTCGATCGACAGGCTGCCTGTTGGGTTGTGGTTGAGCCATGTTGTTGTGTTTGTGTGATTGTGTGATGCATGTTTGCCTGAGCGGATCCATCGCGTCTGTGTGCGCAGTCGTAGATGGGAGGACCGTCTCACTGGGTATTTATGATAATACTCACGCATCTCTTTTTTCCATGTGGTGCAGGTAAAGGCAAATTGTGATCGTGGAATCATGGCAACGAAGAGGGAGATGATCTAGGGTCTCGGTTTAGTGTTGCTGTGTGGTTTTATTGCTTTCCATTCCTGTTTTAGAACTCTGCTAGGTTGCTGGTTTTATTGTATTGGAATTTGATTTGTTGTTGAACCGGTTAGTATTTTAATGGAATTGCATGTTTGGTTGGTTGTGTTATCCGCTGGTTGCTTGTTGTGTGGCTTGGTTGTGGAGGACAAGCATTTATGGGAATGCTAGTCTGAGACTAAGAGCTTATTAGTTTAAAAAAAAAAAAAAAAAAAAAACGGGTCGGGTCGTTTCAGAGGTAGTCGAGAGAGAAGCGCAGACTTGACGGGTCCATAGAGAGATTCGTCAAGTCCCATTAAAAACTGATGCAATTTGTCTTCCTCTCGTTCTTTTCGCACTTCTTCCATTGTTTTAGCATGTTGGTAATCATTCAATGATGACCACAACTTCATAAGCTTCCCGTAGTAAGCTTCAATCGCCAAACCTTTTTGGCGACATGCTGCAAGCTCAGTTTTTAGTCTTTGAACTCGCTGTCCGCTTTTAATAGAATAATGAACCTTTATGTGCTCCCATAAATCTTACGCAACCTCACAGTGGGCAAGGTTTGAACGAAGACTCGGATCGATGGTGAGCTTAATCCAAGAGATTACCAAGGCGTTGTTCGCACACCAATCTTCGTAATCGTCAGAATCTTCGCCAGAATTTGCAATGGTTCCATCAACAAACCCAAACTTCTTTCTTGCCTTTAGAGCAAGTCATATACTCGCAGTCCATTCGTCGTAATTTGGACCACGTATGCGAGATCACACAACCCGGGTTATCTCCACTAGAGAGATCATAAGGAGAAATCGTTCTCCTAGAGGTTTCAAACCTATCACGTTGTTTTGTAAGTGATGAGTCACCAAGGCCAGTTTTAGGAGTTTCGGTAGACATAGAGAGAAAGGAGAAGGGTCACAAAGAAAAAAAAATTTGAAGAAGAAGAAGAAGAACTATCGAAGAGGAGAAACTTTTTGTAAGAGAGGATCGAACAAGCCGTATTTGTATTTGGCTATTGCTCTGAAACCATGTCAAAACCTAAAGCGTAGAAAGGTTTTGTGTATTTTCTATATCTTAATCTCAATGCCTTAGGCACATATTTATACTTACAAGGTCTTAACCTAATTTCTAAAATAGATATACATGTTTCCTTTATAATAGGAACCATATATTTATAAAGAATATCTATATGATATAGGATATAGAGAGTATCCTAACATCACGAGCGTATGCATAAAGATTTGGTTCATCGTAATCAATTTTTAATCCATTTCCCATCGGACCACTCATTGAGTTTGGAATCGTAAACACTTCACCACCCCAAAAAACATCGTCTGCCTCGTACGCTAAATCAGTGAAGATGCGCGATGCCCAAAAACCAATAGTTTTTCCTTCATCTCCTAAGTTCAACCACCAATTTCCATTAAGTGGATCCTTATAAAAAACAAGAAACACACAAGTTTAGAGACAAGAAGTAACATTTTGATTACTATATATATGGTTAATAAATTTATCGATTAGAAATTACTTTAAATGGTTTAACTTACTCGGAAAATGAAGAATCTTGTTTCGACCATATTCACTCCGGTGACTGATACTTCGGGAAATACATAATCAAGAGGAATATCGGTATTCACTATCACAAAACCGGGACAGTTCGTATTGAAACAATGTTGCTCTCGTGTCTATATCCATTACAAAACACAACACAATATCAATACAACTAAAGAATTTTGTTTTGTTAATAATACTGATTAAGACTATAATTTATGTTATGTTTTTACGTAAACAATGCTACAAAAATGTATATAATGCATGGAAATATGGGATGAATAATTGTATATAACTAGCTTACATGCAAATATGCAAAGAACCGGCAACGATTATCTTCATATAGCGTCGGATTGATCTGTAAAAATATAATTTAATAATTGACAAAAAAGAATACATATTTATTAATACAAAATTTATGTAAATTTACTTATTCGAACGGTAGTATTATATTATGTTATACCGTCCAACCAGCCTTGATGAAATCTGAACCGGTAGATACTTTGACTAAACCGGAAGAGAACTGAAGTTGGTTAACAAATGGAGTTTGGTATAAAGCGAAATGTGCATCTCCTCCTCCTAACTTCTTCATATTTATCCAGTCTGGTCGGACTCTACCTCCTGCATACTATTGGAGGATATAAATGTATATAAATATTTAACAATTTCATAAAATCATGGACTATATAATAAAATGAATTGAGGTAAAAGGAAAAAATGAAAGATATATAGGAGAGTTTACGCACGTGCAAACCCGGTTCGGAATTGGTTAGAGGATGAATATTTGAGTCAAACATTTGGTTGAATGATTTTTGTCTTATAAGATCTTCTTTGGTGGTTCTCCTAATTGGGACTGTGCCTCGTGGACATCCAACTCCTTTCAAGGTTACAGATTTAATTTTCTTGGTACGACGTCGTTTTTGTTTTTCTCCATTCTCAACTTTCTTTGGTTCTTTGCTTGGTTTCATCTAGTTCTTTGGTTCTTTGTTTTTCGACATTTTCTTTGGTTTTAATAGGCGATTTATTCATAAGCTTAAGTTCTCTCTCTAATTCCAAATCTTCTTCTTTAGACAACTCTCTAATAGGTTTTGCAGCATAACTTGTTAACACAAGAGCGGCTAATACAAAAAATTTCACACAAAACATTTTTCGACAATGACTATATTTTTTTATAAGAACTTGTTGGTTATTTTCTCCAAGATATACACACACGTATATATAAGAGCTCTTATGAGAGTTAATACGTTTTTTGAGTTCATGAATAATTTGACAATGGGTAAATGCAATTAATATGTGATTATTAGGAAGCTTAATTTTTGTCTGACAAAATCTTAAATTGTTAATTAAGGAGGAATATGCTTTTGGAGAAAAGTTGGGAAAAAAGCATCTAATCAATAAAAATCTTAATTGCTATGGACTTGTTAATTATCACGACCATACACACGTACAATACCCCATATGCATTATCAGTAAATATGTTACATTCTCATACAAGAAATGTGGAATAATCGTAGACACATTCATATACAAATGATGCTTCTTACACATTATAACTGATTTTTCTAACCATTAATATTTATATATTGAGCTTGACGTATCCGCATAGCATCATACATAGTGTCAACTCTCATGTAGCCTCTTTCTCTTTCTTCTACCCACCTGCACCTCACGTGGTCGCCTACGCTGCTTCTGCTTGGTATCTTTATGGACTCGGTGAAGTTGTTGGTAGTAATGAGACTCGTTATGGTCACGTTCAAGCATCTTCACCAAAACGTCGTCTTGCTTGTGTCTATGATGCGTTCTTCGATGATGATTATGAGTTTTGACACCATGACTATGATGAGGACGATGGTTATGGTGATGGTGATGGTGATGGCGGTTTACAGTGTTGTCTCTAGTGTGTAATAATAATCTTCGATGGTCTGAATCGAAATGATCTTCGTACCAATCGTAGAATGGATCAAAGAGTCCTTTTTGATGCAAGAGCCAGAGAAGGACGCAAGCTGTGACAATTTATATGTAAAACAAACCATTAATCATCGTGTTATTAAGATAGCGATTTACGGTTTGAAACGCTTACCGGTTGGGAAAAGAGCGAGGAGGAGACCGAACATAACCATCCAGCTTAAGCAAACGTATTGAATGTGGCAACTAAAGTCGAAGAAGCTCGAGCATTTGTTTCTGCATAGACTGATTCATATTAAAGTTATCACAATTTTCAAAGAATGTTATTAAAGTGTGTAAGGGTACCTGCAAGTGTCTCCGGTGATGAAATTGACTAAACCATTGACGAGTTTAGTCCACAATAGCCTAATGGAATCAAAGAAACCTTTAGGACGAGTCTCTGGAATTTGAAATGGGTTAGTAACCTGCATGTTGAAGACAATGGTCACACAATGATCGATATTGACATTAATCAAGAATCGTTTTGAAACTGTAGAGGAACCTGAGTTCCATTGTCGAGTACAGTAGCGGTCGTGCTGAATTGACACTCGGCTCTGTCTACTTCGCTAAACTGAGAGTCCTTGAGTATAGCTACACAAAGAAAACATAGCATTTTTTGTATGCGATGATCAAGAAATTGTATAAGAAGAGAGTTTTAGTACTTGTACCTGTGCATACATATTTTACGGCCTGGTCTTTCGTCGGGTACAGTTTAAAGGAACGAATTGTAACCGCTTTCGGTTTTATAATGAAGAATTGCTCCTGAAACAACATCAGTTTGTATCATTACTCTATAACAACACTTGCTCATAGAAGATTAAATGAGACTTAGTTACCTCAACGAACGCCACACCTTTAGAGCAATCGAACTGCGTAGGACGAAACAAAATGCGATTAATACACCGAGAAAAATATCTATCTATCAAACTACATGTTAAGGTTCAGTTTTTGAATAATACCGTTAAGCTATAAGATGCTTCAACTTCACCAGTATTCTTAGTTGTGACTGCAGCAACTCCGAATTGTGCTTCGAATGTCAGTATAGCGATGTTTATGATCTTACCAGGGCTCCTGCAAACCACAGATAAAGTTACTTAGTTTACTTCAAAATCAGAATTTCCAAAACGTTTGAAGAATATTTACCTTTGGAAAACATATTCAATATCATCAGCTCTTAGTTCAATCATTAGATTTGTGTTGAGTGTTTCTGTGACTCCAATGGAGAACGAGTGAGGTCCCGCATTCTGCAAGGAAAATCCAATAAGCCGACAAAACAATCTTATGTAACCGCGCCCTGGGCGGGGAAATAGTTAAAAAAAAACTTAAAATTCATAACAATGCTAATCAGTCTGTTGATCAGTCTTTTACACTTTTTCTCTGTAGATCGTGACGTAATTGAGGGGCAATCAAGGATATCTCTTGGTTGTCCTATCAGGTATCCGGGGGTGTTTTTCCTCTATAGCTTTATATCTCAAGAAATTACTTTCACACTTTCCTTAAAGATTTAATCATCACCATTATAACAGCCGAACGCGTATCAAACTTCCGGTGAAGGGTCATGTCTGTAAACATCTGCAGGTGATGCATCTTCTGTTGAGCATAAGAAATGATACTATCATTCTTGTTTTTCCATTGTTTAAATCATGGGGAAGAGAACTATTTCATTCAATACATAGTATTCAAGACTCTGTTTTGCTTCGCTGTTGCCATAACTTGTCTTCTTAAAGTATGAGTTTTGCAAGTAAAGGTTATACATGTGTGACATCCTTGATTGTGAAAATTGCTAGTGAAAGGGCTAGGCTGATAGCAAAATTAAAAACTATAGAAATAATTTCCTCATCTCTTTGTGATATGTTACTTTCTGCTGTAGTGTTTTGATTTCTGGAACTATGCCGCCATAAATAAGAGAAGACCATCATGGCGCTGCCCGCATTGCAATCAGTCTGTCTGTTATACTGACATCCGTGTAGATCAAAACATGATAAAGGCAAGTTGCTTACTGCTGTTGCTTAGTGATACATCTTTTCACATCCTATACTTACTAAACAACCTTGTCTAATATCCGCAGATTCTAGAAGAGGTGGGAGGTAATGCTGCAGATGTAGTTATCTCTGCTGATGGATCATGGACGGTTGTGACGGTAAACAATGAGAATGTGGATCTTCTGCCTCAAACCACTCATGACCCTGGAGACCCAATAAGTGTCCTTACCTCGGGGCCAACTGTTATGGATCTTACCGGAGATGAGGATGAAATGGATACATCCTGCGGCACCCACGTCGATGAACAAAAGCCTTGTTTATCTGAGATTCGGGGTCTGTCAGATAACACACATAAGACTGCGACAGATTATACTATGCTTCACCAGTCTTCTGCTCCAATCAACGCACTGCCACAATTGCCACAAACTTTGAATGCTTTTAGTGGGCAACAGTTCATGAACACACCGCAAATAGTAAACACCCGAGACTCAGCAGCAAGGCAAACTATACCCATGCCATTCTTACCAATCTCATCTCCACAAGATAGATTAGCTACTAATACAGCCAGCTTTCACACATCAATGCCTGCTGCTCAGACTTCTCAATTTCAAGGGTCACATGTTGCGTCCCTTGGACATTGTCTAGGAAGAACCTCTGATCTGATGGAGAGATGGAACAACATACGTGGAAATGTCATAAATCAAACTCAGATTCCGACCATGCCTCCGTTGCACCATCGTTACGCGATGCAGGTTTGTCATCCATATAACCCTATGGTTGTTTTTTCTTGTGTAAATGTCTGCTGAACCTACAAATGACATTTTGACTAGTTCATTCCATCTATCGCCATCTAATATATTTTCTTATGGCTTGTTACGTACTATAACAGAACCAGCGGACTCCCATCAGGAGTATATCCCCTGCACAGCAAAGGCATATGCTATCTTCTGTTACACATCCCCAAACTTCAGCTGTCGACTACGGAAGGGCCACCGACCAAAGACCCATGCAAACATTGAATCCTGGTGGTGCTATGGAGCAGTTCTCATCACGAGAGTTCATGAATTTGGCTTCTGCTAACACTGCAAATTGGCAGCCACATAACCGGATGGCTAATACTGCAAATTGGCAGCCACAGACCCGGATGGCTAACACTGCAAATTGGCAGCAACAGACCCGGTTGGCTAACACTGCAAGTTGGCAGCCACTGACCCAGGTAGCTAACACTGCAGATTGGCAGCCACAGGCCCAGATGGCGAACACTGCAGATTGGCAGCCACAGGCCCAGATGGCTAACACTGCAGATTGGCAGCCACAGACTCGGATGCGAGGCAGCATAACGCCTGGTTCCACAGCATATGACCAGATGATCATTTTACCTACTCGGCCGGTTCATGCACAATCTCAAACACTTCCTCTGCCTCAGACATTTCGTCCCCCTCAAACAACAACTTATGATAGTATGGCTGATGAAATTCAAGCATTTTTGGGGCACCCAAGCTATCCGATTAGTAATAGTGAAACTCAACCTGTGATCGGTTCATTGCCTGTGGCCGAGGGTTTTGGGACATCAGGGTCGTTTTGGTCAATGCCTCCTGAGGCATGGTGATATCTCATGGCTTAGATATATAGGACACGGTTCGTAGTAGCACTAACCCAATCAGGAAGGTAGTATATAAGTAGTTTTTTTGGTACTAACCGGTTTAGGCTTCCGGAATGTGGATGGGGCATGTTGTACTCGATCTAGGGTATTCTTGAGATCTACTTGATGTGAAACATTAGGGCATTGTTTGATCTTTAGCTTAAAAAAAGTTCTATATCCTATAAACTTTAACGGAAACATGCATTTTCGGTTTTGGTTTTGCACTTTATAATTTTTAAGCAGAATTTAAAAGCACTAGACAATAAAATATGGTCAAGTGATAGAGTTCGTCTAAAGTGGTGACAAAGAAAGCTATAAATATCTTTTTGGACCATTTCGATGGTCCACTGGTCCTAGTCCCTATCATGAGTTCTCACTCGACAAAATGCATTTTGAACATTTCTTTTTTCCCTTACTGCTGAGTCATATGCTCAATAGACAAAAACTCTTCCAAAATCAGCGTCAATTGATTAATATTACTTGTTTGGTCAAGCATCGACAAAATTCTTGCTTATCTGAAAGATATTTGGATCTAGAGGTTGGAAGTTCAAATTGCGCTTGGAAATGGACGATATTACTTGTTATGGTCGAAGAGATATACGGCTTTTGGTCCAGAATTTCTTAGTTTGTGTTTTGAATTGTGTACTGATAAACATATTGGATTTCTCAACCAAATGCAAACCCTATTTCTAGAAACAATAGAAGAAAGTATATTAAAACCCTAACCTAACTTTTAAATAAATAGATCGAAGTCGTGCATGGTATATGGTAGGTACCGCTGTTCATCATACTAAAAACGTGAACTAAACTCATTGATTATTCTTTTTTAAATACCAAAGCTCATTTATTATTCTATCTTGTAATATGATAAGCAAAGAGAATTATTGAGGGAAAATCAAATATAAGAATAATCGACGAAAGGACACGAAATGAATGTGTATTATTAATAGACAACCTCGTGGTCGTTTCTAGCTAATGTGTATATCTACCGAATATTTAGACATCTAAAAGAGAGAGAATGGATCCTTTGTACTAAGCAGTGATTCCAATTGAACAGATAAATAATAGACTCACTTTTTCTCAAATATTTGTAAGATGCAGGACTCGAACTCTGAACCAAATACACATTATAACTGTGTTTAACCGCTAAACTACAAAAAAAATTTGGCAAAATAGATGTCCCAAAAATACATAAGGGATTTTGGCGCCTAAAGCCCTTACTTTACCAGCTTTACGTTAGAGCCGCCCCTGGCTCTACTTGTCTGTAACAACAATATGTATAACTTTTTGTACAAATATTCCCATGCTTGTTTCTTTATAGTATTTTATAAATATGTTAAATCCAAATAAAATCATAATTCCTCCGAAATAGTACTCACGTTAGTTTTAACTCCTTTGGAACTCTATTATATTATTGTGTTTTAACTTGTGAATCTATCCTTAAGCAAGCGACTGATTGTTTCACGACAAATTGCCTTCTTCCTTGTACATATATCCGAAGCCGGCAGACCTGAATCGACCAGATCTAGTAACCACACTGGTTACTTTCAATCAGCTCCACACCAATAGAATAAACCAAATCCGATTCAACTCTAACAAATAAGTGTGACATATCATACCAGAATCGACAATTAATAGTATATAAGTAGTTTTTTGGTACTAACCGGTTTAGGCTTCCAGGATGTATATGGGGCATGTTGTTTTCGATATAGGGTATTCTTGAGATTTACTTAATGTGAAACATTAGGACATTGTTTGATTTGATCTTTAGTTTTTTTTTAAAAGTTGTATATCCTACAAACCTAAACTGAAATCTGCACTTTAGGTTTTGGTATTGCGTTTCGTTATTTTAAGCATAATTTAAAAGCACTAGACAATAAAACACGGCCAAATGATTAAGTTTGTCTAAAGAAGTGAGAAAGAAAGGTATAATAAATATCCTTGGGGCTTCTCGGTGGTCCACAGGTCCTAATCCCTATCTCAACATTCATGAGTTCTCACTAGTTTAAAATGTATTTTTAACATTTCCTCTATTCCCTACTACTGAATCATATGTTCAAATAGACAAAACTCTTCCATGATCAGTGTCAATTGATTACTGTTACTCGTTTGGTCAAGCATCGACAACAAGCTTGCTTAATACTGAAATATTTATGGACATGGAGGTCGGGAGTTCAAATTGCGTTTGGAAATGGACCATATATATTACTTGTTATGGTCGAAGGGATGTACCGGTCTTGGTCCATAATTTCTTAGTTTTGGTTTTGAATTGTGTACCGATAAATGCATTGGATCAGTACCATAGTAAAAGATATTAAAATCAGTAGATCGAAGTCGTGCATGATATATGGTAGGTACCGCTGTTCATCATACTAAAAACGTGAACTATAGAAATACAAAAAAAAGAAACTTATTGATTACTCTTTTTCAAATACCAAAGCTCATTTATTATTCTATCTTGTAATATTATAAGCAAAGAGAATTATTGAAGGAAAATCAAATACAAGAATAATCGACAAGAACACGATATGAATGTGTATAATAGACAATCTCGTGGTCGTTTTTATGAATTGGATAAGTACCCTAAATTTGTTTGAAAATTTGAAAACTATACCAAATTTGTTAACATTTGAAAACGACCATATTTTTAGTTTGAAATTATATTTTTACTATTAGGCTATTAGTTAATCATTAATCATTAATCATTCTATTTTTTTAAAAAACAAAATAATTTGATTTTTCAGTTTTAAATAAAAATTCATATAATTTTTAAAATTAATAAATATTTAAAATAAATCGATAGTGTAAAATAAATCGATGAATACAAGAAATTAAGTCGACGAACATAAAAACAATAAGTCAATGGTTATATAAGTCGACAAAGAAAAAAATCAATCAGAACAAATATAAATCAACAGTTGAAAAGAAGTCGACGAATCTGAAAATTAAATCGACGAACACAACAGCAATAAGTCAATGGTTATATAAGTCGACAAAGGAAAAAGTCAATCAAAATACAAATATAAATCCATAGTTGAAAATAAATCGATGAATCTGACGATTAAGTCGACGAACATAAAAAAAATAAGTCAATGGTTATATAAGTCGACAAAGGAAAAAATCGACCAATACAAATATAAATCCATAGTTAAAAATAAGTCGACCAATCTGAAAATTAAGTCGAGGAACGTAAAAAAAAATGTCAATAGTTTAAACAAATCAATAGAGCAAAAAATCAACGAAGAAAATATAAATCAACTGTGTAAAATAAATCAACTTACTTAACTATAATTTCCGTTAGAAAAATTATGATTAATTAACCATATTGTTTTTTTTGTTTTAAAAAATAAATATGTTGTTGTTAGTAAATTGAACTTAATTTTAAAATTTACACTAAACAGTTTTTAATTATCAATATATTTTATATGATAATTTGTTCAATATTAAGGGTAGTTTTCCAATTTTGTAAAATTTAGTATACTTTTCCAATGTTTAACAAGTTTTAGGTTATACAATCCAATTTTCTCTTCTTTTTATCTATGTGTATATCTACCGAATATTTAGACATCTGAAAGAGAGAGAATGTATTCTTTGTACTAAGCAATGATTCCAATTTAACAAGTAAATAATAGACTCACTTTTTATCTGTAACCGATCTTACTACTCCATTATATTTTCGATCTTGATCTCCACTTGTCTGTAACAAGAATCTGTATAACTTTTTGTACAAATATTCCCATGCTTGTAAAGTTGTTTCTTTATAGTATTTTATAAATTACAAGCAAGTCACATCCAAATAAAACCATAATTAAATCGATATGCACTCGCGTCAGTTTTAACTCCTTTGGAACTCTATTATTTTTTCTTTGGCTAACCAAAAAAATTATGATCTAAGTCCATAATCTCTTCGAACCAATTACAAGAGCGAACTAATATCAATTTATTTCCGTCGTTAGTGTTCGAACTTGGGACTTTCTCGATTTTTGTATATAGGGAGCCATGCTGAGCTACTAACGATTATACTTTTCTTTGTTTGGAGAACAAATATGCACCATAGGACTGTCCAAAGACTCATTATGTTTTTACAAAAGGTTTTTTTTTAAATGATGGTTAAGATTTGGACCTTAGTTTTCGATCTAAAGAATATTCTGAACAACCACAATACAGACTAATAAGTACGTATGGACACGATCAAATTGCACATCCATTTAAATCCAAATAAAAAGATTAGCTAGTACGATCGCATACACCAAAACCTGACAAAAAAGTAATAAACACGATATGGGGGATCCGGAACCAGCAAAATGTGCTGCTAATATATTTTATTCATTTAAAGAATCCAAATTTTTGGTTTTAACTTAAACACTAGGAATAACAATTTCTAATTTCCAGAAGTACTGATAACTAAAAAGTTACTTAACCGCTAGGTTACATATGATACGACGGCCCTAATCGATTTTGATTGTTGTTTTCTCCTAAATTCAGTTTGGCGATTTAAACAATTTATTTTTCCAATTTCCGTAACAACTTTTACTTTACATTCGGATCACTTTAACTAAAGCAAATTGGGTATACATACTCTTAGAGTCTTAGGCCATCAATAACCATGATATGAGGTATGTATCTTTTTATTAAAATTGGTTAGAATATTCAAAAAGTAAGAAAGAGGCAAAAGAAACTACTCATAAATATGCAAAGGCTGAAACGGTTCTTTGCATTTTGTGTCCCCACTCTTCCACGTGTCTATTTTTAATAAGTTAATATTTAAATAACTAATTAAATTTTTGAAATCAAATAAAAACTTAATATAATAATATATATAAAGAAACTCAATAGATTTTAGGGTTAATGATGCCCTTAGGAAGCAAACATAACTCCGACAAAAAAACAGAATTCCAAGCCAATAAAATAATTTATTTATTCAGCCATCTCTTGCACATTAATTAGTACCTGTTTATAAATTCTTTAGGTACTACTAGTATAGTTTAGTATCGGACTACCCACTTTCTTCGTCACATGGAATTAATGGACAAAACGAGTCAGTAAAGGGAGGCCAAACGTTAAAGAATCTCAATATTAAGGTACTTAAAGACACCTCATTGACTTTTTGTCACATTATCACTCAGGAATCACATTTCTCATATATTTTTTTGTAGCTACCGGCCTACCCTAACTTTTTTAGAGCAAAGAGAAACAAAATGCATGTCAATACAACTCTAAGCATGTGTTGGTTTGATTATCAAACTGATTTTGAAAAACTCAGACTAAATCAAGAGCTTGGTAGGGAATTCAAAATATTAATCAAAAGTATGGTTAATGTGAACATTTTCCTTTTCTCCCAAGACATGAGATGATAACAATGTTTTTAAAAGACAAAGGAATAAGAGGTGATAACATTTCTGTTTTGCATCGAAATGAAAACATTTTGTTCGTAAGCCACGTTGGGATAGTTTCCAAGTCCGAAGCCACGTTGCTATAGGGCCATGCATAGGTAGTTACTAGTTAGCCGCTGATTATTAGTGACTATATTAAGCCGCTGATTATTCGTAGCCATGTGGTCATAAAGTTTTCAACTTGAATTTGTAGTCATGGCTGCGTTACTACGAATGGCTACATATTTGATGATTGACATTGTCTTTTAATCAGCCACAGTTTTGGAACGTGGTCAGTTGCCATGGAATATGTCGCTGGTGGTCTTTATGAGTCGATTTCTTTTTTTCTCTCTCTCTCTAACCAAAAAAAGTCTAATACGTGTTAATTAAATCAACTCAAGATAGGCAAGGTAACGATTTAATATTAATACAAGTATCGAAATCATGTCAAGTGGGTTTCCTTGAAATGCCGCTAAATCTTTAGGACTTTTCTTGAAAACAATCTTATTATATGAAGGAGAGTTGAAAACAATCTTATTATATAAAGGAGAGTTTGTCAAAAATGTAACTCACGAGATCGCGACATGTGTCTATTATCGATCATTGAAATGCTGCTAAATCTTTAGGACTTTTCTTGAAAACAATCTTATTATATAAAGGAGAGTTTGTCAAAATTATAACTCACGAGATCGCGACATGTGTCTATTATCGATTAAGATGATGACACGTGTTAAAATACTCTATTTAAAATAAAGCAATTAGAAAAATAAAGATATCGTTAAGTTAACCAATACAATAAAGAGACATTAACATTTTTCTTATTGTTTCATTAACATTTTTCTAAAAGCCAAACCAAATTTTATGTAAGTCGTTAAAAAGAAAAACAAAATAAAATACCATTATGTTAAATAAAATAAAGGAAAATTGGCATGTATAATAGGTTTTATGTCCATAATTAAGAATCTAATACTAAATAAATAAAAATTAAGTGAATAACATTCAGCTCAAACAAAATGACAATATTACTCATCATTAATTTATAACTATTATTAAAGAAAAAAAAGAAAAAAAATTAAATTTACCAAAACCTAATTTTTTTTCTTCTTCCTCTTCCTTCCACGCCTCTTTTTCTTCTTCTTCTTCGTGAGCCACCTTTTTTTTTTTTCTTGTCCTTCTTCCATTGTTTCTTCCTTTTCTTCTTACTATTTTTCTTTTTCTTCTTACACAAACATCATAATCGATTTCATCTCTTTCAAGTGATCCATAAAATCAATAATCATAGATCAAAAATCTTCAGGCATGGATTAAGATTGTATGTCTTCTCGTTGTCCAACGTTAAACTTCCCATTATCGTGTCATCTCCTTGTCAATATGAGCTGCCGCTAAAGATCGATAGAGACTATTTTCGAAAATCAGGTAACTAGGGTTCTCATAATAGTTAACTGTATATGTTATTTTCATTATACAAAGTATAATGCGTAACTACGTTTCTGATAATAGTTCACTATGTATTTTATAATTTTTCATTATACAAACTATAATGGACAACTATATTCTGAACATATAGTTAACTATTTTTTTAAAAATAAGTAATTATTATAACAACGTTTTCATATAGTCCACTATGTTATAAGATCTGTAGAGTAAACAACTATGTTATAAAAATACTTAACTATATTTTAAAGTTATGATTATTTCCTGAAAAATAGTTAACTATCTTCTCAAATCATAGTTATAAAATATAGTCAACTATCTTTCCAAAAATCAATAATATATATAGTTTCAAAAATAGTTAACTATATTATTAAATAGTTATGTAAAGCTGTTTTTTACCTAATATTTTTTTTTTGCAGAGAGTACATCTATATAGATCATTGATGAGAAGAATACTTTTTAAAGAAAAATATTTTCAGAGATTTGTTTTTTATTTCAATAATTATCACATTTAATATGGGCAAAATTGTCCATTATTTTATTCTCATTGCTACTCACCTAATTTTCTCTCATGTGATGTTAGATACTTAATTTTGTACCAAAAACCTATTATTGAACAAATTAACCCTAAAAAAAATGTTACATCACAAAATTGAAACTTTATATATAAAAATAAAATAAATGTTAAACATAAATTATTTTAAAAGGAAAAGTAAACATACATTCAACCTTCCAAAAATGTTATTACTTCAGAAAAGGCAAATCTAAAAACTATATAATAACACACACCTCCCATTATTTAATATACTAATTTTATTTATGCTACCTATTTTCAGAATATTTGATTAGTGTATGTAATTATATTTTCTAAAATTCATGTTGTAATTATATAATGTAAAGATTCATGTTTAAATTTTCGTAACTGGACCTTTATTTAAAAATTATCAAAGAAGTAAATAAATTCATTTAAATTTTTTTATAAATAATTGATGTTTATTTATAAAATAGATTCAGTTTCAAAGTATATAAGATTTCAAATATGATTTAAAACCATATCATACATTTAGATGAATTATTTTTATAATTTTTTTGAAGATTTAAACTCATTATTGATTTTCTTACCCATAGTCAACAAAACGTAATATATGATTATACTAACGGGGTTTTAATTTAGAATATAACTATACGAGTCTAACTACACAAACTATTAATTTTAATATTTAATACCCGCATATTATGCGAGTCTTAATCTAGTGTCAAATAATTTGGTAAGAGGTACAAGGTTTTGTTTGATTTTGTCATTGAGAAGGAATTATCGATCGCATTTATTGAGTTGAATAGAGAAGGTTTTTGTGTTCTCTCTTTTTTAATTGAGAAGTTTTGTTTCTCTCTTTTAATTGATATGTTAAGACTAGTTTGTTTAATATTTTGGGTACTTATTAATTAGGTGAAGGACTCTATATTTCTTTTATTTACAAAAAACATTTAATATGTTCTATTTTTTCGAATAACAAGTTTTTATACAAAATAACACCCAACTAAAACATCACAAAGATTCAGGTTACGGTGGATCCCAAACCACCAGATTCACCATGAAGACACTCGTTTGGAACTGTCGAGGTTTTGGCATAGACCTGACAGTTCGACGCCTAAAGGAGATCAAACGAAAGTATCTCCCGGACATGATATGCTTGCTAGAGACGAAACAACAAGATGTTTACATCAGTGATCGCTGTAGTGAATTAGGGTATGATAGCTTTGTAACTGTACCACCACATGGTATGAGTGGAGGTATAGCTATCTTTTGGAAGAATGTAGTTTCAGTTTCCGTTTTATTTCGGTCTTCCCATCTTGTAGATTGTAAAGTTGAATTCAATGGAACAAGTTTCTATTTATCCTTTGTGTATGGACCGCCAATTCGAAGTAATCGAAACCATCTTTGGGAACAACTTGAACAAATCTCAACAACTAGAGCCGCTCCTTGGTTGCTCATGGGCGACTTCAATGAAATCCGGAATAATGAAGAGAAGCGAGGTGGTAATGAAAGAATGGAGAGTACTTTTGCTGATTTCAATCGGATGATTACTACTTGTGATCTTCGTGATGTGAAATCCTTTGGAGATCGGTTTTCATGGTATGGAAAGCGTGTATTGGCAAACGAGGAATGGATTACATTGTTTCCTTCAACACAAACTGAGTTTCTACCATTTGATCCCTTGTTAGATCATCGGCCGTTGGTGACAACTTTGTGTCAAGTTTTGGATAGAAGAAAAGTTCCTTTTCGATATGATAAGCGATGTTTTGGAAAAGAAGGGTTTAAAGAGAGAATTTTACAGAGCTGGAAGTATACACCTCCAGATGCCCTGCCTTTAAGTTCACGACTTCGTTACTGCCGTCAGGCAATATTCGATTGGAAACTCCAAAACCAGAGCAATTATGCAGTACGCATTCGGGAATTACAAGCTGATTTGGAACGTGGTGTTGCTAGCCGGTCTTTGTCTACAAGAGAAATTGGTCAAATCAAACATGAACTTCATCAAGCCTATCGTGAAGAAGAGATCTATTGGCAGACAAAAAGTCGTAATAATGGATGCGTTTTGGCGATCGAAACACTAAATTCTTCTATGCATGTGCCAAACAGCGCTTGGCGCGAAATCGGATCCTTTCGATTGAAGATGAAGATGGAAACATTCACAGAGGGGACTCAACAATTGGAATTACAGCAACAAAGTACTTCACAAACTTTTTTCAATCGACACGTTAACCTACTGAGGATTATTCACAAGTATTTG
The DNA here is from genome assembly GCA_900128785.1 of Arabis alpina. Classification (NCBI taxonomy): domain Eukaryota; kingdom Viridiplantae; phylum Streptophyta; class Magnoliopsida; order Brassicales; family Brassicaceae; genus Arabis; species Arabis alpina. Next base: position 5,430,546 of record LT669788.1, read on the forward strand.
ATGGGTTCCAGTCACGAGTAACGGATCATATGAATGAGGAACTCACACGGCCTGTATCAGAGGAAGAAGTCAGACATGCTATTTTTGATATTGGTCCGGATCGTGCCCCAGGACCAGACGGAATCACGGGAGCCTTTTATCAGCAATTTTGGCTTGATATTAAAGACGAGATAATGGCAGAGGTTATTATCGATTTTTCATAATGGAGAATTCAAAGGAGCAACTAATCACACAAACATTTGTTTGATTCCAAAACCTGATGTACCCAAAACAATGAGTGATTTTCGACCGATTGCTTTATGCAATGTGAGTTATAACATCATCTCAAAGATTTTGGTGGGACGTTTAAAGAAGATTCTTCCAGACATTGTCTCACATACACAAGCCGCTTTCATTCCTGGTCGCAACATTATGGACAATGTTATCATTGCTCATGAGATGCTCCATTCTTTGAAACGGAGAAAGAGATTGGCAAATTCTTACATGACGATCAAAACCGATATTTCAAAAGCTTATGATCGAATGGAGTGGCAATTCATAAGGGATACTATGTCAAAGATGGGCTTCAATGAACAATGGATTGGATGGATTATGATGTGTGTAAAATCGGTGACCTTTTCTACATTGGTGAATGGAGTTCCTTTTGATCAGGTAACACCTCAACGAGGGATACGACAAGGCGATCCTCTTTCGCCTTATATATTTATTTTGTGCGCCGAGGTCTTGAGTCATATCTTCACAAGGGCTGCCGCAACGAATCAACTTAAAGGTATGAAGATTAGTCAATCTGGTCCAACCATCAATCATCTTCTTTTCGCAGATGATGCACTTTTCTTTTGCCATGCTCATCGCCACTCTTGCTCCACAATAATGCGGCTACTTCATGATTATGAATGTGTTTCTGGTCAAGCGATTAATCTGAATAAATGAGCCATCACGTTTGGAGCTAGAGTTAAAGATCATATCAAGAGAAGATTGCGCCATATTCTAATTATTCACAATGATGGTGGATGTGGCAAGTACTTGGGTCTCCTGGAAAATATTGGCAGAAAGAAGAAGGAGATTTTTCAATTTGTGATTGATAAAGTCAAACAACGAACTCAGAGTTGGTCTCATCGATACCTATCCGAAGCAGGGAAAGAGATCCTTTTGAAAACAGTAGCATTGGCGATGCCGGTGTATACAATGAATTGTTTCAAATTGCCCAAAGGTACGAGTGATGAAATTAATAAAGTACTTGCTGATTATTGGTGGAGTAAAGTATCAGGAAGACGTTCAATGAATTGGGTTTCGTGGAAAATAATGGGGTTATCGAAGAAAGAAGGAGGTCTTGGATTCCAGGATATCGAAAAGTTTAATCTAGCCTTACTTGGTAAACAAGTACACCGCATTTTCTCAAATCCTATGAGTTTGGTTTCCCAACTCCTTCAAGCTCGCTATTTCCCTTCATCAAACATTATGGAAGTCGGAAGAGGTTACAAACCTTCATACATATGGCGATCTTTGCTTGAAGGCAGGAATATCGTACGGACAGGATTACGATGTGTAGTTGGAGATGGTTCACATATTCATGCACTTAAAGATCACTGGTTGGATACCCCCCCCCCCCCCCCCCCCCCCCCGCGCAGAGTCCACGTTTACTTGAAGGTATTCAAACGGATGTGGAACAAGTTTCTGAATTGATGATTCGTGGAACAACAATATGGAATATGGATCTTATATCGCAACTTGTTCGACCCGAAGATATTTCGGAAATATTGAAGCTAAAGATTAGTTCTTCACATCCCCATGATTATATCGGATGGAATTACACAAAGGATGGTGTTTATACGGTTCGTTCAGGATATTGGTTGAGTACGCATTTACCGGATCAAAAGTATATTCGTCCTCCACCAGGAAACCCATTACTCAAAAGAGCCATTTGGAAATTGCATACTGCACCAAAATTACGGCATTTCTTATGGAGAGTTGTATTACAAGCTATGTCTATTGGATCAAGTCTACAACACCGAGGTATTACACATCTTATTCAATGTCGGAGATGTGGCGTATAGAGGATGAAACTTTTGATCATTTGTTCTTTCGATGTACCCATGCCCAAACCATATGGAGAGAGATTGGGGTTCCCATTTCTAATCTTTTTGATTCGGCAATACCAATGGAGAATAAGATTCAAGATCTTATTGATATACACAACAACACTCAATATACTGAGTTTCTTCGTCAACTACCTTTATGGGTTCTTTGGAGAGTATGGAAGTCGAGGAACTTATTGTATTATCAGAATAAGAGAACGACGTGGGAAGTGGATGTCCAAAATGCAGTCAAAGATGCAAGAGAATGGGTCGATATTTTTCTCATCATCAACAGAAGTGAAGATATGGTTCGAACACGGACACAGACCCAGTGGACACGTCCACCTCAAGGTTATGTCAAATGCAATTACGATTGTCACTTTCAGCAAAATGGCAATTCTTCAGGTATGGCGTGGATAATACGTGACTCTGATGTTTATTATAAGGAGGGTGGATTTGGTATTGGGAAAGTATGTACAACGGTACTAGAGGCAGAGCTACAAGCCTTACTAAAGGCACAACAATATGCATGGAGCAAAGGATATGAAAAGATAATTTTCGAAGGAGACAATTTATCAGTTTACAATTTACTTCAAGGTGATGAGATTAGCTTTACTCATTACAATTGGATCGCTAATATTCATCATTAGCGAAACAAATTCCGGGATGCAGAAATTATATGGGTGAATCGGCAGAGCAACAAAGTTGCTGATCGTCTATGTAAAGCAATCGATCCAACAATCGATTATAATACTTTTCCATTTGTACCTCAATGTATTGTCTCTTTGTTACACTATGACCTTTTGGTCTCATCATCATAATAAAGCTGATCGATATTGATAAAAAAAAAAAAAAAAACACCCAACTAAAAAATATCACCCCAATTAAGTGTTTTTTTATTTGTTCAACAAGTGGTTTTAGAAATAAAATTGTCGTAATCATTCACTTAAACTAACTCTTATGATATTGATATATATCTAAATGGCCATAAAATATACTCCATCCGTTCTTTATTGTTAGATGTTCTAGATTTTTTTTCTTGTTGTGTAAAGATTGATTTTTTACTTTTTCAATGTACTTTTAATGAAAAAATTAGGGTGAATTGTCAATTTCAAAGCAAATTAAATGAAATTGTTAAATTGTTATTGGGGGAATGTTATTGAAAATTGTTTAGTACAAAAATCAATACATTTATAGTTGAGTATTAATTAGTTTTCTTAATTTGTGTAAAAAATCTATAACATCTAAAAAAAACGGAGGGAGTATATATTTTCCGGATTACCTTAAGAAACGGTAAGGTCGATTTCAAGACTTTCTGCTTTTATACATTAAAATTCTAAGTTTTAAAGAGTTTATAAAAAACGTAACAACCAGTACCGAAAAACAAGCGAAATTAATTTTGTTGATGTTTTCGATGCGACTGACGTAGTTTGCATGAAACATGAAACATGTCACATGCCTTATGGTAAAACTTTAGAGCGATCGAATCATTTTTAGGCTAAAATATTTTGTATCCATCGTAATAACATACTCCCTCAATTTGAAAGATTGATGTTTAAAATTTTATACACATATTAAAATACTATTTGTATTTATTTATAATTTAGTTATTTATTTCTACTTATTTTTTTGTTTTTTAATAAAAAAAAGTATGCATGATGAAGCAACTTTACGGGATAAAACAAATATTTGCCATTAATTTAAGTGATAAAACAAAAAAAATATTAATTGAAATGTAAAAAAATAATTCTTTAAAAAATAAAGAAAAAATTTAAAAGATCATACAGAGGAAGTATATTAAATATTAACAAATTGTATAGTTTTAAGTAGGTCAACTGACCACCCTTATCTCTACGTGGCTTCGCCACGGCTACCAAGGCAAATACCAACCGTTCTTAACATTCATACCAAAAAAATAAATACCAACCATTTTTTTTTAAATTGCGTTCAACTTCTACGCGGCTCACAGAAATGTGATTGTGAGTTGTGACAAAACAACGTTGATTACTTTGTATTTATTCATTTTGGTAAATTGTTGTATTTCTCCAAGTTGTTTTATCTAGCAGAAGCCTACGGAATTTTGTAAGAAAAAAACTACAAAATGTCAAAATGAACATCGCTCTCTATTCTTTAGCCAATCATAAACGCCTAAAATTGTACTTGATTTTGGTTTATTTGATAGAGTGAGAGATAGGACAATAAATACCTTTTCTAAACGGAGAAAGCTCATAGGTTGTTGATGATTTCCTTTTTTCCACTATAAAAGTCTTGTCAGCATCAAAATTAGATATTGACAAAATTGTCATAATATGAAAATGTGGGAAGAATTTCTGAATTTGGTGAGTGTAATCAGGGATTTGAAAAATGGATATGTAGTTTCTAGATTTGCTTACAACTTACAAGGAACGTTGAGTTGTGTCATTACTCTAAACGCAATAGCTAACGTGCACGACTTTTGTAATTTATGTAAACTTCAAACCACTAATATATCAACGCGTTTACTATTGCATGAAAGAAAAAATATATCAAGTGTTACAACTCATTCATTCGATCGTGATGAATTGCGTAACCACGTATATATGTAGGAAATATATTATATTTTAATCAGGTAAGAAAATATTATATACTTTTACACTTATCCAGAATATTCAAGGTTTCATCATACTATTTATATTTGATATAAATGTACCAAAAAGACTAATATCCATAACATTGCTTATCTACATGTATCTCTTTTCTTTTTATCTCCTTTGATTATGTACCAAAAAGACTAATTTCCATAACATTTCTTATCTACATTTTTTATCTCCTTTGATTATGTACCAAAAAGACTAATCTAGTAGCTTATTCTCTCGCAAAACTCTTCCTACGTTCTTTAATTTTTAGGTGGATAAAAAATGATAAAATTGAAAGTAACTAGTTACTCCCTCCGTTCTTTATTGTTAGATGTTTTAGATTTTTTTCTTGTTGTGTAAAGATTGATTTTTTACTTTTTCAATGTACTTTTAATGAAAAAATTATGGTGAATTGTCAATTTCAAAGTAAATTAAATGAAATTGTTGAATTGTTATAGGCTGAATGTTATTGAAAATTGTTTAGTACAAAAATCAATACATTTATAGTTGAGTATTAATTGGTTTTTTTGTGTAAAAAATTTATAACATTTAATAAAAAAGAACGGAGGGAGGGAGTATTACTTAATATTTGACTTTTGGGTCTTCGAGTTCCAGCGAACGAACGAATAATCATTGAGTCTTACGGCGGTTAAGCATCGTACCGGTTATGAAGTCCTCATTTCGACGACGACAACAACAACAAAAATTGACAATTTTCACGAATATTTTTATGAAAGAAGGTTTTTAACTTTTATATACAAAAAAAGAAAAGTCAAACCAATAAGAAATTAGACCGGTTATACAATACTAGCTAGTTTATGCAAAACGGATTCACAGGTTTATGAGTCTATCGATACTTTTAGCAAAAAAATTCCTCTAGTACGTGTTTGATTCGTGGTAGGGACCAGCTTCAATAACAACTAACAGACCAACATGAAAATAAGCATCATCCACAAAGTCAATAACAAAGAACAAAATGATAATATGAATTATGAATCACATATTTTAAATGTTAGACGCAGACGGCCCAATAAATAAAGATCAAGTACAAGTTCAATTTTTTTTGAAAGGTCAATTTAAAAAAGAATAGGTTTAATAAATACTACAAATAAGAAATGAATATTTTTTGAAAAAATTCAATGAAAACCCAAAAGAAACGTGACACATACGAAATGATGGAAGCTGACCTCTAGCTTTCCTCCTCCATTAATCAAGGAATATAAATATGCTTTCTTCTTTATCGTAGTCTTCAAAAAAAGCAAACCAAAACACATTCTCTTGCATACTTTTAGAAACCCTTTTTAGCCAATTCTTCTCTAAGGAGAAATTAAAGATGACTATGTCGGAAAACGAAAAAAATCTTGAAGCTGGGTTGCTTCTCAAGAAGAACCAAAACGACATCAACGAGTGTCGTATCACTGCCGTTGTGCTCTTTAGTACCTTTGCTTCAGTTTGTGGCTCTTTCTGCTACGGTTGTGCGGTTAGTCCATTCACTTTACCTTCATCAAAATCTCATTTCTAAATGACTTATGTGATTTATTCCAAAACATGTGATTTTGTGTATGGTGTAGCTGAAATAAACATATTTTTGGGGTTGGATTTTACAGGCAGGTTATTCATCAGTTGCTCAATCAGGGATCACAACAGATTTAGGCCTCTCTGTTGCACAAGTAAGAAGCAACCATGTTATGATTCTCCACTCAAAGTCTTGCTTTACTCTTGCCATTTTTTTGCTAAGTATCTCTCTGTTTTTACTTTTTACTACTTTAGTACTCCATTTTTGGATCAATCATGACTTTTGGAGGGATGATTGGTGCAATCTTTAGCGGCAAAGTCGCAGATATTATGGGTCGAAAAGGGGTATATTTTACTATCTCTCTGTTATAAAAACTCTACATATGTTTCAAGATCATGTACTAATGATTTTCACTTTGGTTCCTAAAAACAGACAATGTGGTTTGCTCAAATTTTCTGCATCTTCGGTTGGTTTGCAATAGCATTTGCAACGAACTCGATTTGGCTTGATGTTGGACGATTTTCCACAGGATTTGCAGTTGGTTTATTCAGCTATGTGGTAATAAATCTTCTACTCTCTTTTTTTTTACTTTCTTTTCTTTTTTTATATAGATTTTGTTTTGGTTTTTACTAACTCTATGTTAACTCTTTGTAATCAGATTCCGGTTTATATCGCGGAAATAACACCAAAACATGTTCGAGGAGCATTTGTATTTGCTAATCAGGTAATTTAAGAATAACCAATGAATGTATAATTTAAATTAGCCATAAAAATATATGATACTAATAAATTGTTTTTACAGTTGTTCCAGAGTTGTGGAGTGTCATTATACTATGCCATTGGAAACTTTGTTCATTGGCGTAAATTGGCGCTCATCGGTAAGTGTAATTGGTAACAGTTTAGTGATGGATTTTTCACCACACAGTTTAGTGTGATTTAAATTTTATCGGTTTCTTTCTCAGGTTTGATTCCATGTGCTTTGCAAGTTGTGTGTTTGTTCTTCATTCCAGAGTCCCCTAGATTACTGGTATGTTTTTAGCTTAATGTACCTCTTTATTAAGTTTTGATCTTCTTAAGAAAAAATGTGAAGTAATGATTTCAATTTTGGTATATAATGGTATGTAGGGAAAATGGGGACGAGAAAAAGAATGTAGAGCATCATTGCAGCGTCTTCGCGGAGATGAAGCCGATATTTCTGAAGAAGCTGATACTATCAAAGTATTGCAATTTTACAAAAATCTCTGTTTTTCAAATTTTGTTGTTTCAACTTAAAATGTGTGACTAACGAACAAAGTCATTGGACCATGATTTTAATTGTAGGAAACCATGATGCTGTTTGATCAAGGACCAAAATCGAGTGTTATGGACTTGTTTCAAAGAAGATATGCTCCATCTGTTGTTGTAAGTGATTCTAAAACGTTTTGTGGCGAAATGTCGATCTTTTTCTTTTTAATCGTTTCCTGAAGATTGTGACAATTTTTGTTTTTCAGATTGGTGTGGGGCTAATGCTTCTGCAACAGTTCTCTGGAAGCTCAGGGATTATGTTTTATGTCGGTAGCGTATTTGATAAAGGAGGTAAATAGGAAAAACAAACTCTATTTCACATGTAACGATAATCGATTAATTTGTCTCCATAAGAAGTAACAAATCTTTATTTTTACTCTTGACAGGATTTTCAAGTAGCATTGGCTCAATGATTCTTTCAGTGATCATGGTATGTCTTTGCACATTAATTTCAGTTTATATTTGAAAAAATCTTCCCATGGACTATACTTATGCTCATGTGTTCTTGTTTGTGTGTAGATACCAAAAGCTCTATTAGGTCTTATTTTGGTTGAGAAAATGGGACGAAGACCGCTTCTATTGGTAAAAATATTGTTATTTTTTTGGTCAAATGTTAAATGAAGCAAATAATTTTAGCATTTTTTTTAACTGATGAATGATCTTTAATTTTACAGGCTTCTACTTGTGGAATGTGCCTTTTTAGCTTGCTCCTTTCTTTTTCATTTTGCTTTCGGGTAAAATTAGCAATTCGTTTACACCGGAAAATATAATATAAACTTTGAATTTACTATGTTATATACTTACATTTCTATTTTCCCCCCTTCTTGGACAGGCATATGGCATGCTCGATGAGCTCACTCCGATTTTTACATGTATCGGTGTAGTGGTACGTATAAAATCATGTTTATCTACATAAACAAGCAATGATCTTGTATAAATTGATCTGATTTTCTTTCATAAAAACAGGGTTTCATCTCTGCATTTGCCGTAGGCATGGGAGGTTTACCATGGATCATAATGTCTGAGGTATAAACCAACATTTAACTTCTTTTGAAAACTCCTCAACAGCCGAAATATTATTACTTTTTCGGTTCTAAATTTTGTGTGCTTTGATTATGTAGATATTCCCAATGAATGTTAAAGTTTCTGCTGGAACTTTGGTTACTCTAGCCAACTGGTCCTTCGGTTGGGTTATAGCTTTTGCCTACAACTTTATGCTAGAATGGAACGCATCCGGTATATTCTATATCATATTATAGTCTTAAGATGATTAAACTTTTATTAGACCCTTTAACTCATTTTTGAAGTATAATATGTTTTCAGGAACGTTCTTGATCTTCTTTGGTGTATGCGGTGCGGGTATAGTCTTTGTTTATGCGATGGTACCTGAGACCAAAGGAAGAACACTGGAAGAGATACAATCTTCTCTTACCGATTTTCTACAATGAGAATTAAGTTATCCCAGAACATAGTTTTTTTTTTTTTTTTTGGGTTCAAGTGGTGAAGATTTATAGTTTTTTGTTGTAATTGTTTCCTTATTTTATTAGAGAGGAGTGATCACTTGAAAAATACAAGTTTAGATCTTTCTCTCTCTCTGTTACTTGGCTATTCTCATTCATGTATAGTATAGTCCCACTTTATTTTGTACATAAAACCTAAAAAAGAAATTATAAAATTTATTTTAGTATTACTGTCTTTTCTTGTTTTCATTGTAATTTTCACAATTTAATAAGTCATGCTCTCCCAATATAATTCACTTGTTTTGGAAATTTTGTTTATCTAATTTTATTGAGAGTTAATAGTATAAATTTTTAGTGTTTTTCACCCTCTCTCTAAGTTTAATATTTCCTCTGTTTTGAAATATTTGAAGTTTAAGGTTTTGGCACATGTAACAAAAAATTACTATTTTTTTTTGTGTTCTGAAATAAAATACTAGTTTTATCTATCCAAAACACTTCGACCAATAGAAAATCAATATGTATAATTTAAAAGAGTCAAAACTAAAAAATAAACAATACATTATGCATAAAAACTGAAAACATCAATTAATTTTTTTCTTTCTTTCTAAAACATCATTTAAACCAAACAGAAGGAGTAAAAAAATTAGCATTGAAAATGAAGTTTTTCGATTCTCCACGTAATTTAGCTAAAGTTGGGCCATGTGCCAACCACACACTTGTGTGCATCAACTAAAGTATCAATATTTCTTTGAATTTAATATTATTCTTATCATATATATATAAAAGTATCGTAGTTGACAACTTGCGCATATCAGACATGATTTGTGAAACTGAATTACTTTATAAAGTAGAAATATTCTTATCACAAAGGAACAAAGAGAGCAGATGGGAACGATCTCATGATATATGAGTTTTATTTAGGGAAAAACCCCCAAAAATACTCCAACTAATTTATTTCTACTAGAAAAATACTTAAACTTTTTGCGTTGCCAGAAAAATACATGAACTAAATAATTTTGACATTTAATACCCAAACTTTCGAATTGTGAAAGTTTTACACATCCGACTTAACGGATGTTAATCTCCGTTTACTGACCGTTAACGGCATTAAAACTCTGTTAAATCGGATGTGTAAAATTTTCACAATTCAAAAGTTTGGGTATTAAACGAACAAAATTATTTAGTTCAGATATTTTTCTGACAACGCAAAAAGTTTAGGTATTTTTCTAACAGAAATAAATTAGTTGGGGTATTTTTCGGGGTTTTTCTCGAAGTTTATTTATAGAGGAATTCCCTCATATACCACTCTTTGAAGTTTTTTTTCCAAAAATACGACCTTAAAGTTTTTTTTCCAAAAATACCACTTTTTTTCCAAAGTTCCAAAATACCACTTTTTTAAAAGTTGATTTTTATGGTTTATAATTTAAATTTTTGGGTTTGGGTTAACTATTCCAAAATTAGGGTATAGTTTTAGGGTGTAGGGGTTTGGGTTTGGGGTTTAGGGTTTAATTTTGAATGTTAAAAATGAATTTTTTAAAAAGTGGTATTTTTGGAACTTTGGAAAAAAAGTGGTATTTTTTGAAAAAAAACTTCAAGGTGGTATTTTTGGAAAAAAAACTTAAAAAGTGGTATTTTTGGAAATTGCCCTTATTTATATAGTGAAGTCTCCGTTACCAAAACTTCTTAGCTTTCGATGTGGGAATATGAAGTCTGAACAAGACCCATTACGCCATTACTAAATTTTCCTTTTTTTGAGTATTACAAATTTCATTTACTACCATTTTTTACATTTATGTACACGGTATAATATGTATGTATTTACACATTGATAAATTAATCACAGAATAATGGATTGAATTCCGACTCGCTAAATCAAACATTAATTATTACTAATCATCAATATTCTGATAGGTATCGTGATACATATGTCATTGAAGAACCTATATCTTTGGTTTGTCATGTTGTTTAAACAACAACATAGATGACCATATGGTAAGGTAGTAACACACACTAGAAAAATTGGATCTTTTCTAGGACTTTGTAATTTTTCTTGTAGTTTTTCCTTGTTACACACCTATCTTTATAGTCACAATAGTTTGTTAGCTACACACAAACAAAAATTCACGCATTTTTAGAAGGGAAAAACCCCGAAAAATACCCCAACTAATTTATTTCTGTTAGAAAAATACCTAAACTTTTTGCGTTGCCAGAAAAATATATGAACTAAATAATTTTGTTCGTTTAATACCCAAACTTTTGAATTGTGAAAATTTTACACATCCGACTTAACGGAGTTTTAATGCCGTTAACGGTCAGTAAACGGAGGTTAACATCCGTTAAGTCGGATGTGTAAAACTTTCACAATTCGAAAGTTTGGGTATTAAACGAACAAAATTATTTAGTTCAGGTATTTTTCTGGCAACGCAAAAAGTTTAGGTATTTTTCTAGCAGAAATAAATTAGTTGGGGTATTTTTTGGGGTTTTTCCCTTTTATTTTCTCAAATTTTGGAATGTATAGCATTTTAATCCTTGTCAAGATGATTAGTTTTTTTCATTATTTAACCAATCGTGATAACGATCATTTGGATGGTACTTGTGTAGATGTCGGTCACTAGATTATATGTCGGTATACACAGTGAAAATATATCAGTATATGTTCATGTACTTGCTTTTTGTGTATGTTAGTGGCGTATATGTTTGTATGGATGATGATGTATGCGTTTGTGTCGGTCCGTGATCGTCCACCAATTTTGGTCGGACCTAAAGCGATCAAATATCTCAAGATCTTTCCCATGATCTTTTGAAAAACTGTTTTTTTCCCTCTTTACATGTTGATTGTTGTATATTAATATCACACATTAATCAAATCAAAGCTACACAGTTTGAAAGTTGAATAGCTTGCTAAAATTTTCAATAAAAATAGTGCGTAAATGTGAAATTAATGACTAGTTTTTGACAAGGTTTGAATGTGAAACTATTATGACCAGGTTACGATTAGGTTTGCACACAAAAAGTTATGATAAGGTTTTGATCCGTTTTGATTTCAGAAACATGAGTGGGTCTACAAAATTTTGGCTTGTAAGCCCAATTCATTTTAGAAGAGGGTTGATAAGAAAATGGGGCTAGACAGAAGTTTACGATTGAGGCATAGATTACAAGCCCTATTTACTAATAGTCTAACACACACTACAAGTTTAGTAGTTTTATGGGCTTATTTGGTAGGTGACCAAATTTTTTAGTAAAATTGATAAACCATGGATTTTTTTTGCTAAAAAAACAAAAAACCATGGATTTTCTATGGTTTTGACTACGTACATAGATGAATAAAACAGCTAGACGGCAGTCTGAAGAAATCAGGGTTTATATTTTCATCCAGTAATTAAATCTTCGCATCTGCTATGTAGAAGTAAGAATTTGTTGGACTCTATTACCAAGTCCAATAAAAGTGTACATCAGTACATGTATCCCTATCTACTAAAACATAAGTTACTGCACCAATAGAAATGTGACACATCATCTAACATCATTAACTTTTATTAAAAAACACGAATCTATGAAACTATTTTTAAAAATAAAAACAAAATTCACTTTCTCACTCTCCCACTCATCCAAAATAAACCGTTTCACCGGTTTAAAAAGAACAATATCCATTTTCTACAATTCTAAAGATTTTTTAAAAATAATTATCTTGATCATGTATCCTAGTATATCTACAATTCTAAGATTTTTACGGGCCATATACTAATATATATATAACTCACTACCTAGGTTGTATGGAGATTTTGTCTAATGTGCATCATCGATGATGATGATGTCTTACTTCCAAACAGATATCTGTTTCCAAACCGTTTTGGACACGCTATAGAAATGCGTTATATAAAAATTTCAATTTCTAAATGTAACGTTATCGCATTTCCTTAAAATCTCAATTTGGAAGTAAGACAAAAAATGTTCGATTTTGTAAAGAAAACGCGAAAAACCCTTTTTAAAAATATATTTATTAAATAGTTTATAAATGTAGGAATATATTTAGTATTTTTAAAGGTTAAAAACAACAAATTTATAATAAAAAAAACTTGAAATATTAAAAACAACAAAAGTGTTACAATTTTCTAAGCTTTTTAAACAATTTAATTATATATAATTTGTGTTATTCAAATTTATTTCAAAAAAATCATTTTCAATATTTTTTAGATGTTGTTCTTTTTTTTTGTCAACAAGTTTACTTCATTCATTTAACCGAGCAAAGTACAAACGGAGGGAATTAAACATCCTTCAAAATCACTACAACATAATTAAAATATAATAAAACGTAGAGCAGATAGATCATCGCGAAAGATGGACAGCGAATCCAAAGCATGCTTCGGATGCGTCATGAGTGACTTCGCAGCAAAGTTGGAGAGTCTCAGGATAGTCACTTTGCCATGTGACTTTGAAGTTCCCGGCAAAGAGCTCGGGGATTCGACCATACTCAAAGAGATGGAAGAAGGTGGAATAAAACTCTCTCACCGAGAGTAGATTACATGATTTGAGAATCCAGAAAACTTCGAGCTTCTCAAAGAAGAGAAGAGAAGCCAATAGGCTCAAAAGCATGTATGATTTTTCCAAATCTGAATTTCTGCACCAAAATGGGTGAGCCAAACATAAAGAATATAAAACTCCAAACGGGCTTAAACCAATGAGGCCTTGTAAGACCTAATATCTCAACACAAAAGCCCATTTTCACTCTTATGCCAACACGGTGGTTGGATAAGGGAAATTGTGGCCGGCAGTGACCGGAGGAATTTTCCGGCTAGCCACGTAGCTTTTCCGACGAGCCACGTGACTTTTCCGGCGATGATGTTAACTGTGATTCAACAGGGGAATGGTGAAGTTTCGAAGAGGTGGATGGGTGTAGCCATAGTGCCTTTGGACTACATCGGTAGAGCGGAGCGTACACGAGAAACTGTTCAGAGAAAGGAGGAGCAATCGATGATACCGGTGGACGTCGGTGGGGAAAAGCTTCTCGGACACACAGTCGAGGAACCGATTCACGGAAGCAATGAGAATCCCCTCTAGATCCGGTCTCCTTTTTTGTACCGGTGGAGCGAGTACGACGGTGGTGGTTCTGGTGGAGGAGGTGGCCTCGCCGGAGAGCACACCGTCATCTCGAAGTAGTGTGAGGATGAGGCGGAGGACGCACACCGAGTTACAACTGAGAATTCAATTGAAACCACCATGAAAAGATAAAGGGGAGAGCAAGAGGGGAGAGCAAGGTGGTTGGGTCTCGTCGGGAAACGAGCGACGGAGAGAGAAGATCTCGTTCTCAGGTGACGTTACCAGCAGCCGCACGGTTGAGGAGGTCCATCTTTGATCGGGAAAATTGGAGGCTGCGGCGTGCCTTGAAAGTCGAGCCAGAGAGAAACTTCTTCCACTAGGGTAAGCGTGTGTCTTTCTCTTTTGATGTTGTTCATTAATAGATATATGCATAAATATCTTTGCTCTGATTCCTCGCTGGAAATCCGTTCGGCAGTGTGACGCCGCTGCGCCTTTACCTTATTCGGACCAAAGATCAAAAATTTCGAAAAATAGAAATTATGTGCGTTTTAAATATGAAATCAAATTTTTTTTACCATAAATCTACGATATTTGTGTGAAATCTATGTAGAAAGTGGAAAAATTCGTGCATAATTGTAAAAAAAAAAATAGTGTGGGCACCATAATTAAGGTTACAAAAACGTGTTCTTGAGGTAGAAGACGAAAGGCAAATTACCGTTTTTCTCTTCATTAAACTTAATCAAAATATTCCCAAAAAAGCACATTTTGATGCTCAGATCTGTGACCTTTAATGTTGCCTATGTATCTTAAACAACTGTTCTATTCGGAACTTATTTAATGTAACTAGCATTAATTGTATATATCTTATATTATATAAAACTAATTTTCGATTAATCCCCGATAAATTTCCGTTTAATTGATTCGGCGCTAGGTTTACTTTTGCCGACCGATTAACGTGTAGCGAATTTTTGAATGATAAGTATGCATGTATTTGTGCATTTCTAAATGTACCTATTTTCTACTAAAAAATTAAAAATGTTTTCCATGTTTTATGTATCTATTTCCTTTCCATGCAACCTAGCTCACCACTTTTCTTATGGTTTACTTTATTAAAATGGTATCTAATATAAACATATTACCTTATAAACGACTAGACTATAGTATATCTTTTAGGTTATCTTTTATGATTGAATTTTTTAAACACTAGACGTGGACACTAGACAGATCGACGTCCGTTTAGATGTTTAAATTGCGGCGCAAGTGTTTTAGCACTATTTTCTCTTCTAATCTACATATACTAACTATCCAATAATAAAAAAGGTTAGCTATATTATTGTTATATTTCCAAACAAAAGAAAGTATATATAATTTTCAACAAGGTCTATACAGTCAAACCTGCCGAGATTTAGATCATTTTAAAATTCATTTAGAATACTAGAAAATGAATTAACTTCATCTTATAGATATAGATGTGGCTCCTTGGACGTACGTAGAGAATAGTCAAATATTTGATTTGAATTTTTCCAATAAAAAAACCAAGGTGGTCGACCACAAACGACTTTTCAATTCATCAATAATTGATAAGATGTCAAAAAGAAATATTGATAAGGCACAACCAATATCCATCTAACCAAAAATATTTGCAATCTCCCATTAACCTTTCTCTTATTAGTATTTTTTTTGTTAAAGATTCTCTTATTAGTATGTGTGTATCTATTTATATTTCGACATGCATATAACACAAACTAAATCAATCAGTATACAAACCTATCCTTAAAGTTGAACGTAAAATCAAAGACAATAATAAAAACAAATTCAAAGCCATATTCAAATTCAATATAGATGACTGAATCTAAACAACACAAAACTGCTACCTAATGAAATAAATTAAGATTAAACAAAATGAATAGATGTTGCTTTTGAGCCGCCTTCTCATAAATAAAACTACTATAATCTAAGCTACGAGCTTATTTATAAACCGCTAATTATATGAATAAAATACCACTTGACAGTTTGATCGCTCAAGACACGACCAAATCCACTGAATATATATCACTCAAAGTTAAGCTAAAAAATACTATTTATGATGTAATATAAATATCCAATTGTCCAAGACCAGTTTGACAAAAATATCCAATACTCAATTTGCATAAGAACCTATCAAGAAACTTTGTACTACTACTCACAAGTCACAACTCATACTTTTCTTGTAGTTATAAAAAGCAAAACTCTACTTTTCTTGTATCTTCATAATAAAGAGAACATCAAAAAGGAAGAAAGAAGTAGAAACTTTTGGAAATGGAGAGACAAAAAAGCATGGAGACTGGGTTACTGAGGAAGAGCTTGAGCATAAGAGAAAGAAAGTTCCCAAACGATGACGGTTTTCTAGAAACGGGATTATCAAGAAAATCTCCTAGAGAGATCAAGAAACCTCAAAACGACGATGTTGAATCTCGTGTTACCATCTCTGTTTTTGTCAGCACTTTTGTTGCCGTCTCTGGCTCCTTCTGTACCGGTTGTGGCGTGAGTCTTCTTTCTCGGTTTGATTTGGTTCAAAATTTATCCGGTTTTTTGCTATAAATTGATTTCCATGTATCGGTTTTGTAGGCTGGTTTTTCATCCGGTGCGCAATTAGGGATAACCAAAGATTTATCTCTCTCAGTTGCAGAGGTAACGAATAATTTCATTATACTATCAATGTTCAATTTACATTTTCTTTTTAAAAAAATTGACTTCTAATTTGACTTGTAATTATTGATCATGCAGTATTCAATGTTCGGGTCGATTTTGACGTTAGGAGGTTTGATTGGTGCAATATTCAGCGGTAAAGTCGCAGATGTCTTGGGAAGAAAACGAGTAAGATTTTTAGCCAGATGTACATTTCGGTTTTTGATCTTTGTCTTCTGGTTTGGTTTGACTTGTTATCATATACTGAACCGGTTTTTACTTGAACCTTTGTTTATGGAAACAGACGATGTTGTTTTGCGAAGTCTTTTGCATCACAGGCTGGCTTGCGGTAGCATTGGCCCAGGTTTGTCTCTCTTTTACTACTTGTTGTTTGTCTTGTTTGTGCTGATTATCTTGATTCTTTATTTCTGTGGAATTTATAACAAATTTTAATAAAATACTCTATATTTTTAAAAGCTTACCAAATAGCCTAATCCAAATTTTTGAAATCCTAAATACTAACCCTAATCCAAAAAAAAAACATCAAACTCTAAACTAAACCGTAAGCCGAAAAAATGTAGTTTGTTAAATTTTTAAATTTAGTATTTTTTTTTGTTAATATAGAGTACTTCAACTAATTTATGTTTTAATATTCCGAAGGACGCATTGTGGTTGGACTGTGGAAGATTGTTACTTGGAATCGGCGTTGGTTTATTTAGCTACGTGGTAATTTTACTATCATTCTAAACTCGTTTTCATCACACAAAATTTAATACTAGAAATTTGTTTTACTGAAACAAAGCTATGTTTCACGTAGATTCCGGTCTATGTAGCCGAAATTGCACCAAAACATGTCCGTGGATCGTTTGTCTTTGCCAATCAGGTACGAAACCCGACTAGGTTTATGTTTATTTACAGTTTAAGTTCTATATAACCAGTTTGATATTTGGAACAATAACATTTACATGTTTGTCGTAAACGTTTACAGCTGATGCAAAATTGCGGTATTGCACTCTTCTTCATCATTGGCAATTTTATTCCATGGCGATTTTTGGCAGTAGTCGGTACGATTCTGTCTCGATATTATAGTCTAAGAAATTAAAAGAGTAATAGATATAATTCAAACCTGTCAATTTAACATTATGTTTGTATGTTTTGTAGGCTTGGTGCCATGCGTGCTTCACGTGTTTTGTATATTTTTCATTCCCGAGTCTCCAAGATGGCTGGTAAGTGTAATCATATTTGCATACTGTTATCCAGTTTAAAAAAAAAGGGTTTAAATATGTCGTTTCAATTCTTTTTTTCAACTATCATGTATATGTTACAGGCGAAAAAAGGTCGCGATAAAGAATGCCGTTCTGCTTTGCAACGCCTTAGGGGATCTGATGTCGATATTTCTCGTGAAGCAAACACAATTAAAGTATGAAATATCAATTTTTTCAACAAAAAAATACTATTATTATTTACGCAAAACTAAAGTTATTTCTTTTTCTTTTCAGGATAACATAGATATGGCAGAACATGAAGGTGACACTCGAATGAGTGAATTATTTCAGAGACGATATGCATATCCGTTGATTGTAAGTATTTGAACTAAAAATAGTTTCGTAATGAACTGTTTTTAGTTACAAAAAATATGATAGTTCATTTGCTTTTGAATGATGTAATGACATATATTTGTATTCAGATCGGAGTTGGTTTAATGTTTTTGCAACAATTGAGCGGGAGCTCCGGTATGACATATTATGCCAGTAGCCTCTTCCAAAAAGGAGGTATAACACTTAATTTGCATATTAATATATACACTTTTATGGACAATATTAATATTTCATGTGTAAAGATTCAATCCAATAAAAAAATTAACTTTATAATTTGTTTTCAGGATTTCCAAGTGCTATTGGCACATCTGTAATAGCCATGATCATGGTAAGTTTTCAAGAACAAAGAAGAAACATTTGCTTTAAAATACTATAGAAATCCCAATATGAAAATGAATTAATTCTTTGAATATATTTGTAGGTTCCAAAAGCAATGCTGGGAACAATTATTGTCGATAAAATGGGGAGGAGAACACTTCTAATGGTTAGATCTACTCTTATAACATTTAGATTCATTCAAGTATTACTAAGTATGAATTTTCTTCATCCTACTCAAATAATAAACTACTTTTTCTATATATAATTGAACAGGCTTCTTGTGCTGCAATGGGCTTAAGTGCTTTGCTCTTATGTGTTTCCTACGGTTTCCAGGTGATTTTAACTCTACCATGCATATTCTTATAAATACGTATATGAATACAATATGAATATAATAGTTATATTGAATAGTATATTGAATATGCAACCTTTTTGCTAATTATTGTCTTCAAAATTTGTTGAATGTGGAGCAGTCATTTGGAATTCTCCCAGATCTCACTCCTATCTTCACTTGCATCGGCGTATTGGTACTAAAAAAAAATTAGTTACAACTTAAATTTTTTGGATTAACTTGTTTCGTTGCTGATCAGTTTTTGGTGAAATATATAGGGTCACATTGTGTCATTTGCGATGGGAATGGGAGGACTACCATGGATTATAATGGCCGAGGTATTCCAACATTTATATACTAGTGTTGTCACTGTGACGTCATTGCCCCGTCTCAGAGATGAGAATGTGCATATGTGAATTGTATACGGATAAAAGCTAAAAATTTGTTTTGCTTGCAGATATTTCCTATGAATCTGAAAGTGTCAGCTGGAACCTTGGTTACCGTAACTAATTGGTTATTTGGTTGGGTTGTCACATATACTTTCAATTTCATGCTACAATGGAATGCATCAGGTAAATACTTACATATAAACATGTTGCTCAAATTACGGTTATCACTATTATGATTTTGTTAATTGGTGATTAATTTTCTTTTATTGTTTATTTTGTTTTCAAGGAATGTTCTTCATTTTCTCAATGGTCTCGGCCAGTTCGATTGTATTTATATACTTTTTGGTACCAGAGACTAAAGGCCGATCACTTGAAGAAATACAAGCATTACTCTCCAACTCTCTGCAATAATATCATTTTGCATTATTTCTCTCTCTTTTTGTTCTTTATGGGTAAAATGATCATATGAAACGATTATTGTAATTGGTGCGAGTTTGAATGAGATTCGTGTATGGATAAAATTTTGTATATGAAAATGACAGCAAAAAATTTGTATATTGCCCGTCTGGGAAAAATGTACGATTTTATAAGACTTTTAGTTAGTAATCTATTGGTAATAAGAATCCTCAAAAAATAATCAAAGAGTTGTATCTTTTTAAAAAATATTTTATAGAATCGCGTATTTTCAAATAATATGTTTTATAGTTATTTTGAAGATATATGTTTTTTTTAATTCATAAAATCGTTATATTTTCGTAAATATTTTGAAATTTGGAGGATTGTGTCCTTTCAAATTTGTTGGTCGTGTCCTTTCAAATGTGGATTCGTTTTTAAATTGCATTGCCATTCATAATAAGGTTCTACCGTTTCACTCTCGTGATCTGTTACATTGATGATATATTAAGTGATATTATCCCACATCGGTAGTTAGATAAATAATTAACTAATATATAAATGGTTATAACTAATCCATTTATTGAGTGAAAAGCCCATAAAAAATCCAAACTTAATATAATAAACGTACTACCGCAGTTCTTTCGTAAACATTTTTCTACAAGAAAAACATTATCTCTTAATTCAACCAAGTTACGAATTTATTATTTAAATTACCAACAAAAACTACGAACAATTACCGACAAGGAAAATTCTAATATTAACGAATGGGTTGAATTAAAAGTTTAGCCTAAAAAACGATTAGTTTTAAATCAATGGGAAACCGAGGGGGATCATAAAACACAAAAAAGTAGTAGTCGTGCTTCATGAGAACGTGGTCGCATATAGTGGGCTCTCAATTTTGACAAGACAAAATAATCATCAGATCTCTCCACTCCTATAAAAATCAAAATACTATAATAATCCAAAACAACACGATAAATAGAGAATAATTAGAAACAATGGCTAATGACAAGAAAATGCTTCCAAAACGTATCATTCTTATGCGCCACGGTGAGTCCGCTGGTAACATAGACCAAGGGGCTTATGCGACCACCGCCGATCACAAGATCCCTTTGACTGAAGAAGGACGAGCGCAGGCGCGTGAAGCCGGTAAGAAAATGAGAGCCTTGATCTCAACTCATAGCAGTGGCGCGTGTGGAGAGAATTGGCGCGTGTACTTCTACGTGTCGCCCTATGAGAGAACGAGGACGACTTTGAGGGAAGTAGGGAAAGGGTTCTCGAGGCGGCGCGTGGCAGGAGTGAGGGAAGAGTGTAGGATTAGAGAACAAGATTTTGGGAATTTTCAAGTTGAAGAGAGGATGAGAGTTGTGAAAGAGACTAGGGAAAGATTTGGAAGATTCTTTTATCGTTTTCCCGAGGGTGAATCTGCCTCCGACGTTTATGATCGGGTTTCTAGTAAGTTCGGTCTCTTTCTCTTATAAATTTTAGGGATGACAGTGGATATGCATGATAATTTGGATAGTTGAAGTTATTAACTTATTATCAAAATGTATTTAGAAATTAACGTGAAAGCTTTCATTAAAATGGTCAAAGATCATATTCGGATTCGGATAATTATGACTAGTTTTGAATTATGGTGATACAACGAGCTAACCCAAACTAATAACCGATAACTTCGGCAAGTATATATGTATATATATTTTTTTTGTCGTATACTTTTAAATGTTTTAGTTGATGGTTTGGTGAGATACTTATGAATAGTTTTGAATTATGGTGGTACAACGAGCTAACCCAAACTAATAACCGACAATTTTGGAGTATATTTTAAAATATTTTAATTGATAGTTTGGTGAGATTTACGTTTAAGACTTTTGACTTCAAAAGAAAACGTGTAGTTTGATTGGTTTTCGAGTTTTGTTGACTTTTCTTTTGGAAAACTTCACGACTTCACGTATCTTGCTAATTACTTTTGCAGTTGAACGACACCTAATTACCTAGTAGTCTGATTTTCATTCACACTCACATGTAAAACACGAACCTCCTAGTTAAGTTGACTGATTTTCAATAATGAAACCAAAATATTAAAGTTTAACCATCGTTCAGCTTCTCTAACTCTAGTAACACTCGTGTCAATGTTAAATTTTCCATTCAATTCAATACGAAATTTCATAGTATATAACATCATCTATTTTTTTTTCCACTTCATTTGAAAGGTTTCTTGGAGTCATTATGGAGAGACGTGGACATGAACAGGCATCGAGTGGATCCATCTAGTGAAATAAACCTAGTGATCGTGTCCCACGGGCTGACCTCTCGGGTATTTCTAATGAAATGGTTCAAGTGGACAGTGGAAGAGTTCGAGCGGTTAAACAACTTCGGTAACTGCGAATTTAGAGTGATGGAATTAGGTGCAAACGAAGAGTACACTTTTGGGATACACCACACCGAAGAAGAGATGTTGGCTTGGGGCATGTCTAAAAGTATGATCGATGATCAAATGAGTCGTGTTGATGGTTCTCGTGAAACAACAAACGATTGTTGTACATTGCATCTCGATGAATATTTTGATTTGTTAGACGTAACTGATGATGAAGATTGATACTGATAATTAACGATTTATGTATGTATAATTCCTATCAGTTATCTCATTTGTTGGTTGGATTTCGTTAGAAACTAAGTTTAGTATCGCGTTTGTTCATAATTGTTTTTCACCTATTAGTGTATAAGAAGAGCAAGGAGGTTTAACACATGCTAGAATTTCTTAAAACCAAATGTTGAACAACCGATTATGGTTTATTTGCAAAGTAGATGCGTCTAAAGTAAATTATAATAATTTAAAGCAAAAGTAAGTCAGCAAAAAGGGCGTTTGGTCTAGTGGTATGATTCTCGCTTAGGGTGCGAGAGGTCCCGAGTTCAATTCTCGGAACGCCCCCATATTTGTGTTTTTTTGTTTGTAAATTCAGTTTAAACTGTTTATGCATTTCACAAATAAGTAGAAAGGTACCTAATCCATTGAAATGTGAAATATGATTTGATTATCTTTGTAATTGTCAACATTATACAAAGTTAATGAGAATGTTTTAAACATTAATCAAAAAACTCATTACTAAATTTAACATTATTCAAACAAAAATAAAATAAAACATTATTTTACATGAACAAATCAGATCTCATCAAAAATAATAAATCGAATACTTTTTGATAAAAAGTAGCAACTTCTCTGAATCGGATACTAAAAATCAAAACTTTATACAAGTGTTCTTGTTCTTGATTTCACACAATACTTGAATGGCATGGAATTGATTTCATCTTCCACCATTAGAAACTCATCTTTGTGTTTAACCCTAATCTCCATTCTCATCTTCTTCTTCTTCCTCACTACACCAACTACTCCAAGCTTCCCAGATCACACTTTCCATGTAACTCCGAATCGTTCTCTTCTCAGCGACTCAAACATCACAACCACAACGAACGCTTGTATCTCTTCTCGATCACACAACAATGGCATCATCAACTATCTCTCTCTCCATTACTGCTACTTCAACGAAACTCAATCCCTCTCGATCCCTTTCTTATCTCTTCTCATTCTTCTACACTTTTACATTCTCATCAAAACAGCACAAACCCATTTCTCCACCGTCACTACTAAGCTCGCTGATCGACTCAATCTCTCTCCAAGTATGGCTGCAGTGACTCTATTAGCTTTAGGTAACGGAGCACCTGACGTGTTTGCTTCCGTTGCAGCTTTGCGTGGTGGTCAGTATCGGACTGGATTCGGAGCGATTTTATCTGCAGGGACTTTTGTGTCGGCTTTTGTTGTTGGGTTTGTGGCGATTTATGCAGCTCCGTTTCCTGTGGATGCTGCTTCGTTTGTTAGAGATGTGTTGTTTTATTTGATTGCTGCTTCGTTCTTGTTCTTTGTGTATTTGAGTGGTGAGATTTTTGTGTGGCAAGCGGTTGGGTTTGTTGGGTTTTATGTTTTCTTTGTTGGGTTTGTGTTTTGGATGGATTTTGGTACTAATGTTGAGAGAGGGAGAGTTATTAGTGAGGAAGAGAAGGATTTGTTGAGAGTTCAAGATTGTGAGATTGGTGGTTCTTTTGAGAGTTGTAAAGCTGAGAAAGAACATCGATTTTCTGGAGTTTTGAGGCTTTATGGGACGGTAAGAGAGTCTTCTTTACTCATCTATGAGCTTCCTTTGTTGATCTTGATATTGCTAAATTTAGATTGTGTTGGTTTGGATTTGCATAAGAACATTGTTGGCTCTTTGTTTTCTTCTTAGTTATGCGTAGGGTGATGATAAGTCTTTGTGTTAGTCTATTGAACGAGCATTGTAAGTAGCTTAGGCGGTTTTAATTGGAACGTAGCTGTGTTGCAATCTCAGGAAAAATCGCTGAATTAGTTTAGCTAGAGAGCTAGTTATGAAGTAGTTGAGGAATATGAGTTTGTGGTATGGTTTAGGACTGAGAATTAGTCGAGATTCGTTAATCAAGTCTCTCTAATAAAGGAGTTTACTGGTTTCGATCCTATCAGGTTACTGGAGTTTACTTTCTCTGTTAGACTGCATATGTATATATGTATATACATATATCAATGCTGATAAGTTTGAGCCTTACCATCTTAAATTTGATGTTACTGTGATTGCAGATCTCGAGGATGTGGGAAACTCCTGTATCAGTTATTTTGTTGCTTACAATCCCCAAGACTTCTCCTTCTGAATGGTCTCGGTTTTACCGGTCTGCCAACATTGTTTTCTGCCCTCTTTGCCTTTTATACACTTGCAATTCCTTTGTACCACTAAACCACCCAATTTCATTCCTCTTCCCAAACACTCATCTCCCGCTTTGGGTTGTTGTCGTCTTCATGACATCTTCCCTAGCTTTCCTTCACTTCACAGTTGAAAAACAACCTCCAAAAACCGAGCAGTTGCCGGTGATCGTTGTAGCTTTCATAATGAGTGTCTTCTGGATATCAACAATTGCTGGAGAGCTCCTTAACTGTTTGGCTGCACTAGGAACCCTCCTTAAACTGCCTCCAGCGCTCCTTGGACTAACGGTTCTTGCTTGGGGAAACTCGGTTGGTGACCTTGTTGCAGACGTGGCAGTTGCAAAGGCAGGTCGACCAGCAATGGCTATGGCTGGTTGCTTTGCGGGTCCAATGTTTAATATGCTTGTTGGACTTGGAACGGCCTTGGTGATGCAAACAGCGAATGTGTATCCAAAAGCTTACGAACTCGGATTTCATATAGGTATTGTGATTGCTTTCGTATTCTTGTTGCTTAGTCTAATGGGATCTCTATTGGTTATAACCTGGTCTAGATTCCGAGTTCCGAGATTCTGGGGGATCTGTCTAGTTGGACTCTACGTTGTTTTCACGTTTGTTAGTCTGATTATCGCCACATTCTCAACCTGATCATATGCTAAAAGTATCTGCTCATCGAATAATCTTCGGTCAACCAGAGTTTCAGTGTTGAGGAACAACATTTGTTTGTTGTTTTGAAGAGAATTGGCAACATTTTGAGTTGAGCAAATGGCTATGTGCAGCAGATTAGGAAAGTTTGATAGATAGGTGATGGTAAAAATACATGTGAAGAGCAAAAAATATGCAGATTTTTTGGGGGAGAAGATTTAAAATTCCCAAATTTCAGAATTTGAATACCAAATTCGGTTTAAGTGAACCAGGTTTCTGTTTCTATTGATTACACTGGTCTGGTTGATTGGGTCTGGTTTACCACGTATGATGTATGTATAAACCACACATTTGTATTCTTTTGATCATAATGAGAAAAATAGATTTCATTCCAAAATGTGGTAGTGGTATTAGAGAACAATTCGTTGATTCTGGTTAGTTTTTATGTGATTTGGAAGATCATTTTATCTCCATAGTTTCCTTTTTGCAGTCTCCCATCAAATCTAGATTTTTGGCATACGTTGACATATGTAAGCATAATCATTTGTGTTGCCTTTGGAACTAAAAGTACCTTTTTGAAGCTAATTTATATCATGGTTTAAACAGCGCTAGGTGTTAATCAATTACTCAGGATAAAAAAGAATTAGTTTATGACTATTAACACCATTTTTAGGGTTATAACAATTTATGCTATATAAAATTAAAAATATCGGCTATAAATAGTAACAATACAACACTATATCACAACTTGTACTATCTCTTGTGTAATCAATCAATATAACTGTTGGAATATAATTTTTAGTTAATTGATTAGTCGTTAAAAGTCATTCCAATCACCCGATCGCTAGGGATATTTAGATTATGGATCGATCTTTAAATCCATTTTAACTGTTCGTTAATTGACTAATTCGTTAAATCTATCTCAACAGTTCGATAGACGCTAAACGATATTTAAAACATTGGTAAAATATAACTAGGTAAAATTGAATAAAATTCATTTCAATCACCTGAATTAACGCCTAACGGTATTTAGATCATGGACTAATCGATAAATCCATTTCAACTTTCCGTTTAGTTTCTATAAATCGTTATATCATCTCAATTGTTCGATAAACGCCAAACGATAATTAAAACATTGGTAAGTATTGACTAGCTAAAAATGAATAAATTAATAATAGAAAAGAAAAATGGAAGCATCAATCTGACAATGGAATCTTGAACAAAAGCCTCAATGGTCGACACGACACCAAGCTTTAACAGCTTCCACTTACTTCCCTTTGTCTTCTATTTCCTTCTTGTTAAAGTCGAAAAAGCAAAAACCCTAATATAAATCACACACCAAAATTATCAAACACACCAAAACCAGATCTTAAATTTTCCAAATCCAAGTCTTCTTTTCCACCAAGAGGTCACTCTCCTTTGCCTAAATTTCCGGTTTAGTTTGCCTAATTTCATTTTTTTTTTTTTTTTACCTGTTCTTACATATGTTTTGTGAAATTCATTTGATAATTTTTGTTGTAAGAACGAATCTACTTTGTTCTGTCTATTTTTGTAGGAAATTAAATTAATGGGTTGTCTATTAAGTAGATTGATGTACTTTGTTTCTAATTTATAAGCTTAATTTTTCATACTTATTTGCTGTTTAGATCTTCTAGATTGATTAAGAAATATTGATTGTTAATTGTTAGCAACCTTATCTCCTTAAGGGTCTCTTTGAAATTCTGGTCAGATTCTTGCTTTGTATTTGATTCTTGTTTTGTCTTTGTTGTGGTATAGAAAATGGATCAACAAGAGCATGGACAGTCTGGCTATGGCTCGAACCCATACCAAACCAATCCGATGACCACAACTGTAGCCGGTAGTGTCGGCGCAGCGGCGCCACCAGGCCAGCTAGCTTTCCACCAGATCCATCAGCAGCAGCAGCAACAACAGCTTGCACAGCAGCTTCAAGTCTTTTGGGAGAATCAATTCAAGGAGATTGAGAAAACAACCGATTTCAAGAACCATAGCCTTCCGCTTGCGAGGATCAAGAAGATCATGAAAGCGGACGAGGATGTTCGTATGATCTCGGCCGAGGCGCCTGTTGTGTTTGCAAGAGCATGCGAGATGTTCATCTTGGAGCTGACACTCAGGTCTTGGAACCACACTGAGGAGAACAAGAGGCGTACGCTTCAGAAGAACGATATTGCTGCTGCTGTGACTAGAACTGATATCTTTGATTTCCTTGTGGATATTGTTCCAAGGGAGGATCTTAGGGATGAGGTTTTGGGAAGTATACCTAGAGGAGCTGTCCCTGAAGCTGCTGCTGCTGGTTACCCGTATGGATACTTGCCTGCAGGAACTCCTCCGTTAGGGAACCCGGGAATGGTCATGGGTAACCCCGGTGGCGCGTACCCACCTAATCCGTATATGGGTCAACCGATGTGGCAACAACCGGGACCTGACCAACCTGACTCTGAAAATTAGCTTTGCCTAAGAAACTGTGAGTTTTCTTGCTTCTTCTTTTAGGCCTTAACATGTAGTGTAGGGGATGTTCAATTAGAATTTTGGTTCTGGTTCGGTTATCTGTTTTCAAATACTAGTAACCTTTGTAGTTTGTTTAACCTGTTAGTATGGTTTCTGTTTCTAGTCAAATATTAAAAGTTTGAATTGGTTTGTTTGTTTTGCATGAGTTCAAGTCTTGTCAAGTGGGAATCAAGAAAGGAGGAGACTTTAGAGAAGAAAAAGAAAAGAACATATCAGATTTTCAAATTGGTGTTGTTGTTGTAGAAGACTCTTAAGTGTTTATTATTATGTCTTATCTAATCCTTTCTTTAAGGAGAAATTTAGGAATGAACCAGAAGAATGTATAAACTTTAAGGAAGAAGTGTGGTTTTTCAATTTGAATGTTATTGTCTATCTTTTTTGTGCTATTCTCATATATTAAGTATTTTATTTCTAACAGTTCATTGAAACCGTTGGATGTTTGAGTTTCTTGGTGAGTAATGACATAGTAGAAAGAAAAAGAACATAACAAGATTGAGTTTTTTTTTTAATCTGAAAGCAGCCCAAGTTTAGGCTTTTGGGGGCGAAGATCAAACGTGAGTTTGGTCTCCGTCAAGTTTTAGAGCACCCTATTAGAGTATATATATCTTGGTTAATGTTGGTATATAGATAGAGTATTGGTTTAGTCGGTTTAGCTCTGGTTTATAGTTTACACATTTGTATATAATCTTTCTCATGTAAATTGTTTACACTTAATAAAGAACAATCCCATAATCTGAAACACCCTGTGTTAATCTTTTGCATCATTTTCTTAAAGAAGGTTTTAAAATAGAGTATTTTTGCTTGGAAAGACATTAATCCCACAAGAAATTGAGTAAGAGCCGGGTGGGAGGTGGTGTGATGCTCCGAGGTTCACCATGTGTCCCAATATTTAGTGGGTGTAAACTTTATTTCCAAAATTTTAGTTAAAAATTAGATAAGAAATTAACTAAAATAAATTAAAAAAAGTCTATAAGTTTTGTTATAATGATATTTTTCGCTTTAGTAACAATATAGATATTTAAAAAAATTAAATAATAAAAATATCTAAGAAAAACAAGTTTGAATGACAATTATTTTTTTATCCTCATCTTGAATCGAGTCAATGGCAAAAAAATATTTTGGTCGTAATCGTATAAATAAATTTACATAGTGAGGTTAAAAATACAAAACACTGATTATACATATATATATAGTTTTCTGTATATAGAATGAAATTCGAATTTATAAAAGCTTACCAAACCAGATTATGAAAGCGTTACCTGAAAGGATATCACAACGATTTTATTACATTAAAATTATACTATTGAAGAAATTTTTGTTGTTAACAACTCTAAAAATATATTCACACATTAAATATCGATTTTTGCTAATTCTCCTTAAAATACTAAGGAGTCCAATAAACACCTTTTTGATATCTTATCAACAACGACTTTTAATGACTACTACTGGACCACGTGGCTTTTGACAGAATCTTCTTCCACTGTCTTTATCTTCTTGTCATATATAAAACAACACCTAGGTTATTTCGTCTGATATTTTTGGTGGCAGAACAACTCCTACAACGGCGCTTACGATATGAGGTATTGTGTTACGTATCTTATGTCTTGGAACCCTGTAATCAGAATTGGTTATATATTTATAAATCTCTTATGTTTTACGTGGATGAATATATAGATTTGTCCACAAGAGTATGTTTCAAATTGATTCGGATGATTAGTGAATTTTTTTGCTTGATTGAATCCCGAAAAAGGTGTAAGCGTGGATTAATCATGTGGATCTAGGAGTTTTTGCAAGACTTTTAGTTACGTAGATATATGATGTCCAAAAAATCAAAGGTTTTAATTAAAGATTAAAATTCGGTGTCAATTTTTTTATTTTTTCACAACTTAAATTTGACGGTTTTATTGAAATTCTTGACTTAAAGTTTCATAATTTTTTTATTTAGTCTAGGAAAATGGTGAATATTCATTGCTTATCTTTGTTACCATGAAGTGGTTTTGTAGAAGTATGGTTTCTTATTTACGCAACATTTTAAAGATAGATTTTCACAAAAAATCTTTGATGGCCTTAAGGCGTAGGTATTTTTCTTGATGAAGTTAGTTGTTACCATCATTTCAAAGCCTATGTATTATCAGATTTTATGGCTTCAAAATTAACCTATTTATTGAACTTTTTTTTTATATTTTTACGTCTTCAAGTGACAGCAGAGAGAAGATTCACCAAAATCAGAACCTCCCATGATAGTTTTACCTAATCATTCAAGCGAAGAAGTTATAGACCTTGATGCTCTAACCAAGATTGGAACTGTCCTTAGGGGAAGTGCGGCTATGGGAATGATTGGTTCGACCATTGGTCAGATAGATGTTTGCGAATCTGATGATTCTTACTTTTTCCGTGTTTCACTACCTGGTGTTTCAAATAAAGAAAGTAAGTTTCCTATCACTCCATGCCTCTGTTATTGTTTATGAGAAGTTTAAACATCTTAAAGAAAATTTAATGAGCTGAAAGACTTGACTATCCAATAAAATGTATGAATTCTTTTGAGGCTTAGATGGTAATCATAAACAACAACTGCATTTAGAGTTATTCTTGTCGGTCATAAATGAGATAATTTAACCCTAGTAAATGATGAATATTATCTCTGTACTCCATTCTCTATAGGTTTTGAGATAGAAACTCATAATCTCACAATAAAAAGATTGATAATATGCAGTTGGATTTTGAGGAGTGCAACTGATTAACTTGTTTACACAGTTGTTGAAAAATACTCTAAAGAATAGGTCTCTTGTGTAAATTGGGAGTATGAAATGTTGTTATACATACAAATGAATTCAACTGCGACATTGGAGATGATGGAACAATTGAGATAAAGGGAGTAACAACAACGGGAGAGAAGATAGTGTGCAAACACTCACAAATCTTCAAGATGCTAACCCAAAAAATGTGTCCTCCAGGTCATTTCACCATCTCATTCAAGCTTCCAGGTCCCGTCAACAACAAGGAATTTGTTGGTAAGCTTGAGTTTGGTGTTTTTGAGGGCAAAGTGAAGAAGCTGCAGAATTCTAAGGAAACACTATTGCTTTTTATTTGATAACAAAGAAAACTATTGTTTTTCCAACATTATGTGATACATGGTATGACTGTTTTGTTATGATGATCTAAGACATTTTCATTACTTCGTATCTGTTTGTTTTTAATATATCAATTAGGTGATTATTTCTAAATGCGAATTAAAATATCTCCATTGTGAGTATCTTACATGGTATTATAATAGAAATGTTCTTATATACAAGGCATATGGATTGACAAATTTCAACCGAAATAAAATATGACAGAGAGTTTGGAGATTGATTATACTTTGTTACAAAGTAAAGAGTATACCGCATAAGTTGCTTTTACAAATATTATGTTACTCTTTTGAATCACAGACTATTTATGTTCAATGACACGTTATTATTTTCATGATCATCTACGATATTTGCTAAAAAAATGTATTATAGTGAAAATTTGGTAGTTGTCAAATTCAATCATAGTCAGTAAAACTCGGTTCCCCTTTTTTGGGCTTAAGACTCTTAGGTTCAGAGAGAGGCTTTGCCTGCTCTAAGTTTTCGATATTCGGGATATTTTCTTTGGTTTCAAACGAGAGATCTGTTACTGTTCACGTTTTCAAGGTTTTTGGAGCTAGGGTTCTTCAGAGTTTAAGGCTGTGGTGGTTGTCATTTTGTCTTCTTGGAAGAAAGAGCGTTTGGTCTGGTGGGGTTCTGAGCTATGTCGTCACGTATTGACAAGGTCTTGGTAAATCTGACTATCCATGAGGTGGAGGAGCCTTATGTGATGCCGGATGACCCTGAATACTGTTCGGTGGAGGAGAATCGATTAAGTCTTATAGGTCGCATCCTAAATCCGGATTGTCAGAAGGTTGCGGATGTTGTGTTGGATATGCCCCGCTAATGGGCTTTGGTGGGTAAGGTTCGGGGAGTGGTGATATCTTCTGAGAAATTCCAGTTTATCTTTAATGAGATGCGAGATCTAGAGACGGTTGTACACAAAGGAGCTCAAACTCATAATCAGTGGGGTTTGGTTCTTGAGAAGTGGGTTGAGAATCCTCCGCTGGGTTACCTGCAATATATTCCGGTTTGGGTTCGACTTAGAAATATCCCAGTCAACCACAAGAAGTTTAAATCTATAAAAGATCTGGGTGGTTTTGCTGGTCAAGTTTTGGAGGTGGCTTTCGACCCTTTGAAGCCACAAAGATGTGAGTATGTAAGGGTTAAGGTTAATTTTGATGTCTCAAAGCCTGTGAGGAGAGTAAAGGAGGTTATCCTTCCTTCGGGTGAGAAAACAAATGTCTGGTATGACTTTGAGAAGTTCCAAAAGAGATGTTACTTATGTCAAAGACTTACTCATGAACAAGAAAAGTGTCCTCTGTTCATGAGTCCTGAAAAGCTGAAGGAGATGGATAAGTTAGGATTGATTAAGCCGGTATGTGTTGAGGCTGAGCCTGTTCTTAAAGAAGGAGACCTTCTCTTAGGTGTTTTGAAGGAGGAGCAAGTAGGAGTAGATCCATCTACTGGGAGGCTGAGAATAACTGCTGATGTTCTGGATGGGTTGAGATTTTACCTGCTATCCTCTGCGGGAGAACATTTAGCTGTGAAGAAACAAAGGGTCAAGAGTTCAATAGAGGCTATCATCAATAATCCCGAAGGGAGCAAGTTCAGTCTAAACCTTGAGACGGAACCTTTACTCACGTCTGAGGTTGATAAAGGTAAAGGCTTTGTTTTTTCCTATGAGAAGAATAAGCTTGGGCCAAAGTTGGGGTTAGCTGCCAAAGCTGGCAGTAAAGTTCTATCTGATGCTTTGGAGAGAGGGATAGCCAACTCAAGACTACCTTGGTTAGAAGGGGTACAATATGAGACTGAGGGGGTTCCTTTAGCCTTTAATACTTCTTCTTTCTTTGGTTATCCAACGGATTATAGAGCAGGCTTCTCTGAAGCTAGCTCTTCCGGGAAACCTAGAAGAAAGGGTAAGGCTAGAAAACGCCCTCACATCAGTAAGAGGAAACCTAAAGTTGGTGGAGTGAGTGATCAAGCTATTGTTACTCAAAATAAAGAAGGTGAAAGTGTAGGGAGAGTGGATAAGAGAAAGGCAGAGGCAGAAGTGGAAGGAGTAACTCACGAGGGTCAGCGTCTCAAAACTATGGTAGTCCCAAATGAGGGACTGTCCAATCCATAATGAGTATAATGAGTTGCAATTGCCAAGGTTTGGGCCGTGTTCAAGACTTGGTAATTCCTAGGCTCCAGGAAATGCGTAAACAACATT
Organism: Arabis alpina; assembly: GCA_900128785.1. Taxonomy (NCBI): domain Eukaryota; kingdom Viridiplantae; phylum Streptophyta; class Magnoliopsida; order Brassicales; family Brassicaceae; genus Arabis; species Arabis alpina. Next base: position 5,463,484 of record LT669788.1, read on the forward strand.
TTCCAGAGCTTTTGTTTCTCATGGAGATGATGAATAAGAGGAATGCGTTGGTGGATGTACATGAGTGGTTAGAGTATGAGCGGGTTTTTATGGTGGAACCGATTGGTAAGTGTGGAGGTTTGGCCTTGTTTGTAAAGAGTAATGTTGAAGTGGAGACCTTGTACATAGACAAGAATCTGATGGATATTAAAGTGGTGTTTGGAGACTGTGTTTTCTTTGTGTCATGTGTTTATGGAAATCCTAGTGGTGCTTCCCTTCGTGAAGTTACATGGGAGAGATTATCTAGAATTGCAGCTTTACGTGATGACAGTTGGTGCATTGTTGGAGATTTCAACGATGTCTTACATGATGGAGAAAGGTTTGGTGGAACAGAAAGAAGTGATGTGGGTTATATTCCTTTTAATAATATGGTGAAGGCTTGTGGCATGATTGAGTTGCCAAGTACTGGTAATAGCTTTACGTGGGGAGGCAAAAGGGGTGACTGGTGGGTTCAATCTAAACTGGAGAGGGGCTTTGGGAATAAACTTTGGTATTCTATGTTTCCTGCCTCTAACCAACAGTTTTTAGAAAAAAGGGGTTCTGATCACAGACCGGTGTTAATCAGCTTGATGGCTTCCTCTGAGTCTTATAGAGGGAGTTTCAAATTTGATAAAAGATTCCTGAACAAACTAAGAGTAAAGGAGGCAATTGAAATCAGTTGGAATCAACCCCATAGGTTTGGGCAGAGAGGTGATTCAGTGGCAGAGAATGAAATCCTGTAGAAAGGCCTTGAGCCAATGGAAAAGAGAGAATAATACAAACTCTAGAGACAAGATTATGGGCATTCAAGTGGCTTTAGAGTCAGAACAGTCTAGCAACCTGCCTGATCTCGGTTTAGTGGGGAGGCTTAAAAGAGACCTGGTGCTGGCCTATAGAGAGGAGGAATCCTATTGGAGTCAGAGAAGTAAAGATAAATGGTGTGTGGAAGGAGATGGCAACACAAAATTCTTCCATGCTTCTGTCAAAACCAATAGAAGTAAGAAGAGAATTCAAAAACTTAAGGATTCCAATGGAGTCTTTCAAAAATCAGAAGCTTCTAAAGGTGCAGTGGCAGTGGATTTTTTCCAGGACTTGTTCAGAACTTCGTCTCCTGAAGATTTCAGTCAGATTTTTCAAGGTTTCTCTCCTAAAGTTACTCAGGAGATGAATGTTGAGCTGTTGAAAGGTGTCTCTTCAGAGGAGATCAAAGAAGCAGTTTTTGCGATTAATCCAGCTAGTGGTCCAGGAGCAGATGGTATGGCGGGGTTGTTCTTTTAGAAGTACTGGTCTGTGGTGGGAGAACAAGTCACTAAAGAGGTTAAAGAGTTCTTTGAAGGTGGAGTGACGCCAAAAGAGTGGAACTACACTCATTTATGTCTATTGCCTAAGATTCCCTCTCCCTCTTTGATGAGTGATCTGCGGCCTATTAGCTTATGTTCAGTGACTTACAAGATAGTTTCGAAGATCTTGGTGAAGAGATTAAAGCCCTATCTCCCTCTCTTGGTTTCTCCTTTTCAGTCTGCCTTTGTAGCTGATAGAATGATCTCGGATAATATCATTGTGGCTCATGAGGTTGTGCATAGTCTTTTAACGCATCCTGAGTCTGCTAAAAGCAATGTGGCCATGAAAACAGACATGTCTAAGGCGTATGACCGTGTTGAATGGCAGTACCTTAAGGAGTTACTAAAGGCAATGGGGTTTCATGAGAAGTGGATTGGTTGGATTATGAGTTGCGTCATGACAGTTACCTTCTCAGTTCTTATAAATGATCAACCTTATGGGTTAATCTCTCCTTCAAGAGGTTTGAGATAGGGAGATCCTCTTTCTCCCTTTCTCTTTGTCTTGTGTGCAGAAGGCTTATCTCACTTGATTAGTGCTGCAGCTTTGCGAGGAGATCTTAATGGTTTAAGCTTTTCTAATGATGGGCCAGCCTTGCATCACCTGTTATTTACGGATGACAGTTTATTTGTTTGCAAAGCTTCAGTGGAGGAGGTTTCAGTTTTACAAGGTATTCTCAAAACTTATGGTGATGCTACTGGCCAGGTCATTAACCTCAATAAGTCTTCTCTTACCTTTGGTAAGCTTATTGATGAGAACTTAAAAGGTGAGATTAAGAAGATTATGGGCATTACTAATGAAGGTGGAGTTGGGAAGTATCTTGGCTTGCCTGAGTGTTTCAGCGGTTCCAAAGTTGAGCTTTTGAGCTACATTCATGACAGAATGCAAAGTAGAATGTCTGGATGGTTTGCTAGAATTTTATCTCAAGGGGGAAAAGAAGTCTTGTTGAAGTCAGTGGCTATGGCTCTCCCCGTCTATGCCATGTCTTGTTTCAAACTTCCAAAGATGTCTTGTGCAAAGATTACGAGTGCCATGTCTGATTTTTGGTGGCATTCTAAAGAGGAGAAGAAGAGGATTCATTGGGTGAGCTGAGAAAAACTTTGCTTATCTAAGGACCAAGGAGGAATGGGTTTTAAAGATATTGAATGCTTCAATCAAGCTCTGTTAGCAAAACAAGCTTGGAAGCTACTACAAGAACTGGAAAGCCTCCTGGCTTCTTTCCTTAAAAGCAAATATTATGCTCAGTCTGAGTTTCTTGAAGTTGGGGAAGATAAGCGACCCTCTTATGGTTGGAGAAGCATTCTACATGGTAGAAAGCTGCTGCAAATGGGGCTTAGAAAGAAGATTGGCAATGGTAAGTCCACTCATTTCTGGTCAGAAAGATGGATAGAAGGAGACACCTTGAGAATGCCCTTGATGATGAATCCCTTGGTGGACCTGAACCTGAGAGTGTGCGATCTAATTGATTCCAGAACAAATACTTGGAACAGGGATACTCTCAGGAGCCTTTTTTACAATGAAGATATATAAAGGATAGTTAAGATGAAGCTTGTGGTTACTAAAGACGATTTTTGGGTATGGAATCACAATAAGAGTGGTGAGTACTCGGTGAAATCGGGTCAGTGGCTAGGCAATAGATGGAATCATGCTGAGTGTATCCAATTTGCGGAAAGGAAACCTTCCATTAATGGTTTGAAAGAAGAAATCTGGAAGATGAAGACTAATGCAAAGATTAAGGTTTTCTTGTGGAAGATGCTTAGTGAGGCTTTATCTGTTGTGGATTTGGTGAATAGAAGAGGAATGAACCTTGACACTAGATGTCAGGTTTGTGGTCTAGACGGTGAATCTATTAACCATGTTTTCTTTGCGTGTTCTTTGTCTAGACAGATTTGGGCTATGTCCAATGTTCATTTACTGGAGAATGGTTTTGATCCTGAGGCTCTCTACCCGAATTTCTCCTACCTTTTGAAGTGTTACAAGAATTTTTCAGTTCCTGAAAAAGAGAGACACTTGATTCCGTGGTTGCTGTGGTATATTTGGTTAAATAGAAATGGTTGGTTGTTTGAAGGGAAACTTTTCTTAGCTTGGGAAGTGGTAGAAAAGGCAGGTGAGGAAAGGGATCAGTGGACTGAGGCTCATGTGATTGAGAACAGGTATAAGTTGTCTGAAGAGGTGGAGAAATTGGAGCAAGTCAAGATTTGGACTAAACCCCCTGAAAATTGGGTGAAATGCAACATGGCTTTGAGTTGGTCCAAGAGGAAACAATTAATGGGAGCAGCCTGGGTTGTTAGGGATGAGAAAGGGAATGTTTTGCTTCATAGCAGGAGGTGTTTTGCAAGTCAAAAGTCCCACGAAGAGGCTAAGCTTTTGGTGGTGTTATGGGCAGTTGAGTGCATGGCTACCCATCGGTTCCACAAGGTAATTTTTGCTTCCCAGTTTGCTGAGTTGGTTGAGGCCACTAATCGTCCAAGGCTTGGCCTTCCTTTTCGTTTCAATCTCAAGAGATTTTAAAAGCTTTGGGTTACTTTGATGGGTGGAAATTCTTTTTGGAGAGTAATGAGGCTAATAGAGGAGCATTTCTTATTGCTCAAAGTGTGACCAAAGATGGTAGGTTCCAATCGTATGTTTCGGTTGGTTCTCCGTTATGGTTATGCAGCTTATTTGAAGATGAGAGTGCGTGATCCTCTTTGTTGTTGCTCATTCTTTTTTGGTGTAATTAGTAGTAAAAATGGTAGTCTTTTGACTCTTAGGTTAGAGTTGAACTCTCTTTTGGTGGGTGTAGGAGACCTCTCCTTATATTTTTGTGGTCTGGCAATTCCTTCATTGCTTGTGGTTAACCTTAACTTGGTTTTATATATGAGATTGAAAGTTTAGATGCAAAAAAAAAAAAAAAAAGAAATTAGAAAGAAAAAGACAAAAAATGACCTGGCCACTTTATCCAGGTTGATTTATCTACAACAAGCTAATATACTTGGTCATCATTTCACCTTGTCAATACAATTGAACAGAGCAACTTCATCAATGGCGACCAATAATGATTTTGGAGCTTTCATTGAGAAACTTACAATCTCTCCAACGCCATCTTCCTCGGTTCCTCCTTCTCTACATGGTCTTACTTTCGCCATTAAAGACATGTAACCATATCCATACAAACACTCCTTAACTTTGTGTCTACCACTCACTGCAAATCTTTTTGTTTCTTCTTCAAACTTTGAGCGCTTGTTTGGTTTTTGTTTTCCGGTTTAATCAGCTTTGATGTGAAAGGGAGAGTAACCGGTTTTGGTAATCCGGATTGGTTAAGGACACATTCGGCAGCTACTTCAACAGCTCCTGTAGTTTCATCTCTCTTAGAAGCTGGTGCAACCTCATTGGGTATAACCATTATGGACGAAATGGCATACAGGTTTTGTATGGACTTTTTTATAACCAAGATATGTAAATATGACTAGGTTTGTTACGTTTCTTGCCTATGATGCTACTTAACTTATAGTATTAATGGAGAAAATGCACACTATGGGACTCCGAAAAATCCGATTGCTTCCGATAGAGTGCCTGGTGGATCATCTAGCGGCTCAGCTGTAGCCGTAGCTGCTGGCCTTGTCGATTTTTCTATCGGTGAAGTTCTGTTTTTTAATCAGAACGTATCATACTAGGGTTACATTTTATGTTATTTTTACGTCTAATTGGTTTCTAAATGCTCTGTTTTTGCGCTAATAGGAACTGATACTGGAGGAAGTGTACGAGTTCCAGCATCTTACTGTGGAATTTTCGGTTTCCGACCATCCCACGGAGTCGTTTCCACTACCGGGGTTACTCCAATGGCTCAAAGTTTCGACACAGTTGGTAAGGACAACGAAAAACCGAGATGTTATGAATTAAGAACGAATCTTGATATTCATGGTTCCAACTTCCAACAATGAAATTTCTCTTGACGTCTAGGATGGTTTGCTCGAGACACGGCTACTTTGAAACGTGTAGGCTGCGTTCTCTTGCCGCAGCCTCACTTGGACCGCATTGAACCAAGTGAATTGATTATCGCGGATGATTGCTTCAAGCTCTCTAGTGTACCACATGATCTTTTAGTGCAGCCTGTACTTCAATCCGTTGAAAAATCGTTTGGAGGTAATTAAGAAGCATTTGAAGAAACACTTTAGCCTTTTTGTTAGATGAGAAGTCAGAGTTTATTTCCTATAGAGACAATGTTCCTTTATGATTTTGTTCTGTGTCAAGGCAAAACTGCGATAAAGAAGATGGATCTTGGTGAGTTCATTGAAGAGAATGTTCCAAGCCTGAAGCATTTTATGACAAGTGATGATGTCACGACACAACAAGAGTTCTGCATTCAGTCTCTCATGGCTCTATCGAGTTCAATGCGATTATTACAAAGGTAAAGAAAACATTTTTTCTCATTTATGACGAACCGATTTCTAATAGTATATAGGCATAACCAAAGTTTAGGTACGAATTCAAGATGAACCACGGTGAATGGGTCTCCTCGGTGAAGCCAGAGTTTGGTCCTGGAATAGCTGCACGGATCGATGAAGCTATTAGGATGTCTGACGAGAAGATTGACCTCTGCCGGTCCGTGAAATTGGAACTTAGAGCAGCTCTTTCAACGTTGCTTGGGGTACAAATTTCTTCCTATTTCTCCTATTATAACATTTTTTTTATTTGCTAAACATATCATAAAAAAATTTGGTATTGCAATGTTTCAAACTAGGGACTGTCCAATCCGATTCATGGTTTGGTTTCCGTTCGGATTATGGAATATTTAACCGAATGGAAACCATCGATTAATTCGTTTTTTTTTACTGGCATTTTTAATCTATTTTGGCTAGTAGATATAAATTTTGTGTTTATTTAGCTAAAACGAAGAGGTATGTTTGTGACGAAAAGAAAAATTAGAAAAGAACATATTAAAAGAATTTATAAAAAAGGTTTAGTTGGTTTATTTAGTTCTCAATTCGGTTTTGCTAAGATATGTTCCAATAAAAAAAAGTTTGGTTACAAGAAGTAAACAAAAAAAAGAAGGTTTGGTTCGGATCGACCAACCCGAAATTGGACACCCTTAGCTGAAACTTGAGAAATATGTAAATGCTTTTTTTTGTAGGAGAAGGGTGTGTTGGTGATTCCGACCGTACCAGGTCCTCCACCGCATCTCCGAGCTGATGTGGCTTCACTCGAAACTTTCCGCGGCAGAGCCTTTAGCTTGTTGTCAATCGCAGGGGTTTCTGGATGCTGTCAGGTAAAACAACAACTTCAATTGTCTTTCTTGTGGAGCCGGTTAAGAACCGGTTTGATTGTCCGGTTTTTTCCTTGACAGGTGAGCATACCATTAGGGTTACACGAAAATCTTCCGGTATCGGTATCTTTGGTAGCTAAGCATGGCTCAGACGTTTTTCTTCTCGGTCTTGTGGATTTACTTTCTAAATATATTTGATTCACAAAAATTGCATGTTTCAGAATATATATCTTACCAAGAAAAGGAGAATGCTTTTTTCTCTCTCTATTTTAGAGTAAAAAGTAGAGAAATACATTGAAAATGGCTTTATATGATTTGTTTTTTCCTTTAACAACAAAATCTTCTTCTAAAAGTGGAGTGTCGGTTATAAAGGCATACGAATCCAACACGGATCTAAAATAGAAAAATTCAAATGTTTTGAAAATATATAAAGAGTCACGAACTAAATCATAATGTTTGAAAACTTTAGAGCCTAATGAAGTGGCTTGAACCATTGGGAAGGATTTGGATTCTACCGATTTTTTTTTTTTATCTTCGACTAAAACCGCTAGCGCTATTGTTCGAGTCACCGAAGAGTACGCACTCCTAGATTTACACTCTAACTCTAGAAGTAAAAAAATTAGCCCTAAACACAGCTAGTAACAATAAATGTATCACTAGACCAATGTAAGCAACTAGACTTTTTACCGTGGCGAATCTAGACAAAAAATTAACCAAGGTCAATATATAATGAAAGGGGTTCTAAGGAGAATTGAATCATGGTTCTGAGGAGGTCAAGATGCTATAGTTGCCAAATATGCTATTAGTTTTTTAATGTTTTACATACATTTTTGCTTTATATTATGATTTATGGTGGTTCATGTGACCCACTTTTTCTCTTAGTGGCTTCACCCCTGCTTCTTAACAACTTTTTGATCATCGAGTTATAATCAAAAATTATATATATATTCTTCAATTAAACAAAAAAACGTCCTAATTTTCCGGGCCTGAGCTCCTAGGCGTCTCCATCAACAAAAAACACCAATCTCCATGACCGGCCGAGCTTCTTCCTCGATGGAGGCGCCTAGGAACTTAGACCCAAAAAAGAAATTAGGACATTTTTTGTTTTAAGTTTAATTAAAGAATATAACTCGATGATCTGTTTCTCTATCCAATGAATTACCAGAAATATAGAAATGAACAAAACATCTGTAAAAGGGTATGTTTTTCGATATTTTGGTAAACCGAAATAGTAAGTGTTAGAATAAGTGCATATGGTTCAATACTAAAAAGATATGAATTTCTCCACGTCAAGTGCAATTGCTGAATTATTTTTCTTTTATATGAGATTATTGGATTAGATCAAATAAGATTTATACTTAACTTGTATAATTAACCATACCTAATAGTCAACTTAAAGCGATTGATCCTGATCAACACGTTAACAATTAATAATTAAAAAATAAGATTTTAATGATTCAGTCTACGTAACGAGACATATTCACGAACTCAACCAAATTATGGAAGTATAAACTATAACGACGACTTGAAAACATCAAAATCTTTCTGCGACAAACTAACGACTAATGTTTGATTTCTATTTGAAAACAATATCCCTAAATTAACGACGGAAACAGTCACCAGCTTGGTCACCATATTTAATATCATCCAAAATAGTTTTTTTGTTTTGTTTTGAGAATCAAAATAGTTCTAAAACTATTTCTAAAATTATATAACACACGCATCAACTTGCGCGTGGAAGTTAATTACATTTGTAGAGTCACCTAACCAAATTGACTTCTACACCAACGTGCGTCCATGCATCTCATCAAGCCTTCGCTTCTGCTCACAATCGCACACCCACGAATTCGCAACTTGTATGTATAATATCAATGAGAATATGATTATATACATGTGTATAGATTCAGAAACCGTTAGGGAAGCTAATTAAGAGCATAGAGAGAGAGAGTTAGGGGGAAAAATGGGGGCAAATTACACTAACTCAAGCAGGAAAATATTCATGTTTTACTTAATACTAATCCCATTCTCGTTTTTGGGTTTGGTCTTAACATTTAAACCTTTGTTTCTACTCAATCCAATGATCACTTCTCCTTCAATCATTGAGATTCGTCATTCTTTATTACCGGTCCCGGTTAACCGAAACCCGAGATGGCTCCGGCTCATCAAGAACTATCTTCCGGATCAGAAAAAGATACGAGTAGGTCTGATCAACATCGAAGAGAATGAACAAGAGAGCTACGAGGCTACCGGACCGTTGATCCTTGAGAATGTCCATGTGTCACTGGATCCTCTTCCGAAAAATCTGACGTGGCAGAGTCTTTTTCCGGTGTGGATCGACGAGGATCACAAGTGGAACAAGCCAATGTGTCCAGAGGTACCTCTACCTCGAGTTGATGCTGACGTGGACGTCGTCGTTGTTAAAGTGCCTTGTGATGGTTTCTCGGAGAATAAAGGTTTAAGAGACGTTTTCAGGCTACAAGTGAATCTTGCGGCGGCGAATTTTGCGGTGGAGAGTGCGAGGAGGAACGTTGACCGGACGGTGTACGTTGTCTTCATCGGGTCGTGTGGGCCCATGCATGAGATTTTCCGGTGTGATGAGCGCGTGAGGCGCGTGGGGGAATATTGGGTGTATAGGCCTGATCTTTGGAGGTTGAAGCAAAAGCTTCTCATGCCTCTTGGTTCGTGTCAGATTGCACCACCGGTTGCTCAACTAGGTAAATATATTCTTGTCTAGACTTCAATCATTTTTAACTTTATTTTAGTTTTGTCATTGGTGTGATTGATGTATACGTAGTAATAATGATCATAAGTATTTTAACAATGATTCTTGAGACGGTTTAGTAAACAATTGTTTCTTCTTTCTATTGAAGTCATAGTCGATGACTCGATGTTATGATAGAAAATATTTTTAAAGATGTTATGATAGAAAATATTTTTAAACCATATAAGACAAGGCATTAAACACAATTATATATCACTCAGTGTCCATGTTCAAGTAGAATATATTCATCATATACTCTCATTCAAGTGTAGTTCCTAACTCAAGCCTAGTAAATTTTCCTAACTAGTTTTCTCATTAGTGGATAGAGGTCAAGAAGCATGGAGACAACTTAGGAACGAAAGTCTCACATCCAAAATGGCATTATCACCATCATTCGGCTCTCAACGTGTCGCTTACGTGACAGTACTACATTCATCGGAGGTCTACGTTTGCGGAGCAATAGCCTTAGCACAAAGCATAAGGCAATCTGGATCGAGGTATGACATGGTACTCCTCCACGACGACTCTATAACAAACAAATCTCGCATTGGCCTAAGCCTCGCGGGCTGGAAACTACGGCGAATAGAGAGAATCCGTAGTCCTTTCTCCAAGAAAGGTTCTTACAATGAGTGGAACTATAGTAAGCTACGTGTGTGGCAAGTCACTGACTACGATAAGCTAGTGTTCATAGATGCAGATTTCATCATTGCAAAGAACATCGATTATCTTTTCTCCTATCCTCAACTTTCGGCTGCTGGTAATAACAGAGTCATGTTCAACTCCGGAGTCATGGTAATGCACGTCTCAATAACATTTTTCCTAATTCACTGTTTATTCTGAATTGGTTGGCTAGGTTTAAAGTTTTGGGAATAAGTTAGACATTCTCTAATTCAAGTTTCTAAAGATTGGCTTGCGGAAAAGAACATTTGCTTTTTTTTTTGTTTACTTAAAAACATTTATTCAACTAAGTTTGAATCTAGATGGTAACACAAGGACGAAACTATTATAAACCAGTAGACTATATGTTTAGGTCAATCCATTGGTGACTTAGGATCAATCTTGTGGACTAATTTTCGTGTGTAAAATGTTATCTTTATTTCCCATCTATTTCATCTAAGAAACATAGAGTTTACATCAAACACTTGTCTTCTTCAGGTTCTTGAGCCATCGGCTTGTCTCTTCGAAGATTTGATGCTCAAGTCGTTCAAGATCGAGTCATACAACGGAGGAGACCAAGGATTTCTAAACGAATATTTTGTGTGGTGGCATAGGTTATCAAAGCGTGTGAACACAATGAAATACTTTGGTAAGGAAAGCAACTACATCAAAACACGCCATCTTCCGGAAAATTTGGAAGGGATACACTACTTGGGGCTAAAACCATGGCTATGTTATAGAGACTATGATTGTAATTGGGACTTGAAAACGCGGCGTGTGTATGCAAGTGAGTCGGTAAATGAGAGATGGTGGAAGGTGTATGACAAGATGCCAAAGAAGTTGAGAGGTTATTGTGGTTTGAGCCGTAAGATGGATAAGAACATTGAGAAGTGGAGGAAAATCGCTAAGCTCAATGGTTTTCCTGAAAAGCATTGGAGAGTTGAAGTAAAAGATCCAAGGAAAAAGAACCTTCTTGATTAGAACTTGAGAGCGTTTTGGAACTGATTAGGTTCATGAAGGCATGAAAGCATTTCGGAAATGAGTAAATGGAAACTCAACTTGTTCAACAAAAGATTTTGGATCCAACTTGTGATAAAAAATGGTAAAAAAGTTTTTGCATGTAAAAGAAGTAGCAATAAGAGATGACGGAATAATTAAAACGGATAAATTTATTTTTGATGATACTTTAACCACTAATATTTTAATGTAATCATCAAATTTGATATATAACTTTTTTCCATTATACAATAGTGTTTATGAATGGTTAAAATATTTCATTTTTAACAAAATTTAAGTATTAGTATACAGTAAAACTTCTATAAATTAATATTATCGAACGATAAAAAAAAATTGATTTTTTTGTGTCACAAACGCAGTTACACCTTTTGATTACAAGAATACATAAGTATTAGAGAACTAAACGGGAATTGAAGTGCTAATATAAGAGAAAACATTTTGACGGAGACGAGCATTCCTCACGAGAATGTCTGATTTTTTATTTTTTTCCGTAGAACAGAACGTAAGAGTAAACTCTGGAAAAGAATTACGTAGCTTCTCAAATTCATCTAGTTCCGCCTTGAAACGGGACCAATTATCCGGTTCCGCTAACAAAAAGATTGATAATATCGAAATTATTATATTTTATTAATTTACAGAAATATTAAATTACATTGATGGAGTATTAATTAATTGATAAACTAATTTTATTAATTTAACGATGTATTAATTTATCGGAAAACAAAGAAGTGTGTGTGTTTGACTCATTTTTCATTTCAAAAGTAAAATTATCGATGCCTTTTTCCCTCTCACACAAACTCGCCGACCGATGAAACAACAACAACAACAACAGTCACAGTGAAATCAATCTTCCCCCAAATCGCTAAAATGCAAGATTTCTTCGGCTCCGTTCGTCGATCTCTCGTTTTCCGTGAAGATAACCAAGAGAATCACCCTCCCTTCCCCGGTATTCTCGCCGATAAGATCACATCTTGCATCCGTAAATCGAGGGTTTTAATCAAACCTTCTTCCTCGCCGCCGCCGCCTCCTACTACAACCACCGTAGATATGGCACCTCCGATTTCGTGGAGGAAAGGTCAGTTAATTGGTCGCGGCGCGTTTGGTACTGTGTATATGGGTATGAATCTTGATTCCGGAGAGCTCCTCGCCGTGAAACAGGTAAAATTAGGGTTTGGTTTTGAAGCTAATTGGGGCTTACTCTGGGATTTTGTTTTTGCTTAGTTTGGGAAAGTTGAATACTCGGATCCGGAATTAAACTATACTGATCTGCTCGATTTTGAACCATTTTGAATCTGCTCTAAATCTCTAGTGATATGGTGTTTGTACATAGTGTCATCTTCATGGATTTCATCTTAATCTTTCGTTGGTTTTGATTATATGTATTACAGGTTCTGATTACAACCAATTGTGCTTCCAAGGAAAAAACTCAGGTTCATAAACAATCCATTTATGGTTTATACTGAATTTTATGTTGTTGTTGCATACTAAGTTTGTTTTCTATCTTGGTGCTACGTAGGCTCATATACAGGAGCTAGAGGAGGAAGTTAAGCTTCTTAAGAACCTCTCACATCCAAATATAGTTGTAAGTAACTGTGGCTATTGTCTTCTTCTCAATGGATTTGGATACAGCATCTTCTTGTGTTATCGGACTCAGTTTTTCTTTTTATTTCCTTAAGAGATATTTGGGAACAGTGAGGGAAGATGACACTTTGAATATTCTTCTCGAGTTTGTTCCTGGTGGTTCTATATCATCGCTCTTGGAGAAATTTGGACCTTTTCCTGAATCAGTAAGTTATGCTTGAATTTGTTTTTTTTTCGATCTCTTAGAATGTTTGTTGTGCTGAAGTGTTGAGAATGATGGAATTAGGTTGTAAGGACGTACACAAAGCAGCTGCTTTTTGGGTTGGAGTACCTTCACAGTCATCACATTATGCACAGAGACATTAAGGTAACAGTTACAATTCATACTTTGAAAGTGCTTACTAGGTACAATTTTGAGTCCTTGCCCATGGATTCTTTGTTCCTATGTTCTCAGGGGGCTAATATTCTTGTGGATAACAAAGGATGCATTAAACTTGCTGATTTTGGTGCATCCAAACAAGTAGCTGAGTTGGTAAGTCAATTACTTTGTATTCTTCAACTTATATTGCAGGAAGCGTTCTGTTCTGTGTGTGCCTTCATAGTGTAATTCAATGCGATTGACATAAGTTCATCTATAGGCTACAATTTCGGGTGCAAAATCTATGAAAGGGACACCCTATTGGATGGCTCCGGAAGTTATTCTTCAAACTGGACATAGCTTGTAAGCACTCAAGTGTGCTCAGTAAATACGCAATTACATGTTTTGTTACTGAATATCTCGTACACCTGTGTTAATTATTTGTAGTTTTGATGACCTATGTTTCATAATTTTGATTTGTCACAAACCCGTGGATATTATTTTCAGCCCTGCTGATATATGGAGTGTGGGCTGTACAGTTATTGAAATGGTGACTGGGAAAGCTCCTTGGAGTCAGCAGTATAAAGAGGTATTTTATTTCGCATTCCTGGCTATAATTTTTGTGAAGAATTAGAATATTGCTTCTTGGTTATAGGTAGATGTACTTGCTTTTCAGGTTGCTGCTATCTTCTTCATTGGATCAACAAAATCACATCCTCCAATTCCTGATACTCTCTCCTCTGATGCAAAAGACTTTCTGCTCAAGTGTCTGCAAGAGTAAGTTACTTTGCTTTAGAAACATTAGATTCGAACTCAAAAATAACTTCCTTCACTCCTATTGTGTCTTGGCAGGGAACCAAATCTGCGGCCACCCGCATCTGAGCTACTAAAGGTGAACCATAAACAGTTTAAGTGATGCCCCAAATATAAATTGGAATTTTTTGTTTTTTGACCGAAGTTCTTCATTTTGTTCAATTCGCAGCATCCTTTTGTTATGGGAAAACACAAGGAATCTGCTTCTACTGATCTTGATTCTGTCATGGTGGGTGCATGTTGATCATCTTATGAATATCATATAAGTTGTTCTTGAAGTCATCTTGATAGGATCATTTTGTTATTTTCCAGAACAATGCTGGTACCCCTCCGCTGTCACAGTTAACCAACACTAAGAGCTCGTAAGTTCCAAAAATCTGGCTGAAACTAAAAGTATTAAAACAAATTTTGGGGTATTACGAAAGTTGCTGACTGTTTATTGTCTGCTTCCTTTGTTTCAGTCCAGATTCTACATGCGACGATGTAGGTGACATGTGTAACATGGGAAGTCTGAATTGCTCACTTGCATATCCTGTGAAATCATTCCAAAACAACAATTCATGGCGACAAAGTGATAATGGAGGTGATGAAGGCGATATGTGTTTGATTGATGATGAGAATTTCTTGACATTTGATGGAGAGACTAGGCCTACCCTTGAAAACAATAGTGATCTGAAGAAGGTAAGCATATCTGTGATTCATATTTATCATCTAGATTTCCAGTCCAATGGCCTATTCAAATTTCAACTCTTATTGAATTGGGTTTCAATTTGTTTTGTAAGCATCACTTATAAATCTTTGTGGACAGAGCTGTGATGCCATGAGTGATATGTCAATTTCTGTGAAGTCCAAATTTGACGAAAGTCCTGGTAGTGGAGAGAAAGAGACTAAAATGAGCATGGAAGGTGACCAACCTTCATACTCAGAGGATGATGATGAGCTGACCGAGTCAAAAATTAAAGCTTTCTTAGATGAGAAGGTGCTTCATGCACATTAGATCATTTTCCTCAATGCATTTGTACGTAAATCACTTTCTGTCAGTCACTAACATGGCAGTGAATATATTGATCTTAGGCTGCAGACCTAAAGAAGTTACAGACTCCTCTATATGAAGAATACTACAACAGTTTGATCACATACTCTCCCAGTTGTATGGAGAGTAATTTAAGCAACAATAAAAGAGAGGACACTGCTCGCGGTTTCCTGAAACTGCCTCCAAAAAGCAGGTCACCGAGTCGGGGTCCTCTTGGTGGTTCACCTTCTAGAGCAACAGACACAGCTAGTCGTTCCAAGAGCCCAGGAAGTGGTAGTAGTCGTGATTTGAATATTAACAATGGAGGTGATGACGCTTCACAGGATTCAAGCAACCAGAGGTTAGTCGCTCAATAACTAATTCGATTTGGGGTTCAAGTTTTAAGGATTTAAACATTTCTAGCAATTTCTCTTAGGCTCTCAATAGTAATCACGAAGCCAGAACTAAGTCCCATTCTTAAGCTATGAGTGCCCCCCATGGATAATTTTTGCATTTTGGGTTTCAAACAAGTGCTAACTAACTTTATTTCGGCTGTACGATTATAGTAATCACAAATGTGCCCAAACATTAAGAACTCCAAATCACCTGTCCTGCTCTCTTCAAATTTAACATAGCAAATGGCCAGCAATGGTTTCAATTTTTCCCTTAGGCAAGGGTTCTTGGTTCATTTTGTTCATCTGCTGGAATTTGCTGGTTTTGGCTTTGCAGTGTTCCTTTGTCAGAGGTAGAGAAGAAGTGGAAAGAAGAGCTTGATCAAGAACTGGAAAGAAAGCGACAAGGTAAGTCCCGTTTGCGAATTTCATGATTGCAGACTGCTCGCTTTGTTGTGTTTTCTTTTATGTCAGATCTTGCATGACAACATTTCCTGGCTTCTTATCTAGATCCATGAACAATAATACTTCACGATAATCGCGGTATATTGCTTTATTGTTGCTGCCATTCATTAATTTATCTAGCAAAAAAGCTGCAGATTTTCTCATGATCTCATCTTATCTGCTTGACCAGCATTGAAAGAATGCATTTTGTACTATTAAACCAAGGCACCAGTAAAACCTTATCTCATGAATTTGTATTTTTATATAATGGTGGCTTTGCATTGATCAAAATGTTGAGCAACATGACATTTCCATATCAACTGTGTAAGTTTGGTTAATCAACTCGTTGACTTGTAATGTTGTTGCAGAAATGATGCGCCAAGCAGGGTTGGGATCCCCAAGAGACAGAAGCTTGAGCCGACAGAGAGAGAAGTCAAGGTTTGCATCGCCAGGAAAATGACATGTATAAAAATCTCTTCGTCTCTGAGGCTGTGGTTACGGGCAAGAAGACTGGCCAGAAACAGGTAGAGATGGTCTTAATCCTCGGGTTTTGATTTTTGAATGCTCAACTAGTATATATATATGTAACTCTTACAATGCAGTGACGAGAAGTAGACACGAGCTTCCGTCTGAATATATGATTCTGAAATGCTTTTTGAATGTATTGGTTTTATGTAATTTGAGAATGTCGGGTGAATAGCCTTACTTCATTGGTTTAATCAGTCTTTTCGTATAAATTTATGCGAACTACAAATGGCAAAAGTTATGCAAGTTTCATTTATTGAAAGGTTTGAGTTTACACAGTTGTGATACAAACACGAAATGTAACTTGCCTCAACCAAAAACAGTAAACCCATCAGGGTAGTTCCAGCCCCGAAGCATAACACGAGGTGACTTCTTCATGCCTGTAGGAGCTGCAAAGGAGATCTTAAAAGACATTGATTCACCTGGAACTAGTGAAAAATAGTTGTCTGAGTAGTGTACAGGCAAAATCCTCGTGTCTTGTTTCTCTGTCTCTACATTGTGGACTGAGAAACGTAGGAAGAAAGCAACTCCTGAATCAGATCCCCCCACTTTCAAATTGCGGCTGCTATCTTCAGAAACAACAGATCTACTAAAGAGCTTCTGGAGCAAACCCATGTTGCTTTTCCCATCATCTTGAACAATGTTTCTGGCTAAGCCAGCTCGAGAAGTGTTTTGAACATTGATCTCCAGCTCGTACTTTGGACCGACCACCATTGCTGCATTGCAAGTGATCTTGAGAGGTATT
The DNA here is from genome assembly GCA_900128785.1 of Arabis alpina. NCBI lineage: Eukaryota > Viridiplantae > Streptophyta > Magnoliopsida > Brassicales > Brassicaceae > Arabis > Arabis alpina. The sequence goes on from LT669788.1 coordinate 5,480,387, forward strand.
TGCTTTTTTCTGTATGGCTCCAAGAGCGTGTAATCTTGCCCAGGCAGATGTAGCCAGTAGAAGTTCCGGGATATCACTTTTTTGTCTGAGACATGATACAGTTTGAGAAGAAGAAAATACACAGGCTTCGGGTTTTCTGATTTCGGGTACTTGAATTCTGATATTTGCACAACTTTCTTTGGCGGTGCGGAGACTTTTTCAAACACTTTGAAGTATGGACAGTTGCCGTCTAGATCCCATACTGATGCCTCTATCTCCACATCTGGTAGCGCCTTAGAAGCCGTGTTTACAACCTGTGAATGTCACTCAAAATTACATGACTTATTAGACTTTCATTCACTTCTTTAGATCTAGACTCTTATAGGGAATCACACTGACCTCAACAAAGTAAGTAGCCAGGTTTAGTTGGACATGGACTGGCTCTGCAGCAGAACGGCAGCCATAGAAACTGGCTGTTTGGTCGAGAAGATGATCGTAGAACTGACCTCTGAGACCAGTCCATGGATTTTGGTTCTTCCAGATTAAGACACCAGTGTACTTTGTCCACATTCGCGAACTCCAGCCCTCGAATAGAGCTCTGTACTGAATGTAGTTCACCAGTTGAGCCTGTTACAGATTAAAAAAACAAGTCACTTACGATCTAAACTTTCTTTGTTTCACCGAGCTTAGTAAATGACACTTAGTTAAGGGAAAAGTACCTTCAAGCAGAAGTCATCAAGATTCTCGGTAGCACCATACATCAGAATCTGGTCATGAACTTTTCCAGGCTTAGAATATGGAATGTACTTGTGGTAATCCCACATTCGATTCGGCACTTCTTCCACAAATCCATCTGAACCCTTCTTAAACAATGGAATCTCCCAACCTTCTGGAGGCATTGTCGCTCTTATCGTCTCTGCAACGGGCATTCCAACCGAACCAATCTCTGGATTGAACCCATACTTATAATATGTGTCTTTAAAGAAATCTTCAGGGTATTGAATCTCATAAGGTCCATCAGTGAAGTTTCCCTTTCCATCTGCAAAGCCATCCCACATAGACCCTTGAATATATACTCTAGTACCGTCAAGATAAACACTAGGATCTGGATCCTTGTCTGATAAAAACTGAGTTATGAAATAAGGATGAAGCCTCAGGTCTTGTTGTAGAGCCTCATTTATGTCTTTTGGTGGGACTTGTTCGTTTCCACCCACCCAAAGAGCTAGGCTTGGATGGTTTCTCAAAAGTTTGACGGTGTCACGAGCACATAACATGAATAAGTCATGGTCTAGTGGTCCGTTTGGATTTGATACTGGAACACCTCTTCCATCAACATCTCCAGTGATCCAAAACTCTTGCCAAACCTGAAAATATGTAAGATAAACTTCAGAAATGGTAATTTTGAAGAACAATGATAGCGAACAATACGTCTAGAATCATACCAGCAAACCGTAGATATCACAAAAGTGATAAAAATCTGGCCGTTCAGCCAACCCACCGCCCCAGCAACGGATCATGTTCATGTTCATATCTGCATGGAATTTTATGTCGGTTCTGTAACGTTCTTTAGAAAGGCGTAATAGCCCATCTGATAGTATCCAGTTACCACCGCGAATGAAGATTGGTTCTCCGTTAATCTTGAACAGCCTGGAAAATTTCAAAAGCAAGATGCAGAGCAGCTTCCACAAAATCATTTTACCGATTTTGAACTGAAAACGGAAATATGTAAAAGCTTACCTTCCCCCAGTGACACTATCAATATCACTCTCGATCTTACGGAATCCAAATGGCTGCATCCACGAGTCAGATTCCCCGAATTCTTTCACGACGACAGTGATCAAGATGTTATAAAGGTTTTGCTTTCCCATCCCATTAGGCCACCACAGTTCAGGTTTATAGAAAAAAAGCTGGTAATGAGATAGACCACCATCATAGATTCTAGTGGTCAGATTAGAGCAAGCTAGTTAAGTCGTAAACACGTATAGACAACGATAACAGTATCACTCACCTGGTTAAATGTGTGTTGAATATGTCCTTTTGCAGGGATAATAACATTCTCTGTATGAACATGCTCTACTAAACAAACACCATCTTCGAGTTCAGCTGTTACTTGAATATTTACCGAACAGTCAGCGTTCCACGAGCTTTTGTTTTCCAGTTCAGCAGTCACATGCAAGTAAGCTCTCTTGTAATTGTCAAAGAAAGTTGACACCAAATGGGGATCAATTATTCTTACAGGCTGCAACCAAAACAATCAGTTCCTATTAGCAATTTACTAAGAATATGCGTCTAAAAACTTGCTCCGCGGAGAAACTAACCCCGGTAACAGTTAATGACACTTCATCCCATATGCCCGTATTCCGATCCCTACGAGAAAATAATATTATCAGAGAGAATGACTTTAACTATCTGATAAAGCTCAATACTCTAACGGAATCAAGTGAAATATTTACCTTATCGGACAAATCCAATCCCAACCTTCTACATACTGTGCAGCAACATCTTTACCAATCTGTCATGGATATTTCAGTCACATTCTGCTATAATTGGATGATACAAAGAAAGAACAATGCTAAGAGAGAGAGAGGTGTACCTCGTGATCACCGCCTTGTCCTCCCTCGGCAGGTATAGTACCAGGATGATCAGGTGGATGAACAATAACAGCAAGTAAATTCTTCTCAGGATGCAGAATATCAGTAACATCAAGCGTATGTCTACGAAACATCCCTTTGGGAAGCACTGTCTTGTGACCATTTAAATACACTTCCGCAGAGTAATTGATAGCACGAAAATTCAGATGCACATATTGATTCAACAACTGCAAAAACAATCAAAATGTAGTAAATAAATAAACAGAGGAAATGAAAGTTTTGTTTCCTTGCGAGTCCTAATTACCAAAGAGGTCACTCACTCACCCTTTTACATTGGAATGTTTTGTAGAACCAGAATGTGTAGTAGTCTCTTCCGGAATCAGCTATATCGATGATAGCTTCGTTTTCTAGTCCATAAAAAGGATCTGGAATAGATTTGTTCTTCACCAATGTCCCTAAAACACTGTTCTAGAGGAACATTAAGAACATATATCAGCAAAATCCTCACTCATGCATGAAAAATCAAGAACTATAAAACAAAATTTCTGATAATAATCATAAAGTTGGAAAATTTTCAAGTGGGTTTTGAAGAATCGATAAGTTCAGACAATGTTTTAAAGGAAAAATCCAAACTTGTTACAGAGTTGACAACAAAATCACTTCTTTAAACTTTCTTGGCTTCTTAAAGAATCATTATAAGTTATTTGAGAAGAGGAAAGTGAAACATTACGTTCCAGGGACAACGGCTTCCATCCACCGAGATTGAGGACCGAGTGTTGGTGGATTGGTGGTGGTGAGCTTGACGCCGTCGTCATTGACCTCAGTGGATCTCGCTGCTAGCCAGCCGGAATCTAGTACCGTCTTCCCGATCTCCGTCATTGTTTGCTTCTGATCTCTCTAAGCTTCTATGTTTAGCTTTGCAACAAACAGTAAAGAGTTGAAACTTGAGAGACTTGTTGCTTCAAAGTCAATTCTGTGAAAAAACAACACGTGACTTTTTTGCTGGATAAGAGCGAAAGTAGAGTAAGTACATTTACTTTTGTTGTCATTCCTTTATTACGTCATTTTGTTTTGCTGTCGTCAAAGTATTTTTCATTTGCTAAATTTACACAAAGTAGTTACACATACAAAAGATTGCGTCATTTAAAATTCCTAAGTCATACTTGTATCCTTATTTTCTTCAATTACTTGGAAAGTTAAATTTCGCATATTTGCTCCATGGTGGTCTTAATCTAGTATCACATGGCCTTCTGATGCTGTTACGAACACATGGTTCGTATTGGTAAATTGAAGCGAAAACTGAGGGGGAGAGAAAATCTAAAAGAAGCTACTAGTAAGATTCCGGTAGCCAATATCTTCACAAGAATGGAAACCCCGTTCAACTAAAACAACAAAAATAAGAAGAAAACAATGAAGAGGTTCGTAGCAAATTTACAAATTCCTTGCAAAGAAGAAAAAACACAATAAGAAGAAAAAAGAAGCAGCAAATTGTTGGGTAGTTTGATTTTGACGAAATGGGAAACTGAGTTTTGAGGAGGTTGTTTTGTTGTGGTAGTCAAAGACCGAGCAGGAATTGGAAAACATCGCTCAATGAAATGATACCTTCAACACGTTTGCTTCCTGCTTCCACTATCACCAGTCTCCTTACACCTATTTTGTTTACACACACAGCCAAACGCATGATTTCTCATCTGATGTTCGGTTGTGTGACCAAGAGAAACAAAGCTGAAGATTGTATGGGAGATGATCGTACCTGGATTCGCCAACCGCTCCATCACTTTCAGAAGAGAGTCCGAGCGCAAACACATGTGACATCTCTGCCCGTTGAAGATTCCATAAGGCGGACTCGCATCTTGCCCCAACTGCAGCGCCTGAACCAACATACACATTCTCCACTTTTAACCCCATAATTACAACCATATACGTTCAGAAGGATTAGAAAGCAGACAATTTCTGATGATAGCTTAGAGCTTAGGCAGATTAGACACGTAATGGATCTTGGCTTCTGATGAGATGTTTACCTGGTGAACTGTCATGTCATCAAGATGAATCTGTGCGTATGCCTTATCTTTAGCCAGAGCAGTTATATCACTGGCCAGTACCAAATATGATCAGAACACAGGACTTCAAAAATGGAATGCATAAGACATATCATGTTGATTGATGGATAGGGGATTACCTTCGAGAGTATATGTCAATAAGCGAGTCATTGTCATCCACTACGGGAATTGAACTAACTTCAGCTGTAATAACAACAAAACACAAGACATAAATGAAGCACAACTCATTAATTAATTTCCATCAATGTAGATAACGAGAAAGGTTCTCGCATGCAATGCAACATGTGAAATTATGGATATACATATACTTTTAGATTCAGAATAATGTTTCCATGTCTTTATACCTAGTTAGTTTAGTGTAAATCTGAACCCGTACTGTTGCAACAATTACATCTGTACTACAATTATACAAGTGGCCGTTACAGTTAAAGTTGGTTATTTGGTGTCTATTGATTTGAATCAATATGATGCTATTTCAAACAACTTTGATAAAGCCAGTTGAAGAAAAACCATGCGTTCAAACCATTGCATTCAAGAACCTTTCTCGTTAAACATCTATGTCGAAAATAAACAGATTGAAATCTGATTGAAATGTAGAAGTTAGTCTCAAGTTGCGGATGAACTTTGAATAAAATATTGATGAAACATGAGCAAAAACGGATTACCTTGAACTAATAATGCGAGCGCTGAACCCAAAGAGGCGTGTGGTCTCAATGTAGCGAGAGGTTTGCTATTTGATTCTCCGATTCTAGGAACCCAAGTACCCAGGGGAATCGAACAAATGGGCTGCTGAAGGATTGGCAAAGAGCTAGACGAATGTCTAAAGTATCTGCATATACCTGGAATAGCATATGCTTAATTTAGAGCGAAAATGTTTGAAGATGCACAAGTTTTGAAAAAAAATCATAGAACTGTGTAAACTTTGGGACATGCTATTCCAGCTATAAAAACTCTCATTCCACCCCTTCAGAGAATTTGGAGACATAAAGAAGTGGGAAGTTTTTGAAAATGGCAGAATCATATGCACGCCATGAATTGAAAGTGTGTATCGCCAATTTCGAGTGCCTATCAGTGTCTTATGGCCTTATTAAAAAAATGAAGGTTCTTACATTTTAAAATGCCTGATAGCGAAGCAAGATGCAGTAACTGTGGATATGAACCATCCTGCAGAGAAGAATATATAACAGGAACGGCTGCCACCTTGTTTTGCAAAATTTTCAAGGCAACGTCTTTCAGATTATCATAAGGCCCAACCTGATGACCATATATGTAAACATTATTAACAAGATAGAAAATCCTCAAGCTCTTTTTTCTGTAACATGCAGTAGAAGTTTCTAGGATAAGGCTATCTTTTGATTACGCAAACAGAAGCAGACCAGAAACAGTTTATTTATTGAGAAGTATAAATGCAGACAGGCAATATGAATCAGTTACAACCCTAGATAAATATACCTTTCAATCTAAAATGTGGATTAGGCACACTTATTCATTTCATACTGATACTTATATCAACTGTAAGTATATGTGAGCCTAGATAGCTAAAGCACTTAAGTACAAAGTTTGTGGATAGAGAGATAAACAAGAGAATCTTTTTCAAAAGAAAAGATAATCAAGAGAGATTATTATTTTGAGAAGTTACAGGGAAGATCATTAGTAATAGCGGTAGAAAGCAACTGAGAAAATCTCACCTGAACAAGTGGCCTAGGATATGGTCTCCCACTTGCATCAAATTGTCGGCTAATATGAGCCTTCCCCTCTTTCCAGGCTGCTATTGTGTGCGTCTCAAGCTCTTCCTCTGTCAAGTTTGATCCATGAGTTCCAAGCTGCAATTTCACAGGCTTGTTATAACCACGCAAGAGTTTAAAATTCATACTGAGAAAGCTAGTCATGTTCTTAAAAGCAGTTTTGAAGCTAAGCAAAACATTATCGGCATATATATATATACATATATGTTTCTTGCTACGGAGGCCTCTAGTAGCCAAAATCAGGATTTTCCCATCAGATATATTCAGACTTTCGCTCTTGCTAATTCTAAAATTATACACAGTACCTCGTAGGACTGTGTTAGAATAAAGCCTACCTCTCTCAGTATTAGAATAAAGTCCAGTGGACCAAGAACTCCAACAAATTGTCCTTTACCAAAGTCCCAAAGAGGAGCCAAAGGGATTCCCTGAAAGCATCTGGAATTAGCAAAAACCAGAAAGCCAGATAATCTAGAAATGAATTTAGACAAATGTAGTTCTTTTTATGTTTCACATCCTTCCCTTTCATGACTGGATGCAACAACATTAACATGTTTAAATGACTTTGAGAGACAAAAAGAAGCTGACACAATGGTAAACAGAGCAAACCTGCTCATAGAGTATATGGAATGCTTGCTTCACTGGTAAATTAACATCCAAGGCAATCACCTGTAAAATTTTCAATCTTCTTAGAAAATTTTCGAGTAAGAAGCCAGAAGTTATTCTCATCAATAATCTGTAGGACACGAAGACAAAAATCATCAAACAATAGGAGAAGAAGAAACCAGACCTTGCCCGACTCCGGGAGCAGCTCATATGCAGTACGGGTTGACAATAAAACAGATATACGGTGACGAGACACCTCCAAATCCACCCCCGACATCCTAGGGATAGCTTCCTGGGTTGGATCATTCTAACAAAATAATCACCACGTAAAAGCAGTAAGAAACTCAATTTAAATAGTCTTCAGAGACAATAAGACTTAGTATTCCTGCCTTTTACATCAAATAAAATGGTGTAAAATCAATCCTATCTCAACTAAGGACTCTACATCTTTCCCTGTTTTGAGAAATCGTATATATCTTTAAAGACTTCAGATTTGCAAGAAAACAAAATTAATGGTGGTGCGTCAATATATAGAAACTGCAATCAAAACACTGTAACTAACATACTAATAAGTAAAAAACATATTAAAACACTGCATTTAAAACATAGAAAGGTCAAATTCCTTACCATTCGCGGGAAGGCATCATCTACATCCATATTCGATCGGCCGGGTGGCTCTGGGCTAAAACCAGTGGGAACCATATCTGGTCCAGTTATAAATATTGTATTCACTACTCCACCATTTCCACTTACAAATGGTTGGTGCTCATCATGCCGCCATTCCCCATCAACAAAAAACTTATACTGCATGAGAATAAAATAACTGAATGTAACATCAGTGGCTTCTCATGTCTTAATAATCTCACTCTTGTTAGATATAGTACGTCCAACTGCCAAAATATATGAATCTTTATACAAACTGTAGCTTTTATTTAAAGAAGTAATTTAGCTATGAAAACAACATGAAGAATCCAAAATTTTAATTTACAGGAGCATTTTGTTATGTGTTAGTAATGTATAAAGCAAGAATTTGATCAATTAGCCAAGGAATTGCAAAGTTTTCTAGCCAAAACTGTACAATATCAAGAAAGGTATAATAGGACTCTAAAGAAGAATAAGAACACGAGAGAGGAATGGAGAACATTTGGTGAAATATTTACGTTATGTCAAATGTCGAGACTTCTAGAAATGCAGTTTCCTAAGATGCATTTCAAACAGGAAAAAACAAAAAGATAACGCATTTCTCTGCCTAAAAATCAGTTATGTGAACCACTTCACTGAAATACCCCTTCAACTGGTCCTCAATACTAAGGACAGTGAGCTAATACTTACTCCAATATTTAGTTTCTGTTATCCATGAAATACATGGTCTGAATCATGTTGAAAAAACACAAAGAATCTTTTCATTACGATTACTATAATTTGGGCACTGAAATAAGTCGTTACCAAAATCTTAACCACACAGAAAATTCCTTCAACTGGAATAACCACTACTTTAAGTCATATATGCAGTTAAGAATCTTCCATAGCTACACGATTTTTCTAACAATAGAGCCACTTTAATGATGCTACCATGGATATACTACCTGTTGGGAATGTAATAAACTATGACAGTTCTCATGCCTATTGCATTGGTTAAGCATCCAGAGACTAAATGCAGCAGTATCATGAACATCTTAAAATCACTACAAGGACATAAATACTCCCGCGGGGAATAATTTCACAAGGAATTTATTATGTAACAAACAGGTCCAAAACAAAATGATTAACCGTTATTCACCTGATGATATCCTGGTGTCAAGTTGCAAATGACTTGAAAAACAGTAGGGCAGCCCTCAAGTGGTGACATTGGCACATGTTCTGTCCACCTGCTCACATTCCCATTTCAGAAATCAGCACAACAGTGCACATAATCTATCGGATAACCCACGAGGGAAAACCGTAAATGTAAAGTAACTATCCTACTCCTAGCTCAGTCATCTCACCTGGTAAAAGATCCGCTTAAGAAAACCCTTCTACCTCCATAAGGCCACACGAAACGTGTCGGAGTAAGAAGCTGCCCTGAGGCAGCACTGTTTCCACGGCTGCTATCCAATGTAGAACCAAACATCCCCTCCACAGTACTTATATAGTTACACAATCCACACAAAACTAATCCCTAAAAACCAATTCTCAGCACTTAAAATATCTCAACTCCTCACCACAAGAAACTCTTCCAATAACCAAACCGAAGAAATCTCCCAACTTTAAGGCTTACACATGCAGAAACTCCAAATTCAACAAAGCTACCATAAATCAAAGCCACCAGTAATCAAAACCCTAAAATCCCAAATCACGATCTACAACGAGAAACGAAATTACTCAAACTCTTGATAAATTCTCCACCAACACGAGAAAAGAAGCCCTAAACTCAACAAAGAACGATCTGGGTATACACGCAAAGGTCAACTGATGAACAATACACCACTTGAAACCTAAGCTGAAATTAATTCCGATGAAAGTACACAGAAATTCGCGGTGTTTGATCTTGAATTCGGAGGAAGCGGAGAGAGGAGGAGGAGTAGAGACCTCGATGATCGGAGGAGGAAGAATTAGGGATTAGAGAGAACCCTAATCGATGGCATTGTTTGGATCTGGGAAATATCAAGTTAAGGTCTTTCTCAAGGTGAAGAATCTGAGGGCGAAGAAGCGCTGCGAAAAATGAATTTGTTGTTTTTAATCTCATCGAGATATCATTTTTATTTTATTTTTTTCATTATTATTTATTTACCTATATATGAATTTTTTCTTGTTCGACAAAACATTTTTATTTACATTTTTGTTGTCAACAGGTTTACTAACAGTGTATTCTTTTCCTTTTTTCTTTGTAAACATACAAATAGCATCTGATATTTATTTATTTATGTATTATGCAAATAGTCCTTATTCTTTTTGCGCTAAGTAGCATCTAATCTTTATTCTAGTCAACTAACTAATAAATTGTATCCTATAATCTATTCACTTAAATGGATGAGGAGCTCTTATGTGGCTCAAAGATTTCCGGAATGGTTACAAGAGCTCTTTGATGATGAGAAAGGCTTGCCCTCTGTTTGAGGTTTTGGCTTGTGTGGTGGTTTTCAAGGAATTTTTGGGATGGCTTTGAAAGCATCATGGTGGAGGTTACTAATCATTTTTGGGGTTGTTTTGGTTTTTGTAGAGGAACTTAGTGAATTGATAGATGGTTTGTCTTCTTTTAGTTTGCAATTCACCTTGTGTCCAATTGTTTTGTTTCACTTGTGAGGTTGCCTTAGCTTGTACAGTTTAGTTTGTTGACCTTCATGGTCCTTTAATGGAAAAATCATACCAGATGCCAAAAAAAAAAAAAATGGATGAGGAGCTAAGTTTTTTTAAACATAATATTTGATTAAGAACTAGTATTTTTAAGGAAAAACGATAGCAATTTAACCAAACTAAAATTTTAATTAGCAATTTAACAAAAAAATGGCTTATGTGGAGCAATTAATAGTGAATTGGTTAGTTATTAATTTTTTTTTTTGTTAGTTATTAGTGTCAGTTTTCCACTTCTCCTAAACAATACTTTCTCCGTTTTATAAAACGTGTCATTTTAACTATATTTTTTTTGTTTTACAAAGAATGTCGTTTTGTATTTTCAACGCTTTATGATTAAAATTCCAGTATTAACTTTTTTGTTTTACTGTATTAATTAGAGAGAAAAATTTGTTTAGTGTATTAATAAGAGATATAATAGATTTTTTTCAGTTTTTTTAATATGTGTGTAAAATTGTTTAATGACACTCTTTATAAAACAGAGAATATACTGTTTTCTTCAAATATGGAAAAAAATAGAAGTTATACTCATTTTATTCATTTTCAAGGATAACCATAAAAAAATTCTTTTTCTATTTCTCTTTTAATCAGCCATATGGTCTTTTTCTAATTGTTTTTCAGTGTTTTTTTTTGTAACTCATGGGATATTAGATTAACGAAAATGAATCATTACATCCTACACCACCAATCCCATTATTGGACTAAACGTAAGTTTTCTTTGTATAAGGAGAATCCTAACTTGTCTTTAGGATGATCACATATAAATTATAACTGAGATCTGAAATATGCAAAGCTCTTTGATTTGTAGAAAAACAAGACATATAAGTTTGAGACGTTAGTTATTGGACCCTAGAAGAATAATCAATATATGGACAGTTTGGCTTCGAAAGTGATAACTCGAAAGAAGTTGAGTTCAGTTTAAAAAAAACCTCAATCGATGAAAACAGTATGGAGCTAGGGTTTTGAGGTTTAGTCCTTTTTATAACTAAGAAGAACATCCAAATTTAAAGAGGTACAAACTATGAAACAAGAATTTGAAAAGTGCACAAATGTGTACAACAACAATATTAACGCTAGATTTATGTCTTGGAGCAATCGTGTCTTGGGTAAGGTCTGCTTCTACAAACAACAAGATTATAATGTTATTTGTAACTTGGTGCTACAAGCTACAATTTATGAATTGTGGAGAGAAGGAATGCTAGATTACACGGCTCTGGTTCCAAGACTTCAGTTAGTGTAGTTTGTGACATTCAATCGCTTATGAGACAGAGATTAGCAGGATTGGACAAGAGATCAAACTCCCAGCAAAGGACCGCCACTACTTCTGCTTTGCCTATCCTTTCGTATATTTCATGGTGGTTTGGTTATTTCCAGCTCTAGATTCCCTAAGTTTCGTCAAGAATTAGGAGTTATGTTGGGTCCTAAGCCAATCACTCAGCCATCACTATGTGAAACTGCCGGTTCCATTACCACTTAGTTGTTGTTATTTTGTCTAATTAATTAGCTCTTCTGCTTAGAGCCTTTTACTACTAGTTCCATATTGTAGCTCAAAAATGGTATCTCTATTGGGGAAGCGAACAAAAAAGATCAATAAATAAGTACTATTCAGAAAAAGAAAAAGAAAAATGTGTACAACAATGTCATACAATAGCTTATGAAAACAAATATACATATTCATGTATAGATGACCTCTGAGAATCCAATTATAGAACAGACTATTTGGTCTACACAATTACAAACGATGAATTTGCATTAGTTTTGGTTCTATAGATTCACTCACAGAAGTGATCCCACAAAATAGGTTGTAAAATGGAATCTCGTTGATAAATTTGTATCCCTATATATCTTGCACATTCTTTATTTTGTTTCTGGTCATTTAAACGAAAACCTAATATGAAATATGTTTATACATTAATCCGCCAAGCTTTGGAATTTCTTTACAAATGAGTTTTTCCCGATTAGTCCACTGCTACAAATACTTGATTAATACAACTCTCAAGAGAAAAACAAGATGGTATCAAATAGCTCTTAAATTTATTTGACTTGAAGAACTTTTGATGACATGTATGCATCTCATTCTCATGGGTATCAAGTTTCAGCAACTTGTGTAAAATCAATGGTTATATGTAAATTCATCATATTTGGTTGTCCATGCTGCAACCTTAGTGGCTGTATGTAAAAGCATCATAACAAGCTATTATATTTCACATGGACCTGTCTCTTCATCTTTCTCTTTTGTCCTTCTCAATGGGTACAGCAGGTGTGGTGTGTACTTGGTTACCTTAAAATATTTGCGCTCATGGTTCCCGAGGCATCGCTGCCTGCCTGTTCAGGAGCTCAATGCCGCGATTCAATGGGGGTGAACCAAGGGAAACAAATATTTATCCTAGAACCATTCAGTACATAGATGTCAGATTTAACATTGTTAAGGTTTTAGTACATAGCAAAACATTGGTATCGAATGTTACCACATTGGTATACTATATAGTTTAAAGTTTATGAGAAATGTACTATATATCGAATGTTACTATTTTCGTATAATTATATGATAAATAAAGATCTTGATTTTTGTGATTTCAGCTTTTGTCTCTTTGAAGTAATCTCGTATATATGTTACTAATCTTAGTTGATTAGAGCAAGAACATAAGATAGTTGAGAAGTGGTCCCAAGAAAACTCTACATAAACTATAGGCTGCATCTTTTTTTGATGAATTGTTTCTAAATTTCGTTTTTACTTTGATGAATTAAAATCATCCCATTTGCAGATAACCATAAAGCGAGCATGTCATAAGATATACAAAATCTTGAAAATTCAAATTTAATTTTGGGTTTAGTGTACCCATAAGGTTGTGGTCCTCCTAATTTGGGGGTTATTTTTTGAATTCTGGACCTATTACACTCTCTACTCTAACCCTAGACCCATTTTGATTTTTTGTTTGTTTGTCAAACCCATATAGACTCTTTAGTTTTACTGTTTAAGATAAACGAGAAAAATGCTCAGCATCACCCTATTGGTTGTTCTTAGTGTTATTGGCTGTGTTTTTTTGCAAAGAAGAAATATTGACTTTAACTTAATTGGAATTTCCGTTTCTTGTTCTTCAGTTGTCTAGAGACCAATTTGCTTACATGTGAACTAAAATCTGGCAAGTGGCAATTTTCTAAGCTTCTTTCCTTAGTGAACCAATTACTTTCTGGCATCTTTAGAGTTTCACCAAGAATCTTATTCCTGGTATGCATTTTTAAAAGATCATGTCTCAATGCACCTTCTTCATTTTGGTTCAAATTAGCCTCAGGCTCCAAAAAAACATATGGAGATGAAAATACTCATTTATAGACCAAGCCATTGAGACAGATCCATTGGTGCATCACCATTATCTTATATTGCCTACTTATGTTTATGAATGGAGCCTTCGATTAATATATGAGATGAGATACGCGTAAACTAAGTTTTCTTACTATAACTTAGTACTGATTTACATAACTAAAAGAGAAACAAAAATTCAAGATAATCTTGATAGTACCTTGCTTATGCTATCTTCTTCACTTCCATGGGATCCCCTCTCTGGTTCAAACCAACCAATATATTCTAAAGTCTAAATTACACCTTATTTTCTTACAAGAAGAAATCTTATAACTTTATGTGTAGAAAGTTACAGTTATAAATCAAATACATTTCAAACATATACATTGTAATAAAAATTTAAGATTTAACTATATATAGTCCTCCTTCTTCTCCCTATGGATCTTTCTTGGCCTCATAGTATATGATTCATGTCACAATATATAGTTTAACGAGCCGAGGAGCTACTTCCCTTCTCCACAACTCTAATAAACTCTCTTGGCTGATTCTGTTGATCGCTTCTACTGTTGGGTTCTCTATCATTCCCACTTTCATTGCTACTTTTGTTGTGTTCAACTCTTTCTCGTTCGGCTTCACGGTACTTGTGAAGATACTTCCCCACCGCGTCAGCATAATTATCGAGGCCAAGAGTGCTTAGAGCCCACCAGATGTCATCTCCATTCACCGTCTTTCGATTCTCCCTGTGGCACTTATCCGAGGCTTCGCAGGTAACAAAGCTTATGAACTCAGTTGCACACTCTTGAACGGTTTGTTTTGCTTCTTTTGAGATCTTTGCATTGGATGGAAGGATTTGCTTCATAAGTCTCCCTACATTGGCTATTGGTAGCAATCTATCTTCATCTGTCATTTCTCTCTTCTTGTTTAATTGAGTCTATCAACTCTAGTCTCTCTTATTACCTTTTATACAAGTTATCCTATATGACCCTCCCTATATATGTAGATGTGTAGGTGTATATGAGTATGTGTAAATGTGTTTTGATGTCCTTGCACTTGACCCTACCCCTTATGCATTGGTCAAAATCTATTAGAAGTTTTTAAACATATTTAATCAAATAAATAAATTGTTGTGTTATATAGAACTAAAAGTAATAAATTATAGCACGCACTCATAAAAATTACGTATTGTTCAAAGTTCATATACTCTCTAAATAATTGCCAATGGGTATATGTATACAAAGGTTTGCAGGAGTATTTAGTATGATAGGAATATCCTTTGACATTGCAGTACGTGCAATGAGAATATTGGGTTATTGTTTCTTTTTTAAGTTTGAGTTACCTAAGCGTAGAAATTTTGTTTAGATGTTCAAAATTATGTTGGGGTCTGATCTTTGTGGAGAAAAGATCCCACATCGGAAATATGAAAAGAGACTTGAGTAATATAAACTCTTTACTAATTGTCAATTGGTTTTGAGTTGAAAGCTCATGAAACTTAACCAATTTTTTATATTTTTAGGATTTTGTTGTGTGCGTTTTGTTTTCAGTTAAACTCAGTATTCGATTGATATATGATATGAAAACTGAAGAAGTATCCCAACATCTGGAGAGAATTTTTACACATTGTATAAAACTATTACATGTATGTGTATATAATTTTCGAAAAAGAATTATGTTTTTGCAAAAACCATTTAATCTCAATGTTTACTCGAAATATAGCTACTTAGTAAATATTATATTTTACAAACTAAATGTTATCTACATTCTATTTTAGTGGGAAAATGAATTCCAAAACTTCTCTCATTGCAACTTCTACACAAAACTTCTCTCATTGCAATTTTGCTTTAGCTTTTTTGAACCCTTTACCTTAGACTCGGCTTTATTGAAATGCTACGAGTATATGTAATAATCTAATCAACTAGGTAGCATATATATTTCACATCACGTGGTCCATCTCATTTTTTTTATCATGTGTTCAATCCGCGATAATAAGAAGAGAAAATGCATGGACATTTTAACTGTCTACACATAATTAGATGATATCCACACCAAACTTTATGGTTATAGACACAAATTCGTGGTAAAAAAACTTGTTAGCCACAAATTGAAACTAAGATTTATTTTATAAGAATACTCATTTCATGCATAATTCAATTACTAACTAAACGGAAACTGTAAAATATACTCACAATGGGAAAATGAAGTGGACCTATTTTTTAATAGAGCCTAGCTACTTTTGGTAAAGAAATTATTCCTGATGAAGCAATGGTTGTCTTATGGAATGTCAAAACCTTAATATTAGAAAAATATGAAATTCGGGGCACGTAATACGCATAAAATCCGGTACGGATCATATCCCACTCGCATGCATTTGACCTTTGTTTTTTAAGTGTTTTAAAAACAACACTTCTTATTAGCAAACTATTACTACGCATGGATTCACTTAATATATAATATGAAAACAATAGCTAAGACCCACAACATTATAGAAAAGTTAACCAATACGTACAATGGGTTTATTATTGGCCAAATAATTGGTTTAAATATTATGAGCATGCGCATCTTAGATATGGGCTCAAACCCTAAGCGGCTGGTTCGAGCATTTTAAGCCAATGGAGACATTATGAAAGGTCAAACGAATATCATGATGTTATTATGGACTGGATTGTTCATTATATATACATTATATATACACAAACAAGTAAATCGATTTGTTTATATAATGAAAGTTTCTGAATGAATGGACTTGTTTTCCTAGAATGTGTATCATGAATTTGAAAAAAATAGTAATTAAACCTTTCGTTTGAGAAATTATCATGGGAGATGTTTGAAAATATATCATAGGAGATATTTGGAAAAACATTTCGCGTTTTCTTCCTTTTTTTATCCTAGGTTGTTGATTTTTTTCAAGTATAAAGATAGTATCGAGCATTAATACCTTTACATTCTGTAGTTTTAACTTAAACCATAATGGTGTAGAGAGGCTTAATTTTTATTATAGCTAGAGACATGTACCTTCCTTAGAACTTAGAAATCGTACTTTAATATATAAATGTAAAAAAACTTAGAATTGTTAGAATATAAGGAAATATTCCTATATTCTAACAAGAATGCTTCTTCACCGAAAAAAAAATTTAGAATACGTACGTCATTTAAAACCGGAATATGCGTCTAAAAAGATATTCTACATACTTCGAAATTGGGTTGACTTATTGTAATCGCACTGCCTTGATGAATGATGAGTATGTATAAATTCAATTTGAAATCGATTGGACTCGTATTCAACTTTGATATAACCGTTCATGGCTTAAACGGACCATGCACAACCAATTAGAAATAAATATGTATTTAAAAAGATAGATTGATGTATGATGATCATGTCTTTGTAAAAAGCATTTCACTTTTCCTTTTAATCTATTAATTAAAGGATTATAATTGGAAAGTTGTTAACGGTCTCCTATTATTTGCTAACTAATTGTATGCTACTATGCTAAAATGTACTAGAGAATTCGCTAGTGCTGTCTTTTTTAGCCCATTTGTATAATTTTGTAATATTCTCATTTCACTAATGTGTATATTAGTGTACTTATCGATCTTCTCCAAGTCAGCACCTAACTTAAAAACAATTTTAACTTTCGCCTTGAATTATGTTGAAACACAATTAAATTAGTCCAGAAATGAACGTAGAAAATGATAGTAGTAGGTTGTTGCCAAGAAAAGAAAATGATAGTAGGAAAAAAAGACAAGTAGGACACACAAGGTGATGGACTTTTAACGAGTTCAAGTCGTAAATGCGATCACCCTTAATTCATGGAGATCAATGGTCTAAATCCACTTGGATAATTGATCAGAACAAACTCATATCGTTACTAACGATTCATTACAAACACATGGAAATAGATGTTTCTCATAAACCTTCTCAATTTTTTCTTTAGTTGAAAATGTTAAAAAAAAAAAAACCTTAAAGATGAAAATGTTAAATTTACTGATCAATAAATAGAATGTTTACTTACAAACTTGGAACAATAATAAATTTAAATAAATTCAAATTTGAAAGAAATTTGAAGTAGAAAACCTTCTCACTTCTCTTCTTGTTCTATGTCTCACAAAATCTAATGTTAACTCATACTTCTTCTAAGTTGTAAGTGTATATGTTAGCTATTTCGAATCTAGTTTTAAGATTCTATAACAAAACTAAACATTTTTCAGGTAGTGAGAGAAGAGCACCTGCTTGGATGGCCCTATGGGCTTTTGTTTTCATTATAAGTTTGTTTGACCCTTTTTCGTTAATGGGTCCGTTTGTCTTTTTGGCCCAATACTAACTTTGAAGCCACAAAATCTGTCAACCAGTTATTTTCCGGCTCGTAGGGTGAAAGACTTTTGAATTTACTAATTTTTAAATAAAAAGTTAAACATCATTTATATATTTTAAAACAATTCATGCCATACAACAATTATGAACTTTTTTTTTTGGTCACAACAATTATGAACTATTTAATATCAAAATTAAGCATGTAAACATTTCTCGGACGTTATATTATATACCATTGAAAAAAAAAACTATACAAAATAGTAAAATATTTCCTTTTATTTCCAGTAGCATGCGGATTAAAAAAATTAGCTTTTTTTTTGCGGATAAACCAAATCTATAGGTTTATCAAAATGTAAATCCTTATAACGGATATTTACCATGGAGTTTAAAGTTTAACCCTAATGTAACTTATACAACGACGCCACTAGCCGAAATCACATAACTATATGTCATGGTCACCTTTAATAACTTAACTTAAGTTTTTTATTAAAAGTTTAATTTTAAGATAATTTACACAACAACTATACTAGCCGAAACAACTAAGTATATATCACCGTCAACTTTAAAAACTTAACATAATTTTTTGATTAAAAATTTAACTCTTATACAACGACACTACTACCCAAAACCGATATAACTATATGTCATGGTCAACTTTAATAACCTACCATAAATTTATGATTAACAGTCAAAACGTTACAAGTCGAAACTACTAAACTATGTGTCATGGTTGTTTTTTGATCAAACGTTTAACCTTAAGATAAATTTTATACAACAACAACGACACTAGCCGAAACCAGTCAGGGTCATATTTATTAACCTTAGCATAAGTTTTAACATCAAAACGATTAGAGAAACACAAAAAACACGTCCACAACTTTCAATCTCTAACTATAGGCACTTTGTAACACTAAAAACCCTTAAAAAAAAGCCAATGGAAAATCCCCAAAAACGCATATAAAATCTTGTTATACGATTCATTGATTATACGACTTTGTATATTTTGCTCTCCTACCTTATGTGCTGCTTCATTCGTCTCTCGAAGACTTCGTGTTGAAAGAGCGACCAGTCCTCTCTCTCTCTCACCACAAACACGATACTTTCTTCGTTTTCATTGCCCACTTAACAATCTCACACTGCTACAAACTCCAACATTGCAAAGTTCCCTCTGAAAACTAAACTCAGGTTCATCAAATCTGTCTCCTTTCTTCTTTATGCCGTGTTTGGCAATTCACGTTTTCGTTGTTTGCTTATCCTCTTGTGTCACAACGCTGCTTTGGTTGATGCGGTAACAAACAATCGGAGATAGGTAGATAGATAGATAGATAGATGTGGTAATCTTCTTCCACTTGTTTAGAATTTGTGTTTCCACGTTTTTTTTGTCTGTCTCTGCGTAAAGGTTTCGACTTTGTGTTGCTTTTCTTGCATACCATTGTTATATGTTCGTTTTGGGTTTAATCCGTTACGAGATCGTTGAGAATTTACATGGCTTTGATATGAATATAAAGTTGTTGATGTTGAATGTTCGGGATCGATGCTTTGTGTGGCTTTTTGCTTTGATCAGGTCTGTGATTAACCAGATTCTGAATCTGGGTCTTGTGTTTCAATGGAATTGGGTTCTCAAAACACTAAAGCTTTAATCTTTTCGTCTTCTTGTTCGTGTTTATCTAACTTTGAGATTAAAATCTTGTTTTCTGGGTTTTGTTGGAATTCCCGTGTTTGTGTTTTGTTTCAATCGAATGTATTTGGTATCTCTCAATTTCTTTGACGATCTTGAAGTAGCTGAATCTTCCTGTGATCTAAAATGTTCGAGCTTTATGCTTTTACCCAAATTGTTTTGTTCTTGACAATGTATGTATGTATGTATGCTTGAGGTTTGGTTTTACTTTTTTTTTTCATTCTTTGTTAGTTGATTTCAATGTTCATACTCATAGGTTGGATCTTAAGTCTTTGTGTTCTTGCTTCTTGTTAGTCTCATATTCATAGTTTTGGGTAATGAGTGTCAGATCTTTCATTTCAACTGTTCAGTCTGAGTTATCGTTTCTGTTTACATTAGATGTTTACGGTTTGCATGTTCTTGAGGTTTGTATAACAGTGTACTCAGTGAAACAAATCCTTTTCCTAGACATTTAACGTTTATGGTTTGCGGATTTATGCAGACAAGTTCGTTCAAGTTTCTCTGATGGATGAGGAAAATAATTTTATGGAAGAAGAAGCAGTCATGGTAGATTCCTCTGAAGGCTCTGATGAAGAATTTGCATGTGGAGATCCACAAGTTGAGCGTCGTGTTGGAGACGAGTTTCAGGTTGAGATTCCTCCTATGATGTCTGCATCCGAGCGCGCAGCTTTTCTTTCGACTCCTCTAGCTTTGGATGATTCCTCGTATTCGTTTCTTGTCGGATTACCTGTCCAAGTAATGTGGATAGACAAACATAGAAAAGGACAAGGAAATGGTGATGATAATGTTGACATGAACCAGTCTTTGAAGTCTTTAAGAGCGAAAAGAAGTCGTACCTCTGCGAAGAGCAGGGGCAAGAGTGAAGAGAATTCGGAATCCA
The DNA here is from genome assembly GCA_900128785.1 of Arabis alpina. Classification (NCBI taxonomy): domain Eukaryota; kingdom Viridiplantae; phylum Streptophyta; class Magnoliopsida; order Brassicales; family Brassicaceae; genus Arabis; species Arabis alpina. The sequence goes on from LT669788.1 coordinate 5,500,857, forward strand.
AGAAGCAAAGATTGAATCTTGAGGCTGTTCCCGCGATACCGTCCGGTTCTTGGGATGATTTTGAGGTGGCTAGCTTTGTTCTTGGTCTGTATACATTCGGGAAGAACTTTACTCAGGTGAAGAAATTCATGGAGAGCAAAGGGACAGGAGAGATAATGTTGTTTTACTATGGGAAGTTCTACAATTCCGCTAAATACCACAGTTGGTCTGATTCCCGCAAGAAGCGGAGCAGGAAATGTGTACATGGAAGAAAGCTCTACACAGGTTGGAGGCAGCAGCAGTTGTTATCCCGTTTGATTCCTTCTATTCCCGATGAATCTCAGAAACAGATGCTCGTGAAAGTGAGTCTCTTTCACATCCTTAGGCTGAATTCTTAACCCACTGTATATTTGTTTTGGTCACTTATCTTACCATTCACAGGTCTCAAAGTCATTTGCTGAAGGGAGTATCACTCTGGAAAAATACATAAGCGCGGTGAAGGATCTTGTGGGTCTCAGGCTTCTGGTAGACGCTGTGGCCATTGGTAAAGGAAAAGAAGATCTCACGGTTGTTACGTCAGTACCAATGAAGACCAAATCATGGTTCACGGTTTCTCCAAAACATTCTTCGGTCCCGGGCTTAGGGAATTATACTTCACTCACATCTGTTGACATAATAAATAAATTAACCGGAAGTTCGCGTCTAAGCAAGGCCCGTTGCAGTGATATCTTCTGGGAAGCTGTATGGCCGCGTTTGCTAGCTAGGGGATGGCGTTCAGAGCAGCCCAATGACCGAGGCTATTATACATCTAAGGATAACCTTGTTTTCATTGTCCCTGGCGTGAAAAAGTTTTCAAGAGGGAAGCTTGTCAAAGGCGAACATTACTTTGATTCCGTCAGTGACATTCTAACAAAGGTTGCTTCAGAGCCTGAGCTTCTTGAGTTTGAAACAGGAGAGATCGGAGAAGCGGCCGCCAAGAAACTTGTTGTTGCAGAGAACTCTTCTGACCAATCAGATGAAGAGTCTTCCCCGTCTCATAAGCAAAAACACCGTTACCTCAAGTCTCCATGTTCTAACCGTGGACCTCTGCAAATGAAATTCACTGTTGTGGACAGTAGTTTGGCCGCAGGAGGAAAGTTGTGTGGTTTACGGAATCTGAATGCAGAATCTCTAGTTTCTGAGCCAAAGACTTGTCTAGGAGATGAAGATTCTTTTGTGCTGGAAAATTCCCTGGACAGTCAGAATGTGGAAAAGTCCCAAATGATGCCTCTGAATATCAAGAACCAAGTGGATGATCCAATGCGATTCACGATTGTTGATACGAGTCTAGGCCACCGTGAAAAATCATCGGGGGTTAGGAGATGGAGACATTTACCAGGTAATGACACAAAAAGGGGTTATGTAGGTGCTGATTCTAGTATAAAAGAGGAGGAGGAGGAGACTTTGGAGAAGGTTAGGGATCCATCAAAGAGGGTGATTAAGCATAGGTCTACCCGAAGAACAGAAGCTGACTACCATTCAGTAAGTTCTGCTCCATCGTTGAAACGCAGACGGCTCAGTGCTTGCATTAGGAAGGAGAAAAGCTGCTTAAGAGAAAGTCCAGTGTTCAATCATTTACCGGGTGATGACACGGAAAAGACAGTATGTCCTGAATTAAACCACTTAAGTTTATGTGCGGTCCAACACCAAAATAGCAGTCGTGAAGAGGTGAATGAGGACAAAGAGAGAGATGAAACTGTGTTATCGGTTGATGATATGAACTTAAAGACTGATCAATCAATAGAAGCTGGAACAGGACCGTCTTCTTCGCTTGTTGAGATTCAAGAAACGTCAGAGATTGAACCAAATGGGTTCACTTCAATCTCCGATGTTGACAACAACTGTTTACTAGAGGAGATAAGAACAGCGCCTGAACTCATTTCAGAAGAACAAGAACCAAACGGGCTATCTTCAGTGTCAGGTTCAGACAAAATAACTGCTTCCAATGATCTGAAACAAGAGCAAGCAGTTGAGCTCCCTTCCATTTCAGGCTCAGACAATAATAGTACTCCTTCCAATGATCTGGGAACTACTCAAGAACTTGGTTCATCAGAGCAACAACAGCAAGACCAACAGATTAATACAGATGGTCCTCGAAGACAGAGCACAAGAAAGCGACCATTGACCACCCGGGCTCTGGAAGCTATTGAATCCGGCTTTCTTACAACCAAGAGTATGCAAATCACGAGGAAACGTGAAAGTTCTAGGAAGAAAAAGCACGCGGCTAAACCGTGTAGCGGAGCACAACTTTTGTCAGACAATGCGAGTGTAGATTTGGATCAAAGAGGAGAAGATAGAAGCAATTTTGCAAAGAGAGCACGAGCAACTAAACCCTTGGATCAAGTAGAGGATTCAAAGCCTAGCTTTCTTCTGAATGAAGCAACAACTGAGAGCAAGGCCCTGGATCCAGTACAAGAGTCAAAGCCTGTGCTAACTGAATACCCTAAACGTCAACCGATTGTGGTGAAGCTTTCATTTAAGCGTGCCCGAGGAGCTTCAGAGACTTGAGTCTGGAATGTTTAGGCGTTGGCTATGAGAGGATTGGCATTGCTAAAGAATAAATTTGTACAGAAGTGAGATTTTTAGACAAATGGGTTTTTCTTGTTTTTTTGAGTCAAATGTGACAATGCTACACAACATATCCAAGGCTGCTTTCTTCTCTTCAGTTTCTAATATCTTATTTTTCATCTTTGCTATTACTAGATTTCACTTTCTTCAGATGGGAAAATCCCATATTCTAAATCTCTTCTCTTTACATGGAATACATTTTTTCCACAGTTTAAGATTATTTTTACTTCCTGGGTAGTGTTTTTATAGTTCGTTTTGCTGGGGGGTTATTTGAAGTAGCTTTCTATATATAGAGAATTGAAGTGCAACAATGATGGTCATGAATATGATTTGTAAAGCATTAAGCATATACACATAAGATACATACAAAACCTGAATGGTAGGTCGTCTAAACTAAAGTCACAACATTGTTTTATACTACTATACAAATCTGGACTGATCAAGTGCAGCTGATTTGCTGCGGCCGCTTCATTGCCTTGTCCAAGTTGTGAGACACTGCTTTGGTTAAATTTAGGTCCTCAAAACCAAGCTCTGCTCCAAATCTATAGTAATCATGACAATGAAACCAAATCAGTTCAATATCAATTCACTCCTTGGACCAGTTTTGGCTTAAATTCTTTCGACTTACTTTGGATCCAAGACCAGTTTCTGAACCTCTTTGATGGCTGAGCTAGCTGCGTATAACGATATCTTTCCAATCTGATATTAAATCAGAAACCAATTTCAAGGATTTTAGAACTGAGATAGTTAATGGTTTGTTCTAAGGGAAAGGGGAGGAGTCAAAGTTTTGTTACCTCTAGAATCTGAATTTTGGCCTCATGGTCGTTCGGTAAACACCGGATTTCTTCAGCTAGTCTTGCTGACTCTCCAACACTTTCAGGGCACAAGAAGTCGAGCGCCACTTGAACATTCGACTAAAAATTGTTTATGTGAGACCAAAATTTAGTTTCTTACTGAGGGGCAAAGGAAAAGAAACTAGGTGCATAGATATAATTTTACCTGAAGATTCCTGACTTGGAATGGACATCCAGCCGGAATGAAGATAGCCTCACCGCGACATTGCTCAAACGTCCATGGCTCAACTCCTGACACAATAGTAAGAGTCATCTCTCAGGTTTCCATGCAATAAGCGTTTATAAAGAGAACAGAGAACAGGGAACAGAATATTCATTTTTCCTACCAAACTCATCTTTTAGTTGTCTCTTGTGGTGCTCATTTATGTACAATCCTTCATACAATGGGCCTGAGACCTGAAAACGCGTAAACAAAGTAGGAAACTCAATCATTTGACATAGAAAAAGACGACTTTCACATTTAATGTATTGGTTTATTGCGTAAAATGACTCACAAAATCAGTCTCAAGACTATCAGGCTTCTGGAATGTTCTCTGCAAATACTCGGCTAGCTTTGGAACGTCTTGACGTCGAAAGACATCCCACTGGGCTCCCCCTTCACCTGAAGACGTGCAAGAAGATTCAATGTTGTGACCGTGATCTGTTATGGTCTCTGGATTCACAGTCAACATCATCTCAGATTCATTCTTCTCCGTATTGACACTACTAAGTGATAGATCTTGTAACTCTCCATCCTTTAATTTTTCCTCAGGGCAAAGAAATGACTCATTTTCAGCCATCTTCTCATCAGGTTCTCCTGGACCGGGTTCTGTCTCTCTCACACTTTCGGATTTTGTTCCTTCAGATGTGTGCACCAAGAGGTAAACCTGATTAACAGTTGCCAAGAAGTCAGGTGTGTGCCAAGAAGTTCGAAAATCAAGTTTCCATCAAGCAAATTATGTCAAATGTGATGTGAGTAATGTACCATGTCACGCATGCTGTAGTGAATACTAGTCAATGAATCACCAGCACCGATTTCTTGGTATGTCCCACAAGACACATAAATCTTTGGACCAGCATCGTTTTGGAGCGAGTAATGAGGCAACTTGGCTGCAACGTTGAGAAGGCCTAACCGAGGATGTATGTACTCGAGGAATGGAAATCTTCTGATAAACTCAGGTCTTTGGTAGAAAATGAACTCCTCAGAAGCACTTGGGCTCGGCCAGTCCTTTAATTTCCACGATAGCGGAAGACCTGTCTCTAGGTTTCTTCCATCTCTATATGCTTTTGCAAACTCTCCAAGTCTGACGTCAACCTGTGAATCAAGTTATGAACACTAATGAATCTGTGACTCCACCTGCAACAATATGAAAATATGAAGAACAAGAAATTTACCTCTGACCCATCCAAGCAATTTATGGCTTTCAAGAACCGATCATCTTCTCTTGGTTTCTCATCTGAAGTCTCGTCTATATCCCTCCAAATAGTCACAGGATCCCATCTAGAGAAAGATGACTCATCAAGTACCCTTTTTACAGTAACAAGCCGACCTTCTGCCCATTGTTTCTCAAAATTACCAACTCCATCAGATTTAATCGTTTCAAGCGACGGGCTGTACACAAAGTTGTCATCGCTCTCTTCTCTCTCAGCAAATTTGCAGAATCTGGAGTCAAGCAATTCAGGTTTTCGAAGATCAGATACCTTGCATCCATTAACCATCTCCTCTGCATTTTTCACAAGCTTCGCAACCCAATTCATCTTGAAAATGCGAGCAAGATTCAAAGACCGAGAACCGCAACCTCCATATTCCTTAGGAGGGCAGGGGATACTCCCATCACCATTGGCTTCCCACTCAGGAAACTTGTCTGAAAAGTTTATCTTTAGTTTAAGAACTTCTGATCTGTCTCTTATAGTTTGATTGGTCCCACTAATCTCAACCGAAGACTCTGCGCGTAGATCTTGACAGCATCTCAGGCAGAGGTCATATGAGCAGTTAGAACAATGACGGTAGTAGTCAACAACTGGTATCCGACACACGTTGCTGCAGGAAACAAACTTCAATAAGAACGTGTACGGTAACACAAAGTATAATTGCAACTTTTTCAGATAGAAAATTTTAAGAAGAAGGGCATGAACGAGACATATACCAGCACATCTGCTCATCTGCTTTCAATCTTGCCCTGACAAGATCAATCTCAGCTCCTACAGCGTAAAACAAACTAGTGTTAACCGCAAAGAATGTTAGTAGTTTATATAATTCATCTGTCGTCACTATACATAAAAACTCGTCTCACCACGAAGCCTCTTCTCTAGTTCTACTTCGGTACATTGATCAAAATGGATCTGCTTTATCACTGGAAGGACAGCTGATAATAGACGGTAAAGATACTGCAACTTGTCCAAAACAGATATTTCCCGGATCCATACCTGCAATTTCCCACAAAGAGCCATCTCATGGTCCTACATTTAATCCCCAAAATAGGTAGTAATGGTTTGATATATTGATAAACAAGATCACACGCACCTTTACTGTATTATCAGAACGCAGGCAAGATTTGCAATTACACAAACCACGACACACAGGGCAAACTTTCTCGACTTCTTCAAGTGATATCTCCGAGTACCTTAAGAAGCACGAGACATCATCCATACAGTGAACTCTCTCTACCAAAGGGTTTTCAGAATTCTGATGTACACAGAATAAAGATAAAAGAAAGCATACCATGTCGATATACAAGTGTCGCAGAAGGCTATTTGATTGCATTTGAGGCAAGAAATTATTCTATCTGTATCTTTTCTCTGACATTGATGGCAAATTTGCCCTAAGGACTCTGCAGACACATCTGTACTTTCTGCTGAATATTCCTACAACACATAAAAACCGTTGCTTTACTCCTAATATGTTCTCTTCAAACAAACACATATTCTGTATCTAAACCAATGAGAAACTACAAATTAAAGTACCATTGGACTCAGGCTTTGGTTCGATCTGTTGCGTGACGGATCCATTATAGCAGCAGATTGTGGTGGCCTATAGGATCTGTAGGGCTCTTCAAACATTTCAACATCTCCAGCCAAATCATCGTTCAAATCCACTGCAACACGTGGAGAGCCATTCCTCGATATTGGTCTCTCGCACGGGTGAAGCAGGCTTTTATTAGGTCTCATCTCTCTAACACTATTATCCTTCGAAGCAGAAGCATGACCGTTACCATAATGCTCAATGTTAGTCATAGGTATCCCAAAATCATCCATCTTCCCTTCCGAATATGTATCTGTCTCGCCTAATAGTGATCTCCTTTTCACTTTCTTCTGGTGAGCCCGGAAAGCTGAATTAGCCGCCCGTTTCTTCGCCTGATTGTAGTGCTTCTCACAAACAGTCTTATCAGGCATGGACCTTGCAGTACATCTCCACTGTTTACCATCCGATCTCTTGCACCGTAAATCATCTGGAATACCTTCACCATTACCATTACCATTACCATTACCATTACCATTACCATGGACGTTTCCATTGGCGGAGCCAGATCGAGACTGCTCATTAGCACTCATTCTAATCACTGAATCAAAAATCTCATCAATATTGACCTGCATTGTTCAGTAAACCAAATCACTAGATTTTCTAAACTAAAAATCAAAACTTGAGCATTCACTAAGGGAAAAAAACTAACTTGGTAGCTTAAACCAAATTACAATCCCAAAAACCCAATTCCTAGGTAAAACCGTAAATTTCCCCCAAATCAAGACACATTCGATCAACTGAAACCAAATTGACACAGTAAGCTAAGGAAGGTGAAGAGACAGAACAAAAGAGAGTTGTAAAATCAAACTAACAATAATCGAAAAACTCCAATAACACACATAATTATTGAACAGAGAAAATCAACCAAGGGTTCTACAAATACATGATGCTACAACATATCTGTATATATCGGTATAAGTATAGAATCAAGGGCTCGTACAAAGTCAAGAAACGCTAATAGTCAAAATGGAAGGAAGAATTGAAAACCCTTGTTTCTAACAAGACTGGAAATTCGAAAGCTTCAAACTTGGATATGTATCTGTGTATAAGTACATTAAATTTTTTGCAGGAGCTTACCGTGAGAGAAGGAATCCCCAAAACCTGAAATTAGGGTTTTGGTCGAGAGAAATTGCAGAGGAGATACAAGGGAGAGAAACCAATCATTTTCAGGATCTTTTTTTTTTCTTTTCTGTATATATTTTGTTTTTTGGGGATTTCCTTTTGGCCACTGTAACCAAGGAAGTAAACTCTCCCATTCGGACAGAACTTGTTTTTCTTCTTCTTTTTCATTTTCTTTTCAAAGTGTGGATCCCATTCATAATATATAGTGCAATTTGATACAAACAAATAAAAATACGTTAAGGATTATTTCGTATTTTCTTATGGTATCCTATATTTTCTAAAATGTGAATTAGTCAAATTGCCATATTTAAGTTTATAAATTATACTAATCAGCAAAAAAAATTTTGATTTGTCAACAAAGCTAAGTGTGACTATTTGATGAACAACAATACACTTAGCCAATTGTTTTTTCTTCTTCATATATTTCCGTTCTATTATGATTTATTTGCGTCTCTTCTCTTTCAAATGTATTATATATATATATATATATATATATTAAAAGAATCTAAAATTTTGTATTTCTAAAACTTTCTTTACATCAAATGTATCTTGTTTAAAAATTTGAAAAAAACATAATGTTAAAGACAAAACAGAATATCGATAGGTTAATTTCGAGTTTCAAAACAAACAATTAACCCATCTTCATATCGATTTTCCATATGGATGGAACTTAGTCGTCTATCCCAAATGGTTTGGTCGATAACGCGGATGAGTTGTTGAGGTGTTTAAGCGAGTCATCATGTCGTGAATATGTTGGTCTATTAACAAAACATAGACTATAATGTTTTAATAGTGATGATATTAATGTAACCATTTATATGTTTTAACAGAACACTACGATTTAATTTATGTTCATTCCTTTAAACATCATGTGTTATTTTTCGCATGATGTGTTACTCTATTTACAAGCAACGCTCCCAATATATTTTCATATTACTTTATTCGATAACATTTCAATAAATATGATTTCCTTATTGTTTTAACTCGACATATTTTTACATCCATCATTTGATTAATTAGTATAGTATCTACTTTTGTATGTTATAATACATTTTATATTGACTTATCTAATCGTTTTAACTCGAATGATTTATACTTCCCATTTAATTTTTGTAGGCTATAGTATTTACATTGGCGGTGCATGTCTAGTAATGTATCCGTTGATTTACATCCGTTTTTTTTGTAAGAACTTTGTACATATTTTACTTAATTTGTTGGGTATCTTTTAGCTTCTAAAGTAATATAAAACTAACTATATCTGTATGATAAAGTAAGAAGTAGTTGAGTGATATTACTTGTCTTTTAAAGATTTTTCACGTAGATTAAGGATTTGTATAAATTGACTAGTTTAACCTCACAATTTTGAGTTATCACGTAGAGTAATATTTGTTTTCAATTTTTTCATTTAGTTGTTGTAGTTATAACCTCTTAGTATTCATCCCATCCAACATATATTTACTTTACAAAAATTAATTACATATTCTAACTTGTTGACTAAAAGATCGGAAGGAACAAAAAAAATTCATATCAACTTTACAATTGAAGAAGAAATGTAACGGAGGCAAACACTAAAATTCAATTTTTTTGACAATTCTATATATTAACATGTAATTTTAACGATGGATTATCTTCCATGGCCAGTTTTGATCTAAACTTTCCACCTACCAAACATTCGATTGATTTGAATACCATTCCGAATATCGATGATTTTGATTCTGGAGATGAAAGTCATTATGTTCATGCAAATGAGGAAACAAATATCGAAAGTGGAGAAGCTGTTGTAAGGATTACTCATCTTCATAAAGTACCATTGTAATCGATTTCAACGTAAATTTATAAGAAGAGTCTGATTCTCATATAATAGAATTAGATGTTGATCAACTATATGAAGAAAGTCACGACCATGAGGTTAAAGGCCAAGGTAATTCGGATCCATGCAGTACAACTGTTTATGATAAAATATTTCTTCTTTGCATTTTTTACAAATCTCACACTCTGTTTTTCGTGAAGAAAACAGAGCTTTATCTTGATCATTTTGCTCTGTTTGTGCCACATGTATGCTATGCATATACTGTTTAATATAAAACTATGAAAAATGACTTTATGAATATTCTCCAACGTGATTTATAATAGATTTTAATAATTTACTTATTTCAATTTTAATATACTATTGTGTCAATTTATTGAGGTTATTTTTGGAATTATGTGACAAAAATTACATTGGAAATAGAGAATGACAACTAATTTGAAACAAAAAAATAAGTATAGAATGACAAGTAGTATGCAACAGAGGGAGTGTCGATTAAAAATTGGATTTTTTTTTTCTGAAAACGATTATATATTGAATGTTTAGAATGATATTTAAGAATATACGTTGTCTTTGTTTCCGCCGTTCTAATTTTATACACTCGATGTTTCCCATTTTTTTTTTGTCAAACAAACATAGTTATATTAATGCTTACTCTCCACTAAAGGAGGAATCGTTTACAACCATTAAAACTACTAAATTCGCTGCTACAAAAGGCAAACGAAAAATACACAAACAAAGGATAGAAGCAATCATTATACATAAGCAGCAAACGTCGTAGAGAAGTCCTTTTATCTCGACAACATAGAGCCTAAGCAGTGGAATGACGCCATGGGAGATTATGATCACAATCTGTGAACTAACACCCGTGATTGATACCGCAACTAGTGCATGATTAACAATCTTGAAATCGGCTGCACTAATAAGTGTTGAGCCTTTAATAAGTACAGAGAGCGGGTCATCTGTATTGAGTTCTTCCAATCCAGAAGCTGACCGTGCGATGGAACGACAACGGTACATACGCCAAGGAACAATGAAAGATGAAGTTGGACCCAAAGGAATGGAGATAAGTTGTAAATGGAGCATCCAACAAGGGATAAGTCTGCAATTTAACACCAAGTAACCCGGGCAGAGATGGGCGGAGCAACTACAAGGAGAAGACATCCGAAAGCTATCCCAAATGGTGTCATACACATCCAAACATAAGATCAATGGAGAGTATGAACACACCGATAATAAACCCAACTTTGTATCATGCACATCCAAAAGTAAGATCGATGGAGAGTATGAATACGGTTCCGGTAACACTCCTAACAAGGTGTCATACACATCCAAAACTAAGATCGATGGAGAGTATGAGCACCGATGATAACTCACCCGGAGAAGTTTGAAGCTCGCCGAATGGTGGTATAAAGTACAATGAAGGGGAAGTGGTCTTTCACTCATTTCTTTGCTAGATGATGTTGGGAAGATTGTACAAGATAACCAAGAGGCTTCGCAAAACCAATCCCAACATAGTTGAACAATTGTGTAACTTGAGAGCGTGAAAGAAACAGACCTGGGCCACGGTGAAGAACGAGATGAGCCAACACCCACGTAATTGAATTTATATGAGATGCAATTTGGGCTAATGGGCTGCCAGAAACATGGACAAAGCCCATAAAGGGAGACCAATGGAAAAATTAGGTTTGAGCCTAGCGCCGACTTTGTTTTCACCGGTAACGTCAACTTTGTCTTCACCGGCAACGACCACAACCATGAACTCCATGGCATCGAGACTTCTCCAAATATAAATTGATTTGCGATGATACTTTGAGAAGCCAACATATAAGGACGAGGAGACAGAATAGTCGAAGACCGGTGAGAAATTTCTTCGGGAACATCCGAAAGAATTCTAGATCCAGTAGATCTAGGAGAGATAATGAGACAAATCTCAGAATTGGGAGATGAAGAGCAAACAGAATCAAAGTGCTCCTCTGTTGTTAACTTCGAATAAAGCGTTGAGAGCAGAAGATAGTTTAGAAAGCAACTCGCCGGTGACCACTTTCTTCCTCTGTTATAGATCTCGGAGACGCCAAAAGAAGAGAACAAGAGGAAAAGGTTTGAAACTACGAAAGGTGGAGAACAACAGATCCAATAGGTGGAGATTTTGGAAAGAAAAACAAGAGAGAGCAAGACATCCCGACGCCGGTGAGCAACGGCTCCACCGGCGTCGGAAAACATTGAGAAAGTTGAAACCTCGAAAATCGTGTCTGGGAGAACGTTTATATCGATGTTTCCCATTTACACTTAATACTTACTAGTCAATATAGTCCCTTTATTTTAGTATGTACTTACTAAGTATTCTTGAAAATGACTATAAATTGGACGTTTAGTAGTATGCACTTACTAGTCCATAAATTCTTATCATTGGTTTAGTGAATTGGATTTCCACTATTATCTTTTTGTTTTAAGAAACAAAACATATGACATTTAACAAAGTCACCCATCAATATTGTTATATGAACTTATGAATTCGTATAAGGAAAATAAGTTTTACAAAACTTTTGTAGATTTATAATTTGATATTTCCGAATAAGAGATTCAATTCTTTATGAAGTAACGTGTATTTTCAGTTTACTATGAATGTGCATGAAGGAGAATAAAGTTGCAAAGAAAGTAGTTAGTGCGTTAGGGCCACGCTAAGTGTGGAGACGAGTCTATCGTTGAAATCAAAAAGATGATTCAATCAAGAAAATGAGATCCAATAGCTTTGAGAATAAGCGAAAAAAAATAAAAAGCTTTTGGATTATTTATGTGTGCATTGATCTTGACGAGTAAAGAAAAGACCAAGAAAGATGCTTAAGATTATTCTACTTTTCAAAAGATTCCTTATTTCTGTTTGATTTTCATTTTTTCCCATCTTTCTTTTTCATACTTGTTACACATTATCATATTCGATTAATTTGTTTTAACATTTTACATACTATCATTTGCCTATAACAACCAAAAAACTTAACTAAACTTGTAGGAGAAAATGTACTAGTAGAGTTCAATCGCGTTTGTTATTTACGTTTACGTTCACGTTCAAATCCGATCTAATGCATTGTAAGACAAAATTAGTTTTTATAAAAGATATTTTATAACCTAAATGCGAAACTAATAAACATGAGTTTCTTTGCCAAATCTTGATTTGTGAAAAGAAAAAAACATGTCTTTGGTTATTTTTGTTTGATCAAATCTTGACTAGTGTAAAACGTGATTTCGTAGCAAATAATCAAAAAAATATTATTTCGTGATTCGAACGCATAAATCGTAATTTTATTTAAAAACATGTTTTCTATTTTTATGTTACAAAATATAATTTCAATCACAATAATGAATTTATATAAATAAATTAGATTCAATGTTTGCATCAAATCCTTCTATTTCTTGTTTAACAATCCTGCATCCCCTAAGGATTATATTTTGCCATTATCATCACTCAACGTTATGATTTCCCTTGGTTTATATATTTTGTTCTAGAGTCAAACTACAACTAATTAACAGCAAGTTAATTAAACCTTACCTAAGATAAGATTCAAACAAAACTAAAATTAGAAGAAAAAACAAAACAAAACTACCATAAAAAAAATGGAAAAAACGCGTTAAGCAATAAATCTCGTGCGTGTCCTTCCCGTGTGTGTAAACCGACTTAAAGGCTCCATATTTATACATCCTTACCCATTCACTTCTCTGTTCCTCATCAACAAAAAAAAAACCAATCTTTAACACAAATTTTCAAGCTTTCTTTTGAACCATGGAGTGTAGAACGTTGGATCTAACGATAATCTCAGCAGAAGATCTAAAAGACATACAGATGATCGGTAAACAAGACTTATACGCCGTCGTTTCAATCAACAAAGACGCAAGAACGAAACAAAAGACAAAAGTCGACAAAGATTGCGGTACAAAACCCAAATGGAAACATCAGATGAAACTTACCGTAGACGACACGGCGGCGCGTGAGAATCGTCTTAATCTTTCCATCGAGATCATTGCCGATCGACCCCTCGCCGGTGATAAACCCGTCGGTGAGGTAAGTGTTCCGGTGAAGGAGCTTTTGGATCAGAGCAAGTCTGGTGATGAAGAGAAAACGGTGACTTATGCTGTTAGGTTACCTAACGGAAAAGCTAAAGGATCTTTGAACATTTCTTTCAAGTTTGGTGAGAAGTATACTTATGGATCTTCGAGTGCACCTCACGCGCCTGGACCATCGGTTTTGGATCATAAGACTATGGATCAGCCTGTAACAGCTTACCCGCCTGGACAAGGAGCTCCATCTGCTTACCCGGCTCCGACTCATGCGGGTCCTTCCGGTTACCCACCACCGGGTCATGATGATAAACACGGTGCTGGTGTTGGCGTTTATGGATATCCGCAACAGCCCGGGTATCCGGGCGGTCCTAGTGGATATCCGCCAGCTGGACCAGGTGGGTATCCGCCACCTGGCGCATACCCGCAAGGTGGATACCCGCATCCTCAACAAGGAGGGTACCCGGGTTATCCACCGCAGGGTCCGGGTTACGGATATCAGGGATATCCGCCACCGGGACAGTACGGTTACCCGCCGCAGCAAGCTCATGGTAAACCGCAGAAACCGAAGAAGGGAATGGGTGGAATGGGTCTAGGGCTTGGACTTGGAGCTGGTTTATTGGGTGGGTTGTTGGTTGGTGAAGCGATTGATGACGTGGCAGATATGGGTGACATGGGTGGTGATTTCGATTTCTGATTGTGTTATGTTACTCTATTTTAACTCTACAGTTTCTTAGGTAACTTGGTCTATGTTTTCTTTTGGTGGATCATGTGAGAGATCCAAGTTCTTTTGTTGTCTTTTAAGTGTTTTAGTTTCTGGCTTTTCTCCTAATGAAAATAAGCAATGTATTCAACATTCTGCTAGTTCTAATAACTGGCTCTTGTGTATATTGCAATGAGCATATGTAAGATCTTGCTATACTAACACATTAAAACTAGGAAAGAATTGGCACTTCAGAGTTCTTAATTTTACATTCCTTAAAAAGAGAATAAGAACAGAAACTAATAAAATAAGTCAATAACCATCATTTGCAAATCCAATCACAAGTCTAAAAAGTAAAAAAAAAAACACCTCTAAACCGGTCAAGAACCGAATCAAACATCCTTCAAACCACCTGACTCTACAACTCATCAATGTCATCATGACCATCCTCCTCACTCTCTCCACCCGTTTTCTCGTAAACCGATTTAATAACCGGCTTACAAACCGATTCAACATCCTTCAGTTTCTCCTCAAAATCATCCTTTTCTGCATTCACATTCTCATCTAACCACTCCAACGCCTCCTTCAAAGCCTCTTCAATCTTCTCTTTATCCTCTTCACTTATCTTCTCCGCAAGCTTCTCCTTATCAGCCACTGCACTCTTCATGTTGTAAACATACGTTTCGAGGTTGTTCTTCGCATCAATCTTCTCCTTAACAATCCTATCTTCCTCAGCAAACTCCTCTGCTTCTCTAATCATTTCATCAATCTCTTCTTGACTCAAACGACCTTTATCGTTCGTTATAGTAATCTTCTGTGATGTCTTTGCAACTTTGTCTTCAGCTTTCACTTGTAGAATCCCATTTGCGTCTACTTCGAAAGTTACCTCAATCTGTGGCACTCCCCTGAAATGTATTTTGGTTTCTTGCGTCTTAAGTCAACCAAAAACAGAGCTAAAACCTAATTAATATGGTAGTCAAGATTTGAGTTTAGATTTACCTCGGTGCAGGAAGAATCCCCGTGAGGTCGAATGTACCGAGCTCACGGTTATCTTTAGTCATACTTCTTTCGCCTTCATAGACCTTGATGGTTACACTTGTTTGCTGATCTTGGTAAGTTGTAAACACCTGAGACTTCTTAGTCGGGATCGCTGTGTTCCTCGGTATAACCTTTGTCATTACGCCTCCTACTGTCTCGATACCAAGGCTCAACGGCGCAACATCAAGCAGCAATAGATCTGTTTTCACAATCAAAATTAGGGTTTTTAACAACTTAAAACGTCTACAATGACTAAACATGGCCACTATGGAGTTAGTAGAGTAACTTACTTTGAGTTTCTTCTCCTCCTTCACCACTTAATACCCCACCTTGGACCGCAGCGCCGTAGGCCACAGCCTCATCAGGGTTAGTCCCTTTGTTGAGTTCCTTGCCATCGAAGAAATCTTTTAACATCTCTTGGACTTTAGGGATTCTTGTGCTTCCTCCAACAAGAACAATCTCGTCGATATCAGATTTCTTCAACCCCGCATCTTTTAGCGCCTTCTTGACCGGCTCCATCGTCTTTTTAAACAAATCCATGTTGAGTTCCTCGAATCTCGCTTTCGTTAATGGCTCAGAGAAATCAACTCCATCGAAAAGCGACTCAATTTCAACGCGGACTTGGTGTTGGTTGCTCAAAGCTCGTTTCGCACGCTCACATTCGCGTCTTAGCTTACTAAGCGCCTTGTGATCTTTGCTTATGTCTTTGTTATACTTCTTCTTGATCAGTTTGATGAAATAGTCCATTACCCTATGGTCAAAATCTTCACCACCTAAGTGAGTGTCTCCACTTGTGGATAAAACTTCAAAGACCCCATTGTCTATGGTTAAGATACTAACATCGAATGTTCCTCCACCAAGATCGTATACGAGGATGTTTGATTCACCACCTTTTTTGTCTAAACCATAAGCTATAGCTGCACCCGTTGGCTCGTTGATTATACGGACCACGTTAAGCCCCGCTATTGCTCCTGCGTCCTTTGTCGCTTGCCTTTGCGCATCATTAAAATACGCTGCAAAAACAACCAAGTTAATCAATACAACACATCAAGAAGTGAATGTAGCATACTAAACCGCTCTGTTTTCGGTGCGGATACAATCAATACCATCAATATCTACATATGTAGTTGGAAAGTTGTATTAACACAAACCTGGAACCGTAATGACCGCATCTTTAATCTTATGTCCCAAGTAAGCTTCAGCTGTCTCCTTCATCTTTGTTAGTATCATAGCACTAATTTCTTCAGGACTAAACACTTTCTTTTCGCCTTTAACTTTCACTTGAAAGTAAGGCTTTCCATCTTTGTTCACAACTTTGTATGGTAAGAATTTGATATCTCTTTGTACCTCAGGATCATCAAATCTGTAATATACAACACACACAATAAAACATGAATAAAAAGCTCAAGATTATAGTTTGGACTACACACTGGGAAACTAAGCAAACACTTACTGTCTTCCTATAAAACGTTTGGGGTCGCAGATGGTTCCCTCGGGGTTCTTGGTTGCTTGATTCTTAGCGGCCTCGCCTATGAGACGTTCGGAATCAGTGAATGCAACCCAAGATGGTGTGATTCTGTTTCCTTGGTCGTTTGCTATGATTTCAACGTGTTTGTTACGGTACACACCAACACATGAATATGTAGTCCCTAGATCGATCCCTATCACCGTCCCGAGTGTCTGTTCTTCGGCTTTTGTTACCTCACTTGACATCAGAGCTGCTAGATTCATAAACAAGCAAAACGCTTCAATTAGCACAATATTACTACGACAGATCGATCCAAACATACATTGAAAGTATTTCAGATCACAAAACTATACTGTCTATACATCAAAATCTTGCAAAGTTGAGTGATCGATGGCATAAGAAATTCGCATAAAAAGAGTAACACAAATTACAGAAAATTGGTTTAATGAGATTTGCACCTGAAATAGCAATCATAAAAAACAAATACGCAAGAGATTTGTTCGTCATCTTCATTATTTAGAAATCTTCTTTGACCACGTTTGCTTTTGTAGAGAAGAATAGTTTACTAGGTTTTAAGAATATGAATTGATCGTATAAGGTGTATTTATAGATGCTTCACTACGAACGATTCCTTATTAACTTGCTAGGTATTCTCTCCAATCATTGCTTGACACGCAGGCCCGTGGCTATGTGGGTTTAAAAGAAACATGCTAGGTATTCTCTTCAATCATTACTTGACACGTGGGCACTTGGCTATGTGGGTTTAAAAGAAACTTTGGCCTGTGGCCCACAATTTTTTGTAAAATAGTAAGAGGCCCATATTTTAAGTACTTCCACCATTAAAAGTCATGTGACGTATTCAAATTTTTGATCAAAATAATTAACTTTTTTAGGGTAATACACTCGGCCACTTCATATTACTTTTGTTTTTTTACTTACATCTCTTACACTTTTTCTTAATTGGGAGATAATTGTCAAGTTCTTGTCTTTTTCTATTATGATTTGATGAAGTTGCTGACATAGTTTGATGGTATCTTATACCAAGTTTGAAGTTTATATAACTCATGAAAAGCATTCGAATTTGTTGCTAGTGATCTATTTATGAACTAAAAGTTTTACAAAAAAAATTATCCAAAAAAATTAAGAGGCATATTGAAATGTTAGACTTTTTGAAAACGGTTAAGGATTGTTGTTCGAACTCATCAATCACTTATCGAATATCGTAGACGAGTCCAGTGTCAATTGAATATGTGAAAAAAAGTCTATCAAAGTTGAAGTTGATAAAATATTATCTTCGCTCGAATATCTCATAAGAGAGAATGAATGACTTGACTATCAAAAGAGAATTGTTAAAAATATTATTTTTGAAAGTTTAATTAGTAATTTTGTTGCAAAAAAGAAAAGAAAATTATTATTTTAAAATTAGTTTTTCTTTCTTTTAGTGTTTTTTTAACAAAATGATTATTGTTTGTTTTATATGGTGTGACAATTTTTTTTAGTAATTAGTCTCGCCTTGGATCTTCATATGTCTAACCACGGCTATGTTGACACGTAGGCTTAAATAACTAATTTTGTGTTGGACACGTGACATTGATCCGTCACACCCAAATCTCCTGAATGTTTCATGACTTCTTCGTAATTATCCATAAGACTGTTATTCTATTTTATAAAGGGGTTTAATTTCTTAGAATATTTAATTAGGAGATCAACTCAAAACTACATATTATTTATATGCAAAAATATTAAAATAAAATAACATGAATTTCGCATTAAACTAAAATATTTTCTTTTGTTGTTCATGACTTTAGTGTGATGCCAAAACTAATGCATATGCCATGAGGTGAGGTGTAATTTTGGAAGAACATGACCATTGCTTAACCACTCCATTTATTAATTACGCAGCCACAATATGTATACGAAACACATGAAAAAGTTTTGCCATTTTGTAACTACTCTCATTTGAAGCAGAATTAAAGTACAATCAAAATAAGATAATAACGAAACAGCCATACCAACCCTAATAGCTATCCCTTGGTTTTTTAACTCGCTGCTTTTAAAATTTCTTTTCAAAAGCTAAATAATTGATCAAACTATATCGGCTTTAAGAATATTAATGAAAATAACCTTTTTATATATGAATAAGTGTATGCATCTAATAGAACTATTTATTTATTTCAATACTATTAATATATAATCTACATTTTAATATGTTCGCATGATATAAACATTTGTTGGATCATGATAATGCAAGTCTAATTCGTCTTCGAATACAAGATATGGTAAACATAATTGAGACAAAAATATATAAACTAATCATAGAAGACAAACGTATGATGTCTTTGAGAAAACTCTAGAGGGTAATATAGTCATCTACAAACCGTTGGTTGATTACTAACTTAATTGCATTAATATACAAATCAGAGTGTATGTGATTGTAGCATATGGAAAGAAAACAAGAGAATATGGCAGAAGAAATGGAATCTTGGTCAGAAGTAGAGAAAACCTCTCGATGCAAAGTCACTGGCTCGTGTAGTGGGGAGGAGGACTACGTCGAGATCACGCTCGAGATACGAGGCGAGAACATCGGCACATTGAAGCCTATGGCGACTCTGCGGTCGGTCGTTTCGGGCAGGCTAAAAACCATGGTTAAATCTTTTTCATTCGCTTCACGCCGGCTCGAACGGAGTGAGTCCGGTGCTATGTTTGCCCTTAGAGGTTTGAGGTTCATAACCGAAAACGACGCCGTTGGTAGAGGTTGGGATGAAGTTGAGAAAAGATTCCATGAGTTGGCCATTGAAGGGAAGCTCCCAAAATCAAAATTTGGACATTGCATAGGTAAGCTCTATAAATAATATTTTTGGTTCCATCTTATAAAAAACAAGTTATACATTTTTGTATTTTTTTTGGCTACCCAATTTTGTTGTTGTTTCCCAAAAATATGCATAACATTTATTTTACGATAATTATTCTTAATAAGAGATACTCGAATAAAACAATTATTTCAATTAAATAGGAATGGTTGAATCGAGCGAATTTGTGAACGAGCTATTCGAGGCGTTGGTCCGAAGGAGAGGGACTACGTCGATCACCAAAACTGAATTATTCGAATTCTGGGAGCAGATAACGGGCAATAGTTTTGATGCTAGGCTGCAAATCTTTTTTAATATGTAAGTATGGTTTTATTTTTCGTTATGGTAAAACTTTTAATGCATGTTATAAAATATGGTAAGAGTCTAATAGAGTTAAGGTTATTGACTTATTTCTATGTGTTTGACTAAAGGGTGGACAAAAATTTGGACGGACGTATTACGGGAGAAGAAGTTAAGGAGGTGAAGAGTAAATAAATAGCAATAATGCAACAACATCTTATTAAATTGATCACAATTTGGTTACGCTGCTAATAAAAATTGAAATCGAAGTTTTATTTTGGCTTTATATGTGGGTTTGTAGATAATTGCTTTAAGTGCTTCGGCTAATCAACTATCAAAGATTCAAGAAAAGGTAGAGGAATACGCTGCCTTAATCATGGAAGAACTCGATCGGGACAACCTCGGATATATCGAGGTTCGTTGTCTTTTTTTTTTTTTTGAGCAACAAGTAACCAATTCAATTAACCTTCAAACGAGTCATACAAGGCATCCTTAGCTAAAGAGTCAGCCAAAGAGTTTGAGTTTCTTGGAATAAAATTAAAACAAATAAACTTAAAGCGGGAAGATAGGCCCCGGATGTCTTGAAGGACTCCGTGGAGTTTGGAAACATTTGAGCTCGTGTTGATTGCTCGAACAAGTTGTAAGGAGTCGGATGATACCGCTAAGGTCCTTATACCAATATCAAGTGCTTGGGAAAGAGCCGCTTTGATCGCCAATCCTTCAGCTAACAAAGGTGAGTTCACAAATTTCTCTCTGGAGGAGTAGCGTAGGGGAGTACCTGAAACCCTGTCTTGGATGGACCATCCAAGTCCTGCTATCTTCCTTTGTGCACACCAGGCTGCATCAGTACAGCAAACAAAAGCCGCCTGGTCACTCTGCTCTGATGGAGACACCACAGCTCTAAGGGGCTTGGTTTTACACTGTTGTCCTGCTTGCCATTCCTTGGCATTGAGGATAGCTCTTATTATCACCTCCTGGGCTTCTACTCCAGTTTTGTTGAACACTAGGTTGTTTCGAGCCTTCCAAAGTTGCCACATTATCCAAGAGGCCAAAGAACCCGTCCCTATACCAGTTGGGGGCAGTGATTCTGTGCTCTTAACTTCCTTCCACAGTTCCTCAAACGTCCCAGCACGAGTATCAGTTCGGTGTGAGGCAAACGGAGCTAGTTCCCAGACTTGGATTGCATAGTCGCATTGGAAACAGAGGTGCATGATTGTCTCCTCTTCACCACAGTAAGGGCATGATAAGTTAGGCTCCTGAGTTCTCATCGCTAGATTAGCACCCACTGGTAGAGCTCCACTAGCTGCCCTCCATAGGAAGGTCTTGACTTTAGGGGCTGTGGGGACTTGCCAAACGTCTGCTTTCCAGTCCAGAGAGCTGTTAACCTTTGGTCTTACTTGTAAACCATACGCTGCATAGTAGCCTGACTTTGTGGAATACTCTCCTGAGGCTTCCTTTAGCCAAATTCTCCTATCCTCTGCCTGTAGAGAGCTAGTCTTGATTTCCCTGATAGTTGTCTCTAATTGGGGGAGAAGGTTACTTATCTTGGCAACATTCCAATCACATGTGTCTGCCACCATGAGATCAGCAACCTTGTGGTTTGTGTCAGCTTGCTGGGGTGGTCCACACGGGGCCATCTGGCTTGTGGTGGACAGCCAGTTGTCCTGCTACACTCTAACCCTTTGTCCATTTCCTATTGCCCATCCCAGGTGGTTCCTTAATAGGTCTCTTCCAGTCAGAAGGCTCCTCCATCCATGCGACGCATTAGGAGGGCATTCACAGGATAGAAAATCTGTTGTTGAACAGTACTTACCTAGCAATAGGCGAGCTAGGAGACTGTCAGGCTCCTGGATGATTCTCCAGCTTGACTTAGCTAATAGTGCATCATTAAAACAGTAGATGTCACGAAGTCCTAACCCTCCATTTGCTTGGTGTTGAGTTAATTTGTCCCAAGCAACCCAGCAGATCCTTTTGTGATCAAACTTGGCATCCCACCAAAAGCGAGTAAGAGCAGATTGTATTCGTTTACAAAGTGATCCAGGTAACTTAAAACAGGTCATTGCATAGGAGGGCATCGATGAGAGGACACTCTTAAGCAACACTAGTTTCCCAGCTCCTGATAGGAATTTTGAAGACCAGCAAATCGCCTTTTGTTGAATTTTATCCACTATAGAAGTGAATAGATCTTTCTTTTTCCTCCCAAAGTGCTCTGGTAGTCCTAAATACTTGCCAACACCTCCTTCCTTAGGGATTGCAAGTTCTTGCTTGACTCTCTCTCGAATCTCAGGGGGGGTTTTTCTGGAGAAACTGATTGAGGACTTCTCCAAATTGATGGTTTGACCGGAAGCAGCTCCATATTTAGCCAAGATTACCGACAGAGCTTTTGTATTCTCAGGACTGGTATTACAAAAAAACATAGTATCATCTGCAAACAGCAGATGATTGAGTTTAATTCCCCTCTTTGCAACCTGTAGTCCCTGGAGGCTACCATTTAATCTGGCCTTTTCACACAGACCTGAGAGGACCTCACTGCATAGTATGAAGATATACGGCGACAGTGGGTCTCCTTGACGGATTCCCCTAGCCGGAGTAACAGCTCCTCTTGGTCTGTCATTTATCAAATAGGAATAGGTTACCGTTGTGACGCATTGCATTAGCCATCGAACCATCTTGTGGTGGAAACCAAACCGTGCCAGAACCGATTCGATGAAACTCCATTCCAGACGATCGTAGGCTTTGCTCATGTCTGTCTTCACAGCCATGGAGCAATACTTCCTCGCTTCAGAGTTCTTCAGACAATGCAAAATTTCGTGAGTGATAAGGACGTTGTCAGCTATGGCACGACCCGGGACGAAAGCAGATTGGGTCTCAGAGATAAGATGAGAAAGTATGGGTTGTAGTCTCTTTGAAAGGAGCTTCGAAATGATCTTGAAGTACACATTGCACAGAGCAATGGGACGATAGTCGGCCATCTTCTTTGGGTTTAGTGATTTTGGGATGAGTCTGATGAATGTCTCATTGCTTGATTTCGGGAGTACACCAGAGGAAAAGAATTCCTGGATTTCGCTGACGATTTCTGGTCCAATAGTGTTCCAATTGGAATGGAAAAAGCTAGCCGAGAAGCCGTCTGGCCCCGGGGCTTTATCAGCATGGATGTCGACAACTGCTAGCCTGATTTCCTCTGGTGTGGGGTCGGAGATGAGTTTGAAGTTCATATCTCTGGTCACTTTTGGTGAGATGGCTTCTTTAACAATGTGGGTGCAGGGGTTGGGGTTAGCCGAGAAGAGGGATTCGAAGTAGGATACAACTACCTCCACTATCTGGGCTTCCTCAAATCTTGGTGCTCCATCTGCTCCTTCAATGACAGCGAAACTATTCTGAGCTTTCCTGTTCTTGGTGGTTGCATGGAAAAAACCGGTGTTGCGGTCCCCTAAACTTAACCACAGGTTGCGACTTCGCTGTTTCCAGAAGTCTTCTTCAGCTTTGTATGCAAGACGGAGATCCTCATTCAAGGATTTGATGAGCTCATTGTTATCTTTTGATGCTGACATCGCCAATTCCAGATTCCGTTTGGTCTCCGATATGATTTCTTTGCTGTTTGTGTGATGGGCTTTGTTCCATTCGATCAGAGCCCATCTACATTTCGTAAGCTGATGGGCCACCGAACATTTTGGGCCACTGGTCCAAGTCTGGGAAATTAGATCGGAAATTTCTGGGTTGTCTCTGTGTCGTCGGTCATAACGAAACAGAGATCTTCGTTTCTTCTTGGTGGTGTCGAAATGTGTAACAATGGGTCGATGGTCAGAACCTTCAAAGCGAAGGTACTCGCTTCGCGCCGCTGGGAACTCTTCAGCCCAGGCACTGTTAGCAAGGGCTCGGTCTAGGCGACAGCGCACCAAATGTTCGTATCTTCTTCCTCTCCAAGAAAAAGGGTCACCAGACGATTGCAAGTCGTAGAGGTCTCCTTCTGAAAGGAAAGATCGGAAGTCAATGAAAGAACTCTCAGGACGGGCCGGTCCTCCCACCTTTTCCGAGTTGTCTATGAGGTCATTGAAGTCTCCAGTTAGAAACCACTGTCCTTCTCGGATTGTAGCCAATTGGATCAGATGATCCCAAGTCATCTTTCGTTGGAACCGGTCCGATGCTCCATAAATCAAAGTGAGGTAGCTGGTTTTTCCTTCGTAGTTTAATCTGGTGTCAATAAAGTTATCGCATGACGCTAGTATTTCTAACTCTATATTATGTTTCCAGAACAGGGCGAGACCTCCTCCACCGGAGCCATGAGGGGGAACTAAAAGGTGGTGTTCATATCGCAGTTTTGCCATTTTCTTCAGCACCACTTCATCGGGATTTTTTGTTTCCGAAAGGAATAGAATCTCAGGGGAAAGTTCTCGCTTAAGCTCCCGGAGTCTTCGAACTGTCAAGGCGTTCCCCAGGCCTTGACAGTTCCATGCCATAACTTTTAAGGAAGAGGAGCTGATGGAATGCGAAAATCCATCTTCTTCTTCCTAATCTTAGGGACCATTCTACAAAGAGGGATGTTCTCATCTCCGTCAGCCTGCTTACTAGTTTCCCCTTGTTCCGAATTAGGTTTGGCTCTTCGCTTAGGTGAGTTATGGACCTGGTGGAGCCTCCTTTTCCGAGAGCTAGTACCAATTAGAGCCTTTGGGCTCACTTGGACTACCCGTCTTCCAGGGGGTCTACCAGGTTTCTTCTTTGCAACTGAAGGTGCCGGGGCAGGGGCTAACACACCAGCAACACCTTCTGTGTCTGGGTTTATTGGTCCTAGTCTCTCAGCCACTGGAGTGCGAGTTTCTTGACTGCTGGGTTGGGCAGGTGGGATCATGGTTGCTTGCACCATCTGAACTGCTAATTCCTCTACTTGACCTGATTTCTCAGCTTGGAAAAATCTGTCTTTTCTGACTTCGCTTTCAGTAGGGTTGTCACAGTTTGAATATCGGACCATTACGTCTCTGATTTGGTCCACAGCTTCATTGACAGTTTCCTGGAAATCTGCTGGAGGTGGGGTGTGTGGATTATCATTAGCCTCAGATCTAGATCTGCTTCCTCTTGAGGTTTCACCTCTGATTTCCTGGAACCTGGAGGGGTCCCAATTATCTTTAAAATTTGCTCTTTCTGCACGTCCCGGTCTTGACTTCGAATACTGGTGTCTTCTTTCAGCACCATGGTAACCTTCTAGGAAACTAGAATGGTCTCTTCCTCTAGAGGGGTCCCAGCTTCTACTCGAGAAAGATTTAGCGCTCCGATCAGGTACTTCTCTGTTTGATCTGTGAGATGTGTCTCGATGAGTAGAATATGAGTCTTTCCTCCTGGGATTGTGATCATACAGTTCTCTTCGGACATTTGGTTTTGTAGGGTTTTCCTTTCTCAGGTAGGAGAGGCCTGGCTCTCTGCTCAGGTTCCTTGTCTGAGGTGGAGACGGGTTTCTTGAAACTGTGACCACCAGTTGTTCTTCTCTCTTTTTGGGGTTCTCGGTACATTCCTTTTCATCATGACTGAGTCTCATACAAAAGGAGCAATGTCTCTCCAATTTCTCATACACCAGAGAGGCCACTACCTCGTCTCCATTTGGGTATTCCACTATTGAGGTGGTGATGAGAGGTTGTAACCCGTTGATGAAAACTCTAACCTTTGCAGAGGTGAGAGTGATTTCTAGCTTGTCAAATTCTCCCAAACTTTTTCCAATACCTGTGATAGTTTCTGGAGTCCACAGATGGCTTGGAAGTCCTTGTACTTTGGCCCAAAAGGGTATCTGCGATGGGAAGTCCCTGGAGATGGTAGGCTCCCACCTCTGCAGAATAAGCATCCATTTAGCGAAATGGTATGGCCTGTTGTCCAGGACTTTTTGGAGATCTTTCTCGGTAGCAAAGTAGAATTGGAACTGACCTTGGCCTAGGTCTACACCTATAGGCCGCACAGATGAACTCCAGCGGTCAGTGAAAAAGGGTATGATTGACCATACCTTTTGGTACTTCTGGTGAGTCACTCTTCCAACAATGGAGAGTGAGTTTTGTTGTAGAAGAAGTGAGTTGTCTGAGTCTGGAACTTTGACTCTAGAGACCTTTGGGTCACTGGTAGAGGACGTACCTGCTTTTCCTTTCTCCTGGTAAGAGTATCTTAACGCCATAGAGATATGGTGGAAGTCTCAAACAGGTGGGTTACTCTCTATAGGATCGAGATCAGGTTTAGGAGGGGGTTTGAAGGGCAGTAAAGCAAGTGGCAGTAGGGAGATGAGATGGTTTGCACCAGGAGATCTTCATCTCTGAGGCTTCTGCGAGCCCGGAGCTCCGGAGAGCTGGTAGAGATACGCCGGTCAGGCGAAGGTGGTTTGATTTGCGATGGTTTCTTCTAAAAGAAGCAAGGAATAGTTGGTAGAGTCTAGGGTTTCAACAGGAGACACCCACAAAAAGAAAGAAACCGCTGGGGCAAAACGACTTTGAGGTTAATCTGGCGGTTAAAGACTGTTCTCGAAAAGAGTGCCTGAGAGCTTTTTTTGCACTAAATATACCTAGGTTGTTTGTTTGTTGAGGTTCGTTGTCTTAAATTAATTTATAAATCATTAGCACATTAAGAAAATGACAATATATATGTATCTATTTGAGCTATGGTTTGTTTGCAGTTATACAACTTGGAAACATTGCTTCTGCAAGTTCCTAGCCCATCAAACGATCCATTGTCCGCGAACAAACGTGCACTCAATAAGTTGTTGAGCCAGAAGCTCATACCGACCAAAGAAAGGAACCCATTGAAAAGATTTGCTAGGAATTTATCGTACTTCTTGTTGGAAAATTGGAAAAGGATATGGGTGATAACATTGTGGATATCCATTTGCATCGCTTTATTCACTTGGATTTCTCCAGTACTATAAACGCAAAGATGTGTTCGAAGTGATGGGCTACTGTGTATCCGTGGCCAAAGGCAGTGCAGAGACCTTGAAATTCAACATGGCTCTCATTCTCTTGCCTGTTTGTAGAAACACTATCACTTGGCTAAGGACCAAGTCCAAGCTAGGGTCCGTTGTTCCATTTGATGATAATATCAATTTCCACAAGGTAAATGGCTTATGAAATTATATAAAATATTTGTTTATCATACTTACACATATTATGTCTCTTTTTTTCGCAATCTCTTTTTCATTTTTCACTTGGTGATCCAATAAATCCGAATTTTTCATTTTTCATTATACCATTTTTTTTATAACAATTGGGTTATGCTTATTCTTTACGTCCATGCAGGTCATTGCGTTTGGGATCGCGATTGGAATAGGCTTACACGCGATATCTCACCTGACATGCGATTTCCCGCGTTTGCTGCATGCATCAAATGGAGAGTTTGAGCCAATGAAAACCTTTTTCGGATATGAGAGGCCTAACAACTACTGGTGGTTCGTGAAAGGGACAGATGGGTGGACCGGAGTCACTATGGTGGCTCTAATGGCGGTGGCCTATGTTTTGGCACAATCGTGGTTCAGACGCAGCCGAGCCAAGCTACCAAAAGCGTTGAAACGCTTGACCGGTTTCAATGCGTTTTGGTACTCACACCATTTATTTGTCATCGTTTATGTGCTTCTGCTGGTGCATGGCTATTTTATTTATCTCTCCAAGGAATGGTACCAAAAAACGGTACGTACGTATTTGTTTTTATCTAATTACGATATATGATTCAATAACATTAACGAAAAAATAATGCGTGTATTAAGAAAAATTGAATGTTATTTTGTGGTTTTGGACAGACGTGGATGTATCTAGCTGTCCCAACACTATTGTATGCGTGTGAACGATTGATTCGTGCATTTAGATCAGGTTCAAAGGCTGTAAAGATTTTGAAGGTATATAAATATATATATCTATCTGTCTCACATTTTAAATTCTACATTTTTAGTGTTACAAATTCTCAATCAAAATTAGTTTTCAGGTTGCACTATATCCAGGAAATGTACTTTCACTTTACATGTCGAAGCCTACAGGGTTCAAGTACAGAAGTGGGCAGTACATATATGTTAACTGTGCTGAAGTCTCACCATTACAATGGTAACTAAAAAATATTGAGCAATAACTTTACTATTTTGGTAATTTAACCTCTTTTCGATATTGTTTGTATAGGCATCCTTTTTCCATTACTTCGGCTTCAGGGGACGATTATCTCAGCATTCATATCCGCACACTCGGCGACTGGACATCGCAACTCAAATCCTTATTTTCGAAGGTTATATGAATTGATATGTACATTACATAATAATATACTTGATTAGCATTATAGTTTGTTTTAGTACTTTTACTAACAAAAAAATCATAGGTTTGTGATCAACCTCCTTTAACAAGTCAAAGTGGTCTCTGCATACCTGACATAGGTCAAGCCAATAACATAACCAGGTATTTGATTTATTATTTGCGTAACTATGTTTAAAAAAAAAACAGAGCATACAAAGACAAATTTATGAAAAAAACACAAGTTTACAAAGAAATAAATTTGTATTAAACATGATATTGTGTTAACATGATAATGAATATTAAAGAAATTTTAAAAAGTCATAGTTTTCACAATGAAGCTAAGCTTGATACTGTTTGATTGTGTTATGTTCTGGTTATGACATATAAAAGGACGTTGAAAGTGTAGTTGACACATCTACTTTTTGATGAATTTAATAAGTGTGTAAATTACAAATAGTTCAAATGTTACAATGTCAAAGTGAATCCTTTCCCAAATTAATCTTTGTGTTAACTTTTTGTTTACTTACCAATTTACATCGAAAGGTTTCCGAGGCTGTTGATCGATGGACCATATGGTGCACCGGCACAAGATTACCGAAACTACGATGTATTGCTTCTAGTAGGTCTAGGGATCGGAGCAACGCCATTAATCAGCATAATCAGGGATCTACTTAACAACATCAAGAACCAGAAATCTATCGAAGAAGGCACAAACCACAATGCTCGTCCAAGCAACATAAAAAACTATGTTGCCACAAAACGAGCTTATTTCTATTGGGTAACAAGAGAGCAAGGATCATTGGAATGGTTCAGTGAGGTCATGAACGAGGTATACATAGTTACATAACTATCAATGTTTTGAATTAGTGTTTCATATTCATTGGATTAACTAAAAAAATGAAATGAAAGGTAGCTGAGTATGATAGTGAGGGGATCATTGAGCTACATAACTATTGCACAAGCGTATACGAGGAAGGAGACGCGAGGTCAGCACTAATCACGATGTTGCAATCATTGCACCACGCCAAGAACGGCATAGACATTGTGTCAGGTACTCGGGTCCGGACCCATTTCGCTCGACCGGATTGGCGCAGCGTCTTCAAGCACGTCGCTGTGAACCACGTCAATCAACGAGTTGGTATGTCATTACAACAATTCCATAACTATACATAGGTGATTTCTCGTTTGTAGTAGTGGTAATGGATTTTCTTACTTTATTTTGCTTGTAGGGGTTTTCTACTGTGGTAACACATGCATCATAGGAGAATTGAAGAGATTAGCTCAAGATTTCTCTAGGAAAACGAGTACCAAGTTTGAGTTCCACAAGGAGAATTTTTAACTTTCAGTTCTTTGAATCATCAATGCATTAATATTTGTATAACCTAGCTACTCATATTTTGAATAAATGTATTTTACTGATATATTAACAAATAAATTAGTTTAGTGCACGCAAGTAAAAATCTTCTCTGTTTTTGACGATAAAGAGAATTGAGTAAATGTGAAAATTGAATCCTAATTAATTAGCAAACCTTGTTTTAGAATTTGTCACACATGTGTCGAAGGTGATATTGGCAAAAATATAGGGAAATGAAGATATATATATATAGCCACGTTCTTGGTTATGATACAAGGAACACGATTAACTCTTGTTTGAGTTATGATCAATTCTCATGACGCTCTCACTGTGATCCATAAACATCAAGTCAAAAGAACATGTTTTGTCCTTACTAAACCAGTGATCCGGTATACCTTTGATTTCAATCTTTCTCATATCATTGCTCTGCAAATCATAAGATAGAACGTAAAAGGGAGAAACCAAATCCTCTGGTATCAAGAAAACATTGCCATTTTGAGTTGTACCACTAAACTTGAGTTTAACGTTATTGACCAAATGTAGTTGACTAGGCTGCAAAACCAGAGTCTTCATCGACCATTCCTCGTTTTCGGCATCTTCCAGTACCCGTAATTTCACAATACCCTTGCCTCTAAGATTGGTCTTGTCAAGAAAAGTTACTTTCCCACCACAATCTGTAAGTCTCACATTCTCGGTCACTAAATGCTCCTCCATGCGAGGCATTTGGATCATTTTAAACTCCTCGGATCTAACGTCGAAACTCACAACCACAGGAACATAGATGTGAGTCCAACCAAGGTAATATAAAACACCATTGATAGAAAATCCTCGTTTAACAGCAACGTGAGGAGGACCAAAGTAGTTTCGTTTCCAGGAACCCCCAGCTTTTAGGACAAAGATCCATTGCCTAGATAGTATCTTTCCCCCTTTCATTAATTTCCCGGTTGAGCAGATTACTTTGTAGTGGTCGTTAACAGGGTCGTGTCCCAAGAAGTAGGAGGTGAAGTTGGTAAACTCTTGTTTTCTTGAACAAGTGAAGAAGTTGGATTCTATGGCCGGTAAGGCCACAAGTTGTCTCGTGGCGGGGTTATAGATTCGGAGCTTTCCAAACAATTTGTACCACATGAAACCACCAAGATTATGATGGGTGTGATGGTCAGATTGTGATCAACAACAAAGGAAGTACTAGTGTCTGAAGGAGCCGATGATAGGATTACCGATTTACTAGAGTCTTTGCGGTCTGATAAACACATGTAAAGACGAGGACTAGGCCGAGCAAGGAAACGGTTACTCAAGTATTGGGAGCATATTAGAGATGAGTAGAGGTTTGAGACGCACTTGAATCTCATTAGGGATTTAGCATTGTAAGAATGTCCATCACTAAATCCATAAGAATCTCCGGCGTTTTGCCTCGTCTTCTCTTCTTCCGTTGGATCACGGCTAGATGGAAAAACAAACTCATCAATGGAGACCAGGAAAGCGTGTGAGAGAGAGACAGTAACCTCACGGTTTAGGGTTTGAAGATTGATGATTATGCAATACATATATATATATCCTATAAATCTCATGGACAAACATTATCTTATTTCCTAATTTATTTTTAAAATCAACTTAGATTTTTGTTAACATGTTATTCGTTTTCCTTTTTGAGTGATTTTTTCCAAATAATAAATCAGTTAATATCTATTTATTGATTTGTATCGTATGATGAATGTAAAATTGTTATTTAATGAAAATATTTTTTGCGAATAAAGTTTGAAAAAGGTTTACAAGCAACAGAAAAGTAGCGGACCACATTCGTCATAGGCTAGTTATTATATGGGCTAGTATATTTACTCAGCCAATCAATCTCTTCGCAGCATTTTTTGTTGCCCTAACTCGACGCTTCTTAGCGTGTGATGTGCCGCATGGACGCTTAAACACTGTAAATAAATAAAGAAACAGCGAATTAAAGATTGCATTTCATATTGAAGACTTAGACTTGAATTACGTACCTGCATTATCATCTTCATCATCTGATACACCCTCCTAAACTTATATTTTTCAGAATTTTGTGGGAGTGTTACCATATGCAGTATTTGTACAAACGTACATTGAATAGTTGTTCAGTTTCAAAGTATTACAAAATTATTCATAATGCTCTAGATGTTTGAGTACTTTTTTTTTGGTTTTAAAAAATACCAATAGGATGTAGATTCAATGATTCAAACTCGTGAATAAAATATTTATGTCTTGTTTTTATACATTTTCTCTTCTTTCAATGGTTCAACATAAAATCTTTATATGTCTTGTTTTTAATCATAAGTTTGCAAAAGATTTACAAAACATTGCAGCTTAACGAATGTCAACCAACATAACCAAACCAAAGAAAAGAAGAGTATATAGAACTTTTTATGAGATTGACTCAGTTTTTTCTTCTGCTTTTTGTTAAGTCTCTTTATGCATCTCTCATGTCACAATGGTTGAAATTGATTTTACCTTCGTAAGTTGACCTCTTCTCTTTCCCTTTGTTGGATGCTACAGTGACGACATGCATTTACCCGAGTCTGGAAAAAAAAAAAAAACACTAATGATTAAAGTAATTGTTTTCCAAATCTAAGTTTGGTTTATATTTAGTAGGAGATAGATTTTTTTCCCTCTAAACTCAATTTTTAATGATGGAAAGATTTCATGATAAAGAAATTTGTATAGATCGAATCAATGTTCACGAGGAACAATGAATCGAGATATCAACGAATCAATGTTCACGAGGAACAACGAAACGAGATTAGCTCCATGAGCAATACTACTGGAAAATCCAGAAAAGAGAACAAGAACAACAACAATTTTCTATGATTCCCAAAATCTGTTTCTTCGTTGCTTTTAAGCACTTAATCTCCAGAATTCATCTCAACCGTTCATTTGTGAATTAATCTCAACCGTCGGATCAGCCTCTCTCATTTCCTATAACAAATCCTCCCCTTCCAGAGAACCTTGTCCTCAAGGTTTGAAGCTTGCAAAAACCCATAAAAGCATAGAAGAATTCCTACGTATCTTCATCCAGAAAAACATTAGTCATCGTAACAAGCACCAACAACTCTTGAATTCAGAACATCTTCATTTCCGTAGTCATTGACTAGAGAAGAGAACTTGTATGTGCTTTCATGTACACGCATTCTCCATAAATCAGAAGTTGTCAGTATGTTCTTATTCCTATGTTCAAATACAGAATTGAAGAAGCTTGGTCTCATAGAAGTATGGTGCGTTCTTTGTATTTAAAGCACCAATCTTTGCATAACTTCCTTCCCGAAGTGAAAACCCAAATGTTGCTAACAACCCAGTCTATATGTGATTGCATCTTCATCGTTAAGCTCTGAAATGGTCTTCTATTCTTCTGAACTTGAACAGGACATCTAAAATCATATCTAGTTTTCGAAAATTTCCATATCTCGACAACATCACCAACCGAAAATGTTTCAAGACTGATATGACCAGCTGCATTTACTGGGTTAAGCAGAATGCACAACCTCCATGTCCTATAATGATTATCTTCAATGTACTTGATCCTTAGAATGAGTATGAGCTTTTTCCCGTGATTGAAGAATTCATAAAGCTTGGTATCAAAATCAAAATTTTCCTCAAGAAACTCTTTGAGCTCCATATGTGTCCATTGATGCATCAAAGATTTATTGATGATGTGGTCCACATACAAGGAACTACTTCTTTGCATCATTTTTCCAGCATCGAACAGCTTTGTTTTGCTTTCCGTAGTAACAACATAATACGTTTCCAGCCTAACATAACCACCATTAGCTAAACCAAAACGCTCATGTTCAACTCTTTTAACATGTTTAGTGGCTGTGATATTACAGAGCTCATGCTTAGTGCTTGCACGTTCTATAGCCTCTGTATAACTAACCCACCAAATCGATTTAAATTCTTGCCAACAGAAATCTAATTCTAGTTGTATCCACTCTTGTATACTATAAAGCTTCGTTATCTTCAGAACTTGACCACTAATGTGAGCTCTTCCTAACAATTCCCACTGAGCTTGTACACACACTAATCTACCAGGTTTCCATACCCGATTAGCTTGTTCACAACGACTTATCAACTTGTTCACTATGAGCTTCTTCTCGTTATAAAAAAATTCAGGAAGTTTGGTATCAACAACATATTTGGCCTCCCTTAGCTCTATGATATCAATAATGTGAACTCTTCTTAACCAGCCATTGATGTCGTACACGCAATAATCGACCAGGCTTCCATACACGATTAGCTTGTTCCATTGATAGCCCATCAATTTTCCCAAGAGTAGACGGCAAATCATCAATAGAAACCAGAGAATCCTCCGGGTATCTATAACTAGGTTCCAAAGCAGAAATTGGTACCTGAGATTCTGGAACACAAGAAGTTACCGTATGTGATTCAATAGTCTCTGGCGGTTCATACGCATGAGTGGAGTCAATATCCATAATCGTTTCTGTGTCATGACTCAATTCTTGTGGTTGAGTCACGTTAGTGTCTTGAAGCTGTGATACAACAACTGAATCGGAAAGTGACTCCTTCCCTTCAACACCAACCATTGAAGCATCCTCAAAGTCTTCTTCCGTGTCACAAGCCACTGGTTCCTCAGTTACACAAGTCTTCTTTGGATAAATGCTTTCATATAACTTGCCGAATATCAAACATTCTCCAATTGTTTGTGGCCGGAACTTCCTCACGTTCATTTGTGTATCACTTCTCAACCCTGTCACGTATACACCCACCAAATACTCATCTGACAAACTCAATCTTGTGCTAATCAACTCAAACCTTTGATGATAATCCTCAATTCCATCAGTTTCTTGCAATTGCTTCAACTCGGCTGTTGGACCTGCAAGTAATCGAATAACCTTGACCAGATCAGAAAGTTTCTTCGCTTGCGTAACCATTGTTTCCTCCAATTTGTCAAATTCCGATCCCAATTTATCAAATCGCCATCCCAGATTTTTCTCCATTTCGTGAAGAGCTTCATGAACTGCGATTTCCTCTGCGTCCTCCAATTCGTCAATCTGAGATCCGAAAGATTCTTCCCGATAATCTGCCATGGATTCCAAGGAAAGTGTAGCTCTGATACCTTTGATAAAGAAATTTGTATAGATCGAATCAATGTTCACGAGGAACAATGAATCGAGATATCAACGAATCAATGTTCACGAGGAACAACGAAACGAGATTAGCTCCATGAGCAATACTACTGGAAAATCCAGAAAAGAGAACAAGAAACGAACAAGAACAACAACAATTTTCTATGATTCCCAAAATCTGTTTCTTCGTTGCTTTTAAGTACTTAATCTCCAGAATTCATCTCAACCGTTCATTTGTGAATTAATCTCAACCGTCGGATCAGCCTCTCTCATTTCCTATAACAATTCAATCTTTTCTAAAACAATTTAAATGGTCGAAATTTTTTGATCTCACATAAAATTTTAGAAGAAAAAAACGAGTAGAACTTCTCTAATTCTAGGAAGCTAAAACGAAAAAAAAAACTAACAGCGAAAGAAACTATCAGTTTTTATCATTAGAATTAATAAATATTAACATACATCACTTGCATCACTAAATCCGATGTCGTCCAGCGGTTAGGATATCTGGCTTTCACCCAGGGGACCCGGGTTCGATTCCCGGCATCGGAGTTTTCTTTTTTTTTTGTCGTCCTTTTTTTTCCTTTTTAAAATTACTAAAATCAATTTTCCACGTAACTGATATTTTCGTAATAATAGCTGTGCTTTTACATCTTTATTAAAATTATATATATATAAGGGAAAATCCCAACAAGAACTGTACAAGGATCAAAGGCTTACAAGTTACAACAAAAAGGATACATGATTCATAGCAACTCACTTATTTAACAGAACCAATATTCCACGCACAACGCAGGGAAAAATCGAAACCTTCTATGGCGAATAAGATATACCTCCCAATTCAAAGAGCATAGCTTTACACTTTGGCAAAAAGATGCCACCAAGCATCACTAGCTCTTCCAAAGATAGCGGAGAGAGACTCTAACTGGTCTGGTTTAACGCTCTTCGATAAAAGCCGAACACAAAAGAGAAGATCCTGATAAAAACTGGGCATGACTTTTACATCTCTATTCTATTGGCTGTGCTTTTACATCTCTATTCTAGTTGCAAGCTAAAGCTACTTTACTATTTAGTTGAACTGAATTGAGAATGTAAATGAGCAGTACAAAATTGCTACAATATTGAAAATAGGAGGAGAAAAGAGTTCAACATTGTACTTACTTTGGCTTTGAGACACCTAAATAAGGAAAAACGATCTATTTCCACACAAGAAGTATGATATCTAAGCATATACTGTCCAGAATATTACCTCTGTCTATTTCCCCACAACGTATGAAATGTGCAAATATATTTCTCCACCGATTGAATTGTTCATAAACCTATATATCCACAAATCAGATTTGGATTGGTTAATGATGGTTTATTATTTTCAAATGATATCTTAACCACAGTAAACCGTATTAAGATCCGATTAAAAACCGAAAGACCCGATTACCTACAGTAAACCGATTCCGTAAACCAAAACAACAAAACTTATTATTTTTTCTTCTCTCTGAAATCAAATCCCCAAATTGACGAACCCTAGAAAAGTGTCCGTATTGGTTTTCTTCTCTCGAGATCCTCCTAGATTCGCTCTGAAATCGGAGAACAACAATCACCATTCCCGCAAGTAAGCTTCACTGACTTCTCCGTCCATTGATTTGCTTCTCTCTCACCATTGACTCCGTTTTGCTTTAGGAGCGGCGAATTCTGCAAGGCGAAGAACCGAGGAGAAATGTCGAACAAGGTATCTAACTTCTCAGATCTGATTCAACGAGTAACTGCGTCTTGTTTGTTACATCCACTCTCCGCCGGACGGCAAGATCTCGCCGGAAACCGTCGCGGAGAGTACGATTCCGAGGAAGAAGATGAAGTTGAAGAAGAAGGAGAGATTCAATATGAAGATACATTGGAGAAGGAGAATGGTAAAGACGAGGTGATTAGGGTTAAGAGTAAGAGTGGAGTGAGTGTAAAGACGGTGGAGGATATGGAGATGGTGATGGAGGAAGTGTTTACAGCGGCTTCAGCTTTCAAGAGAGCTTACGTGGCGCTTCAAGAGGCGCATTCGCCGTGGGATCCGGAGAAGATGCACGACGCTGATATGGCTATGGTGGCTGAATTGAGAAGGATTGGTTCATTGAGGGAGATGTTTAGGAGGATGAGAAGTGGTGGTCGGAGGAAGAACGATAGTGGTAGAGGAATGTTGAGAGAGGTGGTTGCGCCGTATGAAGCCGTTGTGAAGGAGTTGAAGAAAGAAGTGAAATTGAAAGATATTGAGATTGAGAATTTGAAGGAGAAGGTTAAAGTTGCTACTAACATGGCTAATGGTAATGGAGGCAAGAAACACCGATTGCTTTCTAGCAGGAAAGTTAACTTCAGCACATAAGGTCACTCACTCACTCACTCTTCTCTTCTTTGATTTGAATCCGTATTGTAACATTTGTGATTGGAATATGAACAGTTGCTGTGTCTCCCGTACCGGAGTTGTTCGAGATGACGATGATTCAAGTGAAAGAAGCATCAAAGTCTTTCACAGGGATTCTATTGTCTCTAATGCGAGCTGCGCATTGGGATATTGCAGCTGCTGTTCGTTCCATTGAATCGGCTTCAGCTGCATCAGACGGTGGAATGTCAGCTTCTGCGTTAGCGTCGTCTGTTCAGTCCTCTGTCCCGAACCAGCACGCGAAATTCGCTCTGGAGTCTTACATCTGCCGAAAAATCTTCCAAGGATTCGATCATGAAACGTTTTACATGGATGGAAGCCTCTCTTGATGGAAGCCTCTCTTCTCTAGGGTTCTAGGGTTCGTCAATTTGGGGATTTTGATTTCAGAGAGAAGAGAAAATAATAAGTTTTGTTGTTTTGGTTTACAGAATCGGTTTACTGTGGGTAATCGGGTCTTTCGGTTTTTAATCGGATCTTAATACGGTTTACTATGGTTAAAATGTCATTTAAAATAATAAACCATCATTAACCAATCCAAATCCGATTTGTGGATATATAGATTTACGAACAATTCAATCGGTGGGGAAATAGATTTGCACATTTCATACGTTGTGGGGAAATAGATAGAGGTAATATTTTTGGCAGTATATGCTTAGATATCATACTTCTCGTGTGGAAATAAATCGTTTTCCCCCTAAATAACAAAGACATTGCAAATTTTATCATAATTTTACAAGACCCTTGATATGATTCTCCTAATCACATGATTGACATAAACCAAATACTTCGAAATAAGGCAGTCGCAGACAAAGAGAATTTAATCGGTCTGTAATTCTATTTGTTGTTCTCCATTGAAACCTTTGAGGGCAAGAGAACTTGAAACTAAACTTGTTCTACACTTCTAATCCCTGCATTCTTGTCAAATTCATCTGAAGGAACAACATCTGCAATAATCTTTTCTTGACCACGCCAAAGAATCTGGTAAAAATGTAAACATAGTTTTGTGTCAGTCCAACCGAGACCATGTTATGAAAAAAAAACACGATGATGATTATTCTTTCCTAACAAAGACCAACTTTCTGATCAAGAACCAATAGGCATCCAACTGGATACATTGAACTTTTTTGTACTCAGCCAACAAATCTCAAATATCTTTGATGAACTCTAATCCTAAAGGAAGCGAAAAAACGAAGTGATATCAAAACTAGAATGTGTCAATAACATAAATATTTATCATCTAAGGGTGATTTTCTCATAAAAACACTTGTGGTATTGGCTGTAAGTTGAAGGATTCTGAAAACATATTCATCATTAAGCCAAGTGAAACATTATGAACAGGCATAGGCAGGCTTTCTAAGATGAGGCTCGTGTATGAAAGAGAAATAAAGAATTGGTAGTGTAATTGCCATTTGCTGACACTGAAGAGGGACACTAAAACTGCGGATTACTTTACAATGATGACGAATTATCTCAATCTATTACTACGTCCATATGAAAATCAACATAGCAATTTACAATGCCCTAAACTTACCCTGTCAATGACTCCAAATTCTTTAGCTTTTGGTGCATCCATGTAATATGGCCTTCTCATCACGTTAGCTACAGTCTCCACGGACTAAATAACACATTAGAACGATTTTCAATTTTTTTTTTTGTCGAGATTTTCAATTAGCCATACAGTTCCATTCAAAGCTAAGAGCAAAGTGAAAGAAAATATTTTCCACTCACATTCCCAGTGTGCTTTGATAGTAGTTCGACAAGTATATCCCTGTTTGTTATAACCTGCAATTGCAACCAGAAACGTAGGAGATGAAATCAAACTCAGTTTCTTCACCACATGAAAATGAAAACAGGGATGAATGAATAAGCAAAACATCATGAAAAATCTCAGTTGTAACTAAATTTCCAGGACACAAAGTGTGCAGAGGGAACATCAAACCTCTTTGGCACGAATCAGGACATCACTGGCAGGCATCAACCCAGAAGAAGGTACACGAGGTTGCTGAATCATTGCTGTAACATATTGAATCAAACATTTGAGCAACTCAGTAAGAATGAGCACTCCATTTGACCAGAATGCACTAATAGTTTACCTTTGGCATGTGGCATCATAAACCGTTTACCCTTGGTGCCCGCTGAAAGTAATAGACAGGCCTGACCTATGGCTGCTCCCACACATACTGTATGTACCTGCACAAACAAAAACCAAAGCTACTCACACAACAAACACACTTGGGAGAGAAAAAGTGCTCATCTCGATACTTATTCAAGTAACCTAAGTAGCTTCTTCTATCATGGCTTATTACTTATATGTTTGCATTTCAAAAACGTTACCTCGTTTTTAAGTTGCATCAAAGAATCATAGATCGCAAAACCTTCTGATTCCATTCCAACCTAACATTGTTCACTGAAGTCAGAACCAACGAGAAAAACGGTCCAAAAACATTCACAAAGCTTTCGAAACTCACAGTCTCGCCATCATCACGAGTAGTCCCTGTAGAATTGATGTAAATGTAAATAGGTGCCTTTGGATCAAGCCACTGAAGATACATTAACTCCGCAACAACTAGCTCCGTCACCGCCGGTACCAGCTACAAACAAAATCAGTCAGTACAACAACATTCCTTTATGAAGTCTCTACCAAAAACCCATAGAGAATCCACAGAACATACAGGCATTCCAATGTAAACAATTCTCCCGTCAAGAAGCATAGAAGGTAAGTCCGGTGGTGGAGTTCTTGGTCTATGCTCGTTATAAGCCACTGATCTCTCAACCTAATCACAACCAGTAGATTCCATAAACTTATCAAATCATAGCTTAGAATCCATCAGGTAGAGATCGGAATTGGAAGAGAAGTGGTTTACCTGAGCAGGAGAAGACATGAGCTGAGGTGAATCGAAGATATCGAGATACGGCGGAGTATCAGCGTTAACTGGCCGATTAAGAAGTATCTCCGGCGATGTAACGGCAACGGAAGCTAGCGTAGAGAGAAAAGGATCGTTAGGGTTAATCGGAGGCATAGGGATTTTAGCAGATGCTTTGGCGCGAAATACATAGCGAAAGCTCTTCGAGTTTCTTCTTCCACCAGATGAATTCAATGATAGAGAAGGAGGATGAGAAGAAAACGAAGAAGAGCGTAGTAGAAGAGAATTCATTGGTGCTTGTAAGCAATACGCCATTGAAGAAGAGCTCTTTTGAAGTACGCAAGGTCGTGAAAATGGACTCGTTGGAGAAGAGAAACCAGATGATTTTTAGCGGATGCTTTGGGAGAGGTGAGAGACGAAATAACGGGTCCGGGTTTCGGGTTGAACTGGTAAAGTCCGTGTACTCGGATATCTTGGCCCAGGCCCAGTACTAGCATTACACTGAGCTTTTGGACTAAACTTGTATTTTCAGAATTTTGTGGGAGAGTTATTCTACTCCTTCTACCATATGCAGTTTCAAAGTACTATTACAAAACTATTCATAATGTATTAGATGTTAGAAAACTTGTTTTTATACATTTTCTCCTCTTTCACTTTTTTTTTTTGTTTTCCTCTTTTCAATTTTTTGGGATATTGAACTGAGTTTTTTTCGAATTTTTGTGTAATTTTTTACAATGATGGCCTTATGGGAGCTCGACATAAACTGAGTTTGGATTTGCATGACGAAGAATGGGAGTTGTTGAACTAATATGTTTGTCGTTGAATCCATTGACGTTGGTTTTTGTTTTATACTCCATCTCCGATGTCATTGGTTTTTTTTTTTGTAGTCCATCTCTCACGAGCCACCGATGGAGTTAAAATTTGGAGTATATGGAAAAAATTGATAAGAAAAAGAAAGAGATTATTTCGTACTGATCGAAAGAGAAAGAGATATTGCCATATATTCCTGTGTATTTACACAAATCAAATCCTAGTGTATTGATTAAAAAGAGTTTTTTTTGGACGTGCGTATGGGCGGTTTCGGTTCGGTGTTTCGGTTTTTCGATTTTTCGGTTTTAGGAAAAAGGGGTTCATATAGGTATAATACTAGTTTCGGTTCGGTATCGGTTTTGGTCGGTTCGGTTTGATAATAATGAAGTCTATGTAATAACCAAAATATATTGGGTTCGGTTTGATTATGAGTATTACCCCAAACCCGAAACCAAAACCAAAATGTTACGAACCCATTCAACACATTTAAGGTTTCACCTAAGACGTCAACATATTTAAGTAAAACTAAAATATCTTTATCTATGAAACTCAAACATAGTATGATAGTATCAAATCAAAGTGAAACTGAAACATGACAAATGTATTAAACTAAAGTGAAATCAAAGTCTATTTGACATTTTGGTGATGTCGTTTCTAAATATGATCGGTCTAATGTTTATAATGTTGAGATTAAATGTGACTAATATATATAATGTATATAATGTTTTGGTTTTATTCGGTTTTGATTTTGGTTATTAGTCGAAACCGAACCCAAACCGATACCTATGGACTAATATTCAAGATGACCAATAGGTAGTGTATGTAGGTTATAGACCTAACCGATACCTATAATATCGGTTTGGTTTGGTTCGGTTATGGGTTTTTATGCCCACCCCTAGTACTTATGATGGAAGTATGTGGGGTTAAAATCACCCCTTAATATCATTCTCCTAATCACATGATTGATATAACCAAGTGGTTTGAAACAAGGCAGTCGCAGCCAGAAAAATAAGAGCAGTATGAAATTGTTATACAATATTTAAACAGGAGGAGAAAAGAGTCCAACATTGTGCCTAAAGTTGTGGTATGGAATTGGCTGTAATATGGAGGATGATTCTAATAGTAGTCGTTCAAATTTTTAACGAATCGAATAGAAAAGACACAAAATTATTAAACAATATTAATAAATTATTTATTGAGAATCCTAAAATCTAAATGTTTGGATGAGGACCTTACATTATTACAACAAGACATAAACTAATTACTCCATAAAAGCTTTTGAAGGATGAAATAAATGACAATGTGCGTAAATATTTTACTAATTCTTCTTGTAGTGTTTGTTATTATCAACCATTGATTGAGATGAGGAAGCTTGTTTCTCGAGAGCGTTGAGTAGTCTTTTAGTCAAATCCTAATTTTCACAAAAATATAACTAACATACTCTAAATAACCGAAATATATATGTATAAAGTTAGTCAACCAAAAGCTAATTACCTTTCTATATTTTTCGGTTGCTTTGGATGCTTCTTTAATACGAACGATTTCAGCCTTAAGTTCGTCTGAAATCTCACCATTTTCCTTCGTAGTAGGATCGTATGATTTAAGCAGACAATTGAGTAGTTTTATTTGCAAATCCTAAATTTTCAACAAAGAATCTGTTTACATTTTGTAATCACACGCGAAAAATAAAGAAACAAAATATATATTAAGTTGTTCTACGAGTATTAAAATGAACATTTTACCTTCTCATTCTTTTCATTCATTGCTGATACTCTTTGAACAAGATCTATATCAGCACCAAGCTCAAGAATTTCAGCATCTGTAAGAACCATTTCTTGATTTCTTGACTTGATCCTAATATTTCTTTGCTCTTCTCTTTGGTTCTTGTTAATGATTGGTCCTCAATTTATATAAAGATCTGTGGGTCAAATAAGTGAAATGCAATACCTTACGTATTTACGTGTTGATGTTGTTCTTCCACACGAGTAATTAATATATTACCTTTGAGATATATGGGTCAAATGATCATTTACAATGTGTACTACTCTGTCCGTTCCTTATAGATAAATGTTTAAAGTTGTTCACACGTATTAAGATAATGCATTGATTTCTACGAAATACAGTTTTCAATAAATTTTAACCAATAGTGTTTGAGTACTTGTCTTGAAGTTTGTAAAAGTGCATAAAAAACAGTAAAAACTCTATTTTTGTTAGTTTTTATTTTAGGAACAGAGGGAGTACTAAATTTGAATGTAAGTTTCTCTTTATTTAGATCAACACACAATATGAGAGTTGATGTGTCGTTTACGACTTCACGTAATCATCGATTAACTGTTGATGTATAATTTGGCTAAAATTGATTAGTTGGTATATGAAATAGATAATCTTAATAGTTTGAATATATTTTAGCACAACTCTCAAATTTGGATATGAAACAAATTTATTCAAAAAAGACGAAAATCCGCATTTGAAGACACGATGATGTGCTTTATTTCATTTTTTCATAATTTCGTTGCAAGTTTTGCATCATTGTGATTGTGAAGAAGAATGTGGAAAGTCTTTGATTTAGCTTTTTTTCTTATGTAGGACAATTTTCTTGAAATGTTAAACCTGCTATATATCGAGTATTTGCATTAGCTGACAAATATAAAGTATTTAGACTAAGTTCTTCTCTTGTCACGAACCCTTTCTCATTTCCATCGGTTGTTTCAAATAACAAACAGAAAAATTGTAACTGTTTAGAAGATTTTATTAGCGAGCGCGATTATACCACTCTTCCAACCATAGTTGTGATAGTTTAATGTAAAGATATGGAAACGGCCAAGAGAGAGGTCCTTGGCTTCTAAAGAAACAATAACAAACCAAGACAACTAAAACTCGAAAGACATATGTTATTGATCATACATTCGAGAAGACAGTAGAGATAAACCAAAATCCAAATCACCAGAGGCTCTTGAGAAGCATGAGACAATTTGGAACACATAAGTTCTCTGTTCCCACTCACAAGTTTTCCTTTTCAATCAGATCTCACCTGTCAAAACAAAATTTGTAATATGGTTAAGTATGGAAG
Source organism: Arabis alpina (assembly GCA_900128785.1). NCBI lineage: Eukaryota > Viridiplantae > Streptophyta > Magnoliopsida > Brassicales > Brassicaceae > Arabis > Arabis alpina. The sequence goes on from LT669788.1 coordinate 5,544,494, forward strand.
ACATGATAACACAAATACATATTATTGCTAAGGCACTCGATATTTCATGCGACGTAAGACGCATATACACCAGGGACTGAGAGTCAGATTTTAGACTTACGGGCGAAACTGGAGAACTTGACCTTGATCTTGATAGAGACCTTGAACGGGACCTGCGGAAGGACCCAAAACCCTGTCAGAGTGGCTCAAAGAAACCATTTAATGACCGTTTACCATCTGGTCTCGAGAGCTTAAGTGTTGGTCTAGGGAAAAACTCAACATAGAATTCAGCACATATTGAGGAATCAGATAAATCACAATTCAAAAAGTCACGATCAGATCCTACAGCTGATACGCGCGAGTACCAGACCAGACCGAATAACAGTTTAAGTTCATGCTAATCCAGCTTTGAGTCCATCTAGATGACCCATCAAGTCCCTAAGAACCAGTCCCCAGCTCGCCGCAGTGAGCCAGATCTAGAAAACAAACAAGGCAAATACAATTGTTGTAATCACTCTAAACAGTCAAGGACACCTTAGAAAATCCAGATTCATATCTGCCCTTCCAATAGAAAACATCTTTTTTACAAAAGAAAACTTCTAGCTGGGTGATCTCAGTGATTAATTCACTGTGGCTTGACAAAGTTGAGAGTAAAATCTTATCTGAAGGAAAACATCCAGAAGAGAACGACACGAAGAGAAAGGACATGACTTATGAGCAGCTCTGTTAATAACTTGAAGCATATAAAAACATTCAAGTTGTGAGGAACGAAAAGGAACTCTGGAAAACCCAAACGATGAAGTAACCTTCACCGGAGGGTCGTGTGACATAGAAAACCTCAACATAGATTAATCCCGCCATCAAGGACTGAATATCAGGTAATATAATTCATGGGAAGACAATCAAGTGACAATCCACTAGTCCTACTAACAAATAACTAGGCAGGGAAAAAGGGTCAAACAAATTCAACTGTGTGCAAGAACAACAAAAGGTCCTTAGTTGTACATAATAAAGTCAGTGAGGAGTTCAATAAGCAAGACCTAGCAATTCATACTTAATGAGGTATAAAGATATTTGATAATGATATAAATGAAACACCCATACCATGAGACAGAGCTATATGGTGAACGAGAACGAGAAATGGACCTTGCACGCGGGGTAACAGATCTAGCAGGTGTCACACTGCATTACATTTCAAAGATACAATCCTCATAAATAAGGTTGAGCAGTAACAATGCCTTTTGTTTGTTTAATTCATGGAAAATAAAGTTAAAAACCAAACCTCCTGCTTCTGCTACTATAGCTATAGCTTCGACCACGGCTCCTACTCCTGCTTCTAGAATAATATCGGCTGCGACTCACACTCCTCGACTCATATTCTCTCACCTAAACAGTAAAATCAGAGATGACTGCATATCCATCCAATGAAATGACATAATCAAGAAAGGCAGTACAGCATACCCGTATATAAGCTCTAGAGAAAGCATTTCGAAACTCAGAGTCGTCAAGTTTCCTTATCTGTTAAACATAAGGGAGCATCACAGATCCAAAATTGGCATTGAAGAAGATAAAAACGTTACGAAACATTTTCGTTGAAAAGTTGTACAACTTACCGCATACTTCATATCATCATAGTTGCTATAATCCACAACTCCAGAGATTCCTACAACAATAATATGAACGAGTCAAGTAGTTAGGATGCCTAAAACCCAACATAAACACCTTAATCATGAATCAAATCTGTTCTCTTTCACAAGCACTAAGTTACAAAAACATCTATGAGAAGTTTCTTTTAAACAAATAGAATGTTGACTCACCTCCACGGTCACGAAAAACATCAGAAAAGACTACATCTCCAGCTTTACGCATGTGATCCTAATCGCCCATACATAGCAAATAACATCAATCCAACATGAAATAGATAACCAACATAAGAAAAGACTATATAGTATCTCCTTACCTTAAGATCTTGCCACGAAGCAGACGGTGGTAATCCCGTCACAAGCACTGTATAATGTTAGCAACATAAAAGTTTAGTAAAACGAGTTTTCGAATCCCAAACTTCAGACAACAATGGAGAACGAGTCTACAAACCACGATAGTCAGACCGTCTTGAAGGTACACGGCTCCCACTGTACCTATCCACTGATGATGAACCTCCTTTACGACCATGTGCAATCTCAACCTATAAACATCACACAACACAAACATAACATCTTCATAACACACCTAAACATCACACACAACACAAAAGATAACATATCTTCATAAGAAATCAGAGAAAATCAATGCTTTTACTAACCCGTAGTCTACACCCATCAAAATCATATCCATCTCTTCCACGAATCGCATCGTCTGCATCACGAGGATCTTCAAACTACATCAAATTTACACACTTTTCATCACTCAAATACGCAAATTCAAAACCCTAATCAGCTAGAATCAGAAATATACCTCAACAAAGGCATAACCAGGAGGTCTCGGTGGAATCTTCAAATCAATATCAACAATGGGTCCATACTGAAAAACGAAGATAATACATAATCACCGATCATAATCGTAACCCAAAACATAAAAACCTAAACTTTTTTCGTTACAAGAACAGAGGATTTTGGAAACCTTGTAGAAGAGATCTTCAACTTCTCTCATTCGAATATCTCCAGGTAAATTCCCAACGTATATCGTACGATTCCATCTGCTACTAGTCATGCTCGGAAACCTCAAAATCGAAATTTTGATAAGAAGAAATCAATCCACTAAAAAAATATTTGAAACTGAAACAGAGGAGAGAGAAGAAAGCGTTAGATTGTTCTGGAAATTTAATCTTGTGCATCCGCGTGTAAAGTGGTATCATGCATCTAAACATTTTCAGCCGTTCGATTGGATTTCTAAAAGATGGATCAAATCATAAATTGGGTTATTTCGGTTTAATCGAATCAGACAATAACCAATTTCGGTTTGGTTCAATCGAATTCCTAGGTTTTGTGAAACGGTGTCGTTTTGATACTAAATCGGAGTATTTTTTATCGAGAGAAACATTCTCTCTCATTCTCGGCTCCGTTACCTCTCAAATCGCAATCGCCGTTTATCTCGCCGATTCCGTTCAGACAATTTCTTCCGTCACGTGACACTGTCGCCGATCTCACTCACTCCGTAAGTTCCTGTTCTGGTCCGTTTTGTTGTTTATGTTTTTTTTTGGTTTTCGATTTGAAAGACTTGAAATTCCTATTGGGAGAGCTAATTTCTGGTGCTTACATAATTGTAGTGGGTTTATTGGTAATGACAGTAAGTTGATGTTTACTTGCAGGAAAGAAAGTGTTGAGATTATTCGGTTGGACCCTTGTCCAAAGATAATACCTTTTCGTCGAACATGTTCAGGAAGTAAGATTCTCTCTCTGTTTCTACTTTCTACTTAATCGATTATTTTCATCAAAACACTAGCTTTGTGAGTTCTATTGAGATTGCCATTTTGTAGCTACAATTGTTAATCACAGTTTGTTTATGTGATGGTAATGTCAATGTGGATGTTTTGTTCATTTATTGGCTACTAGTTATTCACATTGTTGGTACTTAGGTTTCTGATTTGATTGCTTAGAATAGTCTTGGTTGTTAAATATTTCTCCAAGGCAGAAGGTTGTAGTCTTTGGAGATGGCTTTGGTATGAAATGTTTCGGTAGTGTTGCTCTTTGATTTATCAAAGAATTTGGATCATGGTGGAGATTTTGGGTCTTGATTGGAAACTCTTAACTATCATCACAAGTTTTGTTTTATCATCTCCTAAAGCATGCTTACACCTTCCTATTGAGAGTCTTTTGTATAAATTATATATCTCTACTGCAATCAAGTCTAATTAGGCATAGACAGGCTTGGCAGCTTGTTGATCTATTTGTTATGCCAGTATGTCTATGCTCACTATTTTTAACTTTTAGGTTTTGTTTGGAGGAGATTTCATCACAGAACCAAGTAAAGGCATCTGTTCAACGTAGGATTCGCCAGAGTATTCAAGATGAGGTATACCTGTTCTTTCATTTGTCATTTTTATCCCTTCTTAAACCTTTTATGATTTTGTGTAGTTTGTTAGATAATAAAGATGTTATTATGTAAATGTTGCAGTACCCGGGACTTGAAACAGTGATGGAGGATTTACTTCCCAAAAAGTCTCCTTTGATCGTAGTGAAGTGGTTAGTATTTAGTAACATAACAAACTCATATATCAGTGCTATGTTTTCTCATTTTTCTTTTACCACTTACAGTAGTTCTGACTATATCTCTCGTGCAGCCCGAACCATCTGACCCTAGTTGTTGTCAACAATGTCCCGCTCTTCTTCTGTATCCGTGACGGGCCATACATGCCAACACTGCGGCTTCTTCATCAATGTAACATCACTCTTCCTTCACACTATTAATGCTATATGGTCGTGTATATCTGGGTGTTTATCCTAACAAATCATAGAATCACCTGTTAGTAGAACTTGGTTTAAGTAAGTATTGCATATAGCCGAATAGTGAATAGTATGTCCGATGGTTAAGAAGGTCACATGTTTGAATGTAACCAATAGAAAGAAACTTGGATATTTATCAGTTAGCCGAGAATGTCAATTTGGTATATGAACGTTTGGAGTTTTTGCAGACCCGAACATAATGAAGAGGTTTCAAGTTGATAGAGGTGCCATAAAGTTTGTTTTCTCTGGTGCAAACATAATGTGTCCTGGTCTTACATCCCCTGGAGGCGTTTTGGATGAAGAAGTCGATGCTGAAAGGCCAGTGGTATGAACAACAATACTCTTTTCTTGTGACGCTATTTTGTTAGTTTCTGCTGATATTAAACCATGAATCTGTATTTGTTTAGGCCATATATGCAGAAGGAAAGCAACATGCCTTAGCAATAGGCTTCACCAAAATGTCAGCTAAGGACATGTAAGTTATTTTTTCCCCTTTATACTATTCTGTCTTCATATTTAAGCCAAAGTACAGATTCTTGGGACTTTATGATTTCCCTTCTTTCCTTTGATGCACATACCTGACCAGGCTATTTGGCCGCCTTTTGTCTGTTGGCGCATAGATTTAGCTTTTCTTTGCAAAAAATTTCCTTCACAGTCGCAACTTGCGTGTAGAAATCAAGTTTTGGTCTCTGTGCTAGTTTAATTGTAGTGGTTTTCTGTCCCGGTCTATGCGTAGTTATATTCCTTATTACTTATTCACTGTGTATGTGCGCAGCAAAAGCATCAACAAAGGAATCGGAGTGGACAACATGCATTACCTCAACGACGGTCTCTGGAAGGTATTTTCGCTTATCTACTCTTTCTAATGTCAAGCGATCTCATCGGGGTTTGAATCGATTTTGGAGAAGACAAAGCAAAAGTTTCTAAACTTTGTATTCCCTGTTTTTGAAATATGTCTGTAGATGGAAAAACTAGATTGAAGACGAAGTCGAAATATCAATGTGAATCACTGTTGGGGAGAGATTATTATGATCTCCTTTTTGTGTTCTCTAAACTTCTGGAGCTTTTGTCCGGATCAACCTTAGCTTTTGATTTGGTCTGTTTTAAAGTACTTGATGTTACATCAACCTTAGTTAAGGTAACAGTTTCAAATTCACCATTTTGCTATAATCATCGGCTTTACGCCTCTACCATAACCAAGCCTGCACATCCTATTCTCTTATGACTAACTTTTGTCAACCATACATTTGTATTAAATTGAAAACTCTAGTAACTTAGTTCGGAAAGATCTAGCTTAAACTTAACTAGCTAAGCAGTCAGCTCTAACATTAAATTTAAACCTATGGAAGCTTAAAGGAAAGCGTAACATAACGAAAAGTCGAAAATGATCACAAATTGAAATAAATTCATCCATAAAAAATTAGAAAAAACAGGTCACAAAAAATAGGAAAAAAAAAAACAAAATACAATCATGTGTGATTGAGAATCATCAATTTTGGTCTGAAATAAATATGAGTAAATTCTCCTTACTGAACATCCTAGGAATAGATTGTATTAGTGTTTGTTAGTATGTCATCATCAAAAAATTAGAGTAGTACATATCAAAAGCTATTAAAGACTAAAACGAACTACGAAAAGTATGGCACATAATTAAAGAAAAGTACTACTACATACTATTACAAACGTGCTTGCACGATAAGTTTTTAAAATTACCAAAATACGCCACTTGCATGAGATTAGGTGACACCAAAAATTCGACATGGGTGCGTGTGATGTAACAATGTCCTCATACTCATGTTATGCCAATTGCAATTTGCAAATGACGACATTTTACAAACGCATTAATGTACAAAACGTCTTTTCATCATTTCACTCTCAAGTAAAACATGGAAAACAATTTCTTTCATTATCTACTACTTTTTGCAAATTATTTTCATTATTTTTCTTGTTACATACGCAGCCATGGTTTAAGATTCGAATGATTGATGATTACATATAATGACATAAACAATGCTAATCAGGTCTTTGTTTATTATGGATTTAGTTTGTGTCATTTTAAAAATAAATTGACAGAGATGTTTGAACAAATATCTGATTCTTCTTTTGTCAAATATATGACAGAGACTGCATTTTACAATAATTAGCCATGCGAACCCAAAATTTGACAATTCGTGGTCTCATTTGTCAGATGACAAGTCGTGGTCTAAATGCTTAGTAATATATAAATTCCAATCATTAGTTTTGTCATCTTACATTTTTCACCCAAACTAAACACAATTATCAGTTTCGCATTAATCCACAATGTTATGTTTTATACCTCAACCTGTCCCAATCGATCACTTATTTTACTACCAAACCATCCATATATTTTCTCATCTATCACTTTTGACCCAAACTAAACACAATAGTCACCTTAAACCCTAAAAATTTAACAATTAACACTCATCTTAGGGTTTAGGCCTCACTTCAATACCATCAATTACAATCCCACATTTCAACTGATAGCCTTTAACCTCGGTTAGACTCATAACAACCTCATTGTCAGCTTCTACTCCGGTTTCGAATTCTCCAAGCTCTATCTCCAGCCACCCGTCGTCTCTCGCCTCCGGTCCTCTCCTCCGGTTCCCGACAACTTCCTCCGTCGACATCCTCTGCTCTCTCTGCCCGTAAAACAACCGCTCCATTTGTTGTTTCTTGTTATCCAAGCAACTTAGATAACTTGTTCTTATTTTCTTTTCACCATTTCCAACTTTTATCCAAGTCTCTGCCGCAACTAAGTCTAATCCATATGCACGTGACGTCACTTTCATAATCAGATAAGCTCCGTAATTTGTGTTCGGTGATAAAACTCCGGTTTGGATTTTTCCCTTTATTTCTAACCAATCCGTCATTATAAGTTCCACTCCTTCTGAAAATCTATTAATACAAAAATTAAACATTAAAATCTCCACCGTTTATGGAGGCTTAGCTAGGCGGACGCCTAGAACGCTTTTTAGAACATTGCTTGTTTCACAACAATTATATACTCCTTCAGTTTCAAAATATAAGATGTTTTAGCTAAAAGCGCGAATATTAGGAAATTACTTATCAAAATATTTGATAATGACCTTGAATCTGATCGATGTTTCCAAGACCAGTAATGTCGTTGATCACTCCAAGTTATAGAAAGATCTCTTGGTGATAAAATATACGATATTTTCCCGGATAGTTTATCGATCTTGAAAAACTGAAATTTTATAAAAAATTCTTGTCTTTTTAATAAAAATTCAAGAAAGTGATTATCTAATTTAAGAAAAAAAAGATGGAACCTTTCTGCCATTATCAATGAGTATAGATTCACAAAGACATCGATATAGCTCTTTTTTGGAGGAGAAACTCCGATGATCGGTCGATGTAGAGATCAAGAAGCTATAATCGGACGGTAGAAACTTCTCCCAGACGAAATCAGAGTCTCCGGCGACTCGGAAAACCGAGGAGACGGAAGACGAAGAGAATGTATCGGCTGGAGTTGTGAAGGAGAGGATATTAGCAACGCATGCTTCTGGTAACATCATCATCTTTCTTCAGAATTCAAGATTTGTTATTGATATTATTGACTCTGTTTTGTGAAGTAAAAATGTTTTTGGAGATGGAAACGGTGACCGATGAGTCACACCTATATAATAATAATATGCTTGGTGTCTTCCTAGCTTTGTCTATTTTAGACCAAATGGCCCATTTGAAATAATGATATTTTTGCCTTCTTGGAAGCACAAAAGGTTTGGTGGTTTTTGGCCAAGAAATGATAAGTTTGTTCTATGAAAAGATAAGTTTGTCTTCTGTATTTTTGCCTTTTAGTTTTATTTCCAATGACAAGTATATTTTCAGGAACTTTGTTTCCGACAAATGTTTAGTATGTGTTCTGTATTTTTAGGCATATATCACTCTACTATCATACTTTTAATTTTTTATGACAATTCTGTACTTAATTTCCGACAAATATCACTTGGAATTTGTTCTTTGAAAACATAGTTTGTGTGCTGTATTGTACGTTTTTGGTTTATATCACTATATTGAGAAATACCACCATTGTAGTACTTTTGCCAGTGAAATACCTTTTCAGGTTTTGCTTGACAAATAAAACTTCAAGTTTAATGAAAAGTTTGCTTGGATAACACAATTTTTAAAACGATAAAAATCACAAAACCAAGAATTTTCAAGGTCACATAAAAAGATAGGACCTAAATGAACTCAAATGAATGGGTGCAATAGGATTAACAATAACCAGATATGAATTCTACTTACAACTTGGAAATTCCTGTTAGTATATATTAGCGATTCCCAAACAAAACCAGATTCCATCAAAGGTAAATTGGTCAGCAGAAGCCAAGAACACAAATCAGGCAAATCTTAAACAATGGATAAGAATTGGATCTACTCTCTCTCTCTCTACAAACATTTGCATACACTTCTACTATTACTGCTACTTCTCCAATCAATGCCTGGGAATAGAACACAAAACCAGGCTACCTCGCAGCACACAAGAAACAAGAAACATGCGAATATCTTACTGGATATTGTTGATTTCTTTATAGCAAAAGTGTCTTCAAGCTTTCACTGAACCTTTGCTCGGTCTTTTTCCTTCCATGGCGTCTTTCTTTTTCTTGCATGTTGTGCATAGGAAAGGACCATCCCATCGGGTAGATGCTGAGGAGATGATAGGACCACCGTTGCTTGATAAATCTTCAGCCGGAGATTCATCTGTTTGGCATACAGCACATTTTAAGAGTCCATTGTCTGTATCCGAGGGAAGATTCTTTCCCAATCTACATTTCAAAACACCGACAAAGAGTGATAATCAGTATACGAAATTCTCAGTTAAGCCCTTAAACATGGATACAAAATTCGGCTAGACAATTACCTATCTGCAAGCACAGCAGAACCTTCTTCAAACAATTCTTCTACAACTCCAACAGAAGAAAGCTTGTTGCCGTTTTTGTTGTTGGAATCTGTATGATTTTTCCAGGAAAGAAATGAAGTGAATGTGTTCTGCTTCTTTCTAGGCGTTGGAGCCACGGTAAGATGATCGGATGGAACTATGTCAACAACCACACATGTAGTATCATCCTTCAACCCTTTTGTTCGCAATGCTTCCTGAAAAAACATATGAATTAGAGAATAAGAGGAACCTAAACCAGAGGAAATACATGATTAAATCAAGTGGGGTTGTTAACCAACCTTAACAACAAGTTTAGCAGCAAGCTCAGCAGATAAACCACGACAAGCTTTGGCAGCAATATCAGAAGCCAGTATATCCCATATACCATCTGAAGCTATAATGAGTCTCCCTCCAGCCTTTGAAAGCTGAGTGTACAAAACAATACATTTTGTTCAGAGTCTGATATAAGCATTGATGAAAAAAGCAGCAAGGGGAAGGGCACTTACTTTCACTTGCTTAACGTGCGGTATTGGAACTATAAATTCTCCCACATCGGTATCACCAATGGACCTCGAAAGACACAAACCACCAGGCCAACATCGAAGTGGTCCGACCTATTGCATCATCAGAATGAAAAGCACATTAATATCATGCCAAATCCAAGAACTATCACACATTACAAATCCAAATCCACCACAGATAATTACTGATCATACCTCATTGCCACCAAAAACATTGAGCCTTCCGACCTCACCTCCACTGGCAGTTATGCGTTCTCTCTCTTCAACATTCTCTTCTAGCCTATGATCGACCGTCAGTAGAGATACCACACCACCTTGGGTGTCTAATATGCAGCGTGAGTCGCCAACAGAAGCAACAGTGATTGTCCATCCATCAATTATAACAAAAGTCACCGTTGTTCCCGAAGTTTCCCCTGTAAGCACAACAACTCTTCAACGGTTAGAGCATGCTTGAAAAAAAAAAACTCGAAAGGTAAAGCCTTTAAACAATGACCTCAACCTTTCTGCTGGAATTCAATGTCGGTTTTCACAAATCCTGCAACTAGAGCCCTAGGCAGAGCTTGAAGCCATTCTTCCCTACTTGCACCTTGAGGAATTGCACTCACCACATTGTCCAAAAGACGTTCCTTAGTATAAATAGCAGCTGAATTACCATTGTGTCCATCAAATATCTGCATACAAAACCAAGAAAAGGTATTAAAATGTGAGCTTTGAGTTTAGAGAAACACTATGCCTCTACAAGCGAATGTTACCCCGAAAACTGAAAAAGCCGATGATGGATCACCAGGTACTCTCTCACAATCAGTTTTGATCAAAAAGTAATCCTCTCCTTTCTTAGCAAGAGCAGCTTGACCATACTTAATAAAAGGCTTCTCTACTTTCTCGCTCCTTAGCTCTCTACCAAGCAGAGTTGCAAGAGGAACAAGCGAGTGTTTCGTCCTTGACCTACTCATTTTACTCTATACTTTCAGCATTGGCTGCAAACAAATCCTGTTCACATTCACAAACAAAACCCTTTAGTCCAAGCAAATACTCAGATGCATGCCACTGAGTCCAATTTCTACAAACTTCAGATTCTAATTCCACAATATGAATTGGTGTGTAAGGAATTACTCATACATTGAATTCATTTTGGTGAACCCTAATCTACAGAATTCTAAAATCTACAGCATTTGGGTATCTTTTGAGATGCAGAACAAATGTATGACAAGTATAATCGAGCAAAGCAACATCAAAATCACTACAAGAACAGTATCGAAGCTTTGAGAGAGAGAGACCATGAAACTCACCAAAGAGAAATCTCAAGAACATACACACAATTTAGATCTAGTGGAAGAGATGGCTTATAGATAATGCTGAGATCCTCGTCGCTTCTCCGGTGGAGAGTTTCAAGAGCCGTCGTCGGAAATCAGAGTGAAACCGCGTCGTCGGAAGTTGCAGAGTTTTGGAGATTTTCTCAGATTGGGGGAAGAAAAAGCGACGCGGGGGTCCGAGAAGAAAGAGATGGTTTTTATTAAAAAAATGACGGAAATACCCCTCAAAAAGTGTTATTTTCTTTTAGGTAGATAATCCAAATACATTGAAAATCCACATATTTTTCAATTTTTTGTTTGACTATTTTTTACTTGTAGCAGTTTTAACATCACGATCCAGCTAGTCAAACTTCCATCTACAAAGAAATCGTTTCTAATTAAGTAGGTTAACAAATAGTATCAGTTTATTAGTAAAAGTAGCTTAACAGATATACTAGTATCATTTTGTAAATTAAGATTGATACGTTTTACCAATCATTTACTAAAATCATATCTGTGATATATGGTTGACAGTACTTGAAACAATGATATATTGGCAAGATTTGAGGGATCTAAATGGTGGTAACATGCGGAATCATTTAATGGAATCTGGTTAATTAACAAAATAACTGATAAATATATGAAGAAATAAGATATATATATATATTATTTTTGCTTAAAGTAATGCATATTAGTATTGTTATATATATAAACAGAAAATGTAATTTTCTCGTGATGAAAGTGTCGATAAGTAGTATATATTAATATATCTCGTGATAAAAGTGTCAATGTAATTACAACAACAAAAAACAAGAAGCCTCATTGGTTGAATCGAATATATTCATTCTAGTAAATTCCAACCCAAATTAAACAAAACATAACATATCACAGTAGATATTCAACCTATAGGTAAATTCATACGTATAACGTATATTCTACTCTTCGTATATACGACGTGTATGTATGTATATGACCACATATGAATGGGCCAGACAAAACCAAAAACAATTAGTAAATGGATTTGTTTGTATTGTAAATACTCACAAAATGTTCATAGTATATTCATTTTTGATTACTTGGGATTTTGTCTCTTCTTCACACTTACTGTGTTATGTCTTGAAGAAGTTTGTGCTGGTGATGAGTTAATAGCACCAAGCGATAGTCTCCTACTAGGCGCTGGAATAAGCGAAGGTATCATACTCCTGAACATTTCAACAAAATATTAGCAACAAAAACAGAAGAGTGTAACATTTACAAAATGTAAAAAAAAAAACTCACTTGATCTCTTTACTGCTTTTTGTTTGATTCTTCTTTAGTTTATTTGAAGAACCCAAAGAGCCATTAGACGTTGCTGCTCTAGGCATATTCACTTGAACATTCAACTGCCACATCAAGTTACTCTCCGAGCAATCACTTGTCGCGGTTCCATCAGACTCATTCGCTTCTTCGTATGGGATCTTCCTTACCTCGAAACTTTTATCTACACCTCGTGATGGTTCACGTTTCAAGCTAGAAGATCTCTTCTCAAGTCGTTGTGTATGTGTTTTCTTTTCATGTTTGTTAGTACGTGTGATTTCATCTTCGTGTTTATCAACCCATTCACTACCTGATATAAATTCCATTTCCTCCTCTTTTCCATCTATCGACGCGCTTTTCCATGAAGGTGAACTCACTAATCCTTGTAAGTCAATGCTTGATGCAGAGTCACTTCGACCCTGACTCTGCAAGTAATTTCACTGTTACATTATGAAGTAATCACTGCAAAGAAAAGTATGTGCTTGAGTTTACTTGTTCCATTTACCCCAATGCTATTGACATCATCAATCTGTGATGGTTTATTATGTTTTCTTGTGTTTGCTTTAGAGAATGAAGAGGAAAGGCCAAGTGATTTTTTTCGGACGAGTTTATCGGGTGTAAGGGGTCTTGGGAGCTGTGTTTGATCTGCCTCGCTCTCCTTTCTCGCTAGTGCAGCTTTCAAACTAGCAACCTGAAAGCAAAGATAACAGATTTGGACCATTCATATTCAATGAAAACATCATTTTCAGTTGTATTAAGAGACAAAGAATGTGAAAATGTATTGGAGTGGAGAAAATGACCTGTTCTTTGAGTTCTTTAACCTCGGAATTGTCTTTGTTGACACGAGCAGCACCAAGTTCAACAGTGGCCACTCTCTCTGCAAATTTCAAGGTGCTAATTGTTTCACCCAAAGTTTCTAGTTCAGGGCTAATGTGAATAAACATTAGTGTTTTTGCTTGTCCTCCTGCACACACACACATCAAAATTGTTTTAGCACAAAATCAAATGATGAGCAAAATTTAGATACATATGTTTGTTACCTAACGCGTCTTGGAGCAGTTGGGTGAGTTTGCTATTGCGATAAGGGATGTGGTTGTTTTTCTGAGAGAGAGACGCAATCACATCTCCAAGAGCAGAGAGAGACTTGTTGATGTGTTGTGCCTCTTTCAACCTATCACCAGTGACTTCAGACTTGTCGATCCTTTCGCTTCCAGCAAGATCAACCAAATGCATTGAACCCCTTAGAATGGCGCCAGATGTGAGATCTTTTCCTTGGACGTGTACTGTGAGACAACTGGAATTATAAAGTATAAACATGTAAAAGATTAGTGACAACTATAAGCTTTCTTGAATTTCAAAATTTTATACAAAGTGTAAACATAAAAAGAAAAGAAAAAGAAACCTGTGAGAGCGACTGCTACGATCATTCATGGCTGTGGCACTAACCGCACGGTTCTTTTGACCAAGATTCATCAAATAAATAACGTCCGAAGTTGTGGAGACTGGAACCAGTGTCGCCTCTGGCACGTTGATTCCATCTGGTGAATTGTTTCGAATCTCTAATGTGTTCAAAAGTTAAAGAAAGTAATAATAACATGAGAAATAAAATGCAAGTTTTTTAGAAGACATAAGGCTTAGAAAAGGATATCGGCTAGTTTGGCCATTAGTGGCAAGGAGATCTCGGACTTGCTCGTTGTAAATCTCAAGCATTTGAACTGAAATGTTATATGAAAACGTTTCTTTTCTCTCACTTGATAGCTGAAAGAGATCACTCAATGCTCTGTAGTTTACTCCTAAACTTTCTTCTGTTAGCTCATTAGGTCCCATCTGGTTGTTTATCATAAGAAAATTAGAAATGAGGATCCAGTTTTTCCATAAAAAAAAATATGAAACTTCATTACAAAATTAAGTTGAATCTCTTCGAGAAAAGTACCATGGTGAAAGTTTTTCCGGATCCTGTTTGGCCGTATGCAAATATGCAAACATTATAACCATCAAGAACAGACCGGATCAGAGGTTGAGTGTCTGCAAACACCGCCTCTACAAATTAAAAAAATTTAAGACATTAATTTTCTATGAGAGCCAACCAACATACATAACTAAAATCCAATAACTATTCACACAATCATAATATTCTATAAAGTTACCTTGAGATGCTGAAGGGCCAAACACTTTGTTAAAGGTGAATGATTTTTGACATTCTTTTCCATATTTTGAAGGGGTTGCAATTGCTATAGTTGACCCCTCTATGTGATCCACAGTAGTTAAGTCACTTGTTTTCCCAGGTAAGAATGGTCTCACTCGACAATAAACCCTGATGCTCCCTGTTTTACATTTGATATTAAAAATCCTAGTAACTAGTAATTGAATTTTCTAGCCAAGAACACCACTTTAGCTCTATAAGAATCCTCAAACTTTGTATATGGAGTTAACTATTAGATATTTTACCTTTGAGGTCTTGGACTTGATTGTAAAGTTTTCGATTTTCTTCAAGAACTCTTGTGTATCCTGCAGCTGCATTAGCAAGTCCATGCAAATGTTCGCCTAGCACAAAAGGAACAATCTTACAGTTAGTTTCTTTAATTGCGATTTTCTATCTAGTAGTCCAAATTTTATTACAAGGTATATTCTCACCTAAGCTTGCAAACTCTTGCTGGTATTTCATCTGCAAGAGACTGAGTCCTGTCTTTATATTTTTTAGATCATGTTTCAGTTCCTGCCAACACATATAGATATATTTACTATCTTACTAATCATCAAATACAAAGTCTTAAAAGAAACAATATGCCACATATATATATACCTCAGTATGAGTTTGTTGTACGTCGATTATCATTTGCTGCTTCTCGATCTTCTCTTTTGAAATTCCATAGAGCTCACACTCTTGGCTTTTCAGTTCTTCGACATTATCATCTTGTGAAGCTTCCATGTTTACAATCTCTATCACATTTTCTTCTTCGTTCTGAAAAAAATCATGTAATCTATAAATTAGACCGACATATAACACACTGATAGACCAAGAGATCAATAAAAACCGTATATTCACAACGAACTTACTGAAGCATCACTTAGCATATCCTCATTGCTTGAAATAGTTCTCTCAAGAACGTCAGGGTCAAGCTTATCTTTGTTCCTCATGCTCACCTGAAGCTAAATAATTGCATATTCAAAATGAAAAGTGTAAAAAAGTATAAGAGAAACAGGCTTGTTAATCCAAGAGACATGAGATCACACACATACGAAGAGTGAATTTAGCTTAGACAACTAAAACTGCTTACCAATTCGCTCTGTGTGGCCAATCTACGTTCATATTCTACCATGACACTTTTCAGCATATCTTCTACAATCTGAAAATAAACAAGAGCATCTGAGTATTATTCGAAAACCGACATTTTAAAAGAATATTTATCATTTGGTAAGTATGAAGTTGATTTCGTTAAAGATAGAATGCTTACACCAGGAACTTCTTCTTGCTGCTTATCGGCGAAAACTGCTCGGACAATTGCATCTATTGAAATGCCAGTTCCCTGAAAAACCTACAATGTTACTTATGCTTTTCTAAACTTTAGAGAAAATATTAGGGGTATATTGGTATACCTCACTAACTTCATGTTTGGTACTAGAACCAGATTGATCAATCAATGGTTGTTCGCTTGATGGAGTATTAGAAGGGCTACTTGTGACCGCATCTATAGGCTCTTCTGAGTCTTTGCGTTTGTATTGTTTTGCCATCCCAAACGTGGTTGGTTTCGAGTTAAAAGTGTATCTCCATGAACCGCTTCCACCGCTCTGTTTCCACTCACGGTATGACTTGAGAGCCAATACACACTCCACAATTCTTGAGGATTTACCTCCCTGTGAGCACAAAGAAGAATGTGTGTTAGGTTTGTCTATGTTGCCCCTTCGGCAAGGTAGGTCAAATCAGCCTTGAATAACTAATGATTACAATTGACTCAAACCTAATCTATACTAGTTACCACAATCCTCGGTTATAGGATTCATTTATTGGTCGTTTGTAGTCATGACTCATGAGTTATGTATATTGTGATTTGTTCCATTTTACCTTCTCAAAATCAGAGACCTCAAACATGGGAATACCCATTTCCTCCACAACCACAAGAAAGTTTCGAAGGTTCTCAAAGTACTGAAACGCAGATAAAGCTGCACCATCTTGATTAGCAAGAGGATCATTTGGAGCTTCAACGACCTGTCACAATCAGTACAGACATAATCAGGACATATTTCAAAAACATTGGCATTAAAGTATTAGTTACATAAAAAATATTACACAACAAAATGGTACTAATCATGCTATGCACAACTTTTATCCAAGGAGGCCGAAAGGTTTCAAAAAAGTCTTTATAGCTTAAATAGAACCTATATATTTAATTCATAATCATAACAACATTATGTAATAAAATATAATCTTGAAGTTGTGAAAACATACTTTTGGAACAGCACCAGGTTTAACTCTGTTGAGGACATTACAAAGCATAATTCCACTTCTCAATGCAATTCTGAAATCGTCCTCTGAAGGATCTGCAGGCAAATCTCTTCCACCAACAACACCAAGTGTGTTTCTTACCCATCTTGCTGCTTCGTATCTTCTCAAGTCTGAAGGATCTGTTGGCAAATCTCTTCCTTCAACTACACCTGTAATCGAATTTGTACTAAGTTAAAATATAAAATGTAGATGCCGGAAATCGAACAAGATCTTTAGATAATACAAGGTTTCTAAGAGATTGACCAATATGGTTTAACAAGCATTTTCAATATGTTTCTTGATGATCTAGGAAAACAAGAAATGGCGATATCTAGTTCGATATCTGTAATCGAGTATCGGTTAATTTCAGAAATCCGCATTCAGAAAATTCCAAATCAAAATTATGAACCAAAAGAGGAGAAAGAGGAAAAACAAAGAAAGAACAGAGAGATTGACAAAACGTACAAGTTTCATCGGTTTTCTTGGAACTCGAATCCACATCAAAGCTGACTCGAATGTTTCTTTGTTTAACAAAATCTTCCAAGATCGATGCCAAACAGAGTCCTGAATCTTGTTCCTCCATCGTGGCCATTGTTAAAGGACAAGAAACGATGAATGCTTTGTACCTTGATTAACAAGAAACCTATAAATTTTGAATCAAGAATCTCACAACCAAAAATTTCGTAATCTTAGTTTGAAACAGATTCTTTTCCAAAATCAAAGATTTGTGTAGATACAAGGATATTCACTTATATGTGGAACATTGCTTAGATTTATAAGGAAGAGAAAGAAATTGAAAAAAAAAACAATAGAAAATGTTTGACCCTATCTCTCTTTTTTGTTCGTGCTATGATGAAAATAAGACAATAGAAAAGAAGAAGAAAGAAGAGCGATGCATGAACCAGAAGCCCGAGTCTCCTGGGTTTTGTTCTTCTTCTATAGATGGACAATTTAAAATCATTTTGAAAACAAACTTATTGTTAATTACTCGGTTATTTTAATATGTAGGAATTTATAGGTGGTGAAAAGATGTATAGCTAGAAATTTTATAAATTCCGTATAATTTAGTTTCAACCATCTACTTACTATTAGGTTCTGTAATGGTAATAATAAATTGGTGTTCTACAAATACGTGTAGATTTTACTAATGTTGTTGATGTATCACAATCCACATTTGAATTTGATGACAATATATGTCATAAGAAAACACTATTTTTGTTACGAGTTTATTTGGATCGCCATTCAATATAAGAATTTAACGTTAATCCAAAATAGTATTCTAAAGTAAAGTTCTTGTTTGGAAACCATAATATAGATTTTGACTGCAATATAAACAACAGAAAGCTTATATATGCAGGGCAATTTCTTTTCGTTGGACAACTAAAGGCTTATTATGAAACTCATTTGGTTGGACAACTAAAGAAAATATTTATCAGCTACTTTGTATAGGCATGTTTTCTTTGAGTATAGAGGTGTTTTAAAAGCCAATAAACATGATATCATGATTACTGATTAAGTAGTTTTATAACCAAATGAATAAAAGGTCAGTATGATAAATTACTTTAAATACTATATTTTAAAGAAATAAAATCTAGTATATGTCTTTGGTCAACAAATAAATTACAAACGAAAAAAGTGTTGCTGGTGATGATTGTCACCACATCTTTTGAAAATGACTATTTTAATTATCCAGTTCAATGAGAATTATATTTTTGAATGATGTTCCATTTCTCTTTGTGATATATTTATTGAACATGATACCAACTCTTTCAGAAAAGTAGACAATATATAATTATCTTTGTGTTGATGTGAGTATATAAATGATCATATAACATAAGATATTTAACAAAGCATACACGTATTACCACGAAGTTATATGTTGCTATCGTGTAAATTTTTGGAAACTTCGGTGATTAATAATGTTATGCAACTTGTTCATGTTTTCACGTTTAAAAAATATGTTCTTGCGAACGTTTTACATATCAGTCATCACCTTAGTTTCAAGATTAATTAGTTTAACACCAACTTGTAGCTTTTTGCAATATTTTTTTTTGGTTTTTCTTTTTGAAACCTTTTCTGCAAATAAATTGTAAGAATGTATGTGATGAGTATAGCGGTCCATGAAAAAAATTAAAAGAAATAGAGATTATCATCGAATAGTTTGGAAATCAAGTTAATGTGTATGTTTGAAAACAATTGAACTTAACTAAATAGATAAGAAGGTAGATACATCATACATGTACGATCACTACGTTTCATAAAGATTGAGCCAAGGACACATATGAAGGAACTCGTAGAGGTAACACCACTCTTGTGGAAATGGTTTAATTAAGGACAGTAACTAATCCATATCTCTTCACTACAATAAACGGATATATGTTACTAATCTTTCTATGTAAGACTATATATCTAATCAGATTCAGTGGTTTGAACATCATATTTTACAATTTTTGAATTTATGTAAATTATGCGTACAATTGGTATTAAGCTTGGTTAGGGAATACCAAGACTAAATATTATTTACAGTAAAATTGCGTGTGCTATTGAAATTTCAAAACCTGGATTGAATAATGAATAGTCAAGCCACGAAAATTTTGCGTGTTATACCAAGCAAATTACCCGATTAATGTTAATATATTATCTTCCAATAGTTGAAAAGAAATGGTAAACATTTGAAAAAACGAAACAAGATTGAATATATTTTAAAAATCAGTATTTGTACGATACTGAGTGATATTTTTGTGATTAGGAATCAATATTTCGGACAAAAAAAAAGGAGTCAGTATTTGACCATTTGTCTGCTATAAGAAACTTTCAAATTCCACATTTGCTTTGCAAAAAAAAAAACAAGTGGATTTTTTCATTGTAATTTCCATTTTCACTTAGAGGATTCGATTTACGAGAGAGAAATGGATTCACGAGGTGATTGACTTGAACCACAATTGCTCCGGACATTCTAATAAAAAAATGAAACATATTTCGTAGTAATGCGTCCATTTCTTTTTCCTCAAGAAATCGAGAATAATTCTCGAAAGTTGTCAACTTATCATACTAATACAAGAAAATGTTTTTAACAGATTTCAGACGTTGACCGGATTAAAGTCGTATGAATAGAAGTTATATATACAGATCATATGTAACAACATGTTAATCCATTTTAATCCAAAGTGACAAAAAGAGAAAGAAAACAAATGAATATGGAAATGCACAAACTCATGAAACTAATGTCTCACGTGTTACTATTGGTGCTAGCGATCCATGCACATACCTCTGTCTCTTCCGTCCATCTCAATCCTAATTCTACCACCGGAATCGATATAGATTCCCCAGTTTGGCGGCGGGAGCTTCCAAGCGGAGGTGGTGGTGGAGGTGGAGGTGGAGGTGGAGGTGGAGGTGGAGGAGGTCGTGGCGGTGGCGGTGGCAGTGGCGGTGGCAGTGGCAGTGGCGGTGGAGGAGGTCGTGGTGGTGCTGGAAACGGAGGATCTTCGAATAGTGGAGGTGGAGGTGGCGGGGGCTTAGGAAACGGAGGCGACTGTCTCAAACACCGTGGTCTTACCGGAACTCTATTGTTTCTTGTCTTTGTAAGCTGTTTGTTTGTTATACGTTGAAACAGTAATTAAAATGTTTCATAAATTAAATATTGTATATAGGCTTTGATTGATTCTATAGTGCTAAAGTTTGATTCTATAGTGCTAAAGTTTGATTTACTACTTTCTCAAAAACAAAAAAAAGTTTGATTGCATTGTGTATTGTGTATATATATAATAATACTGTTGCATTGCAATAACAAAAGTAGTGTAGATTGACGCGTTTTAAAACAAAGCATTTCATATCATAGCACAATATAACAATAGATTCAGAAAGAGAACTTTGATACACGAAGAAGATACGTTTGGACATTTTATAAATTAGGTGTATAGGGTTCGAAGAAGACTACGTCTCATGCTACCGGATGAAAGAACTTTCGTTTGCTTTAAAAGCGTCTCACGGACAAAATCGCTATTTACTCGACGTGTGTTGTCTCGCAATGATCCGTTTCGAGTAAATAGCAATTGCTGATTGATAGTTTTGTTTTGATCACTACATTGCATAATTAAAGATTGAGCCAATGACGCATATATATAAAGAAAGTCGTAGAGGTAACACCACTCTTGTAATCTGCTTATTTAAACATGACTTAATACTAATGGATCCAAGTATCTGAACATTAAGGTTAGTATTAGCTAAAGTAAGATGTTGAAAGAGTAAAAAATTTCATTGAACTTGCAAATTGTTACCCAACAATAGTTTTCAAAGCAGATCGATCGCTTGGTGCGCAATTCCATCTCAGCCAAAAGAAAAAGAAGAGGTTTAAGGACCTGATGCAACTTTGGCTTAATTGAAGGATATCACTCTTCCTAAACATTTGTTCCCTTGTTTTTATCATTTTGTTTGCCAAAGTAACAAGTAAATAGGTTACACTTTTGTAAAACCTCAAACATTCATTCCCTAATATACCGAAAGTATGGATCCTGAAATGGCTCCTAGCTATACACTGTCAGTTAATAATTAGCTTATATATGAATTTTACATCTTTCAAATACTTTGTTGTTGTAATTATGGTACAGAACATGTCTATATTTAAAGACATTAAATAAATCATCCTATTCATGATTACGGTTTACCTATAAACGTTCTCATCATGTTGTAAAATGGTATGCGGCTGCTATAACTCTCATTAACTGCTTGATTAGCGAAAGCCTTAATTTATGATATCTCTTGTCTATAATAAATGGATATATACTAATCTTTCTCTATATATAACACTATAGAATCATATTCACTGGTTTGATCATGACAATTTACAACTTTTGAATTTATGTATATCATGCTTACAATTGATATTACTATATTAGGCTTGGTTAAGGACAGAAATACAAACACTTGCGTGAGCTGCTCGAAAATTCAAACCGCGGATTGAATAGTCAAGGGCACAAAACGTTTGCGTCTAACCAAACAATTTCTCCGATAACGTTAATATATCTTACAATGCTTGAAAAGAAATAATAAACCTTTGAAATCAACGGAAAAAAATTGAATATATTTCTAAAATCAACATTTGTACGATATTCATTGAGGTCTTTGCGATTATGAATCAGTATTTGGCTGCTATAATAAGACACTTTCAAAATATTCCACATTTGATTTGCGAAAAACTGGTAGTTTTTTCCACTGAAATTTTCATTTTCACTTAGTTGATTCGATTTACGCGCTTCAAAGAGAAAGGGATATTCACAATACATGATTGACTTGAACCACAAACTTGCCCATTAAAATTAAAAAATCTAAAATATATTTTGTAGTAGTGGAATCCATTTCTTTTTTTTCTCAAGAAAACGAGAATGATTCTTGAAAGTTGAAAGTCATCAACTTATCCTACTAAAATAAAAAACTAAACAGATTCAGACGTTGACCAGATTAAATTCATATGAATAGAAGTTATATATATACAGATCAGATGTAACACAAAAACCAAATATTGTTCTTTTATATCCAAAAGTGATTTTTTAGCAAAAAAAACAAATCAAATATGGAAATGCACAAACTCATGAAACTAATGGCTTACGTGTTACTATTGGTGCTAGCGATCCATGCACATACCTCTGTCTCATCGGTCCATCTCAATCCCAATTCCATCACCGGAATCGATATAGATTCCCCGGTTTGGCGGCGGGAGCTTCGAAGCGGAGGTGGTGGAAGTAGCGGAGGTGGTGGCGGAGGAGGAGGAGGTCGTGGAGGTGGCGGTGGCGGTGGAGGCGGTCGTGGTGGAGGTGGCGGAGGAGGCAGCAAAAATCGAGGTGGAGGAGGTAGCGGTGGCACTGGAAATGGAGGATCTTCGGATAGTGGAGGAGGAGGAGGCGGAGGTGGCAGCAGCGGCGGAGGAAATGGTAATGGTGGTACTAGCCACGGTGGTGGCCGTTCTGTAGGAAACGGCGGTGACGGTCTCAAACACCATGCTCTTACCGGAACTCTATTGTTTCTCGTCTTTGCTAGTTGTTTGTTTCTTATCCGTTAAAACCGTAATTAAAATGTCGTTCTTCATATACTAGAAAGTGTTGTACATAGGCTTTGATTGTTTCTTTCTTTAGTGCTAAAGTTTGATTTAGTCTAAAGTATTGTGTTTGTAGTATTCTTTTGTATGATACATCCAATAATACTTGATTGCATTGCAAATTTGCAATAACAATGTAATAACTGATTCAGAATATTATCTTTTCTATAATAAGAAAATACGTTTGAATATTTTAATAAACTAGGTTAAAAAGGGTCCGAAAACTCTAATGAAAATAAGAAAAACTTGGGAACGGACTATAAACATTTACATTTATCCTTTAGCAAACATGAAAGACAGTTACACATATCCGAAAAATTCAGGTTTTGGTCAAAACAAAATAAATACATTTATTTATACGGCCAAATTCAGATTATCTTAGCACAAAACAAAATAAATACATTTGAGGCATGTTTGTTTGGCAACCGCAAACTGTTGCGGCTGCGTCATACGGCCAAATGTTGTTTGTTTACTTGTCGCAGGTATCTGCGGCTGCGTCATGCGACCAGACATTGTATTTTGCGTCACGCAATTTTGGTCGTAACTAAATTCAGCGTATGCGTTTAAAAATTAGCATCGCAGCTAAAATTTCAGCCGCAACCGCAGCGGCAGACAAACGAACAACGACTAGACGCTGCGACAGACGCTGCATCTTGCGTCACGAATTTTTTGTCGCATCTAAATTCAGCGTCTACATTTAAAAATTAGCATCGTGACTAAAATTTCAACCGCAGCCACATCGGCAAACAAACGAACAACGACTAGACTCTGCGACCAGACGTTGCGGCTGTCAAACGAACAACAATCACAACGTTTGGCCGCATGACGCAAGCCGCATGCAGCAGGCAAACGAACAGGCCCATGCAATAATACAAACATTACAATATATTTAACTCAAGTTAAAACAAATGTTGGGGACAAGCAACCAAACAGTTTGAAAACCTAAAAACTCTCTCAATGAAACCACCGCCGCTTCTTGCCAATTCTCAGATCTGACCGGTGGTGGACGGCTTCGTTAGCGTCGCCGCTGGTCACCTTTACCTTTTGCCTTGTGTCTTGTTTATTTTAGGTCTAAAAGGAAGAAGATGATGCTGCTCAGCCACGAGTTTTACGTGGATCTGCTTGGGAAGACTCCGGTTTCGCCGTCTCTTGCTACGATCGGAGCGGTTGTGACCGGAATCCGTCTTCCTCTATCCTGGTTTTCAGATCTGGCGTTTGTTCTTTGCCGGATCTGGGTGGTTTAACGTGTCTGAAAGTATTAGATTCGCTCATTTGTTTGCTTGTTGGTTTTCTAGTGTTAAGATGGGTCTTCTTCGATTGGAATGGGTGTATGAGGGGTATAATCTTTGGGTTTCTATCTCGGCTTATGCGGTTTTGTCCTTTGGGTTCGTTGGAATTTGTTTCGTTTGTGGTTTCTGTTGTTGGGCTAAGTCAACTGGATGTTTTGCTATTGATGAGGCACCTTCTTGGTATTTCTTTGGATCCTTTGGAGTTTGTATGGAGGCCCAGATTTTGCAGTGGTTACGTTCTTCGATTCTTCTCTGGCGAGGATGTGGTCGACCTTTTGGTTGTCGGTGACTTTAGGTGGGCTTGTTGTGCCCGCGTGTATGAGTTGAAGCTCTTAGTTGGTGTATCTCCAAGCAGATTTCAAGGGTTTTTTCTTTGTGCTTCTTGCGTTTCGGGTTTCTTTGTTTCTTTGGAGTGGCAATGATGGTGTTTGTTCTTATGCAATTTACTACCTAGGACTGCTTTCATTCTTACCAGTGATGTTGTTTTTGTGAGCTTGGTGTTGACAAGATCAGCTAGTGTCTCTTCCGTTGGCGCACTTTGGTATCTCCGTGTTCTTTGAGTTTGGTTGTTAGTCTCTGTTAATGTTTAGTATAAGTTTTGATGTTAGAAATCTCAATTTTTGCCTCTTATGTTTTTCACATTGATGATGGTTTTAGCTCCTTTAGTGTGTCCTGTGTGTTTTGGCTTTGTATTTTAAAAGTGTATCCCTAAAACTATCCCAACCATGTTTGTGGTGAAATGAAAAGAACCATATGATAAAAAAAAGGAAACAAATTTTGGGGATTGAAATTCATTAACATTTTTGATAAACAAAACTGTTAAAAATTCCAATTCCAAATTCTCCAGAAAGAAAAAGAAGATCAACAACGAAGATGAACACAAACTTATTGCAATCGAATCCAATACAATCATCATCAGTCTACACATCAATCGACATGGGAACAAACTCATTCAAGCTTCTCATAGTCCACGCAGATCCTTCCGGAAGATTCTTCGTCCCCATCGAACGTCTCAAAGAGCCAGTCGTCTTATCTCGCGAATCTCCAACCTCAATTTCATCTCAATCTCAAACTCGTGCTCTTCAATCTCTACACAAATTCAAAAGCTTAATCCAATCTCACAACCTCTCCAATCACCAGATCCGTTGCGTCGCTACTGAAGCGCTAAGACAAGCGGAGAATCGTAAACAGTTCGTTGAGACGGTGTATAACGACGTCGGAATCCATGTCGATGTACTTTCAGGTGAAGAAGAAGCTAGGTTGGTTTATTTAGGTGTGCTTCAGTTTTTACCTGTGTTTGAGAAATCTGTGTTGTGTATTGATATTGGAGGTGGATCTACTGAGTTTGTTGTTGGTTTAAGTGGTGTTGTGAAGATTGCTGTTTCTTTGAAGCTAGGTCATGTTAATTTAACACAAATGTTTTTGAAAAACGGTGTTGGATTGGTTGGATTGATGGAAATGAGAGAGTATATACGTTTTGTGATTGATGAGTCTAGGTTAGTTGATAAATTGAATGAATCTGATGGTTTTGAGGTTGTTGTGGGATCTTCGGGGACTATACGAGCGATTGAGAACGCGGTTTTTAGTGGTTATGGAAGTGATTTGTGTGAGTTTAGTTTGGAAGGGGGGTATAAGAGAGATTGGAGATTTGGTAGGAGAGAGTTGAGTAGTGTTGTGGAGAAGCTGTGTGGTGAAGGTGATGAAGAGGAGATACGGAGAGAAGGGTTTTTCAAGAGGAGGTCGGAGTTTATTGTTGCTGGTGCGGTGTTGTTGGAGGAGATATTTAAGGCTTTTGGTATTGAGGAAATGGAGGTCTCTGAGTATGCATTGTCAGAGGGTGTGATTGCTGATTCATTGGCTAAAGCTTTTGATGGATTATATGATTTGAATGCTAATGCAAGGTGGCGATCGGTTATGAGGCTTGCCACGCGGTTTAATGGGAAGAAGCGAATGAATCATGCGATACACTGTGCCAACATTGCAAAGGTACATTCTAACATCAAGTCATCAACTACACAGGCAATGTACCATAAAGATTATAGCTTTTTATCATATCTTTTGGATAGGGCATTCTGCTCTGGCTATGTCTTGTGATATTTGGCCTCTAATGGTTTCAAATTCCATTTCAAGCTCTGCACAACTGGATATGGTCATTTTCTTGGTTCAATAGGTTTGATAGGACAGTGATTTTCCAGGAGATTTTTGTAGGTTTGAGGAAGTGCAATGATTTTAGCGTCATGTTAGACGATAAGGATCTTGAGTATCTTGAAGCTGCTTGTTTCTTACACAATATCGGAATGATCACAGGGAAAAAGGGATATCATAAGCAGTCTCATCATATCATCAAGGTTAGTTCAGCTAACTCTGTCAAAAATACTATTCAGTGAACACATCGCTTTATAAAGCTGATCACAGAAGCTTATGAACTAGAGTAATCTAAATCTCTGTTTTAAACCTTTCTGTAGGTTTTCAGTGTCTACTTTTAATCTCATTGTTATTAATAGTTTCTTCTTTCATAGAATGGGGAGCATCTCCGTAGCTACACTGCTGAGGAAGTCGAGGTAGGGTACCGAATTCATTAGATGGAGGAACTTGTCTTGAATTTACTGTTCTCTAACTACAGTCATAGGATATGCAGCTTATAGCGATGCTTACGAGATACCAGAGAAAGAAGTTTCCCAAGCTTAATCGTGAACCTCTTAAGGGCTTCACTGAGCAGGTAATGTGTCTCATATTTCAGTTTAGCAAACTAGGCTCAATCTCTTGATGTGGTTGTTCTGATCCTTATTCTGGCTGTTGCAGGCAAAGCTAAAGTTCTTAGTTATGTGTTTGATTATACGGTTATCTGTTATACTTCAACGGAGTGAGAATATGGATCTCCAAGAAGTTGAATTTGTTGAATCTACTCAGAGCTTCAAACTTGTAAGTTAATCTTTCTTTTTATCATTCTATTTCGTACAACTCCATTGTTTTAGTGACATGGACCTTCTGATCACTACCTTTTCGATGTACATTTAATCAAATCCACGAGGGTCAGTCAGCTGTATTCAGTATTGACCACACAAGATCCTTATTTGTCAAGAAATCGATTTCCTTGAATATTTTTACTGAGTTAACCCACCGATTGTGGCCCATCTCTCTAAAGAAACTCGAACTAAAGTACACAGTGAGTAAACCCATAGGATTAACTATTTCGAGCTCCAAACTTAATCAGTTGTACCTTGGTATGTTGATCACCACATGGTCAATTTAATTAAAGCTTGTGAGAGTTTGGAACTTGTTAGTGAATGTCCTTGTTGGTTCTATGATCAAATGTTTTCATCTCAACCAATCAGCTCAACATCATCGGTTTAATACTTGTCCTTTTAAATGTCCTTGCAGGTGCTGAAACAACAAAACCAGGAAACCTTGGTGGTTGATTCTTTAGATCAAGTAAACAAAAAGTCTGATCCATTACAATTGGAGCAAGAAGTAGAGCATTTCAAAAGGGTATACTTTCATTATCTCGATCTGTTTTACTTCTATTATCAAAGGTTAACTTTCGTGCAATGAACTGTCAGACAAAAAAATCGCTAACTAAAACAAAACGAAACCTAGACAGTGAAAAATGACAAAAACATGAAAATGTCGAGTAAATCAAGTAGTCTCTGATAGCTAAAATATAAATGATCTTTGATAATTTGTTGTCAAAGTATCTATATGTAACTCTCTGGCATTGTTTTGCCTTTAACTCAGCTATTCAAGAAGGAAATGGTGGTTGTTTTTCCTTCCTGAAAATCAATCAGACTGGTTTCTTAGCTCCGCGTGTAATCAGTATTAAATTGAAGCCTTCTCAGGTACAAGAATTTATATATATTTCAGCATTAAAGATCAAAAGCAAGTTACATAGTTACAATATTAAACCATTTCCTCATTGCGCTAGAACTGAACTTCGACATTTTCATCCATTGCAGGCAGTCTAATTCCTAATGTCGAAAAACGTCAGGTGGTCATTTATCTTGTAGTGTGCACTAGAAACCAATGGTAAAACTATATTTGCCTCTGGAAGCAGAGAAAGAATAGCTCTTGATACTACTGTAAATCCCTAACCTAACCACTGTAAATTTTAGTACTGTTCTTTCACGGTTCTTGATTATACTACTGGAAGCAACAATATTAGAAACTCTTAGCTTGGTCTTGTACCAGATGTTTAACCCTACATTGTTTTGGTTTCAACTTTTTAGTTTATTTTTGTAATAAATGAATCCATAAGTTTCTTTTTCAATTTGAACAAAATGAGAATTGAGTGGCTTTGGTTGTTTTTTGAGTGGCTTTGGTTGTTAATTTGCGTTTGATCATGCAAAAATATATGTTAACCGTAGCAAACCATACCTGAAAATTGCAAAATCATACCTGAAAAATAGACTTAACCGTAGTAAACCGGAAAATTGGCGCAAAGCTTTTTATGAGCTTTGCTTGATTCAAAAATGAGCAGAGAGGTTTAATGGAGATCGAGAGGAAGCTACTTCGTCTTCTCCACGGTCACAATACTCGAACCCGTTTACCCGAAATCCATGCCC
This sequence comes from Arabis alpina, assembly GCA_900128785.1. Lineage (NCBI taxonomy): Eukaryota > Viridiplantae > Streptophyta > Magnoliopsida > Brassicales > Brassicaceae > Arabis > Arabis alpina. The sequence continues at coordinate 5,573,364 of LT669788.1, forward strand.
ATCTTCTCCGTCACTTCCTTCATGGTTCCAATCTCCTTATCGCACACTTCATCTCCATTTGCGGATCCTTACGCTACTCTGATTACGCCTCTCGCGTCTTCTCACACATCCAAAACCCAAACATTCTCGTCTTCAACGCCATCATCAAATGCTACTCTCTCGTGGGTCCTCCTCTACAGTCTCTCTCTTTCTTCTCTTCCATGAAAAGTCGCGGAATTTGGGCTGATGAGTATACTTACGCTCCTTTGCTCAAATCATGTTCGTCTCTTTCTGATTTACGGTTTGGGAAATGCGTTCACGGTGAGGTTATTAGAACTGGGTTACACCGGCTTGGATCGATACGGATTGGTGTGGTGGAGCTTTATGCTACGAGTGGGAGAATGGGTGATGCACAGAAAGTGTTTGATGAAATTCCTGAGAGAAATGTTGTTGTCTGGAACTTAATGATTCGTGGGTTTTGTGATTCTGGAGATGTTGAGAGAGGTCTTAGGTTGTTTCGGCAGATGAGTGAAAGGAGCGTTGTGTCGTGGAATTCGATGATTTCGAGCTTGTCGAAATGTGGTAGAGATCGTGAGGCTTTGGATCTTTTTTGTGAAATGATTGATCAAGGTTTTGATCCAGATGAGGCGACTGTGGTTACAGTCTTGCCGATATCTGCATCTCTTGGAGTTTTGGATACTGGAAAATGGATTCATTCTACTGCAGAATCTAAAGGTTTGGTTAAAGATTTCATCACTGTGGGAAACGCTTTGGTAGATTTTTACTGCAAAAGCGGTGACTTGGAGTCAGCGACGTCGATATTCAGGAAGATGAAGCAGAGAAACGTTGTTTCGTGGAACACAATGATATCGGGATCAGCGGTGAACGGAAAGGGAGAATTCGGGATAGATTTTTTCGATACTATGATCGAGGAAGGAGAAGTAGCTCCAAATGAAGCGACATTTGTAGGGGTTTTGGCATGTTGTTCATACACAGGTCAGGTCGAGAAAGGAGAGGAGTTGTTTGGTTTGATGACGGAATATTTTAAGCTTGAGCCAAGAACTGAGCATTATGGTGCGATGGTTGATCTAATGAGCAGGAGCGGGAGGATCAGAGAAGCGTTTGAGTTTCTCCAAAGTATGCCTGTAAACGCTAACGCAGCAATGTGGGGTTCGTTGCTCAGTGCGTGTCGTAGCAACGGAGATATAAAGCTAGCAGAGGTTGCAGCTACGGAGTTAGTGAGGATTGAGCCAGAGAATTCAGGGAATTATGTGTTGTTGTCTAATTTGTATGCAGAGGAAGGGAGATGGGAAGATGTAGAGAAAGTAAGAACGTTAATGAAGAAGAAATCACTGAGAAAAGCTGCAGGCCAGAGCTCCATTTGCGACAATGTATCACTATGAGCGGTATCTCGATAGAAATTAGGCATTTCGGTAGCTCACGCGCTCCGAACAAGCACCATCTGCGACAATGTCTCACTATGAGAACTCGCCGGTTTCTCGATAGAAATTAGGCTTTTCGATAACTCACTCGCTCCTAACCAACTCCATTCAGCTTCACAGGCGTGACAGTGCCTGCGATATACCGGAAAGCTTTATCGCAAATAGACCGGGAAGCGCCTGGCCATACAATTCAGATTTCGAATTGGAGATTTTTGTAATTTTTTCATTTTCTATGTAAGAGTGTTGCAGAAACTATAAAATTGGAAGCCCTTCATTAGATAACACCTCGATGTAAGATAACATGTGATGGAATTAAGTATTTAAAGCATCCAAAACCGCTACCACAAAGACTCGAAGCTATATATTTTGTTCGGTTTCATTCAACAAAGAAACGTGAATATTGCAATTGTATACAATGCACAAGAAGTTTGGAAGTTGCAAGCCATCAACTTAATATTAAAACTTAGAGGAAACTACAAGAGAGAAAGTTTAAGTCCTTGCAAAGAAAAAAATGAGACGTCTCATTCATAAACCATGAAGCATTTCATCAATGCCTGTCTGGTTTCCTACCTACTTGATGTAGTAAGACATCCATTTAAAACCCTCACCATATCCCATTTTACGAACAATGCTGCACATGAAGACCTCAAGGGGACGAATACTCGAGTCTCCGAGACTAACATTGCCTTTACCGGTAGTGAAATTGGTGAGACCCAAGTGATACTTCATCTCATCTTCTGAAGCTGCATAAGGAAGATCAATCTTGTTCCCAAGAATAAGAAAAGGAACATTTGCTAAGGAGTCGTCCGATAGAAGACCGTCAAGCTCTCTTTTCGACTCCACAAATCTCTCCTTGTCGTATGCATCCACTAGGTACACAACAGCATCAACCTTCACACACACACACACACAGAGAGAGAACAAAGAGTTTCTATCAGCAAAGACATTCACTCACACACTTACACAAATGTGCATAATCTTCAGATTTTGGTTCCAGCATAAGCAATCAACTTGGCTTAACTTAAGCAAGAGTTTCTATCAACAAAGAAACTTCCACTCATTAAACTAAACATTTCTCTGCATTCAAGATTCTCCTTGTTGCAGCATAAGCAAGATTTATCACTTTTGCATTGAAGTCACACACACACACACACACACACACACTATATATATCTCTGTATTCAAGATTCTCCATATTGCAGCATAAGCAAGATTATCCTTAGCACTGAAACAAGATTATGTTGTGAAGCAAAGAGAGATGTTTAACCTTAGCATAGTAGTCTTTCCAGACCCTACGAGCAATCTGATGACCTCCCAAGTCAAAGGCCTTGAACTTGATTTTTCCAATACTCAATTCCTCAGACGTTGGATGCTGTGTTGGTTGATGCTGAACTAATCTCTGCAACACAATCACACCACACAACAACAAATCCAGATTCAGCTACTAAAATCATATCGATTACAATAATTCCCAAATTCAATCCCAAAATTCAAACAATCAAAGAATCGAATAACCTCGTCTTTGAGCATGTGAAGCAAAGTAGTTTTTCCGGCATTATCGAGACCTAGAAACAAGATCTTTGCTTCTTTTTGCCATAAACCTAACGTGGCTAAGATTCCATAGAACCAATCGAACAAAAACATCACGTCTTCTTCTTCTTCCTCAGATCTGAAACACCAGATCTTTTTCAAATCAACTATCGAAGATCTCAAAGCTCAAAGAAATACAAAATCTCTTTTAGAAAACAAAAAAAATCAAAAAGAGAGAAAGATTGAAGAATCAGAATCAAACAGGTTAGAAGGTTTTTTGTTGTTACTCGTCGAGAGAAATTAAACAATTTATACAAAAGATAAAAACACGTGGATGATAGTGAAATTGGTGAGTTGATGTGGAGCCTTATGATTGGTTAAGATAAATGTCATTGACGTCATTAAACCAATATGAACCGTCCGATTTAACAACCAGCGGTTGAGATCTTGGCAATACGTTAAAATATTGTAGACTTTTGAGATATTTCCCTGTTGGGTTGGTGAGAGAGAACGCCAAGAGTAAAAAGATTAACGCCACGTGGCATAACTCATGATAAATTGCTTTTTGGTCCAAATGTTTAACCAAATTATTATTCAGTCCTTGTTCTTCCCCAGATTAGTCCAATTGTTTTGAAAAATTTCAAACTTGGCTTGCTAGTTTTTAATATTGTAAAATTTTGGAAATACACAGAGATTCCACTTGAGTAACATAACTTTTGGAACTAATATTAAAACCCATAACATTAAAGCTTGAGATTTTACATACTAAATCAGCAACAAAACCAACGAAGAAGAAAACAATAGATAGATATTATCACTCAGATCTAAGCTCTTTCACCTCTGATTCTTCTCGCGAGTTGAATATCCTTAGGCATAATCGTCACTCTCTTAGCATGAATAGCACAGAGATTCGTATCCTCGAAAAGCCCAACAAGGTACGCTTCAGCAGCTTCTTGAAGAGCAGCAACAGCACTGCTCTGGAAACGAAGGTCCGTTTTGAAATCTTGAGCAATCTCACGAACCAAACGCTGGAATGGGAGTTTACGGATTAGTAGCTCAGTGCTCTTCTGGTATTTCCTGATTTCACGGAGAGCAACGGTTCCGGGACGGAATCTGTGTGGCTTCTTCACTCCTCCGGTTGCTGGTGCTGATTTACGTGCTGCTTTTGTTGCTAGTTGCTTACGTGGAGCTTTTCCTCCGGTTGATTTTCTTGCCGTCTGCTTGGTACGAGCCATTGTGGTAAAGAACGAGATTAGAAAGTGTTTGGATTGATATTGACTATTGAGAGAAGAGAAGATTTGAGATCTGATTTGTGTGATTTGGGAAGAAGGAGGAAGATGGTATTTATTATTAGCGAAAACAAGAAGCGGGAAATTAATTTTTAGTTTCGTTGTTTTAGCGGTATTGAATCTGGGTCGTTCGTTTGTTTTTAATGGACGGATATAAGGAGGTTTAGTTCACGATCCGCGTGAAATTTGTAATAGCCGTAGATTTGTATTAATCAACGGAGAGATTTGATTCTTTATTGATGTTGATCCGCGTGAAGTTATATCGACCAATAGAAATGGTTTGTTAGTCAAAGACACTTTTACCCTCTCTTTTTTATCTGAAATGAGTATTGCACTAAAGCCCATTTCGGCCTGCAAAAATAAGGAGCTTCGATTTACTTCGGCCCTCTTTATAGTGTAGCTTTTGCGTTGTTTTCTCATACTCTCCTCCTCTGTCTCATTTCAGTGAACAAAGCAAATTCTTGAAAAGAGGTTTAGTGAGAGGGAGAGAGAGAATGGATAATGGAAATGGTGGTGGAGAAGGAAATTTCTTTCAGAGAGGAGTGATAGTAGTCATACCGATTCAGGTCTGGTTGCTATATGTTTTGTTGATTGGTCTGGTCTATCTTCACATTGACGACGCTGATCTGTTTCTTGTGGCTAATGTGCTTGCTGTTGGGATGGTCAAGATTCTTATCGAACGTGGAATATTGATGGTTGGAGATGTAACTAGGTATTTCACGAGAAATGTTCTAGTCATCACGGTTAATGCGGAAGAGCTCTTTCTCCTTGCCTTCTTAGGTTTGCCCCATATAAGCTGCTACATGTTTCAGAACTTGGAGACTACATGGTTGGTGATGCAACAAAATTATAATCTAAGTTCTAACGTAAAATCACTAATCTTATATGCAGGGCCGGTCCTGAGATTATAAGGGCCGCAAGCAACAAAATTTAAACAAAATGATCGAAAGGTATTTGAACCCTCCACCTCTCATTTATTATATGTAGCATATAAAACCAACTAAACTAAAGAGATTTTTTACATATTTTTGGGCTGAAATTATAGATAAGCAAAACATCAAAAAATTTGGGCCGCAAGCGTGGGCTTAGGCTGCTTGCTCTCAGGGCCGGCCCTGCTTATATGGTTAATGTTACGCAAACCATAATTATGTTATACACAAAAAAAGTGAATCCAACAATGTGGAAATTAATTGTGAAGTTAAAGAAGATAATCAACTTGTAGCAGAATTGTCCACCAAATTTACAATAAAAGACTTTCCATTCTTTTCTTGATGGGAACTACATTTTGTACAAGAGAGCTGGAAGTTGGATTATGGACTTGATGGTTTGTGACATAAAGATATGGAACTCTCAAAGGTGGTTCCGTGACTTAATACACCACAATCCAATTTTACTGGACTTTGGCTAGAGCAGAGGAGATATATAAGTAGAGAAAGAGATGTAAGTGCAAAATCATGGTTTTTTCAGTCAAGAAAGAACCTCAGACCATCATTCATTGTTGGTTTTTCCCCTTCCCCCAAATGTTCCCCCTTTTAATTTTGCTAAAAAAACTTGTTCTACTTCCGACATAACTAGATGCTAAAAATATTTCAAAAGAAAGGATAAAACAATAAAGAGACTCGAAAACTTTAGTCTTCAATCTTCAGCTCTCCTTCCCTTACAGCTCATCCTGCAAAACAAACCAAATCAACTCAATCAGAACACTGATATGGACGAGTGAAGACTTTATTGTGGTAAGCATGTTCTTAACATACATGAGCGGCAGAGTCTTTCTCGGAGGTTTCCTCATTGACTTCGGGTTTGGTCTCATCGGTCTTGGTATCAGTATCAGATTCATCTCCTTCCTCGTCTTCTGCTTCATCCTCACCCTGGAAACAAAAAAATCATATACAAATAATATCAGGACCTTGACAGAAACAAGAAGAATTACGGAATCTTGAAAAAAATCATAAAGGACTTACATCAGTTTCCGCAGGAGGAGCCTCCTTTGATTCCTGTAACAACATAGAAAAAGAGGATATCGGTCTCAGATTATCTTTTCCCAACCAAGTCACATAAAATGGTTTGTTAGAAATTCCAACAAGGTTCACAGTTCTTGTTTATGAGATTATTCATGAATTCTGGTAACTAGTTAAGAGAGATATTTGGTTAAGAAAGGGTTACCTCTTCCTCTCTCTTCTTCTCAATCTCATCGAAAGCTGCTTTCTCCACCTACAATATGAGATTAGATTGGCTATTCTGATCAGTGACCAGAAACAAAGAGTTGTGTTCATGGAAATGTGTATTCTCAAACACGTACATCCTTGTGCTTGCCCCATGTTTCCTCTGCCAACTTCTTGGCGTAGTCGGGGTCATCGCAGATCAAGACATTGTCGAACAACGATCCTGATTTCACCTGAAAGAGAGTGATTGGTATTTAGATGGGAGTCACGGGATCAAATCAGATATCGAAAGAAGAGATGCCACAGTGACAAGATCTATTACCTGCCACAATTCGAGTCCAACATACTTCAGCTTGGGGAAGACGTAAAGCTCTGGGTCATCCTTGAAGTCTGCATTAAATCACTTATATCAGGCACAGTGATTTTTGCATATTATGTCTTAGAGAGCTAAATTTATCATGTGAGCTTTAACATAAGATATGGATTACTAAATGTGTCAAATTGGTGTGACCTTGGTTAATGATAAAAAAACAGATTAGTTACAAATATTGTTCAACATTCTCTTATTATATAGGTTAGGCCACATGGTTTTAAACACAAAGACACCTTTCAACATTTTGGAAGCAAGAAATTACATCAGCTTATGTGTTTTTATGAACTTAATACGGTATCTACTTAGTTAAGAGAAATCTAAAATTGGTAGAGATTTCTACACATAGCAGAAACCATCAAATCATGAACAGAAGTAGCTTACAGCTTCAGAACCACAAATGACATCTATTATGCAGCATGACATCTGGAAAAATGATGTGAGAAGGCCAAAGAGAGTAGTAACTTACCAGGGTTGTCAATCATTGGAGCCTCCCACTTGCCCTTGTAGTTGGGGTTCTTGATTTTCTACAGAAAAATAAGACAACCTTGAGAAGAAGAAAACACTTGACCAAGTTATGTATACTTTTTGACAGCTAGAAAGACAAACCTTGGGCTTCCATTCACCCATGTACTCAGGGTTGGGAATGGTGGGGGCAGTCCACTCACCATCTTCTTCCTCATCCCAGTCCTCAGGCTAAGAGAAAGGACACAAAGACACATCAGCAAATACGAACACAGCAGAAGAGTTCAGATTTTGCATCAAGTATAGACAGGTGGAAACCTTGGTTGCGTCGGTGTCTGGGATCTCCTTTGGGATATCATCATATCCGTCAGGTTTCTTGTCTTCAGGGTCAGTAATGTACTCTTCCTCGTCCCAGTCCTCAGGCTGTAAAAAAGAGGCACATTTGTAAGATGGATGATATCACAGGTACAATCAACCAATTTAATCAGAATCAGATTGTATAAGCTTTGGTCAGGTTAGTTCTTGTTCAGTCTATAATTGAGATATAAGTATCTTAGTTTAGCCTTGTTGTTCATAAGTCATCACATACCTTCTTGGCGCTCGGGTCCTTGATCTGCTTTGGTGGGAGAAGATCCCAGTCAGAGTATACGCTACCAGTTTGCTTCTCAACATTGTCAATAAGAATGGTGTAAGTAGCATCTGGGCGGAGGATGAATGTGTATACATGGGTGAGCTGGTCAGTTTCACATGGAACATCCTTCTTGATCAAATGATTGGCATCATTGTAGGTAAGGATGGCATGCACTTTCTTCGTGCTGTAGCCACAGATATCGGGACCAAACATGATGCTGCAGGTAAAAGCACATAGGTGTTATTCTTAAGTATTGATAATGTTGAGATGATTATAGAAAACGAGATGAGGTAGGAAATGTACCTGTATGGAGTGTCTCCACCAAATTTCTTCTGGTCAACATCACCACTGAGCAGCTTCATGTAGCCACCACCACAGTCAAGCTTTTGCTCATGCTTGACCGAGAATTGGAAGACCAAGGTTTTGTCCTTGTTGCTGAATTCAGGGAACTCAGCTGAAATCGCGTAGAATCTGTAGTCCTCACTGGTCTGGATACCTGCAAGACAATGATAATTGCAACAGAGCGTTAACAGAAACTACGAACATTTCAACAACGAATAAATCACGCGTCTATAACTAGCTCTAAAGGCTGAATCATACCTTTATCGTTAGCATCACCAGACCAATTTCCCGAAGTATGTTTCCACTCCCCAGCAGTGTTATCATCTTTCTTCCACTCAGATTTAACCCATCTGCTCTCCCATCCATCTTTAGTAATGGAGAAAACAATACAAGACAAACATCAGTCAATAAGAATCGCAAGAATATATATCAAATTCAAGTCCAGAACAAGAAGACACAAATCAGAAAAATTCGACTAAACAAACTCATGAGCGTGCTTCATTGAACCAAATTTCTCCCACATAGTAAAATATTGTTAAATCTAAGCACCTATGGATAAGATTGAGAAACTAGTATAGTCGTTTCGAGCCAGTAAAGGAATAACATATGAACTATCATCTCAGAGTTCATCATCGTTAAATCCTTGCTCTCGTGATCTCATTATTCACAAAAGTTGGAAGCCATTTCCTGGGATCTCTAATCATAATTTCGAATTAACGAACCCAGACATTTCAAAATCCACAAATTCATAGATCCATAACAATCCAGATCAAACATTTCAAATTGATCTATCCGATGAAAACAATGATATCGTTGCATGATCGCAAATGGATCCGTAAATCGCAGCATTATCACATTAAAACAAACAAATCAATGAATAAATCACAAGCCAAAATACGAACAAACGCATCCACAAAAAGTCTAGAGACAGAGATAGAGATGTAATACCATCAAAGCGCTCCTCGAAGATAACTTTGGCGGAGGCGATCGCAAGGAGACCGATCAGAATCAGAGAGACGAGGCTAAGAACTGATTTCGCCATTGTTAAAAACTCAGATCGGAGCTTCCCCGAGATATCAGAAGATGATGATGAACAAGACCTGGAAGTATATATATATCGCGAAGAAGCTAAGCTATAGTGAGCTTTGCTCTCTAGCCTAATGCCACGTTGTAAATCTATGGCCACGTAATCCAATCAGTAACTTACACGTCAGCTATGTTGGTCATGAAGAATGACATGGAGCGATATTATTGGATTAAACGGCGAAAGAAGGGTGGAGATAATTAGCATTAAGTGAATGATTTGACACGTGGATAGATATTAGTGGTAGGTGATGATAAACTAAAAGCAGGTGTGCTTGTTCACGTGGGGAGTAAACAAATTAAGCAGATCTCTCGGGGGTGTTTTCGTAAAATCATCACTTGGGTTGTTAGATTGTACGTGATCGTAGCCGTTTAATTTTAACTGATTTTTTTTAATCCAGAAAATTCGAAAAGCGTGGGCCGAGAAAAACACTGATTTGTGGGTACTTTTGGGCCGATAACTTTTCGCTTTAATCTTTTGCCTCTGTGTCAAAGATTAGCGTAAAAGCTACTCAAAATCTCTGACTAAAATTAATAATGACAATAACACATGGAAGCAAGCTTTTGTTCAATTTAGTATGAATCAAGTTCCATTATAAAACTTTTGGAGTTTATGATCAAAACATTATAGATTGGATTTTGAACAAAGAGAAGATAATTATGTCTTGCTATGTTAATTGTGAATGTCCTGGAAGTTTAACTACACCTCTAACATCCATCAGTTTCCGAAATCTTTGAGCATCTGTATACCTTCCAGTACCGCAAAATACGTTAGACATAAGCACATAGTCTCCTCCATGGCTTTCTTCCAGCTCCATTAGCTTCTTAGTAACCCTCTCAGCCATTTCAGGATCATCGTAAACGCTACAAGCTCCAAGAAGCATCCTCCAAACCACGGCTTTTTGGTCAATCGGAATCTCTAAAGCGATCTTTTCCGCTTCTTCTAATCTTCCTTTTCTTCTCAACATATCTACGAGACATCCATAGTGTTTCACATCCGGAGTGATCTTGTACTCGCTTACCATCTTGTTGAAAAACTCTAGAAACTCTTCTTCTGCTAAACCTCCATGGCTACACGCGTTTAAAACACTGATCATGGTCACTCTGTTTGGTCTCAACCCGAGTCTCGCCATGTCTTTGAACATACTGACTGCTTCTTTGCCCATTCCGTGCATTGCAAACGCTGAGATCATCGTTGTCCATGATACTAGATTTTTTCTTTCGTTTGGAATCTCTATGAAAAACTTCAATGCGCTTTGTACACACCCACATTTTGCATAAGCGTCGATAAGCGAGTTTGTCACACGGATATCAAATGGAACAAACGCTCTTTTCGCTACATAAGCATGAACCGATTCACACATTCTCTGGTCTCCTAAGTTCCAAACAGCTGGGAGAATGGCGAGAATGGTTATCTCGTTAGGCTCTATAGCGTCACAAGCAACCATTCTTGAAAACAAGAGTATAGCTTCTTTGGGTTTATTCACTCGTGCATAGCCATCAATGATAGTGGTCCAAGACACTACAGTCCGATTAGGCATCTTCTCTAACAAGCAAAGAGCTTTTTCAAACTCTCCTAAATTAGTCAGACCAGTGATCATCACATTCCAAGTTACCTGGTTTCTTTCAGGCATTTCATCAAACACCTTGTAAGCATCAACCTTATTCCCACCAACAAGGTACATACCAACCAAAGCTGTCTGCACGTAGACATGGGACTCAAAACCAAGTTTTAGCGTCAACACATGGAGTCCAATTCCCAGTTGTAAACACGGGAATCGCGGATTCGAACTCGCTTTAAGGAGAAAGAGGTAAGTGAAGCTATCGAAAGGAGGCAGTCTCTGGTTGTGATCAAACAAGAAATAAAGCTGTTGTAGTTGTTCGTAGAGGAAGTAAGCACGAAGAGGTGTTTCTCCCAGAGAATAGCATCGAAGCAGAGGATTGAATAGAAAAAGTTTCTTAGAGTTTTGCTTCTGATGAAGAAGACGCCCAGAAGTTGTGAAGTGAGAATGGAGCTGGTGAATGATCCTAGTGTTTGATTCATTCTTTTGCAGAAGAGAATGAAGGTGTTGAATCGAAATCAATGTTGAATAAGAACAAGAATGCTTGGTTATGGTGTAAGAGCGACGAGCAAACAAGAACATAATTGCTCATTGGTTTTTTACATATGGAGCCATCAAATATTTATATGATGATCCCAAAAAAAAAAAAAATTGCGGCTAATTCTTTAAAACTTTTAAATTTACCAAGAAAACAACAATGTTGTACTGTATATATTCATCACTCGTTTGGCTTGGCTGCTTCAGGATTCTTACGAAACTGGATTATCATTGGCTTTCCTTTTAACACAAAACCATTTACCAGATTCTGCAAAAATCACAAAGAACATATCAGTCGCACAAAATGCTTGTCAATGATATATATACTTCATAGTATTCAGGCATTGATGCAGAACAAAAAGGTGGTGTTAAGGATTATAACCAGAGCACGATGTGCGACTTCAACAGATGGAAATGTCAAAAAGGCTTGCTCTCTCATTCTTCCTTCCTGTAATATTATTGATACACACATTCAATCGTTGTTACAACGATACTGATAATAATGGAAGGCAAGTTTAAGGTTATGAAAGTCTATAGACAGACGCATTCACCTTCATCAGCCTCACACCAAGACTGGATTTAGCTGCTTCGATGCTTTCGAATAGTGATCCTACATGAATGCTAGTATTTAGCTATTAATTGACTTCAAGAAAGCAAGGTGTAACAAACAACTCGTAAATTAACGGCCCTACATCTTTATTTGACTAGCAGAGCTATGTCTTACCAAATATGTAATAGAAATCATCAGTAACAACATCTTTGGCAAGGTTTTTGATATACAACACAAGCGACGGATTTCCAGCTGTGTAGTTCTGCAGACAAGAAAAACAAAACAAAAAACATTTTCTCTCAGTGAATATGTTTTTCAGAGATGACACTATACATTAGAATTATAACATGAAGGAGGAAAACAATCATGAAAGAGCTGCAGAGAAAAGATAACACTATAATGCAGTAGATATTTTTCATGCATAGCCAATGAGCCAAACTACATTTTCCATACCCAAGAAAACTGGAATTGATAATCAGGCTCACATCATTAGAAAAGTTATTCTCGATACAAGCATACTATAATTTGATCCTATGATCCATACCTTGAACTTAGGCAGTGCAAGGATATCCTGTAGAGGTAACCTTCCTTTCTCCAACTCTTCTAAAGTCGCAAAAGGTTTCGAATTTAAATCTTCTTTGCTGGACTCGTCTGCAGGGTCTTCATTCTCAGTCTCCTCTTTATGTTCTTCTTGAGAAACTTTTTGGGTGATCTTGATCTATCGGCATAGACCTTACATATATCAGCACAACTACAACAGCATAGTAATTGAAAGGTATTTATGGATGATAGGATACCTGCATAACATGTTTATTCTTTTTTATTTGAGGGATCTCTTTTGGGGTCAAAGAGGAGGGTTTCAATCCAACAGTCTCATGTTGCACATCCTTTTCCATACCAGGACCAACAAGAGTTTCATGTCTAGCACGCTTCCTTCCTGATTTTGATGTACCTGTATCCTAAACGTAATACCATCACAATTCTTACCCAAATACTCAATAACAACGAATATAAAGAGTAGAGAAAATACTAATAAAATAAATTCTAAGACAACAAAGAAGAACGAAGCAACCAAAGCGAGCTTAGTATGATGCCATTTTACTAATATCATAAATGGAGACATGGCATGACGATACATACCTCATCAGATTCCATCTCTGACTCGCTACTAGATTGATGCTCCAACTCAGTTGGTTGGGGGCCAGCTTTAGGTAGAGGTGGTGTGGGCAGGGCCAGTCGAAAAGGAGGTGGAAGATTCATTTTGTTCATGAGATGCAGCACCTATGATCAAAAGACCTAAAAAATTACATTTCTAGATTTTTTTTCCCTCTCTATGATAGTTGATATCTGCAAATTATAAACGAAGAACCATATATCCACCGGTCTAACCTGGGTGTATAACGGTGGGACAGCGATAAGGGCATTAGTGATATTGGCTAATATATTTGCATCGGGTGGTGGGTAAGCATATCTGCAAGATCAAACATAGAAGCATCTGAAGTTAGCAAAATGATTAGAAGAATTTTTATTCCCTTGGATCATGAAACATGCACAACTTTTAGTAGCTTGGACTGGCGGTTGTGTTGTTACATCGTGTTTTAGAAGGATGAGGAGAGAAACACATACACATACCGATGTTTTCAAACAAGAAATACGAAATGCAACAAATAAAAAAAAGTAGGAGAAGTAAAACTTACTGCAGGTGAGGAGGAAAAGAATAGTTTATCCCGAGTTTTGGAGCTATCGGTTCACCAGAAATCATCTGCCCAGACTTTGAATCATTGTTATCATTGTTGCTACTAACAGTAGAGAAAGCATTCCCCTTGGCCATAGATTCTTCTACTTGTCGAGACTTCTTATTCTCATTAGGTTTATTAGCTCTCTGTACTTGTAAAACCTTACCAAGAAACCTCAACCTACACAAAACCATTAAACCAAAAACATCTCAGGATTAACTACAGCATAATAATGCAAGATAAGTAACTCAAAAGGGAAGAAAACTAGTACCCATTTAACTGACGATGTGCTTGAGAAGCAAAAGCTTCATTCTTGAAATCAACAAATGCAGCATTCCTTAATCTGTAACAAACCCTATATGTTAACTTAGACTAATTCCACATTCAATTTCTTCTTATACAGAACAGTGTATCCTAACAGTGCCCAATACATCTTTCTACAGAAATCTATAACCTTTATAACTTATACTAATTTCCAAGTAAGGTTTTGAAGATTTACTTTCCACCGGAGCAAGGACGAACAGAAGAAGCACCGTACTGAGAAAAGAGCCGAGATACGATATCATGAGGAATCCCATCAGGAAGATGCCGAACCAGAAGAGTTATCACAAACGGCTCTATAACCGGAGCTTCGAATTGCGTCGCCGGGAGATTCACCACCGGCTCCGATGTCGGATTTGCAGCCATTAGAACTCACTGTTTTTTCTTTCCTCTGTTTTGTTGGTTTTGTAACAAATTGATTTGTGAAACTAAACCGGACTAGATTTTGGATTTGATTATCAAACCAATCAAACCGGATACGACGACGGTTTGTTTGTTAAAGTTGTTGGGCTTTTTTACCTGTATGGCCCATTAAAATGTTTTTTTGCTTCTTGTTTGAAAATTGGAAATATTTATTATTTACAACCATTTTGTAGATATTTTATTATTTTTATGATCATATTATTAAAAAAATTAAAAAGAAAATGTGTGGAAGCCCCTTGACCCAATGGTCAAGCCTTTAAAGGCTTTTATAGTACGTCTTGGATTCGAAACCTAGATAATACAGTTTTTTGCAGATTAATGGATAATACAGTTTTTTGCAGATTAATGGATAATAAGTTTTCCAGAGGTTTCATCGTCCAGGGAAACCATGTCTATCACATAAGATGTCGTATATGGAGAGTTGTTAAAAAAAAATGTAACATGAGGACAAAAATTAATATTTTTTTATAAAATGAAGAATAATAAACATGAGGGACATTGCAATTCACTAGAACTAGAAGACAGACTTGATACATGACTATAACAGGTTGCTTGACCAAATATACTTTCTTTTATCCGGTTTCAAGCATTTATATTGAAAACTTTTTTGTAAGACTTCTTACAAAGATCAAACTGATTTATCAAATTTTGGAAATATTAAGAATATGTCCATTTCAGAAACAAAAATAATATCCTCTTGGCGTGTGCCTTTCACACACTTCTTATGGCTCTCCTTGTTTTCTCTCATGAAATTCTCAAAATCCTTCACGCAACAATAAAATTTATTTGTGTACAGAAAGAATAAAACTTTTATCTCTATTTTAGCTTTTGAGAATTCTACGAATATAACAGAAATGGAATCCGTTGACAACAACAATTAGAAAGTTGTCGCAAATCTGTAACAAATTGCAACGAATATACGTGGTTAGTAATTTATGAATGTTTTTTGGCATATTAATTAAGTTGGCCGTCAAGTTGTTGCAAGAGGCAATAATGCATAGACATCATATCGAATATGTTTTTTTTTTTTTGCATTAGAAATATTTAGTGTGACATTTTCGTAAAAGAATATCGAACTTTTCAAGTTGGCGTGTCTCTTTTTATTCGTCTCAAATGGATTCGTTTCATATACGTTTTTATTTTATTTTTGTCAACGTATTCCATATATGTTACTGTCGTAGAATTCCTAAAAGATAAAGTGAGATAAGTTGTTTTTGTTTATTCTTTCTAGATAGAAGAATAAATGCATGATTGCGTGAAGAATTTGAAAAAAAACATGAAGCTGCAAATCAAAAGAAAACAAGGAGAGCCGTAGGAAATATGTGGAAGGCACACGCCATGAAGATAATATCTTCTTCTGAAATTCGCATCTTCTTAATATTTTCAAAAGAAAATGAAAATTCAGTTTGATAGTTGTAGGAAGTCACAAAAATTTGTCAATGTGGTGTTTTAAAACAGACAAAAAGAAGTATATTTGGTCAAGCAACCTTTTAGAGGTTAGTTACACCCATTTTTGTTGTTCTTTTATTAATGTTGGTTAGATGCTTTGTTGATATTGTGAGTAATTTTTTTAAAAAGCGTCTCAATGAAAAATATTTTAGGACTGGCATGTTGATCATATGGAAACTTGAAAGAAAGAATCCTTGGTGCAGTACTTAATTTGGAAACCAAGAAAGCTTAACTAATAACGATATAAATTTAGAAGATGATACTTATCTAGCCACTTACATAGTTACGTCTTCTCTAAAAGCTCTTGATTATTTGGAACAGCCCAATAATAATATTGGACTCTTTCATTTTGTACAATTACGTGTGTTACCATCATGGCATCATGCTCTTTAAAATAATAAGGCATCAGAACATTTTTTATTGTTTCATAAGAGTTGGAAGAAGTACAACTGTACTACATGGGCACATGCATGCCATAGTCTCACAATTATTTAGGGTTTGAGGATTATAAATATCCCTCTTCCGAAACAGTTCACACCACCCAAGAAACACAATCTCCACACACACAAAACTAAACACTTCATTTCTTTATCATTTTTCCTTTCAACACAAAATAACCTCATAGTGTCGACATGAGTTGCCAAGAAGAACAACTTGTGAAAACAATATGCGATCTCTACGAAAAGATCTCAAACCTCGAGAGTCTCAAACCATCTCAAGATGTCAACATTCTCTTCACGCAGCTCGTTGCCACATGCATCCCGCCAAACCCTAACATCGACGTCACCAAGATGTGTGAATCAGTCCAAGAAATTCGACAAAAACTCATCAAGATCTGTGGTGTAGCTGAAGGTTACTTAGAACATCACTTTTCTTCGATCTTGACTTCTTTCCAAGACAACCCACTTAACCATCTAAACATTTTCCCTTACTACAACAACTATTTAAAACTAGGGAAGCTCGAATTCGATCTCCTTACACAAAGCCTAAACGGTTTTGTCCCCAAAAATATAGCTTTTATTGGATCTGGTCCTCTTCCTTTAACTTCTATCGTTCTTGCTTCGTTTCATCTTAAAGACACGATCTTTCACAACTTTGACATCGACCCATCAGCGAACTCACTCGCTTCTCTTCTGGTTTCTTCTGATCAAGACATATCTCAACGTATGTTCTTCCACACCGTTGATATTATGGATGTGACCGAGAGCTTGAAGAGCTTCGATGTTGTGTTTCTAGCTGCTCTCGTTGGGATGGACAAGGTAGAGAAAGTTAAAGTGATCGAGCATCTTCATAAATACATGGCTCCTGGTGCTGTACTCATGCTTAGAAGTGCTAATGGTCCGAGAGGGTTTCTTTATCCGATCGTTGAGCCGTGTGATCTTCAAGGGTTCGAGGTTTTGTCTGTTTATCATCCGATAGATGATGTTATCAACTCTGTTGTGGTCTCGAAAAAGCTCGGTAATGTTGGTGGGATCTCGTGTTTGCTTAAACCATGTAACTGTTCCAAGATCCATGCGATAATGAACAAGAATATGATGATGATCGAGGAGTTTGGAGCGATGGAAGAACAGTTTTCTTAAGTGGACGTCTCTGTCTTGTGTTCTTGATTATCTATCTTTCGAAAGCTTCTAAGCATACGTCATTGTTTATGCATCATTTTTACTGTCTACATTTCGATTATTCCATCTTTTTATCATTTTCTGTTCTAATTATTATAACTTAATTATAAGTCTTATTATAATTTTTTATTAGTTTCAAGACGTATTTGGTTGCTCGAATCCGCTAGCTTAAATGGTATTGCCATTTCTATAATAAAAAATTTGAGCAAGGAAATTCATTTCCATCCCTCCACAATTTTTTTTTGTGTTTTCCTAGTTTTTCACTTGAAGTAAACTTGAATTTGTAAAAGAAAGACATTATTAAAGGAGATAATTATATATTTTCCCCCTAGTTTTAGAGGAGAGCAAACATACAATGTTTGGATAGAGACAATCCAATACTAAGTCACAATCTTATGAACAGAGGTAATAACAAACCAAACGACTTCTCCTTTGGTGTTACTTCCTTAAACCAAACCAAATAAACACCAAAATAAAATCAAGCTCCAAAACCACATCAGTCTTAAACTAGAACCAACCTCTCATATTCGAACCCACATCATGTAACATCAAAACCACGAAAATAAATAGAAATGAAGAAAAGTATTCTCACCTATCGATTCACTCTGATATCTAGCAAAGAGAGAGTATGGAGTCCAAGAGAGCGGTTACTTCCTTCTTGGGTTTCTTCTTTGTTAAAAAAAAAAAAAAAATCAAATGAAACGATGTCGTTTTAGAGTTTACTTTTCCTATGGGCTTGGGCTAATAATAATTGGAAACCGGGTCGGGACCCGACCCGACCCGTTTCAATTCGTTTCTTGAGAAAAGAGAAATCGAAGAAGCTATTTCAAGTGAAAGAGAAGAGAAGAAGAAACAAAGCATTAGATCGTGAAGAAGCCATTGTTGCTTACTTGAATTTTCTATAGCTGTTTTATAGCAAAATATTCATCGTCGAGAAGATGACTGTAAGTCGAGTTTCTCAATCTTTTCAATTGCTCTTAGGTTTTGATAGTTTTGATCGTTAAAATTTCTGGGTTTTTTTTGTGTGTGTGTGTTCTCGACAGTTTACGATTCCGATTGAGAACGGGAGTGAATTGAAGAACGCAGAAGCTGATTCACAAAGAACATTGTAAAAATTCTCTTTTTAGGGTTCTTGAATCTGAGTAATTTTGAGATTTGGTTTTCAATTTTCTAAGGTTTTCTTTTTGGTTTTTGTTAGGTACCCTTATGTTACTGGAACTTCAGTGGTTGCTATTAAGTACAAAGATGGGATTTTAATGGCTTCTGATATGGGAGGTATGTTTGCTCTTTACCTCTCTAGTTGTTCTATTAACTTTATGTATGCTTCATTTTTCACAAGAGTGCTTGGAATATTAGTGCTTACTTCATAGAAATAAGCGTAAAGGAATGTGTAAATCTATATGAGTTTGGTTGCTTGTAACACTTATTTCATCATCTTACTCAGTGTTTAGTCATTATATGTATTTGAGTGCTCAAGTTTGGTAGTGAACACATGATTGAGGCTTCTTTGATCAATTTAAGTGTAGCTTGAACACTCTTATCACCAACAATTACTTATCATTAGCAAAAGAAAAGGTTATGCTCATTGACATAGTTACATTACTTATAACCTTAACCAAACTATGAAATAGTGTAAGACCTTCTATGCCGAAGATTTGCGGATTGGGCTAATAGATTGAATACTATGTCTTAAGTATGCCTAGAGTTCCAGCAATTAGCTGGACTAAAAGAGTGTGATCCTGATTTCCTGCTCTAGAGAATGGTGAGACTGTTGCTTCAAATCAAGCTCAAACTTTTGTTGATCTGTAGGTTCTTATGGATCCACCTTAAGGTACAAGAACATTGAGAGAATGAAGGCTATTGGTAAGCATTCTCTTCTTGGTGCCAGTGGGGAAATCAGCGACTTCCAAGAGATTTTGCGTTATCTTGATGAGCTTGTGTAAGTATATGCTTGCTATGATGTTTCTTTTCTTTCTTAACCATTCCTTCTTTAGCCTTTGATTTTAAACTCTTATTGTTTTCAGCCTGAACGATAACATGTGGGATGATGGTAATTCCTTGGGGCCGAAAGAGGTTCACAACTATCTGACCCGAGTTATGTATAATCGCCGGAACAAGTTCAACCCTTTGTGGAACACTCTCGTGCTTGGAGGTGTTAAGAATGGGGAGAAGTACCTTGGAATGGTAACACCAAATACTTTTTCTTTTTTTTGCATTTGAACTTCTTAATGTCTGCAACAGTTCTTATTTAGATTCTTCTATGATGTTGTTTAGGTCTCAATGATTGGTGTTAGTTTTGAGGACAACCATGTTGCCACCGGGTTTGGGAATCACCTAGCTAGGCCGATTCTTCGTGACGAATGGCGTGAAGACCTGACTTTTGAAGAGGGTGTGAAGCTACTGGAGAAATGTATGCGTGTGCTTTTGTACCGTGACAGATCTGCTATCAACAAACTTCAGGTCTGTTTAATAATTTCATTATTTGCAACTCCATTTCATTGAGAGAGAATCAGTTCATTGACTAGACTCGTTTTCTGGGAACTCTGCAGATAGCAAAGATGACAGAGGAAGGTGTGACGGTTTCCGAGCCATACTCGTTGAGGACATTCTGGGGATTCTCTGCGTTCACAAACCCAACAGCTGGTGCAGAAGGCTCCTGGTAATAAGGCTCCTGGTAATAATAACTCTGCAAACAAAAAACCCAACCACTTAGCAAAAACAAGTTATTTGGAGATCTCCAAGAAAGCTATTTCCTTTGTGCTGTCATGTTGTTCAACAATTTGCACACTTCTGTGTTCATGAATTCCTGAGTTAGATCTAAAGGTTTTATGAATAATATCTTACTCTTTCTGAATGGTTTTAATTTCTGAATCCCTAAGTTAGATTATGTTTGTGTTCTTCAAAATCCCCAGGCAGATTACGCGAAGCAAGTTTGCGTCTTTGCGATATGAAAAAGAACGAAATTGTTATTGACTTTGGAAGATAATTAATATTTTGTTATTGACTTTGGAAGATAATTAATATTGTCAGTTGTATATATCAGGATTTAACATGTAACATCAAAATTGTATAACGATTGCAAATTAAACCTGAATTTTTTTCTCTCGTAATTGTCAGGCATCATTAATGGTCACACTTTTTTTTTTCTACGCAAAAAGGCATATATTAATTAGTGGAAAGAAAGTCTCGATGCAAAGCATCAGTTAGAACAGATGGTATGAAAACAGAGTAATGAAAAGAAACATCATTTGGAATAGAAAGCTTTGACAAAATATCTCCAGAAATATTTTGGTCTCGTTGTGTCCATGTGAACTTGATTTCTTCAAAACGTGATTTCCAATCTTGAATGTCTCTTGTCCAATTGAAGACGCCAAAGTTGAGCACCTTGTGATTGAGAATATCAGTGAGTTCCTTACAATCTCCTTCGAAAACGACTTTTGTAAAACCATGACTCCATGCATTTTGCATTGCAAAAATTAAACTTTGCATTTCACTCTCTAGTGCAGTTAACCTACTTCTTCCTTTTGCTTGACCCGCACCAATAAATACTCCTGTGGAATCTCTGAATAGCCAACCAGCCTTTGTTGGAAAACCTTGTTGATTACACGAAGCATCATAGTTACACTTTATCCATTCATATGGCGGGCATGTCCATCTTCGATCACGAGATGATTGTTCACTGGTGTGCCGAACTACCTCTCCATTCATAAGCGATGTATATTTCACTGAAGCTAACCATTCTATATTGTCATGCTTTGCTAGTCTCAGAATACTTCCCCATGACAAATCCTTTTGTTGGAATATTAATAAATTCCTACTCTTCCATAGTCTCCAAAGAATCCAAATAGCTAATTGTTGGTAGGCGGTAGATATAATAGCAGGATTGGATGAAAGTAGTACCTCAAATCTGTCCTCTAGAGACGAATTTTGATCAAAGAGTATGTTGTTTGATATTCCAGAGCCTCTCCAAACAGACTGTGAATGTGGACAAGTGAAAAATAGATGTGTACTTGTCTCCTCATTGGTACAACATCTGCCACAACTAGAAAAAGAGCTGACGTGTCTTCTCCTCAAGTTTTCACCTGTTGCAAGGGAACCAGTAAGCAAGCGCCATAAGAAGTGTTGAATCTTTGGAGCTGTTTTCAAGCTCCAAATCAAACTCTTGATTCTTGGATTTCCTGGCGGTGGAATAACATGATGATTATGCTGATGAGTAGCAAGCCAATAAGCAGATTTAACCGTATAAAGGCCATCCTTAGTGTAGTGCCAGCCAATAAGATCTTCTTTGGCATGAGGAGATAATTTGATGGAGAGAACAAGGTCAACATCTTCTGCAACAATTAAGTCTCTTACTTTGTCTTCATTCCATCCATATCCGTTGACAGTAATCAACTCATTTAACATAATATTGCTCAGGATGTTGTTGGGTCTTGGAGGTCGTGGAGGGTGGATGGGAAGCCATGGATCATGAAAGACCTTGATCAAAGAACCATCTCCTACAACAAAACGAAGACCCGCCTTCACTAGATCTCGTCCTTGGAGGAACGATTTCCATAAATATGAAGCTTTACGTTGAGGTGTTGCATTGACAATATTTGATTCAGCAAAGTATCTACTCTTGAGTGTTCTAGCCATTAGGCACTCTGGATGATGTATGATTCTCCAAATTTGCTTTCCAAGCAGAGCCAAATTGAATTGTTCAACATCACGAAAACCCATTCCTCCTTCTTTTTTTGGTATGCTCATTCGCTTCCATGCAAACCAGTGCATACCCTTCCTATCTTGGTCCGAGCTCCACCAAAACCTTGCCAGTAACCCATTGATGTCATCACATATTTCCTTTGGTAGTTTGAAAACATTCATCGCATATACAGGCATAGCGAGTGCCACCGCTTTAAGTAATACTTCTTTACCTCCAGGAGAAAGGAATTTTTTATTCCATCCTTGAGTTTTGTCTCGAACCTTGTCAAGTATATATTGGAAAAGATCAGCCTTCTTACTTCCGAACTGCTCTGGTAATCCAAGATATTTACTGCCTCCTCCTTCGTTGTGTATGCCTAAACAATGTCGGATTCGTCTCTTGACTTGATGATTCACTCGACTTCCAAATAAGATAGATGATTTCCTAAGATTAACAGCTTGACCAGAAACATGTTCATATGTAGCTAGAACCTCCTTAATGGCTTTACAAGATTTATCATTTGCTAATGTGAAAAACAAGGAGTCATCAGCAAATAATAAGTGTGTAATAGCCAGACTTCTGTTACTAATCTTGATTCCTTGTAATTTCCTCTTCTTCACAGCTTCATTCATCATATGAGAGAGTACTTCCGCACACAAAATGAAAAGATATGGTGATAAAGGGTCACCTTGGCGTATGCCTCTTGTCGGTGTGATGTGTCCTTTGGGAACGCCATTGATCAAAACAGAGTAACTCACAGTTGTAACACATTGTAATATCCAATGGATCCACTTTTGATCAAATCCCATCTGAAACATGGTTTCTTGTAAAAAGCTCCACTCGAGACGATCATACGCTTTTGTGATGTCGGTTTTGAGTGCCATGTATGATTTTGATTGTCGCTTACGAGCTTTAAGAGCATGGAACACTTCATGAGCAATGATAACATTGTCTGTTATCATTCGGCCTGGGATGTATGCTGCTTGATTTTCTGCGATGATACCCGAGAGATGCTTCTTCAGTCTAGTAACCAGAATCTTGGATATAATTTTGTAACTTATGTTGCACAAAGCTATAGGCCGAAATTCTGCCATAGAAGAAGGAGCTGTAATTTTTGGTATCAAACACAGATTAGTGTGGTTATGAACCTGTTCCAAAACACCTTCTTCAAAGAAACGAGTGACTTCGTGAATGATTGCCGGACTGATTTCAGACCAGAAATTTTGATAGAAAACTGCAGAGAAACCATCTGGTCCTGGTGCCTTGTGAGGACCGATATCAAACACCGCTTGTTTAACCTCTTCTGCAGTAACTGGTCTGGTAAGATCAATATTCATTGCAGGAGTTACCGTTTTCTTGAAGTCTTGAAATACTTCTCTTGTCAGATCTTCTGAAATTCCTTGAGTGGTGTATAGATTCTGAAAATAATTAATAGCAACCGCTGCAATTTCCGTATGTCCTCTTCGTATTACACCCTCTTCATCTTGAATTGAAAGAACCATTAGTTTTGCTCTCTTAGCCTTGGCTTGATTGTGAAAGTATCTTGTATTTCTATCTCCCGTACTAAGCCACTTGTTTCTACTTTGATCCTTCCAAAAGCATTCTTCTTCAATATAGGCTTGATTTAGCTTTCTTTTGAGAGTAGTCTTTTCACCGAGAGTAGATGTTGGTGATGTCATAGCTCTGTTCAATTGAGATCGGATAGAGTTGATGTTATCAGCAGCATTCACTCGGTGAGTCCGTTTCCACTTGGAAATTTGCTTTCTACAGGCTGATATTCTTGTACTCAAAGAGTGCACTGAACCAGAATGGTTGGCATCATTCCAACCACGAAGGACATAATCACGAAATCCTTCTTTAAAAGACAATCTGTTATCATAGCGAAAAACAAATTTCCTTTCTTCAACTACATCTGAGATATAAGTCACCATTGGGCGATGATCGGATTCCCCAAAATCAAGATATTCAGTCTCAGAAGCTGGAAAAAGCCGATGCCATGCTTCATTAGCCATTGTCCTATCTAGACAGCATGTTATAATGTCATCACCCCGTTTGCGAACCCAAGAGAATCTATCTCCTATTGATTTAAGATCTTCAATGTTACAAGTTCTAACCATTCTCCTAAAGTTCTCAAAGGATTTTTCGTTTCGAGTTCTCCCCCCTTTTTTCTCACTATTATCCAAGAGCTCATTGAAATCACCAAGTAAAAACCATGGTTGGTTTTGTATAGTAATGGCGATTCTTTCTAATCTTTCCCAAAGATGATTTCGATAAGCTGGATTCGGATGCCCATAAACAAAAGACAAATAGAAACTGAATCCATTAAACTTAGCAAAGCAATCTACAAGATTTGGGGACTGAAAAGAAATAGCAAGATCTACATTCTGCTTCCAAAAGATTACTAAACCACCACTAAGGCCTATAGGTGGAACTGTTACATAATTCAAGTACCCAAGTTCACATCCTATGTCACGAATGTAGTCATCTTGTTGTTTGGTCTCTGATAGGCAAATGATGTCCGGGAGATATTTTCTGTTTATCCCCTTAAGGCGTCGAACTGTCAAGTCTATGCCCAAACCTTGACAGTTCCAGCAGGCTGTCCTCATGGCGGAAGAGGTGGTTCAGGGCCCACCGCGCCTCCATTTGTTGTCGAATCATCTTTATTCGATCCACTGCCTTCACCTATCTCACGAATCGTGGCCTTGTAAGGACCCAAATCAGCATTATCCTCTTCAAATTTCCTCTTTCTAGTCTATGCATTGTCTATTTTGCCATAGACAGGATGAAATGGAAAGGGATTGAACATCTCTTCCATGTTTTCCTCATTTCCAAATGAGCTATTATCATGAAATTCATCAAACAAATGAGGCTCTCTATCAATCGCCTCAGATTCATCAGCATCACTATCCATGTGTGGAGCTACATTTGGTGCATCGTCTTGTGCTAAGTGGTCCGCCGCAGGTGCTACCCCATCATTCTGAATCTCTTCAATAATAAGACCGTGGTTTGGAATCATCTCAGGCGGAAGGCCTTGCTCATCACCATTGTCATCCCCATCTGAATGATGGTCAGGTCCCCCATTTTGAATCAAGCAATTGCCTGAGTCATGTGTTAACAGTCCACAGACCTCGCAGAAGCCTCGGAGTCTCTCATATGTGAATCGGAGGAGGGTGTTCTGACCTGGAGAAAACTGGAAGTTTCTCTGAAATTTTAATGGATTGGAGATGTTCCAATTCAGTTTGACCCGAACGAACTCCACTCTTGCTGCAGTTTCCGCCACATAATCCGTCTCAATGAAATGACCCATTGCCTCACCAATGTTGGTGATTAGTTCAACATCTAAATATTGGACAGGAATTCCTCTAATTTGGATCCAAAAAGGTATGGAATCCAAGAGAAGAGGATCCATCTGAGGAGTCCAACGTTCCAACACAAGCATACGATCCGCAAAAGCCCATGGTCCCCGTCGCAGTACCAATTGTAGTGATTCTTCAGTGGGAAACACAAACTGGAAGCATCTTCCTTCAACAATTCTGCCAAAAACTTGTCCAGATTGACCCCAGTATCGAGGCATGAGAGCGACTATCGAGCGAAGGTTTTGTTTGCGAGGCATGACTGGTTTACCGATAAGAATGAAACGGTTCTGTGCCTCTGCCTGATTGACTATCGTCGTAGGGAGAAGGATGGGAGTATCATTAACACCCAGATCAATGTCTTGAATTCCTCGCCGGAGATTATCCGCCATCATGAACAACAGATCGTAAAATCGGTAAGGAAATTGGAGTGGAGGATGAATTTGGAAGAGATAAATTGTGTGTGAAAACCAGAGATTGACAAATTGCTCTTTAAAAGAGGGATCCGTAATGGGAACTGCATCATCACGATTAATTCGGAGAACAATCGTGGATAAAACCGTCGGGGAGAGGCCGAGAATGGAGGAACTACCACCGTCGTACTTAGTAACCGTCACCCAAAGGGTGAGAAATTGCCGTAGAAAAAACCGTATTATAATCGCCAAAATAATCGCTATTAATTTTGTTCGTTTCCACAAGACAAAAATTTCATATTTTTTTTTTTTTTCCATTAATGGTCACACTTTAAAAGTGTCTTTAGCCATTATAAAAATTATTTTCTCTCTAAAACTTTTTTAGCAAATATCTTTAGTATAAAATTTTATTTTAATTAAAGATACTAACAAAAGCTCTGCATTAATCATGCTCTACCGAGACTCCTAATTAAGCAGGCTCATATAACGATTTCACATCATATAGAACGCAAAGTAATTATTATATAAATTAGCCCAAATCATGCAAAACCAAAATTACATAGAGAAGCCATCAACACAAGAAAGCAAAAAGACAAGGGCTTGTATGTTCCAAATGTTCCAGAGCGAACAACAAGTTCACAAGGGCTAGATCGTCTGGGCAATGCAAAGAGCTCGTCCAAGATCTTATAATCATCTCCCTTAATCATGTCTAACCCGAGAATTAATTTCTTGAGGACCGTTGAGTTAGCCATAAAGTAACTCCCTATTTTCTTCATATCCGCAAAGTATCTTGGTTTTACTTCAACAAACTCAAGCGATGATAAGACACATTGAGGCACATCAAAAAAGTTTATTCCATAGCTATAAGCTTGATACTCCTGCAAAGTAGAGAAAACAAAACAAGACAAAAAATTAGTATATGTAACGGTTACAGAATCTAAGTTTAGTTTAGTTGTTTATTAAGAGATATACTAACCATGACAAGAGATTTTAGATTCGGACACCGTTCAAGAAAGATTAACAAATATTCCCAGGACACGACCTTCATGTCCTTGACACTCAAGATAGAAAGATTATGAAACTGGAGTAGTGATGATTTCGAGAACTTACGATTGACCTACAAACAAAAGATACATGTTAAAAACTTTTCATATTCGATAGAAAAAAATAAAAAAAATCTTTTTAGAAAGTTAGATAGATAGTTTACCTCAAGAATATCAGAAGAGATAGTCAAATCTTTGACACGAGAGATCAACATCTTGTTAACGATATATGTGTGTTAATATTGATTGGTAGTTTAGTCATTTACTTTCAATAGATAATTAAGTTAAGCTCTTGTATAAATATGTAGCATCCATCTCTTTTGTCAATAAGACAGAAAATTCAGAAAACCTTTCATACATTCTTTTTGGTTTTTAACATGGTATCAGTTTGACATTTGGAACCGGACAACACGGATCCATTAGAAGGAAGGTCATAGGGATCGATAGTTCGCCGTGTCTTTGTGTGAACAACGACGTGGTTTTGAGTATCCACCATGACGTGAAAAGAATATCTAAAACGATGAAATAATCGAATTAAAGAAGGTCAAACGAAAGAGAAAAAGAAATCAGAGATCAATAATAGCCTAGGATCAATAATTAGCTAAAATCATACAAATCGTTTAGCTAATTATCGATCCTAGGCTATTATTGATCTCTGATTCTTTTTTTCTCTTTCGTTTGACCTTCTCTAATTCGATTATTTTATCGTTTTAGATCTTCTTTTCATATCATGGGGATACTAATAAGTCTTTTGTTGTTCACTAGGATCTTTCTTCTGGTGATAATCCTGTAAGCGTCATCTTTCAGCCTCCTCTTCGTGGTCCCAATTATGATGAATGGGCCATGAACATCCGTCTTGCTCTTAAGCAGGCCCGGTCCAATAAAATAATGGACATAGTGCAAAAATTGCAAAAAACCCCCAAAATCTAATAAAAATTGCGAAAATACCCTAATTTTTTAAAAAGGCTGTAAAACCCACTAATTTTTTTGCAAGATTGGTTGAAGGTTGTGAAAATGCACACCTTGCTCTACCCTAGAACCGGGCCTGCTCTTAAGGCAAGGAAGAAATTCGGATTTGTCGACGGAACCATACCAAGATTGTCAACAAACTTCATTCGTTGTAGATCCACGATTTTAAGACAAGGCAAAGAAACTGACTCAGGCGGTTTAGGCAAGTGTGCCCCATCGAGTTTCAAAGAGACCAATCTGTCACATGATGTATAAATATGCTTGGAGGTATCACAACTCCCTTGTAACTGTTGTAAGTGTAACCCACAATCTCTAGATGCTGGATATTCTTCTTAATCACGGTGTTTATAGACTTGGCAACTTTATAATCGTACTGATAATCATATCCAATATACCTTAGCTTAACTCTTTGTAGGCACAAGTCACTGTTTAAATCTATAAACTTGTCGAAAACATGGTATTTAGCGTCATTGTTAGAGTTATTAAACACCAAATCCAATCCAGGCACAGATTGCCAAAGATTTTTCCATCTGCGGCATAAAAGGCTAGTCTTGATCACATCTTTCGTGGGAAGATTGATAAGTATCTCACAAAGCAACGAGTCTGGTAATTGGTTTATCATATCTTGTTCTTCTCTCATGATTGAATTATCACCAAGTGGTTTCTTCTCTAACTTCATCTATAGAGCGATCTATTGAAGCCGTGTGTTTTTATCCAGATAGAGCTAGAAAAGGAAATAATATCGAAAGAGTGTTGAACAAGGAACCACACAATCCAATCACCTGATTGCTAGGGTCAAAAGAAAAGTTAGAGATAAATTCCAAAACCTTGTCTGCTTGTGTATTGATCTGAATGTATGAATTAATTTAAGGACACATATTTATAGCTTTAAGCCTTAACAAAACTATAAGAAGGAAATTATCTTATTCTAAGGAAAAACTAAATTACCTTATTTTGTCGGATAATTTAATATAATCAATTAATATATCTTGAATTTTACAATTCATCATCATTATTTTTTAAGAAATGAATAGAAAATCAAAAATTACTTTTTCTTATAAACCAAAAAATATCTATTGAAACAAAGAGAGTATGGATATAGTGGTACACATAGATATCAAATAGATATGTGTTGTATTTTCAACTTCGAATACAAAGTGCTTTAAACAAATTATTTTTTACTCCATGGAAACATGAGCGCCGGTGGTTTTTATTAGATTTCCTTCAACGTAAATCTCATCAATTTTATAACTCCATGAACGTATTGGAGTATCGATTAAGATTAGCGCTTTAAATTTTTGATAATAATTCATTCACAACCCTTGCTCAAAGACACACATCCATACTGTCTTACCGCTTAAACTTTCTCCGAAATTTAATAAGTTCTGACGTATTGAATTCTAAATACCTCATGACTACGTCTTTGTCTTCGGAATAGCAATTGTATTTGAGAAGTCTACCAGGACCAAGTTCATTTTGAATCTCTATTGTGCTCTTTGGGCAACCCAAATATAATTTTGCTTCATTTAACACAAAGTACATAACAATAACTAGCATATAAATTGTGCTTTAAACATTAAGTAATTTTATGAAAGAAAAATCACGTTATCTTTTAATCCATGCAAGTGCGAGCGCTGGCGGTTTGATTAGATTTTTTTCAAAATAAATTCCATCAGTTTTGCCAATCCATTTACGTACTTGTGCACATCGATGAAGATTGGCTCCTCTGTATGCTATAAATTTTCGAGAATAACTCATCCACAACCCTTGCTCCAAAACACATTTCCATAATGTCCTCGAGGATAAACTTTCACCGAATCTAATAAGTTTTGATGTATTGAATTCCAAATACCCCATAACTATATCTTTGTCTCCAGAAGAGCAACGGTATTTGAGAATTCTACCAGGACCAAGTTGGTTTTGAATCACGAGTGAGTTTTTTGGGCAACCCCAATATATCTTTGCTTCATTTAATCCAAAATACATAGTAATAACTAGCATATACACTACAAGGTTATTCATTTTTTGGATAATCTATTATTTTATGGAGTTGCATGAACAAAATATCACCAAAATGTAGTATTTATGATAAAAAAAAGTTGCGGTAAACGTTTTTTGCTTATTCAGTAAATAGCTTGTCATGGCCATTATTAGCCACGTTTAAAAATAAACATGAGAAGTACTTTCTGACCATAAAATAATTTAGTGTAGAAAAGTATGGTTGATCAATACGATCAAACCACACAAATCAACTTGATAAATTATAGCTAATCACGAACGTTAAACAAAACCAAAAATCTAATTTTGTAAATGTATTATTTTAGAGATGTTCAAATTTATTTACCAATTAGGATGAACACTATTTATAACTAAATAACAACAATGACATAAACGTGTCACGTCTTAAACAGTGAAAAAAGTATAACATCATTGGAGGTCAATGTAAACTCACCTCTGGTTGCAGAAAGATTAGCAGTCAAGGCTGCTCTATCCCATGCAATTGATAACGGAATAAGGAATATCTCGGTATCCTCCGACTCCTTACAACTAGTGCGAGCTCAACTGTTTCTAAACTCCACGGTATCTTACAAGATATTCGAGGCATATCCAAGTCTTTTACTTTTATTTGTTTCAAATTTATTTATCAAAACTCAAATTTTTTGGCTGATTCTTTGGCTAAAAGTGTGTTGTATGGTTCAAGGGTTGATCCCTAAATTTTAATAGAATGGTTACGTGTTGCTCAAAAAAAAAGTATAACATCATTAGAAAGTATGTTTATTGAAAGAGAATCTTAAGAAAGTAAATTATCATATGGCAATACATTAAAAACCTAGAGATTTCACCTCTATTTGTAGCAACACAGCTTCACGGCCAGCATTACCTCCTTATCAACATTGAATTCCTAAATTAGTTCCTCTTCTTAAAGGTTTTCTTCGAAAAATTCAAGCCACCACGTCACGTAATTTGAAAACAAGCTATAACTGAGGGTGTTGGATAATTCCAAGAAGCTATATGAAGATTCTAGAAGACATAGAATAAAGAAATAGATAAAAAGATTCTAGAAGACATAGAGATAAGGAAATATATAAGAATAAGGAAATATAGAAATAAGGAAATTGTGTATAGATTAAGGAGAAAGTTAATCCTATAAATAGAGGGGTCTATGGAGAGATGTTCCATAAGACATAAGACATAAGACTAAGACTTAGAGAAATGTTCTATGAAGAGATGTTCCATAAGACTCAAGAAAGAGATTTAGTTTTGAGAGAGTTTCTAAATCTAATAAAAAAGTGTAGTTCTTTAATCTTTAAGTTTGAGTTTAGCTTATAGCTACATTATTTGGTATCAGAGCATTGTCAACAAGACATGTTGTCAACCAGAAGGAATTGATTCAGAGCGTTGTCAACAAGGAGGTTGTCAACAGAAAGCCGAATCGATCTGAGCGTTGTCAACAAGGAGGTTGTCAACAGAAAGCCGAATTGATCAACACACCGTTGTTAACAAGGAGGTTGCCAACATGAAGGTGAATTGATCTATAAAACGCCAATGGAGATAAGCTATCCAAGTTTTCTACAAATTCAAAGAGAGGATACAACATGGACTTGGCATGCACGGCTGGGACATGTGAGTATTGGCGTGTTAAACAACATGGTCAAGAATGATATGACCATAGGGATGCCGCATACAGTACATGAGAAGAATGTATGCGATGCTTGCTTGGCAGGAAAACAAACAAGAAATTCGTTCCCAACCAAAACGAGTTTCCGTGTGGCACAAGCATTGGCATTGGTTCATGGAGACTTGTGTGGACCGATTTCACCACCAACACCAGCACACAATAGGTATGTTTTTGTCTTGATAGATGACTTCTCGAGGTATATGTGGACCATGTTACTAAAGGAAAAGAGTGAGAATTTAAACTTGCATGAATGGGTTGATGCGATGAAAGCCGAGTTGGATTCTATCATAAGGAACAATACTTGGGAGCTAGTTGAGAAACCAGTTAGGGTGAAATCCATAGGGTTAAAGTGGATCTACAAGATTAAGAGAAAGGCAGCAGACTCGGTGAATAAGCATAAGGCGAGACTAGTGGCAACAACAAGCAACAAGAGGTTGAGAGATACATCACCTAGACGATCAAGCTTCCCAAAATTCAAGTTGGAATTAAGGGGGAGAATTTTGGATAATTCCAAGAAACTATATGAAGATTCTAGAAGACATAGAAATAAAGAAATAGATAAAAAGATTCTAGAAGACATAGAGATAAGGAAATATATAAGAATAAGGAAATATAGAAATAAGAAAATTGTGTATAGATTAAGGAGAAGCTTAATCCTATAAATAGAGGAGTCTATGGAGAGATGTTCCATAAGACATAAGACATAAGACATAAGACATAAGACTAAGACTAAGACGACATAAGACTAAGACTTAGAGAAATGTTCTATGGAGAGATGTTCCATAAGACTCAAGAAAGAGAGATGGTTTTGAGAGAGTTTCTAAATCTAATAAAGAAGTGTAGTTTTTTAATCTTTGAGTTTGAGTTTAACTTATAGCTACATTAGAGGGTAACGCAATTCCATTTTGACTATCGCTTTCTCTTTCTTTAGAGTAAACTGTTTTTCGTTCTGGGTTTATCGAGATGCCTAAATTTGATATGCACCAAAGAAGAATACAAATAATAGCGTCTTCTTCGTTCTGAATCCCAAAATTCGACAGAAGAAATTATATGAATCACGATTTGTTCTCTCATATGAAGAAAATATTTTCGATAATTTAGAGATTTAATGTCACATATAAAAAATGACGTGGTAGTCTTTCCGAAATTATGGTTATAAAAAAACTTTAAAATATTATACTTATAATTCTGATACTAAAAGTTGTTGACGGTTATAATTGGTAGATTAAGTTAGATAAAACATTTTTAGGTGTAGTACAAATATTTCTTCCGTATTAATTAAATGATGTTTATATAAAAAAAATATTTTCGAATTTCATATATAAACTGCATAATACATCATATACCACAAAATCTGTTTTATTTTGTTAATGCTAAAAATTGCTTTTAAGTAAGTAAGACATATATTTTAGTTTAGGAAAAATACAAATAATTACATAAACTTTTAATTTGGAAGTAAAAAATCTAAAACATCTGTAAGTATGATGTACATATGAAAAAAATATGATTTGTAACAAAATTCGTAGACTTGGAATATTTTTTACATTGATCAACAATCACATGTGGAGTAATTAATAACGAAAAAAAACAAAGGATTAAATGAAAAAGTGAAAACAAATACCGATAAATAAGGACAAAAGCGTCATTCACTGTATATATATACCGATTGGCAGAGATATATAAACCCATCTTCTCTTCTAAACAGTCACATTCCAACAGAAGAGAGAGAAACAGAGTTTTAGAGAGAGAAACCTCTTAGATTCATTACATATCGGTTCTTGTCTGGTCTTAAATCGGATTTGATGGTGGATTCGGATTCTTTGTTTCCAACAATCGAAAACAGAGGTCACGACGAAGCAGAGTCATCAAGACGGAAGAAACGAAGAATATCGGAGACGAGGACGACGACGAAGACGGAGAAATCAGAAATAGAAGCGCGGGAAAACTTAAAGAGATGGAAAACTAACCGTGTACAACAGATCTACGCTTCTAAACTCTTCGAAGCTCTTCATAGAGTTCGTCAAAGATCTAACGACGTCGGTAAAGTCAATGGCACGGCTAGAGAGATACGCGAAACGGCGGATCGTGTTCTCGCCGCTTCAGCACGTGGCACGACTCGGTGGAGCAGAGCCATTTTAGCTAGTCGTACAAAAAGGCTAAAGAAACAGAGAAAACCGAAGTTAACCGGAGATTATAAACCGAGAAAAGCTACGACGGGGACTAAACCGGTTAAAGTACCGGTGGTTGAGAGGAAATTAAAGATTCTTGGCCGGTTAATTCCGGGTTGCAAGAAAGTCTCTGTACCGAATCTTTTAAATGAAGCGACTGATTACATAGCGGCTTTAGAGATGCAAGTTAAAGCCATGGAAGCTGTCGTCGAGCTTCTAGCCACCGCTGCAGCACCACGGTCGACGACGTTGACGGGTCCTTAACGGCGGTTGTTAGTTTGTCAGTTGTTAAAAATTAGATTTTGTTTTACCTTTTTTACCCTTTTGTTTGGTTTTTTTTGTTTGTTTTTTTTTTGTCTACGCTGTTTTAATTTATTAAATTCATGTATTTTATTTGTAAACACCAGTTTTAAATATTTGTATCCATTTAATTTTCGTTAAAGAATCAAATTAATCCCAAAATGAACGAAATAAATCCACAAAAGAGAATTATTATAGAGTAATTCCCTCATATACCACCCTTTGAAGTTTTTTTTCCAAAACTACCACCTTAAAGTTTTTTTTCCAAAAATACCACTTTTTTTTTCCAAAAATACCACTTTTTTTCCAAAGTTCCAAAAATACCACTTTTTTCAAAGTTGATTTTTAAGGTTTAGAATTTAAATTTTTTGGGTTTGGGTTAACTATTCCAAAATTAGGGTATAGTTTTAGGGGGTAGGGTTTGGGTTTGGGGTTTAGGGTTTAGTTTTGAATGTTAAAAATGAATTTTAAAAAAAAGTGGTATTTTTGGAACTTTGGAAAAAATGTGGTATTTTTGGAAAAAAAACTTTAAGGTGGTATTTTTGGAAAAAAAACTTAAAAAGTGGTATTTTTGGAAATTGCCCATTATTATATCTACAAAAGGAAAAATAAGAGAAAGAATTATTAAATTCATGTATTTTATTTGTAAACACCAGTTTAAAAAAAATTGAATCCATTTTGGTCGTTTTTTTAAAATTTTCGTTAAAGAATCAAAATTAATCCCTAAATGAACAAAGTAAATCAACAAAAGAGAATTATTATATCTACAAAAGAAAGAATTACAAAAGTTTAAATTATATGCAACTTGAGACAATTCAAGAAATGAGCATGTGCGTTTGTGTAGATGGCCTAACGTGTGAAGAACACCCACCTTAATTTTGGGACCAAATGGACTCCATGTGATTCTCTATGACTTTTTCGACGTTGTAGTTTATGCCACTATGTCAAACAGTGTGTATTTTTTGCTCATAATGCCTCCAAATAATTACTTTCATTATGTAGTTAAAAGTCAATATGAAAAATATTTCACAAAACATTAAGAGCATACGAATGAGTTTTGAAGAATTTAGTAGAATTTGACATATAGATATTGATTATGGTATGAATACAAGTTAGTGTGTCAGAAGAAATCCACTAGCTAGGTCTAGGAGTAACGCTGAGAGAAGTGTGAAGAAGCAAAAGGACCACAAATTTAGCACCAAAAGAAGTGGAAACAAATAGATTGAGAAATGAGTCTCGAGGAACATCTTTCTTCCCTCTTTAAGACTCCCCACGTGTGCTCTTTCTTTTTACAACCCAATATGTCTTTCTTTTCAATTCATTACTTTTATGTATTATCAAATAAATTGGCAACATGTTTGTGGGTCATTTGTGTCTTGTATATATTTTCATTGACACCGGAACTAATGTAACTAGTTCGAAGATGTAACACGTTCTTTAAAAGAAGTATTTCGCATGTTCATTTCGAGTAAACAAGATTTCACAAATTAAGGATGAATATCGAATAACGATCAAGGATGAATAACAAGATTTCACAAATTAACCGCCCAATGGTTCTAAATCACTTGAATGGTTTTGTACATAGGTGAAAGTAAATAATTCGGAATTTATGGTTGTGTTGTAACTATATTTGTCAATTACGATAGTGCATCCAAATTTTATCCATCGACATTTGGATCTTTATTTATATTTTTAATAGGGCTGACATAATTTATATATTGCTATTAATGTATTCACATGATATGGTTTCGCAAAGAAAAGTGAAATTAATAAATGTGTAAGAAAAAGTATATATAAATGCATCGAATGATAGCTACAAAACAAAACAAAAAAAAAAAAAAAAAAGAGAAAGGAGAAAACGTGGAGTTGGCCATATGTGGCTAAAGGGGTAGACCCAATGTAATCACATGCAACCATGTGACTCCAATTATCAACCTCATATGTGAATGTGGCCGAGGAGATGCCAAATTTTCAAGATTCAATCTCCTCTTTCTCCTTTTCTTTGTACAACGCTATTGACAAAATAATAACAGAACCAAATTTGATCTTATCATCCATATCACTTGAAGCAAAACAGAAATTTATAATTATCATCCCAATTGACAAAATAGTTTTCACTACTAAATTCCTCTCAACACTAGATAACGCAATGAAAGATTTTGTTGTATCGTTTTCGTAAATGTAACGTATAGACTTAAATTAGGATGGTAATACACTGAGAAAAGTTAGAAACAATTTTACTAGAGTAAAAAACCATCTTATAGTATAATATTATCGTGATATATAAATTGTATCTCGTAAATTTATCTTATAATTTATTTGAGCTATTACCCACATATATAAAAAAACAAAAGAATATTGAAATTCCTAGTTAACGTTGAAAAATCAAACAAATATTATAAAAATGTATATATACCTCAGAGACATCCTTTAGTCAAGGTACATGTCTTCAAATATTGAGACCGTCTCAAATTGTTAAGCCATTAATAATTTAATGTCTCGGTGAAAATTCGTTTTCAGGACAATTGATGGTACACGAAAAAGTGCATTTTTATTCTTTTGTTGCCTGATGGTTACGAGAAATCTCTCGAGAATGTGTATGTTTACTGCTGGTAAAAAACTTGACTTGGACTACAAAAATCGAGTAAGATACTGTGAAATATCGGTGTAGACCGTGTGGTGTTCTTTCGTAAATTCTCTTACGCAGGCTCTAGTATGAATCCAGATCGCATAGAGATAGTTTCGACTATAATGAGCTTAAAGAGTATAATGTGAGCTTAAGAAAGATTTCATACACTTTATTATGTGCATTAGTGAAGAGATATTTTGGTTACATTATATCTTAAGTAAGATTATCGGAAATATAATTGGTTTAGCCGGTGGAGATAACCGGACCCTCACACTGGATGGTTCATGGTTTGAGTAGTGGAAACAATCAACAATGAGGGTCCTAGGGACGAGAGAAGCAAACAAAACGCATTTTCGACAAATTTGACTTCAACAAAATACTCATATCCATAACTTTTTTTTTCCACATAAAATAAAAAAGAAAAGAAAATTATATACGTTTCTTATAAGTAAAGGAATTTTGCGTGGTGTAATGAGATGGAATATGTGGCAAGACAGCATGCAATCGCACATGCCTTAGGCAGAGAGATTTCGTTGTCTTTGAACTGTGCTCGTGTTTTCTTCATTTCCCGCACGTGGTCTCAAGTCAAGCCATACCCACTTAACTCATAAGATTTTGTTTTTTTATATCACTATCTCCATATATTATAACCTTTATTTTTTAATAATCAAAGTTTGCATAGTAGATCCTAGATCGTTATAGTTCATGAATCGTGCATCCAGTTACATCTTGTAATTACGTCAAACGATTTACTTCTATAGATTCTTGAAGAAAGTGAGGGAACCAAGAAAAGAGCATACATACAAATTTTTAAACCAAGAAAAGAGCATACATACAAATTTTTATACCAAGAAAAGAGCATACATACAAATTTTTAAAGATTTACTTCTATAATTTACAATTTTTATTCATGATATGAAAAATCGTAATTTCAGTGTAATTTCAAAGCTTTTTTTGAAAATTTTGTAATTTCAAAGTTTGTAGACAATAAACTTTTTTAACCATTTAAAATATATACAATGGTCAAAACAATTTTTTATAAAAAAAATGCAAAACTATATTTAAGAATGCCTTATAAAACCATAAGATGGTTTGCATTCCATATCAGATAAACCATATTAGGGTTTAATATGAAATATGTATTTTAATCCATATCTAGATACTGTACATCGTTCAATCACTTTTTTTGTTTTTAATAAAATTAGAAAACATTGAAATTATTTTTTGGCGACGACCAAACATGATCATAGAAAAGATAAGGGACTCGGAACTTGATAAAGAGCTTGTAACCGAGAAGGAGCTTATAGCAGAAGATGAACTTTATGCAAAGAATCACCTTGAACCAGATGATGAGCTTGTATCTGAAGATATTCTAGCTAAACTAGGATACCTTATGACTCGTACTAAAGCCAAAAAGTTCAACAAATTAAGCAGTTGGAAGATTACTTAATCACATTTGGAGACAATCAAATCACTTGGGCAAGTATGGAGAAGATGTTATCTAAACTTCTTTGGTTTAGATACAAGCACAAAGAGATGTAACAAATGGGCATGCGACTCATTTGAACTCTTTTCTTCTCATATTTGGTTTTGTCCCAATGAAATTTTTAGAATTTTTAAGATCGACTTTGGTTAGAATATATACTGATTTTAGTAAAAGACAAGTTAGCATGAAAAATCTGGTTAAGCATAAAAAATAATCTGGCTGACCAAACTAACATTTATACTTAATTAAATCATTCGCAAGTTGGGGATAGAACTAGATTCTATAACAAAGATTCGAGTTTTCTAAAACATTACAATCATATAAAATATTTTTAGATCAAACAACATTAAGATGATACTTTTTTTTCAAATTAATGACATAAAGGCAATTATATAATAAAAAGGAAGAAGTTAAAGATAAAAATTGGTTAGTTAAAAATTATGAAGTTTTTATTTCTTTTTTATAAAACGTATGTATTTATTCGAAGTCAAATGAAACAAAATTAACTTACCGATTTTTTTATTTTTTACGTCAAACATTTTTCATTCTAATATTTAATATTTAGATATTATTTATTGTTTTTTTCCTTTTAATTTTGGTTAAATATTAATCACATCTCTATTTAACCATATGTTTTCTTTTCTTAAACTCATCGCTAAATTTCTCACAATCAACCAAATCAAACAATGAGACAATACACTAAAAACAAAGTAAAACTAGCCGACGAATATTACCGAAAAGGTCATCTCAGAGAAGCCATCAAAATCATGGATGCATTAACTTTTGAGATGCCAAACTCATATGCAAATCACTGTAAGATCTCACAGATTCTCGTCGCTTATCAAATTCACTGGAGAAATCTACAAAATCTTACATACTATGGTATTCTCGGAATATCAGATCCATTTTGTAGCCCTCAAATGATTCAGAGAAAGTATATGGATTTAATGTTTAAGTTGTGTCCCGAAGAAAACAAATCTATTGCTACCGAGTCAGCTTTCGCAATCATCAATACCGTGTGGAGGATTTTATCCAATCCTGAGAGCCGAAGGGAGTACAATATCAAACAAGGATTTGAGAATCTGATCATATTTTCATAAGATGAACCACATCGACCAATGAGGCAATATGAATACCATTATGTCTAATTTATCGATGATTCTAATTCTATCTATGGTTCCAATTAGATTTAACCTATCGTAATTATTGAGTCAATATCCATATGTTGTGATACAAAATCCATCTTTTTCTTTTTCTTTTTAGTTGTTTTTGGTTTTTTAATAATTGTTCATCTTTCTTATCCTTAATATTTCGAATGTCAACCACAAGTAAACTTGTGAAAATAAATTTGTTTTACAACCATTATCAATTTTTTTCTCTTTTCCAATTTTTTTTTACAACCAAAACATTAAATTAAAAGATACCACTGGAAATCCAATTTGGCACAAAAATATTTATATAAAGAGAAACTAAAGATCTAGAACGTGCATCTTTACGAATAATTAATTCTATACAATTGCATCTTTTTGGGCAAAATCACAATTACATTGAATTCACTATTTGATAATTTGATTCTTCGATCTAACACCGGTTTTTCACTTTTAGAATCTAGACTGACTTAGATTGGAAATATCATCCGTACATGTTCTCTACAACAAATTAATATCCAATTTCTTTAACACAAGCCAAAGAAAACTGTAGGTTCAACAAATCATTGAATAATCGGTCAGTGTAATCAAAACATAACAAAACATGGATGCATCTGAATTAACGAATCCTAACTCCTTAGAAGACGACTTCTTCATACGAATATTCTAAAATGTAAATTACAAAAATGAAAAATGATTAATGCAAATGCAATTATATGCTCCTATACTACATGTTTTGGAGACCAATCAAAGCAAAATAATGATAATAAAAATCATGAAATTCTATACGTCCTTTTTAGTGTTTTCTAATATAAAATTTCTACAAACGTTGCAATTAAGATTCCACCAAAAAAAGTTTTAATTAGCAAATTAATGCAATGTCATCCTCGCCTCTTCGAGCATATATGAATAGCCAACCGAAACTATAATACTTGGATATTACAAAAACTCAACCACAAAAGCCTGTACTATACTAGAAAATAGGGTTGGACATTTGGGTACCTGTTCGGGTTTGGGTCGGTAAAAAATAAATTCGGGTACTTCGGTAAAAGACTTTCTGACCCGACCGGGTATGCTAGATAAACGGGTCGGGTTCGAGTCGGGTGCACTCGGGTACGGATATATCCGATTATACCCGAACTAAGTAGCAATCCCTATTTCTTGTAACACAAGTAAAAGACTTATGCAATGTTAACACAAGTAAATGAGTTCAAACAAGTTACCTTAAAACATGTCTTGATTTGGACAAAGCCAAAACCAAGAAAAACTGATGAAAACAACAACAACCACAAGTTTTTCCGAGAAAACAACAACAAACACAACAAGAAACAAAAAGAAACAAGAACAAGTCTTCAATATGCAACCTTCTCTCAACCTTCTCTCCAGTCTTCACTCTATTCTAATCATGTCATCAAAATCAGGTTGCAACAAGAAACTCTTGTTAGAATAAGTTCAAAAGTAAATTAGACAAACTGTGATACTAAGTTAGAAATGTTGCCTTGTAGATTTACTCTTGAATGTTCATCGCTCCAAATTCTACAAAGAAAAAGTCATCAGAATTAAGGTTGCAACATAGAATTACATATGGAAACTAATAACTTAATGAATCCTAAGATATATACCTCTTTGAAGGTCGTCGTCGTATTGGACTTCAGCAAGGATTTGAGCATTTGTAAGCACCCTTTCTTCAACTCTGAGGTCTTGCTTCATCCATTGCTCAATGCACATCAAAACCTCAACCATGTAGTGTGTCAAACAACTTCTATACGGCTCAATGATTCGACCACTTGTACTAAAGGCACTCTCAGAGGCAACATATGAAACTTGCATAGAAAATAAATCCCTAGCCATCTCTGATAAGATAGGGAACCTGCCACAGTTGCCTTTCCACCAAGACAAAACATCAAAGTCAATTCCATTCATCACCTGAGGGTTCTCTACTTTCTCCCTTAGATATGCTTCCAACTCATTAGTGTCTCTAACACCAATCTCACTTAGCAATGCGTTGTACCTCTGCTCCACTGAATTGTAAGAATCTAGCGTCTCTTAATCAATAGAGTCATAAACCGTGTATGCTTGCTCTCCCTGAGAACTTTGAGACTGACTATGAGATGAAGAAAGACCTTGAGGATGAGGCTACGGAGGCTGAGCAGGATGAACATCATTGTACCTCTGCGAGTACTCATTGTACATGTTGCGCAGCACCAGCATAACTGATTCAACTACTTGTGTAGTTGTGAGACTGTCATTCCCGTACATATCTGCAAGGCACATAGGGACAAACTGCATCTTCTTCCTTGGATCTAAAACATTGACAATGATAAGCATCTTGTTGATGTTCTTCAGTCCATCCCAATACTTATCAAACTTACTGTACATCTCCTCCGTCTTTACCTTGACATCACTATCAAGACTGCTGAGTAGCAACTGGAGCTTCCTATTGATCAAGAGGGACTTACATTGTGGTTTGTAAGGATCAAGGTGAATGGTACGGACTGTACGGACTGTACGGACAAGTACAATCCGTACAATCTTTAAAGAAGCCGTACACTCATCTTTAAAGAAGATCACCAATCATTTGAAAGGAGAAAAGTAAAGGAGAAAGAGCTGGTGCAGTCTTTGTGATGTTACCGTTTGGAGATAAGGTTAAGGTAAGGACAGAAAGTGGTCCTTACCTTATCCTCTCACCAACCTTTCTTTCACCAACCTTAAAGTGTCTAGATACACTATGTTGTCATTACTCTCCCCATATATATGTGATGTATCTTGTTCTGATCAGAATTAATCTAATGAAACAATGTTTACTCTTTTCTCTCTTGAATCTTTAAAACAATCTTTAGAAATCTCTTAAACAATCTATAGCAACATCATTCCGCATACTCATTCTTTCATGGTATCAGAGCTAGGTTGCGTTTTCTGGGTTTCTATTGTGATTATTCTCTTCATTCTCTTCCATTCTACACAAATCTCCATCAAATCTTCATATCACAATCTTTTGTTCATCTCAAAATTTCATCTCGTCATTCTGTTTTTCTCACAAATCTCTCATTTTTCGTTTTTAACCCTTCAAAACAAAGATTCAAGCTTGGGTATAAAGAGAAACTTCACTTTCCATCATCAAGTCTTCATTCTAAACTCTTTGTTCCATTCGGATCTATTCTGAAACCTTAACAAACCTTTCTTGTTTTTCGTTTTGATCCATTCAAATCATTGAGTCAAGCTGTGTTCTAAAGAGAAAACCATCCTCTAGTGTTTTTCTAGCTTTCCTCAAAGTTCTACAACAATCTCAACCTTTTTCATCAAGAAATGGATAACTCTAAGGTTATGGTAATTCCAGTTACTCTCAAAGGACCAAACTATCTTCTTTGGTCAAGAACAACAAAGATAGCTCTTTGTGGTCGTGGATTATGGAATCACATTGAGCTTGTTGCTGAAGAAGAAGAAGAAGACTCAAGTGATGATGAAGAGGCAGTAGCTGCAGCTAAATTTGCAAAGGAGGCTAAATGGTTCCAAGAGGACCAAACCGTTCTTGCCATCATCCAAAACTCTCTTGAAGCTCCACTCCTTGAAGCATACTCTTTTTGTGAAACTGCAAATGAGCTTTGGGAAACTCTCAAGAACGTCTATGGTAACATATCTAATCTCTCTCGTGTGTTTGAAGTGAAAAAGGCTATAAATGAGTTGAATCAAGAGGATTTAGAATTCACTAGACATCTTGGGAAGTATAGAGCACTATGGGCTGAGTTAGAAATGCTTAGACCAAATACCATGGATGTTGTGGTCTTGAATGAGAGGAAGGAACAAGATAAGGTCTTTGGTTTATTGCTCACTTTGAATCCGGTCTTTAATGATCTCATCAAGCACATTCTAAGGGCTGAGAATCTCCCTAGCTTAGATGATGTATGCGCTCAAGTTCAAAGAGAACAAGGGTCACTTGAAATGTTTGGTGGTAAGGGAGAGCTTCCTACTGCCAACAAAGGAGTATTCAAGATTGAAGACCGACGATCAAAGGTGTGTGAGCATTGCAAGAAGAAGGGACACTCCAAAGACAAATGTTGGTTCCTCCATCCACATCTTCGACCAAGTAATGGACCAAGGGAACCAAGAGCTAACATCACTCAAGCTGGTCCATCAAGACAAGAAGAGGAGTTAGCATCCAGTGACTATGTGAGGAAATCGGACCTAGAGGCACTCATCAAATCCATTGCCTCTCTCAAGGATTCCGGTAACAAATTCTTAACCCCAACACCTTTTAGCTACTTAACACATAAACCAACGAGTAAGAGCTCTTTAATTGTTGATTCGGGTGCTTCTCATCATATGATTAGCAATGAATCCTTATTAAGCAATATAGAACCTGCTAGTGGTAATGTGGAGATAGCTAATGGTGATAGAATTCCTATTAAAGGCATTGGTAATTTGAAGCTATTTGATAAAGAATCTAAAGCTCTTTACATGCTTAAGTTCACTTCTAACTTGTTATCCGTTAAGAGAACCACAAATGATCTTAATTGCTATGCTATATTTGGTCCTAATGAGGTTTATTTTCAGGATATTAAAAGTGGTAAAGTGATCGGAGAAGGGGGAAGCAAAGATGAACTCTATGTGTTAGAGAATCTTTCACCGACCACTTCACAACATCATTTCAATTTCAGCTCTTGTTTAGATGTTTCCAATAACTTGTGGCATGCTAGATTAGGTCATCCTCATTCTAGAGCTCTTAAACTCATGCTGCCTAGTGTTTCATTTGAATCAAATAATTGTGAAGCTTGTATTCTTGGCAAACATTGCAAAACTGTTTTTCCTACTTCTACTACAATATATGAAAATTGCTTTGATTTGGTTCATTCGGATGTTTGGACTTCACCTTGCATTTCTAGAGATAACAACAAGTATTTTGTTACATTCATTGATGAAAAGTCTAAATACACTTGGATTACATTGCTTCCATCTAAAGATCGTGTGTTTGATGCTTTCATGAATTTTCAAAACTATGTTGCTAACCAATACAATGCCAAGATCAAAGTGTTTAGAACAGATAATGGAGGGGAGTATACAAGCAACAAATTCAAAGAACACCTAGCAAAATATGGAATTCTACATCAAACAAGCTGCCCTTATACACCACAACAAAATGGTGTTGCCGAGAGAAAGAACCGGCATCTAATGGAAGTGGCGAGATCAATGATGTTTCATACTAATGTTCCCAAACGTCTTTGGGGTGATGCGGTGATGACTGCTTGCTATCTCATCAACCGAATACCAACCAAAGTCTTAGAGGACATCTCACCATTTCAGGTATTAAACAAAACAAAACCCTCTCTTGAACATCTTAAAGTGTTTGGATGTGTTTGCTTTGTGATGTTGCCTAGGGATATCAGAAACAAGCTAGAACCAAAGAGTGTCAAGAGTATGTTCCT
Source organism: Arabis alpina (assembly GCA_900128785.1). NCBI lineage: Eukaryota > Viridiplantae > Streptophyta > Magnoliopsida > Brassicales > Brassicaceae > Arabis > Arabis alpina. The sequence continues at coordinate 5,618,143 of LT669788.1, forward strand.
AGGCTATTCTACCACACAAAAGGGATATAAATGCTTTGATCCCACCAACAACCGGTTGTATGTTTCAAGAGAGGTTAAGTTCTTTGAAGAATAAGGGTACTATGAGAAGAAGGATTGGAATGACTTGAAGGATTTGGCTGCATCAACAGACCGTGCCTCAAGCTTAAGAATGCTTCTCGAGCATCTTGCCGACTCCAACAACCAAGCAAAAGCCAAACCTGACCAAGCACCCAATGTTTCAATCTCAGAAGAAGAAGAACTTGATATTGGCCAAGGAGAACCATCTATGGCAGAAAATGAGGTTACTCAAGAGCCTGTAATAGAAGAACCTGCGGCTACTCAAGAGACAGCTATAGAAGTGCAAGCACCTATCCTTAGAAGGAGTTCTAGACTTCAAACTACTTGTCCCACACCAAGTGAAGTACCAAGACAAGAGATAAGCCAAGAACCGATTCAAGAACCGCCTATTCAAGAACCAAGTCAACAGCCAAGTCAGCCAGTCCTAAGAAGAAGTGAAAGAGAAAAGAGTGACCCATCTACTTGGAAAGAGAAGAGGGTTTATTACAATTGTGAAGCTGTTGCTCATCCTACTCAAGCTGTGTGTTCTCTTGCCTTTATACCTTCAGATCATCAAGCATTTCTAGTCAAGATTGATCAAGATATGATCCCTAAAAGTTATGAAGAAGCAATGGAGAATGAAGAATGGACAGAGGCAGTTGATGATGAGATAGGAGCAATGATGAAGAATGAGACTTGGTATAAGACTGATTTACCCAAAGGAAAGAAAGCTGTGAGTTCAAAGTGGGTATTCACAATCAAGCATTTGAGCAATGGAGACATAGAAAGATACAAGGCTCGTTTAGTAGCTAGGGGATTCACTCAAACCTATGGAGAAAACTTCACAGACACTTTTGCACCCGTTGCCAAGCTTCATACGGTTAGAGTTGTTCTCTCTATAGCTACTAACCTCTCATGGGATTTGTGGCAAATGGATGTGAAGAATGCTTTCTTACAAGGAGAACTAGAAGAAGAAGTGTATATGACTCCTCCTCCGGGTCTAGAGAAGACGGTTACTCCAGGAAAGGTTTTGAGACTCAAGAAAGCTATCTATGGGCTAAAGCAATCTCCAAGAGCTTGGTATAGAAAACTAAGCATGACTCTAATGGAAAGAGGTTTTGCAAGATCAAAATCTGATCATACTCTCTTTACTCTACACTGATCAAAGGGGCTAGTTGTGGTTTTAGTGTATGTGGATGACTTGATCATAACCGGAGACAACAAAGAAGGAATCCAAGACACTAAAGCCTATCTCAATTCTGTGTTTGACATAAAGGATCTTGGAGAACTCAAGTATTTCCTTGGAATTGAGGTGTGTAGGTTCTCGGATGGACTCTTTATCTCACAAAGGAAGTATGTCTTGGATCTACTAGGTGAAACAGAAATGATGGAGGCAAAGCCAGCCAAAACTCCTCTGGAAGAAGGTTACAAAACTAGTCGGATTGGAGAGAAGGAAGACGAGCTGTTTGAAGATGCATCTAAGTATAGAAGACTAGTTGGGAAGCTCATCTATCTCACTCTCACTAGACCGGACTTGTGTTTTGCGGTGAATCAAGTCAGCCAACACATGAAAGCTCCTACTATCTATCATTGGAATATGGTTGAAAGGATACTTAGATATCTCAAGGGAAGCTTTGGCCAAGGTATTTGGATGGGAAAGAACAACAACACCGACTTAGTTGGATATTGTGATGCAGATTGGGCTGGTGATAGGAATGATAGGAAGTCTACAACTGGCTATTGCACATTCATTGGAGGCAACTTGGTTACTTGGAAGACTAAGAAACAGAAGATAGTGTCGGACTCAAGTGCAGAAGCTGAATATAGAGCTATGAAGAAGCTCACAAATGAATTTGTTTGGCTCAAGGGACTACTTGAGTGTTTAGGCTTCAAGAATGATGAACCGATCACTATGCATTGTGATAACCAAGCTGCCATTCACATTGCATCCAACTCGGTGTTTCATGAGAGAACAAAGCACATTGAGCTTGATTGTCACAAGGTTAGGCAGAAGGTGGAACAAGGAGTCATTCTGCCGTGTTTCACAAGAAGCGAAGACCAATTGGCGGATATCTTCACTAAGGCCGCAAGTCTTAAGGTTTGCAATCACATCTTTAGCAAACTAGGACTTGTGGACCTTAATAAACCTTGATCAAGTCCCCTTCCATGGACATCACACTCTTTTTCCCTTTGCATAGTTTTATCCCAAGTGGTTTTCTATGTGAAGGTTTTTAATGAGGTGATACTTCACGGACTTCCAAGCTTAAGTCATTTATCATGGACTTAAACTTGAGGGGGAGTATTGATCAAGAGGGACTTACATTGTGGTTTGTAAGGATCAAGGTGAATGGTACAGACTGTACGGACTGTACGGACAAGTACAATCCGTACAATCTTTAAAGAAGCCGTACACTCATCTTTAAAGAAGATCATCAATCATTTGAAAGGAGAAAAGGAAAGGAGAAAGAGCTGGTGCAGTCTTTGTGATGTTACCGTTTGGAGATAAGGTTAAGGTAAGGACAGAAAGTGGTCCTTACCTTATCCTCTCACCAACCTTTCTTTCACCAACCTTAAAGTGTCTAGATACACTATGTTGTCATTACTCTCCCCATATATATGTGATGTATCTTGTTCTGATCAGAATTAATCTAATGAAACAATGTTTACTCTTTTCTCTCTTGAATCTTTAAAACAATCTTTAGAAATCTCTTAAACAATCTATAGCAACATCATTCCGCATACTCATTCTTTCATGGTATCAGAGCTAGGTTGCGTTTTCTGGGTTTCTATTGTGATTATTCTCTTCATTCTCTTCCATTCTACACAAATCTCCATCAAATCTTCATATCACAATCTTTTGTTCATCTCAAAATTTCATCTCTTCATTCTGTTTTTCTCACAAATCTCTCTCATTTTTCGTTGCAACAAAGAAAAAGTCATCAGAATTAAGGTTGCAACATAGAATTACATATGGAAACTAATAACTTAATGAATCCTAAGATATATACCTCTTTGAAGGTCGTCGTCGTATTGGACTTCAGCAAGGATTTGAGCATTTGTAAGCACCCTCTCTTCAACTCTGAGGTCTTGCTTCATCCATTGCTCAATGCACATCAAAACCTCAACCATGTAGTGTGTCAAACAACTTCTATACGGCTCAATGATTCGACCACTTGTACTAAAGGCACTCTCAGAGGCAACATATGAAACTTGCATAGAAAATAAATCCCTAGCCATCTCTGATAAGATAGGGAACCTGCCACAGTTGCCTTTCCACCAAGACAAAACATCAAAGTCAATTCCATTCATCACCTGAGGGTTCTCTACTTTCTCCCTTAGATATGCTTCCAACTCATTAGTGTCTCTAACACCAATCTCACTTAGCAATGCGTTGTACCTCTGCTCCACTAAATTGTAAGAATCTAGCGTCTCTTAATCAATAGAGTCATAAACCGTGTATGCTTGCTCTCCCTGAGAACTTTGAGACTGACTATGAGATGAAGAAAGACCTTGAGGAGGAGGCTACGGAGGCTGAGCAGGATGAACATCATTGTACCTCTGCGAGTACTCATTGTACATGTTGCGCAGCACCAGCATAACTGATTCAACTACTTGTGTAGTTGTGAGACTGTCATTCCCGTACATATCTGCAAGGCACATAGGGACAAACTGCATCTTCTTCCTTGGATCTAAAACATTGACAATGATAAGCATCTTGTTGATGTTCTTCAGTCCATCCCAATACTTATCAAACTTACTGTACATCTCCTCCGTCTTTACCTTGACATCACTATCAAGACTGCTGAGTAGCAACTGGAGCTTCCTATTGATCAAGAGGGACTTACATTGTGGTTTGTAAGGATCAAGGTGAATGGTACGGACTGTACGGACTGTACGGACAAGTACAATCCGTACAATCTTTAAAGAAGCCGTACACTCATCTTTAAAGAAGATCATCAATCATTTGAAAGGAGAAAAGGAAAGGAGAAAGAGCTGGTGCAGTCTTTGTGATGTTACCGTTTGGAGATAAGGTTAAGGTAAGGACAGAAAGTGGTCCTTACCTTATCCTCTCACCAACCTTTCTTTCACCAACCTTAAAGTGTCTAGATACACTATGTTGTCATTACTCTCCCCATATATATGTGATGTATCTTGTTCTGATCAGAATTAATCTAATGAAACAATGTTTACTCTTTTCTCTCTTGAATCTTTAAAACAATCTTTAGAAATCTCTTAAACAATCTATAGCAACATCATTCCGCATACTCATTCTTTCACTTCCCGGCTATGTTCACTATCTCACCATAGCACTTGTGTGCATTCAAAGTAGTAGACGCTGAGACTACCAAAGTAGACTGGTAAAAAATACCTATAAACTTCACCATTCCTTGAACACTACTCCAATCAGCCACATAAGGAGGTCCAATCCTTTTCCTATCATTCTCCATCTCTAAGAAATGGTCATTGTACAGCTTATCCTCTAATTCCATTCTATCAAATCTTCCCTTAAACTTAAGTGCCTGTTTCAACATCAGATATGTTGAATTCCATATAGTCTTCACATCAAGTAGCAAATTACCTCTAGTCATTCTTCCTACTACCCTCTGCTCAAATGCATCTCTCTTATTGGTTCCAAATCTAACATATGAGATGGCATTACATACTGCAGTGACACTTACATGTACGTCAGCCAATCCATCCTTAACTATCAAGTTAATGATATGGCCAACACATTTCATATGCATAAAATCTCTACTCATCACTAAAGACTCAAAGTCAACCAATGCAAAGTGACTCTGAAACAACCTAAGCGCAATGCTATTAGCAGAAGCATTATCCGTAGTAATGCAAAACAACCTCTCAATTCCCCAGTCAGCTAGACACTCTAACAGTGTGTTTGCAATCGTGTTACCTTTGTGATCAGTGATGTTTTTGAATCCAATGACCAACTTCTTCAGACGCCACTACTTGTCAATGTAGTGTGTTGTTATTACCATATAACTAGCACCTGTCAAATGAAAAACACAGTAAGTTCAATTAGTTATTGAAAACATAAGCTGTTTCTGAATAAAGGAAGGACACAATTCAAAAATGTTATAACACATTACATGTTACTTGAGAAACCCAGATGTCAGTTGTGAGTGACACTCTTCGCTTTGTACTCTGAAACCATTGTCTCAGAGCAGCCTTCTTGTCCACATACATCTTCACAATATCTCTAGTTGTTGTCCTACTTGAATGAGGCTTGTACAGATTCACCTTCAATGATTATAAACCAAATATGTTAGATAAATAAAAAACTGAATTGGTAAATAAACTTGACATGACAGAAACAATAAATAACTAACCTTGTTGTAGAAGTGTTTGAATGCCAAACTCTCTACAAACACCAATGGCAGCTCTCCAATCACAAGCATCTCATTGACTGCTTCTCTGAATAGTGGTTTAGGGACCTTTGCATTCTGTAGATGTCCATCCTTGTTAATCACCTTCTGAGTAGAATCTTGAGTCTCCTGCCAAGCCTTGAATTCTTTCCAACTTTGCATATGATTGCGCAGGTTCGTAGTTCTTGACTTGGAAGGACAACTGAAGTCCTTTCCGCAGTAGTTGCAGAGACATCTGTTACGGTCTGTCTCAAGTCGTGTGTAGTTAGCCCAAACATGTGATCTAGTAGCTAGTGTCTTTTGTGTCTTAGCCTGAGTCTGGTTAGTAGCAAACTCACTTCCTTCATTCTCCTTCCTCTTGCCTCTGTTAGTTGGTTGCGGTGTCAAGAACTGAGCTGGATCGTTGACAAGAGCAGGAGATTGGTCATCATCTCTGAGTCCATCAATATGATTGCCTGAAGTAGAACCCATCTGTAAACATAAAACACGAAGAAAATTTGGTTAGAGACAAGAAAGATATAAGAACAAACAACTAAAACTAATCGAATCTATTCAATTTTGGCTTCACAGAATCACAAAAACTGAAATAGAACTCCACAGAGAGTCAGAGACTGATCGAAATAAACATGCGTTACACAAACTAATCGTATTCTCTATGTTTATACAACTAACTAATTCCAATTCTCTGTATTCAAAACATGAACAAGTCTCTGTGAATCGATTGCGAAACTTGAAAAATGAAAAAGAAACTAGTATATGAATCGATTTTGATGTGAATCTCAATCGAGATGAAAGAGGAGAGAAAGAAACCCAATTACCTACGATCGCCTCTGAGAATTCATAAAAGGAGGAGAAGGAGAGATTTCTTGAAAGGTTTGGATCTCCATCTCGATGCGTCTGGTGGGTTTATATGGACCTCTCTGTGAATCGAAATCAACAAAAGCAATCTCGAAATCGGAATCACAAACAAGAAGGAGAAGAGGCTCACGCATGCAAGGGTTCTTGACATCAGAGGCAATGAGTGTTTGAGGCTAATGAGAGGCTAAGGCTTAGACCCATAAAGCCTAGGGTTAGAAACTTCGGGTTATAATCGGTTATCGGGTTTTACCCGTACCCAGCCGGTTATCCGATGATTTTAAAAACTATACCGATCGGTTATTTTGGCTCACCCGTACCCGTACAGAACCCGTTTTTTGGGCCGGGTTCGGGTTCGGGTATCAGTTTCGGTTTTAAAGCCTACTAGAAAACATGATAAGCTAATTATCTTGGAAATATATATATCGAACTATATTCTACTCGTCAATTTGATTTACATCATTAGTATGAAAAATTAGAGTTTTGATGATGAACTGGAGTAGTCTTTAAAGGGAGATTTAATAATTTCCGGTTTAGAAAACTCACGTAACTGTACTAATTTTAAACCAAATATCCAATGCTCTCACAACGGAATTTTAATCTTTGACGATAGTCAATGGAAACCTCAATTAGTAGAACTTGCTTAACACAAATTTTAGGCCTTTTTGCAACCACTTTTACAGAGATAATCTTGATTAAAAAGATGGTTTTGTTTTTCGAGTGGATAAAACAATTATTTAAAGGGGAAATCTATGCTTGGAATTAAGACAAAGGATAATAAATAGTCTTGAAAGCAGAATTATATATACATATAGAGCATGAAGTTACTTGGAAGTTGAAAAGTGTTTCAACTCTTGGTTTTTTCCATGAACGATGACATGTCACTCCTCTTTACATAATTCAAGGATCCAATAAGAATAAGCACCATATATGATTTTTGGGAGCTTGAAACCAGCTTCCGTAGCCAAAAAATCAAATTCTTCTTTGGTTCTCTCTTTGCCTCCAATCGTTACACACATCATTGTCACATCCATTTGTAATACAACTTTGGTTGCTAGATCGGTTTCTGATATTTTTCTCGGCACTATCAATTCAACTATAATCACTTTCCCATCTTTGGGTAATGCTTTCTTACAATTTTTCAATATCTTCACACATTGTTCGTCACTCCAATCATGAAGTATACACTTAATCATCCAAAACAGAGGAAAAACAAACTTATTAGTGTTAGACTATTACTAGCTAATGGCATATTCTTCTCATTCTTTTGATATTCCAAGTATTGACAATTTATTGAAGATCTTAATTAATATACATATGTATTGTCAAATACGTAGGTTTACCTTCAGGAATATGGCTTGACCTTGTGGAATTGCGTCAAACATATCACCACCAACGTGTTCTGCGCCTGACACATAGTTGATTTTCAGTCAGCCATACGAATATAGGATCCGTAGTTGTTTACCAATGAATTGTAGACAAAACTTATTCCATCGCATGTTAATCCTTCGTTGCTAAACAAAAAGCATTTCAAATCCCTTGCTAAATTTCACGAAAGATTTTTGTTCCTTATTATGTAGCTAATTAGCAACTACTCGATTAGCTCTATTTCTTACAAACAATATTATGGTGTATTTGAATTCTGGTATTGACGCATCGATAATACTAGAACGCGCACACTAGTGAATCATTCTGAGCATTAATCTAGTTGCTCGGATTCTCGTTTAATTTGTTGTGCGAAATCACTTAAAATATATGTTTCTCAAATCGTTGATGTGAGACTTTCATAATGTCAACTTTTTTATTTGATTAAAACTTTTACTATTTTAGATAAATATAAATAGTTTACCAGGAATTTTGGGAGCTTCTGCGATGACGTTAGGCAAATCAAAATTAACACCTTTGAAATTTGGGAATTGTGATAGAATTATGGCAAGATTTGCACCCATGTTACCTCCCGCATCTACCAATACTCCATCACCTAAAGTCTCGAAACCATTGTAAGTTTTTAACAACTTCTTCATAATTAATGATGTGTGGTTAATCATCATCTCGTTGAACTGAGTCAAGTTACTCTATTTTTTTGCCATATCCTCGAAAAGGGACAATCCGTTGGCTCTTTCGAAGGGCTTTGATCCACCTTCTAATATTGACGCAGTGAGGTGGGAGCTTTTTGAAGCAAAAGGAAAGTTGTATTAGAACAATAGAACATATTGAGAAATTTTTTTACTCCACATTAAGCAAAAAACAATATCTATTAAAATCGATAATCCGCTTTTATATATAATTTTAGAATATATGTCTAATATAAATAATAAACGGAAGAACACTCCATAATATAATATACTAAAATAGCAGGACTAGCAGGAATGTGGTTTCTGTCCTCTTTTTATAGTTGGAACCGGAGGGAAACAAAATACGAAAACAATATTCTCTCTGTTTCATATTAGATGATGTTTAAAGTACTTGCACATTATTTAATTTTTTATTTGTTTAATATAAAACATATTTTATCATCAATTCTAAAATGATTAAATTAATAAAAAATGAATGTGCAAAATACAAACGGTCAAAAACAACTAAAACAAATTTAATTTAGCATAAAAATTTGAAAATATCATCTAATTTGAAACAAAAAAAATCTCTAAAACATTATCTATTATGAAACGGAAGGAGTAGCTTTTAATAAACTCATACCAGAAATCGTCTTCAATTTTACGGTTTGGATAAACCACAGTAGACGCCATAGAAAATCCATCTTCATCCTTAATAAGTTTCCTTCCGGCTTTTCCTACTCCGTAAACTCTAAACTCTTTTCCATTTTCATCATTCACCAACTTACAAGTACATACCGAATAAGCAGCAAGAAGACGTAGCAATCGATCGATCATCATTGGAGCGTCTGGACTTTTTGCAGCGGACTTGGCAGCCAAATCCAACGGTGACAAATAAGTCCCCAAAGGTCCACCCTTGGCCATAATCTCAAACAAATCCAATTCTATGGCAGTTTTTATAGCGTAAGGGAGGGAAAATGGTTATTTAATTCCCCAAGTATTTCAGTTTGGGTGATTTATTCCCCAACTATGCAACTTGCAATTTAATTCCCAAAGATTTCGTTGACTTTGCCAATTAAGGCTTAAAAAAGTCAGCCGTTAACTTGACGTTAATGACCGTTTAAAGCTTTAACGAAACACGGGAAAAACAGATTATAATACGGCAAAGCTTTTATTTTCCCCCAAATTGAAATTGAAGAACCCTAATTTGTCTCTTTCTCTCTCTCCAATTCTCTTCTCTTCGGATCTCTCTCTGCAATTCTCTTCTTCTTCAATCGAAACCGAAATCAACATTGCTCAGGAATCATGAACAACATGACGAAGAACAAAAACCATTGCCCAGAAACAAAACGACTATATTCAACGACTTTGAACATGAAATCTGTAAGTGATTCTTTTGTCTGTGTCTTGATGTCTTGTAATTGAATGATATAATCATTTATGTTATGATTTCGAGCATAGGAAGAAATCAATTCAAGTGAAAGAGGCAATTCATCTATACATGGGTCGTTCGGTGGAGAAAGAGGATTTCCGAAGAGATGTGTGTGTGGTAGTGATCTTGCAGTGTGTACTTCACAGTCAAAGCTCAATCCGGGTCGTCCTTACTTTCGTTGTTCTCGTACCAGAGCGGTAGGCAAATCTTGAACTCATTCTTTGTTGTTTGTTCTGGGTTTTCTTATATTTTGCGATTACAGGAAGGGCATTTGTTCAAGTGGGTAGAAGATGGGATGTATGAAGAAGTTAAAGACCTCTTGAGTAAGTTTCAGAGAAGGGAATCCGAGATTGAGAATGGGATGATTGAAGTCAATGAATTGAAGATTGAAATCCATAATTTGAAAGAAGAGGTGTTTGGGTGCAAAAATGAGCTTCGTCAATGGAAAATGAAGATCTTAGTGCTTTTCATTTTTGTTTGTGTGTTAGCTTTTGTGATAACTTACCTCATGTTGGCATCGCAAGGCACCAATATCTTACTTGATCACTAGTGTGTTTGGTAATGGGAATGTATCTGTGTTTGGTAATAGAAATTGGTAAAATTGTTTGCCTTTGTTTTTGTTTACTAGTTTTAGTGTTTATCTAATGTCAGACAAGTAAGACCATATCAGTTTATGAGATTGTAGTGTTTATGTTGTGTTTGTGAGATGAGAAGTTTCAGTGTGTTAGATGAGATGAGAACGAAAGAGACAAAGCAAAGAAAGATGAGACATAGAAATACAAAAACATAATCCGATAAAGAAAGAAACAAAACAATCCAACAATAGAACATCAACATGTTTCTAATGTGTCAAAACTACATAGCCTTAAAGACAAAGCAAGCCTTCTCTAAAATACATAACCCTTGTCTTAAACGGAGAAGCCAAACCCCGTTTGTGATCTACCATGAGAAGATCCAGCTTGTGATTGGGTACCCTGAGAAGCATATGATGATTCCTCCTGAGACATACACAACCGATCACAAACATATTAAAGTAATCAACTAGTGTCAAGTGTCAAAGTAAAAACTCGAACCTGGTTCTTCCTTGGACGTCCTCTTGGTCTCTTTGGTACATGAGGTGCAGCTAGATTAGAACACCTTGTCTTGTTGTGCCCTGGTTTCTTACAGTTGGAGCATGTTGGAACACGACCATGTCGTGTTAACTTGTTTGGGTTTGAGGAAGGCTCATGAGGAGCTTTTTTCCTATCATGGTTACTTGGCCTACCATCTTTGAACCTTGGTGGTGGAGGTAAAACAGGTAGACGACCAGTTTTGTCCCATAAGTCAAACCCTTGCACTGGTCTAATTCCCTTTACATACAATCCCTGCCACCATGAAGTGAAGTAGAGAGGAGAGACATAGGGCTCAAGGGGCAACTTTAAAGCAGTGATGACATGCATAGCATGCATACAAGGTACGCCATTCAGCTGCCAATAGCCACAACCACAAGTTCTTGCATCCATATCAACTGAGTGACCACAACCATTATAATCAACCTCATGCACATTACCTGTTGTCATCCACCTTTTGCAATCCTTAGCCTTTTGCCTATTCAACTCTATCTCTTTATCTATTCTAGGTGTGAACTTCTTCTTCCACTTCAGAGTCAAGATAGTCCTCTTTGCATTCCTCTCCATGACAGTCCTTCTCACATCTTCTAAGAAATCATACACTGGTTTCCTCCTTGATTCCCTAACACTCCTATTGAAAGACTCTGACAAGTTGTTCAGATTGTCATTGCAACAAGAACCTAACTTGAAGAATGCTCGAGACCAAGTGGTTGGCTGAGTCCGTAATAGTGATTCATAGGCACATGGATTGTATGCTTTCATTATGTCCATGTTAGTAACATATGTGCATTTGTGTAACTTCGAGCTATCTTCCAAAACATTCGCTCAAGAACAATATCTTTGTTATTCTTCTTCCAATTTTCTAGAATATGTCTAGCACACATTCTATGTTCTGCCTTCGGAAGACATTCAGCTACTGCATTGAGCAATCCCTTCTGCTTATCTGATATGATTTTAGTCTCTTCGCCATCATCAATACCCAAATCCTTCCTCAGCAATTGCACAAACCACGTCCAATTAGGCCCATCTTCAACCTCAACTAATGCCCAAGCTATTGGAAATATTCTGTTATCTCCATCCCTACCAGTTGCAGCTAGCATTTGTCCTTTAATATCCCACTTCATAAATGCAGCATCTAACCCAATTATTGGTCTGCAATTATGCTTCCAAGCCGACTTCAATGCATCATAACAAACATAGAGTCTGTAGAATCTCTGCATGCTTCCATCCACAGGACCAGCAAGCGTTTCAATCTCCAAGGTTGTACCTGGATTTCGTTTCTTCACCTCTACCTGATAATCCCAGATTCTAGCAAATTGTTGTTCATGAGTTTTCTTCCTCTTCTTTGCAAGGTTCCTCTTTGCTCCTCTACACTGCTCCACAGTCACAATCATATTGTATTCCCTTTTTATTTCATCTACCATCTCTTGTGCCTTGATTTTGGTATTGCGTCTAAGCCTTTCCTCAAAAAGATCACCAATTGTTCCGGCTTTCAGAAGCTTAGTGTAACCAGACCTGACACAGATATGTTCATTGATAAAAGTCTTCACCATTAACTTGTTTCTAGGCTTCTCAAACAACAATAAACTTTCCATGGACAATTTTCTTCTTTTCTCTTTGTGCATCGTGCACCAAGTCTGTCAGTTGAAGACTTATACATCTTGATATCGTAAGAAGTCTTCAGAGAATACCTTAGCAGTGCATTCTTGAAATCATCTGCACTGTTGAACATTTTTCCCAATCCTAAAAGCTCATCAGCACTTACTACTGGAGTAGGTCTACCGTCTACTTCATCGTCAGAGTTACCTAATGGATCAGGAATGATATCATCATTCCATATGTCATCTCCACTGTCATCATCACTATCAACTGGATCTTCTCTAGCAGGTGAACCGAATTGGTCCTCTAGATTTTCACAGAGTTCGACCTCAATCATCTGTGCATTCTCCTCTTCCTCTGTATCTTGAGCGAGCTCTGGCTCAGTCTCTTTGTATCCAGCAGCGTCTTCAACAATCACCTCACAGTCATCTTCTTCAACACTATCATCATCTGTATCCATAATCTCTTCATAACCATTATCATTCACTGCCTTTTCCTCTACAATAGCCTCATCACCATCATCATTCTTTCTCTCCTCCTCTACAATAGTCTCAACCAAACTAATTGGATTAACCAAGCTAGATTCCAAAGCTCTAGGTTCAACCGTATCATCAACCCCACTTACCATCGCAATGTCTGTGATGTCTTCAACCTCATCATCGTGTCTTCGATTACCTCTTCCACGACTCAGTGATCCTCAAATCGTTCTTCCTCTATGACCTCGACTCGGTGGCCCTTGTGTTGTTCCTCTTCCAATCGTTCCTCGTCGAGTCTTCACTCCTCCAGAATTAGTCTCTACAGTTGTTGTTCTTCGTCGAGTCTCTGCTCCGGAATCATTCGATACGGTTCCTCCACGAGGAGCTTTTCCTCCACGAGTTTTTACTCCTCCAGATCGTATACCTAAAGTTCTTGTTCCTCCTCGTGTTTTCATTGCTGAATCGATTTGTTTTTGAACCTATGGAAGAAGAGGATCGATGATAGAGATGAGAGAGATAGAGAAATTTAAGAAATTAGGGTTCATGGAGTTTTAATTTGGGGAAAAAATCAGATTTTGGTTATGTTATAATTGGGTTTTCCCGTGTTTCATTAAAGCTTTAAACGGCGTTAAACATGAGGTTAACGACTGACTTTTTTAAGCCTTAATTGGCAAAGTCAACGAAATCTTTGGGAATTAAATTGCAAGTTGCATAGTTGGGGAATAAATCACCCAAATTGAAATACTTGAGGAATTAAATAACCATTTTCCCGCGTAAGGGATGATGCGTATACCATTTAATTGCGTGACTAGTAACATATCTTCTTCCTCTTGATCTAAAAATCCTAGGAAAGTTTGTGTAGAATTCATATTTAGTATGTATCTTGAAAGTGAAGAAACAGATGTAAAATGAAAGAGAGAAGAAAAGAAATTGGTTTTGTGTAAGTTATCAAATGAGCTGCAGATTCTATTTGTATGCAAATATGCACGCCTTTTTAGTAATAATTTCACAAAAAGCTAGTGTTAAAAAATTCTGTCCAATAACTAGTTGTCTCTGCAAATAGAGTATTATATCATCAGGGCGTGATAAGCATGTAAAATAGGTAGATGACTTTTATAAAAGTTTCTTTTTTTTTTTCACCTAATCAATTTTGTATGAAGTTAGTAGTAATAGTAGTAGTAGTAATAGTACTTTCCATGTTTGTTTTTAAGGGGTGATAGCGCTAATTTCTATCTAGTTATGCAAATTGAACGCATTTTTTCTAGACTTGTAAGTCTTTAATATCTTTAACATGTTACGAATCAGTTAGAGTGTTATACTAGTATTCTGACAGCTTAACTATCCTAATTATAGTAGTATTAAGATAGCTTAATTAGCTGTCTCTGCAAATAGAATATCATATTATTAGGGTATGATTAGCATAGAAGAGTTTTATACTTTTATACCTAATCAAAAAAATTTGTCACCTAATCAATTTGGTTGTTAAGCCCATTTTGTTTAGTTCTGAAAAATAAAAAGTCCAAAAATAATTTATATAATGCAATCAAAAGTTTCAAAAAAACATTTGGATAATATTACTAACAAATTCATATTAATTACAACACTAAAATCGGGTGTTTAGATTAATTACAACATTTTATAGTTTGGCTGTAAAAAAAAAAATTAATTACATTATACTCCATCTGTTGTAATTTAGTTGTCATTCTACATGATCTCACGTATATTAAGAAAACATAATAAAAATTCTATTATACCCTTAAAAATAAAGTTAACTCTTGGTATTCTTCATAAAATTTGAGGTTAAAGTTGGTATATAAAGCTAAAAATTACATTGAAAATTGGAAACGACAACTAATTTGAAACATAAAATTAAGTCTAAAACGACAACTAATTTGCAACGGAGGGAGTATCTATATAAATCATGTTTCAGAAGTTTGAAGTTCTAAATTTCAAGTATTGGAATTGAAGGTCTTAAAGACATGTAATTGTACGAGTAGGTTAACCGATCATAAATATGGCTTATGGTAGTATCATGACAGCTTAATTAGCTGTCTCTGCAAATAGAATATAAGCTAGAGGAATATAGTTTTCTTTTATCACCGAATGATCAATTTTTATAGTATAATTAAGAACATTTGGAAGTTAATTACTAACTAATAATACTACTTGTATGCTTTTCGTAAGAAGTTTTTTTCCAGAATATTAACTTATTTAAAAAGTTTAATAAATTACGTGACATCTTGCAGTATCCCATTCATGGTACCTTTCCACTCGAGCTATCAATCTCTAGTGACAATAATTGAATTTTACCAACTATTGAATCCGTATCTCTTCGGCTATACAATTCATCAGCCGTGTGTCTCCTTTTGCTTTGCACCTCGAGCAACAACTAGTTGAAGAACATCCAATATCGTCATCACTTCGCAGTGCTCCATTGACCGTTAGGTTTTTGTCGAGCCGTCAGACTGAATCATTATGAATTATGCGTCATATTTTTATCTTTTTTTTGCCATGGGCTTATCATCATAGATTTATAGTTTTGATTGTAACTCTAAACCGTATTCATTTTCTAATGAAATATTTACCATTTAGCACACAAAAAAAAACTATTGAATCCGCGGTAATTGTTTACCAATGAATTAGATGCCGAATTTCTTCCGTTGTTAATTTCCCAAAGTCGTCAATATACCAAAAATCTTCATCGACTTTGGAATTGTAGAAAATCATACTAGGTGCCATAGAAAATCCACCTCTATCCTTGATGGCTTGATATATAGGTTTCCTTCTAGCTCTTCATATTCAGTAAACTCTCAACTCTTTTACTTTCTCATCCTCCACCAACTTACAAGTACAAAAAAAAAAAAAAAACTTACAAGTACATACTGAATAACCAGCAAAGAGACGTAATCGATCAATCATCACTCAGAGCGGCTTTAGAAACCGAATCAACCAGTGAGAAATGAGTCCCCCATAGGTACACGCCTTGGCGATAATCTCCAACAAACCCGATTTTTATGGCAGTTTTTGTAGCCTAAAGGACAATGCGAGACCACTTAATTGCATGGCTAGTGGCATATCTTCTTCCTCTTCATCTAATCTAAACATCTTATAAATTTTGTGTAGAATCCATATTTACTAGTATATTCTTGAAATGAATAATCTAAAGTAAAATGAAAAAAAGGATAATGATTTTGTGTAAATGATTAAACTAAAGGAGCCTTTTCTTTTTAGTTGTATGAAAAATGCAAGCTAGTGTAAATGAATAAACGAAAGCGCTTTTCTCCAATGTTTATAAAAATTAATGTGTATAGAATATTAGAATTCATGGTATCTTGTGATTGGCTGTCAAAGATGGGCTTGTACGAGTAGATAAAGTAATGAGTGGAAAATTTTCAAGTGATAACTTGCAACAATTTGTCAAGATGTAATTTCGACAGTGTTAGTTGTGTCACGTGCAACACATTTTGTTGCAGATTATCTCCAAATACTTAGCCCGAAATCTCTAAACTTGAATCTGCTTAATTAACTTCAGATACTAACCAAACAAAATATGATGTTAAACGATAACAATACAAAATTGATGCAATCATGCAATAGATTATTACACTATGACTATACAGTCTATACTATACATATGAGGTTTAATTCTTTGACCCCAAAAAATGAGGTTTAATTCCGAAACAATATGATATCTTGTAGATAAACGGAAACAATTTATCAAAGATTTTCAACATGGTTTAAGTATAGTCATGTTGTAGTCCAAAATGTAATAAAATAATTTGTTTATCGTAAATACATGGTATATTATGAGTTTTTGTGAATTAATTGCGAAAAATGTAAAACCGTTGGCATTTATAAAATGACAAAAATTTAAGGGTCAATTTGCTAAATAGCCATGAAAAAAATATTTAAAAAACGTAACAAAAATCCCTAAATGTATAAGAGTTGAAATTTTGGCACACGGACCTCTTTTAATTAGTTTGTGAGTTATAAGTTTTTTTATAGTTATTGAACCATCCAAAGGTTAATAATGATAAAAAAAATCATTTGTAGTATATGATAAAAAAAAAATTCAATATAATGATGTAAAATATAATAAAAAAGGTACACACATATACAGATGTTGTGACAGCGTGGCAATACCTCTTTGTCAGAAGGAAGGATCCAACCAAATAGCTCCAACCAATCAACCAATCAACCCGACCCGAAAGCACCAGACGACTCATCCTCCACGATCTCATTTCTCCAAATTTCAATTCTCCCAAAAGAGAAAGATCCAGACGAAGAAGTGGTAGAGAGAAAGAGAGATACCAACACGAAGATGTCGTTGAGGCCGAGTACTCGCGCAGAGCTAAGGAAGAAGATATACAAGACTGGAGTCGATGCTGATGAAGCGAGGCGGAGGAGAGAAGACAATCTCGTCGAGATTCGAAAAAACAAACGTGAAGATAGTCTCCTTAAGAAACGCCGTGAAGGAATGATGTTAACGCAGCAACAACCTCTCGGAGTTGGACTCGATGGTCCTCAAAACGCAGCCGCTGTTGAGAAACGAGTACGTTATCGCTTTGATCTGAATTTTCCGAGTTTTGATTTGGATCCTGGAATTTGATGAGATCTTGTGTTTTATTATAGATCTTAGTTTGATGGTGAATCGTTTATGAATACAAATCTGATCATGTATACTGATCTGATGATCTTGTGTTTGATGCTGTTTGATTGGTTTGTACAGTTAGAAGGAATCCCAATGATGGTACAAGGAGTTTATTCTGATGATCCTCAAGCTCAGCTTGAAGCTACAACTCAATTTAGGAAGTTGTTATCTATAGGTTGGTGGTATACATTTGTTTCTTTCAGTAGCAATTTTGTTATAATATGTGTGTGATATGTATCTGATGGTTGCTTGTAATATGATTTGATGAGTAGAGCGTAGTCCTCCGATTGATGAAGTGATCAAAGCCGGTGTTGTTCCACGTTTTGTGGAGTTTCTTGGAAGGCAAGACCATCCACAACTGCAGGTATGTCTTTTACTTCCTACATTATTAGACGTATCGCTTATCGAGAATGGTCTGGTGGCTTACTTTAAAGTTCGTTTGCAGTTTGAAGCTGCATGGGCTTTGACCAATGTTGCGTCAGGAACATCAGATCATACTCGGGTTGTGATTGAACAGGGAGCGGTTCCTATCTTTGTTGAGCTTCTTAGCTCTGCTAGTGATGATGTTCGAGAACAGGTTTGTAACTAACTAGCTAAATAGTTGTAGCTCTCACTTGCAGTTCCTTTTTCCATATGTGACCAAGAATGCATGCCTCCAAGTTCCGTAGTTGTATTTGGTTTGTTTGTTGTTTCTTTTGATCCACATAGTTTTTTCGTGATATGAGAATTGTAGTCAGCCAAGTGCTTCTATGTAGTTGTAGGTGCTAAAACGTTAATGGTTTCTTACAAACCTTTATATGTATCCGTTGTAGGCGGTGTGGGCCTTGGGGAATGTTGCTGGAGACTCTCCAAGCTGCAGGAATCTTGTTCTCAACTATGGTGCTCTTATACCATTGTTGTCTCAGTTAAACGAAAATTCAAAGTTATCCATGCTAAGGAATGCTACATGGACCTTGTCCAACTTTTGCCGTGGTAAACCACCTACACCATTTGAACAGGTAGGACAACAGAAATGGATTCTCTTATATATCTTGATTTTTCTGGATTTCTTATGGTATACGGTTCAAGTTTTTTTAATTATGTGTTTGGTTGCATTTCTCACATTGCTCAAGCATAGTGTTGGTTGTTTATATGCTTCAGGTGAAGCCTGCGCTGCCAGTTCTCCGGCAACTTATCTATCTAAATGATGAAGAAGTTCTCACAGATGCCTGCTGGGCTCTCTCCTATCTTTCAGATGGTCCCAATGATAAGATTCAGGCTGTGATTCAGGCAGGTGTCTGCCCACGACTTGTGGAGCTTCTGAGGTTAGTTCCTTTTTGCCTGGCCAATAGTTGACTTGACATCGCTTTTGTTTAGTTCTCATCATGTTTAGTTTCTCTAAAATTCTTTGGATTCTTAGTGCTATATAATTTTGTCTTTTTCAATAATGCTGTTGCCATCTTCAAACTTCTGATGCTTTTGGAGTACCTTTCGAATATTGAGTGTTGAGGTTTTCACTGCCTCATATTCTTGTTCTTTTTGTATACTGACTAAATTATATTTCTTCAAGTCATCCATCACCCACGGTTCTCATTCCTGCCCTCCGAACTGTTGGGAACATCGTAACTGGTGATGACTCTCAGACACAGGTATGATTTATGAACAACAACTGTTTATAATGTTTTGGGTGTATGCTTAGGCATTTCACTAAGACTGTATGTTTGCTTTTCAGTTTATAATTGACAGTGGCGTACTTCCGCACCTTTATAATTTGCTTACGCAAAATCACAAGAAAAGTATCAAAAAAGAAGCTTGTTGGACTATCTCAAATATTACTGCTGGGAATAAAGTTCAGATTGAGGTATGCGGCTTTTTCTACTATATTGAAAATATGTCAAGAAGACAGTTGTTCACGGAATATAGTATGCTAATGCTATTTCATTTCTGATTCGGCAAGTTAAATTACTGAACAAGTTTAATGGTCTTTACTCATTTCTTGAGTTGAGAGAGAGCAATTTTTAGTTCTTTCATATTCTCCATAAAATTCTGTACCTAGAAACCTGGTTATACGCTAAAGCAGGGACTTGGTTTTATGCCATCACTACTTGTTACAGAAAATATCTAGAGGCATCAAACTTTCAAAGCATAAAGGCAGTTTCTTAATCATTTTATTTTATTGAAACAATAGGCTGTGGTTGGCGCTGGAATAATCCTTCCACTTGTGCACTTGCTCCAAACCGCAGAATTCGATATAAAGAAGGAAGCTGCATGGGCTATTTCCAATGCCACCTCAGGAGGGTCTCATGAGCAGATTCAGTACGTCATCTCAATTCCTTAGCCATTTACAAACAAATTGTCTTCACTTCAGAGTGTTCCTTCTTAGTGTCTTATACCATCATCTATCTCAAAATCGAAAAATGCTATAACAGAGTTTTGCATGCAGATATTTGGTGGCCCAAGGCTGCATCAAACCACTTTGCGATCTTCTAGTCTGCCCCGATCCAAGGATTGTGACAGTGTGCCTCGAGGGGCTTGAAAACATTCTCAAGGTTGGTGAGGCTGACAAGGAGATGGGATTAAATGATGGAGTGAATCTCTATGCTCAACTAATAGAAGAATCTGATGGATTGGACAAAGTCGAAAACCTTCAATCCCATGATAACAATGAGATATATGAGAAGGCCGTTAAGATTTTGGAGAGATATTGGGCTGAAGAAGACGAAGAGCAGATTCTGCAAGACGGCGGTAACGAAAATCCACAACAGGCCTTCAATTTCGGGAACAACCAGCCCGCTGCTCCACCTGGTGGATTCAAATTTGACTGAAGAAAGGTATAGAACAAATTGAAATCCTTTGGTTTGGAGAACCCGAGATTCGACTTTTGCAACTGTTATTGACATTTGCCATGTTCAAGTTTGGGGTTTTTGAGTTCTGGTGCAAAAAGGCTTTTTCTGTTCTTTTTTTGTTGTTATCCTTTATTCCTCTTGAATCATTCTCTGATTCTGTACCTTAAACTCTGAGATAAATCATGTCTAGTGTGGTTACTGGTTTAGGATATGATCACATTTTGTATTTGTCACATTTTATCTTTGTTATTATTATAGTTCTAAAACCTTTACTTGGCATGGTACAAATACAAAAAGAAAGGTTTTGATTGCAAGATTCTTTTTTTGTCTTGTTAATAAACTCCTCAAATGAATTGGTTAAGGAAAGCTTTAATCTCATCAATATAAGGAGGCTTCGTAGGAATGATGTGGCCAAAGTCGTGCTCAATAATGGTGGCGCAACCGTCGTCAAACAACCCCGCCAGTTCCGAGCTGGCTTGAGTCACTATCTGCCTATCTTTTCCAGGCTGGCTTCCGAATATGTGAAGTGAAGGGCATTTGATCGATCCTTGCTCCTTCTCCAACAATGGATGCGGTGTGAAACCCGAGCACAACACGCAGAATCTGAAGTCTATTTCACCTACGAGCTGGTTCTGTTTCCCGCAGACAGCTGCAGCCATTGCTGCACCTTGAGAGAATCCGAGAATGCCATCAAAAGGCCCTTTCTCTGCAAACACATTCTTTAAGTATGTTAACGATTCGCCAAACCCTTCGGCTTGATTCTGATACTGCAATGGATCAAACTGGGATTGAGCCACTGTCCAGCCTGTTTCACTCGGTTTATCAAAATCTGGTGACACCAACCATGCAAACTTCTTGTTGCAAGCCCCAGATGGAGGAGATGGAGGGGTTGCAGTCTGGTAGATGAACTGTAGTTCGTGCGGTGCATCAATGAACACAAGCTCGGCAATATTCTTCAGTTTCTTTGCTAGTGAACCACTCCTCCCTTTGAAGCCAGACGCATTCTGCCTAAAACCATGTAAGCACAAGATCCTTAGCTTCCGTCTTGTATCATCACCTGGAGAACATAGAATATGAGAATAAAAACTCGAGTCCGGGAAAAGGATTAGAAAAGTTCAAAAAATCCTCTGATGTTTCAATTATAAGCAGACCTTACCGTTAGTTACAGAAGATTGATTTGGGGGATCAAGACTCAAAGGAACTTCCCCTTTTCCATGTTTATGACACAGTTCGCACACATAACTATCTTCTTTAACCTGCAATAGAACTCATAAGTCCAAGAATCAAGATACACAATGCTTGTGAAATAGAGAAATAAAAGTTTTCCAGGCTGCAATACCTGGCAATGATTGCATACTAAAACAAGCATCCGGCATAATCTGCAACGGCAGCGTGGAGAATAGTCGTCAAAGGTATTGTTGCAGAGAAGGCAGTTACCAACTATATCTTCTTTTGAGCTCCCAACTGAGATCCTTCACATCCAACATGAAAAGATATGTTACCTGGATATTTTTGTTAGTAAAGGTCTTCCCGGTTGATTAGAAGAGAAAAATGCTAGAAATATACCGGTGATCAAACACGAAGTTCTTTCCTTTGAAGAACCCTCCACTAGGAAACTGTTCAAGGTATCTCTGTATGCCACCATAGAGCTGCAAGAAACAAATACCAGTGGAGTCAGCCAAGTTTAGTGACTTGTATCAAATCCATTGGCTATCCAGGATCTTACCTGAAAAGTATTCTCAAATCCGGCGCCTTTTGATCTGATATATGCAGATGCCATTTCACACCTAATTCCCCCAGTGCAGTACCTGTTTTGATCAACACATAAGAACTTCAGTGATATGCAGAGTGAACTGGACAAGAAACTGTTCAAGGTATCTCTGTATGTCCACAGAACTATTATTCATACATGAGCACGTTTTTGCCCTTCAGTTTCTCGGCATTCTGATCAATCCATGTTGGCAAATCGCTGTACTGCCTGATTTCAGGATCAAGGGTCTCAACATTTTCTGATTCGAATTTTCCAATCCGTGTCTCATATAGGTTCCTTGCGTCAAGCAAAACAAGCTCCTTACTTTCAGACCTCCCATCTCCATCCAGATGTTCGTCTGAGTTGCAAGAAGACATAATCAGATAAAAACACGATATGTAAAAGCAAGCAACTAAACAAATAACGAACTCACTGGCACTCTGGAGGACTGAATGAAACTCCGCGGCAGAGAGATGCTTTCCAGCATTTGAAATTTCTGGGGGATTTGAGGGAGGGCTAGGACTAAATGTCACTAACTCCTGCAAATCACAACACAAACGCCACAATTCTGTCAAAATGCTAGAAAAGCTATGGAGAGGTACAGTTTGGTTAGACCCATTTCAAAACATTATATCCGTTTCCATTTAAGTAGATCGATTCAAACCATTCACAAACTTAAGCACATGTTCTGTAAATTACTTGGCACCAATTGTTTTGATGCAAGTATAATAAAACATAAGAACAGTAGTTCATAAGAACAGTAGTTCTTTTTGGTTAGAGGATAAGGAAACAACCTCAACAACGCGGATAGAGAGCGAAGTAAACCCACATTCTTGAGCAACTTTGTCATTCAAGGGATAATGGCAAGACGCAAGCTTGAAGTCAGTCCCTTCAAACAAACAATTCAACTTTGCAGCAGCAATATGTTCCTCCAATGCAGTTAACTTCCCACCAACCTAACCAAAAATGCAAAGCTTTCTATTATCCAAACCGTATAAACAGAACTCTAGCAAAAGCTTCAAACTTTGGGGTCTGCTTATGTTTATTATATGATTCAGATAGATCATGGAGAACTGTAATCAATTAACAGAACTCAAAAGGCTTTGACTTTATTGTCATTTCATTCAAATTCAACAACTTACTAGTAATACCTCTCAATTCATAAAGGACTAAACTTTTCAATTCATAGCTATAATCCTAACAAAGGGTTAAATCAGTAAACAACATTGAATACGCAGAGTAGAAGATTAGAAGCATACAGTGACATTAACGCCATTAGGAGAGAGCCTGACTCGTCCGAGTAAACCGAGTGAGTTACAGCTAGAGTCATAGAAGGAAACGAGCTCATCTAGATCAGGAACAGAGGTGTACTTGTAATACAGTAACACTCCGTATTGTTCTTCATCTTCAATCCTCTGTTTCTCACCATCGACACATGAGCTTGTTCTCATTAGGGTTTTTCTTGTTTTCCAGCGAGAACGAGAAGCAACGATACTCTCTCATGGAACCAGGACGAAAAAACCCAACCTTTGCTTAAACCGAAATTTGATTTTGAAATCAATTGGTTTAAATCAAGACCGGAGTAAAACCGATTTTAGTGTAATCTATTTTCGTAAGTTGCCTAGGCAAATGTAGTTATTTGATGTGTCACATGGCAACCAAAAATTGGAACAACTGGTTAGCAAAAGACTGGGAAAAACGTAACAATTTCCCCTCAAATTTTTTATATAACTCTAGATAGACATGAAAAATTATCTTCATACTATTTTTTCATAGAATGAAAGTTAAACACCATAATGGAAAGAAGCAAAGTAATAGAGTTAATGAAAAATAAAGAGCAAAATGAATGTGATGAGATGCGAAAGTCCAACCCAAATTGGATTACTTGGCCATCGGGAAATGGGAAATCCATATTGCGAGATGCAAGAGAGAAATTGAAACCTCCGGTGCAAAATGGCTAGTCTTTCTCCAAAGATAGTAGTCATCCTTGGTTTGTAGCAGCAGTGAAAATGAAACCATTTTGGCGAAAGTTAACGCCTCTCGGATTAGAGTGAAGGGAAAGAGGAGTCGCTGCTGAAAGAGAAACGTTGTGATAGGCTCAGCATGATATGCGTTCTCCATATCCATCAAAGCATCCAAAACCTCGTCTAATCCTTCCCATCAAAGAGCCAAGCGGGCTACTCAGTTCAACAAGATGGGAGGGTAGGAGTAGAATCCCGAAGAGAGTACATCATTGCATCAACACAAATGGCGGGATATTGAGTGGGTTCAGTATACTTGCCACATAGTCAATCACCACAGTGTTGACAAGTAATGTAACAAATCATCATTTCACCAAGTGGTGTCAACTGAGAACAGTGAAGACATAGAATCGGATCGTCATCATCCATCTGAAACCAAAACTCGACAGGATTCTACGGTGTGGTCTAGGTTGGAATCCATGCTGACATGAAATGTAGAATAAATGTCGCCAAACCAAAGGAAAAATCGCCATCGATTCTAGGTTTTCCCAGTTAATGCTTAGCTATCTCTTGAGTTTTGAATAAAACATTTGTTATAAAACTTGTTAACGCCATTAGAGATTAAGTTGTTAGCACAAGACATATCAAAACCTTTTAGTAATTCAAAATATCTATAGCCATTAGAGATAAAGTTGTTAGCAAAAGACATATCAAAACCATCTAGTAATTCGATATATATATATCAAAACTAAAACATAGGGAATTGAATGATGATTTTATGTTTTCAGTTTGGTTGTAATCTTTTAAACATCATTCTCAACTATAGATTTGAATATGTTTTTTCAATTTCGTTGTACAACCGGTGCACAAACAAGCTTGGAGCCGAAGAGGAGGAAGCTGCGTTTCTGAAACTCCTTGAGGAATGCCCAGCTCTCGAAGAACTAGGAATGGAGAACATAGTTTCAGCGTGGTGGAGGACTGGATTCTCTATTAGTTCTGCACAGATGCAAAGATTCATATGCCATGATCGACAGAGGGTTTGGAGACCAATAACTATCTTCTTTGATCTACCGAATGTTACATGCTTGGACTACAGCGAAATCATCGCAGTCAACTACCCTCTTGTGATTCTAGATTCTCTGGTTGCAGCAAGAATCGATATCAAATTGCTCGGCATGAATCTGTCTAGAGTTCAAAGGATGATAGATGAAGGCGATGCGGAAAAACTGTACAATTTCAGTGATTGTACGAGTCTGATAATGAGTCTTCATAGAGTTAAAACACTCTACCTATGTGTCTCGACACTGCAGGTCTGTTTTCTACCCTTGTAGACTCTTATTATATGTTTGATGTTATGGATTGAATTTTGAGAAAAATTTTTGTTAATTGCATGTCAAATTATCCGAGTGATTGAAAACTAATATAGCAATCAAATAAAACAGTTTTACCTACTTCATGCTTGAAATTGTCACATTTGATAAAATAAAAATGGTTATGTCTTTAATTTCGGGAGAATAAGATTTCGCGATTGTATTCACCATCTCAAGTTCCGGGAGAGTACACGATATTTTTCTTTAACATCAACTACTTCAGCGAACGCTCTCTTCTCTTTGATTTCAATTTGGTTCTAATCTCTTAGACATCATTCTCAGCTATAGACCCGAATCGACTCAATAAAACATACCCGATCCGATTAGTAACTAACCCATATATTAATTGATGATTGATCACGGCGAAGAAACCATGCATTATTTTCCCTTATTATGCATTCATCTAAACCGTATAGCTAAAAGTATTCTCGTCTGATTTGTCTTTCAATCTTCGACGTTCTTGATCTAAAACTATATGAAAAATAGCAGCTTAAAAGGTCACTTACATTGTATGTATATACTTCTTCTACCTTAATGTGTTGAACACTATCCTTCTTTCAATTTTTTTTTTTCATTGCAGCCACTAGTAAGCCTCCACTTAGTTAGAGAACAAGAATGAAAATCATTTAAATAGATTGATTGGCTCGCCAAAAAAAATACATAACATAATTTTAATATGAATTGATTTGTATATTGATGATATTACCTCTTCACATATCTATATCTTAGCTAATTGTACAAGGTTCAAGTAAAAACGAGCCATGATTGAATGTCGATGAAACTTTGACCTAACATAACCCTTTCTCTTCATACTCGAACCGTACTAGTCATGAAGAACACAAAATGGACATTGCTTTCTTTTTTCAGAAGAGATTGTTTTTTTTTCAGGTTTACTGAAAGCAAAAGACTTATCTAAACCAAAACAGAGAGATACAACTTCGGTTGATCTATTAAACTCCTGAAAAATAAAATGCAATGATATGGCCTTTGCTCAGTTTTGTCCTTTTTTGTGTTTGGTTTCAGGGACTAGAGGCTTGATGGCGAGTTTAGGCTTTGTGCTAACGAGTCTATGTGGAAGCACTGAAACAGCAGCAACAAAGGATCCATTTGGTATTCTAGAGAGCGGTAAGAGTTCCACCAGAACACATAGCTGTACATTTTTAACACCAATCTTCAGACTTTTGTAAACGGGATAATGCAACAAGGTTTTGAGTTCTTTTCTATATGTAAATTACCTCTGGAGATTTGAGATCCACAACTGAATCTGGTACAATGTCTTTAACTCCAGCCGCCACAGTTTCAAAGCATTTGCTACGATCCAGCAAAGGACATTGATCCAGAACCTCTGGTGCTTCCTTCTGAATCTTTCCTTTTGTCTCCTCCCCACCTCTTCGGTTATATCCAGCTGCAAACTGTATTGTGGTATATGGTTAGTAACCATTGCTATGAAATATAACAATAGATAATGCAGACAAACTCTTTTTGTACCTTCACAGGTTTTGAGAGTGTGTTGTGTTTATCATTGACAAACCGCTGAACAAGCTTCGATACTGTTTCGCGAAGTTCTTTCTCTGTCAAACCACAAGTAGCTTGAACAGGGAATATCCGATGGCACCAGCTGCATCATTCGAATCATAAATTACTTGTTTCGTCAAGAAAACATGCTTACATCAACGTCTACTAAAATACGGTGATCAAAAGTTCATAGTAGAGTGAGATAATAACTATATGGCCAATTGATTAGAAAAAGAATCAAATAAGTCTGATATGAAACAGAAACTACTCTCTGAGACTACGATACTTGAAATAATGACTTGGGAACGAAACTAATTATCGGAACTCTATAAGCATGCTAATTTAGAGGTAGGGTCAAATCTTAAGGCGTCTAGTGGCTTTAAAGGTTGAATCAAATGACCAAAGGTTAGCTAACTAACATTGATAGAAGAAAGACTTACACTGGTGCCTTCATAGCTCCAGATTCCATAAACTGAAAGATTCTTGACACGATACTTGTTGTATCGGGAGAG
The DNA here is from genome assembly GCA_900128785.1 of Arabis alpina. Lineage (NCBI taxonomy): Eukaryota > Viridiplantae > Streptophyta > Magnoliopsida > Brassicales > Brassicaceae > Arabis > Arabis alpina. The sequence continues at coordinate 5,645,693 of LT669788.1, forward strand.
TTTTCAACAGGGAAAGTAAAGAGAAGCAAGCCACTCTTTGTCAGCTTAACCAATGACATGAGAGAATTATGTTCTTCATTGATACTTTCTTTAGCCGATTTGAGCTCCTCAACATTTGGATTATTACCTAAACAAGGTACCGAAACAGAAAACAAAAGACAGAAAACATTTGGACCATAAGCAAAAACAAACAAACAAGAAACTATGCTCTTTCGCAAATGAAAGTCACCTGTTTCCTGCAAGCCATCATTGCCAAGAGATTCGGTCTTCCCTTCGCCTTCCTCTATCTCTTCAGCACAAAACTTCTGTCTTTTTGATGCCACATTCATATCAGAAGAAATTATAACTTCAGATTTCTCCTCATGTATGGAGCCAAGATACTGAAGAAACAAAAAAGTTTGATTGCTGTAAGACAAGCTGAGCTTTCTGAGAACAAGTAACTGCCCATCTCAAACAACTAAAGCCCCCACATAGTTTACAAACTCTAATTGTTATGACTTACTAGCACCTTTGGTTTCGAGTATAATGTTTCTCTACCATTGGCAGATCACAGAGATTAAAAAGCTTAAATGGGTCAGGAGCTACGTACCAAATCGATGCTCAATCACTCGAGTTATCACTACAAAACATAGAATGATGTAGCAAAGTGACAATACCTTTCCAAGGATGGACATGACCTCTTTAGTAGCACTCTTCTCCCTTTCTAATAAAAGGCCAAAATCAGAAACAATTAACACAGCATTTATAGCACATATTCAACATACACACAACTCACAAAAACTCGGATAGTATATGGAAAAGAGATCATACTGATGTTGCAGGTAACAAGGAATCCAGAATGAGAATGATGAAGCAGAGAAGATGGAGCTTTGTAGTCGAATCGAGGCATGTTTATGATGCCTGCGTGTTGCTCCCATGGTGCCAATGTTTCTCCTCTTTCTCTCTTTTCACAAACAGTCTCCACTTCCTCAATTGTATTCCCAACTTCTTCTGCAGCAGCCATTGTTACCCTCTCTCTCAATTACTCTGCAGAGCTTAAAGTCTCGAGCTTTTGCAGTTTGATGGTGTTTTAATTTTCCAATTAGACAAAAGAAAGCAAAAGACTTCAAGCACTTATATTGGATTCAGCGTTTGGGAAAAGTGCGGTTGCGTTTTAAAAACCCTGAAACGCGATTTTTCAGACAACGCAGGTCCCAAACAGCTAAACCCTCCCCTGAAGCCTACCAGCGATACAGAACAATACAACATCATCGTACGAACTCTCAAGATGCAGGTGCTTGCACGGAATCTAGTTCGGAGAGTATCAAGAAGAAGTCAGGTATGCTTCTCAATTTCATCTGTTTCTCGATTGATTTGCCTCCTCTTCTAGTGTTTGGGGATTGACTACTCTGTTCTTGAAGCTTTCTATATAACTGAGGATTAAAGCTCGAATTTTTATTCACTCGAAGGGAAAAAATCTAAACTTTTGCAGAGATCCTGAAAGTTTCATTATTTGAATTGGAATTGACTTGATTGCAGAGAGTACTATAGATTTACATTTCTAATGTTAATGAAATGTGTAATAAGGTCATTAGTCGCAATGCATATTCAACACAAAGGATCAAAGACATTGGTCAACCAACTCCAGCATCTCATCCTCATGTAAATCTATCTTTGACTATGTTACTTCTCGATATGTATATGCTTTATTATGTTCTAATGGTTCGCTATACCTCGTTAGTTAATGGCAGAAGGTGAGGTTACACCGGGGATAAGAATCGAGGAATACATTGGTAGAAGGAAGAAACTATTGGAGCTACTTCCTGACAACGGCTTAGCTATCATTTCTTCAGCTCCAGTGAAGAAGATGACAGATGTTGTTCCATATACGTTTAGACAAGAGGCTGATTATTTGTATCTAACTGGATGCCAACAACCAGGCGGTGTGGCTGTTTTGAGTGAGGAGCGTGGTTTATGCATGTTTATGCCGGAACAAACTCCTAACGTATGATGATGATTTATACATGATTTATTGTATGCAGTGCAGTTTTGAGTCTTGTTTGGCGGTTTATAAGAATTGGTTTGTGATGTAGGACATTGCTTGGGAAGGAGAAGTAGCTGGAGTTGATGCAGCGTCCGAGGTGTTTAAGGCAGAAGAAGCATATCCTATAAGCAAATTACCCGAGGTAGCTTATGTATATATCCCTTGAGTGGTTGCTTTTGTAGAAATTTTCTATGTTGTTGACTGTGTTACTTTAATAACACAATATTTGTTGTCTTTTCGCGTTTCTTATGTACAGATTCTTTCAGACATGATAAGAAATTCTTCAAAAGTGTTTCATAATGTTCACACGGCCTCGCAAAGATACACAAACTTGGTGGAGTTTCAAAAGTCGGTATCGATTAACAAAGTGAAAACTCTTTCAAGTTTAACACATGAGCTGAGGTTAATTAAATCACCTGCTGAACTCAAATTGATGAGAGACTCTGCATCTATTGCCTGCCAGGTACTCCTGTATTACAAAAAACCATTATTACGATCTTTCTTGTTTTCTTTTTAGCTTCTAGTTACACATGAATGCTAGAGTCTAAGTGAAAAATAGAAATTGTGGAGAAACAATGGGACAAATATTGCTTAAAGTTGTAAACATTGATTGAAGGTAGCAGCTATTGCATACATATGTAGTGATTTGGATCTTTTCATTCTCAGAGTCTTCTGAAAACAATGTTACATTCCAAAGCGTTTCCTGATGAAGGCATCCTATCAGCCCAAGTTGAATATGAGTGTCGGGTAAGAGGTGCTCAGCGAATGGCGTAAGTCTCGACATTTCTCTCTACTCCATATATGTGATTCCTTATTCTTCTTGTTCTGAAATGTCATGTCTATTAATCCTCAGATTCAATCCTGTGGTCGGAGGCGGTCCAAATGCCAGTGTTATTCACTATTCACGAAATGATCAGCGAGTAAGTTTGATGAAACCTATTTAGTTTGCTAATATATAAATGTTCTTGAAGCAACAATTATTTTCATAATTATCTGCAGATAAAAGATGGTGATCTTGTCTTGTTGGACATGGGTTGTGAGTTACATGGCTACCTTAGTGATCTTACTCGGACATGGCCACCTTGCGGAAAATTCAGTTCTCTTCAGGTTGATGATTCTGCTATCTCAGTTTTTCATCTTCTTTTGCCTGGTAGCTCCGTATTCTTCTGTTTTGTTTGTACTTTACCATTGGTGTTTGGATAATGCAACCGAGAAATAAAACCTTACCTACTATTCCCAAACTCTAATGCCAGCGTTCTTGCTCAGGCTATCTTTTCCTTAAAGACTTGATTTAGGAAACCTTCAAAATTACGAGAAATTTTTAGTCACTAGTATTTAATGAAACTCGACCACTAGTAGATACCTTTTTCCTCATTACCATAACAACGCAGTGCCCTTGTAGACACCAACAGAACACTTGTTATCATGCTAGGTAAAAAATATTCTGCGTATAATGATTGTTTATTGTGACATTTCATTTGCTGGAGCTGGACATAGGTGATGGTTACATAAAGACTTTTGTGGATCCTTGCTTGATTTCACATTTATGTTTAGAGAGCAAGATGGAAATCAACTATTTAGCAATTCCTTGAAGGTTTTAGTTGTTTAGTAACTGACTCTTCAAGCTGCTTCCTTCAAATTTTCCTTGTTGATTGTTTATTTTGTTGAAGATCCAAATATCAATATTTTTGTTTTTCCAGGAAGAGCTATATGATCTTATACTTCAGACAAACAAAGAGTGCATAAAGCTATGCAAGCCTGGCATTACCATTCGCCAACTAAATTCATATTCGGTAAATTTAACCTTATCTTAGGCCATGTCTTTGTGCTTAAGATGTATCAGATGCACAAACCGTCCCGTTCGCTATTCGTTATGGAATGCAAAAAGAAAAGGAAATTCATGTCCAATGATTTACAAATGTTTCATAAACTAAAATAGAGCAAGATGTCATAAATACCATCAGCATCAACAGCCGTAAACTTTAAAGCTTTATTTTGCCAACAAAATGATGTGTGAACACAGATGATGCTTTGTGGTTCTGCAGACTGATATGTTGTGCCAAGGACTAATGAAGATGGGCATCTTGAAGAGTCAAAGATTATATCAGCAGCTGAATCCGACCTCCATAGGTATGCGTTATTGAACCTCGATCACATTAACATGTTGGTTTGCTCATCCAATCAATATTGTAAAATTGCATTTTCGCATCAATACAATCGACGAAGTTTGGTTGACGTGTAAATGGTAACATCATTCAGTTTTCCCGCGTTATGCTGTATAATAGTTATCATGCAACCAAAAACAAAACAAAAATATACTGTTTGGTCGGGGGAAAACTTATCTAACAGAGTTCTCTTATGATGGATAAAAAGGTCACTACCTTGGGATGGATGTGCATGATTCTTCAGCTGTGGGATATGACCGTCCTTTGCAACCCGGTTTTGTAAGTAATACTACTCTTTCGAGTCATAGTTTTGTAAGGGACGCAACATCAGGCTTATAACATTTTCACCTTTTTACTTACCTCCTGCCTCAAACATTCTCTTTGTTGATGCTTGTCCATCAAATCTGCTCTGTGCCTTTTGAATTTTGGTTGTCAAAGTTTAATAAATAATAATTAGTCGGTGCAGTTGTGTTTGCTAGATATTATTTATATATCTAACTCTCGATGTCACACTTATGATCGCTGTCCGGATAGGTAATCACGATTGAGCCAGGAGTTTACATTCCACCTTCATACAACTGCCCTGAAAGGTACAAATGTTCTCTTCAATCTCTACACACCAACTTCATGTAGAAATCGTGGTCGTGTAGGAATACTTGCATCCAAAAAGTATCAAACTGTGTAAATCAGGGTTAACTGACAGAAAATCAACCGTGGGACATGGCATGATCTGTGTGTGATCAAACATTATATGATTATGTGACTTTACTGTTGAAATTGCTAATGTTTTCTTTCTTTGTAGATTCCAAGGGATTGGAATAAGGATCGAGGATGACGTTCTGATCACTGAGACAGGATACGAGGTGCTCACAGGTTCAATGCCAAAGGAGATCAAACACATAGAGACGTTGTTGAATCATCACTGCCATGAAAACGCTACGCAAAGCATTGCCAGTTTCTCTTCATAATGAAAAGTTACATTCGAGCTGCTACTCGAAGCGATTTATTTGAGATATTATATGCATAGGGAGTAGTCTAATTCATGAGAACAGCAAAAAGCCCTAGACACTTGGCTCTTGCGTTATGTTTGATATGATGATGGTTTTAGCATTGATCACAAAACTAAAACAGTTTCTTGTATGGATAAATATGTGAAATAATAAAAAGATTTTTATTTATAGTGAAGCATAAGCAAAAATGATCACTTGAATATTACATTCTAGTATCAAGTAAGTTAGAGAAGATATATTTACAAAGGCAAAACACGTGTGTGATCTAGAAATAATGAATCAAGCATTCTAAAGGGAGGAACTGTGTAGTAGCCAAAACAAGTAATCGAGTTTCAAGAAAGTAAAGTCACAAATCACAATCAATAAGTTAGAAGTTGGAACTCTTATAGTTATGTCAACTTTTCAGTCTTTATTTTTTATATACTTCTTTTAAGACGAATCAAAAGTTTATTTCACAATAAAACTAAGTTCTTAATTCGTAACACCAAATGATCATTGCACTAAGGGTCGGTAGTAAGTTATTTACGCCTTACATATGGTATTATCAACGGTTGATCTCATACGCCAAAAGAAATTATGGATCAATTGCCCGAAACTTTCACCTTTTATCATAAAAAGATTAAAAATCGACGTTAATTTGATTCGATACGATCCATACCTAGGTTGCATGGAAACTCCATTTTATGACGTTTCACGTTTCGGAATCGGAATCGGAATCTCGTGGAATCTCTTGGAATCGTCGTGGAATCGCGATTCCAAAAATCACAATTTTGGAAGCGCCTTGGGAGCGTCTGATTCCAATTTGAAAGCGCCTTGGAAGCGTCTGATTCCATTTTGGAATCGCAATGGAAAAATTAAATATTAGAAAACTTAAAAAGTTTTGATATTTTTATAACTTAGAGAGAAAACTCCCTAAAAATATGAATCATCACATCCCTAGTCACTAAGAAGTAAAAACGATTATGATTTCGCTCACAATCTCTGTAGAATGACTCTTTAAGCTTTCAATGTATCTCTCGGCAATCTCGTAGAATAACATGATATGTTTCATACTATATGTAATGAAATTATTCTTCAAAGATATGAATTTGAAGATTTTTCCTTCGACAAACCAGAGTTGGAAGCAATTTTATTTGATTGACCAAATAAAAACTAAAATGAATATATAATCTAAATCTTTGATTTTAGTATTATGAGTTGTTTATTCTAGTTAAGTTACTTAATACTTTTATGTATTGGATTTATGATCCAATTTGCAAACGAAGTTTTTCAATTTGGTTTAGCTTTGAATGTTAAAAAGTATATATATATATATATATGGTTTAGTTTTACGCTTCCAAAACGTACCCGCTTCCTAATTTTTTCAAAAAAATCGCTTCCGCGTTTCCGAACGTTTCGCTTCCACGTACCCGTTTCCGATTCCATGCAACATAGATCCATACTACCAAAAATAATTGAGTAGGATGGTTACTGGTTAACAGGTGAGGGAGAATGTGAAATGATAGACACTGCATTTATATGGACGCGACATGCAACCATCAATCAAACCTCATAATAAAAATCATCATTATTGTTGTGATCATGATTGCTAGATGATCATGTAAAGATGGTTTAATCCAAAAGTGGAAAAAACAAAGAATTGCATGTATCAGTATTTATGTATTCACCCATAAACCTGCCCAACCATGCCCATTAATGCTTCTACATACCTGAGAATGAAATTTTACATCCAGATCTTGCCATATAGATACAATTTTTTTCGTTTTTTTAGATGAATACAATTTCGAGCTTGATTAGATAAAATTGAAACGATACAGAAAAAGCTAATGTGATCCATATACCATTTTAAGCCACCGTATAAGAAAATTTCATATCGTTTTGAGTTTACCATTTGAAATTTAATGTTAACATTTTTATTTCTTGCACATGTAGTGAAAGGACAAGAGATCAAGTCGCTATCGATAGTGTTTTTTCTTATACGGTTGGTCTTAATTTGATACCAAAACTAATTAAAAATTTGCTAAAATAGTAGAGTCAAAGGTATGATTTCTCAATTGGAGTGTGTACTTTTATACATCCCAAAAATGTGTCACATGTCTTGAAATATGACCAAACCATTCCATATTTTCTAAACCCAATGGCAATCACAGTAATAAGATCAGAAAATCAAGGGCAAACACCCACCACCCCACCTATATATTCACAAGGCTAAGTCCCTTACTTCACCACAACATACACAACTTCAGCTTTGAGACAAAGCTTAAACTAAAACCTTTTCAAAAAAAGAAAGAAACAGAGATGGGTTTGGTTACAGAGGAGGTGAGAGCTAAGGCAGAGATGTACACCGGAGATGAGATATGCAGAGAGAAGACAAAGTGTTTCCTCAAGGAAATCTCTATGCCCAATGGTTTATTACCATTGAAGGATATAGAAGAGGTTGGTTATGACAGAGAGTCAGGTGTTGTGTGGCTGAAGCAGAAACAAAGCATCACTCACAAGTTCGAAGAGATTGACAAGCTTGTCTCCTATGGAACCGAGGTCACTGCCATCGTTGAGACCGGGAGGATCAAGAAGCTTACTGGAGTTAAGGCTAAGGAGCTTCTTATTTGGATCACTATCAATGAGATCTATACAGAGGACTCGGGAAAGATCACGTTCAAGACACCAACCACACTGTCCAGGACTTTCCCAGTTTCGGCTTTTACGCTCCCAGAAGAAGTGGAACCTGCCAAGGAAGAACCTGTCAAGGAGAAGAGCAGCGAAGCCACCACTGAGGTTAAGGAGGCTGTTGCGATCAAGGAGCCTGTTGCAGTCAAGGAGGCCTAAATCAACCCTCTCTTGCTGCTTCAACAGTTAAAGAGACCAAAATCTTTTTCTGAAGTATACTTAAGAATTTTAATCAATCATGGAGAGTTTGTGTTTTATACTCTCATATATTACCTACCACTTGTTGCTGCTTGTTTAACCTGTAATAAGATATCCATATCATTCTGTTCCACATAATATTTATAAACTACATTGAAGAGCTGGTTCTGTATGTCACTTCAATATCACCAGAAACCTCCTTAGCAAGCAAAAAGTGAGCATGGCTAGATAGACACTCAGCAATATCATTCATATCCATCGAACTCCTAAAGCCCAATGGGCATGGCTTTCGAGCAGACAGGTTTGACTATATACAACAGGCATGGGAGTACTAATGTGCCTAAAAAGATGTCCTTTTTCATTCACGTGACTAAGAACAATCATATGATGCTAGATGAGGTAGGTAATATATTGACCTACCTCTTTCAAAAATATATTAACTAAACTCACAATAGGAGAAACAACAAGGCAAGAAAATAGCATTACAGCAAAAATTGCTTATCAAAGAATCAACGGAAATCAGGAGCATTATGATTGTCTCATGGGAAATCAACATGTATCAACTGTTTTTGCCTCTTAATCAATACTGCAATTATCTACAATAGCCCAGGGAACATCAGGGTTTAGACTAAGAGATTCAAATACCTCGGAAAAACAAAACTTGAGATCCCAAAATCCTGACGTGTTATCCAGCCCAGCTACACCTTCTTAGCCTGAAAAATCAAAAATAATGGCAGCAACCCCATCAGTAAAAGCTTGATGATAAATGAGTATTGCAGGTCAACAATCAGAATCGATGCTGGAAAACTATGCTGAGTTAATCGTTTTAAAAGCATACCTTAGAAGATGTTATCCACTTGCCATCAATCCATTCCTGATGAATCCTCAACTGAGAATGATGAAATTTTAGCACCTCTTCAGTCTTCTCGAAGTGAACCAGGTAGCTTGCCTTTGCAAGAACCTTCATAATCACCCCGACCCACCATCCGTCATTATACAAAGCATCAACTCTGTCAAGCTTCTCGAAAGCATTAACCATGACCGTCTCTAGTGGTTGAGGCCTTATCTGTGAAACATCAACCTCTTCTCTCAAAAGCTCTATCCCATCTTCAGCTTTCATGTGATCATATTCTATAAGGCATTTGTCATTTCCTCTGTATTCAATAAGTTTTGCTGGAAACCAAGAATCTTCAAATCCTTCTTCCTCACTGCTAACCTCAATTGAAGTTCCAATGCTGAACTCTTGCTTCCCGATGGCTTTCTTAGGTCTCACATTCCGATCACATGAAACATTCTGCAGATCAAAACAAAAAAAAAACATATTTGACTAAGAATAAGTTGCACATAAAGAAGAATAACATGTCTAGAATTCTTACAGGAACCTTTGCTCTCTTTATCTGTCCTCTTTTCAGTGGTAGCTCCCAAGTTCCGTTAATCCACTCTTTATGAAGACGAAGACCCTGCCTTCCAAACCGCATCTTTTCTCCTGATTGCCTAAAAAAGATACCAACTATTCCATCTTGCTTACTCTCAATGACATCACCCACCCACCAACCATCATTGTAAAACGCATCAACCTTATCACCAACAGCAAAATCTATACCATCCTCACTTGGTGGTGGTGGCCTTATGTGCAGAAAATCGCATTCTTCTTTCAAAGGCTGTATTTCATCTTCTTCTCTCAAATCTCGGTACTCTACAAGATATTTATCTTCACCAATGGGTTCAATCACTTTAGCTACAAACCAAGACCCCTTGAAACCTTCCTCTTCACTACTAACCTCAACAATTGTCCCACTTACAAACATCTGTTTCGCAATAGCTCTAGCAGTTTCCGGATCCACTCGAGCCAAAAAATGCTGCATTTTAACAAAGAAAGTTCTCAAGCACTAATCTTAGCACACTAGCAATGGAAATAAGTCAGAACACACAAAAACAAAAACAACGAAAATGTCTTTACCTCCTCCTCTTCTTCTTCTATGTCATCTACTTTCTCTTCTTCTAATTCCTCCTCTTCTATGTCCTTCAATGGTGGCTTCCAAGCACCATTTAACCACTCCCTATGAAACCGAAACTCATCTTTACGAAACCGAATCTGTTCTTTCGAACTCTTAAAGAAAACACTAAATCTACCATCATCAAGAACCTCAGTAACAGTCCCTTCCCACCAACCATCATTATAAAACGCATCAACCTCTTCTCCAACAGCAATTACCTTCTTCTTCTCACTCTCCGACATCGACGGAGCCGGAGGACGAAGCTGAATAATGTCAACAGCTTCCTTAAGCCGTTTCTTACCGTCTTTGTCGAAGAACAGCGTCGTGTACTCAACTTGACATTTGACGGAATCTTTATCTGAAGAAGATGGGATTGTGATTACCTTTCCTGGATACCAAGAGCCGCGAAATCCTGGCTCGATTGAGCTGATTTCTACGGCGGCGCCTGGTTTTAGGTAAGAAGGAAGACGATTACGAATCATTGCTCTTGGAGGCGTTAAGGAATTCTTCGGAGGAGGCTTCTTCCTCTGTTTCGCTGGAGACGAGAAGGCATGACATTGGCGAGGACGTGAAGACATGGAAATTGGCGGGAAGATGAATGGACACAGTGGGGAGGAGGATCAATCAAAAGTTTGGATTTTTAGGGTTTTTGGGGGTTTGATTTACGGCAATCAAAATCAAATCAATTTAAAGCTTTGCATAGATACAACCTAGGTTACATGGAAACTCGAAACACATTTCTTTAAAATATGGATTTGGAAACGGATTGAAAACGTGACTTTATATTTTGGAAACGCGGTTTTTGATATTTTAAAAATATATATGTTATTTTAAATAAGTTAAAAAATCTAATATGACACCTATATTTTCTATTTTTTCTAATTTGTCACTATAGTAATTTAAAGATTTTGAAGAATCGAAGAGATAATCAACTAAACAAATTACTTTTTTCCATTTACCGTAGATTTGTTACTCATTATTGTATACGTAATAAAGTGGTTTTTGTTGGAGTCTGAGATTTTATTCTTTTTTCAATTAAAAGTTAAGTCTATTTATAGAAAATTTGATTTCAATTAAAGTGGAATATCTTCTCAAAGTCAAAATTACGTATACATAATGATATTTCTGCTATTTTGGTTTCAAAATATATATATATTTTTTCTACATACGTTTTCAAACCGTATTCGTTTCCTTTTTCTTTATAAAAAATCGCTTCCGCGTACTCGTTTCCGATTCTATGTAGCTTATGACACAACAAAACAATAACCAACAAATAATAAACAAAATCTAGTTTTTTACGCCACAAATTACTCGTGTGTCACTGTAACTAAAAAGACTTGTGAATATGTGATAATGGGCTTAAACAGATGTCGTAGCGCAATTTCATTTTAATTTCGTTAACCGTAGCAGCTAATGACCACAATAAAACTTGTAGCTATTGCTGTCGTTACGGCCATGGAACGTGGGCTCGTGGACTATAGCTAGCCACGAAATGAGTCAAGTCACGAGCCATAACCACGGATTTTGTCTCTAGCAAGGAGGCCACGAATTCGGCAACCGACTTGGTTTAACTAAAAGCTTATAGCGACCTTCCTTAGCTATAGCAACTTTAGCCATGTTGCAGTATGGTCACAGATTTATCAGTGCTTACTGTTAAGATGGTGAAGCGAGACTGTAAACTTTCTGAAATTTTATTTTGGGAAGAAATATACGCATAATACCATATAAGTTGCAAAATGTTAATAGGTAAAAAAAGTCGAGAATGTTAAAATGCATACAAAGACGAATATAAGACCTCTTAAACCCTTACAAAATATTTGGAAACCAATCAGTCAAAAAACATCGGTGTCGTTTTGGCAATCTTCTTTTGTACACTGTCTTTTGCTCTTACTAAACCTTAAAGCGACTTTCTTCTTTTTTAGACAAGTGTGAAGGCAGATTGTACTGTGGATTGGAACCGTGATGCGATTGTCTGTGACGCAAACTGCTGAAATTGTTTCTTTGCATCTGCCAAGAAAAAAGGTGTAAAGCGATTAGAGTTACATCTTTATGTGTACGTGCATATTGTCTTTGTGCATAAATCTAAGAACCTAATGATCTCTAGCTGATTTGATTCTTAACAAAATCAGGGCATTAGTAGAAAAATTAACAAGGATCTTACCTTTCTTGCACTTGGTAAAACCGATGATATTAGCCACGTTGAGGGACAAGCAAACACCAACAACAAGCAGATAATCAGCCTGAAACCTTATCAGAGAAAATATCCCAAGGACAAACCACGCAGCTGCCTGAAGTGGAAAAATACACAAAGATTTAGCTGTGATACTGCCGAAAAATACATCATAATATATTCACCAGTTAGTAAAGTTTACTAAGCATGTGTACTAATAGACACCGAATCCATTGCTACCATCTCATGGCTAGATCCCACTCTTTATAAGTCCCTTGTAAGGTAACTGAGCCTATAGGTGTATAAGCTACCAAGTTTTAACCAATCTCATACTTAGTTAATGCAGGATAAAAGGATGTATACTATTGCATTTTCAACATCCACAATAAGAAAAGACCAACCAGATTACTTTTCCGTAACCTGCCTTATCTGCAATGTGTCTTTGCATGTGATTCAACCTCGGTCCCAATGTCTATATCCCACTCAAAAGGAGAACCACTCACAAACTCATATAAATGATAGCTTGCGCAACATTTGGTTCACCACTAGGGTTATGTTCATTTCTACCTGATCTTATACCTAACCCTCCACTAAAGTTCCAGGAGTATTGCGAATGGGTTTAAGCAATAAGCATACACTACAACAGTAGTCTCAGATAGGAGCCACTTACTGCAAGGTAAAGCGTCCACCAGAAAAGCCATGAGTCCTTCTTGTTCATCCGAGCTAGTGACTGATATAGACAAACAAACAAAACACAGGAGTATTCAGGAAAAACAAACCACATTTTTAGACAGACCAACCCCATAGCTTTTTGAGTTAGGAAACACATTCAGCAATGAAAAAGGGCTAACCTCCTGGTCAAGAGACTCGAATTTCCAAACACTTTCACCCAAGTCATTGATCTCATTCCACCACCTCAAACCAACCAGTATACGTCCACTCACATTCTTAACCACCCAGAAGTCAAGGGCAGCAAGAAGAACAGTCACCACAAATATTATCACAAAGCTATTGAAGAAGAGAGCGGAGAGAATGTAAAACGCCAACGCAGCACCCTGTCCCAAAACAAAACAAAAATACACAAAATTATTACCATTGTCTACTATCATACCATTTCTTAGACACACTTATACAAACAGCTAAACATATATACTCTATTCATACCTTGAAGAGAACATGGAACAAACAAGTCTTCGGATTTGCATAGTTCTCAACTGGTGCCTGCATTGAAAGAAGAAATTTTTCCATAAGCCAAAATTATAATAACAATCAAAGCTAATATAAAACCATTTACGAGTTCATGCATCAATTTCCACAGTTCTCGCTACGCATTGTCGCTATAATGTAAAGGTCTCTTAGTAACTCCATTCTAACCTAGCTCAAACATTCCAACTTCTAATCTCCCGATTTTCTCAAAGACCAAAACGTAGAACACAGATCTAACACAATAACATCCAGATCGAACCAGTAATCTAGGCAAATCAAGAATATGATACGAAATCAAACTCAGAAATCAACAAAAATCAAATGATGCATAGAGAAACCAAGAGAGACAGCTAAAAATCCACCTGATTAGGATCCATCTTTCCCGATGTATCCAAAAACGATCACTCCAGAAAATTCGAAAAACTAGCTAAGTAACAGAAACAAGAAGAATTTTCCGATGAGGAAAACACCGATTTTCTCTCCGAGAGACAGAAATTTTCCCGATAAATTTTTTCTGTATCAGATCTTCAAACTCTTGCGCGTGTGTGCTACTTCTCTTTTTGTAAATGTTTTTTAATTCTTAAGTAAGCCCATAGACCCAACTGGATGGCCCAATAAGGCCCATTAGAGAAAGTTAATTACGATTTGACCCCATAAACTTTATGATTTTATCAGAATCATCCACTATCCACAAGGAGGCAAAAAGAAGAAGAGGACGACAATGGCTGTAAAATATGTGACCATGATTATTGTCTTATCCAAACACTTAATGATCTCAAGGAACAAGAAGATGGGTCCTCAAGAACCATACACATTTCAATTTCAAATAAAGATAGTTTCTTTGTTTGCTCTTAGAGTGAAGCAACTATGGCGAAGATGATGATGTTGCAACAGAGTCAGCCTTCTTTCTCTCTTCTTACTTCTTCTCTCTCTGACTTTAATGGCGCTAAGCTCCATTTACAAGTCCAGGTCACTCTTCTCTCTTTGTTCTGACATGATTGTGATCAACTTTGAGATGGGTTCTGTTTCATATTATATGCTTAGCACATTTCAAAGTTATCTTTTTTATAGGTTTAAGCCAATGGGTTCTGATCAAGTTTCAGTTTTTGTTTGTTTGTTTGTTCTATTAGCTCTTTGCTCATTTGTTCGACTTCTTGACCAATGGATCATTGTGTCTAGATTAAGAAAATGTGTCTAAACGTATTGGTGAGACTCTGTTTTGAGCTTATGAGCTTCTATGCCATAATGGTGAAAGTATTGGCGTGGTTCTGGTTTGAGTTCCTATGGATTTTCAATTGTGTCCAGAGTGATTTGCTTTTGTAAAGCTCTAGCTTCAGATTTCTATCAGTAGTCTTTGATTTGGTTATGTCTCTTGAAGTGAGGGTTGAGACTATAGTATGTGTTTTTGGATATAAGATTTGCTTACAGAGTTTGGCTTTGTTGTTGAAATTGCAGTACAAGAGGAAGGTTTATCAGCCAAAAGGAGCACTCTATGTTTCAGCATCGAGTGAAAAGAAGATTCTGATAATGGGTGGTACTCGATTCATCGGTATATTCTTGTCCAGGCTTCTTGTCAAAGAAGGACATCAGGTTCTTCATTTCTCTTCCAAGACCGATCAAATTGGAGTTTCACCTAATATTGGTTGGTCATTATCATCATGTGGCAAATGGTTGCTTTTGCAGGTTACATTGTTCACAAGAGGAAAATCTCCTATTGCTAAACAATTGCCTGGTGAATCTGACCAAGACTTTGCTGATTTTTCTTCCAAGGTATTTTATTACACATTCCTTGTGAAATAACTAGCACTCAAATATAATAAGAGGGTTTCAGATTCCAATAATAATGAATGTTTTCTTCTCAAGATTCTTCACTTGAAAGGAGACAGAAAGGACTATGACTTTGTGAAATCAAGTCTTTCAGCAGAAGGCTTTGATGTTGTTTATGATATCAATGGTAACAAGTTGTCTCTCTGTTGTTATTGTATATACGAAAGGTGCTGTTTTTTGGAAGGTGGTCCTGAAAACCATGATTTGGTATGTTTTATTCTTTTTCCACAGGAAGGGAGGCAGAAGAAGTTGAGCCCATAATAGACGCACTACCTAAACTAGAGCAGTAAGCTATACACGACATCTACATAGCTTGTCCGTTTGGTTGCCTTCAAAATTGTAATATGCGGTTAATGTTATAGGTACATCTACTGTTCTTCAGCTGGTGTTTATCTGAAATCTGATATCTTGCCACACTGTGAGGTATGTAAAATATATCTTATTCTTATCCTTGGAAAATTTGAGCTTGTAAATTCTCTGGATTCTGCATGTAAATAATATGAATATATGTGATTTGTTCATATGGGTTTATTATCCTATCCCATTTGTAAGCACTTTTATTTGGGACATGACTGATGCAGGTGGATGCAGTTGATCCCAAGAGCAGGCACAAGGGGAAGCTGGAGACTGAGAGCTTCCTGGAATCTAAAGGTGTAAACTGGACCTCTATACGTCCTGTCTACATCTATGGTCCATTGAACTACAACCCCGTCGAAGAATGGTTCTTTCACCGTCTAAAAGCCGGTCGCCCAATCCCAGTACCAAACTCTGGGATCCAGATCTCGCAACTTGGTCATGTTAAGGTCATACACCTACTTTCTCTAATACTCTTGAGCTTGCATTCATGTTCAGAGAACTCATTAAATTGTAGGGCACTGTTAATTCAAACGCGGCATCTTTCACTCATGAAGTGTAATGATCTATAACATCAAATGCTTCTGTATTATCAGGACTTGGCAACGGCCTTTGTCACCGTGCTTGGTAACGAGAAGGCCAGCAGAGAGATATTCAACATCGCGGGAGAGAAATACGTCACATTTGATGGGTTAGCAAGAGCTTGCGCGAAGGTACATTCTTCCCTCATTGATCCAAAACATTTCCAAGTACATCCCATTATGGTCGGTCTAACATAGATATCAAACACGGAGCGTTTTTGTATCATTGCTTGAGTAATGGTAGTCAATAGAGTGCGGTTTGCGAGTGATGTAAACTTATACATGTTTTCAACTCTTCTTTCAGGCTGGTGGATTTCCAGAGCCAGAGATTGTTCACTACAACCCGAAAGAGTTCGACTTTGGGAAGAAGAAGGCATTCCCTTTCCGTGACCAGGTAAAAACTCCGACATTCGAATAATTCAAGCTGCAACATCAAAGAATCCAGTTTAACAGTTGAGATTTTTTTTCTTAATTTATGTGTGATCTTGTAGCATTTCTTTGCATCGGTGGAAAAAGCAAAGCATGTCTTGGGATGGAAACCAGAGTTCGACTTGGTGGAAGGTCTCACTGACTCATACAACCTTGATTTTGGTCGTGGTACTTTCAGGAAAGAAGCGGATTTCACCACTGACGACATGATACTAAGCAAGAAACTTGTTCTTCAATCCTAAGAATTGCTCATATATATATATCAACATTCTTGGCTTTGTATGATTGTGTGATCCCAATCTCTGAAGATTCTCAAGTTTATTCTCATCTCAAGTTTATTTTCGGATCGGTTTTTGTTCCGACTTTTCTAAAGTAAGTCACTCAGAGCATCTCCATTCATAAAACTCTTATGTGGTTTTTAAATAAAAATAAAAAATCACTATTTTAATAGAAATTTTTTTAATCGATAAATAATTGACAAGTGTTTTTGGAGTTCTCAAAAGAGGAGAGAGGAATTCTTAAATACTCCCTCCGTTGCATATTAGTTGGTGATTTCACGTAAATTAAGAAAACATTTAAAATTTTTGTTTTACCTCTAATTAATGTATTTTTCATTTAATATAATGTAATTAATAAGCTAAAAGTGTATGGATAAAAATGGAAAATCAATTATAAATTTGCATTGAAAATGTAAAACGACAACTAATTTGATATAAGAGAAAATGCGTTGAATGACAATTAATATGAAATAGAGGGAGTAAGAGATTTTAGATACCCTCTCTCCTCTTTTAAGAACTTTTGAGATGTAAATAATTAAGAACTTCTAATAAGAGTTCATTGATGGAGATGGTCTTAGGGGCTAAGAAGAAACTGAAAACAAACGGACAAGAGGCTCTTGAGCCTTCCTTAGGTACTTAGGAAATGATAGAGAGAGTGTAATTTAACTTTTGCTTTTAGTTAAAATGATTTGAAATTAGTAAAAATCACTGAACAAAACCATAACTGAACTTATAGAACATCAAACCATAGGATACAAAATTTCACTCGAACAAAACTACTATGTTTAGTCAAAACTGTTTAAAAATACAAATAATTGAAGCCTTAAAATGTCTTTTCCAATTTAAGATAAGATTTCGCAAAACAAGAAAATGTTATTTCGGGAGATATTTTAGACTTTTAGCATGTAAAATTTCCAATTTAAGATAAGATTTCGCAAAACAACAAAATGTTATTTCGGGAGATATTATAGACCTTTAGCATGTGAAATTTCCAAAACCTAGTGGACGCGAGGGCATAAAAAACAAGTCAAGAATCGGAAAACATTCAACAAGAAAACTCAACTTGAACACATGCATGCAAGAAAATCATGACTACCAAAACTAATCAAAGCTTGTAACTTCCACTAATAGTCATTAATCTTTATCATGCACGACATAAATCTCTAGTCTAGTTTTTGAAAGTTACAAGCTTTGACCCAAGAAATGTAACACAAAGGTCGACTAGTGAGAAACATCCAAATCTCTATTCATCGTATATGATCGATTAAAATTCACCCAAATCTAATTATTTTGAACAAAAATTTCAAAAGAAAAATGAAAGGCAATTACGCATGATCAACTTTTTGTGAGATTTTTTTTTGTTTTGTTACTGCAGTGCAACTGCAAGTAGTAAGACTTTGTTAAATAATGAACAACTACTACTTTACTGCAACTGTGTGTCCAACCGCGACAAAAGAGTCACTATTAACACTATATGCAATAACAATGACTTGAAAACTCTCTATTCAACTTTGATTTATTGTTGGACCATAGGTTAAAGTATAGTGGGGGGGGGGGGGGGGGGGGGGGTGGTGGTGGTGGTGGTGGGTCATGGTGTTTTTGGCAAAGAGAGGTTTGGCCACTGCAGGTCTTAATCTTGTGGAAGAATCTTACAGAGTTCTTGTGGAATTTTTATTCCAAATAATATTGTACCAAAATGGATTATTTTTCTTCTTTTTGTCAGTATTATAAAGATCAGTTTAAGTCGTCGATCCATATCGTAATATTATTTCTCTTTTTTTCTTCTTCTTGTGAAGTTTTTTTTTGTTAAAGAATTTCCATTATATGTCGGTACGTCTTTCTTGTCCTGTATGTCGGTACATCAAAATGTTACAGCATTACTTGTAGATTAAGTTTCTGAACCTCAATAATAAAACTTCACATTACATACATGTGTGTATGACTAACATATAATTTACTTGTTTCTTGAACATATAATCATAGTTCTTGTTTGTTTAACACAAAAAGACATTATAGTTCTTGTGTATTATACATATGATGATGGACATCCTCAAAATAGCTAGTGAACGTGAATATCTAAGCTTGTAACTTCCAGTAATGGTCTTCAAATCTTTATCATGCACGACTTCAATCTCTAGTCTAGTTTCGTAGTCATGGTTTTCTTGCATCTTTTTTTTTTCCTTTTGATAAAGATGGTTTTTTGCATGTGTTCAAGTTTGAGTTTTCATGTTGAATGTTTTCCACTCTTGACTTGTTTTTGATGATCTTACGTCCACTAGTTTTTGGAAAATTTAAAGAGATAATTACCCAAACAACTTTTTTAGATATAGGTTTTACTAAAAAAATCTTTTATTTTTTGAGCTCAAAAATTTGAGGTAAAAAAGATTATAAAGACATTAAAAATACCCTCATATTCGTTTATTAACAAAAATACCATTATCCTTTGAGAAAAAAATAACATAAAACCAAAAAAAATTAGATTTCAACGAAACCTCTTCTTCTTCTCCTCCGGCGACTCCGAGCGATTTCGTCTCCGGCAACGAGATTTGTTGGGTTTGACGGTAAGATTGGAAACGAATCATGAGTTTTCTTCCCCTCTATCATTCACGAGTGTTTTAGGTTCGGATTTATGAACTTCAATATGTTCTTCGTTCATAGGTTTCGAAATTTCGGCGAAAGAAAGTTCCGGCGAGTGTTGGGGTTTCGTTTTCGTGCGTTGTAGAGAGGTAATCTCTTGATTCTAACCGGTTTCGTTTCAGTGTGTTGAAGTTTTGTAAAATCACGTTTCTGGTCCAGATCTGGATTTTTCTCATACCTGAATTTTTTCCAGATCTGGATTTTTCTTAGATCCAGATTTCGACGTTATGCTAGACTTATTTCTATGGGAAAAAAACATACGTTACTGTAGATTTATAATAGACGTTATGGTAGACTTATTTCTATGAGATGCAGACGTTGTGGTAGACTTATTTATATGAGATGCATACGTTGTGGTAGACTTTTCGACTCTTAATCTGCTAATGAATGAAATCTTTTTACGTTGTGGTAGACTTTTTGCAAAGAGATACAAACAATATGGTATTCTTTGTACGTGTAATGCGTAACCGCATGAAGATTGTAAAGAACATCCAAAAGCTCATGAAGATGGTCTATACACCATTGTTTCTTGTTATATTTAGGTAGTATTTGGTTAATCTTTGTATTGTTTAACATGCTTATTCTCCTATACGGTCTTATGGTTATGTAGCATCAAGTCCTCAATCTCACTCGTATATATGGCATGTAAGTCCTTAGTGGTAGATTTATTTTTTGTGTAATGGTAGATTTATTCTATTCAATGGTAGATTTTTGACTCTGAAGCTGCTAATGAATGAGATTTTTTTGGCATAGTATGAAAGACTTCTGTGATTCCAATATGCATGTTATTCGCCTCAAACGTGCAGCTAATATCATGGATGAGTTACCACGTGATGAGATTGTTCAGTTATCCCTTGTGATTCGGATGAGATGTATTTTCGTTTGATGGTAGATTTATTTTTATGAGACACAAACGTTCTAATTTGTAATATACGTTATGGTAGATTTATTTCTATAAGATACAATTGTTATGGAAAGAGATTCAAACATTATGGTAGACTTTTATGAACATTTTTTTGTAGTGTAATGAATGAATTGACAACATTTATGTATGGTTAAAACATGGCTTCTGAAATGTCTCTGTAACCATTACAATATCTTTAAAACACGATAAGAATTCATACGAAAAATAGAAAATATATAGTACATACTAAATCTACCATCACTTGTATATAAATCTACCATCACTTGCATGATATGCCCCTAGACCTGTACCACCTTTTGAATAGTCAACCAAGAACACCCATCAATTCTTCTCAAAACTCTAACTACCACAAACAAGAATGATTTGTTTGTTCCCAATTTACCTCATTTTGTTCAAACCCTAAACCCTAAACACAAAGAAAGATCAATCACGGATCTGAGCTATGCGGCTGCAACCCTAGTTCTTCACCATTGTTGCAGGTTTTTTCGTGCAAATTTGTCTATTTTTTAAAGGTAAAATCGACATTTCGCGTTCCCTGCAAATAACTCTACCACCTACCAAATAAGTCTACCACCACTGTAGTTTCTTAAATAGGAAACAAGTTTACCACCAAGTACTACAAGTCTACCGCTATCACAATAAGTCTACCAAATATCTAATGTGAAAAAAAGTCTACCGTAACTAGGTTGGATAAAAAGTCTACTATCACTCGACCTAGGTAAAAACAAATCTACCACTGCAATCACTAACAACGCATAAGTCTACCACTGTTGGTCCTAAAAAAATAAGTCTACCAGTCAAAGGTTGGTTTCGTTGACCAAAAATACTGAATAAGTCTACCGCTCATTATAAATCTACCACTACTACAATAAGTCTACCACAGCTATACACAAAATAAATCTACCACCGTCATAAATAAGTCTACCGCTAACTATAAATCTACCGCTACTAAAATAAGTCTACCGTCACTATCCACAATTATAAATCTACCGCTGCTATGACTAAAAATCTATCACCAAAAAGAAGACAAATCTACCAGTCAAAATAAAATCTACTGTCGAAGAAAAATAAATCTACCGTTCAAAATATATTTCTTATAAATCTACCACCGAAGTGACACAATAAGTCTACCATTCAGAAATAAGTCTACCGCTCGTCAAATAAGTCTACGGACCAAAAAATAAGTCTACCAGATCGATAATAAGTCTACCATCGCTGAGCGGTAGACTTATTATTTTTAGGCGAGAACTTTTCCTGCCTACGTGTCCCGTTTCATTAATGACATTTTCGTAAATACGTTTTTTGTTATCAAAGAAAAAAGGGTAAAACGAACTCAAATAGTCTTAGTAATTAAAATCTAAAAATATTATTTGAGTCAACCCAAAATCTAAAAAAGTTGTTTTAATCAACTTTCCAAATTTAAATGTTGACGATCAAAATATCTCCCAAAATAACATTTTGTTGTTATGCGGCATCTTATCTTAAATTGGAAAAGACATATTAAGGTTTCAATTATTTGTGCTAGCGTCGTTTTTTAAGTTGTAAATTTCAAAGTTAATTGCAAAAGGATTACTATGTATTTGTAGACTTTTGTATTTTTGAAATTGTAATTTAGACATTATAGTTCTTGTGTATTATTACGTACATACAATGTTGGACATCCTCAAAATAGCTAGTGAACTTTCCGAGAGTCAAAGCCAACCCTGGAGATTTCACTAGCTTACAATTTATTACACATGCTTAAATTTTGTAATGTAATTGATTATCTTGATAAAAAGTTACAAGAATATAACGATTGTTACTGAGTTGTGTTTTAATATGAGATCATAACAGATACTGTATATAGAACATTTACATAATATTATAATGTTAACATTGACATAATATAAAGTTTCATAATCTAACTATAAGTTCTATAATACATATGAATTATTAATGAAATAAAGCCAAAGTAGACATATACTAAAATTAAAATCAAAATTTAGAAAAGTTTTATTTAGGTTTCAAAGATTTTACTTAATAGTCGAATTTAAGAGTAATACTTGGGTTCACCCCTAGGGGTGAACCAACCTCAACCACCCCCTCCTCATTAGCCAATCACAATTTATTATATAATTAAAATAAATTAAATTAAAACAATTAATAATACTAATTAAAACAATTAAATTAAATCACTAATCTTAAAAATTTAAACCCTATGAAACCCTAAATCCAAATACTAAACCCTAAACCCAACAAACTAAACCCTAAACCCAACAAACTAAACCCTAAATCTTATATCATAAACCCTAAATCTTAAATCCTTAACCCTAACCCAAAATACTAAATAGGGTTTAGAGTTTAGGATTTGGGTTTATGGTTTATGATTTAGGGTTTAATATTTTTGGTTTATGGTTTATGATTTAAGGTTTAGTATTTGTGGTTTAGGGTTTAATATTTGGGGATTAGGGTTTAAGATTTAGGGTTTAGGGTTTAGTATTTGTGGTTTTGGGTTTAATATTTGGAGTTAGGGTTTAATATTTGGGGGTTTAAAATTTAATATTAGGGGTTTAGAGTTTAATATTTGGGGTTTAGAGTTCATTATTTGGATTTAGACAGTAGTATTTGGTGATTTAATGTTTAGGATTTAATTATTTAATTCAATTAGTATTATTAATTGTTTTAATTTGTTTTATTTTAATTATATACTAAATTGTTATTGGCTAACGAGGAGGGGGTGGTTGAGGTTGGTTCACCCCTAGTGGTGAACCCAAGTATTACTCCGAATTTAAATAGTTTGGCCTGATATTTTCATTTGGAACAATAATGCTTCCTCTCAAAACAATGAAAGGAAACAAAACCAAAAAACCAAAATAGTAGGTCGGTCATGTGTAGGACAAAATACTAAGAGCCACGTGGGCTCCGCTTAGAGCCACGTGGCACTATCACAGCCATGTATAAAATCAGAGAGACGCTTCAACCAATCATTATATTCCATTCTATTGCGGTAGTGGATCCCACTTTCTCGCTTTAACACACGAGTATCTTCACTGGACCCTACTTTTTTTAGTGACCACTGACCAATGCGACGAGCTAT
Source organism: Arabis alpina (assembly GCA_900128785.1). Lineage (NCBI taxonomy): Eukaryota > Viridiplantae > Streptophyta > Magnoliopsida > Brassicales > Brassicaceae > Arabis > Arabis alpina. The sequence continues at coordinate 5,669,236 of LT669788.1, forward strand.
TCAGATGATTACACGTGTCCAAACTGTATTGCCATGTCATCAATTTCAATCGAATGGTCCAACCACTGTCCACTCCTTCAAATTAACACAAAGCTCTCTGAATTTTGCGCCGTAGGATTATAGCAGTTAAGCGTAAAGCCGTCAGATCAAAAATATCTCATTCTTTTTTTTTTTGTCAACAAATATCTCATTCTTATGGTCTCATATTTAGAGAATTCGAACTCCCTCCGTCCCATTTTAGATGATCTTCTAAAATTTTTTTGGGAGAACTGAATAAGTACCCTAAATTTATTTGAAAATTTAAAAAACTATACCAAATTTGTTAATATTTAAAAACTACCCTATTTTTAGTTTGAAATGATATTTTTATTATTAGGATATTAGTTAATCATTAATCTATCAAAATTTTTAATAACAAAATAATTTGATTTTTCAGTTTTAAATAAAAATTAAAATAATTTTTAAAATTAATAAATATTTAAAATAAATCGATAGTGTAAAATAAATCGATGAATACAAGAAATTAAGTCGATGAACATAAAAACAATAAGTCAATGATTATATAAGTCGACAAAGAAAAAAATCAACCAAAACAAATATAAATCAACAGTTGAAAAGAAGTCGACGAATCTAAAAATTAAGTCGACGAACACAAAAACAATAAGTCAATGGTTATATAAGTCGACAAAGGAAAAAATCAACCAAAATACAAATATAAATCTGTAGTTGAAAATAAATCGACGAATCTGATGATGAAGTCGAAGAACATAAAAAAATAAGTCAATGGTTATATAAGTCGACAAAGGAAAAAATCAACCAATACAAATATAAATCCATAGTTGAAAATAAGTCGACCAAGCTGAAAATTAAGTCGACGAACATAAAAAAAAAAAAGCCAGTAGTTTAAATAAATCAATAGAGCAAACAATCAACGAAGAAAATATAAATCAACTGTGTAAAATAAATCAACTTACTTAATTATAATTTTAGTTGGAAAAATTATGATTAATTATTCATATAGATTTTTTGTTTTAAAAAATAAATATGAGTTGTTAATAAATTGAACTTAATTTTAAAATTTACACTAAACAATTTTTAATTATCAACATATTTTATATGATAATTTGTTCAATATTAAAGGTAGTTTTCCAATTTTGTAAAATTTGGTATACTTTTCCAATGTTCAACAAGTTTTACGGTATACAATCCAATTTTCTCAAAAAAATTTGTCCCATTTTAGTTGATTTTTTAAATTTCCTTTGCAATATTTATTGTGTTTTTGTTGTTTTTGAGTATTTGAATTTTGCAGATTATTTTTTCATTGGTTGAATAGTTTTGGAATTGGTGTTCTATATTGAAAAAAAAAACAATTAAATGGTTTTTTAATTTGTGTGTAAAAACTTTTAAAATCATCTAAAATAGAACGGAGGGAGTATTTTATTAATTTAACAATAATCACGATCTAAATCCTATAAAAGGATACCCTTGGTTTCTCACCAAACAATCACTCAATACTCTATCAACTTAAAGCATTACAAAGATAAACTCTATCTCCCTCTCCTTTGAGTTCTCCGACAAGATGGCCCCTGAGATCAATACCAAGCTCAGCTACGGAAGCAAGAAGAGAGCGTTCGTGACGTTCCTCGCCGGAAATGGAGACTACGTGAAAGGAGTGGTGGGTTTGGCAAAAGGGCTAAGGAAAACTAAGAGCAAGTATCCTTTAGTGGTTGCTGTGTTACCGGACGTGCCAGTTGATCATCGGAGACAATTAGTGGAGCAAGGCTGCATCGTCAAGGAGATTGAGCCGGTTTGTCCACCGGAGAACCAAACTCAATTCGCCATGGCTTACTATGTCATCAACTACTCCAAGCTCCGTATTTGGAAGGTACAAATACATGATAATGTCTAGGATCAACAATATGTTTCTACTTTTTTTTTTTTACAACAATATGTTTCTACTTAAATAATATGTTTTCAACTAAAATAAAATCATACAATTGAATATTTAAATTTTTGTTTTTCGATGAGACTTATAAGTCCAACTAAAATTTGAAATTAAATTCACAATACAAGAGATTTAACATAAAAACATAAATTAGGGTTGTCTATCTATGTTTAAATTCGATATAATGATTGTTGTTAAAAACCAAGTTATTTTCAGTTGTTTTACTTTAAACAGTTTGATATGATTGTCACCTTATTTTTTTTACATGATATAGCCGAGCTATATTAGTTTCCTAAGTTCTTATGCACGAAAAAGACTATATAATATTGAATATGTGGATGCAGTTCGTAGAGTATAGCAAGATGATATACTTGGACGGAGACATACAAGTGTTTGAGAACATAGATCACTTGTTTGGTCTTCCCAATGGCAACTTCTATGCCGTTAAAGACTGTTTCTGTGAGAAGACATGGAGCCACACGCCTCAGTACAAGATCGGCTACTGCCAACAGTGCCCAGACAAGGTGAAGTGGTCCGAGCCGGAGCTTGGTCCTAAGCCACCGTTGTACTTCAACGCCGGCATGTTCGTTTACGAGCCGAACCTCCCAACTTATTACAACCTTTTGGAGAATCTCAAAGTTATCCCTCCCACACCTTTTGCTGAACAGGTAATACAAAATCCATGCATATATTATATGACGGTTATATACATACATGGAGCTGCATCAATTATATTAGAGGTCTAAAATACCATGATTCTCTAAAATACCATTTTTGTAACGTATTTTTGATTAAAAATATATATATATATATATATTCAAGAAATTTTTCGGGTCTATTATGAATATTTAAAACCATTTTTACTTATTTTTTTATATTAAAACCATCTTATTATATAAAGTAGAGTTTGTCAAAATTGTAACTCACGAGATTTTACCACGTGTCTAATATCGATAGAGATGATGACATATTGAAAAAGACTAAAAATGGAAAACTAACAAAAAAAACTGTTAAATAATCAAGTAAATAGTGATAAGAAAAAATTGTAATAGTTTAACTTAATTAGAAAAAAAAATAGAAAACTAACATAACAAATTGTTAAGTGACTAACTAAATAGTGAAAAAAAAAATTCTAATAGTTCAAATTAATTAGAATTTTTTTTATAATAGTCTAAAATAATTAGGAAATAAAGTAAAATTTATAATCCAAACTACATATATAAAAAATTAAGAAAGAAATCGAGAAGATATATAAGTGGCAAAAAAAAACTGAAAGTATAGAACGAATAGTTAGTAAAAACATTAACCTAAAAAGATTATAAATCTTATAATATAAAGTAGAGTTTGTCAAAATTATAACTCACGAGATCTTGCCACGTGTCTAATATCGATCGAGATGATGACATGTGTAAAAAGAATAAAAACGGAAAACTAACAAAAAAACTGTTAAATAATTAAGTAAATAGTGAAAAGCAAAAATTGTAATAGTTTAACTGAATTAGAAACAAAAAATAGAAAACTAACAAAACAAATTGTTAAGTGACTAACTAAATAGTGAAAAGGAAAATTCTAATAGTTCAAATTAATTAGATTTCTTTTTATAATAGTCTAAAATAATTAGAAAATAAAATAAAATTTATAATCCAAAAAACATATATAAAAATTTAAGAAAGAAATCGAGAAGATATATAAGTGGCAAAAAAACTAAAAGTATAGAACGAATAGTTAGTAAAAACATTAACCTAAAGAGATTATAAAAAATAAATAAACAAAAATTATAGAGAAAATAAAACGAATCTTATTATATAAAGGAGAGATGATTTGAACTAATTTATATTTTCTATCTTGCGGTTAACAAAATACAATTTATGATAAATAAATTGATAATTATACGGGTTTTAATTTAAAATACGATTATACGGGTTTCAATTTAGAATATACTTATATGTGTTTTAATGTAGAATATAATTATAAGAATCATAACTATATAAATAATTAATTTTAATATCTAATAGCCGCATATTTTTTTTTTTTTGTCAACCTAACTATTAATCAAAAAACACCATCCAATCTTGGGATCCAGATTGGAATAGTGTTGCTTACATATGCGGGTCCTAATCTAGTTTTTACATAAATTTGGGTCTTGTGTCAAATTTTCTAAGTCAAATGATTTTAAGTACTTGACAAATATAATAGAAAACATTTTGGTGGGGTTTTATAAATAGAGAACAATTTTGAGAGTCACTATAATTGTTATTCATCATAAAACTAAATTGATTTGTGTGTTTTTATAGGATTTCTTAAACATGTACTTCCAAGATATATACAAGCCGATTCCACCGGTATATAATCTTGTCTTGGCCATGCTCTGGAGGCATCCAGAGAACATAGTGCTTAACGAAGCCAAGGTTGTTCATTACTGTGCAGCTGGTGCTAAGCCTTGGAGGTATATATTTCTACTTTTCTTCTTATTCATTGTTAAAACGTATAAAAAGAGTACAAGATCTGAGATTGCTTCTCTATTTTGTATTAGGTTCACAGGCCAAGAAGAGAATATGGATAGAGAAGACATCAAAATGCTTGTAAAGAAATGGTGGGACATTTACAACGACGAGTCTCTTGATTACAAGAACGTTAATCATGTGCATTGTGGACAAGAAGAAGAAGAGGTCCACATGAAACAGCAAAACCTTCCAAAAATCTTTACAGAATTATCTGAAGCTGTTGCGCTTCACTGTGCTAAAGCTCCATCTGCGGCCTAGACATCCCAGTGAAGGCTGAGATAAGGTTCTTGTTGAATCTGTTTGCTTAAAGTGTCAAACTGGTTATGTTTAATTAGGGATTTATTATATGAAATTGTGTGTGTTTGTTGTTTTTTTACTGAGTTTAGAGGAGTTTTTAATTTCCAAACCCTCTTTTTAATTTATATGTTTGCTAAGGACGACTTTTCCTTCTAAATGCATTATAGTTTGGTGTTTAGTTTCAGTATTGTTCATTGTAATACAGATTTTATTTCTTCTTTTTCATAAAATTCCAGTATTGAAACACAAATTAATCCAAAAATTTCTGGAAGAGAGTATATTTTTTAAGAATTTGATACATATAAAATAGTCAACCATAATAGATTTTACGATAGATTCCAACTTTTTCCCCTCAACATAATCATGGATACATCATTTGTGATTTTGACATTTCGTTCTTTTAATTTAAACTAAAATGTTGTTTTAAAAAAATCACCAAATCCTCATGATAGCTTGGTGATCAGAAACCCTTTTTGGTTCTTTATCGGAGCATATGTAAAGATCAAGAAATGACGAAACCATAGTTTTAGTATAATTCACTTAGAGGGTGTTATTCAATGATGGATTTTAATAGATCTAAAATCTATTCCAAATCCATTGTTATTCAATAGTTGATTTAAATTTTTCTATTGAAATCTAGTGTTACTGGTTGTTGTATTTACAAAATCTTTATTGAAGGAGTTTAAAATCTAGTGTTATTGGATCTTGTATTTATATTCTGCTCATTAAAAGAGTTTGAAATCCATTGTTATTCAATGTAAGATTTAAAATGACAAACTAAAATCTTCTGTTATTCATTTTCGATAGATTCTTACCAATTGATTTTCTTTGGTGGAGTTTGAGTGGATTTGAAATCAGTTTTACAAGTAAATTATGGCAATCAGAATCTCACCTTTTACCCTGATATTTTAAAATCTATCGTAGCTATATTACTAACACCCATAGAGATATTTGAGTGTTTTGTATACTACTAACAATATAAATACTCAAGAGATCAAAACCAAATAAAAATATCAACATCAATGAGTGACGATGATCTAAAAACTAGAAGAAAGCTTTCCATTTTTCAACTTTTGGAAGATGTCTAAAACGTTAAACTTTATTTTTATTTTCTATATTTTTCTCAATGGTTTTCAGTTTTGGTTTTAAATTACAAACCCCAAAAAAAATTATGCCAAATAGTGAAAACTTGAAACAAATTGAAAAAAGAAAAAAATTATGGATTCAAATCTATTCTAGAAACCAAATGATCCTATATATCTTTTGTAAATACACTACCAATGATTTTGCAAGTATAGGTAAATCTTCAACGGTAGATTTGCATAATCAATGATGAATGATTTTAACTCAATCAAAATCTTTAAAAATCTGATGAGATTTAAAAAATCTAATGAGATTTAAATCTAATGGGAGTTGATCTAGACTCCTACAACCAATAACACCCCCTTTAACCTCTAGAACAAAAGAATTGCAAACATAATACATTTGACAATGCATCTGTTCTTGAAACCAGCAGTATTGGTTTAAGTATTCATACCAAATTTTGCTATCATCATCATTCTACTAACTAAAAGCGATAGTTTGAGCAATCCGGAGCTATCCACGTCAGCTAAAAAAACTACTCCTACAAAAAAGCCACGTGGCAGTTTGTGAAACCTATATACCTTTCGCTTCATCATGCGTTTATAAATTTTCCTAATTGCTAACGTTGTCGTTTGGGAAGCTTTTTAAAAAACCAAAACAAAGTTGCCATTTAAAGAATAAATAGCCCAAACAAGGCCCAAATAAATAGCCCAAGCTTCGCCGTTTCGTCGTTCCAACTACTTTCTATTCAAAACGACGGTTCCTATGAGAAATCAACGACGGTTACCACTTGCACCATCTTAATCAATTGACCACTTCTTCCTTCCAATTCAAAGCTTTTAATTGCCACTACCATCCTATTGATGATTTCTCACTCGCACCGTTATAAAACGACCCTCTTCACTGTCCTTCATATCAGCCAAACCCCACAAAAACAACCTAAAAAATCTAAATATGGCATCAAAAGCTCTGTGTCCTTTTGTCCAGCCGCACGATGTGAGTGGCGAGAACCTTCTGAGAAGCAGCATTATGCAGGATAACACAATCGAAGTATATGCTACTTATGTGAGTTTGCTCTAACTTTCGATTTTGCTACATTGAGGTTTTGATTTGATGTTCGAAATGGGATGTAGTCAAATTCTGGAACAATTCGACACTAAATCGAATATTTAACTCTGCGGTTTCATGCTCAATTTGTGATGGTTTAGGGAAAAGTGATCAACTGTGGAGGTCATGAAGCTGTGGAACTTGCATTGTTGAGGCAAGTTGACGTCACATCATATCTCTTGATTTTGTTTCTGAATTTTTGATTTATGATAATCTTATGATTCTTTTGGTTCTATGGTTATATCTCTGTTGCAGAGTTCAAGATTTTATGATGTAGTATGTAGATGAATGAAGTGTAGTATTTTGGTTCATGTTCAAGTTTTTGTTTGTTCGGTTTATGATGAGCAATACTCAAGTAAAAGCACATTAGTCTTCTTGTGTGCAGGTACTAAACGGCAGTGATCTTCTGAACGAGAAAACAAATACAGAGAACCGGTATTTGAAAAAGGTTAGTAATTTTATCACTCACATGTCTACGCCTGAATTAACATGATTTATAAGTGCTAGAGTTTGGTGGTGTATGCACTAACAAGATGAATCAAATATTGACTTACTGAGCATTGTTTCTGGACAAAATGTTACATGTATATGGTTTTCCTGATATGGTGACTACCAAGTTAAATTCCTAGACCCTTCTACATATGCAAATTCAGATAAAATAAGAACATGGTCTGTATAAATCTTAAGGTCTTCTTGATATAATTGTGCAGAAGCCAGAATCTTGGAGACTCGCATGTCAGACAATAGTATGGAACAAAGAAAACTCAGGAAAGGTACATACTTATAAGGCCTCGGTTATGATTGCAAACACGCATGTAACCATTTGTTGAATCAATTTTTATCATAGATTTTTCAATATTTTGAATGATCTTCTCATTGGGAACATCATATTAAGGGTTCAAGAGTTTAGCTAAAAATCAAGAAAGTGTGTGAAAAGAAGAATAAGACTTGGCTACAAAGAAAGGAACATAACGAAAAAAACAACCAAACCATCCAAACTCTAACCTCTTCATTGTGGTTCTTTGAAATCTCCATGTTTTCTCTTATTATGTTCTTAAGAACCTCTTAAGGGTTCACTAATGGAGGTAGCAAATTTAACAAAAAGTATGAGAGGTTCTTAGATTTATTTAGTATTAAATTTAAGTCGTATCTAATTTTAAGTTATGTCTTCGATTTTGCAAGCTTCATTGTTTTCTTTTTGGTTTGAATAATAACTGTAAGGGAATTGGTTTGTCATTATATTGTTGACTTATTGAAGAAATGCATTAACACGGTGCTCTAAATCCTTTGGGGAGCTACGTGTTGTACGGTAGAGGGCACTAGCGAAGACAGTAAGGAAGCCAACTAATGATCCCATGCTTAAATTATTATCATATACATTTTCTCGTGAGAGATAACTAAGAGCTTTCAACTCCTACTCATTTCGGTTTCGCGTCAAGTTTTTTGTGCTATTGATGAAAGGTTATGGATGGAGAGGTCAATGAACAAAACCTTGAAAAAGATGCATTGAGTTGTTTATTTGTAAATATTTAATTACATAAATCAGTGCAATGTACAGCGTCAACCTTGAACTCCTATATTTTCATTTGTTTGAGGATTTAAAGATGAATCAGTAATGGCAAAGAGGAACGTTAGAGATGTTCACTAAAAAAACGCCAACAAAACGCATATGAGAGGCCAAAACGCCAAATTAGGTTTGTCGCATTTGCTCGCAAAATGCGACGTATCGTAAAGATGCAAAGAAGAATCGAGTGATTTGGAAGAGGATGTACCCAAATATGTCTGAATAGGTTCACTGTATTCTAATCTTCTAACTCACATTTTCTCTATTATTTCTTGCACTTAGGTTTTTTGGTTTAATACCCTTGCAAATTGTTCGGCTAATGTTCTATACAATTAGAATTACGTTAGAATTGAACTTACAACCAAAAACTAGGTGGATTTTGTGGACATATTTACGTTCTCACATGTAGTAAATTAATAATATGATTCACATGCTCTAAGAAATTGGTGATGTGATTCTACCGAGAACAAAGAGATGATAATCAAGCCTATTAATGTTCAATTCAACCTTAGGCATCGAGAGTATTGAACCTTTGGAAAAAGAAAGGTTTGCTTACTTTTCCAAACACGTTTTCTCTTATTCTATCACAATTGAGTCTCTCTATTTTTGTTTGTACATTCTTCTCAGAATTTTGGGATGTGCTGCAAAAGCAAACCTCAAGGTAAACAAAAAACATGTAAGGTATAAGTGAGAAAGACAAAGAAATGTTCAACAAAACATTCTCATATTATAGAAAAGATTATGGAGGGGCTAGACCTCTACCTGGGCCATCACAACATTATCACCATACAAAACAAGAAACTATAGAAAGACAAGTTGAAGACAATTAGTCGTTCTTTGCTTTATTCGCCAAATATACAATCATCAAAATTACTAAACTATATTGGTCTTTCATTGAGAGTTTAATTCGTATATAATTATTGCTACCGTACAACAATCATGAAATATGATTGCAACTTTGATGTTTCAAAAGGTACTTACTTGAGAAAAGAAATTATAGGTTATGAGTTTAAACTAGCTTATAGTTGTTCTTTGGGAAATGCATGAGAAACATGGCAAAATAAAATCAAATTAATAACTGACAATTCTTTTGGTTGCCTAAAATTGAGCAACAAAGCATTGTCATCTGCTTTGGTTAGTGATATTTCAGTCCATATTCAAAATCTAAAACTTTGTCCAACAATATTCTAGATTGTTTTATATCAATTTGTAGTATTATAGTTACATTTCAGGATATATTGCAACTTAGATATTGTTTATGCATGAAATATCAATTTAAATTTTAAAATATATATACAACTAAAATAATAACAGAAATTTAGAAAATAACTCGCGCGTAGCGCGAAATAACCCCTAGTATGTACTAAAAGAGAAGTCATGAGAAAGAATATTACAAATTAATAACCAATAACATGCTTGCACATCACTATTTTCCAATTAATTGTTTCCAAAATCATATCAAATCTTAATTACTTTTATGAAAGGCATCATCATCATCACCACGTATATACTAAAAGATAAGCCACGAGAAAGAATGTTACAAATTAATATACTGTACTACATGTTTACACATCACTTATTTCCATTGATTTTTTTTCCAAAATTATACCAAAATTTAATTATCATTTTTAAAAGGCATTATCATCATCATCATCAATATATATATATATATATATATATATATATATATATATATATTCAATTGTTGTCCATGAAAAACTATGGATAATTGTTAAAAGTTAAAATTGGAACCAAGTGTAACATCATCTTCTAATTTTCTTAATCTTCTTATATATTAATGATATAAAACAAAGACATTAAACTTTCGAAAATAGTATCCTAGTAATGAAACTTTAAATTTTATCCAAAACTTAAAGATAAGGATTCTAAAAAGCTAATATTATTTAGATTTAGTTTGTATTAATCTATTTTGGTAAGTTATTCATTTACCTACACAAATGACTCAATACTTTTAGAATACTAATTAACAAGTTAAGACAAAAATTGGTAAACTTACACAAGTATTTATACATTTTTCATTTCGGAATCTATGCAACACAATCTCTCCAAAATAAATTCAGATTCAAAAATATGAAATTCGCGCGCTACGTTTTCCTCATAACCTCTCTTGCTCTCTTGATTCCTCACATTCAAGCAGCCATATCCTCCCAACAACTGATCGATAGTATCTGCCAAGAAACCGAAGATTATGAATTTTGCAATTTAATCATCCACAAAAACTGGAACGCATCAACGGCTAATCTCCATGAACTCACCGATCACATAATCATACTCGCTATGAAACACGCAAGTGAAACGTTCACTTTCATTGGTAACATCCTCCGTAAGCGGCCTGAATCTGCGGCTGGTCTCAAAACATGTCTTGATGTTTACAATAGCGAGAGCATTATATTCGTAGAAGTACATGATGATTTTTCTATGGGAGATTACGAAAGTATGATTATAGCCATTTTGTCAACAACCAAGATCTTGAAAGAATGTAAGACCGATTTTCTGATTCCTCCTAACAAGGAGAATCCTCTGATTGAGAAGAATAAGGAGATGAGAATCTTGATCACCATGTCTACTGTTTCGGGATATATGCTCACCAATGAAGAACATTCCTTGCTTAGCTCAATAGTTACCGGGCTTGACTTTTCTCAATAATGAAGTTCATACCTTAATATGCACAACTAAAGTTTCTGAAGAGTAACAAAATTAACAAGGGAAACATAGCATTTGTTCTCTTGATATGTATAAGAATCTTCAAAAGCTCAGGATTATGTATGGTATTTATGATATATCGCAGTAAAATAAAATAATTAATGATTTATATGCTATAATATCCTATATTTTTCAACTTATCTCTCAAGATGATGACTATCATTTCTTCGTTTATCTTAGACCAAATCTCACTTTTGGATTAACCATCTATTTAAAGTTTATGGACCCATATATACGGTTGAACCTTCATGAATCTCGATTTCAGTTTTCAACCAATTGGTAATGAATGAGCCATCAATGTTTTTAGTAGATTATTAGATTGCGTATTTTCTACTCTTTTAATTGTAGGATACCTTAGTACAAACCCAAAACAATCGACGCAAAAGAAATTAACGTACACAATGTAAGACAAACTAGAACTCGATAAGAATATCAATTGAATAAACGTGTTGGAAGACAAATTAAACTCTCGGCTAATTTAAGTTACCAATATATGCAAGTATTTATAGTCAAACAAAATCTTCTTCTACTTGGTATTGTTTTTATTCCTATATATTTGCTATTGTTGCCCGAGACTGCAAACATTTAAGTAGCCAAATAAAATCTTATATCATGTTTAATTTTAGTTTATTTGTTTGCCGTTAAGATCTAGTTATACAATATTTTTCTAATAATGAATAGAAAACATTTCATTTAGCTATGAGTTTTAATATGTAATGACCTGATTATCGATTCGAGCTAGATCAGACCACGAAGAAAAAATCAAATAATTAATAAATCAAATTCAATTCAGAAAAAGAAATAAAATAAATTTGTGTTAGTCGACCAAAATAAATGGGAGAATTTCAAATATGCCACATTTGAATTATTTTTTTACAGAAAAATCATAATGAATTGTCTATTTTCACAAATGTTACAAACTAAAAAAAAAAAAAAAATTAAAACTCTTAATTTTGAAATCCAAACTTTAAAAAGGTTATGACCCTAACAAACTCTAAAAACTCTAACATAATATAGTTTACTCAAATATAAATAATATTTTGAATAAATGATATTTTAAAAGTGGCGTTTTTGTAATTTTTTTTTAAAATGTGACATTTTTAAAAGTGGTATTAGATTGTGGCATTTTTTGAAACTTTTCCAAAATGAATGGTGTCAATGGTTATATTTATATTTTTCTATTATATTAATATACATTATTAATAATAAAATATAGATATTATTATTTCAATTGTCAAAAATAAGAGTTATCATTATTATATTTATTTTCTTGGGTTCGGATTGACATTTTTTTATACAATAAGATTCGTTTGAAAAAACAAATAATTTTATAAAATTTGTAACCGTGGAAGGTAGGATACTAGGACTTATAGATCAATCCGATGGTAAAGATAGGTTGGACTTATAGATAAGAGAATGGTGATTAAAGTAAAATCACAAAAAATGTTATGCGTCAAATTATTATTTTTTAACACTTAATTATCCGTCAAATTTAAAAAATAATATATCATTTGGGGAATGATCAACACAACTTTGGCAACTTCATATAATAAAGATTAATCCACAATTTGTTTTGACTTTTGACTGATTCATTCACATGCCTAATTTGAAACTATAAAGATAAAGATGCCATCAATCCCATTCTCAAATCACCACACATTCACAACTCACCAAACAAAAACAAAAAGACATAAAAATGTATCGCATACTATTGACATTCTTGGCGATTATACTTGCTTGCTCCGTTGCAGAAGCCGTTTTCGATGGAAAAACTCAACAAAAACTCCACGGAATCTGCAAACAAACACCAGACACCAAATTCTGCAGTAATGTCTTTGCCCAAAACCTAGTTTCTTCTTCTCCAAGCAACAACGATCTCATGAACGTGACAGTAAGACAAGCTGAAAGTTTCTCAGCCAACACAATTTTCTTCATCAGTACACTTCTTAGGAATGCGAGAGACGAGAGATCCGATCTTCAAACGTGCGCAGATGCTTACTCCGTTGTGGACATGGCGTTCACAGAAGCTGTGTCTTACTTTGATCAAAGACTCTACGGTAATATCCTCAGTCTCCAAGACAAAATTTCTAACGGGGTCGGTATTTGTAAGACAGATTTTATTGTGCCTGGTTATGAGATCAATCCGTTGATTGAGAGAAAGAAAAACACCATGGTCTTTATGGCCATGGAAAAAATTGTTAGTCATATAGTTGCTTAGTAATCTAAATGTTGAAAGCATCATATAGAAGCAAAATGTTTCAGAATTATTAAAATTAAATAAATGGAGTTCTCTGTATGCATATATGTTCATGTTGGTGACACTGAGGTTGAATTGATCAATTATATAATTTTGCTATAAATGTTTGTGCCTTAAATACCGTTTTGTTATAGTAAGATTTAATTCCTTATTAATTTGATTTTATGGATTCATTCTTATCTCTAAATCAACCGGTCAAAGTATCTTTAATATTGCATATTAATGTCACTCTCGAGCGACGATTTTTTCATCAAACACAAAAGTTTTGGGTCTATGAAATTATAGAGATCAAACACTCGGAAAGTACATAGCCAATTTAGTTCCAGTAATTAGACCACAAGAAATCCCAAAAGTAACATAGATCATACTTAAATGATGAAGAACCATCAACGTTTTAAGGCCATATAGGTCTTGCGGAACCATTACCAGTTTACCACTACCTCCTCCGGTAATCTTAATTCAATATTTTCATTAATGTCTCTTTTAACTATATATGTGTTGTACCTGTTTCCCCATTCTTTTGGTTCTCTTCTTCTTCCTTGTTAATTTCTTTGTCTTTCCCCCACAAAACGCTGTACAGCCCAATAACCACAAGTGCTGATCCCATAAACCTAAAAGTACAAATATTATCCAGATTTAAATAATGTTTACACAGAGATAGAGATATAGATATAACATATATAGAAACATACGTGCCGGTATAGAGTTTTTCTTCAAGAAGAGTCCAGCTGAAAACCGCAACGATTACTAGCGATAAAGGGGTGAAAATAGAGACGTAGAGAGGACCGTTCCTCTGTATTGTCCATGACATTAAGCAGAACCCTAAGGCAGACACAACCACTCCCTGCGTCCGAGTTTTGAATTAATATCAAATGTAAATATTAGCTTAATGAGTATTGTTATCTAATCATTAAGTATTATGTTTTAATGGACTTACGGCCCAAAGTACCGAGACGAGGCGAGTAGGAGAGCTGAGAGACCAATCAGAGAGTTTGTGATCGGAGATCAAAGCTATGATTCCACTTTGTATACTTCCCATCAAACACATTAGAAGTGTGCTCGTGTATGGTGCTACAAATGTTTCACTCATCTTTTTCTGGATAATGAGCCAAACGGCCCAAGAAACTGCAGCAGCCATGATTAGGAAAGGTCCCAAGAAGAAGTTAGACGAACCGGTAGGTTTGGAACTGTGGTTCGTGATGTTTTGACCATAGGCCCAATGGATTTTAGACTCTCCAATGCCGATGGTGTGACCATGGTAGAAGGATAGAACCATGGCTCCGACCACACATACTATTGTCCCTACCACTTTGGCTTGTCCTGATGGCTTTTTGATCCCTACGGCTTCTTGTCTGAAACGTTCCGTTTTGTGTTATAAATAGTTAATCGAGTTTTGTTTAGTGTTGAAAACTGGATTCTCATGGATTTTCAACCTTCTGTATAAGATTTTACATAAATTAAGAAAATATTAAATTCTTTACTTTTTTCTAAATTAACACATTATTTATCATCCAACTAAATACAATTCAACCAATAATAAATCAAACGGCTAGAAAACATATAATCATATAAAATAAAAATGCATTGTAGAGAAAACTACAAAAATCATCTAATTTGCTAAAAATAATAATTAAAATGATAAAGGGATCAATTGAAAATCATTGGATTCGTTCATGTCTTATATTAGCAATTATTGAAAACTTTATTATTATATGAATTGTGTTTTTTTTTTGCTAACAATATATGAATTGTGTTTTGTTTCATTCTGTTTAATGTTTATACAATATTAATTGTGTTATGTTGTTTTTGATTATTTGAATTATGTAAATTATCTTTTATTGGTTTAATTATTTTAAAAATGAGGGTTATATATAGGTCTGGACATTCAGGTATTCGGGTCGGGTCCACGTTCGGTCCTAACGGATACAGGTTCCATCGGGTATATTAAATACATACTCATACAGGTTCCTATAAGATACAGGTGCAAGTGCAGGTTCAGGTTCAGGTTCAGGTTCGGGTCCATGTTCCAACTTATTAAACCTTTTAAATATCCAAATTTTACAAGTTCCTTCCAGATATAGGTTCGAGTTTAGGTTTTGTGATGTATTTATACCCAAAATCTAAACAAAAACCTGTAACTTAAACCTGTAAAATGCATTTGAAACACAAACAAACCAACAAGACAAAAATCATATAGTATGAACTAATTTCATAATACAATTATCAATCAAAGTTTGTCAATGTATAAAACTATATCAATGTAACCAAAGCAATTAGACAAACGAATAAGAGTCAATGACGAATCACGAATCAAAAGAGATAATTTAGACAGACGAACAACGGAACAAGAATCAATGACGAATTACGAATCAATCGAACAAGGTTAGAAAGAGAATGATGATGACTGTAGATCAAACTCAAAATGTCTCTGATAAAAGAGACGATTGTGGTCGAGCTTGAGAAAGATTTGCAAAAATCGAGTTTGAAATTTTAGGGATTACATTTGTTTGATGAATCGATGTTTTGCTGTTGGTATTGGAAAGTCGAAACCGTAACAACAAGTAAAAGTAAAACATTTAACTCACTTGTAAACGTTTTTTTATCAGTATTATAACAATATTATAAAAAAATTTATAGAAAACAATATCAATAAAATCTGTTTTATCATAATTTTTGGTAGATTTGACCTACTAGGCTTAGGCATACATGTTCAAGTTCGGATACAAATTCGGGTCCAAACGGGTATAGGTTCTATGAGGTTTACTAAAAACATACTCATACAGGTTCCTTTAAGATTTCGGGTCAGTTCCAGGTTCGGGTACACAGGTTCAAGTTATTTTGCCCACGTCTGCTTATATATTGAAAAAAGTAAAATCTAAAGTACAAAAATCTTAAAACATTAATTAAAATGAAACAAAGACATTAAGAGTTAATTTCATATTGTACCTGAAGATTGCGGCGAGGAGGAAAGTGACGGCCGGTATGAGATTAGATAAAGCACAAGCAATGGTCGGAGATGAGTTCTGAAGTCCTATGAAGTATAGCATTTGGTTTCCGGTCGCACTTAAAAACAGAAATCAAGATTAATTAATCGGTGTTATAAGTACTTTTTAAAATGAGATTACAATTAATTGGGTAAAGTGTATGTGTATATATGTAGTCCGTAGATACCCAGTAATGGAGCAGAAGAAGATCTGGACAAGAACCCTTCGTGTCATCTTAGGTCTTGTGTTCCTGCACAAAGCCAATGTTATGAAATTTATGTTTTAATTAGTCACTAAATCATTAATTAGAAAGTGAGTTAAGAGAGACAGCCACAAAGTGACACGTGTCCTGGCCATTTCAGCTGGCACATGACTACGACGCATAACTCTCCTGATGCATTAATTTAATTTGTTTTGTCTTTTTGTGTTTTCAGTTTAAGAAATAATCGTCACACGTGTGGATGACTGTACTACAAGTGATTCATCAAGAAATCTACAGCTTACCATAATATGCAGAATTTGTATCGTAATCTCCGAACTAAAACGAGTGCCGTTCTAATCTATTCTTCTTAATAATTTAATTTAGCCATTTTAATTACGAAAATGGAATATTAATTTAATTACGAAATATACTTAAATATTGGAAATTAATTTATTAAAACCCATTCAAACAGTACTAGAAATTAAGTTAATATGGGCATGAATATATATATATATATATTCTTTTTATTTATTAAAATAAAATCTTGACTACAGAAAAAAATACTTAAAAGTAAGCAATACTTCTATAGTTCTATTCTATGTTAATCAATGAAAAGCTTTTTTGCTAAACCTTTGGAAAGTAAGTAACCGTTCTACATCAGAATCACAAAGTCATTTACTCCCTCTGCTTAAGAAAGAATATCATTTTAATCATATTCACACAAATTAATAAAAATATTTTATCTTCTATAAAAAAATTCTTCTAATTAACACACTAAATCAGTAGGGTTAAAACTATAATTTTATTCAAAATTCTCTCATAAAACATTTAGCTACCGAAATTGAAAATCAAAGTTTATTATCTCTTGCTGATCTCTGCAAAATATTGACTCAGGAAACATTTTAAAAAACCGTGATTAAGTGATACTCAAAACAGGAATACAACTAACACATATTTTTATAAACAATGTTATTCAAGAAATAGCACAAAATTCAACATTTCACCGATGCATGTTGAAACTCGTTAGTTGATAACATATATATATGTGTGTATAGTATGATTTTGTACCGTTCGATAAAAAATGCGACCGGAAAAGTGACGATAGTGGCAAAGATTTGGCGATAAGCAACAAGAATGAGAGGTTTCATGCCGGATTCCAAAGCCATCTTCGACGTAATGTTCATGCCTGCGTAGCCTATTTGCACCAACACCATAGCCAAGATCGGCAACAAACCTCTTAATTTAACCATTTTTCTCTTTAATTTTGATTTAGTCTTCGATTCTCAATATATTTTTGTATCTCTCTCTATATATATTGCTCTCACTATTTATTAATCAGCAATAATAGTCAGGAGAAACCAAAGAAAAGAGAGAGAGAAGGGTTCTTATAAGAGCATACACAATGGTGATTTGGGTTGGGTATCAATCAAAAAACCTGATTATTATACATTAATTGGGTATCAGAAAAACCCATTTTGTATCAGATATTTGATCCGAAATGAAACGGGCTACCTGTCAACAAATTATTGGGCCGCATTTTTTTTAGGTTTGGGGATAATTTTTTTTTTCCATTTCCTCTTCTGCACAAAACAATTTTTCTTCTTTCTCGACGGCGATCCGTCTCTGGTTTTGATCGAAAGTCTTCGATCTTGTTATCTCCTCTTCCCTCTTCTTCGTTTTTAATCGATCCCTCGAAGTTTCTTTGCCGATTAATCTTTTTCAGTATACCTCTTTCCTCACAGACCCTAAAAGCATATCCGTTGGATCCAAATTCCTCTCTCAAAAATCCCCAAATCTTTCCAATGACGAAGAAGACTCTTAACCCTCGAGACGATCCACCAACCGCTTCCTGAAGCGACGACGATGAAGTCCACACTTCCGGTAGTGAAGAAGAAGATGATTCTTCATCTGAAGATGATTCTTCAAGTAACGTGAAGAAGAAGAACAAGATTGGTGAAGATATAAAGAAACCAGCTTTTCAAAGATTATGGAGTGAAGAAGATGAAATTGTTTTATTACAAGGAATGATTGATATCAGAGATGATACATGTAAGATTCCTTATGAAGATACTAATGGTTTTTATGATTACATGAAGAAATCGATTAGTATTGAAGTTAGTAAGAGTCTGTTTTTGATTGTTTTTGATTAGGCAGTAATAAGATTTCTGTTTTTGAACAAGTGATGTTATGTATAGTTGTGTTCTGTTTTTGATTGTTTTTGATTAGGCAGTAATAAGATTTCTGTTTTTGAACAATTGATGTTATGTATAGTTGTGTTCTGTTTGTGATTGTTTATGATTAGGCAGTTAAAGATTTCTGTTTTTGAACAATTGATATGTATAGTTGTGTTCTGTTTTTGATTGTTTTTGATTAGGCAGTAATAAGATTTCTGTTTTTGAACAATTGATGTTATGTATAGTTGTGTTCTGTTTGTGATTGTTTTTGATTAGGCAGTAATAAGATTTATGTTTTTGAACAATTGATGTTATGTATAGTTGTGTTCTGTTTTTGATTGTTTTTGATTAGGCAGTAATAAGATTTCTATTTTTGAACAATTGATTTTATGTATAGTTGTGTTCTGTTTGTGATTGTTTATGATTAGGCAGTTAAAGATTTCTGTTTTTGAACAATTGATATGTATAGTTGTGTTCTGTTTTTGATTGTTTTTTATTAGGCAGTAATAAGATTTCTGTTTTTGAACAAGTGATGTTATGTATAGTTGTGTTGTGTCTCTTATGAAGTGCTTTAATGTATTTGTTGTTTGGTCTTTGGTGCAGGTGAAAAGGAATCAACTGATGCGGTGGGTCTGGTCTAGGGAGAAGGAAATCAGTGATGCTTGTGGTGGGTCTGGTATGGCATCTGTCGATTAGCTTCTTGTGACTTTATGTGTATTTATTGCTTTATGTTTTTGTCTCTATGCTTCACAAGAAGCATAGTAGCTTGCAAGCTGATGTGGTTATAAAATGTACTCGGTTTAATGTATGGTTGTAATGTGTTTGCCTTTTGGCTTCTCTTGTAATATAAATATTTGCTCTCATCAACATCTTATTTTTTTTCATTACAAACCATTTTCATTAACTCAAATACTTTCATCTTTCTCAAAAACCTTTATCTTCTTATTCAATCTTCTTCTTAAACTTTATCAAACAAACCTTTATTCAATCTTTTTCTTATTTTTTCTCAAAAACCTTTAACTCAAATACCATGTTCTTTCTCAAAAACTTTTAACTCAAGTACCTTCTTCTTTTTCCAAAACCTTTAACTCCAATACCTTCTTATTTTTGTCTAAATTACCAAACAAAAATAAACCATGGCTTCTGATCCAAACAATGATCCTAATTTTTATCAAAATTACGAAAATTACGAACAAATTTGGGAAGAATCTTTCGATCAACTTTATGATCAAGGCTATCAAGAATGTTTAGAAGAGATCATGCAGCAAGAAGCGACGAAAAAAGAAAAGAAAAAACGAATCACTATCGAAAGAAGACGCGAGGAGGGCCATATTCAATTATGGAACGACTATTTTAGTGACAATCCAGTTTATCCCGCTGATAAATTTCGACGACGTTTTAGAATGCACAAGCCATTGTTCTTACGTATTGTTGATCGACTCGCCAATGAGGTGCCGTATTTTGAGCAGAGAGTAGATGCTACCGGTAGACCTGGCCACTCTCCTCTACAAAAATGTACAGCGGTGATTCGAAGACTAGCATATGGTCTTTCAGCTGATGCGATGGATGAATACCTCCGGATTGGCGCAACAACTGCCGCCCAATGCTTAGATTATTTTGTGGATGGAATTATAACTTTATTTGAAGATGTGTACCTGAGAAGGCCAACAGTCGAGGATCTCCAACGGTTGCTAGAAATTGGAGAGACTCGGGGATTTCCGGGGATGGTAGGAAGCATTGATTGTATGCATTGGCAGTGGAAGAATTGTCCGACGGCTTGGAAAGGACAATATTCACGAGCACATGGAAAACCCACAGTCGTGTTAGAAGCAGTGGCTTCAAAAGATCTCTGGATTTGGCACGCATTTTTTGGACTTCCAGGTACTCTTAATGATATCAATGTTCTTGACCGCTCACCAGTATTTGATGATATATTAGAAGGTCGAGCTCCAGAGGTTAACTACACTGTTAATGGTCGCGAATACAATATGGCTTACTATCTCACAGATGGTATCTATCCGAAATGGGCAACTTTCATCCAATCAATTTCTCAACCCCAAGGTCCAAAAGCTTCATTGTTCGCTACTCATCAAGAAGGTGTCAGAAAAGATGTTGAGCGTGCTTTTGGGGTATTGCAAGCTCGATTTGCAATTATAAAAAACCCAGCTCTTAGTTGGGATAAGGTGAAAATAGGAAAGATAATGAAAGCATGTATCATATTGCACAATATGATAGTAGAAGACGAACGCGACGAAGTGAATGAAACAAACCCACTAGATTTCACACGAGAAGAAGGAACCTCGACTTCACAACGAGTCAACTACGCGTTTGCTAGAACAACATCCACAATTGCGAATAATATGTTGGCGAATCGAGCTCGAATTCGTGAGAAAAAAATGCATCTACAATTGAAAGCTGATTTGGTCGAGCATATTTGGCACAAATTTAGCATAGTTGGACAATAGACCCGAGTTAAGAAGTTTATGCATCATATTTTTATATGTTTTATTTTATCTTTTCCGTATTTTACTATATGCGAGTTTATCTTTTACTTTGTTTTTATCATTTGTAATTCACGTTTACGAGGTTATGAACCATAATAAATTTGTGTTTTTATAAAAACAATTATGTTTATATATGGTAATTTGATTATTTTTCATCAAAATCATTTTGTTTTAATTTTTTTTTTTTGAAACATTTATTATTTTCATTATTTTTAATCAATATATTGAGAATCACCAATAAACACAAAAAACACTTCAGTATCAATTTAAGTATCAACTAATAAACTTAATATTAAATTAGGCCTAATGATTCCTACTTAGTATCATCATTGTGCATGCTCTAACATGCTCGTCGGTGAGACTTCTTCTGAGTTTATCAATAATATAATTTTAATATTTTAAAACAATTTAATTAAATTTTAATTTAAAAAGGTAAAAGTTCTCATAGAAAGACAAGTGTCTCAATTTCTTATCAGTTTGAGAAACGGTTTTTTTATTTATTTCTTCTCCAATTTTTTTATTTTATATTTTAATGTTGAGATACCCATTAACATTAAGAGATTCTTATCGGGGTTGAAGTGTCTATGGGACGAACACTCGCCTAACACACAATTTGAACTCCATCATTAATGGCCTCAAAACGGTAAAGAACTCAAACACTCGGAAGATTTAGTTCCAATTACTTAAAAAACAAGAAATGCCAAAAAGGATCATAGCTCAAACATAAATGACGAAGAAGCATCAACGTTTTAAGGCGATATAGGTCTCGCGGAACCATTGCCACTACCTCCTGTTGTTGCTCCTCCTCCTCCTGCCCCGACCGGTAATCTCGATTCAATATCTTCATTATGATCCCTTCTAACTATAGGTTGTTGTTTCACCTTCTTTTGTTTCTCTTCTTCTTCTTCCTTCTCACTGATCTCTCTGTCTTTCCCCCACAAAACTCCATACAAGCCAATAACCACAAGTGCTGATCCCATAAACCTAAAATAATATAAAAACAATCTAATTCATCATCATCCATTTTATATAATGTTTAAATAGAGATATGTATTATATAGATACATACGTTCCAGTGTAGAGTTTCTCATCAAGAAGAGACCAGCTGAAAACCGCGACGACTACGAGAAGTAAAGGGCTGAAAACAGAAACGTAGAGAGGACCTTTCCTCTGTATTGCCCATGACATTAAGCAGAACGCTAACGCAGACGCCACCACACCCTACGTCCGCGTTTTAAATTTAATATCGTATGTTTATATATTAGCTTAGTTAATATTGTTATCTAATCATATATAGTATATGTTGTATATATGTGGACTTACCGCGTAAAGGGCTGATGTTAGGCGGAGAGGAGAGGTGAGAGACCAATCAGAGAGTTTGTGATCAGAGGTCAAAGCTATTGCTACACATTGTATACTTCCCATTAAACACATTAGGAGTGTGCTTGTGTATGGTGCTGCAAAGGTTTCACTCATCTTGGTCTGGATAATGAACCAAACGGCCCAAGAAACTGCAGCAGCCATGATTAGGAAAGGGCCCAAGAAGAAGTTAGAAGAACCGGTAGAATTGGTGCCATGGCTCGTGATGTTTTGACCATAGGCCCAATGGATTTTGGACTCTCCAATGCCGATGGTGTGACCATGGTAGAAGGATAGAACCATAGCTCCGACCACACATACTATTGTTCCTACCACTTTGGCTTGTCCTGATGGTTTCTTGATCCCTACGGCTTCTTGTCTGAAAAGTTTTGCTTTCTGTTATAAACACTAGCTAGTATAATAAAATGAGTTTTGTTTGATAGAAAACTTTATTAATTATGAGTTATATAGAACCTGCATAATGCGGCTAGGAGGAAAGTGACCGCTGGTAAAAGATTGGTTAAGGCACAAGCAATGGTCGGAGATGAGTTTTGAAGTCCTACGAAGTATAGCACTTGGTTTCCGGTCACACTGAAAATAAAATCAAGATTCATTAATTAATCACATTATAAAACACATCAACAGTTTAAAGATAAGCATTAATATATATGTAAATACCCTGTAACGGAGCATAAGAAGATTTGGACTAGAACCCTTAGTGTGATCTTCGGTCTTGTCTTCCTGCACAAGAATTCATAGATGAAACTGATGTTTTTTATTAATCACTAATCAAATTCACTTCTCAAATCAAGGATAAAAAAAACTATAACAAGTGATGAAATATATGTAGTGAGTGGTGCAAAAAACGTGGTCGTATAAGCACGTGTATTGGCAAAATTCAGATGACGCATAAAAACTCTCCTGGCATCATGATTTTGTTTGTCTGTTTGTGTTTTCCGTTTAAGAAAGAGACATGACGCGTGGGTTGTGTGAGAGACTATATACGTCACATTTCTCATTTCTTTCTCTCTCGGAAATCGGAATTATTGATAATGTAATTACTAATTACCTATAACTCGACAAAGATTGACGATACTACGTGACATGAGAGACTCTGAACATAACGGAAAATAAATTCTCATGTCCACATCAAATTGAAAAGGCTGTCAATAATCGTATGAATCCATTGGTTTGTACTTAATACTTAACCACTTTTTTCTTCACAATTTCCGAAATCTTTTACCCATCAAGAAATCTACAGCTTACCATAATATGCGAATTTATATCGTAATCTCCGTACAATAAAACGATGCCGTGTTAATCTATTTTTCTTGATTATAAT
Organism: Arabis alpina; assembly: GCA_900128785.1. Lineage (NCBI taxonomy): Eukaryota > Viridiplantae > Streptophyta > Magnoliopsida > Brassicales > Brassicaceae > Arabis > Arabis alpina. The sequence continues at coordinate 5,693,282 of LT669788.1, forward strand.
TTTACTTATTTTAAGTTCAACCTTCCCAATGAAAGTTAACTACCAAATAATAAAATTTTGGAAAGTAGTTAAATTGTTTTTGTTGGTCAAGAAATTAATTAGTTAAAATCCATTCAAAAGAAAATATAAAATTAAGTTATTACCATAAATATATACCAAAAAAAATCTTGACTACAAAAAACTTAAATGTAAGAAATAGTTCTATGTTAATTAATTTTGGAAAGTAAGTAATCGTTCTACAACACAGTCACAAAGCCATATAGTAAATGAAATTGTTACTTTAGTTGTTAATAGTATACACATTCACAATTTTAACGTTTATACCGATGAATGATGTCATCGTTTTCGTAGGTTCCGAGTTAGACGTAAGATGAACTTAAAAACTCACTTTAAGATATATATTAAATTCGTCCAAAACAATACTAGAAGAAACATTGACAATTAACGTTTAGCATCTCTCACTAATCTTTGTGTGGACTCAAGAAACACTGAGAAAACCGTAATTAATCTGAAACTCAAACCAAAGTATATAATAGAACTGAAAGGTATGTATGCCAATGTTATTCAAGAAAAAGCAAAAATATTTCATCGATGCAATTGTCATATCATATATTCGTGCATGTTGAAAGTCGTTAGTTGATAATATCATATGTGTATACTATATAGATATATTGGTATGGTTTTGTACCGTTCGAGAATCAACGCGACCGGCAAAGTGGCGAGAGTGGCAAAGATTGGCGATAAGCGACGAGAATGAGAGGCTTCATGCCGGATTCCATAGCCATCTTCGACGTAATGTTCATGCCTGCGTAGCCTATTTGCACCAACACCATCGCCAAGAACGGCATCAAACCATTTGATTTAACCATCTTTCTCTTTTATTTTTTTATATTTTTGTATCTAGATATATGTTTCTCTCACTATTACTAAGCAATAAAAATAATTTGAGAAAGGAAGGAAAAAAAATAGAGAGAGAAGGGTTCTTAAAACATTTATTAGTTTCCTTCAAATCTATCTTTCTTTTGGTTAGGCATAATATTTATAGCCGAAGATGTATATATATATATATATATATATATATATAGATAGATAGAGAGAGAGAGATAGATGATTTAAAGTTTAAACAGAAAGGTGAGAAACGGTTCGAGGATGAAGTTTACTTGCAACACTTGTGCTCTTAGGAACACGAAACAATATATAGGGATATGTATCATTTGATAATTTTGGCAATGTATTTAACTTTTCTTCTTGTTGATTTCTTTTATAATCTAATTTGGCGTTTTCTTATATATAAATTTTAACTTATTATCATTTTCCTCATTTTAATCCCTTTTCTTGGTCACCGTTTTGTCATGGGTTTGGTGGAGCTTATGAATGAATGGAAGGAGCACGCATGAATGTATTTTATCAAGCTTCAAGCAATCAATATATTTGCACTTGCTAAAACTCGTTTCTGTAATATTAAATCCAAGGGTTTGGGTTATCGTTAGACTAAGTATTTTGAATTGGTTTTTCATTAAATCACTCTTGCACCTTTTTCAATTTTTTTATGGATCTACATATTGTAATAAGGTAATATTGTAACACCCGCATCTCGGACTATGAATCCAGACCCAAGTGTTAGTCAAAAGTGATATTTTCATTGCTCTAAAATTTCTCCGTTACATTGTATGGTAAACTACAACATAGGGTACTAGATTCACTACGCCTTGGGAAAGCCTTCTTCCGTTGCCCGCTGCTCCCTCCTGCCCTGCCGTCCTATGGTCCACCTGACCGGATGTCCTATCCTGCGCACTGGTAAGGGGGTGAGTATTTAATACTCAGTAAGACGGTCTATTCCGTCTCACCACCTAACACTACCTAGCTATTCTAAACCTATAACCCCACACAGTACCCTTAGCACTACTTGCTAGGCACTGCGTCTCACGGCCAACCCTTTGGCGGTGATCTGAAACATCAACCTCATGCCGGGCACGCTGGCAGCCCTTCACATGCCGGGCACGCTGGTAACCTCAACCGGTGCACAGGGTTTTGCTAGGCACCCTGGCAGCCCGTATCCTAGTCGGCCCGTCGGCGGACTTCCCGAAGATTCTGGAACTTCAAACCCTTCTAGCGATCCTTGGAAAGCTAGGGCTTCGTGCCCTCTTTCAGGCCAAACACAAACAACCGGGGGAACGCATACACACGATGCGGCCCTTATGCAATATTTAAATGGTGGCGTTGTGAACCTACTATCCTACCGGTTTAACATGCTTTTACTACTAGACTATCCTAAGGTTCACAACCAAACTATCTACTCCGGTTAATCCTAATCCTTTATACCTCTAGGTTCTCAAGCAATAGCCGAAGCATTTCAAACAATACCTTTTGCCCCGTATGGTCGGCCCAGGTAAGCATGGCTATCCCAATACGTTACCCATGACACATCTATGGCCATACGGTGACCGTCCCTGCAGAAATACACACATAAAACTATCCGTTAATTGTGGAAGACTCGCGGTCCGGCCTTGTCCATCACTGGCCTCAGCGTTCCCGCGGCCTTACCTCTAACCCTGGAGTCGTGCGGCCGTACGAGTTTGCTAAGCCTCCTTAGCGCTTCTCTTGTTGGCACACACCGTCTAGACTAGTTACCAGGTTGACTAAGGCGTTCCCGTACAACTATTAAGTTGGCCGGCCACTACCTGTCCGGCCTACGACATTCTCTAGTAGTCTGCCGCGGCCTACAAGCAAGCGAACCATCGAGTAACCTTACGGCCTTGCGGCTGTAGTGTTACCATAGCTCTATTTTGTGGTTCAATGATCGATTAGTATCAGACCTTTCAGCATGCCACGCTAATCCTCACATTTGGCCAACTGGCTCCCTTTTCAGAGTATAGCCGGCCTATGCATTTTCTACTATCCTAAACTACATGCAGTGCGAGTCGGAGCTAGACATGATCCTGCCATGCCTAGTTTCCAGTCCGCCAAACAACGAGTCACTCTTGGGCCGGCTTAGGCCGAGCCAAGTTTCCTCGAGATACGAGGCTGAGTCTCACTGCGGGACTTCATCACCGTGCACTCTTGCCAAGTTCCATTGTGATAGTCGATTCACTTGGCAAGCTGTGTTAGCCTTGCCTTGCTCCTCTACTATCTCACCTACGAGTCCTTAGCCGGATCGCCATGATCTGACCGGATGCTCTGCCACTGTTGGTAAACCAAGCACGCTTTTGCTTACCAGGCGTGATCCGAACCGAGGCCGTATCGATTACTATCGAGGCCTTACCGATTCGCGGCCTAGTGGTTGCACTGGCCGTCTAGCTTCCTCTCGATCATCGATGCCTTACCGATGATTACCGGTTAGTTCATCGCGGACGAACAAGGTATCGTACTGATACACCGAGACCTACTCGAGGCTCACCGATGCCAAGCCGCGATCTTATCGCGGCTTGCCCTTGCGGACTGTTCAGTTATCCTCGATGGCCAGTGGTAGATCGATCGTAGGCCTCCCCGAGGGCCTATCGATGCGTCCCCATGGTCCAGTCACGAATACTACCTGATAGCCACTATTGGCACTGTCGGATCGTCGAGTGTCCGTACCGGTTTCTCACCGATACGTCCATCGAGGGTGATCGAGGCTCACTCGTCCTGATCATTGATCAGCCTCACTTCCTCACGTACCTCCTCGAGGCACGTTCCTCTAGGCTACCCGGGCCCTGTCAAGGCGTCATCGTGCCCTCTAGAGGCGTCAACGGTACCTCGTACCGATGCCCTTGTCGAGGCGTCTCCGATGCCCTCTCGAGGCGTCACCGAGGCCTACCGTTGGTACCCTGGCGTGCTGTCATCGAGGCACCCCGAGGCCATACCGATGCTAAGACTAGGCGTACCAACGCTACCGGTCCATGTTTGGATCCTGATCCATCCACGGATGCTACCGGTGCCAAGCATGGATCACTATCCGTGCTAGGCCACTACTCTACTACTACTACTACTACTACTACTACCCTACTCTACCCTAACCCGTACTACTAAAACTACCGTATGAAAGCTATAAGGAAGAGAATAGAAAGGGAGTATTAGGTACGGATCGCGCCTTACCTTATACCGCTTCTCCTTAGGTGGTGCCGAGTTCCTTCTCGAGCTCCTCCTTTCTCTCTCTCTTAAGCGTGTATCTTTGGCTCTAGAGAGGAGAGAAATATTTTGGTGTGTGTAAATAATGAGCTCCCTACCCTCTATTTATACTACACCGAAAACCCTAAGGAGAATATCCACTTTCCTTATTTTTCTCCACTTTCCTTATTCTTCTCCACCTCCTTACTCATGGGCCGAAAGCCCACCTTTCTTCCTTGCTCTCCACGTTTTTCCACCTCCTCTCCTACAAAACCTAGGGTTTCCTTTCCCCTTTTAATTGTAGGAGGCCCGTTTACCACTTTCGCGGGCCAGTCCATGGATTTCCACTTCCTTAGGACATTTTACACCATAACGATCATTTCTCAACTCCATTTAACCTCCACGAAATTATTCTAAGTTGCTGAAAACTCCATACCCGGATCTGGGATGTTACAAATATCCCCTTTTCTTTGGGTCAAAACGTAACTTTTGCATTTAAACTTAAACCATGGTACACATGAATTGGTTTAGAGCAGTCTTTGCCAAGAGATATGTATCTGCATTTTTTTTACCTTTGAACATACTTAAAAGTTTCAGTTTGTTGTTCTAGAGAAAAATTCTAGAGAAAAAGAGTGAATATCTAAGACTCTATTGTTCTCCAATTTGGAAGCTTCTATTAGAAGAAATTAGATTATTCCGTGTTAACCATATATTCCAACTAATTCAGGGTATTTATATCCCCAAAGATTGAAAACATGCTTGGTAAAAAAATTGGCACGCGTCTTATGCGGTATAATTATAACATGGTAAAAATATTCGCATGGAGTGTGTAAGTACATATCTTATCATTTTTTTATTTCAATGATACTTTTTGAACCATGGATGTATATTCTTTAAAGTTTGGTATATAATTGAATTAAATGCAGCACCATGTATTAATATTATTACATGTTGCGTTTTGAGTGCATACTAGTATGTTTTATGTAGAAACGAGGTAATCAAAAAAAAAAAAAAAACGAGGTAATCATTTACGCAAGGGAGACTTACTAAAACAACTTTCTTAGATTTTGGGTTGACTCAAACAACCTTCTTAGATTTTAATTACTGAGGTTATTTTCGAGTCCATTTTACTCTTTTTCCTTTGATAACAAAAAACGTATTTACGAAAATGTCATTAATGAAACGGGCCGCGTAGGCGAGAAAATTTCCCGCCTAAAAAAAATAAGTCTACCGCTATGTGATGGTAGACTTATTTGAGTTATGGTAGACTTATTTTTTTGTCCGTAGACTTATTTGAGGAACGGTAGACTTATTTTTGAGCGGTAGACTTATTGTGTCTCTTTTGGTGGTAGACTTATTTTCTCTGCGGTAGACTTATTTTCCCGTAGCGGTAGACTTATTTTTTGCGGTAGACTTATTCTTCGAATGATAGATTTATTTCCGTAGACTTATTTTCAGCGGTAGATTTATTTTTCTTCGATGGTAGATTTATTTTGACTGGTAGATTTGTTTCCTTTGGTGGTAGATTTTTAGTCATAGTGACGGTAGATTTATAGTGACGGTAGACTTATTTTAGTAGCGGTAAACTTATAGTTTGCGGTAGACTTTTTTATCGTGGTGGTTGATTTATTTTGTGTTTAGTTGTGGTAGACTTATTGTAGTAGTGGTAGACTTATAGTTAGCGGTAGACTTATTTCGTATTTTCGGTCAATGAAACCAACCGTTGACTGGTAGACTTATTTTTTTAGGATCAATGGTGGTAGACTTATGCGTTTTTAGCGATAAAAGTGGTAGATTTGTTTTTACCCAGGTCTAGTGATGGTAGACTTTTTATCAAACTTAGTGACGGTAGACTTTTTTACACATTAGACATTTGGTAGACTTATTGTGATAGCGGTAGATTTATAGTATTTGGTGGTAGACTTATTTCCTGTTTAGGAAACTATAGTGGTGGTAGACTTATTTGGTAGGTGGTAGACAATGTTTTGAAAACCGGACCGGACCGAGGGTCGGACCGGGTTCAACCGTGAACCGGCCGACTACCCGGGTTGGGTTGACCCGGGTTTGAATTTTTTTTTTTTTTTTTGAAAATTTACATTTTTTAACATTTTTCATATTTAATTTTTATAATTAAAATTTATAAAAACAAATACTAGTTTTGAATTTAGTTAATTTTTGTTATTGTTTAATGTTTTAATTTGTTTTTACATATAAACTTAACTATTTTTCATTAAATTTTGTTTTTGAATAGTTTTTTGTTATTAAAATGATTTTTCTCATGACTAATATTTAGAAATATGTTTATTTAAAAGTTATATTGTATATTTGGATATTATAATTATATAAAAACTATATATATTATTATTTTTAAAAACACTATTAAACCCAGTTCGACCTATATCATGCAAGTGATGGTAGATTTATATACAAGTGGTGGTAGATTTAGTATGTACTATATATTTTCATATATTTTTTCCTATCTTTTCGTATGAACTCGTACTTGTGTTTGAACTCGTACTCGTGTTTTAAGGATTTTGTAATGGTTACAGAGACATTTCAGAAGTCATATTTTAACCATACATAAATGTTGTCAATTCATTCATTACACTACAAAAAATGTTCATAGATGTCTACCATAATGTTTGAATCTCTTTGCAAAAAGTCTACCATAACAATTGTATCTTATATTACAAATCAGAACGTGTGTGTCTCATAAAAATCTACCTTCTTCATGATCTTTTGGATGTTCTTTACAATCTTCATGCGGTTACGCATTGCACGTACAAAGAATACCTGTAGAGAAATTCATGGAAATTAGAACATCTTGGAAAATAAGTCTATCTTCGAGTAGAAAATAAGTCTACCATCAAACAGAAAATAAGTCTACCATCAAACAAAAAGAAGTCTATCATCGAGTAGAAAATAAGTCTACCATCAAACAGAAAATAAGTCTACCATCGAACAAACATAAGTCTACCATCAAACAGAAAATAAGTCTACCATCGAACAAAAAAAAGTCTACCATCAAACAGAAAATAAGTCTACCATCGAACAAAAATAAGTCTACCATCAAACAGAAAATAAGTCTACCATCGAACAAAAATAAGTCTACCATCAAACAGAAAATAAGTCTACCATCAAACAGAAAATAAGTCTACCATCAAACAAAAAATAAGTCTACCATCAAACAGAAAATAAGTCTACCATCAAACAAAAATAAGTCTACCATCAAACAAAAAATAAGTCTACCATCAAACAAAAAATAAGTCTACCATCAAACAAAAAATAAGTCTACCATCAAACAAAAATCCAGATCTGGAAAAAATCCAGATCGGGAAAAAATCCAGATCTGGAAAAAATTCAGATTTGGACCAAAACGTGATTTTACAAAAGTTCAACATACTCAAACGAAACCGGTTAGAATCAAGAGATTGCCTCTCTACAACGCACGAAAACGAAACCCCAACACTCGCCGGAACTTTCCTTCGCTGGAATTTCGAAACCTATGAACGAAGAACATATTGAAGTTCATAAATCCGAACTCAAGACACTCGTGAATGATAGAGAGAAAGATAACTCATGATTTGTTTCGAATCTTACCGTTAAAGCAACGAATTTCGTCGCCGGAGAAGAAGTCGCGATTTGAGTCGCCGGAGAGAGGAGGAAGAAGATGAAGAGTTGAAATCTGATTTATTTTTTTTTGGTTTTGTGTTGTTTTTTTCTTCTCAATGGCATTTTCGTTAATAAACGAATTTGAAGTATTTTTAATGTCTTTGTAACCTTTTTTAGGGACATTAATCTGAAAAGCCCCAAGAATCAAAAATTTATTCTAACTAACCCTCTCTATTCTAACTACCCCCAAAATCATTTTCTTTCATCTTTACCCCTCTATATTTACTAATATAATACTAACAACCTAACTAAATATCTAATTAAATTACCTAACAACCAAATATAACTCTAACCTATCTAAGACTTCCACGTGCCCCATTCCTCTTCCTCCTTTCTCTCTAGGTGCGTTTAACGCAAAAAAAACAAAAACAGAGCAAGCTTCAACAACAAAACCAAAACATCAATTCTTCCTCTCTTCCTCTAATTAAGTTTTGAATTCAATTACCCAACAACCAAAAACTAACCTTAACCTATCTAAACCTCCACGTGTCCTTCCTCTCCTCTTTTCTCTCTCTTTGTGTTAGCTTAATGAAACAGAGGAAGCTTGAAAAAAATCGATTCCTCTTCTCTTCCTCTTATTTCTCTCTTCATCTTCTGTGTTCTTTCTATTCCTCTCATCTTCATTCTCTTCCTCTCTTTCCTCTCGTTTAGTGGCAAAGTACAACTAATAAAAAAAAAACAGAGGAAACTTCAGATTTTTCCCTTTTCCTCTTCCTCTCTCTCTCGCTCGTCATCGCCATCCTTCTTGGGGTTTTTCATCTTTGTTAACAAAAACATAGGCAATGGGGAGGGACAACATAAGTATTCTTCGGTTATTCATCTTCTAAGGTTTGATATTTAGGTATTTTTCAGTTTCTTTGAAAGTAGATGGTTTGATGTTGAACTGTGATCCAACCGTGTTATAATCAAACATAAATCAGAAGTAAATGGATTTTTTAGGGTTTTAGGGTTTTCGTATAACTGATGTAACTGATATAACTGATATAACTGATAATACTTATCAGAACCATATTTACGAAATTTGTTAATTTCTTATTCTTTTGTAGGGAACAATGACAAAGAATTGCACAATCATATGTTTTGATTATGGAGGATATTATTTAACGTAAGGGGGTTGCACAAGATGGATCTTAGGACAAGATGAAATTCTCATTTTACCGATACGGACCGCACCGGAGGAAATGACTTATTCGGAGTTGGTCGAAAGAATTGACAGAAAGATCATGATAGATCCATCTACAACGCGTCTAAGACTTAGTTTCAAGCTAGTGTTGATCATGATACAAATGATAATTCTCTCTGTCTGATATAACTACTACTACTGCGTATGACTTATGAGTATGTATAACTGGTATGAATGATTATGACTATTTTGAATAATTTATGTTTTTTGTCCTGTACGTTTTGTTTCTTTAGTATAAGACTTATGTTCGTATTACTTACTGGCACATCTTTCTCTACTTGATTGTTAGGAACTACTAAAAATATTTTGAAATTAGAAAAAAACATAAGTATTTTATCTAACACTATAGCTTATACACATGGTTAATATATGAGAACATACCTCATGTTATGTAAAATAAGCAAAAAGTAAGTTTTTCACATTTGAATACATGAAACGATAGTAAATACGTGTAAATGGTTCAATTGGATCATTACTACTAGAAAAACTATAATTTTACCAAAATATGACTAACAATATGTGAAAAGTAAATGTGTGTAAACTGATACTACTATATAACTGATATGACTATGTAAAGCATTTTAATATTTTTTAATTCAAACGACGGCGCATGTGTTAAATATGGGACATAAATATTCAATTTTTTAATGATCATTACACATTTTACACGTTTTTTCATATTCAATATACATAATTGACAAAGATTTTCAACGACTAGTTATATCAGTAGTACGAAAATATATTTTTGAGTCTTAGTCATATTTATAAGTACCATTCCTACCAAATTGCTCCAAGCACCTAAGTCAATAAAAACCAGTCTAAAACAACATTCCAACATTCGCAAAAGCCTAAAAACAAACATTCCAACATTCGCAAAAACCTAAAAAACAACATTAGTTGTTCTTTCATCAAAATTTTCGCATAAACAACAACAACAAACATCTCATTTAAATCTTCTTCTTCTTCTTCTTCTTCTTCTTCTTCTTCTTCTTCTTCTTCTTCTTCTTCTTCTTCTTCTTCTTTCTTCTTCTTCTTCTTCTTCTTCTTCTTCTTCTTCTTCTTCTTCTTCTTCTTCTTCTTCTTCTTCTTCTTCTTCTTCTTCTTCTTCTTCTTTCTTCTTCTTCTTCTTCTTCTTCTTCTTCTTCTTCTTCTTCTTCTTCTTCTTCTTCTTTCTTCTTCTTCTTCTTCTTCTTCTTCTTCTTCTTCTTCTTCTTCTTCTTCTTCTTCTTCTTCTTCTTCTTCTTCTTCTTCTTTCTTCTTCTTCTTCTTCTTCTTCTTCTTCTTCTTTCTTCTTCTTCTTCTTCTTCTTCTTCTTCTTCTTCTTCTTCTTCTTCTTCTTCTTCTTCTTCTTCTTCTTCTTCTTCTTCTTCTTCTTCTTCTTCTTCTTCTTCTTCTTCTTCTTCTTCTTCTTCTTCTTCTTCTTCTTCTTCTTCTTCTTCTTCTTCTTCTTCTTTCTTCTTCTTCTTCTTCTTCTTCTTCTTCTTCTTCTTCTTCTTCTTCTTCTTCTTCTTTCTTCTTCTTCTTCTTCTTCTTCTTCTTCTTCTTCTCCTCCTCCTCCTCCTCCTTCTCCTTCTCCTCCATCCGTCTCTTCTTCATCTTCTACTACTTCAGCAACAACAACAAATTAGTTGTTCCTTCATCAAATTTTTCGCATTAACAACAACAGACATTTTGATACCTTTCTCTTCTTCTTCCTTCTCTTTTGTCTCTTCTTCTTTTCCATCCATCTCTTCTATCTCATCTTGTTCTTTCCTTTTCTCTTCTTCTGGTTTCTCAATTTCGTTCTCCTTCTCTCCTTCTTTTGCTTCAACAACAACAACAAATTAGTATTTCATTACATTAAATTTATAAACAATAATAGAAAAGGAAATTACGAAGAGAAAACAAGAGAAAATTCAGTACCCATCTCTTCATGTTCTGTCTCGATGTGCATTTCTTCCCTCTTTATCTCTTCTAGTACGCATTTCTGCAACATTCACAACAAAACAACGATGCAAATAGTCACTAAACTGTCCAAATTTGGGATTTACTTAAAACCCGAACCCAATTTCAAAAATTAGACCCATCTCCACATTAAAATCAAAATCCTAGTACACCCATTCGAAACCTCAAAATCGCAACACGAATTCGAATTGTTTCATAATCAAGAGTATCAATAGTATCCGTTCTCTGATTTCATGATCCCAAATTACTCATACTATTGATACTACTAATAAGGATTCCTAATTACTACATTAAGAGATGCAGATGATCAATTACAAACATTTGTTGGCGATGGATTCGATGCCGCTGGAACTGATGGCCATGGATTTGATGACGGTGACGGTGAGGATCATATCGTAACCTCATCAAGATCTTAGTCGATTAGAGCATATCTACTTGTACGAACAATTTCTGCAAAAAACGCAACAAAACAAAATCACTAATATTAGAATAGGAATTCAAAACGAAACATAAAATGGAACAAACCTATTTCAAATGAATATCCATTCTAATTCCTAATACAAATCACTAATTTCAGAAAATGGATAACCAAAATCCAAAACCCATTCAATTGAAATCTCTAATTTCAGAAAATCTATAACTCATTCACAAATTAAATGGAGGAGATTGGAAAACGACGGCGACTAATATGGCGATGCCGACGGTTGTGAATTGACCGGAATCGCTTGCAAAGAAAAAGAGAAGATGAATAAAAGAGCTTAAGGTTTTGTTTTCTTACAGTTTGGAGAAAAATGGGTTACCTTGAAAAGATTGGAAGACGGCGACAACGACGTGTACAACGACGGATATAGAACGACCGGAAAACGGTGACGACGGCGGGTAAATCTCTCTCTTTCTCTTAAGCAAAGGAGAATATAATTTTTTAGAGATTTTGATGTATTTTGGGGATTTTGACTTGACTTTTCTGAATACAAATCTCGTTTATGTTTGGTGGGTTGGAGGACTCATTTCTGTCTTTTTCCTTTTTTCATTCAGGTTAGTTATGTCTTTTACTAAATTTTTATTTTAAAAAAATTCAAAACGAAAATCCAAATTATAACAAGGGCAATACAGATTAAAATATTGGTTTCGGGGGCAACAGAGATTAAAGTCCTTTTTTTAGCTCAAATTTTTGAGCTCAAAAATTTAAAGGTTGTTTGAGTAAACATCAAATCTAAAAAGGTCTTTCTAGTAATTATCTCTTTACGCAATGAGTTGGACAAATATATTCAATTCAATTTTGAATTATCTCTACACATCATCTACATAAAGAGTATTTATTGAGTTAGAATATTAGGTGAAGTAATCGTTACAAAAACGTATCAAGAAAATGACCATAACTTTTATATGGATATATAGTCCGTCATATTGTATGTTTAATTCCAGAAAGAGAAATTGCCCTTCGAGACACACAAAATGCATCTTTGTCCCCTCTCTTTCTCTATATGTGCTCTATCTTATATCCCCCCTGCCCGTACCCCTTCTACCTCCTCGTATAATTCTTTTCAATAGAATTTTAAAATCAAAGAAATATATTATTTTTGTTTTAGAATTTGAACTTCAGAATAATAACTTTTGGTTAGAATTATTTTGTGTCATTTTTTTATTGTCTAGAATTGATGGTTTAATTTTTAGGAGTCAATGTTTATAATTTTTGTTTGTAATATATATATATATATACACACACATATACACATATGAATCTTGGGTGCACAATATTCTATAAAAAAAATATAATACAAGCTATTTTATTTTATTATTTGTGTTATATACTCTTTAAGAAAATAAAATAACAATTTACTTCAAATTAAACTCTGAATTATATATTTTCTAAAGGGTTGACAATTTAGGAGAAGAAGAATGGAAAGATTGACCAATATCGCTAGCGTAATGTATTCCCTCATCTTTGAACTTATATAAAATCTTTCCTTTTCTAATTCTACACCATCATCATCATGAGTGACAAAAACAAACCTGAAAATTAGATCAACTTCAAAAAAAAATTGGGTCTTGCTTCTAAAAAAAAGACGCCATCAAAGAAAAAAAAAACGATTGGCTAAGTAAGATTTCTAAGGGAATGATCGGCCAAGTTAAGATACCTACCGATAAATTTATGTGTTGTGTTTTTATAAATTTATGCGTTTACAAACTCCACATACATTAAAAATCTTTTAGTAGACTTAATTATTTGGAGTTTAGAACTTGATAAACTTTGCCTTATAATTAGGTTATAAAGTTTCGCATAACATCATACATCCATTTTGTAATGATATTTTGATCTAGGATAAGATTGTTTTATTTCACATGCAGTCATAATGCAAAAGTAGTTCACCATCTGATAATTTTCACAAAGTGTAAGTGATAATTACCAAATAACTTCTTGGCATTACTCCCTCTTATCATGGTTCATACCCATGAGACAATCGTGTTCGAATCTGACTGGTTGAACTTTGGAGATACTCTTCTAGAACCATCACTACCGAACTTGAGGTGATACTTGTGGCTCAAGGAGGCTTTTACTTGGCCATGAATGATCCTCAAGATCGTGTTGTTGACATGTACAACAATGTATGAGATATCCTCCCTAGGATTCACCAGACTAATTACCACGAGCCACATATTTGTAAGCCAACTCAACTACAATATTTGAAATCTCGAAACTCCACTATTAATAGAATTTAGTCATTTATAGGTTAATCCCTAGCTGAACCATAAGCCCTAATAAGCATTTGACTAATTTTTTTTGGTTATTCTCTATAAAATTCTATTATGGTTTGCTTTTAATTTTTGTTCACATTCATTTTTTACATCAATAAGTTTGTAGATATCATATCACATCGAATCGAGATCATATAATTACAATAATATTTATATGGGTTGTGTTGTGCCAATATAACGTGCCAATAACCAACAATTGGGAAAGAAATATTGTACCCAGAATGTACCAATACATCAATTTTTTTCTTAATTACAATTTTCTTAGTTACAATTTTACTTAATTACAATTTGGCAAAAATGTTTTGTTGGATATGGTCTTAGATTCAATCATTCAGCTACAGTTTTTTCTCAAAAAGACTGCCATATGGAAGGTACATGCGTTAAATATCACTTTGCTAATTACTGAAATAGTAGTTCAAAAATACAATTGATAGTATTTGCCTCTTAAATATCACTTTGCTTTGGTATTTTGACATGCAAAACAAACTTTCTAGAGAACGTCTTTAACATTGCTTCGTTCTTGTAAGAGAAGAGAAGACTCATTTGATTTTATATCAATAGGACCATAGTAATTTAAAATTTTCTATTTCACCGATAGAAAAAGACGTTTTTGGCTGGAAATGTTTACTTAATAAGTTTTTTTTTTTTCTAGTTTGACCACAATTTTATACCTATAAATTGAAAAGTGTTTTGTATGTTTTCTCTATGTTACATGGGAATGAACTTCCAAGCAACTACATTGAATATAGCTTCTTCTTAGGTATTATCCATAGTTTTAAAAAGAGAAAATTACACGTACTGTCACATTATGAGTTTTAATTATCCAAAATGTCACATGAGTTTTAGATTTGCATGAAATGTCACTTACACACTCATATTCCGATTTTGCCCTTCTCGTAATGGTGTATGAAGTTTGACGAAAGAAGGAGAGATGTGTACTATTACTGACTGATGTTTAAGTTGTAGGCTGTTGTAGCTTATGAGAGAAAGACGTATTAATGAGGTGACATGATGTATATCTACTAAAAGTGGTGTTCATTAATGGCTGATGTTTAAAAAGTTAAATACAAAATACGTACAACAAGCAGGTTAGAATGACTATTATTTTAATGGAGGTTAAAGTTGATTCCTGTAGTGAAAAGAGAAGGACTCTGAAACATAATTTCCCAAAACGATTTCTGAAAATTTGAGTTAGTTCTAAGAAGAAAAAAAATGTCTACTCTTGTACACGACAGTGGTGAAAGAAGAACTGTGGTAATAAAGGTAAAGTATAGATATATTTGTACAGTCTCCGATTGATGTACACCCTGAGTCTCCTGTACAACCCCAGTCTGCTGTAGAGCATCGTTCTCTTGTACAACATCGGCTCCTGTACAACATCAGTCTCATGTACATCGTCAGACTCCTGTACACACTCCGTGTCTTGTACAGTCTCGGGCTCGTGTACAGCCTCGGGCTCGTGTACACCCTCGGGCTCGTGTACAGCCTCGGGCTCGTGTACACCCTCGGGCTCGTGTACAGCCTCGGGCTCCTGTACAGCCTCGGGCTCCTGTACAGCCTCGGGCTCCTGTACAGCCTCGGGCTCGTGTACATCCTCGGTCCCCTGTACACCAGCTGTCTGTTGTACAATCTCTGACTGTTGAACATTGTCGGTCTGCTGTACATCACCATCATACTCAACATTAAAAATTGTATGTTCGGTAATTAAGAATGATTCTGTACACAGAATACTTTGGCACCAAATCCCTATCTACCCAAAGCGGTGAAAAATAAAACATATACACATTGTACAAATACTTGTGTACACGGTTCTTTGTGTACACAAAATACTTGTGGACACGGTTCTTTCTGTACATAACCATTTTGTGTACACAAATAACCGTGTACACAAGTATTTTGAGAAGACAAAGAACCGTGTACACAAGTATTTTGTGTACAAGTAAAACGTACAAAAAGTTATAAACACTTATAGAATCTGATAGCTCATCCTCCATTATGTCAACGGTATGAATTGGCTCCACATACGACCATTTCCGCCAAAGCGTCGGCAATGACCGAAATCAATTGCGGCTTTGAATAGACATTTACATGCAACCCTTTTGGGTATTGTTGTTACGGGAAAAGTCGAGCCGGTAAAATTCCTTCATGCGACGGTTGTGTTGAAGCGGAAGGACGAGTCTTGTCTCGCGGTTGGGTCTCGCGGACGATTCTGGACTCGCTGCACAATGAGCCGATCCAATATCCATCCAAATTGATGGATCCCGGGGTTGGGTCGGAGGAGACGATTCATGTGTCTCCGCTCTTTGTGCTACAGTCGGTTGGGTCGGAGGAGGAGCGTCCGTTCCCATCAACATTAATAGTGAATCTGGTTGGGTCGGCCACTTCTGCGGCGGAGGAGGGTCTTTCATGAAGATTTTTAGGTTTAGCAAGAGAGAGAAACGGAATAGTTATGTGAGGAAACTGAATTGCAAATGTTAAAAGATCTCTACTTTTCCTTGGGGTTTGGTCGCATTATATCTGACAGATGAAATAAATTTAAGAGATTTAATTTCATTTGTGTAATGAAATTTAATATTGCACGTAATGTCAGAGGAGTTTTTGTCAAATCAGTTCTTTCTCTGTATGTAAATGCCAAGGCCATTTTCATCATATTTCTGTGTAAGTGACATAAGTTGCAATTTCAGTTTCAGTCTATGACATTTGTGTAATTATACTTTCATCGTGTGACATATCTGGCAATTTTCTCTTTTAAAAATCCAAGCCAATTCTCAAGTTTCAACCGCGTAGTTGGATAAAAAATAGAATAAATTGTTTTAAATAGAATCATTTGTTTTATAATCGATAACTGCGTTATGTGGATTTGAATTTTAATGATACTAACATAGATATTTTGGAACATGAAATGAATATATGTTTTTTTAGAAAAAATACGGTTTGAAAACTATGGTCATTAAAAAACCTACTCGATCTAGATATGTAGCTCTTAATTGCCTGAGTTATGTGTATAATGTATTGGTAACTTATAGAATAATCATGTGGCTTTGTTCTAAAATAAAATAAAGGATCACACTAAAGATTGAAAAAAAGGCCCACACACACTATAGCCTATAGGCTTTTGACCATTTTACAACGCTCTCTTCACACTCTCGAGATCACTATCTCTAGACTCTCTTCTAATGGCTACTCTCTCTCTTTACTCACATTCCTTCTTCCTCCTCCTTATTCTCCTTCCGGTGATATTCAACCTCCAACACCACTTAACCGTGGCCGGAGGATGTCAATATCCACCGGTGATCTTTAACTTTGGAGATTCCAACTCTGACACAGGTGGACTCGTCGCGGGACTCGGATACACCATTGGTCTCCCTAACGGCCGCTCGTTTTTCCGGCGATCCACTGGCCGTTTGTCCGACGGACGACTCGTTATCGATTTCCTATGTAAGTCAACTTTCTTTCAACTATAATACTTATTCGACGGTTGAGATTAGAGGATATTTAGATCATCTCATATATCAACGGTTCAGAGTTGGTGTCGTGTCGGTGATCGTGTCGCGTAATGCCACAAAACGACATAACTCGTTGAAATGATGAAATCTAATCTAAAGAGAAGTAGGTCCCATTTACTGTCATGGGAAGTAGGTCCTACTCTTTAGATTTGGCGCGTGATTTCCACCCGTTAGGTTGCGTGACAAAAAGAGTCAACGAGCGTCGTTGTGTGATTACTGAATATGATTAGTACTAATTTTTGTCCATAACTCCATATCACATTCACATGTTCATTGTTATACCCACTATATAGTGCATAAATAATTTTGGTTAAAATGATGTGTAGATTCATATCTCTAGGGACTTGGAAGTTGGAACACAATTTTTCAAAAAATTTATAGTTGGCTTTATTTCAATTATTCGGTATAGGTGAAGTAAGAGTGTATACAAATGTTACTTGTTTGAATTTGGCTTTGATTCTAGTTAAATATTGGTGGTGGAAGTGCAAATTCTATATCCGACTTTTTTTTTTTTTGAATTACTAGGAGGTTCCGGGCCGAAATCCGTTAATCCCCCAGATCCGAAACCACAACATGTAATATTAGTTTCGTTCCAAGCGCCACTCGAACCAGCGACCTCTAGACTTTGCCTGAGATCTTTACCAGTTGAACTTCTATATTTGACTTAAACATTATATGAAATGTAATATTTGAAAGAAAATTGAAATATATGCAGGCCAGAGTTTGAATACAAGTCTATTGAATCCATACTTAGACTCATTGGTTGGATCAAAGTTCCAAAACGGGGCTAATTTCGCAATCGTTGGATCTTCCACTCTTCCTAGATATGTTCCTTTCGTTCTCAACGTTCAGCTCATGCAGTTCCTTCATTTCAAAGCTCGAGCAATCGAGCTTGCTTCTACCTCAGGTATCTCTGTTTGATCCCAATCTAGTCTTATTTATCAATCAATGTAGTATCCGTTGAAGAACCTTTTACATTGTAGTAGTATGCATTATGTGTTTGTAGATCCTTTGAAAGGGATGATGGTAAGCGAGAGCGGATTCAGAAACGCGCTCTACATGATCGATATCGGGCAGAATGATATAGCGGATTCATTTTCAAAAGGCCTTTCTTACTCTGGGGTCGTTAAGCTGATTCCAAATGTTATTTCCGAGATCAAAAGTGCCGTAAAGGTCAGATCTCAATTCAAAAACGAAAATGCAAACTAACAAAAAAAAAACATAGTGAACATCAAAGAAAACACGAACAATAAGTTGATGTTCTATTCATGTCTCTGTTTTTTTTCTTATCAAAGTCAGTATTTAAAGAAGTGTGGAACTTTCAGTCAAGTTAATTCAAATAATTTCATGTTGATTTTAGGAGAAAGTTGAAATCTTTTTGTTGAATTTTTTTGTAGACATTGTATGATGAAGGAGGGAGGAAATTTTGGGTTCACAACACTGGTCCATTAGGTTGTTTGCCTCAGAAACTTTCAATGGTTAAGAGTAAAGATTTCGATAAGCACGGTTGTCTAGCGAGATATAACTCAGCTGCAAAATTGTTCAACGAGGGATTGGAACATATGTGTCGGGAGCTAAGGATCGAGCTAAGAGAGGCCAACATAGTCTATGTCGACATTTATGCCATTAAGTATGATCTCATCGCAAACTCCACAAATTACGGTAAGCTTTTAAACATATTAGTGAATGCCATTATATTAGACTTATAAGTGTCTAGTATATGCCATTATAGATATTTCAAGCATGATTTTTGTGCCTTGTATTGTATATCTATGGTTAAGCTTGAAGCACAATTGTTCTGTGCAGGCTTTGAGAAACCGTTAATGGCGTGTTGCGGATATGGAGGTCCTCCTTACAACTACAATGTGAACATAACGTGTGGGCACGGTGGCTCTAACAGTTGCGAGGAAAGGTCTCGGTTTATAAGCTGGGACGGAATACATTACACCGAGACGGCTAACACCATTGTAGCCATGAAAGTATTGTCAATGCAATACTCCACACCACCTACTCCGTTTCATTTCTTCTGCGGAGGCTAAGAATATTATATATTTTTGGTTGTTCCAAATTTAAAACCTTTGTTTGCTTCATCAGATTTGCAAATCTAATTGTAACCAAATTATTACGCTACACACACACAAAGAAATGGGGAAAAATGCATAACAACACTGTTATTTGACCCAAATCGAACAATATCATACTAATGACTAAGTTAAAAGCTGATTTTCTTTACTATCTAATGCTTTTATTAATCCGTTGTATCAAGAAAAGGGTAATCAGTGTAACCCACGACAGGATCAGAACTGTAGAAACTTGGTCTGTCGTACTTATTCAGCGGCGCGTCGAGTTTGAATCTTCTTGGCAAATCTGGATTAGCCAAGAACAGACGTCCGTACGCTACCAAATCAGCTCTGCCCTCGGCAACCGCCTTGTTACCGTCTTCTCTTGTATAACCTCCAGCGACTATGAACGTTCCTTGGAAGGCCTTTCTCATCGGCGTAAGAGACTCCGAGCATTCGAATATCTCACTGGCTGTTTTCATCCTTAGCTCAACCATGTGGCAGTAGAGTATTTCAAATCTATTTAAAGACTTTGCCATGTAAAGCCCTAGTTTTTCGGGGTTTGAATCTCCGGATTCCATGTAACTGGCGAACGGAGAGAGTCTAATTCCAACACGATCTGATCCTATCTCGTTTGCCACGGCTTCGACTACTTCCAATGCGAATCTGCATCGATTCTCTAGTGATCCGCCATAACTATCGGTTCGATCGTTAACCATGTCTTTCATAAACTGGTCGATCAAGTAACCATGAGCTCCATGGATCTCTACTCCATCAAAACCTTGAAAAAAACCCAAAATTTATGACTTATAACTAATTGGTAATGAGTAAATTTCTTTATGTTTCTTGTATATTACTCTAGGTTGCATTACCAGCTTCAATTGCGTTTCTTGCAGCCAGGCGAAAATCATTAACAACGTTAGGGATTTCTTCAATCCTTAGCCGTCTTGGAGGTGTATACTCATTCGATGAATCCTCAGCGAGTGGTTTATCCGTAGAAGAGATCGGAGCTTCCCCATTTGGCTGACAATCTACAAATACTAGTTCCTTGAGTCACAAGTAACGAAATCTAGCAATTTAAAACCCTACAAAACCTAAAATTTTTAAAGGGTTTTCTTATAAAAACCTCGATGAGAAACTCGACCGGCATGCCAGAGCTGGCAGAAGAAGACACCGCCTCTAGAGTGAACCCCGTCAGTGATTGGCTTCCATGCTTCTATTTGTTCTTTCCTCCATATCCCTGGCATGTTTTCATACCTTTAACAAAAAAAAAAATCAAAATCAGAACCCATAATGAAGAAGCAAATAGAAAAAGAGTCAAGCTTATACGCCATGGCGGTTTCAGAAACTCCGGTAGCTTCGCTGATGATTAAACCTCCCGGTGTTGTTCTCTGAGAGTAATACAAAGCGGCTTGAGGTTGTGGAACGTTACCGTATGATCTCTGTCTCGCCATAGGTGCCATAACTATTCTGTAATTTAGATTCATAGTTTTTCAATAAGACAAAATGAAGTTTTTCAAATGTAATCATTGTGTGGATGATTAGATTAAGAAAGAACCTGTGAGAAAGATTGAAGTTTCTCATTGAGAATGGAGTGAGAAGAGGAATTGTCTCTTTGGATGCAGAGAAATTTCCATTCTCCATCGATCTCTATATTCAAGAGCTACCAAAATTCTAATTTTTCTAAGAATGTTTTGGAGTTTTTATTAATGGTGACGTGAACAGAGCAAATTTAAAGAGACACGGAGAGGTTGGGATGTCAACAAGTCAAAAGTCTAGACTTGAGAATCTCGCATTTTAAGAAATTTCATTTGCAAGAAGATTAGGTAATGATGGTATGTGTGTGTCTACGAAATTTCATTCAAATATTTGGAATAATCGTGTCGGTAACAAACATCTGCTTAGAAAAATACAAATTCCCTAAAGAATTCTCTACCTAGTACTATCAGTAGTAGAAGACAAATAAAGCTGGAAAAAAGCAATTCATTAACCAAGCACTAAATAAATAAATAAATTCTCTACCAAATTTCTACGTCGACATTTATGCCATTAAGTATGACCTCCTCGGTAACTCCACCAATTACGGTAAACTTTTAAGCATATTACTAATTAGGATGGTCCACGCGTTGTCTGGATTTAAAAATTCATTGTAAAAGTCGACAATAATTTATAATTTTTTAACTATTTGTATATTTAATGTTATATAAATTAATGTTTATCGTAAATAATTATCCATGCTAGAAGACTAAGCATTTGTAGAAAATTAATGTACATATATAATGTTATATGAAAAAAAGAAATATGTCATTTATTAATAAAAGTTATAGCATATGGAAGACATTTTTTTTTCTACAAATCTCTAACTTGTATGTCTTTATCAATAAATCGTAGTATGCTTTGCTTTTAATGAGACATATGATCTCAACAAAAAAATTGGAATGAATCTTTGTAACTGTTTCATGAGAACTTTGAATCGTACTAAGAGAATAATTGCAGTTTGGTTGTATTTTTGTCCCACTCTCTTTATTAATTTACTAGTATTATGGCCCGTGCTCCAGCACGGGCATGACCATGGACATTTTTTTTTTCTTTTTTTTTTATAGAAATCCATTTTTCTTTATTAAAAATATTGAAATACCAATTTTATAAAATTGAATTTTTTTATTTTTTCAGCGAGACGGATAACAATATGGAGAGGGTGATTCTCATTCAATTGTTAATTCAACAATATATATGATGAGTGAATCGATGGTTTTATTTTGAAATTACAGATCAAGGAGTAGTGGGTGGTTGAACCACAAATTTATGGATTAATATGATTATGAATTCTTTAAATAGTTACGTTGACATTCTATTATTTTATTAATATTTTAAGCTATAAAATTCCACATGTCAACTTTTAATTGGTGAGGTGACTTGTGTTTTAGTAGTATAGGATTGTGATTTTTGTCTTTAACATTAATTCAGTAGTGAAATGAATCTGTTTTCTGGATTCATAATTTGTGCTCGAGTAAAGTTTTTTCCAGAGAGTATTGGTTAGAAGTGTTACTTTGTCTGCCACAAATTATTTTAATTATATTGGCAAATTAGAGTTAAAAGCTTTGAGGACTTAAAAAGAAAAAAAACAAATATAAATTTTTCTAATTAGATTTTAACATTCTAACATTTTTAGAAGTTCTTAAATCATTTCTTAATTTTTTCACAACATTTTGTTTTTGTTCATGTTACTTCTTTTTATTAAAGCTTTTTGTAACTTTTTGTTCTAAAATCACAACTATTTATACGGAGACACAGTTGTAAACATTTGTCTTGTTAACGTGTTTTTTTAAAAATTCGTTGGATTAATTGTAAAGTGATTTTTTTTTAAAATAATTTTTTTAATAAACAAATTAGAAAGCCAAATGTGAATATAATAGGTGACACATGACATCCATGACTTGAATTTAAGAAAACGCTAAAATATTATATAAGATAAATTTTTGAAACTGTTTAATATTTGCAAAATTTAGAATCATAGTTTTTCTGAGTATCAAAAAAAGAAAGAAAATAATGACTAATTTATATTGTATCTTGTTGTTGAAGTTTTCAGAACCTTAAAATATAATATAAGATATTTTTCAAACTAATTAAAATTTGCAAAATTTAGAATCATAGTTTTTGGTGAATATCAAAGAAATAAAGAAAATAATGCCGAATTGAAATTTTAACTTGTTGTTGAAATGAATTACATTAATTAGTATTAATTTGTTAGAATTAATTGTCAAAAATTTAAAAATTTAATAAATAAATTAAAAATGTCAAATGTCAAAAGAGTAGATGACACATGGCAACTTCTCATGGCTTGAAGTTTTGAGAACCTTAAAATATTATATAAGATTTTAACTTGTTGTTGAAATGAATTAACATTATATAAGACGGAGACACGGTTTTAAACATTTGTCTTGTTAACGTGTTTTTTTAAAAATTCTTTGGATTAATTGTAAAGTGATTTTTTTTTTTAAAATAATTTTTTTAATAAACAAATTAGAAAGCCAAATGTGAAAATAATAAGTGACACATGACATCCATGACTTGAATTTTAGAAAACGCTACAATATTATATAAGATATATTTTTGAAACTGTTTAAAATTTGCAAAATCTAGAATCATAGTTTTATGAGTATCAAAGAAAGAAAGAAAATAATGACTAATTTATATTGTATCTTGTTGTTAAAGTTTTGAGATACTTAAAATATAATATAAGATATTTTTCAAACTATTTAAAATTTGCAAAATTTAGAATCATAGTTTTTTGTGAATATCAAAGAAATAAAGAAAATAATGACGAATTTATATTGTAACTTGTTGTTGAAATGAATTAACATTAATTAGCTATTAATTTTTTAGAATTAATTGTCAAAATTTTAAAAATTTAATAAGAGTAGATGACACATGGCAACCTCTCATGGCTTGAAGTTTTGGGAACCTTAAAATATTATATAAGATTAACATTATATAAGACGGAGACACGGTTTTAAACATTTATCTTGTTAACGTGGTTTTTTAAAATTCTTTGGACTAATTGTAAAGTGATTTTTTTTAATAAACAAATTAGAAAGCCAAATGTGAAAATAATAAGTGACACATGACATCTATGACTTGAATTTTAGAAAACTCTACAATATTATATAAGATATATTTTTGAAACTGTTTAAAATTTGCAAAATTTACAATCATAGTTTTATGAGTATCAAAGAAAGAAAGAAAATAATGATAATTTATATTATATCTTGTTGTTGAAGTTTTGAGAAACTTAAAATATAATATAAGATATTTTTCAAACTATTTAAAATTTGCAAAATTTAGAATCATAGTTTTTTTGTGAATATCAAAGAAATAAAGAAAATAATGACGAATTTATATTGTAACTTGTTGTTGAAATGAATTAACATTAATTAGCTATTAATTTGTTAGAATTAATTTTCAAAATTTTAAAAATTTAATAAGAGTAGATGACACATGGCAACCTCTCATGGCTTGAAGTTTTGGGAACCTTAAAATATTATATAAGATAAGCCATTATATTACTTACGTGGATGTGAAAATTCGAATACTTGTACTGTGTCCCAAAGTTATGGTTGGCTTGAAACACAATTGTTTTGTGCAGGCTTTGAGAAACCGTTAACTGCGTGTTGCGGATATGGAGGTCCTCCTTACAACTACAATGCGAACATAACGTGTGGGCACGGTGGCTCTAACGTCTGCGAGGAAGGGTCTCGTTTTATCAGCTGGGATACAAGAAAACACTGCATTTGTGACTGTTTTGTATGACTATTTTTTTGGTCACAATTATTTGTGACTCTTTTGCAACTGTTTTGTCACTAATTTGTAACTATAGAAAAACGGATGCAAATCCGTCGCATATTTACGACTGAAATACTTTAGTCTTCAATTGGTCGCAAATATGTGACTAAATTTATAGTTAGTAACATATATGCGACTGAATATATGTAGTCACAAAACTGTCTCAAAATCAGTGTAAGGATGAAAAACTTACAAAAATAAATAGTATATCAGGTACTAAACTAACAAAAAAGTCATATTACCTTAGTTGGTTTGCATTATATATATTTCTAGTCATTGTAACTACTTTGTTACCCTTTATAACTAAATCGTAAAAAAATTAAGAAATTAACAAAAAAAGATTATTAATTTGGTTTAATGAATATTGTGAACATTAGTGTTCAAAAATGTAATAGGAATTATTGATTAAGCATGTGTAACAATCTTTTATATTCTAAAATATTAGGGTTTAGTGCATAAGATATTGAATAATAAAGTAAGAGTGACAAACTAATCGCTTTTTTGTTACTACTTTTGTTGTAGTCACAAATTTGTGACCACTTACTGCTTTGTAACTATTCCATTTGATTTTTTTAGGTTTTTGCCAAATGATTTTGTAAGTAGGTTAGTTTTAACTATACATAGAGATTGAGCATCTACTTAAACTAATATGATATATATGGTTAAAACTATCAAACAAATTTTTTAAAATGAAACTCACCTAAACTTTCCAACTCACATAAAACATACATGAAAACACATACATGTTTAATCTAAGTAGTTCGTATCAGTGTAATTTTTTTAAACTTTGCTTAATTAGTATTACTAGGACTCAAATCCCCCGAAATCGCGGGGGATAAAAAACTTTTTGACTACACTTTTAGAAAGAAAATTATCATCAGAATCAAATATACAATTTATTTTCGACACACATGCAAACATAAACTTATAACCATCCCTAATAGAATTTAAAATCATCATAAAGCGCATACATTCGAAAAGACGCGATCATACAAATTCAAAAAACACAACCCTTCAAAATAACCATAAAGCGGTTATTTTAAAAAAGATATGACTCTACGAAATATTTTTGAAAAAACGCGATCTTACAAAATTGAAAAGATACAACCCCTCAAAATAACCACAAAGCGGTTATTCGACTCTACGAAATATTTTTGAAAAGATGCGAGCATACAAATTCAAAAAGTCACAACCCTTTAAAAGCGATTAATTCCGAAAAGACGGACTCTACAGTTTTTTTGAAAAGACGCGTCCTTACAAATTCGAAAACACACAATACTTCAAAATAACCATAAAGCAGTTACTTTCGAAAAGACGTGACTCTACAAAATATTTTTAAAAGATACGATTTTATAAATTCAAAAAGACACAACCCTTCAAAATAACTACAAAGAGGTTATTTTTGAAAAGACGCGACTCTAAGAATATTTTTGAAAAACGCGACTTTACAAATTTGAAAAGACACAATCCTTCAAAATAACCATAATAGTTTTGAAAAGGCGACTGTACAAATTCGAAAAGACACAACCCTTCAAAATAAACATAAAACGCTTATTTTTGAAACGATAACATTTACCAAAAATCACAACTTTTTGAAAAAACTGTTTTTAACGAAAAGACACAACTCTTCGATAATATTAAATATTTTTTCAAAATAAAATTTTATGAAAAGACACAACTCTTTAGGAAAAACCACATTTTACGAAAAGACACGACTTTTCAAGACATTCCAAAAACATCTTTTAAAATACTATAAATATGCACTTATGATTACGAAGAACTTAACTTCTTGATTATTATTTTTAGGATTGCTATTAATTATATATAGATGAGTTTAATTTCAAGTAACCAAAAGGAAGTCCAAAAAGACAGTTTACTAATAAAATGGATAGACTTTGTTTTGGAAATGACAGGCTTGTGTATGATTGTGATTAGGGTTCATTCACACGCTTTTGGTATGCCACAATAGGTCTTGGTCATGGTGCGGTGAGCTTTAAGATGGACCTCCAATGTTTCATAAAAATCAAGAAGTCCATCATGGTAAAATGGTTTGTATGCTAAAGGATAGTCCTTGTCCACCATTTCCTCTGGTATCGATATGATCCCTTCTTGGAACGAGAAGAACCCTAATGAATACCTCTCTTCCACGCTTTCCATTTCCACCTTGTGGTAACATGATTTGATTCTGTCGTTGCTCCACGCCTGATGATTTATTTTACGCAAATGATTCGTTAAACAAACGAAATTCGAACTGGTTGATAAAATGTGGCTTGCTTGTTAACTTACCATGATGGCATCGCCTGCTATAACAGCAAACCGATTTGATGAAGGTGTAAAAGGATACCAAACGTCGTCTTTTTCGGATTTCAACATGAGTCCTTTGATATGGTTTTGATGGAGAATGGAGATGAAGCTTTTGTCCGTATGAGAAACAAATTTCCTGTTTGGTTCTCCATTAGGTAATCTTCTGTATTTCAGCAATCGAAGAAGGTACCTTGTTTCTCCTATGTGTTTCTCTGCATACTTGTCCAAGTTATAGCTCTCGAAGAGCATCCTTATCACCAATTTCTCAAGTTCCTCTTGCATTTTCGCATATGCGTAAACAGTTTCACTATAATATGGTTAATACATAACATAGTAACGAAGACTTTTGATTGTGTTAAAATATATAATACCAGAAACGGTCACTGTCCTGATAACTATCAGGCCACATGAGACTGGAGAATCGGCGGCATTGTTGGATATCGTTGACTTGGTCGATACCGAGACCTTCATGAACAGGCTGATCATCGGAGATCATGGTTATGTAACCATGTCCAGCCTTATGGTTTTCGTTCTTTAGCTTGAATTGGAGAGGAAGAGCGAGTAGTTCCTTGGCGACATCCAAAATTGACTGGTGGAGTTCTGGCGGAAAGTTGTTGTACTCTGCCACAAACCATCCATGGTGTTCCATGGCTTCACGAACGCTGTCTCTCGTCGAGTTCCATAGCTCAGTGTTTGGTTTGAGGCTCTTGTCGGAGAGGTTGATGATTGGAGATATTCGAGTTTCATTTCCACCCATTTAACAATCCTAAGCATATACCAATGATTTAGTAAAATCCGAGATGAATTAAAAATATCATACAATGAAACAATGGTGTTCACAAAATATGATTAAACTTGCTAAAATCCAAGAAAATATAGCTATGAAGAAAACATAGACATTTACCTCTTCACAAGTTGTTGTTGTTAAGTTATATCTCTCCTGTATATTTCAGTTGTCGAGTTTGAGAAATGTGCGAAGCTTATTTATATCACCAATGTAGAAATCGATTTATTGACATATTCATACATGCTTCAGACGATAAACTTATGAAAAAGTCAGTTTGTAAAGATGCTCTTCCTTGGCATTTTGTCTATATCAATTTTAAAATCCTCAATGTCGCTGAGATGACGTTAACTATTTTTTGTATGAAAAAAAACACTCATCCAACGGCTTAAAATTACTTCTGTAAATTTAATGGAGGGTCGCCATCACATTTTTAATAGAAAAAGACAATCTAACGGTTGATATCCCCTTTACAGTTATTGGAGGGTCAAGATTTAGTCGCTACTCCCTCAACGAACATGTATGTTTCTTAATCGGTTCTTATGAAGAGTCGTGATTTTTCAAACTAGTAACGAAAAGTTGTGATTATCTGTTTTTTATTTATGGGGAAAGAATCTAAATCGCTCAGAAACACACAATAATCTATTGAATTTCTGTTTCATTGTATAGCAAGTTTTGGTTAAGGCTCGGCGTCGGAGACGGAGTACGACGAAGATAATTTCCAAAGGAGTCTGAAGTCGTCGGATATGTTTTATTCAATGGGGAAAAAGCAAACCAGATTTTAGTATTTCTTTGGATATTTCTCTCTTTTGCTATTTTATTTCTTTCGTTTACTCTCTTTTGTAGATTTTGACGACAAAATAAAACAAATGACGTGAACTAGATTAGGCATTGTCGATTAAATCATGAGTATTCCAATGAAGATTTGTACGCCATGGCGGTTTCAGAAACTCCGGTAGCTTCGCTGATGATTAAACCTCCCGGTGTTGTTCTCTGAGAGTAATACAAAGCGGCTTGAGGTTGTGGAACGTTACCGTATGATCTCTGTCTCCCCATATGTGCCATATACTATTCTGTAATTTAGATACATAGTTTTTCATAAAGACAAAATGAAGTTTTTCAAATGTAATCATTGTGTGGATGATTAGATTAGGAAATAACTTGTGAGAAAGATTGAAGTTTCTCATTGAGAATGGAGTGAGAAGAGGAATTGTCTCTTTGGATGCAGAGAAATTTCCATTCTCCATCGATCTCTATATTTAAGAGCTCCCAAAATTCTAATTTTCTAAGAATGTTTTGGAGTTTTTGTTAATGGTGACGTGAAACAGAGCAAATTGAAAGAGACACGGAGAGGTTGGGATGTCAACAAGTCTACTCGAGAATCTCTCATTTTACGAAATTTCATTTGCAAGAAGATTAGGTAATGATGGTACGTGTGTGTCCACCAAATTTCATTTAGAAGACTTCGAATAATCGTGTTGGTAACAAACATCTTTTAAAGAAAAATACAATTGGCTAAAGAATATTACCAGTAGAAGATAAACAAAGCCGAAGAAAAAAACAAATCATTAACCAAAAACTAAATGAATAAATAAAATCTCAAAATATAGCAATACTTGAAATACATTGTAGTTACTATATTTTAGGTCAACCTAGTCAATGTGTATATTCTCTTTTCCTTACCCGCAAATTCTTGTTCTGTTTTTGTTTTACCGAACTCAAACAGAACTACTTTTCTCGATTCTCATTGGTCCATTAAATTTTGGGAGATCAGAAGTGTCAGTTACTACTACGTCGAACGTATAGCTCAACCATCATTCACAAAGGACAAAGCAAATGCTAAAATCATTCATCTCTCACGTACAGGCCAGATTCATGAAGCTAGAAAGCTTTTCGATTCATGTAAATATAAATCAATTTCTTCCTGGAACTCTATGGTCGCTGGTTATTTTTTCCCAAACCGCATGTCTCGAGATGCACAGCTTCGGTTCGACGAAATGCCTGAGAGAAATCTAATTGTAACCAAAATTATTGCACTACACACAAAGAAATGGGGGGGGGGGGGGGGGGGGGGGGAAATGCATAACAATATGGTTACTTGACCCAAAACGGACAATATCATACTAATGATTGAAAGTTGATTTCTTTACGATCTAATGCTTATGTTGATCCGTTGTGTTGAGAAAAGGGTAGTCAGTGTAACCCACGACAGGATCAGAAACGTAGTAACTTGATCTGTCGTACTTATTCAGCGGTGCGTCGAGTTTGAATCTTCTTGGCAAATCTGGATTAGCCAAGAACAGACGTCCATACGCTACCAAATCGCCTCTGCCCTCGCCGACCGCCTTGTTACCGTCTTCTCTTGTATAACCTCCAGCGACTATGAAGGTTCCTTGGAACGCCTTTCTCATCGGCGTAAGAGACTCCGAGCATTCGAATAACTCACTTACTGTTTTCATCCTTGGCTCAACCATGTGGCAGTAGAGTATCTCAAATCTATTTAGAGACTTTGCCATGTAGATCCCGAGTTGTTCGGGGTTTGAATCTCCGGATTCCATGTAATTGGCGAACGGTGAGAGTCTGATTCCAACACGATCTGATCCTATCTCGTTTGTCACGGCTTCGATTATTTCCAATGCGAATCTACATCGATTCTCTAGTGATCCGCCGTAACTATCGGTTCGATCGTTAACCGTGTCTTTTATAAACTGGTCAATCAAGAAACCATGAGCTCCATGGATCTCCACTCCATCGAAACCTTGAAAAATAAAAAATAAAAAATAAAATCAAAATTTATTGACTTATAAAATTTCTGTACGTTTCTTGTATATTACTCTAGGTCGCATTACCAGCTTCAATTGCGTTTCTTGGCTTCTTGCAGCGAGGCGAAAATCATTAATAACATTGGGAATTTCTTCAATCGTTAGCCGTCTTGGAGGTGTAAAGTTTATAAACTCATTTGATGGATCTGCGGCGATTGGTTTATCCGTAGAAGAGACCGGAGCTTCCCCATTTGGCTGACAATCTACAAATACTAGTTCCTTGAGTCACAAGTAACAAAATCTAACAATTCCAAACCCTAAGAAAACCTAAAAACTTCAAATGGTTTTCTTATAAAAACCTCGATGAGAAACTCGACCGGCGTGCCAGAGCTGGCAGAAGAAGACACCGCCTTTAGAGTGAACCGCGTCAATGATTGGCTTCCATGCTTCGATTTGTTCTTTCTTCCAGATCCCTGGGATGTTTTGATACCTTTCACAACAAGTCACAAATCAGAACCTATAATGAAGAAGCCAAAAAAGAGTCAAACTTTAATATGGTTAATAGTTCCGAGAGATTTTTACGCCATGGCGGTTTCAGAGACTCCGGTAGCTTCGCCAATGAGAAAACCTCCAGGTGTTGTTCTCTGAGAGTAATACAAGGCAGCTTGAGGTTGTGGAACATTACCGTATGCTCTCATTCTCCCCATAGGTGCCATAACTATTCTGTAATATAGTTTCAGAGCTTTTCATTAAAACAAAAGAGAGAGAGAGAGAGTTACGTAATCATTGTGTGGATGATGAGTTTTAAGAAAAACCTGTGAGAAAGATTGAAGTTTTTCATTGAGAATGGAGTGAGAAGAGGAATTGTCTCTTTGGGTGCAGAAAAAGTTTCATTCTCCATCGATTGTTAACTATACTCAAGAGCTCCCAAAATTCTGTTTTTCTGCGAATGTTTTGGAGTTTTTATTAATGGTGACGTGAAGCAGAGCAACAAGTCCAGGTCTAGACTTGAGAATCTCTCATTTTACCAAATTTCATTTAATTTTCAAGAAGATTAGGTCATGATGGTATATGTGTGTGTCTTAGTGTCTACCAAATTTCTGTTTTTGAGAAAGATGTCTACCAAATTTCATTTAAAAGAGTTCCAATAATCGTGTTGGTATGGTAACAAACATCTTTTAAAGAAAAATGCAATTGGCTGAAGAAATCTCTACCTAGTACTCTAGTAGTATCAGTAGAAGATAAATAAAGGCGGAAAAAACCAAAAACTAATCAAACTAAATAAATATTTTTCTCAAAATATCAATACTTCAAAATATTCTAATTACTACTACCTCTGTTCTTTTTTTTTTTTTTTGGTTAAAACTACCTCGGTTTCTAAAAGATAAAAACTTTACAAAAAAATTTTGTTCCAAAAAGATAGAGCTTTTACTCTTTTCTATGCACTTTTACAAACTTCAAGACAAATACTGAAACACTATTGGTTAAATTTTATTGAAAACTGTATTTCGTAAAAATCAATGCGTTATTTTAATAAGTGTGCATAACCTTAAACATCTATCTTTAAGGAACCTTTAAGGAACGGAGGGAGTATATTTTAGGTAAACCTAGAGAATGTGTATATTCTCATTTCCTCCTTACCCGCCAAATTCTTGTTCTGTTTTTTTTTTAATACCGAACTCAAACAGAACTACTATTCTCGATTCTCATTGGTCTGTTAAATTTTGAGAGATATGAAGTATCAGTTACTACTACGTCGAACGTATAGCTCAACCATCACTCACAAAGCAAATGCTAAAATCACTCATCTCTCACGTACAGGCCATATTCATGAAGCTCGTAAGCTTTTCGATTCATGTAAATATAAATCAGTCTCTTCCTGGAACTCAATGGTCGCTGGGTACTTCGCAAACCGTATGTCTCGGGATGCACAGCTTCTGTTCGACGAAATGCCTGAGAGAAACATTATCTCTTGGAACGGGTTGGTTTCAGGGTATATGAAGAACGGGGAGATAGAAGAAGCTAAGAAAGTGTTCGATGAAATGCCTGAGAAGAACGTTGTCTCATGGACTGCGATGGTGAAAGGTTATGTGCAGAATGGTAAGGTTGATGTTGCAGAGACTTTGTTTTGGAAGATGCCTGAGAAGAATGAGGTTTCTTGGAGTGTGATGCTTCATGGGTTTATTAAAGATGGGAGAATAGATGATGCTCGTAAGCTTTACGATATGATGCCGGTTAAAGATAATATTACAAAGACTAGTATGGTTCTTGGGTTGTGTAGAGAAGGAAGAGTTGATGAAGCAAGGGAG
This sequence comes from Arabis alpina, assembly GCA_900128785.1. Classification (NCBI taxonomy): domain Eukaryota; kingdom Viridiplantae; phylum Streptophyta; class Magnoliopsida; order Brassicales; family Brassicaceae; genus Arabis; species Arabis alpina. The sequence goes on from LT669788.1 coordinate 5,725,992, forward strand.
ATTTTTGATGAGATGTCAGATAGAAATGTGATTACTTGGACTACAATGGTTACAGGATACAGGCAGAACAATCGTGTAGATGATGCTAGGAAGATTTTTGATGAGATGCCAGAGAAAACTGAAGTTTCATGGACTTCCATGCTTGTGGGGTATACACTGAATGGAAGAATTGAGGAGGCTGAAGAAATTTTTAAAGCTATGCCGATGAAGTCGGTTCTTGCGTGTAATGATATGATTGTTGGGTTTGGAAAGAAAGGAGAGATAGAAAAAGCAAGGAAGGTTTTCAATTCGATGAAGGAGAGAGATGATGCAACTTGGAGAGTGATGATCCAAATGTACGAAAGAAACGGTTGTGAATTGGAGGCTCTTGATTTGTTTGCACTGATGCAGAAACATGGAGTCAGACCGACTTTTTCTACGTTGATCAGCGTTCTTTCAGCCTGCGCCAGCTTAGCAAGCCTTCATCATGGTAGACAGATCCACGCTCATTTGGTGAGATGTCAATTTGATGGTGATGTGTTTGTAGCGTCTGTTTTGATGACGATGTACATTAAATGCGGCGAGCTTGTGAAATCAAAGCTAATCTTTGACAGGTTCCCTTCAAAGGATGTGATCATGTGGAATGCAATCATATCTGGTTATGCCTCGCACGGTCTAGGAGAGGAAGCTGTAAAAGTTTTCTGTGAGATGCCTTTGTCTAGTAGTACTAAGCCTAACGAAGTCACCTTCGTTGCAACTCTCACAGCATGTAGCTACGCTGGGATGGTTGAGGAAGGGCTTAAGATTTTTGAATCCATGGAATCAGTTTTTGGGGTTAAGCCAGTAACCGCCCATTATGCTTGCGTGGTAGATATGTATGGACGAGCAGGACGGTTTGATGAGGCAATGCAAGTGATTGAGAGTATGACCGTGGAACCGGATGCTGCAGTTTGGGGTTCTCTATTGGGAGCGTGTAGAACTCACTCGCAGCTGGATTTGGCAGAATTTGCTGCAAAGAAAGTCATAGAGATTGAACCGGAGAATTCTGGGACTTACATCTTGCTGTCCAACATTTATGCATCTCAAGGTAGGTGGGGTGATGTTGCAGAGCTGAGAAAAGTTATGAACACAAGGAAGGTAAGAAAGTCACCAGGTTGTAGCTGGATTGAATTCGGGGAGAAGGTTCACGCGTTTACTCGTGGGGATATTAGTAGCCATCCAGAGCAAGAATCAATCAAGAAGATATTGGACGAATTGGATGGGTTATTGAGAGAAGCCGGGTATAATCCTGATTGCAGCAATGCATTGCATGATATTGACGATGAAGAGAAAGTCGATAGCCTGAGATACCATAGCGAGAGACTCGCAGTTGCTTACGGTCTGTTAAAGCTACCTGAAGGAGAACCCATCCGAGTCATTAAAAACCTTAGAGTTTGTAGGGATTGCCACGCAGTAATCAAAATAATCTCTAAGGTGAAAGAGAGAGAGATCATTCTAAGAGATGCAAACAGATTCCATCACTTCAGGAACGGGGAATGTTCATGTAAAGATTATTGGTGAGATTCAGTAAAATGCCAAGCAGAAATGTTCTCATCATAGCAATCAATCGATCATGGGAGCTTGTTCAGCCATTGATGACAGTTCTCTATGTGTTCTGCTTATTTTATTTACTGATCTTATTATCAATGCACATATTTAGCATTCCCTTGTCTGATACTTGATAGGAACTGAAGATCTTCCTCTTTACGAAAACTAGAATCCAATGCCACATTTTTTAGTTTACATAGTTACGAACATTCTTTGTTGCTTGTACAAGGATTGAAAGCTTTTGTCTCTCGACTACTACAAGGAAAGTTTCAAGTCTAAACAGATGGTAGTCTCAGATTCCTCTTGCTTTTCCTCAGAGCCATACTTGTTGGATGTTGAAGAGCTTGCATTAGCTGCATTTTCATTGTTGTTGGTCTCTGCTCCATGCATGAAAATGAAATCCTCAGGTTGAAACGTAGGGAATCTACGAAGCCTCGCTCTTTCTTCTTCCTGTCTCTTCTTCTCCATGGAGCTGGTCATTTTTTTCCTCATTTCCCTTGCATTTTTAAGCAATGAGTACAACTTCTCCATATTCTCTTCTTCTTCATTCTCCATTTTCCTCTTCTTTCTATCTCTATACATTAAACCACTCTCTTCCTTCTCCTTTGTAAATGTTTCTCTAGCTACACATTTTTCATCCTACTCTACTACTCTCTATCTCTCCCTTCTCTTATTTGGTTGATTACACTGTAACTACATGATTGATCTGGAAGATTTTTCTTCAGGACGAGACATAATATCTGCCTCTAGTGGGAAGACTAACAACATGACCTTATCTAAAAGTCTTTTTGGGTGGCTTTAGAGTATTTTCAACACTTATTACGGACCCCACCATGATGCAACATGTCATACATTGTGTACATGTGTACAGTCAACATGGAATGGCTCAGCTTCGAGATAAACTGACCAGACCAATTCACAAAAATCATACTGAACAATCATTCTCATTAATTTGTTGCTGCATCTATGCTTCTCATTCAGTCATCTGCCCATGGGACACCGTGTTTGGCCCAGAGATAGTATGCTCCAACTGGTCCTCGTCCACCAAATTCATACAACTCCGGAGCAGTGTGGTGCTTGTCTATCTCTTCCAGGACTGGACTCAGAATGTTCCATGCTGCTGCAACCTCATCGCTTCTCATGAACAGATGGTTGTCTCCATCAATTACATCATGAATTAAGTGTTCATATGAATCCGGTACTTCAGTGCTATACCTATAATTTTGAACCAACAATGCAAATACCATAAGGCTCAATATCCGACTTTCGAAATGTGTAGGAACACAGATAAGAAAAGAAACACTTGCCTGTCTTTATAGAGCAGGTTAAGTTCAGAAGCGTCTAGCTGAAGACCTAGACCGGGAATCTTGTTGTTGATTTTCACCAGGATGGCCTCATCAGGTTCATCACGCAGAATAAGCTCATTCGTGCCCAAATCTATGTTTATTCCAATATTTTCTCGGTATATGTTTCCGGGAACATGTCGGAATTGCACACGAATCTCCACTCTTTCAACATTAAAGCACACCAATCAATTGTTATGTCAATAGATACATACCCTGATGTTTCCATGAGTAGGAATAATAATCCTTACCTGTGTTTAATGAGGCCAGTGCCGACTCTTATTAGGAAAGGTACACCATCCCAACGTGGATTATCGATATACAAGGCTGCAGCACAATATGTAGGGTCTACACCATTCAAGGTCACGTCAGAACTGGATTTATACTGGCCAAGGATTACATCTCCAGGGTCTAGTTTGCGAATTGATCTCAAAACCTTCACCTGAAGAAGCAGGTTTGTCACCAGGTCAATTGACAGAACAAGAGTACACTATTATGATATTATCTACGTTTCCATCTTATAAGACCATTTTGTTCTCTGTTTGTGCAGACTGACCTTTTCATTCCGGATATCTTCACCATCAAGACTAATCGGAGGTTCCATGGCAAGTAATGCGATTGTCTGAAGTATATGACTATGAACTATGTCCCGTATTATTCCATATTCATCAGAGTACCTTAAAAATGCAGGAGAAATCAACATTACTATTGTCATTTTAGTGCCTAAGAATGTAGAAACAACACAATTTACTTTCACATGCAGAGAAATCCTAAAACTAGAAAGTATTATGCCTTACTTTTTTGTTTGCGCAATTGATTCTGAGACAATAACCTGAAACATCGTTTGTAAACAGCGTGACCAAACCAGAGTGTGGGAAGAGGTATTTCAGGCACTATACACAAATATAAACAATCACAAGGAAAATACACTACCTGTACATTGCGTATGTATTTTCTGTTCCATAGTGGTTCGAAAACTAGATTCGAAAACCTTAACACTGTCAGATTTTCAATGCGGTCTCTTCCTAACATGTGATCTATCCTGCAATGGGGATACACAAAAAGTGTGAAGAAAAATGAATTTAGAGAGCTGTGCATGCAGATAGCAACTAGATTTAAAGAAGGACCTGTAGATTTGCGTCTCTTGAAGCTTCGAGAGAAGTGACTTTGTCAACCGATGAGACGAATGTGAGTTAAAACCAAAAGGTTTCTCAACTATTATACGAGTCCAGCCTCGTGGTGCCTGAGCTTTGTCTGCAATGGTGCATGCCACATCCATGAGAGCTTCATGAGGCACTGAGAGGTAAAAGATCCTATTCGCTTTTGATCCTCCCTGAAGAAGGAAAGCTAATAATGTATTAGTTTATCTTGCTTGTCTGTTCCAAAAGTTGTAAACACAAGAGAGAACTACTTATGGCACAAAATGTAGTAACCTCAATCTGTTTCATTCTCTCGTCAAGCCGAGACATCCCGTCCCTGTTATTATAACCTCCATTGATATAGTATGTTCTAGTAAGAAATGCATCGATCTTGTCACCGCAATTTTCCCTGAACATTTAGGATCATTCTTTAGCTAGCACAGCATATATCAAATTTACCAAATATAAGGTAGGAACAAGAAACAATATATACTGATGATCAACACGGCAAGTAAGATTTGACGCGATGATTGATCTGAGATCTTCATCTGACAGATTCTTTCTTGAAAACCCAAATATACCAACATCCTGTGATAATGAAGACCAATCAAGAAGACTATACAATTGCTTTTGCTGATCATTTTGTTCATGAGCACAAAAACCATACCTCAGGAAGGTAGCCGCTATAATACAAAGCAAACAGTGCAGGGAAAATCTTCCCTCTTGCTAGCTCACCAGTAGCTCCTACAACAGCAATGCAAAGCGAGGCACCTCTTTCAACATCTGAAAGACCGTCCAAGAATTGTTTCGACAAAGGTGGTAAATCTCCAACTTTGTAAGAACCATCACTCAAATCACTTCCTAGAATCTTCCCTTCTGGTCCTAAATCCGCAGCTCCAGTTTCTTCCACAAGACCTGCATCACATTTGTACCTCAGAAAATACTAAACAAAGGATCAACAAAACAACAGGATATGTAAAACGAATCGTTTCCTAGACCTCGTTCATCGCTGAGGGGATTGTGCTCAGAGCGTGTTATAAGCTCGTTTAAAGGCTGACGCTTTCTATAGCTGCCTTGTCTAAGATTCAAATTCTTAAGTATCCAAAGTTTCAACCCACAAAATCTCCGGCAGAGATTCGACCCTCCTCCGTGAAACACAACTCTTCCATTTCTAGAGAAACTATACTCTCTTGAAGAAACCTATTCACAAAGCAGAGACGTCAAGAACCTTACCAAATCAATTCTTGAAAATCAACACTACAAAGCTTAGATTCAGAGACATAAAACACGATTTGAGCAAGTAAAAATCATTCCTTTATCTAAAAACACTGATCTTTGACAAATCGTAAAACATGCAAGAAAGCTGAAGAAGGTACCGTGAAGACTTGAGCTTACCGGAAAAGTATGACAAGAACATACGGAGGAAGAATGGGAGAGAGACATAGTAAGTAAGTAGCTGTGATTTAGAGATTTGTGTTCTTCTTGATTTGATAGCTTAAAATCTTTAGAAGTTGGCTTCAAGTAGAAGATGAGTGCAAGTTTAATCTCTCTACTTCTGGGTACAGCTGATTCCTACCTCCATTAAATCAATTTAGTTTTCCGGTTTACTGGTTTACGCAGATAGACATAACCGGTTTGGATTAACCGAAACGCAGACATTTGACGTCGTTTGACAAATCTCTCTGCAATTTTGCCGCTTCAGTGAGTGAAGAAGAGAGTAGTGAGTGTCTGAGTGAGTGAGTGAAAATTAATTGGGTTTTCTGGTTTTGCTGGTTTACGCAATAGACGAAGCCGGTTTGTCTTAACCGAAACGCAGACATTTGACGTCGTTTTGACAAGGCAAAGAGAATTGAAGAATCTCTCTGCAATTTTTGCCGCTTCAGTGAGTGAAGTGAAAATTAGGGTTTAGTTTCGCCGGAGATGGAAGTTTCGTCGGAGATAAACGAACTCGGTGCTTACGATCCTGGTTTTACGATAGAAGACACAGACGAAGGTGACGATGAAGATCTCTGTCGAATTTGTCGCTCACCGGAGCAACCAGGAAATCCATTGAGGTATCCATGCTTATGTCGAGGATCAATCAAGTTTGTACATCAAGATTGTCTTCATTACTGGCTTAATCTCAAGGGATACACGAAATGCGAGGTACAATATTGCATAATTACTTTGTAGGGTTTAGGATCTTGCATGCACACCATGTGTTTGATGAAATGCTCTCTGTTTGTTTTTTTTCAACTGTAGGTATGTGGACGTAGCTACTCTTTTGTTCCTGTTTACTCTGAGAATGTTCCGGAGAGGCTTTCGTGTAAAGAGTTTGTAATGGGAGTGTTGTGGAGAGTATCACCTTATATAAAACTGATTGCTTTTTGGATTGTTGTGGTTTTGTTGAACACGTACTTCTGTTCTTTACTCCCTATGGGACAAGAAGTTGCTGCTGGATTTCAGAGTGGTTTTTGGATGTCTTGGAAAGTTGCTTCTTTGTTCGCTGGCTTGCTTTACAGTGCGATGATTGTGTGTTTCATGACTGTTATCACTATTGTGAGGGTGGAAGTAGGTGATCTTAATGTCAGGAGAGTTCTTGGTGTTGATTTTATTGGGAATGGTTTACAACAAGGAGTTATTGGTGGAGTTGTGAATGTCTTATGGAAATATACGAAGATACTTTGTGATTGGTATGTTCTTAAACTCTTCCATTTCTTCGGACCACCTGGTCGAGTAATACTTGTTCCTCCAAACGTACCATTTCATGAATTTGGAGTTCTCCGGAGGATGCTATTCTTTCTGGATGACGATGCCTTTGCTTTAAGTTTTGAATTTTCTGTTTGTTCATCAATTCTTTTTCGTTACTAACGTAATTACCAGAGTGGAGGATATTGAGTAACAAGTTCTATTTGGTCCCTACAGGTTCTTGCCATCTGCTTATATGTGTCTATCCTCTTTGTTCTTCTGCCTTTGTTGATTGGATCGATTGTATTAGCAACTATTGGAGGCAGCTATTTCTCGGAAAACTCGTCTGTTGTTCTTGGATACATGATGATGCTATTAACTCCCTTGGCTTACTCTGGAATCTTTTCCACTCTCTGTCAGAAGACTCAAAACTCATTTCAAGCCATAGTCCGGTGGTTTTTGCTGGGATTTCACTTTGTAACAGTGGAGCTACCATGTCTCTTGTGGGGTTTCTCAGTAAAAGCATGCAAAAACCTATCCCTAATCAAGGATGCTTTCGTTTTTTGCGTTAAACTTGGTGTCGTGCCTTGGATGATTGGATGCTGGCTCAAAATCTGCACCTCCCCTATGTTTAAAACCACAGTGTCCCAGGGAATTGAGATTAGTTTCACATTCCTGCTTATCCTACAATGGCTGGCAGGTTTACTTTGTGTGGAGCATGCTAACACTTACATGGATCTTGTCCGGGAGGTACTAATTAAAAATTGTGTTTGTCCCAACGTAACCTGACTCTTCTATCAATTTTTTTCTTAATTTTCTTCTTCTTCTTTTGACAGATTATCCAGAAACGAGCCTTTTGGTATCTTCAAGATGTCACAGAGCCAGACTACAAGGTCACCAAACTGAATCTTGGTTACACTTTATTTGTGTTTGCTTCTCATGGGGTATTGTTGGTGATTTTGTTTCACTTGCCAATTAAAGCAGTTACACTTATCAGCCCATCATTTTTCCCTCTTGAGTTATGGTAAGCTTGCTGTTGCTGTGTTGGCGCCCCTCTTAACAGTACCTTATATCGCTTCTAATTTACATTGAACAAAATGCAGGATTACCGATGAAAGGCTTGTGTGGGGTGCATTTGCAATTTATTTACACTTTATGACAAACGGCATCAAGTTGTTAATCCAACTTACTAAACCAACTATCAAGCTCATAGTTCACAACTGGATTATCACTGTTAGTTCTTGGCTTCAGCTGAGTGATTTCTTGCTGGTAGTGCCCCGAGGGGATGGATTCCACCGTGCTGATCAAAATATGAGACCATTGCTGCTACCAAGACAGTCGTACATTGATAATCCGTGGGTTCTGTTGTACATCATAGCTGAAGGCTCAATGGTCAATTCGTATGGATCTCAGAATGCAGAAGACGGTAGTAAAGACCAAAGAGATAACAGGTAATGAACTGATACAAACAAGCTTTTAGATAAAATTATAGAATGGTTCTGATAAGTTCCACTTTTAGGTTTATGCTGAGGATTGCACTGATGTTGGTGTTAGCTGCTTTGAGTATGTTCCTCTTTAGCACAGCCTTCATCGCTTTGCCAATTTTGGCGGGGAGAGTATTCTTTGACTCTATCTCTTTCATCATGCTAAGATTTGGATTCAAACCCGATGGTGTGTTGTAGTTTCTTCTTCTTCTTGTTTTTTATAGACCTTTTCTTCTTCTCTTCTTTACATGTTCTAACCTTTAAAGTCTCTATTTGCAAATTTCGTGATTGTAGATTTTATTGGGTTTTGGATTGGATGTTACATCCTGCGAGCAATCTATATCATCACTTGCTTTGTATCTGATCATCTTCAGAACGGAGGAATCAATATGCTTCTCAGATATGTCTTGATACGGATACGAAATGGATTGATGTTCTCCATCTGGGTAAGAAAAATCTTCCATTTTCACAAAAAAAAAAGAGAACAACTCTTGAAAATTATGACATGTAACTTGCAAACTCTGTTGAACAGATCTCTGTCATACCGGGATTACTCGGTCTACTTATGGAGCTTATGATCATCATCCCATATCGAGTGCCACCAAACGATTCACCTACATATTTCTTGATCCAAGATTGGTTTGTCGGTGTAGTGGTGCTTCACAGCTGGACTTTTATGGTAAGAGAAACAAAGATCAAGGCGGATTTCAACAAAAACCAGTTAGTTTTGTTGAAGAGCAACTAATATATTTACTTTTTCTTCTTCTCATAGACAATGCTCACACCTATCAAGTGGTTTGCGACTGATGCATGGCAAGAGAAGTTGGAAAAGATCAGAAACTTGGGAATCAATGGACTTCCTACGGTGTGGCTGCTCCGTGATGTGATTGGTTCGATCATAAGCACACTTGTGACCACACTCTCCATCCCTTACCTGCTCGTGAAGTCTCTGTTCCCGTTGCTTGGATTTTCGCAAAGCATCAATTCAACTGTTGAGCGGTTTACATGGCCTGCGTTATTAGCTTTGATTGCAGGCTGGTTCGTGGCCAAGCTAACACGTGATCTCATTGTCTACCTTCACCAATTGGTCTTCAATGAACGGTACTTGGTGGGTGAAAGATTGGACAATTTAATTGAAGGTTGAAGATCTAGTATTAGGATAATCCATGGAGTATGTATGACCAACAATGACTTTTGTTCATAGAGACAAGTCTGCTAATATGTTAGGTTTTAAACTTTGAAAAGTAATTAGAGGAAACCAAATTGAGAGTATTTTGTATCAGGCATAGTCTTATATAGACATTAATATTGTCAGAACTCGGTTTATCGACATGAATATCTGTCGGCTCAACATTTTGGTTGAACTCGGTTTAACAAACGCTAATGTGTTGATTATTTTTCGTTTTCACGTTCTTGTCGTGTAGATCTTGTTGGATCTTTGTCCCAGGCCCGACCCATCATCAGTAGATTTCACATCGGAAAGTGGTTCTGTTTTCACAAAGGGACATTTCCTCTGGTTTTCAGAGTCGAAAACTTGCCTCTTATTCGTCGCAGCAAGAGAAGTTTCTGGCTTGATCTTCATTTGATTTCTACGGATCTTCCAACGAGTTGAAACGTTTTCAAAACATATCAAATTTAGGGTTTCTGTGTCACTGAGTGGTATTTTAGGTTTAAGACGAGTGCAAGTTACGCATTATAGACGTAGCCGGTTTGGATAAACCGAACTGTACCGGTTGGTTATTGAGGAAATGGAACAGTAGTAATGGTTTAGGCGGGTAGGTTGACTTTTGGCTTGGCTACTCAAACGTCAACGTCTCTTCTGATTCCGAGTCGGTGTCTTCGTTTCTCTCTCTCTTTCTTGGTGTTTGGTGAGATCACTTTCTTCTCAAAACATTTTCGATCTTATCTTCTCGAAAGTTGACACCTTTTCTTGCGAGAATCGTGATCACTGTTCTGTTTCTACTGTCTCTGTTTCAGAATTCTTGATTTCGGGTTTGTGATTCGATGGCGAGGAAGAAGATCAGAGAGTATGACTCCAAGAGACTTCTTAAAGAACACTTGAAGCGTCTTGCTAATATTGACCTGAAGATTCGCTCTGCTCAGGTCACTCTCAAGAATTTTCTTGATTTTCTTGTTCTCATCGATTCTGCTTTTGAATGATCAAGAATTTTTATACTTCTCTTATTAATGTTTAGAATTCAAAGAGAACACTGTAGTTAGAACTGATTGTTTAATGGGTAGTTAGTTTGCTGTGTGTGTGCTTTTAGGTGACACAATCTACAGATTTCACTGAGTTAACTAACCAAGAGTCATGGTTATCATCCACAAAGCTAGTTGTGAAGCCTGATATGTTATTTGGCAAACGCGGGAAAAGTGGTTTGGTAGCTCTAAAGCTTGATCTTGCTGAAGTTGCAGAGTTTGTCAAAGTTCGCCTCGGTACCGAGGTGATTCATCACAGCCTGAGTTATAGAAACAGCGGGTTAAATTTGTGAGTAGTATTGATGTTTGTTTTTGTTCGCAGGTCGAGATGGAAGGTTGTAAAGCCCCTATCAGTACATTCATTGTGGAACCATTTGTACCTCATGATCAAGAATACTACCTTTCTATAGTATCTGATAGGCTTGGTTGTACTATTAGCTTCTCTGAATGTGGCGGTATTGAAATAGAAGAGAATTGGGACAAAGTAATTACCTCCTTTCTTGTTCTTGTATGAGTTGTTTCTGCCAATCAAGATAATAAAGTTCACGGTTTCTCGTATCAACAGGTGAAGACTGTATTTCTTCCCGCGGAGAAGTCAATGACGCTAGAAGTATGTGCTCCATTGATAGCAACACTTCCTCTTGAGGTAAGTTTCTGTTCGCTGTGATTATGGAAGCTTCCGAGTAAGCCAGTTTTTATGGTTTTGATGTGCATACATCTCTGGTTTTTGTATGGTGTTCTACTTTAATTCCTATGCATATTTAAAGCTCTTTTATGGTGAATATAAGGCTGTTCAGTAATGTATTAATCTTCAAAGAGATATGCTAAGCCTTCTCTTAGTAATGTTTCATACATTTCAGGTTCGAGGTAAGATCGGTAACTTCATAATGGGCGTGTTTGCTGTATTTCAAGGTATGGGATATATATATATAGACCACTTCTTGACTTTCAAGCATTTTTGCAAATACCAAGAGCTCTGATGGTAGATATTTGAGGACATTATTGAATCTATTCGTGTTTTCTCTGTAGATTTGGATTTCAGTTTTTTAGAGATGAATCCTTTTACACTCGTTGACGGAGAGCCATATCCTTTGGATATGAGAGGAGAATTGGACGATACCGCTGCCTTCAAGAATTTTAACAAGTATGTCTAGAATTTCTCAGTTCCCTGCTGTGAGAGATCCTGAAACGTTTATTACCTGTGGAAACTCATTGGATTGATAAATTGTTTCAATTCAGGTGGGGAGACATAGAATTTCCTCTGCCATTTGGAAGGGTCCTCAGTCCTACGGAAAGTTTCATCCATGGTTTAGATGAAAAGGTATAAGCGGCCGGCTTGTCTGAAAACACCACTTTTGTGAGTCAAAAGATAAACTAATTTTACTGATCATTTGCGTATACTAACTTATTGCAGACAAGTGCTTCTTTGAAATTCACTGTTTTGAATCCTAAAGGCCGCATTTGGACGATGGTCGCTGGTGGCGGTGCTAGTGTCATATATGCTGATACGGTGAGTTGCAAGTTTGTTGCCATTTTAAGGAAGAACTAATCAACTTATTGTCTTAGTTGGTGGTTCATAAGACTACATGATTTAAGCTATCTCATATCCTTACTATTTCAAAAGACTGAGAAAATGTTAGTATGAGGACTCCAAAAAATTTGTGACACTGATTTTCTTTGTGTTGTCCTTATCTTCTTTGTGACAAGGTTGGGGATTTAGGTTATGCATCAGAGCTCGGTAACTACGCGGAGTATAGTGGAGCACCTAATGAGGAAGAAGTGTTACAATACGCAAGAGTTGTCATTGATGTGAGTCATGGCAGAAACTTTTGTAGACATTCACTGTTTTTATCCATACAACTCTAGAGATTGACAGACCAAACATTCGGCCTTTCTCAGTGTGCTACTGCTGATCCTGACGGGCGTAAACGAGCTCTTCTAATTGGTGGAGGTATTGCCAACTTCACCGATGTGGCAGCTACTTTTAACGGTATCATCCGAGCCCTAAGAGAAAAGGTACTTTTTCTTAACAACATTTTGTGAACGAATAGTTGCTACTACATTTTGGCGAAGATGAGAGGAATGCATAACAATTGAATGAATGTTGACGATTGTGTCGATTTGTTTTGTATGCAACGAGCAGGAAACAAGGTTAAAAGCATCAAGAATGCATATATATGTAAGGAGAGGTGGACCAAATTACCAGACTGGTTTGGCTAAAATGCGAGCTCTAGGAGAGGAGCTCGGTATTCCTCTAGAGGTAACCAAACTACTTATGGAAAATTAGCAGCTGTGTGAATTTCTCAGAAACTCAGAAACCTTACTTATAAAGATTGATGATTGCAGGTGTATGGACCAGAAGCAACGATGACCGGAATATGCAAACGAGCCATCGACTGCATCATGTTGCCTGATACATAACCAACCTTGAGTTTAAGAAAGCAGAATACAAAATCTTGAGCTGGAGATTTGGTCTCTTTCTGCATGAGAAAATGAAAAAAAAAAACTCTGAAACTTTTTTCCTTGTTTGGTTGTGAATTTGAGAATGTGTTGCAAGTGTAATTGTAATTTGTAAGCAAACGTTCAAAATCCTTATGTACAATAAGATTTCAAAAGTGAATGAGCAACACTCAACTATACACACCAATCTATTATACTGATATGAGTTTAAAGACAAATCCATTTCCATATACAAACATGTGTGAATCTATATTATATATCAAATATATACCTCTCTATCATGTGTTCAATCATATGCAAAACCAGAAAAGAAAACAAAAGACTCCCAAAAACAAGAACAAGAAAAATGCAGAAGAAGCGACAACTTTCAAATAACAGAGTAGCAAATATCTCTGTTTTCTAGTGGTAATCTGATTATTATACTCTCTTGCTCGGTGTTCTTGAAACCGGTGTGCTTCTATCGGTATCCGAGTTCTCCTCTTGCGATCTGCGCCTTCTCCGCTCCTGTAAGTTGAATTCTTGCTCATGTTTCTACAAATCTTGAATACTTCTATGTTTCATAAACAAAAGGCTTTAAAAGCAACACTAACCTCTCTTGGTATGGGATATTCCTCGGACTCGAGCATACGCACAACTTGGCTCATTTTAGGCCGTTTTTCAGAATCAGGATCAATGCATCTAAGTGCTGTAAGGAGTACACGTTTCAATGCTCTAGTCGTTGGTTTAACTGCCATGTTTGGATCTATTACTTCTTCCAATCTCTTAGATCCGACCATCATCTTTAACCACTCAACTAGATTCACCTGCAAAAGAATGTTGAATGAGTCTCAAAACTCATCAAATGATCAAACCATTAATCTCTCAATAGTCTATATACCTCGTTAGTAGGACGCGCATAATCCACAGGATCTCTTCCGGTTATTGCTTCTAGGACCAATACACCAAAGCTATATACATCACTCTTTTCATTCAGAAGTCCGGTATTCGCATATTCTGGAGCAACATACCTGCAATACTCAAAACAAAAACATGCCTTAGCTACTTGTTTTACTTACATTTTCTTCTTATTTTCTGAAACAAAGTTGCTTTATTACCCAAATGTTCCCATAACTCGAGTTGTTACATGGCTTTTTCCATCTCCAAGTAACTTGGCAAGGCCGAAATCAGAAACCTTTGCGTTGAATCTATCATCGATCAATATATTGCTTGACTTGATGTCTCTGTGAACTACTTTTGGCTCGATTGCTTCGTGTAGATACGCAAGACTGCACAAGAAAGAAAACCATTACTCTCAAGTTGAAAAGTAAAGAAAAAGGAAATGAACGTTATGCTTACGCCTTGGATGTGCAAATGAGAATTTTCATTCTAGCTTCCCAAGTTAAGTATCCGTGCTGTCTCATTGCTCCGTGAAGCCATTCTTCGAGGTTCCCATTGTTCATATACTCATAAACCAATATCCTAATATAGCAATAAACTCACAACATTTAGTTTCTTTTTCTCTCTAAAAAAGCTAAAAGATTCAATGTTTATACCTGTGTGTGCCTTCAATGCAGTATCCTAGAAGACGTACCAAGTTCTTGTGACGTACATGACCAATAGCATCAACCTCTACTCTAAACTCTTTCTCAGCTTGTCCCCTACAAAATCAGAAACAAGCAAAATTCAAGAATAATGGAAAAATCACAAGACATAACTTTTCTCTAAGACCATAACTCACAATTGGTTCATGATCTTTTTCACGGCGACATGAGTCCCGTTGCTCAACTCTCCTCGGTACACAACTCCATATCCTCCTTCACCAATCACATTTTCCTTTGAGAATCTGTTTGTTGCTATTTCAAGATCTCTCAGAGTAAACCAATGACCCCAACCAAGGTGTGACTCAGGTAAACCGGAAAGAGGCGATGGTGTTGCCATATCATAAAGTGATGATGAAGACCGGTTTGCAACACATATAGAACCTTCTTCCCCTGAGCCAGACCGGCTACTACTTACACCGTTCTTTCTCTTCTTCTCAATATCCAAATTAAGCAAGAATTTGTCAGATTCATTACTGTTTTTCTCCTGATGATCAAAGCTTGTGACATGCTCCATTCTGACTTCCTTGATCTCTTTCGATACCGGTGGAGTTTGGATGACGGGAAGACTTAAGGATTTGGATCTTCTTGATTTCTTTTTCCAAATGAGATAAAATGCAAGAACAGAAAGTATGGCTACGATGAAAACCGCAATGGTGATAACGGTTTCTTGCCAGATCTTACGTCCAGACATTGTTCCCTTCCTAACCTGCTTTGATTCAAGACCATCAAAGTTTAGAGAGTAAGCTTTGATCCAATCATACCAGAGAAAGATATAGAAAGTAAATTATAGAAAGGAACTACATGAAAATTGTGGTGGCATTGATGATGAAGAAACTCCAAGTTGATTAAAGTGGTCCCATATTATTACAAAAAGGACCACTAATGAGCTAAAAACCCAAAGAAGGCAAGAATGTAACAAAATGCTGCAATCATTTCATATTCATGATCTAATAAAAAGATGCATAAGACAAGCAATGATGGTAGATAATACAGAGAATAGAGACAGAACAAGTACAAAAGTAGATGAAGAATTTAATGATTATTACCTCTATTAGAATGACTCCTTAGTAAGAGAGACTCTTCAAAGAAAAATTGACAAGGCCTTTTAGATGAAACTGAGGAAAAACAGAGTTTTTTTTTGTTCTCAAGGATGTTGTTACTTTTGATGTGAAGAAGAAGAACAATGAATCAATAAAAAGTCAAAACAAACAAAAGAAAAAGAGATAACTTTAAAACTTGGGTAGTGAAATCTGGTGAAATGGAATAAGAGAAAGAAGAAGAAATGGAGTTATCAAGTGTTAGGTGTTGAAATTTTTAGGTTTTCTCTTCATTTTTATTGTTTGCTAAAGTGTTCTTTAATTCATTGGTGAAACAATGAGAGAGAGAGAGAGAGAGATAGAGAAAGGAGCTTGCATTGCAAACTACATTACATGTAGCATCATAAAGTATTGTTCTTGATTTGAGTTAAAACATTAAAGGTGGTTTTAGCAAAAAAAAACATTAAAGGTCTAATACATATGAACTAATTGATTGGTTTTTTTGTTCATATGTTAAATTGTAAGTTTGTAATTGTTTTGGATTGTAAAACTGTTGACGTAACATTTTCTTGGTTTCATCTCAATCCATACATAACCACAAAAATGTTTCAAAAGTTTCCGAATAAATTAGTTTATGCTATTCATAATAAAAAAAGTGTGTATTATGGCAAATTAATCTACACAATTCACAGAGTACTGTATACCATTATGTAACAGTTTAGTATAGATATTATAACACGAACCAGAGCATAAAATTGGATCCAAATTTTAAAGAGTATACAAATTTTTGTAAGCTTTTTCTTTCAATATAATATACAATAACCGAAACAGAGAGACGTGGTTTGGTTATAGTCTTCTAGAATAGCTTTGAGTTGATAAGCAATTACGAAACAGGTTGCTTAATCTTTGTTCATCGTCGTATTCTTCTTGAAAGAGAAACTCCAACAAATTCAAAGCCTTCATGTGCAACATTCCACTTTAATCGTATTATTCATTTTCAAACCTGGTTTAGTTAGAAACCCCGTTTGATTATCCCGTTATAGACTTGTTTAAAATTAGATTATCTCTTGCATATAAAACACAAGTTAAATTAATAAAAAAAAGAAATATAAAAAGTTAGAAAGACTCTCATGACACATGTTTTTTTATTATTGGTATAATTTCTTTTTAATATTAAAGTTTAATTAAATAATTAAATTATAATAAAAATATTAATATTTAATAAACTATAGTCTTGTGTTCAGAGATTTATTCATGAATTTATCTAACAAGCTTAAGGTTTTTCCACTCTTCCACTCAGTTGCTATATATCTCTCGGTCCCTTATGACGCAATCTACTAAACTTTTTAAGTGATGTGTGAATTTGCTTCTTACATAAAATTCTCATTTTGTTAATAAAACATAGGATATGTTCGTTTGCTCATTTGACATTTTCATTCAAATAGTTCATTCACATGATCAGTTTTAGTTTTAGTCAAATAATTTTGAAAAATTAAGACCAATTTTATAAATTCATTTAAATGAGTTGTGTGGATGTTGTTCATTTTTTGTACTATACAAATTCTTATATTTATCCAAATGGTGCATATAAATAGACAAACGAACATCCACTATTTTACCTTGTACAATTTGGTACATAAGCCCAATTAACTCATATTGCAAGAAAATTATTAGAGTTTGAGAGATACTGCTAGAATAGAATTATTATCGGATGCCTCTATCCTAATCAAGACATGTGAACCACATTGTTTTTACTAAAAAAATCATTATATTGAGCTCCGGTGAACCGCCACCATGACGCATTATCCTTCCTCAAATCTTTTTTCCAAGTATGTGCCCTAATGCTCTTCTTGGTGATTGACGAGCCCTTGAAATCCAAAACCGAGTATCTATGTACCTCTTATGTGTTTCTATGCGTATATACATGTATTAGTTCTTCTCCGCATCTGCCGTCAAAAACATGATTATGGTTTAGCCGACGAATGTCTTGCCACCGGCGTAGGGCTTCTCCTCTCCATGAGCAAAGACAAGCTCTATCAAATCATAGCATTCTTCCTATCGGCTTTTCTTTTGACTTGACTGAGAAACTTCTAAGTTCTTCCTCCTCTTCCCCGCCGGTAGACGGAGATCGACGAATGTAAATTTTAACGGTGGCGATTTTCCCTTTTTTAAAAAGTCAAATCCTTTTCCCATTTCATGAATTTTCGTTTTTGTTTTTACTTTAAAAAAAAATCATTGTAATTGATCTCAATATCAGAAATTAACACAAATATTTTCATTTTCGTTTTGTTTTATCAACCAATGTTTTAAAATGCTTATAATTGGGATAATTGAACTAAATCTGTCTCATCCATGTAAATTTGAGTTATTAATTAGTAGAAATAGGGTGCTTGATGAGCATAGTATGATGTTACAATATGAGCATGTTACCAATGAGGCTCAGGTGAAAACGCGTACTATCGGACTGACACTAAATAAAGAGACACATTCTATGTTGGAAATTCCAAAGCTTGAGTTAGAAGTTACTTGGAAAAAGGAATTATCTCTTTAGAAAGTTGTTTAAAAAGTTGTTTAAAGAGATATACACAAATAAGTTATAGATAAGGATTAGAATGTTCTAGATAAGTTTTTGTGTTGTAATCCACATAGAATTAGGAGTTGCTAAATTCTATATAAAGAGACCTATGGAGAGATGTTCCATAAGACTCAAGAAAGAGATTTAGTTTTGAGAGAGTTTCTAAATCAATAAAGAAAAGTTGTTATTTAGAGTTCTTTGAGTTTAGTTTTATTGTTTTCTTTATTTGGTATCAGAGAGCCTTACGATCATGGGACAACACAAAGATCATAAGCACAGAAAGTCATCACCAAGATGGGAGATGACCTAGTTACAAATCCACCACGTCCAAAAGACTTTGGAGCTCCATCAATCCATTGTCCCATGTTGACATCAACAAACTATACTGTTTGGGCGATGCGAATGAAGATAACTCTTTGAGTTAGTGATGTATGGGACACAATAGACCCTGGAGCAAGCGATCCAAAGAAGAACATCATAGCAACAGCATTACTATATCAATCAATCCCCGAGGCCCTAATTTTGCAAGTTGGAGAGAAAACTACGGCAAAGAACCTTTGGGAAGCCATCAAAACACGACACCAAGGAGCACAACAGGTGAAAGAAGCTAGGCTTCAAACGTTGATGGCTGAGCTAGATAGGTTAAAGATGGGTGATAAAGACACGGTGGATGAGTTTGCAGGGAAGATCTCTGGAATAGCGTCACAATCAGCAGCACTAGGAGAAACCATTGAAGAATCTAAATTGGTGAAGAAGTTCTTAACAGGGCTCCCAAGAGATAAGTTCATTCAAATTGTCGCATCCTTTGAGCAAGTCCTAGACCTAAACATAACTGGATTTGAAGACATAGTTGGGAGGCTTAAAGCATATGAAGAATGGATAGGGGAGACAAAGCCACCAGAAGATCAAGGTAAACTCATGTTTGGAGAAGCAAACAATAATCGTGGGAATTTCGATAGCTCACAAGGAGGAGCTAGAGGTGGTTATAGCAGAGGAGGCTATGGCAGAGGGAGCTATAGTAGAGGAAGCTTTGGTAGAGGCAGGGGCCGAGGAAGATTCGGTGGCCGAACTCAAGGAGGAGGAAATTCAGACCATGAGCAACATCAAAAGAAAGATCGATCTAAAGTAATTTGTTGGAGGTGTGACAAGCCTGGTCACTTTGCGTCAATATGTCCTGAAAAACCGAAAAGACATCAAGAATCAAACCTACACGAAACACAAGAAGCTGATGGTCTTTTTGTTCACGAGGTGGTATTCTTGAATGAAGACAAAGTGTTTCCAAAGAACTACGAAAACAACAAAGACGATACGAGTGTTTGGTATTTAGACAACGGAGCAAGTAATCACATGACAGGTAACAAAGATTTTTTCTCAAGTTTGGATGAAAAAATCAGTGGAAAAGTCAGGTTTGGTGACGGCTCACATGTTAATATCATTGGAAAAGGATCCATTGTTTTTGTGGGCAAGACCGGTGAAAAACGAGCACTCACAGATATTTACTACATACCCGAGTTGAAACATAATATTATTAGTCTTGGACAAGCTACTGAATATGGGTGTGAAGTACACATGAAAGGAAATGTCTTGACTCTAAGAGACCCTCTCAGTAAGTTGTTGGTAAAAGTTACCCGATCACCAAACCGTCTTTATAAGACACCGATGGAGATTAGCTATTTAAAGTGTCTGCAAGTACAAGATGATGATACATGGACTTGGCATGCTCGATTGGGGCATATTAGTGTTGACGTGATGAACAATATGGTCAAGAAGGAGATGGTAATAGGAATGCCTAAGTCTCTACACGAGAAGGATGTTTGTCATGTGTGTTTGACAGGGAAACAAACCAGAAAATCGTTTCTGATCAAAGCCACATTCCGAGCATCACGAGCATTGGAGCTAATTCACGGAGATCTATGCGGACCAATATCACAACCAACACCAGCTAAGAAGAGATATGTCTTTGTACTAATTGATGATTTTTCTAGGTACATGTGGACTATGTTGTTAGAGGAGAAAAGTGAAGCATTCGATCGATTCAAAAGGTTTAAAGAGTTTGTGGAGAAACAAACTGGTCTAGCTGTGAAAACCTTACGTACTGATCGAGGAGGAGAGTTCACTTCAACTGAATTTAATCGCTTCTGTGAAGATAATGGGATCCCAAGACAGTTAACCGCACCATATACGCCTCAACAGAATGGTGTCGTTGAAAGGAGAAATCGGACTTTGATGGAGATGACAAGGAGCGTGCTCAAAGCAATGAAGATTCCGAACGATATGTGGGGAGAAGTTGTACGTCATTCAACATATCTCATCAATAGGATTTTGAAAGGAGAAATCAATGCAACAAAGTATAGAAGGGCAATAGGCTGTTTGAGGTATCTTGTTCATACAAGACCGGACTTAGCATTCTCTGTGGGTGTTCTAAGTCGTTACATGCAGTGTCCAAGGGAGTCACATGGCCAAGCTATCAAGCATATCCTAAGGTATGTAAAAGGAACAACAAACATGGGATTGTTTTTCAAGAAGGACGGACCAAGAGAGATTCTTGGCTATAGTGACAGCAGCCACAATATCGACGTTGATGATGGAAGAAGCACTTCGGGACACATGTTTTGCATGGGAGCATCACCAATCAGTTGGACATCGCAAAAACAGCCAACGGTTGCTCTCTCTTCGTGTGAAGTTGAATTCATGGCAGTCACTGAAGCAGCAAAACAAGCTATATGGCTTAAAGAGTTGTTGAAGGAAATACAAAATTTGGATGAGAAGATCGTACTAAGAGTCGACAACAAGTCAGCCATTGCCTTAACCAAAAACCCAGTGTTTCATGGAAGGAGTAAGCACATTCTCAAGAAGTATCACTTCATTCGTGAATGCGTAGAGAATGAACAGATAGAAGTGGAGTATGTACCAGGAACGGAACAGAAGGCGGACATACTCACCAAGCCATTAGGAAGAATTAAGTTTAAAGAAATGAGGAGCTTAATTGGAGTTCAAGAAGTTAAGTCACCCGAAACTCAAGTTGGAATTACGGGGGTGAATGTTGGAAATTCCAAAGCTTGAGTTAGAAGTTACTTGGAAAAAGGAATTATCTCTTTAGAAAGTTGTTTAAAAAGTTGTTTAAAGAGATATAGACAAATAAGTTCTAGATAAGGATTAGAATGTTCTAGATAAGTTTTTGTGTTGTAATCCACATAGAATTAGGAGTTGCTAAATTCTATATAAAGGGACCTATGGAGAGATGTTCCATAAGACTCAAGAAAGAGATTTAGTTTTGAGAGAGTTTCTAAATCAATAAAGAAAAGTTGTTCTTTGAGTTTAGTTTTATTGTTTTCTTTATTCTACATAGAATTTTGTAAGTAACCCATAACCAAGACATTTGAACCACACTCTACTATTAATTATTAGCTTATTAGAATTCTGGTTTAAAATTATGCGGTGATCGTATATGTTTGTGTCTTTCAAGCGTCAGTTCCAAAAAATAACCGTTTTGTCTCTCATTGGTAAAATTTTGTTCGGCGATGTTGCTATAAAAAAGCATATGCCGGTTCTCCGAAACATATTTGATTGAAAAGTGGACATAGCAATAAATAATTTGATATATGATGTATATAAAAATATTTGCAGGTGTTCGGATGATATAAAAATCTGTATTTATCAGTTTTTTTATAAATTATGTACAAATTTTGAAAGATTAATGAAATATGAGATGTTAAAAAAAAAACATAATGTAGATGTATATACTTATTACTAGGCTTATGCCAATGTTTTTAAAACCGGACCGGACCGGACCGGCGGTTGAACCGGGTTCAACCGCGAACCGGTCACATGTCCGGTTCGGGTCAATATTAAAACCCAAGTGTAGTTGAACCGGCATCGAACCGGGTTGGACCGGCAAAAAACCGGGAACCGGCGAACCGGTTGACCCGGATCAAACCGGGTTCAACTGTTTTCTAATTAAAAAAAAAAAAATTATTTCATTTTTCTTTAATTAATATGTTTATCAAATTAAAATTAGAAAAATAAGGTTTATAGATAATGAGATAGTAATAAAGGTTTAATATTTTCTCTAATATAATCATATTCAGTGGGAAAAAAAACATTTTTCAAATAATTATAATCTTTTTAAAATTTTAAAACAAAAAAGATTAGTTATCTATTTAAGTATCATCATTTTATTATTTAGTTTTGCTATAGCTATTGAAATTTTTTTGTTTTTCTAAATATTTGTACTAAACTTAATATTTTGTTTGATATTTGGATAGTTATGCACAAACATATAAAGAACAAATTCTATATACTAATATTTTTAAAATATTATTGAACCCGGTTGAACCCCGGTTAGACCCGGTCGGACCATATTAACCCACGACCCAAAAAAATCTGGTTCGGTCGCCGGTCCGGTTTTAAAAACATTGGCTTATGCAGACGTACTACCAACTATGGGCTTTTCAAATAGATTTTAAGCCCAATTTAGAGTTTTGTAGTTTTAAATTTTAGACCAATGAGTTTTTCCCGCCTTCAAGGTCAGAAACTTTATTCAAATCGTCATATTTCCCTCTTTCTCTCTCTTGGTGACTGTTGCAATCGTCATTTGTGTTTCTTCTAACCTAAAATGGAACAGAGAGGTGAATCGATTGAGTTTCTACGCTTAATTCGTTCATGGGTTAATGAGAAGATTTGTAAAGGTTGGTTTTTTTTATGGCAGGTGATCTTTGGTCTGAGATGATTAAATCCGATGAAGAAGGCGGAGATAGAATCGGAAACATACCCAAGATTGAAGCTGTATATCAGAGAAGAAAGAAGCTGCAGATTTGTAGATTTTCGAAACCTTTCTTGGATTTGAAATGTGTATGTGTGGTTGATTTGGGTTCTGTATCTGAGAATCTTTTGTTTTGGAATGTGTAATTGAGAAATAGAGGTTGTTCGGTGAAAGAGGCTCGTGCTAGTTTGATTAATGGACAGAAGAGAGATAGCTGGACTCGTTCTCTTTCCACCAGGTGACTAGTTATAAGTTATAACACGAATCAGAGCATTTAAATTAGATTGGCTACAAATATTAAGGATTATAAATTTTTGCTAGCTTTTTCTTTCAACAAATATACAATATCCAAAACAGAGAGAGGTTATAGTCTTCTAGAAATAGCTTTGAGTTGATAAGCAATTACGAAACAGGTTGCTTAATCTTTGTTCATCGTCCTCGTCTTCTTGAAAGAGAAATTCCAACAAATTCAAAGCCTTCATGTGCAACATTCCATTTTAATCGTATTATTTTGTTTTCAAACCGGGGTTGGTTAGAAAACCGGTTTGTTTACTCCATTATAGATTTGTTTAAAATTAGATTATCCCTTACATATAATTTACAAGTTGGAGAGAGATTCCTAAAATCATTCTCAAATTAACAAGTCAGCATTTTACACATGTCTCATCCATGCACAAAGTTTATAGCAAATGATTAAATACATTGTAAACCGGTAGATTCTTTATCGGTTATCAAGTTAATTTATTTTGATTCTCTTCGAGCAAAATAGTTAATATTGCGAATTAAATTAACTGGACAACAACAAACTGACTAGGTCGAAATTAAAAGACTAGTTAAGAAATTCTAAAAGATTAGATAAAATAAAATAAAACAATAAATAAATCAATAGATCACGGCAAATATATCTCTCGTAACTTACAACTAGATTTCAGGAGATTTGTTAAACAAACTCACCTTTTGACGTGATCTTAGTTTTGGACTCATCAATCACCTATCTACTATATATATATTAGTATAGATTAGAAGAAGCCTAATGATCTGAATATCGAAAACACAAACTATCAAAAGAAAAAAAAAATGAAAACAATTCAATTGTCTTGTTCGATGTGGATGTTCTGGGAAAATTTGGAGAAGGAGAGACTGATGGGTTTACGTGTATTCACCCGTGGGATATGGTATGCATTGTTAATCTACTCCTGCTTTGGTTTGGTAACATATGGAAAGGAAGTTTTGTTTCCTCCTATCAGATTTGGTTTCTTGTTTTGTTACGTTGCGATGCTACTTAGATGTTTAGTTTTCGCAGACTACCCGGACTCGACTAGTCCAGAATTGAAAGATCTCAGATTATTAAGTTCCTTTATCATACTATGCATCATGTTTTTTGTTCCTTTCAATTACCCTACCTCGGATGTTTTTGGAACAACCTTTTCCTTCATTGCCGGAGTAATCTCAATTTATCAACTCTCCATGACGTTCGACATTGGACAAGCTCTTCTCCTTGTCGTTTTCGCATTTCTGAGCGGTGGAATTGCCACTGAATTTGCTTCTTTAGACTATCCCTTAGCTTCTGGTTTTGTTCCAATTTTTTTATTCCAATACGTTATGTACGTTTATAATATCGAGTTTCTAGTCGACGCAAGTGATTGACACTTTTGCTTATTTATGTTATATTTTGTTGAATCATAATAAAAGCCAGTTGAGTTGTTCTTATCTAATGTTTTTTAATTATGTTTTTTACTTTGTCATTGAGTTGGTTGCGTACTCAGCTTTCTTTCATGAACAACAACACTCATAGTAGCAAACATACTAAATAAGCATCAAGTCATACATAGAATTAAAGTTAAGTTTTATCACAATTTTCAGCCTTATCTATCCCTCGTCCCCTTCATCCATTTCCCAAGTAATTGTTTCCATTGTATGTTTTATGAAAAAGAAGACATAAAAACTGTTTCAGAAACAATGAACAATACTGAAACTAACACCAAACTAGAATGTATTTTAGAAGGAAAAGTCATATAGCAAAATTCAGAGAGCTTTGTGTTAATTTGAAGGAGTTGTAAGACAATTCGATTAAATTTGATGACACGTGTAATAATTTGAATAGCTTTGGTCACTCAAAATGGTGGGGTCAAGTAAATATACTACCCCGTTGTTAAAAAAGTGGGCTCCACTACCGCGATAGAATGAAGTATTGTGATTGGTTAAAGCGCCTCTCTGTTCCAAAATTTAGCAGAATTAATTTTGAGAGGATTATTGTTCCAAAAAATGAAAATATTAGGCTACAATAAAAATATTATATATGGTAATAGTAGACTAGTAAATAGAGCTGAAGAAAGAAAAAGTCACATGGTTTTCAAATGTTGGAAGAAGAAGTCAATTCATTCTTGTAAAGTTATGAATTTCTCTTCCAAATTGTAAATCTTCACTGAACGAAGTTGTTTCTCTCATTGAGGGTTAATCCAATGTAAGTTCAAACATTTGCTCAAATAAATTAATATGGGATTTTTGCCAACATACCCTCATTTGAAAAATGCTTTGTTAGAATACCCCTTTCTCTTTTTGTGCCAAAAATTTCCAACATTACCCTTTAATAAATCTGAATAATTCAAAATCAATGGTTTTAAGAATTTTTAAAAATATGAAAAATTTAAAAACGGTATATAGAAAGCATAAGTATACATGTTATAAAAATTTTCATAAAAAACAATGATAGAAAAAAAAAAAAAAAAACTTCTTCTACCATGCTCGAATCTGCCATCAGATTACGTGTTCTGCTTAATACTATACATCTACCAGTGGTAGAATTGAAGTTCTTCTAATTGTAATCCTTCTACCTAGAGTGGAATGCAGATTCTACTATTTCCACCATTTCTACGGAACTCAGAATACGATTTCTACCATTTACATTATCGTCTACCATGTGCAGAATATACATTCTACTTCTTTCATCTACCTCTTTGTCTATATTCTACGAAATGGTAGAAATTATTTTCTGCCAAAGTTAGTTTTAATTCTACAAATCTAGGATCTCATATAAAACAAAATGATACACTTTCCTTAATCAAATATTTAAAAATATTTGCTAAAAAAAAAATATTTCGTAGTATTAAATATTTTAAAAAATAATTTTATTTTCAATTTTGTTGCTAACGAAAATATTTTGTTATTCAATTTTTTTTTTCAAAAAAATTGCCTAAAAAAAAAAATTTGTAATCAAAATTTGATTAATATGACTAGAGTGAATTAGTTTTAGGGTACACGTGCATTACTTATAAATTAAATTTATATGTAATAAATAATTGGTTTTAGGTAATGTATTGCAACATGTATATTTGATTCAGATATCATACGTTGTCGTATTGCAACATGTATATTTGATTCAGATATCATAATATTAGATCTATTACGATATAATGTATATATTGATAGTTAACAAAATCTGTGAATATATTAAGTAAATAAATTGAAAAGGAAAGTGAATATATTAATTATTATTCTATTTCAAAATAATTTCGTCTGAAAAAATATTTTTTGAGAAAACATTTTGCAAATTTTTTTTTATTAATTTTTAAGGGTGAAATTGGATTTACAATTCATCAAAGCCTAATGGGACAAAAATATATATGGTAGAAGGTATTCTAACAAATCATTTTTCAAATCAAGGCAATTTAGCAAAAATCCCAATTAATATTGGGTTGATAATTTACAATTCAGAGAATCGAGCGCGTGTTTAACACGCGCGATGATTCTTTCCTAACCTCCATCGCCGAACTCTCTTTCTCCATTCTCCCCCGCTTGCCTCTCCGGTTTCGGCTTGACCGGATCTGCGAGAGGACTAACCTCCTGTTCTAATCTTTCTTCTTCGGCACTTGCTTTCACTGATCTATTCGTTCTTCTCTAAGTTTTGCGGTGAGTGGGTCTGAGGATCGTCGCGCGTGACGGCCGCGTCTCAGGGACTGGGCTCTCTCCATCGTTGATAGCCTCCTTGTCGACGGTGACCGCTAACTCCGGAGATCAGTTGAAGCCCTTCCCTTGCCTCACGTGTCTCGACCGGCGTAGATCTAGTTCATAGATCGTCCTCCTCCCTGGCGTCTCCGGTGGTTGAGCAAGATTCTTCCCTTCGTACAGCGGCGTCTAATGACCGGAAAATTTTCTCAACCCGTTGAGGTCTCGCCAACTTCCATTCGTTTGATTGGAAGCTCCATCGCGGCTCGATCTTCTTCTCCGGCAGTCTGGGTTTCTCTCCATTGGACTAGTCCCTCGAGATTTGTTGTGGTCCAGATGCGAGCTATCTTTGTCCCTGCCTGAAGTTCGATGTAGTCCCCTTGTGTTTTGCGATGAAGAGATGCCCAAGACCAATTAGAGTATGCCTCTCTGCTTTGGTGGTTTGGCTTCGTTTCGTCTCTGCTCTCTTGGTACCTCGATCTCTTTTCGCTCATTTGGGTCTTAGCTTAGGGTTAGTTTGATTGGTTTCTGTTCTGGGGTTCTTCTGTAATAAGTAGGCTTGATGAAAGGATTGATTCTCGAGTTGTCTTTGGTTGTGGACAGCAACAAATATTTGTAGTGATCGGTTCTTATGGCTTCTTGAGCGTGAGAGCTTGTCACAGTGATCCTTCGTGAACATCTCCGATCTTTATGGTGATGTATTGGTTGCTTTGGTACAGCCTCCGGTGGTGGCTATTTTGCTGATTCCATTGTGATACATTACCGTATTCTAGTACATTTGTGTGGTTTCTGGGCCTGGTGAGTGTTCGTGTCTTGCAGCTCTAGTTGGATCGATTCGTTAGTGACTAATCCAACTCTAACGTAAATTATAGACCCAATTACACAATCTTTTGAAATAGATTTCAAATCCTAGAACCAATCAATACAATAATAATAAAATGGGTCTCTCCAGCGTTGCCACATCAGCCAATTCCTTCTACAAAAAACTGACACATCAGCGTTTCTATTTGCCAACCAAAACATTTCGTTAATACACCTCAGCTTTATTTTTTTACACGTCAGCTGCGTCCGTCAATGGTATCTTATATCTGCTTCGTCTTCCACGCTTGATTTTAACCAATGTTTTTAAAACCGGACCGGACCGGCGGTTGAACCGGGTTCAACCGCGAACCGGTCACATGTCCGGTTCGGGTCAATATTAAAACCCAAGTGTAGTTGAACCGGCATCGAACCGGGTCGGACCGGCAAAAAACCGGGAACCGGCGAACCGGGTTCAACTGTTTTCTAATTAAAAAAAAAAAATTATTTCATTTTTCTTTAATTAATATGTTTATCAAAATTAAAATTAGAAAAATAAGGTTTATAGATAATGAGATAGTAATAAAGGTTTAACATTTTTTCTAATATAATCATATTCAGTGAAAAAAAAAAATTCAAATAATTATAATCTTTTTAAAATTTTAAGACAAAAAAGATTAGTTATCTATTTAAGTATCATCATTTTATTATTTAGTTTTGCTATAACTATTGAAATTCTTTTGTTTTTCTAAATATTTGTACTAAACTTAATATTTTGTTTGATATTTGGATAGTTATGCACATACATATAAAGAATAAATTCTATATACTAATATTTTCAAAATATTATTAAACCCGGTTGAACCCCGGTTAGACCCGGTCGGACCATATTAACCCACGACCCAAAAAAAATCCGGTTCGGTCGCCGGTCCGGTTTTAAAAACATTGATTTTAACCCCCTTCGACGTTTCGCTTCCGATCGTCTACCTACAAATAATCTCCTAAGAATCGCAATCATGATTACGATTTCCATCCATACATGGCCGATGCATCATCCAAAAAATATTTAAGGCTTTTTATTGGTGGTTTTGTTTTGGTGATTGAACATATATGGAGATCATGTGCTTGAAGCTCTGAACGATTCAGACTCATTATGCAACTGCAATTTGAAAGGGATCTCAATCGCCGCAAATTATGGGAAGGTAGCAAACTTCGGTGATAAACCCTTTTCCATATTCTCCTATTTAGCGGTTTTGATTCCTTGGATTTAATCTAAATTTCAAGTATATGAGAAAGAGAGATAAAGAAATTCATTCCCTTGCTTTTTATATGCTATATATCAGAATCTTTTGTTGTTCTTTCATCCAGTAATCTTTAATTGGAGGGGAAAAAAAGGTTTGTTTTGTTGGTTGTGGATGGTCAAGAGAAAGAGAGATGTTTCTCTGCGATCAAAGGTATAAATCATTTCTTTTTGTTTCTTTGATCACCACAAAAATCCGAGAAGATTTGAGAAAAAACAATAAACTTCGAGATTTCTGTGGTCAATTAATGGATTAGTCATGACTCATGAATGAATATATTGATTTCGCTTGGACATTCCATTGTTCGTCTTGATTTTTTTTTTTGTCTTTTTGGGTTTTCTCAAGTGGTTTGTTGTAAATGATTTGCTGCTAATTGGAAAATGAATTGACCGAAGGGCATGTTGGTGAACTTTGTATCCCAACTAACGAACTTTTTTTTTTCTCTCCCTTCTTTCAAACTTTTTATTAATCGTTTTTGCAGCATAATGTGATACAAACCCATAGAACATGTTTAAGTGGCATCTATAGAATACAAAACGAATGACAAAGCTCGGCAAGTTCAAATACAAAAGCTTGGCTAATTCAACGTTTGAGATACCATGAAGAAAATTCATATACAAACAAATGACTATGTGTGTTTGTGTGTGATATGCAGGCTAATTCAGCGTTTGAGATGCACCTAAGTAATGAATGCAAGCTTAAGTTACTGGAGTTCAAAGCACATAAGACGTATAGGTTCATCGTCGTCAAGATTGATGACAAAGCTCGGCAAACAGAAGCTTGGGAATCTAGAAAAAAAGTATGACGATTTAGCCAACTCTATCCAACATCGATATGCAGCCTATGCTTTTGATCTCACCATCCAGGATAGTTGTCAGAAGAGCAAGATGTTATTCATCATTGGTAACACATCGTCCATCTCTCTACTTTGTTTTTCCCAAGATATAAAGTTATCCTCTACATTGATGAACTTTTATTCGTCAGGATAAGATGATACTATATGCAAGCACTAAAGACAGGTCCAAGAGAGAATTAGATGGAATTCAAGTCAGTGAACCAAGAGATATGGGTTCACAAATGCTCGAGTTTATCCTTGGTTTCCAAAAGTAAGTATCTTTAGTTTTAATCATATGTCCAAATATCACATTGTTTTATATGTACAACACTAGATTTCAATCTATAGAAAATAAGCTCAGTATGTATTTAGCGTCATTTTTTCCTCTTTGATGATTGTTTGTACCCATTTTCATTTTTGATAATAATATGCATCGCTTAGCATAGATGTTCAAGTTTTTTTGCTAAGCAAATGTTCATATTTCCACAATTCTCTATCTCTATTCCCAATAATGAAATCATTTCCTCAATAGGAATACATAGAGGTTATTTGTTGGTTCATTTGTTTCATCTCTCTTATTTGGTTGGAATTCAAGTAAGTGAACCAATGAGGAAGAACCAAACTCAGACACCAAAAAGAAATCAAAGATATAAGAAACCATGAGGTAAAACAAAAAAGACAAACTCCTAAAAAAATAATCACCAGTTGTTCAAGCAGAGAGAGAATACAAATAATGTGATCACACTGCTCATTAATAATACTCCTTGCCAAAACTTATGACTAATTAAAAATTAGCAGGAATTCAATTAGATTAGCTTAAATACGGTAATTATATTGGCCAAATCTAAACCTACGAATTCCAAAAATCTTGGCCAAATCCAAAGGAAGTTTTCCTGTAAGTTCATCACAAGAAAATTAGGGAAAAATGTTTTT
This sequence comes from Arabis alpina, assembly GCA_900128785.1. NCBI lineage: Eukaryota > Viridiplantae > Streptophyta > Magnoliopsida > Brassicales > Brassicaceae > Arabis > Arabis alpina. Next base: position 5,756,616 of record LT669788.1, read on the forward strand.
TTGGACCCAGACTATCGGTATTGTGCCATTTTACACCTCATCTTTTAGCTATGACTAATTTAGACCTGAACACAACAAAAATTCAAATTTAGAACCTGAACTAACAACTTATGTGCTAAATTGTACCTTGACTTGTAAACCGTTAGTCAACATTGACGGATTGCTGACTAGGATAACGAGAGCCGACATGTGGCTTCGTTACTCAATTTTGTAGCCCCAAAACGACGTAGTTTTGGATTAGGGAGAAAACAATGTTTTTAAAACCGGACCAGCGACCGAACCGGACAAACCTTTGGGTCATGGGTCAATGTGGTTCGACCGGGTCGAACCAGGTTTAATAGTTTAAAAAATAATAATAATATAAATAGTTTTTTTATAACTATAATACCCAAATATATAATAATATCTTTAAATAAACATATTTGTAAAAATTAGTCATGAAGAAAATCATTTGAATAACAAAAAAATTATTTACAAACAAAGATTAGTGACAAATAATTAAGTTTATATGTAAAAAAAAATTAAAAACATTAAATCATAACAAAAATTAACTAAATTTAAAACTAGTATTTGTTTTTAGGGTTTTTAATGAAAAAACCCCTCAAGTATAGTTTGATCCATTTTAAACCCCTCAAGTATAAGATTAATGATAAAACCCCTCATGTATTAGTCTGTTAATAAATAATCCCCTCCATCTACACTGACGTTCAAACTTTAAACTACCTGACATTAAATTATAATTCTACGTTTTGGCTCTAAAAATGGACACGCAATAAACCCTAAATGGCATATGTCAATTAAGAGAGATTAAGAAAGATTTGGTTGTTCAGATTAAAACCAAAATCGAGCAAACTGCTCGTCTTTAGCTTGCAAGATGACGAGGTAATATTTTATTCATGTTTACGCTTTTTTTTCTAAACTAAACTTAAATTGAATTTTACACAATGTTATTGTTTTGAGAATTTCATGTTGCAACTCAAGTGCTATCATATTTTGATTTTTTTCTTCTCTCTAAAACTGTAACCAAAGCAGCATATCTTGTCTCTGAAACTAAAATTTTCTACAGGGCTCAACACAATTGTTAATGGTCTAATACTTCCAAAGTATTCTAGAACTTAATTCCATTGATGGGAAGAACTCTTGAATTTGGGATTTTGCGCAAACATCATGTCGGTTTTTTAGAGATAAAACGTAGAATTATATTTTAATGTTAGGTAGTTCAAGATTTTAACGTGTGTGTAGACGGAGGGGATTATTCATTAACAGACTAATACATGAGGGGTTTTATCATTAATCTTATACTTGAGGGGTTTAAAATGGATCAAACTATACTTGAGGGGTTTTTTCATTAAAAACCCTTGTTTTTATAGATTTTTAATTATAAAAAAATTAAATATGAAAAATATAAAAAAAAACTTAAACCCGGGTTGACCCAACCCGGGTAGCTGGTCGGTTCACGGTTGAACCCGGTCCGACCTCCGGTCCGGTCCGGTTTTCAAAACATTGGGAGAAAATAAAATTGAAAAAATCTTAAATCAATTTTACTTTTCTTATTTTTTTTCTTTTTCTTTTGGGGTAAAATCTTCTTGTTCTTCTTCTTCGTTGAGAAACAAAGATACAGAGAGAAGGTGAACCACGATTAATTTAATAATGCTCCTTCATGAATAGAAAACTAATTAGATTCACACCATAAAGATCCAAGTACTCATAGGCTTGAAGATGGATTTAAATACATTGCCTTTCCCTTGGATACTCGCAGATAGACAAAATTAAAATTGAAAGTTTATATTTGCTCATGTGCAAGAGTTTGAGTTATGAATTCTAATATGTATATCAACGCAGAGAAAATGATGCTTTAGAAGTTGAGGACCCTTGGAGGTAAGGAATTCACTGCTTCTTCTCTTCGAATTCCTCTCGATCGATCCAAATCCGTGTTCGTAGCTCATCATTTCCCAGATCTGTTATGTTTCTTCCGATTTCGTTGATGAATAATCGTGATTCGCTTGTTTGTAATGTTGGATCTGTACCTGTGTACTCAATTTTGTTTCTAGATGTCGATGGTTCTTCGTAGTTAAATCTTGATTCGATTGAGATTTGAGGATACGAATGAAATCCATCCTTACAAGAGAACACTTATTCGAACAATCAATAGCAAAATCATTTTTATTTTACTTTGAGACAAACAATACTATTTGATTTAGGGTTTTTCCAATTTTATTTTCTCCCAAATCTAAAATGACGTCATTTCAATTAAAACTCAAAAACTACGTCGTTTTTGGAGCTACAAAATTGAGTAACGAAGCCACGTGTCGGCTCTCGTTATCCTAGTCAGCAATCCGTCAATGTTGACTAACAGTCTACAAGTCAAGATACAATTTAGCACATAAATTGTTAGTTCAAGTTCTAAATTTGAATTTTTGTTGTATTCAGGTCTAAATTGGTCATAGCTAAAAGATGAGGTGTAAAATGGTACGATGACAATAGTCTGGGTCTAGAAAAACCTTTTTCTCCAAGAAAATTATGTACTCTTTAACAAAACAAAAAACAAAAAAAGAGAAAAATTTGTACCCCAATATATCTTAAACCAAACTTAACTATGGCCAAATCAAACCAAAAAATATATTTAAAAGAAGTTGTAATCTATTCAAATGAAACCAAGAAACTAACTCATCATTTACTTTTAACTTTACAATATAAGCGGTAAGTGTTGTTTTCAATTATAATGCACTACGATTTTACAAAAATGTATACACGACAACTATAGGCTTATTCTTTCTTGAAAAATGGCAAATGATAATGTGTCATTAAATCAAGGACAATAAACAAAAAACACAAACAAGAAAAAGAAAACCATTAAATGGTTTGACTAGCAATTTTTTCACTCGACATAATTATAATTTATGCTAATTAAGCTAATCAAATGATAGAATAAGTGAAATATAGAGCAGATACAATTGCTTAGAGTAAAGAACAGAGGAGAGTGGAGTGCTCACGAATGAGTCCATAGAGAGAGCAGAGTTGCGGTGAGGAAAAGAGAAAAAGTCGAGACGGCAATGAAGATTGGTTTCACAGAAACGAAATCATTTATTGTTTTACCTTAATCCTTTTACACTTCTCTTCTACTTTCTTTGGAGAAGACAAGATTTGATTATCTTCTTTCCTTTATAATTGATTCTCTTTTCCCATTTTTGTGGGCGATTGAATTCTTTTCTTTGCTATTTCGTTGTATTGAAATTACGAAATCATTTGTAATTAACGGAGCCTGAAATTAAATGTCTGCCAAAATTATTGAATTTTTTTTATATACCACAAGTAAAAAATGATAAATAGTGGTAGTACAATGGTTAACAGTTACCATGTTTTAGGTGCGAACTAACTTGAATCATCCAAACATTAATATAAAACTTGTAAATTGTAAACATTAATCAACGTAATTCTCAAAAGGTTTTGAGATTATGAGAACTGAAATAATGATAATAAGCTTTCACATGATAAGCTGACTACGCAAGCGTTTCATTAGAGGTGGGGTTAGGAAAAGGTGTGAATTATGAAAAACATGTACTTGATCGTCATATGAAAAAGGCATGTTAACTCTTTTTTTTACACTCTTAGTCTGTATTTTGTTTAAAACCATAATTTTTTCCCAGCATTTCCCATCACTGTTTAACACCAACAATATCAAAAATCTGTACCACGTCCACGTAAAACATTTTCATTTTTTTAATCAAAGTATTCAAGTTCAGTTCATTAAAACATCACGTTATATTAACAAAAAGTTATGAAAAGATCCGCGGCGTAGCGCGGGTTTTCACCTAATAACATTAAATTTTGTTATAATTTCCAAATTCATTAAAATTTATAAACCAAAAACCATTTTAATTAGTTATTGAGACTCGTTTAAAATTACATTACGTAGTAGGCCTGAGCATTCGGGTATTCGGGTCGGGTCCAGGTTCGGGTCCTAATGGGTACAGGTTCATTCGGGTATACTAAAAACATACCCATACAGGTTCCTGTAAGACACAGGTTCGGGTCCAGATTCGGGTCCAGGTTCGGGTACAGGTTCCAACTTATTAAACCATTTAAATATCCAAATTTTAAAGTTTCTTCTAGATATAGGTTCGAGTCTAGGTTTTGTGATGTATTTATACTCAAAATCTAAACAAAAACCTGTAACTTGAACCTGTAAAATGCATTTGAAACACAAACAAACCAACAAGACAACAATCATAAAGTATGAACTAATTTAAGAATACAATTATCAACCGAAGTTTGTCAATGTATAAAACTATATCAATGTAACCAAAGCAATTAGACAAACGAATAAGAGTAAATGACGAATCACAAATCGAAACAGATCATTTAGATAGACGAACAACGGAACAAGAATCAATGACGAATCACGAATCAATCGAAGCAAGATTAGAAAGAGAATGATGATAACTGTAGATCAAACTCAAGATGCCTATGATAAAAGAGACGAGTGTGGTCGAGCTCGAGAAGGATTTGCAAAAATCGAGCTTGAAATTTTAGGGATTCCATTCCTTTGAGGAATCGATGTTTTGGTGTTGGTATTGGTATTGGAAAGTCGAACCCGTAACAACAAATAAAAGTAAAACATTTAACTCATTTGTAAAGGTTCTTTTTATCAGTATTATGACAATATTATAAAAAAGATTATAGAAAACAATATCAATAATATCTGTTTTATCATAATCTTCGGTAGATTTGACCTACTAGGCTTAGGCATACATGTTCAAGTTCGGGTACAGGTTCGGGTACATGTTCAAATTCGGGTACTAAAAACATACCCATACAGGTTCTCTAAAATTTCGGGTCGGGTCCAAGTTCGGGTCTTACAGGTTCGGGTCCAGGTTCGGGTACGCAGATTCAAGTTATTTTGCCCAGGCCTAATACAGTATATACACTAATCTTGGGCTTATGTAGACGTACTAACAAGTAACAACTATGGGCTTTTCAATTAGATTTTAAGCCCAATTTAGATTTCGAGTTTTAAAATTTAGACCAATGAGTTTTTCCCGCCTTCAATGTCAAAAACTTTTCCTCTCTCTCTCGGGACTGTTGCAATCGTCATTTGTGTTTCTTCTAACCTAAAATGGAACAGAGAGGTGAATCGACTGAGTTTCTACGCTTGATTCGTTCATGGGTTGCTTTCAAATTTTCGTTTTCCGTGTTTCTTATTGAGAAGATTTGTAAAGGTTTGTCCTTTTTTGTGGCAGGTGATCTTTGGTCTGAGATCATTAAATCCGATGACGAATGCGGAGATAGATTCGGAGATGTACCCAAGATTGAAGCTGTATATCAGAGAAGAAAGAAACCTGAGAAGCTCTCTGAAGCTACAGATTTGTAAATTTTCGAAACCCTTCCTTGGATTTGAAATGTGTATGTATCTGTGGTTGATTTGGGTTCTGTATCTGATAATCTTTTGTTTTGGATGTGTGTTTGAGAAATAGAGGTTGCTCGGTGAAAGAGGCTCGTGCTAGTTTGATTAATGGACAAAAGAGAGATAGCTGGACTCGTTCGCTTTCCACCAGGTGATTACATTCTTAGCATTAACCTCAAATTTTGCTTTGTTTCTTATGCTTCTGGAAGTTTTGGTTGTTGTTACAAGAGTTTTCATTCTTAAATTTGTCTATGGTCTTGTTTTTCATGTCTCTAATTCGTTTCTTAAGTTATGAAATTACTGCACACGTGTTGTTTGTTGAAATGTCTGTAAGAGTCACAAACTCCTTAAGGCTTGATAACTGTAAACGTAATGGCTCGTATCTTACTATTGGTGCTTGTGACAGAGGGAGGGAAAGTATTGCTGTGGGTGCTTATGTAAACAATCAGCCTCAGAAGAAGCCAGCGGCGAGGAGAAAGAAGCCAGCTATTCCAAAGGTAGGCTTTGTTGTATCTTTCTTGTTCAGTGACTTATGTGATTCGATATGAACAAACATTTTCCTTTCTCTGGACTCTAATTTTCTCTTGGGAGATGATATAAAAGCAGTATCTTTTCAAACTCTCAGGGAAAAGTTGTTAAAGCTCCAGACTTTCAGAAAGAGAAGGAATACTTTAATGAGGTTGATGCTTTTGAGCTTCCGGAAGAAAGTCCCTCTCCCAAGACCAAGAATAGTACATGGATCATGGGTGAACAAGTTGTTCCTGAGATGCCACATCTGTCCACAAGATTAGAGAAATGGCTGATCTCGAAGAAGTTAAATCGATCTTGTGGTCCTTCAAGCACACTCTCCAAGATTCTTGAAAGCTCAGCCACACCCCTGGAGCCAATATGTGATGATGAGGCCGTTGATTCGTTAACTCTAAAAACCCCAGAAAAGTCTTCTGTTAGCAACACTTCAGATTTCCGGCTCATCCCGAGCTGCGATGTCAGCTTAGCTGGTGAAGATGTGCCTGTTAGAAAAATCAAGACGGAAGAAATGGACCTTGAAGATGAGCTGAAGCGACTGTCTTTAACATCTGATCTAACCTCCACCCATCTAGATTATGAGAAGCCATTTCTTGATCTACTGTCTGCTTGTGGACAGATGCAACCATCAAACTTCATAGAAGCATTCTCTAAATTCTGGTATCGACCTACTGCTTTGTGTGTTATTTGAGGAATGTTCTGCATTTTTGGTTGACACGTTGGTACCCGGTTTCAGAGATGTGATATACCGTTCTTATCTAATTGAGTTTTACTTGATCTGATTAAAACTATGACACAACATTTCAGTGAGCCAGAAAGCATTGTCAAGATTGGTGAAGGTACATATGGGGAGGCTTTTCGGGCTGGTACTAGTGTCTGTAAAATAGTTCCAATTGATGGAGACTTCAGGGTTAATGGAGAAATACAGAAGGTATTTTTCTTACCTCAATTCTATTTTTATCCGTTATGGTTTGATAATATCAACTTCTATTTGGTTAAATAATCATTTTAGCATGAGAGGAAATATTGGAGACGCCAACAAGCGCAACTTTATGTTAAATTCTATTTAGAGAAGGACAGAGTGTTCATAATCTAGAAACATGCATTGATGCTTAAGGAAAGGCATGCATTTTGTCACACCATATATGATATATGGATGAGTTATCATTAATGTTAGTTAAATACTTAACAGCATATCAAAGAAAATACTCTATATCTGACATCTTGTTATATGTTCATTCATCCAGAGAGCTGATGAACTGCTTGAGGAAGTGATACTCTCATGGACTCTTAATCAACTTAGAGAATGCGTGACTGAAGCTCAGAATTTGTGCCCGACATTCATAAAAACTCAAGAGTACGTCTACTCAGGAACTAAAATAAGCTGGAGATGTCTGTTGGCTTTGTGTTATAATGTTTTACCAAACTTCTGTGTATCATTGTTCACGAACCCGCTCATAATGTTGTTGCAGTATAAAAGTATGCCAAGGTCCCTATGACCCTATTCTGATAAAAGCATGGGAAGAATGGGATGCAAAACATGGCTCGGAGAATGATCACCCAGATTTTCCAGAGAAACAAGTAAGATTCTTTTCACTATAAATAGATTTCAAAAAGGTCTGTTTATGTTGGATGCTGTATAATCTGTAGAAATAATATTCTTTTGCCTTGTGGTGTTTGCTTCCAGTGTTATGTCATGTTTGTTCTAGAACATGGTGGCAAAGACCTCGAAAGCTTCGTTCTTTTGAACTTTGACGAAGCACGGAGCTTATTGGTACAGGTAAGTTATAGACTCTATTCCTGTAGCAGAATTTGAGTAAAGATATTTCTTTTTGGTCAATGGCATGCATTTCACCTTTAAGGTCACGGCTGGCCTGGCTGTTTCTGAAGCTGCTTTTGAATTCGAGCACCGAGACCTGCACTGGTAAGCTTAGAGTTGAGTTTGGTTTGGTTTACTACTTACAGTGTTCTCTCGCCTGAAACTTTTGTTTTTATTCTTTTTTCAGGGGAAACATTCTTCTGAATCGTAATAACTCGAGTACTTTGCCTTTTCTTCTCGAGGGAAAACAAGTTTTCGTCAAAACTTTTGGGGTGCAGATATCCATAATCGACTTTACCCTTTCAAGAATGAATACAGGTGAGTTTCTTGGTTCTCAATACTGTGATATCATGTAAACCACGAGGCTCAATTTTTAAGGTGCCAATGTGTTCAGGTGAAAAGATACTCTTTCTGGACCTTACTTCTGATCCATACCTTTTCAAAGGACCAAAAGGCGATAAACAAGTAGGGAAATTTGATTAAGCTCCCATTTTATTTCAAGAGCTATGAAAGTTAACTATTTATTTACGCTTTTAATAATGTCGTCATGCAGGCGGAAACTTACAGAAAGATGAAGGCGGTTACTAAAGATTGCTGGGAAGCAAGGTAAGTGTACATCTTCCAAACGTTGCTTTTGGTTCTTACGCCGTTAATTTGGAAAAAAGGATGAGACTATGATGATCATTGAGCAGCCAAATTGAAGTGTGCCTAAATAGTTTACTAATTCCAATAATCTTTTGTTTCTTCGTCTTTCTAACAACAGCTTCTCTCGAACGAATGTTCTTTGGTTAATCTATCTCGTGGATCTCTTACTGACCAAGAAGTCATTCGTAAGTTTGCAGGACACAGCTGATTATTAGTTGTCTCAAATTAAAAAAAGCCTACTGATATTCCTTTCTTTTGTGCGTCTATGTTTCAGGAGCGGTCTTCAAAAGACGAACGAGAATTACGGTCACTGAAGAAGCGGATGGAGAAGTATAAATCAGCTAAAGAGGCTGTTTCAGATCCTTTCTTCTCAGATATGTTGATGGACCAAATATCATGAAGAATGTAGTAAATCCCATAAGTGAGTAACCAGAATCTATTTATCTCGATCTCTGTATTTCTTGTAAATTTGTTTGCCTAACCACTAAAATCAACCATGTTAGCTCTTGTTTCATGATGTACCTTTTGAAATTGTTTATCCTATTATCTATACCAATCTTGATTTCATCTCTTCAAATGATTACAAGAACTATTGTTAAATTTCATCTCTTCAAGAGAATCTCAAAGCTTTTGTTTTTGTTTCTTAAATCCATCTTCTTTACTACTTACAAGAACAAAACCAAACTCAAGCTATGATGGTGAAACAAAGTTACTTCTTCTTCAATCTCTTCTTCAAAAACTACATAACATGATGTCATAAACCCATCAATGGTCTTCCCTACAAACCCCACAGCTACACCGCAGGCTACTACATTTCCTCCGGTGACCACAACTCCGACGACTGCAGCAAAAACCTTAGAAATAGTTGATATTTAAATATATTTTTAAAAGCTAGCTATTACCGCTGGTTTTTTTAAAAAAAAAGAGAATATTTCTAATTTAAATATATTAAAAAAGTTTTATTTAAGAGTTTTGACTAGACACTCTCATCTCTTAGGAAGACTTCCTAGGGGGTGCAATCTTCCTCTTTCTCTCTAGGTTTTAGGGTTCCGATCATTGTTAGGTCTTTGCTAGTTACTCTTCTTGGGAGACGACACATACTTATTTATGGTTCTTTAGCTTGTATTTAACTTGGGTATGCAACTTCTTCCTATGTAACAAGAAATGTGGGTTTTTCCCCTCTTTTAACCCGTTTCGCTCTTGTGGGTTGGTTGAGTTTGCTTTGCATGTCATAATCTGATAATTTTTTTGTTTTCCTCACTTTGTTTCCATGTAATAGAGCTTAGAGAGGTTAGGTTGTTTTTGAATGTTTTGGGTAGGAGATGAGTAGTTTTGTAGAGAGAATTGTTTTTTAATTTTAACAATTTTTTTTTTTTGTAGAGAGAATTGTTTTGCCTAGAAGTATTTTCAAGCTAGGCACTGAACCAGACAACAACTTGAAGAATCTTAATCGGGTGGTCGTGAGAAGAAGTTGGTAAAAAAAGTTAAAAGTTTATTAGGAATTGACTTCGACAAAGTAAATGAATCTTTTTTGGGTCCGATAATAGAATATGCAGAACAATGTAACATCAAATTCTCAAGAACTTTTGGTTCATCACCTTCTCGTAAGAATAAAGAATGAGAAACACGACAATTGATTATTTAAGTCTTAAATACAATCTAACACAAAAATTACATCAAAATCCGAAATTTAGATTTGATTATCAAAATTTCATTGAAACTACAAGAATTTGAAGCAATATCAAATCCAGCGAAATTGAGAAAACGAGACAAAATTTGGTAGATACCAACTAATTAAAATTTGTGCATGTTCCAACTTAACCAATATCAAAAGTTGGTAACTTGATATATCTCTGTGTAACTATTTCATAAAATCATGAATATTTTGTTTCAATGTTAGTTAAACTAATGAAAATGTTGAGATTGTAAATAGTAGATTCAAAATAGTTGGCTTCACATGAAAATTGCAAAAAAGTAACCCATGTCGATTCTATTGTAAACATGGTAGAAAATCTAGAACAAATCTTGTACAATATTTTAAGTAATACTTTTGTTCTTTTTATTTCCCACGAACATAATAACATGATTATAAAACGTCCAAACTTATCGCATATTTCTCTTAAAGATTAGCGTTTTTCAACTATATTTCATCAAAAATCACATTATCTTAAAAAACGGTATAAACGCTAATCTTTTATTTTCAACAATAAAATCTTTTTGTTGACTAAAATATATCTTAGTCAATAGACTTTTTTTTCATTTGTGGTATTTTGCTTGTGTGCGAATTTCTATATTTGTCTTCTTCTTCTCTTTCAACCTAACATAATAGCATTTTTAACTGAGAAACATAATAGGTATTAGAAGAATATGTTTTTAGTTTTTCTGAGAAAACCAAAATATACTTTATTAATATTTATATTGATTCAAAAAATAGATATTTTCAACAAGAGTGGTGCATACCATAATGTTTTTGTACCTTTCATTCATGGATTGTGCTGAGATTGGTGTGTCTGGACAAACTTCCTCTTATAGTTGTGATTCACAATGAAATATATATATGATAAGCAATCAATCAATGAAGGTCTTCCTACAAATTCAGTAAAGCTTCCTAAATTAATTTACCAAAAAGATGCATAAGAAGAACATACCACATGTCCGATATGATTTATCTTTTCTTTCTTTAATTTGTACAACTTGTCAAGTTGTTGGTTATTATCTTGATGATCAATTACAAAACCTCAAAGGTTGACGAGAAGTTCTTGAGCTGTTGTTTTTGAGTCAACAGGGACATCAATGTATCCATTCACCCAATCAATTATGTATGAACTCTTGTTTCATGATATTCCTTTTGAAGTTGTTCATCAATGGTCTAATTATTTTTGAAGTCGTTTATCTATAACAATCTGGCTTTACATCTCTTCAAATTAATACAAAACTAATGTTAATTTTTGTGTGTATGTGACAATAGTTTAATGGTAGCTTTAGTCTATACGGATACTTTTGTACCCATGTATTCTTTTTAGAAGAAAGTATCAAGATCCACTAATACCACATGGGTTGTGTCCCTACTTGCATGAATAGATCTTCTTATCTCAAGAACAAAGTTGTACAAAAAATTCTTGTAATGAACAAAGAACAATATTCAAATATGTAGGGGATAAAATTACAAGTTTGCTTTTAAAATTAGGCCAATAAATTAATCTACTAAACAGCTAACAGAACTTTTCTCATCAGTGCTTTTTCTCATTTTCTTTCCGCTTTGAAGATTACTTTAAATGTTTGTGGGTTTTGCTGACCTAAGCAAAAGATGATCCATTGTATAAACTATCATGATCTTAATCTGTATCACTAGTCTGTTCCTTTTATTCTCCTTTTTGGATAAGAGAAAAAAATAATAAACACCAATTTGCAGCTTCTTTCTTGAAAACTTTGAAGAACTTTATGCATATGCTTATGTCTGAAACGGATCTGACAAAAATGGTTTTTTCTTCTTTTTCTTGTGGTTTAACATTAGAAATCTTTTGCACATACAGTAAAACCTCTATAAATTAATAATGTTGGGACCGGAATAATTTATTAATTTAGGGAGAATATTATTTTATCGATAAATTAATAATTATTAATTTATAAAGAGAAATCCGTTTTAGGTAAAAAAATTCTTAATTTTTTTTTTTGAATAATGTTATATTATGGAATTTAATGAATCTATTTGCAAATTGATGAAATTTTGATTAAATTTTTTGATTATCGCAATAGAGTAGATGATAATATCATAATAGACGATCAAATTAAAATGGTATACTATGTATAAAATTTAGAAAAAATCATAGTTATTATCCTTAATGTCGATGAATACATTTAGAAAGCGTTATTATAAAAAATCAATTATTTTGCCTATAATTTTTACAAGTTTATGGTAAAGATCGAAAAAACAATTATAAAAGTTTTTTATGTAACACTTTACCATATTTTTTATAGAAGGTTTGCATAATACTTTGCATCCTCGATGCATGTGGCAAAGTGGAAATAAAAAAGCCTCACAAATAAATACATATTTACTTATGAAACGTATTTCCTCGTAGATATGCATTGATGTAAGAGCCATGCTAATTTTCTTGGATAAAAATATAGTTCAATTACGTGAATTCATTTTGATGTACAAGTTTATGGTAAAGATCGAAAAAACAATTATAAAAGTTTTTGATGTAACACTTTACCTTAAATTAAAAGATAAGGTCTAATGAGATTTTTATTTTTAAGTTAAAACAAAAATCACTAAAACCATGTTTAGTACATTATCATATATATATACATAATTATATATGATTATTAATTTATACTATTATTAGGACCATATTTTACATAGGAGTTTCAAAAAAATTATTATCTTATCATTTTATCAAATTGAGTTGATTTTTACATTGGCCCGACTCGGGACCGGGATAATTTATTAATTTATGGTGTTTATTAATTTATCGAGTATTAATTTATCGAGGTTCTACTGTATACAATATAAAGAAATGAAAAAACAGATGAGATTAGTCATTGGCCAAATCCAAAAGACTTCATAGCAAAGCAAAAACATCTTTTTTCTTACTTAGTCATTTGCATGTAAAGTACAGTCAGCTTCTTCCTTCTTTTTCTCCCCCTAATTTTCTCAAGAGAATCTCAAAAGCATTTTGTTTTTGGTTTCTTTAATCTTTCTTCTTCATTATGTACTTATAAACCAAGAAAGAAGAAGAAAAATACAAAAACCAAACTCAAGCTATGATGGTGAAACATAGTTACTTCTTCATCTTCTTGTTTCTTTCTCTTGTCTCAATCTGTTATTCAACAACTACACAACATGATGTCTTAAATTCACCAACGGTGTTCCCTACAAATCCCACAACTGCACCACCGGTTACTACATTTCCTCCGGTGACCATAACTCCTACAAATCCAGCTACAACAGTTCCTCTTAACCCTCCAGTCACAACAATCCCTCCTACACTTACACCACCTGTGAGCAACCCTGTGACCAATCCAACCAACCCTGTGACCAATCCAGTTACCAATCCTGTGACCAATCCAGTGACCAATCCAACCAACCCAGTGACCAACCCTGTGACTCAGTATCCTCCAACACAACCCTCAGGGACGGTTCCAGTTCCGGTTCCTGTGGTTGCACCGCCTGTTGTGTCAAACGCTCCATCGGTTCCAGGACAAAGCTGGTGTGTAGCAAAGCCTGGAGCTACTCAAACCTCACTCCAACTAGCTCTTGACTATGCCTGTGGGCTCGGTGGAGCAGATTGCTCTCAGATACAGCAAGGAGGCAACTGTTATTCACCTATTAGTCTTCAGAGTCATGCCTCAGTTGCTTTTAACAGCTATTACCAGAAGAACCCTTCTCCACAAAGCTGCGATTTTGGCGGTGCAGCTTCAGTAGTTAGCACCAACCCAAGTAAGTGAAACAAAACACAGGAAATACTCTGTTATTTTTCATTTAGATGGTTTTGCTTGACTTTGTTTTGGATTGTTGTTCCAAAACAGGTACTGGTTCTTGCATTTACCAAACAGGTTCATCTACATCAACACCAACAGCAGCAGGAACAACAACAACACCAACTCCAACGACACAAACAGTGAACCAGCCTCCTCCCACAATAACACCTATAATACCAACAGGAGGCGGGATTATCGGGTAATAACAGCATTTCTTTCAAATCTTGTTTCTGTCTCAAAGATTTTCAGAGTTCCATAACTGAAAATGTACCTTTCTATACTTATATTCAAGGGTTGGAACTCCACCAGCGGTTTTTAATCCGGCGAATCCTATATCAAATACTCTGAACAATCCACCCACAGGAAATACAGCGATTTATGGTTTTGATGGTTCTCCTAATGGGAACAATCCAACATCATCAGACTCTACTCACTTGCAGATTCACTTTGGTCTCACTATGGTATTGGTGGCAACATTAATTCTTCATGCAGTACTATTTCATTAGTAATATATAGGACTCGAATTAGTTTTATGACATAGTTTTGCAAAAGGCTCTTTTAGAGTATTGTCACAAGAAGAAGCTAGGAACGTAAGACATTATAAATTTGTTTGGTTCAACGGGTTTGCTCAGGTTTCGGTTTTGTACAGAAAACCTCTGGTTGTTTCTTTTTCAATCTATCTCTTTAGGACAAAAGCAGAAATTTAGATGTTGTAACAATATGTAATCTTAATCCTTCAGAGACTGTAGGCTACAGTTGATCTATTTTAATATGTTTCTACAATGATTCCTTCCCTAATTCAACGCCTTGAAAAGGCAACTAATATCAGCATTGACATGGTGACAACAACCTTGAAACCTGATTTGTCCCAGAAGTTTTGGTTGTTAAAAGGATCAGCTTCGTGTCGTTTCTTTGCAGCCAATTGCTCCTTGAGTTCTTTTATTGCCACATCGTTTCGCTCTCCCATCTACAATGCCACAGAGAAACAGCTCAATTGTTACTGTCTTCATAAAATTACTATCCCAATTCCAAGGTAAAAGAAAGTGAAATTTACCTTTTGAAGTTTTCGAGTTTGGATGCGTGTTTCGCGAAGGCAAAATTCTAACTTTAGCACCTTCTTCTTAAGCTCCTGATCAATTCTCCTTTGATTCTCCACCTACACTCAAATCAAACTAATGTTTTACACTGCATAAAGCCAAACAGAAATCACAGAACTAAGAGAAGCTTAAAGCATGTGTTGTTGTTACCTGATCTTCTAATTCCTTTGTCTTAAACCTCCAATGAGCCGATATAATCTTTAGTTCATCTCTAAGTCTTGCTATTTCATCATCTTTAGTCGTCAAAAGTTTGTTGATTCTTTCAAAATTCTTTGGAGAATCTTCATCTATCACTTTCCACACCTTGGAATCCTCCTTTGTCCTGACAACTAATACAGCTCGCATTATGTCACTTTCAACTTTTAACACCTCATCTCTTAGCTGCTTTTGTGAAGATTCTCTAGTTTGCAGCTCCTTTTGTAGTCTATCTTGCTGCTCGCCGAGTCTACTTACTTGTTCCTCGTGCTCTTTCAAGGAACCGGTCCTCTCATGCAATTGTTTTGAAAGCAATCTACACTGAGACTGAGCTGATTCAGCCGACAAAGCACTTGCCTCTGCAGTTGCATGTGTTGCTGCAAGCTGTGACTTGATATCACCCAATTCCTTCACATACTACACAAAAAGCCACAAGAAAAATGACAAATCGGTAAGTTACATCGGTAAAGGGACATAAGATCTACTGAAACTTAGCAAAGGACCAGCAATTTTTTAAGAGACAGACATAAGAAGGCTAATGAGAAACAATCAATTCAAGCGGATGCTATAACAGATCTATGTGTTCACGCATAACCAAGCAAACTAGACAATCAAGAAATGTGAGAAAATATCAATCCTAACCTTCTCAGTAGCAACATCCGAGGCACGAATCTGCTCAACTTTCTTGTTTAATTCCTTACCAAGTTCGAGCATTTCATCTTCCATTCTCTTAGCTCTAGTTTCTGCTTCCTGCTCATGTACAAAACAACACCATATAAAACACACCAAAAGTCTCAACATCAAAACCAAAAACTAAACACACACAAAAGTGATAAGCTCATGAGAGCTTGCTTGCTTGCTTGCTTACCTGCCTAGACATGGCTTCTTTTGAACACGAACGCTCCTGTTCCACAAGACGAGTCCTTGCTTGTTTCAACTCAGTAGCCAAAGACACAACATTTCTCCTAAAACTCTGCTTCTTCTCACTCAAGTCCTTCAACAAAGGATCATCTTCTCTTAAGCTAACAGAAGTTGGCATTTCTAGATTCAATGAAAACCACCGTTCTTCGATCTAAACAATTTCAGAAACTGAATATAGAACTATTCATGTTTATCACGTGACCCTGTACATAACAACAAAAAGAAAATCTCAGAATGAAAAAACACACATAAATGCCTAAATCTCAAAGATAATTAAGAATGTGAAACCAAAAGAATTATATCATGTCGTAACAATCAATTTCTTATAATCACATCCATTAAAATCGAACACAAGAGAGAGACAAAGACACTTGTGTCGTCCCTTTCGTGTCAATTAATAAACCCTGATAAAGACGAAAACTTTTCACAGTATACATCCAAAAAACAAAAAAAACGTGACCTTTTTTCAAAATTTGAATCTTTAAACCCTAAAAATCCAAACTTTCTCTTGACCCACCAGTCTCCATCGTTGTCAATGCTCAAAAAACTCCAAAGAAAAGTAAAATGAAGCTGAATCTGACAGTTGTGATTTAGTGTTTAATCAAATGATTGGTAAATTTAGGTTAATGGGCTTTGTTTGATAGGAGTGATGAAGAATCAATTTGCAGATTCTTTTCGAGTTCTTGATTTCTTCTCTCCATAAGAGGAAAGAGAGACAGAGGAATCGAACCTGGATTGTGTCTGTGTTGTCTTAGGTTCGGGTAAGGTACGTGGCGAAAATGTTTTGGTTCGGAATAACCGAGCCTAGTTGGTTCGGGTTTTGTGTCATTTAAAGCAACGAATATATTTAGCTAACTTACGCATCAGGCGGGCTCGATTTCAATTGCTACTTGGTAGGGTTTGACTTGAAGCGCGGCAAAATCTTATATTGTATTTTTGTATCATTCGAATTATAGAAAGCCACGTATACATAACACTGTGTTTATAATTGGGCAGTGGTTTAAAATGCAAATGCTTAAATACAATACAAACGCAAATGTTAAATAGCAAATACAAACGCTAATAGTCTAACACTAGTATTAGATTCCATTTTCATGATCTCTACCAATGGTTAACTGATTTAGAGAGGTTTTCCAATTCGTTTCATGTGGGCAAAAAACAACTACTTGTATGATCGCGGAAATATAACAACTTCAAATGAATTGTAGTGTCGGTAAAGTTATTGAAATGGTGTCCTTTTTATATCTATCAATCTAAATTACACTTTAGAATCATATACTCCCTCCGTTTCATAATATAAGTGGTTATAAGTTGTTTTCAGATTTCTATGCACTTTTTACCTTTATTGGATATTGTGTAACCAATATTGTTATGCAGTTTTATTTTTAATTGGTTGAGTTGTTTTTGTTATATTTAACAAAAATAAAAAATATTTCTTAAACTTTGTGCTTTTAGTCAAAACAATTTCTATTATGAGACGGAGAGAGTATAATCTAAAGAGAAAATCAAAGATAGTTTTTTTTGGGTCACAAACAAACTTTTAGTTATGGGATCTTTTAATTTACTTTGTACTGTATCGATAATATTTGTTTGTAATCTATTATTAACAGTTAGTGTTGTAAAGAAGGAACGTGAACAGATCTAGTTCTGTAAGAGTAATTCATAGTCAGTCTTGTAAAGAAGTAAAAGTAGAAAAAAAATCTTGTAAATGAGTATATATCTCTAAACATCTATTTAAAACTGCCAAAAATATACAATATTGATTATTACATTTATTTTCTCAAAACATTTAATTTGTTATATGGCTTGACAGGCTTGTGATAATAACAAATACATATGCAAAGAACTCATTATAAATTCATATATATTCATTACCAATTTTGCTTTATATATATTTTTGTAAATTTGAAAGTAAAAAATTGACCATTAAAAAAAAGAATCAAATCTCCAAATTAATTAGTGTTATAGACTTATAGCCTAAGAAAAATATTATTAAAAAGCTGACATATGTCAAAGTATGCCAAATGAGATAATCTTATAATGTTATGGGTGAAGTAACTTAAGATATTGAATTGTAACATATGTAAATCATATTGTTTAACCACCATTAATTTCCTTCAGATTCTACCAACATAACTCATAACTTTTTCAATTGGATTTCGCCATTTTATTTTGATCTTGTATAAAAACTAAGGTAGTTGTTGCTCAAATTCACAACTGAACCCAACCCACCAATTATAATTACAAAGACATGAATGGTGGAGGAAAGGTGGTATGTGTCACGGGAGCTTCCGGTTACATAGCGTCTTGGATTGTCAAGCTTTTGCTCCTTCGTGGCTACACCGTCAAGGCCACCGTTCGAGACCCAAGTTTGTTTCTTTCTTCTCTCTTTCTTTATTATTTACATAGTTATCTTTTAGTAATATAGAGACAATTCCTCATGTCATTTTGAACCATCGGATCTATTTTAAATGATATCTAGAGAAATAATATTACCGAAGCAAAATCCAAGAGGTAGAAAGACAATTCTCTAGTCATTTGACTTTTTAATTTCCCTTATTAATTAACATAGTTTTTGAGAATGTATGAATTTGGATCCATAACTTCTTAATTGGTATTAATCCCAATTTACCATAACAAAACAATACATTTCATGAGAATAAACACAAGCATTTTTTTGTGATTTGAGTATATATGTATTTTGTTCTCTCTAGGGGATGCAAAGAAAACAAAACACCTTCTTACGCTCGAAGGTGCAGATGAAAGACTAAAATTGTTCAAAGCAGATCTTTTGGAAGATGGTTCTTTCGAGCAAGCTATAGAAGGATGTGACGGTGTCTTCCATATTGCCTCACCGGTCTCACTCACCGCTACAAATCCTCAGGCTCGTTACTATGACTCCAATATCTTTTGGTCAACAACATACAATGCAGTGTTTAGCAACAAAAAAAAACAAAAAATACAATGCATTCTACTAGCTAGGTTTGAATTTGGATGGTAACACAAAGATAGCGTTGGTGATTTCATTTTCTTTGGAACACTTAATTTTACTGTTTATTAATTTTGTTGGTTTGAAGTTTTGCAGGCTAAGTTGATTGATCCGGCCGTTAATGGTACTCTGAACGTTTTGAAAACGTGTGCAAGAGCTTCTTCTGTCAAGAGGGTTATTGTAACATCTTCCACAGCCACTATTCTTGGTTGCAACCCACCCTTTAAGCCAAATGACGTGGTGGACGTAACCTTCTTCACTGATCCAAGTTTTTGCTCGGAGATGAAGGTTTTTGAATCATGTTGTGACGTAGTAGTAATAAAATTCACGTTAAACATTTGTTCTTACTCTTTTTTGGTTCATTTTTTCTTCTTACTCTCTAGCAATGGTATGCATTGTCAAAGACTTTGGCTGAGGATGCAGCAGTACAGTTTTCAAAAGAGAATGGCATCGATTTGATCGTAATGAATCCAGGAAATGTGATTGGACCCCTTTTGCAGCCAACTCTTAATTACTCCGTAGGAGTGATTGTGGATTTGATAAACGGTAAAATACCTTCCAATAGTTTTTACTACAGGTTCATGGACGTGAGAGATGTTTCACTTGCTCATATCAAAGCGTTCGAGATCCCTTCTGCTAATGGCAGATATATCACTGTTGATCCAAATATAACAATGAAAGACATTAAGAAGCTTTTGAATGAGCTCTTTCCTGATAAGTGAGTATCTTATTTTACCTACTTCATTTTTACTTTTACTCATATTGCATACATAAACCGAAGCAACAAATTTTATTGAAATTATATTTTAGGAATGAAGAGAGTGAGCTGAATGGAATGGCATACAAAGTGTGTGTGGACAAAATGAAGAGTGAATTGGGAATTGAGTTCACTCCTATAGAAGCAACGCTCAGAGACACTATTGCTAGCCTCAAGGAGAAGTGTCTTCTTACATGATCCTCATCATAGTCAATGAATCGCATCTATGTTTCTTTCTTGCATGCTTTTAATTTGGGTTTTTATTTTCTGAGCTTATGTGTCGTTCATAACTTTTGTGTTCAACGCGCCATTAGTTTATGTTTTCTTTTTATGGTTTTCTCGTTGTAGTTTATATAGAGTCGTCATCAAATTATTATTTTCATATTTGCTATTTTTGTTTTGATAAACTAATTAAAAAATATTAAAAAGACAAAATTCTGTTTAAAGCTTATCTCTCTAGTCTTTTCTGTTTCGTGTTTGTGATGATGAACAACAAAGTAAGAAACTCTTCCGGTCTTCCCCTTCCTTCATATTAATGAAGAAACCGGCTCAAACCAAGACTAATCAGATGATATTACCTTAGGCCCAAATCCAATCCGATTTGGCCCAATAACTATGTGTTGCAACTTGCAACTCACAGAACTAACACTTATAAGTATACTAGATTAGGAAGATTAGGAATATGCGGGTATTAGATAGTAAAATTGATTATTTATATAGTTATGATTCTTATAATTATATTCTACATTAAAACATATATAAGTAGATTCTAAATTGAAACCCGTATAATCGTATTTTAAGTTGAAACCCGTATAATTATCAATTTATTTATCATCAATTGCATTTTGTTAACCGCAAGATAGAAAATATAAATTAGTTCAAATCACATCTCTTTTATATAATAAGATTCTTTTATTTTCTCTATAATTTTTGTTTATTTATTTTTTATAATCTCTTTAGGTTAATGTTTTTACTAACTATTCGTTCTATACTTTCAGTTTTTTTTGCCACTTATATATCTTCTCGATTTCTTTCTTAATTTTTGGATTATAAATTTTATTTTATTTCCTAATTATTTTAAACTATTATAAAATAAAATTCTAATTAGTTTGAAGTATTAGAATTTTCCTTTTCACTATTTAGTTAGTCACTTAACAATTTGTTTTGTTAGTTTTCTATTTTTTTTTTTCTAATTAAGTTAAACTATTACAATTTTATAAGAGCATGTGCATTGGGGGAAAAATGCAAAAAAAACCTCAAAGAATCTTTTAATCGACAAAAAATCCCCCAATTTTTTTGTGCTGATAATTAAACTCCAACGTTTTAATTTAAGAAAAATTAAACCCTAACCTTTTAATTTAACGCAAATTAAATCCTAAAAATAAATATTGTTCAATCATTAACGAATTTAGAGGCTTAATGGTCTAATTTAGGGGTTTACGTTCATTAAACAACCATTACCAACAAATCTATTCATATTCAAATTAATATACTTTAAAATCCACTCATAATAAAAAGTTAAGAAACCACAAACCTAGATACTTAGCATTTTTTTTGCTAGCCATTGCCATTACGACGATGAAAGAACAAACGATTATGATGGAGAAAAAGTAACGAACGCTGAAGAGAATCGCCATTGCTGTTTGATACATACCGGTAAGTTTTTCATTGACGCTGGAAATTATAGCGACACCTTTTGAGTGATGTAGTCACCTTAACGATGCCTTTTTTTTTCGGCGACACCTCCACCATCGTTGTTTTGTCTTGTTACTTGTTTTGGTTAATGTCATTTAATTTTGACGCAATCGCAATCGCAGAGGCGAACCAAAAACATGCTAATTCTAAATAAAAAAAATTAAACACGAAATTGTATAATTACACAAATCTTTGATAAATCTTTAAACATACCTTGTTTTTTAAATGAATTTTAAGTTGCTAGTACACTTCTTCGTCTCATTGCCATATATCTTCTAAATATGCTAATGATTTAACATAATTTGTTGTTAGAGTTTAATTTGCATTAAATAAAAAGGTTAGGGTTTAATTTGCTTTAAATTAAAACGTTGGAGTTTAATTATCAGCACAAGATTCTTAAGGATTTTTTTGTCGAATGAAAGATTCCTTGGGGTTTTTTTTGCATTTTTCCCGTGCATTGGAGACATCCCTCATGGGTGTCTAAAGTATTTTAGAATTAAATTTAATTAAATTTTATTAGAATGGGTGTTTAAAACCACATAATGGATCCTATAATAGACACTTTAAATGGTTTTAGACACCCATCTAATAAAATTTAATTAAATTTAATTCTAAAATATTTTAGACACTCATGATAGGTGTCTCCAATGCACGTGCTCTAACAGAACTAACACTTATAAGTATATATGTAGTTATTTTGGGTACTAATAGTTACTCTCTGGAAATATTAGAACGGACCCGTGATCACTGTTCAAGTTATCGGCAACACTGAGCACTACTCATGGTCGTTAGTTCATGCAATAGTTTAACAGTTAATGGAAAATTTGGTGTATTTACAAACTTTTTAAACTACTACACGTATGTAATTTAATAGTTTTTACTAGTTTTTTTTTTGGTAATGCAATAGTTTGTACTAGTAATGTTGACATGTAACCACTTGGAATTCAAAAACTAGCATTAAGTCAATGTATGTTGTTGTTGAGAAAAGAGAAAAGAAAGCTGTTTTTCTTGTAATTCCTTCGCATTTAATTAAGATTACGGACCAACCTATGAAATTAATAAAATATCAACGCAAATAATAGTACGCAACATGTTTTGTCACTTTGTGACCAGTCACTTTACTTCCCATACGTATTTCTTTTGACTAAAAAATACAAAACCACTTGCTAATGAAACACTCCCACTTGCTAATGAAACACTGCCACCCATCCTTTAAAGTGAGTCTATATCTATTTATAATCAACTACAAAATCCTTTCCATCACTAACTCTCATTGTTTCTATAGAGTCTCCATCAAAAACAATTTATTATCAGACAGAGAGATGAGCGGAGAAGGAAAGGTGGTCTGCGTCACCGGAGCTTCCGGTTACTTAGCTTCTTGGATTGTTAAGCTTTTGCTCCTCCGTGGCTACACTGTCAGAGCCACCGTTCGAGACCCAAGTTTGTTTCCAATTTCCTCTCTCTTCCTCTATCTAAAATAGTACATTATCATTTTCTTACAATATGTAGAAAGATATCTCTTTAGTTCTCTTAACATTTCCCAGAGAAAGGAACATTTTCTTCCATAGAAGAGAAATTAGAAACATTTTTTCCATAGAAGAAAAATTGAAAACATTTGCCAAGAAACGAGACCATGCAATTTGTAGGGATGATTAATAGTAGCCCAACAAAAAAATCAAACTGGAATCCATTGAAAAATCTGTCGGACTCAAAACCAATTTTCTCATTTTTCCGCCTCCCTCGTTTTATCCAAAACACCAAAATCCATATCAAATATCAAAATAAACCATTCAAAGTAAATGTAAACTATCACCATTTTATTCTCCCTTTTTTAAATAAATTACCAAATATGGAATTTTCTAATAATTATTTATAGGACACTGAGCGTTACAATCTATGCAAGTGACTGATCAAGTTGGGCAGCTTTTAGAAAACTAGGGCTTGATATTGATATTCCTGATAGCACCAAATTCAAATTGAACATTAAATTTGAATCGGGTTAAACAATCACTCCCATTTACTGGAACAAAAGTTTTGGTTCGATATATATGTATTTTTTTTCTCTAAAAGTAATCTAAAATATTAATTTTAAATTTATTAATTTTGTATAATTTGGTCTTTTGCAAATTTTAAATAGAGAAAATTATCTACACAAGAATTTGAACACAAAAACGTGAACCAAATCAAATGAGACTATTTGAGTTTTTTTTTTCTATACGGAAAACCTAATTAACCAAGCCAAATCTAGAAAGAATAGCTCTAACTAAAACCTAATTCGTTTTGCTGTTCTTGTATGCTACTCGGAAATCCATTTTGACGTATATGTTTTTTTTTCCTCTATAGGGGACACTAAGAAAACAGCACATCTCCTTGCATTAGACGGTGCAAACGAAAGACTCAAATTGTTCAAAGCAGATCTTTTGGAAGAATGTTCTTTCGAACAAGCTATAGAAGGTTGTGACGCTGTCTTCCATACTGCTTCTCCGGTTAAATTCACTGCCGTCACAGATCCTCAGGTTTGTTGTGAGAAATGCAATGCATATTAAGCTGTTTTACTATTAATTAGCATAACCATTTCTAACGCTTTAGAGGCCTAAAGAAATTTGATTCAGAATGTGGTTTTGTTTATCAGGTTGAGCTGATTGATCCAGCCTTAAAGGGTACTATGAACGTTCTAAATTCATGCAAAAAAGCTTCATCTGTCAAAAGGGTCGTTCTAACATCGTCCACGGCTGCGATTCTTATTCGTCAACCTCCTTTGGGACCAAACGACGTGGTGGACGAAACTTTCTTCTCTGATCCAAATTTCTGCTTGGAGACAAAGGTCCTTAGAGTTTGTTGTGAACATATCAATTTTGTGAGAGTTGAGATTCTCTATATTAATTAACACTTTTCTTTTTCATCTTCAGTTTTGGTATCCACTATCCAAGACTTTGGCAGAGAATGCAGCGTGGCAATTTGCCAAAGATAATGAAATCGACATGGTTGTGGTGAATCCAGGGTTTATAATCGGACCACTTTTGCAGCCAACTCTAAACTTTTCGGTAGAGATGATTGTGGATATCATAAAGGGTAAGAGTACTTTTAATAGTGCAAGCTATAGGTTTGTGGACGTGAGAGATGTTTCTTTGGCTCATGTCAAAGCATTTGAGACTCCTTCAGCAAATGGTAGATACCTCATCGATGGTCCAGATATGACGGTAGACGACATTAGAGAGCTTTTGCGTGAGTTATTTCCAGATTTGTGTCTTGCTGATATGTGAGTTCTCTTTCCCTTCATATTTACCTTATCATCCATATGCTAAGTCCATAAATTTAATCAAAGGTAATTCCAACAACTTTTTTGGTTTGGTTTTAGGAACGGAGAAAGTGATAGGAATCTAGCGACTTACGAAGTGTGTGTAGAGAAAGTGAAGAGTTTGGGAGTTGAGTTCACTCCTCTAAAATCAAGCCTTAGAGACACTATTACTAGCCTCAAGGAAAAATGTCTTTTATGATCATGTTCATGTCTTTACATTTTGTGTAATACTAGTTTGACTGGAATGATTTATGTTTTTTTTTTGTTCAAAATAAAATTGGTTTAAAACTCGATTTTCAAGTGTGGAATGATTTATGTTGGGGAGAATTACTCAAATGTATTAATCTCTTACGCATATCTTATTAGTTATTATATAAATGAGAGTTTGTCAAAATTATAACTCACGATGTGTCTACTATTGATCGAGATGAGGATACATGTTAAAATACTCTATTTAAAATAAAGCAATTAGAAAAATAAAGATATCATTATGTTAAACCAATACAATAAAGAAACATTAACATTTTTCTTATTGTTTCATTAACATACTAGGTGAAGGACCCGCATATATGCGGGTTTATGATAAAAAATAGTTTAGAATCTGTGAAAAATCAAGCACCGAAAAAAAAATCACGCATAAAAATAAAATAAAAATCGAAAACTTTGATATTAGATAAATTTCACACTTATTTGTTTTATTCTGGTTTTTTGTTCAATTTGATTTTCCATTAAATTCGATCAAGTTTTTTTAAAATAAAGGGATAGTTTCTTTCTATCTATGTTTGAAGTAATTTAATTCAAAATATTTTGCGACTCTATTTTTAAAAAATCTAGTTGAATTAGTTGATCATAATTTTATTTGAATTTTTCAGTTTTAGAAATATTTTATAACCTTTGAAAAAACACGAAACACGAAATGTGGAAAACAACTAATAAAAAAGCTTCACCACTATTACATTGTTTTGACTTTTTGTATTATATGATTTTTTTTTAAATTAAATTTTCATTTATTTCTAAATAATTATTTTTTCATATTCTTTATTGAATTAAGTTTATTTTTATTATATAGTTATTTACCGTCTCTTATTGAGGCTTGAATCTCCACATCTTTAAGATAAGAACAAAACAACAACAAAATATTAAAAAGAATGTATTAATGGTTAAAATTTCATATCTAATTTTTTTTAAAATATAATATTATTAAATGATAATTTACGATAGGTAATCCAAACTAAACTTTTTTTAAATTACACAAACAAACCTTTAAAGAAACTCATTAGAAAAAGATAATGAATAGCCAAATACCAATATGAAACGTTCGAAGACCTCGAGGCCAAATCGAATTTCACGCCTCTTCCATCGATCGTCTTGAAGCTGTTCATGATTAGCTCCTGCTTCAAAGTGATCACCATGTCGCGCTTGAAAACGGTCCATAACGGATGATCATGAATCACGACGTGTCATAGCTTGCCCGGTCTCGGATTAACCTCGTTGTTGTATGCGACCGACCTCTGACTGCGTTACGGCCGAAACCAATTGCGCAAATAGTTAGACGCTTTCGTCGGAGATGCCAGTTCCGATCACATTGCTAACAATCGTTGATTGGGTTTCCTCCGCTCTCGTACTGTTTCTTATGGTCTTGCATAAAAAAAATAGCAAACTAAAAAATATAAAATAACAGAAAGTGGCCAAAAGTTTTAAACTATGATCAGATTGGCCCAAAAAGTACCCATGCATGGTGTAGTAAATCAATATATTACTGATCTTACTAATGAACCAACACGTGAACCTACAAACAAACAACAAAAAGACTAATGTTTTAACAGAGACTAATAAAACGATGGATAATAAAGCACTACACAAACGAAAATCAAAAAGAAGAACAAATAACATTAAAAAAAAAAGAGCAAAACAAAATTTAGGCAACACACGGATATTAGAATATCCCATTGGAAAAAATATTTGATTTTTTTGCTTTATCTGTTTTTATTTAAAATCAAAAAATTTAATTAATTGTTTGATGTGTGTCAAAACCTAATTGGAAACAAATTTAACACGTGTCAAAATCTAATCGATAGACTGACACGTGTCGCGATCCTATTAATTATTATGTTTGAACCATCAAACTTTATATAATAAGATTTCTAAAAGCCAAACCAAATATTATGTAAGTCATTAAAATATATATATATATATATATAAATAACATTATGTTAAAAAGAAAAGTTACATCACAAAAATGAAACTTTATATATAAAAATAAAATAAATGTTAAACCATAAATTATCTTAAAAGAAAAATTAAACATACGTTCAACCTTTCAAAAATGTTTTACTTCAGAAAAGGCAAATCCAAAAACTATATAATATCACACATCTCCCATTAGTTAATGTACTAATTTTATTTATGTTACCAATTTTGAGATTATTTTGTTAGTGTATGTAATTGTATTTTATGAAATTCCATGTTGTAATGTAAAGATTTAAGTTTAAATTTCCGGGATTTTTATTTTAAAATTATCAAATATGTAAGGAAATTCATTTCAAAAATTACTTAAAAAATAATAATTGATGTTTATTTATAAAATTGATCCAGTTTCAAAGTATATAAGATTTCAAATATGATTTAAAACTTTATCATTTATTTAGACTCATTATTGATTTTCTTACCCACATTTAACAAAAAGTAATTTATGACTATATTAACGGGGTGTTAATTTAGAATATAAATATACATGTATAACTATACAAACTATCAATATTAATATCTAATACCCACATATTATACGGGTCCTAATCTAGTTATAAATAATAGTCCTATTGTTTAAGGCTAATAGTCCTATTATTCAAGCTAAGATTATTGGTGAAAGTCATTAACTACATACATAATTGATGATTGGTGAAAGTCATTAATTACTAAAATAATTCAACATCCGAATTAAACTCATTACTAAATCTACTAATTTATTTATTCTTCTTACACAAAAATAAACGTTTAGAGGGGGTTATTGGTTTATGGATTTTAATGGATTTGGAAATCCAAACAAAATATAGTGTTATTGGTTCTATGATTTTAAAATCCATATTAAAATCCGGTGTTATTGGTTCTATGAGTTATAAATCCTAATTAAAATCACGTGTTATTCAATCTTACGGATTTACTTATGGATTTGATTTCACTTAGGATTTTAATGGATTTGAAAGGATTTCATGTCAAAAATACAAATGATCAAATCCGAGGGGAAACCTTCAGATTTACAAAGATGTCTAAATCTTATAAGATTTACAAATCAAATAACACAGATTTATAAATCCACAAATCAACTAAAATAATCAAACTAATAAATAAAACACCATCAAACAAAATAATAGAAAAATTGTGTCACGTATGTACTTTTCGTCTCTTCTTCATCATCTTATGTATGTTTTTCTTGCTTCTTTCTTTTTATAGGCTTGTTCATTTTTCTTGCTATTCACGTGATCAATTTCTCTATGATTCTTCACAGTAAGGATTTTAGTGAATATTATTGCGAAATCATATACTAATCATCGTAAATAATATATATAAAGATACAAGGTGTATGTGTTAGTGTTCGTTTTTAATGGGTTAAGTTTATTTGTTAAAAGTATAATCAAACATGGATTCAACAAATACGGGAGAACAAGAAATCTTTGAAGAACGAGAAAAACATATATCACATGAAAATAATGAGTTAGATGTTGATATTACTTTATTGGTTAGTCAATGAAATCCATTTAGTTGATTTGTAAATCCATTTTATTAGATTATGAAATCCACGTTATCTATTATTATGGATTTTAAAATCCATGGATTCATCTCAGATTTCTAAAATCCATTAAAATACACAAACCAATAACCCCCTCTAAGGTTCTTAATATAATAGTCGATCTAAAGGAAAATGTAGAAATGTTATAAAAAACAATTTAGTCAATAATACAAAAGTGGACCAAACTATAATGATATTTTTATCATTAATCATTGCGGTATTACAAAAGTGGACCAAACTATTAAATTGGTCCCTATATTAGAAATTGTCATTTCTATTCCCTCATTCACATAGCCAAGACGTTACAAAAGATATACGTAACAACAGGACCATCCCTTGTGTAGTTGAGTATACGTCTTGTGTCTTGAATATTGATGTTGCCACTGACTTTATTCCTATACTAACTTGATGAGATCCAATCATATACGACATTAAGCTAATAATGTTTGTGCGCACAAAGGGAAAACTAATAAATTTGTGCTAAAATACAGCTACTAGTTTGATACTATAAAGATTCAGGATTTTTCAAAATCAAAATTTTATTATTTATCATGTACTTTAGGTGTTTGAGTTCGAATTCGTTTTTCGTCCTAACAAAGACGTAATCATTTTAAATATATCTATCTAAAATAAAAAGTTCGTTATGAGTTCTGCTTTTTGTTTTATTTTGATGAAATTTGATTAATATGATAACAGTTGCTATCTATCTATGTATTTTTCTACTCAATTTGAGTATTAAAATTTTAAATTATTTGTATTTAAAAAGAATACGGGGATAGAAAAACAGTTAAGAGCATATGGTATGTAGATATTCATTAGTTTAGATTTTGTGATTTTCTTCCATATCTTTGTTTCAATATATATGGACATGATCATATAATACATGCATATTGTAATTTTTTTAAAAAAAAGAGATATGTAAACAATTAAGAGCATGGTATGTAGATATTCATTAGGGTAGATTTTGTGATTTTCTTCCATATAGTTGTTTAACTTGCATGGACATTTTCATATAATACATGTATAATGTGTAATAAAAAAAAAAGAGCATTGGTGTATAGATATTCATTAGGATAGATTTTGTGATTTTCTTCCATATATTTGTTTAACATGAATGGACATTTTGATAAAATACATGCATACTGTAATAAAAGAATACTGGGATAGAAAAAACAGTTAAGAGCATTGGTGTATAGATATTCATTAGGATAGATTTTGTGATTTTCTTCCATATATTTGTTTACACATATAGGGATATTTTCATCAAATACATGCATATTGCACACTATTTAGCTATGTTTCCATATATTGTCACCGATGGAAAGAAAAGCAAAACCACATGATTATGTTGGAACTTGGAAGTCGGGGACTACGATGATGTGATTTTAGTGTTGTCTTACGTGTAAATATCTGCAACTCTATATATATAAATAGATTGAAGTTGCTTCTCATTTCAGAACTAAAAGCCAACCACACCATCATACTAATCAGACAAAAGGGAAGAGAGATGAACGGTGAAGGAAAGGTGGTTTGCGTCACCGGAGCTTCCGGTTTCATAGCGTCTTGGATTGTTAAGCTTTTGCTCCTCCGTGGCTACACCGTCAAGGCCACCGTTCGAGACCCAAGTATGTTTCTTCTTCTCTCTTTTTGGTTTTAATTTTACATAGTTATCTTTTAGCAATATAGAGACCGTTTATCTTGTCATTTGAATCATTGGATTTCAAATGATATCTAGAGATAAAGTTAGTGACAAGATGAAATAATATTAGCTAAGCGAAATCCAAGAGGTAGAAATTTGCATGTTAAATAGTTTGTGAAATCGAACTAAATCTTAACCCACAAATTATTTTAGTTGGAATCTCTCATGTATCAAGAACACCAAAACCCAAATCTTGAGAAAATAAATTTGCAAAGTCAAAGTCCTTCAAAACCAAATCGAATCCAGAAAGTATTTTTGGGGTTTGTTTCGTTTTGTCTTATTAAGAGAAAATGTTTCCAAAAAGCCAAAACTAAAAGCAACTAGGTGTTGTTCTAGTCTGATTTGGCTTCTCTAAGTGGGGGTTAGTACAATTTATTCAATCCTAATCTAGAGACAATTGAGCTCCAAGATCATTGTATACAGTTTCGGGGTTGTATTGGTGGAAAGCCTGTTGATCATACTATGCCTCGAGGCTAGCAAAGTTTAGTCAAAGTTTCCGTACAATTTATGCCTCTTTCTTGGTAGTCCGACTATATTTCTTTTATAGCACTAATATATTTTCTTACATAATAATATGGAAAGTTGGAAACTACGACGTGAATGAAAGTGTTTGTTTTTTGTTTAGTTAGATCATCATATTTTAGTAGATATTTAGCATTTTACAAAATATATGACAAACTACAATAAAACTTTTACAAGTTAATAATTTTTAAATTACAATACATTTTATTAATTTTTAGAGATATTAATTATATCCATAAACTAATTTGGATTGGAAAATTTATAATATCTATAAAAAATTTATCGAATTATTAATGTGTTGATGCTCTATTATAACTTTTGACTACTGCTAGAATAACAACCAATCTATGGCATCTCAGAATCGAATTTCAAATTTAGTCATAGATCACTAATGATTTGGTCAACTACTAGATTAGAGGTAATAAATTTGATAGAAACATTATTTATACATTTGATCAAAGATAAAGACTAAATCGTTGATACACTTTGCAAGTCTGTAACTTCTTATATAAAAGTTGGGAAGGGATTAAATTTTAACAAAACGAGATATCAACTGATATAGATATAGGTGGACTATAAGAAGAGCATTCAACTTATCTTGAAATGCACTTTGACATATATGTGTTTTTCTCCAGAGGATCAAAAGAAAACAGATCACCTTCTTGCACTTGACGGCGCAAAAGAAAGGCTCAAGTCATTCAAAGCAAATCTTTTAGAAGAAGGTACTTTCGAGAACGCAATTGAGGGATGTGATGCTGTCTTCCACACCGCTTCACCGGTTAAACTCACTCCCAACGATCCTCAGGTTCGATCGTCAATGACATCACTTTGTTCAGACCAACACAATCCTTAATAAATTAATGTTAGGAAAAATTAGAGGAGAGTTGCACATAAAAGACATTAACCAGTCTACTCATTCTCGATTCGATATTATTTTTAAGTTGGAAACTCATAAAACTTAACAATTATTCTTAATTTTGTAGGTTGAGCTGATCGAACCAGCTGTCAAGGGCACCATTAACGTTCTAAAAGCATGCACTAAAGTGTCTTCTATCAAAAGGGTCATTGTGACATCGTCCTTGGCCACAGTTATTTTTCCGAGGTCCCCACTAGGACCAAACGACTTAGTAGACGAAACCACCTTCTCTGATCCAAGTTTTTGTGAAGAGAAAAAGGTCTGTCATATTGTGTTTTGAGTCGTCTTTTGAAACATGATCAATGAGTTAATGTGAACTCACATTATTTCTTACCTTTTTTTCCTATCCAGCTATGGTATTTAGTCTCGAAGATTTTGGCCGAAGATGCAGCATGGCAGTTTGCCAAGGCCAACAACATAGACTTGGTCGTGATGAATCCAGGACTTGTGATTGGGCCAATCTTGCAGCCAACTCTTAATTTTTCAACAGATGTGATTGTAGGTTTTATAAACGGTAAGAACTTTTTTAATAGGGGGTATCATAGGTTTGTGGATGTGAGAGATGTTGCTCTAGCTCATGTCAAGGCACTCGAGACTCCTTCAGCCAATGGAAGATATGTCATTGATGGTCCAATTGTGACAACAAACGACATTGAAAAAGTTCTGCGCGAATTCTTTCCTGATTTGTGCATGGATGATAAGTGAGTTT
The DNA here is from genome assembly GCA_900128785.1 of Arabis alpina. NCBI lineage: Eukaryota > Viridiplantae > Streptophyta > Magnoliopsida > Brassicales > Brassicaceae > Arabis > Arabis alpina. Next base: position 5,789,078 of record LT669788.1, read on the forward strand.
TTTTGCTTCTTAATCATTTATTTTAAGTCATAATGAATGTTTGTTTCTACAAACCTAATGATATATCATGGTTTTTACCGGTTTTCGACCATGGTATAAGTCCTTTTATCGAGTCTTTTCGTTGTATTTCGAGTCTTTTTAGTGTCTTAACAGGTTATTACACGTGAGGAGCTTATATGGTGAATACGGTGCATTTTGAAGCGTAAACAAGGTTGGAGCCGGATTTTGCAAGAAAAGAAGTTGATATGAAGCAGCCTGTCGATCGACAGCCCAAAGAAGGACGATCGATCGACAGCTACATTGAAGCCTGTCGATCGACATACACATAGACGATCGATCGACAGGCCAGCGCAGAAACCAACTTAAATACGTTTTAAAGAAGGAAATTCGCCAGTTAATGGGCCGAGAGCTACAATAGACCGTCATAAAAGCCCACCACGAGTTTTAACTCTATAAATAGTTTATTTTAGGTTTTTAGAACGGGAACTTAGATTTTACTTAACAAAGTTTAGAGAGAGATTTTTAGGGTTTTTAGGGAGACAAGTTTACTTCATTACTTTGAGATTCTTCGAACCCTATTGTAATTCTTCTTTTACTCTTTCTTTATGCAGTATTATTCAGCTATGATTTGCTTTGCTGCCATGTCTGAGTAGTTTGCTTGTTAGGTTTAGGGTAGTTCGAATGGAATGATGATGAATTGTTAGGGTAAACTCACTTGTTAGGATTATCTGTTAGGTTCTTCACCTAGATTGCTTTAACTCTGATTTAGAATTGATCACTCTAAATTAGTTATCTTAGGTTGATAGATTGACACGAAAGTGTAATTGATTAGCCAGAACTAGATCTTAGGTGAGCAAAATTACTTATTCGCAAAGAAATTTGGTTTCGGGATTTTGTGAACAAATTGGACTTGAATTTAATGCTTGTTTAAATTGATTGAATTCGCAAAGAAATTTGGTTTTCTAGGGTTTAGACATAGTTAGTTTTCGCAACGACAGTTGGTTAATTATACATTAGTGTTCCAAGTTCTAGAACGGTTCTTAATTAAATCCTGATTTTGTTTAACCTGCAATTCTGATTCATCCTGAGAATTACCCAAAAGCCTAGCACTTTGTTTAATTGAATTTTAAATCAACAATCCTTCTCTGTTTCAATTTGCTTTTGTCTTTATTTTATATTATTTTACTTAGCCGAATTTGAAGTCAATATTCCTATCGTTTGATTTGACTCCCAGTGATTCGACCCCTACTACGACGACCTCTTAATTTGAGAGAGTAGCTCAGGGTAAATTTGAGCACATCACCTAACAAGCTTTTTGTTGTTGTTGTTGTTGTTAGGAGTGAAGACATTGATATGATTGATATGACTTACAAAGTGAGTGTAGAGAAAGTGAAAAGTTTGGGAATTGAGTTTACTCCTACAGAAACAAGCCTTAGAGACACTGTTCTTAGTCTCAAGGAGAAATGTCTTGTGTGATCCTCTTTACTGTTTTTGGTACTTTTAATTGATCTTTGCATTTCACAAACTGTAAGGAATCTTACTAGCTTTTATAATTTTAAAACCAATATGAATCTAATAATTATGACCCTAACTTGCATCGTTATGCACAGTACGTATTGTCATACCACATTCAATTATTACAGCTTGGTCAATACAGCTTAATTTGTTTGGATTTGTTCAATAAAGGGAAAAACAAAATTTAAGTTGAAAAATAGGCTGAATGGTGAGATTGTACTGATGTGTTACAACCGTATACATTTTTGGTGTAGCAAATCAGTGAAACGGTAAAGAATGCATGCATTATCTACGTTACACAATTGATAATTCCCATACATATATTTGTGTTTTCTAGAGAAAAAGGACAAAACAAAACCACATGATATGTGTTGGAAGGCGGAGTCTATTATGTGATTGTAGACTTGTAGTACCCTTGGGTGAATAACGTTTACATGTAAATATATATAAAAGGATTGAAGTTGTTTCTCATCATTTAAGAAACTATAAGCCAAACCGCACAAATTATACAGTACTGATAAAGTGAAAAGAGATGAGCGGTGGAGGAAAGGTGGTATGCGTCACCGGAGCTTCCGGTTACATGGCTTCTTGGATTATTAAGCTATTGCTCCTCCGTGGCTACACCGTCAATGCTACTGTTCGAGATCCAAGTTTGTTTCTTCTTCTCTCTTTCTTTCTTATCTACATAGTTATTTATAGCCATACATGATTAAGAGTTTGTAAAACTTAATTATCTGCCAACGAATAATCTAACTTGCAACATCACATTCAAACCTAGCTTCAACAACATAAATCTGTTTATTTAACCTTTTCTATATGGAAATGGGAGGAGATATACTCATCGAGAAATACGTGTTAGCAGACTGATGAGACCTCCGGCGAAGAAAACTGCATCTCCGGTGAAGACAATTGATACTCCGGCGAAACAAGACATCATTCTGACGAAGACAGTCGGAGGTTCTCTGTGTGTCCAAACGCAGTGTTTTGGCAACAACACTCAAGGCCCACATAAGGATTCAAGCCCAAGAACAGAGAAGCCCAAGAACACTATTACTTTCCCTTAACAGTTCAAACCTGCAAAAAGGAAGAAGACAAGAGGTACAATAAAGCTGTGAAGCAAGCTGTCAATGCCGTACAATTTGGCACTTTGCCAAGAGCTCTCTTAGCCTGTAACTAAGTGACATGTGTCAAGGGAACTAGGTTAAATGTCTGGTATAAGTAGTGAGTGTTGTGTATGAGTAAACCTTAAGCAAAATGAATATGAATCAAAGCTTCACCTTTTGTCTCTATTTCTAGAAGTTGTCTTTTACTTATAATACGTGTAGTGTAACTTCCGTTAGTGTTGATGAATTATAAACGAAGTGAAAGAAAAATGAAACTAAAGAAGCACTCATGATATTTACTATTTAGCAACAAAAAAGAAGAAGCGCTCATCTTATCGTCAAGTGCACTTTGACATATATGTATTATTCTCCAGATGATAAGAAGAAAACAGATCACCTTCTCGCACTTGAGGGGGCAAAAGAAAAGCTCAAACTATTCAAAGCAAATCTTTTAGAAGAAGATTCTTTCAAGCACGCAATTGATGGATGTGATGCTGTCTTCCACACCGCTTCACCGGTCATACGCACTGTAGCTAATCCTCAGGTTCGTCAACGACATCACTATAGTCGGACAACCATTCCTTATTAATCTACGTGCTTGATTTACAGTTAGGAATCCCACACTTCAAATTTGACGGGACCCATAGTGACAAATAAATGTTATTTCTCCTGGCAAAATGGCCTCGCAAATCGGATTGTTTTCTTGTAGTGATAGTCAATAAAGTTTTGAGTTGGAACCCGTAGAATTTTAATTTTTACTTTTAGTTTCGCAGGCTGAGCTGATCGAACCAGCGGTCAAGGGCACTATTAACGTCCTCAAAACATGCACTGAAATGTCATCTGTCAAGAGGGTCATTGTGACATCGCCATGGCCACTGTTCTTCTTCCTAGGTCCCCCTTGGGACCGAACGACTTAGTAGATGAAACCACATTCTCTGACCCGAGTTTTTGTGAGGAGGAAAAGGTCTTTATATTGTCTCAATTTGAGTCTTTTGAGACATGATCAATGAGTTAATGAGAACACGCATTATTTCTCTATTTGAAAAAGGTTACCGAAAACAAAACTCGCATTCTTTCTCACGTTTTTAATTTTTCCTGTCCAGCAATGGTATGCACTCTCGAAGACTTTAGCCGAAGATGCAGCATGGCAGTTTGCTAAGGCCAACAAGATCGACTTGATCAACAAGTACTTGTGATTGGACCAATCTTGCAGCCAACTCTTAATCTCTCAGTTCATGTGATTGTAGATTTTATAATTGGTAGGAGCTTTTTCAATAGGAGACATTATAGGTTTGTGGACGTGAGAGATGTCGCTCTAGCTCATGTCAAGGCACTCGAGACTCCTTCAGCTAATGGAAGATATCTCATTGATGGTCCGATTATGACAACAAACGACATTGAAAAAGTTTTGCGCGTATTCTTTCCTGATTTGTGCATTTATGATAAGTGAGTTTTCCTTTATCATTTTATTTTTAAGTCATAATCGATGTGTTAAACCTAAAAATGTTTTTCTTATATCTTTTATCTTTTAGGTGGGTAGACACTGATATGATTTCAAAGACTAGCAAATTGAGTGTAGAGAAAGTGAAAAGTTTGGGAATTGAGTTTATTCCTACAGAAACAAGCCTTAGAGACACTGTTCTAAGTCTCAAAGAAAAATGCCTTGTGTGATCCTCTTTACTGGTTTTGGTAATTTTAATTCATCTAAGCATTTCATAAACTATATATAACTAGATTAAGGTCCGCGTTAATACGCGGGTAATCGTATTAAAAATTATTCACAGAAATATTTGAATTTTAATGAATAACACGTTGAATTACTAAAATATTTTGAAATACTATTTAAACATGGATCTTAAATCATTAGATGTATAACTTTTATCTTAATTTTCATATTTTATTTCATATCATGTGGATTATATATATATGTATATAAATGTAATTCATCCCATATTCCTAATAACAAAAACAAAAAAAACTATATCCTTATCCATAATGCATATATAATAGTTATGTGATGAAATCGTTAAAAACACAAATAATGTAAAGTTAAATTAAAAAAAAAATGTAATGTTAATAATCTCATAAAACCTATAAAATTATTTTAATAGTTAATATATTGTTATTATCTTCTTAACTTGAATAATTTTTATTTCATACCATTTTCTTTTTATAAACATAAAAACGACCAATATTATCTTAAGTAGAAAATTTTCATTTTTTGTAATTTTATATAGTTACGTATATGGAAAAGTGTGTTTAAATATTTTTGTGTTCTTTGACGTAGTTTTGGATATCTTAAAATTTTAGATTTAAATATATATACCTTTGTAATTATTTTATGTTTATATATTCTATTGTTTTATCATTCTTCTTATTTTTATTCTTTCGATTTTTTTTGTTTCTTACGATTGATATTCTCTCTAAGTTATTGTTTTCAATTTATATTGTCTCTTTACTTTGTTTACGACTTCTATTCCTTCGATTTTTAATAGCTTTTTTTTATAATTAGTTTAGACTATTAGAAATTTTATTTATTTTTTGTAATTAGTTTAGACTACTAAAATATTTATTGTTATATAATTAATTTGAACTATTAACAATTTTTCTTTTCTACAATTTGGTTAGTTGCTTAACAATTATTTTGTATGTTTTCCATTTTTATTTTTCTTTAAAAATTGTCATTATTACAATTTGGTTAGTTATTTAACAATAATTTTGTGTATTTTCTATTTTTAATTTTAGACTTTAATTAATTTTAATATTTAACACATGTCATCATCTCGATCAATATTAGACGCGTGTCATGATCTCATGAGTTACAATTTTGCTTACGTGTCGCGTTCTCGTTGAGGGAAGTCTCCTTAATAAGATAATATAAGTGGTCTTACTAAATTATTTTTCTTTATTTTTCTATATTACCTCTTTTTAAAGTTTTAAAACCAGTATAAATCTTTTAATAATGACCCTTACTAACATCAGTATAAATAGTACTGTTATTAGTTATTACCGCTTGATTCGGTTCCGTACAATTTTGTTCGGAGTATTGTTCGATAATGAAACATATTCTCAAAATTGAAAGATCAGGGTTCAGAACGTATATGGTCTCATTTGTGACAATTCTTAACGTAAAAGATCCATGCATCACACGGTCCACACCACTAATAACAGAGACGTTCACTCACGAGTCATGCATAAATCTTACATCTAAGTACATCTTCTCTCAGTCTACGCCAGCTTGTTATTTATCTATATACATATATTTATAATTTGAGTATTCAATTTTAAATTATTTGTATGTAAATAATATACTGAGATAAAAAAAGTGAAAAAAATTATATAAGAGCATGGTATTTAATTTAGATATTCAAATAGGATAAAATGCATGCATTATTTCGCTATTTCCATTTTCCATACATGTTTTTTTTTTTTTGCTAAATATTTCCATACATGTTTCCGAAAGGGAAAAAACCAACAACCAAATGATATGTTGTCATACTAGGCTAAGTTTCCGTGTAAATATATGCAACTTTATATCAAAAAGACTGAAGTTGTTTCTCATTTTAAAGCTAAAAGCCAACCAAACCAATTACAATAATCAGATAAAGTTAAGTGCGATGAACAGTGAAGGAAAGGTGGTCTGCGTCACTGGAGCTTCCGGTTACATAGCCGCCGCGATCGTTGGGTGGCTACACCGTTAGGGCTACCGTTCGAGATCCAAGTTTGTTCCCAATTCTCTCTTTTTTATTTATTCAAATTGCATTTTTCAATCTAGAATCACTAATTATTTGGTCAATTACAAGATTACAATTTGAACGAAAGATTATTTGAATTTTATTTAATTTACATATATATTCAAAATCCAATAAAACCAAATTAAATGAAAATAGCTTAAAACTTGATTTCGGTTTTAACTTATCAAATCTAGAGTCTAGAATACATTTTTATCATAGACCACAATTTCAATTCTTGTTTTAAACATTTTATATGGAAATGTAACCTCCGTTAGTGTTTTTAACCAAAGTGAAAGAAGAATAGAACTAAATAAGCACTCATATTATTGTGAAGTGCATTTTGATATATTTGTGTTTTTCTCCAGATGATCAGAAGAAAACAGATCACCTTCTTGCACTTGATGGTGCAAAAGAAAGGGTCAAGTTATTCAACGCAGAACTTTTAGAAGAAGGTTCTTTCGAGCAAGCAATCCATGGATGTGATGCTGTCATCCAGACCACTAACACTCACTGTCACTGATCCTCAGGTTCGTCACCGTTATCACTTTGTTCGGACCAACAATCCTCATGCTTGATTTGAAGGGACCTATAGTAATAAATAAATTATTGACCAGTTCACTCATCAATTAGTTTTGAGTTTTTGTTTTTGATAAGTAAATTAGTTTGAGTTGGGAACCCATAGAGTTTAAACGGTTATTTTGAATTTCGCAGGCTGAGCTGATCCACTACAAGAAAACACTGGATTTGTGACTGGATTGTGTGACCGATTTTTTAGTCACAGTTTTCTGCGACTCTTGTGAGACTATTTTATGACTAATGTGTGACTACAAAATAACGGAAACAAATCAGTCACAAATTAGCGACTGAAATATTTTAGTCCTTTATTAGTCGCAAATGTGTGACTAAATATACGGTTAGTAACAAATTTGCGACTAAATATATGGCGTCACAGTTTAGTAGCAAATTAGTGACTACTTTGCGACGAAATACATACTTCCAGATGAGTCACATATCAGTCACAAATCAGTGACAACTACAATTACATGAAAACGTGGAAATTGAGTGATAATTTCGAGTAGGTGACAACGTGTATATTGAGTGGTTTGGTTGGTGGCATCGAACATTTGCTACCGATTCTCAGTAGTCACAAATTGGTAGCAAATTTTTTGCTTTATAAAGAGGAGCTCCCTCCCACCAAATATTCACTCAACAAACACATTACATCAACCAAAATCAATTTGTCTCCTATCTTTTTTTATCACCTTGAGAGTTTTGCAAAAAGAGAAAAATTTCCTTTTTTTTTATAATTTGTTATAAAGCTCGAAAGTATTATTTCAAAAAAAGAGAGAAAAATTAAAATCTATTTTTTTTTGTTATAATATTTATTATTAAGTTCGAGAGTATTGTTTGAAAAAAGAAAAGCTTAATTTTTTATAATTTTATTATAAAGTTGGAGAATATTTTTTCAAAAAAAGAGAAAAAAATATGTGGAATTCAAACCGAGAGTGGATGTATACAAGGATCGACCCGCGAACCAACAATATATCAACCGAATTTGCAGAAGGTGTGACGCACTTCATCAACTTCGCAACTAGCCAACATTTCTCAATTAGCAGTGGAGGTAGGTTATACTACCCTTGTGAAGTTTGTAAAAATTTAGGTAGGATAAAACCAGCTTTAACTGTTGAAAAGCACTTGCTTCGTAACGGTTTTATGCCTGAATATTATGTATGGTTTGAACATGGGGAAGATTATTATGCACATGGGGTAGGAACTAGTAATCAGAATGATAATGTTAATTTTAGTGGTGGTAATTATAATGAACCGTACAATTATGAAGAAGAGAATGTTTATGCGGGAATGGTTCAGGATGCGTTTCATGGTTCCGTTCCATTTAATGAATATCCTCCTCCTGCTCATGAACATGATCAAAGTGGAAACGATCATGTTTATGAAGAACCTACCCATGAATCAACACAATTCTACGATTTGATAGAAGCTGCAAATACTCCCTTGTATGATGGGTGTCGTGAAGATCTTACGAAGTTATCAGTGGCGGCTCGAGAGATGAACATCAAGGCAGAGCATAATGTGTCTGAAGTTTGTATGGATTCGTGGTCTGATTTAATTACGGATATTTTACCAGACCCTAATCACGCAACTAGGTCATACTACGAGATGGAAACGCTTATGCGAAAGTTAGGATTGCCATACCATACTTTTGATGTATGTGTAGATAACTGTATGCTCTTCTGGAAAGAAGATCAAGAGTTGGGTTATTGTAAATTTTGTGGGAAAGCAAGATATAAAGCTAGTGGTGGAAGAACAAAAATACCGTTCAGCAAGATGTGGTATCTACCTATCACTGATAGATTGAAGAGGTTTTACCAATCAAAAAGGACGGCTGCATCAATGAGGTGGCATGTTGAGCACGAGTCACAAGATGGGGTAATGTGTCATCCATCTGACGCGGCAGAGTGGAAAATGTTCAATGAAAATCATCCGAGTTTAGCGGAGGAAACGCGAAACGTTTATTTAGGATTATGTACAGACGGCTTTAATCCATTTGGAATGTCGAAAAACCATTCGTTGTGGCCTGTGATCATGACACCCTACAACTTACCTCCTGGTATGGCAATGAAAAGCGAGTATTTGTTCCTAACGATTTTGAATTCGGGCCCAAAGCATCCACGAGCCAGTCTAGATGTGTTCCTCCAACCATTGATCGAGGAGTTAAAGGAGTTATGGAATTATGGAGTCGAAGCGTATGATGTGTCTTTAAATCAAAACTTCAACCTTCGAGCCGTTTTGTTGTGGACGATTAGTGACTTCCCGGCGTATGGGATGTTGTCAGGATGGACGACACATGGAAACTTAGCATGCCCAATTTGTAAAAGTGATACAAAATCTTTCCGATTGCCGGCTGGGAGGAAGACTTGTTGGTTTGACTGCCACATAAATTTTTTGCCCACCGACCATCCGCTAAGGAAGAACACTCGTGCGTTTGTCAAGGGAAAGAGCGTAATTCACGACTACCCAAGGGAATTGTTATCGGGAGAAGAAGTTTTGAAGAGTATACGGTATGTCGGGGCACCTAAAACATCTGAATGTGGTGGAAATGGCCATGAAAAAAAACCGGAGGGCTACGAAGAGTGGCATAATTGGCATAAAGAAAGCATCTTTTGGGAGCTACCATACTGGAAAGATTTGAATCTACGGAGCTGTCTTGATGTGATGCATATTGAGAAAAACATTAGCGATAACATCACATATACTTCAATGAATGTTAAAGGCAAATCAAAAGACACGGTGAATTCAAGAGTAGATATTGCTAGATTTTGTGCTCGAAAAGAATTTCATGTCGATGGTCGTGGGAACGCTCCATTTCCTATTTGGAGACTGAGTAAAAAAGCCAAAGAAGCCTTACTTCAATGGGTGAAGAATGAGGTTAAATTTCCAGACGGCTATGTAGCAGATTTAGCCAGTTGTGCAGATATTGCTGGTGGAAAGTTCTCCGGAATGAAAAGTCACGACAGCCACGTCTTTATGGAACGGTTGCTTCCGTTTGTTTTTGCAGAACTTCTCCCGTGTAACGTGCATCAAGCATTGGCAGGTAAATTAATATAACCTTAAGTATGTAGGTGACTGTAAATTAATTAGTGTAATATATAATTAATGAAATTGTTTTGTAGGCATTGGAGCTTTTTTCGTGACCTAAGCAACATATCATTGGAAACGAGCCGACTCGCAACTCTGAAGGAGAACATTGTGATGATTATTTGTAATTTGGAAAAAATCTTCCCACCTTCTTTCTTTGATGTGATGGAGCACCTACCTATTCACCTACCATACGAAGCAGAGCTTGGTGGTCCTGTGCAATATAGGGGGATGTATCCGTTTGAAAGGCAAAGCGAAGAACAAAAGATATCCAGCGGGCTCAATTGTTCAAGCGTATATGAATGATGAGATATCCTACTTTTCGCAACACTACTTTGCATCAAACGTTTCTACAACTCTAAGAAGAAGGTAATAATTTACTTACTTTATATTTATTATTGTATGATGATCATGTTTACGGATAACTAATGAAAGAGAACTGCTAATTTTACAGGAAAAGTCGGTATGATGAAGGTAAAATACCTGAGTATATTGTAGAAGCACCGACAATATTTTATGCAGTAGGTCGTCCAAGTGGCAAAGGCAAAGACTGGTGGTTAACCGAAGAAGAATACAACTGCGCACATTCATATGTTTTGCGGAATTGTGATTATTTTCGGCCGTTTGAAAGGTATGTTCTAGTTCATTATTTACTTAATTTCTAAAAATTCACCTACGCCGATTTTTATGCATACCTATGTATGTGTTCGCAAAATAGATTGTGCGAAGCACAAATTCGATATGATAATCCGGGACTGCTTGATGAAGGGGTCAATGCGAGAAGAGATGAAGTATTTCCTGAGTGGATCCGCCAATACGTATTTTCCTACCGGCGTACTTTAATTAATCTTAAAAATATTCTTCAATGTTTGATGACATATGTTTCAATATATATATATATATAGGTGCACACAATGAAAAAACAAGAAGCTTTCCTGTATTGGGTTGCGGATGTTGTGGCAGGCCCCGAACGTAAAGTTAAATTGTGGCCCATATATTGTACACGGGGGTATGTGTTTCACACAGAGGATCACGACGCGAGGAGAAAAACAATGAATTATGGGGTATGTGTCAAAAGCCATAATTATACACATGGTGCAGAGGATGATTTTTATGGGAAGATAGAACGTATCATGGAGTTCCAGTATCCCGGAATGGTGAATTTAAAGATCATACTTTTCTATTGTAAATGGTTTGATCCTACCTATGGAAAAGGCATACGGAAAAATGATTTAGGCGTTGTGGACATTGTCATGACACGGGACTATCCGGGTTATGAACCATTTATTTTAGGTATGAATTTCAGGTCATTGCTTACGATATATTTATAAGATTATAACTAATGATTTCACCCTACATTCAGGCTCTCAAGCTGATCAAGTTTGCTATCTTTCCTATCCACGTGTTAAACGACATCGAATATCATGGCATACAGTTCTGAAAGTAAACCCAAGAAATCTTATTGAAGGGAAGTCAAATGAGCTGGTCATTTTACAACAACCAAGTGATGATGAGGGAATGACAAATACAGTTGAAGAAGTAATTATCGATACTTTAGTCGACAATACCCATCAGGCTGAACAAATTGATTTCGAAGTAGCAGACGCTGAACCCGAAGATGAATTTCTTTGTAATTTATCATCTTCCGGTGATGATGATGAGGATGCCCAAGATGTCGAGGATGATGAAGAGGATGATTATAATGAATACTGAATTAATTGGGTTTTAATTGGTGTTTGTAATATATTTGTTTGATTTTTAATAAATATTTGTAATAAATAATATATGTGTGGGAATTTTAATAAAATTATGTGTGCAATTTGTGAAATAGAATATTTTTAAATTTGGGGTAACACATGTTATAAAGAAAAAATGTAATCTATAGACAGAAAGGTTACATTGGATCACATGGTTATGCACTCCCATATAAGAAGTCGGAGGTCTCGAGTTCGAGTACAGTTGGCGTACGCTGACTGACAATTTTACCTATTTTTGAACGGAGTCGCAAAACAGTAGCACATTTACCACTACTTTGTGACTGACTCGTCATGAAGATAAATTTTGTGACTATTATGTTACTAATTTGCCACCAATTAGTAGGATTCATGAACAAATTTATAAAACATAATGCTATAAATCTAGATGTAGTTAGACTACCATGTAATCGAAATACTTAGAATAAGGATTTAACAAATATGCGACAAGTTTCAATATCAAAGAATTAGGTTTAGGCCATAAGTTGTCAAACTGGTAACAAAAGAGTCACAATTTAGTTGCTATTTCATGACTGGTTCCGTGGTAGTCACAAATATGTGACCATATTGTTACTAATTTGCAACCACTTCCATATCAATTATTTGGAAATGCACTTATTGATTATTATACATAGCATTCTTCATATTATATGTACACATTGAAGATGTAGTTAGACTACTATGGTATATAAAACTGAAGACAAAAAATTACCACTATTTAAAAGATTTACCTCACATTATCTTACAAAATCACATAAATACACATATAAGTCATCTCTAACATCTTTGTATTAAAGTTAAATTTCAAGATTTTTTAAATTTGTATTATTTAGTACTATATATGCAACCAAACACCTAAAAGTGTGAAAAGGGTTTTTATTTTAACATTGTCCATCCATTTTTGGTGTACTATAGTTTAGGGTTTAGGGTATAGAAATGTCACTAACAAAAAGGAGTCACAAAATAGTCTCAAATTTGAGATTACATACAAATTCGTCATAAATTTGTATCTACTTTGTTACCATTTTGTAACTACATTTGAAAACTTAAAAATATTTGCTTAATTTGTGTTGGTAATCACTCTATACTTAAGCATAGTTGTGAGAAATGTAATAAAAACAATATAAGAAGCAACTGTATCAAGATATTGGGTCTAAAACTTTAGGGTTTGGGGTTTTGATTTGATAATTTTAATATTGAGTCACAACAAAGTCACAAAGGAGTCACATATTTGCTACTACATTGTCACTAAAAGTCAATAAACAGATTCTTATTTGAAAGTAATTGGGCTTTTCCTTAATTGATTGGGCTTTTGTTTGCTTAATGTAAGTCCCAATATATTTTTGCGACCGATTTGTCACTATTGTGACGCTTTTAATAGGGTATATAAGGCTAACCCTAAATCAGATTAACCCTAATTGCCTCTTTTCTTTTCACCGACCGCTAAACACACTTCGTCTCTCTCGGAATCTTTCGATTTCTGTCTGGTTTTTACGATTTTAAACGATTTCTTTCGATTTCTATCGCTTTCTATCATCTTTTTTCGATTCCAAACCTCTCGATTTCTCTTCTCAAATCTCTAATTTCTTCGTCTCTCAATCTTTCCGTCTCTCACTCTCTCGATTTCACTCCTACTCGATGAAGACAAACGCGAAATCAACTAAAGGTCGACCGAAGAACGATGGTGGTGGGAGTAAACCAAACGTCGGTGGGAGTAAACGAAACGTCGGTGGTCCGACCCAAGTCGGAGGTGTTCGAACCAACACCGGGAAACGTCAAGCACTAGAAGCACCTCCTCGACCCAACTCCGGCAAACGTCCTGCGGTGGAGGGAGCTCTCAACAAGGGTAAGGGTATCGCCGTCGGTGGAACCCTAAACCCTAAATCTGGGAAAGCGAGGTCTTCAAGCGGAGCTCTTCAACGCACCGCCGTAGAAGATGGACCCCCAACCGGTGATGGTTCACCACCAAGCGTCCGTTCGAATCCCACACTCGATGTCTCTCCCACTGGCTCAGTTGGGAGACGCCACGGTGACCAGACTAGGCTGATGGTAACGTCTCGGGAAGGCGATGGAAGCTCTTCTAACGCCTCGAACCGGTCGTCTCAGGCCACAGTCTCGGTTAACAAAACCACTGCTCCGCGACAGTTTGGATTGTCCTTTGATCCGCAACTACTCCGCCAACAACGGTCTCCACTTCCAGTTCATCTACAACAGCCTCCTGTATTTCAACTGCCACTTCAAAGGAATAGGCAAATACAGCTACCCAACCAAGAAGAACAAGAAGATGATGATGATGATGATGCTGGTGAAGAAGATGTAGTTCAAGATGAAGGTGTAGGAGAAGAGGTTATGAATCAGCCGGGTCATAACTTGGAGGACTTCGATCAAGAGCTATACGATCTCTTACGTCTCACTGGCCGAGAAAATCTGACTCCCTTGAGTCCGCACCCTATCCCTGGGAAGTCACCACTGTGGTAAGTTTCCATCCTCAAATCAGTTTGTGTGATTATAGATTGATTACGCCTTAGGCTACTGATGCTTTTCTTTAGGTTTGTTCGAGACAAAACCAAACTGAGTCGTGCGATTGCTGGAATACTACGGCAAAATTTTGATAAACCGTTCTTTAGCTGGTCGGTTACGCCTCAAGACTCGAGGGAATTGTTTTTCCGAACTTTCGCTGTAAGGTTTTCTTCCTCAACTTTAGTTTGTAGGAATTTGTAGTTAGTATCATCATTACTTCATTACTAATGCTTTCTCTTTAATCTTACATGTAGCAAAAATACACTTGGGATTTAGGTATTACAGAGCTTGTCAATGAACATTTCGTGGCCATCGCATCGAACAGGCTCAAAGGCATAGTGAGTCAAGCGAAGAACAGTGGTCGTAGGCCACACTGGATTGGGAAGGACCTTTGGAAACAAATGTGGGTTGTTTGGAACACTCCAGAGTCAGTGGCAAAGAGTTCCACCTGTTCAGACTCCCGCAAGTCTGACCGCGGTGGATATGGAGAGCACAAACATGTTTCTGGCCAGAAATCTTATCTGACCAGACAACTTGAAATGGTAAGATGTTCAATTCCTTACTCTTATTTAAAACACACAATCTTATAAGTACTGTATTGTCTAAACTAATGTGGTGTCTACTGTCACAGGAGGAGGAATTAGGGAGACCCGTTTCTTTTGCGGAAGTCTTTATTAAGACTCATACACTCCCAAATGGGAGTTTTGTTGATCAGAAGGCAAAGGACATTTCTGACACTTACCAGTTGAGTGTTGAAGAGGAGTTGAGGACTAGGGAGGCTGATAATCCAGAAACATTGGCTGACCCTTCTCTCACACTCACCATTGAAGAACAAAATGGCATCTTCTTGAAGGTAATTAGCTCAACTCATTTCCTCTCTGTTTACATTTGTGTGAAGCAAGTGTCTGACTTTTTTCCTTGTTTTAGTGTACTAAATCAGATTCTAAAGGAAATCCTTTTGGTCTTGGCCAACTTAAAGACATGGTGAAAGGGAAACGGAAGCTGAGTTATCCAAGCTCCTCTGACTCTGCCCTTCTCGATGAGATGCAAGATGAACTTAAGGAAGCTCGTGCGAAGCTCGAAGACCACGATCGGGAGAATGCTCGCAGAGATGCAGAGCTTAAAGAAGCTAAGACAGAGCTTGCAGGCTACATAATAATGTTTTCTTTCCTCAAAGAGAAGAATTCTGACTTTCTCGACTATGTCAACCAAGCTCAGTTAGCTACAACTGCTCCAGCCATTTCTGATCCACCTTCTCCAGCCACTTCTGAGCCACCTTCTACTCAGAGTTAAGCTTCTTAACTTGCTAAACAATGACTCCAAACTTTCTATGTGACTGTGAACAATATTTTTTGGTGTAAGATACTTTTAGAACAATTTTTTTGGTGTAAGATAGTTTTGGATCAAATTTTTTGGTGAACACAATGATCTTTACCGAATCTGTCTTTAGTTTTTAATCTAATGTATTGCTTTTGGATTGTGTAACAATGTTATGTGCATTTCTTCTTAATTCTTCGTAACTGTCTTTTGCATTTGATTTTTTGTGTTTTGGATACTACAAAAACAAATTGTTCATAAATATTTTTAGGTACAGGTAGTAGCAAAAGAGTAGTAAATTTGTTACTGAAATATGACCAATTCTGGTAAAAATTCAACCAAATTAGTCACACAAACGTCGCTAATTAGTTACGACGTTGTGACTACAAGTTCAGTCTCTAATTTGTGACGGTAAATAAGCGTCACAAATTGGTCGCACTAAGCACGTAGTCCCAAATTAGTCGCAACTATGCGACTAATATGTTTCGTCACAAATCAGTCACATATTTGCGACTGGACAATAACAGACACATATTGGTCGCAAAATTGTGACTGATTTGTGACCCCACAAATTTGTGACCAACAATTTGCCACTACTATTTTCGGTCACAAAGTAGTCGCAAATTGGTCATTAACAACCGTTTTGTGACTGTTTCGGGAGTAGTAAAAACTGTTTTTTCTTGTAGTGATCGAACCAGCCTTCAAGGGCACTTAAGTGTCTTATATCAAGAGGGTCATCATGACATCGTCCATGGCCACAATTCTATATCCGAGATCCCCTTGGGACCAAACGACATCGTAGACGAAACTACCTTCTCTGACCCGAGTTTTTGTGAAGAGAAAAAGGTCTTTATATTGTATTTTGACACACTAATGATCGTTAATAAGAACTCATTATTTCTTACCTTCTTATTTTCCCTATCCAGCTATGGTATATACTCTCAACGACTTTGGCCGAAGAAGCAACATGGCAGTTTGCCAAGGCCAACCAGATCGATTTGATCATAATGAATCCAGGACTTGTGATTGGACCAATCTTGCAGCGAACTATTAATTTCTCAGTAGATGTGATTGTAAATTTTATCAATGGTAAGAACATTTTCAATAGGAGATATCATAGGTTTGTGGACGTGATCTTGCTCTAGCTCATGTCAACGCACTTGTGACTCCTTCAGCCAACGGACGATATATCAGTGAAGGTCCGATTATGACAACAAACGAGATTGAGAGAGTAATGCGCGAATTCTTTCCTGATTTGTGCATTAATTGATGATAAGTGAGTTTTCTTTACTTTATCATTTTATTTAGAAGTCATAATAAATGTTTTGATTCTATAAACCTAAAACTATTTATTATCTTCTTTTTTAGGAGGGAAAACATTGATATGATTTCAAAGACTTACAAATTGAGTGTCGAGAAAGTGAAAAGTTTGGGAATTGAGTTTACCCCTACAGAAACAAGCCTTAGAGACACTATTCTTAGTCTAAAAGAGAAATGCCTTGTGTGATACTCTTTACTGTTTTTGGTACTTTTAATTCATCTAAGCATTTCATAAACTATGTGGTCTTAGTCGTTTAGTTTTCTTCTCCTTTTTTATATCTTCTTACTAGCTTTAATTTCTAATTTTAAAACCAGTATAAATCTTTTAATAGTGACCCTAACTAACATCGGTATGCATAGTACTGTTATTAGTATTATACCGCTTGGTTCCATACAATTTTGTTTGAATTTATTGTTCGATAAGGAAAAATAATTCTTACCCTGAAAGAGTATGGTTCAAATTGGTGAGGTTGTACTGATGTGGTACAATGTTTACGATCTCTTGTGTAACAAGTTCTTACCTTACAAGATCCTTCAGAATCCATGCGCTATCACTTATACGAGAGACGTTCACTCACGAGTCACGACTCACGAGGCATGAATGATACATCTAAGTACATCTTCTCTCGGTCTACGCCAGCTTGTATTTTATCTATATATATAATTCTAATTTAAATATTGAATTTTGTTGTAACAAAAAAAAGTATTCAATTTTAAATTAGGTGTTTAAAAAAAAAGTGAGATAGAAAAAAAAGAAAGAAGAAGATGGTGTGTAGATATCTATATTCTTTTTTTTTCCATCTGGTGTGATTATATTAGAACTAAGGTAACCAACTTGTGTTACAACCATGAATTATACCAACCACTACCCAATACATAAAACTGAAATGAGAATAACAAGTTCAAGACAGAGTAAACAAGCGAGACATGAAAAAGCATCCGAACCATTCACAGACAATCTGGAAGGTTTGTAAACGGTTGATTTTAACGCACTCAAACAACACTAATAACTCCAAGGAAGAATACAACAACCAATACTAAGCTACTCTGTCCCAAAACTACTTCGAAAATGGGATTACTAGAGGCTTATTAGGCCCGAATCAAACGATGCAAAGGAAAACGCCACATAGGAACTTCAACTCTTAACATGGACCCTCGCAAACCAACATTAGCCATCTACACACTAAAAGGAGGTCACCTTCACGCAAAGAGAAGAGTTGAAGAACAAACTCACTGCTGGTCTTGTATCTCTCCAAAACCCAAAGACAAGTAGAAATCCAAGTAGATGCCTCCACAACAAGCTTCTAACCAAGAGGCGAACCCAAACAAACGACCTAAAGCAACTCTAACCACCTATAATCGAAGAGAAGGGACAACCAAGAATAGACACACAAGAGAAAGCTAATTGAAATCAGAACGACAAAGCTTCTAAGCATCAACCATGCTACAAGCCAAGCCACAAAAGCAAAATAGAATACACCATAAAACCGCAGGAGAGAGGCGACCGACGACGGAAGAGATTTCAGAATCCAGCGTCCGGGAGAATAAACATCGGGAAGCAAAAAGAGTTCTCGTGTGTAGAAGACCCACACACCAACGCATTATATATACACCAAAGCCCTCACCACCAGCCACCACCATGAGCGTCGTTCATCTCCGAATCGAAGCCGGAATCCCACCAATCGAACCAAATCTCAAGCCATCGAAAGGAAAATTCTGTACGCTGAAAACCTACAACTACAACTAGAGAAAAGCAAACGAAGGAGGAGAGACCGAGGACCAGCACCGGTGCTAACGGAGCCACCGGCGCTGGTCAGATCTGAGATCGTCGAGGAGGCCTTGGGAGAGCGGCTAGACCTAAAACTAGTTCTTTTCTAAATCAAGGACCATAGATATCTATATTCAATATGATAGAAAATCGATATTCAATATGATAGATTTTGTGATTTTCTTCCATATTTTTGTGTTGAATATATAGGAATAGATGATAGACAAAAATGTGAAAGAGTCAACTATACTTGATTCGAAGACAAGGTAATATGAAGTATGAAGATAGCTTAAGAGTTTGGTTCTTATTAGGATGTATATAACCGAAATATTCATTGTAATATAGGTTAGACGGTTTATACATAGTCGGTTAGTTTAGGGTTTACTTACTTGTATATATACCTTACAAAGTTAATAAACAACATACACTTCCAGTTCATAATATGGTATCAGTAAAGTTACGATCCTAAACCTAACTTTTCCGCTTCCGCTCTTCTTCTTTCTCTAACTTGCTTCTCTTATACGCTACTTTTACTCCATACACAAATATAGTTCTTTCTCTGCTTCTATGTCTACTACTCCTTTAGGTACTCCTTCCAACACCTCTATTTCTACTACTACTCAAGAGAACTTCACCATGGACTCTCCTTACGTCCTTCATCCGTCCGACAGTCCCGGTGCCCTAATCACACCGGTTCTTCTCCGAGGAGACAACTACTCTGAATGGGAAATTGAGCATTTCAATTCTCTACAAGCTAAGCAAAAGATTGGGTTTATAGATGGTTCAATCATCAAACCAACCTCTAATCCATAAGTTGCTCGATGGACCGCTACCAACTCAATGATTGTGGGCTGGATCTGCACATCAATTGATCCTACGGTTGGTTCTTTTTGGCCTAGATGACTCTTGGTTTAGCACTCACAAATCATTGATGAGGATCCATTGCCTGACTTAAACATCGTGTACTCACGTGTTATTGGTGCCGAGCAACATCTTTTGACAATGCGCACTAATGAGGCTAAACTTGATGCTATTGGATTCTCTGCCAAAACAGAGTTTTCAAAACATAACTCTCCTTCTGTTGCAGCTGCCATGGTTCCTCGAAACCGTGATCCCAATCGATCATGTACTCACTGTAATCGAAAGGGTCATGAAATTTCCGAGTGTTTTCTTGTTCATGGATATCCCGACTAGTACAATGAATAGCAACAACGTTCTCCTTCTAGCTCTACAAACTGTGGTCGTGGTGGACGGTCTAATACCTCAACTGGACATGGTCGTGGCCGAGCTAACGCTACCCGATCATCACCAACAAATCAACTTGCTCCGGTTGCTGTTCCTTCGGATCAAATTGCGGCTCTAATCAGTTTTCTACAAAACCAACAATCACAATTGTCTACCGATCGTTTGTCTGGTAAGACAAAATTAACTGATGTTATTATTGATACTAGTGCCTCTCATCATATGATAGGCAATCTTTCCTTACTACGAGATGTACATGATATAATTCCCTCTGCTGTTACTTTTCCTGATGGCACAGCTTCTCGAGCTACTAAGCTTGGAACCTTGCCTTTGAACATGGACTATTTTCTCACTAATGTCCTATATGTTCCATATTTTACTTGCACCCTTATCTCTGTCTCTAAGTTGCTCAAACAAACGGGTCGTATAGCGATATTCACTGATTGTTGTGTATTTTACAGAACCGTTTTACGAGGATCCTGATTGGAGTAGGTGAAGAGAGAGAGGGGGTGTATTACTTCACGGGTGTCACAGTCGCAAAAGTCCATCGTGCAGAGAAAGAGAAGACATCTTCTTCAGCTCTATGGAATCGTCGTCTTGGGCATCCATCCTACAAAGTGTTATCTGCTTTACCGGTTTTTGATAGTTTTAAAGTTGATTTTGGAAACACGAATCCGTGTGATATTTGTTTTCACGCCAAACAAACTCGTGGGGTTTTTCATGAGAGTCATAATAAAACTAATTCTCCTTTTTCTCTAACTCATTGTGATGTTTGGGGCCCTTATCGAACTCTCTTCTCATGTGGTGCTGCATATTTCCTAACTATGGTTGACGATTTTCTCGATCAGTTTGGAACTATCTTATGCTTGAAAAATCTGAAGTTGCAGCTTTACTCAAGAATTTCTTTGCTATGAGCGAAAAGCAATTTGCCAAACCAGTTCAAGCAATTCAAACAGATAATGGACCTGAGTTTATGGTCTTATCTTCCTATTTAAGAGAACACGGTATACAGCACCAAACATCTTGTGTTGATACACCTCAACAAAATGCAAGAGTGGAACGTAAGCACCGCCACATTTTGAATGTCGCCCATGCTTATCTATTTCAGGCTCGTATACCAGTCACATTCTGGGGCGAGAGCAATCTAACTGCTACACATCTCATTAATCGTACTCCAACTCCACTTCTTGTTGGTAAAACTCCATATGAAGCTCTACATGGCTCTCCTCCATCATATGATCCTTTACGTATTTTTGGTTGCTTGTGTTACGCTCATCATCGTGCTCGTAACAAAGACAAATTCGGAGAACGAAGTTGCAAGTGTCTTTTTATGGGTTACCCATATGGAAAGAAAGCATGTAACCTTTACGATCTTGAGAACAATGTTTTTTTTTTCAAGTCGTGATGTCATTTTCTATGAAGATGATTTTCCTGGTGTGGAAGACTCTGACTACGTCACACCACCACTCTTTAAACCGGATAACGCCATCGATGATTGGTTGTTCCCGGTGTTACCAACTTCTACTACATCGCCTTCTATTACGTCTTCACCTCCATCTCCCATCGTGATAACACCTTTGCCTGCTTCTTCATCTACACCTCCTACTTCTAATCATCCACCATCTCCGATCCCTACTAGTCCCAATGATAACACTCCCTCTTCGCCCGTTGTTCACAATGATATCACTATTCCGCAAGAGATTTCATCGCCTGGCTTACCTGAGCTACTCGGTCGTGGTAATCGGATACGCCAACCATCAGTTCTACTTAAAGACTATGTGGTCGATGCTTCTCATGTTCGTACCTCTCTCACTTACTTCACCAGCTTCTAATCATGTCTTATCCGATTCGGTTCCTGGTAAGACTCCGTATCCTATATCTGCTTATTTGTCTAATGCTGCTTTCTCTGCTTCTCATAGTCCGTTTGTTGCTACTATTACGACAACTCATGAACCTAAATCCTACAAAGAGGCTACGGTAGATGATGTTTGGAATGAATCCATGGGTGACGAAATGTCTGCTCTTCAAATCAATGATACTTGGGACATTACAACTCTACCGCCTGGAAAGAAAGCTATTGGTAGTCGCTGGGTATATCGAATTAAACATCACTCTAATGGCAAAATTGCTCGTTATAAATCGCGTGTTGTTGCACTTGGTAATAGACAAAAGGAAGGTGTTGATTACACCGATACATTTGCTCCTGTTGTCAAACCTACCACCGTTCGTATGTTGCTCGAAGTTGCTGCTGCTAAGAAATGGGAACTCCACCAGATGGATGTTCACAATGCCTTTCTCCATGGAGATTTAAACGAAGAGGATTATATGAAGCTCCCTCCCGGGTTTGAAGATCCCGATCCTACTAAAGTTTGTCGTCTAAAGAAGTCTATCTATGGATTAAAACAGGCGCCCCGTTGTTGGTTTTCTAAACTCAGTACTGCATTGAAATCATATGGCTTCATTCAAGGCAAGTCTGATTACTCTCACTTCTCCTTCATTCGTAACAAGATCTGTCTTCACATATTAATTTATGTTGATGATTTTATTATCGCCGGCAATGACTTATCTACACTACAACGTTTTAAGAATTATATGGGTGAGTGTTTTCACATGAAGGGTCTTGGTAAGCTGAAATACTTTCTTGGCATCGAAGTGGCTCGTAACAATGAATGCATCTTTATCTCACAACGCAAATATGCTTTGGATATTATTGCCGAAGCTGGTCTTCTTGGAGCTAAGCCTTCTTCCACTCCTATTGAGGTCAATCATAAGTTGACTGTGGCTGTTAGTCCGAGTTTTTCCGATCCAGCAAGATATCGTCGCCTCGTTGGTCGCCTCATTTACCTCACTTTTACTCGGCCAGAGTTATGTTATGCCGTTCATATCCGTACTCAATTCATGCAGTTACCACTTGAGGTTTATTGGATTGCTGCTTTACGTGTTCTACGTTACTTAAAAGGTTGTCCTGCTCAAGGTATTCTACTTCGCGCTGACTCCTCTCTACGTCTCACTGCTTTCTGCGATTCTGATTGGTATGCCTACCCGCTAACTCGACGTTCTTTAACCGCATATATTGTTCTTCTTGGTGATTCTCCGATTTCATGGCGAACCAAGAAACAAGACATGGTTTCTTTGTCCTCTACTGAAGCCGAATATCGAGCCATGTCCAATACATTAAAGGAAATCAAGTGGCTTAAACCATTACTCCGTTCGTTTGGCATTACTCATATTCATAACCGAAATATTCATTGTAATATAGGTTAGTCGGTTTATACATAGTCGGTTAGTTTAGGGTTTACTTACTTGTATATATACCTTACAAAGTTAATAAACAACATACACTTCCAATTCATAATAGTTCTCTATTCCTAATATCAAAATATGTTAATCTTCCCAAAATTAAAACAATCTGGATAAAATTGTAAAAACGTTTTTTTTTCCTTGAATATAATTTAACATTTAAAAAAAAAAATAGACTAAAGCCATATATATAGGGGGATTTTCATAAAATCTTCTATATATTAAAGAAGAAGTATTTTTTGCTTAGGTGTCAAATTATCATTTTTTCTTAGCTTTTTGATTTAACTAATTACACTATTATTAATTATTACTATACTCCTATCTAAACATTCTATATTCTTTAACCATCTACTAATTTCATTTGCCAAACACTATTCAACTTGCTATACTTATTTTAACTACATTTAATTCAATTGCCAACACAGTACTAATTCTAATAAATATTAAATTGCTAGGCATAGTTAACTACATTTATTCAATTATATGTAATGTTGACTATACTTTTAAAATATTACCAATTAAAAAGCCTAAAAACAAAGATATCATTAGATATTTTCTTGAGTTTTTGAAATACATATATATATATATATATATATATATGTAGGATAACAAAATTAAGTAAATATTACACAAATGTCCTAATTTATAAAAAGGTTTTTAATGGAAAAAACCCCTCAAGTATAGTTAAATCCATTTTAAACCCCTCAAGTATAAGATTAATGATAAAACCCCTCATATATTAGTCTGTTAATGAATAATTCCCTCCGTCTACACGCACGTTATAACTTTGAACTATCTGTCATTAAAATATAATTCTACGTTTTATCTCTAAAAAACGACAAAATGTTTGCGCAAAAACCCAAATTCAAGAATTTTTCTTATCGATGGACTTAAATTCTAGAATACTTAGGAAGTATTGGACCATTAACAATTGTATTGAGCCCTGACTGGAAGAAACATGTTGAGAGAATGTCTTCTATCATACCACCTTGTGATTGATTCATTTTTTATATTTAATTTAATTAACATTAAATTATATTTTAAATAACCTTGAAGGTGTCAAGGTTAAACCGAAATTTAAAAGGATTCTACCTAGGAGTCATCAAATCCCATACCAAATCGGCCTAGCGGACATGGGTCAAAGATGCATTTCTAAAATGAGTAGTAATTAGCACCTTTCCTTTTGCAAGAATTTTGGTCAATATCTCATCCATTCTTTCTTTCACTTTCAAAAGCCTAATATTGTTCTCTTATATATGCAATTATTCTAAATCCACTCCACTCAAATAAATAATCTACTTGTTCTTTTTAGTTTTGGCAATTAATAATCGTACAAGTAATCATAGTCTAGTAGGTTATACATAGTCAACCATTAGATTAACTTTCCCTCTTAGCATGCACTAGCAAAAAAATATTTCTGAGAGGAACTTTTTGACTAAATTACCCGAATCCGATGCTAACATTTGTTTTCACTTTTCACACAAGATATTTTGATAAAATCAGATTTTTCATCATTTTATTTGACATTTTAGGACCAACAACGAAAGAGAACACTAAAAGGCAAAGCCCTCTTCTATGCATTAATTTCATCCATGCATAAATGAGTTCATGGACATTAAAATGTTGCTACGTACGAAAAGTTACTCGATTAAATTTTAGCAAAAAAAAAAAAGTTACTCGATTAACACCTTTCTGCTTGTCTCTCTTCAAGCCATCTTTTATTATGTCATACAGAAACAGATTCGCTCAGTCATACATAAACGGTTTATGATAATTGATAAACCACAGTATTATTCACAATATCAGTATATACACGTTAATATATACTCTCCGAGAAGCCTTCTTGGATATACAAAGACTTGGCTTTAGCCTCTAATAGTCTGACGTTTTTCGGATATTCAAGGTATGTACTATATACATTCTTCCTTAATCGACAAAATGCACGACAAGTACTTTGCGATTGTAGGCATTGAAAACATACATTGATGACAAACAACACTTGCTTTTTTTCCCCATCTAGTTGTATTATTGAAAAAAGGATAGTGACAAAGTACAAGCCTAAAGCCGGCTGTCAAAGTACAAGGAGCCAACGACACTGGATACAATCCAACACAAGTAAACGAAATAAACTAAAAGTCAAAACACAAAACCAGGGTACACTGCAAGCATAGAGAATCCAAATAGCCAAGCCATCTCTGCAAACTTACTCTTAAGCACCGTGAAGAAAAGATGGCTTGCTCAAACCCAAGACTTCACAACATAGAAGGCATGGAGCTGAAGAACCCTTTAAATCGCAACCACCAAAGACTGAGACTAAAGGAGAAGACAACCTCGGATGACAACCAAGATCTAATTCCAAGACGAAGATATCACCAAACTAACAAACAACACTTGCGTTACTCCCACTTTTTGGTGCAAGTTGATGGTCATTGAGCGAGAGAAGCAAACAATAAGGCTGATAATTTAGCAAATCTGCAAAACCAAAGACTATGTTGTCTTTTGGATTAGTCGCGTATAATCAAACCTATATATTTTCATAATCTAATAGAATCGTCTACCGACAAAAATAACCCTAATCGAAATCGAAAAACATATCCAAAAAGAGAAAAGTATGCAATGCTTTCATTTTTTCCTAACTCCAAATAAACCATTGTCAAAAGCGAAATATTACTAGACAATCCAAATCAGAAGAGGGAAAACTCGAACGAACTGAGTACAAACAAACACCATAATAAACCTTACCAAACGAGATTCAATTTCGATTCTGTTTCAGTTCGATTCTACAGTGTATAATCAAAAAAATTCTGACACACCAACACTTACTCGAAAATATGATTAGGAATTGAAATGACCAAATTAAAGTCTCATCATCACTAACCCTATGCCAATGTAAAACCAACATACCCTAATAATTCTCAAAACCCCATAAATCAATAAAGACCTACAGAGTTTTAAAGAGGGCATCATAAATCTATGTTGAAACTTTAATTCAATTAGACAATGAAACGAAATTACTATGTAGATCTCATCATCATTCAATTCTACTGTGTATAATAAAAAAAAATCTGAGATACCAACATTTAGTCGAAAATAGGATTAGGCATCATTCACATGTCTATGGTAAACTCATTTAAATCAGTGGAACTGAATTAATCATATTAAAGTCTCCCATATATATGAATAAAGACCTACAGAGAGGGCATCATAAATCCACATGCCTATGTCAATGTAGATCTCATCATCATTAAAATTTTGAAAAAATAAAATAAAAAATTGACATGTCTATGATACTCAGAGATCCAATTAAATCACTTACATGTAAAGGAATTGAATTGATCATATTTCATCACCAACCAACACCAATCACATAAACCCTAATAACTCTAATTCCATTAGACAATGAAATGAATTTACGACAAGATCTATATCTAAAACAAAAACCCTAGATCTCAATACAAAAACTTGAGACAGAACATAAAACAAGATTGATTTCAAGAATCAACCTTAACACGATTCAGATCTGAAAATCAGAATCCTTGTTATTGTTTTTTTCACCTCGGACTCCGATTCCGTTGGTGCAAGTCGGGAACAGATCACTGTTCACAAGCAAAACATGATAAAACATGTGGAGGTGTCAGACAATCAATGCCCGACCTGCACCAAGCGAATCTGAGGCCGCCGGTAACTTTATAATCATCATCATTGTACTAAGTAAAGATTTATTTTATTTTGTGTCTCGTCTCCTTCTCTTTGTTCTATTTTTATAGATGAAAGAAACAAAGGAAAAAAAAAGATAAGAAGAGAATGAGAAAATACAGTTGTCAAAACAAGGGAAAAAAAGATAAGAAGAGATTGAGAAGATACAGTTACCAATTCTGGTAAAGATTTTTTTCCCTTTTCTTTAAAGAGAATCGAGACTACATTAACCTAATTTGCTTTTGGTATTTCATAAAAATAACTTCTCGGAGAGCTTTTATGTCCCTGTGTACACCATGCTTCCAGTGAGCTTCTAATGAGATAACTGTGTGTTTTAAGTGTGTGTGTATATATATATATATATATATATGCATGCTACTTTTTCGGCTATCTTTTGTTTACATGAGCTAAAGTTTTACACTTTGTTTTCAGGTTGGCATTATAGACAACTTTGGCCAGTTGGTTAATCCTGAAGGTGTAAAGCAAGAATTAAGTTACATGAAGTCTTTAAATGTCGATGGAGTGGTAATAGATTGTTGGTGGGGAATAGTTGAAGGATGAAATCCTCGGAAATATGTATGGTCTGGCTATAGGGAGCTCTTTAATTAACCTTAGCAGAGGCTTCAAGCTTAAATTACAGGTGTGAAATCCCGTAAGTTTTTTCAGTTACAGCTTATGTGACCAAGCTGTAACTATTGCGATAAATAAGTCTTTATCGTAGTATCTTAGCAAAATTAGCATATGGTATATATGAAGGTGGTGATGGCATTTCATGAATATGGAGGGAATGCACCTAGAAATGTTATGATCTCGTTATCACAGTGGGTTTTGGAGATTGGAAAAGACAATCCAGACATATTTTTCACTGATCGTGAAGGGAGGAGAAGTTTTGAGTGTTTAAATTGGAGCATTGACAAGGAACGGGTTCTACATGGCCGAACTGGTATAGAGGTACTGAAAAAGAACGTTCATTCCTCATCAACTGATAAACATTTTGGTCTATGATGTACATTTCATCCTCTTTGTCATGTTTAGATTCTTATTTCTTAGTTGTAAAAAATGATTTCTCAGGTTTATTTTGATTTTATGAGAAGCTTCCGCTCAGAGTTCGATGACTTGTTTGTGGAGGGGTAAATTGCTGCAATTGAGATTGGTCTTGGAGCTTCTGGTGAACTAAAGTACCCATCTTTCCCAGAAAGGATGGGTTGGATTTATCCCGGTATTGGTGAGTTCAGGTATTCTTCAGATTTTGAACTTTACTTCCAGTTCTAACTTGTGACTAATGAAGTCTGAGTATGTTTGAACTTTTTTTTTTTTTTTTTGAAACACTTTTAATCATTAAGCTTAAGGTAAATTGTTTACAAGGGCTAGGCCTTGTTTGGCTAGGTTATCAGCCCTAGAGTTATCCTTCCTAAGGATATACTTAAACTGGATAGAAACAAACATAGAAGAAGCAATGGTTATGTCTGATTGAATGCCATGAATCTCAGAGATCGATTGATTCTTGTTGATAGCATCCATTAAACTTTTCGAATCTGAATGGATCCGAAGTTTTGTAATTCCCATCGATAACGCTTGAATAATCGTTGAACGAACTGCAAGGGCTTCCGCAGCTAAGGGCGATGAGACGTTGCGAAGAGCCAGAGAGTGATCTGCTCTTCGATCTCGATCTAGTCGAAAAGACCAACCAAGTCCTGTATGTCCGGAAGCTGCAATCCAAGCTGCATCGGTATGACAGGTAATAAATTCATCCCTTTCGTAGTCAGGGGTTTGTATGTTTGTTGATCGAGGCGATTCAATCAACTTTGATGAAGACATTTGTGCAGAGTTCCATTCACGCGCGTCCTGTAGAGCTTTGAGGATCGTTTCCAATGGCATGAAGCTCCGATTGTTGAAGATTCTCTGATTTCTCGTGGTCCAGAGTGTCCATAAGATCCAAGGGGCTAAAGCACCCTTTTCGATTCCAATCGGAGGTAGAGGAACAAGTCGCTTAACTGAGTCTAGTCCAGAAGCCATACCTGTAGTTTGTAGAGGATCAAAGTTGGTGGTGAAAGGAGCTAAGCGCCATACCTCTTGTGCAAACTGACAATGGAAGAATATGTGAGTGATTGTTTCTGTTTCATTGCATTTTCCACATTTTGGGTCAGTAATCACCCCTCTAATCATTAACTGATCACCCGCAGGAAGCCCTCCATGTACAGCTTTCCATAGAAGCATCTTGATCTTTGGAGCTGTTGTGATAGACCAAATCTGATCATTCCAGTTGATATCCAAAGGAGGATTCAGTGGAGTCCGAATCTCTTGATCTTCAGCTGCTACAAGGTAGCCTGATTTGGTAGAATACTCTCCAGAGGGATTCCTTAACCAAATGCGTTTATCCTTCGCTCCAAGTAAGCTTGGCTTAAGAGCTAGTATTATCATCTTATAGTCTGGCAGGATCTCGTCTATTTTATCTTCATTCCAAGTGGCTGTTTGAGTATCAATAAGCTCACTAACCTTTGTGTATTGGTATTGTTCCGGAGCAGGGCCCATTGGTGAGAGTTTCTCAGTTGGAGATAGCCAGGCTTCATTCCAGATATTAATATCTTGGCCATCGCCTATCACCCAGCCAAGCTGTTTGACTAGGAGATCTCTGCCTGCCAATATACTTCTCCAGCCATGGGAGGCTTTCTTTGGGTATCTGCATCCAACAAAGAAGTTTCCTTACAGTATTTGGAAAGTAACAGCTTAGCCAGAAGGCTATGTGGTCTCGTCATAAGTCGCCATGTAAGCTTAGCAAGCAGCGCATCATTAAAGTTATTTATATCTTTGAATCCTAAGCCTCCCAAGTTCTTTGGTTTTGCCATTTTTCGCCAAGAAACCCAACTGATACTTTGTTTTTCAGGTGAAGAGTCCCACCAAAACCTTGTAAGAGCAGATTGAATCTTCTTACACAGGGCTTGTGGTAATTTGAAACAGGTCATCGCATAAGCTGGCATCGCTGCAAGGACACTTTTCAGTAGTATTGGCTTTCCAGCACCAGAGAGAAGCTTAGTAGACCAGCTCGCGGCTTTGTGCTTGATCTTATTAACAATGAAGGTGAAGAGGTCCTTCTTTGCCCTCCCAAAATGCTCAGGTAAACCCAAGTAATTTCCTGCACCCCCTTCAATATTGATTTGTAGTAGTCTCTTCATTCTCGCTTTGATCTCTTAGGAGTATGCCTTGAGAATGAAATGGCTGATTTTTGATAATTGATGGATTGCCCTGAGATTGTTTCGTAGGTAGTCAAGATTCTCTTAAGTTCTTGACAACATTTTTTGTTTGTTTTGCAGAAGATCATCGTATAATCTGCAAACAATAGGTGATTGATTCGAGGGCAGCCAATGGCAATTCTCACACCCAGCAGTTTACCATTCTCTTGTGCTTTATTGCACAATCCAGAGAGCACCTCTCCACACAGGATAAAAAGGTAAGGTGAGATTGGGTCTCCTTGTCTAATTCCACGTTTAGGTAGCACACAGCCTCTAGGAGAACCATTAACCAGAAAGGAGAATGAAACTGTAGTGATGCATTGAAGTATCCACTTCACCCACATCTCATGAAAGCCTAGTTTCTGTAGAACACATTTAACAAAACTCCATTCTAGCCGATCATAGGCTTTACTCATATCAGTTTTAACAGCCATTGAGGATCTTTCTTGAGCTTTAGATGTATTAAGGAAATGAAGTACCTCATCAGTGATAAGAACATTATCAGATATAGCTCGTTTAGGTACAAATGCTGATTGGTTATCAGAGATAATAGCTTGTAGAAGAGGTTGCATTCGCCTAGCAAGCATCTTAGAAATAACTTTGTAGTATACGCTACACAAAGCTATAGGTCTATAGTCAGCCATCTTGGTTGGTGCTCTGATCTTTGGAATTAGCCTAACATACGTTTCATTGATTGTTTTGGCCAGGCAGCCTGTTTTGAAGAAGGACATCACTTCAGAGACCATATCGCCTCCAATAACGTCCCAATTGGACTGGAAGAAACAAGCTGAGAAGCCATCAGGTCCAGGAGCCTTATCAGGGTGGATGGAGAACATGACTTCCCTTATTTCCTCAACAGTAGGTCTCTGATCAACTGTAGATTCATCTCTGTGGTGACCATAGGTTTTAGAACAGAATCTGTTATCTCCTTGGTATAATTCCAGCTTGGGTTATGCGAGGTAAAAAGCTTCCCAAAGTAGTCAAGTATCACATCTGTGATATGTTGTTCTTCATAAACTGGTTGACCTTCTGCATTTTCAATAACAGAGAATTTATTGACCGCAAATCTTGATCTTGTAGAGGCATGGAAGAAGCCAGTGTTCTGATCACCTAAATTCAGCCATAACTGGCGACTCCTTTGCTTCCAGTAATTTTCCTTTGCTAAGTAAGCTAAATGTAACCTTTCCTTGATCTCAGAAATCTTTATCTCTTGATAATCTGGATCTGTTAAAGCTGCATCAAGATTCTGTTTCAGGGATTCAATCAGAAATTGGCTATTCCTTTGCTGGAGTCTATTCCATGTCACAATAGCCTGTATGCACTTCACAATCTTTTGAGTAACACATAGATTGACCCCTTCTTTCCAGGTTTTTGCAATTAAATCTTTCACTTCTTGATTATCCTTTAGTCTTCTGTCATATCTGAATATCCCTTTTCTTTTTTTCCGCTTAGGGTCAAAGAAGGAGATAACTTGTCTATGGTCAGACGCTTCAAATCTAAGGTACTCACATCTTCCAGCGGGAAAAAGTTCAGCCCATGCGCTGTTAGAGATAGCTCTATCCAGTCTGCAAAAAAACCTTATGTTTTTTCCTTGTCCCTCTCCAGGATAAACAAGGACTAGAGTGTCTAAGGTCGTATAGGTCTCCTTCAGCAAAGAAAGAGCGGAAATCTCCAAAGGAAGCCTCAGTTCTTTCAGTTCCTCCTTCCTTCTCCTCATTTCCTAGAATGTCATTGAAGTCTCCAGTTAAGAACCAAGGTGAATCTCTTATCATTGCAAGGTCAATAAGATAATCTCAATCTTGTCTTCTCAGAGCTTTGTCTGGATTACCATATATGAAGGTAGAATAGAAGATTTTCCGTTCATAGGTAATCCTAGTATCAATAAAATTATGACAAGAAGAGATAACTTCCAAGCTGATTTCTTGTTTCCACAGGAGGATTAGGCCACCACCACCATGTCCATGGGGGGAAACTAGAGCTTTGTTTTGATAGCCAAGTGCTTTAACCTTCTCAAGGACAAAGTCATCTGGGTTTTTAGTCTCTGATAAAAAGAAAATGTCTGGATCAGCCCTTCTTTTTATTTCTTCGAGACGACGAACTGTCTCGGGGTTCCCTAACCCTTGACAGTTCCACGATACAATCTTTAAGGAAGAGGAGAAGACGGATTCAGAAAATCCGCCTGTTTGCTCGTCTTCTTCTTAGCAGGTTTTGGAGCAGTTTGTTGAGAGGCATTGGCAAGCCCTGAAGAGCAACCTGCTCCACCATTTGGTACCAATTTAAGTTTCCTCTTTGTTCCTTCCCTAAGTATACTCATCTTCAGTGTTGGCTGACTAACTCTCTTCCTAGGGGAAGGCTGGACAGAACAGACTCTGCATCTCTTGTTAGGTATTCCAGCCACTGATCTTGCCCCACCAGATTTGCTACTGCCCCTCGGCCTACCAGGCTTTCTTTTTCCAGAAACTGTCTCCTGGAATCTTTCTCTTGCTTGGGCTAGCAGTCTACTGCCATTTGCAGGTCCAATCCTCTGATTTACAGGGATTCTCTCCATCTGATTGTCAGTATGGGATACAGACAGTTGGGGGGAGAAGGTAACTGGAGGAGGCGTCATACTACTTGTAGCAGTGAGAGGACCTAGTCTTTGTCGAACTGGGATACGATCTAATGACTGTGTGGGGATCCCCAACACATGTGGTAAAAGCGTAGGATCACTCAGAAGGTTCTCTTCTTCACTAGTCCTTAAGTTGAGTAATCTTTCTCTTTCTTCATATTCAATAGCTGCTTGAACCATGTAAGCTGCTGTTTCCTCATACTCTCCTTGTTCCTCAGCTAATCTTGATCGTTCTTTTCGTGCAGCGCTTTCACAGGGATCATGGCAGTTACTGTATTTTGTCATGACATCCCTAACTTCTACAAGGGCAGTGTTTAGTGCTGTTTGAGATGGGGAAACATATATCCTCTCATTAGCAGGGCATCTCTCCAAAGGAGGTCGTCTTTCCCTTGGTGTATCAGATCCTTCAGGGGAGGAAAGGAGAGCTCTAGGCAGTTCTCTGCGTCTTCTTTCTACCCAGACAGGTTTCTTTGGGGAGACCTCAACTCTTTTAGTCCCATAAGTTTGGAGATTCATAGGATTATGCAGGTTAGCCTTTCTGCCATTTACCACTTGAGGTTTCTTTTTCTCCAAGTGAATTTGTTTAGCTTCCTCTCTTCTTCTCATAGAGGAGGAGGTGATAGAGTTAACATTCCTAGAAGTATTGTTCACCTGTTGGTAGGCAGGGATTTGGTGGGGTCTTCTTTGCTCATCCCTTCTTCCCAGGTTACCTTCCCTAAGGACACCATTTCGGCGATCAGAACCATCAGGTTTCACCGGGGAAATTCTGATCTTATCAGGGCAATCTTTAAGATCATGGTCTAGCATAAGACAGTGGGAGCAATGACGCTCTAATTTTTCATACACTAGCTCAGCTACCACCTCATCTCCATTTTTAAACTCTAGGGTAGTAGAGGTAATCAAGGGTAGTAGACCATTGACTGTAACTCGCATCCTGGCTGCAGACTTAGTAATATCTGAGGTCTCAAAAGTACCAATATTAGAAGCAAGGCTAGTCAGAGTAACCTTTGACCACAACTGGCTTGGAACTCCTTGGACACGTATCCAGAAAGGAATCAGTGATGGGAAGGATGAAGCTAAAGACGGTTCCCATCTCTGTATAATGATCATCCAATGAGCAAAATGATAAGGTCTGTTTTCTAATACCTTCTGTAAGTCCTCTTCTGAAGCAAACTGGTATTGAAATTTCCCTTGACCTAGATCTGTTCCAACAGGTATTGTAGACACCTTCCAATGATCTGCAAGAAATGGGAGGAGAGCCCACATCTTTTGTATCTTAGGGTTGGTGATGCGGCCAACCAGAATCAGCTCATGATCATGCACCAACTCATTTGGGTCAAAATCAGGGACTTGAACTCGTGCAGCTCGAGGAGGCTCCTCAGGTACAGCTAGACTCTTACCTTTCTCTGTTGCTGATAATCTTCTAGTCATTTTCGTAGATGGACAGTCGAGAACAGACGAAGGTGAGTGATTTTTGGAGGAGATTAGTTTAGAAAGGCTGCTTTTCCTTTTGAATCCTTAGAGTGGATTAGTCTAAAGTATATTGGGAACAAAGTAATCCTTTGAGTGGATAAAGCTAAGGGTTCAATGTTTGTAGCTTGGTTGATCCTTTGAGGGGATTAGGCTAAGATTGGAGGTCGGAGTTATTGTGAGAAAGGAGATGAGGCCATCTCTTAGGCTTATCTGAGCCCGGAGCTCCGTGGAGCTGGCGTCAAAAACAAGCTCAGAAGACAATTTTTCTGGTGGTATATTCCAAAAAAAGTAAAGAAAAGTTGGTAGTTTTTAGGGTTTTTACGGTTTCAAGAGGAGGATGCCAAATAAGGTAGTTAACCGTTAGGTAATTTGACTTACAGCCAAAAGACTAGAGGATAATACCCAACTTTGGGAATAGTGCCTGAGGACTTTAGAATCGTCTCATAAGTAGTGGACAAAAGAATGTTTGTACTTTTCAATTTACTATGTTTCCTATTGTAGTGGTATGACAAATATTCGCAAACAAATCTGTTAAAGGAAGCAAAATCACAGGGATTCACTTTCTGGGTAAAGGACCCGAGAATGCTGGTCAATACAATTCTCAACCTCATGAAACTGGTTTCTTCCAGGAAAGAGGTGAATATGACAGCTACTATGGGCGCTTCTTCTTAAACTGGTATTCGCAGTTGCTAATAGGACCATTAATAGGGCTGCTCTGCAGAAAATTTTCGTTTAAGAGACAAGATATGCTGCCTTGGTTGCAGTTTTAGAGAGAAGAAAAAAATCAAAATATGATAGCACTTGAGTTGCAATATGAAATTCTCAAAACAATAACATTGTATAAAATCCAATTTAAGTTTAGTTTAGAACAGAAAGCGTAAACATGAATAAAATATTACCTCGTCATCTTGCAAGCTAAAGACGAATTATATCTTGCAAATTGCAGTTTGCTCGATTTTGGTTTTAATCTGAACAACCAAATCTTTCTTAATCTCTCTTAATCGACTTTTGCCATTTAGGGTTTATTGTGTGTCGATTTTAAGAGCCAAAACGTAGAATTATAATTTAATGTCAGGTAGTTTAAAGTCTTAACGTCAGTGTAGAGGGAGGGGATTATTTATTAACAGACTAATACATGAGGGGTTTTATCATTAATCTTATACTTGAGGGGTTTAAAATGGATAAAACTATACTTGAGGGGTTTTTTCATTTGAGGGGTTTTTTCTTAAAAAACCCTTTATAAAACTGAAGTCATTAGTCATTCTATTTGACTAGACTGAAGTCATTAGTTTTTGGAAATGAAAGTAAATTATATAAGATAACTAAATAAATCAGACAATAAAATAT
Source organism: Arabis alpina (assembly GCA_900128785.1). Classification (NCBI taxonomy): domain Eukaryota; kingdom Viridiplantae; phylum Streptophyta; class Magnoliopsida; order Brassicales; family Brassicaceae; genus Arabis; species Arabis alpina. The sequence continues at coordinate 5,824,662 of LT669788.1, forward strand.
ATAAAAGATTCTTGACAAGTTCAAATTTTACATAAGTTAAACATATAATTTTTTTAAAATATATTAGTATAGATAATTCATACTAAGAGATATTTGTTTAGTTATGATTAGTCAAATAAGAATAAACATATAAAATTTTAAAAATATATTAGTATAGATAATTCATAGTAAGAGATAAAATCTATTAATTATCAATGAGATTTCAAAAACTAAATGATACTAATTTTTTTAACATTTCTACATTAAAATGCAATAATTATTTTATTAAATTAATTTAATGTTTACAATTAAACCCGTGGAAAAACACGGGTAGTACTAACCTAGTACCTGCATTATTTCGCTTTTTCCATATATGTTTTCGGAATGAAAAAAAGACAACCACATGATGTGTTGGAAGGCGGAGACTGAGATTATGTGAATGTAGTTTTGTCATATACTTGGTTTAGTTGCGTGTAAATATATGCAACTATATATATAACAACTAACAAGACTGAAGTTGTTTCTCATTTTAAAACTAAAGGCCAACCACACAAAATTACAGTAATCAGATAAAGTAAGAGATGAACGGTGAAGGAAAGGTGGTCTGCGTCACCGGAGCTTCCGGTTACATTGCTTCTTGGATCGTCAAGCTTTTGCTCCTCCGTGGCTACACCGTCAATGCCACCGTTCGAGACCCAAGTTTGTTCCCAATTCTCTCTTTTTTTTATTTAGTCACATTGAATCACTAATTATTTGGTCAATACTAGATTTTAATTTGATCGAAGTATTATTTGAAGTTTATTTAATTTATATATTCAAAATACAATAAAATTAAATTAAATGAAAAAGAAAGAGCCCAAAACTTGATTTCAGTTTTAACTCATCAAATCTAGAATACATTTTTATCAAAGACTAAATCGTACACATACCAAAACACAAGTTGATACAATTTCAGTTCTGTTTTTGACCTTATATATGGAAATGGGACGATATAGTATTAGAGATACAGTATATGGGCGGAGTGTAACCTCCGTTAATATTTCAAACCAAAGTGAAAGAAGAATAGAACTAAATAAGCAGTCATCTTATCGTGAAGTACACTTTGACATATATATGTGCGTCCAGATGATAAGAAGAAAACAGATCACCTTCTTGCACTTGAAGGCGCAAAAGAAAGGCTCAAGTTATTCAAAGCAAATCTTTTAGAAGAAGGTTCTTTCGAGCACGCAATCGATGGATGTGATGCTGTCTTCCACACCGCCTCACCGGTTACACTCACTGTTGTGGCTGATCCTCAGGTTCATCACTTAGTTTGGACCAACAAACTTTAGTTTAATTTATATGGACCAATCCACTTATAGTCAATTAGTTTTTAGTTGGAAACCTATAAAACTTATCAGCTATTATGTATTTTGTAGGCTGAGTTGATCGACCCAGCCGTCAAGGGAACTATTAACATCCTAAAAACATGCACTAAAGTGTCTTTTGTCAAAAGGGTCATCGTGACATCGTCCATCTCCACAGTTATGTTTCCTAGGTCTCCCTTGGGACCAACAGACTTAGTAGACGAAACCACCTTCTCTGATCCAAGTTTGTGTGAAGAGAAAAAGGTCTTTAGATTGTGTTTTGACATGTCAATGACAATGAGCTAATGGGAACTCACATTAATATCTCACATTTAAAAAAATTTCTATCCAGCTATGGTATGTACTCTCGAAGACTTTGGCAGAAGATGCAGCATGGCGATTTGCCAATGCTAACGAGATCGACTTGATAGTAATGAATCCAGGACTTGTGATTGGACCAATCTTGCAGCCAACTCTTAATTTCTCAGTAGATGTGATTGTAAATTTTATCAATGGTAAGAACTTTTTCAATAGGAGATATCATAGGTTTGTGGACGTCAGAGATGTTGCTCTAGCTCATATCAAGGCCCTCGAAACACCTTCAGCAAATGGACGATACATCATCGAAGGTCCGATTGTGACAACAAACGACGTTGAAAAAGTACTGCGCGAATTCTTTCCTGATTTGTGCAATGATGATAAGTGAGTTTCTTTTCTTTATCAATTCATTTAGAAGTCATAATATACTCAATGTCCTGATTCTTTTTTGTTTTCTTTACTTTTTTAGGAGGGAAGACATTGATATGATTACAAAGACTTACAAATTGAGTGTAGAGAAAGTGAAAAGTTTGGGAATTGAGTTTACTCCTACAGAAACAAGCCTTAGAGACACTGTTCTTAGCCTCAAAGAGAAATGTCTTATATGATCTTTTATTGCCTTCATGTCCTTTTAAACTCATTGAACATTCCATTCCATAATTTTCATTCATAAACCTTCAAATTTTCTTTAATCAACTAAAAATGAGAATGAGATCATGTGTTCATAGTCAAGAATGACATCACAACACTAAAGACTAGAAATTTGCCAAATCCAGTAAAGAAACCAACACTTCACACAGTTCCACAGATTCCTACACATTCCCAAAATTCACTGAAAAGAAGATCACTTACATAATCTACACCAGAATCTGCCAAAGCTTTAACCTTTCTTTCACCATTTCAAGAAAACGAAATCTTGAAGTTCTTGACACCTTAATCTCACCTAGAAGCATCACCTTCTTGCTTAACTTTAGCCAATGTCACTGTACTACTACTACTCTGTTTCTCCAACACTCCACCATTGTTCTTGATTACACCAGAGCTCTCAATCTCTTTCACAGCACCATTCAATTTCGGTTTCTGCTCTCTCGAAATCTCAATACAAGCTTCTTTAAGCTTCGGTATAACCGACCTAGTCTTCTCCTTAGCATCAAGCGTAACAACATCTTCAAGAGCCTCACGAGCTCTCTTCTTAGCCAACGCAGCTTCTCTACATCTCCGTTCAGCATCACATCTCGCAGCAGAAACAGCCTTATTCATAGAAGAAGAAGCGATCTTCGCTGCACAGAAAAAAGCTTCAGAGAGTGATTTATCAACGGAACGAACACCGTCTTGTCCGATAATCGGACGGAAGAAGGAGAAAGAGTCAGGGTTACGACAAGGAGGACATAGATAAGAAGAAGAAGGTGAAGTAACATCGCCGGAGCATTGGATGTGAGTTAAGGATTGACACTTGGAGTTAGAGCAAGTGACGCGGCGTGAAGGATGAGGTGGAGATGAATCGTAGAAGACGAAGCAAGAAGGGCAAAACGATGTTGGATGGTTTTTGAGGAGGCAATGTGTGCAGAAGAACCGGAGTTGTGTACGGAGTCGTACTGTGTGTATGACCCATGAGTCTATGCTTCTGCAATCTTGGCATGTTTCTGTTGAATTTGCCGATGTATCGGATGGTGATGAAGTTGACGTCGGAGTCGCCGTTGACGACGGGAGATTCATGGTCACTGGTTCTTTGATTTGGGGCAAAAAATTAGGGTTTACTCAAATCGAGAGAGGAAGGAGACAAAATAATTGATTAAATGGGCTTAATTGGACCGTATTGGGCTTATAATTTACGAAAGAGGCCCATTTTTGTGCGTAACGTTTGCTACAAGCCTACAATGGAGATTTAGGGTTTTTTTATAGTCGAAAGATCAGATTAAACAATGGATGAGTTGAGTTTATTGTGAAATGTGTTTTTACAGATGAGATGTACAGAGATGTTTTTCTTGGTTGACCACAAGTCCTCCTACATTCCGGAAACAATTTTTTCTCCTAATCAAGATCTTGTATATATATCTTAATGGCAGAAATTTTTATTTTGGTACGTGGGAGGACCTTGTGGTCAAACAAGAAATCATCTATAGATACAGTGTCCTATAGTCATATTGAAGAAGATTGATTGTATATGTGAATCTATTATTGGTTTGTTTTTTAACTGCTCGCCAAGTGTTCGACGAAATGACGCAGTGAAAGCTTACCGGTAGATATACTCTAGTTTCCGTCTTTAGTTATTATCTATATCTCTGTGAAGCCTATTTTAAGTAACTAGTGAGTATGTTCTTGGCCTTCAATTTCAATTTCTACTTTCTTGAAAAAGTTGTTTATTTCATGTGGAGCTTGATCGTTTTGTGTAGATATTGGCTTCTGTTTTGATGAGAAAGACTACAGGCAATTTCACTGTAGATGGAGATCTCTGCAATTGGGGTTATTCCAAGACTTCATTTTGGTTAGTTGTTCTCTTCTTTCAAATGATTTAGTTTTACTACTTGCTTAGGATAATAATGAAATATATTTGGACAAATTATATTTACAAGTGAAAGTAGATTGAGTGAACGTTCCAACCAGAGGAATAAGGAGAAACTTGAACATTATAATAAAAGCTACTAACTCTAACAATGCTAAGGTAATGTCAACTTGAAGTTTCAATGTAAAATATAGGGGAAAATCGCATAAAAAACTTCGAAGGTGGCAAGCACTAACACTTTAAACTTTGGAGGTTTTCGACTAACACTTTAAACCTTCAAGGTGGCATAACTTACACTTTAAACCTTCAACGTGACACTTTTATACGCGCCGTCAAATTTTTTAACGGGATAGTAAACACAAACACAGTAAACGGAATTGTAACTCTGTTTAAAACCAGTTAACTCCGTTTCAACCTAATTAAAAACGTGTTTGAATTATTTAAATAAATAAACACATGTTTTATTATATTTGGGGGAAAAAAATCAAAAACCCCAAATCAATTTGGGAATTAGGGTTCTTAGTGTTAGAGGCTAAAATCTGGAAATTTGTCGATTTCTGAAAATACACTAACCCATGTAGTGATCAAAATCAATTTAGTTTATTCAAGTAATGAATCGAAACTCAAATGATGAAAATAGTTATTCGTCTCTGCACCTCATTTCATTGTTACACAATTTTGAATTTTCCTTGAATGTGGTTTTCTTTATGCTTTTTGTTTTCCTCTCTATACATTTCAACATAATTTTTCCGAGAAAAAAATAGAGACACAACGATTTGATTCTTTCTAAAATCTCTCTTCTTCTCTCTCACTACTTGATCTTCCCTTTCTTTTTTTTTGGGTCAGAGACAGAGAGAATAACTCGATTTTCCCTATCCCAAGAAACTCTCTAACAAGTAACAACCACTAACTCCTTGCACCATACACGAACTTCCTCCTCCATTTCCACCGCTGTGTCCTCGCTGTATTATCCGCCATGTAACTCCTCACCTCTATCTTAATCATCTCCTGCACCACCGTCATGAAATCCCCACTAAATCCCGAAATCCCTCTTTCTTCTTTTACCCTCATCACCGGAAACAGCTCCGCCGTGTCTCTTCATGTATCGGTGGATCAACTCGCAGACCCAAAAAATTAACAAACTCAGCAAAGTTGCTGGATCTTTCGCCGTCGATTCAATTACCATTTCGCCTCCTCTTGCAAACATGAGAACTCGGCAAAATAAGTCCGCTAGAGTGCTCACTGACGTCAGATCCCGATGGACTTTCAGGACTCATAAATAACCCGTCGACACAACTCCTCCTCCGGCGCCGATGCTTACCGTTTATTTCAACGCTTGCTTCGCTTCTCTAAGATTATCACTACGAAATCGTAAAAATTTCTTATTCGATTTGGGAATTTCAATTTATTTTTCCCAAATAACATGTTTTATTTATTTTTACAAATTTAAAGAAATCAGACATGTTTTTAATTAGTTTCAAACGGAGTTGGATGGTTTTAAACGTTGTTACAATTATGTTAACTGTGTTTATTATTCCGTTAAAATTTTTGACGGCGCGTATAAAAGTGCCACGTTGAAAGTTTAAAGTGTAAGTTATGTCACCTTGAAGGTTTAAAGTGTTAGTCGAAAACCTCGCAGGTTTAAAGTGTTAGTGCTTGCCACCTTCGAGGGTTTTTATGAGATTTTCCCTAAAATATAGTATGAAACACTAAACAAATTCATGATTTTTTTCGTTTGTGATAATTTGTTAAATATATTTAATGGATTGACAAGGACAAGTTTATATTATTCGAACAAGACCAAGCCTGCTTGCTACTACAATATTACCATTCTCTATGTTCTTTAATTTCAACGTTTGTGTGTTGGTGCTCTCTCTTCTTCCCATTTTGATCCTCTCCTGCTTCTTTGTTACTTAATTTGGAACACAATGGGGAACGTAATTTTAAGCGGTGCAAAATACTGCACAAGTTTATTACTTGGGAAGACCAAATATATTCTTGAACTTGAAGATAATCTTGACACTTTGCAGAGTGATGCGCAACGCCTCGGAGCAAGGAAGGTTGATTTGGAGAACAGAATTGAGATAGAAGAACGAAAAGGTTTGCAACGGCTACAGGAAGTTTGGGTATGGCTTTTGGGGGTCGAAGCCATCCAACCACAGGTTCGTGCTCTGCTTGATGCTAGGACAATCGAAACTGAAAGATTGTCTATGTATGGATATTGCTCCAACAATTTCATATTAACCTATAGCTATGGTAAAAGTGTATCCGAAACTTTGGAGAAAGTTAAAGGTTTTCTGTCTTCAAAAGCTTTTGAAGTTGTGGCTAGGGAGGGTCTCCCTCTTGATATGGAGGATATGGAGGAGGAGACCATCCAATCCACAACTGGTCTATCTCTTTATAATGAGGAAGGGCCAATCCAATCCACAATCGGTTTAGAGAACATGCTTGAAGCGACATGGAAACGTCTCATGCAAGACAAAGTTGGAATTTTGGGTCTCTATGGTATGGGCGGAGTAGGGAAAACCACCCTTCTAGAACAAATCGAAAAAAGGTTCCTTGAAAATGGGGATGAGTTTCATGTTGTGATATCGGTAGTGGTGTCTCAAGATCTACAGATTGAAAAGATCCAAAAAGAGATAGGGAAAAGGCTAGGCCTCTCTGACAACGAGTGGGAGCAGAAAACCACAGAGGAGAAAGCCGCCGATATAAAGGTAGTCCTTACAAGGAAAAGATTTGTTATGTTATTAGATGACATATGGAGGAAAGTGGACTTAAAAGAGATTGGAATTCCATTACCATCTACACAAAATAGAAGTAAAGTTGTATATACCACTCGCTCGAGAAAGGTTTGTGGGCGTATGGGACCTGAGGACATGGAAGTCAAGTGTCTAGACGGGGAGAACGCGTGGAAGCTATTCCGACAGAAAGTTAGAGCTAACACACTAGAAAGTGATCCAAAGATCCTCAAGCTAGCAAGAATAGTTTGTGGAAAATGTAATGGCTTACCCCTTGCACTTAAAGTTATTGGCGAAACAATGGCATGCAAAAGGACAATACACGAGTGGCAACATGCAATTAATGTTCTAACTTCAAATGCGGCTGGGTATCCAGAAGTTAAAGATGAGATTCTTAAAATTCTGAAGCTTAGCTATGATTATCTTGAAGACGTGATAGTTCAACAATGTCTTCAGTATTGTGCTTTATTTCCAGAAGATTCCATAATAGAAAAAGACAGGTTGGTCAACTACTGGATATGTGAGGGGATTATAAATGGTGGAGGACCTAGAGAAAAAGCTGTGGACAAAGGTTATGACATAATCGGCATCCTCGTTAGTGCATGTCTGTTAATCAATATTGAGTCTAGTCATGAATCTGTGGAGGGAGTAACAATGCATGATGTGATTCGTCAAATGGCTCTGTGGATTGCGTCGAATTTTGTTGTGAAAACCGGTGCTGGGCTGCGTCAGATGCCAGAGATCGAAAACTGGAATGCGGTGAGAAGGATGTCATTGGGAAATAATCAGATTAAGACCATCTCAATCATCTCAGATTGCCCTAACCTTACAACATTGTTCTTACGACAGAACAAGTTGTTGAGCATCTCAGGTGAATGTTTTCTTTCGATGCCTAAGTTATTGGTTTTGGATCTATCATGGAACAAGCATCTTAAAAAGTTACCAGAAGAAGTTTCAAAGTTAGTGAGCTTGCGATATCTCGGCTTAGCTGGAACAGCGCTAGAGGAATTGCCTCTAGGATTAAGAGAGTTAATCCAATTGAGACACCTGGATTTAGATCAAATGAGGAGACTTCGAAGCATTAGTGTGATATCAAGGTTATTAAATTTGGAAACGTTGGAAGTATTTGACTCAACTCCTTTAAGTTTGGAGTCGATTAAGGATATAGAGTTACTAAAGAATTTAAAATTCCTAACAGTAACTATCGCAGAATTTTCTGTTTTGGATTATTTTTTGAGTATCCCGAGATTGGTTAGTTGTACTCATGAACTATGTCTAGATCTAGGGGAATTTGAAGCAGAAAACGTATCACTTGCAGCGACTGCAGCTAGCCTTCGTGGCCTCCTGATACGAAAAGGTTCAATCTCATATTTAATGGAGGATACGAGGTATGAATGCAGAAGCCTAAGTATTGTAAGCTTCGAAAACCTTAAGCATGTCGCACTTTGGGAGGTGAGTGGTATACAAGACTTGACGTGGTTATTGTTTGCTCCGAGTCTTACAATTCTAAACACGATGAGGTTATCAGAGATGCGAGAAATTATAAGTAGAGAAAAGGCCTCATGTATTTTCAACGAGGGATCGAGTATAATACCCTTCCAAAAGCTACATACACTTTACTTAGACGGCATGGAGGAACTGACGAGTATCTACTGGGAACCTCTGGTATTCCCAGATCTAACGACCATCATCATAAAGAAGTGTCCAAAGCTAAAAAATCTTCCACTTAATAAAGAGAGCTCCAAGGGAAATCATCTTCGCCTAGAATCAGACGACGAAGAGTGGTTGGATGGAATCGAGTGGGAAGATGAAGAAATTAAAGATCGGTTGCTCCATATGAATCAGGTAAAAAGAAAAATCACTAATATGATTTTGCAAGATCAATCTTACATCTCTAACTTCACGCCTGTTTTGAAATTAACAGGTTGTCTCATAGACATGCAACTCTACAGCTTGCAATTACTACTGTTCGTCTTCGGGCTTAAACTTTTCCCTCTGCCTTTGGAACTCTTGTTCTTCAAGCGTAAACTATGTTATATTATCTTTGTCCCATATTATGATTCGTTTGTATTTGTTGTGAAGAAATTTGAATTGTATGCACGAGTGTGGTTTCTAGCTTTAAAGGTTGTTAGTGTGCATGTAAAGATTATTGTTTGTTATGTCATTGTATGTCGTTCTTCTGTATAATTTACATGGAAAATTTGTTCTACTATGTCTGTTTACAACTCTCTAGTCTCTACAAAATGACCAAACCAGGGGTGGGCATGGACGGTTTCGATTTCGGTTCGGTTTTGGTTTTTCGATTTTAGGGAGAAGGATCGGTTCTGTATATTTCGGTTTTGGTTCGGCTTCGGTCGGTTCGGTTTGATAATAATGAATTTCATATAATAACCGAAATATATTTGGTTCGGTTTGGTTATGGGTATTATCCCAAACCAAAACCGAAACCAAAATGTTACGAACACATTCAACACATTTAAGGTTTCACCTAAGACGTCAACATATTTAAATAAAACTAAAACATTTTTATCAATGAAACTGAAACATAGTATGATAGTATCAAACCAAAGTGAAACTGAAACACAAATATATCAAATCAAAGTGAAACATAAGTTGATTTGACATTTTAATGATGTCGTTTCTAAATATGGTCGGTTTAATGTTTATAATGTTGAGATTAAATGTGGTTAATATATATATAAATATATATAATGTTTCGGTTTTGATTTCGGTTATGAGTTATAACCGAAATCGAACCGATACCTATAGACTAATATTCAAGATACCAATAGCAGTGTATGTAGGTTATGGATCTAACCGATACCCATAACATCAGTTCGGTTTGATTCGGTTATTCGGTTATGCCCACCCCTAGTGATTAATAACGCATACAAGATTTTGAATCTTCTATTAATCTCCCAATAACTTTACCGAAACTTATGGTTCTTACAACCAAGATATTACATTAAGCATTATAGTGCAAACACGATTAAGATTTACCCATTCTAGATTTCTACTAGAATTGTATGAAATTGTCACAAAAGCTTTACGAATACCAAATCGTATTATAGATTGATCGTTAACGGGTTTGCGGTAGAGATATTAAGAATAATTCTTAGGTCCACCCCTAGGGGTGGACTAACTTCCTTCACCCACTCTTTCTAAGCCAATCAAAAATAAGATAAAGGATAAATTAAAATAAATCAATAAAACTGAATTAATTGTAGGGACCACCATTCTCTCTTCTTTAATTTTTTTCCTATAGTCTAACTAAACCCCAAATTATAAATACTAACCCTAAACCACAAATCCAAAACCCTAAACTCCAAATACTAAACCCTAAATTCTAAATAATAAACCCTAAAGACCAAATAATAAACCTAAACTCCAAATAATAAACGCAAAACCTCAAATCCTAAACCCTAAATACTAAATCCCAAATAACAAATTCTAAACCCCAAACTAAACTATAAACCCCAAATAATAAACCCTTGGGGTTAGGGTTTAGTATTTGGGGTTTAGGGTTTACTATTTTGGGGTTTACTATTTAGGGTTTAGGGTTTAACCATTTTGGGGTTTAGGGTTTAGTATTTGGGATTTATGAAAAAATGAGATTATTTAAGAAAATAAGAGAGAAAAGAGAAAATTAGTAGTTCCACAATTAATATTATTTTTGTGATTTAATTTAATTAACTTTTTTATCTTAATTTTGATTCGCTAAAGAAAAGGGGCGGATGAAGTTTGTCCACGGACCTAAGTAAGTATTGTTCAGATATTAATGTTTCCGATTCAATTTTGTAAGCTCAGATCGTATATTCGAACAAAAGAAAATCTAAGTGGGTTTAGTTTAATGGTTTGTATTGTAGTTCGGGATTTGGGAATTGATAGGCTTTTGAACAGCCAAATAAAGTGGGGACGACACAGCCAAAACGTTCATTGCATTTTGCATACAGTTTTTTGTTCAAATATTGTTTATTGCGCCGACATTAGGACGAAAGATGAAGTTGACGTCGTCGAAGTCGGAGTCGCCGTTGACGACGGGAGATTCATGGTGACTGGTTCTCTGATTTATGGGAGAAAATTAGGGTTTACACAAATCGAAGGAGACGAAATTTAATCGATTAGTAAACGGCGTCGTAAATGGGCTTTAATTAATTGGGCTTTTAATTTACGTGAGAGGCTTATTATTAGTTTATTTCCCAGAAGAAGAGAAAATCTAAAAATCTCCAACAATGGAGATTGTTGGGTTTGTTTTACAGAGATGAGATTGTTCAGAGATGTTTTTCTTGGCTGACTACAACGTCCTGCAACATCAAAGGAACATTTTCTCCTTTAGAGACCTTGTGTATATTTTAATGGGAGAAAATTTTATTCTGATGGTGCAGGAGTCTGTGGTCAAACAAGAAAGCATCTGTAGATACAGAGTTCTATATTCCTATTGAAGATTGATTGTATATGTGAATTTATTATTGGTTTTGTTTTTGTGGTTTAGTTTTAAAGTTGCTCGCCAAGTGTTCGACGAAATGACGCAGTGAAAGCTTACCGGTAGATATACTTTAGTTTCCTTCTTTTGTTATGTTTTTCTTTGTGAAGCCTGTTTAGAGTAACGAGAGAGTATGTTCTTGGCATTAAGTGGTTGAAAGGACAGAACTTTCTTTATTTGAATAGCCTGATCAGTTCTAATCAAATTCAAGTTTTTCTTTCTTGAAAAAAGTTGTTTATTTCATGTGGAGGTTGATCGTTTGTGAAGATCTTGGCTTCTGTTTTGTTGAGAAAGATTTCAGGCATTTTCACTGTAGATGGAGCTCTTTGTAACCGGGTTCTCCGAAGACTTCATTGTGGTTAGTTGTTCTCTTCTTTTAAATTATTTAGTTTTACTTGCTTGCTACTTGCTAGAATTAAAAACTCTAGTTGGGTATATTATATTTACAGATGAAATAGATTGAATGAACGTTCCAACCACTAACTGAATAAGGAGAAACTTGAACATTAAAATAAAAGCCACTAACACTAATAATAATACTAAGGTCAACTTGAGCTTTCGATGTCAAATATAGTAAGAAAGACTAAACATTAACAAAAACTCTTGACAAAGTCATGAAGAGAGCAATTGATGATTAGGGACATTGTGAAATTGTTCTTTTGTGATAATTTGTTAGTTTCAACGTTTGTGTTTGGTGTCTTTCTTCTTACCATTTTCATCTTCTCTTGCTTCTTCTCTCAAATATCAAAAACACAATGGTAAACCCATTCACTCTGATTTTACCATTTATCTCTCCTACCTTGGTTGAACAGGCAAAATACATATTTGGACTCAAGGATAATGTTAAGGCTTTGATAAATGCTATCGTAGAGCTCACGGCAAGCAGTGCGGATGTGCTGAGGGCAGTTGAGCTACAAAAGAGACAAGGTTTACAACCGCTGGAGACAGTTGAGCTATGGATTAACCGGGTGGAAGACATAGGACCCAAGGTTTGTCTTCTGCTTGAAACTGATGAAATCGAACTTCAAAGATTGTGTATGTATGGATATTGCTCCAACGATTTTGGATCAACCTATCGTTATGGAAAAATGGTATTGGAAAACCTGGAAGAAATTAAAACTCTTTTGTCTACAAAACCTCCTGATGAAACAGTAGCTAGAAGGGGTCTGCCACCCCGTATAGTGGTGCGGTCCACCCAACAACCAATCGGTTTAGAGAACATGCTTGAAGCGACATGGAATCGTCTCATGCAAGAAAAAGTTGGAATTTTGGGCCTATATGGAATGGGTGGTATAGGGAAAACCACCCTTCTCGAACAAATCGAGAAAAAGTTCCTTGAAAAAAGGGATGAGTTTGATGTCGTGATATTTGTAGTGGTGTCTCAAGATCTACAAATTGAAAGGATCCAAAAAGAGATCGCAAAGAGGCTAGGCTTATGGGTCTCTGACGAGCAATGGGAGCAAAAAAACGAAAACGAGAAAGCCTCTGTTATAAGTAAGGCTCTTACAGGGAAACGATTTGTTATGTTATTAGATGACATATGGAGGAAAGTGCAACTAAAAGATATTGGAATACCCTCTCTAGAAAATGGAAGTAAAGTTGTATATACCACTCGCTCAAGAACGGTTTGCGGGCGTATGGGACCTGATGACATGGAAGTCAAGTGTCTAGACCAGGTGAACGCATGGAAGCTATTTCAACAGAAAGTTAGAGCTAGCACACTAGAAAGCGATCCAAGGATCCCTGGGCTAGCAAGAAAAGTTTGTGAAAAATGTAAAGGCTTACCCCTTGCACTCAACGTTATTGGCGAAACAATGGCATGCAAAAGGGTAGTACACGAGTGGCAGGATGCGATTGAGGATCTAAATTCAAATTCAGATAAGTATACAACAGAAGTTGAAGATGAGATTTATAAAATTCTCAAGTTTAGCTATGATAATCTTGAAGACGCGATAGTACAACAATGTCTTCAATATTGTGCTTTATTTCCAGAAGATTCCATAGTAGAAAAAGACACGTTGGTCAACTACTGGATATGCGAAGGGTTTATAAATGGAGGTGGACAAAAAGCTGTGGACAAAGGTTATGCCATAATTGGTATCCTCGTGAGTGCCTGTCTGTTAATCGATCATGAGTCTAGTGATGAAATTCGGGAGGGAGTATCAATGCATGATGTGATTCGTCAAATGGCTATGTGGATTGCATCTAATTTTGGGGAAGAAAAAGATAATTTTGTTGTGATGCATCAGATGCCAGATGTTAAAAATTGGAATGCGGTGAAAAGGATGTCATTGGAAAATAATAAGATTAAGACCATCGCAGACATCCCAGATTGCCATAACCTTATGACATTGTTCTTACAACATAACAAGTTGGTGAGCATCTCAGGTGAAGGTTTTATATCGATGCCTAAGTTAGTGGTTTTGGATCTGTCATGGAACAAGGATCTAAGCAAGTTGCCAGAAGAAGTTTCAACGCTAGTGCGCTTGCGATATCTCAGCCTAGCAGGAACAGCGCTAGAGGAGTTGCCAATGGGGTTAAGAAAGTTAATCCAATTGAGACTTCTCGATTTAGATGGAATGACAAAACTTCAAAGCATCAGTGTGATATCAGCTTTATTAAATTTGGAAACACTGAGAGTATATCACACCACTCCTTTAAGTCTGTCGTCAATAAAGGATATACTGTTACTAAAGAATTTGAAATTCTTAAGTGTAACTATCGCCAGTCTTTCTATTTTGAAATGTTTTCTGAGTATCCCGAGACTGGTTAGCTGTATTCAAAATATATGTCTACGGGAATTCGAAGCTGCAGAATACATATCATTTGCAGCGACTGCCGCTAGCCTTCGTGTCCTCTGGATACGAGAAGGTTCAATCTCATATTTAATGGAGGATATGAGATTTGGATGCCGAAGCCCAAATACTGTAAGCTTCCAAAACCTTTATCATGTCGCACTTGTGAACGTGAGTGGTATACAAGACTTGACGTGGTTATTGTTTGCTCCGAGTCTTACACTTTTATTTACAAGTGGGTTATCAGAGGTGCGAGAAATTATAAGCAGGGAAAAGGTCTCTCGTATTATGAACGAAGGATCGATTATAATACCCTTTCAAAAACTACGTATGCTTTGCTTATACTCGCTGGTAAAACTGACAAGTATCTATTGGGAACCTTTGGTCTTTCCAGATCTGACATCCATCTTCATAAATATGTGTCCAAATCTGAAAAAGCTTCCACTTAATAAAGATAGCTGCAAGAGAAGTAATATTTTCCTAGAATCAGACGACAAAGAGTGGTTGGATGGAATCGAGTGGGAAGATGAAGCTATTAAAGACATGTTGCTCCATTAGTATCCGGTAAAGAGAAAAAACTTTAACATAATTTTCAAGGTCAATCTTACATCTCTAACTTCACGCCTGTTTTATTATATATTAACAGGTTGCCTTATAGACATGCAACTCTACAGCTTGCTGGACAATTCATTTCGCGAATTACTACTGTTTGTCTTTGGAATACTTTTCTTCAGGCTGGAACTATTTCGTTTTTTCTTTTCTCATATTATGATTGGTTTGAATTTGGTGTGAAGAAACTTGAATTGTATGCACGAGTGTATATTTTTTTTACTTTCTGAAGTTTGGAGGTTGTTAGTGTGCATGTAAGATTAATGATGTCTTAAAACTTTGTAATGTGATTTGTATGTCGTGAACTCGTGCTTGTGTATGATGTTCTGCCATGAGTAATGTACATGGAAAATTGTTGCTTCGATGTCTATTTACAGTTATCCACTAATGACCAAACCATGGTGTAATAATTCATTCAAGATTTTGAATCTTTTCATCCCATTTAGTTTATGGCATTAACTTTACAGAAATGTATGCTTTACCGACATGAACAAATCATATTTGGGGGGGGGGGGGGGGGGGGGGGGGGGGGGACTGACCAACAATATTGATTGGAATGTTTTAAGCATGCTAAATGAATCTTCAAACTAGTCAGTAATGCAAGATGATCAGCATGTATTCTTAGAACCAAGATATTACATTAAGCTTTATAGTGCAATGTCATACAAACCCATTCCAGATTTCTACTGGGGTTGTATGAAATTGTGTCACATAAGCTTTAAGAATACCAAAACTTTTTTTAGATTGATCATTAACTGGTTTGTGATAGAGTCTATCTATTAACGTTTCCGATTCCATTGTGTAAGTTCAGATTTCGTATTCGAACAACAAAAATCTAAGTGGCTTTGGTTTACAGAAACTTGCTCAAATATTGTTTATGGTCAGCATTTAGCATCAAATGTATAGCTGGGTTACTGCTTTAATAGTTTTTGTTTTATATTGCTCGCCAACTGCTCGATGAAAGACAGTCCAACATTTCTGCAGATACTTTAGCTAAAAGTGTTCTCTTTTGCTTTGTAGATGCTATTTTAGATTGAAGTTCATATTTCTCTCACCCAGGGTTTCAAAATGACCTCAAATTGGTGAAGAAGATACACCAAAATCGCATATTCAATCCTTATGAATGGTAAAAATCTCATTGATTCAAGTTCTAGTCTTTAACAATGAACTTCCGAGAGGAGAAGTTTGTGAGATCAGTTTTCCAAATTTCTCGACTCTGTTTCGATTTCGCTCTATAAGATCGACTTGGAATTTTTTTGTTTTGAGTACAAATTTCCCTCGCCTGATCAGTTCTTCAATCCAAGTTCTCCTAAATTTCTTGAAAAGGTTGGATTTTTTGTTTCTTCTGTATAATTTGATGGTTTGTGTGATACTCGGCTTTATTAGATTGATGAGACAGACTTCTGCAATTTTGACAGTCGTTGGAGCTCTATGCTTTAGCAAACTTCATTACTGGTTACTTCTTCTCTTCTTGTAAATAATTTAGGTTTTACTTGCTAAGGATTTCTTATTCATTGATGGGCTCTTATTCATTGATAAATTATTTAGAACCTATGGATTTTAAAAGTTGTGAGATTTTATCAATTCTTATTGATTCTTAAAAATTATTCTCATGGACTACATTTGATTCTCATGAATTATTCTCATGGATTACTATTAATTCTCATGGATTTGTAATAATTTGTTTTCCACGTAAGGTAATATATATATTCATAGTTTTCTCTAAAAAGTTTAAGTAGTATATTTGTCAATATTCTAAACTTCACTTTAAGCATGATAACCATTTCTTTTAATTAGACGTGAGCTAATCAACTCACACCACTGCTATCATCATTTTCAACCATTGCCATTAACATTACAAATGCAATGGAAAGTATAAGTCAACAATAATGATGAGGTCGTGAAATTTGCTCTTGCTTTTTAAGAATAATGAGTTCTTCCTTTCTTTTCTTTGTGTTCTTCTACTACGTTGGATTTTTCATTTGTTATTCTATGATTTGTTCATCTCTTTTTTATAAATTATGGTTTTTGTTATGATTAGAAAAGCAAAAACTGTTGTTTTGTTCGTTGGTTTTTTATTGTTGATGTTGTGTGTTTTCTTTTAACATGGATTCAATAATATAATGTATATCTCACTCTAGTATTTTGATAATCATGTTGTATGCGTAAAATTATAGAGATTACATCTCCCAATAACAATGAATTTTAGTTGAATTAGAGAATCAACAAAACATAAAAAAATTGAATAACAATAGATTTTGAAAAGAATGTAAAAATCCTCAAATGAATAACAATAGATTTGATTTAAAATTTAAGAATTCATTAACCAATAACAATGGAATCTTAGAATTTTAAAAATCTACACAAATCCAACAATGAATAACCCTCCCTAATTTTGTCCAGAAAAATGAATATTATTGAGTAATAATTAAATAAAGAGATAATTACTCAAACAACCTTCTTAGATATAAGTTTTACTCAAATAATCTTTTATTTTTTGAGCTAAAAAAGGTTACAAAGACATTAAAAATACCTCAAATTCGTTTATTAACGAAAATGTCATTATCTTTTGGGAAAAAAAACAACATAAAACCAAAAAAAAAATCAGATTTCACAAAAACCAAATTCGTTTATTAACGAAAATGTCATTATCTTTTGGAAACAAAAACAACATAAAACCAAAAAAAAAAATCAGATTTCACAAAAATCTCTTATTCTTCTGCTCCGGCGACTCCGAGCGATTTCATCTCCGGCGACGAGATTTGTTGCGTTTGACGGTAAATTTGAATCGAATCATGAGTTTTCTTCCTCTCTATCATTCACGAGTGTTTTGGGTTCGGATTTATGAACTTCAATATGTTCTTCGTTCATAGGTTTCGAAATTCCGGCGAAGGAAAGTTCCGGCGAGTGCTGGGGTTTCGTTTTCGTGCGTTGTAGAGAGGTAATCTGTTTATTCTAACCGGTTTCGTTTTGGTGTGTTGAAGTTTTGTAAAATCACGTTCCGGTCCAAATCTGGATTTTTCTCAGATATGAAATTTTTCCAGATCTAGATTTTTCTGAAATCCAGATTCCGACGTTATGGTAGACTTATTTCTATGGGAAAAACATACGTTACGGTAGATTTATAATAGACGTTATGGTAGACTTATTTTTATGAGATGCAGACGTTGTGGTAGACTTATTTTTATGAGATGCAAACGTTGTGGTAGACTTTTTTATATGAGATGCTGACGTTGTGGTAGACTTAATTCTATGAGATGCTGACGTTGTAGTAGATGTGGTGGTGGAAACCTGCACAGTTGAAATAGTCAATGGTCTAGGTCTAAAAGCTCTGAGATGAGAAACACTTAGCGAAGATCTCAAGAGAGTTTGTTATTAAGCTTTTACAATAGTTTCTGTGTAAAATTGCGGATCCCCTCTTTCGAGGTGTACAAGGTCTATTTATACAAATCTAAGAAGGCCTAGGTCTACGCCTAAAGAGATAAGGTCGAATCCCTGAATCTTCGGGGTTCTCTCCCAGCGTAGTCGGTGGCCGCTTCTAGGTCTTGACCTTATCCTCGTCATGGGCCCAAATCCGAGAGCTCATCTTCTGGGCCCAGTCTTGTAGTAGAGGTTGGCGTGACTTGTTACTCGTGGGCTCCCGACTCGTTCTCTCCAGTGTGAGCCTTCTGAGCTCGGCCCATTCTCTGAAATGATCGCAACGGTCTTCTGGAGTCTAAATGACCACTACAGACGTCGTTCTGGAAAGGTGTCGGTCCTAGTCCCAGTTACTCTGGAGAGTCGGTCCCAGAGACAGATCTGGTCCCTGGAGCTAGTCCAAATAACTGCGCGCCTACCTCTGGCACTTAGTCATTTTAGAGAGCTCGTCCCAGAAAGCAGGAGAGCTAGTCCTGGTCCCAGTCACTTTGGAGAGCTCGTCCCAGAAGACAGGAGAGCTGGTCCAGATAATTGCGCGCCTACCTCTGGTACTTAGTCATTTTCTTGACGATCTCTACCGGAATGAGATCTGACCCCAACAGTTAGCCCCCCAGCTCGGTAGTATCAGTTCTAATGATGCCGAGGTAAAAGAGTCGTAGTGAGGTGTCAAGAAAATGTACTGCTTGGCCTATGTCTAACGAGACGAGATTGTGAAACCTTGTTCGGAGGACTTGCCGACATTTATTGAGCTTTCTTGTTCATGTTTAATGCATAGCCCAGTAAAGATTTTCAATAGACTTGTGTTTTCGAATTTGTGTTACAAAGTTTGGAGGAACTGGTCCTGTAAAGTTTGTAGAACTTGTTCTCGTTAAAGCTCGTAAAACTTGTTTGTCTTGCCCAATTCTCACATGTTCACATTAATGCTGAGGTTGGCGTCATTTTCCTGTTGTAGTCGTTTTTCCGGACTTAGTAAAATTTCTATTTTACCCGGAAGCTGAAAATTTAATTCCTGGCGAAAATTAGAAATCCAATTTTCTTTTAGAAATTAGAATTGTTAATTCCCGCTGGAAATTAAACACTTGATTCATTTCAGAAATCAGAATTGTTCCCGCTGACTACTGAAACCTGCCATTCCAGGGTTTTGACAATGGTGTTATAAATACTCCTTTCCCTTTTCCTTTCTCCACAACTTCACTCCACGAAAAGAAATGTAGCCTCTCTTCTCTCTTTATTTTCTGATTTAGATCTAGGGTTTTGGTATTATTATTCTTTTTTTTTCTTTTTTTTTCCTGTTTTTTTGTTACAAACTGCCGTCATCTCTTCTCACCCCGACGAGCGTTCTGCTTTTCCGGCGAGCTCTGGTCGTCATCGGCCGTCCTGCGTCGTCGTCACCACTTCTCTGTTGCGGTGGAGTCATCGTTTTCATCGTGGTATGTAAGATTGAACTTGGTCTTGACGGGATTCGTTTCTTCTCCGTCACCGTCGTGAACCCACCATTATTTCCGGCGAGCCCATCATCTTCTAGCGAGTTCTCAGCCCCTATCATCGTTCTTGTCACGACTCAGCCTCGAGGAAACTTCATCGGAGGTGGAGGTCGTCGTTGACCATAAACAATTCCGGCCTCGTCTGCTTAACTCTACGAGATCTCGTCGTGTTTCCGGTTGCGACTGCATCGTCGTCTTTGTACCGGTTTGGAGTTATCGAATTTTCACGTCGTGGTCAGTTCTTAAAAGAGTGAGGTCGTCGAAACCGGTTTAACCACGATTCTGCTCCGCCTCTGTTTGCGAGTTGAGATCGAGGAAGGGATTGTATCATTGTCTGTGTTTCGAATTGAGGAAGAGCATCGTCGATTAGGGAGGACAACTCGGTCGATCAAGGACGTCAAGCATCAAAGCACGCTTGACACTGTCGAGTAGTTTATTTCCGAGTCCTAGGCTCCGATTACGTTACGAACCAACCGTGAAATCACGTTCTGGTTTTGTTATTGTACCGGAGCTGACGTACCAGAAGATCTCAAACTCGGGAAAGCTTCGCCTGAGGTTGAGCTTCGAGCTCGTCATCGTCACAGCTCCGGTGAAGTTGGGTCATGTTCGAGCTTTTTGTTGTCGTCTCTGTTTTTGTTTGGCTCCGAATAGATCTCACCAGAAGTAAAGCTTGTCGCCGACGTCGTTACATGTGGTTTTGAGAAAAAGGGACCTTTGTCAACTCATGGAGCTTACAAAGTGGAGCTTGTCGTCGACATCGTTGCTTTGCCATGGGAGGTGGTTCCAAGTGCTCGTCCGATTCAATTGGCAGAAAAGGCAGGAAACGAGGAGCCTTTGTTGTCGCCGTTCTCCGTGTCGAGGTCTGCTCCGGTGCTAAAACTCGTTGTTAACTTAGAATTTGGAGATCTAGCTAGAGACCTCGTCGAGTTTGGATCGTGAGGCCTCGTCGAGTTTGGATCGTGAGAGCTCGTCGACACAGAAAATTGATGGACGTTGTTGTCGACATTTGATAGCTTGTCACGAAAAGATTTCTAGTTGAATTAAATTTGAGTTGAGCTGCCGATAGTGTGCCGTCGAGAACCATTTCTAAAAGCTTTGTTGTTTCAATCTGCGATTTGTGTTGCTTCCGGTGAAGGCTTCTTCTCCATCTTCTCACCTTCCCGTTGTTGTTGAACCAGAGACTACGTCGGCTTCGTTACGAACGGTCCTGGTCACCGGAGATCTCATCATTGGTAAAAACCATTGACGTTATTGATGTGAAGAGAGCTTGTCGTCGGACTAACATGGGTCGTCGGATGCGGTTTGATAACACATCGAGCTTGTTCTTAATCTATCAAGGAGAGATCTCAGGACTTAGCGCCACCGCGTTATTGTCCCAGACCCAGGACGTCATGTTCTAGCTTCTCTTTGGCTTCACTCTCTATTACTCGTGAGACCTCGATGGTGGACGCCGTCGTCGTACTCGGGGGAGCTTGACCTCGTTCTTTTTCTTTATTCGTCTTTGTCGTTGTTAGCTCGTTGGAGATTCTAATGTCATGACGAGCTCGTCGTTGCTAGCTCGTTGATATAAGTGCTGGTTTCTTAGACTTTGGGATTTGATTCAAAGTCAAAAAACCGAGCTCACTTGGCGGTATTTAATTTGTACCGACGCTATGCTTAGTTTATCCTTGGAGATTTTGTTCCGCGACGTAGTAAGCTTATTTAAAGATCGAGCGGGCCACTGAATTGAATCAACACTCGGTGAATCTCCTAAGTCAATTTGACAATGAGCTCCTCGTCATCTTTTGACAAGTATATTGAGTCTATTTTGAAGCTGAGGGCCAGTAGTTTGGAGGGTCTGGGACCGAGTTTCGAAATAAACTATTCCAATGCGGAGTCTAGCTCTTGGCTTCGCTCTTGTAAAGATAATGACGTGACTCGAGTCTTGGTCATAGATGTGAATTATGCATTGAATGCGCATAGTCCCTCTCTTTTCGATGAACAGCTCGTCGATACTCATATTCAGAGAAAACGCCAACTACTGCATCTGCTTTATTTGTGCTTACCACTGCGCCGACCACTACTATACCTGCTTTAGCTGCGCCCGCTACTACGCTTACTTTAGTTGCGCCCACTACTGCATTTTCTGCTGCGCTGACCACTACTAGACCTGCCTTAGCTGCGCCCACTACTATGCCGACCACTACTGCACCTTCTTTAGTTGCGTCCACTACCGCGCTTTCTACCGCAACCACTACTTTACTTGCTTTAACTGTGCCCACTACTGCGCCGGCCACTACTGCTAATGGTGAGCGAAGTTGGGTAGTTCTCTATTGGTGGCGAAGATGGGGCCGAGGATAGACTAGGATTGTGGATATCGTTGAGGAGACTAGGACCAACGAGTCTTCAAAAAGACGAAGACCGACAAAGTCTTTCAGGAAACCAGGACCGACGAGGTCTTCAAGGAAAGCAGGACTAACGAGTTTTTGAGAAGACCAGGACCGAGGAGGCAGCAGAGCCGACTACCATGACTACTCCTGCGGGGGTCGTTGATGATGAAGGGATTGTCCCTTAGTTGCTTTGCGCGCCTGTTAGCGCTTATGTTTTAGACTTTTGACTTTTAAATTTGCGCCTAGATAGCTTGTGTTATAAAAGATGATAATGAATGCAACTTTTTAATTTTTTTCTGTTTTTCTGATAAATCCAGCGTTCTTGACTTAGACTTTTAGAAAAGCAACTAATTGTGATGAACTGTATCGTTGTTTGAATTCGTTTCTAGGATGCATAGTTAGTCTAGTTCAAATGACTTTGTTTAAAAATCCATATAAACCATCGTGATGATTGATGGCGTTGTTGCCGTATTTCGGTGCTCGTCCTTGTTATAGGAGTTAGGCCGTCGTTGACCACCCAACTTCAGAAGTGAGCATGTTACGTTGTTGCAACCAAGGTTTGCTGGGTTTTTCGAATGATCGTTTTGGTTTACGACCGTGTCACTCTTTGAGCATGACCGCTCCTATAACGATCATTAGTTTTGACCAACGAGGTTGTTGGGTTTTTTGGATGGTCATTTGGGTTTACAAGTATGCTTCTCTTTAAACACACCTGCCCCTATAACGATTATTAGTTTTGACCAACGATGTTGTTGGGTTTTTTGAATAGTCATTTGGGTTTACAAGTGTGCTTCTTTCTAAACACACCTGCTCCTATAATGAACCATTGTTTTTGACCAACGATGTTGTTGGGTTTTTTGAATGGTCATTTGGGTTTACAAGTGTGCTTCTCTCTAAACACACCTGCTCTTATAATGAACTATTGGTTTCGACCAACGATGTTGTTAGATTTTTTGAATGGTCATTTGGGTTACAAGTGTGGTTCTCTCTAAACATCTGCTCTTATAATGAACCATTGGTTCCGACCAACGATGTTGTTGGGTTTTGGAGTGGTCATTTTGGTTACATGTGCGCTTCTCTCTAAACGCACCTGCTCCTATAATGAACCACTTTTATTTATACAACGCGCTTTATCTGATGGTGAATGTTGTTGTATTTATTCTGCAGAATCTTTGTCAGAAGTCGTCGCTGTGGCCAACAGCGGCGGTTTGAGATGGTCGTATAAGTTAGACCTTGAGTTATTCGTAACAGATGTGATAGAGATAGTTGTTTTGATAAGTCTTTGTAGCAGATGTTTATTCTCATAAAGGTTTGCTACAAAGAGAGGTGGGAGTATACGAGTATACGTACCCCACTCCCCCCCCCCTTTTTTTGGGAGGGGGGCAACTGAACCCATCTGAAATTGAGCTGCCTACGTACCCTTTGCAGGGATCAAGTCACCCGTAGTTCATGGTAAGTTGTTGATAAATGTATGATTGAGTGTGACGATGATTTTTTAGGTAGCGGGACAGAGCTTAGTGGTAGTACTTCTTGAGGTGTTGTGCGTTCCACGATCGTTGGATAGCTTGTCCTTCTATATTTATGAGTTCATGTACGCATGGACCTTCCCAATGTGCTCCAAGTTTAATGGCATTCCGCTCTGCTGTGTTTTGGAAGACTTCTCGTAAGACCAAGTCTGCTGCCCAAGCGAAGGTGCCTACGTTCTGCCAGGAATGTGACTAGTCTCTTTTTAATTGTATCGTTCAGATTAGCGCCGATCTCGACGCATCGTTCTGGGTTCTCGTCATCGATGCAAATTGATACAATCAGTTCGTAGGTCGGCACCGCTCCCAACTCGCGGTCCTCCTCGATCTGTAATTGCTACAATTTCTTGGAAATCTCTTTGACTGGGTCTCCGTTTTCTTCGTCTTCTTTCGTTCAGCTTTTGAGATCGGGTCAGTAACGGGATTTTGAATCTTGTGTTCTGCCAGTGTGCATACGCGAGACTCCTTCTAACTTCCATAAATCGCCTTGATGCCTTGTTTCGTTGGAAACTTCACACATTAGTGGTAAGAGGACGCTACGGCACGCATTGCGCTAAGCCATGGAGTTCCATGGATGACATTGTATATCGCTGGGTGATCTGCCACTGAAAATTCGATTACTTTAAGGATTCCTCCAGCTTCGACGGGCAACCTGATTACTCCAAGTGTCATTGTGGTCTCTCCTGAGAAACAGGTTAAGGGCTTTGGTTGTTCTTTGATTTCGTCAAAGCTGATATCCATCCGCTTCAGCGTATCTTTGAAAATCACATTGACGGTGCTTCCCGTGTCGATCAAGACCCGGGACACGTCAATGTTGCTGATAGTTATTTCGATGATAAGTGGATCGTCATGCGGTTTGTCAATTCCGATTGTTTCACTTTCTTCGAACGAGATTGTATCATTACGGACATTAGACGGGGTAGGCCAGTTGACACTAGCTTCAGCTCGACGCTGAAATGCTTTAATCGAGGAAATCATATCTGAGCAGTAGTGGGATCCTCCCATTATCATGAGACATTTCCTTCTTGGGCCGCCTTGAGTAGTGTTGTCGTTTTGTCTACCGTGTTTAGCTGGTTCCTCGTCGGTAGGTTCAGGTTCAGGTTCAGGTGCAGGCGCGTCATCTGCTTTGACTTCAAAATCTTTGAGTTTGAGGTCCTCCTTAAGTTTGCCGTCTAGCAGTCTCTGGGCGAGGGCCGAGTCGAGGGATCGGCATTTTACTGTCGAGTGCCCGTGGGTGCGATGAATGTCACAGTATAGTGACCCGTCGTAGGTTGAGTTTCCGGTCTATACATTAGGAAAACCTCTTCCTCGGCCGCGACCGCGGCCTTTTCCTCGGCCAAAGTCGGGTGAGTCCACTTGATAGTTGTGGGCTCCTTTCGAACCGCCCTCGTGCTGGATATAACCTCTACCATTTTTTACGACTCACTCGGCAAGTGGTCGCTGTCATTTTTCTGTTTTGCTTCCCATACTTCTTTGCAAGTTTCTTTACTTCTTCGCTTTTGGCGAAGTTCGTCGCCCGATGAAGAGCGTCATGAATAGTTGAAGGCTAGTTGAGAGACATCTCCTTCCAGAAGTCAGATTCGTGCCATATGGCCCTTTTCAGCGCTCGGAGTGCTTCTGAGTCCTCTATCCCTTTCACTTGTGATAGTACTAGCTTGAAGCATTCGATGAAAGCCTTGAGAGACTCGGTTGGTCCTTGGTTCATGGCCCATAAATCAGTGCCAAACGTTTGAGTCTCAATGAAGATGGAGTAGTGCTTGATGAAGGCTGCTGTCTACTGTTTGAAAGTATCAATTGGAATTACTTTCGAGCCCTTTAAACCATTTGAGAGCTGGTCCTTTGAGGTTTTCCACGAAAAGCAAGCACTCCCCAACGTCCATCTCTTCCTCTTTGAAATTTGGTCTTGTCATACCCACACTGAATTCGTTGAGGTGGTCGGCTGGGTCTTCGGTTCCGTCGTAGGTCGGCACCCTAATCTTGCCTGGTTCTGATACTCGAGCTTTAGTGATGCGTGCCGAGAAAGAAGTGTGTTGAGCTTGTTCCAAGATCAGATCGAGTTCTGGTGCCTTGCTAGTGGCACGATGCATCTGCGAAAGAATAGTCTTCAACTCGGCAGTAGTCCTACCTAACGAAGCTCGAAATTCTGCCATCGGGTCAGTAACGGGATTTTGAATCTTGTGTTCTGCCAGTGTGCATACGCGAGACTCCTTCTGACTTCCATAAATCGCCTTGATGCCTTGTTTCGTTGGAAACTTCACACATTGGTGGTAAGAGGACGCTGCGGCACGCATTGCGCTAAGCCATGGAGTTCCAAAGATGACATTGTATATCGCTGGGTGATCTGCCACTGAAAATTCGATTACTTTAAGGATTCCTCCAGCTTCGACGGGCAACATGATTACTCCAAGTGTCATTGTGGTCTCTCCTGAGAAACAGGTTAAGGGCTTTGGTTGTTCTTTGATTTCGTAAAAGCTGATATCCATCCGCTTCAGCGTATCTTTGAAAATTACATTGACGGTGCGTCCCGTGTCGATCAAGACCCGGGACACGTCAATGTTGCTGATAGTTATTTCGATGATAAGTGGATCGTCATGCGGTTTGTCAATTCTGATTGTTTCACTTTCTTCGAACGAGATTGTATCATTACGGACATTAGACGGGGTAGGCCAGTTGACGCTAGCTTCAGCTCGACGCTGAAATGCTTTAATCGAGGAAATCGTATCTGAGCAGTAGTGGGATCCTCCCATTATCATGAGACATTTCCTTCTTGGGCCGCCTTGAGTAGTGTTGTCGTTTTGTCTACCGTGTTTAGCTGGTTCCTCGTCGGTAGGTTCAGGTTCAGGTTCAGGTGCAGGCGCGTCATCTGCTTTGACTTCAAAATCTTTGAGTTTGAGGTCCTCCTTAAGTTTGCCGTCTAGCAGTCTCTGGGCGAGGGCCGAGCCGAGGGATCGGTATTTTACTGTCGAGTGCCCGTGGGTGCGATGAATGTCACAGTATAGTGACCCGTCGTAGGTTGAGTTTCCGGTCTATACATTAGGAAAACCTCTTCCTCGGCCGCGACCGCGGCCTTTTCCTCGGCCAAAGCCGGGTGAGTCCACTTGATAGTTGTGGGCTCCTTTCGAACCGCCCTCGTGCTGGATATAACCTCTACCATGGGTTTTTTACGACTCACTCGGCAAGTGGTCGCTGTCATTTTTCTGTTTTGCTTCCCATACTTCTTTGCAAGTTTCTTTACTTCTTCTTCGCTTTTGGCGAAGTTCGTCGCCCGATGAAGAGCGTCATGAATAGTTGAAGGCTAGTTGAGAGACATCTCCTTCCAGAAGTCAGATTCGTGTCATATGGCCCTTTTGCAGCGCTCGGAGTGCGTCTGAGTCCTCTATCCCTTTCACTTGTGATAGTACTAGCTTGAAGCATTCAATGAAAGCCTTGAGAGACTTGGTTGGTCCTTGGTTCATGGACCATAAATCAGCGCCAGACGTTTGAGTCTCAATGAAGATGGAGTAGTGCTTGATGAAGGCTGCTGTCTACTGTTTGAAAGTATCAATGGAATTACTTTCGAGCCCTTTAAACCATTTGAGAGCTGGTCCTTTGAGGTTTTCCACGAAAAGCAAGCACTCCCCAACGTCCATCTCTTCCTCTTTGAAATTTGGTCTTGTCATACCCACACTGAATTCGTTGAGGTGGTCGGCTGGGTCTTCGGTTCCGTCGTAGGTCGGCACCCTAATCTTGCCTGGTTCTGATACTCGAGCTTTAGTGATACGTGCCGAGAAAGAAGTGTGTTGAGCTTGTTCCAAGATCAGATCGAGTTCTGGTGCCTTGCTAGTGGCACGATGCATCTGCGAAAGAATAGTCTTCAACTCGGCAGTAGTCCTACTTAACGAAGCTCGAAATTCTGCCATCTGGTCGTGCTGGGCTTGAAACACAGCTTATTTCGCTTCAGCGTCTTCTGAAACGTGTCTGGCATATCTGTGATAGGTCTCGTCGTTGAAAGCAGAGAAATATTATTGGGTCATCCTTTGTGGGTCGGCATGCTTTATCCTCCTAGCCGTTCACCGTCCCAGTTCTTCCTCTGGGAGATCAGCGTCGCGTGCGACTCTCCTCGCGGTGCCTTCGTCTCCAAGGGTGGAGGCCTTCTATAAAGTTACGTGCCAAGGATCGTCGTTCCTCGCTTGGATCGTTGTATGCCGATCTGTCTCTGTCTTAGTGAAGATGATATCAGGAAAGACTTTTCTAGCCAGGTCTTCGTCGTCGTTGTCGAGGTCTATTGGCTCGCCGACTTTTGCTTTCTCTCGTCGTGTCTGAGCTAGGCAGCAGATCGTCCGTCTTTCGCGACGGTCGTCGGATTTTGGTGCCGAGGTTGGCTCGACGATCCAACTGGTGTAGTGAAGTTGAGCGCCACTGGATCGATTCGTACCGCTGGTTTTCGTAACAAACCTGGCTCGAGGGGTCGCGCACGGAAGTCTGCTCCTATAGACCTGAGCTCATCGGTTATTGTCTCGTTGGTTTGGTTTTGCCGTTCGGCGCTCTCCAATAAAGCGTCCAGTGTCGCGCTCATCTTTTGCAGCAACTCTGGGAGAAGGGAGCTCGCTCTCGGGGTTTCCCTTGACTACTAGCCCTGCAGATCGGCGCAAGCTGCACCTGCTAGTGGCGGATTGTCACGAGCGGCCTGGTCCTCGTTGGTACCTCCTTCAGCATGGATCTTGCCCTCTTTCAGATCTCTCGGCGTGGCGTCTTTCGGATCAGTGATACGTCGTTCGTCAGTCATCGTGTTCTCGATCTCTTCGCGGTGGTTCTTCAGAGTAAGAAGCTTTTAAGTCCCCTCCTTCTAGCGCCAAACTGTGGTGGTGGAAACATGCACAGTTGAAATAGTCAATGGTCTAGGTCTAAAAGCTCTTAGATAAGAAACACTTAGCGAAGATCTCAAGAGAGTTTGTTATTAAGCTTTTGCAATAGTTTCTGTGTAAATTTGCGGATCCCCTCTTTCGAGGTGTACAAGGTCTATTTATACAAATCTAAGTCGGCCTAGGTCTACGCCTAAAGAGATAAGGTCAAATCCCTGAATCTTCGGGGTTCTCTCCCAGCGTAGTCGGTGGCCGCTTCTAGGTCTTGACCTCGTCCTTGTCATGGGCTCAAATCCGAGAGCTCATCTTTTGGGCCCAGTCTTGTAGTAGAGGTTGGCGTGACTTGTTACTCGTGGGCTCCCGACTCGTTCTCTCCAGTGTGGGCCTTCTGAGCTCGGCCCATTCTCTGAAATGATCGCAACGGTCTTTTGGAGTCTAAATGACCACTACAGACGTCGTCCTGGAAAGGTGCCGGTCCTAGTCCCAGTTACTCTGGAGAGCCGGTCCCAGAGACAGAGTTGGTCTAAATAACTGTGCGCCTACCTCTGGCACTTAGTCATTTTAGAGAGCTCGTCCCAGAAAGCAGGAGAGCTAGTCCTGGTCCCAGTCACTTTGGAGAGCTCGTCCCAGAAGACAGGAGAGCTGGTCCAGATAATTGCGCGCCCACCTCTGGTACTTAGTCATTTTCTTGACGATCTCTACCGGAGTGAGATCTGACCCCAACAGTAGACTGATTTCTATGAGATGCAGACGTTGTGGTATACTTATTTCTATGAGATGCAGACGTTGTGGTAGACTTATTTCTATGAGATGCAGATGTTGTGGTAGACTTATTTTTATGAGATGCAGACGTTGTGGTAGACTTATTTCAGTGAGATGCAGACGTTGTGGTAGACTTATTTCTATGAGATGCAGACGTTGTGGTAGACTTATTTCTATGAGATGCAGATGTTGTGGTAGACTTATTTCTATGAGATGCAGACGTTGTGGTAGACTTATTTCTATGAGATGCAGACGTTGTGATAGACTTATCGACTCTTGATCTGATAATGAATGAAATCTTTTTTGACGTTGTGGTAGACTTTTTGCAAAGAGATACAAACAATATGGTAGACTTTTCGACTCTGGAGCTACTAATGAATGAAATCTTTTTTTGCTAGTTAGGATTGTGTTTAAGTCTAAGATGTTCTAATTTCCATTAATTTCTTTATAGGTATTCTTTGTACGTGCAATGCGTATAACTGTATGAAGATTGTAAAGAACATCCAAAAGATCATGAAGATAGTCTATACACCATTGTTTCTTGTTGTATTTAGGTAGTATTTGGTTAATCTTTGTATTGTTTAACATGCAAAGAGATTTATTTTTATGAGCTGTATTTTCGTTTGATGGTAGATTTATTTTTATGAGACACACACGTTCTGATTTGTAATACGTTATGGTAGATTTATTTCTATAAGATATAATTGTTATGGTAGACTTTTTGCAAAGAGATTCAAACATTATGGTGGACTTCTATGAACATTTTTTTGTAGTGTAATGAATGAATTGACAACATTTATGTATGGTTAAAACATGGCTTCTGAAAGTCTCTGTAACCATTACAATATCCTTAAAACATGAGTACGAGTTCAAACACGAATACGAGTTCATACGAAAAGATAGAAAATATATGAAAATATATAGTACATACTAAATCTACCATCACTTGTATATAAATCTACCATCACTTGCATGATATGCCCCTAGAACTGTACCACCTTTTGAATTGTCAACCAATAACACCCTAAACTCTCACCAAAACTCTGACTACCACAAACAAGAATGATTTGTTTTGTTCCCAATTTACCTCCTTTTATTCAAACCCTAAACCTTAAACCCTAAACCCTAGTTCTTCACCATTGTTGCAGGTTTTTTCGTGCAAATATGTCTATTTTTAAGGGAAAAATCGACATTTCGCGTTCCCTGCAACTAACTCTATCACCTACCAAATAAGTCTACCACCACTATAGTTTCCTAAACAGGAAATAAGTCTACCACCAAGTACTATAAGTCTACCGCTATTGCAATAAGTCTACCAAATGTCTAATGTGAAAAAAAGTCTATCATTACTAGGTTGGATAAAAAGTCTACCATCACTAGACCTAGGTAAAAACAAATTTACCGCTGCAATCGCTAAAAACGCATAAGTCTACCACCATTGATCCTAAAAAAATAAGTCTACCAGTCAAAGGTTGGTTTCGTTGACCGAAAATACAAAATAAGTCTACCGTTCATTATAAATCTACCACTACTACAATAAGTCTACCACAACTATACACAAAATAAATCTACGACCACCATAAATAAGTCTACCGCTACTAAAATAAGTCTACCGTCACTATAAATCTACCGCTGCTATGACTAAAAATCTACCAGTCAAAATAAAATCTACCATCGAAGAAAAATAAATCTACCGTTGAAAATAAGTCTACGGAAATAAATCTACCATTCGACGAATAAGTCTACCGCAAAAAATAAGTCTACCGCTATGTGAATTTAAGTCTACCGCTCAAAAAATAAGTCTACCGTTCGGAAACAAATCTACCACCAAAGAGACACAATAAGTCTACCGCTCGTCAAATAAGTCTACGGACTAAAAAATAAGTCTACCATATCGATAATAAGTCTACCATCACTGAGCGTTAGACTTATTTTTTTTAAGCGGAAACTTTTCCTGCCTACGCGGCTCGTTTTATTAATGGCATTTTTGTAAATACGTTTTTTATTATCAAAGGAAAAAGGGTAAAACGGACTCAAAAATAGCCTCAGTAATTAAAATCTAAAAAAATTGTTTGAATCAACCCAAAATCTAATAAGGTTGTTTTAGTAAGTCTCTCTTAGATAAATATATGAAAAGTCGATCGAATGAACGTTCCAGCCACTACAGGAATAAGGACAAACTGAACATTAATTAATATATATAAGCAACCAACAATAATAATTGTAAGGTCAACTTTAAATTTTTTTCCATGTTACATAGAAGGAAATACTAAACAATAACAGTAACGCCAGACAGAGACATGAAGACAGCAATGGATGGATACACTATCTTAGGAGACGTCGTGATAAACTCTGTTTAATGGACAAGACCAAGCTTTGTATTTTCTCAATGTTCTCTAGTTTCAACGTTTTGTGTTTGGTGTCCTTCCACTTTTGATCTTCTCTTTCTTTTTCTTTTGAAACACTATGGGGAACGTAATTGCAACCGTAGCTTCAAGTGCTATGTTTATTCCCGGATTAAGTTTCATTTATGGCAAAGCCGAGTATATTTTCGAACTGGAGGATAAGGTTAAGGCTTTGCAGAGTGCTGCAGAAGGCCTCGAAGCAAGGAGAGATGATTTGAAGACACAAATTGAGGTAGAAACACTACAGGGGTTGCAGCTGCTAGATGAAGTTCGTATATGGCTTTTGAAGGTTGGAAACATAGAATCCCAGGTTCGATCTCTTCTTGATGCTAAGACAGTCGAGATTGAAAGATTGTTTATGTCTGGATATTGCTCCAACAATTTCATATCAACCTATCGTTATGGTAAAGATGTATGCGAAATGTTGAAAATAGTCGAAGATCTTTTGTCCTCGGAAAGATTTGACGTGGTGGCTATGAGGAGTCCGCCTCCTGATGTTGAGGAGAGACCCACCCTTCCCACGGTTGGTTTAGAGAGCATGCTTGAAGCGACATGGAAATGTCTCCAGAAAGACGATGTTGGAATTTTGGGTCTTTATGGTATGGGTGGAGTAGGGAAAACCACCCTTCTCGAACAAATCAATAATAAGTTCCTTGAAAAAAGGAATGAGTTTGATGTTGTGATATCTGTGGTGGTGTCTCAAGATCTACAGATTGGAAGGATCCAAAATGAGATTGGGAAAAGACTAGGCATCCATAGCATGGAGTGGGAGGTAAAGAAAAGCACATCTGAGAAAGCATACGACATATATGGGGTTCTTACATGGAAACGATTTGTTCTGTCATTAGATGACGTATGGAGGAAAGTGGACTTAAAAGAGATTGGAATTCCCTTACCAAGTAAACAAAATAGAAGCAAAGTTATGTTCACCACTCGCTCAACAAAGGTTGGCGGGCGTATGGGAGCTCATTCTGAGATGGAAGTCAAATGTCTAGAGCCGGATAACGCGTGGAGACTATTCCATCAGACAGTTAGAGCTAGCACACTAGAAAGTGATCCGAGGATCCCAGAGCTAGCAAGGATAGTTTGTGGAAAATGTAAAGGTTTACCTCTTGCGCTCAAAGTTATTGGCGAAACAATGGCATGCAAAACATCAGTACACGAGTGGCAACGTGCAATTGATATTCTAGATTCATATGCAGCTGACTATCCAGAAGTTGAAGAGGAGATTCTTAAAATTCTCAAGTTTAGCTATGATGATCTTAAGGACGAGACTGTACAGCAATGTTTCCAGTATTGTGCTCTACTTCCAGAAGATCATAAGATAGATAGGAACATGTTGGTCGACTACTGGATATGCGAGGGGATTATAAATGAAGGTGGACATAGAGAAAAAAATATGAACAAAGGTCATGATATAATCGGTATTCTCGTTAATGCATGTTTGCTGATCAATCTCGAAGATGGAATAAAAGTAATAATGCATGATGTGGTTCGTCAAATGGCTCAGTGGATTGCATCTGATTTTGGGAAAGAGAAGGAAAATTTTGTTGTGAAAACAGGTGCTGGGCTGGATCAGATGCCAGAGGTCGATGATTGGAATGCGGTGAGAAGGATGTCATTGGGAAATAATGAGATTCAGAACATCTCAATCACCTCAGATTGTCCTAACCTTAAAACGTTGTTCTTACAACAGAACAAGTTGGAGAGCATCGCAGGTGAATGTTTTCTATCGATGCCTAACTTAGTGGTTTTGGATCTATCATGGAACTCGTATCTTAAAAAGTTGCCAGAAGAAGTTTCAAAGTTAGTGGCCTTGCGATATCTCGGCTTAACAGGAACATCGCTAAAGGAGTTGCCGATGGGATTAAGGAAGTTGATACAACTGAGACACCTGGATTTGGATCTCATGGGTCACCTTCAAAGCATCAGTGTGATATCAAGTTTATTAAGTTTGGAAATATTGAAAGTATATGATTCAGCCGTTTTAAGTCTGGAGGTGATAAAGAATATAGAGTTACTGAAGAATTTGAAATTCTTGAGTGTAACTATCAAAGACATTTCTGCTTTGGAACGTCTTTTGAGTATCCCGAGATTGGCTAAGTGTACTCAAGGTCTATTTCTGAAAGGATCTAAAGCAGTAAATGGAATTGGTTTGGCGGAGAACCTTTACAGGCTCGCGATAGATGGATGTTACATCTCAGATATAACATTGGCCTGGAGATACACCCAATCTGTAAGACCAAGTGTTGTGTGCTTCAAAAACCTCGACTCTGTTTCAATTTCGTACGTCAATGGTCTGGAGGACTTGACGTGGTTGTTGTTTGCTCCGAGTCTTACTACTCTACATGTAAAGGGGCCATCACACGATATGCAAGAAATTATAAGCAGAGATAAAGCTGCTCGCATTTTCAACGAGCAACCCAATGTTATACCCTTTCGAAAATTAAATATGCTTGGCTTATACTCTTTGGTGGACCTGACGAGTATCTTCTGGGAACCTCTTCCCCTCCCATTTCTGAGAGAGATCGTTGTACTTCATTGTCCAAAACTGAAAAAGTTGCCATTTAACAAGGAGAGCTGCAAGGATAATCAGATTAGACTTGTTGTTGATAAAGAAGAGCGGTTTGATGAATTCGAGTGGGAGGATCAAGATACAAGAGACCGGTTTTACAATTTTCACGAGGTAAGAACAAAAAAATTTCACATGTTTTTCAAGCTTTATTTTTCCTTTCCTCCCTTTACGCCTATTTAAATATTCTCAGGTCCGTCCATAGACATGGAACTTCGCAGCTCACAGCTTCAGAGACATTACTTCTTGAGTTGCTGCTGTTTGGCTTCAGGTATGAACTTTACCTCTGGCTTTGTAAACTCTCTTCTTCTTCAGGGAACATTGTTGGTCCCATCTTATCTTATGATTGGTTTGAGTTTGAGGTGAAAGAACCTTGTGTGGTTTTACGATATTTGTGTGGGTTTTCAATGAATTTGTGTTTTTTATTTTTTTCAAGTTTGAGGGATTAAGTGACAAATACGTTGATGTGTAGAGATGCCGAAACTATTGTGCTTAATTTGTATTCCTTGTATGTGTGTCAATAAATTACATGGAAAATTTGTACTGTTGTGTCTCTTTACAGTGATTTACTATGGTGAAATGACTCATACAAAAGTTTGAGTTTTGGTTGGGTGGGAAAAATTGTGCAATAGATATGCACATACAAACATGTTCACCAGAGTGTAGCTTGAAGGGGTTTAGGACCTATAGGTCTCTCATAGGAAGGCAGTAACGTTTCGTGGTTCGCATTTGGGACTAAAGAGACTAACCAGGAACGCACTCGAAAGAGAGGTGTTTGTAACTTTGTATTAGCAGCGATTTGTTTGATGATTATGAATCTAGAAGAGACCTAGGAGACTGTGGAGAGTGGGGGCTAAGGAATATTGCTCTTCATTATTCCTCCCAGTTTCCCACAAAAATGCTTGGTTAAAGTAGTACAGATAGGAGATGGGGAAGAGTTCAGTCAAAGAAGCGGTATAACTTGTCTCAAACAAATCGTGGCCTAGCCCCGTCGATTGTCTCACACCAACCAACCAATAGTTCACCACACAACCGCAAAGCATAGAGGTGGAAGAAGAGAAGAACTAACCAGGAATGAAGTTTGCAAGGAACACAGAAGCAGAGAACTCCATCTACAGTGATAATGGCAGAAGTTTATCTCACACCGACCAACTAATAGTACACTACATTCTAGTTAGCTGCCTCAACGCTATCTCTTTCTCTTCCTCTCTGTTATAACCATAAACCATCAAGATCCAAGTTATTCATTCCCAGAGTCAAATTCCAACATTTTCTTCTTTTTAATCCAATAAGAATAACTAAAATTGCGATGTATCTGACAGGGAAATTTCAGTGAGTCATTTCATCGAACATCTTGAGTGCAGTTTCAAGATAGAAAAAGAACACACAAAAGGTTCGAATCGATGCAACCAACAGAAAGCTATTTGAATAGCATAAGAGAGGGAAATGTTGCCAGGCATAATTTAATGGGCCGATAAATTAGGCCCAATGAAAAATAAACCCCGCTAATGAATCGCATCATCTTATTTCATTTGACTCACCTAACCATCATCTCTAGTCTCTACTCTAGAAAAGAAAACACACATGTTTACGAGTTAATTAAGTGCCACGCTTCGTTTTTAATCTCGTGATTTTCAGTTTTATCCGATAATCTGTTAGCTATTATAGGATTTTTAGTTAATTAACTTATACATACGCACACCATCATTTCTTTTCTTTTTTGTTAAAGAGTTTTCAGCACCATCATTTCCTTAATCCTCACTCAACCAAGATTACATTAAGCTAGCTAGTTGAAACAAGATCAAGATTTTTTCCAGAGTTATACTCGGGTTGTATCATGTGTTAACAAGTGTCGCATTAGCTTTAAGAATACCGAACCATATTATATGTATCGATCATCAACGGATTTGCGGTGGAGACATGTTTCTGACTTCATTTTTGTAATTGTTTTAGTTTCTAAATTCACCAAATAAAAAAATATATTTATATATATATATATATATATATAAATATAACTGGGATTGTTTTGGTTTGTAGTTGGGATTGATTATTTTGTGGAGAGTCCAAGGAAGTGGGGACGACACAGCAACAGATGCATGCCAACGTGTACAAGTTCATTGCATTTTGCAGAAAGATTTTACATGCATACAGATTCTTGCTCAAATATTGTTTATGGTCAGCATTTAGCATCAAATGTATGTAACGCATTATCTACTTCATAGTGTTTTTTCTTTAACAAAAAAAAAAAAATACTTCATAGTGTTTGGCTTGCGATTTGGGGAAAAACTAGGGTTTTACTCAGTCGAGAGAGGAATGACGCAGGATAAACTTTTTTAAAAATCGATTTAGCGAACGGCCTGGTAAATGTGTCAAAATACTCTTAAGATATTCAAGTTGGTATTGGATCATTACCGTTCAAGACCAAACTGAATAAGGTATGGATTCACTTTTGTGAAATTTGTCAAATTATCTTAAAGATTTGCAAGTGTAGAGGTTCCATAGTGAGATTGTAGTGAAGCTAACAGAAAAGAAAAAAACAAGAAAGTATATGATACATACAGAGATGAAGGAGAGAAATTGTAGTTTTGTTACTTGGATGGTTTAATTAATTCCGAGTCCTATTGAAGATTGAGTGTTTATCTGATAGTTGTCTTTTCTTTATATTTGTAGACTTGTAGTACTTCATTGCTCGTCAACTGTTTAATGGTAGATAAGTATATGTGTAGCTGGAAAGTTTGTAGTTTTGTGCTTCCTCTTGTTTTTTTTTTTGCAAGCTTCATTACCGGTGAGTTCTTCCCTTATTCCAAATTATTTATGTTTTACACTGCATGCTACTTGCTAGAATATATATAACTCGAGATGGAGAAATTATATTTACAAATGAAACTGACCTGTGAAAATTTCTTGGATGAACGTTCCAAGCACTAGAGGAAGAAATAAAATGCTTAACATTAAAATATAAGCCACTAACAATAGTAATACGAATGTCAACTTTCGTTTTCGATGTAAATATACAGCATAAAATAATAAACCATAACATAAACGCTAGACAAAGTCATAAAGACAACAATAGACGATATATTGTTAGAATCTTTAATGGATTGCCAAGAACAGGACAAGACCAAGCTCGCTTGCTGCTTTAATTTTATGTTCTCTACATTCACGAAAACCAAATCTTTCTTCAACTGGCCAATACTTCATTTCTTCATCACAATGTAAAGGTCTCTCAAAACTCTTCTTCTTCCCCCTCATTACTTTCTCCATTACCATGTGGAAAAGGACCCATTAAAAATCGAGACCAAACTCTCTTCTTCCCATTTTGATATTCTCTTGCTTTTTTGT
The DNA here is from genome assembly GCA_900128785.1 of Arabis alpina. Classification (NCBI taxonomy): domain Eukaryota; kingdom Viridiplantae; phylum Streptophyta; class Magnoliopsida; order Brassicales; family Brassicaceae; genus Arabis; species Arabis alpina. The sequence goes on from LT669788.1 coordinate 5,862,148, forward strand.
TACTTTTCGAATACAATGGGGAACGTAATTTCAAGTGGCGTAAGTTACTGCACAAGTTTTTTGGTTGGACATGCCAAATATATTCTCGTACTTGAGGATAATCTTGAGGCTTTGCAGAGTATTGTGCAACTACTAGAAGCAAGGAAGACTGATTTGGAGAACAAAATTAAGATAGAAGAACGAAAAGGTTTGCAACGGCTACATGAAGTTCGGGTATGGCTTTTGAGGGTTGAAGTTGTCCAATCACAGGTTCGTGATCTGCTTGATGCTAGAACAACTGAAGTTGAAAGATTGTCTATGTGTGGATATTGCTCCAACGATTTCATATTAACTTATCGGTATGGTAAAAAGGTATCCGAAAATTTAGAGAAAATTAAAGGTTTCTTGTCTTCAAAATCTTTTGAAGTGGTGGCTTTGGAGTGTTTACCTCCTGATATGGAGGAGGGATCCCTCCAATCAACTAGTTTGTCATCTAGTATGGAAGAGGGGCCTTCCCAATCCCCAACCGGTCTGACTCCTGATATGGAGGAGGACACCTATCAATCCACAACCGGCATACCTACTGATATCAATGAGTCTTTCCAATCCACAATAGGTCTGCCTTCTAATCTGGAGGAAGGGTCCCCCCAATCCACTAGTATGTCTTCTAATATGGAGGAGGGGCATTTCCAATCCACAACCGGTATGCCTCTTGATATGGATGATAATTCACTATCCACAACTGGTCTGTCTTCTAATATGGTGGAGGACTCTTATCAAATTACAGCAGCTCTACCACCTAATATAGAGGAGGGGCTCTTCCAATCAACAATCGGTATGCCTCGTGATATGGAGGAAGGGCCCTCTCAATCCACAATCAGTTTGCCTTTCCCTCCTAATATAAAAGAGAGGTCCTCCCTAATCAATTTTCCTCCTGATAAGAAGGAGGACTCCTACCAAGCCACAATCGTTTTACTTCTTAATATACAGGAAGGACTCTCCCAATCCACAACCGGTATGGAGGACCCCTATCAACTCACAACTAGTCTGCCTCCTTATGTGGAGGAGGGGCCTTTCCAATCCACAAAGGATATGCCTCTCAGTAGTATAGAGGAGGGTGACTCCCAACGCTCAATCGGTTTATCTCCTGATATGGAGGTGGGGATCTCCCAATCAATAATCGGTCTTCCTCTTGATATGGAGGAGGGGGCCTCCCAGTCCACAATCTTTTTGCCTTTGCCTCCTAATATGGAGAAAGAACCCTCTCAGTCCACAATAAGTTTGCCTTTGCCACATGATATGGAGGAGGACCCCTGCCAATCAACAACCGGTTTACCTTCTGATATTGAGGAGGAAAACATGCTTGAGGCGATATGGAAACGTGTCATGGAAGACAAAGTTGGAATTTTGGGTCTCTATGGTATTAGTGGAATAGGGAAAACCACCCTTCTCAAAGATATTGAGAAAAAGTTCCTTGAAAGAAGGGATGAGTTTGATGAGATTATATCAGTGAAGGTTTCTCAAGACATACAAATTGGAAGGATCCAAAAAGAGATTGGGAAGAGATTAGGCCTCTCTAACATCGACTGGGAGCAGAAAACCAAGGACGAGAAAGCCTCTGATATAAATAAGGTCCTCCTTACGAAGAAAAGATTTGTTATGTTGTTAGATGACATATGGGGGAAAGTGGAATTAGAAGAGATTGGAATACCATTACCGTCTACACAAAATAGAAGCAAAGTTGTATATACTACTCGTTCGAGAAAGGTTTGTGAGCATATGGGACCTGATGACATGGAAGTCAAGCGTATAGACCCGGAGAATGCGTGGAAACTATTCCAACAGAAAGTTAAAGCTAGCACACTAGCAAGTGATCCAAGAATCCCCGAGCTAGCAAGAAAAGTTTGCGAAAAATGTAAAGGCTTACCCCTTGCACTTAACGTTATTGGCGAAACAATGGCAAGCAAAATGACGGTACACGAGTGGCAGCGTGCGATTGAGGTTTTAAATTCAAACTCGGCTAAGTATACAATAGAAGTTGAAGATGAGATTTTTAAAGTTCTCAAGTTAAGCTATGATTATCTTGACGACGAGAGAGTACAACAGTGTTTCCAGTATTGTGCTTTATTTCCAGAAGACGATAGTATAGACAAAGACAGGTTGGTCGAATATTGGATAAGTGAGGGGTTTATAAATGAAGGTAGAAAGAACGAAGAAGCTATGAACCAAGGTTATGCTATAATCGATATCCTCGTTGATGCATGTTTGTTGATCAATCTTGAATCTATAATGAAAGTAAAAATGCATAATGTGGTTCGGCAAATGGCTCTGTGGATTGGATCTAATTTTGGGAAAGAGCAAGATAATTTTATTGTGAGAACAGGTGCTGGGCTGCATGAGATGCCAGAGGTGAGGAATTGGAATGTGGTGAGAAGGATGTCACTAGAAAATAATGAGATTGAGACCATCTCCATCACTCCGGATTGTCCTAACCTTACGACATTGTTCTTACAACAAAACAAGTTGGCGAACATCTCAGGTGAATGTTTTATGTCGATGCCTAAGTTAGTAATTATGGATTTATCATGGAACAAGCAGCTTACCAAGTTACCAGAAGAAGTGTCAAAGTTAGTGAGCTTACAATATCTCGGCTTAGCAGGAACAACGCTAGAGGAGTTGCCGATGGGATTGAAAGAGTTAATCCAGTTGAGACACCTGCATTTAGATTACATGGAAAAACTTCAAAGCATCAGTGTGATATCAAGGTTATCAAATTTGGAAACGTTGAACGTATTCGACTCCATTCCTTTAAGTCTAGCGTTGATAAAGGATATAGAGTTACTAAAGAATTTAAAATTCTTAAGCGTAACTATTTTAGAACTTTCTATTTTGGAATGTTTTATGAGTATCCCGAGATTAGCTAGCTGTACTCAAGATCTAAGTCTTGATCTAGGGGAATTTGAAGCAGAAAATGTATCGCTTGTAGCAATTGCAGCTAGCCTTCGCACCCTCAAGATGCGAAAAGGTTCAATCTCATATTTAATGGAGGAGACGAGATATGAGTTCTCATATTTAATGGAGGATGCGAGATATGGATGCAGAAGTCCAAGTACTGTAAGCTTCCAAAATCTTTACTCTATCGCCCTTGTGGGCGTCAGAGGTATACAAGACTTGACGTGGTTATTGTTTGCTCCGAGTCTTACATTTGTATCGTTAAATGGGCTATCAGAGGTGTGCGAAATTATAAGCAGAGAAAAGGTCTCCCGTATTATCAACGAAGGATCAAGTATAATACCTTTTCAAAAATTGCATACGCTTGAGTTAAACGATATGGAGGAACTGACGAGTATCTACTGGGAAGCTTTGGTCTTTCCAAATCTAACGACCATCAAAATAAATATGTGTCCGAAGCTGAAAAAGCTTCCACTGAATAAAGAGAGCTCCAAGGGAAATCATCTTCAATTACAATCTAAGGACAAAAAGTGGTTGGATGGAATCGAGTGGGAAGATGTAGAAATTAAAGACCGGTTGCTCCATCAGTATCAGGTAACAAAAAAAAACATTAATATGATTTTCTAGGTGACTCAATCTTACATCTCTAACTTCACCTGTTTTGATATATATTAACAGGTTGCCCCACCTACATCCACTCTACAACGTTGTTCTATTATGTGAATTTGGTGTGAAGAAACTTGAATTGTATGAACGAGTGTGTTATGTTATATTTCTCAAGTTTAAAGGTTGTTTAGTGTGCATACAAGATTTATGGATATCTAAACTTTTGTTATGAGGTTTGTATGTCGTGCATGTGTATGATTGATGTGCCATGACTAATTTACATGGAAAAATTGTGCTACTATGTTTATTTACAGTTATCACCTAATGACCTAACTATGGGGTAATAACTCATACAAGATTTTGAATCTTTTAACCTTTAACCCCAATAACTTTACACAAATGTACGATTATCAACATCGAACCAATCTTTCCTAGTTCAAGGAAGTTGGCTATACCAATGATTCCATTAAAACAATCGTATTTTGGGAAACAATATTGGTTGGAATGTTCAAAATAGGCTACATAAATCTTCAAACTAGTCAATAATGCAAGATGATAAGCGTAAGCTTTAAGAATACCATATTATCAAGTTGATAAACAGTTACATGGAATATAATCACGTTCTACATAGCTACCTCGAACAAGAAATGATGTGACGTTATCATTCCCAAGCCCACCAATATATCCAGCACTACTATATGCACTACACACACACACACAGTCCCGATGCCAAAAAAACCGAACACTAATTCGGTGTTAGATACCTATGATTGCCCAAGATAAGAGAGGAACAATGTGCAGAAGACATGACTGCTTAAAACTTTCAGAATGTTCAATATTACTTTACCAAATGCAGTGATGATCCTAAATCCATTGAAACGATGAGACTTGTTTATCTCAACGAGTTTTGAATAGTTTTTTTTTTTTTTTTTTTTTTTTTTAAGAAAACGAGTACATGCCATGACGATTGTCATACAGTTTTTACAAGCGATTACAAGTAAATATCAAGAGAGGGGAACATATTATGTTCCCATAAACAATCGAATCTTCCGCTTCGATTCACTTTAGTGCTTAGGAGGGGACTACCTTTAGTTGTGTCGGCCTTTGTTTCCACGCCCGCGGCTTCCACGTCCACGATCCGTTGATTGCAAAGTCATCTACATAGCCTTTGCTGATGATTTAACCGGTCTATCTCGAAGAATTCGTTTCCCTGAAGGTGTCATAAACTCCATCGCATTCGTTTCCTCAACTAATCTGCTACTTTCCCCTTGGCTAGTAGAATTAAGTTGAGCACTTGAAGCAGGAGTCACTGATAAAGGCCGAGTAGACTCCAAAAGAGGAGACTCACTAGTTTCATTGATGGTGATCATTGTGGGAGACAAAATGATATTCTCAAGAGCCGAAATCGTAGTAAGTGAAATCATATCATTCACAACGATATTAGCAGTTGTAACAACAGAGTTTGATGTATCATTTGCATCAATAAGGGTGTTAGTAGTAGATACCTCAATGCATGAGGCAACAACTGATTTTGAAATTGCAGAATGGGGGACAGTGGGTGCATTACTAGCGATCAAAATGCTAGTAGTGTTCTCAATCACAGTATCTTCATTAGCAACTATATGTGATTCACTAGCAGCTTGTAAGCAACGCTTCACTTTGTGTCCAAGCTGACCACTGTTTTGAATAGTTTTTGTCTCACTATACTATAGAAAGACTTTGATCACCGAGAAAATTCTCAACAAGACCATATCCACATTACCAACGAGTTCCCCTTTAACTAAACGACCTAAGCTTTGTTACTGAGCTGGCAAAGCTAATATTTCCTGCACAACCTCTAGGCATGGTTAAAATAGTTACAAGAACATAGTTCCTCTGTTCCTCTGTTTTTTTATTATTGGCCGAATTGAAATATATTAATTGAACTGAACCGAACCGAACCAAACCGGTGGAATAACTCCAAATTATTTTATCCGGCTATGTCCACGAAGAACTTCGGTTGATTTTTAACCGGTCAATAATAAACAGCTTTTGGTTAAACTTATTTTTCTCGTTCATGAATGATTTGATTCCGGGTTTCTACAGAATATGAATTGATAGAGAAAGTAGTGAACTAGCAATCACTGGGAATTTTCTGCTATATCTGATTGGAATTTCAATGACATTGTTTCAGTTTTGTGGGAATCATTGCTAAATTTAAATTATTGTATTGTATTACTTGATTTATTTCAGGTCATTTCTTGATTTCTTGTACTGTTTTGTTTGTTTCAGGTCATTGCTAAATTTTGTGGCTTTGATGTATAGTTACCTGAACATATGGATGAGCGGACGGATTATCGGGGGATGAGATCAAAGGGACTATCTCTATTGAACATAAGAAGGGTATGGTGAGAATTATACTCTGTCCGAGTTGTTAACCAATGCTCCTGGAACTATCTCCATCCTTATGTCAACGTGTACAAGTTCATTGCATTTTACATAAACTATATATACATACAAATTCTTGTTCAAATATTTGTTTATATGATATATACGATTTATTTGGTCTGCGATTTGGGGAAAAATTAGGCCGTTTAATTGTTTATCTCTTGGTCTTAAACTATTGATACAAGAGACAGAGCAAAACTTAAAAAAGCCGAAGGTATATTCACAGAAATCTCACACTCTAGTTTTCTTATTTTCAGGTTCTTCAAGTCTAACGTTTATTACCATTGAACCGTCTCATCATCGAAGACATAGTTGGTTAAAAGAGAATTCTCCTTTCTTGAGAAGGTTGTTTTTTCCTATGTGGAGCTTGATTGTTTTTGGAGCTCTCAGCTTCAATGTAGACGGAGCTCTGTGCTTGTTCGGGTTTTTTGCATGCTTCATTACTGGTTAGTTCTTCCCTTATTCCAAATGATTTACAGTTTTATGGCATGCTACTTGCTAGAATAAATAACCCGAGAAGGACACGTTATATTTACAAATGAAATTGAACTGTTGAAAGTTTCTTGAATGAACGTTCCAAGCACTAGAGGAAACATTAAAATATAAGCCACTAACATTAGTAATACGAATGTCAAGTTTAGTTTTCTTCGATCTAACACTAAACAATAGCAGAAACACTAGACAAAGTCCTGAAGACAGCAATAGATGAGATATTGTTAGGCAGGTTTACATTATCCGAACAAGCCCAAGCTGGGTTGCTGCATTAGTATTACATTCTTTGGTTTCGATGTTTGTGTTTGGTGCCTCTCTTCTTCCTATTTTGATCTTCTCATGCTTTTTTGTTACTTTTGGCACACAATGGGGAACGTAATTTCAAGCGGCGCAAACTACTGCGCAAGTTTCTTAGTTGGACATGCCAAATATATTCTCGGACTTGAGGATAACCTTGAGGCTTTGCAAAGTGCTGTGCAACTTCTCGAAGCAAGGAGGATTGATTTGGAGAACAGAATTAAGATAGAAGAAGGAAAAGGTTTGCAACGGCTACAGGAAGTTCTTGTATGGCTTTTGAGGGTCGAAGCTATCAAATCACAGGTGCGTGATCTCCTTGATGTTAGGACTGTGGAAGTTGAAAGATTGTATATGTGTGGATATTGCTCCAATGATTTCATATTAACTTATAGCTATGGTAAAATGGTATCCGGAAATTTGGAGAAAGTTAAAGGTTTTCTGTCTTCAAAATATTTTGAAATCGTGGCTATGGAGGCTCCGCCTCCTAATATGGAGGAGGGGACCTCCCAGTCCACAACTGGTTTGCCTTCCGTTATAAAGGACGACCCCTCCCAATCCACAACCACTCTGCCTTCATATATAGAGGAGGAGCCTTCTCAATCCACAACCGGTCTGCTTTCTAATATAAAGGAGGATCCCTATCAATCAACAACCGGCGGTCTGCCTCCTGGTATGGAGGAAGGGCTCGGTTTGCCTTTGTCTCTTGAGAAAGGACCCTCTCAATCTACAATAGTTTTGTCTTTGTCTCCTAATATAGTGGAGAGTTCTTCGCAATCCACAACCGGTTTGCACCCTGATATGGAGGAGGAAAACATGGTTGAAGCGACATGGAAACGTCTCATGGAAGACAAAGTTGGAATTTTGGGTCTATATGGTATTCGTGGAATAGGGAAAACCACCCTTCTCAAACAAATCGAGAAAAAGTTCCTTGAAAGAAGAGATGAGTTTGATGAGATAATATATGTAAAGGTATCTCAAGATCTACATATTGGAAGGATTCAGAAAGAGATCGGGAAGAGACTAGGCCTCTCTAACGGCGAGTGGGAGCAAAAAACCAAGAAGGAGAAAGCCTCTGATATAAATAAGGTTCTCCTTACGAGGAAAAGATTTGTTATGTTATTAGATGACGTATGGGAGAAAGTGGAATTGAAAGAGATTGGAATTCCATTACCATCTACACAAAATAGAAGCAAAGTTGTATATACTACTCGCTCGAGACAGGTTTGCAGGCATATGGGATCTGATGACATGGAAGTCAAGTGTTTAGACCCAAAGAACGCATGGAAACTATTCCAACAGAAAGTTAGAGCTAGCACAATAGCAAGTGATCCAAGGATCCTTGAGCTAGCAAAAAAAGTTTGTGAAAAATGTAAAGGCTTACCCCTTGCACTTAACATTATTGGCGAAATAATGGCATGCAAAATGACAGTACACGAGTGGCAGCGTGCGATTGGGGTTCTAGATTCTAATTCAGCTAAGTTTACAACAGAAGTTGAGGATGAGATTTTTAAAATTCTCAAGTTAAGCTATGATTATCTTGACGACGAGAGAGTACAGCAGTGTTTTCAGTACTGTGCTTTATTTCCAGAAGACGATAGTATAGACAAAGACAGGTTGGTCGAGTATTGGATATGTGAGGGGTTTATAAATGAAGGTGGAAAGAACGAAGATGATGTTAACCAAGGTTATGCTATAATCGGCTTCCTCGTTGATGCATGTTTATTGATCAACCATAATTATATTAACAAAGTGGCAATGCATGATGTGATTCGTCAAATGGCTGTGTGGATTGCATCTAATTTTGGAGAAGAAAAAGAGAATTTTCTTGTGAGAACAAGTGTTGGGCTGCATCAGATGCCAGAGGTCGAAAATTGGAATGCAGTGAGAAGGATGTCACTAGAAAATAATGAGATTGAGACCATAACAATCACCCCGGATTGTCTTAACCTTAGGACATTGTTCTTACAGAAGAACAATATGGTGAACATCTTAGGTGAATGTTTTATGTCGATGCCTAAGTTAGTGGTTTTGGATCTATCATGGAACAAGCATCTAAGCAAGTTGCCAGAAGAAGTATCAAAGTTAGTGAGCTTGCGATATCTCAACTTAGCAAGAACATCGATAGAGGAGTTGCCAATGGGATTAAGAGAGTTAATCCAGTTGAGACACCTGGATTTAAACCATATGGAAAAACTTCAAAACATCAGTGTGATATCAAGGTTACTAAATCTGGAAACGCTGAAAGTATTTAGTTCCACTCCTTTAAGTCTAGAGTCGATAAAGGATATAGAGTTACTAAAGAGTTTGAAATTCTTAAGTGTAACCATCACAGAATTTTCAATTCTGGAATGTTTCATGAGTATCCCGAGATTGGCTAACTGTACTCAAAATCTATATCTTAGTCTAGGGAAATTTAAAGCAGAAAATGTATCACTTGCAGCCTCTGCAGCTAGCCTTCGCAACCTCTTTATACAAAAAGGTTCAGTCTCGTATTTCATGGAGGATACGAGATATGGATGCAGAAGCCCAAGTACTGTAAGCTTCAAAAACCTCAAGTCTGTTAGCCTTTTTAACTTGAGTGGTATACAAGACTTGACGTGGTTATTGTTTGCTCCAAGTCTTATAATATTAATTATAAGAGGGTCATCAGAGATGCGAGAAATTATAAGCAGAGAAAAGGTCTCTCGTATTATTAACGAGGGATCGAGTATAACACCCTTTCAAAAACTACGTATGGTTTGCTTATACGATATGGTGGAACTGATGAGTATCTACTGGGAACCTTTGGTCTTCCCAGATTTAATGAACATCTTAATATTTGGGTGTCCAAAGCTGAAAAAGCTTCCACTTAATAAAGAGAGCTCCAAGGGAAATCATCTTCAACTACAATCATACGACAAAGAGTGGTTGGATGGAATCGAGTGGGAAGATGAAGAAATTAAAGACCGGTTACTCCAGCAATATCAGGTAACAAGAAAAACATAAATATAATTTTCAAGGTGACTCAATCTTACATCTCTAACTTCTCGTGTTCTGATATATTAACAGGTTGCCCCATCTACATCCACTCTACAACTCAATTTTTCTTCAGTCAGAAACCTTGTCCCATCCTCTTGTTCTATTATGTGAATTTGGTGTGAAAAGACTTGAATTCATGAGTGTGCTATTTTAAATTTCTCAAGTTTAAATGTTGTTTAGTGTGCATGTAAGATTATTGATGTCTAAACATTTGTTACGCGATTTGTATATCGTGCAAGTGTATGATATGATGTTTCATGAGTAATTTACATGGAAAATTGTTGCTTTTATGTCTATTTACAGTTATCTTATCCACTAATGACAAAACCATGGTGTAATGATAGTGAGATATCAATGAAACAAACATCAAAAACAAGAAAGTATCTAATGTATAGTTGTATACAGAGACGTAAGGAGAGAAATTGTTGTTTCTTGTTGCTTGGATGATTTAATTTTGAGTCCTATTGAAGATTGAGCTGTCTTTTCGTGTGAAGTTGCTCGCCAACTTTTCGATGAAATGACGCAGTGAAACTTTACCGGTAGACATATATATTGGTTTACTTTCGTCTGATGCGTTTTTCTTTCAGTCTTATGTTATCTGTTTCAGTTTGAAGCCTGTTTTGAGTTACATGAGAGTATTCAAGAGAGTACTCATTTCTTGAAAAGGTTGTTTTTTCCTATGTGGAGCTTGATTTTCTTTTGGAGTTTTCGTGTTCTAGATTGATGAGACATATTTCTGTTCTACTGGATCTGTTGCAAGCTTCATTACTGGTTAGTTCTTTCCTTATTCCGAATAATTTATGTTTTGCTACTTCTAGAATAAATAAGTCGAGATGGACAAGTTATATTTACAAGTGAAATTGACTTGTGAAAGTTTCTTAAATAGACGTTCCAAGCACTATAGGAAAAATGAGGAAAACTTGAGCCACTTACGATAATAATACCAAGGTTCAATTCAAAAAAAAAAAAAAATAATACCAAGGTCAACTTTAGTTTTCTATGTAAATATATATAATGAAACACTAACAGAAACACTAGACAAAGTCATGAAGACAGAAATATTGTTTGAATCTTCAATGGACAGGTATTGTTTTCTCTATCTTCTTTAGCTTCAATGTTTGTGTTTGGTGTCTCTCTTCTTCCCATTTTGATCTTCTCTTGCTTTTTTGTAATTTTTGGAACACAATGGGGAACGCAATTTCAAGCGGCGCAACTTACTGCACAAGTTTCTTAGTTGGACAAGCCAAACATATTGTCGGACTTGAGGATAATCTTGAGGCTTTGCAGAGTGCTGCAGAACTCCTTGAAGCAAGGAGGATTGATTTGGAGAACAAAGTTAAGATAGAAGAACAAAAAGGTTTGCAACGCCTACAAGAAGTTCGGGTATGGCTTTTGAGGGTCGAAGCCATCCAACCACATGTTCGTGATCTGCTTGATGCTAAAACAGTCGAAATTGAAAGATTGTCCATGTATGGATATTGCTCCAACAATCTCATATTAACCTATCGCTATGGTAAAAAAGTATCCGGAAATTTGGAGAAAGTTAAAGGTTTTCTGTCTTCAAAAGCTTTTGAAGTGGTGGCTATGGTGGGTCCGCAGCCTGATATGAAGGAGTGGCAAAACTATGATTGGAGTACCCTTGTGTTAACCGGTCCTCCTTCAAACCTCAATTTCAGTTCAGGTCCGTGGTATAGTCGTTTGCTGTTGTAATCCCGGTCCTATTTGTTTACACCGTCGAAGCTTTGTCCATGTATATGTAAGGTCTTTGGCCATGGCTGAGAAAACCAATCAGAAAACAATCATTTTCTTCTACTATCTTACGATTTATCATCATCATCATGGAATCTTTGTACCTTTCTTCCCTTGTGATAATCTCCTAGTCTATGGTTTCCCCTTTCTTCGAGCTTGTTGTAAGCTTGTGTATAATGTTGTGCCATGAGTAATTTACATGGGAAAATTGTGCTTCTATGTCTATTTACAGTTATCACTTAATGACCAAACCATGGTGTAATAACTCATACAAGATCTTGAATCTTTTAATCCCAAAAACTTTAGAGAAATGTATGATTCATCAACATCCAACCAATCTTTTCTGGTCCAAGTAAGTTCGATATACCATCAACCTGACGATTAGCATGAAATCCACTAAAACAGGCATACAGATACTTGGTCAAGCATTAAGCATCAAATGTATGCAAGTTACATAAGGTAACGCATTAACGAAGGAGAAAATAAATTAATCAATTTTAGCAAACGACGTCGTAAATGGGCTCAAATGAATTGGCGCCATATTTAGTTTACAAAATTCCACTCGTGTTGTTTTTTAGTTCTTCAAGTTTAACGTTTGCTAACCATGGAACAGTCTCATCTTTTATGCTTATTGATCTTTTGTTTCTATTTAACTGATTAACTTTCTCTGAACCATCACTAATGTAGGGTGTTAATAGTTTTTGTTTTGAACTTGCTTGCAAACTGTTCGATGAAATGACACAGTAAAAATCGCGTTAATTTTCCTTCTTCGGATGCGTTGTTGCTTCCTCTCTTTGTTGTCTGCTTCTGTGTAAATCATGTTTTGAGTAATGAGAGAGTATTTTCCTGAGGTTGAGCTGGTTGAAAGAAAATAACTTTTCTCTATCAGTTTTAGAATTTGAGTTCTTTCTGGAAAGGTTAGATTTTTAATGTGGGAATAATTGGAGCTTGATGGTTTGTTGTTATAGCGAAAGAGATTGCGTTGAAGCTAGTTAAGATGGTCAGAGTGAGAGCTAATGAGATCTGAGGCAAAGCCATGGCTCGTTGCAGCCTTCAATACTGGTTAGTTCTTCTCTTCTTTCACCTTGAGGTTTTTTGGTTTTCCAACCACTAACTGGAAAAAAAACATCAAACTTAAAATAAGCAACCACTAGCAATAACAATATTCAGATCATATTGACTTGTTAGAATCTTTAATGAATTGCCAAGGATAGGTTTAGATCATTCGAACCAGACCAAGCTAGGTTATTGCTTGAATATTATTTTCTCTGTAATCTTTAGTTTCAATGTTTGTGTTTGGTGTCTCTCTTCTTCCCATTTTGATCTTCTCTTGATTTTTTGTTACTTTGGGAACACAATGGGGAACGTAATTTCAAGCGGCGCAAATTACTGCACAAGTTTCTTATTTGGACAGGCCAAATATATTCTCGGACTTGAGGATAATCTTGAGGCTTTGCAGAGTACTATGCAACTTCTCGAAGCAAGGACGATTGATTTGGAGAACAGAATTAAGTTAGAAGAACGAAAAGGTTTGCAACGGCTACATGAAGTTCGGGTATGGATTTTGAGGGTCGAAGTTGTCCAATCACAGGTTCGTGATCTGCTTGATGCTAGAACAACTGAAGTTGAAAGATTGTATATGTGTGGATATTGCTCCAACGATTTCATATTAACCTATCGCTATGGTAGAAAGGTATACGAAAATTTGGAGAAAGTTAAAGGTTTTCTGTCTTCAAAAGCTTTTGAAGTGGTGGCTAGGGAGGGTTTGCCTTCTGATACGAAGGAGGTCCGCTCCAAATCCACAACCGATCTGCCTCCTGATACGGAGGAGGTCCTCTCCCAATCCATTATTGGTTTTGAAAATATGCTTGAAGCGACATGGAAACATCTCATGGATGACGAAATTGGAATTTTGGGTCTTTATGGTATGGGTGGAGTAGGGAAAAGCACCCTTCTCGAACAAGTCAATAATAAGTTCCTTGATACAACGGACGAGTTTCATGTTGTAATATATGTATTGGTGTCTCAAAATCTGCAGATTGAAAGGATCCAAAAAGAGATTGGGAAAAGACTAGGCCTCTACAACAAGGAGTGGGAGCAAAAACCCCAAAACTAGAAAGCCTCAAATATAAAAGGGGCCCTTACTGTAGAAGGATCTAGAAGATCCAAGATATTATTAGTAAATATATTCTATTTATTATAGAGATTTGTGATTATCTTATATTAGGAAACTAAGTTAAATGTGTATATCAATCACTCCTATATAAACATATGTAATCTAAATCTTATGATCATGAGAGTCAATATACTTCTTCCTAAACACTAATGTGTTCTTCTCTCATCACATCTAATATAGTATCAGAGCAGGTTTACTCCGAAGTTTTGATCTAACGATCAAACTTCTTATTACTTTTGATTTTTTGTTTTAAAACCAAGTGGTAGTGGTCTAGTGGTTCCCACTTGAGGAGAAGTTGCCCTAACATCTCAAAATATTTAAAAACAAAAAAAACCAAAAAAAAAGAAGAAGAAAAACACCATATTTATGGTTTTCTTCTTCTCCACGGAAGAAGATCTCCATCACCACCCGAGAGATCTCCGCTTCCGCCAAACGATTGACCCAAGCCCAAACATCTCAATGTCACGAACACTAGATCTTTGATCTCGACTACAAGTCTACAACCCAAGCTTCAAGCGCTGACGCAACTAACCAACTTCCATCATTGGGTCTTTCACGCAGCCATAGCTCCAACGAATCTCACATTCATCTCCGCTACCATCGTTCAACATTGTTCTCCAACAAAGCCAACGCCACAACGTCCGCCACATCACGGATACATCATCTATGGTCAATCTCAAGCCGTTGTTTCCATTTACTTCATCCCGCCTTGAGTTTGAGGGAGCGTATAGAAGTATCTAGAAGATACACATCATGAATGAAGATATTGTGAATATATTCTAGAGATATGTAAATATCTTTATATGATTACATTAATTAGATATTAGGTTAAATGTGTTTCCTATATAAGCATAGCAATCTTGTACATTCATCCTTATGAGAGTCAAGACAATATTCTTCAAATCTTATACTCTCATCAATCTAATATGGTATCGAGCAGGTTTACTCCAAAGTTTTGATCTAACGATCAAACTTCTTATTATTATTTTTTTGATTTTTTGTTTTTCATTAAGCCAAGTGCTTCCACCATTCAAGTTCATCATGAACCGCTGAATCTAATTCAAACCAAAGTGCCTCTGAATCTAAGCCATGTGCTTCCCAGCTTCGATCTAATTATCATTGTTTTACATTCTTATCGTTTTGATTTCTTAAGCCAAAGTGCTTCTTCCCATATGCTTTGATTTAGATTTTATTTTCCAATCACTTTCTCAATTTCTCAAAATCTTACAAAAAAAAAAAAAAAAAATCAAAAACAAAAACATACGTTCTTCTTTCTCCAATTAATGGAGCTTCATTGTTTCTTAGTCTTTCGCTAGCCAACATGATTTTTTCTTTTAAAAAAAAAAAAAAAAAAGTCTATCTTTATGGCTTCTTGGTTTCCATGAAAAGATGTTTTCATCACCATCAGGAGAAGATCACCATCACCATCATCCAGAGCTCTCTACTCCTTCCACCAAATCGCTGGCCCAAGTCGTCACCTCACATGTCATCAACACGAGATCTTTGATCTCTGCCGCAACTCAAGCTTAAAGCTCTGCCACATCTCTCACTACAAAGCATTTTATGGTCAATCTCAAACCGTTTAATTCTGCCATATCTTCATCACCGGCTTGAGCTTGAGGGGGCGTGTAGAAGGATCTAGAAGATCCAAGATATTATTAGTAAATATATTCTATTTATTATAGAGATTTGTGATTATCTTATATTAGGAAACTAGGTTAAATGTGTATATCAATCACTCCTATATAAACATATGTAATCTAAGTCTTATGATCATGAGAGTCAATATACTTCTTCCTAAACACTAATGTGTTCTTCTCTCATCACATCTAATACTTACAACTAAAAGATTTGTTATATTACTAGATGATATATGGAGGAGAGTGGAACTAAAAGAGGTTGGAATTCCATTACCCTCTCCAGAAAATAGAAGCAAAGTTGTATATACCACTCGCTCGAAAAAGGTTCGCGGGCGAATGGGACCTGATGACTTGGAAGTCAAGTGTCTCGACCCGGAGAACGCGTGGAAACTATTCCGACAAAAATTGAGAGCTAGCACATTAGAAAACGATCCAGAGATCCTCAAGCTAGCAAGAATAGTTTGTGAAAAATGTAAAGGCTTACCCCTTGCACTCAACGTTATTGGCGAAACAATGGCATGCAAAACGACAGTACAAGAGTGGCAGCATGCGATTGATGTTCTAAATTCAAATGGGGCGGGGTATCCAGAATTTCAAGATGGGATTTTTAAAAATCTCAAGCGTAGCTATGATTATCTAAGGGTATTTTATAATTTCAAGATGGGTTTTTAAAATTCTCAAGGGTATTAACAATGCATGATGTAATTCGTCAAATGGCTCTATGGATTGCATCTAATTTTGGGGAAGAAAAGGAGAATTTTGTGGTGAAAAGCGGTGCTGGGCTGCATCACATGCCAGAGGTTAAAAATTGGTATCCCGTGAGAAGGATGTCATTGGACAATAATGAGATTCAGACCATCTCAATCATCCCAGCTTGCCCTAACCTTACAACATTGTTCTTACAACATAACAAGTTGGTGAACATCTCAGGTGAATGTTTTATATCGATGCCTAAGTTAGTGGTTTTGGATCTATCATGGAACAAAGATCTAAGCAAGTTGCCAGAAGAAGTATCAAAGTTAGTGAGCTTGCGATATCTCAACTTAGCAAGAACATCGATAGAGGAGTTGCCCATGGGATTAAGAGAGTTAATCCAACTGAGACATTTGGATTTAGATGGAGTGACAAAACTTCAAAGCATCAGTGTGATATCAAGGTTATTTAATTTGGAAATGCTGAAAATGTTTGACTCCACCCCTTTAAATATGGCGTTGATAAAGGATATAGAGTTACTAAAGAATTTGAAATTCTTAAGCGTAACTATCAAAGAACTTTCTATTTTGGAATGTTTGTTTGAGTATCCGGAGATTGGCTAGCTGTAATCAAGATCTATTTCTACATGTAGGGGAATTTGAAGCAGAAAACGTATCACTTGCAGCGACTGCCAGTAGCCTTCACACCCTCCAGATACAAGAAGGTTCAAACTTATATTTGATGGAGGAGGATACGAGATATGGATGCAGAAGTCCAAGTACTGTAAGCTTCCAAAACCTTGAGTATGTCACACTTGTGGACGTGAGTGGTATACAAGACTTGACGTGGTTATTGTTTGCTCCGAGTCTTACAATTCTACACACGATGAGGTTATCAGAGGTGCGAGAAATTATAAGCAGAGAAAAGGTCACTCATATTATCAACAAGGAATCGAGTATAATACCCTTTCAAAAACTATATTGGCTTGAGTTAGACGATATGGAGGAACTGACGAGCATCTACTGGGAACATTTGGTCTTTCCAGTTCTAAAGACCATCGACATAAGTTATGTCACATATAATAAAAACAATGAAGAGTATAAAAAATGAAACAAAAACAACAAAATAGGAATTAGTTTTGGTTTTAAGAATAGCTTTCGTAGTTAAATAAATAAACAAAATCAATCTTATTATATAAAAATTACTTTTTTCAGTGAAAGTTGAAGAAGAAAGAAAAAGCAAAAGAGAGGAAGTAACATATATTTAGAGAGGAGTATTAATTTACGAAATTTTCCGTTTATCTAGTTTATGAAATTTTGAATACAAAGATATTACTATTTATTGATTCAAAAGATGCCAAGAAAATTTGGAAATCATCTACAGTAGAACCTCCATAAATTAATACTCTATAAATTAATAATCACCATAAATTAATAAAATCTTCCGGTCCCGAGTCGGGCCAATGTAAAAATTAGCAAAATTCGATAAAATGATAAAATAATAATTTTTTTGAAACTCTTATGTAAAATATGGTCCCAATAATAGTATAAATTAATAATCATATATAATTATGTATATATATATATATATATGATAATGTACTAAATATGGTTTGGGTGATTTTTTTTGAAACTTAAAAATGAAAATCTCATTAGATCTTATCTTTAAATTTAAGTACTACATCAAAAACTTTTATAATTGTTTTCTCGGTCTTTACCATGAACTTGTAAAAATTCTAGGCAAAATAATTGATTCTTTGTAATAACGCTTTCTAAATGTATCCATCGACATTAGGGATAATAACTATGATTTCTTCTAAATTTTATACATAGTATACCATTTTAGTTTGATCGTATATTATGACAATATCATCCACTCACCTTCGATAATCAAATATTTTGATCAAAATTTCATCAATTTGCAAATAGATTCATTAAATTCCATAATATAACATTATTCGAAAAAACAAAGTAAGAAAAATCTTACCTAAAGCGGATTTCTTTCTATAAATTAATAAATATTAATTTATCGACAAATTAATATCTCTTTAAAATAATAATTTTTCAAGGTCCCAACATTATTAATTTATAAAGGTTTTACTGTAGTTATTATTGTCAAGCACGTTTATATAAAAATGGTAAATTTCCAACTCTTTCCAATAGTTCCCGCCTATATATATATACCAATATCTCTTCACCAAATTTCCAAGTCTCTCTCTCTTTTTAATATAATCATCGCGAAGAAATTAACCAAAGACGATGAATTATATTGGGGCAGCTCTCATAGTCGCAGGTGTAGGACTCACGGGGATTCTAGCCTGTGTTTTAGAAAGGATGTGGGATAAGTGTAGAGAGAAGACAGAAGCTGGTACGAGCACAGTTTGAAAAGCTCGTATATTGATATTGCACTGGTTTTTTGGTTTTTATTTTTGTTAAGATGGCTTTTTTATTTTAATTTTTAATCAAATACTAGAGTTTTAAGAATTTGAAGAGCTTTTAAGATGTTTATGGTTTATTATAAAAATAATATTTTCGTGAGTTGTTTAAATATCTTAACCAATCAAACTGATAATTTTACAATTGTTTGTATCCCAATTTTACTTTTACGAGTTATAAAATATTTTATCATAAACATGGGTCCTTTACGTATAATACATCGAACAGTCTCTAATATAAATAAAAAATAATTAATGTAAGATTGATTCGAATCTAAACCTAAACTGCACCCAAATTTATCAAACCTAGGCATGACCACGGTTACAGTTATTGCGGTAACGGATTATTAACCACCGGTTACGGTTATCAATTTCTTTTAACCTTAACCTTAACGGCTTAACCACTTAATATACGGTTAAAACGGTTACGGTTGAAACGGTTACGGTTGAAACGGTTACGGTTACATACGGTACGGTTACGGTTATATACGGTTAATATTTAGGTTATAATTATATAACTATGTAACTTTATAAAAAGAAATATTTAAACAATAATATTATGGAGAATATATTTTAATATATTTTAAAAAGTCAGCAATCGTGGGAAATAGTACTAAAATTCTAAAACAAACGACAACTAATTTATCTTAACAAAGTCAATTAGTCAAAATCATTTATATTGTGTAACGAAAACGACCATACTTTATTTCAAACTTATGTAAATCTTTGCGTTTAACTAAAATATAACATAATTCACAATATTCTCATCAAATTAGTTAGATGTCATGTTTATAGGCATAACTTTATTACCACGATCTTTTTTTGTTTGTTACAATTAATAGTTTTTCTAATCTTATTTATTTTTATTGTAAATTTGATGTGTTTTAATATTATTTATATTACTTAGAAAATAATCAATTTAGTACATTCAGTTTTAATATTTAGTTATTATGGATTTAACTTTTTCTAATTAAATATTATAAAATTAGAATCGATAAATATTAATCACACATAATTTTACTATGTCATATTTATCATACATAATTTATTTTTATTTTAAAATGGTTACAGTTAAATAACAGTTACGGTTAACGATTACGGTTTAATCCTAACTAATCAACTTTCACAGTTACGGTTACGATTTTTCAATCGTTTAATACGGTTACGGTTTAAAACGATACGGTTACGGTTAGATTTTGGTCATGCCTAATCAAACCGCACCGCATCATAATGTGTATTCAACCCGAATACTTGGGCCTCTGAATGGGTTTGGCCCAAAAACTAAGTCGACTCAAAACAAAGAATAAGAAAAGATTGAATTTGTTACTAAAAGATTGGTTTATATGCAGAAAAACCCTAGAAATCTTCTTCGTCTTCACTATTCCCCACTGGCTCGTTCTCTGTGGACTCGATTCCTTCTTCCTCTAACTTCATCTTCTCCAAGGTAAGGCCTCTATGACAGCGAGTGGAAGCAAAAACCCACAGAGGAGAAAGCCTCTGATATAAAGAAGGTCCTCCTTACAAGGAAAAGATTTGTTATCTTATTAGGTGACATATGGGGGAAAGTGGAATTAGAAGAGATTGGAATTCCATTACCATCTACACAAAATAGAAGCAAAGTTGTATATGCCACTCGCTCGAGAAAGGTTTGCGGGCTTATGGGACCTGATGACATGGAAGTCAAGTGTCTAGGACCAGAGAACGCTTGGAAGCTATTCCGACAGAAAGTGAGACCTAGCACACTAGAACGTGATCCAAAGATCCTCGAGCTAGCAAGAATAGTTTGTGGAAAATGTAACGGCTTACCCCTTGTTAGTTTATTATTGAGTTTGGTTAGTATGTTATATCAAAAGGTATTTGATATAAACCGTAACTTTAGAGATTAAGTTGTGTTGTTTGGTTTTAGAGTTACAAGTAGGAAGAGACAAAACTTATTGTATTGAAGAGACACAACTCTTCACTTGTGTCTTTTAGTTTTGTATATAAATGTTTGTAATGTGTTCATGTACATTTGTCGAGAGTAAATAGAAATTTCCAGATTTGAGTTTTGTTCTTTTTATTCTCTTCCAAGATGGTATCATGAGCCTTGTTGATTCAAAAGGCCATTAATTCTGCAAATCCAAGCAAAAAAAAACATAGATCATGGCAACAATGTCACGATTGATTCTCATGGTTGATAAAGAGAGGTTTTTGGTGTATTAAAATGAAAGTCATCTTAAAGACGCAAGAATGGTGGGCAGTGGTGGAAACGGTTCCGATCCAACCGACACCAAGGAAGAGACACTTGAAGTGGTGCGATGAAAGTCAACATCAACATCAACGATTAAAGTGGAGCGATGAAAGTGGTGTGATTGGAAAATCAGTGAAAGACAACATCAATGATGGAGATCACTACATTGTTCGTGAGAGAGTTGATAGGAAAACTTCCCGCACATGAAGATCGTGTGGCTTATGAGAATAAAACACATGAAGATGTGCTTGATGCTTGATCGAAAGAGGAGACTCTGGTTTTAAATCAAAAAATACAAAAGTGGTGTGGTGTTGGTAAGAAACACAATCATCACATGGAAATTGCTTGTTTGAAAAAACAGAGCAAGGATTGGTGATCCATAGAAGACACCAAGAAAAGGAGGCTGCTTACCTTAAAAAGAAAAAGAAGAAAAGGAAGCAGAAACCGATTACCGAGATAATTGGAGAAGATGTGAAGAAGAGATTCACGCACCGAGCCGGTTACGGAGATAATTGGAAATGACGTGAAGAAGAGATTCACGCAGCGAGCCGGTTACAGTGATAATCGGAGAAGATGTGGAGAGGAGATTCACACAAAGAGTCGGTTTCACGGGTAACCGAAGAAGACGTGGAGAAAAGATTCACGTAAAGGCGGTTATAGAGATAACCGAAAAAGACGTGGAGAAGTTTCACTTCTGAAAGTTCATAGAGACATGAGGAAAGCCCACAAGAGGTTTGAAGAAGGTGTGGAGAAGATTCACGCTAAAACGTCAAGAAGACGTGAGAAAAGCCCACGAGAGGCTTGAAGAAGACGTGGATAATTTCACGCAACGACTCGGTTAAAGAAATAACCGAAAAAGACGTGGAGAGGTTTCATGTATGCAACGTCAAAGAGACGCAAAGAAGACGTGAAGAAGTTTCGCGAATGAGACGTCAAGGTGATGTGAGGAAAGCTCACTAGAGACTTGATGGAGACATGCATAAAGCTCACAGGTAAAAAAAGACCCAAGAGTTCCAATGTCAGTAAAAGAAACAATTGGACGTGAAGAAGAGATTCACACAACCACATGGATTCGTAGTTCAAGATGAAGACAAAGTTCTAAAGGTGCAAAAGGAGATGCACGGTTTAATGCAAAACATTTGGTTACTTCTTGCAACATATTTTTAAAAGGATCAAGAGTGATGTAGTCTTGTACGTGAAGAAGGAAGACCAAGATGTTAGCACTTCAAAAGAAGACATGAAGTTGGAGTTAAACCGAAACTCAATCAAGGGGGAGTGTTAGTTTATTATTGAGTTTGGTTAGTATGTTATATCAAAAGGTATTTGATATAAACCGTAACTTTAGAGATTAAGTTGTGTTGTTTGGTTTTAGAGTTACAAGTAGGAAGAGACACAACTTATTGTATTGAAGAGACACAACTCTTCACTTGTGTCTCTTAGTTTTGTATATAAATGTTTGTAATGTGTTCATGTACATTTGTCGAGAGTAAATAGAAATTTCCAGATTTGAGTTTTGTTCATTTTATTCTCTTCCAAGACCCCTTGCACTTAACGTTATTGGCGAAGCAATGGTATACAAAATGAAAGTAGATGAGTGGGAGCATGCGATTGAGGTTATAAATTCAAATTCGGCCAAGTATACAACAGAAGTTGAAGAAGATATTTTTAAAATTCTCAAGTTTAGCTATGATATACTTCAACACGAGGGAGTACGGCAGTGTTTCCAATATTGTGCTTTACTTCCGGACAATCTAATAGACAAAGACAGGTTGGTCGAGTATTGGATCTGTGAGGGGTTGGTAAATGGCAGTGGAAAGAAAGAAGAACATGTGAACCAAGGTTACGCTATAATCCGTGACCTCGTTCATGCAGGTTTGTTGGTCGAGCTTAAATTTTTGGAGAGAATAACAATGCATGATGTTATTCGTCAAATGGCTCTGTGGATTGCGTCTAATTATGGGGAAGAAAACGAGAATTATGTTGTGAAAACAGATGCTGGGCTGCATCAAATGCCAGAAGTCGAAAATTGGAAAGCGGTGAGAAGAATGTCATTGGAAAAGAATCAGATTCAGGCAATCTCAGTAATCCCAGATTGCCCTAACCTTACGACATTGTTCTTGCAAGAGAACAAGTTGGTGAGCATCACAAGTGAATGTTTTCTGTCGATGCCTAAGTTAGTAGTTTTGGATCTGTCAGGAAACAAACATCTAAGCAAATTGCCAGAAGAAGTATCAAAGTTAGTGAGCTTGCAATATCTCAGCTTGGCTGGAACAGCTCTAGAGGAGTTGCTGATGGGATTAAGAGAGTTAATCCAGTTGAGACACCTGCATTTAGATGGAATGACAAATCTTCAAAGCATCAGTGTGATATCAAGTTTATTAAATTTGGAAACGCTGAAAGTATATGACTCCACTCCTTTATGTTTGGCGTCGATAAAGGAAATAGAGTTACTAAAGAATTTGAAATTCTTAAGTGTAACTATCAAAGAACTTTCTATTCTGGAATGTTTTTTGAGTATCTCGAGATTGGCTAGCTGTACTCAAGCTCTATATCTAGGGGAATTTGAAGCAGAAAATGTATCACTTGCAGCAACTGCAACTAGCCTTCGCAGCCTCGTGATACAGGAAGGTTCATTCTCATATTTAATGGAGGATATATATGAGATATGGGTGCAAAAGTCCAAGTACTATAAGCTTCCAAACCCTTATCACTGTCTTATTGAGGGGCGTAAGTGGTATACAAGACTTGACGTGGTTATTGTTTGCTCCGAGTCTTACAGCTCTATACATAGAGGAGTTAGCAGAGGTACGAGAATTTATAAGCAGAGAAAAGGTCTCTCATATTATCAAGGAGGCATCGAGTATAAGGCCCTTTCAAAAACTATGTGTACTTTGCTTAGGCTCCCTGGTGGAACTGACGAGTATCTACTGGGAACCTTTGGTCTTTCCGGATCTAATGAACATCTTCATAAGTGAGTGTCCAAAGCTGAAAAAGCTTCCACTTAATAAAGAGAGCTCCAAGGAAAATGATCTTCAACTACAAACGGATGACAAAGAGTGGTTGGATGTGTAAGTGCATGTTTGGGCTAGATCGAATGACAACGAGCAAGTACGTGCATAAAGTAAATTGACACAAGGAGTTTTTTAACGAGGTTCGTTTCCTACATCCCCGGGACCACGTCCAGAACAAATCCATTATAAAAAGAAGCAACCTACAATTGTTATATGGATACCACACCACTCTTTTCTATAACATGGATCATAACCTGAGAATCATCACGATCTCTCAGTAACACCAACAGACAGATCTTGTTTTTCTGATCTTCTTTGGTGGACGATGCCACACATATCTGTGTGCCTCTCTCAATGAAACCTTAGGCGCGTAAGTGTTTTTGTCTACGCCTCTAGGTATAAATACTCATGTCCTAAACCCTAAGGACTCTCCAATTCACGTGGGCTTCAAGCCCATGAACGACAAGGCCCACAACCAATCTTATCAAAAACTGCTTCAGCATCTGCACTGCTTCAGCCTCTGCCTCAGCTCAGTTTCACCTGCTTCAGCTCTTCAGTATCTTAGTCTTGGATCTAAAACCTGTAGCAATCACACTTTCAGGATGGAATCGAGTGGGAAGATGAAGAAACTAAAGATCGATTGCTCCATTAGTATCAGGTAAAACGAAAAAGCATTAAAATGGTTTTCAAGGTCTATCTTGCATCTCTAACTTCACGCATTAACAGGTTTCGCCATAAACAACTCATTTCGCGAGTTACTACTGTTCGTCTTCGGGGTAAAACTTTTCCCTCTGGATTTGGAACTCTTTTTCTCTTCAGGCCTAAACTATGCGTGAGTATTGATGTTGAAAACTTTGTTATGTGATTTGTATGTCCTGCTTGTGTATGATGTATTGATGTTGTGCCATGAGTAATTCTGCTATTATGTCTATTTACAGTTATCCACTAATGACAAAACCATGGTGTGTAATATCATACAAGATTTGGAATCTTTTCATCTTAATAACTTTACGGAATGATTCTTTTTTTTTTCCTAAACTAAAAACGTACGATTCTTAAAACCAAGATATTACCTTAAGCTTTATATATAGTGCAAACAAGATTAAACATACTAAATCGTATTATAGATTGATCATTAACGGATTTGCGGTAGAGGTATTAAAGTTTCCGATTCAAATTTCTAAGTTGAAATTTTTATGTTCAAAAAAATCTAAGTGGGCTTGGTTTGTATTGTAGTTGGGGATTTGGGATTGATTAGCTTTTTGGACCGTCCAAGAAAGTGGGGACGACACAGCAAAAGATGCATGTCAACGTGTACAAGTTCATTGCATTTTACATCATCGATATATACATGCATGATGCATGCATACAGATTCTTGTTCAATTTTTTTTGTTTTATATATGCTTAGCCATTTAGCACCAAAGAAAACGCATTATCTACTTTATCCACGTGGCCAAATTGTCACACGTGTCACATTTCCAGTGACATCAACAGTCGCTACGTGTCTCGACTCATCTATCACCATCGTCTCGTGATTGATTTATTGATCATAAATTCATAATCAGCACCTAAATGTCCTCCAACAAATTTGGTTTTCTTTTGACGACGTATAGTGACGTTTTTGATATATAACAACACGTACCTGACCATTTAAATTGTGGAAAGGCCAATTCTACACAACATTGTAGGGTTTCTTAAGTTGTTATTATAGTGAGGTAAAAGATTTTGCGTATCTTTATGTTTGTTGAAGAGTAAGATATGATATCAAAACGTGTTGGATTATTATTCCACGCTGGATTGTGAGAATTTTGCGGGGACAGAGAATTGTTTTTTATTTTTCGTTTTATATTTTAAAATCATTTTTTGGAAAATAAATTTGTTTTATAGTTTTTTTCTGAGGGAAAGAAGGAGATAAACATCAAGGATAAAAATCAATAATGGTCCATCCATGCAAATCCAAATAGTTACTCAAATTGTCCACATGAAAATTTTCTAAATTTCCGTATCATGAAAACGTATATGAAATATAAGAGTTTATTTCTCAAAATACGGGTTAATCCCATAAAAAAGAGGTTTCAAAATAAGATTATCACTAAGATAAAAGCTTTAGAATCAGTTTAACACATCCAATGATTAAACAAAATCTCAATTATCTCAATAAGCAAATGATTGGTTTTCATTAGTTTAAAAATTCACAAACTAGTTGACAAAAGAAGTGTCATTGTATGTAAACAGAACTAAGCTGAGTGTGTCCCTAAACTTAAGGATGATTAGTGTAGTAAAGATTTAAGAAAAATAGTAATGATTAAAAAGTCAAATCTTTTATTGTTTAAGCTAAGATAAAGAGAGACAAGGCTGCTTAACCCCACTTGGTGTGTGATGCTTTCTTTTTTGGCAGTGTTCCTTTATGATAACACATCACAAGACTTTAGTGTATCACAGGCCCATGTCACTTTAAGATAAGATAACATATTCTACTATACACTATTATTTCTCATGTTTTTTGTATCAATATTTAATTATTTATAGACACACCATGAATTAATTGTAATAATGCAAAGGACCTGTGCCATGTAACAGAGACAGGCGATATGTGCAGAGGTCGGTGAGAAGCAATTTGGTTCAATAATAACCATGCCCCAACTCTCCTCTCTAGGTCCCTTTCTCTTTAATTTCCTTATTTAGTAACCATATCTCTTTATTTTATTTTCTGGCAAAACACCATTTTATTAAGCACTCATTTAATTCAATGGAATAGTTTGGTCAATTTAGAAGAGATTCGAACATCTTGACTAACTCCAAACGAATTATCTCGAATAATATGTAAAACAAAATGACAAGATATGTGTTCCAAACAACAATGTATGAAATTTAGAGAGAAAAAAAATACTTGACGTCATGGAAAAGATCCAACCTCACCAAAATAGCTCATGAGACACCTAGATCAACTTAGAACATGAATATAGGTAACACTTTTAGAAAGTTAGTAATCAAATCTCATTATTTTACTAATTAATGATATGAACTTTGGTTGAAAAGGTTTAAGGATATAAGTTTTATAAATTTGGTTAACTAGACTTATTAATAAAATTAATATTAATTTAATCCAAATAACATTCATGTGAGTTTATTGATAAGCATGCTTTTATAAGGAACGGGCTCACCTCCATCCGAAGTCTAGGATATCAAAACTTAGATGATAGCTTACAATATTCGTTTGAAAGAAATATTTTTTAATTTATTTATTTATAACTTTTTATTTGTATGGTTTCTATACTAATTTAACCCATTTGTTGTAAAAAAATTTTGGATTTGAGTAAATTTTACATTCAATAAAAAGACCATTAAGTTTGGTGTGCAAAAGAAATTGACATCAAACAACACCCATGACCGATCATTCACCACCATAATAATTTTCTGTTTATGTTTTCTATGTTTTATTTACAGCATATTTGTGTATGTAATATTTATAGCATGTTTTGAAACATTGGTATAAAAATTTATCATTTAAAAAGAAAAATCATCATTTTGCTATGTATATATTTTTGTATGAAGTCCAAAATAATCATAGGATATATAACATACATCAAATAGTCATCTTTTCGAAATAGCTAACACCAAAATAAGTTACTTGTACGCATTACGCAAGAAAAGAACTCACAAAAACTGGATTTCTCCATTCTTAGCAAAAAAAAAATTTAAATCTTCTAAATAAAATATTCGTTTTTAAAAAGAAAACGAAAAATAGTGGGAAATAAAAATAAATAGACAGAGAGTAAACAGTAGAGCTAATGATTCGAGGGTGAGCTAAAAGTTGAAAGTTCGAGAGAAACGTCTCAGAGACTGTGAAATATCAAATCCTCTGTTACAGTGCGTTGCGACCATTTGGTCCCCTCTCTTCTCTCTCCCCGACTTGTGCGTCCATTTGTCTCCTTCTCTTCTCAATATCACTACTCTCCTCTTCATCTTCCTTCCTCTACAGTTGGATTGGTGTCTCTTTAATGCTTCAAGAATCTCTCTCTTCGCCGACTTTAGTACCCTTTTCTCAGGTCTGATAGGTTTCTCTTTTGATTCAGACAAAACTAGCAACTTTTGTTTCTGGGTTTTGATGGGTTTCTGTTACTATTTAGGGACCAATACGAAAGATTTGATTTTTATTTGTTTGAATTGTTCTTCACTGTGATTAAAACTAATCATTTTGGTATTAGTTTAATTGAATCTCTCTAGTTGTTTTATATTGCATATTGACAAAGACTTCGATTTCTTTTCTAATTCTTTTTCTCGTTTTTTTAATTTGGGAATTGCAAAGTGAAGAATTTCTATTTTTGGTAAGTTTGGTCTAATTGGTTGATTTTATGAATTCTATCAGGATCAAGTCTGTAACAACATGCCTCTGTTTGAGCTTCTCAGGCTCACTAAAGCAAATCTTGAATCTGCTCAAGACAGGAACCCTTCTCCGTGAGTCTACTCACTAGTCTCTCTTCAAGCCTTGTCTAGTTTTGAGTTCATCAAATTTTATGTTTTGTTGTCTTAAAAATCCAGACCTGTGGATGAAGTTGTGGAGCTAGTGTGGAAAAACGGTCAAATTTCAACTCAAAGCCAGTCAACTAGATCAAGGAACATTCCACCACCACAAGCTATTCATCAAGCAAGTTCTTCGAGAGTTAGAGAGATTGGAAACAGCTCGAAAACGACGATGATGGATGAGATACCTATGTCAGTACCGTCTCTAATGACGGGTATGAGTCAAGATGATGACTTGGTTCCATGGTTGAATCATCATCAATCTCTTGATGGATATTGCTCTGATTTCTTGCAAGATGTGTCTCCTGTTACTGTCAACGAGCAAGAGAGCGATATAGTGGTAAATCAAACTGTTTTCCCGTTGTTTCAGAGACAAAACAATGGTAACGAATCAGCTCCTCCTGCTGCTTCTTCTTCGCAGTATAATAGTTTCCAATCACATTCTGTGTATGGAAGTGATAGAGCTAGAGAACCTACTAGCCAACAAGCTAAACCGGATAGGTTTACGCAAACGCAGGAACCGTTAGTTGCTTGTAACAAGCCTGGTTTGATCAACTTTTCGCATTTCTTACGCCCTGCAACTTTGGCTAAGCCGAATAACCTTCAAGGCGGTAATGAGAAAAGTCCTCAAAGATCGCCAAATGTGTTTCAGACGAGAGTTCTTGGTGCTAAAGAGACTGTAGATAAGGCTCTTAATGAGTCTGTTGCTTCTGCTACGCCTAAAGATAACCAAAAGGCTTGTCTAATTTCAGAGGACTCTTGTAGAAAAGACCAAGAGAGTGAAAAGGCGGTTGTATGTTCTTCTGTTGGCTCGGGTAATAGTCCCGATGGTCCATCCGAAAGTCCTTCGCTTTCTTTAAAGAGAAAGCATTCGGATACCCAAGACATTGACTGTCATAGTGAAGTAAGTTTAACTCATTTATCATTTGATTCACAATAAAAACTCGTTTCTTCGTTGTGTTTTCTTCAGTGTTCTTCTTCAATATTGTGTGCAGGATGTTGAAGAAGAATCAGGAGATGGAAGAAAGGAAACAGCTCCATCACGAGCGGGCAATGGTTCAAAGAGAAGCCGCTCAGCCGAAGTACATAATCTGTCTGAAAGGGTGAGTGAGTGAAGCCTTTGTTCCATTTCTCAATCTCACAAAGATTGCTTACTCTGTTTAGTAACTTACTGTTTTCAATGTTTCAGAGACGGCGAGATAGGATTAACGAGAAGATGCGTTCCCTTCAAGAACTCATTCCAAACTGCAACAAGGTCAGTTTTAGATAAGCCTAAAAAGCCTAGTTTTTTTGTATTTTTATCAGCTTCACTAACTTGAAAACATTAAATGGTTATAAAGGTGGACAAAGCTTCAATGCTAGATGAAGCAATAGAGTATCTCAAGTCACTTCAACTTCAAGTACAGGTAAAAAAACACTCTCATTACTCCATTAAAACCCGAAAAGAATCACGCGAACTAATAATGTTACACAATCATTATCAGATCATGTCAATGGCTTCTGGTTACTACATGCCACCGGTTATGTTCCCACCTGGAATGGGCCATTACCCGGCTGCAGCAGCTGCCATGGCAATGGGTATGGGAATGCCTTACGCAATGGGCTTGCCTGACTTGAGCCGGGGCGGTCCATTGGTTAACCATGGACCACAGTTCCAAGTCTCGGGGATGCAACAGCCAGTGTCAATGCCGATGGCGATGCCACGTGTCTCTAGTGGTGGTTTCTTCACTGGTTCTTCGATGATGGATATGAATAAGAGTGATGATGGTTCGACTAGAGATCTATCGAGTTCGAAAGATCAAACGAAGAACAATAATAGTTTGAAACCAATTAAGAGAAAACCAGCTTCTTCTGATCAGTTTTCTGGATCTTCGTGACATAAAACACATACTTAAAGACACTAATGTACTGTTAATGTTATATCATACTATTATTCAAACCACTCAATTCTACAAACCAACAATAAAGTGAAATTCATTTGTGTTTCTTTACAAATTACAATGATAAAAGAGCATTTTTGGTCATTCTGTTCTCTATATTGTAACTATAAAATTTTCTGATCTAACAATGTTTCTAAATGCAGAATCTTCATGAGTTTTAGCTTGTGGTTAAACAAGTGTGATGGGCTTATCAGCCCATTAAGCCCAATTGGTTAATACAAATTAAATAATAATTACAGAAATATATTTAGTACTGAAAAAGGTGGTCTAGTGGAAAGAGGAGAACAACCAAAAAGGGTTTTAGATTTCATTTCGATTTATATCATGTAATGAAGATGGATTAGACAGTAACTAATTACAGACACCAATGAATTAGGATACAAGCATTAGAAAACGGACAAGTGGAGCACATAGGGAGACAAATGAAGTAAAAAAAGGTTTAAATTGAAACTTGAAAGAGAAGAAAATGATGTTATTGGGGCAAAGCAAAAGAAAAGTTAGACATCATTTTGCTTTTGGACACATTAATATATCAAGATTATCTATGATTATGTCTTTTCTCGTCTCTCCTCTCTTACCAATTAGATTGGGCCATATTAGAGAAAAAAATTCAACCATACAAGCCCTTTTAATCAAAACTTGAAATATTCGTTGCCTTCTTTTCTAAGTTTGATCTTTTTCTCCACCACAAATCACAAAAAACACAAATCAAATGATCATTTTGGGAAAAGCAAATGATCATTTTGGGAAAAGCAAATGAGGCAAGCAATTAGTAAAAATAGTACAACTGTATATAAGCACATGGATTAAAACTTTTGTCCGTATAATTCAAAAAGGGAAAATCGCATAAATAACCCCCAAGGTGACTAGCACTGACACTTTAAACTTCGAAAGTTTACCACTTACCCTTTAAACCTCTAAGATGACGATACTCACATTTTAAACCGTGAAGGTGGTCAATTTGTGTGCGCCGCCACAATTTTTAACGGAATCATAAACGGTGTTAACAGAATATTAACCCCGTTTAAATTCAGTTAACTTCCGTTTAAGTTAATGAAAAACGTGTCTGTTAGTTTTAATTAAAACGTGTTACATATATGTTTTAAATTAAAAATAAATAAATAAAAAAAACAAAAAAACCCATATCTGGGTTACGATAAGGAGGAAAAGAGGAAGACCCCCAATTTATGTTTTAGGGTTCTTCGTGAAAACCCACTGATTTTTACGATTTCAGGTGCGATTTTTCTGGGTTTAGGGTAAGAAACACGAGTTTAGTTGATTTTGATGTGAGATTCGTGAAAACCCCAAATTGATTTTGAATTTAGGGTTCTTCGTTTTAAGGTGAAACTCGGAGAGATTTTGGACGATTTTGGTGTGCGATTCGATTGAAGAAGAAAATCAGAGAGAGACAAATTGATTCGTCTTAACAGTAAGTTGGTTTTTCTTTCACTCTATATATTAATGTTAGTTCGATTTCTACATACAATCTAGTCGAAATAATTAGAAAATTGAATCGTTGAGTAGACAATGAAATCTATGTGATTATCGTTTTATTAATTACTTGCAGATGGCTCAGAGTGGTAGCTCTTCTAATGTTGAATCGAAGAATGAAAGTGGTGTTGTTTGCAATTGTAATCGATCAACTAAGATTGTGAGAGCTTGGACTAAAGACAATCCTGGACGGAGGTTTTATGGTTGTCCAGGACGTAAGAATGCTCAAGGGTATGAGAATTGCAATTTCTTTCATTGGTATGATGTGGAGAAACCACATGGATGGCAATATCTAGCTTTGTTGGAGGCAAGAGATGTAATGCGTGAACAAAAAGAGGAGATTGTGAAGCTAAAGGCAGCAGTAAGATCACTGAGCCGAGAAACTGAAAGTGTGGAGAACCCAAGTGTTTCCGATGATGAGTTCAAGCAAAATCGTGAAGAATGTGAAGGATTGAGAAGAGAGGTGTTGATTCTAACTGAGAGGAGTAGGATTTTCCGCAATGTCCTGATATCAACAACTATTGGATTTATAGTGACACTCGGAGTCATAATTGGGATATGGAAGCATTAGAACATGTTCTTATTTTGTGTTTGGTAACCTAATGGGTTTGTGTTCGTTTGAATTTAGACGGTGTTGTTTTAGAAGACAATGTATTATCGGTTTAAATGACTCTAATGGCGTCTTTTGTTATGATAAACGGAATGTTTTGTTGTGTTTTGTTGTGTTTTGTTGTGTTTTGTTGTGATAAACATTCTACTGTTTTGTTGAGATACATGCTACATGATGTTGTTGAGTAACTGAAAGAAATGAAAGAAAATAGACATAGTCATAATGAGAGTAACAAAGTAGACAAGTCATCATCATTGTTACATAAAATTAAAAAAAACACATAAAAAGACACATGATCTTGTAGGATTATTAGACTGATGATGGATGATCAGATGGAGGTTGTGTTCCATTTTTGTTGGAGGTTGTGGTGAAAACATCAAAAGATCGAGACGTAAATGGACTCATAAGTCTTGCTGAAACTGTTGGACGTTTGGTGATATTTGTGATCTTTAACGGTGCTCCTCGCCTTCGCTTCTTGACTTGTGGTTTTGGTTTTGGGTTTGGGGCAGTTGATGCTTGAGGAACAGTTGAGGGTTGAGGAGTAGATGAGGGTTGAGGAGCACTTGAGGGTTGAGGAGCACTTGATGCAGCAGGAACAGTTGAATCATCTATTGCAGCAGGAGTAGTTGTAGTAGTGTTCATCTTCTTCCTTGGTTTTGTTGGACGCTTTGGAATCACCTGGAATGACAAGACGAATCAATGACAATGAGAGTCAAATATAAAAATGCAGTTTTATAATAAGTGATAGTAACTTACATCTTCTGGATTTTTTCGAGGTCTACCACGTTTGTTTTTTGGTTTCTCCTTGACAACAGTTGGATTCTTGCAACTGCGTATGATATGACCAGCTTCACCACAGTTGCTGCAATGTTGTGTTCTCCCATGTCTTGTTGATTTTCCTGGATTTTTAAGATCCTCAAAAGGTTCCTTCCTTCTGTCACGTTTTTTCGGTCTGCCGCGAGGCTTCCTAAACTCAGGAATACCTATTATAGGTTTGTCTACATCATCCCACAAGTCCTGACCATTCATTGGGTTGATGTTATTCTTGTAAGTGTTCTTCATGACAGAAGCATAGTAGTAATCCGCTACATGATTCTCAGGATCATCTTTATTGTCATCAAGAACACATATTGCATGCTTGCATGGTATACCTATTTATACACACAACAATTCCAATGACCAAAATTTATCATATAAGATCATATAAAACAGGAAATACAAAATTCAAGTATAAGAAGACATACCTGTGAGATCCCATCTTCTACATGCACACTCACGAGTCGACAAATTCACCGTGTAACCATGGTCAAACTCTGACACTTCATACCGGTTATAACTGCTACGTAGAGTTGAGCAATACTTGTTATCCACTCTCGCTTTTTCCAACAATGCCATGGTGATGGGTGTGAGTAGTGTGTCCAAATTCTCTGCTTTGAGAGACCTCCTTGTGATCCTTCCCATTGCTTGTCTTCTTATGTCCTCTAATAAGCTTAAAACAGGCTTCGCTCTAGCTATCTTTATGGTTCTATTGAAAGCTTCAGACAAGTTGTTGCTCACATCATGGCAATGAGATGCCAACTCAAAGTAAGCTCTACACCACTTTTCTAGCTCTAACCTAAGTAGAGAGTCATGCGCAGCAGGATCATAAGCTTTCACCTCATCCATCTTCTCTTTAAATTCTCCTTTATTATATATATAAGCAACTCCCCAGAATAAGTTTTTGTACTCTGACCTTGAAAAATTCTTCTTCCAATTAGCATATATATGTCTTGCACACAAGAGCATTAGGAAGTTCTTTCTCAATGGCAATGACTAACCCCTGCAAAATATCCAATGTCAATGGGATCACTAAATTACACTACAAATAAACTCATCATAAATAAGGAATGAAACCACTACCTTTTGCTTATCAGAAAGTAGTGTTAGACCCTCTCCTAAACCCAAATCCAGATCTGCCTTCAACTTATTAATAAACCAACCCCATGTATCTTGGTTCTCACCTCAAACTACTGCCCATGCTATGGGATACATCCGGTTGTCTGCATCTCGACCTACTGCTGCAAGTAGATCACCATTTAGTTCCCATTTCAAGAAGCATCCATCCAATCCAATCACTGGTCTACAATTGTTTTTCCAAGACTGGTGTAGTTCTTCAAAACAAATGTAGAAACAATCAAACATTGATCCACCATCCACATCTCTCACTAATAATTTTGTGGTGATACCCGGATGCGTTCTTCTAAGTTCACCCTCATACTTCCACAACTTTGCAAACTGAATTGATTGCGCTTGTATGATATTATTTAAAGCAAGCCTTCTTCCTCTATAGCACTTGTTAATGTTAACTACTATATTATACCTTGCCTTGATAATGTCTTTTATCTCTGCAGCTGGTAAGCCAACATTTCTTCTCAATTCCTCTCTAAACAGTCCTGCAATGACGCCTTGCTTCGACATTGATACTCTGCTGTTTTTCCCATGATTGTGATTCATGTGACACACCTTCACCATCCATTTCTTCAATGGTCTCTCCACTGAACAAAAGATCCTCCACTTGCACTCTTTTTTGCAACAAATTGCAGCAATTCTATTCTTCTCTGACTTGGCCATTTTCACATCAAACTGAGTATTCAATGAGTATCTAAGGAGCTGTTCCTTGAACTCCTCCCTACTCATAAACGTCTGAAACAACCAAATATATGGCTCCTTCTCCAAATCCCCATGAAACTTGGTTTTTCCTTTGCCCTTGAATCGTTTTTTATCAGCCCAATCATCCCATTCTTCATCTGATGGAACTGGAGTGTCCGGATAAACTGCATCCCCTCTCATAACTCTTTGGTAGTCTTCATCACTATATGCTGCTTCTTTTGCTCGTTGTGCCTTCTCATCAGCATCTTCAGTGAACACCCTTTTACATTGTTCACCTTCTTTGAACAATGAACTAAACCTTTCATCAGTAGCACCATCTCCTTCATCTATCACAACATCATCTCCATCATCATCATCATCGACTGGAATCTCTTGTTCCTCTGCTGGACTTTCATCTTCTGACTGATCAGCTTCATGATCTTCCCGTGGCCTCTCAGCACCATTATCATCATCATCTTCATCAGCTTCATCCGCCTCATCACCACCTTTATAATGAGGCTCACCATCAGCTTCATCATCATCAGCCTCATCATCAGCTTCATCATCATAACCTCCACGGGTTTCCTCATCACCATGATCCTGATCTTCATGCGTACTACTAGTTAGATAAGGAACCAAACCCGGAGTTGCTTCTGAGTGGTCATGCTCTAGAAATATGTCAACACTACCACCAATACTGCTAACACAACAACAGAGGGATTCCATATCTTCCATCTCAGAATCAAACACATAGTTTATTTTGCTCATTTCGGCCAAAAAATCTTTGAACCAAATCAGAGAAATGGGTGATAGTATCTTCTCGGCAAAGCAGTAGTCGACAAACGAATCCCATTTCACCTTTGACAATTCCCATTTCTGCGTTTTACATCCCAATCCGTTGTCATACAAGAACTCATCTTCTTTTTTCTTCACCATCGATCCACTGTAGTGGATTATCAACTCAACCGTCTTTTTCTCACTGTAAAATCGACCAATTAGTTAAAGATAATCAAACACAAGACAACACAAATACATGAAGAAACTTCAAAATCATTCGAAATATATGAGATTTTAAAACAACAAGACAAATACATGAAGAAGGAAGGAAGCTAACCTCATTTCTATGGGAATATCTCTGATTTTCTTCTTCAATCGAATCGCACACCAAAATCGTCCAAAATCTCTCCGAGTTTCTCCTTAGAACGAAGAACCCTAAATTCAAAATCAATTTGGGGTTTTCACGAATCTCACATCAAAATCAACTAAACTCGTGTTTCTTACCCTAAACCCAGAAAAATCGCACCTGAAATCGCAAAAATCAGTGGGTTTTCACGAAGAACCCTAAAACATAAATTGGGGGTTTTCCTCTTTTCCTCCTTATCGTAACCCAGATATGGGTTTTTTTGTTTTTTTATTTATTTATTTTTAATTTAAAACATATATGTAACACGTTTAATTAAAACTAACAGACACGTTTTTCATAAACTTAAACGGAAGTTAACTGAATTTAAACGGGGTTAATATTCTGTTAACACCGTTTATGATTCCGTTAAAAATTGTGGCGGCGCACACAAATTGACCATCTTCACTGTTTAAAATGTGAGTATCGTCATCTTAGAGGTTTAAAGTGTAAGTGGTAAACTTTCGAGGTTTAAAGTGTCAGTGCTAGTCACCTTGGGGGGTTTTTATGCGATTTTCCCAATTCAAAAATATCTTTTCTCTAGAAACTTCAATATTAAATCTAGGATTAGGAGTATAGTCTATAGTATCATCAAAATATATATCATCCTCTTTTACAAATAAAAGATAAATGCCCTATACGTCTTATAACTCAACACAAATATGTTCACTAAGCGATACCAATTGGAAAAGCTGATGGATATCAAGAGTATCACAACATCGACTTGAAATTGAAGTTTTGAATAAAGATAAACAAAGAATTATTTAGATGCAAACAAAAAAAGAGTCTTGAATAACTTGCAAATTAATTAACTTTTAAAATATTTTTATTATAAATTCATGTTGTTGTAGGACCAGAATTTGGCACACTACGTGATTGGAGATGAATCGCGATAAGAAAAGCGTTAAGGGAAGAGATCAGACAGAGAGTGGAGTCGAGATACGAAATCTCTTTTCTTAATTCTAAGAATCTCCCGTAGTGTGACGGGTTTTTGATAGATTCACGAGTCCCAAGATAAAACCACTGATAATCGAATTCATAAACACTCGAATACCGATTCTAACGAACTAATATATACGATACTCTCGAGACTTACTGTAAATGAAAGAGAGATTGTTTGTAATCAGTTTGATAGGGTTTTTGTGAAGTTTCTGTGAGTTTTTCCGGTGTATCAGAATGTCAGAAGAAAAGAAGAAGATGACTTCCTTTTAAAACTGGCGGAGAGGAAGTTTCTTCAAACCGTAGGGAAGTTTTCTCCGGTTGGTTTTAAAAACTGACTCCGGTTTAGCAAAACCGGAAACCGCAGAGGTTGGTTTTAAAACTGCCGCCGGTTTAGTGAAACCGCAGAGGTAACCGACGCAGCGTTTCGGGCCAGGCCTTTTAATGCTAATGGGCCAACGAGATGGGCTTTTATCAGCTCATTTAGTTGGTCCAAAAAGATATTTAATTTGGCCGGCAACGGCCCTTTAGCCCAAGCCCAAGCCCAAGCCCACGCCCGAGCCCGGCCCGGTTCGGTTCGGTCGGTCGGTCGCGCGTGTGGGGATTCCCTCCTCTCTTTATGGTATATAGTCTTTGCTATGTTTTGAACAAAGGTATATGAGTGACTCCTTATATACCACTTGAAAAATTCCCAAACTTTAGATGTGGGATTTTTGCATGTCACTCACTTAAACCAAAAGGCTTTTCTCATTCACTTTTCTACCAAATTTGGGTTAGACAAATGCCCAATACAAGGCCCATTTGTTTAAGCAATAAATTGGTTCCAACAATCCCCCACATGAATAGAAATGACTATAAACAAATGAAAACTCGACTTAACTTAACTAGACATGACTGGACTAGACTAGACATGACTGGACTAGACTAGACTTGACTGGACTAGACTAGACAGACATTCGAGAGTATGCAAAAATGTCACTATATCTGAGAGGTAGCGTTTTCCAGCTTTGAACCAATCATCTTTGATATCTGTCGGGTTAACTTGGCCAGTTGGTGAACATGGTGTCTTGAACCAACCAGATTTTTATGTAAACCTAGACAACAGAAATCGCATAGCAACATTTTCTCGTAGAGCTCAGTTCTCTATTGTGTTCATTTTGGCCTTGAACATGTCTTGGTTATCATGAGTGAACTTGGAGAATATAGCCTGACCTTCATTCTCCTAGAAACAGCCCCATTTCACACTCACTAGGTGATCTGTCATTAACTTTGTTCTAAGATGTTTTTCTGTATCATTCCACATATATCTCAAAGTTAATGAATCATTAAAAGCCAAAGCTTAACCTTATTACACACACACGTAACACTGTTTATTATCTTAGGAACTGGGTATAGACATAGTCTTACAGTGTACAATTCTGAATCAGTTTGATTTTGTTGTCCCTTTTGAACCTAGATCTTGGGATCTCCAGTCACATAGGTGAGGTATCCATCAAATGTCATCTTAAGTTATAGGCTTTAAACCCAATCCTTTTGATAATTTAACAACTTGATCTCGAGGCAAACTTTTGGTGAACGGATCAGCTAAGTTTTCTACTGATTTGATATAGTCTATCGTGAGTACTCCAGTTGAGATCAGTTGCCGAATGGTTTTGTGTCGCCTTCTGATGTGACGAGATTTACCATTGTATAGGTTATTTAGTGCCCTTGATATCGCTGATTGACTATCACAGTGTACACGTAATGCTGGCAGTGGTTTTTCTCACATTGGAATATCTTCCAAGAAGTTGCGAAGTCACTCTGCTTCTTCTCCAGCTTTGTCTAAAGCTATGAACTCGGACTCCATGGTTGATCTAGCCAGTAGAGTTTGTTTGGAAGATTTCCAGGATACGGCTCCACCGCCAAGCGTAAAGATATATCCGCTTGTTGATTTCGAGTTTCAAGAATCCGAAATCCAATTAGCATCACTATAGCCTTCTAGAACCGCTGGTTCTTTACCATAGTGTATGCCATAATTTTTGGTGTATCGAAGGTAATTCAATACCCTCGTTATAGCCTTCCAATGATTATGGCCGGGATTACTCGTATAACGACTGAGGACGTTTATAGAGTGTGCTAAATCGGGTCTAGTACAGTTTGTCAAGTACATTACACTTCCAATTATTCTTGCATACTCCACTTGGGACACTGGTTCACCTGAATTCTTGGTCAGATGAATTTGAGAGTCCATTGGAGTTTTTGCAGTTCCAGTTGAGTAAGTCTTGAACCTTTCTAGAATCTTTTCAGCATAATGATCTTGGGATAATGTAATTCCTTCAGAAGTTCCTATGATTCGTATTCCTAGAATTACCTCTGCCAATCCCATATCTTTCATGTCAAATTTCCCTTTGAGCATGTTTTTTGTTCTATTGATGATATCTTTGTTGCTTCCAACGATAAGCATATCATCTACATATAAGTCCAACAAGATATACTCTATCTGAGTACTTTTGTAATATATGCATTTATCACATTCATTTATGCTGAAGCCATCTGACATCATTACGTTGTCAAACTTTTCATGCCATTGTTTAGGAGCTTGTTTAAGACCATATAAAGATTTCACAAGTCGACACACTTTGTGTTCTTGTCCGGGGATAATGAACCCTTCTGGTTGTTTCATGTAAATTTCTTCTTCTAACTCACCGTTTAGAAAAGCAGTTTTTACATCCATTTGGTGAATTTCAAGATCTCGTAATGCAGCAATACTTATGATCATTCTGATAGAGGTTATTCTCGTGACCGGAGAATAAGTGTCAAAGAAATCCAAGCCTTCTTTTTGCCTGAATCCTTGCACCACAAGTCTAGCTTTGTACTTGTCTATAGCTCCATCATATTTCATTTTTGTTCAAAAAATCCATCTGTTTCCAAGAGCTTTGCACCCTTGTGGCAGATCAGTTATTTCATAAGTATTGTTTTGCATGATGGAATCCATCTCACTATTGACTGCTTCTTTCCAAGAAGGCGCGTCTGGAGTGGACATCGCTTCCATATATGTTTTTGGCTCATTTTCTGCTAGAAACACTACCAAGAATTCTGAGCCAAAATCTTTCTCTTTATGAGCTCTTTTACTGCGTCTAGGTTCTTCTGCTTCTTCAATTTCATCATTGAGAGCAGTGCCTGAGCTACTTGCTTCGTTTCCAGGGATATCCGCATCACGTTGCTCACGAGTCCATTTATTACTTTGTCTATCTTTACAGGGAAACACATTTTCAAAGAATGAAGCATTTCGTGACTCCATTATAGTGTTGACCTTGATAGTTGAAATATCAGACTTATGAACAAGAAACCGATAGGCATTACTATTATGCGGGTATCCGATAAAAATGCAATCTACTGTCTTTGGGCCTATTGTAACCTTCTTTGGAAGTGGTATTGCTACTTTTGCCAAGCACCTCCACACTTTCAGGTATTTGTACGAAGGTACATTACCTTTCCAAAGTTCATATGGAGTTTTCCCGGTTACTTTATGAGGTATTTTGTTGAGAATATAATTTGTGGTAAGCAAAGCCTCCCCCCACATGTTCTGGGCTAACCCAGATTCCTGCAACATTGCATTCATCATTTCTTTAAGAGTTCGGTTTTTTCGTTCCGCAACTCCATTAGATTCCGGTGAATAAGGAGCAGTTGTTGTGGTGGTGGAAACCTGCACAGTTGAAATAGTCAATGGTCTAGGTCTGAAAGCTCTGAGATGAGAAACACCTAGCGAAGATCTCAAAAGAGTTTGTTTATTAAGCTTTTGCAAATATTACAAGTAGTTTTTGTGTAAAATTGCGGATCAACTTTTTGGAGGTATCCTCCGTCTATTTATACAAGTCTAAGTCGGCCTAAATCTATGCCTAAAGAGATAAGCTCAAATCCCTAAATCTTCGGGATTCTCTCTCAGCATAGTCGGCGCCGTCTTTAGGTTTCGACCTTGTCCTTGGCATGGGCCCAAATCCGAGAGCTCGTCTTCCAGGCCCAGTCTTGCAGTAGAGGTTGGCGTGACTTGTTACTCGTGGGCTCCCGACTCGTTCTTTCCAGTGTGGGCCCGGCGCTCGGCCCATTCTCTGTCTTGAAGTGAAATGGTCACAACGGTCTCCTGGAGTCTAAATGACCACTACAGACGTCGTCCTGGAAAGGTGCCGGTCCTAGTCCCAGTTATTCTGGAGAGCCGGTCCCATAGACAGATCTGGTCCCTGAGACAGAGCTGGTCCAGATAACTGCGCGCCTACCTCTGGTACTTAGTCATTTTTAGAGAGCTCGTCCCAGAAAGCAGAAGAGCTAGTCCTGGTCCCAGTCGGTTTGGAGAGCTCGTCCCAGAAGACAGGAGAGCTGGTCCTGGAAACAGAGCTGGTCCAGGTAACTGCGTAGCCCACCTCTAGTACTTAGTCATTTTCTTGACGATCTCTACCGGAGTGAGATCTGACCCCAACAGTTGTCTGGTGAATAATTCCGTGTTCTCGACAAAATGAATTGAACGGTTCACCATATTCTCCTCCTCTATCCTCCTCCTCAACTCCATTGGTTTTAAAACTGCCGCCGGTTTAGTGAAACGCAGTGTTTCGGGTCAGGCCTTTTAATGCTAATGGGCCAACGAGATGGGCTTTTATCAGCTCATTTAGTTGGTCCAAAAAGATATTTAATTGGGCCGGCAACGGCCCTTTAGCCAGAGCCCGAGCCAGAGCCCGGCCCGGTTCGGTCGCGCGTGTGGGGATTCCCTCCTCTCTTTCATTGTATATAGCCTTTGCTATGTTTTGAACAAAAGTATATGAGTGGCTCCTTATATACCACTTGAAAAATTCTCAAACTTTAGATGTGGAATTTTTGCATGTCACTCACTTAAACCAAAAGACTTTTCTCATTCACTTTTCTACCAAATTTGGGTTAAACAAATGCCCAATACAAGGCCTATTTGTTTAAACAATAAATTGGTTCAACAGTTGTAATATGAGCATATTAGAAAGCATTGCTTTTTTTTGTCAATGAAATAAACTTTTTAAAAATAATTAAAACAGAAAATAATGAAAAGGGACCTTAGTGAAAGTGCATGCATGTGC
Source organism: Arabis alpina (assembly GCA_900128785.1). Taxonomy (NCBI): domain Eukaryota; kingdom Viridiplantae; phylum Streptophyta; class Magnoliopsida; order Brassicales; family Brassicaceae; genus Arabis; species Arabis alpina. The sequence continues at coordinate 5,904,243 of LT669788.1, forward strand.
TAATGTTTCCTTGATGATAGGATTAATGCTAAACGGGCCAATAAAGATGATATACAATTAAGGTCACTTCTCATTGGGCCCTCCCTCGCTCTCTCACTGACTTCATCCTCTTAATCTAAATGTACTATACTTTCTAACAAGTTCCTTTCTTTGTCTAATTAAGAAAATTCTTGTTAACACCAAAATCTGAAAAATCTTTCCATCAACATCGTTGTAGAACGTGATTAAATGGTGTGCACTTTCATAAAATTTTAGTGGATGTGCATCTTTTCGTTAGTCACTATAAATAATTGGTGTTATATCCTAATGCGAATCTAGATTTTGGTCTAAATCTTTAATCACTGAGTTTTCAAAGTTCCTAAAACGAGTATATTGCTATTGGTATCTTAAACGAGTATATTGCTATGGTATCTTGCTTTTCTATTCTTCAGCATTATTTTCATTTAGTAACACGTACATCGAAACCAAAAAGCGCCGTCAAAATGTTTAGATTCGTTTATTTAAATTTGATAAAAATGGGAACCCTAAGAACATAATAGGTCCTAGATTTAAGGAAAGTTCTGTTTATACTATGAGAGACGTGTTAAGTGTACAACCTCTTCTCCTTTTGTCGGCGAAGATTTTGTAATCCTCGTGAGTTGTGACAATGGCAAACGACAGCGATCCTATGATGTAGTAACTCTTTCTCACTTCTCTACTTAAAGAGAGACTTTCAAATCACCTTAGGCCTAGCTAGGGCATAAACCAACGGAAATGACAGTGAGGATAATCAGCTTTCAGATTATCAGATAGTTAAATTTAAATTAAAAGGAGTGGTTGATCAGGTTTTGAGTTGAGAGAACAGCTCATATGTTCTCATATATGCATATTTGTTTTGTTTTAATTGTTCATTTAATAATACTTCCAATATATTGGCATTGCTTCAACGTAAAACTTCTATTATAGTGCACGAAGATCAACCATGCAAACTATTTATTCCTTTCCCCATCAAAACAAGGGTTCGTATATAAAAAAGAAAATCACACACACAAGAGTTCGTAAAACTGAGAAACTGGAAATTGTCATGTATGTGTGTATGCATGCATTCATATCATATATTGACATATTATATACTTTCTTCGTTTTATAATATTAGATTTTTTAAGAGAAATTTGTTTTTATTAACTTTTACTACGCGCCTTATATTATATTAAAACCATATTTAATTATCATGGGATGGAAATGATTAACTAGTTTCTGCAAATTGATGAAACAAATACTGAAATTATGTTTGTCTCTATTTGTTTACATGAATGATATAATTGAAATACGTATAAATTTCGGAAAATCACTGAAATATTGGAAAAAAATTCAAACATTTAGTGGTAATTATAGACATATCCCGTTTAGTAAAAGATAGGTTTCGTCAAGATTACTCATTTCAAAAGGAAGATATGAGCAACAAAACTTGGAAACAGCAAATAAAGATGCATGCTCCTTAATCAATTCAAAATCAACGCCTAAAAATCTGAAAATCAGATATGGTTCTGCATATAATGGAAGGGCTGCGGCGGATGTATGCATGATTGTCTCATATAATCATATGATGATGATGATCAAATGATGGGTCTCAATCATGCATGATCCTAATCGAATATGTTCCATTTTTTTGGGGTATACTAATATTTATATAGTTGAAGCTTAACATAATGTTTTCTTTTCCATGATATACTCCAAGAACGTGTAGATTGGTATTAGTTTATTGAGTATGATTACAAAGAAACTCGCTGCAATTGCAAAGTCTTTCGACAAATTATATATATGCGTTTTTTTTTTGTATTCAATCATTTGGTGATAATATTATTCGAAGTATCTTTTGACAGCTTTGGTTCGAGATATTCTACAATAAATCCACTAGTTCAGTTATTTTATTGTGTTTGATCATGAGACATTTCATGTCGGTTTTGTTTACTTTTTGATAAGATGAGATTATTTAGCGAGTCTTCTGTTTGAGTTCCTGCATGAACAATGGCAGTGAACAATATATTCCCTTGTTAGTGGATGAATCCAAACAATTCCGATCAGCTCTTCTTTTGAAATAAATATATAATTAATTACCAAATTCACTCATGAAAAAATTGTGTTGTTATGAGCGAGACGGTAGAAACGTTACACATACTATATCTTAATGCAAGTAAATAACTATACCATATAAATACATCAAGAATCAACAAAACAAATAATTTGAACTTCCGACGTTAAAAAGAAAAGAAAACAAAATCAACTTCGTATACGTCTAGTCTTTTTTTCCACCATATTTTAAGGATTGGGTCCCAATAAACAAATTAAATGGATAAACGGTAAGAGTTTAACGTGAGGCCGTCTCAAGATAACGTAAGAAAGCTACAAAAATTCAACATGTGAATATATGAGGGAAGGTTTTGGGTGAATGGACAAAGAATATCTCTCTATTATCACTGTCTTTTAGGCAAAAAAAGGGAGAAAAATGCCAAAGAGAAGTGAGTCAATTTTCAAATTAAAAATGCATAAAGCAAACAAAAGAGACACTTAATTATTCTCATTCATCTGCAAAAGAAACCATGTTTTTAAAGCAAAATTTCTAAATTCCGTTATGTATCCATTTAATCCCATTTATTCATTTCTGGAAACATTAACCAGTGATGACAATTTCTTGCTGGTTATAAACCTTTCCCATTATTTCCTAATATTGATACGTTCATCTTTACTAAGATTTAGTCCCTCATTTAGCATTTCTTTTAATTCATTGCAGAAGTCTTTCATGACGACAACAATCAACTCTTCTTTGTCCAAATTCTTATCTAAACACCACCTAATCTCTTATTTTAATTGTTCCTTTCTCACTCTATATTAAGAATTTTTGTATAACGGTGGTTTTACCACTATAGTAAATATTGGTTTTGATTTTCAAAATCAACACTCAAGTAGTGCGATATTTTTGTCACATACCAAAATCGTTATACACTGGGGCTATGAGCATTGAGCATTGAGCACACACTGGTCCAAGCTCCCTTCTACGTGCAACTTTGAATATGGTATCCACAATAAGCTCTACACTTTTCTGACAGCTGACTATTTTTTAAATGACCTGAAATTTATCGACTGATCATATAAATACCATCAGATGATTTGTTCTCACTCATAAAAGTAAAAAAAATTGGATACTTCTCAAAAATACCATATTATGAAGTTTTATTTTCAAAAATACCACAATACGACAAAACTAATATTAAAATTTTAACCTTCAAAACTAAACCATAAACCTTAAAAACTTAATTTGAAATCTAAAATAATTAGCTCAAACCTAAAATTCTAAATTATAAAAGTTTGAAAATCAATTTTAATGTTTGTGGTATATATGGAAAACTAACTTTTAATAGTATTTATGAAAATAATATTAATGGTTATTATTTTGAGAAACAAAACTTCAAGGTATTTTAAGGAATTTCTTAAAACAAATCTATAAGTTAAAGTCATTTGTATTACATTACGCTTTGTAAACGCATCTCGCTAGAAATCTCTTTGTATATTCATTCCACCATGACTTTTTTTGTTCACACTTAGGTCATGACTGGTTTAGCCGCAGCGGTTGCGGTTGCGAGAGTTTAGGGAAGCAGACGACTGCGGTTTGAAGCGTTTGCAAGATGTTTATACGACTGGCGCAACAATTGAAATTTGGTGCGTTTGCGGGATATTTATGACTGGTTGACTAGCGGAAGCGGTTAAACAATAAATTTACAATATAAAATTTATCATACAATAATAATAATAACATGAAAACCCATAGTATTATAAAAAAGTATAAAGATCATTAATTCAATATAATTAATAATAGAAAACTATTTATATAATATTTACTTTGTTTTTGGAAAAAATTGTTGTTTGGATGAGAGTTACGATTTTAATGAAGAAGTTATTTTTTTATTGGAGAGATTAATATTATATTTAAATTGTTAAATTTATGTATGTTTACAATTAAAATTTATCTAGAATATTTTGGTTTGAAGATTTTATAACTATAAAATTGCGATGGATTATTGAATATTAATTGAAAATATGAAATTAGTTATATATTTTGTAATTATAATACTTAAACTTTGAATTTTAAATATATATTTTTATTTTAAAATGATTTTTTTTTTAAAACACCCAACCGCAACCGCCCGCAACCGCAAACGCTCGAGGGAATGAGATTTTGGATTTGAGAGGTTTGGAGTGGTAGAAAGCGGTAGAAAGCGTTTTCCATGATTGTTATCAAACGCTACCAACCGCAAACGCAGCGTTTGCGGGTAAACCAATCAAACCCTTAGTTATATATCGACTTTATTTAAAATTGTAAATCCACCATTTTCATTACTATAAGTACATTTCCTTATGCCCATGACGTCTATCGAAACATATTGACCTAAGTTTGTAATTTGTAACGTTAAGACACTATATTTCTACCAACAAAGTTTTTGTAAACCACGAGTTTCCGAAGAGAGAAAGAAACATCAAAAGATTATGGAAAAAATCCCCACGGTCGCCTTTCATGAATATCCGAAGTAAAAACTCTAGAATACTTGCTTAGGTCATGCCGGTTTTGGCTGCGTATAGTAGTTTGTAACTTTGTAACATCCTCAAGGACAGGCATGAACATGATTGAACATGTCTCCACCACATAAACTCACACTTATCATCAATTTTTAACTCTTTAAAAGAAAATATATAATTTTCAGCGATTGATTGAAATCAATGTCGATCATACTTTAATTCCTGCATTTGAATGTAGGATCATCATGGGACCATAGTGAGATGACGAATGTATGATGATTGGGGTGATGTAAATGTCAAAACTACATGAACTCCATTTCTTTAACCATTACTCTCTTACCACTGGTGTACCCTATTCCTACGTGGACCAATCAAAATCATTTCTAAAAAAGCTATGAAAAAAATACAAACTTTTGCCTCTTTTTCATCTAAAAAAGTGATCATACATAAAATTCAACAAACCCTTCTGAGGAAAATGACATTTCTTAGTCCTATTAATACTCTCTCTCTTTCTCTCTCTCTGCACTTCTTCTTTCTCAGATTCCATTAACCTTCAAAAGTTTTTTCCTTTTATACATTCTCTCTTCTCAAAAACTTTTTTTCTCTCTTTCAATACTTATAAAGAACTCTCTTTCTTCTCTTCTTTGCTCAGCATTGCAAGCTTTTACATAACTAAAATGGGAAGACATTCTTGCTGTTACAAACAAAAGCTAAGAAAAGGTCTTTGGTCACCTGAAGAAGACGAGAAGCTTCTTAATCACATCACTAATCATGGCCATGGTTGTTGGAGCTCTGTTCCTAAACTCGCTGGTAAAACATTTTCCTTCCTTAACTCATTAAACAAAACATCAAAGAAGCTAAATTTTTGAGTCTACTATTACAGGTTTACAAAGATGTGGAAAGAGTTGTAGATTGAGATGGATCAATTACTTAAGACCTGATTTAAAAAGAGGAGCTTTTTCTCCAGAAGAAGAGAATCTCATCGTCGAGCTTCACGCAGCTCTTGGAAACAGGTAAGAATTATTAGTTAGAATCAAACAAAAAAAAGGATCATGTTTGTGTCTTAAGCTTACTTCCTCTGTTTTTGGCTCTGCTTTGTTTTTGGGTTTGCTCTGTTTTGAATCAGATGGTCACAGATTGCGGCAAGGCTACCGGGAAGAACTGATAACGAAATCAAGAATCTATGGAACTCAAGCATCAAGAAGAAACTGAAACAAAGAGGCATTGATCCAAACACACACAAACCCATCACTGAAGTTGAGAGCTTAGAGAAAACAATAACAACAAGCAACAACAAAAGAAGCAACAATGACCATAAGTCTCCTAATTCCTCCTCTGCAACAACAAACCAAGACTTCTACTTCGAAAGACCGTCTGATTTCTCCGAGTACTTTCTGTTTCCGAAGCCTAACTATAACTCCAATCTTGGACTCTCTGTTACATCTGATCCTTCTATGATTCCGGGGCAGTTTAGCCCCGGAATCATGGCTGGTTCTGTTTATCAGACTCCAGTATGCGTGAAACCCTCGATTAATCTTCCTCCGGACAACAGTTCGAGTCCTGGAGGAGATCATGTGAAGCTAGCTGCACCTAATTGGGAGTTTCAAACAAACAACAACACATCAAATTTCTTCGACAATTGCGGATTCTCATGGCCGACCCCAATCCCAAACTCAACTTCTTCGTCTTCCTCACTAGTCAAAGCAAATCATAACTTTGAAGACAAATGGTTAGAGTATATGAACACACCGATCTCCAATGGGAGCACTGTACAGAGTCATCAAAGCTCTCAACAACAACACTACATCAAATCAGAGACTGAGTACTTAGCCACTGTGTCAAACATGAATGATCCTTGGAACCAAAGCCAAAACGAGAATTTGGGCACAACTGAAGCTAGTGACGTGTTCTCCAAGGATCTTCAGAGAATGGCTGTCTCATTTGGTCAGTCTTTTTAGCTTCATCTTTTGCTTATTTTTCTAACAGATGTGTAGAGAAAAACTATACAATTGCATACATATACGTACAGTGGATTCTATTCTAAGTGTTTCTGTATATTCATGAGCTGTCTTTATAATTATCTTTTTAAGTGTGTTTTATACGTCAAATATTCTTCCTCTTTTTGCAAAAGCTTTCAGTCTCATAATACTATACTTGCTTTTATATTTTGTTTTGTTATTATGTGTAGTGTTTCTTGATGATTTAAGAGGTCTGTGTTTGTAATTAATCTGTTGAAGAACAATGATGAACTTGATTAATCAGTTTCTGTCTGTTTCCGTGAACTAATTGTGATCCAAAGTCACAATCTTCCACAATTTTTCAGACCTGTAATGAATTAAAAGACAAGAGAAAACATAAAATTAAAGCAAAAATGAAAAAAACTAATAATAAACTCAAGTGGCAATTAGCTTAACTAATTAGAAGGGACCTTTTTTTCCTAAAGGACCCTAGACGTTGTTTTTTTCTTTTAAATGATTTACGTTTCCTGAATTAATTGCTGATGACAAATTTGAGAGATTAGGAATCGAATAATACCCTAAAATTTCGGATTATTATAAGTGTATATTAAAAATAAAATAAAAACTTGGTCTTTTTCTTTGTGTGTGCTCAAACTTTTAGTAAGAGTCTTATCAGAGAAATGGAATTGTTCCCATTGACCAAAAATTTATGTTTTGGCCGGAGTCGGAATATTCTTTCGCCGTAGACAATTCGGAATAGTTTGAGGATTTGACCTTAATAAACATGGAGTAATTGATGGGGATGGTTTTCATTTTAATATCCTTAAGTAAAATTGATTTAACACAAGTTTTTTTAAAAAGATTCTAATCCAAAACAACCACTTTTTACTTGTAAAAATAACCTAACGCAATAGCTTGACCGGTAAGTAAAAAAGTATTATATTATCATTAACAATTAAAAAATGGGGAATTTGCTAAGAATGACCTAAAATTTCAGTTTGTTTTCAAAAATAACCTAAGAGTTCATGTTTGACAAAAGTAACCTAAAAAGGTAGTGAAATTACAGTTATAACCTTTATGAACAAACAAAAAAACAGAGACATAAATGACTTTTTTATCCCTAGAACTCGTAGACTGCATATGTAGTCTTCTATTTAGACCTTTGTGGAAGTCTACGAAGAATTATGAAATCATAATGTTAAGGTTTAATCACAAACAAGTTTTCTTCTGCTTCAATGTCTTCTAATATCTTCATGATCGTGATTTTCTCGTAATACTCTTTCTTTACTCATCCAACGTTTCTTCACATTCTCCTCCAACTTCTCTTTCTTAGCGTCTCTAACAAGAGAAATCTCTATCAACTCTTCTTTTTAGCTTCCTTGGTTTTAGTTTCTTGACCTTGAAGCTCTTCTTGATTATGAAGATGATAAGACATGGACTTGGTGTGTAGAAGAACATTATAGAGAAATAAGTTTGAGATACTTGTGAGAATGCAATGTTTTTTCAAAAAAGAGATTAAACACATTGAGAAGACAAGTGTAAAATGAGCTAAAGGCTAGTTACACAAGAAAATTGATTTATCCCATAATGTTACAAATGAACATGTTTAATTTACACATAAGCAAAAACAATAATTAACACACATTTGAGACAAGAAAATATGAAAAATTCATTATGAATAATTTTTAAATGCGTTTTTATTAATATTTAAAAGACAGACTTCATACGCAGTCTACTCGTGGACTTCATAAGTTGTCTACTAAAATGTAGGAAATACTAATTAATCAAGAAAAATTAATTTATTAGAACGGAAGATGTAAAACTCATACATAAGCAATACAATTAATTAACACACATGTGAAATCAATAAAATCTGAAAAAATCATTATACATAATTTTAAAATGAATTTATATTAAAAACTAAAATACAGACTTCCTTTGCCGTTTACTAGTAGATTGCATACAAAAGTTTACCAAAAAAAGCTAAGTACTACTACAACAAGAAAATTGATTTATACCATAAATATTACACCTAAATATTTCAAATTTATACAGAAGAAAACACATTAGATAACACACATGTGGGAGCAAGAAAATCTAAAAAAATCATTATAAATAAGATAAAAATGCATTTTTAAAACACTTTAAAACATAGACTTCACCAGCAATCTACTAGTAAATTTCACCAGAGGTCTACTAGTGAATATAGAAATCTACTAGTAGACTAATGATGAAGTCTACAAAACGAGTTACTTTTTGCAATTGACCAAAATTTTGACTTTTTTTTGTAGACTTATCATGTAGTCTACTACAAAAGGGTTATTTTTTTGCAATTGACCAAAAGTTGACTTTTTTAGTAAACGTCCCTTGAAGTCTACACAAAATACGCGGAAACCCGTCATTTAGAGTAGACGCTACCTTACGTCTACTGCCGAGTAGACTTAAGATAGCGTCTACTCTCTTTTTGACGGTTTTCCGCGTATTTTGAGTAGGTTAGTTTTGCAATTGACTAGTTGTTGACTATTTACAGTAGACTTAAGTAGAGATCTACTCTAAAGTAGACTTCTGGCGAGGTCTACTCTTAAAAAGAGGTTACTTTTTGTAGTTGACCAAAATTCGAATTAATTAAATAGTAGACTTCTTCGTGAAGTCTACAGATGTCGTAGACTTCTCGATAAGTCTACCAGAAATTGCATATTCTAGTCAATATTTGAATTTTTGGTCAAATGCAAAACTGACCTATCTGTATTGAGTAGACTTAAGATTGCGTCTACTAGAAAAGTCAACAATGAGTCAATTGCAAAAAAAGACCTCAACTTTTTTTATTTTTGAACTCAAAATCTAGTCAACGAAGTCAAAGTTCTGGTCAATTTCAAAACTAACTCATTTTCACGTAGACTACATATAAAGTCTATGCATATTTTTTTGTTGTCAAAGGAAACAAGTAGACTTCAAGAGAAGTCTACGCTAAATAATTTTAAATCTGGTCAATTGCAAAACTAACCTGCGTTGACTAGTAGACTCCAGTGTCAGTCTACTCTCGCGAACCAGATCGAAAATCACTGTTTTTAGCTTTGTTTATGCCGTAGATATCTGTTTCCAGGTCCTTCAAACACTCAAAACTTCTAATATGACTGTTAGCAAAGAAGCCCAAACGTCTTTAACTAAAAACAATTGAAATTCAAAAGATTATGAAAGAAATAATTTTAGAAAACTTCATTTTGATTGTTTTTTGGATGAAATTGAAGAAGAATTGATAGAGGAAAAAGTTATATGTTAAAGATTGAAGTATTTATCTACCAAAAATGAGATCTCCAAGCATTTAGAGCTTGATTTTGATTGTTAATGGAGGTTGAAATTTTTGATGATGATGGCAATTTCGTAAATAAATTGATATTTTTGGATTGTTTTGAAAGATACAAATATCTGATTTTATTTAGAGAAAAAAAAAATTCAAATGTTAATGGCATTGTCGTAAATAAAGGAGGTGTTTTGGATTATTTGGAAAAAATTTGAGGAGAGAGAAAATGGGGGTTAGTTTTGAAGTTGAATTGAAATTATGGGTTATTTTAGTAAGTATCCCTTAAAAAATAGGAGTAAAATAGTGTTAAATGTTTGTTTGACTTTAGATTGAAAGCGATGTTATATTTTTAAAAAATGTTTCAAAAACATCAGTCTAGTTCCAACATAAAAAAATTGAAGGGCGATTTTTTTTTGGCATTTAAGAATTCAATTTCCTCAATAAAAATATATAGATTATAAGGTTTATTATTTTCAGTGGTAAATGTATACTATTATTTACCAACCAAAAAGATTTTATCGGCCTGAGGATTTAAATAATACGTAATATGCATTTGCACATTATAATAAGGTTAGTGGACCGCGAGAGTGCATGTGAACCAAATAATTCGTGCTACATTAAACCAATCATTGTGTTGTTGTTTTTTTTTTTTTTTGATAGTTATCATTGTGTTGTTTTGATTGGCGTATTTGTTATGTAAAGATGATTAACATAAACACTTGTGGCGGTTTGTTAGCATTATGCGTAAAGAAATGGAGAAAAAATTAGAGAATGTCGTGGAATCTTTACTTTTTTTTCTTGTTCTCTCCTATGATTTATTAACTTATACAGTAAAACCTCTATAAATTAATAATATTAGGACTTTGAAAAACTATTAATTTAGAGAGATACTAATTTATAGAGACAAATCCGTTTTAAGTAATAGTTTTCTTATTTTTTTGTTCGAATAATGTTATATTACGGAATTCAATGATACCATTTACAAAAATGACATGAAATTTTGATAAAAATTTTCGATTATCGCAATGGAATGGATGTTATTAACGTAATAGAAGATCAAATTAAAATGATATACTATATATAAATTTAGAAGAAATCATGGTTTTATCCCTACGTCGATAGATACATTTCGAAAGAGTTATGTATAAATAATCCATTATTTTGTTATATAATTTTTTACAGGTTTATGATACAAACCGAGCAAACAATCCTAATTTTTTTTATGCAAATAAGTAAAGTTAAAGATAAGTTCTAATGACATTTTCAATTTAAGTCAAAACAAAAATCACTAAAGCCATGTTTTACTACATTATCATAGTTATATATATATGCTTAATTATATATGATTATTAATTTATACTATTATATTGGAACCATATTTCACAAAGGAGTTTCAAAAAAAACATTATCTTATCATTTTATCGAATTTTGCTAATTTTTACACTGGCCAACTCGCACTACAAGAAAACACAGGATTTGTGACTACCTTTTGTAACGCTTTTTTCCGTCACAGATATTTGTGACGTCGTTGCGACTAACTAGTTACGAATTTGTGACGAAAAATAAAACAATGAAAAATCCGTCGTAAATTTACGACGCAAAAAGATCGTTGTAGTAGCGTCATAAATTAGCGACACTTTTGCAACTAATATCCGACTAGAAAAGGGTCGTCGCAAAACAGTCACAAGCTTGTGACCGTTTTCCAACTGCGAAATTAGTCAGTAGAGGGCGTCACTAATTTGTCACAAATTTGTGAACATTTTGTGACGCTTTCTCTCCGTCGCAAATGTCGGCAACCAGATCATCCGTTGAAAACATGTTTAACACCATTTGTGAACGTCATTTTAAAGCAACCGTTTGTGATGCCAAAAATAAGTCACAATTCGATCACACATTTGTAACGACTTCGTGACTATTTCCAACATTTGCGACGGTTCCCAACTATTTTGCAACTCCTAGTATGAATTTGGAAAACAAAGGAACCTATTACATCACAAATCATGTGTTTCCCTAATTTTAATTATTTAAATGTACAAGTTACATTACATTTACCACTCACATTTTTAAAAATTGGAAATTTTAAAAAACTCCACATCAATCTCAAATATTATTGATAAAGTCTATGTTAATTTCATGATAAGTATGTGAATGATTGTTTTTGCAAATTTCACTTTATAAGTTATATAGAACTCCATATGTTCCTACATTAAATGTAGCAGGAAGATGAAATTTATATTTGAAAGGATTATGTCACACAATTTGGTTTCAAAATGTTTAGGGTTTGGGGTTTGGACCTGTGATTACCATTAGAGTCACAATTCGGTCACAAATTTGTGACTATTTTGCGACAGATTTTCAACTCTTTTGCAACTCCCGTTATAAATTTGGTATAACTATTACCATGGAAAGAATGTATTTTCCAAATATAAACTAATGTAATGTAGTAGTTACATTAGATTTACCTTCCACATCTTCGAAAACCACAAAAATTAATTTTTTTAAAGGTAATCCTAAATATTAATCCTAAAGTCTATGTGTTTATATTATAAACTATGAGAATAATTGTTTTATTTCCAATTTGATTTTCTAAGTTACATATAAGTCCATATTTATAAACACAAATGTTGGAAACATATGAAATTTAGATGGGAAAGGATTAAGTCACACAATTTAGCTTCAAAATATTTAGGGTTTAGGGTTTCAACATGTGACTAATATGGTCATATATTTGTAACGATTTTGTGACGAATTGTAATTTTCCCACCCTTGGTGACTGATTTTGGAATTGGGTTTGAAATAATTTGGTCCATTTTGCCATACAATTGGGCTTTTGGTGGCCCACTTATAAACCCAATAAAGTTTGCCACTCTGTTGCGACGGATTTGAGGGGGAAAATAACGAAACGCGGATATTTTAATTTATTTCTCCGAAAACCCTAATTTCATCACTTTCTCCCAAGCTACAGGCGATTCCAAACGTAGCCTCCGATCTGTTCTTCGAATCTCTTCCGAATACCTTCTCCATCTCTTTCTTTCTTTCGGATCTCTTTCACCAGTAGAGTTGGTGGTGGTCGTGGAACCAACCTTCAACCTGGAAGGTCCAAACTCCGTGGGAACGGTGCTCGACCGAACGATGAAGCGGGTACATCCAGAGCAGGTGGTGGAGGTAACAGCGGTGTCTCTCTTGTCGCATGTGGTAGTGGTGAAAACCGAGGAGTTTCTTTCGCCGCAGGCGGCGGTGGTGGTGGTGGAGGAGGAAGCCCAACAGACCCTCTCTCCACAGGCTGTGGTGATGGTGGATCCGCGACCAGATATGCTAGATTCACACCACCTGCTCTTCGAGTCGACGCGGATTGGGTTTCGATTCATGTGATGAGGATTCAAGATAAGAAAGTGGAGCCTGATGGTTTATCTTGGGTAAGGGTTTCTTAAAGTTGAGATTTTTTTTGAGTATTACTCGCAAGTATTTCAACATTTGACATGTTACATTTTGGTGAAATTAAGTTTAGTGGAATTACATGGACACATGATGGTAAAGGGGTTTTCTACAATCGCTATCAAGCTCCATAGTAAGTGTTTTCGTTTTAACTTTTGAGAGATTGGTTTGAAAAGATTGTGTTTTTAGTTACTATTTCTGATTGTGGTTTGTTGTTGTAGAGAGGGAGAGAAGATATATGTTGGTACAGAGACTAATTCTAATCTATACCATGAGCTGTATTACCATTTCCTTGGAACGGATCAATCTAGTGATGTTTTATGTTGGAGAGACCATGAGAATCCCAAGTATATGTTTGGATCTAAAGTCATTGATGATGGGAAGGTAAAGCTAGCAAAGTTTAAGTTTTTAGTTTTGGGTTTGAGTATTAATCTACCTTTGTAGTGATGATGTGATGTTCGAACTCGTACTGTATTGCCTGATTATGCTTGAGAAACCATGTTGTTTTTGCTTGATTATGCACAATTATGTTTAACACTTCACTAATTATTGCAAATGCAAGGATTCAATACTGTTATGCACATTCATCTGTTGAACTGTTTGCCCTTTTTATTAGCTGTGAACCAGAAATTGAACAAGTGATTATGAATTGGAATTCTTTTTGTTATATCAGCTTGTCATATCTTTATCTGGTCATGTTTAAGACTTTCTATCCGCCTTTAGTTCGGTTACTGTGTTCTTGTGTTCAAGCATAAACCAAATTTTGTTCTCATTAAGATTAAAGCGATATTCCTTAAGGTATTTTCTCTTCTCTTCTGTTCTCTGCTATTGCTTTATGTTTATGCTTCTAAAATTTAAACTTCTGTGGTGTATATTTTGTCTTGGTTGGTTGGCTGGCTGAGATGTGAACTGCTTATCTTGATTGCGTTGTGAACTATCTTGGTTTTAACTGGATCAATTAAGTCTAACTATGTTGTGAATCAATACAATTTGTTCATCTTCCAGCTTATAGTTGTGAACATAGTGGTTTTAGAGTTTGATTCCTTTTGCCTTTGGTTTTGAATGATAATGGTAGATGCAAAATTCGGATACATTTAGTGGTTGTTTTGCAGATTTCTTAACTCAAATATTTTATCTTCTATGTTTATTCTAAATTTCATTGATACTTACATGTACATGTTTTGTTTACATTTCAGTGTACAATGACTGATCCCAAGGGAACAATATTTGGACTTGGGAAACTACATGAGATGGTTGGGAAAGGAAAGAGGAAATGGAGCATCCAAGCTCCTCTACGTCAGAACTTGCATAGATCCATGAGCAGCTAGATTTAGCTCAGTGTTAGCTTGCTGCTCAAGACGAGGATAATGCGCGACCTGATGAGGAACAACGATGAAGCGATGAGGAGCAACACAAAGGTCAGGAAAAGATCTATGAAATGTCAAAGATCTCTACCACCCATCGCACAACCTTATGGCCATGTCTGACACTTCAACTTCTCCTACCCAACCTTCACTATAAACTTTAAGTTTTATTGCTTTTGAATATATTTTTGACTTTATGTATGATAATTGTATTCTACTTACTTTCTGTACATTTGGTTTACTAATCTTTGTTTAGTCTTGCTTTAAGTGTTTTTAATTTTAAGGAAAACAAAACAAATTGAAAACTATTGAAAAAATCATTAACTTGTGTACAGTAATTACACTAATCTACGACTACTTAAAGGAGTCGCATAGTGGTCGCATAAGTACGACTAAAAAATCGTCACAAATGAATCAGAAATTTATAACCAACAAAGGAAGTCACAAATCCGTCAGTAATTTAAGACTACAAATACCCGTCTCATATTCGTCACACTTTTGCGACGGCGATATGTGGTCACAGATTCGTCACAAAAAAGTGACTCTTATGCGACGCTTTTAATTTGTGACGCCATTTTAGCAACCACTGAAATCCGTCACAGTAGAGTCGCAAAAAGGCCTTTAGCGACGGATTTGTGACTCTTTTGGGAGTCACAAATCCAGTGTTTTCTTGTAGTGTCGGGACTTGAAGATTTTATTAATTTATGGTGATTATTAATTTATAGAGTATTAATTTATAGAGGTTCTACTGTATATATATCCCTATATTTTGACGTCAAATATAAACTAGTGAAATATAACAACAATAATATTCGAATATTTGGAAAATATGTTTATACTAGTCACGATGCTGATATAGATCTCTTGAGCGTAAATGGAGAAAACACTTCGGAAGTTAATGGCATTACACAGATAACAGATTAAAGACTATAACATATATTTTTATTAATTGATGTGTTGGCTGAATAAATGGATACAAACACATGCATGCTATTGATGGAAATTATAAAGTAAAACAAACATTTCGTAATGACCATTTTTGTGTCACAAGGTTAATCAGTCTCTGAGCTTTACTGTTTTGCTCTTTCGAAATACCAATTTCCAACAAGTACAGCAATCCCCTATTTTATTTCCAACAAAAAGGCACAAACATTAACTTTTGAATTGCAATTGCATATAGGCTTTCAAATCGAAACAGAACTTGTTCAAAACAGTTCATATATATAAGAATCATTGATCAATAGTATAAATGAGTGTTTTTCTTTTGTTCTCACCTTATTTTTACGCGCTTGAGAGTTAGCAGGAAACCAAGTATCTTTTCTATGTGTTTGGCAATGAGCCCATCTCGAGGTAATGAACACACCATTCTTTCTTGACATTCGAAAGGTCTTTAGCGCATTTAACATGCTCCGCCTGAAACCTATAATTAGGATTTTGAAAGCAAGAAAGTACTATCTCGATCAGCTTTGTTAGCATGGTTAAAGTGTTAAAATGTTCCACATTAGAAGTGGTAATAATAAACACTAATTCTCCACTAATTACTAATTGATTTTGAATTGGAAACTCATAATCTCACAAAACTAATTATGTTCAAAAAAATTTAGAGGTTTATTTAAGAAACAGTCATGTCCTTGTTTATTTCAAACAAGACATAAGATCAAATATTGGTAGCTTTCATGAAAACATCATTATTACCTCCCAAGACCTTTTTTTGAGCCGGGTTGCACCTGAACGTGGAGCGGCAATCATGCCAACTGTCATTCGGATCAGCAGATGGTGGAGCTATACTATTTTCAATCTACAAAAGAAGCACATAAATAGTTAAAGACAAGCAAACTCCATGATTAATCATATGCGAGAAGCTGAAGATAAAGATGGAATAATGAATAACCTGCCACGAATCAAATGCCGAGTTGATGATAAACAATGGGGTCTTCACTTGGTTGATTATGTTTTGAGGGAAAAAACACTGGAAATATTGAAAACAAGTTAAGTAAATGAAGAACTATAGCTCAGAAACAGATCAAGAGCAACGGGAAATGAATACCGAAGTTGGATCAAGATGGTTTAAACATGTACGAGGAAGCGTGTTTTGCAAACCCTAAAAGTTCAACACGATGTTTGGTTAGTCTTCCTTCGTCAATCTCTATATATTAAACCATCATCAAGACATAATTTTAACGTTATATATACACTTGTACGGTTGTACCTGGGTGTTTACGACACCAGAATACATACGCCTTAACGAGTGTTCTCCAGAAATATCAATGCTTCAGTTACAAAATAAGACATAACCACCCAATATACGAAATTTTCCATCATCTATTGCATGAAGCAAGCGTGGAAAAAATAAACAACAAATCACTCACGCATCCATGAAGAAGCCAGCATCGCTCATGCATTTTACTTTGGTGGTAGGAGGAAACAAACACTTGAAATCATCGCATCTTAAAATCGATGAAAGACCTCCAGAAGAACATCCGTTGAGCAAGGCCTTTAATATAACATTATTACATTAGTTATCAGCTTGTAACTTAGGGTTAAAGACATAAATATTCAAATTAGAAGCAAAAATTCGAAATATATGTACTTGTTTTGCCTGACGCATTCCCTTTGCCATCAAATCTTCCATGACAGCTAAAAATATACGCTTTCCTCTAAACTGAAGTTGTGCCGTCTAATTTTAAGCAACCACAGAAAATCTCAAGTTAATTACTAAAGATCATGCATATAGACAATCAAAAGTGAAGAGATCTTTATGGTTTTAGCTAACCTTGTTTTCTCTATCACCGCCAAAGGATGCGCCATCGCAATACCTGACATAAGCTTTATTCCAGTTGTAAAAGTCTGCAACATTGATTAGCAACAAAATATGAGAAAACATTCAATAACAATTCCATCAAGATACACTTTTTGTTTTCAAATTTCAATAAGGGATTTTGAGAAGAAGAAAAACCTGGATTTTCGGTGGATTTATTGCTCAGTATTCCTGTAAAATTTAGCTGTTTCTCCATTCTAGTAGACGATCCATAACCACTCCATATACGGTTCTGACAATCTTTTATGTTTTCACACCACGCACCACCCTTTCAACAAAATTGGCCTTAACGATTAGGCAATGATTTATATTTATTTATAAAGATTTACTATTATCTTATGTACGAACCTGCAAATGAATGATCCAACTGTTTTCTCCTGAACCGTACCCACGGTACAAATGACCCATCCAGACACACTGCCACAACAAAGTGTAAAGAACTTTATGTCAATGATGTAAATAACTTAAGGCTTGATTGTTTGGTTTTTCATTTACATATTACACTAGAGTATTATTATTTTTTCCTAAACAGAAGAGAGAGAGAGAGCCCCAAAATTTTAAAGAATCAATAAACATGGATATTTGGCTACCAAATCGTTAAAACAAAATTTCTACATTAATTTTTTTTCACTAAATTGTATCTGCCTAATAAATCTCAAGGTCGGCCAGAAAACTACATAGAGTATTTAGTATTTTTTATAACAATACGCAACACTTTTTTTTCTTAAACCAAATATGTTAAAAATATATATATTTTTTAAAAACTTGTAATTTTTTTTCACATCTATGAAAAGTGTGGCATTGGTATTGTAACATTTGAAGCTCTAGATCACAATAGAAATTAATTGGAAAAAGACTCTTTACCAGCCCCTTTAGCAGCAGCAGCTTCGACGAGAGTGAGTCCCACTCTCAGAACATTTGCATCGACTTGTTTCGGAAACACATTTGTTCCATTGAAATCGTTGAACATTTCATCAAAACCAATCACTCCATTTGCAAGATTGCTTAAGAGAATGAGTCCTGCGAGACTCCAACTCCACAAAAGCGCATTCATTTTCCCCTTAATGAATGAAATGAATATGGAGATTTCAGTATATAAGCATAATAGAATGAAACAAAGACTAGCTAGAGAGATCGAGAGAGAGAGAGAATAGCATTAATTACCAGTCATATGATGAGAGTTTTATTATAATATATGTTTTCCTTGGACTAAGGACAGTATATATTGAATCAAGATCGTGCCATATATTATAAAGAGAATCACCAGATACTGAAAGAACGTGACGGACAGATTGCATAAATCTGTCGTTTATTACCCATATCTGTCGTTTATTACCCATAAAACCCGCTCCTTAGTTACATGCTCGAAGTAACTTTTTTTTTTTTTTCAGGAGTCATATTAGCTATTTATATATTAGATTTTAGGATTTGTATTATTTTTATTGTATTCAATTACTCACAAGTTTAATATAAACAAATAAACACGAGAAAAATGGCATTGACTTCAGTTGCGCAATTCTCTTTTGGCTCATGAGCTATTCACCCTTATCACAAACACACTACAATTTGTTATTTGTGGCCTAAACCTCATTTGATCATTAGTTTTCGTGCTACATCAAACCAATCAATGTGTTAGTTTTGATTGGCTTATTTGTTATGTAAAAGATGATTAACATGAACACTTGTCGCGGTTTGTTAGCATTGTGCGTAAAGAAATGGAGAAAAAGGATAGAGAATGTCGTGGAATATTTGCCTCTTTTTTGTTCTCTCCTATGATTTATTCACATATATATCTATCCCTATATTTTGACGTCAAAAATAAGCTTGTGAAATTATACTAAAACAACAATATCCGGATATTTGGAAAATGTGTTGATATACTAATCACGATGCTGATATAATTTGGCAAATAGCTTCTTCTTTTTTCGAGAGGGAAACTTCGAAGGTTTAATTTTATTTATTCATTTGATCTCTTGTGCTTAAAGAAATGGAGAAAACACTTAGAAAGTTAATGGCATTTCTCTATACATAGATTAAATTAAAGACCAAAACACATAAATTTTATTTATTCATTTGTTAGCTGAATAAATGGATACAAATACATGTGTTGAATTCCGTCTCTGCTTTAATTTGTATTAATGGGAATAAAGTAAAACAAGAACATTTCCTAACGACCATTTTTGTTTGTCACAAGGATACTCTGTCTATGAGCTTTACTGTTTTGCTCTTTCGAAATACCAATTTCCAACAACTACAGCAATCCCCTGTTCAAGTAACAATATAAGAATCATAATCACTGAGAAATAATAGCAAAAGAGTGTTTTTGTTTTGTTCTCACCTTATCTTTACGCCCTTGAGAGTTTGTAGGAAACCAAAGATCTTGTCTCTCTGCTTGGCAATGAGCCCATGCCGAGTTAATGAACACACCGTTCTTTCTTGACATCAGAAAGGTCTTTAGCGCATTTAACATGCTCAGTCTGAAACCTATAACTCGGATTTCGAAAGCAAGAAACTATCTTGATCAGCTTTGTTAGCATAGTTAAAGTGTTAAAATGTCCCACATTATAAGTGAAAATAGTTCAACAACACTAATTAATATACAATGGGATATGAATTCTCCACTCATAACTAATTGATTTTGAGAAGAACTCATAATCTCACAAAAATTCTGTGCAATTTTAAGAAACGGTTCTATTTGCCATGTACTTGTTTATTTCAAACAAGATATAAGATCAAAGCAATGTAGATTTCACGAAAACATCATTATATATTACCTTCCAAGACCTTCTTCTGAGCCGGGTTGCACCTGAACTTGAAGCTGCAATCATGCCAACTTCCACTCGGATCAGCAGATGGTGGAGCTATACTATTTCCAATCTGCAAAGATAAAAGATAGTTAAAGGACAAGCAAACACCATGATTCATCGTAAAGGAGAAGCTGAAGATCGAGATCGAATATTAATAAATAACCTGCCACGCATCGAATCCCGAGTTGAGAATAAACAATGGAGTCTTCACTTGGTTGATTATGTTTTGAGGGAAAAAACACTGGAAATATTGAAAACAAGTAACGTAAATGTGGAACTATAGCTCATTACACGAGAAAACAGATCAAGAGCAACGGGAAATGAATACCGAAGTTGGATCAAGATGGTTTAAACATGTACGAGGAAGCGTGTTTTGCAAATCCTAAAAAGTTCAATACATTGTTTGGTTAGCTTTCCTTCAACAATCTTTATAATATATACATATATATATATATATAGCATCATCAAGACATAATAATAACGGTATATATATACCTGAGTGTTTACGACACCAGAATACATACGCCTTAACGAGTGGCCTCCAGATATATCAACGCTTCAAATACAAAACAAGACACAACCACTCAATATAACTTTTCCATAATCTATCGCGCAAAGCAAGATTGAAAAAATACAAAACAAATCACTCACGCATCCATGAAGAAACCAGCATCGCTCATGCATTTTACTTTGGTAGTAGAAGGAAACAAACTGTTGAAATCATCGCATCGTAAAATCGATGATAGACCTCCAGCAGAACATCCATTGAGCAAAGCCTTAGTATAACATTATGACATTAACGAATTTATAACTTAATTAGGGTTAAAAGACATAATATTCAAATGAGAAGCAAAATATATGAATTATATGTACTTGTTTTGCCTGACGCATTCCCTTTGCCATCAAATCATCCATGACAGCTAAAAATATACGCTTTCCCCTAAACTGAAGTTTGGCCGCCTAATTGTAAGCCCCCATAGAAAATCTCAAGTTAAATACTAATGAAATATCAAATATATAAAGATTATGCATATAGAGCAAAGAGATCTTTATGGTTTTAGCTAACCTTGTTTTCACTATCACCGCTAAAGGATGCACCATCGCAGTACCGAACTTTAACTTTATTCCAATTGTAAAAGTCTACAACATTGATTAGAGACAAAATAAATATGAGAAAACATTCAATTACAATACCACAAAGATCACTTTTTTTTTCAATATATAAGGGATCTTGACTAGAAGTAAAACCTGGATTTTCGGTGGCTTTATTGCTTAGTATTCCTGTAAAATTTAACTGTTTCTCCATTTTGGTAGACGATCCAAAACCACTCCATTTACGGTTCTGACAATTTTTTATGCTGTCACACCACGCGCCACCCTTTCATAAAAATGTGGCTTTAACAATTAGGCAATGATTGATATATTTATTATGTCAATACATATAAAGACTATCTAACGTACGAACCTGCAACTGAATGATCCAACTGTTTGCTCCTGAACCGTACCCACGATACAAATGATATCCAGGCACTGACCCATCCAAACACACTGCCACAAGAAAATTTTCCTTACGTCATCACAATGTCAACTAATAACTTTATAGCAATGATGTAAACAAGGGTGTAGATTGTTTATTTGGTGCAAGTGTTTGCTTTTGACTCAAAACTACAATATTTAGTATTTTTTTAACCATACATTGATTTTTTTCTTAAATCCAAAATATGTTAATAAATCTACACTTTATAAAAATTATGATTTTTTCATAATAAATGAAAATTTTGCATTTGAAGCCCTAGATCATAATAGAAATTAATTGGAAAAAGTCTTACCCGCTCCTTTAGCAGCAGCGGCTTGGACGAGAGTGAGCCCTACCACCAGAACATTCGCATCAACTTGTGTCTGAAACATATTTGTGCCATTGAACTCGTTATGCATGTTCATTTCATCAAAACCCATTACTCCATTTGCAAGAATGCTTAAGAGAATGAGTCCTACGAGACTCCAACACCACAAAAGCGCATTCATTTTTCTCTTGAATCTTGATGAATGAAATGAATATGGAGATTTCAGTATATAAACAAATTAGAAAGAAAGCATATCGAGTCGACCCTGGTCTTTTGTAGATATGGAAACTCAATTATATATGAATATTGAATAAAGACTAGAGAGAGAAAAGCATTACCTACCAGTCATAGGAGAGATTTACTAGAATATTTAGTTTCCTTAAATAAAGGATTCAACATCTTGAATTACATATGATCTTGCTTGCCATTTATATATTACTAGATTAGGACCCGTTAGATATTAAATTGACAATTTATGTAGTTATACCCGTATAGTTATATTCTAAAAATCTTAACATTCATACAAAAAAAGAGTTATATTCTTAATTAAAATTCCGTTAATATAGCCATAAATTACGTATTGAATATATTCTAAACTTGATGTTTTTTACTCTTTATACTTTTCCTTCTATTCTTTATAATCTTTACATTTTCAATCTTATAGTTTATTAAAAAAAATTGTTTCAACAAAAATAGAATTATGAACGGTAAAAAATAAAATTATAATATATTACTATTCTATTTTGTAAATTTTTCATTTTATATTAGGTTTATAATTTTCTTTTTTACAACAGGAAGAAAATATGGTAAGTGTTGGATAAGTCGAAGAATTTAAAATATGATATAATTGATGTACTAATCTTTTCATCAAGTAGAAGAACTTTCATGCATATAAATATGTTGTTTGCTTTAATATTTCTAGCATCACACTTTCGAAGAATACATGCAACAGTTCGACGGTAAATACGATTTCGATCTAATTGATCAAAAATTAAATAGTCATAACGGATTTGTGGGACGGTGGTATTCATTATTTGCAAAGAAAATTAAGGATTTGGGGTATACGTTAAATTGTGGGAGGTGTGTGTTATTATATAGTTTTTGGATTTGCCTTTTCTGAAGTAATAACATTTTTGGAAGGTTGAACGTATGTTTACTTTTCCTTTTTAAATAATCTATGGTTTAACATTTATAAGGTTGAACTTATGTTTATTTTTCCTTTTAAAATAATTTATGGTTTAGCATTTTTTTTCTTTTTATATATAAAATTTATTTTTGTGATGTAACATAATGGTATTTATATTTTGATTTTCTTTTTAACGAGTTACATAAGATTTGGTTTGACTTTTAGAAATATGTTAATGAAACAATAAGAAAAATGTTAATGTGCCTTTATTTTATTGGTTTAACATAATGATATCATACATAAGATTTGGTTTGACTTTTTAGAAATATGTTAATGAAACAATAAGAAAAATGTTTATGTGTCTTTATTTTATTAGTTTAACATAATGATATTTTTATTTTTCTAATTGCTTGATTTAAAATAGAGTATTTTAACACGTGTCATCATCTCTATCGATAATAGACACATGTCACGATCTCGTGAGTTACAATTTTGACAAACTCTCCTTTATATAATAAGATTACCAAAACCAAATACAGTAAAAACTCTATAAAGTAATAATGTTGAGACCACAAAAATTTATTACTTTATAGAGTTATTATTTTATGAGTAATGCTTAAAATCAATAAAATAAATAAATTGATAAATTCATAATAAAACACAATTTAACCACTAATAATTCATATAATATAAATAATTAAAAACAATAATTTTTTTAATTAATTCTCTACTAGAAGTTGAAAATATAATATATTTGAAACAATTTTTTTCTCCTAAAAAATCTCTAACTATGAAATGAAAAATATATATAGCAATTATTATTTTATGATAATAGTGGGACCATATATTTGTAGAGGCCTTATGAAAAAAATATTATCTTATCATTTTTATCGATTTTTGTTAAATTTTGCACTGACCCGATTCGAGACTGACAAAATTTTGTTACTTTATCGAGTATTACTTTACTGAAGAATGTGACGTAAAGATTCCATAATTCTAACGTCTAAGGTTTATACCCAAAACCTGCTCTTTTCATCCGCCATTGTAACTTTTTCCCATAGAATGTTATTTCAAAAAACAAAACAACAGATGATGTCACTTCACATGGTGATTACAAAGAAATTTAGCAAAAATAATAAAGTGTATCTATCACTAATTGTGTTTCTTTTTACCGCTTTCTTACGCCTATTCTTTTTTTCCACTTTGAGAATCATTGTATGTAAAGGATGACAAAAGGTCTAATATTCTCACAAAGTTGCCACCTCATTTCATCATAAGGTTTCTATAATTAGGTTAAAAACTTTCAGAACAAGTCAGTGTTGTAAAATTTGTAATATAATTGCGCTTTATTCGTCTTCCATTATTTCACACTTCAAAGTTTTATAATTGTACGGCCCAAGTTTGATTAATGGTCTAGTTCACTTATTGGTTCCATTATTTCTCTTTCGTTATTGGGCTGTTTAAGAAACTGGGCTTCAAAAAGCCTTGTGTATATTTCGATTTCTTTTGTACTTCAATAGTAAACCAAATTACATAATAAGACAACAATACCTGATACAAATTAGGTGTCAACAAAAACAAAAATTAGGTGTACAAATTCAAATTTTTTTTTTAAAAGTCATTAAATATCGATTCCGTGTAATAACAAAACTGGTGTAGCCATATTTTTCAATAGCACCTCCCCTGATCCATCCGTTTTGTATTCGTTGACCTTTTGACATTTCATTATTCACACAAGAAAGAGACACAAGAAAGAGAAACCAAAAATGAAGCATGTTGCTTGCTTTTTTTTCCACAACAAGAAAAGTCACCGCTTTCTTCAATACCTCTTTCCTTTATAAGCAATAATTCTCAACTAAACTCTTTACAAGTCCCACCATTAACAACAAACACACACCAAAATCAATTCCAATGGCTTTACCAACTCCAATTCTCCTCCTCCTCACCTTCACCGTCTTCATTACAGCTTCTGCAGATCCAGACATGCTCCAAGATCTCTGCGTCGCTGATCTCTCTTCCGGTAATAACAAACAAACAACTTTACCTTTAAACCCTTTATAACAAAAACTCAGATTTCAATCTTCTCATTACTAAAGTTTCAATTTTTATGTAACAGGAATCAAAATCAATGGCTTCCCATGTAAAGACTCTGCTTCAGTAACCCAATCTGATTTCTTTTCACAAGGAATAGCAAACCCAGGTCTTACAAACAACACATTCGGTTCTTTAGTTACTGGTGCCAACGTTATGACAATCCCGGGTCTCAACACACTCGGTGTCTCACTTGCTCGTATCGATTACGCACCAGGTGGTTTAAACCCACCTCACACACATCCACGAGCTACTGAGATTGTGTTCGTACTCGAAGGAACATTAGACGTTGGGTTTTTAACAACTGCTAATAGGCTTATTTCTCAATCACTAAAGAAAGGAGAGGTTTTTGCATTTCCTAAAGGACTAGTTCATTTTCAGAAGAACAATGGGAATGTTCCTGCTTCTGTTATTGCTGCTTTTAATAGTCAGTTTCCTGGTACACAATCTCTTGGTGCTACTTTGTTTGGTTCTACTCCTCCTGTTCCTGATAACATCTTGGCTCAAGCGTTTCAGACATCTCCAGGAAAAATTAAACACATCAAATCTAAGTTCCAACCCAAGAAATGATGATTCATTACAGTTTTTATCTTTTCTTCCTTGTTGTATTGTTCTTGTGTAACAAAAAACAATAACTGATCTTTTGATTAGTGTGCTTCATTTTGAGCTTCATTGTTGTCTCATGTGTTGTATTGTATCTTTCTGTATAATCAAATTCTTTGGTTTTGGTTCAAAGTTGACTAAAGACAGGTAAGCCTGATGTTGATCTGATCTAGAAACTTACAAAATGAAATGTGGAAGCAAGTAAGCTGATGTTGATTTGATCTAGAAACTTACAAAATGAAATATGGAAGCAGGTAAGCCACTTCAGGGCCCTGCATTATAATATAACCAACTTGAGAGACTTTGACGTATGGCAGATTCTACCGAAATTGATTGATTAATCAATTAATAAGATTAAATGTTCTGCTTATCTTACCCCATGTGCTTCTCCTTTCAAAACTAAGTGTACTTCATATGGCCAGCTAATTTAGATCAGTGTAGAAATTTAATAACATGTCCGCTCCTTCATGGGGGTTAATCTAATGCTAAAACCAAAGATTCTTGCAACATAGTCAAGGATTAGAAAGTTTGTTTTGAGGAGTTTATGTTCTTGTGACAATCATAGACTTGTAAATTAACTCATTTCTCATACATTAGTTTATTGAATGATACATCAAGAAACCAAAAGACTCAACAGAGGAGACTAGATATGCATCCATATTTACAGCTTCGCAAAAGAGAGAACAGAAGATGTAAATGGATGGATATGTCATCGTTATTGAAACTCGAAAAGAAAACAAACAAAAGCAACATGGAAAATTACAAACAAACACAAACCGGTGACTATCATCTTTTGGGGATTACTTGTTCGCTGCAGCGAGTTCTGCAGTGATAATGAAACTCGATTTCCCAGCTTGTCTCAAGTACTGAACATCTCCATTCATCAGCTTTACTAGTTTCCTGCTAACCATCAAGCTCAATCCTTCTTCCGACACATCTTCCTCTGTCCCAAACATTTGGTTTAGCAAAGTCTCCGATAGTCCAGCTCCGGTATGCGTTATCCTGATTTCATAAACCCAATATCCTCAATTCACTTTTTCTTAAAAACATCATATTGTGTATACTAGTTAAGAATATTTACCTGATCTCTAGATAAGCAAGATGCACAGATCGCCCGAGCTGATCTTTCCTCAGGGAAGCTGTAAGAGTTAGCTGACCTCCGGATGGTGTAAAGTTAACAGACATCAGCATGAAATCTGCCAAGACTTGTTGAAGTCTAATACTGTCCCCATACAAAGTATCAGACATTACTTCCTCTCCGGTCTCATTTGTTATCCGAACGCTCTTTCCGTTACTCTTCATCATTACTTGACTAGTGGAAGCAGTTAACACTTCACTTAAGCTGAATTCTTTCATTTCCAGATCCAAGCACCTACATGCAGTCATATCCCCACATAAGAAAACAGATAAGAGGTTAGAAAATGAAAATAAATACTTTCACTGTTTCATACCCTTCAATAATGCTTTCAAGTTCAGAATCATCAAGGATCTTGCTGAGTTGCTTTTGACATAATGCGCTAGTTTGCAAAATGCGTCTCTGCTCTGGTCCTAACTCAGTGCCCTCCATCATTTTCCTGGTAAACATGAGCCCGGATAGCGGATTCCTAATCTGTCTTTTTATGTAAGCTAGAGCCTTCAGTCTCTTAAGTGCGGTCCGCTCAGCTAGATGCTGAACGTGGAGGGCTTGCTGCAGCTCATGGCTGGCAAGTTGCAGGAAACAGAAGACACCGGTCACTACACCTTCCCTGTCCAGTTTCTTACTCACACACAACAGACACTCCACATACTTGCCACCTCTTGTAAAGAAAGCAAAGGACACTTTCTCGGCCTCCTGACTCGTCACCGCATTGTTCAGCACAATCCCAAGGTTTACAAAGGCTTCTTGATTCTTTAGACGACAACATGACTTCTGCGTTCCGAAGACCTCTCCTAACAGCATCTTGTCCATAACTTCCTCTCGCTTCAAACCGGTTAACTTGGACATTGCTGGATTCCACTCAGTGCACCACCCGAACTCATCAGTACCAAATATGGGCGGGATAAGCGGGTTTGGATTTTGAATAATCGCCTTGTAATCACCTTCAATCCGAGTAAACTTGTCCATCACTGTCTTCTGTCCAGTAAGATCATGAGCTACAAAACACACCCCAACCACGTTTTCATGGAGATCTCTGCTTGCGCAAGCATTTACAACTAAACTTATTGGCCCAGCATCAGCTCTTGACTGATGTGTCTTGATCTCAAATTGGACATTCTGCTCCTCGGTTCCTGCACAAATATGCAACCACGGTTTATAAACTTCAACATTTTGAAGAGAAAAAGGGAAAATGAAATACCAACTTTCTTCGACTAGGATACTCAATTGAAAGTTAAAAGTTTAATCTATTTGAAATATTCTTAGCAAAACTCAGCGCAATTTTAGGAAGAAAGTTACCTCCTAATGCATTATCCAACATCCTTTTAACTATTTCCACTGAAGAATCTTCAACAAGTGTGAGGAAATGCTTCCCGATTGCTTCATCAACCGGAAGACCGGTCAGCTCAGCAATTTTTGTGTTCCAACCATTAACCAATCCATCATAATCAACCGCCAATATTGGTACCGTAGCTGTCTCAATTAAACGAACCATCTCACTGGTCACAGCTTCTAGTTCTTGTATACCATCAATTTTTAGATCATTGAGCTTCGAGTGAATGATCCTTGTATTCACATCAGTAGTTTCACCATCCTTGAAAGCATTCCTCAGAATAAGCTGCAGGGAGTGTATAGCATCCATCTCATAGTCCTTCCAAGGTATACTCCTTGTCTTCACCACTTCAAGGAAAGCCTTGAACGATGATCTCGGGTGCATTCTCCTTGCATCATCCCTATCTTCTGGATCATGCTTTGCACCTCCCCATCTCACTTCACCTGCGGTATGAGAACGGAACCAGAAAATCATATCTTTCGATGATATCCTCACAGCCGCCATTCCACATACTGAATCCCCGAGAGATAGAGCACTAGGAAACCCGGCGTCATGCAAGCTATCAGTGCTCAAACCCGTAGAATCTGTGTGGTATTCACACAACCATGAAGCTATTTCCTGTAGATGGAAGTCACTTGGAGTTATTCCAAGTTTCCATACCTTATCTTTGTACAGGAGAGCTGCTCCATCACATTTCACAAGGTCCATTATGTTGGGGCTCTGTGACACAATACCTAGGGGAGCATCACGCATCAGCATATCGCACAAGAGTGTCTGTGTGCGCAAAATGTTCTTCTCCACGATCTGATTCTCCAGTTCCACCTCCTTATTGACGTGTATAGCAAACACTTGAGCTAGAAACTCACAAGCATACCTGAGAGGAAATGGAACAAACCTCGGACTAGTGTTATGACAAACCACCAAACCCCACAGTCTCTTTCTCTTTTGAGGCTGTGTAGTAGAATCAGGAGCATCCCCTTCTCCATCTTCCTCGTTAACTACAACCGCCATAACCAGAGATGCAATTGAATCCATGTTGGCCATGTACTGCAAATGGCAGCTGTGTGGTGCCCTGAGGGTGGAGCCACACAAGGTAAGGTCAAAGGAAAGCTTTTCATCTTGAAGTACCCTGACATGTTTTGCATTGCAATCAACGATCATCCGAACCTTGTTCTTCATAAACAGAAAACGAGCTGCTTGAGGGATGTCTGTGGCTGGATAATGCAACCCAAGATAAGGCTCCAGTCCGGGTTTCGTAACCTCAGAGACGACCTCACCGTGATCATCATCATGAAATTTATAAGCCATCACCCTGTCATACCCAGTGAGTTCAAAAACCTCCTGAACCATCGTATCGCAAAGCCTTTCCATGCTTCCACTAGGCAGAGATTGCAGCCTAGTGATGGCTTTCGCAGCGAGCTTGTATGACTGTAAAGCACCAGCAGCTGTCATGGGAACTTCATAAGGTTTCACCGGTTCAAAGTCGACGATGATGCTCCCTGTAACCCTGTGAACAATCGCATAAAATGGCTTTGCAGAAGTCTTGCAGTGCACAAGAATGGGATTCAACAGGGAAACATCTCCAAATCCAAGGGCCTTCTGCAATGCAGAAGCACTAGGAGGAGTGAAAAGATTCCTTATGTCCGTCCCAATGCCGAGAACAGGGTGTTCGCCAACACTAGGAACTGCATGACTGGTCATCGTCAACAGCTCCGCAGCATTCTCGCTGTATGCTATGACTTTGAAGGTCTTCTCATCCAAGGCAAGCAAACAACCAAAGGGCTGAATCAGCTTTCCCTTCTGTATGTGATGAAGATAAGTCGTGGTCAACTTGTCAGATCTCTGTGGCTGGTTCTCCACAACCGGGCCAGTTACACGCACTGAAGTTGAGTAATCAAAGGAACTGCCTGACTCCTCAAAATCAGCATGGAGCTTTGCATCTACAGTGGTCTGCGCAATGACCCTAG
This sequence comes from Arabis alpina, assembly GCA_900128785.1. Classification (NCBI taxonomy): domain Eukaryota; kingdom Viridiplantae; phylum Streptophyta; class Magnoliopsida; order Brassicales; family Brassicaceae; genus Arabis; species Arabis alpina. The sequence continues at coordinate 5,934,576 of LT669788.1, forward strand.
CACTGTTTCTTGATCGCCTCGAGCCCTCAGAGGACTGACTAGGCCTAGCCCCTGACATTTTTTTCCTGACACCAGAGACAAGACAACAAGAAGTAAGTGCAAAACTCTAATAAAGAGAGAGAAATACATTCATGTCATAATCATATGAACACAAGAACATTCATCGCCAGTCATACAAGCTATATGTATAAGCATAAACTTAAAACACCAAGAACCAATCCAGAATTTCAAACACTAAATCGCCGCTATAGCTTAAGTTCCTTTCCCACTAATTCCATCTAAAGTCTACCTAGCTAAACCCAGAAACAGGACACAACATATGCAGAAATCATCCTACTATATTCCACTATTCAATGATTCATCATTTACAAAGCAACTGAACCAACTTAAGTGTAAAAACATAGCCAAGGAGTCAGATTCCACGAACACTACCTTTCCAAATCATCTTACAATTCAAAATCAACAAGATCTCAACTATAAACATGTATCATAAATGGGTTCTTGATACTCAACAAGGAAAGCATCCACTATACAATAAGAACAAAAACGAGGATCTGAACCCAATCCGCCTTTCAACATCCAAATACAGTAACATAGATAAGGTAACTCTTAAAAGTCTTTATAGCTATAATACCTTTTGAAACCTTTTGAAAAAAAGGAGCAGTAAAGTCCCACCGCGAAAGCAATCGTCAAGAGTAAGACCCTTAAGAGTAAGAAATTAATTGGATCCTTCTTCTCATAAATGTTCACAACACAAACTACAAAAAAAAACAAAAATCAGTAACACAAACAACACATCAAACCCACATCAAAAGAGAATAGCTTTTAACTTATAACTAACTTCAAACGTTACACAGCAAGAAGAAGAAGAGTGAGTCAAGTAGCTCACTTAAGCAGAAAACAAATCAAAGCAAAAGTTCGATATTTATAATACTATAATCAAAGAAAGGAGGAAACTTTGGGAAAAGGAAAGTAACTAAACCTTTAAAAAGAGAAGAATAAAGAAGAAGAAGTTTCAAGAAACCATGGTCAGATCTTGTATTGAGAGTATTTGTAAATCTTGACCTCGATCACTGCCTCTAACTTGCTTTCGTCTCTCTTCTCTATTATTTGTGCTCCCTAACACAGACGACGACGATGAAATGGGACCACCCAAAATACGTATGCGCCCATATGTATCGGAGTATGGGCTGGCTAATTATCAATATTATAATCGCCGCAGAGAAAAAAAAGCTATTTTTGGAAAAAATACAAACTTCACACACAAATCAAGAACAAGGTCGGCTTCTCCGGTAACATTTTCACAACGGTGGCCATAAATATAAAAACTAAGCTAAACAAAACAGTAAATAGTAGTACTATAAGTTTATAAAAAGCTTGACACTTTTCTTGAATTCCAAAAAAAAAAAAAAAAAACTCTTTTTTTATACTCTGTTTTCACCGATGTAACTATCAGTGAGGAAGGAAAAGGATAAAACGTGAAGAGAGGAACAAATTGAGGGTGATTTTGATTTCAATCTGATCGAAAGAGAATCGTCCAAAAGATAAAGATGAAGAAAAAAGGAGAGATTTTTGTGAATAAAAATACAAACAAGGAGAGAGAAAGATTGGGGTAGTGTTTAATGAAGGCAATAACCAGAAGTGGAAAGTGGTGTTTGGAGGAAGACGACAAAGGATTGTCTTATGGGCTTCACGTTTTCTCGGCTTTTTCCGTTTTGTATTTTGCCACCTCTTGGTTTATCGTTTTAATTAATGTAGGGACTTTCCTTATTTGTTTTTTTGTTTTATCGTCTTGATTATGAAGAGAGGGAAATTTAAACAATATCAACAGTTTAGTGATTGTCTATGAGTTCTTGCAAAAAGAAAAAATGAAACAAAACTGATGTAAACAAAAATTATCAAGTATTCTCAATATCTTTCAAGATCGAATTAATATTAGCAGTCAAAACTTCATGATTGTACACATCTCCAACCATACAACATTTATTCTCGCCTTTATTTTTCAGCCTTAGAGGTTAATTTACACCCAAACCGAATTCTGAATAACTTTCTTACGATTATAATGGTATATGTTTGGAAAACTGAAACCGAGTCTAAACCTAACGAAAATCAAATATAAAAATCAAATTAAACCTTAATTCTTTCAAAATAAAGAAGTTTAACTAAAAACTGAATCCAAAACCGTACCAATATGATCTTACTACATTTCTAAAACTGAAAACACATAAAACCCATGGACCTAAACATGGACTGAACACACATTCAAGATTTGAGTCTAGTGTTTTGGTAAATTAAGACCTTTATACATGATCTATTATAATCAAATGCTAATAAAGGATATAAACAACCGAGTATAAAGAAACAAAAAACTTAAAAGCCGCTGAATTTCATTTTGATAACACCACCTTTGGAGATTAGCAGTTTTTTTTTTAAAAATATTTTCTCATCTTCCGACCGTCGGAGTCTTATAACCAAAGAATCTCAAAATCGCCGACACAAAAGATTTTCGTTTTTCTTTTCTTTAAATCTTTTCTTTTATTGAATGAATTTGCATTCATGACCGATAAAGCTTAAAAAAAAAACAGTTAAAAAAAAATGAAATCGGTCTATCCTAAACTTCCAATAGCTCAGCTAGTATTCAATTAGTTGATTTTCAAAGAATCGAATAATCTATAAAAATTTACTATTATTCCATTTATTAAATGTTATTGTTCAGTTTTAGTGGAGTTTCTTAGATACTTTTATTTAAAAAAACAAATAGAATGCTAAGAAATGCTAAGAGATGATTAATGATTCAACCCATTCATATCGAAACCATGTTGGCCTAATGGGCTGTTATTAAACTGGAGCACACATACCCAGCCTACCCAGAACAAATCCGGAAAGTATTGCTTTTTATTTTTGGTCGAACCGGAATGTATTGCTTATTTGCTTAATATGTATGTACCAAAAATGCAAAAACTGTTTTGCTTTTAGCTTACACCAAAAATCCATTTGAAAACCAAATACTTTGTAAAAAACCTCAACGTAAACAGTTAAATCTGTTTAACCCACTTTCACAGTAGTTAAATTTCTTTAACCCATGTTTACAGTAATTAAAATGACAATGGTTATATATGTCTAGTAAAGATCGATAACAATCTTTGTGACTTTTTGCAAAGACTAATCATCTCTTGTTTAATAAAGACAACAAAAATGTATTTTTTTCTGGTTTAATCAATCTCTGCGACTCTCCAAAGCATCTTCAAGATCAAGTTCTAACCCAACACGATTCCTTATAGAAGCAGCAGCATGACAAGACGAAGTCGTTTTACAAACCCTTTCCAATTCCTTAAACCTCTCAACATCAAACTTCCTAACTTTCAACAACTTCCTCTGTCTCGACAAAAACAATCTCTTCATAAAATCCTGATACGTTGGATCTCTAGAAGTCATCAAGAAATAAGCATAACCAACAATAATCCCAGTAGCAGTAGCAAAGAACGTAATTGGTTCCATAACATCCCATGAAAATTCCCAAAATGTTAATCTAAAAAACAAACCAATCTGTACCATTGAAGTAGCTAAACCACACCATAGTATCTTCCTCACTTGTCTATGTGCTTGTACATCAATCTCTTCTTTCATAACTATCAATTTCTTGAATTCTTCTATGATTGAATCTTCCTCTGGTGTTTGATCCAATGGCATCGCTCTTCTAATCAAATCCACCACCTGAGAAAACAAAACAGAGAAAGTACAATTACGGTTCTTGTCTGATTTGGGGATTTTTGATTTTGAGACATGTTTGTTATTCCTCGGACCTTGTTGGGATGGAGATAGACTTTATCTCTGAAGATTAAAATAGCACCAGCATCATCGAGTACACGAGCGAAGATTTGAGCTTCATTTAGAGATCTAGCGATACCCATGTTTTGAGAAGCTTCTAGAAGTGTATTGTAAGAGACGATTTCTTTCTCCGACATACCGAGAAGTTTCACCTTCATGTCGTCGATGTTCACAAGTCTTAGAAGCTTTTTTGCTTCCGACATAGTTATGTCCTTGTTCTTGTTCTCTTCCTCTTCTTTATCCGGTGAGGATTTCACGGTGAAGCTTCTTAATCCATGATCAAGCCATGTCCTTTGTGAAGAAGCTCGGATCGTGCTGGACATTACCGTACGTCTAATCAAACCCATTGACCACATTTCTCTATCTCGATTCCAAGATCTGATTTCTAGATTTTTGTGAAAGCGAAAGGAATAAGAAATGTAGCCTCACAGATTCAAGAATTAAAGCTATGAGAATAAAGTTTTTTTTTTTAAATGGTGTGATTCTAAAAGCAGTGACTTAGCGAGCTTAATTAAGAATCGTAATCTCTATTAGTATTATATAATCCATATGGTTACACGATTAAGAAAGATAGGAGAAGCACGAAGCCATTGGTGACTTTAGTAACGAAAATAAAAAGGAGTAAAAAGGCATTGTTGACTTACATGAACAATGGCTTTTTGCGAAATGTCAATCAAGAATTTAGATTTTTTATTTATCGAACTATCCTCTTGACAAAGGAATAAAATTGTAGAATTATCCAAATACACGTATGCGACCTATCCTTTTCGTCCGGAATTGAATTTGACGCGGAATGTATACGGATCAAGTTACATGATCAAGTTGACAACATGTAGTTGGTAAAAGAGTAAAGTGATGAATCATGTACTCTCTCCGTTCCAAAAAAGATAGATGTTTAAGGTTATACACATTTATTAAGAAAACGCATTGATTTCTACGATTTACAGTTTTCAATAAAGTTTAACCAATAGTATTTCAGTATTTGTTTTGGAATTTGTAAAAATGCATAGAAAACAGTAAAAACTCTACTCTATCTTTCTGGAACAAAATTTTTTTGTAAAGTTTTTATCTTTTAGGAACAGAGGGAGGGAGTAATATTTTTTTCACGTTTTCACGTAATTTCGTTTTTTTTACTATTTCTATATTCATCAAATTTTTGTATCTTGAAAAAAGTGTTGTTAAAAATAAAACGCTATTCATCAGTTTATCAAACTTTTACTTTATTACCACGAAGCAATTTCAGTAGCGTAAGAAAACTCTTGATTACTATTTTTAGTCAGACTATATATTGGGATATATATGTGTAATACCCAGTTTACAAGCCATATTCTAGCTTCCATTTCATTCTACTAATACTAGTTGTGAAAGCTGTTATGTCAAATTACAAAATCCGATCCTCAAAATTTTGTTACAGATTTTTTGATGAACTAGATCAATAAAGAATCACCGGATGTGCAACAAATTGTGCAAGGTATTACAATATGTTACACAACTATCATATAATCCCACCAAGGCAAATTTTCAATAATTGATTTGGAAATTCGAAACATTTTAACATCAAGGAGATTGCAAAAGCATTGGAAGGACCTATAAGACAACTTTGCCTTTGATAAACAACACCAAAATCTGTCCACAAATTATTGTAATCTTCTTTTTACATTTTTTTTGTTTGCTGCCAAGATTACTCTACAATAGGTATATTAATCTTCCTCATTTGTTCATTTTCTGATGACATTAACTTTTTTTGCAAAAAAAAAAAAGGAATCACTAGATGAACAAAAACATCACGATTTTTGTTTCTGTTGTATTACCATGGCAATGCAAATAACAATCTACATTGTGATTGCAAAGAAAAATAAAATAATGACATTTAGATGCGATCTAAATCATCTACGACTATGTACATACCTGAAAAGTATGTCAACAGTCTTTGTTTATATATAATATGATCATGTAAACGGAGAAGAAGAAGAAGAATAAACAAGAATTCAGTCCCTATCCACACAGCTTGAAAGTTTTTGCATCTTCTCTGCCTCTCCAAGACGCTATTTTGAATATAAAATGAAAATAGTTATAAGCTTTCCTTTAATTTTTTTGCCCTTTTTCTCTCCTTGAGAATAGATATGATCGTTATACGATCTTAAGGGCCAAAATTAGTTATTTAATAAATCTTTTTTTGTTGCGGTTTAAAACAAATTTCAGAGAAAGAAAAATACATGTCCGGGAATTTGTGTTTTGTGTGAGTTTACACGCTTACTATAATAAATGAAATAGATTTGGACAAGTAAACCATAGCTTTAACGTACAAACAAAGAGTTTAAGAAGTCGAAATGATTTAGATTTATTATTTAGGTTTACGAATTACAATAAAAAAAGAGGGTTTCATAGTTTTCTACACAATGAATTTTTGAGGTCCTCCTTGCTAAATATGATGATAATTATGTAAAAATACAAAACAAACATCATTGAAAAAGAGTCGTTCGGGGTTTTTTTTTAAAAAAAAAAAAAGAGAGAAAGCCTTTTTCTCCCAGGCCCGAAACTCGATAATGGTCTTTACCCAGCGAGTCTTTGGATGTCCCTCCTCTTTGTTTGTTGGATATTTCCCTCCCTGGTAAAGAATTCAAATCCTTATCCTGTCCCCCCAGCTCCAACCACTAAAAATTACCTAAAGTGTTCAAATTTCTAGCCGGAAGTGTACTTATCCGTTGGGGTGTAACCGGAGAGCTCTGTTTTTTCTTATTCCCCTTCTTCTGTTGATTGTATAACGATCTTTGTTGTGAACTTAGTGCTTCCACCAGCCCAAATCTAGACTAATCCCCTCAAGGGATTCTATGGAAAGTTTGTTACTCAGTTTCTACTTAGTTTGATCCACTCTAAGGATCATGTCCCCTTTGTTCTCCTTGATCCTGCTAAAGCTTTAATATTTATATTTTACCTGCTGATTATGAATCGAAGATTTTCAACTGTTGAGAAAGGAAAGGGAGTGGCTACTGCTACAGTTCCTCCAAGAGCTGCTAGGGTCCAGATCCCTGACTTCGACCCCTCAGAGTTGGTCCACAACCATGACCTTATCCTTGTGGGAAGGATTACTAATCCCAGGATCCAAAAGATGTGGGCTCTGTTACCCTTCATGGCTGACCACTGGAAGGTGTCTTCTCGTCCAGTTGGTACAGATTTGGGTCAAGGTAAATTTCAGTACCAGTTTGCCTCGGAAGAGGATCTTCTGGAAGTTCTTGCTAATCGGCCTTATCATTTTGCTCATTGGATGATAATCTTGCAGAGATGGGAACCTTCCCTGGCTGCCACCTTCCCATCTGAGATTCCCTTCTGGATCCAGATACAAGGAGTCCCAAGCCAGCTTTGGTCTAAGGTAATGCTTGTGAACCTGGCTGCAAACATTGGAACCTTTGAAAATCATGAGATAACAGTTACAGCAGCTAGGATGCGTGTAAAGATAAATGGTCTTGAACCACTAATTACCTCCTCCACACTAGAATTTAAGAATGGTGATGAAGTGGAAGCGGTTCTGGTGTATGAGAAACTTGAGAAACATTGCTCTTGGTGCTTCATGTTGAGCCATGAAGTGAAAGATTGCCCTAACGCCCCTGAACCTCAAGAGAATAGTTCCAAAGAGTCCCATCAACAGGTTCACCCCTCTGGGAATCAGACAAGATCCTTGAGCCATAGGATCAGTAATGATAACCAAGAGATGTTTTTTAGTAAGCATGGAAAAACTAATCGTATACCTGCTGAAAGGCAATATCACCCTGGTGGATTTTCTAATCAGCCTCATACCCTACCAAAGTCAAGCTCCACCACCTCAATTCATTCTAGAGGTTATGCTGGTAGATCTACCAGAAGAAAGGAATTAATCCCTCCCAGACCGGTTTGGATGGAAGCTAGGAGACGAGAGTTACCTAGAGCTCTTCTGTCATCTCAGGATGATTCTGGATCCCCAGGTGGAAGAAGAGATGTTGTTGTTACCTCCCCAAGACTAGAGGACCACCACCTCCCCCAGGAGGCCATTCATGAGGCTATGGGTGAAATAAGACAGGTTATGGAGAGATATGCTAACTGTCCTGATCCTTCGGAGAGTGCAGCTAGAAAAGAAAGAGCTAGGCTTGGTGAAGAGGAAGGTCAAGTGGCTGAATCTGCTGTGCAAATGGTAAGGGCAGCTCTTGAGCATAGCATGAGGGAGCTTACCCCACCGCCTCCCTCAAGAACACCAGTGCATCAGAGATTAGGCCCTGTAATTGTGGGTAACCATGAGGTTTTAATAAGCCAGAACCCAGAACCTGTTAAGAAGAGAGTAGGACGCCCCCCTGGTAAAGTTTATGGGAAAGCTCTATTGACAGCATGTTCCTCAAAGATGCGCAAAGTTTCTCAGGCATATCCTAGGAAGAAAGGTCCTGTCACAAATGACAAGGTGACAGTGCGTAAAAATTCAAAGAGAAAGCTTAACATTGGGTCCAGTAATATAATTGAAGGGGATGTACCTGAGCCTAGAGGCTTAAGTGATGGCCAACTCCCTTGTAAGTTAAAGATGAAGGTGCAGAAGGATTTTCGAATTCCTTCCTCTCCTCTTCCTTAAAGATGGTCTGCTGGAACTGTCAAGGGTTGGGGAATCCCGAGACAGTTCGTCGTCTCTTTGCAATACAAAAAAGATTAGATCCTGAAATCATTTTTCTCTCAGAGACTAAAAATCCCAATAGTGTGGTGTTACAAAAGGTAAAAGATCTTGGCTTTCCATACCACTCTTTAGTCCCTCCTCATGGTCATGGTGGAGGAGGACTGCTACTCCTGTGGAAGCAAGAAATATTGGTTCAAGTTCTATCCTCCTGTGATAACTTTATTGATACAAAAATATCCTATGAAGGGAAAGATTTCTACTCAACTTTTGTCTATGGAAACCCAGTTAAAGCTATTAGAAAAGAAGGCTGGGATCACCTTATTGAGCTAGCTGCTGATCACCTTATTGAGCTAGCTGCTGATCGTGATGCTCCTTGGTTTCTAAGTGGAGACTTCAATGACATCCTAGAAAACTCAGAAAAGGAAGGTGGAACTGATCGATCTGAAGCTTCCTTTGGGGACTTTAGAGAATTCTTCTCAGAAGGTGATCTGTTTGATCTCCCTCACTCTGGTTGTCCCCTATCTTGGAGAGGCTCCACTGGTTTCTCTATCAAGAGTAGATTGGACAGAGCTGTCTCTAATAGCTCCTGGGCTGAACTGTTTCCCCATGGAAGAAGTGAGTACTTGCAGTTTGAAGCTTCCGATCATAGACCAATCATTACTTTTCTTGATCCTAAAAGATTAAAGAAGAAAAGAGTGTTCAGATATGATAGGAGATTGAAAAACAATGAGGAAGTTAAGAATCTGGTTTCCCAAATCTGGGCAGATAATAGAAGCTCCCCTCTGAGATTGAAGCTGGAGTTGTGCCGTAATGCTATTGTATCCTGGAATAAATTGAAACAGAGAAACAGTCAGCTGGTTATTGAACAATTAAAGTGTGATTTGGATAATGCTATGACTGATATCTCTACAAATATTGAGCAAATCCATTGGTGCCAAGAACAGTTAAAGCTTGCCTATAAAGAAGAAGAGAATTTTTGGAAGCAAAGGAGTAGGCAACTCTGGCTCTCCCTTGGCGACCAAAACACTGGGTTCTTTCATGCCACAACAAAGGCAAGGTTAGAAAGAAATAAGCTAACCGTAATAGAGGATGAATCAGGCCAAGACATCTTTGATGAAGACAAGATTGTTAGAGTAATTTCAGGTTACTTTAAAAATCTGTTTACCTCTCAAGATACTCCTCATGGGAAGGTGCAGAAGGTGGTTGATGGATCCTTAAGACCTGTGGTCACAGAGGAAATGAATCAAGCTCTGATAATCATACCATCTCCTCTGGAAATTAAGGAAGCTCTTTTCGCTATCCATCCGGATAAAGCCCCAGGGCCCGATGGTTTTTCTGCTTGTTTTTTCCACTCTAATTGGGATATCGTGTCTGCGGATGTGATCTCAGAAGTTACAAGATTCTTTCAGTCTGGTCAGATGACTATGACTATGAATGAAACGTTTATTAGGCTAATCCCTAAGGTTATTAGCCCTAAGAAGGCTGCGGATTATAGACCGATAGCCTTGTGTAATGTCTATTACAAGGTTATCTCAAAGATACTAGCTAAGAGACTCCAACCTATTATGGAGAAGCTGATCTCAGAGAATCAATCTACGTTTGTCCCTAAAAGAGCTATTTCTGATAACGTTCTGATAACCCATGAAGTTCTCCACTATCTAAAGACTTCAGGAGCTGAAGAGAGGTGCTCAATGGCAGTCAAGACTGACATGAGCAAGGCTTATGATCGTCTTGAGTGGGATTTCATCCAACAAGTTCTTCTAAAGCTTGGATTCCACTCTAATTGGGTGAACTGGATTATGCAATGTGTTACATCTGTTACTCTAAGGTTCTTGGTCAACGAATCACCTAGAGGCTTTGTTAAGCCACATCGGGGAATTAGACAAGGAGACCCCATATCTCCCTATCTCTTTATCCTTTGTGGGGAGGTGCTATCTGGGTTATGCCACAGGGGCTCAGGAAAATGGCAAACTTAGTGGGGTTAAAGTTGCTAGAGGTTGCCCTAGGATCAACCATCTGCTATTTGCAGATGATACTATGTTTTTTTGTAGGACCTCTACAAAGAGTTGTCTAGAATTGAAGGCTATCCTAACTAATTATGCAGAGGTTTCAGGTCAAGTTATTAACCACCAGAAATCGTCGATTTCTTTCTCAAGGAAAACCCTTAGGAAGTTAAAAAGGAAAGCTATGAGGATTCTACAAATCTCCAATGAAGGTGGTGTAGGTAAATACTTGGGGTTACCTGAACAGTTTGGCAGGTGTAAGAAAGATCTCTTCGCCTCCATTGTCGAAAAATTTAAGCTCAAGGTCTCTAACTGGTCAACTAGATTCCTGTCTGGAGCTGGTAAGATGGTACTACTGAAGAGTATCTTGGCAGCTATGCCATCTTATGCCATGAGCTGCTTTAAGATCCCTCAATCCTTGTGTGACAAAATCCAATCTGCACTGACTCGTTTCTGGTGGGACTCGGATCCTGAAAAAAAAGAAAATCAGTTGGGTGGCCTGGAGTAAAATGACAAAACCAAAGTGGAGAGGAGGACTTGGTTTCAAGGATATAAACAACTTTAATGATGCTCTCTTGGCAAAGCTAAGCTGGAGACTTCTGAACTTGCCTCAAAGCTTACTGGCCAAGACCCTACTCGGTAAGTATTGTGCTACTGACAGCTTCCTAAAGTGTTCAATCCCATCAAATGCATCCCACGGATGGAGAAGCATAATAAATGGGAGGGATCTCCTTAAAAAACAACTAGGATGGGCTATTGGGAATGGAGAGGAGATTAGCTTCTGGAATGATGGTTGGCTCTCAACTTCTGAGTTTCTCCAACCTATGGGACCTTCCCCAGAGAATCTTCAAGATCTCCTAGTCTCTGACCTTATTAATCCTAGAACCTCAACCTGGGATATAGAAAAAATTGAGCAGATTGCTCCACAGTTAAAAAGTATTATCCTATCTCTGAAACCAAGCATCCTAGGAGCGATGGATAAGAGAATTTGGCTAAAAAATCCTGATGGAATCTACTCTACGAAGTCAGGTTACCTGGTGGCTGCAGAAGAAGAAGGGGAAACCTGTTTACCTCAATCGGAACTGACAAGGGAGGTAAGCTGGATTCCACATGTTTGGAGATTAAAAGCTGCCCCCAAGATTAAGTACTTTCTTTGGAAAGCTCTCCACAACGCACTTCCACTAGGGGAACAATTGCTGGTCAGGAAAGTGGTCACCAGCACCAAATGTTGCAGGTGTGAAGATTCTGAGTCTTCCCTGCACCTCCTATTCCTCTGTCCCTTTGCGAAGGAGGTCTAGAACTTAGCGAGTTCTTCGGAGTTTGATTCCTCCCTAATCAGTTCGGTGAACTCAGGTATTGCAGCTGCTCTCAACCTTTATTCCTTACCTCCTGTAGGCCTTGATAAAGGTTCCCTGGCACCGTGGATTCTATGGACTCTTTGGATCTCAAGGAATCAAAAGTTGTTTGGAGATCGAGATTTCACTGTGGTAGAGACAGTGCTCAAAGCAATTGTTGATGCGAGAGAATGGAATGCGGCACAATCATTTCCTCCACCTCCTATTTTACCTTTGATTCCGGTGTTGAATCAAAATCCTGAACCCTCTAGGGATGGATTAACCCATTGTTTCACTGACGCGGCATGGATTGCAGTCTCAGGGATGGCGGGATTTGGATGGACCTTCGAGTCTAATCTAGCCCCCATGACGAAACACTTTGGATCGACCTCCAACGTCTCCTCTGCTCTTGTAGCCGAAGCGTTGGCACTACGATCCGCTCTGCTTCATGTTAATGATCTTCATTTATCTGATGTCGTCTTCAACTCTGATTCGCAAGTGCTGGTAAAAACAATCAATTCGAATCTCTCCTTACCGGTAATTTACGGAATCCTGACTGATATTCGGACCATTGCGGACTCGTTCCGATCAGTGGCTTTCCGGTTTGAGCGTAGAGAATTCAATGTTGTAGCAGATCAGTTAGCCAATTTTGGCCTCCATGTAACGGGCTAGGCCCATAAGTTTAATCTAAGAGGTTTGACAAAAAAAAAAAATTATGTAAAAATACGACTTGGAAATTCATAAGATTTAAATGATAGATTTTTGAGTCAACTTTGCAATATGGTTATAACATATAAAGATTATTTTTTGACAATACCATTAATTAACGACATGATGAGTTGTAATCTGCCCAGAGATGTACAAAATAATTTTAAACAAAGGTGTGGTTGGCCCGGCCATATAATAGTTAAATTTAATACACTAAAACCTCCATAAATTAATACTCGGTAAATTAATAATCACCATAAATTAATAAAATCTTCCGGTCCTGACTCGGGTCAATGTAAAAATTAGCGAAATTCGATAAAATGATAATATAATAATTTTTTTGAAACTCCTATGTAAAATATGATCCCAATAATAATATAAATTAACAATCATATATAATTATGTATATGAATATATATATATATATATGATAATGTACTAAACACGGTTTTAATGATTTTTTTTCCTTAAAAATGAAAATCTCATTAGACCTAATCTTTATCGATAAATGAATATCTCTCTAAAATAATAAATTTTCATGTTCCCAACATTATTAATTTATAGAGGTTTTACTACTATTTGCTAATTTGCTTTTTAAAAACAAAAGGAACACACAAATCTATATATAAAAAAAATCTGAAAGAATGCCATATCTATGCCTTGATGACTGTAAAGTGCACATTATCTACAGATACGAATTCGAAAAGCAAAACGAACAAAACTAGATGAAATCAACATGTGTATGTCATGGACATGGTGATATTGTATTTTAGGGTTGGTGGCATAAATTCGTTACAGCATCAGATTCGATTATATCGTGTGCAAACACGTATACATGTGGTGTGGGTCGTTTGGACACTTTAATCCGTGGTGTGATTATTGTTGGGGTCGAATCTCACCCCGTGTGAGGTTACCAAGAAAATGGCTAGGTGTTCTTTACCGCGTGCAGGACACCAGGACTAGTGCTGTCAAATTCTGGGAGGACCTAGGCTCATGAAGGCAAGCATCGCTTTTACGAAGAACGAGCTCAGAGAACCCAGACTCCAAAAATGGCGCGCTAAGAGTCCTAGGACAACGTAGCAGCAAAATCAATAAGTTTGGGCCTAGACGGCTTGTCAGGCCTGGGCCCAGAACGAGGACGAGGACAGAAGCCCTAAAACAGCCGCCGACTATGGAAGGACCATATCCCGAAGAATTAGGTTTCTCGGCACTTATCTTTAAAACAGGCCTAGCCGACTTAAGACATGTATAAATATATCTTGTAAGCCTCATTCAAAGGGACGAAAAAATTCTTATACGCTTCGCGCAAAACAGCAATAACATAACTACTATTTCGATCTTTGCCTGCGTGATTTCGTTCAAAGAAACCTCTGCTTCCTCAGAACCTTTGACAAGTTTATTGTGTAGGATCTAGCACTCACAATTGGCGCCGACTAAGGGGACCAAGAGACTTTCTGACACAAACCGAAACCACGTTACGCATCAGTTCCAGAAAGATGGCCAGCGAAACAGAAAGAGAGAACGAGTCTTCGCCGCGCTGAGATAATCCCGAAGGAGAGGAGGCTGTCACAAACCCTACTACAAACCCGGAACCCTTAACTGAGGTAAAGAAGATGTTCGAAACACTCCTCGCCCGCAGAAGAACAACAAGGCCTCGGCGCTCGACTCGACAGTTCAAACCACACGCTCTCCGCTTCTCAACTCCGCGCACTAAGCCGAGGACCCGAGGAGATCTACCACCGCCGCCGACGCTACAGGTCGGAGATCAGACTCCCGAACGCGTTGACGCCCGCGGAAACAACAACCCTCCACCTTCAAGGGAAGGCGCTCGCACACGAAGCACTGGCGATACACCAACAAGAAGAGTTCGACCACGTAACCAAGAAGACGCGGACGCAGAATACGCCAGACACCTCGTCGCAGAAGAGGAGAACTCCCTCAGGGCCGAGCCATCCGACTTCCACCAAGAACGGAGAGCGCTACTCGAAGCGCACAAGGCCGAGATGACCCAGATGCGAGCACACATAGAACAAAAGCTCTCGGACATGAAATCACAAATGCACTACACCGCCGGAAAGGCACCAGACGTCGACCGTGTACTCCAGGAAGCACGCAACACGCCGTTCGCCGAGCACATCTCAAAAACAAAAATCTCCGACCCTGGAAGGGTCAAGCTCCCGTTCTATGAGGGAACCACCGATCCACAGAACCACCTCTTGGCCTTCGAAGTTTCCATGGGAAGAGCAAACTTCAGAGAACATGAGAAAGATGCCGGCTACTGCAAGATGTTCGTCAAAAGTTTGAAGGGTCCTGCGCTCCAGTGGTTCTATCGACAGAAGAAAAACTCCATTGACAACTTCTATCAACTCTCGGAGATGTTCGTGACACACTACAGTATATTCACGGAGCGTAGAGTCTACGACGGAGGGCTGTGGACCACGAAACAAGGCGAAAACGAAAGTTTGGGCGATTTCATGAAGAGATTCAGAACCATGCTTTCAAAGGTGGAAGGAGTGACAAGCGAGTCTGCGCTAGCTGCTTTAAAAGAAGCACTCCGATGCCCTTCCGCCTTCTGGCAGGATTTGATGGTACGGGAACCGACCACCATTCAAGATGCCCTTCATCGCTCCGCCGATTACGTAAGAGTCGAGGACGCGATTCTGGCTAGGACTCCGAAAGTTTCAAAGCCGAAACAGACCAATGAATCGATCACCCCCGCACCAAAAAAGAACAATCCTGGCTTCGTTCGGCACGAGGGTGGATTTACCGGATCTCACAACTATCAGATAGAATTGTCAGGATCTGGTCGTGGCCGAGGCCGCGGCCGCGGACGCGGTAGAGGAATCTGGAACAACACCTGGACCAGAGACCAGAGCAATTACGAGGAAAAGCTGTATTGTGATTTCCACAAAGCAGCTGGGCATACTACCATAAGATGCCGAGAACTGGGAAAGTTACTAGCCACCAGGTTGACCGCTGGAAATCTAAAAGGTGACTTCAACTTATCCGATTTTAAATTGGAAGACGTAAAGGCTCCGGCCACCGAACAAGCATCGGCGGTAGAAGAAGGCGAAAACTCCAAACGACCACGCCGAGACAACAATCCCGACCACCAAGGTTCCCAGCGTGTCCTTAATATGATAATGGGAGGATCGCAGTACTGCGCCGACAACGTTTCAGCGATCGAAGCGTACCAACGGCGCGCCGAAGTGAGCGTAAACCTTTCCGCACCAGTGAAACAATCAACCAACCAATTACTCCCAATCACCTTCGACGAACAGGACGCCGAAGGAATTGACCGTCCCCACAACGATCCTCTGGTGATCAACCTAACAATCTACGACTACAGCGTTGCACGCGTACTAATTGATACGGGAAGTTCAATCGACGTCATCTTCAAAAACACATTGGAAAGAATGGACATTGACTTAGCAGAAATCAAGAGACAACCCAAACCAATCACGGGCTTCTCGGGAGAAACGACCATGACAATAGGGACAATTCGCCTACCTGTCCAGGCCGGCAATGTCAAGAAAATGGTCGACTTCTCAGTGTCTGATCATCCTGCAATCTACAATATGATAATGGGTACGCCATGGCTCAATTTAATGCGAGCTATTCCGTCGACCTATCATCTATGCCTAAAGTTCCCGACACCTCTTGGCGTGAAGACCATATGGGGGAACCAGAAGGAATCTAGAATGTGTTTCATGGCCGAGCACAGGCTACGCAACCCGGAGACAGGGGATACTTCCTCTACCCCTAGCAAAAGAAAGAAAATGAAAACCAACCGCGAAGAAGCAAAGGGTCTGTCAAACGTCATATATCAAATGCAAACCAGAGATGACCGCGAGGAAGAAGAACGACCACTCTGCGAACCGGTAATCTCAGTTATTATCGACGATGATCATCCGGAACGTTGCGTGGAAATCGGATCGGAGCTAAACGAAGAAATCAGGGACAAGCTCGTATCCCTCCTCAAAAAGAACGTCAACACTTTTGCGTGGGCAGCCGAGGATATGCCTGGAATCGACATCAATATAGCTAGCCACGAACTCAATGTGGATCCGACCTTCAAACCAATCAAGCAGAAGAGAAGGAAACTCGGACCAGAAAGAGCAAAAGCCGTAAACGACGAAGTAGAACGTCTCTTACGCGTTGGTTCGATCACCGAGGTAAAATACCCTGAATGGCTCGCAAATCCCGTCGTAGTAAAAAAGAAGAACGGGAAGTGGCGTGTTTGCGTCGACTTCACCGACTTAAACAAAGCCTGTCCAAAAGATAGCTTCCCACTTCCGCACATCGATCGCCTAGTGGAGGCGACGGCCGGTAACAAGTTGTTATCATTCATGGATGCTTTTTCTGGCTACAACCAGATCATGATGCATCCCGACGACCGCGAAAAGACGACATTCATCACCGATCGCGGCATATACTGTTACAAAGTAATGCCGTTCGGGCTCAAAAACGCAGGGGCAACATACCAACGACTGGTAAACAAAATGTTCGGAAACCAGCTGGGGAAGACCATGGAGGTTTACATCGACGACATGTTGGTAAAATCCCTGAAGGAAGAGGACCACGTCTCTCATTTGGAGGCGTGTTTTCAACAACTGAATCTACACAACATGAAGCTGAATCCCACAAAGTGCAGGTTCGCAGTCACTTCAGGCGAATTCCTGGGATATCTAGTCACTCATCGGGGTATCGAGGCCAATCCGAAGCAAATCAGCGCACTAATCCAGATGGCCTCACCAAAAAACAAGCGAGAAGTCCAACGACTCACGGGACGGGTAGCAGCGCTGAATCTGTTCATTTCAAGATCTACCGACAAATGTCTCCCTTTCTATAACACGCTACGCGCCAACAAACAGTTCGAATGGACAGAAAAGTGAGAGGACGCCTTCAAGCAACTCAAAGAATACCTGGCAACCCCTCCAGTCCTATCCAAACCAGAAGACGGCGAACCCCTCTTCATGTATACCGCTGTATCTAGCACGGCCGTCAGCGCAGTACTTGTAAGGGAAGAACGAGGCGAGCAGAAGCCTATCTTCTATGTTAGCAAGACACTAACGGACGCGGAAACAAGGTACCCTCAGCTGGAGAAGCTCGCACTCTCTGTTGTTATGGCGGCACAAAAGTTGAGGCCCTACTTTCAGTCCCACTCAATCATCGTCCTCAGCACATTCCCGCTACGCTCCGTTCTCCATAGTCCAAGTCAGTCAGGCCGGCTAGCCAAATGGGCAGTTGAACTCAGTGAATATGACATCGAATATCGCGGACGGTCCTGCGCTAAATCCCAAGTGTTAGCCGATTTTCTCGTCGAACTCCCCGAAGGAGGTACCACCAAAGAGGGCACTCCCCAAGAAGTAGCGTCATCTGGAGAATGGCAACTCCACGTGGACGGTTCTTCATCTAAAAGCGGCTCCGGCGTTGGGGTGCGACTGACATCCCCGGCCGGAGAAATCCTTGAACAATCCTTTCGACTCGGCTTCAGGGCATCAAACAACGAAGCCGAATACGAAGCCATCCTGGCCGGATTACGTCTAGCCCACGCACTCAACATCACAGAAATCAGCGTGTTCTCCGATTCACAGTTAGTAGTCAACCAATTTAGCGGAGAGTACGCTACAAAAGACGAACGTATGGAAGCTTATCTAGTCTTAGCGAAAGCATTATCCGCACAATTCACGAAATTCACGCTCACGCGAATTCTGAGAGGAGAGAACGTTAACGCTGACGCCTTGGCGAATCTTGCATCCACCTCGGATCCGGCTCTAAAGAGAATCATACCAGTAGAGTTCATCGAGTTTCCCAGCATCCTGCCCGCGCTAAGCCTCGCTATCACCACCCGATCTCAAGCCGCGAGAGACACGAAAGAAAAAAGTGGCAAGGATATTGAGATGACCGACGCCACTACGGACGGGAGTAATCCACCAACCCAAACAGATCCGGATCCATCGCGACTTCCGATCGAAACATACAACCCAGACAGAGATTCGACAATCGTTGCCGAGCCCGAGTATGGCTGCGACGAGAATTGGATGGATCAAATCCGGGGATACATTGACGAAGGTGAGGTACCGAAAGATAAATGGGCAGCTCGCAAGTTACGCGCGCAGGCCGCCCGGTATATCTTACTCGACGGCAATGTCTTCAGATGGAGTTTATCCGGCCCTTTGCTCGCTGGCGTCGAAGGCAAGGTGGCAAGACGGATCATGGCAGAAGTCCACAACGGATGTTGCGGCAACCATTCGGGAGGACGCGCCTTAGCCATTAAGATTAAACGCCATGGCCACTATTGGCCTACGATGGTACGAGATTGCGAGAAGTTTGCAGCAAAGTGCGAGAAGTGCCAGCGCCACGCTCCGAAAATTCACCAACCGGCCGAGATGTTGTCATCTGTCACCTCTCCCTATCCATTCATGCGTTGGTCCATGGACATCGTTGGGCCACTCCATCCATCCAAATAGAAACGCTTTCTGCTAGTTCTAACCGACTACTTTTCCAAATGGGTTGAAGCCGAAGCATACGCTAATATAAAGGACAAACACGTAGAAAGTTTCGTGTGGAGAAACATCATCAGTCGCTTCGGAGTGCCATACGAAATCGTAACGGATAACGGTTCTCAATTTATTTCCAACCGCTTCGGAACATTCTGCGCCAAATGGAAGATCCGGCTCAGTAAGTCTACGCCAAGATATCCCCAAGGCAACGGCCAAGCTGAGGCCGCCAACAAAACTATCCTTGACGGCCTTAAGAAACGCCTCGACGCCAAAAAGGGTCGTTGGGTCGACGAGCTCGAAGGGGTCTTATGGTCTCATCGCACGACACCACGACGAGCCACTAACGAAACACCATTCGCCTTGGTTTACGGAACAGAGTGCGTCATTCCCCCCGAAGTCCAATTTCCAGGAGTTCGACGTTACCTCCTCCCCGGTCAAGAAGGTCTAAACCACTTGTTGTTGCGTGACGAGCTGGACCTCATCAACGAACGGCGCGACCAAGCATTAATCAGGATAGCAAACTACCAGAACGCAGCCGCTCGATATTATAACTCCAACGTCAGGGAAAGACGATTTCACGAAGGCGATCTGGTCCTGCGAGAAGTATTCCAGAACACCGCGGAACTCAACGCTGGCAAACTCGAGGCCAACTGGGAAGGACCATACAAGGTTACGAAGGTAGTCCGACCTGGCGTATACGAACTAGCGAACATGGCAGGCGCTCCCATTCCAAATTCATGGAACGCAAAACACTTGAAGACTTACTACCATTAGTACAATGTTAGACTAGAGACTTTGCTTCAAAAAAAAAAAAAAAAAAAAAAACCGGTCTCTACATGAACTACGAGTGACTTGATCCCTGCAAAGGGTACGTAGGCAGCCTATTTTCGGATGGGTTCAGTTGCCCCCCCCCCCCCAAAAAGGGGGGGGGGAGTGGGGTACGTATGATCACATATACTCCCGCTTCCTTGTAACACATTTTCGTGGAAATAAAAGTTCAATGCACTCGCATCTTTCAGATCTTTACTTTCTTTACTTGTCGCATTTCTTATTTGGCATTTCCTTCGAATCGGACAAAAGTCTTACTAAACAGACCATGCCGTCACCAACTGCCACTGCTGGCCACAGTGGCAAAGACCTCAAACGAACAAAAATCTGCAGATTCTTATTACACACAAACATCCAACTTCGGATACAGCGCGCTATAGAAATAATTAGTGTTCGTTCAGGAGCAGGTGCGTCCAAAGAGATGCGCACCTGTACACCCAAACGACTACGCAAAAAACCCAACAACAACGTTGGTCAAAAATCAAACAGATGTTTAAATCCGAACAACTGTTCTGCAAACCTACGACGCGATTAATCAAAACAAAAAAAAACTTGCGTTCTTTTACCAAAAAAAAAAAAATCCTGGTCCGAAAACATCATAATATACATCCACGAAACAAGGCAAAAGAAACAAAAAGGGCAGGAGTCCAAAAAATAAAAAAAAATTCAAAGTCCTAAAAATCCGAGTAAACAAAAAGAAAGAAAGAGAGGAACAGACAATCT
This sequence comes from Arabis alpina, assembly GCA_900128785.1. Lineage (NCBI taxonomy): Eukaryota > Viridiplantae > Streptophyta > Magnoliopsida > Brassicales > Brassicaceae > Arabis > Arabis alpina. The sequence goes on from LT669788.1 coordinate 5,955,136, forward strand.
CGAATCTAGGAGTGGGCCTCTTCGTCCTCGCCCACTTTCTCGGAATCAGCCTTCTCGATTCCGTCATCACCAGAAGCAATCTTCTCGGCCCCGGCACTCTCGGTCCCCTCAGCTAGGTTGTGCTCGACTGCAACTGCGGGCTCCTCGACTTCGTCTTCGCCAGCAAAGGACATGCGGCCATCCTCGCTAATCATGAGGTCCTTCAGCAATCCAGCGCTGTCAATTCTCATCTCCTGCAAAAGAAAAAGGGAAACTTTGGGATCGAACTCGCAAAAATTCTAAAAGAAATCTCTAAGATTAATTCATCCGCGCCAAACCTGCAAGAGTCCGCCTGCGCTCTCCGAATGCATATGCGATCCAGAGACATCCGCGATACCAGCATCCGCTGCGAGCTTCTCAAGCGGTACGTCACGGTTCCGTGTCGAAGGCTTGGCGAACAGAAGGAGGATCCCGAAAAACAAACGGTCAGACGTAAAAAATCCTTCAAAAGCACACACTGAAGCGAGAGTGAAAGAAAACAACCTCGGGAAGAACAACGTCCAAGCATTCTCCGAGGGACTCCATCAGCTTATCAAAGTACTCCTCGTCGCCCGCATGTGCCTCCACGTCTGCAGTAAGAGATGCGAGTTCGTCCTCGAGCTTGGGAACCTTCCTCTCCGGAATTAGCCCCATAAGCTGTTTCACAAAGTCAAGATTGGCTTCCCTCTGGATCTGGAAGACCATTCTGTCTTGCGGAACGCCTTTAAGTTCCTCAAGTTTAGCCCTCGCAGCAGCAAATTGTTCATAGAGATCGACGATCAGAACCTTGGCCGTCTTCAGTTCCGTCCTTTTCTTTCCAACCTTCGCCTTCAGCGCTGCGACCTGAGCGTTGCGGTCCGACAGACAGTTGAGCGAGTTGCTGGCACTCTTTTCGGCAGCCTCAAGCTTCCTCGACAACTCCTCGTTCTCCGCACGAAGTCTCTCGTTGTCACCAAGAGCCTTCTCAAGCTCTTTATTCCGCCTCTCCAGCTTATCAGCATACTTGTTACGCTCGGCCTTCGCAACCGACTCTTTTTTTGCACAGACGTCGGCGCGGAGCTTATGTCTCTCAGCTTCATCCTCGAGCTCATGACATACGCGGTTCACGAAGGCCAGAAACTGGATGTGAAAAGAAGAGAGTGAGAAGTAAAAAAAAAAAAAAAAAATCTCTATTGATTAGCTAAATAAAGTGTAAACAAAAGGGCTCACCCTAAGTCCGGCGCGAGACATCGTACTAGAAGAGGATGATCCCTGAATAGGACCACAAGGGTCGTCCGGAAAGGCTAAGGTGGCGAAGAGACGCGCAGCTGCAGAGTCATCGTCGAAAACTGACTGAGAAACTTTTGCAATAGAAGGAGGATCGGTCCTCGGCCTCTTCGGTTCTCTTCCGTCCGCACTCTGGGACTCGCTCCCTCGGTGGTCAGCACCTGCATCTTGAGACTTTCCTTTGGCTTTCCTCCTAACATCATCTCCAGAATGAGAAATGGCCAAGGGAGCAGAGGGACGCGCGACTTTGGGATCGCTGGCTGGCATAGCGAGGACGAGGCTCGACGATACACGCGCAGTTTTCTTCGGTAACAGGGCAGTGTCGCTCGGCGTGAGGTTTGGAACCTCAGATGCGCTCAGCACCAAATCGTGGGCGGCGCTGGGCGTAGAAGTTGCCCTCGGCGCCGAGGAATCTCTCGGCGGTACAGATGCCTTTGAAGTACCCGCACTGCCAGCTGCTAAGTCCCGGAAAGACCTCTTCCCCATTTCTGACTGATCAGCTTCGGGGGAGTCTGGAAAGAAGAAGCTTGAAACTGAAGAACCACCGAAGAAAGCTCTCGCCTTCTCAACACGCCGTAGAGAGAAGTGTTTGTCCCAGTTACACCCTTGAGACGCTAAGAGTGTATGGACGGCTTGCGTATTGTCGGGAGTCTTAAGAATCACGTTACTCACTGCAAAACCAACGAAAAGGGAAAAACACTTAGAAGATAATGTATAAGGAAAACAAGGAAAAGGAGCAATACGCAAGGCAGGGTCAGTCCTAGGCAATAAAATCAACTACCCTTCCTAGTCCATCGTGTTCGTATCAAGTCTACCCCTTCTCCCAAAGTCTCGCTACAGACCGGGACGTAGAAGAACAAGTCCGCCCATTGACGGTCTTTGCTAACAAAGCCATTGAAGATCCGGAAGTCCTTCCGAGGACTGATATAGTATAACAGCTTGTCTTTGGGAGGAGAGCGACGAAGATCGAGATAGTTTCGAAGATGATCGACGGTTAGGTTCTCGTCGCACTCGTAACTTCGAATGAGGTATCCTACCAAGTGACGAATTCCACGAGGAGTGATTTGCGAGATCGAGACGTAGAACTTCGCGAGGAACTCAAGGATTAAGAGTGGAATGGGAAACCAAAGGTACGCAGCGTCGAAAAAACTCTCGTATAGCGTGAAATAACCTTCCGGAGGCTGGTCAGCACGATCAGAGGGCGATGGAACCCTGAGTTCTATCTCATCGGAAATGGAACATTTTCGCCTCACAACACCAAGTGACTTCTCGTCCGAAATAGTCGAACCTGGTGGGTCCGGAATTCTAAACTTTTTTGGACGCGGTTTTCTCCGAGATCGACGGGGAGCTCGTTTCCTCGAACCGGAGTGGTGAGCGAGCCTCCTCCGCTCCACGGCATTGTCGAATTCCTCCATTTCGGCTTTAACATCCATAAGTATTGGCTCATCGGCAGTTAGCTCGTCCTCGCCAATTGTAATAGCATTTACTTGTTCGTCAGCGGTAGGCGGGCTACTTGGGTGCTTATCCGAAGCCTGGGATCCTTCTCTCTGTTTGGAACAAGGGCGCAACCAGGAACTCGAGGCTGCATCGGAACAAGCATTAACCGGGGCTCGACTTGGACCGTCGGGATGGATTGTCTTCGGCCTCAATACGGCTTCTAAGAACCTCTCGAATGATGACGATGACTTCGACATTCGGAGTCCTCGGCGTTTCAAACTAGTCGAGATCCCTTGGTTTCCTTAGGATGAGTCGAACGCAAGAAGATGGAATCGTCGGCTTTTTCGGGAAGACGCTTCGCCTTCGTCAGGACAAGCCTCGGCTCCGAGACGAGGACAAATTGAACACGAACGAGTTGTCTCCTCGACTTTTTCCAGGACGAGGACTCTTCGTCCTCGTCGAATCAAGCCTCGGCTCCGAGATAGGGACGAGTCGAACACGGACGATTGGGTTCCTCGTCGCTTTCAGGACGAGGGCTCTTCGTCTTTGTCGAATCCAGTCTCGGCTCTGAGACAAGGGCGAGTTGGGACGAACGCGCGTATCTCGAATCTTAGACTCGGCTTCAGAGGGAGGGTCGATAACAGCGAGTCCTCGGCTTGACCCCAGGCGCCGATGGGTACGATGGTCCCGTCTGAAAGGCGAGGACCGATAGCGCGAGCCGAAGTCTAAAGACAAGACTGAAGCTCGAGTCTCGGCCTCGGCTTGGGTTTAAGACCGACGCAAGTTGCAATACGAAAACGTGGATCAAGGACGGAACGATCAGGGACCAATGACGACGAGGCTCCGGCGCTCTCTCGGCGATACGAAGAGACGGCGGCGGCAAAAATGGAGGACTAAACCCTAGTTTTCTAAGTAAAAATAAAAACGAAGGAGAGAGAAGAGAGAGAGGAAGGGACAGTATACCTTTTATTTTCTGGAAGAATGAAGTTATGAAAGAAATGAGAAGGGGAAGGCCAATATATAGCCATTAATGCCGCGCCTTAGCATTAATAATCCTAGGCAATCGGAAATAACCTTTTTGACGATTAAAAGAGATCAAAGTTTTCAAGCCAAAGAACCAGCTTCGCAAATCTTCTCAAAGAAAGCGGGTCTGTTAGGTCTACACCAAGCCAAGCATCATTCGCAAACGTGAAAGCGTAGTAACTTGAGTGGTGCTGATTGGGGATAGCCATGTTCGGGACTTGGCCACATTTTCTTGAGAACCGCACTTTCACCTTTTTCTCCTTAAAACTCAGCATCATCCGAACTGATACTGCTGAGCTGGGGGGCTAACTGTTGGGGTCGAATCTCACCCCGTGTGAGGTTACCAAGAAAATGGCTAGGTGTTCTTTACCGCGTGCAGGACACCAGGACTAGTGCTGTCAAATTCTGGGAGGACCTAGGCTCATGAAGGCAAGCATCGCTTTTACGAAGAACGAGCTCAGAGAACCCAGGCTCCAAAAATGGCGCGCTAAGAGTCCTAGGACAACGTAGTAGCAAAATCAATAAGTTTGGGCCTAGACGGCTTGTCAGGCCTGGGCCCAGAACGAGGACGAGGACAAAAGCCCTAAAACAGCCGCCGACTATGGAAGGACCATATCCCGAAGAATTAGGTTTCTCGGCACTTATCTTTAAAACAGGCCTAGCCGACTTAAGACATGTATAAATATATCTTGTAAGCCTCATTCAAAGGGACGAAAAAATTCTTATACGCTTCGCGCAAAACAGCAATAACATAACTACTATTTCGATCTTTGCCTGCGTGATTTCGTTCAAAGAAACCTCTGCTTCCTCAGAACCTTTGACAAGTTTATTGTGTAGGATCTAGCACTCACAATTATAGAAACCTCATAACCAACAAACATTTTTATTTTCAAAAATCTTAAAGTTAATTGAAATTTACATAACATATATACGAAATTACGCTGGATTGAGAATTATAGTTTTTCAAACTAGAATTTCATAGAACCGGTATGCGAAATGTCATACTAATTTGTGATCGAGATCGTGGACAGTTAATCTGTTCACGACTCATCTGTGTATTTCCGGCCTTGTGTCTATAGCTTCTGCATCTTCATTTCATTTAACTACTAGAGGGACAAACACAATATCTATCACTTCGTCTAGTTCCATTAACATCGTTATGTCGAGTGAACGGATTGAAAATCATACTTCCATGGAGAACCTAGTAAAAACTAAATTTAAATTCTCAAGCCCATGGGTTAGTGTCATAAAGGCCCAATAGACATTGCTTCACAAGAACAAAAGACAAGAAGAAAAACGAAACACTTGAAAGATCTAGACAACGATCTGTGAACACAATAGGAAAGTTTGAAAACTCGATGAAGATGACTTCTAAGCTCTTCCTTTCGGTTTTCCTTGTATGTCTGGTTCCGGTGATGATTCCTGTGGGTGAGGCGGTGTGGTTAGACGTACCTCCGACGGGAACAAAGTGTGTATCGGAAGAAATCCAGAGCAATGTCGTCGTTTTAGGAGATTACCTCATCATCTCCGAGGATCATAACACCTTACCCACTATCTCCGTCAAGGTAATTTCTCTCTTCGTTCCGATCATTGATTTCTCTTCTTCGCTTGGTTCATTGAATTTGATGAATCTGCATTTTGTTACTCGATCCATATTTGGAAAATCATGTTCTTGATGTGCATGTTGTTATTAATGAATTATCGAATTTATTTGGAATTTGCATTGAATTTACTCTTTAATTGTTAGCGTCATAATTGTTATACGAATTTTGGAACTTTGAAAATTTGTATCATAATTTTGTGTTGCAAATGTATCAAAGAGCTTTAGAGTTAGAGTATGCCCTTGCTTATAGGCTTAATCCATCTATGAATACTGTTTTTTTTGTCGTAACATCAAGATCTTAAGTATGGAAACAGAAGTAGAAGATGTTAAACAATGTTTTGAAGTGTAACTCATTGAAGTTGAAATTGAACAAATACGGAAAAATGTGGAAATATACTGGTCATAGAACATGGATGGTGTTCCTCTGTTCTTTTGTTCTCCTTGGCTCTGAGTTTTTAGAACGGGTTATGTATGTTGTAGGTGACGTCCCCGTATGGTAACAGAATGCACCATATGGAAAATGTTACGCATGGCCAGTTCGCATTTACAACTCAAGAATCCGGGAACTACATGGCGTGCTTTTGGGCAGATGCAAAGAGTCACGGAAACAAGAATGTTAGCATCAACATTGACTGGAAAACCGGAATCGCTGCTAAAGATTGGGCCTCTATTGCTAAGAAAGAGAAGATCGAGGTGAGCTTTTCCAAAAGATTTTACAGTTCAGAGAATTGTTATGAGTTTGTTTCTTAATGATTACATTTGGTTTGATCCTTAACCGTAGGGTGTGGAGCTGGAGATTAGGAAACTCGAAGGCGCAGTCGAAGCCATCCATGAAAATCTTATCTACCTAAGGGGCAGGTAAAATCTTTAGCTGCATTCACTACTCTTCTCTTCTTTGCTGATTCTTGTTCTCAAGTTTTGCGGATCAAAATGACATTTGCAGAGAAGCAGAGATGAGAACAGTGAACGAGAAAACAAACTCGCGTGTAGCGTGGTACAGTATAATGTCGCTGGGTATCTGCATTGGAGTTTCTGGTTTACAAGTGGTCTACTTGAAGCATTACTTTGAGAAGAAGAAGCTTATTTAGAATTTGATATCCTTTTATGAGTTTCTTGTTAGAGAAATAAAATATTCAATTCATTTGCTTTCTTTCTTGTTTACACTCTTCTTTTTTACTGAGGTTGTAAAATTTTGTTCACAGATTTTTTTCTTGTAGCTTCTCTTTGTTTTAGATCTTATTATTTCTGATTCTTAAAAACCAAATCAGAACAATTTAATAAAAGTCCAAATTAAACTCAACAATCCGAATGTTTCAGATAACTTAGAAACCCATGGATATTGGGTTTAGTTTAACTTTATGTTAGTTTGGGGTTATAAAACATACTAGTAAGTTTTATAGTCTAAAGGGCTAACAATTACAATTATTTTAATTCATAAGGGAACTTGGTTAAATGGGTAATATGCAAATAACTAAGCCCAAACTTTATGATCCAATAGGCCCATTTAGAAAAGAACCCTAATCTCATAAGAGATATAAATAGTCATCATCTTCCTCATTTCGTTTTTCGGCGATCTAGGGTTTTAGTTTTCACCAAAGAGAAGGAAAAATGCCGGCAGGTCATGGAGTTCGGGCGAGAACGAGGGATCTGTTCGCGAGACCTTTCAGGAAGAAGGGTTACATTCCTCTCTCGACTTACCTGAGGACCTTCAAGGTCGGTGATTACGTTGATGTTAAGGTGAATGGTGCGATCCACAAGGGTATGCCTCACAAATTCTACCATGGTCGTACTGGTCGTGTCTGGAACGTTACCAAGCGTGCCGTTGGTGTTGAAGTCAACAAACAGGTCTGTACAAGTCTCGTCTCTCTTATAAAGCTTTCATATCTGTTGGATTAGGAATTGAGCTTATTGTGGTATTGGGTTTATTGATGAAATGTGCAATTGAGTATTGGTTCGTATAGTGTAAATCTCATTCTTTGATAGGGTAGGGTTCAGATTTCAGTAGTGTGGTTCTTGAACCATTTTCAGATTCGAAATATGGTTGCGTAGGTTTTGTTATGGTCTTCTTCAGTCTTAAAATGCATTTTGTTGCAGTGGTTTGGATCTAAATTGTTACTAAGTGACATTCATCTAATTTCCGTTGATTGAATACTATAGTTATTGATCATTGAGCTGCCTAGTATGTTTGGCTTCATGACTTTCTCAATGCTGTAGTTTGGCTTCAAATCAACCATACAACTCTTGTTTATCTCTTTCTGTATAGATCTTATGTCGTAATTTGGATTACCATATGACAATACCACAAACCCTTTATGTGTAAGTGTCTATCTTGGTTACCATGACTGACACATGTTTGTGGGGTGTTTCAGATTGGAAACAGGATCATAAGGAAGAGACTTCATGTGCGTGTGGAGCATGTGCAGCAATCAAGGTGTGCTGAGGAGTTCAAGCTGAGGAAGAAGAAGAACGATGAGCTCAAGGCTGCAGCCAAAGCCAAAGGTGAGACCATAAGCACCAAGAGACAGCCTAAAGGACCCAAACCAGGATTCATGGTCGAAGGTATGACCTTGGAAACTGTCACTCCCATCCCTTACGATGTCGTCAACGATCTCAAAGGAGGCTACTAGTCTCTACCATTTTCCCAGTCTTCTTGTGTTATGGAGCTTTTCTTCAAATTCGTATGTTTTGTAGCGACTTATAAAACCTTTTCTTGAATTAAGAATATGATTTACATAACAAGATTTTGCAATCCAGATTTTCTGAAGAAGTTCAATTTTTGTTATTGTTGTTTTGTGAAGTTTAGCGTTTCATTTTAATTAAAACCGAAGTTTAACTAAATTTAAATTCGTGTGATTAGATTTAAGTTAATACTATCTATTAGCTAGTCCAGCCCAATAGTAACATTAATGGGCCTAATTAGAAATCTTTTTAAAGTAGGGCCTACGAGCTTCCACGTGGCGGTATCTTAGTGTATCAGACAGTGTTTAGTCAACACTGAACTCAAAGAGTCTCTTTGTCTCTGTTTTAGTCGTGGTCGTCGTCTCCATTAATCTGTCATTTGTTTACTTGATACAGATAGAAACCAGCTCTGCTTCTTCAAATCCTATTTGGTTTCTTTCTGTTTGCTCTTTGAATTACCTAAAATAGACTCAAGCAAGAAAAAGAACCCTCATTTTAATCATTTTATTGGCTAATCGCAATTTTAGGAATCACTTAAACATTCCAAACTCTCTCTCTTTATCTCTATTTCTCTCTCTCTGCAATAATCTCCCTCCTTGATTATTCTTCTCTACTGTTACAAACTTTGATTTCAATTTTGTTTTTTTTTCCTCAAAATTTTTGAGACTTTAGAATACATATCCAAGGTTTAAATCCACATTTCGAAATTAGCCTTTGGTGATTTTGTTAGAACTAAGGAAATCTCTATTCTTTTTTTGTTTCTCAATTCTTTCTAGGTTTTTGTTTTTATTGAATTTTTAGTTTAGGGTCTTGCGTTATATCCCAATAAGTTACAGAAATTTGGTTTCTGCATTACAAGTACAAGTTTTGTCTAAAGATCAAAAGCACATTTTGATTCAAAAAGCTTAAATCTTTGTACCTTGTTGTGATTGTTGGTGATTGGAAGAATATTACATTTTTGAGTGTGTAACAAGAAGAAGAAAGCATACGGAAGCTAATTAAACCAAACAGTTTCCTGATACCAATCAGGAAACTGTTTAGGAACATGGGTTGCAATTGCTCCAAAGGAACACGAGCTAATGATAATACCCTTGAAGACAACAGCATCAATGTGAAGGAGTCAAGAAGCAGACATAGTTATAAAAGAACCTTCATGAGGAAGAAGAAAAGCTCTGCTTCTTCATCCAGCAACAAAGTTGTATCCGAGGAAAGACCAAGCTTTGTTAATGGTAGTAACAAAGAAGCCACTTTCAAGTTTTTAATACCTCTTGAAGCAATGAACAATATTTCTTCTTCAACTTCTAAATCATCTGATGAAACGGAGAAGAAGGTGAGTCTCGAGAGAAAATCTTCGAGATCGATTTTCCAGAGACGACCTACGAGTGAGATGAAAGAGTTAGGGACATTGCAACAACCTAAGATAACTAGAATAAGCAGTATTAGTAATGGTGAAAGAGGGGCTCAAGTTATGGCTGGTTGGCCTTCTTGGTTAGCTCAAGTTGCTGGTGAAGCTATCAATGGATGGATTCCGCGTAAGGCAGATTCTTTTGAAAAGCTCGAAAAGGTAAGGCATTTGTTTATCTATATATATAGAAGCCCTGAGATCATTTGATTGAGTATTGCTTGGTTACTGTTAGATTGGACAAGGGACGTATAGCAGTGTGTACAAAGCTCGGGACTTGGAGACGAACCAACTAGTTGCGCTCAAGAAAGTCCGGTTTGCGAATATGGATCCAGATAGTGTTCGGTTCATGGCGAGAGAAATAATCATCCTTCGTAGGCTTGACCATCCTAATGTGATGAAGCTTGAGGGTTTGATCACTTCAAGGGTATCAGGAAGTATGTATCTTATATTCGAATATATGGAACACGATCTCTCAGGCCTTGCTTCGACCCCTGGGGTTAAGTTCTCTGAGGCACAGGTACTGTTACAGAATATATTCAGTTGGGGATACTATTATGTGGTTGATTTTTTCATCTAAAATTTTGTGCATTTGCAGATTAAATGCTATATGAAACAGTTGTTACATGGTCTAGAACACTGTCATAGTAGAGGCGTATTGCATCGTGACATCAAGGGCTCTAATCTGCTTCTTGACCATAACAACAATCTCAAAATCGGAGATTTCGGTCTTGCCAACTTTTACGGAAGCCACCAGAAGAAGCCTCTCACTAGCCGTGTTGTAACTTTGTGGTATCGTCCACCTGAACTACTGCTTGGTTCTACAGACTATGAAGTTACCGTGGATCTGTGGAGCACAGGATGTATTCTAGCTGAACTCTTTACTGGGAAGCCTATCATGCCTGGAAGAACAGAAGTAGAACAGCTACACAAGATCTTTAAACTCTGTGGATCACCTTCTGAAGAGTATTGGAAAAGATCGAAATTGCCAGATGCGACCATCTTTAAACCTCAACATCCTTACCAGCGGAGTGTAGCCGAGACATTTAAGAGTCTTCCATCTTCAGCTTTGGCCTTAGTTGAGTCTCTTTTAGCTGTTGAACCAGATACTCGTGGAACAACAGCTTCTGCCCTTGAAAGCGAGGTAAAAGCTATGAAATGATCATTGATGTTGTAAAACTAGATATGTATGTGCTTCTTGTCTCACACTTCTTTTCTTTCAGTTCTTTACGACAAAGCCTTTTGCGAGCGACCCATCAAGTTTACCCAAGTACCAACCGAGAAAGGAATTTGATGTGAAGCTTAAAGAGGAGGAAGAAAAACGGTAAGATCCAGATTCTACTTGTATCATAGTGTTAACATAAAAAAAAAAGAGCTCTTCTATGCCTTAATGAACATTGACACATCCCAATTTCCTCTTATTCACTAGAAAGAAAGGCTCGAGCAGTAAACAGAATGACTCAAAACAAGTATCTAAAGCTGTGCCGGCTCCAGATGCCAATGCTGAATTACTATCATCAGTACAAGTATGTCTGATTCTCGCATAATACGTACATATATGTAAATGGTATGTTCATGTGATCTTAACTTTTGGTATGTGTTCTTGTTTTGAAAAGAAACGCCAAGGGCAGAATAACCAGATAAGCACGAGTGAAAATTTCAATCCTGTTGAACCACTGAAGAGTGGAACCGCAACAAATGGTTACACTCGTTATGGCATGTCCTCGGTTAATATAAATGGAGAGAGTGTTATGATGGGTTCAAGTCGGTCTCCTCCTAGAAAAGAACTGAGGACACAACGTTCTTTTGTCCAACGTGGATCAGCACAGTTGTCAAGATTCTCAAACTCGGTAGCTGCTAGAGATGGATCACATTTCGCCATAGCAAATCCACGGTGGCTTGAAGATAGTTATCACAATTACAACGGAAGGCGAAATGACGGTGATTGGTCTCAACGTTTGATGGTTAAACCAAAAGAATCCACAAAAGCCAAAGCATCTACACCGGTAAACAAAACATCTGAATTCTTAAGCTATGCTTCTTTGCAGTGAAACTCTTTGTTTGCTAATTACATTCGTGTTTGTTATCTTTATGGCGAAAAGGCAGAGAAAGGGCTATTGGTTTCAGCAGGTGGAAACTTAGATGAAATGTTGAAAGAACATGAAAGACAGATTCAGGTAGCTGTTCGCAAAGCTAAGAAGACGAATAGAGATGATAAAGGACAGACTCAAGCGTCTCTTGCTGCAAATGGCAGGTGAGAGAGATATCAGAGAATCCAAGAGAAGAAACTTTTGAGGTATAAGGAATGAAAGGAGAAAGAGAGTTTGAGTTTCTGCTATGTACAGATCTCTGGTGGGAATTCCTTTGTAAAGTCGAAATCTAAATTATGTAACTTATTTATTACTCAATTCTTTTTAATTATACTAACCTTTAGAAACATCATTGTTGTAGTTACCCTTAACAGAAACAAACTTTGATCATTTTCAAGGTTGGAACATGTTTTGGGATGTGCTTAAATAATACCCGTAACTTATTTAAGACTACGGTATGGTATCATACGTGTTCATTTCGATGCGACTTTCGTATTGGTATCTTATGGATAGCTAAAAATAAAATGTTAAGTTCGACCAACCACCAACAAACTGAAATAGAAGGCTTCTCTCTTGCTCTAGTTGCATAACCTGAAATTAGCTGCACTGTCTTCGTCAAGCACCCTTCCCTTCATGTCTAAGCATAACACACAACTTCCTCTTCCATCTCAAGCATATATTGTTCAGGAACAAGTACCTTCTTTACAACCCTCAAGTTCTAACATTCGAAATCGGACAATGAGTAGGTCTAAAACAAATCAAAGCCGGGAGCTCAAGCTTCTCCTTGTTTGTCTTCTCGCGGCTTTGGTTCTCATCTTCATCGTCAGATCGACTCTGACTTCTTCAAAGGAACATGAAGAGACTGGATCAGCACGTTGCTCTGGCGCTTGCAATAAGCTACCGCGTTCCCTGGCACAAGCCCTGATCCATTATTCGACTTCTGTTATCACACCGCAACAAACGTTCAGGGAAATAGCGGTTAGCAGTAGAGTGCTCGACAAGAAGTCACCCTGCAATTTCTTGGTGTTTGGTCTAGGCCATGACAGCCTCATGTGGAGCTCTCTCAACTATGGAGGCAGGACTGTTTTTCTTGAAGAAGATGAAGGGTGGATAAAACAGATCAAGAGACGGTTTCCGATGCTCGAATCATACCATGTAACATACGACAGTAAAGTTAATCAAGCAGACAATCTCATTGAAGTTGGTAAAGGACCTGAATGCACAGCTATTGGAGATCCAAGGTACTCAATGTGTCAACTAGCACTCAAGGGTTTGCCTGCAGAAATGTACGAGACTAGGTGGGATCTAATCATGGTCGATGCACCGACTGGCTACTACGACGAGGCTCCTGGGAGGATGACAGCGATTTACACAGCGGGAATGATGGCAAGGAACCGGAAACAGGGAGGAGAGACGGATGTGTTTGTGCATGATGTGAACAGGGAAGTAGAAGACAAGTTCTCTAAGGCTTTCTTGTGTGAAGGGTACATGAAGAGACAAGAAGGAAGACTAAGGCATTTTGTTATCCCTAGCTATAGAGATGGATCAGAATCAGAAAGATCCTTTTGTCCATAGTCAACACACATGTTTATCTTCCTTATTGTTCTCCTACTTGTTCACAGCCAATATTGAACAGCCTAGATATTAAAGCTATATCAAGAAACTAGACTTTCTAATTGCCCCAAACCAAGTAGTCAGTAATTTAGAAAGCTGATCAGGAGTATGAATCCACAAAACAAAACAAGGAAATAGTGTTATTGATAAAGAAAAACATAAAATCTTACTACAAAATAGCAGAAAATAAGAGCCAAAACTCAGCAAGGAAGTCAAAACAGTTTATATCAAATGTGACTTGTATAAAATACCAAAAACTCTCGGCAAACTTCCCAATCCTTCAACCTCTGACTTTTAGTTGAATCATGTTCCACACTTTTCTTTTAAACTACCTGTGGTGCAAGAGGAAATTTAACTCGCGGTAAGGAATTCTGTTTAGTTGACGAAAATAAACACGCTTGTAACGAAGAATTGTGTGTCATATTTAACTAGCTCTTACCTGTCAAAGAAAGATGGCGGTTGGATTCCCCGGAGAAGGAGGATTCTTACTCAGGACTGAAGCCTGTGAACCAGCTTTAGCTACATCATCAGGGTTACTTGCAGAACATATTTCAACCTCTTCAAGACCAAGTTGCCGCTTGATCAAGTCCACATTACTCTGAAGGACTTCCATCTCTCCAAAAGGCAACCTCAAATTTAAAGCCTGAGTGCCGATATCTATTGCCTTGTCCTTCTTGAATTTAAGGAAAGGCCTGCATTGCTTCTGAACCTGATTGAAGTTCTCTGCGTGTCCCTCATTCTGCAATATCTGTCTTAGTTCTTCAAGCATCTCTGCATCAGGGGGAAAACTACGGGTTTGTTGGTCAAATCTGCGTTGCATAATCTCTAGGCAATTAGCTCTCCATCCATCATATTGCTCATTGACATATATTAGGCCTTTTAACTTCCCATCTGGAACTGCTTTTACTTGAGCACCTTTCTTAGCACCCTTCTTGGAACCTGAGAGCTGATTTTGAAGAAGTTTTCTCATTAAGATGATAGAATCTTGCAAATATTTGTTAGCACTCTGGAGAACCAAATCTGGCTCATTTGATGTTGGCCAGCCAGCTGTTACCACGCTACCTTCCTTCTTCAAAAGTTTCCTCCAAACATATTCTGCAAACTGTGGACAGATTGGCTCAATGAGGCGTGTTTGCACATCCATAAAGTTCAAAATCAAGTCATGCTTCATGCCGCCACTTCCGCAAGAGAGCCTGTACTCATCTCGAGCAGCTTGTAAGTCGTAAAACCCAGTCTTAAGTGCCTCCCTAAACAGACAATCTTTGTAGGCTTTTTCAGTCAATCTGATAGCAATGTTCATGTCATTTTCAAACACTTTATCAGCATATGTAGATGGAGGGCCAGTTCTCAGAGAGGATTCAGCAGCCAAAACTTCTTCCATCCATGTGAGCTCTTTTGTCAACCGCAAAATAGCAGCATTTGCAGTTTCAAATACAAAATTTGCATCTTCAGCGCCATCACCAGCATCAGCCAAAGAAAACCTTGTAGCAGTTGCAGAGAATTCTTCAATAGCCTGGCGCAGTGTTCTGAAATTTCCAGTTGACTTTGACATTTTCTCAGAATTCAGCATAATGTGACCATTACATCTGATGCCACGTGGCCAGTTACGTTTTGGCATTAGTGCAGTGTGGTTGTAGATGAAAAATGTCAAATGATTCTGAATAAGATCCTTTCCTGAAACTCGAAGATCCAGCGGGTACCAGTAGTTAAATTCCTGCTTCATCTTACTTAAAACAGCTGATGGAATATCAGATGATTCTGGGTACAGACCATCACAGAAGAGATACTCCCAAACTTCATCATTCATCTGCTGGGGGCGAACCACAGACATGCTGCCTTTAAACATGTCTCCGTCGTGAAAGAGATGGGCAACTGTATAATAGGCCATATAAAGAGTGGAATCGGATAAGGATTCCACAAGGAACGTGTCATCCCAGGGAATACGAGTTCCAAGACCAAAAGACCGTGAGCAAGCCCACTGATTGAGCCAGCCCAAAGTGTGCTCAAACCAGCTCCTTGTTTCTTCAGAGTAGAGATTCATGTTTGATAAGCATTCCTCAGCCATTGTCCGCCATTCTGATTCGCCGTACGTTATGTACCACTGGTCTGTGAGAGCCACAACACATTCATCACCTGATCTTGACATCACCCGCTTCTCGGGTTCACTGTATGGAACTGCCTCGCCAGATTCTATGAGCTTTGTCTTGATAATAGGCTTGATTTCTTGAACTTTCCTACCAACAAACTCTCCAATAAGCATAGTTCCTTCCGTGAATCCTTTCAGGTATGTCAACCTCTTAGCCTCGGCAAGCTTGTCCTTATCATTTTGACTTACAATTTTCAGATCCAAGCAAACCTTTTCAGCAGCCTTATCCCCAAACTCCGGAATGTTGATAATCGGTACAATATCAGAGGGCACCCACTCATCTTTCACATTATACTTTGCTCGAAGAGCAGGCTTTGATTTCAAATCATGTAAAGCCATGTAATCATCAGGGGCATCACTAGGCACGCTGGTGACAATGCCAGTACCTTTGTTTGTCAGAATGGTTAACATGGGCAGAGCGTATATAATCTCGTTCACTGACAGCGGAGACTTCAAAGGGAGTCCAATCAGATCAGACCCAGTCAACTTAACCAAGCAGGAAGGCTTCTCAGGGATCTTTGAGTAGTTCTGATAGGCAAGGTTTAGCGCAGCTCTCTCAGTAATAATGAAGACATCAGTCTCATTGATTTCATAAGCTCCATATTCCCCATCAGGCAATACCCATGCATTTGTTTGTCCATACATGGTCTCAGGCCTCAAAGTAGCTGCAGCCAAAAACACTCTCTTTCCTTCCAAAGGACCCAGTTTCAGAGGAAATGGCTTCACTACTTCCATCTTAATAAGAGTGTACTCTTGAGGCTGAACACCTTCACCAGTAGCACGGTCGTGATCAGCACAAGGCTGGCCATCTAAAGGTGAGAATATCGTGAACCTAAGATCTTTAACAATCTTTCCCATAGATTTCAACTTCCTCATCTGCCATCTCACAAAGGCATCGAAAAAAGGATTAACATCAGTTGTCACAAATGACCGTCTCCAATCACAACCCAACCCATATGCCCTAAGATCTTCAACAGCCAAAGGAGGAAAGTAGTACAACCATTCATAAGGATCTGTGAACTTTGCAATCTCACTGTCAGTGAGACCAAAACTACGCATAATATCCCACTGGCGAACCTCTCCACCAGCTTTCGCAGCTACCTTCGACTTCTTTCCCCTAAACTTACCCGTTAAAGCAGATGCATCACTAACCTCCTCCTCAACTTCTTGAGCTTTTTTAGTGTCATCTTCAACAGGAAACACAGGAGGGTTTCCATAATCTTTCATCTCACGAACAAGCTTACCAGCAGAAGCCTTAATTGGCATACCAGTACAATGGAAACCAAAAGGAAGAAGCACATTAGCACCTCTTAGTCTATGATAAGCAGACGCAAAATCAGCCTTGGACAATGAGAAAGCATGGCCAATATGTAGATAACCATTCATATAAGGGAAAGGGAAAGTTGAGTAGAACTTCTCTCCTGGCTCTGCAGATTTCTCACGAGATTCAGCTTTGAATACTTCTTCATCTTCCCACAATTTTCGTACCGTAACCTCAATCTCAAGAAGACGATCTCTCCTCGCGAAGCTTTTCGAATCAGATGCCATATCGTGGCAACACCTACACAAACTGAATCGTTCAAAATCAAACAAACAACAACAACAACAAAACCCTAATTCTACAGAAACATTGAATCAAAAGACTACCGGAACATCATACAGCAGCAAAATGAGTCAAGAGAATTAGAGTAGAGACAAGAAAACACTTGATTCTGGAAAACGATAGGGGAGATTTGAGCCTAGGGTTACCTTGGAGAAGATGAAGTTCGAGGAAGAAGGAATCGAGTCCACAGAGAACGAGCCAGTGGGGAATAGTGAAGACGAAGAAGATTTCTAGGGTTTTTCTGCATATAAACCAATCTTTTAGTAACAAATTCAATCTTTTCCTATTCTTTGTTTTGAGTCGACTTAGTTTTTGGGCCAAACCCATTCAGAGGCCCAAGTATTCGGGTTGAATACACATTATGATGCGGTGCGGTTTGATAAATTTGGGTGCAGTTTAGGTTTAGATTCGAATCAATCTTACATTAATTATTTTTTATTTATATTAGAGACTGTTAGATGTATTATAGTACACTACGTAAAGGACCCATGTTTATGATAAAATATTTTATAATTCGTAAAAGTAAAATTTAGATACAAACAGTTGTAAAATTATCAGTTTGATTGGTTAAGATATTTAAACAACTCACGAAAATATTATTTATTATCATAAACCATAAACATCTTAAAGACTCTTCAAATTCTTAAAACTCTAGTATTTGATTAAAAATTAAAATAAGAAAGCCATCGTAACAAAAATAAAAACCAAAAAACCAGTGCAATATCAATATACGAGCTCTTCAAACTGTGCTCGTACCCGCTTCTGTTTTCTCTCTACACTTATCCCACATCCTTCCTAAAACACAGGCTAGAATCCCCGTGAGTCCTACACCTGCGACTATGATAGCTGCTCCAATATAATTCATCGTCTTTGGCTAATTTCTTCTCGATGATTGTATTAAAAAGAGAGAGACTTAGAAATTTGGTGAAGAGATATTGGTATATATATATATAGGCGGGAACTGTTGGAAAGAGTTGGAAATTTACCATTTTTATAAAAACGTGCTTGACAATAATAACTAGATGATTTTCCAAATTTATTTGGCATCTTTTGAATCAATAAATGGTAATATCCTTTTTTTCAAAATTTCATAAACTAGATAAAAAGAAAATTTCCTAAATTAATACTCCTCTCTAAATATATGTTACTACCTCTCTTTTGCTTTTCCTTTCTTCTTAAACCTTGGTTGAAAAAAGTAATTTTTATATAATAAGATTGATTTTGTTTATTTATTAACTATTAAAACCAAAACTAATTGGAAAAAAAGTAGGAGAATTTCTACTCTAATGTTTCTTTCATCTTTTATTTACTCCTCTCACTTTTCTATACAAGTCTATCAAAGACTAGTGTTCTTACGGAAACCCATTAAGCCAATAAGGCCCAGTTAATATTACAATCCAAAGAACCCAATTAGCCCTGGGCATAGTAGGTGTTCGGTTTTATTCGGTTCGGTTATTTCGGTTATGGGTTATTTCGGTTTATAAATTTAAGATCCATATAGGTATTTATATATTTTTCGGTTTGGTTCGGTTCGGTATCTTTCGGTTCGGTTCGGTCTGGATATTTGGAAAAAAACCAATATGGAACCGAAATAACCTAAACTTATTTCAATGTTATTCAATCAACGTATCAAATATATGAAAAACAACCAAATTAGAGTGCATCTATTTAAAAATAACAACTTCTAAATCCATAAGAGAAAAGAAGCTTAAAGAAGAAAATATTTAAATAGCCAAAGTCTAAAATCCGAAAATAAGAAACAGTCAAAGAGTAGAGAGTTAAGTTAAACTAGAAAATAAGAAACAAAGAGCAAATAGTTGTTTGACAAAAAAAAAAGAGCAAAGAATTAAGTTGAGTTTGAAAATAAGAGTTAAGTTGAGTTTGATAAGATAGATTAGAGAAGAGTATTGAATATACATAAACATTATTTTTTCCGGATAGTTGAGTGAGTGGAGTGAGTTGGGTTTGGTTAATAAGTAATTATTAACATTAATAACATTACTAATATATACATATATTAATGATTATTGGTTACCTAATAGGTATCGGTTAATAACCGAACAAAATCTATAACCATTGGACACGAAAACTAAAATCCATTAGTATATTTTCATATATCCAAATTTTAACCAAACCACATTTTTCGGTTCGGTATAGGTTCGGTTTTTCGGTTTCGGTTAAAATGCCCAGGGCTAAACCCAATATTGAACCGAAACAATTTGTCGTGAACTTTTCTCATAAGTTACAATTACCAATCGAAACTACAAACTCCACAATTGATATAAAATGATCTTTGGAGGTATTATCACCAACAATAGAAAACACAAATTCAACTATAGTGTAACACAACGCAAGCATTAGAAAAGAAAAGAAAAGTCTCATAGATACTTTGGATTTTTGAAAAGCGTTACACAAACAAAGCCTTTCAAGACGATGAGCAACAAGGCTTCTTAGTGTTAGATTCAGAAGAAGAAGCAGCAACATCAATTGTTTGGCCTTCTTTGATGTTGGCATTCGCAGTTGCCTGATCCGAAGATATCGATTTCTTGCTGATGATCCGATAAATCTCGGAGAGAATCGTCTGAAAAGACTTCTCTACATTTAATGCCTCGAGAGCCGATGTTTCGATGAAAGATAACCCTTCTTTCTCAGCATAGCTCTGAGCATCTTCTGTAGCAACTGCTCTGAGATGCTTTAGATCCGTCTTGTTTCCAATCAACATGATCACAATGTTGGAATCTGCGTGGTCTCTGAGTTCTTTTAACCACCGACCTACATTCTCAAACGTTGTTGGTTTAGTGACGTCGTAGACCAAGAGAGCTCCAAGTGCACCTCTGTAATACGCGCTGGTTATGGCTCTGTATCGTTCTTGTCCCGCCGTGTCCCATATTTGAGCTTTCACAGTCCTTCCTTCCACCTTCAAACAAAGAGCACGGTTTTGCCAAAAGGTTAACTCAGAGATAATGATCACCATAAGCATATCAAATACTTTGGAGTTTGTAATTAGCAAACTTGCAGCTAATTCCACAACAACTATATAGTAACTAAACTTACACTTTCATTGTCTATTTAAATGTAGATTATGTTCTGCATCAAAGTCAGTTTTTTTACAATGAAAAGGTTCTTAGATCTGAGGTTAAACTAGACAGACCAAATTGAAACTCAGGTTTAAAAATAAGCAACTTCCACTATCTACAACAACAACAAACGAATCATACAAGAGTAGTAGAAACTTGAAATCAATATAAGCAAAAAAAAAGAACACCTACAATTCAAGTTCCCAAACCAAATGAAATAAAACAAGTAGCACACAAGTAAACATCAAATTCCAAACCAAACCCAATTGTTCATACATACAATGGCTTCTCGAAAAACACATTACGGGAACTTAACACAAAGGGGATAGACTAGACACATACGGATCGAACAAAAAAACGAGCATATAACACACAAAATAGGACCAATGATTCGATTACACCGTAGATAGAGAGAGATGAGTACATTATAACACACAAAATAGGACCAATGATTCGATTACACCGTAGATAGAGAGAGATGAGTACATACTTGGAGTGTACGAGTAGCGAATTCGACACCGATGGTAGATTTGGATTCCAAGCAGAACTCATTACGAGTGAATCTAGAGAGGAGATTTGACTTGCCGACACCGGAGTCTCCGATCAAAACTACTTTGAACAAGTAATCGTATTCTTCGTCCGGTCTTCTCGCCATTGTTATACACTTTTTCGAGAGGAGAGCAAGATTTGGGATTTTGAAAATTCAACAAAAAAAAGTGAAAGAATAGAGAAGAAGTAATTAATAATTAATTGATTTTTCAGAGAAAAACGAAATGCTTTATGGTCTACGAATTATTTATTTTCTTTTCTTAAAACGTCTGATATATTAAAAACCCAATGTAATTGTAACACATTCACATTCACATTCACATTCACATTCACATTCAAAGAATCAAAAACAGAGACAAAAGAAACATCGACACCTAGTAGTGACAAGGGCCTAAAATGTTACATTTTTGCTTCACATATTATCCGTTTATGCGAAATAGCTCGAGCAATAGAATTAGCTCCCACTGATGCTGACTCAAAAGTACACGATTCAAAACACGATCGGAGCAAACCAATATGAGCCAACCAAACTCTATAGCGTTGCCATTCCATTGATTTATTCAGTGCATCAATCACTGGTTGACAAATCAAGGCCTGTCACAACATTTTGAAATCGTCCAAAACTAATTTCACCTTGATAATCCATAACAATCCACGCTCCTCTACTATGCTAAGATGGATTTCTCCAATTAGAATTCAAATTGCATTTTAGACTTCATGCAGGTGGTGGTTGCCGCGAGACTGATTCATTGTTGGCCTCATGCCATAAAGTAGACTCTCCAAACGCTTGTAATATTATACAACTCAAAGCCAGCTGTTTGGAACCATATAAGATAGAAATCTTTTCATATATTCCATAAGATCCAAGGAATAGACATTTGAATATTATTGTTAAGCCCTTGATCGTTCATGAGTTCCAAAACATACTCCATATTGTCTTCAAAAACCATTGAGAAACCAAAACTCGGGATCGGAATTTTAGCCAAAAGCCACAGTTGTTGAGACACTTCACATTCAAAAAGAACATAATTAATTCTTTCCGGATCATTGTTACACAACTTGCAAGTAGAATCCACAACAATCCTAAGTGAACTCAATCTATCTGACACCGCAAGCGCTCCAGAAACGGCTCTCCATACAAACAATCTGATTTTTGGCGATGTATTTAGTTTCTACACTTATTACTTCAGTGCCAGTTGACGTATCTCTAACGTACTCTTCGGAGCCGATGGTATAAGTGGATGATTTGAGATAAACCAATAACCACTTTTGACAGTAAGCTCCATTATTATTGTAAGGCCAAATGTAGTTATCCTCAATCCAACCAATCGACATATCTAGAATGCGAGATACATCAGTCCTTGGAAAGAGTTCATTCAACATCATCCACTTCCGTACAGATGAAATCAGACTTGCAACCCTCAATTCTAGGTCCATCAAACACTCTTTATTCACTAGACGTCTAGGTGATTTTCCATGATCAATTTATCCATCCATACGTTGATTTGCCATCTCCTATAGAGCGAAGCAAACCACGTTTCAACAACTATTTACCATGTAAAATGCTTCTCCAAACATAAGAAGGTTGATACCCTTGACCACAATTAAAAAACTCCTTGGTCGAGACCTACCTTTGTAAACTTGAGCTAGCAATGATTTCGGCTCATTAATTAGTATATGCGCTTGTTTCGCTAATAACGTTTGATTAAAATCTTCAAGATCTCAAAATCCCAATCCACCACTTACTTTAGATTTACACATAACTTTCCATGCAATCCAATGTATTTTTCTTTTCTCTTCACAAGCATTTCATCAAAAGTTTGTCATCGCACTCGTGATTTGTTAACACTAACTTTTCGAAACAAGCTATCGCATAAACTGGTAAAACCATAACAACCGACTTCATAAGCAAGTACATATATTAGCGACAAAAGAATCAAATGCAATAACACCCACAAGAAAGATGGCAACCATTTGTTTGGTTGTATCTCAACAACTCTCTACGATATTTGAGTTTCAAGCAACCCTTATCATGCCTAAGGTGATGCCCCACAAGAAGCCTCTCGCCTCTCCAAATCTTAAGAATCATCTGTCGTGCAACCTTAAATGAGACACCATTGTTCAGAATTTCTTCAATGAGTCTAGTTAACGCGTGCATGAAATATACGGGATGAGTTGTAATGTGGAATAAGGAAGTCGTATATAGAAAAGCTAGCATAAAAGTTCAAAAGAAGAACTTGTAATCTCCGACCTCGAGCTCTTTTTTTATGTATGCATAATCATTCTCGTCTTCATTGACCACACAAATCGATGCGGACATATCATCAGGGTAAAGGTAACCACTAACCCTTCCACAATCAATTGCCACTTGTGTTTACACCATCGATCTAGGATCTAAGTATATGACTTCAAATATATGAAATTACAAACGTTTGACTAAAACTTAGTATGATTGGACAAGAATTGTACATATATGTATCAGCATGAATATATAAAACATAACTTAATCACACTAGAAACGATCTGACCTATTTTTTTTTAACACTAAAACCCTTGGTCTCGGATTAGCATTCCCATAAATGTTATCCTTAACAACCAAGTAAAGCACACAGACAACACTACAGCGGATAACAATAACTCAATTCCATTAACTATCAAACTAGTTCAACAACAACCAAATTCAACAAGTTCCAGAACTAAGCCAACAACCTAGCTAGTTCTAAAGCAAGAAAATAAGAAACAACACGAAACACGAGACCCTAGATCATCTCCCTCTTCGTAGCCGTGATTCCACGATCACACTTTGCCTTTACCTGCATCATTTGGAAAAAAGAAATGCGTGAGTATTATCATAAATAACTAGTGAGACAGTTGTCCCATCTACGACTGCGCACTCAGGTACGATGGACCGCTCAGACAAACATACAACACACAACACAAGCAAACAACACACGGCTCAACACAGCCGAACAGACAGGCTGTCAATTGACACTACCACTAGGTGTCGATCGACACCCTCTGTACTGGCTGTCGTTCGACACACCTCATGTGTGTCATTCGACAGCCTTCATACTGGTCTTTCGTTCGACACACCTCGTGTGTGTCGTTGGACAAGCCCCTGGCAAAATCCTTGGGAATCAATCATGATCCTCTCGGATCGATTCCTCCTCTGCGTCAGTACGAAAACCTGCACAAAACAACAATCACAAAACAACAACCAACATACACAGTCTCAAATCAATCACCAAGCAACCTTAACGATCTATCGGTCCATAAGTCATGGTCACGCACTCACCTTGGATTTCGAAAGAGAAGGGATGAAATTGAGACTAGGCATGAGATCAGCCTTGATCAACACTATAATCCACGAAATCCCACTTCTCTTCTACACACAACGCACCACAATCGATTTCAAACACAAATCGAACCAAAACCTCTCAAGGAACTCTGAGAATGTTCAGAAAACACGGCTAAACATCATATAAACGCAACCCTAGAGTTCTCCAAACCGCTCCGGTCCAACCGAATGATTAAACATCGAACCAGAAAACCGACCAATTAAGGCCCTGTCGATTGACACTAGTGAGGTGTGTCGATCGACACACCCTCCAATTTTCTCAAAATTGATTCACGAATATCACAACACCTATGGTGCTGCACAATATAGCTAATGTTTATCTCTAAGTTTCGTAGTGAAAACGAATATACAAAAAATTCAACAACGCTAACTTTGCCGACAAAAATAATACATTTTGATTTATTAATGTGAAAAAAACAAAAAACTACAATACGTCTTAGTGATTGACCAAGTTACTAGTTACATAGGAGAAAACATATACCATTATTCACTTGACATTACGGCATTTTGTCAATGATATTTTAACAAATATGAATGAACATGTAAACTGTTTTAGGCGGCTTCATCTTCGATTATGTGTGTTAGAGTAACAATGTTTATCTATTTTTTAAAAAGAATTTTTTTTCCAAATCTTGTTTTAAAAAAGGTAAAGATCATATAATATAGAAGCATATTTATTGTAGAAATTAAAGCACACATTTTTATATTTTTCATGCTTATCAAATTAAACTATTCTTTGGTTATTGTAGTAGTAACTACATAATGTATATACTTTATACATTCTAAACTTCTTTTAATAAAAATATTTGGTTTTTGATAATGTTTATATCTTTTTTTTTGGACAACCAAGAATTTCATTAAACTTAAAATATTGGTTCGGTTACAACGACATAAACTGTCAAAATAGAATTAAAACAAATAGATTCAGATCTTTGAAAAAGAAATGAAGTGTCATGGATAAACCATGTAATTGGGAAACTTCTGAGCCTAATGATAAGACTCGAACCTGTTGCAAGGATTCAGATTCTACCGAGAAAATCCTTATACCTTCGTCTAAAGCATGTGACAAAGCCACTTGGGCTTTAGGTCAAGTTACCAAAGGATCAACAGTCCTGGATTTATTCTCGTTCCTTAGAGCATGTGCATTGGAGACATCCATCATGGGTGTCTAAAGTATTTTAAAATTAAATTTAATTAAATTTTATTGGAATCGGTGTTTAAAACCACAAAATGGATCTTATATTAGACACTTTAAATAGTTTTAGACACTCATTCTAATAAAATTTAATTAAATTTAATTCAAAAATAATTTAGACACCCATGATGGGTGTCTCCAATCCACGTGCTCTGACTGCCAAAAGATGGCCCTAGTCATAGCCAATAATAGCACGGTGATCGATGAAACAGTAACAATAACTATTGTCATTAACCATTCTACACTGGGCTCTAAATTCACTAACGAAACAGAATGAGCCAGATTCTCTAAATAACCTACATGGGCCAGATTCTCTAAACCAATGATATGGGCTAGATTCTCTAAACCAACTACATGGGCAAACTCTTTAGTAAAAAGCCCAGTCTAGCAAGAAGGATATTGTTTGTCTTTATGACATTATTTTCGAGTTTCATCTAATTCTTTATTTTGTTTATTGTTCGTTTCATTTTCTAACAGTGACATCATTAATTCAATCTAATTAATGTCCATATTCAATCAAACCCTTCAATCTAATAGACTATACTTTATTTGCCAAACGAGGCCTTGAGTTACCGTAAAAAAAAATAGACTATACGTTACCGTAAAAAAAAATAGACTATACATTATTTGCCAAACGAGGCCTTGAGTTATCAACTTGGCTTAAATGCGTACCGATTATTTTCAAATATGTCAAATAGGTATCAAAATTAACAAAATTAGAATCTAAACCAAACATAACAGAACCGACCTAAACCAACAGAAATACATATTTTAAAACCCTGATTCATATCTTCTTCTCCTACAGCACTCTGTTATATAGCTTTCTCTCCGCCTCATTAGTTTTTTTCTCTCGATTTGCTCTCACGGAATATTACAAAGAACGTCTGGTAAGATCCATCGATCCAACAATTATCTTCTTCGAACTAATTTTTTAATATCTACTAATATATGACAAGATGTTTTGGTTTTTAACGTATCAAACAAACTGACTAATTGTTTGACCTATTTGTTCATATATTGTCTTCGGCATTTCTATTTAGATGTGAACAACGCAATAGAAAACAAATTGATAGAGAACATAGCAATCTTTCACTTTAGAAGCTGGAGAATTGGGCTATAAGTCTTCTCAACAAAGACTGCAACACTAAACTTTTTAATCAAAAACAAAATGGCAAATAGTCAAATTATAAACGTTGGACAAATGTTGCACATATGTATCAGCATGAATATATAAAACGTAACTTTATCAGTTTATGGTGTTGCACGTTATAACCATTGTTTACATATTAAGTTTTATAGTGGAAATGAATATACCAAAAAAATCAACAAACTAATCTAGTAGACAAAAATAAGATACTTTGATTTATTAATGTAGAAAAAGAAAAAAAATACCATACGTCTTAGTGATTGACCAATTTATTAGTTACATAAAATAAAACATATGCGTTATGTTATTGCGTTTTATATGTTATTAACAAATTTGTTTGAACTGATAAACTGTTTTGAGAATTTATCTTTGATTCTAGCTAACACGGTAATAATGTTTATCCATCTTTTTAAATAATTTTTTTTCAAATCTGATGATAAAGAAGATAAAAATTACACAATCTCCTTTATATAAAAGGGGAAGAATTAGTTGCCTCTAAGCTATGCCACCTATGCCAAAAATCTGAATTTTCTCATCCAATGAATTTGACATGTCATTTCTCTCTCAATCAAATACATCTAAACAATTTTCGGTATGAAATTCTATTTAATACAAAACTCAGAATTTAATTTCAAATTTCATAAATGTTAAAAGGCCGCTTGCGGATATCATAAGTTTTGATTTGTATTGTATATCTCACAAAGCCCATTATCAAAAACCTTTTCCTTCTCACATTTATTATAATTAGGCCCAACCCAGAAATTTTCTTCTTCCTTCCTCTTCTCTCCGAATTCTCAGACCCCGTTACAGAGAATCGAAACAGATAACACGATCCACCTCCTCCAAATTCAACACGATCATTCAAATCGGTCTCACTTCCAACTTTCTTAACGCCTAAAGACAGATCGTCCATCACTTTTATGGCTCCACCATCGCCACCGCTATCTGATCCTATATATAACCACGCTTCTCCCCTACACACTACTCAAATCTTCTTTACGTACCTCTTCTCTTTAACCAGCTATGGCCAAGATCAACGATGCTCCACGTCCCAACTATGGTAGAAATCCCAACTTCATGGTTAGAGAACTAATGTTGTTCCTTCGTGGATCAATAGAAAACTGAGAGTGGGAAGACTAAGGAAGGTAAGCTTGCTTAAACCCTAATTATTGTATTTTTTTTTTTTGTCAAGCCCTAATTATTGTATTTCTATTCTCTAATAGCACCATTCTATTTTATAGTTTGATAATAATTAGGGATTCCAAACACTGATTCTAAGAAAGTTTGATTCGCTGGTGAAATTCAAGCTTCTCCATCTCCTAAGTTATTCCATTACTTCCAGCTTCATCTCTAGATTGACTCTTGAGTCAATTTATTTTATTCATACATGGTTTTGGCTTTTCGTTGTGAAAGCCTTTTAGGCAAAATTAGTAGTCATTATTGTCTGAGTAAAAAATATGGAATTCATGTTTCTTCTTCAGTCTCTTCATTTTAAGATATGCCTCTAACCCCTATATGAAATTCATGTTCTCAGGCATCCCATTCAGTTTGAGAAGCATTGAGGCGTAAGATATATGATGAACAACTTCTTCACTGTAATCAAATCAGAAGCAAAGTCGAACGCAAAAGCTATTTCGATAAGGGTTAAAGCTTCATTCTTGGATTTAAATGCACATGCTTTGGGAATTTGGTGTTATGATTCTACAATCAAAGGGGATTAACGGTTCTTCATGATCAATCTTTTCCATTCATGTTTTCGCATATTATAATCGGATATGAATTGGCTCATCTCATAACTATTTGAATGGTTGTTATTTTACATATGTTATTTGGCCTTTACTACAATACTCATACTTTGTATTTTGTTTTTTAAAATCTATAAGTGTACTCCATGCCATCAAATACGAAAACAAGAACTCCTTATTTAAAAGAGAATTGAATTTTTGATTATTTAAGTTTAAAAATTATTTCAAGTTTCTAAGTCTTTTCTCATGAATATTGTTCGAATCCTATGGGAAGAATTACAACATGTACTATTTTAAGTAGGTTTGTTGACGTTTGTTTCATGAAAGATAGGATGTTGCCAAGGGTGATGTGTGCATGTTAAGGTTTTTGAGAGTCCACGGAATTTGACAGAAATTGAGATTCGAATGCTTACCCAATGCTCCGAATTTTTCTGGTACGGTACCTAATTTATGTATTTAGTTTTCTCATAATTTAGTAATCATTTTTAGTGCTCAAACTTCAATATATTTGGAAATTTGTTCCTATATTATGCATGCGTTATGGAGTGATGCCTAGAGGCATTAATGTCTTATTTACTATCCATTGCTCATAGTATATGATAAACTACTCTTCATTAGATAACCAAGAGCTTAAATGCAAACTCTGTTTCATTGTGTTTCTTTATTTTGTTTGCAAGCGTTCAAGAGCGACCGCAAGTGTGATTCTTTAAAATTTAAAGATAGTTTCAAGTTTCTGAGCCTCTTCTCGGGATTATTGTTGGAATCCATGAGAACATTAACAACATGTATATTTATAAGTATAGGTTTGTGGAGGTTTCTTTACATGAAAGTTGGCTTCTACTAAGGCCAAGGGTGATGTGTGCATGTTAAGGTGTTTTGAGAGGGCTGCGAATTTGACAGACCATGAGATTGGAATGGTTCTCAGTCAATTATACTACATCAGATAAATCTAAGCTCATATCCTATGTAGTGGGGATTTGTTCTCATTTCAATTCAGTTAATACTTTCCCTTCTCTTTTCATGCCCATTTTATTGTTAGTTTAATATTCAGTTTCGTCGTACATTTTAAAGTCTCAAGTGGGTGTAGAAAAGTTGGACATATCTCAAGAGATCATTTCTAAGTAATATGAACAATGAAGAGTGACTCTTGAAGATGATAGAGTTTACATGCTTTATAGTCAACGTGAAGAGTCACCAAAAACCAGAGAAGAAAATGCATGCTTAGTTGATAATGGATGCACAAACCGCAAAATGTGAAGAACCAAAAAGCAAGCTTGATGTTAGACCAAAACTCAATTATGGGGAATTGTTAGTTTACGTTGAGTTTGGTCATATTTTAAAAAGGTATATTAGTTCATGTGTATTTAAAGTCAAAGTGTGCGTGTGTTATAATCGTTATTATTTAGATAAGTTTCGGTAGCTTATTTCTTTTCCAAACGTTACAAAGACCAAAGAATTACATGTTTCAGTTGAATATAAGGGTATTGTTATCTTAATAGAACAAGAGGTCTTCAAGTTTTTACATGTTTTCTTTCTCTCACGCCAAAACTGTTTTCCAAATTACTCTTGAAAATATGATAATACTTTTCTTGGACATAAAGATTTCCCATCACTATGCTTTGAATAAGAAGAAGTAATTTGAACATATATTGCATGTAGTATCCAATTTTCAAGAAGGAGAATATATTCGTAATTACGGTACATATTTTCGCCAACTATTTGGAAAATAGATAAATATTTGGAAAATCGATTGTATATACAGCTACAAATGTAAATATGAACATATGTATGTTTCTATTATATGCATGTGATATAGACCAAAAAGATGGAGGCATGAGAGTCTTATTCACTCGCCATAGCTCATATGTGTAAGCAACTTTGAAGATATTTAGATTACTATGAGCTTACATATCAATTTTTATTTCTTTATTTTGATTGCATGTGTTCAAAAGCGACCACAAAGGAGGAAGAGATGTGCCGTGGAGATGGTGGATTCATTAAAGACATCAAGTAAGAGTAAATATTGGTTGTTCTTGATGATCAAAGTTACAATATAAGTCTTAGTTGATTCAGTTTTTGTTCCGATCAAAATCTAGGAAGACATAAAGTACGAGTAAAACTAACGATCGTAAAGCTAAATGTTAATAATTGCTCACTAAGAATATCAAATTTGAAAACATAAAATCTAAATGTATTAAGCTATTAACCACAAAACCCGCACGTAGTGCGGGAGAAGCCCCTAATATAGAAATTAAAGATTATTGTAAAGAAGATAAAGATTGCATAAAGAAGAGAATCTGACATTGATTGTATATTTTTCATGCTTTTCAAATTGAACTATGCTTTGGTTATTGTAGTAGTAACTATCTAATGTATATGAGTTTTTTTAAATTGTTTTCTAACCGTGTAAACATAATCATCATTAATTCAATCATTCAATAGACTACAATTTATCTGCCAAACAAGGCATTGGGTTATCAATTGGGCTTAAAATGCGTACCAATATTTCCAAATCTGTCAAATAACATATAGGTATCAAAATTAACAAAACCAGAATTTAAACCAAACATAACCGAGCTAAACCAGAGAAAATACATATTTAAAACCCTAATTCCTATCTTCTTCTCATACAACATTCTTTTATATAGCTTTCTCTCCGCCTCATTAGCTTTTTCTCTTGATTTGCTCTCACGGAATACTACAAAAAACTTCTGGTAAGATCATCGATCCAACAATCATCTTCTCCGATCAGCTTTTTGTTCATCGCTGTAATCGTATCGATTTGTGAACTCACTGCTTGTTTTTTTTGTTCATCGCTATAATCGTATCGATTTGTGAACTCACTGCTTGCTTTTCGCTCATCGCTGTAATCGTATCGATTTGTGAACTCACGGTTTTTCATATGAACCAGATCCGATATCAGAACCCGAAGTTCGTAAAATCTCCGTCTGAGCAATGGCTTTGGTGAGTTCTCTTGTGCTAGTTTCCGTTTTTGAGTTTACCTGGTACGATCGAATCTTGTGTTGATACGATGCATACATGATCGGGAGGATTGTAGTACTCGTTCGATTTAGTAATACTCGGATATATTGTCTATGTATGTGACGGATCTAGATTCTTGAAGGATTGTTTAGGTACGAATTTGATTGAAATTTTTTTAGTTTAGACATCTAGCTGAGGCATCTTCTTGAAGATTCTAGAGAGTTCTATGTCCTGCAATTTCAATGAGTTTCACTGATCAGTTTTTTTCCTCTTCTTGGGATGTTATGATTGCAGGTCTTGCACACGTACAAGGGAAACAAGAGTGCTGACAAAGCACTCATTGTCGCAGAGTATGTTGGCGTGAAGATTGATGTGCCTTCTGACTTTGAGATGGGTGTTACTAACAAGACCCCAGAGTTCCTCAAGATGAACCCAATGGGAAAGGTTTGTGAATGTTTGTGATAGGTTAACTGTTGGAACGGTATTAGGTTTTTAATTGGGGTTGTTTAAGCTAAGCAAAATCATCTGTTGTGATCTTGCTAGGTTCCTACTCTTGAGACTCCAGAGGGTGCTGTGTTTGAGAGCAACGCTATTGCTCGTTATGGTAAAGAAATTCACATCTTTCTCCTTCATATGTCTCACCATGTCTGGTGTAATTGCTTGTTGTAATGGATGTTTTTATATCCCACTGCAGTAAGCCGCTTGAATGGCGAGAACTCTTTGAACGGATCCTCCCTGATTGAATACGTAAGTTCCTGTTTTTCCCGGGTTATTAATCTATCTGCACTTGTTTTTTTGTCTCGTAATCTTGTGGTTAGCATTCTTGATTTTTATTTGAATGCTGTTACTTTGTAGGCACATGTTGAGCAATGGAGCGATTTCTCCTCATTGGAGATTTATGGAAACATCTTGAAGTGGTTCGGCCCAAGAATGGGCTTTATGCCATACAATGCTGTGGTAAGTTTTTTTGTGACTTTCAGTGGTTGTTTCATTCAGGCGATCTAGGAACTTTCTTCACTATATCAATGGTACACCAGTTTTTAACTCATACCTGATTGTTTTATGAATGAAGGGTGAGGAAGCAGCTGTCTCTGCGTTGAAGAGATCTCTCGATGCTTTGAACACTCATCTCACTTCCAACACTTACCTTGTTGGACACTCTATCACCCTTGCTGATATTATCACTGTCTGCAACTTGAACTTGGGATTTGCTACTGTCATGACCAAGAGCTTTACCTCTGCATTCCCTCATGTTGAGAGATACTTCTGGACCGTGATCAACCAACCAAACTTCAAGAAAGTGGTGGGTGATGTCAAACAGACCGAAGCTGTTCCTCCTATTCCTTCCAAGAAAGCTGCCCAGCCTGCTAAGCCCAAGGAAGAGCCTAAGAAAAAGGAAGCACCTGCACCTGCACCAGAGGAACCCAAGTTTGCTGAAGAGGAAGAGGCACCAAAGCCCAAAGCCAAGAACCCTCTTGACTTGCTACCACCAAGCCCAATGGTATTGGATGACTGGAAGAGGCTTTACTCAAACACCAAGTCTAACTTCCGTGAGGTTGCTATTAAAGGTGTGTGATTGTCTTAACTTTAGCTAGTATTACAGCTTTGCTTTAGGAGTTGCTTTAGCTATTGGATTCTATTGCTGCATTTCTTGATATTGAATATTGTTGCTAATTGCAGGGTTCTGGGACATGTATGACCCTGAGGGGTACTCACTATGGTTCTGTGACTACAAGTACAACGACGAGAACATGGTGTCATTTGTCACACTGAACAAGGTGGGTGGGTTCCTTCAGCGCATGGACTTGGCACGTAAGTATGCCTTCGGAAAGATGCTGATCTGCGGGTCAGAGGGTCCCTTCAAGGTTAAGGGTTTGTGGCTGTTCCGTGGACCAGAGGTTCCTAAGTTCATAATGGATGAGGTGTATGACATGGAGCTTTACGAGTGGACTAAGGTTGATCTGTCAGATGAAGCCCAGAAGGAGCGTGTTAGCCAGATGATCGAAGATGCAGAGCCATTTGAAGGTGATGCTCTCTTGGACGCCAAGTGCTTCAAATGAGAAGAGAATTTGTTTTGGATTTGATACTTCCATTGCCCAGGTTTTGTAGCCGGGAATGTTATCTGTCACTCTCTCTTATTTTATCCATAGGGGTTTTGCTCTGTGTCTTATGTTTTGTGATACCTATGAGTCGCTTAGACTTTTTTTTTCTAATCGGAGTGTTAAGGACAAAGGTTATGGTCTGAGTAATACTTTTTTCTTCTCTGCTTATATGTTAATTCTCTTTTTGTTGTGACAAGCTGTTACTTTACTTACTAGTTTGTCAAAGTTCTGATTATGGTTTTAACCTGTACCTGACCCTCCAGCCAGTTTAAATTTATGTTTGTTTTACTGTTGTGTCTCGAGTTACTTAGTTTCCACACGTTTAGAACATGTTTTTAGAAGGAAGATGTTTGAGAATAAGTCTATGTTGGTGTCTATAGACTAGGTCTTGGTCACTCTTGGCCATTTTGGCTTCTTCGTCGGCCGTCAACGTCTTTAATTTGGGTTTGTTAGTAGTTCAACATTCATTATTGTAGAATATTGTAATTACATGTCCTTGATTTGTTTTGGGTTGGAAAACTAATTTACTAGACTATATTTCACCATTTAAAAAAGAAGATATAACTGTGTATTCTAAAAGCTTTAAGAGAAGCTTGAGAAAAGCATTGGAGAAGATGAACTTTTCTTAGATATTTTAGCAACTTAACAATTTGGAATGTATTCAAATATAAAAATAACAACTTAACAATTTGGAATTTTTCTCTAAATTCAAATTCGAATATTTGGTTTATTTCTGACAACTATTGTATTGTTTTTGTCATTGTCTAATCCAAAAAACAACCAGATAAAAATGTAAAAATTGTAATTACAAAAAAAAACAAAAAGTTTCAACGGCTTTCTTATCTCTTAATGATTTTTGTCCAAACTTGAAGTAAGCACTGGTCAATTATCTGTCTTCTAGATATTCTGGACATTATCATCAATAACAACATAGAGAAGAGAATAATGAATGTAGTGGATGACAGTTACATTTTAAATGATTAGATTACATTCTGCTAGATATATAATACATTAATTAATAATACATCAAGATCAAAAGATTGAAAAAGAGATAAAGAGTAAATATACAATTAATCTAGAATTTAAAGTGAAAACACTAAAAATGGCATAGTGACTTTGAACAAACATTGTGGAATAGAGGAGATGACCGGTACATATTATATTCAGAAGAAAATGATATATCGAATACCATCGGGAATGAGGGTGACACTTATAAATATGGATTACCCACAAAATTGCCAATACAATTGTGGTTTTCAGCTAGCAAATTCAGTATATTGATACTTTTAAATACGATTGTTGAATATTGATAATGACCAAGGTTTTCCTGATAGTTTTTCTTGTACAATAGAAGCTATGTTTGAGTTAATTTTGACTTCACAAAAAATTATGTATATGCAAGCTTAAATAGGTGAATTTATAGGATATATAAAAAGCGCGGGGTTTGTATCCTAATTTTGTAAACATAAAATGACAACATATTAAAGTTAAGGGACTACTTTGTACAAAAAAAATTCAACTCTAAAATAAAGAGATGTAACACTATTCATCCTACACAAATATGCAGTTTGACCAGGTCTAACCAAGATGCATCTTCTCCTCTTTAACATGTTAACAATTATGGTAGCGATATTTGTTGCCAACTCCCAGTCAAAAGAGAATATGAGCAAAGTTCAATACTTTTATATCACTTTCTTTGCATCATGGTACGTGTGGTTCGGAGTGGTGGATGTATGCACCCATGTGATTACTCCGGGGATGAGGACATACGCTGAAGTAACTTTGGGTAGTGGCTTCTTGTTTATAGGTAGCTTAAATGTTTTTACCTTGTCCCAAACGACAAAGGGTCATAGTCTGCTGATGTTTTATATTATAATGGGGATTATCGTGGCTTATATAGTCGAGACTATTCTGGAAAAGGTCTACAACAGACGTGTTGTTGCTCGAGCTGGTCTTCTACCTCCCGTATAAAGCGCTTTCAACCGATCTAATCCGATCCATCGTTATTTTTCTAACGAAAATTCAGGTAAGGAGTTTAAAGAGTATATTTAAAGCTTGTATTCTAGTGTTATATAAATCTTAAAACGGTTCGAAAAATGTGGAAATTTGTAATAAAATGTGATTAGACAAGATTTAGTTGTGGAAGTAAGTATTTGTTAATACATTTTCAGTCCTTCATAAACAACATTTATAAATAAAAACAAATATACAATAAATAAAAACAAAAAAACAATAGTTTTTTGTTTAAAAATAATCATTAGTATACTTTTCATAAATGATCAATTAACTCATTTCAAAGTAAAAAATGGATATCTTTGTTCTTGTTTTTCAAGTAAAACAATTCGTTTGTTACTATTCTTTCTTATAACTTATTTATTTTATATATTATAGATTAATCAAACTAACAATTAGGAAAATTGTTTTACAATATTTTTTTAAAACATAAAATGAAAACATATTAAAGTTGAAGGACTATGTTGTTTAAAAAAAGTTCAATTCTAAAATAGAGGAATGAATAGTATTACTCTATATTTTGAGTAATACTATTCATTACTCTATTTTAGAGTGAGATATAGAGTGAGATTGTAGATGATTTTACTTTATAATAGAGCTTAAAGGGATAAATAGAGTGGGATTGGAGATGTTCTTAGATTCGATTGGAGACTAGGATTAACCGTGTTGATAGGGTATTCTACCGACCTTCAATTTGAACTCGTTGTTACAAAAATGCACCTCCTCTTGTTTAATATGCTAACTATCATGGTTGCCATCTTTGTTGCCAACTCGAACTCACAAGAGAAAATAGACGATGTTCAATACACTGTCATTATGTCGTTTGCAATTTACTATGTGTGGACCGAAGCTGCTCTTGCTCCAGTTGTTCTTCCACCTCTAGTTATCGAGTGGTCTTGTGTGTGCTATCGTGTGTTTTGCTTTTAAGCAATTTTGAGTTTTATTGGGTTTTAATTGAGTGTGTGTTTTGCTTTAAGCAATTTGTATTCCACTCTAAGAATAATTGTAGTTTTTGTATTTGTTTATGAATTTTACTCTTATTTTGTCATTAAGCTATTATTATGGATTCAGTTACGTACTTTACATGCTAATGTTGATTAACTTTTTGATTATTTATTGTGTCGTTATTGAAAAATTTGGAAATTTGTAATAAAATGTGATTAAACAAGATTTAGTTGTGGAACTAAGTATTTGTTAATACACTTTTCAGTTCACCCATATGGCCATTTTTTATTCATCTACGTTGCTCTATGTTACAAATACATGTGACTATGAAAACTGCAAAAGTATTACTCACTCTGTTGCATATTAGTTGTCATTTCAGCTTTTATTTTTTGTTTCATATTACTTGTCGTTCTGTATTTCCAATGCAAATTTATTACTATTTTTCCATCTTTTACCCTTAATTTTCATATTAATAATTACTTCTATCAAACAAAATAATGTATTAATTAGGGGTAAAACAGAAAATTTAATTGTTTTCTTAATTTGTGTGAAAACATCTAGAATGACAAGTAATTTGCAACGGAGGGAGTACAAATTTGGTCATAAATGCTTAAGAACACCAATTTTTCTTGAGATGTGTTCAAAGTATTCAGTTTTGCAATTGTTTGGATACTTTAAGTTGGTAATACATAATCGTATTTCACAACTATATTAGGACCCGCATAATACGCGAGTATTAAATATTAAAATTGATAATTTATATAGTTATACCCGTATAATTATATTTTAAATTAAAAGTCCGTTAATATAATCATAAATTATGTTTCATTTTTGTGATGTAACATTTATTTGTAAATAAACATCAATTATTTTTAAAGAAGTAAATGTTTTTAATGAATTTATTTTTACATATTTGATCATTTTTAAATAAAGATCCAGTTACGAAAATTTAAACATGAATCTTTACATTACAACATCAATTTCAGAAAATAAAATTACATACACTAACAAAATATTTTGAAAATAGGTAACATAAATAAAATTAGTACATTTACTAATGGAATGTGTGTGTTATTATATAGTTTTTGGATTTGCCTTTTCTAAAGTAATAACATTTTTGGAAGCTTAAACCTATGTTTGCTTTTTCTTTTAAAATATCTAATGGTTTAACATTTATTTTATTTTTATATATAAATTTTTGGAAGGTTATACGTATGTTTACTTTTTCTTTTAAAGTAAATTATGGTTTAACATTTACTTTATTTTAATATATAAAGTTTCATTTTTTTATGTAACATTTATTTTGTTTAACATAATAGTATTTATATTTTGCCTTTATTTTTAACTGCTTACATAAGATTTAGTTTGGCTTTTAGAAATATGTTAAATGAAACAATAAGAAAAATGTTAATCTGTCTGTATTGTTGATTTAACATAATGATATTTTTATTTTTTAATTGTTTTATTTTAAATAGAGTATTTTAACACGAGTCATCATCTCAATTGATAATAAACACATGTCGCGATCTCGTGAGTTACAATTTTGATAAACTCTCTTTTATATAATAAGATAATAATTGTATTGAGTTTTGGTAAATGTAAATAAAGAAGTAGGAAATGTAACAATTACATATTTATTTGGTTAGGTCTGAAACTAAATAAATTGTTCTTTACTACTACAAGACATATAATAATACCAAAAGAAAATTTGGGCTCGAATTGTTCTTTTACTAGGTGTGGACCGAAGCTTCTCTTGCTCCCGTTGTTCTTTCACCTCTAGTTGCACAGGTATTAAGCCTTCAACCGATCTAAGCGCTAGTTATCAGGTCGTCTTGTGTGTGTTTTACTTTTAAGCAATTTTGAGTGTTATTAGGTTTTAAGAGGTTTTAATTTTGAGTGTGTGATTTGCTTTAAGCAATTTGTATTCCACTCTACGAATAATTGTAGTCCTTGTATTTGTTTATGAATTTTACTCTTATTTTGTCATTAAGCTATTATTATAGATTCAGTTACGTACTTGACATGCTAATGTTGATTAACTTTTTGATTATTTATTGTGTCGTTATTGAAAAATTTGGAAATTGTAATAAAATGTGATTAAACAAGATTTAGTTGTGGAACTAAGTATTTGTTAATACACTTTTTCAGTTCACCCATATGGCCATTTTTTATTCATCTACGTTGCTCTATGTTACAAATACATGTGACTAGGAAAACTGCAAAAGTATTACAAATTTGGTCATAAATGCTTAAGAACACCAATTTTTCTTGAGATGTGTTCAAAGTATTCAGTTTTGCAATTGTTTGAATACTTTAAGTTGGTAATACATAATTGTATTTCACAGCTAGATTAAGACCCGCATAATATATGGGTATTAAATATTAAAATTGATAATTTGTATAGTCATACCCGTATAATTATATTCTAAATTAAAACCCCGTTAATATAATCATAAATTAAGTTTTGTTAATTGTAGGTAAAAAATCAATAATGAGTTTAAATCTTCAAAAAATTATAAAAATAATTAATCCAAATGAATGATAAGGTTTTAAATCATATTTGAAATCTTATATACTTTGAAATTGAATCTAT
The DNA here is from genome assembly GCA_900128785.1 of Arabis alpina. Classification (NCBI taxonomy): domain Eukaryota; kingdom Viridiplantae; phylum Streptophyta; class Magnoliopsida; order Brassicales; family Brassicaceae; genus Arabis; species Arabis alpina. Next base: position 5,993,723 of record LT669788.1, read on the forward strand.
TTTATAAATAAACATCAATTATTTTTTCTAAAGTAATTGTTTTAAATGAATTTCTTTACATATTTGATAATTTTTAATAATGATCCAATTACGAAAATTTAAACATGAATATTTACATTACAACATGAATTTCAGAAAATACAATTACATATACTGACAAAATATTGTGAAAATAGGTAACATAAATAAAATTAGTACATTAGCTAATGGGAGATGTATGTTATTATATAGTTTTTGAATTTGCATTTTCTGAAGTAATAACATTTTTAGAAGGTTGAACTTATGTTTACTTTTCCTTTTAAAATAATTTATGGTTTAACATTTATTTTATTTTATATATAAAGTTTCATTTTTGTGATGTAGTATTTATTTTGTAAATAAACATCAATTATTTTTAAAGAAGTAATAGTTTTTAATGAATTGTTTTTTACATATTTGATCCTTTTTAAATAAAGATCAAGTTACGAAAATTTAAACTTAATCTTTACATTACAAAATCAATTCAGAAAATACAATTACATACACTAACAAAATATTTTGAAAATAGGTAACATAAATAAAATTAGTACATTTACTAATAGGATGTGTGTGTTATTATATAGTTTTTGGATTTGCCTTTTCTAAAGTAATAACATTTTTGGAAGCTTAAACGTATGTTTACTTTTTATTTTAAAATAAATTATGGTTCAACATTTATTTTATTTTTATATATAAAGTTTCATTTTTTTTATGTAACATTTATTTTGTTTAACATAATAGTAGTTATATTTTGCCTTTATTTTTAACTACTTACATAAGATTTAGTTTGGCTTTTAAAAATATGTCAAATGAAACAATAAAAAGAATGTTAATCTGTTTGTATTGTATTGATTTAACATAATGACATCTTTATTTTTTAATTGCTTTATTTTAAATAGAGTATTTTAACATGTGTCATCATCTCAATCGATAATAAACACCTGTCGCGATCTCGTGAGTTACAATTTTGATAAACTCTCTTTTATATAATAAGATAATAATTGTATTGAGTTTTGGTAAAATGTAAATAAAGAAGCAGGAAATGTAACAATTACATATTTATTTGGTTAGGTCTGAAACTAAATAAATTGTTCTTTACTACTACAAGACATATAATAATACCAAAAGAAAATCTGGGCTCGAATTATTCTTTTACTAGGTGTGGACCGAAGCTGCTCTTGCTCCCGTTGTTCTTCCACCTCTAGTTCCACAGGTATAAAGCCTTCAACTGATCTAAGCGCTAGTTATCAGGTCGTACTGTGTGTGTTTTGCTTTTAAGCAATTTTGAGTGTTATTAGGTTTAAAGAGGTTTTAATTTTGAGTGTGTGATTTGCTTTAAGAAATTTGTATTCCTCCCTAAGTATAACTAGATGATTGACCCACACCATGTGCGATATGAACTTATTAAAAAACATAAGTATTAATTTTATTCTAGAATAACTTGATTTTATTATATCTAAACCTTAAATATGCATGATTGTTAATCTTTTAAATTATACGTATGTAGAAAATTAATATGCATAAGATACGATTTTCAATTTTGAAAGTTACCTTGAAAATAAGGAGTTTTTGTTTTTTAACTTTTGAATTTGTATTGCAATGAAAAAAAATTATATATAGTGAAAATTTTTAAGGAATACACCATTCCAATATAAAAAAAAAAAATGAAACCAAACAAAATGATTCCTTCCTTTTTTTCTTATGTGATTTACTGCATACATGAAAAATTTGTGAATTCTCTTAATGAGAATAACTAACTACGTTTCATTATTATTCATTGATATTTTATTTTTAGTTCATGTTTATTTATATTTCCTTTTACGCTTCATCTTTACTTTTTGCCTTATCATTTTCCAGGGTCATAAGACTTCTTTTTCTTTGTCTTTTCCTTTATATGCGTGCTCTTCTTTGAATATAAAAGTATTAAATATATTATAAATTATGAGTTATGTAAAGTAAAATATCATATAACATGGAGAAAAGAAAGAAAATGATTTACATTGCTTATGTCAATGGAATATTGAATAAAAGAAAATTAATAAAAGAGGTTTACATTTTATATTTGTGTATATAAAGATTCCAAGTCGAAGACATATAATAAAATGTGAAAAAACAAGATTTAGTTGTGGAAGCAAGTATTTGTTAATACACTTTTCAATTCACACATGAACATTTTTTATTCATCTACGTTGCTCTATGTTACAAATACATGTGACTAGCAAAAGTATTACAAATTTGGTCATAAATGCTTACGAACACTCAATTTTTCTTGAGATGTGTTCAAAGTATTCAGTTTTGCAATTGTTTGAATACTTTAAGTTGGTAATACATAATCGTATTTCACAATAATAATTGTATTGAGTTTTGGTAAAACGTAAATAAAGAAGCAGGAAATGTAACAAGTACATATTTATTTGGTTAGGTCTGAAACTAAATAAATTGTTTCTTTACTACTACAAGGCAATATAATAATACCAAAACAAAATCTGGGCTCGAATTGTTCTTTTCCTTTTTTTCCTTATTTTCTCAACTTGTTCTACCAGAAGAAGAATTTGCTTCTTTGCTACAGAGAAAGATCCATCTCTCCTTGCGTAAAATCAAAGTCAGGACTCAGATCAATAGAGAAGGATACAGGAATTGAGAGAGAGAGAGATGAGAGAGACCTTAGCAAGTGATCTTTCATGGCGGCGTCTGATTTTCTTCGCTTCGATTTGTCTACAGTTCGTCTTAGGTTCGTCTTCTTTCAGATCTATACCTTAGATTACCAATTTTATTTGGTCAGTTTTGTAGAATCATCAGATTCAATGTCTAGGTTTTGAATTCGCGAGATTTAGCTGAACTTAGCTCTTTCTAGATTTCGTGCGTCTAATAACAATTTCTATGCATAAATTTACGTTTTGGTCTTTTGCGATCGAGAATTGAAGATTAGGTAGACTGTATATATCTCTGTTGAGCAGATCTTGAGCAACTAACACTGATACGAAACTAGTAATGTTGTTCTTAACTTGTTACGGTTCATGCATGTGATTTTGATTTGTACAATGAGTCTCGGTTTGTTCCACTTGGTTACCTTTGTCTTGATTTGATGAGGTTATCTGCAAACTCTATTGCTGTTGTGGGAGTGATTTGGTTTGTCTTGTAACTACCATCATGGTGGTGATTGTATAATTCATCAGTAGTTAGTTTCATGGTGATGCTGCATCTGAGTAATGAGATGTATATTAACAGTTTATAGTTAAGTGACTGAATCTCTTTGTTATCATAAGTTTCATACATTTGAAGTTGTACATAAGCCATGTCTACTACTAATGGCCACCATGTTTCTTTAAGGCAAAACATGCTTATCTCGTTAATTCTGTATGCAATTGATCTTGTTCTCTGTTGTCAATGTGTGGAGTTTTTGCTCCCCTTTTGCTGAAGATAAGTAACATGCTAACTGTTTGAGGATAGATTGCCTAGCTTTAAACAAACTAAACAGTGTTGCAACGACAAATGTTTACTGTTACGACAGCTATTGAAGGCATAAGCCTTGTTTTGTGTGTGTGTGTATGCTAAGATGGCATCTACTAAGTCTTTTGATATGGTATTTCCAGGTCTAGCTGGTGATTCCAAAAACACGAATACAGGAGCTAAAGCAGAATCTCATACTTCTTCCAGCAAAACAGGCACAAAAGTAATCCTCATACTGGTTGGATTTGCGGCTGTAGCGATGTTCTCGTTCTTCCTATACAAGCTATGGCAAAAGAAGAAAAGAGATGAGCAGTATGCTCGACTGTTGAAGCTGTTTGAGGAAGATGATGAACTGGAAGTTGAGTTAGGCCTTCGAGATTAAAAACGCAAATCTGTTAAAAGGGTTGAGGTATGGTTTTTTTCGTTTGATTTGTTTGTTCATGTAAAGCTAAGTAAGATATTAAGAAGAATCAGCATTGTATTTGGCTAAAGCTTTACTTATTACAAGTTGTGATCTTATGATCGCACCAAAAGCCATAACTATGTTTACTCGTGTTTGTTATTGACAGGCGTTTTATCTTGTGAAAGGCTCGTAGATGGAACTTATGGCAATTTAAATTTGAAGTATATAATATATTCAACCACAAATTCTCAATATACATTGATGGGTAAATGATTTAGCTGTTAGATGATACTTATCATCATTATCCTCTAAACTATTGTTCCATGGCTGGAATATTTGGATTTTTGTTATTTACAGTCAATCCTGTGATCTTGCTTTACTGTGAAATGAAATTGGTTTGATGACAAACTTGGTACTGCTAGGGAAATCAAATTTGACGTATTGTTAGGAAGAGTTATAATTGAGCAATTCCAAAGAGATTCGTGGATAATAAACAAAACTGATTAAAGATGGACTGTAATTAAGGAACAAAAGAGTTGCGGACTAAGAAGCAAATCTGAAAATGAACACTAAGACTAAAAAACGAGATTCATGCAATGGTAGAAGTAGGTGGATTTATTCGTGAAACTCCAAAGACAGAAATGAAATTAATGTTGGGTTTCAAAACTTAAATAAAAGTTACAAAGATTCAGAATGAGATTACATTTATTACCCACTGGTTAATAGTCATCTCTGCTAACCAACAAAAATAAAGAATAAACTTAATGACAAAATAAAATTAATTGAGAAGTCTCAAAAACGTTAGAACATTATCACCTCGCAGAAGATAGATAGAGAGCCTTTGCTCTGTCCACACGACCATGCCTTGGTTTCTCTGTTTGGAACAGAGAAAGAGCTTTGATCGTCTCTCAGGTACAATCTTTCATTGGCCAGTCTTAGCACGCTTGCTGTTGAAAGGCGACATGCTCGGACTCAGACAAGGGCTCAAGCCCGGACTCGGACTCTCTTCCCTTAGAGTACCATTCAGAGCTGCCAACTCCTTCAGCTGCTCCCTCTTGTAGTGGTCCATTGACTCATCCTGCAGAAGCGAAGAACCAAAACCATGTCGTCAACAAAAGGTTTTGGAGTAGAGAACGATATAGAGATGTTTGGATTTTTTGTGTGAAAAGAATGTACCATTGGCTTTAGGAGCGATTCCAGGAAATGGACAGCGTGCTCCAAACGAGAGTTTATTATGTCCTCTGGAAGCTCAGCTTCGATCAGAACGTGTAATGGCTCACAGAGATGCTCGTAACCTGGCTTACCTTTTAGTTTTTCCTCCTGCAAGGAAGCAAAAGGACTAAATGGATGAGCTTTGACAACACACGAAAGACTTATCAAAAGAAAATAACTTCATATTTCGAATCAGAAGTTTCCCTATTCACTTCTAATGAGATATTATTTAATGAGTAGTATATAATATCAGACACTTCATTCTTGGACAGGTTTTCAAATTTTAATTGTCTCCTAATATGAAGAAAAGTAGTAAGCTGATAATGCAGGAGAACCTGTATCATCACTTTAATAAATGATTGCAATGCTAAGGAAAAAAAAGGCTGAAAACAAGCTTAAGCACAATGGAAAAACATATTGTTACTAAAGAGCGTAAACAAACTTTGTATATACAACACATGGCTGTAGCACCGGTTGGCAAGTACAGACATATGAGAGGAAGTCACGAAGTCTTCTACATTTGGCAGTCGAAACATTGCTAAAATGAAATGGTTCAGAGAATCAATTAAGAAGGTGAAATGGTTCAGAGAATCAATTAACAAGGAACCATACCTTGACGGTATCCTTCACAGATCCTCGTCCTCTAATAAACACCCTGCAGTGTGTTGCCAGCTCAACTCTTTTTAGGGAGTTTCCACGTGGTCCGAGAATCCGCCCAACAAAATTATACTGCAAGATTCAATGGAGTTAACTCGAGATAAACCCAATCGTTATAACATATTTGGCTTACAACTTTTGAAACTTACGCTTGGAAATTTATCTGTAGGCACATCAAGTCTAATCACTCTTTTCACAATGGGTGGTGAAGGTAGTCCGGGCATCCCAACCCATCCCACTGGACCAGGACCACGAAATGGAGAACCTCTCTGGAGATGACAATTTTCCTGAAGAAAGCAAAAAATCAATATTGATTTAGATTTTAGAATTATTCGAGACATTATCATAATTCAACGCGAGTCAGATATATGACTTCAACTATCAGCAGTGGCTTACCTCTGCTTGCATCATTGACCATCCATCTAAATCAAGCTTTCCATTAGTCGGTGGGCCAAGCGATCTAAAAGGACTGCCATGCTCATATCTCTCAAGATCAGAAAAACCAGAGACCCTCCTGATTTCTGCAAAGACGTCACCAATGTAAGCAATAAAGCAAACTTAACAAACGAAACTGCAATAGTTGAACAAGTTACCATGCCAAAAATGAGATGAGAATGAAATCAGATGCTCAAGTTCTAACAGGTAAGCATGCTAAAACAATTTAAAGCACATCTTTTTCTTTCAAGTTTCACACAATCTCTCAAGAGCATGATTTACAACTTAAAAACAGTCTGGAAACAAGCTTTTAATCAGCATTAGGCATTTAAGCGGCAAATAAGCGTATATGATGATAAGATTGCTCACCTTGATTTAGGAGTCTACAGCAATGTGGCATTATTTGCAAAAACGGACCCAACTTTTGTCTCTCTTGCAATAATTCAGCCAAGTACCTGAATAAGATAAAAACAAAATGAAACGTAAGTTCCACTGGATGATGCTACATTTCAGTATACTGACCAATGAGTACTTTACTTCACATTGGAATCACCACAGACATGTTAATTAAACATCAACAAACATACAATGATAAAACCATTGAGTTCACTATATGAAAAAGGTGACATTTTGAGATGAAACTAAGATTAAGAGAATATGGGTCATGAAAAAAAAAGAAACTTTAAACCATTTCCAACACTAATCTCATCAAACAGAACAATACCCACCAATCATAAACACAGACACACAGAGAAACACTTGGATTTCTACTAACTCAAACAAGTTCACATAAAACCGATCCACAACAATCGATCTAAAAAACCTCACTCAGATTCACTTTAACAAAAAGGGTACAAAAAGAAGAAAGAGAAAAATGGAAACCTTTCACGATCAGTGGGAGGACAAGGAGATCGATTAGGAGAAGCACGGAATCCAGAAAGAGGAAACTGAAAGAAACTTCCAGGAGAGATCCGGTCTTCCATGGCAGCGAAACCAACGCCGGATTCCATCATCTTCTACACTCTGTAAATCCATTAGAAAAGTGTTTCAGATGCAGAACGGAGTATACATAGATAGAAACAGAGAGAAAGAGTGAGAGAGAGAGAGAGGAGAAGCTAACCGGAGATAGTGAAGAGAAGAAGCGGCGGAGGATCTGACGCCGATCTCGAAGTGGGGAAAGGTATTATCGTCTTCGAGAGAAGTAGGTGTGGACTGTGTAGAGTGGCCAGAAGAAGAAGAAGTAGTAGGGAGAGTCAAAAGCCCTACGCACGATGACACTCTCACCGCATTTTCTATATTTTCTATATTTTTTTTTTTGGAAACTTTTGATTTTTAAGTTTATTGCGTTTTGATATACTTGGGCCTCAGGCCACTATTAATGTGCCTATTTTAAAATGGGCTACGGTAGCCTTACAATCCGTCTGAAGTATATGTAAATTCCTCTAGAAATGTTTGGAAATGGATCGAATCAAGTACCAAAAAATGTTTAGAGTCTTTAAACATTACCAATCAGATCTCCATTATAAATTGTGTAGTGATATATATATATATATATACATATATAGAGAGAGAGTTTTCTTCAATCGGATTTTTACTTATGATATATGGTTGTAATTAATTGTATGTCATTCTATCGAGTTCAAATACCAGATTTTTGCGTGGAAGGCAAGCAGTATATAATAAGAACATACTATTATTTTTAGCAAGACTACATAAACTAAGCTTTATAGAATTACAAAGAATTTTTAAATTTCATTGGGAGCAAGCTTTAACTCATGTAGAATATGTTATTATAGCATACGTGTTTGGTTCAGGCCCGGTCCAATCCAATAAAAAACATAGTGCTAAATTATAAAAAAGTCCCTAAACTCTCATATAAATTACAAAAATAGTTTATTTTTTTATAAAATAGCTCTAAAACTCAATAAAAATTGCAAAAATCACATTGACATTGTGCAAATGCACCTCTTGCACCATGCCAACACTGGGCCTGGTTTGGTTAGCTAGTGTAATACTATTGTTTTATGTTTTGTTTTGGGAATGACGCATGATTTGTGTCTTAGTCATGGACATAAAATTTGGAACCCGAAAACTGAACCGAACCGAATCAAAATTACATGAACCAAACTTTGAAAATACTGGAATATATCCTAAAATTTGTAATGTCAAAAACTCGAACCAAACCACGACCCCAACGGTATCCAAAATATCTAGTACATAAATTAGTTAGTGTATTTTTATAGCTTTCTTTGTCATTTTTTTAGTATTTTCAAAACATTTGGATAAAATATAATTGAACTGAACTAGACCCAAATTTTTTTCCGAATAGCTAAGAATATGTCAAATTCTTTTAACATTTTTTAGCGAAAAAAACCTGACCGTCCTATTCTTTACTCGGACTTGATCCAAATCCGAAAAGAACTTACCCGAATTTCACAAATACTCAGTCCAAGCGAATCCTATATCTTTATAAACGAAAAGTTCAAAAGATTTAACCCGAACGGATTCGGGTGTCCGAACGGATTCGGGTGTCCGAACGCTCATAACTATTTTGTTTTATCACAATTTTGAGCTGAAAATTCCAATTCAAAATTAATATTCTTTCTATTTATGTGTTTGACTGAATTTTCTATATATTAAAGGAAAATCATTTTAAGATTATGTGTTAAACTCTCATTTTTTCACCCTTTTTTTATTTAATTAATTAAAATTACTAACTCCTACTATACTTATATCCAAACACTCCAAAAATAACTTAATCTCTATACACAAACAAACTATAACTATTATTAAGTACTACTATATTCCTATCCAAACACTCCAAATACATTAATCCCTATATTCAAATAAAAATTAAATAAGTTTACTCATCTAATTAATGTAACTAATATTATTAAAATTTATACATATAAAATCTCACTACATAAATACTATTTGAACGCACAATACTAATTTGGCTATTATAATGCATATTACCAAATAATTTCGAAACACAAATTAACTACTAAATAAACACTAAAATAATAATTAATTTATAATATCGAAAATATGTGACAAGTTTTTGGTTATATACAGTAAAAACTCTATAAAGTAATAATGTTGGGACCACCAATATTTATTACTTTATAGAGTTATTACTTTATGAGAAATGCTTGAATTTTAAAAAAATAAAAATTAATTGATATGTTTATAATAAAACACAATTTAACCACTAATAAAATAATTTATTAAATATAAATGGTTAAAAACAATAAAAAAATTAATTAATTTTCTTCTAAAAGTTGAAAATATAATAGATTTCGAAACACTTTGTTTCTTTTAAAACATCACTTACTATGGATTGAAAGTAATATATAGCAATTATTATTTTATGGTATTAATGGGACAATATAATTGTATATGATTTTTGAAAAAAATATTATCTTATCATCTTATCGATTTGTGTTAAATTTTGCATTGGCCCGACTCGGTACCGGCAAAATTTATTACTTTATCGAGTTTATTACTTTATCGAATATTACTTTATATAGTTTTTACTGTACTCAGTCTTCCGTTTTTGTATCTTTGAATCATATCCCGTATTTAAAAAAATATGTTATGTTAGTTTCAATTATTTCACCAATGGAATACATTTTATACAAAAAAGGTTGTAAATTTAAATATGTAACATTGATCATTAATTTCGTATAATAAATCTATTAGTAAGTACAATTGATTATTTAACTAAAATTTACTTAATAAATATTTTATCCCGCGTAAAACGCAGGTACTATTCTAGTGCAATATTATTAAGGAAACCTCGAAATCACCTGAACATCCTTATTTCATAAATGATAATCAAAATACCAACAATAAAATATAGGGCTAAGCAAATAAAATGGTTGTTTTGGTGCATTGAAAAATGAACAACATCAAAAAAAGGGGTAAAATATGTCATTATGATATGGAGAAAACAATAAAAATTTGAATCATGATTATAAACCATAGTTTTTTTTATTCATCAAATTATATATATTTGTAATAAGCGCGGATCATATATGTCATGCATATGAAGACCGCATCCAAACTTTAAACTTGAGGTGGTGTTGTGGGGAATTCATTGTATGTTTACTCACAAAATGGAAAAGATGATCTTCTCCTTTCAACAATCAGAGATCATTGGAGATATTCTAAAGCCAAAAGCATGGCCAAATTTCAAATATCATTCATCTGTTATATTGCAAGCCCTGAGTATGATGGTGGAGTGGAGAGTAGAGCAGGCTGGAGGGGGTACTAATAGAGGTGCAAACTTGATAGCACAAAGTGTAACTAGAGAAGGTAAGATCTATTCCTACGTTTCTACTGGTTACCTCCTGTGGTTACAAGGTCTATTTAGAAGGGAGGCTGCCCTGGATTAGTCTTTATCGGTTTAGGAATCTCTTCAATAGGAATTAGATTTTCCTCTCAGGCTATAATCGTTTTTTGGAATCTTAAGGGGTGGGCCTTTGTGTTTCTGGTCCACAGTTAACGGGTTATGATGTAAATAACTCATTTGGGCCAAAGCCCTTATTTTTATCTTTTAGACGGTAAAAAAATTGAAGACCGCCTCCAAAAGAATACGCAGGTGTTGTTGTTAGAGTTGGTGCATAAGAAATGAATAAAAAATAGAGCGCAAGTTAGTGACAATATAACTTCAAACATCATCGCGCGTTTTTCAGGAAAAAAATAAAAACGTCGCGCTTGCTGTTTTAAGGTATTTTAATCCTGATGTGACCAAAAAACAAAAAGAAGGCTTTTTCCACACAAAAAAAAGAAAAAGGGATTTTAATCCTGTAAAAAGTCTACTTTTGTCACATAGAATAAAATGGAGACAGGGGAGCTATGGTGAAGGAGGACTCCGTGCCGTAAATGTGGTGCACTGTTACATCAATAGTTATATTTTAGATTAATTAAAGAAACAGAAAATTGAGGTACCATGTATAGACAAATTGTTTGATTATAATTTCTAATAATTACTAATAATTATTTTGTTAGGAGATCTCATGTACTTTTAAAAATATTTGATTATAAATATGTTTTTATATTAAACATATATAGTTACTTTTTTTTTTAAAAAATAATTTATAATTTCTTGATTATTAAGTTAAAAGTTTCATTAAATTAATAATCCTTTTTTTAATTAAAAGTTAAGCTAAAAGTTTCATTAAATTAATATTCATTCTATTCCATACTAGACTATGTCATGATTGAATGCAATCATATTATTTTGATTCCGTTGTTTAATTCAGTTGGTAGTTGGCTATGTAAGAAATGAATCAAGAGTAGAACTTAGTGACGACGTGGCCTGGATAAATTCAAACAATGTCGATATTTGAAAGTGTTATGATAATCCGTTTAGGTTACACGGCGATTGTGATTGATTGAAATAAAAGATGGAAACGGAGGTAGGAGGGATATTCTCGGAACTGTCGTCAGTGATAGTTTCTTAAAAAACATAGTGTGGCATATTGATTCAAGAGGGTGATTGGGAAGGACTTTAAGAACTGTAATTTTATTTAAAAGTTTTTAAAGTCATAAATTAGTCAATTAGGCTTTAATGAATTTACAGTCTTAAAAGTGCTCCTAAAAAAACTCACAGCCTATTTGTAGTTTTTTGTTCATGATCGTGAGACTTTTTAAATTCTATTGTGTAGGTTCTTTCACAGTCAAAGATCCTACCGTTAATAGATTAAACTAAAAGTCTACAGTCTTAATTTTTAAATATAATACCAATCACCCCCAAGTAAGTTTCTGGCTTCTACGACAACGTCAACTATTCAAATTTAGTCTAGGACTTTTTGGTGTCGGATGGTTGAATTGCGGCTAGGCTACTCTTCAAATCCCTTGCTAGTCCACGTCAGTGGTTTTAATAATTATTTTGTCGTGTTGCATTTCAGAAATTTAGTTTGAGGAAACTAGGAGGGTGATTGGCGTTTGGACTGTGAAGACTTTTTAAAAAAATTCATATTTAAAAAGCCTTTATTTTATTAAATACCTCACATAATCCCCAAACGTGATTTCCAGTTTGTATAAACCCTCACATATTGTCTATCCCAAAAAGGATTTATTAATTTGATACTCGACCCTCTATAAAGCTCTAAAACCTCACAGTTTGTTCTTAGCATAGGAGTGGAACAGAGTCCAGCCAGCCCCACAACTTTTTGGTTGCTCAAACTGATCAAAATTAAGTGTAAACAATGAAGAAGAGTAAAACGAAGAAGCCGCAAGTGTTCATCAATTTTCGGGGAGAGGATCTACGTTGTAGCTTCGTGAGCCACCTCGCTGACGCGTTCAAAAGACATGGAATCAACTTCTTCATAGACAAAGACGAAGAAAAGGGGAAAGACTTAAAACATCTATTTGCAAGGATCAAGCAGTCGAGGATGGCTCTAACTATATTCTCCAAAAGGTACGCAGACTCACGCTGGTGCTTGGACGAACTTGCAAAGATAAAGAAAAGAGCCCATAAACGCAAACTACGAGTGATTCCCATCTTCTTCAAGGTGAAACCTGCGTCTGTGAGATACCAAGAGGATGAGTTTGGTCGCTACTTCTGGAGATTAGCTAAGATTTCAAGTGGTGAGCAGATCAAGAAATGGAAAGAAGCTTTAGAGTCTGTTTCCGACAAAATGGGCTTGACGTTATGCGACACAAGGTACCTTTACTGATCATCCTTAAAAGAATCTAATGCAATTATTTTTCAGGTATTTTTCCTTGTCTTTTTCTCTTTTGGGAAAAAGTCAAGACCCAATTTTTTTTAAGTGGTTCTTATGAACCGAACAAACTAATGGGTCCATCGTGTGGATGTAATAGTCTAATGTACGTCTAAAGATTTAAAAATATACTGTCACGACCAAAAAAAAGAGATTTAGAAATACTGTAATTCTTAAAATATAACACTTATTCACTGAATTAATACCTTTCACCCTTGTAATACTAATAAAATGTCCTTTGAAACTGAGCTACTTTAAATACATTGCAGTTCGGAGGCGGATTTCATAAAGGAAATTGTTAAAGAGGTAAAAAAGAGTTGTCGCCGTTTGGGAAATGGGAGATCCTCCAATCGTTCTCATGGAAACAGAAAACATGTGCACAAGAGGCCAAAAATGACCAAATCAAGTTAAAGCAACGTCTGATCAATAGTTTTGCATATATTCATTTCCATTTTTCTTGTGAAGAGTGCTTGTGACTTTTGTGTTAATATCGGCTTACTTATTTAACATTTCAGTAAATGTTCATTCTCTTGTGTTAATACTGTAATAAACAATTTTGTTGTCTAAAAGCGTCAACCAAATTTTGGATATGAGTGGCTTCATATACCACCAAACGAAAACTGATGAGGTAGCAACCCGCTCAAGAGCGATCCACAAGCTTACACGATGACTTTAGGGTCCGCTTTCAAGCACACCGTCCTAATAATTTCATCTTGCATTTTTTTAAAATAAATTTCACTGCGAAATTTGCATTTTCAATTCTGAATTTTTACCAATCCGAGCTAATGAAAAACACAACAAAAAAGGAAGTGATGTCTATCTGAAAGAAGTGGCCAGGCCAGGCCTTGTAGTTGTTCACAGTTCACCCATCACCAAACAACATCCCTGCTCAGTTTATTTTCTTATCACTTGCATATGTAATCGTCAAGGGCTAGATTCCTATATTTACAGTGAACAAATATGTGAAATAGAGATCTGAGAGCAAAGTCAAACAATACCCTTATCATTTCATCTTATCAAGGCACAAATAGAGAGATGTGATAACATTTCCTTATGTGAAAAATAGAACATCGCATGTTTTTTGCATTGGAAGATAGAACATCGCATGTTATTAGTATGAAACAAATAGAACAATAATTCTTTGAATCAATGCATAGTGTTGGACACGTAAGAAATGAAACAACATTAAGGCTAGTGTTTTTCAAAAAACAAAACATTAAAGCTAGTGGAGACTCGTGGCCAGCAGAAGATCAAACAATGTAGTTGCTTATATTTGAAAATGTTATTTTAGGGCTGATTGGTAAGGATTGTGATTGTAAACCGTTACTGTATACTTTTGGCTGTAGAGAAAATAGTTTAAAAACTGTGACTTTTTGACCCAAAAAAAAAACTGTGGCTTTAAATATTAATAAAAAGTTAAATATTTAAGACAAATAAACGTCATATATCTTAATTAAATATTAGAACAAGTAAACATCATCTATCTTAATTACTTGATTTAATTTTAAGATTAAACATCATTTATCGTAATATTTTTTAAAATAGTCTGTACATGTATCCAATTGAAATTATCGTCGGAATCTTTCTTTTCGTCCATCTGAATATATGATTCTAGTTACAAAGAAAAAGTACCCACAATAAAAACTGCATCTCTTAACTACAATTCTGAGACAAAAACAACAATTCTAATATAGAAATACTTATTTTCAGAAAATTACAACAAGTAAGACTTAAAACAATGACAACAATCCAAAACTAGTAAAAGAATATGAAAAATCATTGTTTTACCTATATAAAGCTACGATTAAGACTCAAACTCGTGACGATTGCCTCCATTAGAATGATTATGTACACACTTGTAAGTTGTAATATTGATTCATGCATTGTCGATGAATAACACAAACTACATGGAGAATCCCAAAAGCCAAAAATACTCAAACCATATTGGAGTCCCATATTTGGAGAGAAATGGATCTCAAAATAAAGAGGGAAACAAAAATTATTGATTTATAAATGAAAAAAATGTCTAACATATGTGACATATGTGATGTGATTAACAGGTAAGCATGCTGAAAATTTCAAAGCATATTTTTGTCTTTCAAGGTTCACACAATCCCTCAAGGGCATGAATTTACAACTAAAAGCTAGGTAAACAAGTATGGACACAAGCTTTTGATCATCACAGACCTATTTTACAGGCAATTCGTGCGTTTTGACATACTTTGGGCCTTAGGCTAATGATAATGGGTCTAATTTTTAATTTGCCCCATTACCATAAAAAAACACAAGCAAAACCGTTATCAATGATAGAAGATACAAACCGCATAAATTTCTTAGTTTAGCGTGAACCAAGTCAAATGCGTCAACGATCCTTGTCCGAATAAAATCATAAAAATATTCATCAAGACCTGACGTTATCAAGTCTTGTAAGGTTCTGCATCAATTGATTATATGATCTACAACATTTTATGGATCCAAACATTTTCCATGAATCAAACCCGACCATCCGTGTCTTGATCACCATTATAACTAAAATCAAATATCGGATCAATCTTACATTGATCATGGTCGTTAGTTCGCGAGCAAGCATATGAAACAGACGGCCATATTTGTATCGTGGGTCCATGGCGAGATCATCCAATCATATTTAGAAAAATCTTAGTCAAATTTAGTTAAGAAAATGATCTCAAGAATCATGCATAATATACGACTTATTCTCTTTGTTTAGCTGATTTATGTTATGATTTTGTGTGCTTCCTCATCAAGTCTAAGAACTCTATGAAAGAGTTTCCATCTTTTTGTATTTTCATAACTTTCATTTTAGAAAATAAATAAGAAATACAACCATTTGGCGCTATTTAATATTAAGATTCTATTGGATTATACTTTTCTTTGCCTTCATGCCATGTGTGGATTATCCATTGACCATTTGTTTTCATTTAATATCATCGATCGGATTAGCGACATATCTTATATTATGCGTTTATTGAGCGACGGGTAACCAATGGATTATGTGAAAGATTTTTAAAAAATAAAAAATGGTCGTTATTCCATTGCTAAATGACAATTTTGCACAGTGGCCGAATTTACAAATCAAGTGTTTTCTTGTTCTGGTCGATTGTTCCATGAGGCATGAACAAACGCAATATATCACTACGAGTTTTTCACTTTATTTCGCGATGGGTTCGACATACTTAACTGACATGCTTACCAAAACTTTTGGTCCAACTCTGTCGAATATAAAAAAAAGTTGAGATCTCTTCCCCTTTTTCTCCCAAACCCATCTCCTCCTGTGAAACCAACGACTTCCATGGCTGCTTGGATCTCAACTTCCTCCGTCGGGATCTCCACCTAAGAAGCTATGATTCTGACTCTTGGGACCTCACCGGTTATCAATCGACAACCTATCACACCGGTGAAACATGGCTTCGAGAGTTTTTGTAGATCGTGTTCTTGGTTTCGTACCCTCCCTCCTCTTCCACCGTTTGGATCTACACCACCGGAGAATCTTCTCTTGGCTATGGCTATCATTGCGGATCTCCAGGTGGTGAAGAGGATCTCGACCGCACCTCGTCCGAAACCACCAGATATGTTCCTCCCGGAACCGGACACGCCTCCTCCACCGGATCCACCAGATGATTCTCTCGAGGTGGCGTTTTTGCTCACCGCTGCAAAGAATCACCACTCCTTTGATCCCTCTCCCCACCTCCATCCTCGACGGGACTTAGTTCCTCCACCTCCTCCATGGCCGAAACATCAAAGTGAGGATACTGGTTTATCCAAGCAGCTTACGTTTCGGTCTCCTCCGCAATTAGTTTCGAAACCTTCTGGTTTATCCAAGGTTACGCTCCCTCCACTGGATAGTCCGATGACCGGATTCCTCCTGCTCCGACACATCGGTGAGATCTTTGCCTCATCTTTTTGGTTGGGCCGAATTGAGGAAGGTTGCTTAATGGGCTTGCTTAGGAATGTTTGTTTAGTGGATTTGGTTAGGGAAATTTGCTTAAAAGGCTTGACCCATAGGAATTTAGTTTGCTTGAGAGTAAGTAGGAACTCTACCACTAGTGCCATATCTAGGTATCTAGGAAGTGAGTGTAAAGCCAGGATTTTCATTTCCTCGGTAACTCGACATGAAGCCCGAGCGGCTCCCAAAGAAGAAAAGAACTTTCTCGGTAAAATCCGAATCCTTACAATTGGTTCGAGTCATATCATTTGACTTGATAGTTTCCGAACACCATGGTTTATCCCATAACTTGTCATCTTTTTCCGCTCTAGTTGAGTTTATCCGCTTTAGTTTCATCTTGACATGCTATGCTTTTGTAACCGAATTTCAAGTTTGATTAATGAAGTTTGTTGTTGTTAAAAAAAAAAAAAAAAAGTTGAGATCTTCCCGACATGCATATACTCGCCGTTGTCTATATTTTTACGTACACAAAGGTTAGTGTAGCTCGTCTTTCTTTTGCCATTACAAAGTTCTAAGCCTCGTAAAATCGTATCAATAATCAATAGAGAAATCAAAAATCTTATACGCTTTTGAGCTAAAGTTTTCTGGATTCTCAAATCCTGTAATTTACCGGTGTGAAAGATTAATTCCACCGTCTTCCATCTCTTTGAGAATGGTCGAATTCCCGAGCTTTAAGCCGGGACCTTCAAAGTCACAATGGAAAGTGACTATCCCGAGAATCTCCGGCTATGCTGCGAAGACTCTCTTGACGTATCTAGGGCACGCCTTAGATTTACCGTCCATCTTATGCGATGATTTATCTGCTTTATGCTTTATTGCTTTTCAATTATGTTGTAGTAATTTTGGAGGATGCTTAATACCCTCCCTTCTCATTTGTACTTTGCTCAGTTAAATGAATGAAGTAAACTTGTTGACAAAAAAAAAATCAATAGAGAAAAACAACTTCATATGACTTGTTTTCATGACAATTTGAGACAATTTGTTCGGATGCTATGAATGCCAATTCATGACAAATAGATTTGGTCTATACTTTGATTTAGCTCTTTCAGATATGGTAAACATTTAAATATGACTATGTGAATAATTAATCGGAAGAATTATGGACCTCAAAATATGAGTCGTGGAGAAAAACGATTATAGTTTTTTTTTTAATATATAAATTTTGTTAATGCACCGGTTACAAAGATGATCCAAGTCATCTAGTTTAGGGAAGTATATTGCAAAAATGTAAAAATAAAATCCAAAAAGACTAGATAGTAAATCGAATATACTGCTTTTGATTTAGTAGATATGTTTTTTTACGAAATATAGTTTTAGCCACAACCACCTCTACTACGACCATGAGTTCCACGCGTAGCCGATTCAAAATGAGTTTTATCTCCTTAGCTTTTGCGGATGGTTTAACCGGTCTTTTCCTAAAAATTCTTTTACCCTAAATGATTATAGTTCACTTGGTGAACAAAAATGTTTGAGTCATTGTTATGGTGTTTGCGTTCTCACAAGAAAATAATAGCTGAGAATAAATAATACTACTAAATAACAACGTTTTTGTTTTTCACAAAATTGACAATGTGTCTAAAAGTTGGCAACAATGTTTTATCTGTGTATATTTCTAAAAATCACAAAAGTTTGTGGATATATCTAAAAACAGTTTAACAGTTAGTGATTTTCTTGGAGATTTTTGAATTGAAAATATATTACGATGTTCATTTGATAGAGGTCAGCGGAATAACATTTCTTTGTGTATTTTTAAAGCAGCGTCGCGGTTCTTATTGTATGTGTCACATGTTAGCGAAACTGGACAAAAAGTAATTAATATTTATTTGATTTTAGAGGTAACCCCTAAATAAACTGAAAAGCCACATTTTGTTACGCTTCATACTATGGAGGAGTTTTTCCTTTCATCATCCATGTCTCATGACTAGGATTTGAATTAGTTGGTCGGATAGAATTTCTCAGCAAAGACCAGAGCTGATTCTAAACGGTGTTTCTGTTTCTATATTATAAAAACAAGTGACTGTCATCAAATACACTTTAATTTCTAGTCATTACATATATACTCCTCTTTCTAAAGCATCGGCAAATTAATTAATATTGATAAGACATAATAAATAGGTAATTATAATACGTTATAAATAATATTTTTATTTTTAGAAAATCTCCATGACACCTAAAAGTGTTCTTTACCAGTAAAATAAATAAAAAAGAAATTAAATTAGGAAAGAGAATGTAAAAGTTTTGTGTGGGAGAAACAATTTGGAGAGTGTTTTCCCTCGTACTATTTTGTAATTGGTTCATTTTTTATATTTTATTTAATTAATTTTAAAATTAATATTAAATATTATTTTAAAAAACTTTTAAAGTGTCAAGGTTAACGTTGCTCTTAGGGTAAATTGAAGTACTAAAGTATTACAAGTTCATTCGTTAAAATAACCAAGTTCGTGATCCGAGTGCAAACACTTGTTCTGCATATACGATACCTTCAATTTTTTTTTAAACAAAAAAAATTACGCGTCAAAAACATTTTTTTTTTGAAACATAACAATATATGATTTTGAGTAATAATAATACAGCATACTATACCGAATGCAAAGAATCAAATTATTGAGAACAAAACAATATCATATTTTATATGTTTTATATACTAATATATAATAATTTTAATTCAAATCATAATACATGTTAAAAAGTTCTATTTTTTTTGGGTGTGATTGGTATTTAGTGTTTATGCAATTTACATGAAAAATTAACCCTAAAATAGATAGAATGAAGTATAGATTTTGTTCTCTCATTAAGCAAAAGAAGAAAAAACTAAAAAATATATAGAGATAATTACTCAAACAACTTTTTTAGATTCACTATTTACTCAAACAACTTTTCTAGATTCACCATTTACTCAAACAATCTTTTCATTTTTTAAACTCAAAAGTTTGAGCTAAAAAATGTTACAAAGACCTTCAAATTTTGCACAATCCATTTAGTAACAAAATTGCCATTAGCCTTTGAAAACAAAAAAATAAATACATATAAAACAGAAAAAAACCAAAACCTAATAACTCTAAAAAAATCTCTTCGTCTTCTCTGTTTCCTCTCCAGCGAGAGAAAAAGCGATTTCGTCTCCGGCGACGAGTTGTGTTATATTTCACAGTAAGATTCGAAACCCTTCATGAGTTTTCTTCTTCTCTAGCCATGACGAGTGTTCTAGTTTCGGATTTACGGATTTATCAAGTCGAATTTGGTCGTTTATTGGTTTCGAAATTTCGGCGAAGGAAAGTTCTGGCGAGTGTTGGGGTTTCGTTATCGTGCGTTGTAGAGAGGTAATCTCTTGATTCTAACCAATTTCGTTTGGGTTTGTTGAAGTTTTGTAAAATCAAGTTCTGGTCCAGATCTGGATTTTTCTCAGATCCAGATTCCAACGTTATGGTAGACTTATTTATATGGGGAAAAACATATGTTATGCTAGATTTATAATAGACGTTATGGTGACTTATTTCTATGAGATGTAGACGTTGTGGTAGATTTTTTGCAAAGAGATACAAACATTATGGTCGACTTTTCGACTCTGGAGCTGCTAATGAATGAAATCTTTTTTGGCTAGTTACGATTGTGTTTCAGTATAAGATGTTCTAATTTCCATGAATTTTTTTACAGATTTTCTTTGTACGTGCAATGCGTAACCGCATGAAGAGTGTAAAGAACATCCAAAAGATCATGAAGATGGTCTATACACCATTGTTTCTTGTTGTATTTAGGTAGTATTTGGTTGATCTTTGTATTGTTTAACATGCTTATTCTCCTTTACGGCCTTATGGTTATGTAGTATTAAGTCCTCAACTTCACCCGTATATATGACATGTAAGTCCTTAGTGGTAGATTTATTTTTGTGTAATGGTAGATTTATTTTATTCAATGGTAGATTTTCCACTCTCAAGCTGCTAATGAATGAGATCTTATTTGGCATAGTATGAAAGACTTATGTGATTCTAATATGCATGCTATTCGCCTCAAACGTGCAGCTGATATCATGGATGAGTTACCACGTGATAAGATTGTTCAGTTATCAGAGTCCAACCCTTGTGATGGATCTAGTGATTGTTCAGTTATCCCTCGTGATTCGGTTGAGATGTATTTTCGTTTGATGGTAGATTTATTTTTATGAGACACAGACGTTCTGATTTGTAATATACGTTATGGTTATTTCTATAAGATACAATTGTTATGGTAAACTTTTTGCAAAGAGATTCAAACATTATGGTAGACTTCTATGAAGTTTTTTTGTAGTGTTATGAATGAATTGACAACATTTATGTATGGTTAAAACATGACTTCTGAAATGTCTCTATAACCATTACAATATCCTTAAAACACGAGTACGAGTTCATACGAAAAGATAGAAAATATATGAAAAATATAGTACTTATGGAATGATAGAGTATACCCATACATTTAATCTTTGCAAATAGTAGGATTATGACCGTGTTGAAAATATTTTAAACACTTGTGTTCTTTCTTAGGTCGCTTCCGCTCCATGGTAATTTTCATAGCATTTTTTATCCGTGAGAGTTTTGGCATAACAGTTTTTGAGTAACCACTGTACAAGTAGTAATGATGACCCGCATGTTAGTTGTATTTGTTGGTCATTTATCTCTTGTGTAGTCAATAACTTAGCACTCTCAACCATGTCGTGTTTTTAAAAAGTCGAGACATGTGAGAAGCATTAATCCACAAGTAAAAAATCTACCAACAGTAATTACTAAATCTATCATCACTTGTATATAAATCTACAATCACTTGCATGATATGCCCCTAGAACTGTATCACTTTTGAATTGTCAACCAATAACACACATCGATTCTTCTCAAAACTCTGACTACCACAAACAAAAATGATTTGTTATGTTCCCAGTTAACCTCCTTTTGTTCAAAAATCACTAGAGAACACACAGAAAGATCAATCATGGAACTTAGCTATGCGACGATAACCTTAGTTCTTCACCATAGTTGCAGGTTTTTTCGTGCAAATTAGTGTCTCTTTTAAGGGTAAAACCGATATTTTGCGTTCCTGCAAATAACTCTACCACCTACCAAATAAGTCTACCACCACTATAGTTTCCTAAACATGAAACAAGTGTACCACCAAGGACTACAAGTCTACCGCTATCACAATAAGTTTACCAAATGTCTAATGTGAAAAAAACCCGTCTACCACCGAACATAACAAATTTACTGTAACTAGGTTGGATAACAAGTCTACCATCAGTCGACCTAGGTAAAAAAAAATCTACCACTACAATCGCTACCAACCAATAAGTTTACCACTGTTGAGCCTAAAAAAATAAGTCTACCAATCGAAGGTTGGTGAAAAGACTGAATAAGTCTACCACTCATTATAACTCTACCACTACTACAATAAGTCTACCACAAGTATACACCATATAAATCTACCACTGCCATAAATAAGTCTACTGGTATCTATAACTCTACCGCTACTAAAATAAGTCTACTGTTAATATCCACAATTGTAAATCTACCGCTGCTATCACTAAAAATCTACCAACGAAGTAGACAAATCTACCGTTCTAAATAAGTTTACCGAGATAAATCTACCGTTCGACTAATAAGTGTACTGCTAAAAAAAAGTTGACCATTGGTTGAATTTAAGTCTACCACTAAAAATATAAGTCTACCGTTCGAAAACAAATCTACCACCGAAAGTGACACAATAAATCTATTGTTCAAATATAAATCTACCGCTCATCAAATAAGTCTACGGATTCCAAAATAAGTCTACCAGATCGATTATAAATCTACCATCGCTGAGCGGTAGACTTTTTATTTTTAGGCGGGAATACGTGTCTCGTTTCATTAATGGCAGTTTCGTAAATATGTTTTTTGTTATCGAAGGAAAAATGGTAAAATGAACTCAAAAATAGCCACAATAATTAAAATGTAAAAATGTTGTTTGAGTTAATTCAAAATCTAAAAATGTTGTTTTAGTAAGTTTCCCGAAAATATATCAAACAAAAGGTATTTTCAGTCATTTAGGCATTACTAATATGTGATACGAACCATCTCATTAGTTAATTTCATAATTATATAACCTAATTTCCCTTAAGTTTTCTTATCCTTGTTAACGACTTAACGTGTACGAAGCGAGTCAAGGATTGGATTAATGTTCCCACCGTTAATATTTATATATAAGAAAAGCAAAGAGGAGCAGGGAGAGATTCCAACGTGATGTATATAAACTCATACTTACAAAAATGTGTATATATAATAGTTTTAAAGATAACATTAAACGACTAATTAATCCGTGACAAAGACAGGAAATATGTTTCACGACACAGACAATCCATAGCAAAAGGCCTATAAATATCCCCAAAGTTCTATGCATTATACAATACCTACAATTGAGAGTGGAACCAACCAACCTATTCTTTATTGCTCACACTAATACTTTGGTGTGACCAAACCAACATGAAAAAGAGCAATAGTAGGATCCCAACGAGGGATCCCTTATCTCGCCTCCTTCATACCAGTAACCATAACCAAGTGTTCATCAATTTCCGGGGTGAAGAGCTACGCTGCAACTTCGTGAGCCACCTCGTTAACGCGTTCAAAAGACATGGAATCAACTTCTTCATAGACAAAGACGAGCAAAAGGGGAAAGACCGCAAACATCTCTTTGCAAGGATCAAGCAGTCGAGGATGGCACTAACTATATTCTCGAAAAGGTACGCAGAGTCACGCTGGTGCCTTAACGAGCTAGCGAGGATAAAGAAAAGAGCCGATAAACGCAAACTACAAGTGGTTCCCATCTTCTTCAAGGTGAAGGCCGCGTCTGTGAGATACCAAAAGGCTGAGTTCGGCCGCAACTTCTGGAGGTTAGCTAAGACTTCAAGTGGTGAACAGATCAAGGAATGGAAGGAAGCTTTAGAGTCTGTTTCTGACAAGATAGGCTTGTCGTTAGGCAACAAAAGGTACCTTACTGATCATCCTTAGAAAGAATCTATTCCGACATTTTTCAGGTTTGTTTTCCCTTTTGTTAACAGTGAAGTCCCACTAAACCAGAGACCTGCCCTGAAAGGAAACTGAAACTAGTTGTTATAACAGAACAAACAAACTGGTCCATCGTGCAACATTCCAATGTCTAAAAGATAGCATATTAAAATAGCATCTTCACTAGTTCAATAACTTTCACCTTTGTAATATCATTTCCTTCTGTTAAACTGTATAGACTTAACTACTTTAAATACTTTGTAGCTCCGAGGCCGATTTTATAAAGGAAATTGTTAAAGAGGTTAAAAGAGTTATCGCCGTCTAGAATATGAAGGACCATTCATGCAGTCTTCCCCACATAAACAGAAGAGATTTATCCCAGAAGATCAAATCCAATTAACGTAACGTGTAATTTTAATACTTTTGTTTTTCTCCATTTCCACTTATGGTGTGTCAAGTACCTAGGACTAGGATTTTGTGTTAATATTGGTTTACTACATTTCATTTCAGTACTAAACATGTTCTACTGTACGATCATATAGTATTTTATTACAAAAATAAAAACATTTTCTATTCAGGGACAGAACTCCAAAACAAATTTAATCTGGATATGAATCTTTGCAAATCCCACCAAAATATATGAACGAAAGCCGATGATGTAGCAACGGATACATATTGACTGACCTGCTAACACGATGACTTTAGGGTCCGTTTCAAGCACACCATCCTGAGGCATAGTTAGAAGCACAGCAAATAAATGATATACCGTCTAAATGAAAGAGAAGGCTAGCTCAGGCCATGTAGTTGTTCACCCATCACCAAACAACAAGCAATGTTTTTTAGCAATACTCGTATTTTCTTATGACTTGCATATGATAGTCGTAAAGGGCTCAACTATAGATTCATTGACTTTATAGTGAAAGATATATTAATCTTTATGAGATAAATCATGTTGCTTACATGAGTCCTGCAAAGACCTGACATCTCCCTTCAACCAAGACAGAAACAGACCACGGACTTGACATTGTTTTTAAACCAAGATACACCTGAAACAGTAAACAAGGCATTATAAATAGAATGAACCTAAAAGACAAACATTTCCTTGCAAAACAAATCACCAATCAGGCAATCACATTATGATTTGGATGCCATATTAAACCTTCAGTTGAACCACTCACGTTTCCATTTCGCAGTAGGACAAAAGGCTACACTCTATTTACCAGGTAAAGCTCATATAATGGACTAGGACTCACAATCCGAAACCATGATTTTTCAAATCCACAGTTTTCAGTTGGGTTCATTACAAAGTGATATACAGAGTAAAGACTCAATCAAACTTAGAAAATCCATAACAGGCTCAAAACAACACAACACTAGTAACTGATTACGCATATGTATAAGTATAATACAACATAATATTAGTACATGATTACTAACATGTATAAATATAGTTTGAAGACACAGAAATTGGATCCAAGGATGAGAGTCGCAGAATCGTTAGATACTTCAAACCATTTACAACAAATTGAATAAAAACCAAAAATTGCTTCTGTTCCCTTTGAATCTCATCCAGCAATCTAATCTAGCATCATTAAATTAGATACATGATGGACCAACACATAACTAAACTTTTTTGATGATTTTAAAACAGAAAATTTTGCTATATGCCACTTGAATTGCTACAGCATACATCCACATCTCTAGAAACACAAAGGATTTTTATTCAACTCGACAAATTAAAACAAACAAATAGAAACAATTAAGACTCTAATACAGGAACGATAGCCAGTTCAGATAAATAAAATTGACCAATTGCCTGTATCCATATATAATATAATTGAGAAATTGAAACCAAGGAGTGTATACAATGAATTTTTTTGTTTTTGTTTTTGTTTTAATGATATAGTGAAAGTTACATTACCTATGATGAAGTAAACGACCTCTTTGATAAAAAACCTTAGGCTGTATATCCATGAACAAACAGTCGGATATTATCTGTTCCGATGATCTTTTGAAGCTCTGTAGAGCTCATTGACTAGTGATTTGTAAGAGGCCAAGTCAGCTACAATTCCTATCTCAGGTTTCTGTTTATAATGCTTTGATGCATTTGCATATCTATGGTGACCTTCCAATAGGATGTTGAATGTGATGTCGTCCGGAACAACCCCTATATTAAGCATGGCATCTAGCAACATGTCAGCATTCTTCATCTGCCCAACTTTGCACAGTCCGTTCAGCAGAACATTATACGTCACAACATTAGGAACATGCCCATCGCTCTGCATTTCCTTTAGCAATTTATAACCGGTTTGAACATCACCTTTCTTACAGAATGCATCCATCATCATTGTATAGGTTACATCATCCGGCTTCATACCAGCTCGCAACGTCTCTCTCAAAGCTCTTTCAGCATCAATAACTCTCCTTCTTTGCACATTCCACAAATAAGAGCTGAGAAACACACCATATCGAGTTCTATACCATTCTGATCCATTTTCTTCCTTATCTCCAAAGCTGCTTCTACATCTCCTCCTCTACAAAATCCATCTATAAGAGTTGTGTATGTAATTTTGTCAGACCTAAGACCTCTACGAATCATTCCATCAACAATATTCCTCGCAGCCACCAAATCCCCGTTCTTACAAAAGCCGTTTACTAAAGTATTATATAGAACAATATCAGGCAGAAGACCCTTACTTAACATCTTCTCATAACTTTCTTTCATCAACTCAATCTGTCCATTCTTACTATGACCATGAATCAAAGTAGTGAAAATAACATCATTCGGGATCAACCTTCTCTCACACATCTCATCAAACAGTCCATGTGCTCCATCCATTTTGTTCTCCTTACACAATGCATTAATCAACGCACTATACGTGAACACATCAGGGCGTGTTCTGCTTTTCTCCATATGATGTTTAAGCTTAAACCCTTCACCTAAGTCTCCAGCTTTACAGTACCCATTTATCAAAGTGTTGAAACTCACCACAGTAGGTCGCAAACCCCTCTTAGTAATTTCATCAAACACTTTCTGTGCATCACATACTTTACCTTCTTTACAATACTTGTTCATCAAACACTTTCTGTGCATCACATACTTTACCTTCTTTACAATACTTGTTCATCAAAACGTTGAAAACGTACACATTCGAAGGAAACCCAGCATCCAAAATCTATATGTAGTATCCCCAAACAGTACCAGTTTGGGGATTCAGCTTCATCATCCGATCAAGTAAATTACCACAACCACGAATCGGAACAGGAAACTTATGCTTCCGAGATAGCCTAAAACATTGAATAGCATCAGGAACGAATCCTAAATCAATGTACTTAATCATCAAAGCATCAACGAGAAACTCACACATAGAAGCTCCTCTCATTTCCACCAAAGCAATAAAAACAGAAGAAGCAGAGTTTTTCCCTTTACGAGAGACGACGAGTCCGATTAGTGACTGTGCTTCATCGAACATTTCATGAACAGCGAGAAAACGAGCCATAACGAAGTAAGACTCAACAGTGAAGCGAAATCCAGGTTGAGATGAAACGAATTTGAAGAAAGCGAAGATAGAACTGTGTGGGAGAGATAAAGGATTTCGATTGATGAGATCGATTACATGACGAACGTTGATCGAAGGTAGGAGTTTCCTGATAGATGGAGAAGTAGTAAAAGACTCCAATCAGAGATTCGCCATTGGTGCTTGTGGGATCTGACGGTTTCGAGGTGGTTTGGAGTGGTCCTCGGTTAGCAGATCACGGTCAAACTCTTGGGTTAAAGGTTGGTTTTGAGTTAGTTTCGGTTCGGGCTCAGTTAGAGGTCAATTCTAGATTGGAGACTTTGGGTAATTAGAAACGTTAGTGCCTGAATTGATCCATGAAGTCTCTTGATGGTCGGGCGGCATAGCCGTACCTAACTTCGGATTTTGATTATCTTTCTTCAGCTCTAGGATTAGGATTGATTCTTTTTTTGGTTCGGTGGTGATTAGTGGGGCTCTTGGCGATGTTCGTGTTGAGTTTTAGTTGTGGGTATTTTTGAAGCCTTGGGTTATTCTTACTGAATTTGCTATAGTTGTCTTTCTCCGTTGTCGTCTTGTTGGGACTTCTAATGGTTATCCTCTTCGTTAATGTTTGTCAAGGAAGTTTGTGATACAGCCGTATGCTTGTCCGCTCGACGGTATTCTTTTTAGGGTAGCCGAGTTTTGCCTTGGTCTTTTGTTGTGGAAGAGATAGATTACGGGGCATTACCTCGCTCAGCTTTGAAACTGATGTCTCTCTGCCTAGGTTTTCTTCAAATTGTTAAGTCATTTGCGAACACTCGATTTTCTTTCTAGAAGTTGTCTAAGAGTCCAGTGGGATAGTGTATTGATTTTATCGTTGTTTTCTTACGACATTAGTTTAGTTTGTGGTTAAGTTTTATATGGTGTTGTATTTCTTAGATTTTCTTGTATTTTATTCTTGTTTTAGTTGTTGCTTCCGGGGTTTTCTCTATATCTGCTGGCTCTTTTTTTAGAAAGGATTTATCCTTTGCTAGGCTCCACTTGTAACCCGAAAGATTGAAGTGATGAATGTAACAACAAACTTAGATAGAAATAAAATA
Source organism: Arabis alpina (assembly GCA_900128785.1). NCBI lineage: Eukaryota > Viridiplantae > Streptophyta > Magnoliopsida > Brassicales > Brassicaceae > Arabis > Arabis alpina. The sequence continues at coordinate 6,022,188 of LT669788.1, forward strand.
AAATATATAAAGATTAAAAATAGAAAATAATACAGCGGCACAGTAATATTGATATTCACCTAGTAGGCTAGTACTCAAATGGGGGACAAATAAAGAATGACGAAAGAAGGGACAATAAAGAATGATGAATAAAATGCGAGACAAATAAATTAAAAGTGAACAAAACAAAGTACAAGAAAAGTGAAGAGAGTAGCAAGAGTGAGTTGGCTACGCCAGCATCTGTAACAAAAACAGTGGTGGGAGTTGGCTATGCCAAGCATTGAATAAAGAACAGAACGCAAGTTACTGACGTTATATAATTCTATATATTTTCTAATGTATTTCGTAACAAGTTTAATTTTTCATTGTGTTCACTACTCTTCAAGGCTGCAATTGTTGCTGGAATTGGCTACTCAGCACTGAATAGACGATATACAACTTCATGATATTTTACATTAAATTTAAACAAGAAATTTATATTTTACTAGATCAATTTATCTGTCTACGTATGTATAACGTGTGTCTCACAGATTTAACTATAATTAACTAAACAACAATACGCAACATTGACTTGTAAACAACATATTGGAATACAATTAAACAAAACATGTAATTGATTATTTTGTCAAGGGTTTACCACCGCATCTGTAACAAAACTCGCACCCACCCTCCCCCCTCACAAGTCATAATTAAATCTCATATATAAAAGAAGTTGCATATACGAGTGGACCAAAAGTCCAACCAGCCCACAACTTTTTCATTGCTCACACTCGCATATAAGTGTAAACAACATGAAAAAGAGTAAAAGAAAGATTCAAGTATTCATCAATTTCCGAGGACATGATATACGTTGGAGCTTCGCGAGTCACCTTGTTGATGCCTTTAAAAGACATGGAATCAACTTCTTCATAGACAACCACGAACAAAAGGGGAGAGACTTAAAACATCTCTTTGCAAGGATCAAGCAGTCGAGGATGGCTCTTACCATATTCTCCAAAAGGTACGCAGAGTCACGCTGGTGCCTTAACGAGCTAGCAATGATAAAGGAGCGGGCAGATAAGCGCAAACTACGAGTGATTCCCATCTTCTTCAAGGTGAAGGCAGAGTCTGTTAGATACCAAAAGGCCGAGTTTGGTCGCAACTTCTGGAGGTTAGCTAAGACCTCAAGTGGTGAACAGATCATGAGATGGAAAGAAGCTTTAGAGTCTGTTTCCGAAAAGATTGGCTTGACGTTAGGCGACAAAAGGTACCTTTACTGATCATCCTTAAAAATAATCTAAACGACATATTTCAGGTATTAGGGGGTTTTTTTTTTCCTGTCGTTTTCCTTTTTGGGAAAAAGTCAAGGCCCAATCTTGATTCACATACATGCCCTATAAAAGAAAACTACAATAAGTAGATAACTTTAAAAGACTTGTTCCACTGGTTCAATACCTTTGCAATAACATTTGCTTTTAAATACTTTGCAGCTCCGAGGCGGATTTCATCAAGGAGATTGTTAAAGAGATTAAAAAGAGTTGTCGTCGTCGAGGAGAAATCGTCTGATCAATAGTTTTGCTTATATCAATTTCCAAATTTTGTGTGCAGAGTCAGAGTGACGAGGTATTTTGTGTAAATATTGGTTTTGCTTTATTTCATTTCTGTAAATGTTCATTCTCTTGTTACAGTAATAAAAAAATTTGGACTTTAGGCCTAAAACTGTAAACCAAGAAAAGTTGATGAGGTAGCAGGATATATACGTATTTTCTGTGATTCTACGGTTCAGAAAGTTTATAGTCAATTCAGAGCTAATTAAAAATACAATATAAAAAGGAATGTCTAAATGAAAGAGGTGGCCAGGCCATGCCTTGTACTTGTTCACCCATCACAAAACAACATCCCTGCTCAGTCTTTTCTTATGAGTTATGACTTGCATATGATAATTGTGAAGGGCTTAAACCTATCGATTCCTAAATTTACAGTGAGAAAACAAAATATGTAAAACAGAGATATGAGACCAAGATCAAACAATACCCATATCATCTCATCCTATCAACTATCAAGGCACAAAAAGATGAGAAGACTTCCGCATTGTCCACACTGTTTCTGTGAGGAAAGGAGATCAAAGATCAAAATTATTTGCAGAGAGTATATGGTGAAACAAGCACACCATGACTTGCTAAGGCAACAAACACTTCAGAAGAAACAAAGCAGCACCAAATAAAATAATAGAAAAATAGATGATAAGATGACCTTGTTTCCATAATAACCAACATTTTTACAAATCTATACGCAATAGGGAACATTAGAAGGTATAAACATTGCCAGTAAAGGCAATACAAAACCAGTAATCAAGTAAACAAGAAGCTTCATTCATTATGTACCTAAAGAAGAATCTAAATATATCAAATGGTGAGCAGAGTTTATATATTGTAGTCTTACCTTACATAGTCATCATAGCCTTTGAAAAGTCGTACTTTTCAAAAGACAAACTCGAACAATACTTTTCCAATCATTAGAGTAGTAGTTGACATCTACAAGCTTTCCTTCAGAGCCTAGAGAAAGAATTTCATACACCAAATCAATGAAAAATGTAGGGAGGTTCGATTATTATTAGGCAAGAAGCAGAAGCAAGAACTCAAATAGTAATATAGTAAATTATCCACTGATTTAAAGCCGAAGCATATTAGGTGTTTGCAAAGATCAATCAAACAACAATAACCTTACCATAGTTATCATAATTCTCCTGCAAACCAAGGAACTTAGGTTTAAGCATATGTGATTGCTTCTAAGCTCATGAAATATGTAAAGACCAATATGATAGTAAGTTCTTCATATCACATTGCAAAGCATTCATGATTATGATTGTTAGCGACGCTGTGATTGAAGCTAATAGGCAATATATACAGAAAAATACATGGATTTATTAATAAACAATGAGATAAGATCATTTGATTAATACAATAAGGCTCTCCGGAGATTACCTATGATGAAGAAAACGACCTCTGGTGATTAATAGAAACGCTTAGGCTGTATATCCATGAACAAACAATCGGATATTATCTGTTCCGGTGATCTTTTGAAGCTCTGTAGAGCTCATTGACTAGTGATTTGTAAGAGGCCAAGTCAGCTACAATTCCTATCTCAGGTTTCTGTTTATAATGCTTTGATGCATTTGCATATCTATGGTGACCTTCCAATAGGATGTTGAATGTGATGTCGTCCGGAACAACCCCTATATTAAGCATGGCATCTAGCAACATGTCAGAATTCTTCATCTGCCCAACTTTGCACAGTCCGTTCAGCAGAACATTATACGTCACAACATTAGGAACATGCCCATCGCTCTGCATTTCCTTGAGCAATTTGAAACCGGTTTGAACATCGCCTTTCTTACAGAATGCATCCATCATCATTGTATAGGTTACATCATCCGGCTTCATACCAGCTCGCAGCATCTCTCTCAGAGCTCTTTCGGCATCAATGACTCTTCCTTCTTTGCACATTCCACAAATAAGAGCTGAGAAACACACCCTATCGAGTTCTATCCCATTCTGATCCATTTTCTTCCTTATCTCCAAAGCTGCTTCTACATCTCCTCCTCTACAAAACCCATCTATAAGAGTTGTGTATGTAATTTTGTCAGGCCTAAGACCTCTGCGAATCATTCCATCAACAATATTTTTCGCAGCCACCAAATCCCCGTTCTTGCAAAAGCCATTTACTAAAGTATTATATAGAACAATATCAGGCAGCAGACCCCTACTTAACATCTTCTCATAACTTTCTTTCATCAACTCAATCTGTCCATTCCTACTATGACCATGAATCAAAGTAGTGAAAATAACATCATTTGGGATCAACCTTATCTCACACATCTCATCAAACAATCCATGAGCTCCATCCATTTTGTTCTCCTTACACAATGCATTAATCAACGCACTATACGTGAAAACATCGGGCCGTGTTCTACTCTTCTCCATATGATGTTTGAGCTTAAACCCTTCATCTAAGTCTCCAGCTTTACAATACCCATTAATCAACGTATTGAAACTCACCACTGTAGGCCGCAAACCCCTCTTAGTAATTTCATCAAACACTTTCTGTGCATCACTAATTTTCCCTTCTTTACAAAACTTGTTCATCAAAACATTGAAAACGTACACATTCGAAGGAAACCCAGCATCCAAAATCTCCATATAGAATCCCCAAACAGTACCAGTTTGGGGATTCAGCTTCATCATCCGATCAAGTAAATTACCACAACCACGAATCGGAACAGGAAACTTATGCTTCCGAGATAGTCTAAAACATTGAATAGCATCAGGAACGAATCCTAAATCAATGTACGTAATCATCAAAGCATCAACAAGAAACTCACACATAGAAGCTCCTCTCATTTCCACCAAAGCCACGAAAACAGAGGAAGCAGAGTTTTTCCCTTTCCGAGAGACGACGAGTCCGATTAGCGACTGTGATTCATCGAACATTTCGTGAACAGCGAGAAAACGAGCCATGACGAAGTATGACTCAACGGTGAAGCGAAATCCAGGTTGAGATGAGACGAATTTGAAGAAAGCGAAGATAGAACGGTTTGGGAGAGAGAGAGGATTACTGTTGATGAGATCGATAACATGACTAACGTTGAGCGAAGGTAAGACTTTCCTGATAGATGGAGAAGTAGCTAAAGACTCCAATGGTGGATCATTGTAAGAATCTCTGATTGCAACTGAGAGATTGATGAGAACTGGGTCATCGTTTTCGTTTGCTTGTTGGTGAGAGATGGATTCTGGAGAGTACCATGTTGATAAGAGAGACGATGTACGACAACAAATTTGTGAGTGGGATCGAGAGAGTGAGCCGATTCTGATCATCTCTAACTCTCTGTTTTTCCGGCGACGGCTATTTCCAGAGACTTTTGATGAGTGAAGGAGTACAAAAACCGGTTTTTAAGTAACCGAGTTTCTGCTAAGCCGGTTCGTTACGGTTATTGCTTAATTTCCGGTTCAATGTACTTAAAGCGTTTCGGAAACTTGGCTTCAGGCTTGGTTTTGTACTTTTGTGGTAAAGTGCTATGATTGTAGAGGAAATTAAAGTGTGCTCTTAGTCTTGAACGATGCATCAGAGAGTATTTGATTGTAACTTAACAAAGATGGTAAATGATAATGTTGTGATTAGGATGCAAAAGATAGAGATGAGGAAAATGATTCGAGTTATAAACGGGACAAAAGTCACTACAAGCATTGTAGCTAAAAAACTCAAATACGCAAAGAAGAAACTGCAAAAAAACTGGGGAAATAGTAGAACTAGTAGCCTCCTTTAAGATCGTTGACGACGTCGTAAGGGATAGGAGTGACAGTCTCCAATGTCATACCTTCAACCATGAATCCAGGTTTGGGTCCTTTAGGCTGTCTCTTGGTGCTTATTGTCTCACCTTTGGCTTTGGCTGCAGCCTTGAGCTCATCGTTCTTTTTCTTCCTCAGCTTGAACTCCTCTGCACACCTTGATTGCTGCACATGCTCCACACGCACATGAAGTCTCTTCCTAATGATCCTGTTTCCAATCTGAAACAACCACAAGCATATGTCAGTCATGTTACACAAGATACGCACTACAAAGAAAGGGTTTATGGTATTGTCAAATGATAATCCAATGACAAGCAGAGATAAACAAGAGTGGTGTGGTTGATTTGAAGCTAAACTAAGCATTGGGAAAGTCATGAAGCCAAACAAACTAGGCAGCTCAATGATCAATAAGTAAAGTAACCAATCAATGGAAATCAGATGAAATGTCACAAAGCAACAGTTTCGATGCAAATTGATACAACAAACCGACCATAAGAAAACCTAATCTGGAAATTGATTAAGAACCACACTAATGCTGCATAGTAGAAACTTAATTTCAATACAAAGAACCAAAGACCTACAAAGCTGAACCCAACTCTACCAAAGGATGAGTTTACACTGTACGAACCAATACTCAATTCCACATTTCATCATAAAAACCAACAGATCAATAATACAAATACCACAATAAGCTCAATTCCTAATTCGACAGTAAGAAAGCTAACAAGCTCTTAAAGTACCAGATATGTAAAAGTTTATCAGAGATGAGACTTGTTCGGACCTGTTTGTTGACTTCAACACCAACGGCACGCTTGGTGACATTCCAGACACGACCAGTACGACCATGGTAGAACTTATGAGGCATACCCTTGTGGATCGCACCATTCACCTTAACATCAACGTAATCACCGACCTTGAAGGTCCTCAGGTAGGTCGAGAGAGGAATGTAACCCTTCTTCCTGAATGGTCTCGCGAACAGATCCCTCGTTCTCGCTCGAACTCCATGACCTGCCGGCATTTTTCCTCCTCTTTGGTGGACGCGACAAGTAAAACCCTAGAAACGAAACTAGTGAGGCAGTCTTTGTTTATATATCTTCTGAGATTAGGTTTCCTTTAATGGGCCTGTTGGGCCAGATGAATATTGGGCTCATTTTTAGATACGCATTTGACCCAAACTTTTACATACCCATAGTGTGATTGTAGAGTTGAAACTCAAGTTCTTGGCTTAAGCAATCTCATGTTTCTTAATACCAAAACAACTAATCACTGTTATTAATCTTTGTCTTGATTCTTGAATAACACAACAGACCTAATATAAGTTTTTGTTTTGGTTTCCCGTTCATATATTACTTCTCTTTAACCTGTCAATGCTAAATAGATAGCATCAAATGGCTACATAACTTACTACAATCACAAACTCACAAAAGACCACATCTTGACACAGTTATGCTTGGCTTGGTTCAGTCTCCACACTCCCAAATGCTTCTTCCTTAATCCCATTCATGCCCGAAGAAGGCTCCGGATTTGGCGTTGCTTCTGTCTCCATACTCCCAAATGCTGCTTCCTTAATCCCATTCATGCACAAAGAAGGCTCCGGATTTGGCGTTGCTTCTGTCTCCATACTCCCAAATGCTGCTTCCTTAATCCCATTCATGCACGAAGAAGGCTCCGGATTTGGCGTTGCTTCTGTCTCCATACTCCCAAATGCTGCTTCCTTAATCCCATTCATGCACAAAGAAGGCTCCGGATTTGGCGTTGCTTCTGTCTCCATACTCCCAAATGCTGCTTCCTTAATCCCATTCATGCACAAAGAAGACTCCGGATTTGGCGTTGCTTCTGTCTCCACACTCCCAAATGCAGCCTCCTTAAGCCCATTCATACACGAAGAAGGTTCTGGATTTGGCATTGTTGTCTCAGTATTCTCTGACTGATTGTTTTGACAATGCTCGGTAGGTTGAGGAGGGTTGATAATACCTTCACCACCCGTAGCTACTTTGCGCTTTCTCTTCTGACCCTTCCTTTTAAACTGACCCTTCTTAGCTTTTGGAGCCTTGGTGGTTTTTTCAACCGGGTGTGTTACCTCTAATGTCCTCTTCTCGCAAGGAACTACAGTAAGCTGATCGTTACAGTTAAAGAGGTCAATGTTAGATTCTGACTGGATCGCTACAAGAGCGGTTCTCCCAGCACTTATCTCAGCATCTCTTTTAGTTCTTGCTGCAGCTCCTGTGTACTTTATGCCTCCAATCTCTAAAGTACATGTGTATTGAGGAGTTCTCCCCAGATTTTCCTTCATTTTGCACTGATACAGCGGAATCGCGTAATTCATCTTTTGAGCATACTCTTGAAGCAGATTCTTGCATAGCCCCATTTCGTGCTGCATTAATAAGCCATTCAAAGTTAGCCAGATGCACATAACACACAGAAAAAGCCTAAGAATCTACCCTTGCATAAATCTGATAAGATTGAAACCGCTAAACTCCTTAATTCAATCAACCAAGAACTACACCCCATACGAGATTTGATCAATGAGTGGAATCGTTAAAGTCTCAAGTCTCGATCATGCCTAAACTATGACTCTATAACGATTCCAGAATACCCCTTAACACATTCTTATAGCTCTCTTTTAAAGCTTCAGCTCTTAACTAACCGTAAGGCAAACCATTAAGCTAGTTACAATAGTCCTGCACTATACTAAAGAAAAATGAGAAGCTTACAATAGGCTGTGCAGCACATTTGCCTTGGTCACTGGATTTTGCTAATTCCTGGAGAGCAACCTCCGCAGCAGATTGCTCAGCAGCCTTACGATTAAAGAATCCAGGCAACGAATCATATCTAACACCATCCAGAATAACTGTTGAATGAAAGAAAGATTTGTGTGGAGGGCCTTCTTTGATAGTCTCATACACAGGCGTTGGAAGCTTCAATTTCTGTGCATACTCCTGCAGTCGGCTTTTGAACACAAAGCAACTCGAAACACCTGAGAGAGCACACAAAACTTCAAATGAGCTCAAAGATCATAATTTGGCTAGAAAATCCAAAAGGGATGAGACAAGACAAATCAACTCTATATAAATTTATAACCTAGCTTCCATATTTCTCTAAACTAAAATCATAATCTCATCTCAAAAGAGTAAACTTTCCACAGGCATATTCATAAATGTCACAATCAGAGGTTGAAGAAAAACCAAAACAAAAACTTTCCGACATCGATGGAAAGAAAGGATGAAAATTGTGAAACCCGAAAGCTTTTCCCATAGATCTAAGCTACGCAAGGAAAAGGACACTTAAGGTTTACTGAAACCGAAACCCACAAGGGAAGATACATTGGAACTAATCGAAACTGAGAATCGAGAGAGCAAAAAGGATTATAAGTTTAAAACTAAGGAAACCCATCAACAGAATTCAATCAGACATGATGATGAACTGAAGGAGAAGACGAAAGGGTAATTACCAGGGGAAGGTTCGTTGGAGGTCATGTTGATGAGAAGAATGTAGATGGAGAGATGAAGAAAGGTAAAGTAGGGCACGGCGATGAGAAGAGCGACCTTCTCGTCACCGCCTGCTACAAAAAACGAATCAAGCGGTTTCACTAAAAACCCTCTTTCTTCTCTGGACTTACTCGTCTTTAATGGTTTTCTTTTTGCTTCAACCAAAAACCTCACAAACAACCCTAATTAAAAAGCCAATTATCCCCGAATTTCATTTACTTAGATGAAACAAAATTTTATAATAGTGCTTAAAAACAAAATTTACATAATATTATATTTTTTTTTGTATATTTGCATCGCATCATCTAAAATACGGTTTATACGGCCATATATACGCCGTATATACGCTATACAGTGAATGACTATACCGTTTTTTTGCTATACAGTTAAAAATGCGGATTAAACTATACTACCGCTTATACAGCGATAATACGGCCATTTATACGGCTATACGGCCGTATATACACCGTATAAACGTTATATATTTTTTAATAAATATTTTGACAAAACTGATATTTTTTTAAAAAAAATTTGTTTAATTTTAACTACTTGGGATGATCAAGGTTATAATTTTTTTATATATAATATATTTTCATGATTATAACTCTTAAAAATAAATTATAAATGTGAATTTTGTTTAATATATTAATAATGAGTTATATTTTACAATATAAATTGTATATTTATTATATTTATACTATTATATATATATTTATTTTCAAAAAATATTCAGCGTATATACTCCGTATAAACGTCCGTATATACATCTATACGCTATATGGTGGTGGACCGTATATCTAGTGTATAACGTATTTTAGAACACTAATAATGAGATTAGGAAATTAACCCAAGTCTATAGTTTTCAAGCTTTAATTTTTAGTTAATTTCCTAATTTTAGTATATTTTTTGGTTTTTTAGCTAATAAACTCTTTTATTTTTACATTCCATGCAATATCTACTTTTTTCACCGTAAAAAAAAAAGTATTGTGCTAAATCAATTGCATTAAGTCTGATTATCTGCGTTATCCATACAAACCATGATGAGATTATATAATCTTATAATTTTTTTATCATTATTTTCGTTAACTTTTACTTTAATCTTATTAGCATGGCCATTACTAAAAAAAATATCAAGAAACATAAAATTAACCTCTCCTTTCTGGAACAGTATTTTTAGAAATAATTTTTGAATGTTTTAATAAAATTAAGCCGATAATCCTCACCTTAACCGTATAAAAGTAATCGAATTATATTCGTTTCCTTTCTCTTCTTCTCCAAACCAAAAGCACCTTCTCTTCTTGTCTTGCCTACACGCGTGTCTTCCACGCGCTTCAACAGTCTCTCTGACTCGCGACAAATCGTCCTCTTCTCCGATCATCTTATCACCGTCTCCGTCGTTTTGCCCAATTCTCCATCTCAAACTTAGGGTTTTGGTGAAAATTTGATTCCTTTTGTCACTGTTTCCAGTGGAAATTTCTAATTTATGTTCAATCGTAGCATGTGATTGTTGTACAAATACAACAATGGTTGGTAGTAGTAGAAGTAACGATCAGAGGAAGAGAAAAATCTCTGAAGGAGACATCGCCACGCTTTTGCAAAGGTATGTTTCACTCTTTTACGTCGTAAAGTTGTCTCCTTTTTTGATGTTTGAAATTTGCTGTAACGTTTGTGGATTTTGGGTTTAGTTAGTTTTTCGTTTTGGATTGTAGATATGATGTGAAGACGATACTGAGGTTGTTACAAGAGATGTCTTATTATTCTGAAGTCAAGATGGATTGGAATGAGTTGGTTAAGAAGACTACTACTGGGATTACTAATGCTAGAGAGTATCAGTTGCTATGGCGACATCTTTCGTATCGATATCCTCTCCTCCCTGTCGATGAGGATGCTCAACCTCTGGTACTTCTTTTTGTTTTGATGAACTGATTTTGCTTTAATGTTTTTGAGAGATATGTTGAAATGGAACTTTGACTGTGATGAATGGTTCTATTTGCTTTATAGGTGTGTTCCTTTTCTCTACATTCGAGTGTGATGAGTACTTGTTTCGATTTAGACTTAGTTTGGCAGTGGATATTGAAACTTCTTGGTATCGAGTATTTTTTTGGCAGTAGGGATGGATGAGTGTGTCTCTCTCATGTGGAAATTGTGCATTAGTGATGTAGTTTACTGATTTTTAAGATGACTTTTTCGTGTGCAGGATGATGATAGTGACATGGAGTGTGAATTGGAAGTTTCCCCTGCAGTCAGCTCTGAAGCAACAATGGAGGCTATTGCGTATGTGAAAGTAAGAAGAGAATACAAGATGATCTCAAGACGCATTAGTTCATTCCTTGGATAGTTTACTTGATTTCTGTATTTCTCTGGAATTTCGGATAATCTCAAGTCCCTGGATACCACCTTGCTGTTTTCTTAATGATTAGGATGATGGTTATTTGTTATGGATGTAAATGTGTGCTTATCCTGAGCTCATATCTTATCCAAACACCATTCTAAGTTTTTGTCTATCTTTTTACATCAGGTGATGGCTGCTGCGTATGTGCCAAATGAGTCGGATATACTCGATGATTCAACAGTTGAGGCTCCCATGACTATAAACATACCGTATAGTCTGCCTGAGGGGACTAAGGAACCATCAGAGTCTCCTTGGTCGTCAAGAGGGATGAATATCACCTTTCCTGTTTGTCTTCAGAAAGCTTCATCTACCGAAGGGATGAATGGAAATGGTTCTGCTTGTAGTAGTATGGCTGTTCGGAAGAAAAGGAAAATATGGTCTTCTGATGAGGATAAGGTGCTGATCGCCGCTGTAAGGCGATGTGGTGAAGGCAACTGGGCACAAATCGTTAACGGGGACTTTAAAGGAGAGAGAACCAATTCCCAACTCGCGCAGGTTGTGATTTCACTTGGTCAATAATGACTGCTCTTTTTTCATTATGTTCCTTGTAGTTTATGCACCCTACCCTTATCGTCTTGTTCTTTGTATGCATCATGATCTACATACATTCTGTTGACGATAGATGGTGGATATTGCCTATCAAGTTCTCTATACAGATTTTATGAGTACTGTAGTAACAACTTGAGAAATATATCTGTTGTCATCTAGTCTGGTATGGACATGGGGTCTCACCCCATTTTTCCGGGTTCAAATCCCGGCAACAGATTCTTTGGATGGTATGATTAGTAGTCTCTTGGCAATCATAGAAGGTAGCTGATAAGGCAATATTTTATGATATTTTTATCCATCTTTACATTTTTGCGGAAATATTCTGTGTCAGATAATATGTAATGGTTCAAGGTATATAATAAACAATTCTTCGACTACTTGGAAGAGCATATGATGTTATGTGTTTTTTCTTTTCCCTTGGTAACAAACTGACTATTTTATTTGCAGAGGTGGGCGCTTATAAGAAGAAGAAGATGTGATATTCCGACCCCTCGTAGCCTATCTAGCCTACAACAAACTGAAGCGCATAAAGCAGTTAACAATGCATTATCTGTGGCTCTGGGAAAACCGCCCCCTTCAAAAAAACTTGCAGTCGGTACAAGTAGCAGAAGATCCTTTCTCACTAATTATAGTATTTATTATATAACAAAGAAGGGTTTAGTTTGGTTACCACTAGTTATGTTAAGTCAGAAAGTAGCTTGCCTGTTTAAACTGGGGTGGGGTTTTGTAGTTATAATATTTGCGTCACTCTTACTTTTTTTTTTAATTGATTTGCTTAGGAAAATTTTATCAATCGAACTGTATTTCGTACAGGTACTTCGCCTAAGATTTTATCTTTTGGCATCACAAAAACACAAGCCAACGGAGGCAGTTCTTCTCAAGGGCAACAACAGTCGAAACCAGTTGTTCAAGCATTGCCTCAGACAGCAACGTCAGTCTCTGCTTCAAAATCTCGAGTTGCTGTTAGAAAAACAACACCAACCTCCACTACCAGATCGGATCTAATGGTAAAAGCTAATTCAGTAGCTGCTGCAGCATGCATGGGTGGCGTAGGCATATCGACTGCTGCATTAGTACCAAAAGCCGAACCTGGAAAGACTGATGCTCCATTAGTGCCAAAGACTGAACCTGCAAAAAATGCTTCTACAGCCTGTATGTCTCGTCCCTCAGGTGGTAGTTTCTCTTTGCCAAAGGTTGAACCAGGAAAGAGTGTTACTGCTTATAGTATCGCTAAGGCGGTTGGACCTGCTAATACACGGGCCTCTAGCTAATGGAAACCTGAAACTTGTGACGGTTTCATCATCTTCTAACAAACCTCCTCTTATTGCTCCTCGTTCAGAAGGATCTCCAGTGCCTTCTACTTCTGCCTCCTTGGCTTCTGCATCGAGGATCATCCCGAGTCAGAGAGTTTCTGCAGCCTCTGTCCCAGCTACTGTATTAACCCCAAAGCCTACTGTAGAAACTAACACTTGCAAACCAGATGGTGGACAGATAGAGCAAGCTCGGGGAGATGGAGCAAGCTCATCGGTTGCTATCAAGTCAAATAAAATTACCTCAACAAAATCAGAGATTAGCCGGGGAAACCAGGCTACACAGGCTCAGGGCCCTAATCTTTTGCCTACGAAAATCCCAGTAATTCAGACTGCAGTTCACTGTGCCAGTAACCAAAATTTGGTGGATAAACCATCTGATAAAACTGCAGTACCAGCCATCAGTGGAGCTTGTTTGCAGTCTATAGCCAAATGTGAAGTAAACAACAAGATTGCTTCAGCGATCAAAGTGAGCAATGCATGCAGGAAACCTCCAGAGGTTGCGACTGTGGCAGGGACCAGACAAGGTGTTTAGTTCTTTGACAGAAACGTCTAGTTCTTTAGTTTGGTGCTTTCAATTGTAATTTTTTATTAGAGGACTGAAAGAAAGATATTATGTAAAGTAGGAGTCCTCTCAGTACATGGTACTAATTAATATGAATCTCATAATACATACAATCTTCAGAGTCTATAACATACAGTTGATTCAAATCTCAGGATCTTAAAAGAAGCTCCCTGTCCTCAGTTTCTGTAGACTTGTTCAGGGAGCTTTACAGGTGGGACAATGTAGCTACACTGTTTCTGCAGAGCTGGACTGACACAAGCGAAGACTGATGAGGTTTGTTTCTGTGGTTTATACTTCTTTAACTTAACACCAAACAAGAATGACCTTAGTGGAATCCTAGGCTTTCCAGCAGCCGATGACGAGCGATTGCTCGGAGATCTTGTAGTTGTCGCATTCAAGATCCCAAGATTGTCTTCTTGTGTGGATACAACTCTCTCCACTTCAGTTTGCAGAGCTTTCGCACGATCAAGGCCTGTTTGAAGTTCGTTGAAGACCCTTTTGTTCTCCTGTTTCATGTTAAGTATCTCCCCATGGAACTTAGCAGCCTGGTAACCGCTTATTTCTGTACTGCTTACTTTATTACCACCTGATTGAGATGTGACCCTTGAAACTTCATCTTTGATATTGCAAAGTGTTGCATACCTTCCCTCGAGTTCGTCTCTTAGAACTACACTGTTCTCTAACCACAACTGCAGCTCTGTCCGAATCTCTCTAAGGTGTCTATATATAGGCTTTGCCTCTGATACAAGTGCAGGGTTACTAATACTTCCTGCATTATACTGTTGCTGGCTTTCAGTTCTCAGTTTCGATAGCTCTGCTTTCAGGTCCTGAACTGCTGTCTGATACTTCTGCAGCTGATGAACAGATGTACTAAATCTTAACCAGAACTCCATATTCTCCTCCAGCACCGAGTCAATTTCTCCACGCACTTTTTCTTCCACAGTTGGAATTTTCTTTCTTAGGCTGTCATCAATGCCTGCAAATTTTACCTTAACCTCGTCTTCCTTTGGTCTTTCTGATGCTCTCATCAAGTCTCCTAGCTGATGTGATGCTATGGAAATGGAAGAGTTAGAGCTATGAGTAATGCTCATACTTTCAGACCGGGTTCTTTGTATTGGATGTCGAGAATCATTCCCGGGGATTCCTGGTTTCTGGCGTAACATATGAAATCCCACGTCTTCGCTAGAAACAGCATTCTTCAGCTCTCTTAACTGCAATGCCAGCTCAAAGAAGCCATCACGGTTCTTCTTCTCAACTTCACTCAACTTTCTCTTCACTTCTCTATAATCTTTTAATACCGATGTGTATTCATCCAATATAACCTTCTCTCTATCCTCCGTACCATCTGGTAACAACTGCCTCCAGTTTCTCCTCTCCTCATCTTCAGCCTCTGTGCCAAAACAAGTGCTTTCAGTTTCTGAAAAACCACTGAAAGAGTCTTTTCTCTCCGGTTTCTCTTCTTGCGCCGATTTTTGATCTCTACTATGTTTGACAACAATGGCCTCTTTGATTTCCTCTGCACTCTTTGTATCTCTCTCTTTTGAGACTGAATCCAAATCCTCAGAATGATCTTCCTCTTGAATATCTTCCAGGTTAAGTCCATCTCCTTCGACATCTTCGTCCATTTTCACCTCCTGAAACTTTCCAGCTAAGTCTTCAGCTGTGCTATTAGCTTCTATCAAATGATTTTGAAGATTCTTGTTTTGATTTTCAACTCTGTGGAACAAGTTTTTAACTTTACTCAATTCATCTTCAAGCGCCGTTATCCTTTTCTTCATATCTATGGAGTCTGAAACAAGACTGGCTTTGTCTTCCTCTACACCGCGGATATGTTCATGTAACTCATCAGTCTCTGATCTTAATGTCTTTACCAATGCTTTCTGAGATGACTCTGTTGTTTCCAGAGAAACCACTTTCTCTACAAGCTCATCTATCTTCTCTGCAAACTCCACATTACTCAGGTTCTCATTTGAATCGACCTCTCTTGATTTTTTCGCAGATTCGTTACTAGATTCTTTACCAGAAGAAGCTTTCTTGGCTTCTTCTTCTTCTTCTCCCTTAATCTCAAACTTGTTCCTGAGTGCTTCAAACCTCTCAGTTGCAGTATCAATCCTTTCCTTTACAGTTTCTGCATCATCAGCAAATCGTTTCTGCGTCTCTTCAAGCTTAGCAATCGTCTCTTTACACGAGTTAAGAGCCGTGCTCGCCACTAGTGTCCTAGCTTCACCATCTTCGATCTCTTCACCAGCTCTAAACTCATCTTGTAAACTACAAACTCTCTTCTGCATATCTATAACTTCATTCTCCAAACTCCAATACCTCTCGTAAGACTGCTCATAAGAACTCCTCACAAACTCCTTCTCAGTCTGCAGCACCAACATCTCCCTATGAATCTTATTAATCTCCTCCAATCCCTCTTCTTTACTCAATCCTGAACACGCCACCGCAGAAGAAGATGTCGAATTTTTCATATCTTTAGGTCCCTTTTTCGACAACACCATAAGAGATTGGCTCTTGAACTCTTTCTTGGGAATCTCAGGGACCTCTGGTATGTTAGTTCCATTAGGAATGAGATGAAGTTGCTTAGGAGGTTTATCGGGATTGTCATCATCTTCATCATCATCATCACCAAGAGGGAACTGAACATGTTCAGGGAAAGCAGTAGCGATCATGTGGTTTGCACTTTGAAGTTCTGTTGACAAATGATCATAACGTTCTGCTAAAGCACGGTATGATCGAAACGCTTCCTCAACGAAGTTTACAATCTCAGGCCTTTTACGGTAATACATTTCCGCCCTTTTCGCAAAAGTGTCTCCATCTTCATTTATGATCTTGAGTGTGTAATGTACCTTCTCCTCCATATCTTGAGCATTTCAGAAACAGCTCAAATCAGCCTTTATTATTTATTCTCTCTGTTTCTTGGCTTTGAAAATATGATAAGTGAAAACGTTACATAACCAAGAACATGAAGGAATGTATGTACCTTGGAGATTGTGTTCGAGCCATTTAGATTGTTTTGTGCGTATATGGCTCACCCACCACCATGAATACGCATTGCTCGCTGCTCTCTGCAACATCGCTATCGTCCTAAAGATGAAGAAGAGGAAGAAGGCTTGAACATGGTCGACTCATTAGAGTTTCTTTATCATCTCTTGTCTTTTGTTATTTTCTCTCATTTTCTTATGTTAAAATCATTCATTTTTATAAGATTTCTTATGAGTTTTAACTATAAAACCTAAATTTGGAAGGTGTTATATTGTTTTCTTATATTGATTACTGTAAATGGCTATATAAGACTTGGTAGTTAAACTGGTTTGTAACAAACAAAAGGCGATTGTTACATATTGGTATTATTGTTGTAGACAAATACGTCAGTATCATGTATCCACAACTTAGAAACCAAAACAGGTATGCAACTAATTTGATTCCAAATGTTAACAAAATAGAGAAATTTCACATAATGATAAGTAATTAGCCAATGATTAACCAATTCCAAATTAACACAAAAAGTGTTTGGTTTGAGAATCATTGAAGTTAATACCAAAACAAAAACCAGAAAGTTGTAGATAGAAAGATCCTACACAAAAACCAGAGAGACATTATAGAGATAAATCCTAAGCTGGAAAACAAAAGAGACACTGCATTGCATTCTCCATAAAACATCTATGAGTTAACTGTTTCAAGCATAGCAGAGGCCACTTCCTTCAAAATGTATGCCTTTTCCTTCAAAATATCAATCTCAAATTGAATTTCTTTAGCCTGCAAAACTCTCAATTTCTCTTCAATTCTCTCCTTAGTCTCAGTAGACTCCAAGTTCCATCTTTCTTTCACTGAATCTTCACTCATACCAGAACGAGCAAGTTCATGAACAAGAAAAGATTTTTCAAACCAATGAGCTTTAAAAGAACCATCTTCTGAACCCCAGATAATCTTAGCCAATTCAAAACATTTCTTATCATGAGACTTTCGAAAACTCGGTTTTTTAACACCATTCTTCCATTTTTTCATGTACTTGTTCTTCAAGAAGTTAACTTTCTCTGTTAACTGATAAAAACTTACCTCATTGTTAAGAGATCTTATGACGAAAATGTAAAATCCCATTTCATCTTCATACAGAGACTTCCCTTTATCAACTCTGAAATCGATTAGTCCTTGTAGGATAACTATCTCGTCTTCTTCAATCAACGTTCTTTGATAATTGGACTTGTTGTTTCCTACTTTTTGATTATTGACCCTTTTCACTCGAGCTAAGAGCCACGATGGTCTCAGTATCAGAGTCCGACCCAGAATCTGAATAGTGAGGGAGAAACAAAGGTTAGGTTATATCCTGGAAGAGAGATTTTTCAATTTCAGAAGTAGAAGAAAGGGGTTTTGTAGTTTCTTACCGGAGGGAGTTTCGACATGAGTTTTCGGTTTTTCTTCCTTGAGCGAAGAGTACGGTTCTGTTCTTTTACCTCTGTCTTCGTCATCGACATTTTCTTTTCTTACAGCTATTAGGATTCTCAGTGTGGTGAAGGGGAGAGAGAGATAGGATTTATAGCACAAGAGACGATTCGTCTATCAGATTTTAGAGTTTCGAGAAAGAGTAATAATTATATACCATAGATTTCCAAGGAGTGATTGATTTTGGCATGTAATATAGAATCGAATTTGAGATTTGAAATGCTATGTTATAATTCTTTTGCATTCAGAAAGCAATCACGAAAGCAACACCTAACTCGTTGGAATTTTTAACACAAAACCACCTATGAAAGACGTTTTTCCTTCCTTTTCTTTTGTTGTAGAAAAATCTCCTAAAACGATATAAACATTTCCTAAACGTGTCGATATAAATCGTTTCTAAAGTCTAACCATCCAAGACCCGAAAACACAAGTTATAATCTTATAGATATCACCATCTCTATCTCTCCGTCTCAGTCTCAGTCACTGCTTCTTCGCCTGTCGAAAGCCTAGGCCGTTTCGCAGCTCGGTCCTCATCTTTTTCCTCCATTGGCTCGTCCTCATCACAATCATCTCCAAGAACTTCACCCGTTTTGTCCCCAATGATCCCAAGTTCTTCACTCGTCTTGTCCCCAATTCCAGGATCACCTGTCTTATCCCCAACTTCAAGATCAAGCTCCAATGGCTCCTCCACATCACAATCATCTCCTCCAAGATCTTTACCCGTCTTGTCCCCAATTTCAGGAACCTTGCTCGTTTTCTCCCCAATTTCATGAACATTGTTCGTCTTGTCCCCAATCTCAAGATCAAGCTGCAATGGCTTCTCCTCGTCTCTGTCATCTTGACTCAATCGAACCACAGTAGTACACGCAAACTCTTCATTCTCAGGGATATGGTGGTCAGTGCTAGGTGCCATGGCTGCAGAAAATAAAGAGACAGTCTCTCTTGGTGGACTCTCGGCGGTTTCTCCTTCATGAATATCTTCCATTGGAATGTCTTCTATGATACCGATATCTTCTGAATCATTTGAAGTGTCAGATAACAAATCATCCTCACCTTCCTTTTGCACCGGCATAATACCGAGGTTCCATGAAGAGAATGGCATAGATGCTCTCGGAGATGCAGTGCCAGTGATGCGTTGAAAGTTGCCCTCTCCAGAGTTCAGACACATAAACTGTTCACCAGTTTCAACGTCTACTTGCTGCCCAAAACAAGAGACAAATAAGAAAATGAAATTTTTTGTCTCGAAAATAAGAAAATTAGCTTCCTGAATTTATAGTACCTCTCCTGCTAATGTGTTGTTGCTAAGATGATAAAACGAAGATGGTTCCTCAAGTGATTGTTGTAGTTGTCCAAGTAATGATCCTGTGTTGTTGGCTCCTGAATCGAATAAATCCCTTAGTACCATACCAGAATCATTAGCAGCTTGCACGTTCCTCATGGAAGATTGTTCAAGCAAAGTCATTTCAATTCCTTGATCGTCTTGCGTCTGCGTCATATTCCCATTACAGTCTATCAAGGGTTTGCATCTGTCAGAAAGAACCTCGATGCCTGTATTGTCATTGACAGGCACTGGACTTTCGCAGGACTGATTCTGTCCATTACTAACTTCCCGTGAACGGTTTTCAAGGAGTTCAAAAATTAATTTCTGAATCAGAGTGCGCTTCAATGAAGCCTCGGCAGGAGGAAACCAATTCAGATAAAGCTGAGAAAACCAGAAAAAAACATCATCAGCAAATAAAGAGACTGAAAAGACCAGCTTGTCTCAGAGTAAAGCACTTCAACTTCTATTACAAACTATATGTTTTGACTCTTTCGAACTAACTCATGATACCAGGAAGAAAGCAGAAGATTCTATTCTGATTAGGCAACAAAGATACAAATTCTACACTAAGCAAAAACAGATAACACAACTGGCAATTTCTACACTACAAACAGACAATTTTTTCTCTACATGAGAGGTAGCAGAGACTTACAAAGTTGGACGCATTATATATCTTGAAAGGGCTAAAATTATGAGGAGCTTCGGCAAGAAATAGCTCCAAATAGTGCAGCAGAAAGAGGCCACAGTCAAATGAGTTTTCTTGCTGCGGCAACTGATATAGAAAGAGCAAATTTGACATCATAAACTATAATTAACAGCTGCAAAATATATCTATCATTTAACAAGAAGATTATTTAAAATCAAACATAGAAGTGGTGTAAGGCTACAAGGATAAGAGTAAATGGACTCTTGTAGATGGCAGATGAAAAGCCGAACATAAATCAATTGCTCGCCATCACCATTCATGGGAATCCATCTACTTAAAAGGTTACGAAGTCGTCTGACAAGAGTTCGGACCACATTTGTAAAATGTAAACACATGCAAATGTGCTTGCATTTAATAGAAAATATTGCTAAGGATGCTTCTGTGAATTAATCAATAAGAAAAAACACACACACAAGTCTATATTTGCATTAGAAGGGAACTAAAAAGCAACAGAGCATGGTGAAATAAGAAAATATTGCTTGCTAACTTTCTACCACTGAAAATGTGACAACCAAAATCATAGAAGAATCCTACGACCAAGGAAATAATTCAATACACCAACAAAAGGGGTTTTCACAAAAGAGAGAACATTTACTTCCTATCTGCCCTGATAATAGCAAAAAAAGTAAAGCTTAAGAAGCCACACCTCAAGTGAGACAAATCGCAATTTCATGAATTTGGAAGAAATATCATCTGGTGTCTCCTTATGTCTCTCCTTCCACTCCTCGCACAAGTAACTGAAATCAGCAAAATGTTTCTAATTTGAGCATGAATAAATTTCCACACTTAATTCGAAAGGATCAGAGCATGGTGCTATAACATATTTTCCAATGAATTAGGTAAAGATAGCATGAAGAAAGCATTATCATCTCGTCGGTCAAGTGAGATATATAAATAGACAATGTATATGCAACGCTGCCAAAAACAGAAGGGGCAGATTAGAAGACGAAACCGAACATGGCTGTAAGGGAGCTAACATACCTTTGGACTAGATTCTTAAGCCCTGCATGGCTCCCTTTTATAGAATCCATATGTAATATGCAAGGTACTTTTGTGGAGTCATCCAAGTCCAGATCTGCAGAGTGATACAACATAATAAAATAAACTGAATGATCATGACTTAGTAAAAATAAAGCAACATGAGCCATTACCTGTACAATTAGCCACTTCACCAGGGTGACATACGACTATTAAACTCCAGTGAAGACTGTCATTAGCATTTAGCAATGTCAGATTTCGAGCTCATAAACATATAACAAAAAGAGAAGTGCTATCAAGTTTTTCGTACTTGAAGTTCACTGGGACAAAAATGAAGTCCTTCCCAAACATGTCCACCTTCCTTGTCCACTTTCGGACCCGTAGAAACGCAGCCTTTCCATCAGCTATACTTGATGGATCTTTGTCGAGATCAGCAAGTTTACGGAAGAAAAAGCTATTAAAGAAATGGAATCTATGTTTTTCCTCCGCTTGAAGCTGATTCTTCAAATAACTGTAAACAATAGAAAAATACACCAAAAAAGTAGATTTGATTTATAATCTGTATCTATGTTAAATATGGTTAGCATCACAAGAAGTTTTCAATACGAATGCATGCACTGCACAAGTAAAACTGGCAATTATTCTACAACCATTAACTAAGTGAGAAATATAACTTTCAAAAACATTGTGTTGTACCAATAACTAGATGGCAAACCCAAAAATAGTTCACTACAATACAACGTGCAAGCATTGCATCAGAGAAATTAAGTTTAAGAACTCACTTAATATAGAAGTCAATGATTGTGTCATTCACAAATGTCTCTGGCTGCAAGAGCTCAACGTCTCTTTTGCAAATAGAAACAGCATCTGGGTCTCCCTTTGGATAGATAACATCCTCAAATGGTTCATCAAAGCTGAAACGAAAACAAAAAACTAGTCAATATGAAATGCCACCTCCAGTGCTTGACAATCTTTAGGTAAGATTCTGCACCACCACAGAATATGCGACCCAAACTTTTTGCACCACCATAAAACTAATAATCTTTTACGCTAAGTCCTCTTAATTGACCTCCATACCATGCACACACAAACTTGCCAATTGCTAAAAAAGCTAATTCTGCCTAAGATGAAATCACAGGATTTGCACATGCTCAGTTATTTACTTCAGAGAGCCATACAAGTAGTGACTTACTTAGGAAAATGTCCCAAAAATAGAACAGAAGACAACTTCTGAATCCAAAAAGACATAAATACAGCTCCAATTTTACCTTGGAAAATAACGCTTCTGTCGATGCAAATTGTCCCCTGATACTTCCACGTCCTCACTACAGCAAATAATCTTTCTCATTATCAAAGCACGCTATAACATATTCCAATTGAAAATGGGCAGATAAATGTATTTTCCAATTAGCATTCCATAATACTGGAAGCTTACACGAGGTCAGCACTCCATACAGCTGGGTATTTCACATGCAACGAGTTTATTTTTTGTTGCTTCTCAGGCCAATTGTGTTCTTTAACCGCAAACTTCAATTCCTCAATGTCTGGAAACCACATGAAGCAATATAAAAAGGTTAGAAGAGGGACCCCCTTGTGTTGGAAAGAGTTGAGGCTTAAAATTTCAGAGTATTCGGTTTTTGCTGAAATGCAAATCAGATCAAACATATCTCTTATGACTTTTAGCCGTCATTAAACACGTGCATACAGGCAGCGGTTCTTCCCATGCAAATTAGAGCCACTAGTAGTTCGGCAGATAAATGAAATAACTAATCTGGCTCAATTTAAATATATGAATTAAAAAAAATAGAATCTCACTAGGTTATCTGTTCACCTTATATTCTAATTCCGATTTACCCCTTTTCGACTAAATTAAATCGACTTCAAAATGAAAGCATGAAATATTAGTATCATTTTCACATTTTCTTTCCTAACAGTAAGATTTGTTAACCTGTCTAAACTCTTTGCAGACAAACTATATTTGATGTCAGAGTCTACAGATTTATGAAGAATAGCAAAAAAAAATTAGTAACTCAACCAAGACAAGATAATAAGAGGGTTTGGAGCAAAAGATTCAGTAACATGTGAACAGATTTTTGAACAGTTTGACATCATATATAGTATTATATACGTAAATAAGCGTTCAATGATCACACTCATTTTTGGTGCTATCAAATTTTTTCCAAAGTAGGATGATAGGGTCCCCAATATAACACACTAAAATGAAAAAGCCACAGTATCAGGTGCCTAAGATGACTAAACCCTAAATCGTATTGATAACTTGTTGCAGGAAACATTCTGGGATAACCTAAACATATACAATAACTGAGGTACCTGTAGTGTGCTGCATATCTTCATGACATTTTTCATCCTTCGATAGAACTCGAATTCTGAGAATGATCAATCCAACCTATGAAAGTGACAAGCAAAAAATGTAAAATTGATAGAGGTTCCTATACTCAAATTAGAAAATGGGCCCATAAAGTTTTCAAAACGGTAGCACGGTATAATGAAAAACTCACATTTTGGTACCAATTGTATTGAATACTAACTATGTCTTCAACTCCATATTCACAAGAGAATGGCCCTTCTTCATTATTTGCAAGGTAACTCTTTATTTTGATGCCATTGCATGAAAAGATCACCAGAGATTCAGCACAGGACGTATCCTTAAGTACGACATACTCTGGAGCCATGATAACAGCTGTGTTTCTGTCAATCTGCAAAATGGAAACCATCTCTTCAGAAAGCGTAACTCTTACTTTGTACATTCCAGCACGACAGGAAGTAACATTAACTAATATTAATATATACAAGACTAAAATTAAATTGTATTGCGGTAAATAAAATAAAAACTCATTACCTTTTCCACATCATCATTGAAGCAGTGTTCAGCCATCCAATCTTTCAGCACATAAAACATTGAAATCAATACCCAGTTAGACATTGGAGCATATCCAAGCATATCTATAAGAATAAAAATGAAAAACTGTAGCATATACCTTCATCATCCTCTGAATCAGAAGCTTCACTCAACGCAGATTCATCACTCAAGCTTTCATCAATAGCTGACATCATATCATTTTGTTCTTGCTGCAAATGTAAAGAGATAAAAAATGCAAGCTAAAAGTTTTAAAGGCTTTAGCATAAATAAACTAAGCAAATACAAGACAGATTTACATACACTAAATGAAGAATCTGAAAGGGGTGAGTCTAGCTGGTGTTGACTATACGATGAAGTTCCTGCGTAGAAACTTTTCACGCCTGGCTGGCAAGAGAAACTTTCCAATCCATGATCTACATCAGTTTCTTCAATGTGATCTTCACTATTCAAACCAAACATCAATCTTTGATTATCATGATCTTCATCAGTTTCTTTTGCATCGTCTTCATTATTCAAACCAAACACTAATCCATTATCAACGTGATCTGCATCTGTTTCTTTCAAATGATCTCCGGTTTCCAAACGAAATGCGAGACTCATTCCAGACTCCTCAGCTTCTGCTACTAAATTCGGAGAATCTTCACAATGACGATCCACTACAACAGTATCACGCTCTGCACAGCTAGTACCTTCCACTTCTTCGTTCTCAACACGTTTATCCTGGCAAACTGACACCAATTAACCAACCCCATAAGCATTCATATGTATGATACTACTAACTACTCGCTTCTGGAAAATACAATACAAATCATTCTATTGCCTCTAGTAGAATCACTACAGAATTTACCATCACTATCTCCTACATACTAAAAAGAACACAGCAATATTCCCAAATATAATTTTCTCGAAATCGAAACTAGAGCACGAAATCTACATCACAGTGTGAGTATAAGGAAGAATAAGAGCAATAACTTACAGCTTCGTATACGTTGGCGTTGCAGAACCGGAGAATTGCACGGACTAGGGTTTGTGAATTTTTTCGACAATTTTCCAGCTGCAGACTCAGCTAGCTCGTCCTCTTCGTTGAAATCAAACACATCAATGTTTTTCTTCATCGCTACAAAATCCGAGCAAAACCTCACCGTGAAAAACGGAGATCGGAAATCGGAAATCGGAAATCAAGGGTCGAGTGAGAGAGAAAGAAGCGACGCCAAAACGAGAAAAAATAAGTCAACAACGAAAAATGTTTAGCGCGTCTGAAATCCACGCGCGGAGGCTACTTAACTATATTTATATCACCACCTAAAAGCTTTTTAATATCTTCACTACATAATTCCGATGTGAAATGACAGATATACCCTTTTGCTCGCTACGAAGACGTGAAAGCCATCGTTTTCGTGACTCTTCTTTCTCCATAGCTTTCCAAGAGTTGAAAATCGCAAAAACTTGAAGAAGCCATGGATGTGTCAGGAAGCTTGAATTGTGTTGTTGTAGCTGTAGATGGAAGCGAAGTGAGTATGGAAGCTTTGAAATGGGCTCTGGAGAATCTCAAGCTCTCATCGTCTTCTTCAGATTCATCATTCATTGTCCTCCATGTCCAGCCATCGCCTTCTGTCGCCGCAGGAGTTAGTCCCGGAACAATCCCGTTCGGTGGTCCCAGTTGAGTCTCTCGTTACTAGTAATTTTGTGAGTGTGTATGAATATGAACATATGGTGTTTGTTAAATTGACTCTGTGAAAAATATTGCGATGAAGGTGGTCTTGAGGTTCCTGCTTTCACAGCTGCAATTGAGCAACACCAGAAGCGAATTACGGATACTATTCTCGATCACGCTCGTCAAATTTGTGCTGATAAATCTGTGAGTCGTTTTGTTCATTTCCACTCTGAAAATGTGATGTTTGCCTCATAATTTCCTGATCCAGTAGTTGTTAAAAGTTTATTTGATGGTTTAGAATCTTTCTCAATTGCTTATGTGTGATCTATATAAGTGTAATGGTTTGAGGATGTTGATTCATGAGCTTGTGGTGATTTACTCTCAGGTGGAAGTGAAAATCCAAGTGGTTGTTGGGGATGCCAAGTATAAGATCTGCGAGGCTGCCGAGAATTTGCACGCTGATCTTCTTGTCATGGGTTCTCGGGCTTATGGCCGCATTAAGAGGTACCAATCTCTTCTTCTACTCTTGTATCTTGCTATGTTTGATAAACTGATGAAAGCTGCAAACCAAATTTAAAGGCTTTTGATGCTCAATTAGTACTCACTTTTGATGATCTTGGTTAAGATGTTGAATTAGTTGTCCCTTATTGACTTCTGACTATTGATTCTCACGCTCACTAACATTTTTGCCTGTCTGTGTATGAACTAGAATCTGCGTATACTTCAGAAATGGAAGAGCTTTTTGGCTTAATAGTTAGAACAAGATTGGTCTAAGATAGGCTTGAAAAAATTCCGGCTAAAGACGTAGTTTAAGTTGCTCTAGTTATTTCAATTTCTTTGGATGGATTAAGTTCTCTTGCAACAATATGATTTGCGAGGGAACATGTTTAGAACACAAGTAGCCACTTATCCTGTGTTTTAGAAGGAATATTTCTCTGCTTATCCAGCAAATACCGCTTTGACGAATCTTTTTCCGTTTAAGATGTTTATACCATGTTACTGTGTGTTCTTTAATGAGTTTAATCTTATTTAGTGAGAAATGCTAGTGTTGAATCCAGTTTTTTCTTATAACAGGATGTTTTTAGGAAGTGTAAGCAACTACTGCACCAACCATGCGCACTGTCCTGTTGTCATAATTAAACCCAAAGAAGATTCTTCAGCATAACAGGTAAACTTGCAAATTATGTCAGACACTTCTTTCAGTTGTTCACTGTTTAAAAGTCTGGTATCACTCGTAACCCACGAGCTCTGTTGTTCATATCCAAACCAACCCAATAGTTTTCCGTGATTTTGAGGGGTTTGTCAAAAGTTTGCCTTTAGAACTATATCCAGATTTTGACAATGTCAGTTTGTCTATAGCCTAATGCTCTCTTTTGGTACAAGTAGCCTATGTAGCGGTGTTTCAAATCATCTTCGTTTCTCAGGATAATATGTACATATGCAAAGGGATATCAATACCATCTTTTCATCTTTGTGAAGTTTTGTGAAGCTATGGAAACACAGCAGAGCAAGAATCCACCTGCTCACGTCTCATTTCTCAAAGCCTTGGTGTGAATGTAAATTAATAAGAGCTACATAAACATAAACTGGCTCAGTCTCAGGCAATCTATGTGTTGTAACTTGTACTAACATTTATCATTTTATTTTTGTATGGTGAGGATTGAATACTGAATTGTTGCATCAGTCACTATGAAGAACATTTACAGAGCCACACAAGTAATAATGATTGTCAATGTACGCTAGCTAGCACGCCTTGATATGTTAATTTGGACCGCAGGCATATCGGGTCGAACTCAACCCAAATTGGCTTTGTGGGTTGTGGCATTAGCTGATCCAATAAAAACCATAGAAAAAATATATGAGAGAAACGAAGAATACATACCAGAAAAGTGAAACTCCAAGGATTTTAGGAAATATAATTTGAATATTTGATGGATAGATGCAAATGCATATTACATTGGAGGGACAAAAGACCACAAGAAGATAATGACATTTTTGGATTAAAACACATTAAAAGGGCTCGTGAACAATGAGAGGAAAGGACGAAATAGAAATCGTCGGTTTGTCACTGCAATACGATAAGGGAGGCTCACGGACTTGCATAATTGAAGACTAGTGTTTAAATAGTTTGAAGACGAGACTAAGACACTATCATTGGTCAAATTCCTTATGGAGTAATAGATCTTCATTTTCGACCATTGAGAATCATTAGATACGAGACATATATAATTCATATAGTACCGATAGATAGGTAACATGCAGAGTTCACTCGTGAGAAAACTAAAGAAAAGAACAAAATAACAGTCTGTTAGAGTTTGTCTTGTTTTGACAGCAAAATAATTGGTTCGTTTTGGTTTAGTTTATATCAGTATCCAAAAAACACACTTTGATTCACATGCAAACAATGCTTTTGGTCCCTGGCTACTTCCTACTTCCCACACACTCCATGTCTCCTCGTGACTTTTATCTAAATAAACAAAGAAATAATTACAAATAAGTCATAATATCAAACTCAAATTTCATCTTTGTCATATGCTGAAATTCAATTGTTATGTTATATCACTTACACAACATTATGACGAATATACCCTTTTCTATACGTATAATAACTTATACTGTCTGACTTGATAATGTGATGATTTGACTTTGCTTCACTTTATGTAATAAAATCTGACAATTATTTGCTTTACCATTTAGATAAAGTAGTTCAACCCATTTAATTACATCTCTCTCTCACTCTGTGAGTTTCCTTCTTTCTCTCTCTTTGAAACACCAAAACTCTTCACCCAAATCTCATAACACCAAAAACCGTAGGAAAGTCATCGGCATAAGACGAGCCTCCGCAGATGTTACCGACATGAATTTTTCGGGCACGACAATATTCATCTAGATGCAATCCACGAGATGTCACCGGAAAAATGACGAATCCACCTTTTCACAATGATTTTTTTACCGAAAGCAAGAGGCAATTAGTCATTCCCACAGCAAAATGTCAACAGATCAAGAGGCAAATCCGCCTCTCCACAAAGAATTTGTTACCGGCACGACTATTTCGGTAAGAGTTATCACCGTTTTTCGTTAGGATGTACGTACACCAACGTTGTAAAATGATCAATATTTTCTATGTACGTTAATAGCTACCATATCTACGTACACAGTTTGAGAGGACCCCAAAGAGGTTACCATCGAGACACATAAGTGGTTGCCGACGAGAATTCGGTACAAAGAGAATCAAACCACCATCATATGTACAGTCCAACCAACGGTACACTACATGTACACCGTCTAGGCGTTGTCAACGTGTACACTGTCCGACAATTGGTACACCATCGTATAAATGTCTGGATACCGACATGTACATTATTTGGCGATTGTACACCATCGTGTACACTGTCTAGCATTGTCATCGTGTACACTATATGACCAACATCACACCATAGTGTACATAATCTAACCACCGTCATCATGTAGACGAGGTATATTATTGCTCGTTTTAGTTGATACCACAATAAATACCAGACATAAATGGTTAACTTTTACAACTACATGTTAATGGTTATGGAGATGTACTTCACAGAAGATGCACGTACACCAACGTAACAAGATACTTGTGATGTACACACACTACAACAACTTATAATTGTACACGAACATGAGCCTATACATCAACCTGAAACCTTACATGAGCTTGAGACTGTATACTAGCATGAGCCGGACACTGTTCGACCACCGTCATCGTGTATACTCTCCGACCACCAGTACAGTGCGTAAAAGAAGAAGATGATGTGTACGTACATGAAATGCAAATGTGTAAGTACGTACATGAAGAGGAGAAGCTGTACGCACCTGAGGAGGTGTACGTACACGTGGAGGCTCCTTAAATGGTGAAGGATCATGAGACATATGTACGTAAAGTCGTCATTCGCACGTACACAACGAGACAGTAGATGCTTGTCCACCACAAATTCCCACACACCAACCTCTGAACAATTCCAATCCCCTCCGACAAAAAAAAGTGGGAACTCCATTTTCCACCTGCAGTAAATACGCAGCTGTTTTGTAATAAATGCAAACAAATATTCTCCTACAAAATCATATTTTCAGGGCAAACAGAACTTAAATGCACAGTTTCTTTAATTATTATTCACCACAAAACATATACATTTCAGATCCATTTATACCTTTAACTCTGTACCTGTTTTACAGGATAGATATCCGTACACCTAACCGTCCACAGATTAACTATATTTCCGTTCGTCGTCGTCTACACGAATTATCCATTGTAACGGTCTTCTCAAAATTCAGTTTCACCTCTTTCACAATTATCTTCTAAATTGTTTTTCTGCAACTCTTCTAAGCTTTCTCCGTTAATTAACTCACATGTAAACATATTATGTACGTATCTGTTTTTATTTCTATACATATTTGCCTTTCTTTGTTTCCCACAAACCCATTTAATACTTGTAGGTAAATGTTACTTCTCACATAAATGTTTCCCTGACACATACTTTTTCCCCCCTCCCATGGACTCAGACCTTCTCTTCTAGTATACACCAATATACTAGGGTCATTTTCGGGATAATAGTGTATAAGTGCCATTTTTGATACAAAAATTGGTGTGTGACATTCGGTGACATTATAACTTCATATTCTGTGTAATTTTCTCATAAACAAACTACTATCACCAAATCTTATGATTTTAATCAATTTACCTATAAAACAAAACACATTCACCTTTTTAAAAATCTCTCACATGAGATGATTAAGTAGTACTACCAATGCAGATATATCTGACCGGATCCAACCAATCATAAACCCACATAGAGGGACATTTTCGTACTTTCAGATATCTCTTTGGCCATATATAAAGACCAAAACATCACGTTCAAAGAACACATTATCTAAATATTTACACAATCACATTATCTCAAAACCATGGCCTCCTCAACCCTCCATTTCACGTTCCTCTTCTTGACCCTTCTCTCGCCGTTCACGTTAACCACCGCCGCACGTGACCCGTGTGCCACCGCCGCTCCCGACGGCTCTGACGATCTCTCAATCATCCCCATTAACGCAAAATGCTCACCTTTTGCAGTAAAACCAAGCTCCAGCTCCGTCATGGACACCGTCCTCCACATGGCCAACGCCGACTCACACCGCCTCAACTACCTCTCAAGCCTCGTCGCCGGAAAACCAAAACCAACCTCCGTCCCCGTCGCCTCCGGTAACCAAAACTTCCACACCGGAAACTACGTCGTCCGAGCAAAACTCGGTACACCTCCTCAGCTAATGTTCATGGTTCTAGACACAAGCAACGACGCCGTTTGGCTCCCTTGCACCGGCTGCTCCGACTGTTCCACCGCCGCAACTTTCAACCCCAACTCCTCCACCACTTACTCAACACTCTCTTGCTCCACCGCACAATGCACACAAGCACGTGGCCTCACGTGCCCATCCTCCTCACCATCACCACCGTCCATCTGCTCATTCAACCAATCCTACGGTGGAAATTCTTCCTTCTCCGCGTCACTAGTTCAAGACAATCTGACGTTAGCTTCTGACGTCATCCCAAATTTCTCATTCGGTTGCATCAACTCTGCCTCCGGTAACTCTTTACCACCGCAAGGCTTAATGGGCCTTGGACGTGGGCCCATGTCTTTAATCTCTCAAACGACGTCGGTTTACTCTGGAGTGTTCTCTTACTGTCTCCCTAGCTTCAGGTCGTTTTACTTTTCCGGGTCGTTGAAATTGGGTCCGACGGGTCAACCCAGATCCATCAGATACACTCCACTCCTAAGTAATCCTCGCCGTCCATCGCTTTACTATGTCAACTTAACCGGAGTGAGTGTTGGTTCGGTTCAGGTTCCCGTTGACTTTAAATATTTGACGTTTGACTCAACTACCGGCGCCGGTACGATCATTGATTCCGGTACTGTTATTACCCGTTTTGCTCAACCGGTTTACGAAGCCATTAGAGACGAGTTTAGGAAGCAGGTACTATAATTTATTTAAATCCAACCGAAATTGAAAATTGGTTCTGTTTTTGTAATGATATTTTTTTTTTGTAGGTGAAAGGGCCATTCTCGACGTTGGGAGCGTTCGACACGTGTTTCACGGCGGATAATGATAACGTTGCGCCGGTGATGACGCTGCACATGACGTCACTCGACCTGAAGCTGCCGATGGAGAATACGCTGATTCATAGTAGCGCGGGAACGCTGGCGTGTCTATCAATGGCGGGAATACCGCAGAACGCAAACGCTGTTCTAAACGTGATCGCTAATCTCCAACAGCAGAATCTAAGGATCTTGTTTGATGTCCCTAATTCCCGCCTAGGCATTGCTACTGAAGCTTGTAACTAAGAGAAACTTTTTTTTTTCTTTTGCTTTCTTTGTTCTTTTTTCATTTCATTTTGATTCAAACTCCATGAGAATTTCTTCCACGAGTTGTGTAAGGTTTAAAGAAATGGGATAACATGGAGTGCTGTTTTATCTCTAGGTCCAAAGATTTTTCTTATCTAGTTTAGTTACGAAGTAAATGATGACATTAATAGAGGGGATACAACATAAATTGAGAAAAGAGCATAAGCAATTACTGTGATCAACCCTCTCTCACTCTGCAAACGCAGTAAAGACTACAATCCTCCTTTCCACTCTTTTTGAAGGTTCAAAAACAGATGCTCTTGAGGGTTCAAACTGCTACCTGCTACCACGGTTGGAGGAGCAACGACACTTTCTATTCCTGAAGGATGATCAATGCAAGATACATTTAGTACATAAACCAAGAATGAAAATGTTAATGCAAACGGTTTTATGAATAACTAGTTGAGCAATCACGTAGTTATCATAGCTTCTTCAGAAGCACTTAAGGGCATGATAAACATCAACTGTAATAGCTTCTCCTAACTATTTTCTAGTTCACAGTTCTGAAAAATGATAAATAGATTCTCCTTAGCCTTTTCACAGTAACTAGAAGAGTATTTGATGTAAATGGTTTATGAAACAAACACAAGAACAATCAAGAATACTAGTGCGAAAAACTGACCACACCCTGCAACAGCGAAATTTAGTCAAACTCCAAAACCACCTACTGTACTTATATCTCCTAATCCTAAAAACACTAGACTAACGGCCTTAGTTGAAGTGATCATACACCCATATTTATCTGCTTTAAACCATAAGATTCAGAGAACAAAAAGCAACATGATAAGAACCTTACCTCCATAGCATCAGATGTAGGCTTCTCAGGAATTATGAGGCCTGCAGGAACCTGGCCGAACTTCAAAGCCTATTTTTTTCCACAAGCCAAAAGAAAAGAAGAATGTCAAAATCAACCAAAAGTAACATGATCACAAATTTGATCCAGAAAAGCAAGGGACCTGTTCAAGTCTCGCAATTTCTTCTATTGTCTGGGAGTTGATAATTGCAGCCTGAAACATCATGGAAATGAAAAACCGAAGTTACTATCAAACACACAACCTTGACTTAACTTAATATTAAGACAAAAATCGAACCTTGATCGCTAAAATTTGCTCCTGTGTTGGGGCAACCACTTTCGGAGTGTCTTGTTGTTCTGCAGTCTCTGCAACTTTCCGAACTTCCTCCTGAGACACTTTCTTAACCTCCTCTTCTGCTTCTTTAGATGAAAACAAAGCTGCAGCTTCAGCTCTTTCCTGTCAGGAAATAATGATTATCAGGTAAATGATCTATCATTGGCAAGCAAGCTATCAAGACCAAAAGGCTATTTATTTAGCTAAATGTTGCTAAAACAAAATAAGTTTCTTATTTCAGCATACAGAGTTAACTGGTCACTAGAATCTAAAACAACAGAAGATGCCATCTTAGCCGAATCTAAACCAACAGGTAAAACTATTTCTTGCACTCAGATGTTCTACTTTTTGTTAGATTAGATCTTGGTGAAACTTGAGATGCAGCAAAAACAGTAAGTTTAACTGGGCATCTAGAGTAAGCAAAACTGAACAGTGAATAAAGCACAGAATAAGGTCCTCACCTTGTCTTTAACTTTGATGAAATCCAGTACTCGAAGTGATTTTAGCTTGTGAATCACATACAGGCGATAATTCGGCTTCTTGGTGATATTATTATCCAACAAACTGAGGTACTGCAGCTTTGGAATGGAAGCTAGGGGATCAATTTCAACCAAATTCACAAGCCTGTTGTTTGTAAGAACCAAAGAGTGAAGCTTCGGAAGGAATTCTGCATAAGAACAACCATACAATAAACGCACAATATGTGTGAATCCTACATTCCATTACAACACACAGAGAGAGGATGTTACCTCCAATATTAGGATTTATCCGGGTGATCCGATTGTTATTTACGAGCAGAGTTCCTAAACGGTTGAGGAGTGGAAAGTTTTCAAGCTTAACAATCTCATTATCAGACAGATCAAGTGTATC
Organism: Arabis alpina; assembly: GCA_900128785.1. NCBI lineage: Eukaryota > Viridiplantae > Streptophyta > Magnoliopsida > Brassicales > Brassicaceae > Arabis > Arabis alpina. The sequence goes on from LT669788.1 coordinate 6,056,197, forward strand.
AAATTGGTCCTGTATGCAAACCACCACAAGATAATCAGTATCCCTATCAAAATCAACTCAAAAGAAGAAATATAATACGAAAGGAGTTCACAACAAAAGCAAATCAGAGAGCCTTAAGAGAAGATTTTCATAGAGAAGAATGACTCTAACAAGTAAAGAATCCACAATCAGCACAAAAGTACTATTACACTAAGCAATAGAATCACCTAACGAGTTGGAAAACAGGTGCTAACTAAGACAAAAGAGCAAATTGCTCCAATTCATAACTAACGATTTCTCAAGATATCCGTATGCATAAACCCAACAAGCAGATAACCGCATCAACAAATTCTTCAGGTCTAGCATACAATGAAGAAACGAAACTCGATAAGAACATATAGCCAAAAAAACAGAAGAAGAAAAGTACCTCAGTAGCACCCAAGTTCTCGATTACAGGAATCTTGTTACCTACAACAAAATAAACCCCAAACAAAATCAAACGATTACCAAAGAGAAGATGTGTTTAGGGTTAAACCCTAGAAAACAATCGATTACTCAAGTAGGAGATGCGTTTAGGGTTAACAAAACCCTAGAAAAGTACGAAATCTTACCTCGTAGATCCAATTCTCGCTCCTTGATAGCATTGAAGAAGTGAGGACTTTTCCAGATCAAATCAGCCGTAAGCTTCACCATTATTACTCTACTAGGGTTTTACTGCTTCTTCCTCTCTCTCTCTGCTTAACGATTTCAGAGGAAAGAGAGACGAGTGTCGAAGAACACATAAAACGAAGAGTTATTATTATTCAGCCCATTTAAGTATCATATTGGGCTTTTGTGTTGGCCCATAATAATATAACCGGCATTTAATTTTAGGAAAAACAATTAAAAGGAAAAAAAAAAAGACGAGTATTTGATTGAATCTCTTCTTCTTCCTCGTTGGTTACAACCCTAATCTAGGGTTACTCTCTTTCTCTCTCGCTCGCTTCGTCGTGTTCGTTTGTTCTACCAATTTCGTCGATTTGGAGTGCGTTTGGGCGATACACAATTGAGCAAAGATGAGGATTATGATCAAGGGAGGTGTGTGGAAGAACACCGAAGATGAGATTCTCAAAGCCGCCGTGATGAAGTATGGTAAGAACCAATGGGCTCGGATCTCGTCTCTTCTCGTTCGTAAGTCGGCTAAACAGTGTAAAGCTCGCTGGTACGAGTGGCTTGATCCTTCTATCAAAAAGGTATGTGGTGTTCGCGTTTTCCTACTTTTCACTGATTTTTTTGGATCTGGAAAATTATGAACGATAGTTTGGAATTTAGGCTTATAGGTGGTTTATTAGCTTGCTTTTACTTGGAAATTTAGTTGTATCTATGTGTTGAATTGTTTCTCAAATTCGTACTAAGTTTAGGTGAATGTGCTTTTATGATGTTGTTGAATTGGAAGCTGACTTGTTTTCTTATGATGTTTGATGCAGACTGAATGGACCAGAGAAGAAGATGAGAAGCTTCTACATCTTGCTAAACTTTTGCCTACTCAGTGGAGAACTATTGCTCCTATTGTAGGACGTACACCGTCACAATGTCTTGAGAGGTATGAGAAGCTTCTAGATGCAGCGTGTACTAAAGATGAGAATTATGAAGCAGCTGATGATCCAAGGAAATTACGTCCTGGTGAGATTGATCCGAATCCGGAATCAAAGCCTGCTCGTCCTGATCCAGTGGATATGGATGAAGATGAGAAAGAAATGCTTTCTGAAGCAAGAGCTAGATTGGCTAACACCAGGGGAAAGAAGGCTAAAAGAAAAGCTAGAGAAAAACAACTTGAGGAAGCTAGAAGGCTTGCTTCTCTGCAAAAGAGAAGAGAACTAAAAGCAGCTGGAATTGATGGTAGGCATAGGAAAAGGAAGCGAAAGGGAATCGACTATAATGCAGAAATTCCTTTTGAAAAGAGAGCACCTTCTGGGTTTTATGATACTGCAGATGAAGATCGTCCTGCTGATCAAGTTAAATTTCCAACTACCATTGAAGAACTTGAAGGAAAAAGAAGAGCTGATGTAGAAGCACAGTTACGCAAACAAGATGTTGCAAGGAACAAAATTGCTGAAAGACAGGATGCTCCAGCAGCTATATTGCAAGCAAACAAGATGAATGATCCAGAAGCTGTTAGGAAGAGGTCAAAGCTGATGCTACCACCACCGCAGATTTCCGACCACGAGCTAGAGGAAATTGCAAAGATGGGGTACGCCAGTGACCTTCTTGCAGAGAATGAGGAGCTTACAGAAGGCAGTGCTGCTACTCGTGCGCTTTTGGCAAATTACTCACAAACACCAAGGCAAGGAATGACACCCATGAGGACGCCTCAAAGAACTCCTGCTGGTAAAGGTGATGCTATTATGATGGAAGCAGAAAACCTGGCTAGATTAAGAGACTCTCAGACACCTTTGCTAGGAGGTGAAAATCCTGAGTTGCACCCTTCTGATTTTACTGGTGTAACTCCGAGGAAGAAGGATATTCAAACGCCTAATCCAATGTTGACCCCTTCTATGACTCCTGGTGGTGCTGGCCTTACTCCCAGAATTGGCTTGACACCATCAAGGGATGGGTCTTCTTTTGCTATGACACCCAAAGGTACTCCCTTCAGGGATGAGCTTCACATAAATGAAGACATGGACATGCACGAAAATGCAAAACTTGAGAGGCTGAGACGAGAAGAAACTAAAAGGAGCTTACGCTCTGGTCTGACTGGACTTCCTCAGCCAAAGAACGAGTACCAAATAGTTGCACAACCTCCTCCAGAGGAAACTGAAGAGCCAGAAGAAAAAGTTGAGGAAGACATGTCAGACAAGATAGCTAGGGAAAAAGCTGAGGAGGAAGCAAAACTGCAGGCTCTGCTTAGGAAAAGGTCCAAGGTGTTGCAGAGAGATCTTCCTAGACCTCCAGTTGCTTCATTGGAACTAATTAGGAATTCGTTGCTTTCAGCCAATGGAGACAAAAGTTCCGTTGTTCCTCCTACTCCAATTGAGGTTGCAGATGAAATGGTACGAAAAGAGCTTCTCCAGTTGCTGGAGCATGATAATGCAAAGTATCCTCTTGATGAGAAGGCTGAGAAAAAGAAAGGAGGTAAGAACCGTGCCAACAGTTCTGCTTCCCAAGTTCTTGCAATTGAAGATTTTGAGGAAAATGAACTCCAAGAGGTATGTATATTATAATATCTTCCCTTATGTCAGATTACTTTTATTGTTTGATTTATTCGTTGATCTACCTCTGGAATCCTTGGTTCTCACTTGGTTTATGGATATATTGGTTGATAGATATTGTGCATATGAATGTTTATCTGCCCTTGGTTTGAAGCAACATTTCTTAATTTGGTTTACACTAGGGAGTTATTCTAATCAAGGTTTCCCATGATTTTTTTGTAGGCTGACAAAATGATTAAGGAGGAAGGCCAGTTTCTATGTGTTTCAATGGGACACGAGAACGAGTCACTTGATGATTTCGTAGAAGCTCACAACACTTGCGTTAACGATCTCATGTACTTCCCCACTCGAAACGCTTACGGGCTCTCTAGTGTTGCTGTGAACGCAGAGAAAGTTGCAGCTTTGCAAGTGGAGATGGAGAATGCGAGAAAAAAGTTGGAGGAGGATGAGAAGAAGGCAGAACACATGAAGACCAAGTATAAAACTTACACAAAGGGCCATGAGGTACTATATATATGATCCACACTACTTTTATGTTAATTTCTGAAGCTAAATCTTTTTATTTTAATTATGAACCTATATCGTTGAATCATTCTTTAGTTTGGTGTGACTAAACAGATTTGTTTATTTGACAGAAAAGGGCAGAGACTGTGTGGAGCCAAGTAGAGTCGACTTTGAAGCAGATTGAGATTGGTGGAACAGAAGTAGAATGCTTCAAAGCATTGAAGAGGCAAGAAGAGATGGCTGCATCTTTCAGGAAACAGAATTTGCAAGAGGAAGTGGCAAAGCAAAAGGAGACGGAGCGAAAACTGCAGGCTCGTTACGGGAATCTCTTGTCAACGCTTGAAAAAGCAGAGGAGATAATGGTCGGGTTCCGAGCACAGGCATTGAAACAAGCGGATGTCGAAGATCCTCAGAAACTGAAAGAAGCTAAGGTAGCCACTGGAGAAGGAGAGGACGTAGCTATAGCCATGGAAGCTTCTGCTTAAACATTCCTCGGAACTTGAGTTTTGTATTGGTTAAGTTTTAAGGAGACACGGCTTGACTTTGTATTTCTTCAACTTTTATGAGTAATGACTGTAAAAAAAAGGTTCTGATATTCTCTGTTGTATGCTTTGCAAGGGTCAAGAAATTCGAATACTTCAGATCTGTTTGGTTCCTAATGTTCAACCTGAAGCTGTTTAAACCTCAGTTGATGCAAATTTTGCTCTCTTTTTTTCTTTTCACTGGAAGCTATTTGATTGTATTAGAAAGAATGTCTAATTGCAATCCCAAAAATGTGGTCAAAGTGAATACTAAACCGTCTAAACAAGACCGGGGCAAAAGGAGAATCAAATCCAAAACTACCCCATGAGATTTACGCCAAGGTAATTCCACTTTCAAAGTCAAAGAGAGACGATAGCCAAGAGGGGTGACTAACGGCAATATAGGACTAAATCAATGCTGCTGCTTTGTTAGCGTTTCTATCTTCGAGCTGAAACTTCCTAAAAGGGACCTTTCGAAGGAGGTCCAACAACGTAGTTGACAGGAAGGTGAATGAGGGCCATGCTGGTGGTAGAAGGACAGCCCCAACAAGACAAGCATCTTCCACCAGGAAGGAGACATTGGTGAATCTGAGTGTTCTGAAACTTTCCATAGCCCAAATGCAGCTTTGGTTGGAGTGAAGCATCCTGTCTGGATAGAATCCTAGAGAAAGATCTTCTACCATGCAAATTTTGCTCTTGGCAAGACATTATATGGAAGAGAAGGAAAAACCTGAAGTTCTCATTTAAATCAAAGATACAAAGGCTGTGTAAAACCTATATTATTAGAACCCATATCATTAGAAAGTTCTTATTATTGCGACTTGTCAAAAAAAGGTTGTGATATTCTCTGTTGTTTGGTTTGCAAGGGTCCAAGAAAATCGAATACTTCAAATCTGTTTGGTTCCTCATGTACAATCTGAAGCTGTTTAATTCTCATTTGATGCAAATTTTGTTCTTGGCAAGACATTATATGGAAGAGAAGATTAAACTTGAAGTTCTCATTTGAACCAAAATCAAAAATACAAAGTTTGTGTAAACCCTTATTATTAGAAAACAACATAACATAAATCAGAGAGTTTCAGCCCTCTCTTCAAAACTAATCAGGCTCTCAATTTTACTCCACTACTTCAATTAGGGTGGGCTCATAATCAGCAGGAGCCACAAATCCGTGGAGGTTCATCACTGTTGCAGCTACATTCGCAAGTCCCGGTGTGTCCAGATCCTTACGGAATCTCACTCCTTGTGACAATCCAGGACCTCCAATAGCAATTGGCACCTACAACACAACACATTCAAATCAATATCCACAATTTCACATCAAATCTAGTCCAATGTTTTTATGTTAAGGTAAATAACACAAGATGATAGATATGGACTTACTGGCTTGAGTGTGTGAGAGGTGAGAATCTGAAGCTTTCCTTCCTTATCCAAAGCAGGCTTCCCAGCTTTATCTCTCTTTACCATGTCCTCAGCATTCCCGTGATCAGCAGTCACAACGTAAATGCCTTTCACTTGTTCAATTGCATCAAAGATCATCTGCAACAATACCAAACCAGGATTTGAGTCACTTGTGGATTGAGTCATTCACTCATGGTATTACGACTTGTCAAACAAAAATCAGAATAAAACATTACCTTCACAGCAAGATCAGCAGCCTCACAGGCGACAACCGTGGCTTCAATATCACCTGTATGACCCACCATATCTCCATTTGGGATGTTAACTCTCACCTGGTAATCAATATCGAAAAATATAAGATGATCTCAAGCTTATTTCATGGGATGTTTGATATTATAAGATCATAAACCTCACCTGATCAAACTTGCCGCTAAGGATTGCGTCCCTTGCCTTCTCACCAATTTCCAAAGCTTTCATCTTTGGTTTGACATTGAATGATATTCCACTGTCACTTGGGATTTCAACATACTCCTCCAATTTCTCGTTGAAGTATCCAGATCGGTTTCCATTCCAGAAGAATGTCACATGCCCAAACTTGACAGTCTCACTGTTTCAGTCACAAACATTGATAAACATGATCAGTTCAAGAGTATAAACATATACATCACTAAAGAGCAAGTAACTAGAGATACACTAAGCAAAGGATACATAGCCAATACTCAAATGGAACAGAGAAGAATTCAGAAGTAGACAAACCTGCAAGCAAAAGTACGAACTCCATTGTGAACCAAATATTCACCAGAAGTTCTATCAATCTCCGGAGGAGAAACAAGGTAACGGTTAGGCAACTTTAGCTCTCCATCATACTGAAGCATACCAGCATAACGAATCTTTGGGAACCTAACACGATCAAATTTTTCAAAGTCTTCATATTCAAGAGCCTTAGCATGCATAACCATACGATCAGCCCTGAAATTGAATGTAACGACAGCATCACCGTCCACAATCGGACCAACCGCTTTCCCTGCATCATCAACAATCACAAACGGAGGCAAATACTGATCATTAGCACCAGGCTCCTTCCTCAATGTCTTCACAGCTTCAACAGCGTTTTTAAACTTGTGTGGAGCTTCACCAAGAACTTGAGCATCCCAACCACGTTTCACAACTTCCCAATCATTCTCGTACCTGTCCAAAGTCACATACATACGACCACCACCAGACGCAATCTGAGCATCAATACCATTCTCACGATGTTTAGCAAGATCAGCTTCAAGAGTCTCCACAAATCCAACACTTGAACCATCCAAAACATCACGACCATCAGTAAGAATATGAACACGGATTCTCTTAGCACCACGTTCAGCAGAACCCTTAATCAACAACTACACAAACACAAGACATACAAAGATTCAAGAATCAACAAACAAACACTCACAAACCAAAAACTAAGAAATCAAACAGATCAAATCAATACCAGAAGCTGATCAAGACGAGAGTGGACTCCGCCATCACTGAGCAGTCCAACAAAGTGCAAAGAATTCTTCTCAAAAGATTCAGAAACGTATTTGAAACCTTCACCATCAAAGATTTTACCAGAAGCAAGAGCAATATCACAAAGCTTAGCACCTTGAGCGTAAATACGACCAGCACCAAGAGCATTATGACCAACCTCACTGTTTCCCATATCGTCCTCACTCGGTAATCCAACTGCAGTACCATGAGCTTTGATCAAAGTCCAAGTATCAGGAGCTCCCTGTAAAGAAGAAAACAAAGCAAGTTCAATGAATCGATCCATGAATCAAAAATCAAAGAGTTAAAGTAAGGTATATACATACGTTTTTGAGAGAATCCATGGCAGGAGTAGGAGCGTTGTGGATACAGTTGTATTGATCAGGAGCAGATTCACCCCAACCATCTAAAACGATTAAGGCGATGGTTTTGCCTTTAGGAAGCTTAGGATGGTCATCGAGTTTCCAAGCAGAAGGAGTAGCCATAGCTCTAGGGTTTTGAGATGCAATCGAAGAAACAGATCTGAAGAAGAAGAAGAAGAAGACGAAGTGAAGGTTTGGTGAAGAGGAAGAGGCGGGTTTTAAAAAGAGTCAAGTTTTGTGGGTGGGGCCCGTTTAACTACTAAATGGGCCAGTTATTTTACGGTGATATTTGTGCTGCGAATATTCTTTTTAAGTAAAATTTACATTATTTTTCTTTGTGTGGACAAGAAGGATATTAAAGATTCGAATTTACCTTTTTTTTTGTAGATTTTTATGGAATAAAACAGTAGGACACGTAATCATACTAATAAAAAAAAAACCTTGGTGAAGACGTATGTCCAATTTTTTCCAATTACAATTTAGATGATATTGACTTGTTATATTCTAATTCTACTTCCATTATTTTCAATATCGATCTAGATCATGTTGACTTACTATCATAACTTCCATTTTATTAGAGCTCGCAATAAATGTACAATCGCCTTATTTTTACTATAGTACAAAAACAGTATAATGAAGTAATAAAATAAAGGGAAAAGGGATAAAATATGAAATATAGAAATCTAAAGTTTTTTTTGTTTTTTTGTCGTCGAAAACTAAAGTATTTAGGTATGCATCATGCATGTATATCATAGAAATTGATTTTTTTATAGAAAATAAGTAATATAGAGTAATTTGGTATTTTGGTTGACTGAATGTTTTTAGTAGTTTAGATACCAAAATGATTAAATATATGGTTGTACAAATAATTACTGAATATAGTTTTTTTTTATAACTCAAATACCTTGCCGGACAAGCATGAATCATCTTAGTAGGCATGACCAAAATCTAACCGTAACCGTATTTCGGACCGTAACCGTATCGTTTTAAACCGTAACCAAACCGTAACCGTATTAAACGGTTGAAAAACCGTAACCGTAACCGTAAAAGTTGATTAGTTATGGTTAAACCGTAATCGTTAACCGTAACCGTTATTTAACCGTAACCATATTAAAACCGTCGGTTAACCGTAAGGTTAAAATTTTAACCGTAACCATTTTAAAATAAAAATAAATTATGTATAATCAATATTTATCGAGTCTAATTTTATAATATTTAATTAGAAAAAAATAAATGAATATTAACTAAATATTAAAACTGAATGTGCTAAATTGATTATTTTCTAACTAATATAAATAATATTAAAATACATCAAATTTACAATACAAATAAATAAGATTAGAAAAACTATTAATTGTAACAAAAAAAGATCGTGGTAATAAAGTTATGCCTATAAACATGACATCTAACTAATTTGATGAGAAAATTGTGAATTATGTTATATTTTAGTTAAACTCAATCCTATAAACATGTCATCTAACTAATTTGATGAGAAATTTGTGAATTATGTTATATTTTAGTTAAACTCAAAGATTTACTTAAGTTTGAAATAAAATATGGTCGTTTACCGTTTTTTTGCTATACGGCCATATAAGTTTGAAATCCAGCTCTCTTTATCGAGACATTGTTCAATGAAACGTTCAAAACAATGCAGCTTCAATGAAAAGCATTTTCATCAAGCAAGTAGAACAAGGGTAAGGAGAAAAGAGAAAACCATTGTAACAATGCTAATAAAAGCCGATGAAGAAGAAGAAGAAGACGAAAAGAAATCAGCGGCAGAAGCAGAACTAGGGAGCCTTGGATAATCATCAGGAGAAGGCATAACACATTCATCACCATTGAACAAGATTCTCCTTGGAAAAGCCCAACCTTCTCTAAAAGTGAAATCCCCCATATCTTTCTTTAGCAATAACTCTGTTTGTACATTTCCATTCTTTCCTGCTTGAAGCAATACATCATTGTAAAACTTGACTCCCCAAAACATCCCTGTGTCATCTGAAATAAGAAAAGAATCCGAGATTTTAGACGAAGAATCCGGAAAAAAAGAAGAGGAAATGTAATAATCTTTACTTACTGATGTTGTTGTGATATGGTGTTAAGGATTTGTAGTTAAAGCTAAAGACTTGTTGGACGCTTTTCAAGTTTGGATGAAGAACCACTAAGTTCCAATCAGTGTAATTCTTCATTGTGTTGAGATTCGTTGCTGTGATCTTAACCCTCCAATACTCTCTATAGTTCACTTTCACATGCCAATGAATGTGGATCGGACACTTATGAGTCGTACATTGCACCACGGGCGATACGTCCTCCTCGGGATCGTGTTTCTGTTCAAGATATGGAGGTATCTCACCAGGCCTGATGAAGAAGCATGAAGAGACCTCAGAGCTATGTAATAGGACACTAGGTATAACACATTAATGAAGAGTTAATTACTTGACGCAATGAGAACTAGAGCAGCCACAGCTACATGTAGGACAAGGAACAATGTTTTTGTAGTAGAAAGCAGAGAGTGAAACGCAGCATTTTGGAGATTGTGATGACCTAAACTGCGAGTACACGCACACTGCCTCCCATGTCGCTGTTCTCAAAATCAAACACAACACCAAAAAAATCTATGTTAAGTTAAGGAACAACCAAAAATATAAGTAATCAATTCAATATTTGCTTAACTTCTTCTTGTAATTAAATAGCATCTCTTAAGAAGTTAAGAGTAGTACAATACTTGATCTTCAAAGTAGCTATTAAAACTGGCCAAAAACCAAGCTAAAACAAAACCGGAAAACCGATTTTGATATGATTTTGAGCACATTTATAGACTAAACTATTACGAAACATGAACTTCCAACCCAAAACTAATTAACAAAGCATGATATGACCCATGTACCTTATATACTATAGTTAAATGCCGTAACTTTCAACTTGTGTTTGTACGTTTTCATATAAACATTGTTACCAAAAACATGTTACTATCCGAAATGAGAAGAATGTATGCACTTACCTAGAGCTTGAGTTTTGCGACGCTTATCAACAGTGTACTTAGTAGGGAGCACGGATGTAGCATTGTCGCAGCTATAACCCGGGATCCCTATATCGAAATTATAAGGCATATTAAACTCTCCAGGATCATCAGGAGAGCTTCCAATGTCTATACGGAAAGCAGATACATGATTGTTATGGTCTTGAGACATAGAAGTCAAGACTCCTCCACGGCAACAATTGGAGTTTTGATTGTTGAAAGGAGCTCCGGGAAGAAGGTCGACGATTGTTGGTCGCCGGAGACAACAGTGAGGGAGGCTACCGCTGGAGGCAAAGGCTGAGCAGTTGCCTTGCTCCGTCGTCTCAGCTCCTTTCATGTCCCATATCACTTCTTTGTTTAGCCAATGCCAACTCAGCTTCCAACCTGGCTTATCCACGTGGCGGTACGCTTGATTGTTCTCTAATGTTACTTGTACCTACAACATTTTCAATAGTCCAAGTATTAATCAGATTTTACGAAGTTAGAACTATACAAGTGCTATATGTGACTATAAATACATAATCAAACTTTACAAGACGTCAAGAGAACCAAAACCAGATTAGTTTTAATGATAATAGTTTTGTCAAAAATGAATATTTGAGTTTATTTTTTTTTGGTGAATCCGCGGGAGATAATTCTCTCGCCTTTATTTATAACTTCTTAAACAATTACAAGCAAACTCGTCTCGATTGAGTAAATCCGGAGACATCCTCTCTCAAGATCAAAGCCAAATCATCAGGAACATAATGCAAATTACAAAAACTCCATATTTGAGTTAGAATATGGAGAAAAAGTGGTAAAAGATGTATCCAACTTTACAGGGAACAAAACAAACTTTTGAGAAACTTCCTTCATCTCAAGCTGAAGATTCGGACACTATTTTAGTTATTTTAAGTTATAAAATGTGTTCTTATATTCTTATTTGCTACATCTTTAAGTATTTGAACATAAACCCAAATTCTCCCAAGAACTAAACAAAAAAGCCCCATATTTTCTGAGGTTCATGCGGGTCCTATAATCAGACACATAATTTTGTTACTTTAACAAAACAAAACAAAAAAATTTGTAGCACAAAAATTATTATTATACACAAAATGAAACTCAAAACAAATTATAAAGATGAATGAAAAACAAAGAGATAAGAGAAGAGTTACTTGGTGACGGCCAGGTGCTGATAGAAGAAGATCCCATTTGATAATGATTTTACCAAACGGATCTAAAGGATCGTACCCATCTGCAACCATTTTCTATCACTCAGAATCAATAACCCTACCAACAAAAGTAATCAAAACTACGTTTCATTATCAAAAGTATAAGGAGTTTAAAACACTTACGTGTGAGTGTTGAGATTGTGACGAGAATGATAGTGAAAACACACAAAATGTTTACCATTGCACCCATTTTCTTCTACACACAATGAACAAAACGGGAAGAATTTAGATTCCGATTATGATAACAAATCAGAACATTTTGTTAAAACGGGAGTAGTATATTTTAGATTTGGTTTAGGGAATACTATGAAAGAGAGAGAGATGTAAATCTCAAGAGTTAAGTTTGTGACGCCTCGGATTTCTCAGTCTTAAGAGAGAGAGAGATACAATTAAAGCAAAAGAAGTCACTCAGTGACTGTTAGTGTTTGAACGAATAGTTTTGCATATTTGTGAAAACTCTTCTATTTTTGGTTTATTACTTACTTTTATACTTTGTTTTTATTAAGACTATTAGCTGTAAATGAATTCGATTACCATATTTTGTACACTAATCTAAATTTGTAAGGTTCTAGTTATAGTTTGGTGGGTGGCAGCTAATATATTAATTCTATAACTATAAGTGTGTGTGAGCGAAGTAATTCCACTCTCTTCACATTCTATCTTTTCTTATGCATGCGATATTTTCATTTTGGTTAATTTGGTGTTCTTTTTATATTTCTGTATGATTTGCATTTGAATTACATATACTTAAAAAAATTGAAAAGAAATTTAAACTCGATTAGTTTTTTTCAGATTGATTTTCGAGGTTATAAACAGAATTGGACATCACTACATAAGTGAGTATAAATAACAATTAATTGATAAAAAAATTCAAAAAAAACAATTAATTGATAATGCAACCAGAAAATCGTATGGTTATCGATAAACGGACCTTTTAATTACTCCAAGTCATTAAAGATAAAGTTCTCTGTAAATGACTACAACTATAACCACAAATTATTGACATAAAAATAAAAATGTTGACCAAGGGAAATTAAATTTAGAGAAACAAAACAACGAGTGGATTTTTAATTAGTGAAGAATATGTCAGAAAGAGATGCGTTTTTCATGAGCGTCAAACATCAAAAAGCTCTTTTCACGCCTTCTTTGGAATTCTCTCGTTTTTTTTGTTTAACGTATAGACGAGACATAATTAACAAACAGTATAATGACAATTGACAAGTAAACAAAAAACCAAGTTTAACTCCAATCCGGTTTGGTTCGATTTATAGGCCTTAATGGTTTGGTTTTGTTCGGTTCAGTGAGATTGATGCGTCTTGGTTGGTTTTTATTTGTGTACCCAAATTCCTATGAATATGTGAAATAGGTGACCGGAGAAACTAGTCGAGGATGCATGATAGCTTTAAGAGTATTATTCTTCGTAATCGTTGTGAGATATGTTTTGGAGATGATTATGGAACCGATTTTTCCAAAGGTGGTGATTGTTTTCAGTACTTGTAGTTGTAACTTGTAACAGATCAGAATCACTCTGTTTCATGTACGAGTGATTCCCTTATTACAAATTTATATGTGTATTGTTTTAAACAATTAATTTCAAAAACATATACTATGTAAATTTTGTATATAAAAATATAATGTAAATGATATATTTTGTAAAACTATTGAAAAAATAAGAAAAAAGTTAGGAGTTGAGGAGATAGATAGAAAATATAAGAAGAAGGTTAGGAGTAGGGCTCGTCGGTCTAGGTTTTAGGTTGGTTTCATAAATTTTGAACGAAATTTGATCTAAATTTTAGTTGGATCAAATTCTTTAGGTTTTGGACTGGATTTGAGTTGTTTAAATTACACATAATTTGACTAAAGTAAATTTCAAGTTAATTTTATTTGAGTTGTTTAGATCTTGGATTAGATTCAATTAGTTGAATTTTCAAAGAAAAACGATTATTAAATTGTTTTTGATATCTTAAGTTTTAAATAAAATAACGATTTGAAACATCGTGGTCCGAATATAATCCAAAGCCTGAAGCATCTAGTTATTTTTACGGCACAATTGGTTAATGGTCCGAGTATAATTCAAAGTTAACTTGTGCAGCGGATAAGAGGTGTTTTGACTTTGGAATGCAGTAGCTCGGATAGTTGAAACCTCTCTTGGAGATACAATCTTGAGAAGCGTAGGGTTTCCTGTCATCTCGAAGAACTACTATCGTGAGATTTACTTCCACAGTTCAGTAAATTATATTGTGGGATATGATGTTGTTTTCCACAGTTTAGTGTTTTTACTTGAATAGATGAATTATAACCTTAAAGATAAATGCAAAATAACAAAAGTTGCAGTCAATTTCATTTGTCTGTTCTTCTTGTATCAAAGCCACTATTACTTGATAGAAGTATGAAACTTTTAGTGCAAAACCCATCATAGCAAACTTGAACAAAAAAGTTGCAATCATATTCACTTCTCCGTTTTAAAATCCATCATCTATGAATGGTTTCACAAAAAAGAGAAATTCAGATGTTTCATATCAATCTCTCCACCGCCCAACCAGAAGAAATATGGCATGTGGTCGCATCCAGTATCACCTGAAAGTATCAAACTCATCAATACTGCTTAATATCAATGTATAGGAAAGCAACATTAGTCTAAATATGCCTCTGGAAACTCTAAACATGAATGAATACCAAAAATGCATTTCGTGTCCACATCTCAACTATAGCGAAAACTAATGAATACTTTCTAATAACAACACAAGCAACATAACAAGTTAACCAAGAATTAATACTAAGGAAAGACTGATAAGGAAATATAAGAAAAGTTTCACCAGTAAATGAACATCTTCCTCTAATTAGGAACACCAAAATTACGATACAATCTATCAGTGTCTCTAATGCCCTCATCATCATCGGTCGCACTCCTCCTCGGAGACCTTAACCTCTTCAGCCCATTCAATCACCTCATCCTCATCCTCCTCGGACACCTCAACCCCTTCATCACCTCGTCCTCATCCTCGTAATCCTCCCAAACATATTCATCTTCGCTGAACATTTAAAAGAAAAGAAAAACTGAAAATTTGAACATTGAAAAGGGAGGGAGAGAGAGATTACTTACATAAGTTTAAAGAGGAATTTTATGTTTTCTCTCACATCATTGTTTGATGAAGGCTTGTTCTCTCCAGGGGCAGATCCACTTTAGTAGTTATGGGTGCACGTGCACCCAGTAACCAAAAAGATTTGATAGGTGAGATGGTAAAAACACTTAGTAGTGCACCCAGTAAAAATATAGTGTAGATCCGCCCCTGGTCCTCTCTATAAATCCTTGAGTTGTTGGTGGTAGAATTATTTCTTTCATGGTCAAATAAGAGAATGTGTCTCTTAGAGCTTCGAAAAAGGTTTCCATGTGAGTCTCTGTCAGAGAGGAGCATACTCTTCACACCAACTCTGATAACAAAAATAAGACGAAGGTCAACATAAAAGGCAGAGGCAAAAATACTCAACCATCAATTTTTTTTGGCAATAAATACTCATCTTCCCAAAAACACTCATGTGAATCAAGAAGAAAGTTAGGAGTTAGAGAATATAAAAAGAAGGTTAGGAGTAGGGCTCTCCCTAGAAGTTTGATCCAAATTTTAGTTGAATCAAATCCTTTAGGTTTTGGATTGGGTTTAAGTTGTTTAAAGGAATATTTGCCAAATTGCCATGCTTTGAAAATCATTATGTCCCAATGCCCATTCTACCATATTTTAAGTCTCATTAACCTCCAATTTAGTTGAAACTCTAATTTACCCTCTCATTATAGTTGACTCTAATTTTTTGTTTGAAACAAATAATTAAAGGGAATAGGAATATAGAAATGGTTTTATAATTAAAACCTAATTAAAATAGAAATAACAAATAATAAACATAAACAATAATTTTCAACTAAAAATCGATTATAAGTAAAATGTAATTATATCAAAAAAATTGTAAGTATGAAGACAATGGAATTAAATATGGAATTAACCATATTTCATATGGAAATATTTAAATATTTCATATTATATTTTAAATATTAAATATTTCATATTTCATATTCCAAAATATATGATAACTAACCATAATTAACAATATGGAATTATGTAAATTATATTTTGCTCTTCTATTTTTTTTCCAGTTTTTGGGTATAGAATTTATTGGGTATAAATTATTTCGGTTTCACAAACAACCATTTCAGTTTTGATATCGATTATACCAAAAAAATTGTCTGCCTTTTATAATTCTATAATTAAAAAAACGTAACATATGTTTTTAAATTTTTATTAGACAATTGTTTTTAAAAAAATTAAATAAGGAAACGTAATTATTGTATTTATTCTAAATAAGGAAATAAAATATTTAGATCCTAGATTTAGGGAATTTAGTAAGGATTTAATAACTAATCCGTAGAAAACACATTCTACAATCTTCGGTAGATGTTTGATGATGTGATAGAATTTATATTCTAACGTTGGTAGATTATAATAAAAACGGCAGAATGCGTAATCTACCGTCATAGAAAATAGTACACATCGTGGAATACACATTCTACAAAGCCGAAGAACATATAACACCTCTCAGAACACATAATCTACGCTTGGTGGATAACAGTGTAATTAGCAGAACCAAAAGTCAACAGTTCCATAGAGGTAGAACGTGGATTCTGGAGCCGTAGAAGCAGATTATAACATTACTTTTAAACATAATTTTTAACCTATAAAAATATTTAAAAATATAGAAATGACTATTATTTAGATGTTTATAATTTTAAGATTTTTAAAAAAATTTAAAACATTTTATTTATATTTATTTATTTTTGGGTTAATGGTACTTTAAACCAAAATTGGTCAAAAAGAGAAATGAGCATTGGGACAAACACATTTTCAATGTGGGGCAATTTGCCAAATCCCCCATGTTTAAAACACACATAGTATGACTAAAATAAATTTCAAGTTAATTTTATTTGAGTTGATTAGATTTCGGATTAGATTCAATTAGTTGAATTTTCAAAGAAAAATGATTATAAAATTGTTTTTGATATCTTAAATTTTAAATAAAATAAAGATTTGAACAAAAATCTAATAGGCAAACTTAAGTTATTGAAAAGATCATGGTAAGTTATCTATCGACGAATCCGAATAACTCAAACATCCAGATTAGTGTTTATATTCGATCTAATTGTTTTTTATATGTAAATTCAAATCCAAACTAAAATGAGTTTTTTAGATTAGATTGGGTTGGGTTTACCTAATTGTTAGGACTTTGTTGATGAAAGCTTCATGCTTTTAATCTTTGATTAAAATGCTGATTTAGTTGTCCCTTTACTCACTTCTGAGTTCCGACCAATGTTTTGAAAACTAGACCAGACTGGGGGTCGGATCGGGTTTAACCATAAACCGGCCGACTATTCGGGTTGGATTGACCCGGATTTGAGTTTTTTTTTGTTTTTTTTGAAAATTTACGTTTTTTTACATTTTTTATATTTAATTTTTATAATTAAAATTTATAAAAACAAATACTAGTTTTGAATTTAGTTAATTTTTGTTATGGTTTAATGTTTTTTTTTAATACATATAAATTTAACTATTTTTCATTAAATTTTGTTTTTGAATAGTTTTTTTGTTATTAAAATGATTTTTCTCATGATTAATATTTAGAAATATGTTTATTTAAATGTTATATTATATATTGGATATTATAATTATAAAAAAACTATATATATTACTATTTTTAAAAACACTATTAAACTCGGTTCGATCCGGTTCGAACCGGTCAGACCACATTAATTCATGACCCAAAAGCTTTTCAGGTTCGATCGCCTATCCGATTTCAAAAACATTGGTTCTGACCAATGTTCTAAAATACGCTATGCGCTAGACGTACGGTCGACCACCGTATAGCGTATAGACGTATATACATGTGTTTATACGGAATATATATGGTGAATATTTTTTGAAAATAAATATATGTATAATAGTATAAATATAATAAATATACAATTTATATGGTAAAATATAACTTATTATTGATATATTAAACAAAAGTCACTTTTATAATTTATTTTTAAAAGTTATAATCATGAAAATATTATATATATAATTAAAAAATATATATATAAGAAAATTATAACTATTGATCCTTTCAATTAGTTGAAATTAAACAAATTTTTTTTTTAAAAATATCAGTTTTGTCAAAATATTATTAAAAAAAAATACATAACGATTATATGGCATATATACGGCCGTATAACCGTATAAACGGCCGTATTATCGTTGTATAAACGGTTGTATAGTTTAATCCGTATTTTTAACCGTATAGCAAAAAAACGGTACAGTCCCTCGCTATATAACGTATATGGCCGTATAGACCGTATTTTATTGATCCGGTTTGGTTCGCTTTAAAGGGTCTAATTGGCTTAGTTCGGTTCAGTAAGATTGATTCGGTTTGGTTGGGGTTATTGTTGCCCAAACTTTCCGATGATCGTTGATAAAGTCAAGTCGGTGATCGGAGTATTATTCGACGCTGAAATCAAATCAATACACAAAGCTGAGAACAAGCCTGTGAGACAGAGACAGAGACAGAGACAGAGACAGAGAGATGGCGCAACCAAGCAAAGAACCTTGTAAGAAAGAGGCTTGCGAGATCCAAGCATGTCTCTCGAAGAACAATTTTCTTCCTCAAAGGTGATTAATTTCTCTCTCTCTTTTGATGAGTTATGCGTTTGGTTTAGAATCACACATGTTGTTTATGATGCGAGTCAATTAAGAATCTATTTGATTTGAGAGGAGAATTGTGATCTTAGTTTTTTGGGGGTTTAGGGTTCATGTATTGATCATGAAAAAATGGGAGGTTTCAGTGAACTTCTTTATCTTGTTTGCGTAATATCTGATGCATCCTTTAAGAATCTTGTTCCTTAGTAATTGTGAGGTTTGTTTTGGAGATTTGTATGGCCTAATCTTGTATTGGATCTGTTACACGTATCAGTGATAGAATCGAGACCCTGTGGTGAGAACTGTGTAATGTCCAGGCTTTTGAATTAGATAACTCGAGCATGAACAATTGGTTCTCAATTACAAACATTTTGCTTTTAGAGCTTGGACCATTTTGAAGTTGGGATCATTCATTACCTAGTTTGAGAAAAAGAGATGGTTTAGTAGAGAGTGAATCTTGTGGTTTCTAATTTGTCTGATGATAGAAAGCAGAATGGTTATAGATACCTTCAGAATCTCTATTACATTTCTGTGTTTGGATTGTATTGATAATCGGCTTCTCTTATTGTCAGAAGATCAAGAAGAGTTTTCACTATATTAGCTTAGTAGTATAAATTAAAAACTTATGAGCTATAAGAAAACGAATCTCTAGATGCACACTGTTCTCTTTTTTTCTTTTTGATTAACATTCTATGGGTATGAACCCTTACTTGGTCTTCCTGATTACTGTTTTTTCCAGGTTTTGTCTTTAGGCATTATACAAAAGTTTGAGAAATATGAACACGATTAAGCGATGAATTGAACAACAACCTCATGTTTGTTATGATCGTTTTCTACATGATCGACCCAATATTGTAATTCATGTAAAGATGTTAACTAGATTTGGTGTGTGTGCAGGTGCCAAAGAGTGATAGAGATGTTACAAGCTTGTTGTGAGAAATGCAATAACGATTCAACACATTGTGGATCTGTAGCTGCTCTCTTGAAGCAAATCAAGAAGTAACTAATCAAAACAAAAAGAAGTAAAACACCCTCTAAACCAAATCCTGAGGCAATAGATTGATAATCTTGTGTATAGTTGTCTTTCCAAAAATAAACCGAGTGTAATGTTTGGGCTATTATTTTAATTTCATTTGAAAATGAGAGTTTCCACGTGTAACACTCGGAGATATACATATAACCGCCGACCATTTTCTCCTCCTCGGAGAGCAAGCAAACCATGTCAATCTCAATTCCTCTCAACGTCACTTTACAATACTCTCCGATTCCTTCCACCGGTATTCGCCGGAGATGTCACAGAATGGCCACGTCTTGCGTCTCTTACACTCAGAGCTCCATCAATAACGGTGCCACAGACGGCGTATCTGTAGTCGCACGAGAGCAGATTCGTCTTGGTCTTCCTAGTAAAGGACGCATGGCCGCCGATTCGCTCCATCTTCTCAAGGTCAGTCTTATGCGACTGGTTCTAATTCCCGCTTAAAATTGATGAGAAATGTGCTGGGTATATTCTAGTGTGTTTACTGTTGTTGTTTGGTGAGAGACTAATTGGGATTAAAACATGTCAAATTGCAATTTTATAAGCTTAAGGCTCTTTCACAATTAGTCTTTCTTATATATTTAGCTAATGTTTTGAGTATACTGTTATGGTTTTTGATGGTCTCATGCTTAAGATCAAAATTCTCCTTGTTTGGTTTCATTTTGCTTCTTTGATGATTCTCTGGAATGATGTATTTGTTTAAGCAAAGTGGATACAGACTTCTGAGTTCTGACTCTTTCTGTTTATTTACTTACTCCCTTTCTCATCAAGGATTGTCAATTGTTCGTCAAACAAGTCAATCCACGCCAATATGTTGCTCAAATTCCTCAGGTAAAGCATTTGTAGAAAGGCAAAAGTGCATTTGAGTACTCTATTGTTTGTTTGATTTGATGTTTAGCAACTTGTAGTGCTAATCTCTTTTTTTTGTTTTCTTGTCATCCAGTTACCAAATACTGAAGTTTGGTTTCAACGGCCAAAAGACATTGTTCGAAAGCTACTCTCCGGAGATCTGGATTTAGGCATTGTTGGTCTTGATATAGTTAGTGAATTTGGTCAGGTAGGTGACATCATAATTCTTTTTCTTGATTAGTCCAGGGTTTCTTAGTGCTGGTGGATGTTTGACTGAATTCATGGTAGAAATAAAGAAACGAGTCTACTCCTTTTTGTTATTCTCCTTCACCTTTCTAAGACATGCTGTTGCATTAGCCTATATGTTTTAGACTTGGATTTTGAAAGTCACTTTTGCATCAGAATTTAGATGTTTTAAGTTTTCTATCTAGGGAAATCAAGATCTTATCATTGTCCACGAAGCTCTCAACTTTGGAGATTGTCATCTCTCCCTCGCGGTACGTTCTGAACTATAGTACTTATGGTTTATCATCACTACAGATGACTTCTTGATTACTCTTTTCATATCATTTCAGATACCCAATTATGGAATATTTGAGAATATAAATTCTCTGAAAGAGCTAGCACAAATGCCTCAATGGACTGAGGAAAGACCTTTACGAGTTGCTACGGGATTCACTTATGTATGATGAGTTACACATATTCCTTTGGTATACTATTGTCCTTTAATTTTTGTTCAGAATGCAAGTTAATTGTTTTGGAATCATTCAACTCGTGTTTGCAGCTAGGCCCCAAATTTATGAGAGAAAACGGTATAAAGCATGTGACTTTTTCAACTGCAGATGGAGCCTTAGAGGCAGCTCCTGCGGTGAGTTTTATGTTATTTGCATATCAGTGTTAGATTTCGACTTATGTTCCTTTAGCAGACTACTTAGCTTCCATAAGGATTAAAAGGCTCGGATTTTATATGAAAACGAACAGTACATTAGATCTTTCTATGAGAGCTATCTTATTAACGTATACCCATTAGTATGTCAAATCAGCCTGAGACGATGGATTAATAATAGTGCAGAAAGAAACCATTGTTGTCCGTGGTGTTTATTGACAAATTTGTTCTTGTTAATTAGATGGGGATAGCTGATGCCATTTTAGACCTTGTGAGCAGTGGGACAACCCTTAAAGAAAACAACTTGAAAGAGCTTGAAGGAGGCATTGTGCTCGAAAGCCAGGTTTGATGTGAAGATCTTTGGAATTACGTAATATTCCCGCATTTGGCGATGGTTCCATCAAATGATCTTTCCTTTTTGTTCACCACCAGGCTGCACTCGTGGCTAGCAGAAGGGCATTGACTGAGAGAACAGGAGCACTAGAAACAGTGCATGAGATTCTCGAGAGATTGGAAGCGCATTTGAAGGCGGCTGGTCAATTCACCGTACGCACATAGTAATTGTAATGTTTGCTTTATATCTACTTTTGCTTTCTTTCATCCTATGTTATCACTTCAGGTTGTTGCAAACATGAGAGGAACCAATGCTGAGGAAGTGGCTGCACGTGTGAAAACCCAACCCTCATTGTCAGGATTGCAGGTAAAGTTTGAGAACATTTGTCGTTCTAACCGAAGTATGGCTCTCGATGTATATCTGCTGTATTTTCACTGATTATAGGTGATAGTTTAAATGATTGTGCTTCTTTTTGTGATGTGCAGGGTCCTACGATAAGTCCAGTTTACTGCAAACGAGATGGAAAAGTATCGGTTGAGTTTTACGCCATTGTGATATGTATACCCAAAAAAGCTCTATACGAGTCCGTCCAGCAACTGAGAGCGGTAAGTAATGCCATCCATCTTTACTTCGACCTCCCACTTTTACTCTAAGATGTATATAAATACATTACTTTGGCTCTTGATATACATTTGTTTTTGGTATGCCTTGAATCTCAGATGTTTTGTGTAGTGATATGTCATGAAATGTGATTGCAGATTGGAGGAAGTGGGGTACTGGTTTCACCTCTAACATACATTTTTGATGAGGAAACTCCCAGATGGAGTCAGCTTTTGAGTAACCTCGGCCTTTGATGGTGCTTCACATACCCAAGACAGACTTTGGTTTAGTCAAATGCATTAGTACAAGGTGTTCTAAGTAAAGAACCTTCGAGTCAAAACACTCCAATGTTTTGTTTGTCATATCAATCTTTGCCTCAAATCGTCTTCCAGACACGGTTCCTTCCGGATGATAATCAACTTAAAACGATTTCATTTCTATTTTCAAATCAATCTTTCTAGTTCATATGGCCCTTATTGGAATGAACAAGTAGTAGGAGATCAAAATTTTCAAAATGAATTCTACTGACGCACACTTGACCCATATCACTATCCCTGGACCCTAGTTCTAATTAGATTCATAACTTACTATCTAATTAATTATACATACACAAAGTTACAAAAAATAATAATTAAATTCTTTTTATTTTATAATATGAAATTTTATGTATAATTAAGATCTTGTTTTGTAGAGATGTTACTTTTTTTCGTTTTTTTGTTGTTGAGAAAATAGAGATGTTACTTTCATTATTGTTCTTTATCATTTGTAATGCTAACACTAAACTTAACATACCAAAATAGACCCTTTTATTATTTATATATTAAGTTTTGTGTGTTTTCATAATTCAACATACTAGACTGGAAGATTCGATAAAAACAACATTGGAGCACTCTGCCAGAACAATTACCTGCATCATTTAATTACACATC
The DNA here is from genome assembly GCA_900128785.1 of Arabis alpina. Lineage (NCBI taxonomy): Eukaryota > Viridiplantae > Streptophyta > Magnoliopsida > Brassicales > Brassicaceae > Arabis > Arabis alpina. Next base: position 6,079,238 of record LT669788.1, read on the forward strand.
GCTGGATTAGAGAGTGACAATGAGCTGAATTCCAATAAGAAGTCTTAAAAAGCTTATGAAAAGTGCTAAAGAAGCTTATGGAAAGTGCAATAACATTTGATTAAATAAGGATCGTTTCCAAACTACAATCACTAAGTACATAATCACATAAAACTACAATCGTTACAAATCAGAATATAAGCTCTTCTTCTACACTGGACGATTAACAGTGACATGCATGTAATGAATTCCTGCAATGATCACACAAAGCGAGACGGTAGAGAAGACCATGGTGCATCCAAATCCAAGCTTCTCAACTGCAGCACACAAGAGTGTCAAAATCCCAACTGCCAAAGTGTTCTCAATTAATATATAAGATATACCTATTTAACAAAACATCTAAGCTTATTGGTTGACTAAACCTATTTAACCAAACCTAACTAAATCTTTGAACTTTATGTTAAAATAGATTCGTAAAAATCCTATTATGTATCTTTTTGATACAATCATATTTATTCTCATGAACGATCATGATATTTTACATAACTACCATGTTATTATAAATGTGGGGAAGAAAATGCATCATATATTGATTCTTCATGCTGACTTGAATTGAATCAATTTGAGTATGAGGTAAAAGGAAATCGTTTTACACATGTTGTGAAAAATTAGTACATTTTGATACTAAATTTTTTCTTTGTACTCATGGAATCATGGATACAAAACATGGTAATTTTACTGAAAACATTTTTGTTGATGATTTTTACGCAAACATTTTTTGAATTAAAGTCATATCCAACTATCCGCAAACATTTCCAAGAAGTCAATCTCTGATCAAAAGCCACCAAAATCTTCAAAAAATGGTAAGAAGTCAATTCTAAGATCTTAGTTTCTTCAGATTCTAGAATTATGGAAATGTTTTAGGAAGAACCTAATCCATAATCATTTCTTGACACGGTAATTGTAATAATTGATTTTTCGTTGTTTTAATGTGGGTAGGCCTAAGATGCAAAAAAGATAAGTTTGGACTAATTGAATGTGATCCTATAACATTGGAGCATAACTCTATAGTTAGGATTTTCATCAATTTAATCTACGCACAAATAAAATCCTTGAAAACAAATTTATAATGAATATAAAAACTTCGAAAAAGAACTATGGGCAATCCCAAATATATAAAAAAATCAACTTTTTTAAAAGAAACATATTGTTTGGTGTTCATAACAAACATACTGAGTTATATAACACGTGTTAGTTAAAAGTCAACGGCGTTTATAAACTTCTGTTAGTCAAATTAACACCGTTAACGTCGATGTAGTAAAACCAACCAATTTTTAAAGTTAGAGTATTTAAAAGACAATGTTAACCAGTTGATGTATTGATCGGGGAGGCAAAAAAATTTGTGTATTTTTTTAGCAAATTAAATTAAGTTCGGATGTTTTTCAGGAATTTTCCCAAAAAAATATAACCAATTTAGATAATACTAATTTGTTTTTTTACGATTTTACTATAAATACACTTTCTCATATCATTTTAAGTATATGGGAAAATGTACTTAAAATTATGAGGAATAATTGAGAATTTATTAAGAAAAACTTCTAAACACTTTTTGAACACTACTTTGAATTCGATTCAGGTCGACAACATGGTATTCACGCATATTTTTAGTCTTCATGGTGTATGATCGTATAAATAAGGGATCTACCACAGTACATAATATCCACACGTTAATAATTTTGGCTGACGAGAATATCATAACATTTTGAAGACAGAGATCTCCACTAATAACTACATAATATAACCAAGTATCAACACACCTAATCTAACCCAATACCATGATTAAAAATTGACAATACATAACATACAGAAGCAATTTACATTTTTGATGAGGACACATGTATCTAGACAAAGACCGCGAACATCACCAGAAGTCGTTGCAAGAACAAGATCCGTCTCTGAAGTGATGGAATCTACTGTTGTCTCTCACAATGATATCTCGTTGATAGATACGAGACAGTAACTTAGTTACAGAATGGCAATCATTACATACCCTAAGATTTTTGACAACCCTTATTGGACTCTTGGCATTTGCATTTGCCTTGTTGTTGATTAGGCCATAAGCTATAGCCAATCTCTCGCTATGCAACTCCAATTCAGCTTCTTTCTCTTTCTCTTCTTCAATCCGCAGCAGAACCTGTCGAGTATCTGGGATGTGTCCTGCTTCTTCCAGCTTCTCTCTCATTTCCTTTAACTTTGCATAGATTTCCTCTGATCGTGGATGTGACCTGTCTCCTACGGTAAATCTGTGAATCACGCCTTTCCGCTCTATCAAACTCCATCCAGCTTCCTTCTTGATCCCTTTCTTCTTCATTGTCTCTCTCACTTCCGAAACTTTCTCCCATTTTCCCGCAGCTGCGTACAAATTCGACAGAGGAACATGGCACTCTGGAGCCAAGTCTATCAACTGATGAGCAGCGTATTCACCAATCTCTATATCTACATAGTTCCTGGCACCGCGTAATAGGCTCATCCAAATTACTTTGTTTGGTCTTATTGGCATTTTTTCGATAATAGTTTTGGCCTCTCGAAGATGCCCCGTCCTGCATAACACGTCAACTAGGCAACCGTAATGCTCAATTTCACGCTCAACTCCATACTCTTTTACCATCAAATCAAAGTAGTGATGAGCTTCCTTTGCATATCCAGCGTGACTACAAGCGTTGAGCAACCCAACAAAGGTGACACTGTTGGGTTTGATACCACTCTCTTGCATCCGCTGGAATAGATCAAACGCTTTGTCCGCCATCCCATGCATCCCTAATCCGACAATAATCGAGTTCCAATGACCCATCTTCTTTCTCTGTATTGATCCGAAAACCGATAAAGCACTCTCAATGCTTCCACACTTGGAGTACATTTCAATCATTAAAGTTCCAATCACACCATCGCATCCAGTCCCATTCTTGACCATATAAGAATGAACCCATTTCCCTGTACTAAAAATAGCAGATGCAGCCACAGCAGAGATTAGACTTGTCAAAGTGGCACTGTTAGGCTTCAAATCATCTTCCTCTTCCAACATTCTGACAAACACACTCAAAGCTTCTTCAAACCGACCGTTTACCTCGTATCCTGCAATAACCGAGTTCCATGTGATCAAATTCCTCTCAGGCATGCTATTAAACAGTTTACAAGCAGATTCAAAATCCCCTGATCGCATATACCCGTTGATCATCGCATTCCAAGAAACCAAGTTCTTGATTGGCATCTTATCAAACACATCTCTAGCAGCCTCTATTTCCCCTGACTTTGAAAACCCATGAAGCAATGCCGTCCATGTATACAAATCTCTTTCAGGAATTTCATCGAACAGCTTCCGTGCCATTTCGACATCTCCATTACGAGCATAACCATCAATCAAAGAATTCCAAGTAACCAAATCTTTCTCACCCATTTGATCAAACACCATACGTGCACAATCAAGCAAACCACATTTCGAATAAAAGCTAACAAAACTACTCTGCACGAACTTATCTAACCCGAAACCAAGCTTAATCGAAACACCATGAATTTGCTTCCCTTCTTCAACGGCTCCCAATCGAGAACATCCCTTAACGACGCAAGGCAATGTGAAGTTATCCGGCGAGAAGGGAGTAAGCATATCGGAGAAGAGACAGATTCCGTCGTGTGAACGATGGTTTTCGACATAGCATTTGATCATCATGTTCCATAAGGGAAGAGACGGGGATTGGATCGTGTCGAAAACGGAGCGAGCATAGATTAGGTGGTTACTGACTGTGTAGAGTGAGAGAAGACGGGAAGTAACGGAAGAGAGATTGAATGTTCCGGTTTTGAGAGATAGAGAGTGAAGCTGCTTTGCTTCTTTTATGGTTTCCGATGAGCTCAATAGAGATAACTGGTGGTGAACGACGGAGGAAGAGAGACTCTGCATTTGTATCATCTCTCGTGAGTTTACAACATACACAGACTTCGACGGCGGATATACTAACTTGGCCGAAGAATCAACCGTTCCAATCTCCCGCCACCGTGGCGTCTCGCTATACTACTTGATTTCACGATCTACGCACTTTTGATTTCTTCTGTTTTTTTTTAATTAAATTTCGGTTCAATTACGGTTTGGTTTGGTTCGGTTTTTCGCCCACCCCTACGAGAAAAGTCATTGGCCGCAAAAATTTGGGCTACAAATGAAAAGGTTGGCTACAAAATCTTGATATCGCTAATGTCAAACAAGACTATTTTGGTACCGCTAGTATGTCAAAACTGTTTTTTCTTACCTAATTTTTGGCGAGGAAAATACCATTAGTTTCTCTTTGTATTTCACTTGTTGAAATTCTTCTATCTTGTAATATGGTTTAAATTAGTTTCAATAAAACAAAGCGTTAAAAAAAAAATGAAAAGTTTGTTCAAAATGATATTACAATAACGCTTCCATGAATTTTGCTTAACCATAACGATTGTGGTGGAGTTTTTTATGAGGAACGAACAAATAGTTGAATACTTGATCAATATTATCACTATTTCCAGTTATAAATAATTAGATTTCATAAGTCAGGGATCTATATGGTGAAACACATCAGAAGAACTAAGCATCACTATCTATTCAGCTTCTGAAGACTCCTCGCCATTGTTGTAGCAATGAAGTGGACTTAATAAATCTTTATGGAAACTCGCATTTGACACGCGCAAGGTAGAGACCAGTTGCAGGAGCCATGGGTTTGGTTGCCAACACGTTCTTCGCCTCTAGGATTTGTTTAACTGAAGCAAATCCATAGACAAAACTCAGCTGAGCATTTTAAACATTGTTCAACTTCTATCAAATCCATAACTGTAAGGAGAGAGAGAGAGAGACGTACCGTCTGAGACAGTCAATTCTCCAGTGCCTACACATTTCAGTGCTCCGACAAGCAATCGAACCTGCACAACATAACGATAAATTAGTATGACTTAAGAGTGTTTTGAATCCCTCGTCAAATCAAGAGACTACAGCTGATAAAACGTGATCCACCAAGAGAGAATGGATATGAATCAAACCTGGTGGTAAAGAAAAGCACGGGCACGGGCTGTTACTACATAGCAACGGTGCTGTCTTCTTAAACCAAAGGTTTCATCATTTGTAGACCTCACCACTTCGCCAGTATCTGTAGTAACACCAGCAGTCTCCGTCTTGGGCTGACTGGGACATGTGAGAGGATCTCCATTGTTTAGGTTACTCCACCCCCTTTCTGTCATAGAAGGAAAATATGGAGTTGATTGTACTTCAGTGACATTTAGTTCATCTAAACATCTCCTAGGTGACTTTGCCTGCAAAAACAATGATTCGTCTGAAGTATCAGGTTTCCGGAAGAATATTAATCTACACCTAAAAGTAACTTCCTTTCAGAATAATCAAACATTCATAGGAACAAGTTGCTGCAACAATAGAACAGGATTACACAAATGCATTCTACAGGTGAGATCAATCTTGTTAGATAATCAAAAATTCATACTTGATCACCGACGCACATAAAGAGATATTTAAACAAAACAAAGAACAAAGAAATTTTACCTGGCAACCATTTGCCCTGAAGGAGCTAAAATCATGAGATCCAACAAGAACTTTGCATGCTTCCTGTGCACCAATCATTGACGATGATTGTTAGAGAACTCTTCTTTAAAGTGTGGTAAGTTGTTATCTTTTAAGGGAAAAGAAAAAGTATGGATCACACTGCTGATATTGATCATAGTAACGGAAAAGCTGATCAAAACAGAAGTAGGTGAACCTGCATAGAGCGAATATCTAGCTCCTCGGGAACATGCCAGGCACGGCCTTTTTCAAGGATGGATAAAGGATCCGGTCCCGTTAGGAAGCGGTAGAAGTATCTACAGTAAGTGTGATGGAAATATTAATTACTGTCAATTGCAGGGACAGACCCATTCAACTGAAAGATTCCCGAAATACAAACTTTAACGGTTACCATAATAACACTTTTGCAGCATAAACTAGTGCTCTAAAACATAACCAGCAGATATATGAACATTTCAATCTCTAGAACAGCGGACTGTTAGCCTCTCTAATGAATGATGTACAAAGAATACCTACGTGCGTTCCTGTGCTTTATATCTGGCATGATAAGTATTTGGGACACACCTAACATCAATCACCATAACATCGCCTTCATTTTTCTGAAGAATCAAACGTAAGGAGTTGAATGAGATGTTCAGTAGTAGACAGGTCAAACTAGGTGAAAGGAAACATTTAGGAGCATAATAGAGAAGACTAACTATTATATCCAATTGTCAATTCTGAAAAAAAGAAACCAAATACCAACCTGTAAAAAATGGTTCACAGCTTTCTGGACCACATCAGGTTCATGAGGTGGTAACTGCATTAAAAAATGGGTCCGGTGAGAATGCAGATATATAAATCCTTAATAGTTGCCAAGAAGGTAAGAGGGGTTTGTGAATGTATATACATTAGTGAATTCAACCATAATGAATTACAAATACCAGACTACAATTGAAACATATAATATTCTAAACAATGTGGCCAGTATGCTCTTCTCTTACTAATTTCGTTTACATGAACAAGACACCACAAGATAAATAGCAGTGGATGCAAAAGAAATACCAGTTCACCGGGTTTTCGTTTACTGATACGTTCCACATCTACATGGCAAACATTTGATAGCGCATGCACTCCTGCATCCTAGAGCAATAGACACAACAACATCAGCTAATATAAACCAAGAATGAGCACATCATCAACCTAAATCAAATTCACCAAAACCAGTGTTCTAAAGATATCAATTGACTGTGAAACATGCCCCTATAAATCCATTACAGTGACAAAAGCAATCCAAAACTAGGTAAAACATTTCTTCAGTCACAAATAAGTGTAGAATCATTTTGTGAATTTTAGGTTTAAGATGCTAAAACAAAACTTGAAATTCTTTGCTCTTACCGTTCGGCTCGAGCAGAGGATCTTAACTGGCTGGCCAATAAAGTTATGAAAAGCCTTCTGCAATGGTTACAGAAAATGTATCGATTCACAACTGAAACTAAGCTCATCAATCTAGTCGAATCGCATACAAATCGTAAACAGAATCGAGAAATGCGAAATTGAGTTAGAGATTTGAGCGAGCACTGATCAAAACCTGCAATACGCCGACGACAGTACGGTGTGTAGGTTGTTGTTGTGACCCAAAGAAACGCGTTCCGATATACTCAATCGCTACCAAGTAACGTTGCGCTCTAGGGTTCATAGATACCTCCGATTCCGATACAACCAATCCTTGTTCCTCTTCTTCGTCACTGAAATCCTCCTCGATTCTCGCAACCTTTGAGACTCTCTCCACTGATTCTTGACTAGTAGTAGAAGAATCGAGAGGATGCTTCAGATTCTCTGACATTATTCTCCCACAGATTTTCGATTTCTCACTGCCTTCAAACGCTCAGTGACGAAAGGGTTTAAGAAACAAACAATGGAGGCGTTTTTTATTTTAATATTGTCCTTATTTCTGATTTCTGTAGATTATACATTTTCCTAAGTATTTATATTTAAGCCAAAATCGATAAGATTAAACTAATTGTTTGATGGGCTGAGCCAGGCCCGTGCAATAGTGCAACGCATGGGCGACTCGTGAAAGCCCAAATAGCAAGCTACCTTAATGGACTTTCTCCCTTAAAAAATAGAGTTAATATCGTGTGGACCGATGGCCCACATATCAGATATTAAACTGATAAGAACAGATACTACACTTGATCTTAGCCAAAAGGCCGAGAAAGGTATGAGTTAGAAGTCAGGCCTAGCTTCGTTTATATACTATCAGACATCGAAGACGTACCTCTCTTGTTCTCGATGTGGGACAAATTAACCCCAAAAATAACAACTTCACACCTTGTGTTAATATCGCACGTTCAACTTCTTTTTTATCCCAAATATCATTGGATTATTTACTTCAATCTCTTAAACTGTATCTGAAATACATCTGAAGGTGAAATAAAATGGTAAAAAGAAAGAACGTACTGATCCTAAGCTAGTTAAAGCAAATTCATAAATAAATAAAAAAGAGGACACAAGATTGGTGAAATGTATCATCTTGAATTGCCAGTGTTCTTCTTGGGAACAGAGTAGCCTGATCTTAAGGAGAGATTCCTGGTTAGATTGACAAGAGATGCTTCTGTTTTGCGACTGCTACTTCTGTTCCAGTTATATCCTCTTTCTTGATGACTCATTCTCCTGTTTCCTTCCATCTCATACTGATTCAAGAAACACAAAAATCAGGTTTCAGATTAAAAAAGAAAACAAAAAGTTGTATATGTGATAGAGGATGAACAAGTTAAGGTCATGAGTGTTTTTACATCATAGTCCTTCTCTTTGAATAGATCCATCCGAAGAGTGGCTGGTTTATGATCTTTTTTCACTCGAAGAGACTTCTCTCGTTCTTCGTAAAAGTTCATGTCGTCTAACAAAGATGTTGCAGCAGAGTACTTCTTGAATATTGAAAGCATTTGAAGGCCTTCTTTGAGTTTGATCTCTTGAGTATCCCTCGTATGAGTAACTGGTTTACCCTCATTGTTGTTAAGTATGATATGGCATAATTCCCAGTTAGGGACATCTTTAACAACATGCCATTCAACGGGGAAAAAACCATTCCATTTATCAACCTGCCAGAAATCTAAATCCTTGTTGAAGTCTACATATCCAACCATCTCAGCTAATCCCACAAACTGTCTACTCGCATTCACCTGAATAAACAAAACCGGTAAGAAATCAAACATGAGCCTAACTAGACAGAAGACACATCTCAAAGCTTACTCACCGAGAAGAAGAGAAATATTGGACGTTTCTTGCCATCTTCGAGTGTTTTCATTTCAGCTTCACGGAAAGCTGCACCGAGTTTCTTGTTTCCGTTGGTAGTGCTTGACCACACGGAATATTTGATACTCTTGTGAACATCATCCTCGCTGTAGGACTTGATTACGAAAAATTTGGCATCCTCATAGTCGGTCTGAAAATCTGGGAGGTTATACATCTCTTTACGAAGAGCCAAGGCAAACGAAGTGTTTTGCTTTGGTGATGAAGACTCAGAAGCAGGACTAGTCTTTGCATGGACTCTCGGACCACATTTCAATTCAACCAAGGAATCAGACTCTCCATCTCTCTCAGGTTTCCTATACTGATCTCTCTGCTCCCAGAAACCACTATTCGAGTTTCCATTAATGTAACCACTATCCGTGGCGTAGCTAGTCTTTTGATTGGAAAATCTTAAGTACTGTCCTTCGGCTTGCTTTCCCTTCAAAAGGAATTAAGAGGAAACACTAAGTAAGATACAGAAAAGAGCCTTGGTATTTAACTATTTACATAGATGTGTAGGTACCTTAAATGGCAGTCTGTATCCATGTGATTGTGTATAGGTAGGAAGTCTACCAGCGAAATTTCCAGGAGGTTTAAGAGAAGTTTGAGACCAAACATTGCTTCTTTTTGCTCGATCTCCACGAAAATTTGAATCATAATAGCCATATGAACTGTTTCTGTCACGGTGACTTCCCTGCAAAAAGAACCAGCGCCGAATACGGTAGAATGTCAAACAATGAAATTACATAAGCCGGTGTGCTACAAAAACCAAAGGACAACAATCAAACCATTATAAAATCTGTAGCACATACTTGACCATTGACATTTGGCTGAGAAGAGACTACATCAGATCCTGCAAAACGCATCACAAGCCACAGTCATTTGACAAATTAGCTATAGATCATTCACTACTGAGCCATAATAACCAATAACACAGACAGAAAAACTAAAGGTAATGAAGTTTCTAATTTTGCTCCTCGTATAAGAACCTATCCCAAACAATAATAGACTACAAGATTTATTAGGTGGTTGTCTTACCATTAGCAGATGCAGTAACAGTAACAGATGAGGTAGTCGACCTTGTAACGGTATGATTTGTGTCATCTCTTAGAGGATACTAAAAAAAGATAAACCAACACTAAATAAGAAATATTTGCCAACAGGAGATTAAGAATGTGGCTAATAGGATTCTAAAATACCTCGTCATGTTTCTTTGTTGCAGAGTCAAGATCTTGTACAGTTCCCACAACAGTAGGCTCAGCTAGAGTTAACGTTAAGGAGAAAACACAAACTGATATAACAAAGAAAACCCAATTCTTGAAAAGTTCGACACCATATATCACAACTGTTCCAAAATTCTACTAAACCAGAGGCTACAGAATCAAAACCAATCAAGAAAAGAGATACAGAACAATTAAAGAGGAATATTAAGGATACAATTCATAGCTTTCTTTTCAGTAGCCATTACCAATATTATCAAGAAACACTTCTGCAACCATTGAAGAGGAACCAAAAGATAAGGTTAGTATAGAGAACCAAACACAACTTCTAAACCAAAGAAACAGTCACATGAGTCTTCGTAATAGTATAGACGAAAAGAAAGGATTGAATTTGCAAACAAAGACAAGATTTACAAAGAAACAACAAAAAAATGAAAAACAGAGAATTCTGAGAAACAAGAAGGGTTCAGAATCTTCCAAACGCTAAACAAATCAATGAAATACAAAACCGTTGGATTCTTGAGAACAAACCCTAGAGAAAACGGAAGTCGCCGGAAAAACCAAACCGGAGAAGGCGGTTGCGAGTGGAGCGGGAGTGAGTGGGGAAGTTGCGTCGACGAAGAACCCTTGCTTAAAACAAAAGCATCGGACGGTTATACCTTTTTTTTAATTGACGATAAATGCTTGACCGTTGGATTTCAATTATTAATGTTCTTAAATTGGGCCTTAAAAGGCTTGGGTATCTATCTTTAGGGTTATATAATTATTATCATAACTTTTTAGTTTTATGTATCGCATTTGATTATCTGCTTCCACAAAAATCATATTATTGAATTAATATCATTGAATATGCACAAACTCAAACAATTAAAACAAATACTTTGCAGTAGTATTAGTTGAAATTGATAGGACCAACATTTGATGATTAAGTTTGTTTGGTTGAGACGTACGTGTTGATTACTAAACACATGGTAACATTGATAGGAGCAAGTTATAATTTTAGTTGCCGAAAAATTATGCTCCAGTCAAATACTTTAGTTTCTCAATTTACAACTAAATTGCTTAATTAAAACTCTTAGTAAGATTTAGAACAAACGATGTAAATGAGTATTTAAAATACTACAAGAAAATGAAATATAAAGTATCATTTTACTTGGTTAGATGTTATGTAAATATTATCAATCATGAAAAATTAAGAGTTGAATTTCAAGTAAATGTACAACAAAAATCATATATATACCCGATTCCATCTTGAATTTCTCCATAATTTCCATGAGATTTTAAGAGCCATGATAATTAATTTGGTTTTTGTTTTCAATGCAATGGGATGATCAAATGAGGGTTCCAAGTTCTTCTAGAACGTTTTTTCTTACAAAACTTTTGTTTTAGCGCTTGAAATTTAAAATGAATTTCAAAAATCTTAATGAAAACTCCCCTTAATTTTCGTTTTCAAATTCTAAATCTCAATGAAATCCAAATGCAATTATCTTTTAAATATAACAAGCATTTTTCTCCTATGTAAATGAGTATTTAAAGACTATAAGAAAATGATATTTACTTTATTAGAGATGGTGAAATTGTTGTAAACCAAAATAAAACTAAGAGTTGGATTTATGTAAAGGTACAACAAAAAAACCATATATATAACAATCTCAAAGAAATTCATCTTAAATTTTTCAATAACTTCCATGAGATGTTGAAAGCAATGATAATTTTTTTTTTTTTCAATGCAATGTGATGATCAAATGAGTGTTCCAAGTTCCTTTTCGGGCCTTCTTTGTACTAAATTTTCGTTTTTGTACTTGAAATTCAAAATGAATTTCAAAATCTCAAAGAAATTTTCCTAAATTTTCGTTTTCAAATAGAAAATCTCAATGAAATTCGACCTCAATTATCATTTAAAAAGCATTTTTCTCTCATGTAAATGAATATTTAAAGATCGTAAGAAAATGATATTTTACTTGATTTTATATAACTGTTGTCAATCAAATAAATCTAAGAGTTGAATTTCTATAAAGGTACAACAAAAAATCATATATTTACCAAATTTCAACTTGAATTTCTTTATAATTTCTATGAGATGTTGATAGCCATGATAATTTATTTTATTTTTGTTTTCACTGCAATGGGATGATCACAATGACTGTTCCAAGTTCTTATAAAACCTTTTTCTTACCAAATTTTCGTTTTAACGCTTAAATTCATTATGAATTTCAAAATCTCAAAAAAAAATGTTCTAAATATTCGTTTTCAAATTCAAAATCTCAATCAAAGTTGACTTCAATTATCTTTTCAACATGTTTTGTTGTAATATAATGTCCTATCATCTTGTATTCAACATCATCTCATATGAGGTTGTAACTTTTGTGATCAGTAAATAAGATGTTTAAAAGCGAAAAAAACACTAAAGAAATTTTCAGTCCTTTCTTTTCCTTTTTGAAACAATTGTTATGACCATAAATCATAAGTTTAAACTACATGCATGCATGTATCATGTATGTACCGACGGACGAGAGAGAAATCCAAGTTCTTGCAAAGTAAGGACTAAGTCAATTTATGTTTCTTATTTAGGCTATAGTTTAGTGGCTAACTTTCATATAGAAATTAAATTGTCGCCGATTGTAGTTCGTAGCTAATAAAGGTAATGTATAATTTCTTTACACCGAAACTTTTTGTTTGAAGCTTGCCGCCTAGATAACGACACTACAAAAAATGGTGTGTATTGCATCAATTAAATAACATCACAAAGTTAAGTGATTTTATTTTATATTAATCATCAATAAGTGATATAAAATATGTAATTTAACATCAATTATACTAAATGATGGTGTTCTTGACATCACTTAAATAAAATTGACACAAAACTCGGGTTAGTTTGCATCACTTTAATATGATTGATACTAAAATCTAAATTTATATCACTTTAATAATTGATGCAAATTCTGATTTTTGTTAATGTCACTTAAGAAATGATACAAAATTTACATCCATATAAAACTGCTGCTATTTACTCATTTTACATATTTAATAAGTGATGTTAATTAACCTAATAAACCCAATTTACATCAATAACATAATCGACACTAAGTTTTTTTTGTTCAACAATCGACACATAGTAATTATTTTTTTGTTAATGACCTTCCGGCTGGAAAAAAAAAATGTTGTCAAAAATATATTGTTTTCACAAAAGTTAACCATAAACAAATAACCATGCTCTCTGAATAAACCGAAAATAATAATAATAATAATCAGATTTCGGGTTTGTGAAATTATTGCAATTGTATTTTCTCTTTAAAAATATTACGGAGTGAAATCTCTTTTTTTCATTTTTAATAGTTTGTAATTTGCCTCCATTGGTTAATTTTTTTATAGTAAAGCTTTGAGTAGTATTTTGTGATTTTTCATTTTTGAATTTTTTTTTATTGTTTTAACAATAAAAATCAAAAAATATCGGGAAAAAAACTTAAAATAAATATAAGTGTATTTGTTGAAAAGGTAACAAACTAGATCTTTCTCTCAAAATCAAATAAGTTTTTTTTTCCCTCTTACCCACTATATCTACGCCCAAATCTCTTTTTTTTTGTTTAATATCTTGAAAAATGTTTTGAAAGCAGTTACAATTATTGAGATTTGATAGTTATCACTTTTTCTTAAAACCTTCGAGGGCAGAACTTCTTTTCCTTCTGCCATTTTTTGTTTTTGATTTCTTCACAGACTTTTTTTTTTTCTAGTTTGATTTTCATACGTTGATGAACTACAAGATCAATTTGAAGATACATCTTTTCGAAGGGTGTGCTACAAGTTTGGAAAAATATACTCTAGTATAAAGGTATTTCATCAACTTTCTATGATACTACTTATAAATGGTTATTACTCAAGCAATTTTTTCTGGAAACTGTTTAACAAATATAATGTTATTTTAATCCAAAATTTTGTAGATTAAAGTGGCTTTAAGTATGATGATAATTCAAAGAATTCTTGGTCATAAGCTATTTAGAGCATCTACATTGTAGACACACATCATGGATGTCTAAAGTACTTTAGAATTAAATTTAATTAACTTTTATTAGAATGAGTGTCTAATTACACAAAATGGATCCTATATTAGACACTTTAAGTGGGTTTTAGACACCCATTCTAATAAAAATTAATTAAATTTAATTCTAAAATACTTTAGACACCAATGATGTGTGTCTACAATGTACATGCTCTTACAATCTTTGTAGAGATTCTGCAAGTGGAAGAGACAGAGCATGAAAGAAAAACTATGGAGGAAGAACTGAAGTTTTGAAAGATGAATAATGTTCTTCAATTGAATTTAGTTCATATCATCATTGTTTGTTTGTTATAAAAGTGTTGATCGAGGTCAATTTTAGTTAGGTTTGATTTATGATTTTGAAGGTGGTGTTGAATTTGACCAACAAAAAAAAAGAAAAAAAAAAAGAAGAAGGTGTTGTTGTAAATAATTCACTGTTTTTAGTAATGTAAATCTTTCCAAGATTTTAATAGATATTGAAAACGATTTTTTTCATAATTAATGAATTAACTAATGCAAATAAATGATTTTTCCATAAATTACGTTAATAATAATTATTCCAAATAAAATAATAAATTTTTCCATAAATGATTGTAAACGGTTTTGTAAATAATATTTAACAAACAGAAAATAATAAGTTCGGAAACAATTTAAAAGAAAATTAACTATATATTTTAAATGATGTTAATTATTTGAATCACTTTTAAAACTGACACAAGTTTGAAATTTTAACATCAATTGATTAAATCGACATAGTATATTTGCATCGAGAATTCTAAAATCACTTTTATAAATTATACAAATTACGATTGCATCAGTTATAATTGATGTAAACATTTAAAATAAGTGATGCCGTATGCCCTTTTTTTGTAGTGCGACGCTATGGAAGTTACGGTCAAAAGAAATGAAAATAAAACTTTGACTAGCAAAAGTTTAATTACTCTCACAATTTTTCTATCCTTGTAAACTTTAATTAGTCTCACAAACTTCTTTTAAAAATTTACTCAATAGTTTTTAATCATCCTTGATTTTAATTAGGATAGGATAATACAGTCGTATAAATATTTTCGTAAGTAAATTGATTTTTACTATACAATCTTTTGATTTTACAAAATTGCCGAATAATACATATGTGTCTTTTCACTACCTATGAAAAGTATATAAATTTTTTTCTTTTTTTTGTCACTAACAACACAACATATTAATCATATACTATTTTTCCGTTTTGTTTTGAATCATTGCAAATCTCCTTTTTGTGATTTTAAGTCAGTTTTGATATATACTTCATATAGTTTCTATTAGGGAATTAGGTTGAATCATTATAAACGAGTTAATAATAAAAGTTATTGTATAATCTCATAAATTAGCTAGGTCAATGCCTATTGGAGATTGTGAACATGCAAAAATATTTTTGGACAGTGCTTTTGGTTACTCACATGCATATTACTATGTTGTAAAGCAAACTTTTATTTTTGATATAAAATTCCATGAAACCGAGTATTGTAGCCTGTCCATTTATGCTCTCAAATAGTTACTGTTAAAATTTTCCACAAGATCATATGCTATTTTGTTATTTTATGGGTATTTCACCAGTTCTTTCTTTTATTTCATATCATTGTGTCATTGATTTGGTTTTCGTATCTCGGGTGATAGTTCACATCTACATACCGATCCATTTAAAAATGACCCTAGCTTGTATAGCTTGAATTTTAGACTTCATATAAAAGAATAACATGCATTACTTATGTAGAAGACGAGAAACATGTTTTCTTGTATAATTACCCTAAAAACATATATGTATCTCTGTTTATATTATGGGAGACTTACTAGAATAACCTTCTTAGATTTTGGCCTTACTCAAACAACCTTCTTAGATTTTAATTACTGGGGCTAATTTCGAGTCCGTTTTACCCTTTTTCCTTTGATAACAAAAAACGTATTTACAAAAATGCCATTAATGAAATGCGCCGCGTAGGCGCGAAAGTTTCCCGCCTAAAAAAAATAAGTCTACCGCTATGTGATGGTAGACTTATTTGAGCTCTGGTAGACTTATTTTTTTGTCCGTAGACTTATTTGAGGAGCGGTAGACTTAATTTTAAGCGGTAGACTTATTGTGTCTCCTTTGGTGGTAGACTTATTTCCGAACGGTAGACTTATTTTCTCTGCGGTAGACTTATTTTCCCGTAGCGGTAGACTTATTTTCTGCGGTAGACTTATTCTTCGAATGGTAGATTTATTTTCGTAGACTTATTTTCAGCGGTAGATTTATTTTTCTTCGATGGTAGATTTATTTTTGACTGGTAGATTCGTTTCCTTTGGTGGTAGATTTTTAGTCATAGCAGCGGTAGATTTATAGTGATGGTAGACTTATTTTAGTAGCGGTAGACTTATTTTTTGCGGTAGACTTTTTTAGCGTGGTGGTAGATTTATTTTGTGTTTAGTAGTGGTAGACTTATTGTCGTAGTGGTAGACTTATAGTTAGCGGTAGACTTATTTCGTATTTTCGGTCAACGAAACCAACCGTTGACTGGTAGACTTATTTTTTTAGGATCAATGGTGGTAGACTTATGCGTTTTTAGCGATAGAAGCGGTAGATTTGTTTTTACCCTGGTCTAGTGATGGTAGACTTTTTATCAAACTTAGTGACGGTAGACTTTTTTTCACATTAGACATTTGGTAGACTTATTTGTGATAGCGGTAGACTTATTGTTGTTGGTGGTAGACTTATTTCCTGTTTAGGAATTTACAGTGGTGGTAGACTTATTTTCTAACTTAGTGATGGTAGACCTATTTGTGATAGCGGTAGACTTATTGTACTTGGTGGTAGACTTATTTTCTGTTTCGGAATTTATAGTGGTGGTAGACTTATTTTCGAACTTAGTGACGGTAGACCTATTTGTGATAGCGGTAGACTTATTGTACTTGGTGGTAGACTTATTTTCTGTTTAGGAATTTATAGTGGTGGTAGACTTATTTTCGAACTTAGTTACGGTAGACTTATTTGTTATA
Source organism: Arabis alpina (assembly GCA_900128785.1). NCBI lineage: Eukaryota > Viridiplantae > Streptophyta > Magnoliopsida > Brassicales > Brassicaceae > Arabis > Arabis alpina. The sequence goes on from LT669788.1 coordinate 6,096,339, forward strand.
ACGGTAGACATATTTGTTATAACGGTAGACTTCTTGTACTTGGTGGTAGACTTATTTTATGTTTAGGAATTTATGTGGCGGAAGACTTATTTTTGAGCGGTAGACTTATTGTGTCTCCTTTGGTGGTAGACTTGTTTATTTCCGAACGGTAGACTTATTTTATCTGCGGTAGACTTATTTTCCCATAGCGGGTAGACTTATTTTTAGGAATTTAGTGACGGTAGACTTATAGTATTTACTGTTTAGGAATTTATAGTGGTGGTAGACTTATTTTCGAACTTAGTGACGGTAGACTTATTTGTTATAACGGTATACTTATTGTACTTGGTGGTAGACTTATTTTGTGTTTGATGGTAGACTTATTTTCTGTTCGATGGTAGTATTGTTTTTGTTTGATGGTAGACTTATTTCTGTTTGATGGTAGATTTTTTTTTGTTATGGTAGACTTATTTTCTGTTTGATGGTAGACTTATTTTTTTTAATGGTAGACTTATTTTCTGTTTGATGGTAGACTTATTGTGGTAGGTGGTAGAGTTATTTGCAGGGAACGGAAATGTCGATTTTACCCTTTCAAAATAGACTGCACGAAAACCAGCAACAATGGTGATGAACTAGGGTTTCCAGCCGCATAGGTTGATCTTTGCGAAGTGATTTTTTTAACTTTCCTTGTTTTCTAAAGTGCTTTTCGAAGGAGTGAACTTGTTGGAGTGAACTTGAACGAGGTCCAATGGAACAAATTGTTCTTGTCTGTGGTAGATGGAGTTTTTCGAAGAATGGATGGGCGTTCGAGGTTGACAACTCAAAAGGTGGTAGAGTTCTTGGGTTAGATCATGCAACCTCGTTCAACAATTTCCTTCGAATGGTGTATGAAGATTTCGGAATCGATGAACAAATTTTTGAGGTAAAATTGAGTTACCTTTTACCAAGCTTCGCTGTAGATACACCACCGATTTTCGTTGCAAATTCAAGACAGTTCAAGAGTTTTGTACAACAACATAAGAATGAAATGATTCGTCTATGCGTGGAGATTAGTGAAAAAGCAAAAAAACAGTTTAAAAGAGAGAGAAGTGGATGCAAGAAGGGAGAACCTATAGATGAAGATGATGAAGATGATGAAGATGATGATTGTAGATTTGACTATTGCGACGATTCAGACGGTGATTTTTTCCTGTAGATTTGGGTGTTGTTCCATCCAAGACTGTTAAGAAAAATAGAGGGAAAATGTTCAAACAGCTGTATAAGTTCATATAAGTCTACCATAACACACTAATAAATCTACCACGCCTTAACATAGAAGTTCAGGAAAACATGTAAATAAGTCTAAAACATGGTAGAGTCTTGCGTACCAGATCATCATCCTCCTCAGATGCATCTCCGCCATCTCCCGTGGTTGACTGTTCATCTCCCACAGCTTTCAAGACATCCCCTTTTCCCTCTAGAGCTGTAATCCTACTATCAAAGTTGGCAATTGTTCTCGCCATTCCCTGTAGGAGCTTAAGCACTTCACCAATAACTCCACCTTCGGTCTCCTTCTCCTTCTTTTTCTCTTTCTTTTGAGCCGGAGACTCATCCTCACTTTCATCAACAACAACAATAGCCTTCATCTTCTTGCTCTTCGCTATGTTCTTTTTTTTTTGAACAGGAGAGTCATCCTCATCCTCATCATCATCCTCACTTTCCTCAACCACCTTAGCCTTCTTCTTCTTTTTCTTATAACCCGGAGAGTCATCCTTAGTCTTAGTCTTCTTTTTCTTAGCAACCGGAGCATCTAACTCCCAAAAATCTTCATCCATGCATCCACCAAGAATGTCGCGGATCATGTTATTAAGTTTGAAATCTTCTTTATCAATCCATGTAGGGTAAATGAATTCCAGAGGCTTCACCACTAAGTGTCTGATACGAACCTATAAAGAACATTATTGCAAAAAAAAAGAATGACATTATTAATAAAAGTCTACCATTAAATGAAAATAAGTCTACCATCAAAGTGCTAAAAAGTCTACCATCAAACAGACACATAAGTCTACCATCAAAGTGCTAAAAAGTCTACCGTCAAAGACCTAAAAAGTCTACCATCAAAGTGCTGAAAAGTCTACCATCAAAGACCTAAAAAGTCTACCATCAAACAGACAAATAAGTCTACCATCAAAGTGCTAAAAAGTCTACCATCAAAGACCTAAAAAGTCTACCATCAAACAGACAAATAAGTGTACCATCAAAGTGCTAAAAAGTCTACCATCAAACAGACAAATAAGTCTACCATCAAACAGACAAATAAGTCTACCATCAAAGTGCTAAAAAGTCTACCAGCAAAGTGCTAAAAAGTCTACCATCAAAGACCTAAAACGTCTACCATCAAACAAACTAAGTCTACCATCAAAGTGCTAAAAAGTCTACCATCAAAGACCTAAAAAGTCTACCATCAAACAGACAAATAAGTGTACCATCAAAGTGCTAAAAAGTCTACCATCAAACAGACAAATAAGTCTACCATCAAACAGACAAATAAGTCTACCATCAAAGTGCTAAAAAGTCTACCATCAAAGTGCTAAAAAGTCTACCATCAAAGACCTAAAACGTCTACCATCAAACAAACTAAGTCTACCATCAAGTGAAAATAACTCTGCCATCAAACAAAAATAAGTATACCATCAAATGAATATTACCTTGTTGTTGTTGGAGGATTTCTTATCCTCCTCCATCACCTGTTCCAGGTTGTACCTTCCTCGGCCTCCACCCCAACGTAGCATAGGAACACCTCCTTCTCTTCTCTTCCCAAATCTTTCCCCTAAAATGGGAACTGCCTCGTAAATCCAAACAAGCAACGCATGAACACACCCATGGAGTGTGATCTTTTTCATGTCCGTCACTTGCATGGACGAAATCAGACATTGAAAGGACACTCGTCCCCATGGATACCTCTCGAAAGCCTCGGGATCCATCACCCTTTTTGCAGCTTTCAAAGGGACTCTACTATCACGAGCGTAACCATACACTCCAACATGCAAAATAAACAACAGCGCTATCATTCTCTTCTTCTCCTCACTCCACGTCCTGATTTTTTCAAACAGGACCAACAGCTCAGACCACTTTGGTCCCTCCCCAACTGGGACACCAATTTCTTCCCAAAACTTTGTGTGGTCAATGTCCCAACCATCATTTGCATCAACCTCACCACAGTTCATCTGGGTTACCTCTTCAAACTCATTCAACGAAAATCTAACTGGCCGACCACCAAACAAGGACCACATCTCATAGAACCTTTCAGTTTTCAATTGGTTAGCCAGGAAATGAGTCACCGTCGCACCTGAGAAATTGAATTTCCGTGCAGCAAGCTTCAGAATAATTCCAACTGAGGAATTATTCATTATATCATTGTACACGTCTTCACCAACCGCTTCCCCCATTTTCTCAAAGTCGTTCAACATGCAATTGTGATGCATGCTTCTTTGGCCCGATGGTGCCAATCCAGCCGGAAACCTTCTCGGTGGATATATCTTTCGAACAATCGAGGAAGTCATATCTGCACAAATCAGTAATTATAAGTCTCCATCACAACAAAATAAATCTACCATCAAATGAAAAGTAAATTAATTATTCAACATAAAATAAAATAAATCTACCATTACATAAAATAAATCTACCATGTCATAAAATAAGTCTACCATCAAATGGAAATAAGTCTACCATCAAACGAAAATAAGTCTACCATCAAACAAAAATAAGTCTACCATCAAATGAAAATAAGTCTACCAAATAAATCTACCATCGAACAACAATAAGTCTACCATCAAACAGAAAATAAGTCTACCATCAAACAAACATAAGTCTACCATCAAACGAAAAGAAGTCTACCATCAAACGAAAATAAGTCTACCATCAAACAAACATAAGTCTACCATCAAATGAAAATAAGTCTACCATCAAACAGAAAATAAGTCCCATTAAACAAAACATAAGTCTTCCATCACATAAAATATAAGTCTACCATCACATACAATAAATCTACCGCTACTTAAAATAAATCTACCACCACAGAGATTAACAAATCTACGATACCAATCTTTTCTCTTACTTTTATCTGCGAATATCGACGCCGGAATCTGGGTTTTCACAACCGAAACTGAAATAAATATACAGATTTCAGATTAGGGTTTTCGTCATTCATACAAGACTTCCACAAACCAAACCAAAAACGGTTAAATAAACTGAATACCTCTTTTCAATGCACAAAATCGATAACCCACCGCTTGACGGAACTTTGCTTCGCCGGAATTTCGAAAACCTAAAACCGACGGACGCAAAATTTACTTCAATTTCCGTAAAAACTCCTTACCGAATGCTCCTCATGGATAGAGAAGGCGAAAACTCATTAAAGAAATCGAAACTTACCGTCAAATCAACGTCGCTTGAACAATCGCCAAAATCGTTGCCGGTTACGCAGAAGTTGAAGAAGAAGAACGTTTTTTGGGTTTACGTTTTTTTTTCCTTTTTTTTAATATGTTCATTTTTTTTTTTTTAAGTGGCAAAACCGTTAATAAACGGTTTTGCCATTTTTTAAAGGTCTTTGTAACCTTTTTTAGCAAAAAAAATTAGAGCTCAAACAAATAAAGGTCTTTTGAGTAAACCATATATCTAAAAAGGTCTTTTGAGTAATTATCTCTTATATTATAGATGGATTTTTCTTCTTTTCAAAAACAATATATGTATGTTAATGTATGCACCCACTCGAATATAAGCCAAAGTTGTGTTATCAAATATTAGTGATACTGTCAGGTTGGAGAAACTTCTTTAGGACTTGACAAAAAGAGAAAGAAATAAAAGAGATGGTTCAAATGAAAATAGCAAAGGAAAAGAATTAAAGCTAAAGAGTGAAATAGAAAAGAAGGGTCACATGATGGTTTCTTTTTGTCATGAATGATCTGTGTGACTCTATGAGTCACAACAGCCAAAAGCTCAATTCTTCTATTTTTTCTACATTAAAATCATTCCTACTTTTGAATTTTGCTTTGCTGTAAGTTCACCTAAGCTCCCACTCTCCTCTAAATGCCAGATTTATCTTTATAATAATTAGGTCCTTGATCATTAAAACAGATTTATTCACCAACTCCAAGTTATAATAACTTATAGCACCCAATATTCACAATCAAATTCGAAGCAAACAATTTTTGGGTGGCTTAAAGTTTTGTTTTTCTATTGAAAATAAGTATCTGTCACGATCAGCATAAAGGTTGTCACTGAATCAACGCAATTTCGTTAATCATTTTTCAATATTAATTAGTTCTTGTTTTGATAAGTTTGGTCTGAAACACTTGTCATATACTCCTATATATGGCCCGTGAACTACAAAATATCTTATATATAATCAGAAATGTGCTCGTCTAGCTATTTTATTTTACTTCAGTCATATTTAGATCTACTAGGCTACTAGCTAGTGTTCTAGTTTTCACATATTTATCTTTTTCCATAGTTTCAAATTAATTGTAGAGATAATTACTAGAAAGACATTTTTAGATTTTGTGTTTACTCAAACAACCTTTAAATTTTTGAGCTCAAAAATTTGAGCTAAAAAATGTTACAAAGACATTAAAAATACTTCAAATTCGTTTATTAACGAAAATGCTATTGGCCTTTGAGAAAAAGAAAAAAAAACAACATAAAAAAAATAAAAAAAAAATCAGATTTCAACTCTTCATCTTCTTCTTCCTCTCTCCGGCGACTTCTTTTCCGGCGACGAAATTCGTTGCTTTTGACGGTAAGATTCGAAACAAATCATGAGTTATCTTCCTCTCTATCATTCACGAGTGTCTTGAGTTCGGATTTATAAACTTCAATATGTTCTTCGTTCATAGGTTTCGAAATTCCGGCGAAGGAAAGTTCCGGCGAGTGTTGGGGTTTCGTTTTCGTGCGTTGTAGAGAGGTAATCTCTTGATTCTAACCGGTTTCGTTTGGGTATGTTGAACTTTTGTAAATCACGTTTTGGTCCAAATCTGAATTTTTTCCAGATCTGGATTTTTGTTTGATGGTAGACTTATTTTTGTTTGATGGTAGACTTATTTTTGTTTGATGGTAGACTTATTTTCTGTTTGATGGTAGACTTATTTTTGTTTGATGGTAGACTTATTTTCTATTCGATGGTAGACTTATTTTCTGTTTGATGGTAGACTTATTTTTGTTCGATGGTAAACTTATTTTCTGTTTGATGGTAGACTTATTTTGTTTGATAGTAGACTTATTTTTGTTTGATGGTAGACTTATTTTCTGTTTGATGGTAGACTTATTTTCTGTTTGATGGTAGACTTATTTTTGTTCGATGGTAGACTTATTTTCTATTTGATGGTAGACTTATTTTTGTTTGATGGTAGACTTATTTTCTGTTTGATGGTAGACTTATTTTTGTTTGATGGTAGACTTATTTTCTATTCGATGGTAGACTTATTTTCTATTTGATGGTAGACTTATTTTTGTTCGATGGTAGACTTATTTTCTGTTTGATGGTAGACTTATTTTCTACTCGATGATAGACTTCTTTTTGTTTGATGGTAGACTTATTTCTTTGAGATGCAGACGTTGTGGTAGACTTATTTCTATGAGATGCAGACGTTGTGGTAGACTTATTTCTATGAGATACAGATGTTGTGGTAGACATATTTTTATGAGATGCTGACGTTGTGGTAGACTTATTTCTATGAGATGCAGACGTTGTGGTAGACTTATTTCTATGAGATGCAAACGTTGTGGTAGACTTTTCGACTCTGGAGCTGCTAATGAATGAATGAATTTTTTTTTTGCTAAGTTAGGATTTTGTTTCATTCTAAGATGTTCTAATTTCCATGAATTTCTTTATAAGTATTCTTTGTACGTGCAATGCGTAACCGCATGAAAATTATAAAGAACATCCAAAAGATCATGAAGATGTTCTATACACCATTGTTTCTTGTTGTATTTAGGTAGTATTTGGTTATTCTTTGTATTGTTTAACATGCAAAGAGATTTATTTTTATGAGATGTATTTTCGTTTGATGGTAGATTTATTTTTATGAGACACACACATTCTGATTTGTAATATACGTTATGGTAGATTTATTTCTATAAGATACAATTGGTATGGTAGACTTTTTGCAAAGAGATTCAAAACATTATGGTAGACATCTATGAACATTTTTTTGTAGTGTAATGAATGAATTGACAACATTTATGTATGGTTAAAACATGGCTTCTGAAATGTCTCTGTAACCATTACAAAATCCTTAAAACACGAGTACGAGTTCATACGAAAAGATAGAAAATATATGAAAATATATAGTACATACTAAATCTACCATCACTTGTATATAAATCTACCATCACTTGCATGATATGCCCCTAGAACTGTACCACCTTTTGAATTGTCAACCAAGAACACCCATCAATTTTCCTCAAAACTCTGACTACCATAAACAAGAATGATTTGTTTTGTTCCCAATTTACCTCATTTTGTTCAAAACCTAAACCCTAGTTCTTCACCATTGTTGCAGTTTTTCGTGCAAATTTGTCTATTTTTAAGGGTAAAATCGACATTTCGTATTCCTTGCAAATAACTCTACCACCTACCAAATAAGTCTACCACCACTATAGTTTCCTAAATAGGAAATAAGTCTACCACCAAGTACTATAAGTCTACCGCTATCACAATAAGTCTACCAAATGTCTAATGTGAAAAAAAGTCTACCGTCACTAAGTTTGAAAAAAAGTGTACCGTCACTAAGTTTGATAAAAAGTCTACCATCACTAGACCTAGGTAAAAACAAATCTACCGCTTCTATCGCTAAAAACGCATAAGTCTACCACCATTGATCCTAAAAAAATAAGTTTACCAGTCAACGGTTGGTTTCGTTGACCGAAAATACGAAATAAGTCTACCGCTAACTATAAGTCTACCACTACTACAATAAGTCTACCACAACTAAACACAAAATAAATCTACCACCATGATAAAAAAGTCTACCGCAAACTATAAGTCTACCGCTACTAAAATAAGTCTACCGTCACTATAAATCTACCGCTGCTATGACTAAAAATCTACCACCAAAGGAAACAAATCTACCAGTCAAATAAATCTACCATCGAAGAAAAATAAATATACCGCTCAAAATAAGTCTACGGAAATAAATCTACCATTCGAAGAATAAGTCTACCGCAAAAAATAAGTCTACCGCTACGGGAAAATATGTCTACCGCTAAAAAAATAAGTCTACCGTTCGGAAATAAGTCTACCACCAAAAGAGACACAATAAGTCTACCGCTAAAAAATAAGTCTACTGCTCCTCAAATAAGTCTACGGACAAAAAAATAAGTCTACCAGAACTCAAATAAGTCTACCATCACATAGCGGTAGACTTATTTTTTTTAGGCGGGAAATTTTCGCGCCTACGCGGCCCGTTTCATTAATGGCATTTTCGTAAATACGTTTTTTGTTATCAAATGAAAAATGGTAAAACGGACTCGAAAATAGCCTCAGTAATTAAAATCTAAGAAGGTTGTTTGAATCAACCCAAAAATCTAAGAAAGTTGTTTTAGTAAGTCTCCCTTAATTTTTTATTTTTTTTTGTCACAAACACACTGTTCATATTGATTACATGAATACAGAAGCATCATTGAACCAATGCGGAATGAAAGTGTTAACGTAGGAAAACACCAAGTTACGAGTACGAGCATTCTTCGCGAGGGAATCTGCTTTTTCATTCTTTCCCCTAGGGCAATACGTTACAGTAAAGCATGGGAAAGAATTACGTAACTCCCGAAGTTCTTCAAGTTCCGTGCTAAAGCGGGGCCAACTCTCCGGGTCGATCACCATATTCACCAGTTCTTGGGAATCCGTAAGAAAGACTGAGCAAAAACGTCGATGCTTCTTGAGAGAGGTCATAGCCCAGATGAGGCTGTGCACTTCCGCATGTAATGATGATAATACACGGCGCATCCCTCGTAGTCCCAGAATGTCAGAGGTTTCATCCTGTAACTGTAGGATCCATCCCACTCCGCTCATAGCATCATCGGCTTTCCACGAACCATCAACGAAACACCGGAATACTTCCTGTGAATGTAAGTCGTCCGCTACCAAGTGCCTCTGCAGAAAATCCGAAGGTACTCCCATAGTTTCCTTTGCCAAAAACCATTCCCTTGCCTCATGTTTGGCTAGTTCCAAGATTGCTTGCGGCGTTCGGTCCTCATTATTGAATACTTTGGCATTCCTAGCCTTCCAGAGATACCAGATGATCCAGGGAAAACACCGGACATGCTCTTCTAAATTCGGGCATGCTGGTATCCGTGAGAACAAATAGTCCATATTACCCCATACGTTTTCCGAGGGAAAGAGGGAGGGAGGGTTTGGGATATTCGACATAGCCCAAACTTGTCTGGCAGGCGGGGATGTAAACAGGACATGGTTAATTGTCTCGACTGGATCTCCGCATCGAGGGCATTGCCGTTCCTGCTGGAGATGGCGGTATGCAAGTCTTTCATTGACCGCAAGTGCCCCAGAGAGAGTTTGCCAAAGAAAATGCCGTATCTTGTTAGAAGTCTGCTGTTTCCAAGCTCGTTCTTTCAGCGGATTGAGGGATGGTAGATGTTGATCATATTGCAAACCAGCATCGAGCGATTGGCGGGCAATAGCATATCCAGACCGCACAGAATACGTCCCAGAATTGGTGAAATGCCAACATAACCCATCCTGACCACCTCTTTGTGAGGGTTTAAGCGTTAGGATTAAGGGAATATCCTCTGGATGAACGCAGGCCCGAAGCCTATCAAGTTTCCATTGGCCTGACCGGGGATCAATAAATTCTGATACCCGTTCATAAGGATTAGGGTGATTGACTAGACCACGTACTCGGCGGGGATATGCATCCGGGATCCATTTATCTGTCCAAAACCATGATTGGGCTCCTGCTCCGATAGTGCGTCTCATTCCTTTGTCCAAAAGGGGCTGAGCTGAGATTAAGCTTCGCCAACCATATGAGGGGCGGTAATGTTTCCTAGCTTCCAAATGTCCCGAATAGCGAAAATACTTTCCTTTCAGTACTCTTGCTAAAGTCTCCCTTAATTCTATTGCTTTAACCTTCGTTTTTTTTTGGTCGAATATTGCTTTAACCTTAATATGAAAAATGTTATGTGAGATAATACATTCGTTTCATGTGCATGGTTATAGATAGGTATCAAGCTAGGTTCCGCTTTTGCCACAGCTAGTGAAGCTATTTTTCTTTCTTTGAATAATTGTTTTACCTATGATGTTCATATAATTATTTTGTTTCGAGCAATTCATTCGATTGCGGTAGATTTGGGCCATCATTGCCAACAAGATGCATGTGTTCAACTTTTTTTCTTCATAATTTCGAATTCTTGAAAAGCCTTTTCCAGAGATTAAGATTTTCACCTAACTTCTTAGGTTTCACTATTTTTGAATATAATTTAATTATGCTTAAAGTATTAGACTTCCTTTTAAAAATCTACATTATACATGTTGAGATGTTCTTAATTAGGGATTTAACTATTTTGATGGATATAATGATCCGTCAAAATAACTAAACCTCTAATAAGAACATGTTATCTCTAAGCATGAACATGTGTTAAGACAACAAGTATCATGTTAAATATAGATATAGATAATGAAAATATTATCGATCGATGTTGTTATATCGTACGTGGTAGATCTATAATCATCTTGTTATGAACAGTGCCATTGTTAACCACGGAACATAAATCAAAGATAATTGTACGACACAAATCTATTATCTATGTATGCTAATTACTCAAAACCTTATTGGTTTTTTTTTCATCGAAAGTTAAACCTTTAACATGAGTTATTTCTCTAGTTAATTAATTAAGGTCTAAAAAGTGTGCCATTTTCTCTTATAAAGTAAGCGTTTTCTATTTAATTGATTTTTGTAGGTGTATTTAATTGGCCTCAAATTGCTTGTCGTAGAAATAAAGAGAATATTAGTTGTTGAACTTGTTCTTTAATTAAAAACTTTAGGTTGCAAACATCCAAAAAACAAGAACTTCAGGTTCGTATTATTATTGAGCTTATTTGACATACACATTAGATTGATTACAAATTTATCTCGTAATATGAATCACGTGTGTCTAGTAGATACATGACCTGATTTACAGTGGACAAGTAAAATGGGTTTAGCTGCAAATTATTATGCACCATTGTTTCCTTAATTAGGATAACTAATTGAAATGTTACTATGATAATTAAGAGTAAACGTTTTTAAAAGCAACCAATAGACTCTCTTTGTTGTTCTTTTCCAACGACACAAAGGCCCCCTTCTCAATTATTATTATTGATTTTTTTTCTTTGTCGAGGATAAAAGATGAAATAACAACAAAAAGATGTGACACGATAGCTAAACTTACATAGCAAATTTTTAAAGTAGACAACGAATATAAGCTGCCGTAATTAATAGTATATTTTGTTTATTTCAAAATAAAAAGGGAAAAAAGGAAAGAAAAAGAAACATGTATATAGCTTTTTCTTTACTTGTCTATGCTCCCAAATGATACCAAATTAATATTCGTAATCCTTTTTCATACATAGAGCTCAACTTGATAAAGGATTACGAATTTTGTCACTAATCTTTATCAATGTGTCGGTTTTCTAAATGGACCAACAAAATCCACCTCAACATTTCTGCTTATTAAACTAAAACCTCGTTTTATAGTCGATATGATATTCATAACAAATAGGACATTACATATAGTTACTAAAGAACCATATATAAAGAAGAGATCATGGTGATTATAAAAATGTAAAGATAAAGAAAGAGATGGTGGGATTTGTAATGAAGTAATATAATAGAAAAAGTTACAAGTGCGAAGTTGTCAGTTTTAACAAAAGACAGTGAAGGTCATGAAAGAGGATGAGATCATAGGAATTTAGGATCAAGGGACAAAGATTTATTATATGTATGTTCCTACTACTTAGGGACCATTATCACACTAACTCTCTGTTAATTCTTTATTTCTAATATACTTTATATGCACAAACTAAATTAAATTATTTATAAATATATACAATACAACCCATTATCAAGATAGGACAGAGTGTTTTGTTTCTTCTTATTCTCCTCTGCTTTGCTTTACACTTCCCTCACATAAAAACACAAGGAATAAAAAACTAGTCATTGTCGTCGACTTCGTGAAAATATCTCTACTTTTATTTTTCTCTAGAATCATCAAACTTCTGATTATTATCTTACAAACTTGTGTTTTGGTTCTTGATCTAGAGTTTTTTTCTCTGGTGAAAGATTTTTCTTCCGTTTTCATTTTCTCTTTTCTTCTCCACGTTCTTGATAATAGCAAGAAGAACAATATAAAGGATCTTTGGTCTAAATTCTCCATACCAGTCCTCTTGAAACCTAGAAAAAAGCTCAAAGCTCGCATGCAACAAAGGAGAAGAACATGAATGATTCGAGCTCGTGGAGCATATATAGTACTAGAGAAGGAGAAAGTGAAGGGCCATGGAGATCATCAACGTCGATGAATGCAATATCTTTTGGGTTTGTAGCAACGGCGATACTAATCTCCATGTTCTTGATAATGGCTATCTTTGAGCATCTCTTTAGACCTGAGAATTCTTCATTTGATTCACCACATCAGATCAGACAAAGACAGAACCAGAGCAATAGAGATGGGTCCACTCAGTTCCAGAAACTTGCTAATCAAGCATCCATGGTAAAATAACCAAAACAACAAAGTTATTATTGTTATTATTAAAGCATTTTTTTCTCAAAAGAATTTTTGTCTTTTTTATAAAGCCAAAGCGCATTAACTTGCCACTGTTGAAATAGTTGTTCTTTTCCTAATTGTGTTTGCTTTTCGGTGCAAAAACCTTTGAAAAAAATCAAAACTTTGGAGAGTGAAAAGTATGCCACGAACCAAGTTGTGTACTTTATTCTTTGTTTTCTTGCATAATAAGTAGCATTTAACCAAATGTGTATGTATCCAAAGCTAATTCGTTTTCATATGCCCCGCAAAAGTTTGTCGCTTTCGTATGATTTTGTATGTTTATGCGTGTATGTGTGTATCTATTGTTTTGTGCAATTTTTTTGACATTGATTGTAACAAATGTGGCATGGTAGGTTCCGGTGAATGTGGCCATAGATGTATCGGTGGTGATGCCGGGAGAGAAGTTGCCGTCGCACATAGCTTTGCCTGCTCCTTTACCTTGTCGAAGAGAAGGCATTCATTGGCCTCTCCACCACTAAATATTATTACTAGTACTCATCTTCTAATGTGACTCGTTTGGTAGATTAGTGTTGGACTTGTTAGTAATATATTTTTGATATATGCATTGATTCAAGCAACAAGATTGATAGAAATTTCTCCTTTTAACGAGATAGCTAAATGCATATCGGTATGTACATTTAAATTCTAAAATTGTGTCATATGTTATTTTGGTTAGCATTATATGGCTAGCTAAATAATTAGATTTGGGATAAATCGCTTTTAGACAATAATTTTTTCCAATCATTGATTAGCACCATTACTTAGAGGTTGTGTGTGCTCGTCCATCTGACTATAATGGGTTACTAATTACTATTTATGCCAACAAGAGTATGAATGGATATATGTTTTTGCCTTGCATTGGAGTGCATGGATGTGGTTCTCTGTTGTTGTTGGATAGGAATTGATCTCCAATCCAAAAGCAATCTGAAAGTCGAATTTAATCTCAAATTTGTATGTCCAAAAACCATACAAATAACGTCTTATATGCTGATATTCTTAGTGAGTGTGGTAACTAGTTTCAACATTCCTAATTATACTCATGTACATACCAGATGAAGTTAAATTACGTCGATTTTGGTTTTATACTTATAATCGGGAATTTTAAATTGTGTAGACCAAGCTAAGAGGTGGAGGTAAGAAGGAAAATTCGTCATTTTTATATTGTAGTTAGATAGCTTACGATAAATGATTAATATATTTATGTCATGTTTATAATTGAAGACGTCTATTAAAATCATGTTATTGCCTAGTAAACATGATATTCTCATTAAAAATGTGGATCTTTTTTATTTATGCAATTTTCTACCTTAAGGGGATTTTGCATTTTTTATATTGATGTTAACTAAAATAATGCTAACATAATTCTTCATACTAAAATAATACAAGCATACACGAACACAAAGCTATACATCAATCAAATATGCATGCTCCTCTTATAGTCAAAAACATGCCAGTGCAAAATTTGGCCAAAAGTATGAAATGAAGGATTATCAACTTTTTCTAAATGCGAAAACAACATGGGGAAGAAAACGAAGAACTCAAAAGGTTTTTAAATAAGGCCAACTGATAATATAATTAAATATTAATATCATTAAGTAGTTTTCGTCGCTCTATAAATCAATTGATAATCTCGCCTTATTCTTACATTTTTTATCAAATCAAACTCTAATCTCCTCTTCGCCTCTCGCCTTATTCTTATTTTCTATCAAACAAACCCTAAGCTTCTCTTCGCCTTTGCGATCTGAGTGGATTAAGGCTTTGGCTTAGCGATTTAGGTGGTTTATTATTATTTTTTTAACGTGTTTGTTTTGTCATATAATATTTGATACATATGGATGGATTCAAGAACAAGATTGATAGAAATTAATTTCCCTTTTTTAACGAGATAGCTAGATACACATATCATTTGTATGTACATTTTAAATACTAAAATTTTGTCCATGCGTATTTTTTTTGGGCTAGCATTAATGGATTTATATCAGAGGATAAAGATTTATAACTAAAAACGACGATAAAATCAAGTTATTGCATAGTAAGCATGATCTTCTCTTTGAAAATGTTGATCTCTTTGATTTATGCAATTTTTGCAACGATGACTTTTATGCATTTTTTTTATTGATATATTAACTAAAATAATGTTTAGAATCATACTAAAACAATACAAGCATACACGATCAAATGCACAAGTCTATTAATCAATACATATATACATTGATTTTATGAACAAAAGTTTTCAGAAAATTCATAAATTCACAAGTCTATTAACAAGACCATGATAAAGAACTTCAAAGATGTGACATTCAAGCTCATTAAACATTGACATGATTAGCGATATGCAGCCTAAGCATCTATTTAAGCTAATTGGATATATTGGTAAAATGTTAATTGGGCTGAGAATAAGACCAGGCTCAAGCCCATTATCATCAGTGGTTGGATTTTAATAATAACACTGAGTCCGAGATAAAGTCGAATCTTTTTCCCAATCGTCTCGAAGAAGCAAAAGGAAAGTTTATTCAAAGATTCAATATTTGAAACTGCTCAGAGAGAGAGAAGAGTTATGGCGACGACGGCAAAGAACATGAAAGGTTTCTACAAGCAGACGAAAAGCAATATCACCGGAGGTATCTCCAAGTCCAAGCCTTCTTCTTCTTCCCGGAAAGTCTCTCCGGCGACTCGAGCTTCTGATGCTACGCAGCCCAAGGCGTTGATCGATGTCAATGGTTAGGGTTCTTACTTCTTTCGATGCTCTTGAATGATTTAATTACTTAATTATCAATTCTTATACTCTCACATGATTCGATTTCATTAGGAAGAAATCTAGGGTTTATCTCCAATCTGACATTTGAGATTTAGGGGAATTTATTGTGGTGTTTGTTTTGAACAGAAGATTATGACAAGAATGAGGAGATGCTGAGACAATTTGACATGGACATGGCTTATGGTCCTTGTATGGGAATGACAAGACTTGGTAGATGGGAGCGAGCAATGCGTCTAGGGATGAATCCTCCAAATGAAATCGAGAAGGTTTTGAAAACTGAGAAAGTTAAGCAAGATTGTCTCTGGCAAGGTCGTGTTTAGAAGCTTCGTTTTCCCCCTTTGTATGATGAAAATGTAACTTGTCTTTTGTAGATGTTTTGATTCAGTCACTGGCTGAGATAAACCTACTTTCTGGTGTTAATGTTAAAACCCTTGTTGGTAATGGAAAATGTATTTTCACTCTTTTGTATAGTTTCTTTAATTCCCTTTTCACAAGATGTGTTTGCTATAAAAGCCAATAGACAACAATCTGTAGAAGATGTATTGGGGACTGAAAAGTTCACAAGGAAAGATTTCTTGGAATGTTTAGGATACAAGATGCAAACACTCTTGTTCTGGTTTAATGTTTTTGTAGGCTGAGGTTTCTTGGTTAGGTTCTACATATGTGAACAAGAAGTCTCGACAAATTGAAGAATCTATCTATGCCCTGGTTCGAGACTGTTGGTGTAACACCCTCGAAAAGAGATCCCGGCCAACAAGAAAGTAAGGAACATGTTCTATTACCCATAATTACCTTTCACTTAACATGCTGTGTACTCGTAGGCCAAGATTACTCCAAAAGTTGCTCAAGACGAGCCCAGAGAAGAAGATTCAAGTTTGAAACCCTTTGCAACTGTTAGAGAAATTAAAGAAAAGAAGGTTACCTCCACCGGAGAGTCTTTCGCTGCCTATGTTCAATCAAGGTATGGATGGATACTAGGAATTTGGCTGTATTGAAAACAACTTTTCTTATGATGTGAGCCTGATTAGCCTTTTCTTTGGGTTATGGGAAATCTACTTTGCCTATGCATACTTGTTACTGGGGACTCTACTTTGCCTATGCATAATATAGTGTATCTCTCTCTTTTCTGTGCAGCTTCCTCATGACCATTACCCTACTTCATGCTACAACTCAGATGTAGAGTGTAAGATATATTCACTGAGAGAAAATGCTCTTTTTTTTTTACTTGTGTGTAGGACCAATTACACAGCTGGGAATCCGTCGCTTGTGCTAAAGATGTTATTGAGGATTCCTAGTTACATATCTGCGATCTCTTCTTGGTCTTTTAATTGAGTTACTAGGGGAAGGAGGTCCAAGGGACTTGGGGATTCACATAAATGCTAAGGTTGCAGAGGCTTGGCAATGTTCAAGGGTGGATTCTGAGAGATCCAAGATCGGATTCAGCCTTGAAACCGCACACTCATCTCACCACAATTCAGTTGCCTAGCTCTTATGGCATAAGAGGATGCATGTGAATGGGTTGTTTATGCCGTTTTATGCAAGGGTTTCTCTTCGGTCACTACTTAGGAAGCTCTAAGGAAAAGCAGGTGGACTAAATCTATTTGGTTCGAAGGGGCTGTGCTAAAACATGTGGGTGGCAAAGACTAACAGCTTGGGGCATGATCTCCTCAATGGAATGTTGTCTTTGTTCTACCTTTCCGGAAACGAGAAATCATCTACCCACTCAGCTGTAGCTACTCTTCTCACATCTAGAATGAGGGGTTTTCTAGAGGCTTAGTCCAACTCAACAAATGTTTTACATGTTTGCTTTTAATCCCCAACGTGAGACTCTTTAAGAAAAACCAATGTAAAAATATTGGTTCTCTGTGATTTGCAAAATATTGTAAATGGTTCTGGGTTCAAAGTAAAACCAATGGTAATCCATATGGCATCTCATGTGGAAGCAAAATCTCCTACTCTCTCTTGTAGTCTAACTGTATTAATTATTAAAATGTATTAATCACAGTTCTAACAATTTGAAATGAAAATTAGCAAAAACTATCAATGCAATGTGGTCATAAATCGTAATGATTAGAGAGAATTCTTTCCAAACCCTTTGACATGTGGCAAATGTACATCTAAGTTTGTAACTACCTCGACCTTTGGAATTGTATGAGGATCAGAGATTTGGTTGGAAGGCAGACAAAACTCGAAGTGAGAACTCGAAGTCAGACGAAATTCCTTACTCATGACAACATTGAAAATTCTTTACCACACCCATATTATTGATTTTTTTTGCTTCGGTTATTACCGAGAAGACATAAAAAATCAATCAGATAATGTTTTGGGACAAATATTATAGAAAGATTACCAAGGCTGAGGAGTTGTGTGAACACACAAATCAAATGATTTTTAAAAGCACCACTATCCATGTAGGAACCTGCGTCATGGGTATATATGGTGTTGTTTCCAATTATTTTGTCACAAATTGCTTACTCTTACTTGGTGCCGTCTCAGGTTAATATGGAACCCAAGCCAAAAAAAATTTGTTAGGCTTTTTCTTTAACTAAAAAAACGTTTTTTTAAAAAAAAATGAACCTAAATTTCCCTTACTAAATTTTTTTTTTCCTAAAAAATGTGCCTATTTTTCCTACGTAATTTTGCTAAAATTGAACAAACTCCATGGCAAATGCCAACTTTGCCTACCCCTAGAGACGGGCCTGCTTTTACTGTTCCTATCAACCGGAGATATTGACACCAAATAATTACAGAGAAATATGTGTCATGTACAGTAAAACCTCTATAAATTAATAATGTTGGGACCGAGATAATTTATTAATTTAGAGAGAATATTATTTTATCGATAAATTAATAATTATTAATTTATACAGAGAAATCCATTTTAGGTAAGATTCTTCTTAATTTGTTTTTTCGAATAATGTTATATTATGAAATTTAATGAATCTATTTGCAAATTGATGAAATTTTGATTAAAATTTTTGATTATCGCAATAGAGTGGATGATATTATTATAATAGACGATCAAACTAAAATGGTATACTATGTATAAAATTTAGAAAAAATCATAGTTATTATCCCTAATATCGATGAATACATTTATAAAGCGTTATTATAAAGAATCAATTATTTTGCCTATAATTTTTACAAGTTTATGGTAAAGATCGAAAAAACAATTATAAAAGTTTTTGATGTAACACTTAAATTAAAAGATAAGGTCTAATGAGATTTTCATTTTTAAGTTAAAAAAAAATCACTAAAACCATGTTTAGTACATTATCATATATATATACATAATTATATATGATTATTAATTTATACTATTATTGGGACCATAATTTACATAGGAGTTTCAAAAAAATTATTATCTTATCATTTTATCAAATTGAGTTGATTTTTACATTGACCCGACTCGGGACCGGGATAATTTATTAATTTATGGTGTTTATTAATTTATCGAATATTAATTTATCGAGGTTCTACTGTATATATTTCTCCCACATATTTCCGGTTGATCATAAAACATAGACATCGTCGAAGGATGAAATGCAAAATTGAAATATGATTTCCAATGATGATCGAGCTTAATTGTGGGAGAATTTTTTTAATGCGTATATATAATAGTAATGGGATTCGACAACGTATGTAAAAGGAAGTGATGGAAGGTGGGACGGTTCCATTTGCGGTGAATTAGTTTCAAGAACCGGAGCCCTAGTTTGCTGACCTGTCACTTTGTGGATAGCATGAAGGGCCTCAAACATCTCCTATTATTTAGTATAATTTCATCTCACTCAGACGTTAATGTCAATAAAAACCAAACCGTCTTAACCAAAGGCGAGAGTAGTCAACACGCCTTCAAGAAGGAGATCGTCGGTGCATGCAAAGAGACCACACAAAGTTTCAACGCAGCCACCCTGCAAGAAACAAACAATGTCAAAATAAAAGATTTTCCGTGTTGTTTCAAATTTGTGAAAAAGGAAGAGGATGTTTTATCTGCTCTTTTCCTCATTGAGGCCCTTAGCAACATCAAAAACCGAGCAAAGTGCATGCTCAATGGTTAGGTAATCTCGGTTTTCCTGAATAATTGCAATCAGCTGCTCCAAGATTCCAGAATCCACAACAGCCTTGATCAAGCCGAGAAAAGTGAAGTTCGACACGATGCGATATACCATGTTGTTGATGAGACACAAGGACTTGAGCATGGTACAAGCGAAAAGGATTTTCGTCGGTACAAGCGAAAATGCCATACAAAGCTTCAACGCTAAGGGCATCCTATATATATATTTCAACAATATGTATATATATATTTCAACAATATGAGATGATAACATATATATAACAAAATAATATATTGACTACTAGCAATCTTGCAATCTTGTCTTAGATCAAGACAGTGTAAAGTTTGGCCAAGAAATGTAGTATTAGCGAAATTTTATGAATTGCGATTCACAAAATAATCATAAAAAAATTTGTATAGGGCTTTACATATTTTTGTTTTTGACTTTTTTTTAGCTGACTTTTTTTTGCTTAAAAAAACTTATTCTTTTCTTATTACTTTGTATTTTTCCAAACGAACAAAAATTATATTTTTTTGTCATCAAACGAACAAAAATTATATTTCATCCCTTTACATAGATTTTTAAAAAAAAATTATATAAAAGCTTATCTATTTTTGTGATATTACTGAAAAGTATATATATTTCCACGTGAGGCTATGATTGAATTTTAAAAACAACGCATACATCAATCATTGTTTTTTTTTTTTTTTTTTTTTTCAAATTATTGCTTTGATTAAAATAGTAGATTCCATCTAATCTGATATCAATCCTCTCTCCAAAAATAATCACAAAATACAATACACATTTGAGTTTCAATTTTTATTTACAAATGACACCCATAACTTCACAATTCACACATTTACAAACCTAGATAAAAACAAAATCTCTAAGTGAGCCCCCAAGAACAAAATTGTTTGACAAATAACTTATATCAATCCAAATTATGTAAAACTAATTACTTTGGAATAATCTCTAACAGATTAGAGTGAGTTTTAAAGTTTTCATTTCTTGGTTTACAAGCCATTACAAAAAAATTCTCGATCATCCGGAAATTAAATTGTTTTTATTTGTTTCCAAGAAAAAAACTGGATCTCCAACCCGGACAATAAACTCAATCATGATTCATGACACTAAGACAAACTTATAATAATATGACGGATCACGTTTTTTTGACGGATCAGATTTTGTTTATGCAATGTGCAAACTAATAATATGGTTGAGATGAACATGTAAGGGACAAGGTAGACTGATGATGAGAGGGTCTTGCATCTCTTTTTCATGTTTAAATCACCACAATACAATTTTGGATTCTGAATATCAAAGCTTACAAGATTATATACCAACAACAAATCTGTGCATTAACCAACAAAACATGAACAAATAGACAACTTACCATGAGATTCGAAATCAGATCAACCAAAGCAATCTCAATTAACGTAAAACACTATATACCAAGAACCTGTGAGCATTATATCCTCGAACGAGTCATGCGAATAATAAAGCCACAAAGAGCAGGGGATTTGCTTCTCAAGATGATCCCTGAAAGATTAAGATTTAATAGAGACGTTAAATAGATGCCCTTCAATGTCTGGAACAAAACCTTTATCTACCATTTCTTCTTTTACTATTTCATAGGTCATCCGGTTTGGGACTAAACCTTTCTCTAACATCTCATTCAAAAGCCTGTTTGCATCCTCCATCTTTCCCTTTTGCGAATATCCTTGTAGAAGCACATTATACGATGCTACATTCATATGCAACCGCCTTTCTTTCTCCATATGTGTCCTCACGTTTGTTGCTGCCTTCAGATTTCCTTCCTTACAGTAGCCTTTCATCAAAATGTTGTATGTCAGATGTCTCGATTTCATACCTGTCTTTGATAGTTCTTTCAGAAGCATCGCTGCTTTTCTTGATTCTCCTTTACTGCAATAACCATCCATGAGTATGTGATATGTCACAAGATCAGGAAGTCCTTTACTAGCCAATTGATCAAAAAGCTTCCTAGCTGCTCCTATCTTGTCGTTTCTACACAACCCATCAATCAAACAATTATAAGTTTCAACGTTTGGTATAATCCCTTCCCGTTCCATCTCTTCTTTCAGTGCAAACCCATCCTCAATTTTTCCTGACTTACAATACGCATCAATCAGGATGTTATATGTTTTAGCAGTAAGAACAATTCCTCGGCCTTTTGCTAAAATAAACATATCAAGAGCTTCCTTTAGCATATTGTTCTTGCAAAACCCGTTTATCAGAGAGTTGTATGTAATCAAGTTAGGCTGCACACCAGCGCTCACCATCCGATCGTACAGACCAATAGCTTCACTTACCTTTCCTCCACTACACGAACCGTTAATCAGTGAATTATAAGTGATCACATTCGGTGCCACGTCTTGATCGAGCATCTCTTTAAACACCTTCTTACTCCCCGAAAAATTGCCATCTTTCCAGAATCCATCAATCAATATATTGAATGTAGTCAAGTTAGGAGACACCTTATTCTCCACCATTTCCTTCAAAACCGCATCTGCTTTATACATTTTCCCTATTCCCCCAAGCTTGCGATACCCATCAATGAGAGTGTTATAACTAACTACATTTGGAGAACTTCCATATACTTTCATATCCTCCATAACATCCCTAGCTCTATTCATTTTCCCCGTTTTGCACAACGCATTGATCGCGACATTGAACGTGAACACATTTGGTTGAATCTTTCTCCTAATCATCTCTTTATATACATACTCAACATCAGCAAACCGATTCACCTTCAACAAAGCAATCATCAAAGGCTTACAAGACAAAGCAGACAACTTATACCCATAATAACCAGCACGCTTAAACGCCTCAAATCCTAACTCGAATCTCGAATTGTTCGCATAAGCTAATACCAACATATCAGCTATAATCGAATTGACGCAAACATTGTCACACATTGAAATAGCATGGAAAATCGAGTGAACTGAATGATCTGATCCTTTCTTTACAAACCCATCAAGGAAAGATCTGATTTTGGAGTACCTTTTCGCATTGGCAAGAGAATGCAAGAGCTTAAATGTGAGCTCTAACGAAACAGAGATGTTACTGTTCTTCGTATAGTACCTGAGACACAAATCTGGGTCGAGCTCAGAACATAGCAATTGTTGAAAAAGCTCGTTAGGGTTTATGTCTTTCACATGAATTTCGAGCTTTGACCAGTGCTGCTTCTCTATGAGATTAGCGATGATAGCTACGTCGTCTCTGGGTGGTGGGCAAGGGCTTCCGGCGATGGTAGCGGAAGAAGAACAGAGTTTTCTTAGACCAGAGCATTTTCTCGGGAAAACATCTATGAAATTCGAGATTTTTCTTCTTACGGGTAAGGATTTGGGGAACATTGATTCGAGATGGAGAAGAAGAAGACTGTGATTTTGAAATTTAGGGTTTTAGAATTTCGTAATCGAACCCATTGGTCATCTTTTTTGTTTTCTCATATTTGACCCCAAACTTTGAAATAAGAATTTGGGTATCAGTTTTTTTTAGTTACAATTGACACCATAACTTCACAAATTTACGAAACTACCGTTGAAATGACTAGAGAAATAACAAAAGAAGTTAGAGCATCATTATACGTGATTCTCAAAGAGTATCATTAGCATTAATTGTATTAGTAATTTAATCTTTGATACTCAATAAATTTTTTTTGATATGTGTATGTTTATTGGTGATACTAGTATGCTATGAAATAAAGGCAAAAACATTTACTTATTATCTCCATTTCTCACCAATAACATTTCTCACCAATAACAGAACAGAGCAACAATGTTCCAAATCAAAAAGAGATATGAATCAAATGTAAAACTCATATCAAAACAACTACTACAAGAATGATCTGCAGTAGAAGGAAGAAAAGATATTCTACAAAATATCCACCACGTCCGAATCCACCGCGACCAAATCCACCACGACCACCACCAAAACCACCCCTTCTTGCACCACGACCACCACCTCCTGAATCAGCTAGGTTCACTCCAATAAATCTCCCGTCAAGTTCCTGTTTAAGCAGGAAACTTTATCAATGGTGAATCGACAAAAAAGCAAAGAAAGAAAGAAGAATTCCATTGGTTTCTGATGCAGCAATGCAACAGAACATAACTCTTTTTGTCCAAAGAAAACGAGATAAACAAAGTATATATTATTAGTCAGCAATGAGAAAGACAAACTAATGAAAATAATCAATTCAGCTGCAAAATGATAGTGCATGCAGTACCATCAACGATTTTTCCAAATCTGCCAAAAGCTTCTTTCAAGAGATCTACATCAGTAGTTAGTGAGAGGCCTGAAAAGAATCAGCAACACATAACAGGAGGAGATTCTAAAGACAATCAAAGAGACAAAAGAGAAAACTCTCTCTCAAGTCTCTCAAGAGGCAAAACAAAACAGAAATTATAAAGGTTTTGGAGTCTAACCTCCAACAAAGAGTTTAGATGGAGTCAAGGAGAGATTTCCCTGTAACATAGCGTTCGAGGCCTGCAATGCTCAAGGCTGTCTAAATATGTTTCCAGTTTTATAAAACAAGCCCATGTAATGCATCTTCTTCAATATGTAACCAACAATTTCAAGAAATGAGGAATAATCAAACCCAGAAGTAGATAGATTGATCATCCTACAATCATGAATAGATCTGTCTCTGACATTTTTGTTTTACATGTAGAATCACAAGGCAATATCTATAGGAATCGAATCAAGTCAAAGCTAACAACTTTTAAAATCACTAACACCGTTCCTGATGAATTGCATCACTAAGAATCGATAAATGAAACACAGACAAAACACATGTAGGATCGAAATGAGATCGGAATTGAGGAGAAAGAAGCGACCAGAGAGAGAAATATCTAAGCAAAGATGTAACTTTTAAAAAATAAGATCGGAATTGGGATAAGTAGCGAAATTCAAACCTGGAAAGCAATGATTTGTACAAAGGTTTTGGGTTTCTCTGTGGATAGTAAGGGAACGGCAAAAACAAATAGCCAGAGAGATCGGAGGAAAATTGAAGATGATCGGAGAAGACGATCTGAAATAATTTTTTCTAACTCAGAAACACAAAAAAGCCCCACGATCCAATAATAACATGACACGTGTCTCATTTTACTGTGTATTTCGGATCAATTATCTGATTTTTTATGGGCTGAATTGATACCCAATAATTGTTTTTATATTAAAACTGAGCTTGTGATACCCATGAATATCACCGATGCTGATGCTCTTATAAGTGGACCCAACAAATCATTTGGCTAAAAACACATGTTTCTATGGATTTGAATTTGTGTTAAAACATAATACTGCTAGAATAAGTCTACAATAATTTTCCGTCCTTGCGGAATTATGTGATAAAAGTTGTAATGCTTGAGAGATCGTCTTTTTGAAAACATATAGCAATGATCCGTCAAAAGAGAATTTAAGATGATAATTTGTATAAATTTGTACACTAAATAGTTGCAATTGATAGTTACAAAATACTTTGTCACGCCAGCTTCTTTTTGGACGAGAACTTCATTGACTATAGTGACAATAGGAGAGACGCTAGATAACGAATTAACCATAGTTTTATAGGTATCTCATCGCTTAACAAGTTTTTCCGGCATAGATTTACCATCCTTCATCTTTAAAGCCGACAACACCTTTTTTTTTTTTCATCTGGTCGAATTATATTAAGAACACAAATTACACAGAGATGATAGCCGGTAGGGTAAAACCCTTTCCGTTGCCATGATAACACCTTACCACATCTAAAAAGTAAACAAATTGTTTGCTTTAAATGAGCATGTCTTCTTTGCCTTACATTTTTTTAAGATAATCTTCAGTCGTCACACAATAACTATTATAAACTTGAGTAAAATGTTAAGAAAACAAACCAACTTATAAAAAAAACAAATGTAGTCAGTTTAAAGAACTCACTACGCTTCATCGAATATGATAATAGCTCCTTGTAGATATTCTTGAATCCATTTTTCCAAAAAGACCCACAATGCACGAATATGGGCAGAAGATTAGCTCCGCATCCTCCGCCAAATCCCACATCGCGTAATAAGGACAACCTGCAGAGAGAAATATACATGTTACCAAGTTAAAAAAAACTACAATCCCTAAATAAAAATAAGAGAAAGATACTTTTCAATACCTTTAACATCTTTCACACCAGCTTTACTCTTTCCAGACTGAGTCATTAGTTGTTTAATATCTTGGTATCTCGAGAAGAAACAACATTGTTGGGTTTTCTTGAGCACACGGCTGGAAAAAAATAAAAAACATAGATGTTAACAAAAAAATAGAACAAACATGGGTTTAAAAAGTAAAAAGTAAATGTGTTATGTACCAGTTTTTGTCGAAATCGACATTGGAT
This sequence comes from Arabis alpina, assembly GCA_900128785.1. NCBI lineage: Eukaryota > Viridiplantae > Streptophyta > Magnoliopsida > Brassicales > Brassicaceae > Arabis > Arabis alpina. The sequence goes on from LT669788.1 coordinate 6,122,299, forward strand.
TTACCACTAAGAGCAGAGTTGATACAATATTGTTCGCGTGATCCCTGAAAGTAAGGGTATTAGTAGATACTAATATCAAAAGAAATAGAGAATAATTAACACAACTTATAAAACCAAAATCATACCAATACGACCATATTTAATCTCAAATCAGGATGCATACTTTCATATTCTTTTCTCGGTTGATCCAGCTGAGAATGCGTCTGACTAAACAAAGAAATAATAAATAGTTATAATACTAATATTCACAAAACACACAATTAGATTTGTAAAAATGAAAATAACAGAGCATGTTTTCGTTTTATTTTTCGTAACACACAATTGGTACCATTGGTCATCTTTTTCGTTTTCTCTTAATGACCCAAACTTTACAATACACATTTGGGTTTTACCTAAAATTTGAACAACGCATGTACAAGTTATCAAAATTTTCTATACTATTGTATTTTTAAAATAATTTACAAAGACATTTTTAAAGTCTTGTATTATCTTAAAGACTAAATGTCAAAAAATCATTATATTATTTTAAAAGCTAAAGAATAACTGTAGTGGGTCATTCTGGTCATTCGAGGAACCGTTGCAAGGAACCATGGTCGCTTCTGATTTTCGTTTAGAGGAAAAGACAAAACAAAATTGGAGAAGAGGAGGGAAGAAGAAAAGTAAAGAATAGAAATCTAACAAAAAAAACAAAAATTTCAATTATGAGAAAAATAAAGAGATAATTTAATAACAAAAATTTCTCTCTAAAGATTTGGTAACATCTATTAGCGACGTCATGAGGTTTTGAAATGAAAGGGTTTTAAATTTTCGTTATTGAACTATCTTTTTATTTTTCTCATATTTGACCCCAAATTTTACCATGTTTCAATTTTTATCTACAAATCACACTCATAACTTCATAAATATACAAAAGTAGACAAAAAAAAAAACGAAATTTCTAAGGGATCCCCGAGAAATAAAAATTGCTTATCTCGATCAAAATTATGTAAAACAAATTACTCTGGAATAATCTCTAACAGGTTATAGTGAGTTTTTAAAAGTTTTAATTTCTTGGTTTACTAGCCATTACAACAAAAGCTGGATCTCCAAACCGGACAATAAACTCAATCAAGACATTAGGCAAACCAGAATACCGATATTCTTGGGAAACCAAAATTACCATTGACACCCATAATTTCACATATTTACGAAATTACCATTGAAATTTGAAATTCGAAGAGAAAGAACAAAATTGGATACTTTATGTAACTGAATCCATCCTTCCTTCTTTTCCCTATGTGGTTGATTTGTGAGGATTGCTTTTGTTTGTGTGTTTTTCTTTCTTACAGGTGTTCTAAGCGCTGATGTATATGCTAGATACTATCCTCTCCGTGACTATAATGCGATTTATATTTGTGGGACTAATGATTATTATCATGGTACTGCTATTCAGACCAAAGCTTTGCAGGAAAATTGCACCCCTTAGGAAATCTGTGACAAGTAATGCTTTTTCTTGATCATCAGTGTACTTAATCTTATACCCTTGTTCAGTTTTTTATGCTACCATGTTTTTGGTTGTGTGTGTATTTAGGTACCATGCCATTCACAAACAAGTTTATGGCTGGTTTGATATAAGTTTCGACATGTTTGGGAGAACTTCAACTCCACAACACACTCAGTTGTGCCAAGCAATTTTGAACAAGTTACGCGAAAACAAGTATCTGTCAGAGAGCACCTTTCCGCAGGTCAATGCTTTTCTTTTCAAAACAAAGTAAGCAATGAGCTTAGACGGATGACTTTGTATTTTGCGGATTCATAATGATGTGGACGAACAACCCATTGGAAGCTACTAGAAGATTCGACGATCGCTATAAAGAACATGAAGTTGATTGCGTTCCTCAATCAAACATCACACTCAATATATATCAGACGCGACTCACACATTTAAGTTTGGGCAAATGACTGGGAGGGTTGAAGAAGTCTATTACCAAGGACGATGAACTTTATCCGTTTGGGATTTTGGTGAAATTGTGCCTTGCTCTAGACTATCTAGGCCTTCTCTATTTATGTGTGGAACAAAAAGCATCTATTGCGTCTTTCTAAGTAAGCAAGCAACTCAAGGAATTAACCAATCAAGCAACTCAAGGAATTAACCAATTTGCGTGTAGAGTTTTAAATATGTGTTTTGTAATTTGACTCCATTTGTAGAGTGATATATCATGGTTTTTACCCGTTTTTGACCATGATTTAACCCGGTTTTATCGAGTCTTTTCGGTGTTTTTCGAGTGTTTTAGAGTCTTTGCAGGTTTTTGTACGTGTGGAGCTTAATTGATGATTATGGAACGTTTTGGAGCATTGTGGAAAGAGGAGCTGAAGTCGTTAGAACGGAAATTCAATTGCCGTCAGATTGGCGTGTCTGTCGATCGACATACATGGTGGTGATCGATCGACAGCTACGTTACAACCTGTCGATCGACAGACACATAGACGATCGATCGACAGGCCTTCCCAGAAACCGACCTAATACGTTTTAAAGAAGGAAAATTGTTCCTTTTCGGGCCAGAAGTTACCAATAGACCGTCATAGAAGCCCACCACGAGTTTTACCTCTATAAATAGTTTATTTTAGGTTTTTAGATTAGAACTTAGATTTTACTTAACAAAGTTTAGAGAGAGATTTTTAGGGTTTTTAGGGAGACAAGTTTACTTCATTACTTTGAGATTCTTCGAACCCTATTGTAATTCTTCTTTTACTCTTTCTTTATGCATTATTATTCAGCTATGATCTGCTTTGCCTCCATGTCTGAGTAGTTTGCTTGTTAGGTTTAGGGTAGTTCGAATGGAATGATGATGAATTGTTAGGGTAAACTCACTTGTTAGGATTATCTGTTAGGTTCTTCACCTAGATTGCTTGAACTCTGATTTAGAATTGATCACTCTAAATTAGCTATCTTAGGTTGATAGATTGACACGAAAGTGTAATTGATTAGCCAGAATTAGATCTTAGGTGAGCAAAATTACTTATTCGCAAAGAAATTTGGTTTAGGGATTTTGTGAACAAATTGGACTTGAATTTAATGCTTGTTTAAATTGATTGAATTCGCAAAGAAATTTGGTTTTCTAGGGTTTAGACATAGTTAGTTTTCGCAACGACAGTTGGTTAATTATACATTAGTGTTCCAAGTTCTAGAACGGTTCTTAATTAAATCCTGATTTTGTTTAACCTGCAATTCTGATTCATCCTGAGAATTACCCAAAAGCCTAGCACTTTATTTAATTGAATTTTAAATCAACAACCTTTCTCTGTTTCGATTTGCTTTTGTCTTTATTCTATATTATTTTACTTAGCCGAATTTGAAGTCAATATTCCTATCGTTTGATTTGACTCCCAGTGATTCGACCCCTACTACGACGACCTCTTAATTTGAGAGAGTAGCTCAGGGTAAATTTGAGCATATCAAATTTTGGCGCCGTTGCCGGGGAGTCAACATCTTCCATAGGATTTTGATTCTAGAATTTTGACTAAGTTTTTATTTTCGTTTTTACGCGTTTTTCTTTTAATTTTGTGTGTTTCAGGTGTATGCCTAATCGCAGAACCAGAAGCGACAAAAATCAGGAGCTAGTCAAGCTAATGACTATAAACAAGCGCTTGGTGGGAGGCAACCCACTAGTAAGTCTAATTATTTAGGATTTTTCTTTAATTTTCGGATTTTAGCAACAAAAAAAAAAAAAAAAAAAAATTCTACCTTTTTATTTTTCTTTTCTTTCACCAATTTCAGCCTTGATTAACACTGGAGACAGTGTTGTTTAAGTCTGGGGGAGGTAGTTACTAACATTGTTTTCTATTTTGGAGTAAAAAAATTGTTTTTATTGAGTCAAAATGTAGGGAATAATGATCTTTCTTAGGAATAAAGCTTAGTTTTTAAAACTTTTAGCTGTGGCGACAAAGCTTTTGGATGGAACGAATTCGAAACCAGATGATAGTACAGGTTCCCCTCTTATCGCAATTTGCAGAACGAAGTAGATCAAACTCCAGACTAGCACACTTGATCTCCATTTCGCTATATTCTCTTTGATGATATCACGACAGTAAAACATTCAGGACTCCTTATTCTCTTTACCACTCTTTGTTGATCCTGAATGGCCAGCTCATTTTTAGTTGGTACCCAACCCCTAACCTTAACCTTTTGTTGAAACCTCATGCAGTCTCTTTTCCTTAGTTTTATGTGCAGGCATGTGTATAAACTCCGGAGAGAAAGAGGTCTGACGCAGTTTTTCATTCACAAAAATTGCACAGGAAAAGGATTTGGTAGGAGTACTTGAAAGAGAGCAGCAATGCTAAGCATTCCTTGGGACTTAATACACAACAATGGTAATTTTCGAGACTAATATCTTTGTAAAATCATTTCCCCCCTTAGAGTCTTGAAAAAAAAAAAAAAAAAAAAAAAAAAAAAATTTAAAGATCTTTTATTTCGAAAAATAAGTAAGGGAAAGAGAAATGATTATTTAAATAAGTCTCTAGCTTCAAAAGAAAAATCCCAAGGAATGAGAAGTTGGATGTGGAAAGTGGAATGTGATTATTATATGAAGGTGTTTGGTTCTTGATAACGTTTTGGAGGAGGGAGTGCAATGTGAATGAGAAACTGTGGGCATCAACTGGACCCGACTCTCTCTTGTGATTATGCATAATGTCTGCATCCACCAAATAGAATCCGGTAACCCTAAACACTCTTTAGCTCCACTTAAACACAAAAGCCTTTAACATCACACCTAGCCCTTTTACTTGGTTGATATCATTGGAGAGAATTCCATCATCACTTCGATTAAGTGTGCGACAGTTAGGAGGATGTGAAACTGATGGGTTTGCAGGTTAAGATTTGAGGCCCAACCTATGATGGTTGAGATTCGTGACCGCCAAAGGTACTTTGTTTACATATAGCAAAAGAGTCAAGAAAGCGAAAGCAATGTTCCCGAAGATAAGTAAGTTCTCACGATTTTCAAACCTCGACTTCAGTTTTAGTCTCTAGTTTGCTTGAGGGCAAGCAAAAGCTAAGTCTGGGGGAGTTGATATATCATGGTTTTTACCCGTTTTTGATCATGATTTAACCCGGTTTTATCGAGTCTTTTCGGTGTTTTTCGAGTGTTTTAGAGTCTTTGCAGGTTTTTGTACGTGTGGAGCTTAATTGATGATTATGGAACGTTTTGGAGCATTGTGGAAAGAGGAGCTGAAGTCGTTAGAACGGAAATTCAATTGCCGTCAGATTGGCGTGTCTGTCGATCGACATACATGGTGGTGATCGATCGACAACTACGTTACAACCTGTCGATCGACAGACACATAGACGATCGATCGACAGGCCTTCCCAGAAACCGACCTAATACGTTTTAAAGAAGGAAAATTGTTCCTTTTCGGGCCAGAAGTTACCAATAGACCGTCATAGAAGCCCACCACGAGTTTTACCTCTATAAATAGTTTATTTTAGGTTTTTAGATTAGAACTTAGATTTTACTTAACAAAGTTTAGAGAGAGATTTTTAGGGTTTTTAGGGAGACAAGTTTACTTCATTACTTTGAGATTCTTCGAACCCTATTGTAATTCTTCTTTTACTCTTTCTTTATGCATTATTATTCAGCTATGATTTGCTTTGCCTCCATGTCTGAGTAGTTTGCTTGTTAGGTTTAGGGTAGTTCGAATGGAATGATGATGAATTGTTAGGGTAAACTCACTTGTTAGGATTATCTGTTAGGTTCTTCACCTAGATTGCTTGAACTCTGATTTAGAATTGATCACTCTAAATTAGCTATCTTAGGTTGATAGATTGACACGAAAGTGTAATTGATTAGCCAGAATTAGATCTTAGGTGAGCAAAATTACTTATTCGCAAAGAAATTTGGTTTAGGGATTTTGTGAACAAATTGGACTTGAATTTAATGCTTGTTTAAATTGATTGAATTCGCAAAGAAATTTGGTTTTCTAGGGTTTAGACATAGTTAGTTTTCGCAACGACAGTTGGTTAATTATACATTAGTGTTCCAAGTTCTAGAACGGTTCTTAATTAAATCCTGATTTTGTTTAACCTGCAATTCTGATTCATCCTGAGAATTACCCAAAAGCCTAGCACTTTATTTAATTGAATTTTAAATCAACAACCTTTCTCTGTTTCGATTTGCTTTTGTCTTTATTCTATATTATTTTACTTAGCCGAATTTGAAGTCAATATTCCTATCGTTTGATTTGACTCCCAGTGATTCGACCCCTACTACGACGACCTCTTAATTTGAGAGAGTAGCTCAGGGTAAATTTGAGCATATCATAGAGATAGTGATTAATGATGATTTGCACACCCCAAATGCATTCATTTCTAAGACAAACATTCATTTCACAATGAAAGGGTTATAATCTGGTCGTGAAACAAACAAGTGGTTTATAACCAGCAACCTCAAATGCTGTTTGTATTCATGCATCCTCATTTCCAGATAAACAACCAAAAAGGACAAAACAACTCACCAAAAACAAAAGCCAAGATGCCGTAAATACCGATATCAAGAGAGCTTATAGAGAAGCAAAAAAAGAAATCGATAAGCGTCTTAGGCATGCAAAGCCATGAAGAGGTTCTGTTTACGCGCATGCTCTGGGACAAGCCGGTTCACGATTTCAGGAGCGATGCCAGATAGCTCTGCAGAACACAAGAAAATAATCACTTCATGATTTTGAATTTCTGAAAGTTAAAAGATGCATCAGATATTTTGAATTTCTGAAAAATAAGGGAACTGTACCTTGAGGTTTGAAGTTGAAAAGCGGAGGAAGTGGCCGGCCATTCGGAAGACGAGTGTTTGGGTCCCTTAGCTCATCAAATAACGGATGAATACAAGCCTCCAACTACAAGAACACCATATTTTTTTTAGAGTGCTATAAACCTTAGATCTTGATTTGAAACAACAGGAAAGTATATTGTTACACAACGACGGGCACATAACCATGGATTACTCACTGCTGTACATCTCAAATTAGGGGAATACTGGAAGAACCTACATAGAAGATCAACCGCCTCTGGTGGTAAACGTTTTTGGAAAACCTAAAGACAACACAATTTTTTTATGCATACTCTTAAATGATTCATAAGCCAAAACCATCACAAACACAAGATATACATTTATCAAGAAAACCACTGATTTGGTGATAGTCAGTAACACGAAAAGGCATACCTTGTGCCATGGATGAGGTTTTATCTGTGGAAATTTAAATTCTGTATAGTTTGGGTTCATGCACTTGATTTCTTCCCTTGTTGGTGTACCTAAAACCTGCATGAAACATAAAAACACACGAAATAGGAAAATAAGGTTTCCTAGAAAAGGTTGAGGTGCATTCTCTACTTAAACTGAGCAGACTCAAAAGTTAATAGCTTTCTTTTATACTGAATATGATTGTGACACAGAAGCCTGGTATTCATTCAGATATAAAGTTGACAAACTGCAGACAAGCTGATTTTATAGTCTGATACGTAAAGATAGAACAACTTGTAAACAAAAAGTTCTCTAAACACGTATCAGTCATTGAAAGCCCAATACAAGTGATTTGCTATAAATGTTGAAATAAAGTTTAAACAATGAATAGACGGCTACCTTAATGATTTCAACAAGCTGATCTACTCCGCTTTCACCAGGAAACAGAGGCTGTATGACAAGTTAGTAAGGCACAAATAAGTAAGAGAGGGAAGAAACAGAATGAATAGCACGAAAAAGCATATAGTTAAAAGAAACATTTTGCTTTAACCTGTCCAAGAAGCAATTCAGCCATCACACAACCAGTGGACCATATATCTATTGCAGTTGTGTATTCGCTGGCACCAAAAATGAGTTCTGGAGCACGATAGTATCTAGAACAGATGTAAGAAACATTGGGTTCTCCTTTCACCTACAGATAATGAGTTTATGTTAAATCCCAACCAATGGACTCATTAGAAACTGCGTCAATAAACCTTACCAACACTTTTGCACTCCCGAAATCACAGATCTTTAGCTGATGCGTATGTGGGTTCACCTGCACAACAACAAATCTATAGTTAATTTCTAAATGCATTTTAGACAAATTTTAAATAAGAATTCTAGTTAGGTGCAGACATATTACATTAAACCAACCAAAAGTAGCTTAAAAAAGACAACTATTTTCGAAAAAGTTATATGATTTCTCAATAATATAAACTCCATATGTATATTTCCTACTTTTATTTGCAGAGGAAAAGAACTAAGAAACTAGAAAAAAATCAAATAGAATTGAGTCACATCAAAGAAACTGCCATCTGTTATGACTTTCTTTTGAAACAGGGAGAAACAAATGAGCTTACTAGCAGGTTTTGAGGCTTAATATCACGGTGACAAAGGCCAAAGCAATTATGAATGTAAGCAAGTGCCCTGCAAATCTGTAAGCATTAACAGAAACTTGTCAAAATTCTTTGGAGAAAAAGTATCAATCTGGCATAGAGTTACAAACTTCATTACACTTTCACAGCACACCAATATTAACACATAGATACACAAACACATGCAGAATAAGTTTTTGAAAATAGAAAAATTGTCTCATGCTGTTAACTCATAAAAAGGGAGTCAGAGATCATAGAAGGGAAGGTGGAGAAGCTTTGAAGCATTTTCCTACAAATACAGGTGTAGAAGCAATGTCTCGAAACACGGAAATATAGATGGTAGGACTAGATGAGGCTACTTGAGCGGACCTTCCAAATTCATGGTAAAAATTATTTGTCCAATACTCTCTTCGACTTTCAAGGGTATATATTACAGCAAATCAGTGGGAGTATTGCAAACTAATCTGAATATTTATCACCAGATCAACTAAGAATCAGGTTACATCCACCTAGTCAAGGAGAAATTTCTACCCACCTATTCAGGGAAGTGCCACAAGAATTCAATTGACATACATAGGATGCAAAATTTATTGATACTAATATCTTCCGTGAAACGGAATGAGCCTCAAATCTAAGTTGAGTGCTTATGATGCTCCATGAAACAAAAATTACAAAAAGAAACGAAAAAGTTCAAATCCAGGAAATAGATACCTGATAGGTGTAGAGTTTAACGTAAATCAATGGCATCAGCTGGTTCATCTTACTGTAACTTCTTGCAGCACGATTGACGGTCTCAGGCACAAATTCAAGGACAAGATTCAAATAAACCTCGTCATTATCTGTTCTTGAAAAGAAGCTATGCTTTAAACCAACAACATTGGGATGGTCTAGCATCTGCATAATTTGTAGCTCCCTGTTCTTGTAACGCTTGTCTTGTAGAACCTTCTTGATGGCAACAATCTCCCCAGTTTCCCTACACTTGGCCTACACGAAGGAAACATAAATACGTGCGGAATGGACCCAAATCAATAGTAAGACATCAGGGACGTTAGATTAACTTACTTGGAAAACCATACCAAAGGAACCAGTACCGACTACATGTTCTGATATGTAACTGACTGTCTGTCAATCCAAATAAACATCTAAAGTATGTCAGAAAGAGTTAGATAACAACGTTCCAATCTACACATATTGAGATCCATAACAATCCAACCTGTCTTGATTGACCATTTCGTCCACGGACTGTGGTTCTAATCACATTGCCAGGTTCAGTACCAGCCCCATCAATAATATCTGGTTCACTATCCTGCAACATAACAAAAACTTCACACACTGTAAGCTTCTCCACAACATAGATAAGTTGATGATAAGGGAGCCAATCAAATAAGCAACGCAAGACTTACCCTGTCATCATCGGTCTCTGCCTTGTCCCTTATCCTCATCTCAATCAAATCTCTCGTCAACCAATCAACTGAACTAGAAGAGGTCTTTCCACCTTTGGCAGATCTCGAACTGCCTACTCCGTTTCCCAATCCAGAAGAAGCCATAATATTTACTCAGAAGATAGCGCGTAGTACTAGTATTTGATGGCATCACAACCCTTAGTGATTTGGTCTCCCATCCCATCAATGAACCTATCTACCTAGTAGAATTTCAAGCTCATTTACATCATTATGAGTCCATGATCACAAAAAGGTAATGAATTTAACAGAAAAATTCAAACTTTTGTAAGCACTGATAAGCTTTGAACTAGTGGTGATACACTATTACTACCTAGGATTAGAGATATGAAAACCCACCTCAATTAAGACAGATCAAATTTACTTCCGACTAAAATTGACAAAGATTGTCTTGGAAACTCAGTTTCTACAACAAAGCAGTTAAGAAAATCAGTTACTACACAGAAAAACCCTAATTCAACAATAAAAGTAACTCAAAAAGACACATTTAGAGGATAAGAAGCGAAACCATCGAAAATGATGATCACCTTGAGCTGTTCTGGAGAAGACCGGAAACTAAAGTCAAGCATTTGACGATTGTCTTCTTCTTCTTCGATTCTTTGATTGAGGAGAATCACATGAAGAAATTATTTAGTATTTCTTCTCGATGATTGATCAGGTTGAAAAAAAAGCAAAACTTTAGATTTTCTTGTTTCTGAATTAATTTTGTGTTTCCACACTTGCTCTTGTTCTTCTTCTCTTTTTTGTTTGTTGATTTCTACCGTTTTTAATCAAACGAGATTACGAAAGGACAACAAATCATTATAAATTTATAAGTATGATGATATATTAATATTTATTTTATTTTTTATAGATAAGATTAGTTTTAAATTTTTACTAATAAGATATACGTTTATACTGTTTCTCTTATGTTGTAATAATATAAACCACTAAACTATCAAAATCATCTTGGTTATTCAAAGTATTAGACTTTTTACGAATATTTTGTTGTCGGATGTTCTCAAATTTTGCAACATAAAGAATCAATTTTGTCTACAATTTATTTCAATTGTAGTGGATTCTTACAGCATAAAATAAACCATTTCTGTGAATTAAACATATTCTAGTTGACATCTTTTGATTTTTGAGATATAAACAAACATTATGTTCTTGGAATTTTCTAGTGAATTATAAAAATGTTTATGGGAAAACAAAACATTTTCAAACAAAAAGCCACTTTCGTATTTGCTGGTTATTATATTTCAAAAGTAGCCTTTCCTTGTCGAGAGTTAGGTATGGTTAAACACCACACTATTTTCTTTTCAATAGTGTGAAGATGTGTTCCTTTCTTTGTCGCTAGTTCTATATCAATAAGTCAATACAAAGTTAAGTTCTTTTTTGCAAAAAAAATTTGGAAACGAATTTCTAATAATATGTGAAAATATATACGGGGTTAGTGAGCGTTAAAATTAGACATAGTTTGCTTATTTTAAAGTATTTTTTGGGTTAAATTTGTGAAAAAAATTGTCATAACAACTTTAGAAAATTTAGTCACATTGCTTGGTTACCTAGTTACTAGTCTTCTCTAGTAGTGTCCGCGTGATCTTAATTACTAATTAAAATAGGAATTAACCGAAAAGAGATAATGCCATAAAGTCATAAGTAGGTCCAAAGTTACTGCTCATTAGCCTACAATAGGGCATGGTGGTCTTATAACCTAAAAGGCTTAAGTTTGCTTTCCTTTTGCTTTAAAAAAGTATCTTATATAATATTTTAAAGTTCCACTAAGTTAAAGTTTTGACAAGTTGCCTGTGTTATTTTTGGTGTTGACAATTAATATTCATTTTCATATTTAAAATTTATTTTTTATATCTGATATGTTCAACATATGAGTTTAACAATCATTTTAGTGTTGACCAAACAGCAACACCAAAAATGGTATATATGATTTATACATTGTACAGTAGGAAGCTAATGTATTTGGATCTTGATTGCCCAATCAATACCACCAGGTCTAAACAATTTCAATTTTTCAAACGCCAAACGGTTTAAACGTTATGAATCCGCACGTTTTGTATCCAAGATCCTTACCGGCAAGAACATCAACAACAATAACTATAAATCGTTAAATTTGAGGGTTTTAGCTCTTCAACAACAATCTCAAAATTTTAACTTTGAAGTTTATCTTCTTCATATTAATTTATTTTTAAATCATATTAATCTTCACAACTTGTGAGTCACAAGTTTAAGTCTCATAAATATTTAACATATATTACATCAAGTAAATTTTGATACAAAGTAAAAGATTACATCAAACCAGTTTTACACACCAACATTATTTCAAAAGAAAACTGAACACCAAAAGGCTATGCCTTTATCTAGGATCTCCGGTTTCGATCGGGCTGAGTTATCCGCTTTTTCTGTATCCATCGGAGTTCCGAAATGAGTTTGTAATTGGTTGAGTTGTTTTGCAGGTTAGCATCGTTTGGATTTCAAAGAATTTGTAGGTACGGAGATGGTCTTGCTCGTTCGCCATGTATCCGACTCGTGGCAACTTCAAATGTTCATTCTTTGCGAGTTTTCTAAGCGGTTCATGGCAATCCGCGTTTTAAAAATTTGTTTGTTATTTGATTGTAGTCACATTTTTTATGATATTTATTGTGTTTTTTTGTTTTTTGTTGTTGTTTGGTTTCTTTTTCCGTTACACTACTAATTTTCTTTATAATTTCTGTCAAAAACAAAAATCGGTAATAAATCTTAACATGTTAACAAAAAAAAATAAAAAAGTAAAATTACATGGACATAAAAGGCATACACGTTGCTTTCAAGTTTAAAAATCATTTTAGTGTTGACCAACCAGCCACACCGAAAAAAACAATGATATACTCCCTCCGTTCTTTTTGTTTGATGTTTAAGGTTTCTACACACAAATTAAGAAATCATTAAATTTTTAATTTTAAAAAAAAAACATGTTTTATCATCAATTTCAAAATAAATCAACCAATAAAAAAACAATCTGCAGAATTTAAACAGTTAAAAACTCAAAATCACAATTAATTTGAAAACATCAAATCGAGAGAATACTGCATTGTAGTTATGTGTATGGATCTTGATTAATGGGCCTCGCTGACCCAATCAATACAACCGGGTAATACCAGTTTCAATTTCCAAACGCCAAACGCTATAAACGTTATGAAACCGCGCGTTTTGTACTCAAACTCTTACTGGCTAAAATCTCACAAGAAATGGGAAATGTTTCCTTATGTCGGCCAAAACATCTCCACGACGACTAATCAAAACTTCCCATCTTTCTTGTTCCAATAATGAAAGAAATGTCAACATCGTCTTCTTCCTTCGTCTCTCTCACTTTCTTCTTCCTTCTTCTGGTTTCTTCTCTGATTTCTTCTACAACGTCCGATGATATCTCCGAGCTGTTCAACGACTGGTGTCAAAAACATGGCAAAACATACGATTCAGAAGAAGAGAAGCAACACAGGATTCAAATCTTTAAAGACAATCACGACTTCGTTACTCAACACAATCGCATCACTAACTCTACTTACTCTCTTTCTCTCAACGCATTCGCGGATCTGACTCACCATGAGTTTAAAGCTTCTCGTCTTGGACTCTCTGCTCCGTTGAGTTCGGTGATGGGTACAAGACAGAGTCTTGGTTTTAGTGTGAATGTTCCAGATTCTGTTGATTGGAGGAAGAAAGGAGCTGTTACTAATGTCAAAGATCAAGGAAGCTGTGGTATTTGAGACTTCTTTTAGCTTTTTGTGTTTCTTTCAGATTTGATTCAAGAATCAAGACTTTAGTATTAGACACTTAAGATTCATACTTAGATCGGAGAATTCACAAAAGGGTCTTTGATGTTTCTTGATTAGGATGCAGATTCATCTTTAGCCTTTAGGTGGTTATTTAGTATGTTATAGGAAGACCAATCATGAGATAGTTTGCCACAGTTATCTAAGTTGGTATCTCTTTCATGCTTTTTACCTTTTTAGGAGTATAATGGTTTACTTTTCTTTTCATGTCTTATAATGTCAGAAATAGATATATAAATTGACCTTAACATGTTGTGTAACTGAAACAAATTTCATGTTCTTAACTCTTAGGAAAGTGTAGAAGCAACTCCTTGTTTCTTCTATGACAATTAGTGCTTGAGAGAATGGAGAAATGTAGGAATTTGGTCAGAAATCGAAATTGTTATCTCCGGACAAAGTTTAATAATTTATAAACAGTGTTCTTAGATGTATCTATTGTTGATTATTTGAAGGATGATGATGTTGTGGTAATATTTATAGGGGCGTGTTGGTCGTTTTCGGCTACTGGATCTATAGAGGGAATCAACCAGATTGTAACAGGAGAACTCATTAGTCTCTCTGAGCAAGAACTGATTGATTGTGACAAGTCCTACAATGATGGCTGCAATGGTGGTCTCATGGACTATGCTTTTGAATTTGTCATCAAAAACAAAGGAATAGACACAGAGAAAGATTATCCTTATCAAGAACGTGATGGTACCTGTAAAAAGGATAAGGTATTGGTTTTGTTTCACCTTGTTGGATTTTTCTTCCCTGTTTTCTCTCTGTTCGTTAATGTACACGAGTCTCTTTCGTTCGGCAGTTGAAGAAACGGGTTGTTACGATTGATAGCTATGCTGGTGTAAAAGAGAATGACGAAAAAGCGTTAAAGGAGGCTGTAGCGGCTCAGCCAGTTAGTGTTGGTATATGTGGAAGCGAGAGAGCGTTTCAGTTATATTCTAGTGTAAGTTGGATGATTTGAGATACACCTCCTCTATTTTCTGAATGTTAACGTTTTCTTGGTTTGAAATTTTTACCTTTTGATGCAGGGAGTATTCTCTGGCCCTTGTTCTACATCATTGGATCACGCAGTGCTCATCGTAGGATATGGTTCGCAAAATGGTGTTGATTACTGGATTGTGAAGAACTCATGGGGAAAAAGTTGGGGAATGGATGGGTTTATGCATATGCAGCGAAACACCGGGAATTCAGAAGGGGTTTGTGGAATCAATATGCTCGCTTCATATCCCGTCAAGACACATCCAAACCCGCCTCCACCGTCCCCTTCTGGCCCAACAAAATGCAACCTTTTCACTTATTGTTCAGCTGGAGAGACTTGTTGCTGTGCAAGAAACTTGTTTGGTTTATGCTTCTCATGGAAATGCTGCGAGATAGAATCTGCTGTGTGTTGCAAGGACGGTCGTCATTGTTGTCCGAATGATTACCCAGTTTGTGATACAACCAGAAGTCTCTGCCTTAAGGTATTTTAGCTGTGGATTGTGTGTATTCATCACAATGCTCTACTTCTATGCTTTGTTGACTGATGAAGCTATTCCTTGCTTACAGAAAACCGGCAATTACACAGCGATCAAGCCTTTCTGGAAGAAGGATTCTTCAAATAAACTTGGCAGATTTGAGGACTGGGCTATGTAAGAGAAGTTTTAGGCAATATGTTACAGAAATTTCAAACTCATCCACATCAAAGCCTCGCTGGATCTGCGAGGGGATTACTTGTAGCTGTTGTTGTGATACATATCATCACGGATGTATTTTTTTAATTCTCATTTGGATGTATACAACTTTTGAAACAATCAAGGTCACACTTGCAGGACAAACACAGTATTTGTATATGCAAGACACATAAAGTAATATGAGTATCATCTATACATATTGTAGACAGAAGCAGAGACTAAAGCTAAACTTCCCCGTTGTTGTTCTCTCTTTTGTTCAGCTCTGCGCTTTCCTTCTTCTTTGTTTTGTGCAGGTGATAGAAGTAAGAAGCTAGAGCCAACACTGATCCTAGCAAAGCACCTCTTCTCTGCCAACCAAAGTCATCATCCATGAAATCAAAAGCCAACACAACAAACAATGCCACAACAGGTGAAGCACACATGTGAACAACATCAGCGAACACACCGGACACCAAAAACACAAGGCCTGATAGCCCGACCGCCCAAACCTGCCACGAGAGAGCCAACCCGAGTAAACTCAGAACGTAGTAAGTTTTCCCTTTCTTAAACCTCTCGCTATCGCCTTTTAACTCCTTAAACTCACCACTCGCAAGCAAACCCACAAGGCAAATGAATGTGGCGATGAAGGAAACGCAGATTTGCATCTCCAAAACCATCCTAAACACCTTCTTGTTACCATACCTCTTTGTCTTCACCAACACTTTTTCGAACCCGAGCTGCATTAAGGATAGAGACAAGGAGAAAGCAAGAGTAGGGAATATAAGAATCAACCATGCCTTGAAGTCATAAGGATCGGTTTCATCTTCATCAGGAGTTCCAGCAAATTCAGGGCCACCGAAAAAGTCAGCCGCAAGAGTAAAGATTATCGATAAGATGATCCATCGGTTAAACTTGACACGGTTTATGAAAGCTGAAAAGAGAGAGGTTAGTATCAATTGAGCTGATACCAGAATCCCCCATCCTACGTATAATTTCGCCAAGGCATATAACTTGCTATAAACAGAAACAAGAACACCAAGAGAAACATATAGCAAGACAACACGAAGAAAAGGAGGACGTTTGTTGTTGGTTTGATCCGAGACTGGTTCCTGGTTTGGTTTTGGTGAAGGAAACATGAAGAAGAGAGGAATCAGAATCGGAAACGCAACGTTTTGAATCAGAGCTTGTGTCCATGTTCCTTTGTATTGTCTATCTTGATTACTCTCTGATCGATTGTCTTGAACATAGAAGAAGTTCAAAAGAAGCATAACTAGAGAATCTCCGGAGAAGATCAAGAAACCACAAACGAAAACAGAGATCCACCATTTGCGTTGATTGAATTCAAGAGATCGATTCTCGCTGCGTGGCTCTGGACCTTGAAACTCTTCCATGATGAGTCTCTTCTTCTTGGATTAATCTTTATAAATCCCTTGGAAGTTGGAACTCGTTAGAATGATTGTTCCAACGTGCAAACACACATTTCAATATGAAGAGAGTCACGAAATAGTCATTGCTTTTGACTTAACATTGCTTGAAAAGGTCTAATCCCAATTTCAGTGGTTTTATTTGTTTATATTATCAAAAGAGTATATTGGCGGCAAAGGCTAAACAAGACAGCTATCAAAAAGGTTTGGTTTTGATTTGATCAATGCCGAACTTAAACCGATTTAAACCAAAGAAATTAGGCTTTAACTATAAACCGTGTGAAATCAACACGTGGCGTGTAAAGGAGTCACCTTTGTGCGTCATCAACCCAAAGCACTAAACTTTGATAAAACAAAACATAAACTTTTGACCAAGAATGCTTCTTCTTCCATAGATGGCGATTATGAAGATAGTTTGGATCACACTGTTGTGTTTATTGTTTGTAGTTTCACAAGCGGATCAGGGTTTCGATGTTCGTCAACACCTTTCCACTGTAACAAGGTTACTTCTCTCTCTCTCGCTCTTATTATTGAATACAGAACAACACTTTTTGTATAGGTTTAGAGTTGTTTAACCTAATTTGTTGGATTAGTGTCGGTTGCTTGAGAAGAAATGATACTGTTTTGTCGGAAAAGAGTGCGTATTGGGGGAATTTTAGTAATTTCATTAGTGGGTTCTAATTTTTGTTTTGTGGAATTTGATTTTTGGTGTGTAGATACTCTGCTTCGAAAGATGTTGCTCAGAATTTGATTGAACCGTCGAATGTACCTAGTGAGTGTACACCTATCCACCTTAACCTTGTGGTAAGCTTTATTTCTATTCTGGGGAAAATTTGATGTGTAATTTATTAAGGAAGAATGAAGACTAATGGTCGTTTTTTTAATTTTATGTTAGGCTAGGCATGGAACTCGTTCTCCGACAAAGAAACGGTTACGGGAATTGGAGAATTTGGCTGGTCGGTTAAAGGAGTTGGTAAGAGATGCTAAAGCAGACAAAGTTCCTGGATGGTTAGGACAATGGGTATCTCCTTGGAAAGGGAAAGTGAAAGGTGGGGAGCTGATCAGGCAAGGTGAGGACGAGTTGTACCATTTGGGAATTCGGGTTAGGGAACGGTTTCCTACTTTGTTTGAAGAGGATTATCATCCTGATGTGTATACAATCAGAGCTACTCAGGTTGGTGGTTGCTTTTGGATTCTTATGTTTCTGTTTTTGCAAAGCGGAATTTGTTAATGTGGACACTAGAATTTGGTTGCAAGTATTGGTTGAGGATATTGATGAATTGTTTGAACTCTATTGGTAGATTCCTCGGGCATCTGCAAGTGCTGTGGCATTTGGAATGGGGTTATTCAGTGAGAAAGGAGATCTAGGACCAGGTCGTAATAGAGCATTTGCTGTCACTAGTGAAAATCGTGCTAGTGATACAAAGCTGAGATTTTTTGAATGTTGTCAAAACTACAAGGTATAGTTATGATTGACTCAGTCTAAGCTATTATGATTGTATGCTTCTGAGTTATTTGCTTCTGAGTTATTTGCTTTTCATATGATGTTCTATGAATGCAGAGCTATAGAAAAGCTAAAGAGCCTGCTCTGGATAAGCTCAAGGAGCCTGTTCTGAATAAGATTACAGCTTCCGTTGCTAAAAGATATGATTTAAAATTCACAAAACAGGACATTTCTTCTCTCTGGTTTCTGTGCAAGCAGGTGCTTCCTTCTTCCATCTCATTTCGAATTTCTTAAGTTTATACACTCTTATCCTGGGAGTTACCACACCTACTTGTTTGTCATGAGTCGATTATAAAGTCTTGAAATCGTCTTAAAATTTTCCAGGAAGCATCATTGCTTAATGTAACTAATCAAAGTTGTGAACTTTTCACACCATCTGAGGTACAAGCTGCTAATTCTTGATTTGTGTTTGATTATATCTATATGTGCCCTGAATATTCTTAAGCTTATTGAGTTTATGCTATAACGCTGGTTATGACTTGGAAGTGTTTATCATCTGTAGGTTGCTTTGCTGGAATGGACAGATGACTTGGAAGTGTTTATCCTCAAAGGTTATGGAAATTCCTTGAACTACAAAATGGGATTTCCATTGCTAGAAGATGTTTTGCATTCGATGGAAGAAGCTATCAAGGCTCGAGAAGGTAATGTCAACTTGAAACCAGGAAAAGAAATGAACTGTTTTATTGTCAACTTAGTTCCCAGATTTAATGATTTGTCCTGTGTAATAACCATGCAGAAAATCTTCCACGTGGAAGTTACGAAAAAGCAAGACTAAGGTTTGCACATGCCGAAACAATCGTCCCCTTTTCTTGCCTTCTTGGGCTTTTCCTTGATGGATCTGGTTAGTCTATCATTTTTCACTTCTCATATTCCTGCTTGTGTTTGTTGTGAAACATATTATTCCACTCGGGGCTTGTTCTGAAAAGAGGTTTGAAATGTTTCACAGAGTTTGATAAGATACAGAAGGAGAAACCATTAGAACTACCTCCACAGCCTCCTAAATCCAGGGACTTTAAAGGCAGCACCATGGCTCCTTTTGCTGGGAACAACATGCTTGTCCTCTACAGTTGTCCTGCAGATTCCTCGCCCAAGTACTTTGTGCAGGTTCTACACAACGAGCATCCTATTGCAGTCCCAGTAAGTTTAATCTAATTAATAAACTCAAAACCAGTTTAGCTCTATCGTAGTGGCCACATAGAACTTGAGATAAATCTTCCACAATTGTTAACAGGGAATTAACTCATTTTTCTGTAACTCTCTTCTTACCAACAGGGTTGTGGCGGAAAAGATTTCTGTCCTCTTGAAGATTTCAAGGTATTTTGCATCTTTCCCCCTGAGTTTTCCTACAAAGATTTGCATTTTCCTCGTTAAACCTATACAGGCCATGACTCTCTTTTGTGTTTTTATTTTTACAGGCCAAAGTGGTAACCCCTCATCTCAAGCATGCTTTTGACAACCTCTGCAATGCTAAGCTAGATGACCCTACATCAAGTAAGTCATCATCACCGTGGAGTTGGCTGTTTGGGTCGAGCCATAAAGCCGAGCTTTAACTAGTTCACAACTTGTTACTACATTCTGGCTGAATACACTTTGAAACTTGAAATCACACAGAGCAATGTTGTCTGCTTTTGGTCCACTCACAGTTCTTTTCTAGTTAGTTCAATCGGCTCAATCTGAAATGCTTCGAGAGGCATCACAAGCTTGATTTTGATCTCTGAATCTATTTTCATACTTGCTTGGTAGAAACTAAAGGCACTAATCTGGTACATCGATTAGTTTAAGGACTTGTAGTTTTCACTTTATGTTCATGTAGTTTTGATTCCAAGCCCTCTTGGACTAAAAAATAGATTAAACTTTTGACAAAACGTACCAATTGAGAAAAGAATGTGATATATTTCTATTTGTATATTAATCAACTTATATGGTAAAGACTGAAAACCACTCTATGATCTAGTGATATGACTAACAGCATCGGGACATTCAAGACGAATATAATCATACATGAGTCCTTGAAAAGGGCTAGTAGCCATTGGTTGGGTTAGATATATGGTGTTATTTCCCGGGCGGAGCAAAGAAGCAGGCACTTTCACATTGTATAACCAATACAGTCCATGAATACCATGTCTTGCAATTGTATTGTCTTTTCCTATTTGCCCTGTCGTAAACAATGGAGGATCCACAGAAAAATCATTCACCCGAACCTGCGAAAAGGATTAGACCAAAGATCAAATAAATGTTTTCACTTCTATAGAGAAAGAAGAGTGTCTTTGCAACTTCAAACCGCACCTGCAATTCTGCTACATTTGATGTGGCTAGAGCGATTCGCAGTGTGAAATTCCCGGTAAAGTTTTTCATTTTATCGTCGAAATGAAATTTGATCTGCCATGTAGTACCGTTATATCCTCCATCTTCTTGCTTCCTACAAACCCCAATGTTGCACACATTAACAAAGTTTTATATTCATAGCTCTTTTGAATCTAAGCTAGAAGCAAAACTAACCTTGTAACTTGCATGAAGAACCAATTTTTAGAGTAATCATCAACATCAACATTGAATACCATATCTTCATCAGGGTACAACTCTGCATACCGTTCCCATAATCCATATTGTCGGTATTTATAAGCAGATTGGTTTAGGTATAATTTGTTTGCAAAATTTGGATTAGGGTCAGGAATGTAGAATTCTGCAGCGGTTCGGTCTGGTACACCGATTTCCCATAGCGTAAAACCGTTCCTAGGAGGTTCATACACCAAGTCGCCTAGGCTTGTATTCGAACCTGATTCAAAATGTTATAACTCTTTGTTAGTAATATGTATAAACGAAACGGTGTGGTTGTGGAATTACAAGTATTCAAACCTGGAGAAATGTCAAAAACCGTGGCATTGTGGTAATCGCCAATGAATCCGGGAACAAATCCATAGAGATTATAACGACCACTTCTCACATTATTGATAGTAAAGTATCCATTTTCATCTACTTTTGTCCAGAATTGATAACCCTGTCATTGTAATCAAATCTTTATAATTGCCACTAACTATCACTTTAACAATAAGGAGAATGAATCATAATGTGAATAGATTAAGAAATTACTTTGTATTCTTTTTGCCATGAGCCAACATCTCCTGGTGCAGCCAAGCCTACATAGGAACCATTTACAGGTATATCCTCACGGTTTATGTATCTGTTACAACATCCAACAACCACTTAGGAATGTGTTATGCGAAAGCGACTTAGTTTTAAGGAAGAAAGAAACAAGTAGTGTACCGGTCTCTAACGAGTAATCTACCGCTAACAAATCCTCTTTGGTCAGATGCAGGAAAATCATCTGAAGTAGTGAAGTTATAAGGCCATTTCTCTTCTTCAATCTTTGTCTGAAAACAACCACCAAATCTATTGATCAGCTCTTAGTTCTCACACACACACACACACATAAATACATATATCTATATATATAACTGACCTGGTTCTTGGCTTGATGCCAGAGCAAGAGAGGATCAACTTCTGGAGGAAAAGAGTTGAGATAAATGAAGACAGGTCCAAATACTTTCTTCCATGCTTCACCTTTCTCAAATTGCATGATTAGTTCTGCTCCAACATAGTGAGTGCTGTGAAAAATCTGTTTTCATTTCACACACATTTAATTACATCCATCTTCTATCCAAATTATGAATCGATGTCGAGACCAATGCTTACCGCGAGGTTGGTTGGACCGACATGAGAGCCAAGGAATTGCTTGAGAGGACCAGCAGATCGGAACTCGTTGCTTGGAGTGATTTGCCAGAAACCAACTGAGTCATTTGTGCTTATCCATCCATGTACTTTTATGTCTTTACTCTCCATTGAGTACGCATACTTGTCATCCACCTGCAAGATAATCAAGATTGATACTCTGTTTTCGATCTGAAATGGATGGGCTTATATGTTTTCTGGAAGAATTTAAGTTTACCTCTCCTTTAAACTCGGGCTCGAAAGGGTCGAGAAGTTGAACTGCCTCAGGATAAGCAAGAGGTTTGCCTCGAGGCGGTTTTCGATCATCGGGCAAAGGCATGTACCTTTGCCTATCATCTGAAATTGCCATGTAATGAAACCTATACAAATAGCCAGTGTGTATTACATTGAAATCACTAATCTGAATAACAAACACTTATATTATAGATGAAGAACAAGTAAAGAAACATTACTTGTCCTTGTTTAGCTTAAATGCTATTCGAATGTTATCGAGTTCAACAGCGGGCCAGCCTTCTAACCGCTCGAAAATGGCGTAAGTGTAGAACCCGGACGAGTTTCGCAGCATTACAAACCTGAAAATCAACTCAAATCCAATCATTATAGATTCCAAGAAACTACTTGGATGTTTACTAATTTGACTACATACCTCTTGTCTATATTCACTGGAACCGACAACGCCGAGGACGCATTCCATAACCTTGAAAATGATACCTCTATCTGGTCATCGCTCTGCGAAACCACTTCCATCTTTGTTGCTTCAATCCTGCAAATCAAGTCCAAGTAAGTTTCACTTCACATTTTGGGAATATTATTTTGCATAACTATAAACACACAATCATGTACCGGTCTAGTGTGCCTTTAGTCTTCTTAGTTTTTTTTCCAGGAAAGTTCCAGACTACGTCCCAGTAGCTACAGAAGTCAAATCAATTAGATTGAATCTGAGAGACTTTTAAACACTAAAATTAAAGCAGTTTAGACAGTAAACCTACCCTCTATCATTTTCATCACCGGTGTAAGCAAGCACATTTTCGATACCATTGTATCGGACTCCAGTGACAAGTCCCTCAGGATTTGACAAAGTCAATTGAAGAATTCCATTGTCCATCACCACCTATAATCATCATAATATAGTTTAGGGTTTTTAAAAAACGGTCCACTGACTTGCACATCAAGAAATCCACAAACTAAGAGTGTAACAATTTTGTTTTTTCAAAGAAGTATCTCTAATTATCAACTAGAAACTAATGAAGAGTAAAAAACGTATAGAGACCACATACATGTCGATCTTGGTAATGTATCTGCAAGACTTGTGTTGATTCTGGATCAGGACTTTGGTTTTGAGAGATTGTATTTTCCAACAAAGACATGAACATGATCAAAGCAATAATCAATCCACCTTGTCTCAATAATTGTGTCCTGTAATCTTTTTTTTGTCACATACGATAATGTTTCGTTAGGAGCTAAGTTCTTATCATGTTAAACACAAAAGTTGATTATACGTAATTATAAGTAAAAAAATTAAATGTAATGATGTTTCCTCTCTGATGCGTACCTATGGTCGTCACGAGCTTGAAAACATGTGAAGAGAAGAGAAACATGATTAAATCAGCAGATTTTGTCTTTGAGCTTTCACAAATTTCTGTCCACAAAAGTAATAATCAGACATGTGAAGTTTTAGAGATGAGGCAAGTATGAATTAGAAGAAAAGTCGTTGATGTTATGACAACATAAGATCATTTATATAGGTTTTTCTTCGAATAAAGAATCTATTACCCAATACAAAAACTTTGAAGTAGGGACAAAGAAAAAAAAAGGACAAAAAGTAAAACAAAGGTACATGTGAACTAGTAAAAAACAAGAAAATTGAAAAAGGAGAGAAGTAAGTTAAGTGGTTTAGGCAACATCAAAAGTTTTCTTCTGCTATAAACAAAGAATTACATTTTTTGTTTTTTAGTGTAACCCACGCAAAAAATATAGAAAAATATACACACTCGTTCCACAAACTATTCTGATGTTTTACAATGTATATAGTTTAGTGTTCACATGCTAAGATTCGTACAAAGAACAACCACTCCCAATATCCCCAACAATTATTAGCCTATTTGGTAGTTTTCATCTACGGAAACTATATATGTACCTAACAAAAACATCCAGTTTACTTGAAGTTTATTGTTGCATAGAAGAATTGATAGGACTGAGGAGTATCTTTTACGTATAAACCATATCCATAAAAATTCAGACACATACTAAATAGTTTTAAAATGCACATGGAGAGGAGAGGGAATCTAACGAATGATAATGCTTGAAGCCAAAGTTGTACATCCATACATATTATATATATAATCGATATATGTATACATTCATAGACAAACACATATATGCAAAGAAGAGATTTATTAAGACTTTTAAAAGTTGGTCACCAAATGCTTAACGAATTATTTTCCAAATGGACGCTTTTCACGGGTTTATTCTTTTCTTTGTGACAAAAAAAAGTCTTTTTCTCGATGAGAAAATCAAGTAGATGAAATACACCAACGAATCTTCCATCAACTACATCTCCCTATTTTTCATTTTCAAATTTTCTTATATCTATACCAAAAACTGAACCATAATGTCACTAACCATTCATTAGTTGATCATTGACAATGCAGCCAGGGGGAAAAAATGTTTTCTTCTTTTCTATGTAAAAAAAAATCACAACACTGAAATCGTTCTCATTAGAAAATAAACGATTTATATAAATGATTTTGGTGGCATATAATTCAACGAATATTAAGTTTAGCATTTATTTATGGGTTATTGGGTCAATCATATTTGAAGAAAGTAATCAATATTCCTGTAAAAAATGAAACTATAGAGACATTGCCTAAAAATAATAATCAACAATTGATGAATAACAAACCATAATTGACAAAAAATATCCAAATTGGGAATTTAAGTATTTCTTTCTTTTCTTTTTGGTCAACTGCAAATTTCATTCTATTCTTAATTGGCACATCAATTTGTTTTTTTTTTTTTTATCTTTGAGATTTCTCCTAATTTTTTTCCTTATTCTATAGATTTACAAGTTTGAATTACAAAATAGTCAAATACATTTACTAACCAATAAAAGTACTGTAAAATATTTATATTTTCTTAACCATTCATTGTTTTTTTTTTTTGACACCATTGTTGATTTCTAAATTAGATTTAATAGTTAATCCACTAAAAAGGAGATAATTATAAACGTTAAGACATATCGAACTTGTATTTACCAAGTTTTATGGCACAATCAATAATATTTTCCTAAATACTAAAATGGATTTAAAAGGTTTGTGTTTTTTTTACATGGCTTAAAAGTTAGTAAATCCAACAAAAAAAACACACAGAATTTGTTTAACCACCTTTTATGTCCCAAACTCAGTTGAGACCTTAACCACCTAAACTGATTTTTTGAAAAGTGATTTGAACCGATAATGAAGGATATTTTCTTATGCAATATAACATCATGAATGGACAATAATTCCATTTCTTCACTATTGTATTGTAAAATCATATAAGCACGTCTTAATTCGAATTGAGTCAATGCAAAGAAACAAATAAATAGCCATATAAATTTAATTTAGATGATTATAAAACAAGAAATATAATTAGCCAGATTTCAAACTCTAAAGTATAATGACTTTCATCAATTTACATGAAAAATGGAATCATGATATTTAAAAAAAAAATAGTTGTACGTACCTATGCGTAATGATCGTTTTTATTTGAATTACTTAGAATAATCACTTTGTTTTCCTTTTCCTTATGGTCTCATGTGAATAAAACCTTCACATATGGTTCCGTATATATATATGAGGAATGTCAACAAATTTATATTTTTATATTTCCAAATGGGGGAAACGCAAAATAAATTTTAAACAATTTATCATAGAGAAACTAAGGTTATGTGCATTGAACCAAATGCTGTTTAAGTCAAGATATTATAGAGAACAGGAATGATTGAAATTTAAACAGCATAATATCTTCGGAAAAGGAAGAAACTGAAACGCATATGTAAACAAAAAATCGAATCAATCAACACATTTTAAACAAAAATTCTTTAACTTTATGAAAAAATAATATTGCAAGAATATTTGATTAGGTGAGAAATTCGAATCGGATGCATGTAATCATACATATGCGTTGGAAAGGACTTGTACATCTTGGGTTCGTGAGAAACAAGGTATTATCGCCTTCTATAAGCGTAGAGCCAGCAACTTCCATATTGAACAACCAGTACAATCCATGTTTTGCTATCTAGTCGTCTCTCTCGATCAATCCATTCGTGAACACGGGCTTGCATTCGCATCGTTTACACGTATCTTCAAAGTCAAGATTCATTCTGTTACGTTAGATTATCTTTCTTGATGATATAATGTACACAAATATGTCATGGATTGATAGATATATACACGTACTTGGAGTTCGGCAAAAGTAGCGGATGCAATGGCTATTGGTAAAGTATAGGTATGATTCTTATCATTAATCTTGAGTTCGAATTTGATTTGCCATGTTGTTGGTTGATATGTTCTTGTATCCTTTTTTATGTGAAAAGGAAACGTAATATTGTGTTAGAAAAGGAGTTTTTTGTGTGTGTGTGTTAGAGAAGAGTTAAATTCAAGAAAACAAAATATTTTGATAGATTCTGTTAAGATTAATGGCTAGAAGAGGCAAAATCTAGTGACTTGAACGTAAAACCAATCTTTCTAATAGTCGCTAGAGCCAAGTACATATACCAAGTCTTAATCAAGATATAGTTCTGCGTATCTTTCCCATAATTTATAATGTCGGAACCTACGAGATTATAAATCATCATAAAGTTTGATAATCTAAAAGAATGTAATAACATTTGTATGTGTATATTTATATATATGTTAAAACCTGTCAGGGTGATTTTGATAAAGTTTGTTGATATATTTTGGATCCGGATCAAGAAAATAAAACTCTGTAGCATACCGATCTTGAAAACCTATCTCTCACAAGGTTGCTCCATTTCTTGTAGGCTGATAAGAAAGATCTTCAATATACATATAACAACCTGAATATACAATGCATTAATTAACCAAAGTATTATATTTGGTTTAAATTGTAACAAATTTTTTTGGGTTAATTAGTTGAATATTACTTTTAGCACACAACATTAAATAAATAACAAGTTCAAAAATATATTTAGATAAGTAACATAGAGAATAAAAAATATGACAAAAATACCCTTACAACTAATATTAAGGTAAACATTAAAAAAATTCCTAAAAAGATTCTCTTAATATCATCTCTCTACAATTTAATCCACGTTGTATCTCTGAAAAATTAGATATGTATATAATTTTTTTTTTAAATTAGGTTAGAAAAAGAAATATGAACATTTAACTATTTCAAAACATAGTTCACTATTTTCGAAACTATATATTCAATTAACATCGTAATATAGTTAACTATCTAAAAACATAAAAATAGTTATCAATTTAAAATATAGTTAACTATTTACAAAGCATAGTTATCACTTTATTGATTTCATGACATAGTTGACTACATAAATTTATTGTTGTAATAGTTACTTATTTAAATACATATAGTTTACTACATTCATAATGTAGTTACCTATTATAGTTGGCATAATTGAAAAAAATAACATACGTAGTTAACTATTATCAGAAATATAGTTACATATTATAGTAGATAAATAACGTATACGAGAAACATTTAGTTACCTATTATACTGATTTTTTAACATATTTAACTACAGTAAAAACTCTATAAAGTAATAATGTTCGGACCACCAAAATTTATTACTTTATAGAGTTATTATTTTATAAGTAATGTTTAAAAGAATTAAAAAGATAATTAATTCATAATAAAACATAATTTAACCGCTAATAAAACAATTTACTAAATATAAATGGTTGAAAACAATAAAAATTAATTAATTCTCTACTAAAAGTTAAACATATAATATATTAAAACAATTCGTTTATTCTAAAATATCACTTCTATGAAATGAAAAAAATATATAACAGTTATTATTTTATGATATTAATGAGACCATACATTTGTATATGATTTTTGAAAAAATTATTATCTTATCATCTTATCGATTTGTGTTAAATTTTGCATTGCCCCGACTCGGAAGTGACAAAATTTATTACTTTATCGAGTTTATTACTTTATTGAGTATTACTTTATATAGTTTTTACTGTATGTCGATTTCCAACGACGGCTCAGTTTGATAAAGAGAGAGGATGACGTTAAGAAACATCATCTTATTCATATTTGAGATTCCGAACCATGACAACGAGTTAAGACAAATCAATTGAGAGAAAAAGACTAAGTAAATTGCGAAATTAAATATATAAAAGAAAAAGAAAAAGAAGAAGAAGAAGATGATGATGATGAAAGAAGGAAGAAGAATTAGATGATGATGATGAGGATGATGGTTATGATGAAACAAAAAAGGGAAGAAGAGCAATGGTGTGACTCAAGGAGGAAATTTGTTTAGTAATTAATTAGTAAAAGGAAAGTATTTTGTAAAAGGAAATGTTTTAATATATGATTTTTCGAATTAAAAGACTGTATTAATCAGGCCCGGTCCAAACTAATAAGGAACATAGGGCCAAAATTACCAAAAATCCCTTAAATCTTATAAAAATTGTAAAAATAGATTTTTTTAAAAGAAAAATAGCTCTAAAACTCAATAAAAAATTGCAAAAATCACATTGACATGGTGCAAATGCACCTCTTGCACCATGCCAACACTGGCCCTGATATTAATGCTAAATTGGTCAATTCATTCAGCACAAATGTTATTTACTCTATTTCGTTTTAAGGCTATTAAATTATTAATTCGGGAGAGAGCCTATTAATCTATCTAATTAATTTTTTTTTGGGGGGGGGGGGAGGGGGGGGTAGTTAATATGAAAGAAATGAAAACCTGAGGGGATGGTGATTATATCATCATATTTATAGTCGCCAATAAAACCAGGAATCCATGCATAAATTCATTACTAGGTAAACCTTGGCCAGTCACTACTTGGACCTAACAGTATGTCAGCTACGACAGATAAAGTGAGGTAATAACTTTCCATTACCTGATAATACATCGACTACGTAAGGTAAAGTGAGGTAGTAGCCTTATATTACTTGAATAATACGACATCCGCGTTATGTTAAACATGGAAATGCATTGTCATTACCAAGTGAGACCGCTATTACGACGTCAAGTCGTTATTAACGTTACAACGTCGCTTAACAAGTTAGTTAAGTTATTTGATATAAAATAATATGTGACTATTAAGATAACTTCGCAATATCAGGCATCACGAGGTTTATCATTATCTAGACCTCATAATATGAGAAAATAAAAAATTAAGGTATACATCAAGAATCTTAAGAGATAAACTTGGCGGATTGATACGCCAATTCTCATCTTTGTCTACAAAGGGTTGGGTTAATTCCTATAAGTAGAGACGTCTCAGAAAGAAGGAGATAATCACAAAACACGCACATAAAACCTAGAGCTACATCTTCACAACATCCCAGAGATAGCAATCAGAGATCTAGCCTTATTTTCTATGTCCAACGAAGTTCTTTATAACGCTTTAAATATCTAGGCGTTGTAATACTATTTGGTTATAAGCCAACTTCGTCGATTAATAAATATATACTTCTCTCTTTGTTATTCCGTAAATCGGTGTACTTGCGAATCTAGTTAAAATTTGCTTAACCAACAACCTTTATTGGCTGCAGTGAAATCTCCATCTACATACATACCTTTAAAAACATAAATTTTACAATATATACTTTTAGATTTATGGTTATAACCTACATGCAATATTCATTATATGAATCTTACAATGACTACATAAGATAGCTCGGTATACTTTTACATGTGTTGTACGAGAAGCCTACAAACATAATTACGACGTTGCTCTGCTTTCACATAATCATCTGAAGCTGGGTAATTGTAAGGCCAGTTTTCTACATCCACATTCACCTAAGAAAGAAACATTATCAAATTTGGAAATGATCATAGATAATGTTTGATTTGTTCTTCTAAGTTCTAACTATATAAAACAAGATTTGAAAAAGAACCTCAGATTTAGCATATTTCCATAGCCAAAGAGGGTCTTTAACATCATTCGTGGACGAGTTCTAAATAGACGAAATCCGGTCCAAACCCTTTCTTCCTTGCCTCTTATTCACTAAAATTTGGCACGAAATATTCTGTTGAAGAGTGTGCCATTCAAGTATCATGAAGATCCGACATTAAACATGTCAATTTTCATGAAGTCGTCGCTTATGGTTTTGTGTGCAAAAACTGTCTGTCGTGGATCTTAATGAAAAGAAAATATCTGTTGTGGAGACGTGTATTAATTTTTAGCTGTATTTTCAAGTGTTACAGGTTTATACCGTAAAAACTCTATAAAGTAATATTCGATAAAGTAATAAACTCGATAAAGTAATAAATTTTGCCGGTCCCGAGTCTGACCAGTGCAAAATATAATACAAATCAATAAAATGATAAGATAATAATTTTTTCAAAAATCCTATACAAATATATCGTTTCATTAATATCATAAAATAATAATTGTTATATTTTTTTGGAAAATTTGCTAATAATGACCTAATAGTTCATTTTGTTTTCAAAACTAACATAAGAGTTCATGTTTGGCAAAACTAACCTAAAGGGGTGGTAAAATTACATTTACATCCTTTATGAACAAAAAAAAACAGAGACGCAAATGATTGTTCTAGCCTTCGAACTCGTAAACTGCAGATGCAGTCTACTATTTGGTGTAGTAGACCTTTGTAGAAATCTACTCTATAATTAAATATATAAATTAAATTTATAAATTATCAAAAATTAGTTTGATTAAAAATTTATGTTGATGATCAAACTATAAACATTTGTGATATATAAAAAATCAAATTGCACAAACTAAACTAACAATGACAAATTAGGTTATAAATGAAATACATAACTATACTAAATAAAGAGTTATCAAACAAGGTACTTCATAACCATTTCTTTATATATTGATGTGATCAAATGTTGATAGTTATTATTGTTTCATATTTGTAAGTTTCATGAGTTTATATATGATTATAATGGTTTCATTTTAGGAATTGGATTGTTATTTATGGTTTAGGGTTTAGGGCTTGGATGGTTTAGGGTTTTGTTTTAGAAATTGTAGTGTAGGGTTTGAGTTTTAAAGTTGAATTAGCTCTAAGGTGATGTTAAATTTTGAGTTACGTACGTAATTTTGCGTATGTGTTCGAACTACGAATCCGGTATATGGGTAATAGTTTGACACTTATATGTTGCAAACATGTTTTTACACTTAGGGATAAATTTAGGGTTTATTATTATTATATTTAAAATGTCAAATTTGTATAAAAGTGTTAACTTGTAAATATATTAAACGTGTAGAATATTTTGTATAAATTTTTATTTAGGATTATGAATAATCATTGAAAATATCGATTTAGGTTTTCGAATAGTAGACTTCATAATAAATCTACTGCAATTAGTAAAGCTTATATGTAGTCTACTTAAAGTTTAGGGTTTCACTGAGAGTTTAGGGTTTCGGTGAAAGTTTAGGGTGTAGTAGACTACAAACGAAGTCTGCTAAACCGGAAATTGTAACCTAACCGAATTTGACATATTATTAACCTAACCGTGTACCCCCATATATAACGAAAATTTACAGACATGACCTAATTCTGTTAGAAAAAATGTAATCTGCTTTCCAAAACGGCGATTCACATCCGATCTACTTTCTTTCTCTCAGACAGATCTACTTTCCAAACGTAATCTTTCCAAACGTAATCTTTTCCTCTCAGACAGATCTACTTTTTTTCTCTTCGGATCTGGGGTTACGGTTAGAAGTATCATGTGATTCGTCTTCTTCTTCTCGATTTAGTCTATGTAGAATCGGGAGATATTGAAATGAGTCATGAATGCTTTAGCTGCAACAAACAGGAACTTCCGTAATGCATAGCGAATCCTGGGTTTGGATTCGAAGATCGAGAGGAGTCTTACTGTTTCTCGGTTCTCTACTCCGCCCTCCGAGCTGGTACTTCCACCACATTCCTCTCTCCACCGTCTTCTCCGAGAACAGGTACTTCTCCAAACTCTTCAATAAGCTTAGGCATTCTCCGTTTTGTGGATAAAAACCATTTGAAATAGAATCAGAATTTTGTTAGAAACGTTATTTGCAGGTGGTAAGGATGCATTATAAGATTCCCCTACAGTCTACTTACAATACGCGGAAAACCGTTATTTAGAGTAGACGTTATCTTACGTCTACTGTAGAGTAGACTTAAGTTAGCGTCTACTATATTTTCTACGGTTTTCCGCGTATTTGAGTAGGTTAGTTTTGCAATTGACTGGATTGTTGACTATTTATAGTAGACCTTAGCAGATGTCTACTCGAGAGTAGACTTCTGGTTAAGTCTACTCTTAAAAGAGGTTACTTTTTGTAGTTGACCAAAATTTGAATTAATTAGATAGTAGACTTCTTCGTGAAGTCTACGAACGACGTAGACTTCTCGAGAAGTCTACCAAAAATTGTATATTCTGGTCAATGTTCAAACTTTTAGTCAAACGCAAAACTAACCTGTCTGTATTTAGTTGACTTAAGATAGCGTCTACTAGAAAAATCAACAATGAGTCAATTCCAAAAAATGACCTCAACTTTTTTGGAGTTTGAAATCGAAATCTGGTCTACAAAGTCAAACTTATGGTCAATTTCAAAATTAACCTATTTTCACGTAGACTTCATATAAAGTCTACGCAAATTTTTTTGTTATCAAAGGAAATAAGCAGACTTCAGGAGAAGTCTACGCTGAATAATTTTAAATCCAGTCAATTGCAAATCTAACCTGCGTTGACTGGTAGACTTAAGTGTCAGTCTACTCCCGTGAACCAGATCGGAAATCAAGGTTTTTAGCTCCGTTAAGCACCCAAAACTTATACTCTCACCGTTAGCAAGGAAGCCCAAACGTCTTTAACCAAAAACCATTGAAATTCAAGATATTATGAAAGAAATAATTTTGGAAACCTCCTTTAGATTGTTTTTTTGGATGAAATTGGAGTAGAAATGAAAGAGAAAGAAGTGATAACCTCATAAATGGAGCATTTATCTAACAAAAACTAGATCTCAAAGCATTAAGAGCTTGATTTTGGTTGTTCATGGTGGAGGTAAAAATTGAAAACGATGGCATTTTCGTAAATAACTTGAAATCTTTGGTATGTTTTGAAAGGCAAAAATATCTGATTTTATTTAAAAAAAAAAAATTCAAAATTTAATGGCATTTTCGTGAATAATGTGAATGTTTTGGATTGTTTTGTAGAAATTTAGAGAGAGAGAAAGTATGAGTTAATTTTGTATTTGACTTGAAATAATGAGTCATTTTAGTAAGTATCCCTATTTTTTTTCCATTTTATAGTTAGTGATGTTGTAGAATAAACAAATTGTTTCAAAATATATTATATTTTTAATTTTTAGTATAGAATGAATTTTTTATATTATTTTTGTAACCATTTATATTTAGTAAATTATTTTATTAGTGGTTAAATTGTGTTTTATTATGAATTTATCAATTAATTATTATTTTTAATTTATTTTAATCATTACTTATAAAGTAATAACTCTGTAAAGTAATAAATTTTAGTGGTCCTAACATTATTACTTTATAGAGTTTTTACTATATATGTTCGTCGAATTGATAAGATCATCATTTGTAAAAAACAAGAAAATATGTACTAGACGAAAACATTTTCTTGTGGAAGATTTGGATTTGTTTTGACAACTATCACATACAAAATAAAACATATATAAGTCAATAGCGTTAAAGATATAACAAATTAATTAACTAGCAGAGAAGTTTATTAATTTATATAGATTTATCTGTATATCTGTCAAGCGTATTTAGGAAAATATTACATTGTTTTAAAAAATTTCTAAACTAAATCAACTAAATTGATTTTCTTGACAATAAATTTTCTTTCTTGTGTGTTTCCATTTGGAAAAAAATTCAAGGATTGCTAAATTTTAGTTCCAAAAACCAAAATTTAGCAGAATACATGTAACATATTTCGTTACGGACTCTGTTATGCACATAGAATAATTTATTGTTAGAAAAAAGAACTTGAAACTCTAAATTATTACCATTTAAAGTTGAAGCTTTTTTTTATGTATCATTGCATTCAAATTTTAACTAAATCTTCATCCCATATCAGGAATAACTTCATTAAAAAATATAGAGAGCACATGGAAAGAGAAGAAAATAACAAAAAAAAGTAAGTCGTTATTGTTTAGTGACTTTGTTATATGATCCAATTCTAAACTGAAAGATTGGAACCAAACTTCAATAAAGAGAAAAAAGTGGTATTTTTGTACTTCAATAAATTATGACTTGTTGGCTATGTTTTGCATTTGTTTATCTAGTGTTTTTTTTTTTTTTTTTTCAACATAAAAATTTCGTTTTTATATCTGTGTTCAATTTCAACATATCATTGATTTCAGAATCGGATTTTGGAACGAATTTCAATTCTGAATTTTTTTTTCTGTCCATTTCAAATAAAACAATAATGTAAGAAATATACACTCTTGTTTTTCTCATTTGATCAGAAGGAAAAAGGAATACACAAAATTTTGTGCGTACTTAGTAGATAATGAGACTAAATTGTAATAGAGTTAGTGTGGTTTAAAAAACTAATTATATGTTCTTTTTTTTGTGTGTAAAAACTGATCTTTTCGTTTTTAACTGGTACATATTTAGTTATAATAAATACGAATATACCATTAAGGTCTTTACAATAATGTCACGTTTCTGTATAGTTTATTGATATTATTTTTTCTGCGAAAAAGAGACAATAATTTATAGGTTTGGAAACAAGGGTGAACTCTTAGAATATGGAAACAAATGGCAGGTTGTTAACACCGATGATGAGAAGGACATGATGATAGTTAGTGACGATCTGTGCCGGTAAGTCAAACTTCTCCAGTTCAAGTTTTATCAATGTTTCTTTTCCTTATTAAATTTTATTAAAATTCGTTATAATGGCACATATACTAAATCGTTTTAAAATGCATACGAAGAGACATGGAATCTAACGAATGCTGATGTTTGAAGGCAAAGTTGTTTAAAAGTCATCATCGTAATGTACTTTGTAACCCTCTCGAACGCACCGCGTAACGACATAAAGACAAAAACCTTAAAAATCTAAACTATTTCCATAAAATTTTAATCTATATATATATGTTTATATATATATATATACACATATTCAGATTCCAGCAAAACCATCATCTATTTTAGGAAGAACTTCTGTTAAAAAAGACATGAAAATTTTATATTGCATGTGGAAAAAGAAGAAAAAAACAAAAGAAGTAAGTCATTCTTATAAATTTTGGTGATTTTTATATGAGCTAAAGTCGGAAAAAAATCAGTGTTAGCTCATATGAAAATCAGTTTAAGATATACACAATTATGTTTTTCTTGTTTTATGAGAAGAAAAAATAAATACATAAATTTTGAGTATATTTAGTAGATATTATTACTAAAGTGGTGATATGAAAATGTTATTATTTTCTGTTTGCTTTTAAGTGTTTCATATAAACCCATAGACATAATTACATAATTAGTTAAAAACATGAATAATATATGCTTTGAAAATTAAAACGCTGTTACAATAATGTTAGAGGCAACCATAGTCAAAGGGTGCGTATGAGATTCTACCAAACATGGATGGTATATGTATTCACCTTTACATACGTAAACAATCGTTTAGATATCTGTAAGAAAAAACCTCGAGGCTCACCAATTGATAGAACATTAACTGGTAAACCGTCATTTCGAGTCTACTTAAATTTGAAGATGATGGTCAAATTGACCTAGAAAAGCGATAAGGGTAACACTAGTTCAAATCTATGTTAGAAAGAGAATATATGGTGCATTAATCCTCCTCAAGTTTAGAGATGAATTCAAATAGATGTCTTACAGAATATGCATAAAATCTTAACTACTCTACTTATTACAACCATGTAACGAAGACAACAAAAATGCTAATTTTTTGGATGTCCAAATGCCTAAAAAGGAAGAGACAAAATCGGAAAGGAAAAAAGAGTCGAATCTATGAAGAAGTTACATATAATTCGTAATCGAAGAGAGTCTCTTCATTATATGGCATTTACTAAGGAAACACCACTAAGAAGGCAAACCGAGAAATCGAAATCGAACTTTTTACTTCACTCACGGATTAAGAAGTCTAAAGAAGATAGGGTTCCATAAAATCGCGACGACGGTGAAAACAATGGAAATAAGAGAAAATCTAGAGAAGCGGAGATGAATTAGAAATTGGGTGATACTAAAAAATGCAGAGTCACACGGAGCATTGTAGAATTTGTAGATGCAAGAGTACACATGAAGATTTTGATATCACTATTTTGATTTCTGGGTTTGCCTTCTTAGTGGTGTTTCCTTAGTAAATACCATATAATGAGATTACGAATTGTCACTTCATCATAGATTCAAAATTCAGTTCGTTTTTCCTCTCTGGTTTTGTATTTTCAT
Source organism: Arabis alpina (assembly GCA_900128785.1). Classification (NCBI taxonomy): domain Eukaryota; kingdom Viridiplantae; phylum Streptophyta; class Magnoliopsida; order Brassicales; family Brassicaceae; genus Arabis; species Arabis alpina. The sequence continues at coordinate 6,158,807 of LT669788.1, forward strand.
TTTTAGGCATTTCTCTTTGGACATCCAAAAATTAGCATTTTTGTTGTCCTCGTTACATGGTTTTAATAAGTAGAGTAACTAAGATTCCATGTATATTCTTTAAGACACCTATTTGAATTTATCTATGAACTTCAGGAGGATTAATGCACCATATATTCTCTTTCTGACATATACTTGAACTAGTGTTACCCTTATCGCTATTCTAGGTCAATTTGACCATCTTTAAGTTTAAGTAGACTCGAAATGGCGGCTTGCCAGTTAATAAATCTTCTATCAACTCGTAAGCCTCGAGATTTTTTCTTATAGATATTCAAACGATTGTTTACTCATGTATTTACATATGTAATTAGGTGCATACATATACCATAAATGTTTGGTAAAATCCCATAGGAACCCTTTGATTATGGTTCCCTCTTACATTATTGTAAAAGCATTTTAATTTCAAAGTATAATTATGCTGATAATTATATAATTATGTCAATGGGTTTACATGAAACACTTAAAAAACAAACAAAAAATAAGAACAATTTCCTATCACCACTTTAGTACCATTATCTACTATAATATACACAAAATTTGTTAGCTTTAGAGAGAGTTTCTCTCTCAAGCCGCCGTGGTGCCTCCTCAAACTCCAATCTTTATGAGCTCCGTAGATCTCCTCCGCCGCGATTGAGTTTGGAGAAGCCATGCTTTTCATCTTCGAGACCCTGAATGGTTGTTTTCGACGAACCGTCTCACCAATCGGAAAAGATCTTGTTCATTCTCGAAGGTTGCGGTGCTCGGATGGTTCTCTCCCTCTCTCGACTGGACTTATGTAGCTTTTGCGACCTCCTTCTTTCAACGACCTCTCCATTCACAAGGAGATGTTGAAGAGTCCAGTTTCGAGTTTCCCGCTTCTGGAGCCACCACATCTACTCCCTCCGGAAGCGCGAGAGCCATCACAACCGCCAGAGCCTCCGGATCCTCCCAATCCTCACCGGATACAGCTCCACTGTAACCCGAATTCAAGAATCTGCCTCGATCTCCCTCACGCTTGCAGTCAGATTTTTTACGGCGAGTTTCACCACTCCAATGTCTTGTTTCCTAACCTCCGCCATCGATTCAAAGAAGAGGCTTTTGGTTTAGCCAAGCCATGTTCGTGTGTGCTTCCGTCCGCTCACCTCCGCCAACGATCCAAGAAAGGGGCTTTTGGTTTAGCCAAACCTTGTTTGTGTGCGCTTCAGTTATCCATGCTCACCGATTCCTTCCACTTCTCTCCTCATCTCCATCCTCGACGAGTTTTAGTCCCACCACTCCCTCTATACTGAGATTTCAAGACGAGGCTACTGGTTTATCCAAGCCGTGTTCGTTATTGCTTCTGCCGGTCTCAAACTCACCACAACCTCTCTTGTGGCGGTGGGTCTCAACCGCAACAACTCTGCCGATGCTCCCAGATTTCAAGTTTTCGATGCACCACCGTAAGTTGCTTCTTTAGCAGCTCTGTTAATGGACCTGCTTGTCGAGAGATTGACCCATACAAGGGTTTGGTTATGGATTTGGAAACTAGTTGTAGCTTAGGACTCTTAAAATGTTTGGTTGCTTACCTTGTGCTAGTGATTTTTTCTCTGTTACTAGTAGTTTCTAGGACCAATTTTTGGTTGCTAGAGTTCGAGTGCAAAGCCAGGATTGTGTACCCCTCGGCGACTCGAGTTAAAGCTTTAGCGGTTTTAGTCAAAGATAAAATGAAAATCTCGGTAGAATCCGAATCTTTCCCTGTGGTTAGAGTCAATTCATTAAACTCTAAAGTTCTCAAACATCATGGTTTAGTCCATGTCTCTTTATCACTTTCCGATGTATTTGAATTGTTCTGTTTTAGATTGGTGTTGGGTTTATGCCTTGTAACCGACTTTTGAGTTTAATCTAATGAGAAGATCTTATTGTTCAAAAAATAAAATAATATATATATATATACAATTGTGTATATCTTAAACTGATTTTTATTCGAATTTAGCTATCTTATTTATCCTGACAAAACAAGCAAACATAATTGTGTATATTTTAAACTGATTTTTATTCGAATTTAGCTATCTAAAAATCACTAAAATTCATAAAAATGACTTTTCTTTTGTTTGTTTTTTCTCTTTCCACATGCACTATAAAATTTTCAAGTCTTTTAAGAGAAGTTCTTCCTGAAATGGATGATGATTTTGCTGGAATCTGAATATGTATATTTTTTTTATACATATACATATATATAATTTTTAAAATTTTATGGAAATCTTATACTCCCTCCGTCCCATTTTACTTGATGTTTAAGGATTTGTCACACAAATCAAGAAAAATTTAATTCTTTTAGTTCTTGTAAACCAAATCATCATTTACAATGTAATTAAATACAATCTAACCAATACTGAATCAAACTGCATAATACAAATAGTCAAATCAAACAAAAATGCATTTACTTTTGTATTGAAAATTGAAAAAATCATTTAATTTGGGACAAAAAATTTCTTATAAAACATCAATTAAAATGGGACGGAAGGAGTATAATATTTTAAGGTTCTACTAAGTTAAACCTTTGACAAGTTTCCATGTGTCACTTTTGGTGTTGACAATTGAGGTTCATTTTCATATTTAGAACCTAACTTTAACTTAATTGTGATATTTGCCCTTCTAGAATTTAGATTGTTTGTATTGATTTTTAAAAGAAAAATATGATATCAATTTTAATTTAAAGTAAACATTTAATATCAAATTAACTTCATGAATTTATTGAAAATATGTAAAACCATATTCTAATATATATATATATATATTTTTTTTTACAATAATATGATAGATTTTTATATATTTTAAAATAATTCACATAAAATAGTTTAAAATTATTGTTATAATTTTTAACCTTAACATCACTAAAATTATAAATTGCGAGCATAAGTCTTAAACATCATTTAATTAGTTATATATATATAGATAACAACGTTTTATACTTTTTAATATATAATTTGTCATAATATATTTTCACAATGTTCCATCTTAATTTGTTTTATACAAATAACATTGTATATATCCAATAATTTGCTACAAATATTTAGTCTCTGAACATAAATAATTATTTACTATAAACACCAAATTTCTGTAATATTACATATATAAATAGTTAATAATTTAACAATTATTGTTTATTAAACCATGTTGAATTTTAAATCCACGCAACGCGTGAACATACCCTAATTATATAGACTTTTAAGTTGTTTGACTAACGAAAATCATCCTTATGTCGTTACATGGTGCGTTAAAAAGTGTTACAAAGTAAGTTACGATGATGAATTTTAAACAACTTTGAATTCAAGCATCATCATTCGTTAGATTCCATATTTTCTTCATGTGCATTTTAAATTTATTTAGCATATGTGTCATTATATTGAAATTTGATAAAATTTAACAAGAGGAAAGAAGGTTGATATAATTTAAACTGAAGAAGTTTTACTTACCACCATGGATCATCACTAACCTTCATCATGCCATTCTCATCATCGGTGTTAACATGCTGCCATTGGTTGCCATATTCTAAGAGTTCACCCTTGATTCCAAACTTATAAATTCTGGTCTCTATTTCACGGGGAAAAAAAATAATATCAATAAATTGTACAGAAACTTGACATTATGCTAAAGGCCTTTTATGGTATAATCATGTTTATTATAACTAATTATGTAATTATGTCAATGATGTAATAGTTAATGCAAAATCAGTTATTCGATGAAAATTAATAATTAGATTTTTTAAACCACACAAACCCTATCACTATTTAGTCTCATTATGAGTTTTAATAAAACGGAGACATTGTCTCCTCTTTCGTACCAAAAAATAATAATTTAGTCTCATTATCTGTTGCTAAATTCACACAATGTTTTTGTATTTCTTTTCTCTTCTGACCAACCATGAAAAACAAAATTTGGTATTTCTTACACTGATGTTTTATTTGAAATCGATAGAAAAATAAGATTTGAATTTCGTTCTAAAATCCGATTCAAAACTTAAAAACTTTTGAAGTTTTAGTTCAAAACATTGAAATCACTGATAGGTTGAAATCGAACATGTATATAATGAAGATATATTTATGATGAAACAAAAAAAGAATACTATAAACAAATGCTAAAAATAGTCAACACATAAAAATTTATTAAAGTTTGGTTTTAAACCTTTCGATTTAGATTTGGCTCATAATACAAAGTTACTAAATAAATAAGGGCCGACTTACTTTCTTTCGGGGTTATTTTCCTCTCTTTCCACGGGCTCTATATTTTTTACAGAAGTTTTTCTTCATAAGGGATGCACTTTTAGTTAAAAAATATGAATGCAAGATATATATAAAAAAGTTTAAACTTTAAATCCCTCTAAAATAATACACAATAATTTGTTTACCACATTTTTGTGCCAAACTTGTTGAGACCTTAACCAGCAAATTAAACTGATTTTTAGAAAAGTGATTAGAACCGATAATCAATGATCTTATTTTCATAACATCAAAACCCGAACATATAGATATGTATATACCATTGTAAGTAATTGGTAGCTAGATTGTAACTTTTTGTTTGTTACGCAAGTAACATCGGAATGGACAGGACAATAATTCTAGGGTTTTTTTGAAAAATACACCATTTAAGTTTATAATTTTGTAAAATACCCTAATTCTAATTTTTTTTGAAAACTACCTCTTCTATAATGTGATAAGACTATTTAATTCCCATTTAAATTTAAAAATGACATATTTGTAAATTAAATTACACTAAATTGAATTTAAAATATACAACCTTAATATTACCCTAACTTCTGTGTTTCGTTTTATTACCAAAACCATGTCATCTTATATTTTTTGTAATCAAAAGCTAATCCTTAACGTGAAATCAATTTTGCGATATGATTTGTTGTATCCTAAACAAATGAGACGAAAAATTTCGTTTTGATTATCGAATTAATTTTTGTATCAAATAGGTAAAGTATATAAGATTTTTTACACTTAGGCTAAACTATTCTCATTTCATAATGCATAGTTGATCATAAGACGATGGATGTTTTTAAAATTACGCTTATGTATAATATGAGTTTTTCAAACTTCTTTAATAAAAGTCACCATTTAGTTTGTTATTAGTTTGATTGGTTCAATTTTTTTAATATAGATAAAAATTTATATTTGTTTAAATTACAAGAATAATTGGATAATTTATTTAAGAAAATATTTTAGTATTTGTTAAAAAATATTTGTCAATTTAAAAAACGTTTTTCTATTTTTAGATACAATTTTCTTTTCTATGTAGAGAACATTTTAATAAATTTATATTGCAAAAGTGTCGTTTTCAAAAATAAAATCAAAAGAGAGTATTTTTCAAAATTTTAAATTCAAATAGGGTATTTTCCAAATTTCCTCGTAATTCTATTTCTTCACTATTGTCTGATCAAATCATATGCAGTTTCTAAGGGATGGACGCATAAAGTATCCGAATCACAACCAAATATCCGGACTTGAGATACCCAACCAAATATCACGCACTAAAAATCTTGTACTTGCGTTAATTAAATAATTGTTATTAAGTAATCACAAAAAATATCTGGATTTTTAGTTTAATTTTTAAATAATCATTGATGGTCTTTTGTCTCTCTATATTATACACTCGCTGGGTTTGCCTAATATTCTCTAACCATTGTTGTAATCAAACGAGAGACAATAGTTTAGAAGAAAAGTTAAAATTAAATTATAAACATGTGACCGATATTTTTTTTATAAAGATTTAGGTTTTGAAACCATATGATTTGTTGATAATCTAGTCATAACCAGCAGAAATAACACAACTAATATGGTGTCTCAAAGAAGTTGGTGTGCATATATATTGTCTACCTTATAATTATAAGTGAGCAGGGTCGAGCCAACATGAATCAAGATCTTTGGACTAAACTATTTGTCCAAGCTCCGTTGAGACCTTAACCACCTAAACTGATTTTAGAAAAGTGACTAGAACCAATAATCAAGGATCTTATCATCATAACATCAAAATCCAAGCATAGATATGTATAGTAAGACAATTATAGCTGGATGTTAACTTTTTTTCGTATGCAATCTACTATATGAAAGCCCTTGTGCACTCTCCATCCTTCTGCCACATCAGCACACAAGAGAAAGCCACATGTTTTATTAAAAAAATCTTTTCTCCAACTTTTTGTCGATTGCTTAAACTCCATCCGTTTCCAAGCTTTTCATCTTCCTGTGCTTTCTTATTGCTTAATCGTCAGCAAACGTTGGCTAACTACAATCTAATTCCTTTCAAGGGTTTAAACGTTTTTACTTTTAAACTTCTCTGATTTTTCCATAAGAGAAATTAAGTACAATTTATTTTCCCAGTTTTGTTTTGTGTCATCCATGGATTCAAACTTCAGAAGTTTGGTTACAGGGTTATGACAAAACGCTCTGCCAAGATCAAAGGTATTCCTTCTCACTCACAATCTCTTTCGAACAGATCTCGATTTCCATTCAAAGCTTTTTAGTTGATGAGTGAAATGTTTCGTTAAGATTTCTCGCTTTTTCATGCAACTGCCGGTTTTAATGATCTCATCAAGCTGATTACAATCACTTCATAAACTTGTGTTGATGGGAGATTCATCACTTTTTCTTTATCACTTCAATATTGCTTTCTCCATCTTCGCTTATAGGCAAGTTGGAGTTTCCGACCTCATATTGATGCAGAGACAATGATTTAATGCTTTCCAACCCTAGCTATGGTTAACAAGCTTCGTCATGAGCGGAGATAGTTGTTTTCACACCACTCTAAGGTTATGTCTGGTTGTTTTCTCCTCTAGGGTTCATAAAAATCCAGTCATGTCACTTTAATTTTACTTTTACAACATATATCTCATATCTACAATGAAATTTAAGTTGTGAATTTTGAACTATAGGTTTTCGAATGATCATATTTCTATGAAATAACCTGGATTTCCAATCATCTTAATCTTCTTATATATGTATTTACATTAGCTCTCATAGCCATCATAAAGCCAGAAGACTTACACACCCTCCTGGAGAAGCAAAGGTACATGAGGAAAATTGGAACTTGACGATTGGATGTTTGAGGCATGCTCTATAGGTCATGTAAGACAAATTTTGTAATATATGAGCTAAAGTCTGGAATTTTTATTACTCTCAATCAAAATTTCTTAGTCATATCTTTTGTTTTAACGTATGTTTACTTGCTTTTTTTCGTGCTTACTTAAACAGACGAATTTGTGGTAATGCAACCAACCAAATTGTTTGAAGAGTATGACTAGCAAGTATGAGAATGAAGAGAGACTGGGCCACTGCAATTGTTACTCCACAAGAGAAAATAAAGGTAAATGAGTGTGTCCTCTAACATTTTTGTATCAAAGCCTCTTTGCAAGAGACCTGTTTTTCAAATATTTTTTTAGAATTTATATAATTGTTGCTATGCAGATAATCAAAAGGAACAAGCTCAACTATGAGAGGAATCACATGAGTGATTGGAATGGATTCCCAAATTGTAAAAAAAACTGTTTGATGGAGCTAATTGAGTTGTTTATAAACCCTCCTTGTTCTGCTTTAATTATTAAATTTCTTGATCTAGGTGGACTCAAGTTAGAAGAAACAATCCCTTTGGCTGAATCAGGAGAGTGGTGAGGATATACAGAAATGGTTCTTTTAATTGTAACTTTGTAAGTTATCCAATCATATGCATTCTCATTCGACGTCAAACTAGAACATCAAACTTCTTTGTCAAGTTAACATTGTTGTGGTGTTCTCCTTCTCTACAAATTTTTTATTCGTTATTTTGCATGCTCGATTAAACTCATACTACATATTGAACTTCTTATTAGAAATGCAAATGATAGTGGAAGAGGACACGTATCTAAGATAACCAAAAACTGGAAGGCTTGCAAGGTAATTCTCACGATGATAAGAAGTTTCTCTTTCAGTGCTGTTAGTTTATTTCTAACTTTCATTTCATCCATATATGGCAAGAATGTGTTCGTCAACTATATTGAGAAACAATTGAATATGGAAACTGAGTTGGGGCTAATGATGTCACCAACTGATTTGCAATTTGCAGTTAGTTGTTTTGATCTTCCTTGCTTAATTTACATGCCTTGTTAAGTTCATGAGGTTGATTTTTTACCAGCAAAAATCATATTCAAGATTTTTAAGTTTTACATCCATGAGAAATAGATGGAAATGATCAAATATTGTTACATAAGAGATTGTTGGGGCCGGATTTCACCCGCTGAACGTTGACGTTCAAAGTTATGATAAGCAACGAGCATATTTCAACAGGCAGAGATAATATGGACCCTAAGTTATTCCACCTACAAGAAATGGTGAATGACTCTTAAAAACCCCTAAGTCATTCCACCTACAAGAAAGGGTGAAGGACTCTTAAAAACCCCTAAGTCATTTCACCTACAAGAAAGGGTGAAGGACTCTTAAAAACCCCTAACTCATTCCACCTACAAGAAAGGGTGAAGACCTCATGAAAACCCCTAAGTCCCTTGAACCTTCTGCCTGGTGAAGGAACCTTCGAAGCTATCTTCACCTTAGGAGAAGTCATGAATGCAACGTCAGAGAGGTCACAGAGCCAACAGGAGGCGTTGCAGAGACCAAGACTGCCTGGCACCGATGTCACTGAGCAGTGACACCGATGACAGGCAGTGGCACCGATGTCACTGCCTAGTGACACCGATGTGCCTGGCCTCATCGGTGTCCAGGCAGCTGACATCGGTGCCCAAGCCATTCCCATCGGCTTCAGGTCCTTCGTCGCCCGTCAGAACATCAACGAAGGTTCCAGAAGGTTCAACGCGTTAAAGCCCAGCAACGAAGCCCACATAGGCTCGACCGACATAGGCGAAAAAGGCAATCCGCAAAGGTTTAGGAAAAAGGCTTAGCCGACTTAGGGGGTTATATATAGGAAGGCAAAAACACCTGTAAAGGGGATCATTCACAATTTTTATCATACAAGCAATACAAAGCAATTACAAACCTAATTTCTCTTTGCTCATCATTGTTCTTCATAGCTTATCTTCAGAAATATCTGCTTCCTTTCGAAACCCTTACAAATCTAATTGTGCGATTTCCGGCTTCCACAATTTGGCGCCGACCAAGGGGAACTAGAGAATTTCTTACACTAAAAAGCTACAATCAAAGATGGTGAGCGGCGAAGAAAACACGCCTCGCAGAAACAACCAGGAGAAAGAACTTTCAGTCGAGGCTACTGCGGCCAAAACTCCTGCTCAAGGTGACATATCCGAGGTGAAGAAGATGCTAGATACCTTCCTCACCGAACAGAAGAAGCAAGCCAAGATCATCGAGGCAAATTCGAAGGAACTGAAAGCTCTTTCGAGAAGAAAGCACGGAAGACCCTGACACAACAAGACTTAGGGCGCGCGTCGACCCTCAACGCCTTGCTTCTCAGCGCCTCGCACTACTCGGGGAAACCCAAATGATCTACCACCGCCACCGCCGCGTGGAGAAACGGATAAGTCTCCCGAACGCGTCGTGGACGTCTCTGACGAAGAAGAACCAGCTCCCACAAAGCGTACACGAACGGGAAGTGCAGAAGGCAGCCGACAAGAACCACGTGCCTCCGATACTCAAAGTGCGTCAGGCTCTTCCAAGTCCGAGGTCTTGAAAGACACATCGGAGTACACCAACCACTCTAGCGAAAAGCGGTACAAAAAAGAGCAAGAGCGTAGAGCGTTCAAACGCTCTTACGCTGCAGAGCTCGCTGCAGTAAAAGCTCAGATGGATCGGGTAACCTCAGACCTAAAGCGTACCCAATCGCAGATACACCACAGAACGGGGAAGGCTCCTGCCATTGCTTATGTACTAGAAAAGGTAAGGAACACGTCATCCGACGAACAAATCGCAAGGACGAAAATCTCCGACTCCGGAAGAATCAAGTTACCAGTCTACGAAGGAAGTACAGACCCTTCGGATCATCTGATGGAATTCGAAGTAGCCTTGGGGAGAGCAAACTTCAAATAAGCGGAAAAAGACATCGTCTACTGCAAGCTGTTCGTAGAAAGCCTCAAGGGGTCTGCCCTTCAATGGTTCCACAAGCTGGAGAAGAATTCAGTTCACACTTTCCTCCAGCTTTCCGAGTTGTTCGTACAACATTACAACATCTTCATGAAACAGAAAATCTACGACTCCGAACTATGGAATAACAAGCAAGGCGAGACCGAGAGTCTTCGGTCTTTCATGACAAGGTTCAAGAACACGCTGTCAAAGGTCGAAGGTATCAGCAACAAGTCAGCCCTAGAGGCTTTGCGAGGAGCACTTCGGTGCCCATCTCCATTCTCGCAAGAGATGAGTCTCAACACGCCAACGACAATCCAAGACGCACTCCACCGTGCTGCTGACTTCGCTCGAACCGAAGAAGAAGTCCGTGCTAGGAATGGTGGGAAGCCGAAACAGGCAAGTGAGCCAGCTCACGTTGTGAATCCCGCCTACATCCAATACGAGGGAGGATCCAGAGGGGTCCATAGCTACCAAGTAGAGTCATCAGGTTACGAAGAACCAAAGGAGTATGACGAAGAGCTATACTGCAACTTCCACAAGGCAAATGGACACTCAACTGCAAAGTGTCGGGAGTTGGGGCAGCAGCTCATAGCCAAACTGACTGAAGGCACTTTGAAAGGCAACGTCAGCCTGTCAGACTTCAAACCCGAGGAGAAAGCTCCTACTAACACCGAACAACATGAGGAGAACCCCAAACGCCAACGTCGTGATGACGATGTTGAAAACGAAGGCCAGTATGAAAGTATCAACATGATAATGGGGGGATCGCAATACTGTGCTGACAACGTCCCTGCAATCGAAGCATATCAACGACGCGCTGACGTCTGCGCGAACATAACAACTCATGCAAAGCTAAGGCTTTCCAGCGACCCTATCACCTTCGACGAGCAAGACACTAAGGGCCTCGATCAACCACACAACGACCCCTGGTAATCACTTTGACTGTTTACGACTTCAACGTCGCTCGTGTTCTTATCGATACAGGAAGCTCGGTGGATGTCATCTTCAAGAAAACACTTGAGCGAATGAAGATTGATCTATCCACGATCAAAGGGAGGCCTAAACCCATAACAGGCTTCTCTGGCGAGACGACTATGACGATGGGAATAATTTGCCTTCCCGTCCAAGCTGGCAACGTTAAGAAGATGGTCGACTTCACCGTCTCCGATCATCCAGCAATCTACAACATGATCATAGGGACTCCTTGGCTCAACTTGATGAGAGATGTGCCTTCAACATACCACTTATGCCTCAAATTCCCAACACCCATCGGCGTAAAAATGATATGGGGCAACCAGAAGGAGTCTCGTATGTGTTTCATGGCAGAGCACAAGCTGAGGAACACCGAGAAAAAGAAAGAGGAATCTTCACCTCAAGAATCACGAAAGAGAACAAGGACTTGCTACGAACATGTCAAAGATTTGACCGACCTTCTATAGCAGTTACAGCTCGTAGAAGCTACTGAAAACGCAGAGCAAATGCGTCTACAAGTAGCAAGGTCTGCAGCCTTTCACCACCACGGTCCTGCGTCACCAAACAACCCACCACACCACTCCCTAGTGGTTTACAAGGCACTCGAAGGGTACTGCCACTAGTACTTCTTGAGGCCTCTGGAACGAACTACGAGGTGACTTGATCCCTGCAAAAGGGTACGTAGGCAGCTTGTCTCCGGACGAGTTCAGTTGCCCTCCTCCGTAAAAAAGGGGGGGGGAGTGGGGTACGTATACTCGTATACTCCCATTATTTACTTCCACCATGCTGGAAAACATCAAACATCATTTTTTAGAGAAATAGTATACAAGTCTCGAGCACTTCGTCTACATCCTTCTCAGGATTCACTTAACGCAAGTCTCAGAGACTTCATCAGCTACATCCTCTATGGATTATTCAAAGCCTTTTTCAAGCAAGTTCAATCCATTGTCGTTGCTGCTGGTCACAGTAACAATGTGTGAACCTGAACACATTGACATCCATCATCGGATCCTAAGCGCGCTATATAAGTTATAACGATCAGTTTCTGGGCTTTTGACCCCGGCTGATTCTAATGTTCAGTTCCTGGGCTGTTGACCCTGGACGTTCATTCAAAAACCCAACAGCACTGTTGGTATAAAGCAGCTGCCAATGATTACTTAGGTTTATACACCGAATAATCATTCAGAAAACCCAACAACACGTTGGTCAAGTCAAAAGGTGTGATCACTTCTGAACAGACGTGTTCGGAAAGCACCGCCATTCTAGAAACCCAACAACAACGTTGGTAAAAGCATAAACCCAAAAACAACATTGGAAGATCACAAACCCAACACCGTTGGTTGAATCAAAGCATAAACTCAACAACAACGTCGGTAGAAGAGGAGCGTAAACGCATTTGCGATTTCGCTATCCTAGAATCACAAACCCAACAACAACGTTGGTAAGAGCAGAGCTTGAACATATGTGCAGTTTCGCTATCCTGCCAAAGGCGCTTCAATCATAAACGACCTCCAGCTTGTAATAAAGACTTTGTCAACAAGGCGAGTATCATTACTCTTGAAATTCTTGTTATCCATCAAAGAAGAAGAAAAACATGAAATCTCGGCAGAACCTGGGGTAGCTCCGGGTCTTCCTCTAGAGCAAAAGGATACACCTTTAATGGTTTCATCCACATGATCATCGAGCTGATCGATGCTAGACAGCCAAGGCATCGGGACCATCACGACGTCGGCACCTCGGGGTACCGGAGACGTCGGCACCTCGGGGTACCGGAGACGTCGGGGCCATCATGACGTTGCGACCACTTCATGGTACCCTCGACATCGGGGCCATCATGATGTTGGGACAACTTCGGGGTACCCTCGACGTCGGGGCCATCATGACGTTGGGACCACTTCGGGGTACCCTCGACGTCGGGTCGTCAATGCCCGATGAGCTCCGAGCACTCGTCTGGTCATCATCTCGTCGAAAAAATCCCATCGGGTCATCGGTACCTTCGACGGCTCGGTCATGCCCAACGACACCGATGACCTCTCGACTTCGGCACCCCTCAACATCGGTCTCGAGAGGCAACGACGATGGCTTCTCCGCGACATCGGGACGATTTGTCCCCGATGTGAATGACATCAGCACCAACGCGTGGTTCGGCATCGATGATTCTTCTGTGACGCCTCTGACATAGGTGTCACCGACGGTACGTTCGACGTCAGCAAGACCGGGTTGAAGGCTCAAAGTTCAACTCTTTTGGATACATCAAGTCAATAGAAAGATCTAGGCTATGGATCTTTCACGTACACCAAATCAAAATCAAGACCTAAGACAAGGGTTTTTCACAACCAAAACCGAGAAGTCTTCTCCGCCTGCGAGACGGAGTCTTCTCCACTGACAAAGGTGATCCTAAGTCTTCTCCTCCTGCGAGACGAAGTCTTCTCCTCCTGCGAGGCGAAGTCTTCTCCGCCCATGAGGAGTCTTCTACGTTGACAAAGCTTCGACAAGTGGAGCGCGAAGTCTTAAAATCTTCATCATCAGCTTCGACAAGCGAAGCGCGAAGTCTTTAAATCTTCAGCAAGGTCTTAAAATCCTTAAGTATAAAAACCATTATCAACAGCAAACGCTATCAGCTCTTGCAAGCAGAACATGAAGTCTTAAAACCTTCAAAGAACGAAAAATAACGTTTACAGTGTTATCAACATTAAAGGCTCAAGCCTATAGCATCATGCTAACAACATCATCATAACTTTGAACAGCTAACTCCAACGCCCAATGGTCCTTAAACTCGACACTATTATCACTAACACTACCGAGCTGGGGGGCTAACTGTTGGGGCCGGATTTCACCCGCTGAACGTTGACGTTCAAAGTTATGATAAGCAACGAGCATATTTCAACAGGCAGAGATAATATGGACCCTAAGTTATTCCACCTACAAGAAATGGTGAATGACTCTTAAAAACCCCTAAGTCATTCCACCTACAAGAAAGGGTGAAGGACTCTTAAAAACCCCTAAGTCATTTCACCTACGAGAAAGGGTGAAGGACTCTTAAAAACCCCTAACTCATTCCACCTACAAGAAAGGGTGAAGACCTCATGAAAACCCCTAAGTCCCTTGAACCTTCTGCCTGGTGAAGGAACCTTCGAAGCTATATTCACCTCAGGAGAAGTCATGAATGCAGCGTCAGAGAGGTCACAGAGCCAACAGGAGGCGTTGCAGAGACCAAGACTGCCTGGCACCGATGTCACTGAGCAGTGACACCGATGACAGGCAGTGGCACCGATGTCACTGCCCAGTGACACCGATGTGCCTGGCCTCATCGGTGTCCAGGCAGCTGACATCGGTGCCCAAGCCATTCCCATCGGCTTCAGGTCCTTCGTCGCCCGTCAGAACATCAACGAAGGTTCCAGAAGGTTCAACGCGTTAAAGCCCAGCAACGAAGCCCACATAGGCTCGACCGACATAGGCGAAAAAGGCAATCCGCAAAGGTTTAAGAAAAAAGCTTAGCCGACTTAGGGGGTTATATATAGGAAGGCAAAAACACCTGTAAAGGGGATCATTCACAATTTTTATCATACAAGCAATACAAAGCAATTACAAACCTAATTTCTCTTTGCTCATCATTGTTCTTCATAGCTTATCTTCAGAAATATCTGCTTCCTTTCGAAACCCTTACAAATCTAATTGTGCGATTTCCGGCTTCCACAGAGATCATGAGACTTGGAAGTTGGAACAAGGTTTATATGAATTGAAATGGTGGATTTTAACTAGAACTTCTAATTTGATTACAACTTCTAATTTGATTTTCGAGTTTCATTCTATGTGACTAGCTAGCCAAGGCTCCTGGATTGGAAAGCAAGTTCAGCAGCTAACCCTACTATTCTTGGATTTTCTTCATTGACAAAGGTGCATCTTCTGCTGCAGAAGTAGTGCGCAAGGTATTCAAGTACCTTTCCAATTGGTTTTAATGCGTTGTTCAATTCTTACACATTCCTTAATTTTTTTTCTCCTCGGCCAAATCACAGATAATTTTCCATGCGGACGCTTATGTAAGCAAGCACATCTAAGAAAAGGTGGAACTATTTGTAAGGAGAGGAAACGGTGGACCTTTGAATGTAGTTGAGTCTATAGAACTGGACCACTCTAAGGTTTCTACAACTAATCAACAAACGTAAAATTTTCTCTCCTTTTCATGCTTTTTATGTTATACTACAATCACTTTTTCGAGGCATTCTTGCTATTGTTCCATCTTTATGCAAGTTAGATACTTAGACATTTGGTTATTCAAGCATATGTTAGGACATTGAGTGTCATTATGGAAGTGACATGTTTTTTTCAGTTCATAATGTTAGTTTGGAAATGTTCAGTCTAGATTTTCCTTAATTAAGTTACGAATGGGCTGGGAAAAGACAGCATGTGTAAGTCCTATGTTGTCTGAACCTTTTTAGTCATATGTAGTTTTTTAAACTTATACAATGTTCTCTTGGGCATTTGTTTCTCGTGTTATTTCTTGGATGATTTCTTTGGCTAAAACCTAATATTTCGATTATGTTTTCACTATTGCCTGCGGAGAATGATCTCCAAAACATGGAAAAGACCAACAAACTTATAGAATCAAATTCTAATCAGCTGGGAGTTAACTATCATATATAATTTTAAACTATACATATTGCATATGAAACCATAGTAACTTGGTCTAAAAAAAACCAAACATCACAACAAAAATATATAATGAATAACGTTTACAATCCAACTACAAAATATTTTTGAAATATTAACCCTCGCGTAGCGAGGGTAATCACCTAGTCACAACTAATTCTCTCCAGATGTTGGACAGGTGGACATTTCTACATCTGCCACGTGGCATTTTGAATTACTGGAATTAAATGGGTTTCTTTATTGTTATTTCAACGCTGGCTGTTTATCCTTTTTCTCACGATGAGCACATAAATCTTTTCATCGTTTCTCTTCTGATCTTTCCTAGGTAGGCATGACCACGGTTACGGATATTGCGGTTATGGTTATTTAACCACCGTTTACGGTTACAAATTTTTTATAACCTTAACTTTAATCATTTGATATACGGTTAAAATGGTTACGGTTAAATACGATTGCGGTTGTTACGGTTACGGTTATACACGGTTATAAGTATTTGATAATTATACTACGGTTAATAGCACGGTTATAATTATGTTTCTCATAATAGAATAAAAAAAAAAAGTGATTTAACGATCCACATTCCACGATCTTAAAAAATGTTCTCATAATAGAATAAAAATGTTCTTTTCTCCACTTTGACTTGGTTTGCATCCACATACCACGATCTTATTATTTTATTTTAGTGCTTTTAATCCTTTTATTTATATTAGAAATTTATTATGCTTTAATATTACCTATTTTTGTTGTAAAATGATCAATTATATAATTATATTTAACACATTCCTTTTTAAATATTAGTAAAGATTTTTTCGAATATTTTATGATTAGACTCGTAAGTTTAGTTTTGATTTTAAAACGGTTACGGTTAAAATTTTACGGTTTAAATTTACGGTTAACCGACGGTTTTATATGGTTACGACTAATTAACGGTTACGGTTAACACATTTTTTTAACCATAACTAATATGCCTTTACGGTTACGGTTACGGTTTTCTAACCATTTTTATACGGTTACGGTTTAAAACGGTACGGTTACGGTCCGAAATACGGTTACGGTTTGATTTTGGTCATGCCTATTCCTAGGGCTAACTTACAATCATCGATGCTTGGAGTTAAAAAAAAAACTCATGCATGGATGTATGCATATTTGTAATCGATCAAATCTGTTGGCCATGTAACTTTGTTGGGCAGGTTCAAGATTTCTAATCAACTTGTAGGACCAAAATTATGGAGCACTACGAATCAGTGATAAACTGCGATAAAAAAGACGTTTAAGGGAAGAAGAGAGTTGCGGAGGCGAGACGAATCTCTTTTCTTAGCCCTTTGAATCACCCGTAATGCGACGAGATGACTGATTCAAGGATCCCAGGATACAACCACAAATCAACCGTGTTTGCAATCACTCAAATCACGGTTCTAACGAACTTAACGCTACGATACTCTCAAGACACAAACTTACTTTTGAGAGAGATTGCTGGATAGTTTTTTCTTTTTTGATTTTCGTTTGAGTGAGTGGAATGAGAATCAGAAAGGTCATATTTATAACCTAAGGAGTGAGTTTGAATTCTCAAACGTTTGTAACGTTTTTAGGTATTAAGAGCTGAAATAATGAGTGAGTTTATGGTTAGACTGGAAATTCAAAGTTAAAAAAACAGAGTTCAAAACTGATGCGGATCAAAAACCACGAAACCCACGTGTCCTTAAGTGTCAAATAAAGACCACGACCACGCCCACGCCCATTCCCGGCTAGATTCGGTTCAGTCCGGTTTGGCTCGCGTGAGTTTATCTCTACCCAAACTCCATGTTTTTAAACTATAACATGAACTTCCTCTATTATATACTAGAGGAATATTTTACACATAAGAGATGTGGGTTAAACTTATACACATCCCTTTTATTTACTCTAATTTTTTATTTAGCCCACAAGCTTAATACCCATTTCCCTTCACCACTCAACATGTTTTTAATAAGGCCTTATATTTATAAAAAAACGTTCCAACACAACTTTCTATTGTGCAGGCTCACGGTGACAACCATATGTAAAGAGGAGGAAGGTAATAATTAAGTAAAAGAAACCAGAATCAGTTCCAATCGGTATGTCCTCCGTTTTCGAAATTGAATGATGGAATTGTCTTCAATTTTTTAGTGGGGATTGGATCGATTTTGATGTTTCACGCCTCCGTAGTAAATCTAGCCACCGGCGATCTCTACCATCCCTAGACACATTAGTTTTACGCTTATCGCTCAGAATAAGTAATATCTTCTTTGTCATCTCTGTAGTCTTTGTTGTAAAAGAAATGATGGAGCTCATGTATTTTCTCTTCAGACGGTGGTCAATTGTGGAGAAGCCATGCGAGTAGTCCAAAACTGTCCACAATTCCTCTTATCCGGAATTCAATCAAGTTAATTTCAGTCAGGTATTGTTCTTATCTTCTCACACTTACACCAACTTCAAACTTTGCATTGATTTTCTTTGTTATGATTACGTTAATTTATTTATGTTCTGAAACTCTCTCCTCTCATGCATTCACGGCTTTGGTTACCATGTTTCGCTCGAAAGTCGTCAGAGTTGGCATCGAATCTGTGGTCTCAAATATGCATGTGTATATGTGTGGTAAGTGTGCTCAATGCAAGTAAAACAACTTATGCAAACTCATATATTATAGTCATATGTTTCAGTTGCTTAGATTCAAACACTCCATGTTTAAACAAATTATAATCTGGATTCGTAAATTATTTTCTGGGTTTTGATTCTTTTTTTACATCCAATGGTTTCTTGAGTATTTGCTACAAACTGCAGTTGATCATCATGGTAAAGTTATTCGTAGTGCAATAAAAGATAGGGATTCAGAAAGCGTGCAGTTTGGAGGTAAAATTTGGTTCAAGTTCTTTTCCATGTTTTTTTGTTTAGCCATATACCAGTCTGTTATCCATGTTTATTCTTTTTTAATCTAATGGATTACTATGTTCATCATATTGCTGGTTGATTTGATTAATTTTCTTTTCTGCTTATGATAAAAATATTTCTCAAGAATTAGGTTGGGATTGTTCGCTTTGTTCTGTTTTAAAGGGTCAATGAGCTTCTGGATCTTCTAAGTGTAGCTCAAAGAGAATTGGATGTTGTACTTAGATCTTATAACTCAATACACGTTGCCACACCATTAATGTTTTTGCAAGAGATCCCTTCTGGAGTCACTTTCATATGCTCATTATCTTTCATAATGTGGTGGGAGACAGAGATTAGAAAGCGAGAAGGAATGCAAATGAATCAACTTATCCTAATTGCACCACATAGCCGAGACTACAAATGCTCGGATCCAACCTTTTGTTCAACATGAACTTATAGAGGCTGTCGAATTAAATGATGCATCTCATGTTGATTTGCCTCCGGTAAGAATCTACTTGCTCTGTATAAATTTACCTTTTCTTCCTTTCACATGAGACTGTATCAGAAAATGGAACTTAGTGATGATTAGCTAATCTCCTATGAAGTTCAGATTTTTTATTAACCTTGATTTCTTGCATAATAAGTTGAATTACTTCCAACAATTGATTGCTGAGATAAGTATGAGAATATGATATCTCCTGCTTCTTTTTTCATGCATAAAAGGGAGCTCCTATCGTCGCGTGAAATCAAAAATTGAGTAAAAATTTGGGACATGAAGCACCAAAAAATAAAGACATGAATAAGGAGAAAGATAAGGAACATAAAGATAGAATTAAAGACAAGGATACAAACAAGGATAAGAGACATATATAAGGAAAAAAAGTTCACACCATGTTTACGTTAAGAAAACCGTCTGGTCTTCTTGGTCTCTTTCTTTCCTTATAATAGTAGCTTATCGGTAAAGGCTTTCCCCATTTCTTTGAGCTGGGATAAGTTCTATATCCATTCTTGGTTACAGTTCATGAGATTTAGTAGATCTAGGTTTATTTTCATATCTTTGATCTCAAAATCTGTATAATTTACATATCATGTACCCTATCTGTGACGCCCGTGAACCAAAACAATTTAGAGAAGGGAATTGAATTGGACCGAATGGTTTAATTTTAATTGTCCGGTTTAGCTTGTTTGGGTTAAGGGAACCCTAGGGCTCGTTTATAAGAGGGAGCAGCCTCCCTTTTGGGCAGCAAAACGTGATAGAGGCTGAAAGATTGGAAGAGAAAAGAAGAGAATTCGTTTTGGTGTTTGTAGAAAAGAATGGGATGAAGTCAGTTCTGACGCGTTTTAGAAGAACAGAGGATCGGACTTTCTAATCTGTCTGGATTGGAGTGAAACTTTTAGGGTAAGTTCTCCACTCTTATATCTAGCTTTAGGAAAAATCGGATTGTCTTTTGGATGAGTATTCTGAGATTTATTGTTGTTTTACCGAGAGAGGTTCGTGCAGAATTGGATCTGCGATCAGTCCACTTCGTGGGTGTTTTCCCGTCACACCAGAAGGAGTTAGGAAACGATCTGCTTATCGTTGGAAAGGTCTCGGTCTCACGATTCTAGATCAGGTTTTTGATCATGATTCTGAGGTAATCTCCGTTCTCAGTGTGCTTTCGAAGTCGGCGTGTCGTTTCTGTTTTTAGAAAACCCTAATCCGGTTTAGGAGAAACTCGAATTGGTTTGGTTTGGTTTAGTTAACCGGATTGGTTTGGTTTGGTTTTGTTTAGTTAACCAGATTGGTTTAGTTAACCGGACTGGTTTGGTTGGTTGGTTTAACCGACTATTTCTCTTTGGGTTAACCGACTGGTTTGATTTGCCTTGTTCATTAGGCAAAGGAGGAGAGTTGCCAGAGGTTGAGGTCTGAGGCAACTATTAGGTTAAGGTGAGTGCGTGACCATGGTCCCAAGTGGATGGAATATTAGGATTCCTGGTGTTAGGTTGATTGATAGTAGGATTATTGATTGATTGAGATGTTTGTGTGGTGCAATCGTTTCTGTGTATTTGTTGACATTTTATTGCAGGTGATCGTGTTTCCGCAGGCTTAGAATCGAGCCAGAGAGGAGATGGCTCGATCCTAGCGTCACTGCGAGGTGGTGTCAATCGACATTCATGTGATTTTGTTTTGCTTGTTGTTTGCTTGTTGTGTGTTTGCCTGGTGTTTCATTTACCTTGGTAATTGGCCGAGTAGATGGGATGACCGCCTCACTGAGTATTTCTGATAATACTCACGCATCTCTTTTTGCCATGTGATGCAGGTAAAGGTAAAGTGTGACCGTGGGATCGTGGCTATGAGGAGGATGATGATCTAGGGTCTCGGTTTCGTGCTGTGTGTTGTTGTTATTTCCTTTCTGTTTTAGAACCTGGTTAGGTTGCTGGTTTTGTGGAATTGGAATTGTGTTGAACTGGTTTAGTTATTTTATTGGAATTGATTTCTGGTTTAATTGTATGTGTTATCCGCTGGTTGTCTGTGCATGTTGCTTGGTTGTTGAGGATAGCATTTATGGGAATGCTAGTCCGAGACCAAGGGTTTATTGTTAAAAAAAAAAAAAAAACGGGTCGGGTCGTTTCAGTTTGGTATCAGAGCCCTTACGGTTTTAGGACGGGATAGAACTGCTAGGATTGAATTTGGTAAAATTACAATTCTGTGAGTTTGGGGGTTCTAGATCATCTTCCTTCGAGCCTTCAAAGAGATTCCACGGTAAGTGTGTTTTATTGTTATTCTTTAGTGTTTAGCTTCTGTACTGTAGTAGTGCATGGTGTTAGCTAGAGGCACTAGAGAATGTGGCCGTGGGGGCCGGGGTGACTGTGGAGGTCAGGATTGTGGTCGGGGACCAGTGAGTGAGTCGGCTGGGATGCGGCTCAGGGTTCCACGTTGAGACTGTGACAGATCCGTAGACGTATCAAGAGGGTCTGAGTATTAGTGCGAGTGCCAGTGGGAGTGCCTGTGTGAGAGCCGGTGTGAGGGCTGTTGGGCCAGGGCTGGTACTTGAGCTAGTGCTGGATTCGCTCGCTGTTCGGGTGCGCCCGCAGGAGGAGTCTAGGTGACGAGTTGATCGGCTGACAGATCTGTTGCAGTAGGTGTTGTGGCGGGCACTAGTGAGGGAGTTGGCCGGGAGGGCGGCTCAGAATGTTGCGCGAGTGGCTGAGAGTGATCCGTAGACGCTTCATGACGGCTTGAGCGCCATTTAGGCTGCCAGCGTGCAGCCAAGTGTGAGCGCCAGTGTGAGGGCTGGTGGGGGCAGAGTGGTCCTAGGTTGGCTGCCGGGGGCCGGTGTGGGTCCTCGTGAGGTTGGTAGTGCGGGTGCGCCCGCGGGTGGGCTCAGTGTCGAGTGGATCGTCTGGCGGATTGGCTTCAGCAGTTTTTGGAGCGGTTACCGAGTGCGGTACCAGTTAGGCTCCGGTGATGCCACGAGTGGCAGAGGTGCGGCTGAGGGCTGCGGATGTTGGTAGGGTTCCGTCTTATCTGCGGATAAGGGAACAGGTGCAAGAGAATTGGTGTAGGATTCTTTGCGAGTGGCGTGTTGCAGTGAAGAGGGTTCAGGCAGTGTTGGCCTGGGCGGAATTTTAGGCATAGTGTGGTGCCAAGTTCTTTCCTCGAGAGGCTGCGGGTCATTTAGAGACGAGGTTTTTGGAACTAGATTTGTGAGAGAGATCAGTTCGTGGGTATGTTTTGGAGTTAATCAGCTCATGGGTTGGGTTGGTTCATGCTGGTAGGAGCATGGAGGGCGAAGAGGCCCGAGATAAGAGGTTCTTGAGAGGACTTTGATTAGATTGAGGACATGGTGCGGAGTGTCCGTGTATGCTGTGAGAGCATAGTTGGTTGAGACTGCAGGAGGCATTGTTGAGACTCGAGAGAGCAGGCTGTGGTGGTTAGCCCAGTTGTTCAGTCTATTAAGTCTCAACAGGTGATACCTGGCAGGACGGCAAGCCTGTGCAGGGGCAGAAAAGGAAGTGGGAGGATACTTCCAGTTTGAGGTAGAATGGCCGGGATGCTTCGGGTGCGGAAGCATGGGTCATAGTTGGCGAGTTTGTTAGGTTTCTTAGCACATGGGAGTTGTGTGGAGACCTTTGAAGTGGGCAGTGGTGAATTCCACGGGTTGTTCGATTCTGGAGCATGATTGCTTCATCTCTTCGGAGTGGCGCTAGTGAGCGGGTTGGACCGGTAATGGTTGCGGAAGGGAAGTTTCTAGTTACTCATGGCCGGGCGAGAGGCGTGGAGTTTCTAGTGACTGGTAAGTGGATGACAGCGGACTTGGTGTACAGTCTAGTTGAACTGTATGATTGCATCCGGTGTATGGATTGGCTTGATCAGTACAGAGTTCATCTGGAGTGTCACCGGAGTCGTGTTGTGTTGGAGCGTAGTAGGAGAAGGTTGGTTTGTCAGGGAGTGAAACCGACTTCTGAGAGTCTCGTGAACTCTTGGGTGCAGGCTGAGGCTATGACTGAGAGGTTGCGAGGCTTACTCGGAGACTGTTTTGCTGGCAGAGTCTGTAGGTGAGGTTGCAGTGAGGGATATTCGGGTTGTCCAGGAGTGTGAGGATATCTTTCGGTCGTTGCAAGGATTGCCGTCATCGCGGTCGGATCCTTTCACGATTGAGTTGGAACCCGGGACGACGCTGTTATCTAAGGCACCTTACCGGATGACTCCAGCAGTGTTGTAAGAGCCGATGAGGCGGCTAGAGGATTTGTTGAGTACTTCACCGTGTGGAGAACCGGTGTGTGGTGTTGAGGAATTGTGGTAATTTCCGGTTGTGCTTCGATTATCGAGGGCTTAACCGAGTCACTATGAAGAACAAGTTTCGTCTTCCGAGAATTGATAAGTTGTTAGATCAATTGTGAGGGGCTACTTGGTTCTTCAAGGATGACTTGGCATCCGGTTAACACCACATTCTATTGATGAGGTGATTGTCAGGAAAACGGCTTTCTTGACGAGTCATGAGTAGGGTGGAGTTAGTAAAGGTGTTTGTCGGGTTGACGAGTGCACCAGCTGCATTTATGAGGTTGATGAGCGAAGCCTTTCAGTGGTATCTGAATGAGTTCGCGATTAACTTTATCGATGTCATCTTGGTGTATTCAAAGAGTCTGGAGGAACTTGAGGTTTATTTGAGGAGAGTTTTGGGGAAGTTGCAAGAGTAGGAGCTGGTTGCTAGGTTGATCAAGTGCAGTTTCTGTCAAGTGAGAAAGGGTTTTCAGGGTCTTACTGTTTCTGCAGGGGAGTTTCTGTGGATCCAGTTAAGATGCAATCGAGCTGAGATTTTGCCTAGACCGAGGAATGAGACTAAGTGTAGTAGTTCTCGGTGGGCAGGTTATTTCAGGAGTTGCATCAAAAGGCCTTGGGAGTACGGCTCATTCCATGACCAAGTGGTTAGTGGAGTAGGTTCCTTTTCGGTGGTCTTTGGTTTAGGAGGCGGAAGTGATAGGAGAAGTTGTAGAAGATTGAGTTTTACCTTTAGTTTATTATCGCGGTGAACTTAGCTAGGGGAGGATGCTCTTAGTCGGAGAAGGTATGACTCATCTCAGGAGCGGGATGTGGAAGCGCTTGTGAGCGAGTGGAGTACTTTGAGGTTATGTGTTACTTCAGAGGAACCGTTGGAGTTAGCGGCGGCGGATCAGGCGGATCTGTTGAGCAGGATCCGAGTAGCTCAGGAGAAGGATCCGGTGTTGTTAGATCTCTCTAAGGCTGTTGGTTCCGAATATCAGGTTTCTGCTAACGGGACTATCTTGGTGCATGGACGAGTCTGTGTTCCCAAGGATGAGGACTTGAGGCAGGAAATTCTGAGAGAAGCTCATGCGAGTAAGTTTTCAATTCATCCGGGAGCGACTAAGATGTATCGGGATTTGAAACGGTATTATCATTGGGTTGGGATGAAGAGAGATGTGGCAGATTGGGTTGCAGCTTGCAATGTGTGTCAGTTGGTGAAGGCTGAGCACCACGTTCCTAGTGGCTTATTGCAGAGTTTACCCATCCCAGAGTGGAAGTGGGACATGATCATTATGGATTTCATGGTAGGGTTGCCGGTTTCTCGGACCTATGACGCGATTAGGGTGATTGTGGATCGTCTGACTAAGTCAGCACATTTTCTGGCCATTAAGAAGACAGACGGAGCGGAGGTCCTGGCTAAGAAGTATGTGAAGGAGATTGTGAGGTTGCATGGAGTGCCAGCGAGTATTGTGTCGGATCGAGACCCGAGGTTTGCGTCAGTGTTCTGGAGAGCTTTTCAGGCTGAGATGGGCACTAAGGTGCACATGAGTACAGCTAATCATCCGCAGACGGATGGGCAGTCCGAAAGGACAATTCAGACACTGGAAGATCTGTTAAGGATGTGCGTGCTAGATTGGGGTGGTCATTGGGCGGATCACTTGAGTTTGGTGGAGTCCGCATATAACAACAGTTTTCAGGCGAGTATCGGAATGGCTCCTTTTGAGGCGTTGTATGGGAGGCCATGTCGTACTCCGCTATGTTTTACCCAAGTGGGGGAGAGGAGCATCTTTGGGGCTGATTTTGTTCAGGAGACGACGGAGAAGATCCGTGTTGTGAAGCTGAACATGAAAGAAGCTCAGGATCGGCAGAAGAGTTATGCCGATAGGAGAAGGAAAGAGTTGGAGTTTGCAGTCGGAGATCGAGTGTATCTCAAGATGGCGATGATGCGGGGTCTGAACAGGTCCATATCCGAGGATAAGCTGAGTACGAGGTACATGGGTCCGTTCCGGGTTGTGGAACGTGTGGGACCAGTTGCTTATCGGTTGGAGCTGCCTCCGATTATGGAGAAATTCCATGATGTGTTTCACGTTTCGAAACTCAGGAGATGTTTGCATGCTTCTGAGGAGGTAGCAGTGACGATTCCTGCGGATCTTCAGCCAAATCTGATTGTTGGGATGAGGCCGGTTAGGATTCTTGAGAGAAGTATCAAGGTTCTGCGCCGGAAGAGAGTGCCGTTGTTGAGAGTCTTGTGGGACTGTGACGGTATTCAGGAGGAGACTTGGGAACCAGAGGCAAAGATGAAAACGAAGTTCAAGAAGTGGTTCGAGAAGCAAGCAGAAGAGTGAATTCGTTTTTCTTTGTGGTTTCCAGTTTCAGTTTTTGTGTTGTGATCACCGTGTGTGGTGAGGTTTTTGGTTGTGGATTTTTGTATTTTCATTAAGTTGTAATGATTATGACATTTTTCCAGTGAATAAGAAAGTGTTTTTCTTATGTGTTTGACTTTGAGAGTCATGTGTTTGTGGTTAGAGAACCCCGAAATGGAAGTTTTATTGTGGATAGAACTTGCCAGTTTCGGTGGGGACTCTAACGGTTTGTGTGAGTGTGTGTGAGAGAGTCTCGGAATAGAAGTTTTACGGTGGTTAGAACTGTCTAGTTCCGGAGAGACTCTGCAGGGACATCCGGGGTGAGGGATGGTCCGGGTGATCTGTGATGATCACGATTGTGATGGTATTCCGGGTTGGGAGTATCATGTAGATACCTTGGGAGGTAGTTCCGGTCAGAGATGCATTATAGACATCTAGAGTTGGTTCGTCCAGGGGATGTGTGGGTTCCCTGCATACTGATCGTTCGCCAGGACTGCGTGGACTGGGGACGTGAGGGTATGGAGATAGTTCATGGAGATTGTGATCTCTGGCAGATCTTTGAGAGTTGTGTCTCTCCAGGGGATGTGTGGGTTCCCTGCATACCGAGAGCTTGAGGGACTATGTGTTCTGAAAGTGAGGGGTATGGAGATAGTTGGTATCAAACACCGTCAGGACTGCGTGGACTGAGGTGGGTTGATATGTGGCACCGAGAACTCAAGGGGTGACGATCCCGAGAGTTAGAGGGTGTGGATATGAGCTATGAGCGATCAATGTCTGAGACGGGTCTATATGCATAGGACGGATGTGAGCCTCGATAGGGTCTGGGAGATGTAGTCTCCTGTTATACTGGCGGGTTGGCTAGGGGTTAGCTTGGTGGGTAGTGTTAGAGGATTCGAGGACGAATCCAGTTTTAGTGGGGGAGAATTGTGACGCCCGTGAACCAAAACAATTTAGAGAAGGGAATTGAATTGGACCGAATGGTTTAATTTTAATTGTCCGGTTTAGCTTGTTTGGGTTAAGGGAACCCTAGGGCTCGTTTATAAGAGGGAGCAGCCTCCCTTTTGGGCAGCAAAACGTGATAGAGGCTGAAAGATTGGAAGAGAAAAGAAGAGAATTCGTTTTGGTGTTTGTAGAAAAGAATTGGATGAAGTCAGTTCTGACGCGTTTTAGAAGAACAGAGGATCGGACTTTCTAATCTGTCTGGATTGGAGTGAAACTTTTAGGGTAAGTTCTCCACTCTTATATCTAGCTTTAGGCAAAATCGGATTGTCTTTTGGATGAGTATTCTGAGATTTATTGTTGTTTTACCGAGAGAGGTTCGTGCAGAATTGGATCTGCGATCAGTCCACTTCGTGGGTGTTTTCCCGTCACACCAGAAGGAGTTAGGAAACGATCTGCTTATCGTTGGAAAGGTCTCGGTCTCACGATTCTAGATCAGGTTTTTGATCATGATTCTGAGGTAATCTCCGTTCTCAGTGTGCTTTCGAAGTCGGCGTGTCGTTTCTGTTTTTAGAAAACCCTAATCCGGTTTAGGAGAAACTCGAATTGGTTTGGTTTGGTTTAGTTAACCGGATTGGTTTGGTTTGGTTTTGTTTAGTTAACCAGATTGGTTTAGTTAACCGGACTGGTTTGGTTGGTTGGTTTAACCGACTATTTCTCTTTGGGTTAACCGACTGGTTTGATTTGCCTTGTTCATTAGGCAAAGGAGGAGAGTTGCCAGAGGTTGAGGTCTGAGGCAACTATTAGGTTAAGGTGAGTGCGTGACCATGGTCCCAAGTGGATGGAATATTAGGATTCCTGGTGTTAGGTTGATTGATAGTAGGATTATTGATTGATTGAGATGTTTGTGTGGTGCAATCGTTTCTGTGTATTTGTTGACATTTTATTGCAGGTGATCGTGTTTCCGCAGGCTTAGAATCGAGCCAGAGAGGAGATGGCTCGATCCTAGCGTCACTGCGAGGTGGTGTCAATCGACATTCATGTGATTTTGTTTTGCTTGTTGTTTGCTTGTTGTGTGTTTGCCTGGTGTTTCATTTACCTTGGTAATTGGCCGAGTAGATGGGATGACCGCCTCACTGAGTATTTCTGATAATACTCACGCATCTCTTTTTGCCATGTGATGCAGGTAAAGGTAAAGTGTGACCGTGGGATCGTGGCTATGAGGAGGATGATGATCTAGGGTCTCGGTTTCGTGTTGTGTGTTGTTGTTATTTCCTTTCTGTTTTAGAACCTGGTTAGGTTGCTGGTTTTGTGGAATTGGAATTGTGTTGAACTGGTTTAGTTATTTTATTGGAATTGATTTCTGGTTTAATTGTATGTGTTATCCGCTGGTTGTCTGTGCATGTTGCTTGGTTGTTGAGGATAGCATTTATGGGAATGCTAGTCCGAGACCAAGGGTTTATTGTTAAAAAAAAAAAAAAAACGGGTCGGGTCGTTTCAGTTTGGTATCAGAGCCCTTACGGTTTTAGGACGGGATAGAACTGCTAGGATTGAATTTGGTAAAATTACAATTCTGTGAGTTTGGGGGTTCTAGATCATCTTCCTTCGAGCCTTCAAAGAGATTCCACGGTAAGTGTGTTTTATTGTTATTCTTTAGTGTTTAGCTTCTGTACTGTAGTAGTGCATGGTGTTAGCTAGAGGCACTAGAGAATGTGGCCGTGGGGGCCGGGGTGACTGTGGAGGTCAGGATTGTGGTCGGGGACCAGTGAGTGAGTCGGCTGGGATGCGGCTCAGGGTTCCACGTTGAGACTGTGACAGATCCGTAGACGTATCAAGAGGGTCTGAGTATTAGTGCGAGTGCCAGTGGGAGTGCCTGTGTGAGAGCCGGTGTGAGGGCTGTTGGGCCAGGGCTGGTACTTGAGCTAGTGCTGGATTCGCTCGCTGTTCGGGTGCGCCCGCAGGAGGAGTCTAGGTGACGAGTTGATCGGCTGACAGATCTGTTGCAGTAGGTGTTGTGGCGGGCACTAGTGAGGGAGTTGGCCGGGAGGGCGGCTCAGAATGTTGCGCGAGTGGCTGAGAGTGATCCGTAGACGCTTCATGACGGCTTGAGCGCCATTTAGGCTGCCAGCGTGCAGCCAAGTGTGAGCGCCAGTGTGAGGGCTGGTGGGGGCAGAGTGGTCCTAGGTTGGCTGCCGGGGGCCGGTGTGGGTCCTCGTGAGGTTGGTAGTGCGGGTGCGCCCGCGGGTGGGCTCAGTGTCGAGTGGATCGTCTGGCGGATTGGCTTCAGCAGTTTTTGGAGCGGTTACCGAGTGCGGTACCAGTTAGGCTCCGGTGATGCCACGAGTGGCAGAGGTGCGGCTGAGGGCTGCGGATGTTGGTAGGGTTCCGTCTTATCTGCGGATAAGGGAACAGGTGCAAGAGAATTGGTGTAGGATTCTTTGCGAGTGGCGTGTTGCAGTGAAGAGGGTTCAGGCAGTGTTGGCCTGGGCGGAATTTTAGGCATAGTGTGGTGCCAAGTTCTTTCCTCGAGAGGCTGCGGGTCATTTAGAGACGAGGTTTTTGGAACTAGATTTGTGAGAGAGATCAGTTCGTGGGTATGTTTTGGAGTTAATCAGCTCATGGGTTGGGTTGGTTCATGCTGGTAGGAGCATGGAGGGCGAAGAGGCCCGAGATAAGAGGTTCTTGAGAGGACTTTGATTAGATTGAGGACATGGTGCGGAGTGTCCGTGTATGCTGTGAGAGCATAGTTGGTTGAGACTGCAGGAGGCATTGTTGAGACTCGAGAGAGCAGGCTGTGGTGGTTAGCCCAGTTGTTCAGTCTATTAAGTCTCAACAGGTGATACCTGGCAGGGCGGCAAGCCTGTGCAGGGGCAGAAAAGGAAGTGGGAGGATACTTCCAGTTTGAGGTAGAATGGCCGGGATGCTTCGGGTGCGGAAGCATGGGTCATAGTTGGCGAGATTGTTAGGTTTCTTAGCACATGGGAGTTGTGTGGAGACCTTTGAAGTGGGCAGTGGTGAATTCCACGGGTTGTTCGATTCTGGAGCATGATTGCTTCATCTCTTCGGAGTGGCGCTAGTGAGCGGGTTGGACCGGTAATGGTTGCGGAAGGGAAGTTTCTAGTTACTCATGGCCGGGCGAGAGGCGTGGAGTTTCTAGTGACTGGTAAGTGGATGACAGCGGACTTGGTGTACAGTCTAGTTGAACTGTATGATTGCATCCGGTGTATGGATTGGCTTGATCAGTACAGAGTTCATCTGGAGTGTCACCGGAGTCGTGTTGTGTTGGAGCGTAGTAGGAGAAGGTTGGTTTGTCAGGGAGTGAAACCGACTTCTGAGAGTCTCGTGAACTCTTGGGTGCAGGCTGAGGCTATGACTGAGAGGTTGCGAGGCTTACTCGGAGACTGTTTTGCTGGCAGAGTCTGTAGGTGAGGTTGCAGTGAGGGATATTCGGGTTGTCCAGGAGTGTGAGGATATCTTTCGGTCGTTGCAAGGATTGCCGTCATCGCGGTCGGATCCTTTCACGATTGAGTTGGAACCCGGGACGACGCTGTTATCTAAGGCACCTTACCGGATGACTCCAGCAGTGTTGTAAGAGCCGATGAGGCGGCTAGAGGATTTGTTGAGTACTTCACCGTGTGGAGAACCGGTGTGTGGTGTTGAGGAATTGTGGTAATTTCCGGTTGTGCTTCGATTATCGAGGGCTTAACCGAGTCACTATGAAGAACAAGTTTCGTCTTCCGAGAATTGATAAGTTGTTAGATCAATTGTGAGGGGCTACTTGGTTCTTCAAGGATGACTTGGCATCCGGTTAACACCACATTCTATTGATGAGGTGATTGTCAGGAAAACGGCTTTCTTGACGAGTCATGAGTAGGGTGGAGTTAGTAAAGGTGTTTGTCGGGTTGACGAGTGCACCAGCTGCATTTATGAGGTTGATGAGCGAAGCCTTTCAGTGGTATCTGAATGAGTTCGCGATTAACTTTATCGATGTCATCTTGGTGTATTCAAAGAGTCTGGAGGAACTTGAGGTTTATTTGAGGAGAGTTTTGGGGAAGTTGCAAGAGTAGGAGCTGGTTGCTAGGTTGATCAAGTGCAGTTTCTGTCAAGTGAGAAAGGGTTTTCAGGGTCTTACTGTTTCTGCAGGGGAGTTTCTGTGGATCCAGTTAAGATGCAATCGAGCTGAGATTTTGCCTAGACCGAGGAATGAGACTAAGTGTAGTAGTTCTCGGTGGGCAGGTTATTTCAGGAGTTGCATCAAAAGGCCTTGGGAGTACGGCTCATTCCATGACCAAGTGGTTAGTGGAGTAGGTTCCTTTTCGGTGGTCTTTGGTTTAGGAGGCGGAAGTGATAGGAGAAGTTGTAGAAGATTGAGTTTTACCTTTAGTTTATTATCGCGGTGAACTTAGCTAGGGGAGGATGCTCTTAGTCGGAGAAGGTATGACTCATCTCAGGAGCGGGATGTGGAAGCGCTTGTGAGCGAGTGGAGTACTTTGAGGTTATGTGTTACTTCAGAGGAACCGTTGGAGTTAGCGGCGGCGGATCAGGCGGATCTGTTGAGCAGGATCCGAGTAGCTCAGGAGAAGGATCCGGTGTTGTTAGATCTCTCTAAGGCTGTTGGTTCCGAATATCAGGTTTCTGCTAACGGGACTATCTTGGTGCATGGACGAGTCTGTGTTCCCAAGGATGAGGACTTGAGGCAGGAAATTCTGAGAGAAGCTCATGCGAGTAAGTTTTCAATTCATCCGGGAGCGACTAAGATGTATCGGGATTTGAAACGGTATTATCATTGGGTTGGGATGAAGAGAGATGTGGCAGATTGGGTTGCAGCTTGCAATGTGTGTCAGTTGGTGAAGGCTGAGCACCACGTTCCTAGTGGCTTATTGCAGAGTTTACCCATCCCAGAGTGGAAGTGGGACATGATCATTATGGATTTCATGGTAGGGTTGCCGGTTTCTCGGACCTATGACGCGATTAGGGTGATTGTGGATCGTCTGACTAAGTCAGCACATTTTCTGGCCATTAAGAAGACAGACGGAGCGGAGGTCCTGGCTAAGAAGTATGTGAAGGAGATTGTGAGGTTGCATGGAGTGCCAGCGAGTATTGTGTCGGATCGAGACCCGAGGTTTGCGTCAGTGTTCTGGAGAGCTTTTCAGGCTGAGATGGGCACTAAGGTGCACATGAGTACAGCTAATCATCCGCAGACGGATGGGCAGTCCGAAAGGACAATTCAGACACTGGAAGATCTGTTAAGGATGTGCGTGCTAGATTGGGGTGGTCATTGGGCGGATCACTTGAGTTTGGTGGAGTCCGCATATAACAACAGTTTTCAGGCGAGTATCGGAATGGCTCCTTTTGAGGCGTTGTATGGGAGGCCATGTCGTACTCCGCTATGTTTTACCCAAGTGGGGGAGAGGAGCATCTTTGGGGCTGATTTTGTTCAGGAGACGACGGAGAAGATCCGTGTTGTGAAGCTGAACATGAAAGAAGCTCAGGATCGGCAGAAGAGTTATGCCGATAGGAGAAGGAAAGAGTTGGAGTTTGCAGTCGGAGATCGAGTGTATCTCAAGATGGCGATGATGCGGGGTCTGAACAGGTCCATATCCGAGGATAAGCTGAGTACGAGGTACATGGGTCCGTTCCGGGTTGTGGAACGTGTGGGACCAGTTGCTTATCGGTTGGAGCTGCCTCCGATTATGGAGAAATTCCATGATGTGTTTCACGTTTCGAAACTCAGGAGATGTTTGCATGCTTCTGAGGAGGTAGCAGTGACGATTCCTGCGGATCTTCAGCCAAATCTGATTGTTGGGATGAGGCCGGTTAGGATTCTTGAGAGAAGTATCAAGGTTCTGCGCCGGAAGAGAGTGCCGTTGTTGAGAGTCTTGTGGGACTGTGACGGTATTCAGGAGGAGACTTGGGAACCAGAGGCAAAGATGAAAACGAAGTTCAAGAAGTGGTTCGAGAAGCAAGCAGAAGAGTGAATTCGTTTTTCTTTGTGGTTTCCAGTTTCAGTTTTTGTGTTGTGATCACCGTGTGTGGTGAGGTTTTTGGTTGTGGATTTTTGTATTTTCATTAAGTTGTAATGATTATGACATTTTTCCAGTGAATAAGAAAGTGTTTTTCTTATGTGTTTGACTTTGAGAGTCATGTGTTTGTGGTTAGAGAACCCCGAAATGGAAGTTTTATTGTGGATAGAACTTGCCAGTTTCGGTGGGGACTCTAACGGTTTGTGTGAGTGTGTGTGAGAGAGTCTCGGAATAGAAGTTTTACGGTGGTTAGAACTGTCTAGTTCCGGAGAGACTCTGCAGGGACATCCGGGGTGAGGGATGGTCCGGGTGATCTGTGATGATCACGATTGTGATGGTATTCCGGGTTGGGAGTATCATGTAGATACCTTGGGAGGTAGTTCCGGTCAGAGATGCATTATAGACGTCTAGAGTTGGTTCGTCCAGGGGATGTGTGGGTTCCCTGCATACTGATCGTTCGCCAGGACTGCGTGGACTGGGGACGTGAGGGTATGGAGATAGTTCATGGAGATTGTGATCTCTGGCAGATCTTTGAGAGTTGTGTCTCTCCAGGGGATGTGTGGGTTCCCTGCATACCGAGAGCTTGAGGGACTATGTGTTCTGAAAGTGAGGGGTATGGAGATAGTTGGTATCAAACACCGTCAGGACTGCGTGGACTGAGGTGGGTTGATATGTGGCACCGAGAACTCAAGGGGTGACGATCCCGAGAGTTAGAGGGTGTGGATATGAGCTATGAGCGATCAATGTCTGAGACGGGTCTATATGCATAGGACGGATGTGAGCCTCGATAGGGTCTGGGAGATGTAGTCTCCTGTTATACTGGCGGGTTGGCCAGGGGTTAGCTTGGTGGGTAGTGTTAGAGGATTCGAGGACGAATCCAGTTTTAGTGGGGGAGAATTGTGACGCCCGTGAACCAAAACAATTTAGAGAAGGGAATTGAATTGGACCGAATGGTTTAATTTTAATTGTCCGGTTTAGCTTGTTTGGGTTAAGGGAACCCTAGGGCTCGTTTATAAGAGGGAGCAGCCTCCCTTTTGGGCAGCAAAACGTGATAGAGGCTGAAAGATTGGAAGAGAAAAGAAGAGAATTCGTTTTGGTGTTTGTAGAAAAGAATGGGATGAAGTCAGTTCTGACGCGTTTTAGAA
This sequence comes from Arabis alpina, assembly GCA_900128785.1. Lineage (NCBI taxonomy): Eukaryota > Viridiplantae > Streptophyta > Magnoliopsida > Brassicales > Brassicaceae > Arabis > Arabis alpina. Next base: position 6,192,590 of record LT669788.1, read on the forward strand.
GAACAGAGGATCGGACTTTCTAATCTGTCTGGATTGGAGTGAAACTTTTAGGGTAAGTTCTCCACTCTTATATCTAGCTTTAGGCAAAATCGGATTGTCTTTTGGATGAGTATTCTGAGATTTATTGTTGTTTTACCGAGAGAGGTTCGTGCAGAATTGGATCTGCGATCAGTCCACTTCGTGGGTGTTTTCCCGTCACACCAGAAGGAGTTAGGAAACGATCTGCTTATCGTTGGAAAGGTCTCGGTCTCACGATTCTAGATCAGGTTTTTGATCATGATTCTGAGGTAATCTCCGTTCTCAGTGTGCTTTCGAAGTCGGCGTGTCGTTTCTGTTTTTAGAAAACCCTAATCCGGTTTAGGAGAAACTCGAATTGGTTTGGTTTGGTTTAGTTAACCGGATTGGTTTGGTTTGGTTTTGTTTAGTTAACCAGATTGGTTTAGTTAACCGGACTGGTTTGGTTGGTTGGTTTAACCGACTATTTCTCTTTGGGTTAACCGACTGGTTTGATTTGCCTTGTTCATTAGGCAAAGGAGGAGAGTTGCCAGAGGTTGAGGTCTGAGGCAACTATTAGGTTAAGGTGAGTGCGTGACCATGGTCCCAAGTGGATGGAATATTAGGATTCCTGGTGTTAGGTTGATTGATAGTAGGATTATTGATTGATTGAGATGTTTGTGTGGTGCAATCGTTTCTGTGTATTTGTTGACATTTTATTGCAGGTGATCGTGTTTCCGCAGGCTTAGAATCGAGCCAGAGAGGAGATGGCTCGATCCTAGCGTCACTGCGAGGTGGTGTCAATCGACATTCATGTGATTTTGTTTTGCTTGTTGTTTGCTTGTTGTGTGTTTGCCTGGTGTTTCATTTACCTTGGTAATTGGCCGAGTAGATGGGATGACCGCCTCACTGAGTATTTCTGATAATACTCACGCATCTCTTTTTGCCATGTGATGCAGGTAAAGGTAAAGTGTGACCGTGGGATCGTGGCTATGAGGAGGATGATGATCTAGGGTCTCGGTTTCGTGCTGTGTGTTGTTGTTATTTCCTTTCTGTTTTAGAACCTGGTTAGGTTGCTGGTTTTGTGGAATTGGAATTGTGTTGAACTGGTTTAGTTATTTTATTGGAATTGATTTCTGGTTTAATTGTATGTGTTATCCGCTGGTTGTCTGTGCATGTTGCTTGGTTGTTGAGGATAGCATTTATGGGAATGCTAGTCCGAGACCAAGGGTTTATTGTTAAAAAAAAAAAAAAAACGGGTCGGGTCGTTTCAGTTTGGTATCAGAGCCCTTACGGTTTTAGGACGGGATAGAACTGCTAGGATTGAATTTGGTAAAATTACAATTCTGTGAGTTTGGGGGTTCTAGATCATCTTCCTTCGAGCCTTCAAAGAGATTCCACGGTAAGTGTGTTTTATTGTTATTCTTTAGTGTTTAGCTTCTGTACTGTAGTAGTGCATGGTGTTAGCTAGAGGCACTAGAGAATGTGGCCGTGGGGGCCGGGGTGACTGTGGAGGTCAGGATTGTGGTCGGGGACCAGTGAGTGAGTCGGCTGGGATGCGGCTCAGGGTTCCACGTTGAGACTGTGACAGATCCGTAGACGTATCAAGAGGGTCTGAGTATTAGTGCGAGTGCCAGTGGGAGTGCCTGTGTGAGAGCCGGTGTGAGGGCTGTTGGGCCAGGGCTGGTACTTGAGCTAGTGCTGGATTCGCTCGCTGTTCGGGTGCGCCCGCAGGAGGAGTCTAGGTGACGAGTTGATCGGCTGACAGATCTGTTGCAGTAGGTGTTGTGGCGGGCACTAGTGAGGGAGTTGGCCGGGAGGGCGGCTCAGAATGTTGCGCGAGTGGCTGAGAGTGATCCGTAGACGCTTCATGACGGCTTGAGCGCCATTTAGGCTGCCAGCGTGCAGCCAAGTGTGAGCGCCAGTGTGAGGGCTGGTGGGGGCAGAGTGGTCCTAGGTTGGCTGCCGGGGGGCGGTGTGGGTCCTCGTGAGGTTGGTAGTGCGGGTGCGCCCGCGGGTGGGCTCAGTGTCGAGTGGATCGTCTGGCGGATTGGCTTCAGCAGTTTTTGGAGCGGTTACCGAGTGCGGTACCAGTTAGGCTCCGGTGATGCCACGAGTGGCAGAGGTGCGGCTGAGGGCTGCGGATGTTGGTAGGGTTCCGTCTTATCTGCGGATAAGGGAACAGGTGCAAGAGAATTGGTGTAGGATTCTTTGCGAGTGGCGTGTTGCAGTGAAGAGGGTTCAGGCAGTGTTGGCCTGGGCGGAATTTTAGGCATAGTGTGGTGCCAAGTTCTTTCCTCGAGAGGCTGCGGGTCATTTAGAGACGAGGTTTTTGGAACTAGATTTGTGAGAGAGATCAGTTCGTGGGTATGTTTTGGAGTTAATCAGCTCATGGGTTGGGTTGGTTCATGCTGGTAGGAGCATGGAGGGCGAAGAGGCCCGAGATAAGAGGTTCTTGAGAGGACTTTGATTAGATTGAGGACATGGTGCGGAGTGTCCGTGTATGCTGTGAGAGCATAGTTGGTTGAGACTGCAGGAGGCATTGTTGAGACTCGAGAGAGCAGGCTGTGGTGGTTAGCCCAGTTGTTCAGTCTATTAAGTCTCAACAGGTGATACCTGGCAGGACGGCAAGCCTGTGCAGGGGCAGAAAAGGAAGTGGGAGGATACTTCCAGTTTGAGGTAGAATGGCCGGGATGCTTCGGGTGCGGAAGCATGGGTCATAGTTGGCGAGTTTGTTAGGTTTCTTAGCACATGGGAGTTGTGTGGAGACCTTTGAAGTGGGCAGTGGTGAATTCCACGGGTTGTTCGATTCTGGAGCATGATTGCTTCATCTCTTCGGAGTGGCGCTAGTGAGCGGGTTGGACCGGTAATGGTTGCGGAAGGGAAGTTTCTAGTTACTCATGGCCGGGCGAGAGGCGTGGAGTTTCTAGTGACTGGTAAGTGGATGACAGCGGACTTGGTGTACAGTCTAGTTGAACTGTATGATTGCATCCGGTGTATGGATTGGCTTGATCAGTACAGAGTTCATCTGGAGTGTCACCGGAGTCGTGTTGTGTTGGAGCGTAGTAGGAGAAGGTTGGTTTGTCAGGGAGTGAAACCGACTTCTGAGAGTCTCGTGAACTCTTGGGTGCAGGCTGAGGCTATGACTGAGAGGTTGCGAGGCTTACTCGGAGACTGTTTTGCTGGCAGAGTCTGTAGGTGAGGTTGCAGTGAGGGATATTCGGGTTGTCCAGGAGTGTGAGGATATCTTTCGGTCGTTGCAAGGATTGCCGTCATCGCGGTCGGATCCTTTCACGATTGAGTTGGAACCCGGGACGACGCTGTTATCTAAGGCACCTTACCGGATGACTCCAGCAGTGTTGTAAGAGCCGATGAGGCGGCTAGAGGATTTGTTGAGTACTTCACCGTGTGGAGAACCGGTGTGTGGTGTTGAGGAATTGTGGTAATTTCCGGTTGTGCTTCGATTATCGAGGGCTTAACCGAGTCACTATGAAGAACAAGTTTCGTCTTCCGAGAATTGATAAGTTGTTAGATCAATTGTGAGGGGCTACTTGGTTCTTCAAGGATGACTTGGCATCCGGTTAACACCACATTCTATTTGTTATTGGTTTTGTAGGTTTAATCTCGAAATAAAAATTACATTGTGGGAAGAAACAAAAGTTCTCCCGGGAGAAGAATCACAACAGTTTGTATCATGGCATATTTGTTTGTATATTTTATAAAATAACCAAAAAAATCGTTTGCTTTTGCTATCAATCAATAATCATCAAGAATTTCCATTTCTAACACCTCCATGGATATTCACCTAATATTAAATAATAAAATTCAAATAAAGAAAACTAAGATATAAACATTGCCGTTGATGATGACACTTCTTCGAACCTCCATTGAACGGCTTCTATTGCTACGGTCATTAGCTCTTCTGGCTTTAGGAGTTTGCTTAGAATTCTCAACTCTCCACATTGATTTAGTTGGAACAAAGAACCTCGACATCAGTTTGTACTCCATTCCCATTATAATGGAGTGACGGACTGAAAACTTAAATGAACTATGTTTCTATGTTTTTATTTTTCTTAGCCATGGAATCATCTTTCTAGACTTATGATTCATTTTGTAAACCTAAAACATATTCATTTTAAATACAATATTTACGTTTTAGCAAAAAAAAATGAAAAAGAAAGAACATCAGTTATGAAAGAGTAACAAACATTTACAAATAAAGATGTGAAGAATCTAAGATGATCTTTCCAAAATTATGAACAAACTTCCATAAAACATTTTGAAGTTATTCATATTCTTTTTTATCCGTCTTAATGTGAACAATTGGTCATCAATATTATTCATACATCTTTGTAACACATGCTTAGGTGTGGTGTTTTATCATATAGTTATAGTTATAAATCAAACACACAAATATTTGAAGAGTTGGCATTAAAACAAGTACGGATAAGAAAACTCACACAAAACATTCATTCTCACCAATGTTAAAAGAAAAAAAAAAAAAACAAAGCTACTTATCGTTAATGTCTACGGTTTTGATAAACTGAATTTCGATATCGTTTTACAAGAAAATATATTTAAGTTTCTAAGCAACGAGCATTATAAATTAACTAATTTGTGTAGGAATGGTTAAATATGTTCATGTAAAATTTTTAAAAATGTGTTTTCTAAATCAAATATGTATATGAATACGTTGTTTATCAAAATAAATATAAGAAAAACCCGCGCGTATGCGCGGGTATTACCCTAGTAACATAATGAATGGACAGGACAATTCCATTTCTTCACTATATTATGATAAAATCATATGAACACGTCTAAATTCAACGTGAGCAAATGAAAAGAAACAAATAAATACAAATTAAGCATAGATTTATATATAGATGATTATAGATATAACGAATAACAAGAAACCAACCGGATTTCAAGTTCTGAAGTATTTTATACGAAAAATGGAATCATGACATTAAAAAAAAAAACTTGTACGTACCTTTGCGTAATGATTTTAATTTGAATTAGTTAGAATATTCACTTTGTGTTTTTTTTATAGTTCTGGTCTCATGTGGATAAAACCTTCACCCATATCCCATATATATATGAGGATGTCAACAAATTTTTTCTTTTAACCATCTGGAATATTATTGCAAAATCAGAAAATGTCAACAAATCTAGTTGTGCATTGACCCAAATGTTTTTTAAGGCAAGATATCCTCGGAAAAAGGAAAGAAATCAATATGCATATAAGGAAACAAAGAATAGAATCAATCCACAAACATTTCAAGGAAAATTTCTCAAACTTTCTGAGAGAATAATATTGCAAGAAAATTTGGTTAGGTGGGAGCTTAAAATCGGATGTTGTCATACATGATATATGTTGGAAATGACTTGTACATCTTGGTTGTGTGAGAAAAAAAGGTATTATCGCCTTCGACAAGCTTAGAGCCAGCCACTTCCACATTGAACAACCAGTACAATCCATGTATTCCATGTCTTGCTATCGAGTTGTCTCTCCCGATCAATCCGTGGACAATAGGGTTGCAGTGGCATCGTGTAAACGTGTATTTATTCCCAAGTCATGAGTCAAGATTCATTCAATTACGTTATATTTTCTTTCTTGATGATCTAATGTACAAAAAGATGTCATGTATTGATAGATATATACACGTAGAGTTCGGCTTTAGTAGGACGCAATGGCTACTCGTAATGTATAGGTGTGATTCTTATCAATGTTTTTGAGTTTGAATTTGATTTTCCATGTTGTTGTCTGATATAAGCTTTACTATAATTTTTTCTATGATAAAACGTTACAATTCTGTTAAAATGAGCGAAAATTTAAGAAATAAAAGATCAAATGGAAGATGATGAGGAAAACCTAGTGCCTTGAGCGTAAAACCAAGCTTTTCTATAGTCGCTTGAGCCACTACTTATACCAAGTCTTTATCAGGATATAGTTTTGCGAATCTTTCCTATAATCCATATTGTCAGAACTTACTAGGCATTAGAAATCATCATAAATTTTGATAATCTAAATGAATGTAATAACATTTGTATGTGTATTTTCAAAAATAAATAAACATTTGTATGTGTTTATTAATATATGTTAAAACCCATCCAGGGGATTTTGATAAAGTTTGTTGATATATTTTGGATTCAGATCAGGAACATAAAACTCTACGGCAAACCGACCTTCCATAAGGTTGCTCCATTTCTTGAAGGTTGATATACAAAGATCTTCAACATACATATAACACCTGAAAATACAAACATACAATTAATCATTAACCAAAGTAATATATTTGGTTTTAAACTGTGACAAGAAAATCTTTTCAGGAGTTAATAGGAAATAAATGAATTCCTGAGGTGAAAGTGATAATATCATTGTATTGGCCCTAACGAGATAAGTCTTAAGAGTACCATCAATCACAAAGGTCGATAGATAAGATCTTCGCTACATAGGAATCGTTATAATGAGAGAAGCCCTAAGGGTACCATCAATCTCCATCATTAGTTGACTATATCCTTGTGCTCTACTTTTATATCGCTTACAATGTGAGCACAATGGTAAAGTAAGAGTTCGATTTGCATGAGAATAATTTTCAAGTATACTTAAATCCTTAGTAGCAAAGATCTTCTCTCGCGACCTTTGTGATTTGTTGTTGCCCTAAATTTTATTTTCTAGGACATTTTTTTAGCTCAGTAATGGGATTGCTCTATAAATTTTGTACGACACAAAACCTGAATTTCGTTTAAGTTTGATATTGAGTTTTTTTGAGGATTTTTTAGGGCACATAAGAAAGACGAATTCTGGGATCTTATTCCAGTTATGTAAAAAAAATCCTTTTTTGTGTGTTCTTGTCCAAAATTGATACTCCTAAAAAATACTATATATCATTACAAAATATACTTTTTAAATGTAGTAAATTTCAATTTTTGAAATCACCTTGTTTGTCTTACATAACCTCTATTGGCTGCAATAAAATCTTTATCTACACTAGGTGATCACCCTCGCTACGCGAGGGTTAGTATTTCAAAATAGTTTATGTAAGGAGAGCTACATAAACTAAGGAGAGCTGAGCATTCATTTTCAAAAAAGAGCAAGAAAGTAGAGAAAGTAGAGCAAAGCCTTGCAAAGAATAAATTAATTATTTTTACCCTATGATGACATTCTGACAAACCAAATATAGTAATGGTTGAGTTAGAAGTTTTTTGTGAATGAAATGGCATTAAAACTTTTGCTGCAACCATAACCAATTGCAGCTTATGACCATATATTGTAAGAAGGGATAACAACTTTCAAAACTCCCACAAATCATCTACATATGAGAGATTATCTTTTTTTGTCAGTAGCTTAAAACGTTGACATTAAAAATACCCGCGCGTAATAATAGTTATTGTAAAGTTAACATTTGTCCTTTAGAAAATACTGAGAACCACATATCGGAGTAAAAAAAGAGGAGATCGTTTGCAGAGATTCCGAGATCTGATAGACGGAGGAATACTGAGATCGTTTGTCCAAAAAACACGTCTCTTTCTGTGTAACATCAAAAGCCTTGCTCCTCCCATTTTTCTGCTAACAAATACCTCACCTCTCTTTATTCTCTTCTCTCTCTAAATTATTCCAACCACACCCCAAAAAACATCAAAATCAGACAAACAACTATTCAGTTCTGCAAATTGACAAAAAGGTTATTAGTCATTTGAAAAAATATTCGAGTGGCCAAAACTTGTGATCGGAAAACAGTTTTAACGATCTAAGTTCTTTATAACCATTAAAAGATATGACGGACAGAGTTTTATTTTGGAAGAAACGTAACAGAAAAGGGGGAAAAGGAGATGACAGACACGTGGGTTATCATGGAGAGCTGATGTGACAGAAGGATGGAGAGTGCTCAAGCCCTTTCATATTCATTCCTCGTGTTTGTTCTGAACCTTTGCAAAATAAATAAAGATTTGCACAATCATGAATAAAAAAACCAGATTTCTCTATCTATGTAAACATTTCATTGACCATTTTCGGCATTGCCGAAGTACAACGTACGTAGATAAGTTGTTCACAAGATGAGAAGAACAAAGCAAAGAACTTGAAACATCAAACAAATTCAAAAATCAAATACTATCAAATAAATCATCCGAAGTGATTCGGAGAAGTTTAGGAAAGTTCAAAAATCATACCTTTAGAGAGAAAGACCCCAAGCGATGACTCGAACAACCTCAAGAAGACCAATAGGTAGAAGCATTTCGGGTCTGAAAATACCAGAAGTTTTACCATTTGTCTATGTTTAATGCAATTAACTACACATTCATAGCCAGTAAATAAGCAACGAGCCGAAAATTGAATTGAGATGAATGAACATTGAACATCGGAAACATACTTCTTCGTTGTTGGGTCTGCATAAGGTCTCATCAGATTCTCTCTAGTATTCTCATTTGTTTTCGGAATCATCTCTTGTGGAGGCTGCAAAATCGAGAAGATAACAAAATTTTGATCTCAGGCTTGAAACAAAAACCCAAAAAAGTCAACAAATCATTTTACCTCATCGCCAAGCTTTGGAGGTCGTCTCTCAGCAGCATGACGAGCTTGATCTTCTTATGCTTCTCTAATTTCTTCTCATGTTTTTGCTTCATATGCTTGAGATCTTTATCTTTTTCCTTAAGCATCCAAGGAAGTATGACGGTCCTCTTCTCCATCCCGTTGGAATTCGATATTCGTCGATCTTTTCCCGTTCTTCAGCATCGCCATTCCTCTTGAAATCGAGTTGGGAAAAAAATCGAGCCTCGAGAGGAGGAAGAAAACGATGAGGTTGGTATGGAGCTTTAATAGATTATGTGCAATTAAAGTGGAACGTTTGGAGGAATTTGAAGTTACTAAAACGTAGTGGAGAAGAGGAAAACGAAAAGAAAGAGGAAGAGGAGACGATGAGTTTCAGAGTTTTATTTTGGAAGAAACATAACAGAGAAGGGGAAAAAGGAGATGACGGACACGTGGGTTATCATGGAGAGCTGATGTGGCAGAAGGATGGAGAGTGCTCATGCCCTTTCATATAGTAGATACCTTAATTTAAAAACATAAATGTTAGAATTTATGCTTTTAGATTATTGGTTACATACTTAATTACATGCAATATTCGTTAAATGAAGCTTATAGTGACAAGCTCAGTATAGTTTACATGTCTTAAATATGAAGCCTACCAACAACATTACCACGCTGCTATGCTTTTAAATAATTATGAGAAGCCAGAAAACTGTAAGGCCATGTTTCTACTTTCACATCCATCTAAGAAAGAAAAACGGTCAAATTTGGAAATTAAGTTTGAATTGTTATTTAAAGAACTAACATGAGATTTAACTTCTTTCTAATTTCTATAGCCAAAGAGAGTCATTATCATCATCAGTGGACGAGCTTAAATAGAAGAAAACCAGTCCAAACAATTTCTTCCATGCCTCTCCTTCACTAAACTTTGGCACTAAAACTTCTTCAGAAGAGTGTTTACTCATAAATACATGAGGATCCGGCGTTAAACATGTCAAATTTTATTATAACAATTGTCTTAGAGAAAATTGTTAAGAGCACAAAATTTTTTACTCAACTTTTCCCGTGGGATAAGTGAAGCACTAGTTTGTCGTGATTTTTTGTGTAAGTATAAACCTTTGATAAATATGGTGCAAGTCAAAGTGTTCGTCACGGATCCTTCTGGATCCTTTTGTAATAATAGCTGTATTTGCAAGTGCTGCGAGTTTAATTTTGTTTGCTGAATTGATAACTAGAAATATGAATGATGCCCTAGACGACAACATTCTTTTCTGAAATTTTTTGCATTGTTTTGACAAATATCGCATATAAAATAACTACAAATCATTAATGCTAGAAATATAATAAATCATTTCGGAAGAAGCTTTACTAATTTATCAAATTAGTTATTTTATATAGTTTAACGAATTTAGAATTAGAAATACATAGTTTACAAAACTTCTAAATTATATCAACTAAATTAATTTCTAGGTGTTTTCATTTGGCAATATATATTAAGTCACTCTAACGTACTTTCTAACGAATACTGTAAGCAGAAGGACAATATTGTTAAACCACTTCAAAATGTAAACTATTTTTATAAAATCTTAATAAAATTTATATATATAAACATATATTCCAATTCTAGCAAAATCATCATCCATTTCAAGAAGAACTTTTGTTAAAGTACATGTGTAAAGAGAAGAAAAAAACAAAAGAAGTAAATCATTCTTATAAATTTTAGTGATTGTAATACGAGCCAAATTCGAATAAAATATCAGTGTTTGTTTTAAATTGATCTTGCCTTCGAATCTGTTTAGAAATCGATTTCAGAATTTGTTTTTATAATACTCTTGACTTTTTTCTAGGATATGGCCGAGAAAACACCATCACATGAATTGGTTACAACTTACAACTGATTTGCACAATAATGAATGGTGTTTTAGGCAAATTGATAGAGGTTAATTAGAACAAATGATATTGATCAAATTCATCGTTTGGTCCTGGCCGTTTAGTTTTGGTCGACAATGACTCTAGGTATTATTATTATTTTTATTAGTTCTCCAATCTTTCTTTACTTGTCCTTCAGCCATAGACAAACTCCTTTGTGTTCACATCTCATTTGCAGCAGTTTTCACAGGCGAACCTTGATCCCATAAGATAGTTGCTTCACTTCTCAGGTTTTGTTGATGAAAATCTTCCGTACCATTCCACAGAACTCACTGCATGACAAACGAAACACCAAAAGGTTTCATCAACAACCCAAGAAGAAGGAAAATTTGATCAACTTTGAACAAAAAAAAGTTAACTTACTGCCACTGATGATCCCCAACCATCATCTTGCCACCCTCATCATCAATGAAACAAACCTGCCATTTGTTGCCAAATTCTAAGAGTTCACCTTTTATGTCAAACATAATTTCAAGTTTCTGGAACAGAGTGTTGAAACCAGTTAATCCCGCCAAATCAATGGCTCTACCGATGGCATTGCCTTGCATGTGCACCTAATCAATAAAATGATATTTACATTTTGAGATGCATGAATGTCGTGAACCCCTAACGGTGCAAGTGGCTAACAAGAAGAACTTAAAAGGAGAAAATTGTTTGAAAAATAAGAGATAACAATACCTTTGTGTAGCTCCAAATCTATCTACTTTTCGAATCTTGAGGAATTTTCGAAGAGGAATTCTCTGGAACAACAGTCCTCAAAGGAATATCAGAATGGTTGATCGTAGGCTCAGTTTGGTGTTTACTGTCAATCTCGTTCACAAGTTGGCCTACTCCAGCAGCTCCGGCCACAGTAACATGAGAGAAAGACTTAGGGGTATCGCTAGTTTCAACTAGCTCAATCCCAAAAAGCTTACAACCATTTTCGTGTGCCTGCTTCTTTCCAGCTGAATATTTCACAAAGGCAGAACGAAAGGGTTCCGCTCAACTATCCACACGGTTTGACCAAAGGGTCGAGCTACTTAATACTCCAATAAATGAATTGTACCAACCATCACCTAAAGTAGTATGAGCAAAAGGAGGGAACAATGGCACCGAAGTAGGTGCTCGTGCAAGGGGTTTCCACACGCCTGAGGTTAATAACGAAGACATCAGTAAAGATTCCACGTAAGACAAATATCTTAAAACAAGAATTAATACGCCGCTCGTTCTACTTTTTAAATTAATTCTTGTTTTAAGATATTCGTCTTACGTGGAATCTTTATTGATGTCTTCTTTATTAACCTCAGGCATGTGGAAACCCCTTACACGAGCACCTACTTCGGTATCATTGTTCCCTCCTTTTGCTCAGACTACAACTTTTGGTGATGGTTGGTACAATTCATTTATTGGAGTATCAAGTAGCTCGACCCTTTGGTCAGACTGTGTGGATAGTGGAGCGGAATCCATTCATTATGCCTTTGTGAATTTTCAGCTGGAAAGAAGCAGACACACGAAAATGGTTGTAAACTTTTTGGGATTGAGCTAGTTGAAACTAGCGATACCCCTAAGTCTTTCTCTCATGTTACTGTGGCCGGAGCTGCTGGAGTAGGCCAACTTGTGAACGAGATTGACAGTAAACACCAAACTGAGCCTACGATCAACCAATATGATATTCCTTGGAGTACTGTTGTTCCAGAGAATTCCTCTTCGAAAATTCCTCAAGATTCGAAAAGTAGACATATTCGGAGCTACACAAAGGTATTGTTATCTCTTATTTTTCAAACAATTTTCTCCTTTTAAGTTCTTCTTGTTAGCCGCTTGCACCGTTAGGGGTTCACGACATTCATGCATCTCAAAATGTAAATTTCATTTTATTGATTAGGTGCACATGCAAGGCAATGCCATCGGTAGAGCCATTGATTTGGCGGGATTAACTGGTTTCAACACTCTGTTCCAGAAACTTGAAATTATGTTTGACATAAAAGGTGAACTCTTAGAATCTGGCAACAAATGGCAGGTGTGTTTCATTGATGATGAGGGTGACAAGATGATGGTTGGGGATCATCAGTGGCAGTAAGTTAACTTTTTTTTTGTTCAAAGTTGATCAAATTTTCCTTCCTCTTGGGTTGTTGATGAAACCTTTTGGTGTTCCGTTTGTCATGCAGTGAGTTCTGTGGAATGGTACGGAAGATTTTCATCAACAAAACCTGAGAAGTGAAGAAACTATCTTATGGGATCAAGGTTCGCCTGTGAAAACTGCTGCAAATGAGATGTGAACACAAAGGAGTTTGTCTATGGCTGAAGGACAAGTAAAGAAAGATTGGAGAACTAATAAAAATAATAATAATACCTAGAGTCATTGTCGACCAAAACTAAACGGCCAGGACCAAACGATGAATTTGATCAATATCATTTGTTCTAATTAACCTCTATCAATTTGCCTAAAACACCATTCATTATTGTGCAAATCAGTTGTAACCAATTCAAACGATGGTGTTTACTCGGCCATATCCTAGAAAAAAGAGTCAGACTACTATAAAAACAAACACTGAAATAGGCTTCTAAATAGATTCGAAGGCAAGATCAATTCAAAACAAACACTCATATTTTAATTGGCTCATATTACAGTCACTAAAATTCATAAGGATGACTTACTTCTTTTGGTTTCTTCTTCTTCTTTTTTGTTTAAATGTTTAAATTTTTAATCAACAAAAAAAAATATATATATACAATGACTTTAATTAAGCCAAGATTTAAAATTTTGACCCTAAGGAATCAAAAAGCATGAAATAATACGTTTCCAAAAACTAAGCAGAAACAAGTCAATTTGGGATATTTGTAGAGGAAGTCCATCGATGCACTAAACACAACCATTCTTTCCTCGTCTCCATTGTAAAATTGTAGTCGGTTGTGGATGTCTTTCTCAATAATTCTGGTGAGAAAGAGAGTTGATCGAGGTTTTTGGTGATGTCATATGTAGTTTCTTTCTCTCCAAACTCCATATATCGTAGCTTGAAAAGCAAGACCTAGCAGAAGAGAGTCATCTTTATTCATGTTTCGGCGGGTTAGAGAACAAAGAGTAAGCTCCCAATCTGGATTTATTCTCCGTCCAAGCAAGCCACAACAAAGCCAGTTCAATATGGTGAAAGAGTACGGACAATCTAGAAAGAGATGATCTCTGGTTTCGTTGATTTCACCGCAAAGCACGCATGGCTGGTTTTGCCCCCACTGTCTCATACGAAAACCGGTTGCTAGCCTATCCCTGACAGCAAGGCAGGTGATGAAACTATACCGAGGAAAAGCCTGAGAGAACCATACGATCTTATGACACCATGCCACACAATTTTGTTTTTTTTTCTTCTCTTTCCACATGCACAGTAAAATTTTCAAGACTTTTAACAAAATTCTTCTTGAAATGGCTGATGATTTTGCTAGAATTTGAATATGTGTTAATATATATAAAGGTTAAGATTTTATGGAAATAGTTTAGCTTTTTAAGTTGTTTAACTAACCAAAATTATCCAAAGGGTATCAGAGTTTATTCCGCACCCTAATAGATATCAAAGGGTATCAGAGTTTATTGATCCACGAACTGGACAATGGAATGTAGAGCTACTCCGGGGCTGTGTAGACCCGGATGATATAAGCAAGATTTTATCCTTAAGACCATCCAGGTTTGGGAAAACTGATGGCTACTGTTGGCACTTCACTACCTCGGGCATGTATACGGTCTGATCTGGCTATGAGATTGCCAAGCAAAAGCTAGATGCTGAACTGGTGTTCACCCTCCAACAACCCTCCTTGAATCTGTTAAAGGAAAAAGTCTGGAAACAGAAAACCACGAACAAAATACATCATTTTATTTGGCAGGCCCTCTCTGGCGCGGTTGCGATTAATGAGAGACTCGCTCATCGACATGTGCAACAGGAACGAAACTCCGCACGTTGTGGGGATATTGACGAAACAGTTAACCATGTTCTCTTTACATGCTCCCCCGCTAGGCAATACTGGGGCCTTTCCCAGATCCCAAACCCGCAGTCGATTTTCCCGTCGGACAGTTTATGGGACAATATGGATTATTTACTTTCTTGTATACCATAGAGAACTGAATGTGAAGCCTTTGCTCGGTGTTTTCCATGGCTACTTTGGTATCTCTGGAAGGCTCGGAATGATAAAGTGTTTAATAATGTTGATCGGTGCCCACATGCTATTGTGGCGATGGCCCAAAAGGAATCTTCAGAATGGTTTTTGGCTAATGAGGGAAAGGAAGAATCGCCAAGAGTTCACGACCCCTTAGAGGAGACTATGTATACAACCTCAGTTTTCAGCTGTTTCCTTGATGGCTCATGGAAGAGGGACGATAACACGAGTGGAGTGGGGAGGGTCCTACAATTACAGGATGGAACGACAGATTTATTGGGGTCACGTGGCATGCGTCAACTAATGTCATACATACCGAGATGCAAGGTCTGTTATGGGCTATGGAGAGTCTACGCAAAAAGCGACGTTTCTGTGCGACATTCCTGACTGACTCTCAAGAACTAGTAAGTACAGTTGCAGACCTGGATCACTGGCCTCGTTTCCAATCAGAACTAGAAGATTTTCAGGAGTTACGTAATTCGTTTCCAGACTTTACACTTACGTACTGTTCTAGGGAAAAGAATGAAAAGGCAGATCTTCTCGCAAGGAATGCCCGTCTCCGCCAAAAAGTATTCTAGTTTATTAGAACTTCTACTCCTGTTTGGTTTACGGATACCAACCATGTATTCATGTAATCAGACGGAACAAGAGTGTTCGTGACAAATAAAAAATAAAAAATTATTCCTCTGCTTTAGGTTTTCGTTAGAAAGTACGTTACGAACACATGACATAATGTGCCAAATGAAAACACCGATAAATTAATTTAGTTGATATAATTTAGAATTTTTGTAAACAATGGATTTATAATTCTAAATTCGCTAAACTATATAAACTATAATTTGATAAATTAGTAAAGCTTTCTTCCGAAATGATTTATGATATTTCTAGCATTAATCATTTATAGATGTTTTATTTTACATGCGATATTTGTCAAAACATATCCAATATTTATCAGAAAAGAATGTTGTTGTCTAGGGCATCATTCATATTTCTAGTTATCAAATCTGAATTTTGTTTTTCTTATTTGGCCGTAAGAAAAAAGAATTATACACAAAATTTTGTGTGTATTTAGTAGATAATATAGGACTAAATGGTGATAGGGTTTGTGTGGTTTAGAAAAGTAATTATTAGCTTCTTTCTAACACCTCTTTTGGTTTTTAACTTTTTCGTCGATATAATTTTACAATAAAGTTGATTATACAATAAAAGGCTTTTAGAAAAATGCCAAGTTAATTTCATATAATATTTTGATATTGTTTTTCCGTGAAAGAGACCAAAATTTATAAGTTTGGCATCAAGGGTGAACTTTTAGAATATGACACCAAATGGCAGGTTGTTTATATCAATGAGAATGACATGATGACCATGGTGGTAAAATTTTCATTGACGAAGTTTGACTTACCTCTAGGGATCGTCACCAACCATTATCATGTCACTCGCATCTCCGGTTATAAACTATATTCGACTATTACTATAGTCTTTAGTACAATTTGAATTACTGCAGCATCTCTAGAGTCTAAAAGTCTAGAGATGCTGCAGTAATTCTAAAGAACGGTTGAGAATCACGCGCTAGAAGACTAAAGAACGGTTTATTAAGAACGGTTTATTAAGTAATCATTAAAAAATGTCCAGATTTGTAATCTAGGGGCGCATGGTAATGAATTTTACTTTACACTTTTGCTGTAAACTTTTAGTTGTTAGTGCTTTTGACTGTTATCTTAAATTTTAATAAAAGTCTATTTGGTAATATATAATCTTTCGAAGCTCTGACTGTTAATTTAATAATTATTTATAAAAAAATTTGTAGACAAAAATAACTTATCACATAAATCTGAGGAAAGTATTTTAATAAATAGATTTTCAGATTTTATTTCATTCAATTTGCAATTTTTTTATTTTCATCATTTTGCAAAGTTTTGATAATTTATTGATTTATATAAAAATGGATCTCAAAAGAATAGAAAAAATAGATAATAATTAGTCAATCAATTTTTTTTGAGTTTTAAAGTTATTTATAAATTTTAAAGAAGTTCAAATGATTTTTGGAAAAGAGGAGAGAAAATAAAACATTTAAAACTATTTTTAACTTAAAGCTACTCCAACGAGGCTTTAGAAAAAACGTATATTTGAAAGACAAAAAATAAAAGAAAGGCTTTGAAGACTTTAAAATCTTTTAAGACAATAAAACATGCTTGGCAAAAACATGTCTTTAAAGGCATTCAATTGTTTTAAAGACTTAAAAGACACCTTGCCAAGCAGCCCCTTAGTTGTTAAATAATCATTCATTTATCTGTCGTTGTCTTGTGTCTCTATATTTTCACTCGGAGGGTTTGCCTCATATTCTCTAACCATTGTTTTTGTAATCAAACGAGAGAAAATAGTTTAGAAGAAAAGTTAAAATCAAATTATAAGCATGAGACCAACTTCTTTTATATAGATTTCGGTTTTGAAACCACATGATTTGTTGAGAATCTAGTCATAACCAACAAAAATAACACACAATGACACAAATGATAAGGTGTGTAACTGAAGTTGATGTGCCTATTGTTTACCTTATATAAGTGAGCAGGGTCGAGCCAACATGCATCAAGATCTTTGGACTAAACTATATTTTTCCAAGCTCCGTTGAGACCTTAACCACCTAAACTGATTTTAGAAAAGTGATTAGAACCAATAATCAAGGATCTTATCTTCATAACATCAAAACCCAAACATAGGTGTGTATAGACGATTTTAAGAAAAATATAGCTGGATGTTAACTTATTTTCTTATGCAATAACATCATGAATGGAAAGGACAATAATTCCATTTCTTCACAATTTTCTCATAAAATCATATGAACACGTCTAAATTCGATGTGAGCAAATGAAAAGAAACAAATAAATAGCGACAAAAATTTAGCATAGATTTATATAGATGATTATAAAACTACATAGATCTAACGAATAACAATAAATCAACCGAATTTCATATTCTAAAGCACTTTATATGAAAAAATGGAATCAGGACATTAAAAAAAACTTGTACGTACCCCTTTGCGTAGTGATTTAATTTCTTTGACTTAATTAGAATAATCGCTTTGTGTTTTTTTACTTTTGTTCTCATGTGATTAAAACCTTCGCTCATGTC
Organism: Arabis alpina; assembly: GCA_900128785.1. NCBI lineage: Eukaryota > Viridiplantae > Streptophyta > Magnoliopsida > Brassicales > Brassicaceae > Arabis > Arabis alpina. Next base: position 6,210,291 of record LT669788.1, read on the forward strand.
CCATATATGAGGATGTTAACAAAATTTTTTTTAAAACCATCTGGAATATTATTGCAAAATCAGAAAGATGTCAACAAATTTAGTTATGCATTGACCCAAATTCTTTTTAAGGAAAGATATCCTAGGAAAAAGGAAAGAAATTAATATGCATTGACCCAAATTCTTTTTAAGGCAAGATATCCTAGGAAAAAGGAAAGAAATTACGATGCATATATGGAAACAAAGATAGAATCAAGAGAAAATGGGAGTCATATATATAAGAAGAAAGGCTTATTTAGAGCATCTCCAACCTAACACTATATTTTACACCAAATTACCTTTTATACTATATTTGGTGTAATTCCTTCTCCAACCTAACATTATTTCTTACACTAAAATAGTGTACCACTATTTTTTACACTATATTTGGTGTAAAAAATGAGTTTACACTATTTTTAGTGTTGAACTTTTTTATTTACCAAATAATCCTTTGTTTATCAATTTTTTAAAAAATTGATCAGTATAAAAATGGAAACAATTGTTAGATATATAAAATTTATGTACAAAGATGGGATTCTTTCATATCTAGACCCTTTTTCATGGTCAATGGCAAATCTAGACCCCATTTTTGTCAATTTGATATTTTGCCATTTTTTGACATGTAAATCCCTCTTTCCTTTACATATTCACGAAAATTCCATTATTTCTTAATTTTTTTGTTTTTTAGAAAAAATCAGATTTATTTGAAAAGACCAAAATAGTAAATCTGACCACCTAATTACGAAAATGCCATCATCTTCAATATTCTCATCCACCATTATCAACCAAATTCAAGCTCTTAATGCTTTGCCATCCATTTTTTCATACATAAAATCTTCATATTTGAGCTCATAACCTCATGATGTACATTTTCCCCTTCAATTTCATCCAAAAAACTCTACCATTTTTGTTTTAGGAAATTTTCTCTTATAATCTCTATGTTTTCTTCTAGTTCTTGCATATAAAACGGTTGGGCTTCTTTGTTATGGGTGCAATTTAAAGTTTCCGGTGCTTGACAAAGCTCAAAAATGATTTGAAGGCCAAAAAAGGCAACTTTACTTGTTTTTTCCAAATTTCAGATCTCGATCGCGAATGTAGACTTCATCTGAAGTCTACAAGTCAACGAAAAGGTTATATTTGCAATTGACTTGTTTTAAAAATATTGGAAGTAGACTTCACTTAAAGTCTACATGTTTTCCTTTGGAAACAAAAAAATGCATGTGTAGACTTCATTTAAAGTCTTCGTAAACGGAGGTTAGTTTTGCATTTGACCAGAACTTTGACTTAATAATTTAGACTTATGTGAAGTCTACTCAAAGAAGACTTCATATGAACTCTACTTCGTAAAAAAATTAGGTCAGTTTTGCATTTGACTGAACTTTGACTTTTACGTGTAAACTTTATTTGAAGTTTACTTTAAACGAAAAGGTTAGTTTTGCATTTGACCAAAATTTTGAACATTTGACGAGGAAAAGTATAGTTTTGTAGACTTTAATTTAAGTCTATGTATTATTAGACTTTAAACAAAGTCTACAATTAGAGATTTTGGTCAACTAAAAAAGTAACCTGTTTTTCGAAGTACACTTCAAATAAAGTCTACAATAGAATGAAGACTTCATATGAAGTTAACTCTTAAAAATCAAACTTTGGTCAATTGCAAAAGTAACCTTGTACTTTTCGTGTAGACTTGAGATAAAGTCTACTTTTTTTTTTTTTAATTGAATGTCAAATTTATTCAAACCAAAAATCGTTTTTACAACAATGTGCGTCAGAGTTTGAAAAGAGCTGAAAGATATTTTTGAATCAAGAGGTTGTAATCATCGTGAGCCAAACCAAAGCTCCATGCCATTTTCCAATCTCGTATCTCCACTATTTCGAATCGTTGTTAGTCGGTTCCGAACTTGTTTGTCGACGAAAGAGGTAATTTGAAGCGTTGTTTGAGGGGTTTCTCCGTGCATTCTCGAGTTCCTTTCCCTCCAAATGGAGTGAAGAGTAGCGTGAAAAGTATATCTCACCAAGAAGAGAGTAGTGTAATCTTGTGAAATATCTGCCAACAAAATCAATAGGTCCTCCCAATGAGTAACATACGTAGTAGGTAGAAGCCGTCGCACCAATACTTTCTGCTGTAAACTTTATTTGAAATCTACGAAATTATGACGGTTTTTCGCGTCTCATTGTAGACTTCACATGAAGTCTACATTTGAAAGTCAACCCTGAGTCAATTACAAAACTAAACCCCTCAATTTAGTAGACTTCAAATGAAGTGTACTTTTCAAAAGTCAAAGTTTTAGTCAATTGCAAAACTAACCCCATTTTAACGAAGTAAACTTCATTTGAAGTCTATTTTCGCTGTAGACTTCATTTCACATCTACTCCTGAATAGGCGTAATTGCAAAAGTATACCCCTCACTTTTGTAGACTATGGGCGAAGTCTACAAACGAAAGATTAATAAAAGTGCATTTAAATTTTTTTAGTAATGACTTTTTCAGAAATTTTTGTTCTCACATGTCTGGGAGTTTACATGTTTAATTCTAAATGATTTGGATATGTTTAAGTTTAATATTTAGGGGATAAATCACTTTTCTTTTTTGGTGACTACTTAACTTAATAAGGTTAATCGATGTCTACTCGAAGTTGACTTTGGTGGAAGTCAACATTTACCTCATTTTTTGTTTTTACTTCACATTTACAATAACCAAGCATTTTTGTGTTTGTGGTTGTTTGGTTCTTTTGGTTCGTTTAATCGGAAAGAAACGACATGTATATATATGATAAAACAACAAGTATTATAGATGTTAAATTACAACAAATCTTCCTAAAAATATTATTACACCTACAGTGGGACTCATTACATGTAATTTACTTCAAGAAAGAGACAAGGAATTTGATACTCATTAACATTCTGAAAGTTATGCTTCTCTTCCATGGAAAGGTTACCAACTGAGACTCCCGTGGACAAAACTTTCCAGCTGCAAAGCGAATAATACATTAATACACATCGAAGGAGAAATGCACTAAATTGAAATACATATGTTAGGATCAGTTGATGCTGATGAGATCATTCACACAAGAAAAGTAAGAGAGTTTAGTTTAGAAGCTTTGAATGAGAGCAGTTGGCCTAAGGTTCTTAATATGTTTTATGTCATGAGGAATAATATACAATCCATGAAAATGAAGTGTTAAAATGGCATCGACAAGGTGAATTCATCAAGATATATGGTCCATTTAACAAAAAAGTCTGTATTTGAAGAAAATCCAGCTAAAGCATCTTTAAGGTACGAACTCCATATATTAAAATAATCAAAGGATCAAGCAATACGCAAAAGAATAGAACTTACGTTCAAATAAACCGTGACATCAATGTTGATGATATCTCTATCCTGCAAAAAAAAAAAGAGAGCATAAACTGTAACAAACTAGCAACCATTATATACCAAAATCAGAAAATTGGATAATCCAGTGAATGAGCATTACATCATTTTTTTGTTTCGAATATTGGATACCTTCTAAACCTTACATAGTGTATAAGGAACATACCAAAATCAGCAGTTAGTTGAACAATATATGAGGCAAGTGAAGTTAGTTGTGTTTGATCAAGTAAATGTGAGACTAAACGAGAAGCATGCCTAAAGAAGTGAACTCCAGAAATCTGTAGGAAATATCACAAGGAAGGTGACTCCATTCACTTACTTCCAAAAAGATTGGTTCTAGCCGGAAAGATGGGAAACCAATCTGCCATCTCTTGGCATCATAAATCTCATTCCATGCTAGCACCATTTCATGAATCTTGAACCCCATACCTGCATTGGTTACAACTTACAAGATTGTTATTTCAAAGCTTATATGTAATAAACATAGACACAACAAACCAACAATTATGCCTTTATGGAACAAGGAATAAGAAACTGACTCATATCAAAAAGAGAAACAAATTGCAGCAAACAACAACCACAAGTCACAACCAAACGTAACTAGCAATCAAAAATAACTAACAACAAAGTATTAGATTGAGTTTGCTTTAATTAAATCTTAATTAAAGTAGAGCATCTCTTTGTCTTTGATAACCCACAAACAAAATTATTTTAGTTGGTCAATTCAAGTCTTCTAAAATTGTCCACATATACAATAACACCATCAATCGGTAACAGAGATTTCTCCAAAATTTTAAAAAATCAACAAAGAAATCTCAGAACAACCACAAATATAAACACACTGTGTCACATGAAAACAGATTGGGAAGACAAAAAAACTCACTTCTGAATTTGGGACGTTCTTGTCTTCTTCCTCATATTCCAAAAGCTCCTCCTCGTATGCTTTGTTGTCTCTAGCATTTCCTAGATGTCACAAGTTCTACAAACAGAAGAGAAATCTACTAAGTATCAACTAAGAATCAGAGAAATCTTATGAACTAAGAACGAAGAAATTTACTAGAGAACTGAGCAGAGTTGGTTAGATCTCGAAATCGGATTCCAAGGAGAGCAAGCGGTGACGGTGGCTAAGCTTGGTGGATGCATCGGCGAGAGATTGGTCAGTGAGATCGATGAAGGTGGAGAGAGGCGAGAGGGTTTGCGCCGTTTGATAGAGAGAGATTGATGTTTTTTTTTAGAAAACTAGGTTAATTTTTTTTTATATATACGGGGTTAAAAAAATCAGTTAGGTTAAAAATTTCGATTTGTAAACTTCAAACGAAGGTTACAAAACCCTATACCCTAAATGAAACCCTAAAAGCTATGTAAACTTTACATGAAGTCTACACATTTGCGTAGACTTATAATAAAATCTATGTTTCAAAAATTTAAAATCGATTATTTTCAATGGATCATTCAAAACCCTTAATAGAAACTTGTATTAAACATTAAAACATTTAATAGATTCACAATTAAATATTTTTGTGCAAATTTTACATTTTAAATATCAAAATTATAAACCCAAATCTAACCCTAAATGTCAAAACATCTTTCCTACTTGTAATGTCAAACGATTATCCATATTTGGGACTCCTAACCCGGGGAAAAACGCGAAATGACACACATAACTCAAAATTTAACATTACCTTATAGTTAACTCAACTTAAAAAAATCAAACCCTACTTTATAGTTTCTACAAAGTTGTTTATTCTAAACCACAAACCATATATACGAATCAGTGGCGAATCCAGAAAATACTTTTACCAAGGTCAGAATATATTATCATTATTTAATAGTTAATATTATTGTTGACCTCATAGTTTCTTCAGTAAAATAAATTCATTTGATTTGTCATTTGTATACCAACTTTATTTTCATTTTTAAAATCAATGAACATAATTAAAAGCAAAAAAAGAAAACCAACAAAAAATATCGTAATGGAAAATGGATAGAATAAATTTGGCTTTTGACTAAAAAAAGCGTTAAGATTTGTAAGGAAAAAAACTAAAAAAAACATCTAATTTAAGGTCACAAGAGGAATTTGAACTTGGTTTGGGAAGGTCATATACAATAGACATGAACCAAATGAGCTAAAGATCACTACATGTCATGGGTGCACTTTTAATTTATATTATTTTACCCAGGTCAGGTGACCTCCCAACCTTTCACGTGGCTTCGCCACTGATACGAATACCTGATATTTAAACATTGCAAGCATAAACCATTACAACCATAAACTCATAGAACTTATAATAACTACTGACATGTGACATTACATCAATATCTAAACAAATGGGTTATACATTAACTTATTTGGTGTCTCATGTATTTGCTTAGTATATCATGTATTTCATTTACAATCTAATTTAGTTTTGTTGGTTTACTTTCTTTCAATTTTATTTTTGGAACTTCACATTTGTTTATAGTTTGGTCATCCATAGAAGAAATTAATCAAAATATTTTTTTCTAATTTATAAATTTAATTTTTGTAAAAATTTATAGAGTAAATTTTGTTTAAAGTCTACAAAAAGTACATAGTAAACTTCGTTTTCCATCTATTATGTAGACTTCTCTATAACATTGTAGACTTCGCAAGGGTTAAAACAGTAATTAAGTGCAACATTTTTTTGTTTGCTCATTAAGGCTGTTTTAGTCATTTCACTATCTCCTTAGGTTAGTTTTGTCAAACATCACATAAGGGGTCTAGATTTGCATTTAAATTTTTTTTTTTTGTCATTTTCAGCAATTTCCCCTACAAAGATATATAAATTATATACACTTTTAAAATTCTAAAATTTTAATTGCAAAAGAACATAAATTTTATATAAATCATGATATTTAATGTTTAAGTTGTAAAATAAAAATAATTTATAGAAAATATAGTAACATAAATTATTAATAAATTTGAAAATACATATAGTGTCGAAAGATAAACAACATCAAGTAAATTATGACAACTATTTTGAAAAATATGGTGTACTAATTAGTAATTAACAAAGAATTTGTGTACTAATTAGCAATTAACAAAGAATTTAAAAAGGAGAATATGCTTGGAATATTTTCTTTTGGTGTAAAAAATAGTGTAGTAGTAAAACCCAACACTATTTTAGTGTTACACTATTTTAGTGTAAAAAATAGTGTAATCTCATTGGAGATGCTCTTAGCAAAGTATGAAAGAGGCTCACATTCACTTGTTATATTTTGTATAATCCAATTTTAAGCTTTTAGATATAATATGGACAACAAACTTTTTATACACTATTGTACATGTTAGATATCATTAAATTTAGAATTTGGGTTAATTGTTGTAGAATTAGGGTATAAATTTAGAAAATGGGATTTGATTTTAGTGTTTAGGGTTTGAGTTAATATTGTAGAAATTTTAGTTATCATACATGATATGTTGGAAATGACTTGTACATCTTGGTTGCATGAGAAACAAGGTATTGTCGCCTTCGACAAGCTGAGAGCCAGGCACTTCCACATTGAACAACCAGTACAATCCATGTATCAATCCGCTTGTTAACAACAGACTTGCATTTGCATCGTTTAAACGTGTATTCATTCCCAAGTCATGGGTCAAGATTCATTCAATTACGTTAGATTGTCTTTCTTGGTGATCTAAGGTAAAAAAAGATGTTATGGATTGATAGATAAATACACGTATTTGGAGTTCGGCATAAGTAGGATGCAACGGCTACTCGTAATGTATAGGTGTGATTCTTATCAATGCTTTTGACTTTGAATTTGATTTGCCATGTTGTTGGTTGATAAAACCATGAATCCTTGAATAGATATTGTATTGGCCCTAACGAGTGAAGCCCTAAGAGTACCATCAGTCTCCATCACTATTTGAGTATCTTCTCCTACCCTATTTTATATGGCGCACATTGTGAACACAATGGAAAAGTAAGAGTTCGATGAGCATGAGAATAATTTTCCGGTGTACTAAAATCCTTAGTAGCGAAGATCTTCTCTCTCGACTTTTGTGATTTGTTGTTCCCCTAATTTTTATTTTCTAGGTCATTTTTTTTAGTTCAGTACTGGGATTGCTCTACAAATTTTGAAAGACACAAAACCTGAATTTCTTCTAAGTTATATATTGAGATTTTGAGGAATTTCTTAGGGCACATACACACTGACTTTTTGACGAATTTCTTAGGGTGCATAAGAAAAAACGAATTCGGGAGTAATGTAAAAAGTTCTTCTTCATGTGTTCTTGTCCAAAATTGATACTCCTACAAATATTATAAATCATTTGAAAATTTACATTTTAAAATGTAGTAAGTTTCAATTTTAAAAACTGTAAGGACATGCTTCTACTTACCAGTAGCTCCAGGCATAGCCAAACAACCATAACCTCTAATAATGGCTGCAACGAAATCTTTAACTACATACCTAAATTTAAAAACATAAAATTTTACAATTTATACTTTTAGATTATTGGTTACATACAATTTTGCAATAATCGTTACATGAAGCTTATAATGACAAGCTCAGTATAGTTTACTTGTCTTTTAAATAATCATCTAATGCCAACTTTCTACTTCCACATTCATCTACGAAAGAAAAAATGGTCAAATTTGGAAATGATCATAGATAATGTTTGATTTGTTATTTAAAGAGTTAGCCTGAGATTTACCATCTTTCCATAGCCAAAGAGGGTTGGACGAATTTATATAGAACGAAAACCGGTCCAAACACTTTCTTCCATGCCTCTCCTTCACAAAACTTTGGTACTAGATTTTCTCCTGAATAGTGTGCACTCATAAATACCTAACGACCTAGCGTTAAACATGTCGAAGTTTATTATAAACGGTCTTAGAGAGAAATATTTAAAGCATAAATTTTTACCACGACAAATTCCGTGGTATAAGTGAAGTCGTTTGTCGTGGGTTTGTGTGTAAGTATAACCCTTTGATAAATAAGATGCAAATAAAACTGTTTGTCACGGATCCTTGGAATAAAATGTATGTTGTGGAACTGCGTATGGAGTTATAGTTGTATTTGCAGGCGCTGCAAGTTTAATTTAGTTCGCCAAATTGACAACAACATTCTTTTTTTGAAATTTTTTAGATTTGTTTTGACTAATATTCCATATAGAATAGAACATCTATAAATCATTAATGCTAGAAATATAATAAATCATTTTCTTATGGAACCTTATCTCCTTCGTTTCTTTGCATCGTGGGTGAAATAAAAGGTTCAATTTTGATTTTTTGGTTTGCCTTTTTTTGTGGTGTTTGCTTATTAAATGCTAGGAGGGAGATTGGTAAGCACTTTTAGAATTGTGACTGTAGACTTTTAATTTAATTTATTAACTATACATTGACAAATTTTTTTTTTTTATTAACTATAGAGATTTTGGATGTGAAAAAACTTTAAACAACATTAAAGTCTCATTTTATTGGCTGATATATTTTGTTGATATATTTTGGATTCAGATCAGGAACATAAAACTCTACGGCAAACCGACCTCCCATAAGGTTGCTCCATTTCTTGAAGGTTAATATACAAAGATCTTCAACATACATATAACAACCTGAAAATACAAACATACAATTTATCATTAACCAAAGTAATATATTTGGTTTTAAATTGTGACAAGAAAATGTTTTCAGGAGTTAATAGGAAATAAACAAATACTTGACGTGATAGTGATAATATAATCGTAATTATGTCCCCAATAAAACATGTAGTGGCCCTAACGAGATAAGCCTTAAGAGTAAGGTCAATCGCAAAGGTCGAGAGATAAGATTTTCGCTACATAGGAATCGTTATAACGAGAGAAGCCCTAAGGGTACCATCAATCTCCATCATTAGTTGACTATCTCCTCGTGCTCTACTTTATATCGCTTACAATGTGAGCTTACAATGTGTGCTTACAATGTGAGCACAATGGTAAAGTAAGAGTTTGATTTGCATGAGAATAATTTTCAAGTATACTAAAATCTTTAGTAGCAAAGATCTTCTCTCTCGACCTTTGTGATTTGTTCTTGATCTAATTTTTATTTTCTAGGATATTTTTTTTAGCTCAGGAATGGAATTGCTATATAAATTTTGTACGACACAAAACCTGAATTTCGTTTAAGTTTGATATTGAGTTTTTTGAGGATTTTTTTAGGGCACATAAGAAAGACGAATTATGGGATCTTATTCCACTTATGTAAAAAAATCTTTCTTTGTCTGTTCTTGTTCAAAATTGATACTCCTAAAAATATTATAAATCATTACAAAATATACTTTTTAAATGTAGTAAATTTCAATTTTGGAAATCACCTTGTTTGTCTTACATAACCTCTATTGGCTGCAATAAAATCTTTATCTACATACCTTAATTTAAAAACATAAATGTTAGAATTTATACTTTTAGATTATTGATTACATACTTAATTACATGCAATATTCGTTAAATGAAGCTTATAGTGACAAGATCAGTATAGTTTACATGTCTTAAATATGAAGCCTACCAACAACATTACCACGCTGCTATGCTTTTAAATAATTATGAGAAGCCAGAAAACTGTAAGGACATGCTTCTACTTCCACATCCATCTAAGAAAGAAAAACGGTCAAATTTGGAAATTAAGTTTGAGTTGTTATTTAAAGAACTAACATGAGATTTAACATCTTTCTAATTTCTATAGCCAAAGAGAGTCATTATCATCATCAGTGGACGAGCTTAAATAGAAGAAAACCAGTCCAAACACTTTCTTCCATGCCTCTCCTTCACTAAACTTTGGCAGTAAAACTTCTTCGGAAGAGTGTTAACTCATAAATACATGAGGATCCGGCGTTAAACATGTCAAATTTTATTATAAAAATTGTCTTAGAAGAGCACAAAATTATTTACTCAACTTTTCCCGTGGTATAAGTGAAGCACTAGTTTGTTGTGATTTTTTGTGTAAGTATAAACCTTTGATAAATATGGTGCAAGTCAAAGTGTTCGTCACGGATCCTTCTGGATCCTTTTGTAATAATAGCTGTATTTGCAAGTGCTGCGAGTTTAATTTTGTTTGCTGAATTGATAACTAGAAATATGAATGATGCCCTAGACGACAACATTCTTTTCTGAAATTTTTTGCATTGTTTTGACAAATATCGCATATAAAATAACTACAAATCATTAATGCTAGAAATATAATAAATCATTTCGGAAGAAGCTTTACTAATTTATCAAATTAGTTATTTTATATAGTTTAACGAATTTAGAATTAGAAATACATAATTTACAAAACTTCTAAATTATATCAACTAAATTAATTTCTAGGTGTTTTCATTTGGCAATATATATTAAGTCACTCTAACGTACTTTCTAACGAATATTGTAAGCAGAAGGACAATTTTGTTAAACAACTTCAAAATCTAAACTATTTTTATAAAATCTTAATAAAATTTATATATATAAACATATATTCCAATTCTACTAAAATCATCATCCATTTCAAGAAGAAATTTTGTTAAAGTTCATGTGTAAAGAGAAGAAAAAAACAAAAGAAGTAAATCATTCTTATAAATTTTAGTGATTGTAATACGAGCCAAATTCGAATAAAATATCAGTGTTTGTTTTGAATTGATCTTGCCTTTGAATCTGTTTAGAAATCGATTTTAGAATTTGTTTTTATAATACTCTTGACTTTTTTCTAGGATATGGCCGAGAAAACACCATCACATGAATTGGTTACAACTTACAACTGATTTGCACAATAATGAATGGTGTTTTAGGCAAATTGATAGAGGTTAATTAGAACAAATGATATTGATCAAATTCATCGTTTGGTCCTGGCCGTTTAGTTTTGGTCGACAATTACTCTAGGTATTATTATTATTTTTATTAGTTCTCCAATCTTTCTTTACTTGTCCTTCAGCCATAGACAAACTCTTTTGTGTTCACATCTCATTTGCAGCAGTTTTCACAGGCGAACCTTGATCCCATAAGATAGTTGCTTCGTGTAGAGATAACAATACCTTTGTGTAGCTCCGAAAATTGTTTGAAAAATAAGAGATAACAATACCTTTGTGTAGCTCCGAATCTATCTACTTTTCGAATCTTGAGGAATTTTCAAAGAGGAATTCTCTGGAACAACATTACTCAAAGGAATATCAGATTGGTTGATCGTAGGCTCAGTTTGGTGTTTACTGTCAATCTCGTTCACAAGTTGGCCTACTCCAGCAGCTACGGCCACAGTAAAATGAGAGAAAGACTTAGGGGTATCGCTAGTATCAACTAGCTCAATCCCAAAAAGCTTACAACCATTTTCGTGTGCCTGCTTCTTTCCAGCTGAATATTTCACAAAGGCAGAACGAAAGGGTTCCGCTCAACTATCCACACGGTTTGACCAAAGGGTCGAGCTACTTGATACTCCAATAAATGAATTGTACCAACCAACACCAAAAGTTGTAGTCTGAGCAAAAGGAGGGAACAATGGCACCGAAGTAGGTGCTCGTGCAAGGGGTTTCCACACGCCTGAGGTTAATAAAGAAGACATCAATAAAGATTCCACGTAAGACGAATATCTTAAAACAAGAATTAATTTAAAAAGATATTGTTATCTCTTATTTTTCAAACAATTTTCTCCTTTTAAGTTCTTCTTGTTAGCCGCTTGCACCGTTAGGGGTTCACGACATTCATGCATCTCAAAATGTAAATTTCATTTTATTGATTAGGTGCACATGCAAGGCAATGCCATCGGTAGAGCCATTGATTTGGCGGGATTAACTGGTTTCAACACTCTGTTCCAGAAACTTGAAATTATGTTTGACATAAAAGGTGAACTCTTAGAATCTGGCAACAAATGGCAAGTTTGTTTCATGGATGATGAGGGTGACAAGATGATGGTTGGGGATCATCAGTGGCAGTAAGTTAACTTTTTTTTGTTCAAAGTTGATCAAATTTTCCTTCCTCTTGGGTTGTTGATGAAACCTTTTGGTGTTCCGTTTGTCATGCAGTGAGTTCTGTGGAATGGTACGGAAGATTTTCATCAACAAAACCTGAGAAGTGAAGCAACTATCTTATGGGATCAATGTTCGCCTGTGAAAACTGCTGCAAATGAGATGTGAACACAAAGGAGTTTGTCTATGGCTGAAGGACAAGTAAAGAAAGATTGGAGAACTAATAAAAATAATAATAATACGTAGAGTCATTGTCGACCTAAACTAAACGGCCAGGACCAAACGATGAATTTGATCAATATCATTTGTTCTAATTAACCTCTATCAATTTGCCTAAAACACCATTCATTATTGTGCAAATCAGTTGTAACCAATTCAAACGATGGTGTTTACTCGGCCATATCCTAGAAAAAAGAGTCAGACTACTATAAAAACAAAAACTGAAATAGGCTTCTAAATAGATTCGAAGGCAAGATCAATTCAAAACAAACACTCATATTTTAATCGGCTCATATTACAGTCACTAAAATTCATAAGGATGACTTAGTTCTTTTGGTTTTTTCTTCTTCTTTTTTGTTTAAATGTTTAAATTTTTAATCAACAAAAGAAAAAAAATATATACAATGACTTTAATTAAGCCAAGATTTAAAATTTTGACCCTAAGGAATCAAAAAGCATGAAATAATCGTTTCCAAAAACTAAGCAGAAACAAGTCAATTTGGGATATTTGTAGAGGAAGTCCATCGATGCACTAAACACATCCATTCTTTCCTCGTCTCCATTGTAAAATTGTAGTCGGTTGTGGATGTCTTTCTCAATAATTCTGGTGAGAAAGAGAGTTGATCGAGGTTTTTGGTGATGTCATATGTAGTTTCTTTCTCTCCAAACTCCATATATCGTAGCTTGAAAAGCAAGACGTAGCAGAAGAGAGTCATCTTTATTCATGTTTCGGTGGGTTAGAGAACAAAGAGTAAGCTCCCAATCTGGATTTATTCTCCGTCCAAGCAAGCCACAACAAAGCCAGTTCAATATGGTGAAAGAGTACGGACAATCTAGAAAGAGATGATATCTGGTTTCGTTGATTTCACCGCAAAGCACGCATGGCTGGTTTTGCCCCCACTGTCTCATACGAAAACCGGTTGCTAGCCTATCCCTGACAGCAAGGCAGGTGATGAAACTATACCGAGGAAAAGCCTGAGAGAACCATACGATCTTATGCCACCATGCCACACAATTTTGTTTTTTTCTTCTCTTTCCATATGCACAGTAAAATTTTCAAGACTTTTAACAAAATTCTTCTTGAAATGGCTGATGATTTTGCTAGAATTTGAATATGTGTTAATATATATAAAGGTTAAGATTTTATGGAAATAGTTTAGATTTTTAAGTTGTTTAACTAACCAAAATTATCCAAAGGGTATCAGAGTTTATTCTGCACCCTAATAGATATCAAAGGGTATCGGAGTTTATTGATCCACGAACTGGACAATGGAATGTGGAGCTACTCCGGGGCTGTGTAGACCCGGATGATATAAGCAAGATTTTATCCTTAAGACCATCCAGGTTTGGGAAAACTGATGGCTACTGTTGGCACTTCACTACCTCGGGCATGTATACGGTCCGATCTGGCTATGAGATTGCTAGGCAAAGGCTAGATGCTGAACTGGTGTTCACCCTCCAACAACCCTCCTTGAATCCGTTAAAGGAAAAAGTCTGGAAATAGAAAAACACGAACAAAATACGTCATTTTATTTGGCAGGCCCTCTCTGGCGCGGTTGCGATTAATGAGAGACTCGCCCATCGACATGTGCAATAGGAACGAAACTGCGCATGTTGTGGGGATATTGACGAAACAGTTAACCATGTTCTCTTTACATGCTCCCCCGCTAGGCAATGCTGGGGCCTTTCCCAGATCCCAAACCCGAAGTCGATTTTCCCGTCTGACAGTTTATGGGACAATATGGATTATTTACTTTCTTGTATCCCACAGAGAACTGAATGTGAAGGCTTTGCTCGGTGTTTTCCATGGCTACTTTGGTATCTCTGAAAGGCTCGGAATGATAAAGTGTTTAATAATGTTGATCGGTGCCTACATGCTATTGTGGCGATGGCCCAAAAGAAATCTTCAGAATGGTTTTTGGCTAATGAGAGAAAGGAAGAATCGCCAAGAGTTCACGACCCCTTAGAGGAGACTATGTATACAACCTCAGTTTTCAGCTGTTTCCTTGATGGCTCATGCAAGAGGGACGATAACACGAGTGGAGTGGGGTGGATCCTACAATTACAGGATGGAACGACAGATTTATTGGGGTCACGTGGCATGCGTCAATTAATGTCATACATACTGATATGCAAGGTCTGTTATAGGCTATGGAGAGTCTACGCAAAAAGCGACGTTTCTGTGCGACATTCCTGACTGACTCTCAAGAACTAGTAAGTACAGTTGCAGACCCGGATCACTGGCCTCGTTTCCAATCAGAACTAGAAGATTTTCAGGAGTTACATAATTCTTTTCCAGACTTTACACTTACGTATTGTTCTAGGGAAAAGAATGAAAAGGTAGATCTTCTCGCAAGGAATGCCCGTCTCCGCCAAAAAGTATTCTCGTTTATTAGCACTTCTACTCCTGTTTGGTTTACGGATACCAACCATGTATTCATGTAATAAGACGGAATAAGTGTGTTCGTGACAAAAAAAAAAAAAAATTATCCTTCTTCTTTAGGTTTTCGTTAGAAAGTACGTTACGAACACATGACATAATGTGCCAAATGAAAACACCAATAAATTAATTTAGTTGATATAATTTAGAATTTTTGTAAACAATGGATTTATAATTCTAAATTCGCTAAACTATATAAACTATAATTTGATAAATTAGTAAAGCTTTCTTCCGAAATGATTTATGATATTTCTAGCATTAATCATTTATAGATGTTTTATTTTACATGTGATATTTGTCAAAACAAATCCAATATTTATCAGAAAAGAATGTTGTTGTCTAGGGCATCATTCATATTTCTAGTTATCAATTCAGCGAACCAAATTAAACTTGCGGCACTTGCAAATACAACTATAATTCCATAGGCAGTTCCACAACATACATTTATATTCCACAAGGATCCGTGACAAACACTTTTACTTGTACCATATTTATCAAAACTGAATTTTGTTTTTCTTATTTGGCCGTAAGAAAAAAGAATTATACACAAAATTTTGTGTGTATTTAGTAGATAATATAGGACTAAATGGTGATAGGGTTTGTGTGGTTTAGAAAAGTAATTATTAGCTTCTTTCTAACACCTCTTTTGGTTTTTAACTTTTTCGTCGATATAATTTTACAATAAACTTGATTATACAATAAAAGGCTTTTACAAAAATGCCAAGTTAATTTCATATAATGTTTTGATATTGTTTTTTCCGTGAAAGAGACCAGAATTTATAAGTTTGGCATCAAGGGTGAACCTTTAGAATATGACACCAAATGACAGGTTGTTTATATCAATGAGAATGACATGATGTCCATGGTGGTAAAAATTTCATTGACGAAGTTTGACTTACCTCTAGAGATCGTTACCAACCATTATCATGTCACTCGCATCTCCGGTTATAAACTATATTCGACTATTACTATAGACTTTAGTACAATTTGAATTACTGCAGCATCTCTAGAGTCTAAAAGTCTAGAGATGCTGCAGTAATTCTAAAGAACGGTTGAGAATCACGCGCTAGAAGACTAAAGAACGGTTTATTAAGAACGGTTTATTAAGTAATCATTAAAAAATGTCCAGATTTGTAATCTAGGGGGCGCATGGTAATGGATTTTACTTTACACTTTTGCTGTAAATTTTTAGATGTTAGTGCTTTTGACTGTTATTTTAAATTTTAATAAAAGTCTATTTGGTAATATATAATCTTTCGAAGCCGTGACTGTTAATTTAATAATTATTTATAAAAAAAATTGTAAACAAAAATAACTTATCACATAAATCTGAGGAAAGTATTTTAATAAATATATTTTCAGATTTTATTTCATTCAATTTGCAATTTTTTTATTTTCATCATTTTGCAAAGTTTTGATAATTTATTGATTTATATAAAAATGGCTCTCAAAAGAATAGAAAAAATAGATAATAATTAGTCAATGAATTTTTTTGAGTTTTAAAGTTATTTATAAATTTTAAAGAAGTTCAAATGATTTTTGGAAAAGAGGAGAGAAAATAAAACATTTAAAACTATTTTTAACTTAAAGCTACTCCAACGAGGCTTTAGAAAAAGTATAAATGAAAGACAAAAAATAAAAGAAAGGCTTTGAAGACTTTAAAATCTTTTAAGACAATAAAATATGCTTGGCAAAAACATGTTTTTAAAGGCATTCAATTGTTTTAAAGACGTAAAAGACACCTTGCCAAGCAGCCCCTTAGTTGTTAAATAATCATTCATTTATATGTCGTTGTCTTGTGTCTCTATATTTTCACTCGGAGGGTTTGCCTCATATTCTCTAACCATTGTTTTTGTAATCAAACGAGAGAAAATAGTTTAGAAGAAAAGTTAAAATCAAATTATAAGCATGAGACCAACTTCTTTTATATAGATTTCGGTTTTGAAACCACATGATTTGTTGAGAATCTAGTCATAACCAACAAAAATAACACACAATGACACAAATGATAAGGTGTGTAACTGAAGTTGATGTTCCTATTGTTTACCTTATATAAGTGAGCAGGGTCGAGTCAACATGCATCAAGATCTTTGGACTAAACTATATTTTTCCAAGCTCCGTTGAGACCTTAACCACCTAAACTGATTTTAGAAAAGTGATTAGAACCAATAATCAAGGATCTTATTTTCATAACATCAAAACCCAAACATAGGTGTGTATAGACGATTGTAAGAAAAATATAGTTGGATGTTAACTTATTTTCTTATGCAATAACATCATGAATGGAAAGGACAATAATTCCATTTCTTCACAATTTTCTCATAAAATCATATGAACACGTCTAAATTCGATGTGAGCAAATGAAAAGAAACAAATAAATAGCTACAAAAATTTAGCATAGATTTATATAGATGATTATAAAACTACATAGATCTAACGAATAACAATAAATCAACCGAATTTCATATTCTAAAGCACTTTATATGAAAAAATGGAATCAGGACATTAAAAAAAACTTGTACGTACCCCTTTGCGTAGTGATTTAATTTCTTTGAATTAATTAGAATAATCGCTTTGTGTTTTTTTACTTTTGTTCTCATGTGATTAAAACCTTCGCCCATGTCCCATATATGAGGATGTTAACAATTTTTTTTTTTAAAACCATCTGGAATATTATTGCAAAATCAGAAAGATGTCAACAAATTTAGTTATGCATTGTCCCAAATTCTTTTTAAGGCAAGATATCCTAGGAAAAAAGAAAGAAATTAATATGCATTGACCCAAATTCTTTTTAAGGCAAGATATCCTAGGAAAAAGGAAAGAAATTACGATGCATATATGGAAACAAAGATAGAATCAAGAGAAAATGGGAGTCATATATATAAGAAGAAAGGCTTATTTAGAGCATCTCCAACCTAACACTATATTTTACACCAAATTACCTTTTATACTATATTTGGTGTAAAAATGGCCGGGTGTGCTCTCTGAGGAGGTGCTTGTAACGGCTGGTTTTTTAATTCAAATGTGCAAAACCACCGGATATTGGTTCCCGTGGCCGTGGCCTGGATCTGGTCAGCGGAAGAACATTCTTGGATCACAATCCTAGCTTTTCCCTGAAGGCATAGGCAGGCTTTCTGAGATAGGAAATTCTGGACCTGGCAAGGAAATCAGGTCCATGAGGATTCTCATAAATCCATCTGATCAAATCAAAGGAAATCATATCGTAGATAGCATGTCTCTTACCTTTGATCATTTGGAATTGATCAATCACCTGGAATTTCGGCCAGTCCTGATTATGGCAAGACTGAGCTATGGTAATAACCAATCATCTAACATCTTTCCCGATCCGGTGTTGATCTCCCTCATTATGAGTCAATCAGGGATGATTGAGAGAGATCCCTGGGATTGCTCCTTGGCAGGTGTTTTTAAACCACGAGCCAGTGAGGAACACAACTCACATTTCTTTGCTCCTTTCATTACCAATATTCCCCTGGTTCTTTCTCTCCGTCCATGTGTAGCTTTCACAATGGCGTTTTTCGGGAAACTGGTTTCCGCTGACAAAGATGGGCAAGATCGAAACAAGAACCAACCAATTAAACTCCCCCCAATAGACAAGGCACAAGTGTTTAAGAGGTTTGAACTTACTTTGGTAGGTCGTGTTCTGCTTCGAGAAGCACAGGAGCAAAACCACAAGGCTTTGATCAACTTTCTCCCTACGGTGTGGCGTTGTGAGGGAAGGGTGCAGGGCCTGGACATGGGAGACGGTAAGATCCACTTCCGGTTCCAAGTTGAGGAAGACCTGGAGGCGGTGATGGCGCATCGACCGTATCATTTTGATGGGTCGATGATTGCTCTCGAGAGATGGATCCCGACGGTGAGAAGGGACTTCCCGCACACTATACCTTTCTGGATAGTCATCAACGATCTGCCGGACTACCGGCGTGATGAGGACTCGGTGAGAAGCGTCGGAGAAGCGCTGGGGGAATGGCTAGAAGTCGATGTTTCTGAACCAACACCACGAGTTCGAGTGTTACTCGAATGCGGTGCACCACAGGTTCTGAGGAGAGAATCCGATGACGATGGTGTGATTGTCCGGTTGAGCTTCAAATACGAGAAGTTGCAGAAGCATTGTAACCGGTGTCTCCAGATTACACATGAGGCCCCGTCTTGCCCCGAACGTGTTCAGGACGGTCTACAACAGCGCCGGGAACCGAGGAAGGAGCCTAATAAGAGGATGGAGATGGACGCAGGGAGGGACAGGATGCGGAATAACAGAGAGGATCGCGGCAAGGAGGCGATTCAAAGAGCTCCTCGTGTGTCGACTGGTAGGGGTGCGACTGCGGCGGCGTTACTCCCCAGACCTAAGCCGGTGCGACGGGACATCATGGCTGTGCTGGATTCGTGCCAGGAAACCGTCGAGGCTCCACCCACGGCTCACAGTTCGACCAAGGAATGGGTCCGGAGGACTTTTGTCACCACCGAACACCAACGGTCATCTCCGCCTGTCCAGACTGATCAAGCTTCGCAGCCGGGAGGCAAACGCACCACTGCAAAAGCGGCGTGGTACCAAACCACCGAAGAAGAAGCGGCGATTGCAAACACCATGCTCTACCAGGCGGAGAAGTGGGCTGCTGTGGAGATCCCTCCGAGTCCGGTGATTCAACAGCACCTAGCGGTGAGGGGAGGAGTGGAAACTAATCGAGAAAGTAGGGTTTCTGTCCAAGAGGCGGCGCTAGGGCAACAGGTGACTGCCCAAGGTATTGGGCCTGAAAATGGTGAGGCCCATCAGCTAGAGGACAGCTTAGAACTTGTGGACCATGACACTGAATCTCAAGTAATGGGCCTCTATTCAGTTTTAAGCCCAACTGGGGTCATCTCTCCTCTCAAAGGCCTAGTGGATAAGGCCAATAAAGACCGGAAGCTCACACAACGGGTTACCAAAGCACTTGGAGTCAAGAAAAAGATTGAACATAACCCGTTTCATGGTAATTGTGTACACAAACACATGGACTTAGCTGCTTTGGAAACCCCACACTACGGGAAATGTGAGTATTAATAGCAGGCGGAAACCGCTATCTAACGCTACTACAGCGGAGTAGAAAGCGCTATATTTGCGCCCGTTATAATAGGTCACGCACTTTCAATAGCAGTTTTTGTCATTGCTATCATAGTTTCATTTAATATAGCGCTTTTCATTATGCAATCATATATTCTATAATAGCAATGAGAAATTGTTATGAATTTTTTTTTTTGGTCGAATAGAAATTGTTATGAATTTATTTATATAATTTAACATATAATTTCTAAAAAATAAATATAAATTATTACTATCATTTCTCAGTTTGTATTAATCGTGTAATAGCATTTTTGCAATTTAACTATAGCATTCGATGTATGTTATAATTCATGTACGTTTTGCATGTAAATCCTGTAATTATTCCACTAATTTATATTAAAATGTACGATTGTTGGTTTTTGGGATTAAATGACAGAATTAAAAGAAAAATAACATGTATTACATAATACTTTTATTACATAATAATACTCAATTATATAATTTACACTTTTGTATCAACTTGTGAATTTGGGCTACAATCTTTGAAACTTCTTAGATATCCTCGACAAAATGAAGTTCCTCCTGCAACAAACTAACATTTCAATGTTAATGCAACTATACGTGTAAAGAACAAACCTTTTGGGTTCCTCAAACGGTTTGAAAAAGGGACAAAAGTCACATGAAAAGATGGAAACAAACCTTTGGGAGTAGTGACGATGTCGAAATACTTATTGCTTTGATTTAGAAGAGCCTGCTGCCGTAGGTTTTCATCCTCGCCATTGAACGTTACTTGGCAGTACATAACTGATACTAGTCTCTACAAACCATAAATCAGTGTTAACAGACAAACAATCCAAAAACAAGCAATTATACCAAAAAATTCTAAATTCAAATCCTTTGAAGAGGTGAATTCTATATCTATAAGTCTACTCAATTAGAAGATCTGATGAACAAACATTAGCTAAATCATCCAGAGAACACATTTGGAGAAAAATAAATCTCATACCCTAAAATTTGGAATTGGCTAAGACATAGAGAGGCACAGAGAACACATTATTGAACGAATCCGTTCTCGCTCGACGACAATCTCCGACATCTTCGACGAGTTTCAATGACGGATAAGATGGTGAAGGGAAAAGGGAAAAGGAACTGCTCGAGACGGAGATCAAGACGTTTCCGGCGAGTTTCCGCAATTTCTCTTTATTGTTAGATCGAGAAAAGATTGAAGAGGAAGGGTTCAGATCGGATCTGAGAAAGAGCGAGATGGACAGAGAGAGACTTTTCATTTTCTGTCAAGGAAGGCATCGAGATTCGAGAGAGAAAATTAGAAGAAGAATGAATCATATGATGGAGATTTGGCCACGTCCCTTGATCTCAAATCTTATCAACGGTGCATAATAAAAAATGAGGGATCCGTGCCTCTATCTCTTAGCCAATGAAAATCTAGTCTTTTTCTTTGCATTTTTTTTTTATAATTTAGCATATTAGTTTTGCAATGTATGGTAAATTATTTGAAGAAAAACTATATATCGAAAATATATTAACAAAATTTTGATAATAAATTAATTATAAGTTATAATCAACTTCATTTGCAAAATATTTATATTTTGGTTTATGTTCTAATTTCATTTTTATGTTCTAATATAATCTATAAGGGTTAAGATTTAATCATTTAGGGTTTGGGGTTTGGGTATATATATTTATTTCTATATTATGTTTGGGTTTTGGAATTTAGGATTTACAAAATCAACAATGAAAAAAAAAATAGTGTTTACAATGAAAGGTTATAAGTTTAGGTTTTGTGTTTGGACTTTAGAATTTAATTAGGGTTTGGAGTTTAGGATTTAGAAAATGGTTACACTTCAATTTTTAAAATTATATACCCTAAATCAAACACTCACTAGATCCACACAAAAATTAAAACTATGTATACCCTAAACTCTAAATCTAAACCCTTTACCCTAAACTCTAAATATAAACCCTATACCCTAAACCTAACAATGTACCTTAAAAATATAAAGCCATAAGTAATTTATCTATTTGTATTGTTCATAGAACTAGAAAAAAATAAAATTTAAATTCTAAATCCTATATCCTAAACCCCAAATCCAAATCCAAATCTTATACCCTAAACCTAAGCCATACACCTTAAAAATAATTATCAATCATTTATTTATTTATATTGTTAATAGAACTAGAAAATATATATTTGAAATCCTAAACCCTATATCCTAAACCTCAAATCTTATCACCTAAATCCTAAACTAAAGATCATGACTTTTCTCTTTTATTTTGTAAATTTTAATTCTAAACCCTAAACCAAAGATTCACAAAATCTCTTTTTTATTTTACATTGTTAGTAATCTTTCTTTGTATTTTAACATATTTAAGTCTCTAGACCATGTTAAAATATGTTTAACAAATTTAAGTATACTTCTGAATTAAGTCACTAGAATTTTATATTTATATTGTCTTCATGTCAGAAGTGTTACAACAAATACTTTCACAATGAAATGGTCGAATCATCAAAACTTCATTATTTTTGATGCTTTTCAAAGATATATATGAAAAAAGTTACAATAAAATGGAAAACTCGGGAAATGCTGGAATCAATGTGGTGCTCATCTTCTTCATCACCATGTCCATTCGTAAGCCCACCAGGACCAACCACTTGCAGCTGCAAACATACATTAGTAACCAATTCAATATCCAGAAATGGAGAGCTCAACGAGTTCTTGCTCTGTTCTATGTCAACTTTAAATTTTGTTAACCCTTTTACCGATTCGTGGACCTTTGATCTATTGATTTGCTTGCCGTTTAGAGCTTCAGGTTCGAGTTAAACTTATCGACTTCACCAACGAGTTCTTGCTCTGTTCTATGTGAAATTAAAGAGTGAAGAAGATGTGAACTTACCGACTTCACCACTTGTGAAAATGTATAAGAAATCCACAAATAAAAAGAACACCTTTACGATCATTTATGCTGACAAGTATATTAGCCAAGAAAAGAAGTGAAAAAACGAATGAACAAATCACATCAAAAGACATAAAATTTAGGTAAACTATTTCTTGTGAAAGCCAAACAAGGATTTGATGGCGGTAATAGCACTCTGGTTGATGAAAGATTCATTGCATTGGCTAAGGAGTGGATATATAGAAATCCTTTTGACTTCTGGATCTGTTCGGATTCCCTGAAAACAAAACAAGTACTCAGCTTCAACAAGCAACACCATAATTCTCTTTCACAATCAAACATTATAACTCACTGAAATTACCTTGAAATTTTCATTTCTTGACTTCAATGCCTCTTCAAGAGCCGAGCTTTGAGAAGCAACAAGCAACATTGTAACTTGCAAATGATGCTTCATCTGGTGTTGGTTTAGCTTTTTGTTCTCTCTTCCTCAAATAGTTCTGCATCTATGCACACAATTCACAAGCCACGATACATTACTTTTTGGTGTAACAAAAACCAATACTTTTAAACAAGTTTTCAAGAGAACTCACTTGAATCTCCCTCCACTTGCTACTAATGAATCCGACATTTCTCTCTGCTCTTCTCTGTTATCTCACCAGAATCTTTCACCTTACCTGCAACATTATAAGACACAACACAAAGTAAACTAAACATAATCAAAACCAGAAATGGGTGTTGCAAATAGAAAGCAAAGAATACGCTAATACGAAAGAGAGAAAGCAGAGAATGTGAGTTTACGGGTATCGCCAACAGAGTTGTACAAGTATCAAGAATCACATATGAACAGAGAGAGAGAGATGGTGTGTACCAGCTCCTTTGGAGGCATCTTTACGAATCAATGTTAGAGGCACCATGAGAAGCTGCGACGCTGATGTCACCGTCGTCGATTGATTTTCCACTAAGTATCCCACGTTCCCGATTCAATCGCTAGATCCGCTCAGAGCCACCATACGCCCTGCTTTTCCGTCGACATCGCCAATATGTCGGATTACGGCTTTCCCCTGAAAGTTTCAATAACAAAATCAAATTACAGTTGAAAGATAGTCGATTGTATGATGTTGGTATGTAGAAGAAAGGAGATATGTGTGAATGAGAAGAACTGACGAGGAGGAAAAAGAGAAAGGCGAAAGAGCAAAAGGGGATTTTTAGTTTACAATTTCATTGGCTTTCCTCTAATTCTTTTATTTAGTAAAAATTTTGGGAGGCAAAGAAAATTTCAGATTCCCGCTTACCTCTATAATAACGTTTTTATTATCATTTATGCTGTCCATGAATAAAGACCAAAACAAAATCTAAGCGGGAATACTTTTTTTTTGTGTGCCCATTATATGATAGCGTTTGTTTTTTTGAGAAACGCTATGTAAAATTTTCCATAATTCAATTATAGCAGAAATACTAAAAACGCTATATTGTACTGCTATTAATACCCATATTTTTTGTAGTGCCAAAAGCTTTGGCTGATGTGTCGAACCCGTCAACCTCGAAGACGGGCCCTGGTGAAGGGGAAACTTCGAAGGAATTCAACGAACCGGTGGTTAAGGAGAAACCACCGGCGGATGCTTAAATGATCCTAAGTTGGAACTGTCAAGGAACGGGTAGCTTCCTGGCAGTTCGTCGATTACGCGAGTTCCGTAAGAAGTTTTTCCCGGGGATTCTCTTTCTTATGGAAACGAAGCGCGATCATCATTTTCTTCAAGATTTACAAGTTGAATTTGGTTATGATTTCCTTTTTACTGTTGACCCTTCTGGTCGTAGTGGCGGTTTAGCCCTTCTAGCTAAGTCCGAATTTCGTGTTCAAGTTCTTTTTTCAAACAAAAATATCATTGATGTAATGGCAAACATTAGTGGTAATAAAGTTTTTATGTCTTTTGTGTACGGAGAACCTGTTATTTCAAATCGTAGTATGGTTTGGGAACATTTAACTCGTATTAGTACTACACGCTTCGCACCATGGTTTATGACCGGAGACTTTAATGAAATAACAGGTCATCATGAAAAAACAGGGGGTCGGAGGAGACCGGATAATTCCTTTTTGGACTTTAATCTAATGCATCAAAGCTGTGGAATGGTGGATTTCCCATACGAGGGCAATTGTCATCCTGGTTTGGTCGCCGTGGCACCAATGTTATTCGATGTCGTTTAGACCGGTCAATGGGTAATGAGGAATGGTATGAGATTTTCTCCCATACCAAGATGGAATACCTCCGGTTCATGGGCTCAGACCACAAACCGATTCTGACACAGTTGGAACACGTCAGACCCAGCGGAACAAAAAAGTTTAGATTTGAAAAACGTTGGCTTTCCAAGCCAAACTTCGAGGAAGTAGTCAGAGCAGGGTGGACAAGTAGTCAACCAGGAGCAGAGGTTCCTCTGGGGGATAGGATAGCCAAGTGTCGGAAAACCATTTCTAGATGGCGACGACATGATAAAATTATCTCCGAGGAGGAAATCGAAGCCCTGAAGGTTCAGTTAGAGGAGGCACAGAGCAATGATGACACATCAATCGAGGAAATTGCTGACTTACAAGAACCGTTATGTGCGGCTCTTCGAGAAGAGGAGATTTACTGGCACCAAAAAAGTAGGGTTACCTGGCATCAGGATGGGGACCAAAACCCTAAGTTTTTCCAGGCTTCTACGAAGCAGAGGAGGGCCCAGAACAGGATTACGGGTATTCTTGCACAGTCAGGAGAATGGACAGAGAAAGAAGAGGACATTGAAAAAACAGCGATATACTATTTTTCGGAGATGTTCACCTCATCTGACATCTCAGATCTGGAAGTGTCCCTGACACATATAATGAGTTGTGTTACCCCTGAGATGAATGCGATACTCATTCGAGACGCCTCAGAACAGGAGGTCAAAGCGGCGGTGTTTGCCATTTACCCAGGAAAGGCACCTGGTCCGGATGGAATGACAGCTTTGTTTTACCAAAAGTTCTGGCACGTGATTGGCACCCATGTCGTGGAGATAGTCCGAAGTTTTCTGCGTACTAGAATACTGGACTCCGAAAGCAACATGGTCAATATTTGTTTGATTCCAAAATCCGAGCGCCCAAGGGAGATGAAAGAATTTCGTCCAATTAGCTTGTGTGATGTGAGTTATAAGATTATATCCAAGCTTCTATGCCAGAGAATAAGAAGATTTCTTCCGTCTTTGGTGTCGGAAACCCAATCCGCCTTTGTAGCTGGCAGGCAGATTACAGATAATATTCTTATAGCTCAGGAGGTGTTCCATGCTCTAACAACCAATTCTATTGGCAGAAAGGAGTATATGGCTGTCAAAACGGATATGAGTAAGGCTTATGATCGAGTGGAATGGGTTTTCCTGGAGGCACTAATGCGGAAGATGGGTTTCTCAGAGAGATGGATATTATGGATTATGAATTGTGTCAATTGGTGTCCTACAATATTTTACTGAATGGAGAACCAAAAGGCGCCATAACACCTTCTCGTGGTCTAAGACAGGGGGACCTCCTATCTCCGTACCTATTCATCTTGTGTACAGAGGTATTAATCGCCAACCTCCATGCGGCCGAGGCAGCTGGGAGACTTTGTGGAATTCGAGTGGCCCCAACATTTCCTACGCTATCCCATCTATTATTTGCAGATGATAGCCTGTTTTTCTGTAAAGCAACCGAGGAACAATGTGATAATCTCCTCCAAGTACTAGAGGTTTATGGGAATGCATCAGGACAAAGAATAAATTTTGAAAAATCGGCAGTTACGTTTGGAAAAGATGTGCTGGTAGAGTGCCGAACGACACTTAAGACTAGGCTAAACATCCCAACGGAAGGAGGGGCCGGGAAATATCTTGGTATTCCGGAATAGTTGCATGGGTCGAAAGCAGAAGTCTTTGCATACGTGCAGGAACGTTTGAATCAACGGATTAATGGCTGGTCAGCCAAATTTCTATCGAAGGGAGGGAAGGAGGTAATGATTAAATCGGTGGCACAAGCCCTACCGACTTACGTGATGTCCACATTTCTCCTCCCTAAGAATGTACTTAGGAAACTTGTGAGCGCGGTCTCACAGTTTTGGTGGAAAACTAAAGAGAATTCGAAAGGGATGCATTGGATTGCGTGGACAAAGATGTGTCTCCCGAAGAATGCAGGTGGTATGGGTTTTAAGTCTTACGAAGAGTTCAATAAGGCATTGTTAGCTAAGCAGCTCTGGCGACTCAACCAATACCCAAACTCTTTAGTGGCGAGAGTATTGAAAGGAAAGTACTTCCGATATTCGAACCCCTTTGAAGCTAGACAACATTACAGACCGTCTTATGGATGGCGAAGCATTGTCAGTGCTCAATCTTTATTGGAAAAGGGTATGCGACGCACCATTGGATCAGGAGCGCAATCTTGGTTTTGGACAGATAAATGGATTCCAGATGAATACCCTCGAAGAGTTCGAAGCCTGGTACAAAGTCCTAATAGATACGAGCGGGTTTCCGATTTCGTTGACCATCGGACAGGAAGATGGAATATGGCAAGACTTCACGCTTGTGTCCACGCTGAAGATATCGAATTAATTCAAACCATCACACCATCCTTGCGGGGAGTTCTGGATGGTTTTTGTTGGTATTTCACCAAATCAGGTATGTATACAGTGCGTTCGGGCTACGACACTGCTCGACAACATTTGGATGCGGATTTGGTATATGCCCAACAACTACCATCGCTCAATCCTTTGAAGGAACAAGTTTGGAAACAACAGACATCCAATAAAATCCGTCATTTCCTTTGGCAGGTGGTCTCGGGGGCAGTAGCGGTTAATGAGAGACTTGCACATCGACACCTTCAACTTGAGCACGGATGCCCCAGATGCGGCGACGGTGAGGAGACAATAAATCATGTGCTGTTTACATGCCCGCCGGCTCGACAAGTCTGGGCTTTGTCCCATATTCCCAGCTCCCACAATTTGTTCCCTTCGGAGAACTTATGGGGTAACATGGACTATTTGTTTTCCCGGATTCCTCACCGTACTGAGTTGGAGGAACATACCCAGTGTTTCCCATGGATTATTTGGTACCTTTTCAAGGCTCGTAATGCCAAAATGTTTCATAACGTTGATCAATCACCACCTAAAATCCTTGAATTGGCTAGGAAGGAGGCACAAGAATGGTTTTTGGCTAAGGAAACTGTGACACAGCCAATACACCCCTCTGATCAGACTTTCGATGTGACGGACTTGCACTCAGAGACGGTGTTTAAGTGTTTTGTTGACGGTTCGTGGAAAGCGGAGGATGTCACAAGTGGTGTGGGATGGATTCTACTGCTTCAGGACGGGACCTCTGACCTGCTGGGATTACGAGGGATGCGGAGAGTAGTCTCGCCACTGCATGCGGAACTGCACAACCTTCTCTGGGCCATGTCAAGCCTCAGTAAGCATAATCGATATTGTTCGGCGTTCTTTACAGATTCACAAGAGTTGGTGAGCATGGTCGAAGATCCGATGAGTTGGCCTCGTTTCCGTTCAGAACTTGCCGAGGTCCAGGAGTTACGAAATTTTTTCCCAGACTTTACTCTTACGTACTGTCCTAGGGGGAAGAATGAAAAAGCAGACGTTCTCGCAAAGAATGCTCGAACCCGTAACTTAGTGTTCTCTTATGTCAGCACAACCCCTCCTTATTGGTTCAATAATGTTCATGTATTTTTGTAATCGATGGGAATAGTGCGTTCGTGACAAAAAAAAAAAATTACTATATTTGGTGTAATTCCTTCTCCAACCTAACATTATTTCTTACACTGAAAATAGTGTACCACTATATTTTACATTATATTTGGTGTAAAAAATGAGTTTACACTATTTTTAGTGTTGAACTTTTTTATTTACAAAATAATCATTTGTTTATCAATTTTTTTAAAAATTGATCAGTATAAAAATGGAAACAATTTTTAGATATATAAAATTTATGTACAAAGATATATAAATTATATACACTTTTAAAATTCTAAAATTTTAATTGCAAAAGAACATAAATTTTATATAAATCATGATATTTAACGTTTAAGTTGTAAAATAAAAATAATTTATAGAAAATATAGTAACATAAATTATTAATAAATTTGAAAATACATAAAGTGTCGAAAGATAAACAACATCAAGTAAATTATGACAACTATTTTGAAAAATATGGTGTACTAATTAGTAATTAACAAAGAATTTGTGTACTAATTAGCAATTAACAAAGAATTTAAAAAGGAGAATATGCTTGGAATATTTTCTTTTGGTGTAAAAAATAGTGTAGTACATTGGAGTAAAACCCAACACTATTTTAGTGTTACACTATTTTAGTGTAAAAAATAGTGTAATCTCATTGGAGATGCTCTTACCAAAGTATGAAAGAGGCTCACGTTCACTTGTTATATTTTGTATAATCCAATTTTATGCTTTTAGATATAATATGGACAACAAACTTTTTATACACTATTGTACATGTTAGATATCATTAAATTTAGAATTTGGGTTAATTGTTGTAGAATTAGGGTATAAATTTAGAAAATGGGATTTGATTTTAGTGTTTAGGGTTTGAGTTAATATTGTAGGAATTTTAGGGTTTAGAAATTTTATTTTAGTTTGTGTTTATAATATTTAGATTAGGGTTTATCTTTTAGATTTGATAGCGTGGTAAATAGATAATTGTGCGTCTTATATATTTGTTAACACAACTACGTAATTTTTGGTCACATGGTCGTGGTTAATTGTGTAATTTCCACCAGAGGAGAGATTACTTTCCTGCAAAAAATAAATCATTTGTATATTGGCCTAAATATCCTGTTTAGTATGTACATTACACTAGTTCACCCTAGAGTCAATCCACGTACATTTCAAGGATAATATCTTAAACTTTCTAAGAGAATAATATTGCCAGAAAATTTGGTTAGGTGGAAGCTTCAAATTGGATGTTATCATACATGATATGTTGGAAATGACTTGTACATCTTGGTTGCATGAGAAACAAGGTATTGTCGCCTTCGACAAGCTGAGAGCCAGCCACTTCCACATTGAACAACCAGTACAATCCATGTATCAATCCGCTCGTTAACAACAGACTTGCATTTGCATCGTTTAAACGTGTATTCATTCCCAAGTCATGGGTCAAGATTCATTCAATTACGTTAGATTGTCTTTCTTGGTGATCTAAGGTAAAAAAAGATGTTATGGATTGATAGATAAATACACGTACTTGGAGTTCGGCATAAGTAGGATGCAACGGCTACTCGTAATGTATAGGTGTGATCCTTATCAATGCTTTTGACTTTGAATTTGATTTGCCATGTTGTTGGTTGATAAAACAATGAATCCTTGAATAGAGATTGTATTGGCCCTAACGAGTGAAGCCCTAAGAGTACCATCTGTCTCCATCACTATTTGAGTATCTTCTCCTACCCTAGTTTATATGGCGCACATTGTGAACACAATGGAAAAGTAAGAGTTCGATGAGCATGAGAATAATTTTCCGGTGTACTAAAATCCTTAGTAGCGAAGATCTTTTCTCTCGACTTTGTGATTTGTTGTTCCCCTAATTTTTATTTTCTAGGTCATTTTTTTAGTTCAGTACTGGGATTGCTCTACAAATTTTGTAAGACACAAAACCTGAATTTCTTCTAAGTTATATATTGAGATTTTGAGGAATTTCTTAGGGCACATACACACTGACTTTTTGACGAATGTCTTAAGGTGCATAAGAAAAAACGAATTCGGGACTAATGTAAAAAGTTCTTCTTCATGTGTTCTTGTCCAAAATTGATACTCCTACTAATATTATAAATCATTTGAAAATTTACATTTTAAAATGTAGTAAGTTTCAATTTTAAAAATTACCATGCATTCTCTTTGCCATGAACCAGTAGCTCCAGGCATAGCCAAACAACCATAACCTCTAATAATGGCTGCAACGAAATCTTTAACTACATACCTAAATTGAAAAACATAAAATTTTACAATTTATACTTTTAGATTATTGGTTACATACAATTTTGCAATAATTGTTACATGAAGCTTATAATGACAAGCTCAGTATAGTTTACTTGTCTTTTAAATAATCATCTAATGCCAACTTTCTACTTCCACATTCATCTACGAAAGAAAAAATGGTCAAATTTGGAAATGATCATAGATAATGTTTGATTTGTTATTTAAAGAGTTAGCCTGAGATTTACCATCTTTCCATAGCCAAAGAGGGTTGGACGAATTTATATATAACGAAAACCGGTCCAAACACTTTCTTCCATGCCTCTCCTTCACAAAACTTTGGTACTAGATTTTCTCCTGAATAGTGTGCACTCATAAATACCTAACGACCCAGCGTTAAACATGTCGAAGTTTATTATAAACGGTCTTAGAGAGAAATATTTAAAGCATAAATTTTTACCACGACAAATTCCGTGGTATAAGTGAAGTCGTTTGTCGTGGGTTTGTGTGTAAGTATAACCCTTTGATAAATAAGATGCAAATAAAACTG
This sequence comes from Arabis alpina, assembly GCA_900128785.1. NCBI lineage: Eukaryota > Viridiplantae > Streptophyta > Magnoliopsida > Brassicales > Brassicaceae > Arabis > Arabis alpina. Next base: position 6,241,757 of record LT669788.1, read on the forward strand.
TTTGTCACGGATCCTTGGAATAAAATGTATGTTGTGGAACTGCGTATGGAGTTATAGTTGTATTTGCAGGCGCTGCAAGTTTATTTTAGTTCGCCAAATTGACAACAACATTCTTTTTTTGAAATTTTTTAGATTTGTTTTGACTAATATTCCATATAGAATAGAACATCTATAAATCATTAATGCTAGAAATATAATAAATCATTTTCTTATGGAACCTTATCTCCTTCGTTTCTTTGCATCGTGGGTGAAATAAAAGGTTCAATTTTGATTTTTTGGTTTGCCTTTTTTTGTGGTGTTTGCTTATTAAATGCTAGGAGGGATATTGGTAAGCACTTTTAGAATTGTGACTGTAGACTTTTAATTTAATTTATTAACTATACGTTGACAAATTTTTTTTTTTTATTAACTATAGAGATTTTGGATGTGAAAAAACTTTAAACAACATTAAAGTCTCATTTTATTGGCTGATATATTTTGTTGATATATTTTGGATTCAGATCAGGAACATAAAACTCTACGGCAAACCGACCTCCCATAAGGTTGCTCCATTTCTTGAAGGTTAATATACAAAGATCTTCAACATACATATAACAACCTGAAAATACAAACATACAATGTATCATTAACCAAAGTAATATATTTGGTTTTAAACTGTGACAAGAAAATGTTTTCAGGAGTTACTAGGAAATAAACAAATACCTGAGGTGATAGTGATAATATAATCGTATTTATGTCCCCAATAAAACATGTATTGGCCCTAACGAGATAAGCCTTAAGAGTACGGTCAATCGCAAAGGTCGAGAGATAAGATTTTCGCTACATATGAATCGTTATAACGAGAGAAGCCCTAAGGGTACCATCAATCTCCATCATTAGTTGACTATCTCCTCGTGCTCTACTTTATATCGCTTACAATGTGAGCACAATGGTAAAGTAAGAGTTTGATTTGCATGAGAATAATTTTCAAGTATACTAAAATCTTTAGTAGCAAAGATCTTCTCTCGCGACCTTTGTGATTTGTTCTTGCTCTAATTTTTATTTTCTAGGATATTTGTTTTTAGCTCAGGAATGGAATTGCTCTATAAATTTTGTACGACACAAAACCTGAATTTCGTTTAAGTTTGATATTGAGTTTTTGAGGATTTTTTAGGACACATTGTGGTGGTGGAAACCTGCACAGTTGAAATAGTCAATGGTCTAGGTCTGAAAGCTCTGAAATTAGAAACACCTAGCGAAGATCTCAAGAGAGTATGTTATTAATTTGTTTGCAAAGTTTACAAGTGATTTCTGTGTAATAATGCAGATCCCCTTTTTAGAGATGTCCTAAGTCTATTTATACAAATCTAAGTCGGCGTAGGTCTACGCCTAAAGAGATAAGGTCGAATCCCTAAATCTTCGGGATTCTCTCTCAGCGTAGTCGGTGGCCGCCTTTAGGTCTTGACCTTGTTCTCGTCATGGGCCCAAATCCGAGAGCTTGTCTTCTGGGCCCAGTCTTGTAGTAGAGGTCGGCGTGACGTGTTACTCGTGGGCTCCCAACTCGTTCTTTCCAGTGTGGGCCTTCTAAGCTCGGCCCATTCTTTATCTTGAAGTGAGATGACCGCAACGGTCTTTTGGAGTCTAAATGACCACTATAGACGTCGTCTTGGAAAGGTGCCGGTCCTAGTTCCAGTTACTCTGGAGAGCCGGTCCCAGAGACAGAGCTGGTCCCTGAGACAGAGCTGGTCCAGATAACTGCGCGCCTACCTCTGGTACTTAGTCATTTTAGAGAGCTCGTCCCAGAAAGCAAGAGAGCTAGTCCTGGTCCCAGTCACTTTGGGGAGCTCGTCCCAGAAGACAGGAGAGCTGGTCCCAGAAACAGAACTGGTCCAGATAACTGCGCGCCCACCTCTGGTACTTAGTCATTTTCTTGACGATCTCTACCGGAGTGAGATCTAACCCCAACAGTTAGCCCCCCAGTTCGGTAGTATCGGTTCTGATGATGCCGAGGTAAAAGAGTCGTAGTGAGGTTTTCAAGAAAATGTGCTGCTTGGCCTGCGTCTGACGAGACGAGATTGTGAAACCTTGTTCTGAGGACATGCCGACGTTACTAAGCTTTCGTGTTCATGTTTATCGCATAGCCCAGTAAGGATTTTCAATAGACTTATATTTCTGAATTTGTGTTATAAAGTTTGGAGGAACTGGTCCTGTAAAGTTTGTAGAGCTTGTTCACGTTAAAGCTCGTAAAACTTGTTTGTCTTGCCCAACTCTCACATGTTCACGTTAATGCTGAGTTGGGCGTCATGTTTCTGTTTTAGTCGTTTCCGGACTTAGTAAAGATTCTGTTTTTCCCGGAAGCTGAAAATTTAATTCCCACTAAAAATTGGAAATCTAAATTTCTTTTAGAAACTAGAATTGTTAATTCCCGCTGGAAATTACACACTTGATTCATTTCAGAAATCGGAATTTTCCCGCTGACTACTGAAAAGTGTCATTCCAGGGTTTTGACAGTGGTGCTATACATACTTTTCCCCTTCTCTTTTCTCCATACTTCACTCCACCAAAAGAAAGGTAGTTTCTCTCTCCTCTTTTTATTATTTTATTATTTTTAATGCTCTAGGGTTCCTCCTTCTCCTTCCCCTCTTCACGCCGCCGCCGTCAACGAAACCGCCATGTTTTCCGGCGAGATCCCATCTCTACTTAGATCCGTGCCGACGTCCCTTCCTCTTTGTTACTATCCAAATGACGAGATTGGTTTCGCTTGTCGTCGTTCCTAGTCCGCCACCATTTTTTCCGGCGAGATCTCGTTTCCGCCATCGTTCACCACTTCGACGAGTCCTTGACTCTGTCTAGTTCACTATCATCGAGCTCTCTTCGGCGTGAATTGTTGTCAAATCGACTCGACTCCGACTCGTCGTCGGTGCTGATCTACGCCATCGTCTCTGGAGGTAGGGCTGGCTTCGTTCCAGTTTAATCGTCACCGTTCTGGGGAAAATCCATTCATCCTTGACCTGCCTCTGTGTTCTGGTCTCACTCATCCCCGTCATCGTCGAATTGTAGCTCCGGCAAACCTGTTCTACGAGGAACGCGTCTCTGCTTTGTCGGTTTGTCAAGATTCCTGGGAGACGTCATCGTTCTTGGCGGAGACTCGGCTGGAAAGTGAAGCTGAACCGCCAAGAGTCTCGGACGACGAGGGGACGGTTTTGATGCCGAGATTAATTCACGATACTGTCTCTTGCAAGCCTATCCCTTGATTTTTAATATTGTTCCAACTTCAAGTTTGTTTTCGTGCTGAGTCGTATTGAAGTTACGGTCAAAGAGTATCCCCAAGAACATGCGAAAGCGTTCATGTGAAAGCGTAACGCATAGTCGTTACTCCGATGGTTTGTGTGAAAGCGTCGATCTCGGTGATGACTTGAGATTAGCAATCTTTCGCGGTTTTGAAGTTGTCGTTGACGATATCGTCGGTCTTGAATTGTAGGAGATCATCTTCGTGATTTGGGGTTTTGATTTGGATTCAAAGGAGACGAAGTTGAATGTTGTTTAAAAGTAACGACGCGAATTAGAAGGTTTGCTCCGCTATCAACAAGGTTCCGGTTCTTGTTGTGTTAGACTGTTTTTCTTTTGAGACTTATAAGAGAATTTGTTATAAGGTATAAAAGTTGATAGCTTGACTTGTTGAGGAAAAACGGAGCCGAGCTCTCTCAATTAGTTAGTCACCGTACCAAAATTATCATTAAAAAGGAGAGTTAGCTTCGTGACGACTTCGAACCCAAACCACTTATTTTGGCAAGTCACTGAAAACCTCAACAAACCCCATTGCGTTAAGCATCGTCGCCGTGGCTTTGATACTTTAGTATTCCCGAACGTTGTCTCAATGTTAAGTCCCACGTCATCTTTTGAAAAATTTCTACAATCCATTCCGAAGTTGAGGATAACCAGTTTGAAGAGCCTGGGACCGAGCTTCGAAATAAACTGTTCTGATGCGGAGTCTAGCTCGTGGCTTCATCCTTGTAAGAATAGAGAAGTGACTCGAGTCTTGGTCTCGGATGCGAATGATGCAGTGAACGCGCAAAGTCCATCTCTTGTCGACGAACAACTTGTCGATACTCATATTTCTCAGAAAAAACGCCGATTGCTGCATATGCTTTAGTTGCGCCCACTACTGTACTGTCTACTGCGCCGACCACTACTGCATCTGCTTTAGCTGCGCCCACTCTTGCACTTGCTCCAGCTGCGCCCACTACTGCGCATGTTTTAGCTGCGCCCACTACTGCACCTGCTCCAGCTGCGCCCACTACTGCACATGCTCTAGGTGCGCCCACTACTGTGCATGCTTTAGCTGCGCCCACTACTGGGCCGACCGCTACTGCACCAACCACTACTGCGCCAACGACTACTATAGCTGCCAAGACCAGAACTGTTGTTGGTGAGCGAAGTTGCGAAGTTCTTTGTTACTGGCGAAAATGGAGCCGAGGTGACCATGACTAGGACCGAGGACATCTTTGAGGAGACTAGGACCAACGAGATCATTGAGGAGACTAGGACTGACGAGCCTTTGAGAAGACCAGGACCAAAGAGATCTTTGTGGAGACCAGGACAGACGAGGTCGTCTAGGAGACCAAGACTGACGAGTATTTGAGAAGATAAAGATCGACGAGGTCTTTAAGGAAAGCAGGACTGCCGAGGTCGTCTAGGAGACCAGGACTGGCGAGTCTTTGAGAAGATAAATATCGACGAGGTATTTGACGAAAGTAGAACTGACGAGTCTTTGAGAAGACCAGGTACGAGGAGGCAGCCGGGCCAACTACCACGACTACTCATGCGGGAGTCGTTGATGATGAGGGGATTGTCCCTTAGTTGCTTTGCGTACCCGTTAGCGCTTATGTTTTAGAATTAACTTTGATTTTGCGCCTAGATGGCTTGTGTTATAAAAGGTGATAATGAATGCAACTTTTAATTTGTTTCTGTTTTTCTGATAAGTCGAGCTTTCTTGACTTAGACTTTTAGAAAGAAAACTAATTGTGATGAATTGTATCCTTGTTGAATTCGTTTCTAGGATGCATAGTTCGTCTGGTTCAAATGACTTTGTTTAAAAATTCAGATGAACCATCATCATGATTGATGGCGTCGTTGACGTATTTTGGTGCTCGTCCTTGTTACAGATGTTAGGTCGTCGTTGACCACCTTACTTCAGAAGTGAGCATGTTACGTTGTTGCAACCAGCGTTAAGGTTTGCTGGGGTTTTCGAATGATCGTTTAGGTTTACGACCGTGTCACTCTTTGAGCATGACCGCTCCTATAACGATCATTAGCTTTGACCAACGATGTTGTTGGGTTCTTTGAATAGTCATTTGGGTTTACAAGTGTGCTTCTCTCTAAACACACCTGCTCCTATAATGAACAATTGGTTTCGACCAACGATGTTGTTGGGTTTTTTAAATTGTCATTTGGGTTACAAGTGTGCTTCTCTCTAAACACACCTGCTCCTATAATGAACCATTGGTTTTGACCAACGATGTTGTTGGGTTTTTTGAATGGTCACTTGGGTTACAAGTGTGCTTCTCTCTAAATACACCTGCTCTTATAATGAACCATTGTTATTTATATAGCGCGCTTAATCCAATGGTGGATGTTGTTGTATTTATTCTGCAGAATTTTTGTTAGAAGTCGTCGCTGTGGCCAACAGCGGCGGTTTGAGATGGTCGTTTTAAGTTAGACCTTGAGTTATCCGTAACGGATGTGATAGAGATAGTTATTTTGATAAGTCTTTGTAGAAGATGTTTATTCTCATAAGGGTTTGCTACAAAGAGAGGTGGGAGTATACGAGTATACGTACCCCACTCCCCCCCCCTTTTTTTGGGAGGAGGGCAACTAAACTTATCCGAAAATGAGCTGCCTACGTACCCTTTACAGGGATCAAGTCACCCGTAGTTCATGGTAAGTGATTGAGTGGTGGACGAATGACGGTAAGGTTGCTCAATGGTAGTACTTTTTTCTTGGTCCACCTTGTGCCGAATCGTCGTTTTGTCTTCCGCGTTTAGGCGGTTCTTCATTGATCAGCGTTACTTCAACGTCGTTTTCGTCTAATTCAAAGTCTTTGAGGTTGAAGTTATCACCAAGTTCTCCGTCTAGTAGTTTTTGGGCGAGCGCCGAGCCGAGAGAATGGCAGTTTACTGTCGAGTGCCCGTGAGTGTGATGACTGTCGCAGTATAACGACTTGTCGTAAGTTGAATTACCGGTCCACGCGTTAGGAAAACATCCTCCTTGGCCGTGCCCATGGCTGGGAGAATCCACCTGATAGTTTCGGGCTCCTTCGTGTTGGACGAAATTTCAACTACGGGTTTTTCGCACCTGGCTTGGCTGGTAGGCGCTGTCACTTTTCTGTTTTGACTTCCCATACTTTTTTTCGAGTTTCTTCGCTTCTTCTTTGCTTTTGGCGAAATTCGTCGCTTGATGCAGAGCATCCTGGATAGTCGAAGGCTCGTTGAGAGACATCTCCTTCCAGAAGTCAGATTCGTGCCATATGGCTCTTTTCAGCGCTCGGAGTGCATCTGAGTCATCTATCCCTTTCACTTGTGATAGTACCAATTTGAAGCGTTCGATGAAAGTCTTAAGAGACTCGGTTGGTCCTTGGTTCATGGACCATAAATCGGCGCCAGACGTTTGAGTCTCAATGAAGATGGAGTAGTGCTTGATGAAGGCCGCTGTCAATTGTTTGAAAGTATCGATTGAATTACTTTCGAGCCCTTTAAACCATTTCAGAGCTGGTCCTTTGAGGTTTTCGACGAAAAGCAAGCACTGTCCGACGTCCATCTCTTGCTCTTTGAAATTTGCTCTTGTCATAGCCACACTGAATTCGTTGAGGTGGTCAGCTGGGTCTTCGGTTCCGTCGTAGGTCGGCACCCTAATCTTGCATGGGTCTGACACTCGAGCTTTGGCGATGCGCGCCGAGAACGGAGTGTGCTGAGCCTGTTCAAGGATTAGATCGAGCTCTGGCGCCTTGCTAGTGGCGCGATGCATCTGCGAGCGGATAGCTTTTAACTCAGCAGTAGTCTTGTTTAGCGAGGCTCGGAACTCGGCCATCTTGTCGTACTGGGCTCGAATCGCAGCTTGTTTAGCTTCAGCGACCACTGCCTGTTTCACCCATTCAACGTTTTCCTCCTCTTCAGAGATGTGTCTAGCATATCCAGGATCGATCTCGTCGTCGAAAGCGGAGAAACATTGTTGGGTCATCCTCTGTGGGTCGGCATGCTTTATCCTCGTAGTGGTTCGTCGCGCCACTTCTTCCTCTGGGAGATCGGCGTTGCGTGCAACTCTCCTCGCAGGGTCATCGTCTCCAAAGATGGAGAACTGCTGTGAAGCTACGTATCGAGGATCGTCATTCCTTGCTTTGGTTATTCCCTGCCGATCTCTCGTTGTCTCAGTGAAGATGGTATCAAGAACGACTCTTCTAGCCAGGTATTCGTCGTCGAAAGCGGAGAAACGTTGTTGGGTCATCCTCTGTGGGTCGGCATGCTTTGTCCTCGTAGTGGTTCGCCGTGCCACTTCTTCCACTGGGAGATCGGCGTTGCGTGCGACTCTCCTCACGGGGCCATCGTCTCCGAAGGTGGAGAACTGCGGTGAAGCTACGTGTCGAGGATCTTCGCTCATTGCTTTGGTTGTTCTATGCCGATCTCTCGCTGTCTCAGTGAAGAAGGTATCAGGAACGACTCTTCTAGCCAGGTCCTCGTTGTCGTTGTCGAGGTATATTGGCTCGTCGCCGACTTTTGCTTTTTCTCGTCGTGCCTGGGCTAAGAGAACGGATCGTCCGTCGTTTGTGGCGATCGATGGATTTTGCTGCCGAGGACGGCTCGACGATCCTACTAGTGTAGTGAAGTTGAGCGCCACTGGATCGATTCGTGCCGCTAGTTTTCTGAACAGACCTGACTCGAGGGGTCGTGCGCGGACGTCTTCTCCTATCGATCTGAGCTCGTCGGTTATTGTCCCGTTGGCTCTGTTTTGTCGCTCGGTGCTTTCCAGCAACGCGTCCAGTGTTGTGCTCATCTTCTGCAACAACTCAGGAAGTAGCGAGCTCGTTCTCGGGATTTCCTTCGATTTCTCGCCAGGCCAATCTGCGCGAGCTGCACTTGCTGGTGGTAGATCATCGCCAGCGGTTTGGTCCTTGTCGGTACTTCCTTCAGCCTGGAACTCGCCCTCTCCTAGATTTCTCGGCGCGACGTCTTTCGGATCGGCGATACGTCGTACTTCAGTAATCGTGTTCTGGATCTCTTCGCGGTGGTTCTTCGGAGTAAGAAGGTTTCAAACACCTCCTTCTAGCGCCAAACTGTGGTGGTGGAAACCTGCACAGTTGAAATAGTCAATGGTCTAGGTTTGAAAGCTCTGAGATTAGAAACACCTAGCGAAGATCTCAAGAGAGTATGTTATTAATTTGTTTGCAAAGTTTACAAGTGATTTTTGTGTAATAATGCGGATCCCCTTTTTAGAGATGTCCTAGGTCTATTTATAAAAATCTAAGTCTGCGTAGGTCTACGCCTAAAGAGATAAGGTCGAATCCCTAAATCTGCGGGATTCTCTCTCAGCGTAGTCGGCGGCCGCCTTTAGGTCTTGACCTTGTCCTCCTCATGGGCCCAAATCCGAGAGCTTGTCTTCTGGGCCCAGTCTTGTAGTAGAGGTCGGCGTGACTTGTTACTCGTGGGCTCCCGACTCGTTCTTTCCAGTGTGGGCCTTCTAAGCTCGGCCCATTCTTTATCTTGATGTGAGATGATCGCAACGGTCTCTTGGAGTCTAAATGACCACTATAGACGTCGTCCTGGAAAGGTGCCGGTCCTAGTCCCAGTTACTCTGGAGAGCCGGTCCCAAAGACAGATCTGGTCCCTGAGACAGAGCTGGTCCAGATAACTGCGTGCCTACCTCTGGTACTTAGTCATTTTAGAGAGCTCGTCCCAGAAAGCAAGAGAGCTAGTCCTGGTCCCAGTCACTTTGGAGAGCTCGTCCCAGAAGACAGGAGAGCTGGTCCCGGAAACAGAGCTGGTCCAGATAACTGCGCGCCCACCTCTGGTACTTAGTCATTTTCTTGACGATCTCTAGCGGAGTGAGATCTGACCCCAACACACATAAGAAAGACCAATTATGGAATCTTATTCCACTTATGTAAAAAAATCCTTCTTTGTCTGTTCTTGTCCAAAATTGATACTCCTAAAAATATTATAAATCATTACAAAATATACTTTTTAAATGTAGTAAATTTCAATTTTGGAAATCACCTTGTTTGTCTTACATAACCTCTATTGGCTGCAATAAAATCTTTATCTACATACCTTAATTTAAAAACATAAATGTTAGAATTTATACTTTTATGGTTACATACTTAATTACATGCAATATTCGTTAAATGAAGCTTATAGTGACAAGATCAGTATAGTTTACATGTCTTAAATATGAAGCCTACCAACAACATTACCACCCTGCTATGCTTTTAAATAATTATGAGAAGCCAGAAAACTGTAAGGACATGTTTCTACTTCCACATCCATCTAAGAAAGAAAAACGGTCAAATTTGGAAATTAAGTTTGAGTTGTTATTTAAAGAACTAACATGAGATTTAACATCTTTCTAATTTCTATAGCCAAAGAGAGTCATTATCATCATCAGTGGACGAGCTTAAATAGAAGAAAACCAGTCCAAACACTTTCTTCCATGCCTCTCCTTAGCTAAACTTTGGCACTAAAACTTCTTCGGAAGAGTGTTAACTCATAAATACATGAGGATCCGGCGTTAAACATGTCAAATTTTATTATAAAAATTGTCTTAGAAGAGCACAAAATTATTTACTCAACTTTTCCCGTGGTATAAGTGAAGCACTAGTTGGTCGTGATTTTTTGTGTAAGTATAAACCTTTGATAAATATGGTGCAAGTCAAAGTGTTCGTCACGGATCCTTCTGGATCCTTTTGTAATAATAGCTGTATTTGCAAGTGCTGCGAGTTTAATTTTGTTTGCTGAATTGATAACTAGAAATATGAATGATGCCCTAGACGACAACATTCTTTTCTGAAATTTTTTGCATTGTTTTGACAAATATCGCATATAAAATAACTACAAATCATTAATGCTAGAAATATAATAAATCATTTCGGAAGAAGCTTTACTAGATAATAGATAATATAGGACTAAATGGTGATAGGGTTTGTGTGGTTTAGAAAAGTAATTATTAGCTTCTTTCTAACACCTCTTTTGGTTTTTAACTTTTTCGTCGATATAATTTTACAATAAACTTGATTATACAATAAAAGGCTTTTACAAAAATGCCAAGTTAATTTCATATAATGTTTTGATATTGTTTTTTCCGTGAAAGAGACCAGAATTTATAAGTTTGGCATCAAGGGTGAACCTTTAGAATATGACACCAAATGACAGGTTGTTTATATCAATGAGAATGACATGATGACCATGGTGGTAAAAATTTCATTGACGAAGTTTGACTTACCTCTAGAGATCGTCACCAACCATTATCATGTCACTCGCATCTCCGGTTATAAACTATATTCGACTATTACTATAGACTTTAGTACAATTTGAATTACTGCAGCATCTCTAGAGTCTAAAAGTCTAGAGATGCTGCAGTAATTCTAAAGAACGGTTGAGAATCACGCGCTAGAAGACTAAAGAACGGTTTATTAAGAACGGTTTATTAAGTAATCATTAAAAAATGTCCAGATTTGTAATCTAGGGGGGCGCATGGTAATGGATTTTACTACACTTTTGCTGTAAACTTTTAGTTGTTAGTGCTTTGACTGTTATCTTAAATTTTAATAAAAGTCTATTTGGTAATATATAATCTTTCGAAGTTGTGACTGTTAATTTAATAATTATTTATAAAAAAATTGTAAACAAAAATAACTTATCACATAAATCTGAGGAAAGTATTTTAATAAATATATTTTCAGATTTTATTTCATTCAATTTGCAATTTTTTTATTTTCATCATTTTGCAAAGTTTTGATAATTTATTGATTTATATAAAAATGGATCGCAAAAGAATAGAAAAATAGATAATAATTAGTCAATCAATTTTTTTTTGAGTTTTAAAGTTATTTATAAATTTTAAAGAAGTTCAAATGATTTTTGGAAAAGAGGAGAGAAAATAAAACATTTAAAACTATTTTTTACTTAAAGCTACTCCAACGAAGCTTTAGAAAAAAAGTATAAATAAAAGACAAAAAAATAAAAGAAAGGCTTTGAAGACTTTAAAATCTTTGAAGACAATAAAACATGTTTAGCAAAAACATGTCTTTAAAGGCATTCAATTGTTTTAAAGACTTAAAAGACACCTTGCCAAGCAGCCCCTTAGTTGTTAAATAATCATTCATTTATCTGCCGTTGTCTTGTGTCTCTCTATATTTTCACTCGAAGGGTTTGCCTCATATTCTCTAACCATTGTTTTTGTAATCAAACAAGAGAAAATAGTTTAGAAGAAAAGTTAAAATCAAATTATAAACATGTGACCAACTTTTTTTTATATAGATTTAGGTTTTGAAACCATATGATTTGTTGAGAATCTAGTCATGACCAACAAAAATAACACACACAGACATAAATGATAAGGTGTGTAACTGAAGTTGATGTGCCTATTGTTTACCTTATATAAGTGAGCAGGGTCGAGCCAACATGCATCAAGATCTTTGGACTAAACTATATTTTTCCAAGCTCCGTTGAGACCTTAACCACCTAAACTGATTTTAGAAAAGTGATTAGAACCAATAATCAAGGATCTTATCTTCATAACATCAAAACCCAAACATAGATATGTATAGACGATTGTAAGAAAAATATAGCTGGATGTTAACTTATTTTCTTATGCAATAACATCATGAATGGACAGGACAATAATTTCATTTCTTCACAATTTTCTGAAAAAAAAATCATATGAACACATCTAAATTCGATGTGAGCAAATGAAAAGAAACAAATAAATAGCCACAGAAATTTAGCATAGATTTATATAGATGATTATAAAACTACATAAATATAACGAATAACAATAAATCAACCGGATTTCATATTCTAAAGCACTTTATATGAAAAAATGGAATCAGGACATTAAAAAAAACTTGTACGTACCCCTTTGCGTAGTGATTTAATTTCTTTGAATTACTTAGAATAATCGCTTTGTGTTTTTTTTACTTTTGTTCTCATGTGATTAAAACCTTCGCCCATGTCCCATATATGAGGATGTCAACAAATTTTTTTTAAAAACCATCTGGAATATTATTGCAAAATCAGAAAGATGTCAACAAATTTAGTTATGCATTGACCCAAATTCTTTTTAAGGCAAGATATCCTAGGAAAAAGGAAAGAAATTAATATGCATTGACCCAAATTCTTTTTAAGGCAAGATATCCCAGGAAAAAAGAAAGAAATTACGATGCATATATGGAAACAAAGATAGAATCATGAGAAAATGGGAGTCATATATAAGAAGAAATGCTTATTTAGAGCATCTCCAACCTAACACTATATTTTACACCAAATCACCTTTTATACTATATTTGGTGTAATTCCTTCTCCAACCTAACATTATTTCTTACACTAAAAGAGTTTACCACTATTTTTTACATTATATTTGATGTAAAAAATGAGTTTACACTATTTTTAGTGTTGAACTTTTTTATTTACAAAATAATCCTTTGATTATCATTTTTTTTTAAATTGATCAGTATAAAAATAGAAACAATTTTTAGATATATAAAATTTATGTACAAAGATATATAAATTATATATCTTTTTGAAATTCTGAAATTTTAATTGCAAAATAACATAAATTTTATATAAATCATGATATTTAACGATTAAGTTGTAAATAAAAATAACTTAAAGAAACTATAGTAACATAAATTATTAATAAATTTGAAAATACATAAAGTGTCGAAAGATAAACAACATCAAATAAATTATGACAACTATTTTGAAAAATATGGTGTACTAATTAGTAATTAACAAAGAATTTGTGTACTAATTAGCAATTAACAAAGAATTTAAAAAGGAGAATATGCTTGGAATATTTTCTTTTGGTGTAAAAAATAGTGTAGTACATTGGGTTTATCTTTTAGATTTGATAGCGTGGTAAATAAATAATTGTGCGTCTTATATATTTGTTAACACAGCTACGTAATTTTTGGTCACATGGTCGTGGTTAATTGTGTAATTTCCACCAGAGGAGAGATTACTTTCCTGCAAAAAATAAATCATTTGTATATTGGCCTAAATATCCTGTTTAGTATGTATATTACACTAATTCGACCTAGAATCAATCCACGTACATTTCAAGGATAATATCTTAAACTTTCTAAGAGAATAATATTGCAAGAAAATTTGGTTAGGTGGGAGCTTCAAATTGGATGTTATCATACATGATATGTTGGAAATGACTTGTACATCTTGGTTGCATGAGAAACAAGGTATTGTCGCCTTCGACAAGCTGAGAGCCAGCCACTTCCACATTGAACAACCAGTACAATCCATGTATCAATCCGCTCGTTAACAACAGACTTGCATTTGCATCGTTTAAACGTGTATTCATTCCCAAGTCATGGGTCAAGATTCATTCAATTATGTTAGATTGTCTTTCTTGGTGATCTAAGGTAAAAAAGATGTTATGGATTGATAGATAAATACACGTACTTGGAGTTCGGCATAAGTAGGATGCAACGGCTACTCGTAATGTATAGGTGTGATTCTTATCAATGCTTTTGACTTTGAATTTGATTCCATGTTGTTGGTTGATAAAACAATGAATCCTTGAATAGAGATTGTATTGGCCCTAACGAGTGAAGCCCTAAGAGTACCATCAGTCTCCATCACTATTTGAGTATCTTCTCCTACCCTATCTTATATGGCGCACATTGTGAACACAATGGAAAAGTAAGAGTTCGATGAGCATGAGAATAATTTTCCGGTGTACTAAAATCCTTAGTAGCGAAGATCTTCTCTCTCGACTTTTGTGATTTGTTGTTCCCCTAATTTTTATTTTCTAGGTCATTTTTTTAGTTCAGTACTGGGATTGCTCTACAAATTTTGTAAGACACAAAACCTGAATTTCTTCTGAGTTATATATTGAGATTTTGAGGAATTTCTTAGGGCACATACACACTAACTTTTTGACGAATTTCTTAGGGTGCATAAGAAAAAACGAATTCGGGAATTTGATTCCACTAATGTAAAAAGTTCTTCTTCATGTGTTCTTGTCCAAAATTGATACTCCTATAAATATTATAAATCATTTGAAAATTTACATTTTAAAATGTAGTAAGTTTCAATTTTAAAAATTACCATGCATTCTCTTTGCCATGAACCAGTAGCTCCAGGCATAGCCAAACAACCATAACCTCTAATAATGGCTGCAACGAAATCTTTATCTACATACCTTAATTTAAAAACATAAAATTTTACAATTTATACTTTTAGATTATTGGTTACATACAATTTTGCAATAATCGTTACATGAAGCTTATAATGACAAGCTCAGTATAGTTTACTTGTCTTTTAAATAAGAGATAATTACTCAAAAGACCTTTTTAGATATATGGTTTACTCAAAAGACCTTTATTTGTTTGAGCTCTAATTTTTTTTGCTAAAAAAGGTTACAAAGACCTTTAAAAAATGGCAAAACCGTTTATTAACGGTTTTGCCACTAAAAAAAAAAAATGAACATATTAAAAAAAAGGAAAAAAAAACGTAAACCCAAAAAACGTTCTTCTTCTTCAACTTCTGCGTAACCGGCGACGATTTTGGCGATTGTTCAAGCGACGTTGATTTGACGGTAAGTTTCGATTTCTTTAATGAGTTTTCGCCTTCTCTATCCATGAGGAGCATTCGGTAAGGAGTTTTTACGGAAATTGAAGTAAATTTTGCGTCCGTCGGTTTTAGGTTTTCGAAATTCCGGCGAAGCAAAGTTCCGTCAAGCGGTGGGTTATCGATTTTGTGCATTGAAAAGAGGTATTCAGTTTATTTAACCGTTTTTGGTTTGGTTTGTGGAAGTCTTGTATGAATGACGAAAACCCTAATCTGAAATCTGTATATTTATTTCAGTTTCGGTTGTGAAAACCCAGATTCCGGCGTCGATATTCGCAGATAAAAGTAAGAGAAAAGATTGGTATCGTAGATTTGTTAATCTCTGTGGTGGTAGATTTATTTTAAGTAGCGGTAGATTTATTGTATGTGATGGTAGACTTATATTTTATGTGATGGTAGACTTATGTTTTGTTTAATGGGACTTATTTTCTGTTTGATGGTAGACTTATTTTCATTTGATGGTAGACTTATGTTTGTTTGATGGTAGACTTATTTTCGTTTGATGGTAGACTTCTTTTCGTTTGATGGTAGACTTATGTTTGTTTGATGGTAGACTTATTTTCTGTTTGATGGTAGACTTATTGTTGTTCGATGGTAGATTTATTTGGTAGACTTATTTTCATTTGATGGTAGACTTATTTTTGTTTGATGGTAGACTTATTTTCGTTTGATGGTAGACTTATTTCCATTTGATGGTAGACTTATTTTATGACATGGTAGATTTATTTTATGTAATGGTAGATTTATTTTATTTTATGTTGAATAATTAATTTACTTTTCATTTGATGGTAGATTTATTTTGTTGTGATGGAGACTTATAATTACTGATTTGTGCAGATATGACTTCCTCGATTGTTCGAAAGATATATCCACCGAGAAGGTTTCCGGCTGGATTGGCACCATCGGGCCAAAGAAGCATGCATCACAATTGCATGTTGAACGACTTTGAGAAAATGGGGGAAGCGGTTGGTGAAGACGTGTACAATGATATAATGAATAATTCCTCAGTTGGAATTATTCTGAAGCTTGCTGCACGGAAATTCAATTTCTCAGGTGCGACGGTGACTCATTTCCTGGCTAACCAATTGAAAACTGAAAGGTTCTATGAGATGTGGTCCTTGTTTGGTGGTCGGCCAGTTAGATTTTCGTTGAATGAGTTTGAAGAGGTAACCCAGATGAACTGTGGTGAGGTTGATGCAAATGATGGTTGGGACATTGACCACACAAAGTTTTGGGAAGAAATTGGTGTCCCAGTTGGGGAGGGACCAAAGTGGTCTGAGCTGTTGGTCCTGTTTGAAAAAATCAGGACGTGGAGTGAGGAGAAGAAGAGAATGATAGCGCTGTTGTTTATTTTGCATGTTGGAGTGTATGGTTACGCTCGTGATAGTAGAATCCCTTTGAAAGCTGCAAAAAGGGTGATGGATCCCGAGGCTTTCGAGAGGTATCCATGGGGACGAGTGTCCTTTCAATGTCTGATTTCGTCCATGCAAGTGACGGACATGAAAAAGATCACACTCCATGGGTGTGTTCATGCGTTGCTTGTTTGGATTTACGAGGCAGTTCCCATTTTAGGGGAAAGATTTGGGAAGAGAAGAGAAGGAGGTGTTCCTATGCTACGTTGGGGTGGAGGCCGAGGAAGGTACAACCTGGAACAGGTGATGGAGGAGGATAAGAAATCTTCCAACAACAACAAGGTAATATTCACTTGATGGTATACTTATTTTTGTTTGATGGCAGAGTTATTTTCACTTGATGGTAGACTTAGTTTGTTTGATGGTAGACGTTTTAGGTCTTTGATGGTAGACTTTTTAGCACTTTGATGGTAGACTTTTTAGCACTTTGATGGTAGACTTATTTGTCTGTTTGATGGTAGACTTTTTAGCACTTTGATGGTAGACTTATTTGTCTGTTTGATGGTAGACTTATTTGTCTGTTTGATGGTAGACTTTTTAGCACTTTGATGGTACACTTATTTGTCTGTTTGATGGTAGACTTTTTAGGTCTTTGATGGTAGACTTTTTAGCACTTTGATGGTAGACTTATTTGTCTGTTTGATGGTAGACTTTTTAGCACTTTGATGGTAGACTTATTTGTCTGTTTGATGGTAGACTTATTTGTCTGTTTGATGGTAGACTTTTTAGGTCTTTGATGGTAGACTTTTCAGCACTTTGATGGTAGACTTTTTAGGTCTTTGATGGTAGACTTTTTAGCACTTTGATGGTAGACTTATGTGTCTGTTTGATGGTAGACTTTTTAGCACTTTGATGGTAGACTTATTTTCATTTAATGGTAGACTTTTATTAATAATGTCATTCTTTTTTTTTGCAATAATGTTCTTTATAGGTTCGTATCAGACACTTAGTGGTGAAGCCTCTGGAATTCATTTACCCTACATGGATTGATAAAGAAGATTTCAAACTTAATAACATGATCCGCGACATTCTTGGTGGATGCATGGATGAAGATTTTTGGGAGTTAGATGCTCCGGTTGCTAAGAAAAAGAAGACTAAGACTAAGGATGACTCTCCGGGTTATAAGAAAAAGAAGAAGAAGGCTAAGGTGGTTGAGGAAAGTGAGGATGATGATGAGGATGAGGATGACTCTCCTGTTCAAAAAAAAAAGAACATAGCGAAGAGCAAGAAGATGAAGGCTATTGTTGTTGTTGATGAAAGTGAGGATGAGTCTCCGGCTCAAAAGAAAGAGAAAAAGAAGGAGAAGGAGACCGAAGGTGGAGTTATTGGTGAAGTGCTTAAGCTCCTACAGGGAATGGCGAGCACAATTGCCAACTTTGATAGTAGGATTACAGCTCTAGAGGGAAAAGGGGATGTCTTGAAAGCTGTGGGAGATGAACAGTCAACCACGGGAGATGGCGGAGATGCATCTGAGGAGGATGATGATCTGGTACGCAAGACTCTACCATGTTTTAGACTTATTTACATGTTTTCCTGAACTTCTATGTTAAGGCGTGGTAGATTTATTAGTGTGTTATGGTAGACTTATATGAACTTATACAGCTGTTTGAACATTTTCCCTCTATTTTTCTTAACAGTCTTGGATGGAACAACACCCAACAACAAAAACAAATTTGGCAGTTAGCCGTGTAGTTAAAAAGCCGGATGAAAAGGCTACACGAACTGACCAGCGGAAAGGGAAAAGCAAATTTGTGCCACCTGTGGAGAAAAGCAAACAGAAAAGCAAAGCTTTAATAGCCTTGGAGAAGGTTGAAGCTAAAAAGAAGGTGGGAAGTTATTCTCCATTGTACTTTGATTTTCAACAAATTTTCTTACTGCCATTCGATTCATTACTTATACATTGTTCGGAGCTGTAGAGAAAAAGAAAAACTCTTAAAGAGAAGGAGACGGAATCTACAGCGGATAAAAGGAGGAAAGCAGCTGAGTGTGTCGAAATCCGCGATCCGGTACGTATATAGATGACTTGTTTTGTGTTTGATGGTAGACTTATTTTCCTTTGATGGTAGATTTATTTTTCTTTGATGATAGTAGACTTATTTTCTCATTCCTTATACATTGTTTGGAGTTGTAGAGTAAAAGATTAACGTGGAAGGAGACGGAATCTACACCGGTTATAAGGAAGACAGGAGCTGACTGTGTCGAAATCCACGATCTGGTACGTATATGGAAGACTTATTTCTGTTTGATGGTAGACTTATTGTCTCTTTGATGGTAGACTTATTTGTACTTAGTGGTAGACTTATTTTCAGTTCTATGGTTGACTTTTTTCCTTTCATGGTAGATTTATTTTCCTTTGATGGTAGATTTATTTTTGTTTGCTGGTAGACTTATTTTCCTTTGATGGTAGACTTATATTCGTTTGATGGTACACTTATTTTTGTTTGACGGTAGACTTATTTGTACTTAGTGGTAGACTTATTTCCTGTTTTATGGTAGACTTATTTGACTCAATCCTTAACTTGTAGACAAAAGATGCTATTGCTGATGCTGGGAAAGAGAAGGAAAGATCTGATTCTGATTTTGTTACACCTCCTAGTAGGCGCAGAAGGATGCGTTACGCGTGCTCATCTTCATCTGATGATGAAATTGATATAAGGGCGAAGCAGGTCAATGATGCACTGACCATTGCTTACGATGCTATTACAAAGTTGTCAAACAAAGATGAATTCGAGGTTCCTCCCGTAGCTCGCAATAAAAATCTTGCTCCGTCTCAGAAGTCCCCATTTATAGGACACTCCGGGACCGTACGAATCATGGCTGGTACAGTTCCTTCTTCCGCTGTCTACGATCCTTTTGATCCGGTGGACGAGCATAGGCTGGAAAAGTTGACGGACTACGTGAATCAAGATATGTAAGTAATTTGTCCTTTTAATAGGAACGTCTTATTCAATGCACCAAAAATTTCATCCTTCTAAGCATTTGACATATGGTTCTATCAGAGACAACCCATTAGAAAACACTCTGCCACTAGTGGAGTTCTATTTGGGAATTATGACACCTAAAGAAAACTGGCCACACACTCGATATGGATGGTTAAATAGTGAGGTAATTAAATCTACTATTGACTTCTTTTCCTTTCATGGTAGACTTATTTTCGTTTGATGGTAGACTTATTTTCCTTTAATGGTAGACTTATTTTCCTTTGATGGTAGACTTATATTCTGTTTGATGGTAGACTTATTTGACTTAGATGGTAGACTTATTTTCCTTTGATGGTAGACTTATTTGCTTTTGATGGTAGACTTATATTCTGTTTGATGGTAGACTTATTTGACTTAGATGGTAGACTTATTTGCCTTTGATGGTAGACTTATTTTCCTTTTATGGTAGACTTATTGTTGTTCGATGGTAGACTTATCTATAATTTTTGTGCCAGGTTTATTTACTTTTGGTTAAATTATTTTTCAGCAAATGGGGGCTGCAATGAACATGTTGCGAAAAAGGGCTATGCAACGTCCTACCCCTTTTACCAGTGAAAGGATAGCCTTTCTGGATCCGATATTTGGGAATCTTTGGTGTCAGGAGTACAAATGGAACTTCAAAGGTAAAGAGAAGACCTTTTTATTCGGCGAGGGGTATTTAAGCATGTACGCTGGCAGATTACCCTCGTATAATCCAACCCACCAGAAATGGGTAACGGATGTTGATACATTGTATATAGCTCATAATATCGACGACGTGCATTGGGTGGGTGTTGTGGTAGACCTAGTTAACAGGACTGTCAAAGTGTACGATAGCATCCTCTCGAGTTCCCAGGACAACGCTATGGCCGAGTCATGCAGACCATACACGAGGATGATTCCTAAGTTGCTTAAAGCTGCTGCACCACCAGAAAAAAAGATGAGTGAGGCTGCGTTTCACTTCTACAGGAAAAAATCAAACATACCCCAAAACATCCAATCAGGTGACTGTGGTGTCTACACTGTTAAATTCTTAGAGTGTCTAGCTCTAGGACATACAATGGATGGGCTTTGCGATGCAACTGTGCCCCCTATTCGTCTAAAACTTGCGGCTGATATCCTGGAGGAGGCACCACCTGTAGACTTGGCCATACAGGTGTCCGACCCAAACCCACGCAGTAATCCAGACGACAAAGTTCCGTTACAGACAGATTCTTTATAGTCGGATTTGTGTATGCAGTGGTAGATTTATTTTCATTTGGTAGTACACTTATTGGATATTTTGCATACTTTCGAAGGACCATGTTTAGTATCACCATTGGAGTAGATTTAGTGGTCCTTCGAAAGTTTGGTACACTTCTGTAGTGTATTGACAACATTTTCAGACTTAATTTCATAAACCTACAATCAGACCATTTTCCTTTCATGGTACACTTATTTTCCTTTCATGGTAGACTTATTTGCTCTTGATGGTAGACTTACATTCTGTTTGATGGTCGACTTATTTGACTTAGATGGTAGACTTATTTTCCTTTGATGGTAGACTTATTTGCCTTTGATGGTAGACTTATTTGCTTTTGATGGTAGATTTATTTCTGTTTGATGGTAGACTTCTTTTCCTTTGATGGTAGACTTATTTGCCTTTAATGGGTAGACTTATTTGCTTTTGATGGTAGATTTACTTCTGTTTGATGGTAGACTTCTTTTCCTTTGATGGTAGACTTATTTGCCTTTAATGGTAGACTTATTTGCTTTTGATGGTAGATTTACTTCTGTTTGATGGTAGACTTATTTTCTCTTTGATAGTAGACTTATTTCTGTTTGATGGTAGACTTATTTGCCTTTAATGGTAGACTTATTTGCTTTTGATGGTAGATTTACTTCTGTTTGATGGTAGACTTATCTTCTCTTTGATAGTAGACTTATTTCTGTTTGATGGTAGACTTATATTTGTTTGATGGTAGACTTATTTTCTGTTTGATGGTAGACGTATAATCTGTTTCCTATGTCTTTCGCAAACATTATGTTAATCAAATTACATAACATAACATTCATGATTAAGCTTTGCAAGTCGCACGATTGTGGCCATGATGAAGACAGTTTGAGCACTTGGGTTCTTTCCTACTTCGTTTCCGAGCCATGGCTATTTCTAAAGCACTTTTAATCCGGGAAAGTCTTGGCCTACCTGGTGGTTCCCGCACAACCGGAGGTTTGCAGACTTTTGTTACCACAATTTCCGGCGCTGGAAGCGCAATATCTCGTGGCATAATACTTTTTGAGTAACCCTTGAACAAGTTCTTTGTATGGAAGTAGGGATGTGCAAGGGCGATCCGTGACTTCTTCACTGTTTCCGCTGCTGCAATGGCATGAACACAAGGAATTCTATCCTTGTCAAACCTTTTGCAAGTACAACTATTTAATGTCAGATTCACCACATGCAATGATGACCCCAACGTTACTTCTATTTCGTTGTCATTAATCTCTTGCACAGTCCAAACCTTAGCGTTCTCAACCCTATCCTGTTTCCGGAAAAAGGCAAACAATTCTACCATCAAACACAAAATAAGTCTACCATGACACAGAAAATAAGTCTACCATCATACAGAAAATAAATCTACCATCAAACAGAAAATAAGTCTACCATCAAACACAAAATAAGTCTACCATGACACAGAAAATAAGTCTACCATCATACAGAAAATAAATCTACCATCAAATAGAAAATAAGTCTACCATCAAACAGAAAATAAGTCTACCCATAACAAATAATTTACCTGAAGCTGTTTCTCCACCGCAGTGGTCAAGGTTGTGGTCATTAAACTTGCTTTTTTCCTTCTTGTAGCAAACCACCTTGTCAACATCGACCTAATAGTATCCAGAAGTTCCACTATTGGATACCCGCGCGCAGGAGATAGGACCTTATTAATAGATTCCGCTATGTTGCTTGTCAGGAAGTTATATCTATGGCCGGGAAAATGCACACGAGTCCATAAACGAACATCGGCTCCCTCTAAATAAGTATGAAGAGCAGGATACAACGACTCAATCTGCCCAAATAACTCATTAAACTCTTGAAGTGTATATGCCTTCGCTGCCTTCTTCACTAGTCCGAATGATTCTCCACCTTTGAATTTCAGCAAAATGTTTTTATGCAGATGATATGTGCAAATACCACGACAAGCACGCGGGTATACCTTCCCAATCGCCTTCGATATTGATCTATGCCTATCTGAGATAATCGCAAGACCTTCATCATCTGCTATTACTCGGCTTAAATGTCTAAAGAACCACTCCCAAGACTCATCATTCTCAGTATCAACAACACCGAAAGCGATAGGAAATATGTTAAAATTTCCATCTTGTGTCGTGGCAATCAGTAAAGTACCTTTGTACTTACCTTTCAAATATGTCCCATCCACCACAACTACCTTCCTCATATACTTGAAACCATGTATGCTTGCACCAAATGCAAGGAAAAGAAACTTGAACCTATTTTCACCATCGACTTCCAGCTTTATAAGTGTCCCTGGATTAGCTCTCCTAATCATGTATAAGTACGTGGGAAGTCCTTCGTACCCATTCTCAGCGCTTCCTCTAACCAATTGCCTTGCATACTTTAATGCTCGATGGGCTTTCCAATACTCAACCTGTAACCATCGAACAGAAAATAAGTCTACCATCAACAAGAAAATAAGTCTACCATCAAACACAAAATAAGTCTACCATCAACATCAACATGAAAATAAGTCTACCATCATACAGAAAATAAATCTACCATCAAACCGAAAATAAGTCTACCATGACACACAAAATAAGTCTACCATCATACAGAAAATAAGTCTACCATCAAACCGAAAATAAGTCTACCATCATACAGAAAATAAGTCTACCATCAAACAGAAAATAAGTCTACCATCAAACCGAAAATAAGTCTACCATGACACACAAAATAAGTCTACCATCATACAGAAAATAAGTCTACCATCAAACAGAAAATAAGTCTACCATCATACAGAAAATAAGTCTACCATCATACAGAAAATAAGTCTACCATGACACACAAAATAAGTCTACCATCAAACAGACAATAAGTCTACCATCAAACTAAAATAAGTCTACCATCGGTTAAAGTACCTTTATTCTGAAACGTTTCCTTATAGCATCGGCAACATGACTTGGCAAGACTGTTGGTCCAACACCACCAATGAAATCTTTGTAGAGACGACCTAACACCTGATACGTTGCTTTACGAGCACGGGTTGAACGATCAGTCACAGAACAAGAGTGGTTTCCATTATAAGTCTTGATATGGAAACTGGGACTGTCTCCAATAGTTGAAGCACGAACCCTCCACGTACAACCTTCCACCCAACAACTAACCGTCAACAACGTTGGAGTTGAGTGTCCGACGTTAAAGTCAAACTTACGTGCAACAGAAATAATCTCCAATCTCCTCTCCAACTCCTCTTTTGTGGCATAACGTTGCCCAACCGCTAAGTCTACCGACCTCATTTCTAACTTCACGCCATCTGGAATCGATGGTAGACCCCTTTTCTTCGGTGGTAGAGTTTCCATGGCGGCGTCGTCGTCATCATCTGAAAGTCTACCACGCCTCCCGTATTCATCATCGTCCGAGCTTGCACCGTCTGAATCGTCGCAATAGTCAAATCTACAATCATCATCTTCATCATCTTCATCATCTTCATCTATAGGTTCTCCCTTCTTGCATCCACTTCTCTCTCTTTTAAACTGTTTTTTTGCTTTTTCACTAATCTCCACGCATAGACGAATCATTTCCTTCTTATGTTGTTGTACAAAACTCTTGAACTGTCTTGAATTTGCAACGAAAATCGGTGGTGTATCTACAGCGAAGCTTGGTAAAAGGTAACTCAATTTTACCTCAAAAATTTGTTCATCGATTCCGAAATCTTCATACACCATTCGAAGGAAATTGTTGAACGAGGTTGCATGATCTAACCCAAGAACTCTACCACCTTTTGAGTTGTCAACCTCGAACGCCCATCCATTCTTCGAAAAACTCCATCTACCACAGACAAGAACAATTTGTTCCATTGGACCTCGTTCAAGTTCACTCCAACAAGTTCACTCGTTCGAAAAGCACTTTAGAAAACAAGGAAAGTTAAAAAAATCACTTCGCAAAGATCAACCTATGCGGCTGGAAACCCTAGTTCATCACCATTGTTGCTGGTTTTCGTGCAGTCTATTTTGAAAGGGTAAAATCGACATTTCCGTTCCCTGCAAATAACTCTACCACCTACCACAATAAGTCTACCATCAAACAGAAAATAAGTCTACCATTAAAAAAAATAAGTCTACCATCAAACAGAAAATAAGTCTACCATAACAAAAATAAATCTACCATCAAACAGAAATAAGTCTACCATCAAACAAAACCAATACTACCATCGAACAGAAAATAAGTCTACCATCAAACACAAAATAAGTCTACCACCAAGTACAATAAGTATACCGTTATAACAAATAAGTCTACCGTCACTAAGTTCGAAAATAAGTCTACCACCACTATAAATTCCTAAACAGTAAATAAGTCTACCACCAAGTACTATAAGTCTACCACTATCACAAATAAGTCTACCGTCACTAACTTCGAAAAATAAGTCTACCCGCTATGGGAAAATAAGTCTACCGCAGATAAAATAAGTCTACCGTTCGGAAATAAACAAGTCTACCACCAAAGGAGACACAATAAGTCTACCGCTCAAAAATAAGTCTTCCGCCACATAAATTCCTAAACATAAAATAAGTCTACCACCAAGTACAAGAAGTCTACCGTTATAACAAATATGTCTACCGTTATAACAAATAAGTCTACCGTAACTAAGTTCGAAAATAAGTCTACCACCACTATAAATTCCTAAACAGAAAATAAGTCTACCACCAAGTACAATAAGTCTACCGCTATCACAAATAGGTCTACCGTCACTAAGTTCGAAAATAAGTCTACCACCACTATAAATTCCGAAACAGAAAATAAGTCTACCACCAAGTACAATAAGTCTACCGCTATCACAAATAGGTCTACCATCACTAAGTTCGAAAATAAGTCTACCACCACTGTAAATTCCTAAACAGGAAATAAGTCTACCACCAACAACAATAAGTCTACCGCTATCACAAATAAGTCTACCAAATGTGTAATGTGAAAAAAAGTCTACCGTCACTAAGTTTGATAAAAAGTCTACCATCACTAGACCAGGGTAAAAACAAATCTACCGCTTCTATCGCTAAAAACGCATAAGTCTACCACCATTGATCCTAAAAAAATAAGTCTACCAGTCAACGGTTGGTTTCGTTGACCGAAAATACGAAATAAGTCTACCGCTAACTATAAGTCTACCACTACGACAATAAGTCTACCACTACTAAACACAAAATAAATCTACCACCACGCTAAAAAAGTCTACCGCAAAAAATAAGTCTACCGCTACTAAAATAAGTCTACCATCACTATAAATCTACCGCTGCTATGACTAAAAATCTACCACCAAAGGAAACAAATCTACCAGTCAAAAATAAATCTACCATCGAAGAAAAATAAATCTACCGCTGAAAATAAGTCTACGAAAATAAATCTACCATTCGAAGAATAAGTCTACCGCAGAAAATAAGTCTACCGCTACGGGAAAATAAGTCTACCGCAGAGAAAATAAGTCTACCGTTCGGAAATAAGTCTACCACCAAAGGAGACACAATAAGTCTACCGCTCAAAAATAAGTCTACCGCTCCTCAAATAAGTCTACGGACAAAAAAATAAGTCTACCAGAGCTCAAATAAGTCTACCATCACATAGCGGTAGACTTATTTTTTTTAGGCGGGAAACTTTCGCGCCTACGCGGCGCATTTCATTAATGGCATTTTTGTAAATACGTTTTTTGTTATCAAAGGAAAAAGGGTAAAACGGACTCCAAATTAGCCCCAGTAATTAAAATCTAAGAAGGTTGTTTGAGTAAGGCCAAAATCTAAGAAGGTTATTCTAGTAAGTCTCCCTTTAAATAATCATCTAATGCCAACTTTCTACTTCCACATTCATCTACGAAAGAAAAAATGGTCAAATTTGGAAATGATCATAGATAATGTTTGATTTGTTATTTAAAGAGTTAGCCTGAGATTTACCATCTTTCCATAGCCAAAGAGGGTTGGACGAATTTATATAGAAAGAAAACCGGTCCAAACACTTTCTTCCATGCCTCTCCTTCACAAAACTTTGGTACTAGATCTTCTCCTGAATAGTGTGCACTCATAAATACCTAACGACCCAGCGTTAAACATGTCGAAGTTTATTATAAACGGTCTTAGAGAGAAATGTTAAATGCACAAATTTTTCCCACGACAAATTCCGTGGTATAAGTGAAGTCGTTTGTCGTGGGTTTGTGTGTAAGTATAACCCTTTGATAAATAAGGTGCAAATAAAACTGTTTGTCACGGATCCTTGGAATAAAATGTATGTTGTGGAACTGCGTATGGAATTATAGTTGTATTTGCAGGCGCTGCAAGTTTATTTTAGTTCGCCAAATTGACAACAACATTCTTTTTTTGAAATTTTTTAGATTTGTTTTGACTAATATTCCATATAGAATAGAACATCTATAAATCATTAATGCTAGAAATATAATAAATCATTTTCTTATGGAACCTTATCTCCTTCGTTTCTTTGCATCGTGGGTGAAATAAAAGGTTCAATTTTGATTTTTTGGTTTGCCTTTTTTGTGGTGTTTGCTTATTAAATGCTAGGAGGGAGATTGGTAAGCACTTTTAGAATTGTGACTGTAGACTTTTAATTTAATTTATTAACTACGGAGATTTTGGATGTGAAAAAACTTTAAACAACATTAAAGTCTCATTTTATTGGCTGATATATTTTGGATTCAGATCAGGAACATAAAACTCTACGGCAAACCGACCTCCCATAAGGTTGCTCCTTTTCTTGAAGATTAATATACAAAGATCTTCAACATACATAAAACAACCTGAAAATACAAACATACAATGTATCATTAACCAAAGTAATATATTTGGTTTTAAACTGTGACAAGAAAATGTTTTCAGGAGTTAATAGGAAATAAACAAATACCTGAGGTGATAGTGATAATATAATCGTATTTATGTCCCCAATAAAACATGTATTTACCCTAACGAGATAAGCCTTAAGAGTACGGTCAATCACAAAGGTCGAGTGATACGATTTTCGCTACATGGGAATCGTTATATCGAGAGAAGCCCTAAGGGTACCATCAATCTCCATCATTAGTTGACTATCTCCTCGTGCTCTACTTTATATCGCTTACAATGTGAGCACAATGGTAAAGTAAGAGTTCGATTTGCATGAGAATAATTTTCAAGTATACTAAAATCCTTAGTAGCAAAGATCTTCTCTCGCGACCTTTGTGATTTGTTCTTGCTCTAATTTTTATTTTCTAGGATATTTTTTTTAGCTCAGGAATGGAATTGCTCTATAAATTTTGTACGACACAAAACCTGAATTTCGTTTAAGTTTGATATTGAGTTTTTTGAGGATTTTTTTAGGGAACATAAGAAAGACGAATTATGGGATCTTATTCCACTTATGTAAAAAAATCCTTCTTTGTCTGTTCTTGTCCAAAATTGATACTCCTAAAAATATTATAAATCATTACAAAATATACTTTTTAAATGTAGTAAATTCCAATTTTGGAAATCACCTTGTTTGTCTTACATAACCTCTATTGGCTGCAATAAAATCTTTATCTACATACCTTGATTTGAAAACATAAATGTTAGAATTTATACTTTTAGATTATTGGTTACATATTTAATTACATGCAATATTCGTTAAATGAAGCTTATAGTGACAAGATCAGTATAGTTTACATGTCTTAAATATGAAGCCTACCAACAACATTACCACGCTGCTATGCTTTTAAATAATTATGAGAAGCCAGAAAACTGTAAGGACATGTTTCTACTTCCACATCCATCTAAGAAAGAAAAACGGTCAAATTTGGAAATTAAGTTTGAGTTGTTATTTAAAGAACTAACATGAGATTTAACATCTTTCTAATTTCTATAGCCAAAGAGAGTCATTATCATCATCAGTGGACAAGCGTAAATAGAAGAAAACCAGTCCAAACACTTTCTTCCATGCCTCTCCTTCACTAAACTTTGGCACTAAAACTTCTTCGGAAGAGTGTTAACTCATAAATACATGAGGATCCGGCGTTAAACATGTCAAATTTTATTATAAAAATTGTCTTAGAAGAGCACAAAATTATTTACTCAACTTTTCCCGTGGTATAAGTGAAGCACTAGTTTGTTGTGATTTTTTGTGTAAGTATAAACCTTTGATAAATATGGTGCAAGTCAAAGTGTTCGTCACGGATCCTTCTGGATCCTTTTGTAATAATAGTTGTATTTGCAAGTGCTGCGAGTTTAATTTTGTTTGCTGAATTGATAACTAGAAATATGAATGATGCCCTAGACGACAACATTCTTTTCTGAAATTTTTGCATTGTTTTGAAAAATATCGCATATAAAATAACTACAAATCATTAATGCTAGAAATATAATAAATCATTTCGGAAGAAGCTTTACTAATTTATCAAATTAGTTATTTTATATTGTTTAACAAATTTAGAATTAGAAATACATAGTTTACAAAACTTCTAAATGATATCAACTAAATTAATTTCTAGGTGTTTTCATTTGGAAATATATATTAAGTCATTGTAACGTACTTTCTAGCGAATACCGTAAGCATAAGGACAATTTTGTTAAACAACTTCAAAATCTAAACTATTTTTATAAAATCTTAATAAAATTTATATATATAAACATATATTCCAATTCTAGCAAAATCATCATCCATTTCAAGAAGAACTTTTGTTAAAGTACATGTGTAAAGAGAAGAAAAAAACAAAAGAAGTAAATCATTCTTATAAATTTTAGTGATTGTAATACGAGCCAAATTCTAATAAAATATCAGTGTTTGTTTTGAATTGATCTTGCTTTGAATCTGTTTAGAAACCGATTTAAGAATTTGTTTTTATAATACTCTTGACTTTTTTTCTAGGATATGGCCGAGAAAACACCATCACACGTATTGGTTACAACTTACAACTGATCTGCATAATATGAAATGTGTTTTAGGCAAATTTATAGAGGTTAGAACAAATGATATTGATCAAATTCATCGTTTGGTCTTGGCCGTTTAGTTTTGGTCGACAATGACTCTAGGTATTATTATTATTTTTATTAGTTCTCCAATCTTTCTTTACTTGTCCTTCAGCCATAGACAAACTCCTTTGTGTTCACATCTCATTGGCAGCAGTTTTCACAGGCGAACCTTGATCCCATAAGATAGTTGCTTCACTTCTCAGGTTTTGTTGATGAAAATCTTCCGTACCATTCCACAGAACTCACTGCATGACAAACGGAACACCAAAAGGTTTCATCGACAACCCAAGAGGAAGGAAATTTTGATCAACTTTGAACAAAAAAAAGTTAACTTACTGCCACTGATGATCCCCAACCATCATCTTGCCACCCTCATCATCAATGAAACAAACCTGCCATTTGTTGCCAGATTCTAAGAGTTCACCTTTGATGTCAAGTTTCTGGAACAGAGTGTTGAAACCAGTTAATCCCACCAAATCAATGGCTCTACCGATGGCATTGCCTTCCATGTGCACCTAATCAATAAAATGAAATTTACAATTTTGAGATGCATGAATGTCGTGAACCCCTAACGGTCCAAGCGGCTAACAAGCAGAACTTAAAAGGAGAAAATTTCACAAAGGCAGAACGTAAGGGTTCCGCTCCACTATCCACACGGTTTGACCAAAGGGTCGAGCTACTTGATACTCCAATAAATGAATTGTACCAACCATCACAAAAAGTTGTAGTCTGAGCAAAAAGAGGGAACAATGGTACCGAAGTAGGTGCTCGTGCAAGGGGTTTCCACACGCCTGGGGTTAATAAAGAAGACATCAATAAAGATTCCACGTAAGACGAACTATCTTAAAACAAGAATTAATTTAAAAACTAGAAGCAAGTGGATTAGCGGTTGAGGATGGCAAACTAGGAGGTCTTGATCTTTTGTTCTTCTGTGGAGGCTGAGATAGTGAGGAAGAGATACTATTATTTTCATCTAGCACCTCGAGCTCCCAATGGGAAACTCTTTCCGGCCTAACAATAGAAGAAAGCTCATCCCATTGAATCTGAAGCAATTATGAATATCAGTTTTGGATAATTAGATTAATAGAACTCAACTCCATAACTTGCTACAACACAAAATATTATAATAAGTACACACTAACCTCTAGTTCTCTCCATTCTGAATCGCCCCAATCCTGAAATGTACTTTCCTGGACACTAACTATTGTACCTCTAAACCTATGATGTTAGAGCATATAATTCATAATTTTAAATTGACATCTGACTTGGTGATAGAAAAATCAATTTTGTTAAGAAAGGATACATTTTCTCATGAGCATCCTCTCACTCAAATCTCATCTTGAAACGCATCCCTACCGAGGACTTTTGGTTCTTAGAATCAAGATACCTATTGATGCCCACTCTGACCTACTTGTCCTGATTCATAGAGAAGGCAAACAAACGATTAATTACCAAATCATATGCATCCAACAATGTCTATTAAAGGCACACGATACAGATTTCGAAACTATGGTTCATGTGTGTAAATGTAATTGTTTTTCAGATTAGGGAGGTCAACCTCGGCTTGGGGAACACCGTGAAGATGGATACCGCCATAATTGAGCGAGCAGCAGTACCAAGAACCCCAATATGCATGCTTTCAGCCAACATCAGAGAGGATAACATATTAGCATGTTGACTCCTAACCCTCCTAACACCGATTAGGAGTTCTCCATTTGCGCCACTAAGAAATGTAATTATATTAATTGTTCAAACGTTGACAATATTAAAAAAAAATCCACAAAGGTTAAAGAACGTTGACACAGATCATTTAATGTAATTGTTCAAACCTCTCCGTTAGGCAAGTTCTTTAACCTTTGTGGATTTTTTATTAATATTGTCAACGTTTGGACAATTAGTATAATTTCATTTCTTAGTGGCGCAAATGGAGAACTCCTAATCGGTGTTAGGAGGGTTAGGAGTCAACATGCTAATATGTTATCCTCTCTGATGTCGGCTGAAAGCATGCATATTGGGGTTCTTGGTACTGCTGCTCGCTCAATTATGGCGGTATCCATCTTCACGGTGTTCCCCAAGCCGAGGTTGACCTCCCTAATCTGAAAAACAATTACATTTACACACATGAACCATAGTTTCGAAATCTGTATCGTGTGCCTTTAATAGACATTGTTGGATGCATATGATTTGGTAATTAATCGTTTGTTTGCCTTCTCTATGAATCAGGACAAGTAGGTCAGAGTGGGCATCAATAGGTATCATGATTCTAAGAACCAAAAGTCCTCGGTAGGGATGCGTTTCAAGATGAGATTTAAGGGAGAGGATGCTCATGAGAAAATGTATCATTTCTTAACAAAATTGATTTTTCTATCACCAAGTCGGATGTCAATTTAAAATTCTGAATTATATGCTCTAACATCACAGGTTTAGAGGTACAATAGTCAGTGTCTAGGAAAGTACATTTCAGGATTGGGGCGATTCAGAATGGAGAGCACTAGAGGTTAGTGTGTACTTATTATAATATTTTGTGTTGTAGCAAGTTATGGAGTTGAGTTCTATTAATCTAATTATCCAAAACTAATATTCATAACTGCTTCATATTCAATGGGATGAGCCTTCTTCTATTGTTAGGCCACAAAGAGTTTCCCATTGGGAGCTCGAGGTGCTAGATGAAAATAATAGTATCTCTTCCTCACTATCTCAGCCTCCACAGAAGAACAGAAGATCAAGACATCCTAGTTTGCCATCCTCAACCGCTAATCCACTTGCTTCTAGTTTTTAAATTAATTCTTGTTTTAAGATAGTTCGTCTTACGTGGAATCTTTATTGATGTCTTCTTTATTAACCCCAGGCGTGTGGAAACCCCTTGCACGAGCACCTACTTCGGTGCCATTGTTCCCTCTTTTTTCTCAGACTACAACTTTTTGTGATGGTTGGTACAATTCATGTATTGGAGTATCAAGTAGCTCGACCCTTTGGTCAAACCGTGTGGATAGTGGAGCGGAACCCTTTAGTTCTGCCTTTGTGAAATATTCAGCTGGAAAGAAGCATGCACACGAAAATGGTTTTAAGCTTTTTGGGATTGAGCTAGTTGAAACTAGCGATACCCCTAAGTCTTTCTCTCATGTTACTGTGGCCGGAGCTGCTGGAGTAGGCCAACTTGTGAACGAGATTGACAGTAAACACCAAACTGAGCCTACGATCAACCAATCTGATATTCCTTTGAGTACTGTTGTTCCAGAGAATTCCTCTTCGAAAATTCCTCAAGATTCGAAAAGTAGACAGATTCGGAGCTACACAAAGGTAACTGTTATCTCTTATTTTTCAGACAATTTTCTCCTTTTAAGTTATGCTTGTTAGCCGCTTGGAATGTTAGGGTTTCACGACATTCATGCATCTCAAAATGTAAATTTCATTTTATTGATTAGGTGCACATGGAAGGCAATGCCATCGGTAGAGTCATTGATTTGGCGGGATTAACTGGTCTCAACACTCTGTTCCAGAAACTTGAAATTATGTTTGACATCAAAGGTGAACTCTTAGAATCTGGCAACAAATGGCAGGTTTGTTTCATTGATGATGAGGGTGGCAAAATGATGGTTGGGGATCATCAGTGGCAGTAAGTTAACTTTTTTTTGTTCAAAGTTGATCAAATTTTCCTTCCTCTTAGGTTGTTGATGAAACCTTTTGGTGTTCCGTTTGTCATGCAGTGAGTTCTGTGGAATGGTACGGAAGATTTTCATCAACAAAACCTGAGAAGTGAAGCAACTATCTTATGGGATCAAGGTTCGCCTGTGAAAACTGCTGCCAATGAGATGTGAACACAAAGGAGTTTGTCTATGGCTGAAGGACAAGTAAAGAAAGATTGGAGAACTAATAAAAATAATAATAATACCTAGAGTCATTGTTTAGACCCTATATTCGAAGTTGTGGTTCATTGCATAAATTTCCAGCTTCGCCTTCAAAAGTTGTTTGCTTTCAAAGCGTTGAGACTTCTTTACAATATTCTCTGGCGAATACTGAATCTTCTTATGGCTCGAGTAATCCTCATCCTTGGAATTTAGGTCATCGGAGATAGGTTCGCTATGAACATGAACCTCAACGTCATGGGCCTTGCGTTGCAAGGGTTTGCCTCCTTCGACTTTTTCAACGTTTTTTTCTCCTTACCACGTCCTAAGTCTACTGATTTCTTAGGTTCTTCATCCAAAGGTTTAAATGTCACACACAATTGTACCGATGATTTCTTCTTAACGTAGGCAATGAAATTTTTGGTTTACCGATCGTTGCTTATGATCACAGGAGGAGTTCCTACATTGTTGATCAAATCGGCAGGTAGATAACTACAGTCAATCTTCACACACCTTTTCTCGAATCCGTAATCCTCTGTGAGCATACTCTTTAGTTCCTCAAACGTAGTTGTGGATTCCAAAACAAGTAATTTACCTCCTTTTCCCTCATCACCAGCCATTATCATGTCACTCGCATCTCCGGCTATAAACTATATTCGACTATTACTATAGACTTTAGTACACTTTGAATTACTGCAGCATCTCTAGTGGTCGTCCCTTATGAAGGGTTCATGGTTGAGAATCACGCGCTAAAAGTCTAAAGAACGTGTTAACTAAAGAACGGTTTATTAAGTAATCATTAAAAAATGTCCAGATTTTTAATTTAGTTGTTAAATAATCATTCATTTATCTGCCGTTGTCTTGTGTCTCTCTATATTTTCACTCGAAGGGTTTGCCTCATATTCTCTAACCATTGTTTTTGTAATCAAACAAGAGAAAATAGTTTAGAAGAAAAGTTAAAATCAAATTATAAACATGTGACCAACTTTTTTTTATATAGATTTAGGTTTTGAAACCATATGATTTGTTGAGAATCTAGTCATGACCAACAAAAATAACACACACAGACATAAATGATAAGGTGTGTAACTGAAGTTGATGTGCCTATTGTTTACCTTATATAAGTGAGCAGGGTCGAGCCAACATGCATCAAGATCTTTGGACTAAACTATATTTTTCCAAGCTCCGTTGAGACCTTAACCACCTAAACTGATTTTAGAAAAGTGATTAGAACCAATAATCAAGGATCTTATCTTCATAACATCAAAACCCAAACATAGATATGTATAGACGATTGTAAGAAAAATATAGCTGGATGTTAACTTATTTTCTTATGCAATAACATCATGAATGGACAGGACAATAATTTCATTTCTTCACAATTTTCTGAAAAAAAAATCATATGAACACATCTAAATTCGATGTGAGCAAATGAAAAGAAACAAATAAATAGCCACAGAAATTTAGCATAGATTTATATAGATGATTATAAAACTACATAGATCTAAAGAATAACAATAAATCAACCGGATTTCATATACTAAAGCACTTTATATGAAAAAATGGAATCAGGACATTAAAAAAAACTTGTACATACCTTTGCCTAATGATTTAATTTCTTTGAATTACTTAGAATAATCGCTTTGTGTTTTTTTACTTTTGTTCTCATGTGATTAAAACCTTCGCCCATGTCCCATGTAAGAGGATGTCAACAATTTTTTTTTTAAAACCATCTAGAATATTATTGCAAACTCAGAAAGATGTCAACAAATTTAGTTATACATTGACCCAAATTTCTTTTTAAGGCAAGATATCCTAGGAAAAAGGAAATAAATTAATATGCATATATTGGAAACAAAGAACAGAGTAAAAACTCTATAAAGTAATAATGTTGGGACCACCAAAATTTATTACTTTATAGAGTTATTACTTTATAAATAATTTCTAAAATAAATTAAAAAAGTAATTATTTGATAAATTCATAATAAAACATAATTTAACCATTAATAAAACAATTTACTAAATATAAATGGTTAAAAACAATAAAAATTAATTAATTCTCTACTAAAAGTCTACTAAAAGTTAAAAATATAATATATTTTGAAACAATTTGTATATTCAAAAACATCACTTACTATGAAATGAAAAAAATATATAGCAGTTATTACTTTATGATATTAGTGGGACCATATATTTGTATATGATTTTTGAAAAAGTTATTATCTTATCATCTTATCGATTTATGTTAAATTTTGCACTGGCCCGACTCGGGACTGGCAAAATTTATTATTTTATCGAGTTTAATATTTTATCAAGTATTACTTTATAAAGTTTTTACTGTAGAATCAAGAGAAAATGGGAGTCATATATAAGAAGAAAGGCTTATTTAGCAAAGTATGAAAGAGGCTCACGTCCACTTGTTATATTTTGTATAATCTAATTTTAACCTTTTAGATATAATATGGACAACAAACTTTTTATAGACTATTGTACATGTTAGATATCATTAAATTTAGGATTTGGGTTAATTGTAGAAATTTAGAAAATGGGATTTGATTTTACTGTTTAGGGTTTGGGTTAATATTGTATAATTAGGATATAGTTTTGAGAAAATATATAGGGTTTGAGTTTAGGAATTAGGGTTTGGGTTAACTATTGGATTTGGGTTAACTATTGTAGAATTATAGTATAGAGTTTAGTAAATTGTGTTTAGGGGTTAGTGTTTATATTTACGGTTTAGGGTTACTAGTTTATGGTTTACTTTTAAGGCTTGTCTTTGGGGTTTACGGTATACTTTAAATGGTTTTAAGGGTTTAATTTTAGGGTTTAGAAATTTTATTTTAGTTTGTGTTTATAAAATGGGATTGGATTTTAGGGTTTAGGGTTTGGGTTAATTATTGTATAATTAGGATATAGTTTTTAGAAAATAGGGTTTGAGTTTAGGAATTAGGGCTTGGGTTAACTATTAGATTTGGGTTAACTATTGTAGAATTATAGTATAGGGTTCAGTGAATTGTGTTTAGGGGTTAGTGTTTATGTTTAGGGTTTAGGGTTACTAGTTTATGGTTTACTTTTAAGGCTTGCCGTTGGGGTTTACGGTATAATTTTAATGGTTTTAAGGGTTAAACTTTAGGGTTTAGAAATTTTATTTTAGTTTGTGTTTATAATATTTAGAAACATGAGAATAATTTTCCTGTGTACTAAAATCCTTAGTAGCGAAGATCTTCACTCTCGACTTTTGTGATTTGTTGTTCCCCTAGCTTATAATGACAAGCTCAGTATAGTTTACTTGTCTTTTAAATAATCATCTAATGCCAACTGTCTCCTTCCACATTCATCTACGAAAGAAAAAATGGTCAAATTTGGAAATGATCGTAGATAATGTTTGATTTGTTATTTAAAGAGTTAGCCTGAGATTTACCATCTTTCCATAGCCAAAGAGGATCATTATCATCATCACTGGACGAATTTATATAGAATGAAAACCGGTCCAAACACTTTCTTCCATGCCTCTCCTTCACTAAACTTTGGTACTATATCTTCTCCTGAATAGTGTGCACTCATCAATACATAACGACCCAGCGTTGAACATGTCGAATTAGTTTATTATAAAATGGTCTTAGAGAGAAATGTTTAAAGCACAAATTTTTACCACGACAAATTCCGTGGTATAAGTGAAGTCTTTTTTCGTGGGTTTGTGCGTAAGTATAACCCTTTGATAAATAAGGTGCAAATAAAACTGTTTGTCACGGATCCTTGGAATAAAATGTATGTTGTGGAACTGCGTATGGAATTATAGTTGTATTTGCAGGTGCTACAAGTTTAATTTAGTTCGCCAAATTGACAACAACATTCTTTTTTTTGAAAATTTTAGATTTGTTTTGACAAATATCCTATATAGAATAGAACATTTATAAATCATTAATGCTAGAAATCTAATAAATCATTTTCTTATGGAACCTTATCTCCTTCGTTTCTTTGCATCGTGGGTGAAATAAAAGGTTCAATTTTGATTTTTTGGTTTACCTTTTTTGTGGTGTACGCTTAATAAATGCTAGGAGGGGGATTGGTAAGCACTTTTAGAATTGTGACTGTAGACTTTTAATTTAATTTATTAACTATAGAGATTTTGGCTGTTGAAAAACTTTAAACAACATTAAAGTCTCATTTTATTGGCTGATATATTTTGTTGATATATTTTGGATTCAAATCAGGAACATAAAACTCTACGGCAAACCGACCTCCCATAAGGTTGCTCCATTTCTTGAAGGTTGATATACAAAGATCTTCAACATGCATATAACAACCTGAAAATACAAACATACAAGTAATCATTAACCAAAGTAATATATTTGGTTTTAAACTGTGACAAGAAAATATTTTCAGGAGTTAATAGGAAATAAATAAATACCTGAGGTGAGAGTGATAATATCATCGTATTTAAGTCCCCAATAAAACATGTATTGGCCCTAATGAGATAAGCCTTAAGAGTACGGTCAATCACAAAGGTTGAGAGATAAGATATTCGCTACATAGGAATCGCTATAAAGAGAGAAGCCCTAAGGGTACCATCAATCTCCATCATTAGTTGACTATCTCCTCGGGCTCTACTTTATATCGCTTACAATGTGAGCACAATGGTAAAATAAGAGTTCGATTTGCATGAGAATAATTTTCAAGTATACTAAAATCCTCAGTAGCAAAGATCTTTTCTCGCTACCTTTGTGATTTGTTGTTGCTCTAATTTTTATTTTCTAGGACATTTGTTTTAGCTCATGAATGGAATTGCTCTGTAAATTTTGTACGACACAAAACCTGAATTTCGTTTAAGTTTGATATTGAGTTTTTTGAGGATCTTTTTAGGGCACATAAGAAATACGAATTATGGGATCTTATTCCACTTATGTAAAAAAATCCTTCTTTGTCTGTTCTTGTCCAAAATTGATACTCCTGAAAATATTATAAATCATTACAAAATATACTTTTTAAATGTAGTAAATTTCAATTTTGGAAATCACCTTGTTTGTCTTACATCCTCTAAATTGGCTGCAATAAAATCTTTATCTACATACCTTAATTTAAAAACATAAATTTTAGAATTTATACTTTTAGATTATTGGTTACATACTTACATGCAATATTCGTTAAATGAAGTTTATAGTGACAATACAAGCTCAGTATAGTTTACATGTCTTAAACCTGAAGCCTACCAACAACATTACCACGCTGCTATGATTTTAAATAATTATGAGAAGCCGGAAAACTGTAAGGCCATGTTTCTACTTCTAAGAAAGAAAAATGGTAAAATTTGGAAATGAGTGTGGAAGCCGGAATTCGCACAATTAGATTTGTAAGGGTTTCGAGAGGAAGCAGAGATTTCTGAAGATAAGCTATGAAGAACAATGATGAGCAGAGAGAAATTAGGGTTTGTAATTGCTTTGTATTGCTTGTGTGATAAAAATTGTGAATAATCCCCTTTACAAGTGTTTTTGCATTCCTATATATAACCCCCTAAGTCGGCTAAGCCTTTTTCCTAAACCCTTGTGGATTGCCTTTTTCGCCTATGTCAGTCGAGCCTACGTGGGCTTCGTTGCTGGGCTTTGACGTGCTGAACCTTCTGGAACCCTTGCTGATGTTCTGATGGGCGTTGAAGGACCTGAAGCCGATGGGAAAGGCTTGGGCGCCGATGTCAACTGCCTGGACGCCGATGAGGCCAGGCACATCGGCGTCACTGGGCAGTGACATCGGCGCCACTACCTGTCATCGGTGTCACTGCTTAGTGACATCGGTGCCAGGTAGCCTTCGTCTCTGCAGCGCCTTCTGCTGGCTCTGTGACCTCTCCGACGCTGCATTCATGACTTCTCCTGAGACGAAGACAACTTCGAAGGTTCCTACAACAGGTAGAAGGTTCAAAGGACTTAGGGGTTTTCAGGAGGTCTTCACCCTTTCTTATCGGTGAAATGACTTAGGGGTTTTTAAGAGTCCTTCACCCTTTCTTGTAGGTGAAGTGACTTAGGGTCCATATTGTCCTTGCTTGTTGAAATATGTTTGTTGTCTATCATAACTTTTAACGTCGAAGTGCAGCGGGTGAAATCCGACCCCAACAGTTAGCCCCCCAGCTCGGTAGTGTTAGTGATAATAGTATCGAGTTTAAGGACCATTGAGTGTCGAAATTAGTTGTTCAAAGTTATGATATTGTAGGCTTGAGCCCTCTGTGTTGATAACACGGTAAATGTTATTTTCTGTTTTTCGAAGGTTTTAAGACTTCGTGCTCTGCTTGTAAGAGCTGACAGTGTCTGCTGTTTGACAACGGTTTTTATACTTAAGGATTTTAAGACCTTGCTGAAGGTTTAAAGACTTCGCTCTGCGCGTACCCGCAGTTTTGCCGAATTTTTTTTTTTTTTTTTGTCCCGGAGATTTTAAGACTCCGCGTTGCGTTTGTTGATGTCAACGACGTTTTTTACAATGGGAAAGACGAATTCTTAGAATGGAAGTCTTGCTAAAAAATTTTGGGACCCGCTAAGGGAAAGAGAAACCTTTACCCTTTTTTTTTTTTTTTTTTTTTGGATAATGTTTCCTTTTCTTCCATTCATTTTTCTAGGGTTTTCCCCTTTTTCTCTTCTTCCTCTTGGCTCCTTCCCGACGCCGTCATCCTTTTTTGTAGATCAGCCGTCGTGATTTATCATCTTCGACCAGCCTCGCCGGAAAAGTTTTCCGGCTGACTCCACCGAAGCCATCATTGCCCACGTGACTCTTTCGGTAAGCCTTCTTCTCCCCTTCATCAAAGCTCTCTTTTTCTCAAAGCTCTTTAGCTATTGAAAACTTTTTAGTTTGGTGGAGAATAAGCTTTAGCCATTGTTTTAAATCTTGATTGTTGTGGATAAATCAAGCTTTCCTTGTTGATTGGTGGAGAATCACCTTTTGTTGTTTGAGGAATCAAGCTTGCTCTTGTTGGATTTCGAAAATCCTCTAAGCTAGACCTTGTGTGTGAGCAAGTTCCTCTTGTTTTGACAAACAAGAACAAATTTCCACGCTCGATCGATAAGTAAGCTTATGAAAACCAAAAGTCTTGATTTCTTTTTGACCTTTTGATTTTGGTTTGATGTAGGTTGGATTGCTTGAGTAGACGATGGGAACCGATTCGAATGGCGAACCCGGTTTTGATCTGTGCGGTGCCGACAGCACTGAGCTCGGGGTCATCGGGAACCAATTCACTGCCGAGGACCCGACTGGAAATGGTGCCGATGACGCAAAGGACCCCAATGCCGACGACCCAAAGTCCTTTAGTGACGATGTCCCGAGGACCTCCAATACCGACGTCCCGAAGGCCTCTTCGGTTCTTGGTACTGGGCCGACGTCTCGAGTTATGTCCAGTGACGTCTCGAGATCTTGTCTTGTCGTTAAAGGAGGATCAACCGTCGTCCCCGATGACCCGAGTTCCACCGATGACCCGAGCGCCGCCGATGTGCTTTTTTCTGCTAATGATGCCATCGATCGAGCAGCTGACCCTGAGGTCCTTGAAACCCAACATGGAGACCCAATGGAAGTTGCGGGGTCGGAAAACAAGACCGGGGAAGACTTGTTATTCCTTAACCCCGATGACCCTGTTAACGTGAGGGTTGAGCCCGAATCTTCCTCTTGGTGACGCATTTGCCTCGTCTTCCTCTTGTTCATCCGATTCGAGAGTTTCCAGCGATGAGGATGACGACGAGGATAGGTCCGTCGAGGTTGAAAGAACGAAGAAGGTCAAAAAGATTAGGAAGAAAGCTAAGCCGAAGGTTAACCCCGACCCTCCTGGGTCTTCTCTCTCGACGCAGAAATCTTTGAGGCGTCTACGAAAGGACTGTGGGATCTCGGAGGAGATTGAGTTACTTGTTCCCACTCCTGCTGACAGAGCTGACGCCCCTCCTGCGGGATACATGACCCTGTTTGAGAACTTCTTCGATCAGTGCCTGCTCTGGTTTCCGCTGCCCCGTTTTCTTATGCATTTTCTGGCGGTCAACGGTATCTGCCTTGCTCAGATTAACCCCAGGGGCATCAGACATCTTCTCGGTATTTACGTGTTGAGTAGAGAGCGCGGCGTTGACATCAGTACTGAGAACTTATCCTACTTGACGGATTTTAGAACTCGTGGTCTAAGCGACGAGCTTAAACATAGCGTGACCAACTCATCGGGAATGGCTCTCATCGCTGGATTTCCGAGCAAGGATGACCACTTCGAGTACCGTTTCTTTTTTGCCGAGATCTCCGAGAGGACCGTCGAGGCGGACTGCATCGACCTTGTCAGGACGAGATGGGAGAGAAGAGGTAACCATCACTTAGTGACTTTGATTGCCTGCTTTGTCATCTGCTAACTGCTCGAATATTTTTTTTTTGTAGTGAAGCCAGCGATGCCCAAAGTCTCGAAGGAATTTCTCGCCGCAATGCATAAGGAACTATCTTTTAGGAACGGCAACTGGAGGAGGTCGTTCAGCCGAAAGAGGATTGAGAGAGCACTTTCTGCTGAGATCCTTCCGAGGAAGGTTCTTGGGCGAGGCCAGGCGAGGTTGTCTCTCCGTGAGCAGATTGCGCTCGAGGCAGCAGCGAAGGCCAGAGGTTCTTCGGGCACCGGTGTACCGGGGGTGGCGATGCCGACAACCTCGACTCCGCCTGGTCCGTCGACGCGGGCGAGAACCTCACGACCTTCGGCACCGAAGACCGCTCTTCCTCCTCCTTCTTCAGATGACGTTGCGGGGTTCCGCAGGCTGTCAGCAGAGAGAGCCCGCATTTCTAGTGGCAAAGGAAAGGGCGTTGACCGTGTGACCCCTT
The DNA here is from genome assembly GCA_900128785.1 of Arabis alpina. Lineage (NCBI taxonomy): Eukaryota > Viridiplantae > Streptophyta > Magnoliopsida > Brassicales > Brassicaceae > Arabis > Arabis alpina. The sequence goes on from LT669788.1 coordinate 6,283,804, forward strand.
CGAAGAGGCAAAGGGCGGACGCGTTTCCTGCAGCAGCTATCGGCGGAGAGGCTTCAGTGAGCGGTGGCGACGGGTTGCTCCGTGCCGAGGCCTACTCGGTAGTGAAGTCGAGATATTCTGAGGTTTGATTCTCTCTTTCCGCATTCCTTCCTTTAGTACTTTCTACGCCTTAATATGTTTTTACATTATATTACGTGTTCTTGCAGCTCTCCCTCCTCTTTGACCGCTTGGTTGGAGACTACGATGAGGACGTTCGCTCTAGGGATAGCGAGCTTAGTGCGGCCAAAGAGGCCAATGCTGCCCTACAGTCGAGGCTGAATGAGACTGTGGAGCGGAAAGAAGCTCTCGAGCGCGATGCTCTTGATCTGCAGAGGGTCAAGAAGAATTATGAAGATAAGCTGTCGAAGCTCAAGTCGCGGTGTGCTAAGGCCGAGGGTGAGACAGTTCGGCTGAGGGGTGAGCTTAGCTCTGCTAGCGACCTTCAGCGCGCTAGGGTAGACGCTGCCGTTGCAGAGGCCAGAGACGAGATGACTCGCAGTTTTGTGGTGCGGACCAGCGAGGTTGCTGGGCTACTTGCGGAGATTGGCGGGAAGGTCCAGAACGACATGCTGAACCTTACTGAGATCGATGCGAACTTGGAGTTCATCGGCCTTCTTCAGGGATCGGACCCGCCAGATCTCCCGACGGAGGTCGAGACGCTGCGTCAGCGGCGTCACCCGATCTACGACGCCCACGATGTATTCGCGGACCTCCTCGCTGGTGTCCGGAGAGTTCTTGAGATCCCCACGGCTCCTGCTGGTACTGTTGAGACCAGTGCTGCTGTTGACGACGACGTCGAGTTGTCAGACGAGGACGACGTCGAGGCGACAGGCGACGAGGGTGCTGATGACTGATCTTACTTGTCTCGTTTTTCAGACTTAGATTGTTTTATGATATGATTACTCGTAAAGGTTTTGGAGATAGCGTTGGATGGTTTGTACCCAACCTATGACTATTCTCACTTCGTATTGTTGCGGTTTTCTGATTTTTATGACGCTTTGTTTATGATCTTGTTTTGATTGCGTTTCATGCATTACCTTTGATAGAACTTTCAAGAGTAGAGATACCCGTTTTGTTGGCCAAACCTTTATAGGTTGAAGGTTGTTCAGACCATAGAACGCCTTAGGCTTTACGTACCAATGTTGTAGTTGGGTTTGTGATTGTGTTGTCCAGGATCACAAGTGTGCTCTTGCTCCTTTCCTACCAACGTTTGTTGTTGGGTTTTCTAGAATGGCGGTGCTTTCCGAACACGTCTGTCCAGAAGCGATCACACCTTTTAACTTGACCAACGCGTTTGTTGGGTTTTCTGAATGATTATTCGGTGTATAAACCTAAGTAACCATTGGCAGCTGCTTTTTACCAACGGTGTTGTTGGGTTTTTTGAACGAACATTCGCGGTCAAAAGACCAGGAAGTGAACATTAAAACCAGCCAGAGTCAAAAGCCCTGAAACTGATCGTTATAACTTATATAGCGCGCTTAGGATCCGGTGATGGATGTCAACATGTTCAGGTTCGCACGTTGTTGCTGTGGCCAGCAGCAACGACAGTGGATTGAACTTTGCTTTTGAAAAGGCTTTGAAGAATCCCTGGGGGATGTAATTGATAACATTGCTTAAACAAGGCTTCGAGTAATCCATGAAGGAAATCACAAAAGAAGTCCATGAGACTTGAGTCAAATGCCTATTACTTGAAGCAAATACCAAGTATAAAATGGGAGTATTATGAGTATACGTACCCCACTCCCCCCCCCCTTTTGACGGAGGAGGGCAACTGAACTCGTCCGAAGACAAGCTGCCTACGTACCCTTTGCAGGGATCAAGTCGCCCCGTAGTTCGTTTAAAACACTTACTCCCCCCCTTTGAGACGGAGGAGGGCAACTGAACTCGTCCGAAGACAAGGTGCCTACGTACCCTTTGCAGGGATCAAGTCGCCTCGTAGTTCAAGGTAAGGGCCTTAGGAGAGGACTAATGGTAGTACCTCTTTAGGTGCTTCGCGTTCCAAGAATGGAGGATTGGCGTGCCAACCATGGTGGCGAGTTCATAGACGCCGGGACGGACCACAGCGGTGACCTTGTAAGGTCCTTCCCAGTTAGCTCCTAGCTTGCCTGCGTTCCGCTCTGCTGTATTCTAGAAGACTTCGCGCAGGACCAAGTCACCCTTGCGGAAACGTCTTTCTCGAACTTTGGAGTTGTAATAGTGTGCGGCTGCGTTTTGATAGTTGGCTATTCTGATGAGTGCCTGATCGCGCCTTTCGTTAAGGAAGTCCAGTTCATCAAGAAAGAGTGAATCGTTGAGTTCTTTGTTTTCCGTTAAGAAACGACGTCGCGGTCCTGGAGAAGTCACTTCGGAGGGTATGACACATTCAGTTCCATAGACAAGAGCAAAAGGAGTTTCTCCCGTTCCGCATTTGGGAGTGGTGCGGTGGGACCATAGAACGCCTTCCAGCTCATCTGCCCAGCGACCCTTCTTCGCGTCCAAACGTTTCTTAAGGCCATCGAGAATCGTTTTATTCATTGCTTCTGCCTGTCCATTTCCCTGGGGATGACGAGGAGTAGATTTGTTGAGTCGAATTTTCCACTTTGCGCAGAAGGCCTCGAACCTGTTGGAGATGAACTGAGAACCGTTGTCGGTGATAATTTCGAATGGAATTTCGTGACGACATATGATGTTTCTCCAGACGAAACTTTCGACTTGGGCGTCTTTGATACTTGAGTAAGCCTCAGCTTCCACCCACTTTGAGAAATAATCCGTTAAAACAAGTAGGAAACGCTTTTGTTTTGACGCATGCAGAGGTCCTACGATGTCCATCGCCCATCTCATGAATGGGTAAGGAGAGGTGACGGAAGAGAGCTTCTCCGTTGGTTGATGAATTTTGGGAGCATGACGTTGACATCTTTCGCACTTGGCTGAAAACTTAATGCAATCGTTCACGATGGTAGGCCAGAAGTGGCCATGTCGCTTAATCTTGATTGCCAAGGCTTTGCCTCCTGAGTGATTGCCGCAGGATCCGCTGTGTACTTCTTCCATGACTTGTCTGGCCTCTTGTCCCTCTACGCAGGTGAGCAAAGGACCGGAGAATCCCCGCCTGTAGATGTTATTGTCGAACAGGACGTACCGAGCGGCTTGTTTTTGCACCTTGCGAGCTGCCCACTTGCTGTTAGGGAGCTTTCCAACGACGATGTAAGTGCGAATTTGATCCATCCAGGGTTTATCGCAACCGTATTCAGGTTCTTCGTCCGTGTCCATGGGGACGGTCATGTCTTTGTCTATAGGCTTTGGCGACATCGGCCCTAATGACTTCGAGTCCGATGGCATCGGCGTCAGATGCTGGCGTTGTTAAAGGCGCAGGCTCTGTGTTTGCTTTGACTTCCGTCATCTCGACGTCATTGACCCTTGTTTCAGTAGTGGCTTCAGTCTGTTTAGCAGCCTGTGATCATCTCGATATAGCGAGCGCCATGTCTTGTTTGATGCTCGGGAATTCGATGATCTCTACGGGGATAACCCGTTTCAAGGTTGGATCTTTCGGTGGAGCCGAAGCGGAGGCAAGGTTTGCCAAGGCGTCTGCGTCAACGTTTTCTGCTCGGGGAATTCGTGTCAGCGTGAACTCTTTGAACGTCAAGGCGAGGTCCTTGACTATTTTTTGATAAGCTTCAATCTGATCGTCTTTGGTCGCGTACTCGCCACTGAACTGGCTGGAAACCAGTTGTGAATCGCAGAAGGCGTGAACGTGCTCGATGTTAAGCCCTTGGGCGAGTCTCATTCCAGCGATGATGGCTTCGTACTCTGCTTCGTTATTGGAGGCTCTGAAGCCTAGACGAAAAGATTGCTCGAGGATCTCGCCTATTGGTGATGTTAGGCGTATCCCTACTCCGGACCCGTTTTTGGAGGATGAGTCGTCGACATGTAGCTCCCAGATCCCTAGTCGAACCTCCTTTGCGGATTGGTCTTCTAGGAGTTCGATAAGGAAGTCTGCTAACACTTGTGACTTGTTACACGTTCGTCCCTTATACTCGATGTCGTACTCGTTGAGTTCTATTGCCCACTTGGCTAACCTGCCAGACTGACTTGGACTATGCATGACCGTACGTAAAGGGAAGGTGCTGAGAATCATGATGGTATGAGATTGAAAGTAAGGCCTTAGCTTTCGTGATGCCATGACGATGGAAAGAGCTAGCTTCTCCAGCTGAGGATATCTTGTTTGTGCGTCGGTGAGGGTCTTGCTAACATAGAAGATGGGCTTTTGCTCGCCTCGCTCTTCGCGTACTAACACAGCACTGACTGCTGTTTCGGAAACAGCAATGTAGAGGAAAAGAGGTTCCCCAGTGACTGGTTTAGCAAGGATAGGCGGTGTCGCCAAATATTCTTTGAGCTGTTTGAAAGCGTCATCGCATTTGTCAGACCATTCGAATTGCTTGTTACCTCGCAGCGTGTCATAGAAAGGTAGGCACTTGTCAGTTGAGCGCGAGATGAAACGGTTGAGCGCAGCGACTCGTCCAGTTAGTCTCTGCACCTCGCGCTTGTTTCTTGGGGATGCCATTTGGATGAGCGCGTCGATCTGCTTCGGATTTGCTTCGATGCCACGACGAGTGACTAGGTATCCCAAGAATTCTCCTGATGTTACCGCAAATCTACACTTCGTGGGGTTTAGCTTCATGTTGTGAAGGTTCAGCTGTTCGAAGCATGCTTCCAGGTGAGAGATGTGGTCTTCTTCCTCGAGGGATTTCACGAGCATGTCGTCTATATACACCTCCATTGTTTTGCCTAACTGATCCCTGAACATCTTGTTCACGAGCCTTTGATATGTTGCTCCTGCGTTTTTTAGGCCGAAGGGCATCACCTTGTAACAGTAGATTCCACGGTCGGTGATGAAAGCGGTCTTCTCTCTATCTTCAGGGTGCATTAGAATATGATTATAGCCTGAGAAGGCGTCCATGAATGTCAAGAGTTTATTTTCTGTTGTTGCTTCCACCAAGCGATCGATGTGAGGTAGAGGGAAGCTGTCTTTCGGACATGCTTTGTTCAGATCTGTGAAATCCACGCAGACACGCCACTTCCCGTTCTTCTTTTTTACCACGACTGGGTTGGCGAGCCAGTCGGGGTATTTGACTTCGGTGATTGATCCGACGCGTAGAAGTCTTTCGACCTCGTCGTTTACCGCTTTTGCTCGGTCAGGACCGAGCTTCCTCCTTTTTTGTTTTATTGGCTTGAAGGTCGGATCGACGTTGAGTTCGTGGCTGGCCACGTTGACGTCTATTCCAGGCATGTCTTCCGCTGCCCAGGCAAAGGTGTTGATGTTTTTCTGGAGGAAGACCACGAGCTTCTTTTTAATGTGTTCATCAAGTGTAGCTCCGATCTCAACACATCTTTCGGGGTGTTGCTCGTCAATGCATATAGATACTACAGGTTCGCAGGTGGGTCGCTCTTCTTCTACACGACCTTCTGCAATCTGTAATTGCTATAAGAGGTTAGTCAAGTTCTTGACCTGCTCGGGGCTGGTTCTCGCTCTTTTTCGTGATTCTTGAGGCTCTGGGTTGTCCTTCTTCTTCTCGAGGTTTCTCATCTTATGCTCAGCCAGAAAACAGGTACGGGAATCCCGTTGATTTCCCCATATCGTTTTTATACCGATGGGTGTTGGGAATTTGAGGCATAAGTGGTATGTTCAAGGTACAACTCTCATCAGGTTGAGCCACGGAGTTCCCATGATCATGTTGTAGATTGCTGGATGATCGGAGACGGTGAAGTCGACCATCTTCTTCACATTGTCAGCTTGGACAGGAAGGCGAATCGTTCCCATTGTCATGGTTGTTTCGCCAGAGAAGCCTGTTATGGGTTTAGGCCTCCCTTTGATTGTGGATAGATCGATCTTCATTCGCTCAAGTGTTTTCTTGAAGATGACATCCACCAAGCTTCCTGTATCGATGAGGACGCGAGCGACGTTGAAGTCGTAGACAGTTAGATTGATTACCAAGGGATCGTTATGCGATTGATCGAGGCCCTCGGTGTCCTTCTCGTCGAAGGTGATTGAGTCGCTGGAAAGCCTTGGCTTTGCGGGTGCTGATATGTTTGCGCAGACGTCAGCGCGGCGTTGGTAAGCTTCGATCGCAGTTTCATTATCAACATAGTACTGTGAGCCTCCCATTATCATGTTGATAACTTCGCACTGCTGTTCGTTTTCCATGCCGTCATTGCGGCGTTGGCGTCTGGGAGTATCTGCTTGTTCCTCGACGTTAGCAGGAGCTCTCTCCTCTGGCTTGAAATCTGACAAGCTGTTGTTGTTTTTCAAGGTGCCCTCTGTGAGCTTGGCTATGAGTTGTCACCCTAACTCGCGACACCTTGCGGTGGAGTGACCGCTTGCCTTGTGGAAATCACAGTATAGCTTCTCGTCATAGTCCTTTGACTCTCTAGTCCAACTGTTGTTCCAGGTTTCTCTTCCGCGACCGCGCCCACGGCCTCTTCCGCGTCCGCGACCCGACGACTCCACTTGATAATTATGAGCCCCTCCGGATCCTTCCTCGTATTGGACGTAGGCGGGGTTGCTTTTCTTAGGTACTGTGACCTTTGCCAGTTCGCTTACCTGTTTGGATTTTCCGCCTTTCCTGGCTTGGACTTCTTCCTCTGTTCGAGCGAAGTCAGCAGCGCGGTGGAGGGCATCTTGGATTGTTATCGGCGTGTTGAGGCTCATCTCTTGCCAGAATGGAGATGGACACCGAAGTGCTCCCCGTAAGGCTTCTAATGCTGACTTGTTGCTGATCCCTTCAACCTTTGACAGCGTGTTTTTAAACCTTGTCATGAAAGACCGAAGAATCTCGGTCTCGCCTTGTTTGTTATTCCACAGTTCCGAGTCGTAGATCTTCTGTTCCATGAAGATGTTGTAGTGCTGCACGAACAACTCGGAAAGCTGGAGAAAAGTGTGAACTGAATTCTTCTCTAGCTTGTAGAACCATTGAAGGGCAGGTCCCTTGAGACTTTCTACGAACAGCTTGCAGTAGACAATGTCTTTTTCATCTTCTTTGAAGTTTGCTCTCCCCAAAGCCACCTCGAATTCCATCAGATGATCCGAAGGGTCTGTGGTTCCTACGTAGACGGGTAACTTGATCCTTCCGGGATCGGAGATTTTTGTCTTCGCGATTCGTTCGTCGAAGGGTGTATTCCTCGCCTTTTCCAGAACCTGAGCGATGGTAGGAGCCTTTCCTGCTCCTTGGTGCAACTTCGATTGGGTGTGCTTTAGGTCTGAGGTCACCCGATCCATCTGAGCTTTAACTGCAGCGAGCTCTGCAGCGTAAGAGCGCTTGAATGCTCTGCGCTCTTGCTCCTTCTTGTGCCACTCTTCGCTGGAGTAGTTGGAGTATTCCGCGGTGTCTCCCACAATCTCTGTCCTGGAAGAGCTCGACGCGCTTTGAGTGTCAGGAGCGCGTGGTTCTTGTCGGTTTCCTTCTGCACCTTCCGCCCGTGTACGCTTTGTGGTGGCTGGTTCCTCTTCGTCAGAGACGTCAACGACGCGTTCGGGGGACTTGTCTGTTTCTCGACGCGGAGGCGGTGGTGGTAGATCCTCTAGGTTTCCCCGAGTAGTGCGAGGCGCTGAGAAGTCGAGGCGCTGAGGGTCGACGCGCGCTCTGAGTCTCGCCGTGTTGGGTCTTTCGCGTTTCCTTCGCGAAAGAGTTTTCAGTTCCTTCGAGTTTTCCTCGATCATCTTGGCTTGCTTCTTCTGCTCGGTGAGGAAGTCTGCTAGCATCTTCTTCACCTCGGTTAGGTCATCACGAGCAGGGGTTTTTGCAGCGGTAGCCTCGATCGAAGGTTCTCTTTCCCGGTTGTCTCTACGGGACGTGTTCTCTTCGCCACTCACCATCTTTTAGTTGTTACGTAGCTTTTTTTTGGTGTAATAAATTCTCTATGTCCCCTTAGTCGGCGCCAAATTGTGGAAGCCGGAATTCGCACAATTAGATTTGTAAGGGTTTCGAGAGGAAGCAGAGATTTCTGAAGATAAGCTATGAAGAACAATGATGAGTAGAGAGAAATTAGGGTTTGTAATTGCTTTGTATTGCTTGTGTGATAAAAATTGTGAATAATCCCCTTTACAAGTGTTTTTGCATTCCTATATATAACCCCCTAAGTCGGCTAAGCCTTTTTCCTAAACCCTTGTGGATTACCTTTTTCGCCTGTGTCGGTCGAGCCTACGTGGGCTTCGTTGCTGGGCTTTGACGTGTTGAACCTTCTGGAACCCTTGCTGATGTTCTGATGGGCGTTGAAGGACCTGAAGCCGATGGGAAAGGCTTGGGCGCCGATGTCAACTGCCTGGACGCCGATGAGGCCAGGCACATCGGCGTCACTGGGCAGTGACATCGGCGCCACTACCTGTCATCGGTGTCACTGCTTAGTGACATCGGTGCCAGGCAGCCTTCGTCTCTGCAGCGCCTTCTGCTGGCTCTGTGACCTCTCCGACGCTGCATTCATGACTTCTCCTGAGACGAAGACAACTTCGAAGGTTCCTTCAACAGGTAGAAGGTTCAAAGGACTTAGGGGTTTTCAGGAGGTCTTCACCCTTTCTTGTGGGTGAAATGCCTTAGGGGTTTTTAAGAGTCCTTCACCCTTTCTTGTAGGTGAAGTGACTTAGGGTCCATATTGTCCTTGCTTGTTGAAATATGTTTGTTGTCTATCATAACTTTTAACGTCGAAGTACAGCGGGTGAAATCCGACCCCAACAATGAGCATAGATTAAGTTTGGGTTATTTAAATAACTAACATGAGATTGAACATCTTTCTAATTTCTATAGCCAAAAAGGGTCATTATCATCATCAGTGGACGAGCTTAAATAGAAGAAAACCAGTCCAAACACTTTCTTCCATGCCTCTCCTTCACTAAATTTTGCCACCAGAACTTCTTCGAAAGAGTGTTTACTCATAAATACGTGAGGATCCGGCGTTAAACATGTCAAATTTTATTATAAAAATTGGTTTAGAGAAAAGTGTTAAGAGCACAAATTTTACCCAACGTTTCCCGTGGTATTAGTGAAGCACTAGTTCGTCGTGATTTTTTGTGTAAGTATAAACCTTTGATAAATATGGTGCGAATAAAAGTGTTCGTCACGGATCCTTCTGGATCCTTTTGTAATAATAGTTGTATTTGCAAGTGCTGCAAGTTTAATTTTGTTTGCTGAATTGATAACTAGAAAGATTGAATGATGCCCTAGACGACAACATTCTTTTCTGAAATTTTTTGGATTTGTTTTGACAAATATCGCATATAAAATAAAACATCTATAAATCATTAATGCTAGAAATATAATAAATCCTTTGGGAAGAAAGCTTTACTAATTTATCAAATTAGTTTTTTTTTTTTGGTGAAACGTTATCAAATTAGTTTTTTTATATAGTTTAACGAATTTAGAATTAGAAATACATAGTTTACAAAACTTCTAAATTATATCAACTAAATTAATTTCTAGGTGTTTTCATTTGGCAATATATATTAAGTCACCGTAACGTACTTTCTAACGAATAACTTAAGCAGAAGGACAATTTTGTTAAACAACTTCAAAATCTAAACTATTTTTATAAAATATTAATAAAATTAATATATAAACATATATTCCAATTCTAGCAAAATCATCATCCATTTCAAGAAGAACTTTTGTTAAAGTGCATGTGTAAAGAGAAGAAAATAATAAAAGAAGTAAATCATTCTTATGAACTTTAGTGATTGTAATACGAGCCAAATTCGAATAAAATATCAGTGTTTCTTTTGAATTGATCTTGCCTTTGAATTTATTTAGAAACCGATTTCAGAGTTTGTTTTTATAATACTCTTTACTTTTTTCTAGGATATGGCCGAGAAAACACCATCGCGTGAATTGGTTACAACTGATCTGCATAATAATAAAATGTGTTTTAGGCAAATTTATAGAGGTTAGAACAAGTGATATTGATCAAATTCATCATTTGGTCCTGGCCGTTTAGTTTTAGTTGACTGCCCTAAATCTAGGAAAATTATACAATATTCTGTATTAGTGTTATTATTATTTCATGGTGATGTAACATCAATGATGTTGATGAATAGGCCATTCAAAGTGCCATTTGCTGACTAATGGCCAGAGTGAATTTATTAACTCAAAAAAGCTGGTGGTTGGTAATGTTTTAATATTCATGAGGCAAGTCCTTTAACATTTGTAGATTTTTTTTCTTTATCGTAAATGTTTGAAAACTTAATGTTATTGCATTTCATAGGGATGTGAATTGAGGCCTCCGAATCGGTGTCAAGAGGGTCATGAGACAACATGCCAATATGTTATCTTTTGTGATTTTGACTTAAAGCATGCATATTGGGCTCCTTGCTCTTGCTGCTCACTCAATTATGACATGATCCATGTTTACCGTCTTTCAAAAACCTTTGTTGATTTCACAATTTTTTACACACGTAAGTCATATTTCCAAAGCTTTATCTTGTATCTTTAATAGGCATTGTTGGATACATATGTTTTGGTCAATAATCGTTTGGCTGCCGTTTTATGAATCAGGACAAGTAGGTCAGAATTTGTCATGAGCGTCAATAGGTATATTGATTCTAAGAACCACTGTAGGGATGTGTTTCAAGATGAGATTTTAGGGGAATGATACTCAAGAGAAAATGTATCGTTTCCCTAACCAAATTGTTTTTATTTTCTAAGGCAGCCAATTTGGTTAGGGAAACGATACATTTTCTTTTGAGTATCATCGCCCTAGAATCTCATCTTGAAACACATCCCTAAATTGGTTCTTAGAATCAATATACCTATTGACGCTCATGACAAATTTTGACCTACTTGTCATGATTCATAAAACGGCAGCCAAACAGTTATTGACCAAAACATATGAATCCAACAATGCCTATTAAAGATACAAGATAAAGCTTTGGAAATATGGCTAATAGGTGTAAACAAGTGCGAGATCAACCTAGGTTTTTGAAGGACGGTAAACATGGATCATGTCATAATTGAGTGAGCAGCAAGAGCAAGGAGCCCAATATGCATGCTTAAGGTCAAAATCGCAGAAGATAACATATTGACATGTTGTCTCATGACCCTCTTGACACCGATTCAGAGGCCTCAATTCGCATCCCCAGGAAATGCAGTTACATTAAGTTTTCAAACATTTACAATAAAGAAAAGAAATCTACAAATGTTAAAGAACTTGCCTCACGTGTATTAAAACATTACCAACCACCAAATTTTTTGAGCTAATAAATGCACTCCAGCCAGTATCGGCAAATGGCGCGTTGAATGGCCTAGTCATGAGTATCATTAATGTTATATCACCATGAAATAATAATAACACTAATGCATAATATTGTATAATTCCCTTAGCTTTAGGGCAGTCGAACCAAAACTAAACGGCCAGGACCTAAAGATGAATTTGTGCAATATCATTTGTTCTAATTAACCTCTATCAATTTTCCTAAAACACCATTCATTATTGTGCAAATCAGTTGTAACCAATTCTTACGATGGTGTTTACTCGGCCATATCCTAGAAAAACAGAGTCAGACTATTATAAAAACAAATACTTAAATAGGCTTCTAAATAGATTCGAAGGCAAGATCAATTCAAAACAAAGACTCATATTTTAATCGGCTCATATTACAGTCACTAAAATTCATAAGGATGACTTACTTCTTTTGCTTTTTTCTTTTTCTGTTTTGTTTAAATGTTTAAATATTTAATCAACAAAAGAAAAAATATATACAATGACTTTAATTAAGCCAAGATTTAAAATTTTGACCCTAAGGAATCAAAAAGCATGAAATAATCGTTTCCAAAAACTAAGCAGAAACAAGTCAATTTGGGATATTTGTAGAGGAAGTCCATCGATGCACTAAACACAGCCATTCTTTCCTCGTCTCCATTGTAAAATTGTAGTCGGTTGTGGATGTCTTTCTCAATAATTCTGGTGAGAAAGAGAGTTGATCGAGGTTTTTGGTGATGTCATATGTAGTTTCTTTCTCTCCAAACTCCATATATCGTAGCTTGAAAAGCAAGACGTAGCAGAAGAGAGTCATCTTTATTCATGTTTCGGCGGGTTAGAGAACAAAGAGTAAGCTCCCAATCTGGATTTATTCTCCGTCCAAGCAAGCCACAACAAAGCCAGTTCCATATGGTGAAAGAGTACGGACAATCTAGAAAGAGATTATCTCTGGTTTCGTTGATTTCACCGCAAAGCACGCATGGCTGGTTTTGCCCCCACTGTCTTATACGAAAACCGGTTGCTAGCCTATCCCTGACAGGAAGACAGGTGATGAAACTATACCGAGGAAAAGCCTGAGAGAACCATACGATCTTATGCCACCATGCCACACAATTTTTTTTTTCTTCTCTTTCCACATGCACAGTAAAAATTTCAAGACTTTTAACAAAACTTCTTCTTGAAATGGCTGATGATTTTGCTAGAATTTGAATATGTGTTAATACATATAAAGTTTAAGATTTTCTGGAAATAGTTTAGATTTTTAAGTTGTTTAACTAACCAAAATTATCCTTCTGCTTTAGGTTTTCGTTAGAAAGTACGTTACGAACACATGACTTAATGTGCCAAATGAAAACACCGATAAATTAATTTAGTTGATATAATTTAGAATTTTTGTAAACAATGTATTTATAATTCTAAATTCGCTAAACTATATAAAATATAATTTGATAAATTAGTAAAGCTTTCTTCCGAAATGATTTATGATATTTCTAGCATTAATCATTTATAGATGTTTTATTTTACATGCGATATTTGTTAAAACAAATCCAATATTTATCAGAAAAGAATGTTGTTGTCTAGAGCATCATTCATATTTCTAGTTATCAATTCAGCGAACCAAATTAAACTTGCGGCACTTGCAAGTACAACTATATTTCCATAGGCAGTTCCACAACATACATATATATTCCACAAGGATCCGTGACAAACACTTTTACTTGCACCATATTTATCAAATCTGAATTTTGTTTTCTGTCCATTTGAAATAAAACATTATTTTACAACGTACACAATTTTGTTTTTCTTGTTTGGCCATAAGAAAAAAAGAAATATACACAAAATTTTGTGTGTATATAGTAGATAATAGAGGACTAAATGGTGATAGGGCTTGTGTGGTTTAGAAAACTAATTATTAGCTTCTTTTTAACACCTCTTTTAGGTTTTTAACTTTTTCGTCGATATAATTTTATAATAAACTTGATTATACAATAAAAGGCTTTTACAAAAATGCCAAGTTAATTTCGTATAACGTTTTGATATTGTTTTTTCCGTGAAAGAGACCAGAATTTATATGTTTGGCATCAAAGGTGAACTCTTAGAATATGACACCAAATGGCAGGTTATTTATATCTATGAGAATGCCATGATGACCATGGTGGTAAAATTTTCATTGAGGAAGCTTGACTTCCCTCTAGGGATCGTCACCAACCATTATCATGTCACTCGCATCTCCGGTTATAAACTATATTCGACTATTACTATAGACTTTAGTACAATTTGAATTACTGCAGCATCTCTAGTGGTCGTCCCTTATGAAGGGTTCATGGTTGAGAATCACGCGCTAAAAGTCTAAAGAACGTGTTAACTAAAGAACGGTTTATTAAGTAATCATTAAAAAATGTCCAGATTTTTAATTTAGTTGTTAAATAATCATTCATTTATCTGCCGTTGTCTTGTGTCTCTCTATATTTTCACTCGAAGGGTTTGCCTCATATTCTCTAACCATTGTTTTCGTAATCAAACGAGAGAAAATAGTTTAGAAGAAAAGTTAAAATCAAATTATAAACATGTGACCAACTTTTTTTTATATAGATTTAGGTTTTGAAACCATATGATTTGTTGAGAATCTAGTCATAACCAACAAAAATAACACACATAGACATAAATGAAAGGTGTGTAACTGAAGTTGATGTGCCTATTGTTTACCTTATATAAGTGAGCAGGGTCGAGCCAACATGCATCAATATCTTTGGACTAAACTATATTTTTCCAAGCTCCGTTGAGACCTTAACCACCTAAACTGATTTGAGAGAAGTGATTAGAACCAATAATCAAGGATCTTATCTTCATAACATCAAAACCCAAACATAGATATGTATAGACGATTGTGAGAAAAATATAGCTGGATGTTAACTTATTTTCTTATGCAATAACATCATGAATGGAGAGGACAATAATTCCATTTCTTCACAATTTTCTGATAAAATCATATGAACACGTCTAAATTCGATGTGAGCAAATGAAAAGAAACAAATAAATAGCCACAGAAATTTAGCATAGATTTATATAGATGATTATAAAACTACATAGATCTAAAGAATAACAATAAATTAACCGGATTTCATATTCTAAAGCACTTTATATGAAAAAATGGAATTAGGACATTAAAAAAAACTTGTACGTACCTTTGCCTAATGATTTAATTTCTTTGAATTACTTAGAATAATCGCTTTGTGTTTTTTTACTTTTGTTCTCATGTGATTAAAACCTTCGCCCATGTCCCATATATGAGGATGTCAACAAATTTATTTTTTTAAACCATCTGGAATATTATTGCAAAATCAGAAAGATGTCAACAAATTTAGTTATACATTGGCCCAAATTCTTTTTAAGGCAAGATATCATACGAAAAAGGAAAGAAATTAATATGCATATATGGAAACAAATAATAGAATCAAGAGAAAATGAGAGTCATATATAAGATGAAAGGCTTATTTAGCAAAGTATGAAAGAGGCTAACGTCCACTTGTTATATTTTTTATAATCCAATTTTAACCTTTTAGATATAATATGGACAACAAATTTTTAATACACTATTGTACATGTTAAACTTTTAATGGTTTTAAGGGTTAAACTTTAGGGGTTAGAATTTTATTTTAGTTTGTGTTTATAATATTTAGAAACATGAGAATAATTTTCCGGTGTACTAAAATCCTTATTAGCGAAGATCTTCTCTCGACTTTTGTGATTTGTTGTTCCCCTAATTTTTATTTTCTAGGTCATTTGTTTTTAGTTCAGTACTGGGATTGCTCTGCAAGTTAAATATTGAGATTTTGAGGAATTTCTTAGGGCACATACACATTGACTTTTTGACGAATTTCTTAGGGTGCATAAGAAAAAACGAATTCGGGAATTTTATTCAACTAATGTAAAAAAAAAAATTCATGTGTTCTTGTCGAAAATTGATACTCCTACAAATATTATAAATCATTCAAAAATTTACATTTTAAAATGTAGTAAGTTTCAATTTTAAAAATCACCATGCATTCTCTTTGCCATGAACCAGTAGCTCCAGGCATAGCCAAACCAACATAACCTCTAATAATGGCTGCAACGAAATCTTTATCTACATACCTTAATTTAAAAAAATATTTTTTACAATTTATACTTTTAGATTATTGGTTACATACAATTTTGCAATAATCATTACATGAAGCTTATAATGACAAGCTCAGTATAGTTTACTTGTCTTGAATAAGAAGCCTATTAACAACATTACCATAATGCTCTGCTTTTAAATAATCATCTAAGGCCAACTTTCTACTTCCACATTCATCTACGAAAGAAAAAATGGTCAAATTTGGAAATGATCATAGATAATGTTTCATTTGTTATTTAAAGGTTTAGCCTGAGATTTACCATCTTTCCATAGCCAAAGAGGGTCATTATCATCATCACTGGACGAATTTATATACACGAAAACCGGTCCTAACACTTTCTTCCATGCCTCCCCTTCACTAAACGTTGGTACTAGATCGTCTCATGAATAGTGTGCACTCATAAATACCTAACGGCCCAGCATTAAACATGTCGAAGTTTATTATAAAACGGTCTTAGAGAGAAATGTTAAAAGCACAAACTTTTACCACGACAATTTTTGTGGTATAAGTGAAGTCGTTTGTCGTGGGTTTGTGTGTAAGTATAACCCTTTGATAAATAAGGTGCAAATAAAACGGTTTGTCACGGATCCTTGGAATAAAATGTATGTTGTGGAACTGCGTATGTAATTATAGTTGTATTTGCAAGTGCTGCAAGTTTATTTTAGTTCGCCAAACTGACAACAACATTCTTTTTTGAAATTTTTTAGATTTTTTTTTTCTCTGAATGAAATCTTTATTACCAAATGGGAATGTAATCACAATGTCGAGCATGAAGTATTACATTTGGTACACAGAAATGATAAATAAAATCAATTCCATTTGGGAGTTGAGTCTTCGATAAAATATCTGCAGGTATATTCAAGTCTCGTTGAGTCCAAGAAAATTCCACTTCTTCAATTCTTGTCTTCCATTCCTGAACGTCACTTTACCAATCGTGCACTCTGAAATTAATAGAATCACCATGAAGAAGGTCTCTGACTTCTTTGCAATTGATAACCCTTTTGTATCCATGATAAAAAAAATTAGATTTGTTTTGACAGATATCCCATATAGAATAGAACATCTATAAATCATTAATGTTAGAAATATAATAAATCATTTTCTTTTGGTTTACCTTTTTGTGGTGTTTGATTATTAAATGCTATAATGAAGAGACTCTCTTACGAGGGTGTATTCAACATGAAATTTGAAGTGATTTGATTTTGATTGTGTTTTAAATGATTTTGGATGATTTAGGGAAATTGTTGTGATTTTAATTGAAATTCCACCAATGTGATTTCTAAAACAATGTGATTTCTAAAACAATGTAATTTGCTTTATCACATTTTAACTAAGAAATCCCAGCAAAACACATTAAAATCACATCAAGGGGGTGATTGGTGTTATGACTGTAAGGACTTTATCATCTTTAAAAGCTTTTACAGCCAAAAAATTGCCAATTAGGCTTTGAATCCCCTTTTTTTCTTCTCCACAGCCTTACCACCCACTTTAAGTTTTTTACTCTTTATACTTCTGTTTTTTCTAAAGTCACGTAAGTGAGACTTTTAAGGGCTGTAAAATTATCATTTCCTTTTCTTTATTCCACTTTTTGATGCAATTTATAGTTTATTAAACCTACATATGAAAAATAAACATAGATGAATTCATTTATGTTTGATATTTATTTTTAAGTTTATATATCAGTTTTATATTTTTCAGTTATTTTTTAATTTAAATTTGTAATAAACTAATCTTAACTACAATAAATTAAAATAGTTATTTATTCGAATTGCGTCTCTATGTCATTACCGAATAAAATTTGGCATAATTTACATTTAATATAAAATTATAATATTTAAAATAAAAACTACACTAAAGTTTGTTTTACCAATCAAACTTTAACAATATATAAAAGTAACAGCCATAGTTCTTATAACCATTTTCTCCTACAGCCATAGTCGTTACCAATCACTCCCCAAATTTCCTAAAATCCATTGTTTAAAATATTTCCAATAACACTGGATTCTGAAGTAGATTTTAAAATCACAAATTCAATAACATTGGATTTGAAAAGAGTTTTTAAAACTCATGTTTGAATAACATTGAATTTGTCATTTAAACACAATCACTCTAAATTCCATGTTGAATACACCCCTTTAGATACGAATTGTGACTTCGTCAAAGATTCAAAAATTCAGCTCTTTTTTGCTTTCCAATTGTTTGTCTTCCTTTTTAGGCAATTCTCTTCAGACATCCTAAAAAATTAGTCATTTTGTTGTCTTGTTGACATAGTTTTAATACGCATAAATAGCAAAGGGTTCATGTGCTACAAGACATCTATTTGAATTTATGTCTAAACTTGAGCAGAATTAATGCACCATGTATTCTCTTTCTGACATATATTTGAATTCTAGTGCTACTCTTATCATTTTTTTCCAAATGAAACCCATATGGAAGCAAAGAATAGAATCAATCAATAAACATTTCCAATAAAAATTCTTAAAATTTCTGAAAGGATAATATTGAAAGAAAATTTGACTAGTTGGGAGCTTCAAATCGGATGTAATCATAAATGATCCCTTGGAAAGGACTTGTACACCTTGGTTGTGTGAGAAACATGGTATTATCGCCTTCTACAAGCTTAGAGCCAGCCACTTCCACATTGAACAACCAGTACAATCCATGTATTCCATGTCTTGCTATCGAGTTGTCTCTCCCGATTAATCCGCTCGTGAACAACGGGCTTGCATTCACATCGTTTAAACGTATCTTCATTTCCAAGTCATGCGTCAAGATTCAATCAATTACGTTAGAATGTTATTCATGGTTATCTAATGTACAAAAAAATTCTCATTGATTGATAGATATATACACGTACTTGGAGTTCGGCATAAGTAGCGGAAGCAATGGCTACTCGTAATATATAGGTGTGATTCTTATCAATGTTTTTGAGTTCAAATTTGATTTGCCATGTTGTTGGTTGATATGTTTTACTGTCCTTTTTTCTATGAAAATCAAACGTTACAATGCTGTTAGAGTAGAGATGGGTGAAAATTTAAGAAATAAAAGATCAAGTGGAGTATGATGAGGAAAAACCTAGTGACTTGAGCGTAAAACCAATCTTTTCTATAGTCGCTAGAGCCAACTACATATACCAAGTCTTTATCAGGATATAGTTCTGCGTATCTTTCCCATAATCCATATTGTCGAAACCTACAAGAGATTAGAAATCATCATAAAGTTTGGTAACTAAAAGAATGTAATAATATTTGTATGTGTATTTATATATATGTTAAAACCTATCTGGGTGATTTTGATAAAGTTTGTTGATATATTTTGGATTCGGATCGGGAACATAAAACTCTATGGCAGATCGATCAGGAAACCCAATCTCCCATAAGGTTGCTCCATTTCTTGGAGGCTGGTATACAAGATCTTCAACATACATATAACAACCTAAACATACAATGAATTATTAACCAAAGTATTATATTTGGTTTTAAATTGCAACAAACAAATGTTCAGGAGGGAGTTTATAGGAAAGAAATAAAGACCTGGGGTGATTGTGATAATATCATCGTATTTATAGTCACCAATAAAACCAGGAATCCATGCATAAAGATTGTATTGGCCTGGTCTTATTCCACTTATGTAAAAAAATCCTTCTTCATCCGTTCTTGTCCAAAATTGATAGTCCTATAAATATTATAAAGGGATCATTATATTTTTTTTTTAAATGTAGTAAATTTCAATTTTAAAAATCACCTTGCATTCTCTTTGCCATGAACCAGCAGCTCCAGGTAAAGCCAAACCAACATAACCTCTATTGGCTGCAATGAAATCTTCATCTACATACCTTAATTTAAAAACATAAATTTTACAATTTCTACTTTTAGATTATTAGTTACATACTAACATGGAGATGCAAAGCTTATATGGACAATATAGTTTACCTGTCTTGAACGAGAAGCCTACCAACAACATTACCACGTTGCTCTGCTTTTAAATAATCATCTGAAGCGGGAAAACTGTAAGGCCAACTTTCTACTTCCACATTCATCTAAGAAAGAAAAAATGGTCAAATTTGGAAATAATCATAGATCATGTTTCATTTGTTATTTAAAGAACTAACTTGAGATTTAGCATCTTTCCATAACCAAAGAGGGT
This sequence comes from Arabis alpina, assembly GCA_900128785.1. NCBI lineage: Eukaryota > Viridiplantae > Streptophyta > Magnoliopsida > Brassicales > Brassicaceae > Arabis > Arabis alpina. The sequence continues at coordinate 6,303,363 of LT669788.1, forward strand.
CATTATCATCATCACTGGACGAATTTAAATAGACGAAAATCGGTCCAAACACTTTCTTCCATGCCTCTCCTTCACTGAACTTTGGTACTAGATCTTCTCCTGAATAGTGTGCACTCATAAATACCTAAGGATTCAGCGTTAAACATGTCGAAGTTTATTATAAAACGGTTTTAGAGAAAAATGTTAATAGCAGAGAGATATGTATTCTTACAGCAAGAGAAGTTGGTCCAACGTGCGATGTCAAGTTCTGTTTCTGAGGTCCACCAGTTCGGTACTCATGGCTAGGAGTTATGAGCCAGAAACCAACCGTTGGCTGCTCGGTGCATATCCATCCATGAACACCAATGTCTTTGTTTTCGCACGAGTATTGATACTTATCGTCAACCTAAACGCCGAAGAAGAACCGGTAAAGATACAAGAAATCAACTTCTCTAATTGGTAATCTTGAAAAGTAAGAACAATGAGTAACTTTTACCTCTCCTTTGAATTGAGGCTCTATAGGATTAACAAGTAGAACAGCTTCAGGGTAAGCTAGAGCTTGTCCTCTGTCCGGTAACCGATCATCAGGCAATGGCATAAATCTCTGTCTATCATCGGTTATTGCCATGTAATGAAACCTACAATCACATTTAAAATTAGTAACAAGATAAGTGTCAAATATGTTTAGGAAGTGAAAGGAGTGTTTTATGTGTGTGTGTGTGTGTGTGTGTGTGTGTGTGTGTGTGTGTGTTTACTTCGCTTTTCTGAGCTTGAAGGCGATTCGGGTTTCGGCAATGGAGAAAGCAGGCCATTCTTTTAAGTGCTCATAGATGGCGTAAGTGTAGAATCCTGATGACCCACGAAGCATAACAAATCTGTTTCAAAAATTTATTCAGGTCATAATCTGAAAACATTTGGCACATATATGAAATTTAAGCATCTCAAAGAAGTAAGGACCTTTTGTCAATGTTTAAAGGGACAGTTTTGCCTTCTTGTGATGGATCCCATTTTCTTGTGAAAGAAAGCTCAATCTGTTCTTCGTTCTGCATTATTACCTCAAAGTTTGTTCCTTTTATTCTGTTATCAAAATGAAAATAGCAATAAGCCATTAGTTGTTTTGGTTTTGTTTTGATGATAGCAATTCTATCCGCAAAAAAAATGCAATCTTACTTCGGTTGTTTAAATGGGATCAAACTACGATTTTGCGAGTAATCTTATTTCGGTGTTAAGATGATGAAGAAGACTTACACATCAAATGCACCAGTGGTTCCTGATCCGCTCCAAACAAGGTCCCAATACCTGAAAAATACATTTCCTTTTTTATATCTCAATGAGAGCTTTTGGTGGAAAAAAGTTATGAAATGAAACTAGAAACAGATAAATGTATGCAATATTTTGGGTTTGTGTAGATTCTTAAGAAAATCTTTAGACTTTAGTAATTGGTTTTAGAGCAGCCATTTACTAGTTTATGCAATCTTGATTAAATCTTGCCACGGTTTTAATCGCAAGAAATCATTTATAAACATTACCCTCTATTGGGTTCTTCATTAAGAACTTCGAGCAAGTTATCGATGCCATTATAATCGATACCAGTAACAATTCCATCAGGCTTTGATAATGTAACCCGTGCAATGCCATTATCCATCACCACCTGAACCAGTAATACACCAAAAAGTTTGTCATTTTTTAGTATATGCAGCTAAATATTAACATAGACAAGATCATGAGAAGAGTTAAAAAAGTAAACCAACATGATTGCCTTTATCTTGTAACTTCAGTTTAAGAGACGACATTGCTGAAATGTCTTGTGGGTTTTGGTCTTAAGCTCAAAGTAAAATGTACATGTATTTATAATTTATTTATATTTGAAGAACTTATGTTGCCTTGGACGGGAGATAAAGCAGAGAGGTTATAGTGGAGATTAGAATCTCTTGACTTTGCCGTCAAAACAGTTTGGTTAGTGCTCGAATAAATGCTTAATAGAGTCGCAATGATCAATATGGTGGTGACATTCGTGTGACTCAAAGTCTTCACTTACGTCTCTTCTATCATTTTCTTATAAACCAATACCATATTGTGATTCAATTCAGTAATGAGTTATGTGCAATTGTTAGGTAATTGTTCGCTATCAAAGAAAATCATGCTAAATATCAAAAGCTACATATAACCTCTATAAATTAAGATCAAAAGCTAAGTATAACATCTATATATTCGATAAACTAACACCGATTTCAATTTCCGAAATAAATGTTCGATCCGATAAATTAATATAAAATATAATATTTTTATATTATTAATCTATAGAGGTTTTCTGTTTTGCATAAGACGAACAAATATTGTTCTTTAATTTTCTACTGGCTCTGTAGCCAAACGGTGCGTTTAACGTAAAAAAAAATTAGAGACGCTGAAAAAATTTAGCATCACAACTAAAATTGACCGTTGCCGTTAAATTGCAGACGCAGCCTCGGGCAGTATACAAACGAACATGATTTGCGAACAAGCAAATGTTACAATCAATTGATGATTGCGGTAAACAAACGAACAAACCTATAGAGTAAACGCTTCGTTGAATTCTTAATGAACATTTTGTCCTTAAGGTCAAACTTCCACTAACCGGAAATCAATCTCTTAGAGTTAAAGCCCAAACCCAACTTTATGAGGCCCAAATTCAGAAAAGACAAAACATTGCCATATCCTTTCACTCACTGCTAAACCCTCCTCCTCTGTTCTTCTTCCTCTTCCTCCTTTTATCTCTCTCGAAAATTTCTTATTTGGTGTCTCAAAAACCATACTTTAGAGAGGATTCAGTTAGTTTCTCTACCTGTTTATGTTCCGAACTTTCTTTTCATTTTTGTAGTGAAGATTTATAGTTATCTCTATGGATTTGATGGTATCCACAAGCAGTGTACAAGATGGGTTTTGCTTCATTCAACAAAGTAGTAACCTTGAGGTCTTAGGTCGTACGAATGGTAATATTAGGTCTAAAGTCTCTCTTGGGTTACGAAAAAGGAACAGACTTGTTCTTGTTTTCGCAGCTTCTAAGGTAGAGAGCTCTGGTCTTAATGGTAGAGCTCAAAAGTTTGATAATTCAGCTTCTGTGCATAGCAATAGTAACGGAAATGGTCATTACACCTCTGTGAATTCATCTTTTGTGTTGGAAGATGTAGAGAGTAATAACCATTTGAGGCAGATGGTTAGAGCTGGTGAGTTAGAGGAAGGGTTTAAGTTTCTAGAGAACATGGTTTATCACGGTAATGTTCCCGATATCATTGCGTGTACGACATTGATCCGTGGTTTCTGTAGGTTGGGTAAGACGAAGAAAGCTGCTAAGATTTTGGAGATTCTTGAAGGTTCTGGTGCTGTTCCTGATGTTATAACTTACAATGTTATGATTAGTGGGTACTGCAAAGCCGGGGAGATCAATAACGCTTTGTCACTACTCGATAAAATGAGTGTTTCGCCGGATGTTGTTACTTACAATACGATCTTGCGGTCTCTTTGTGATAGTGGGAAGCTAAAGCAAGCAATGGAGGTTCTTGATAGGCAGCTGCAGAGAGATTGTTATCCTGATGTGATTACTTACACTATATTGATCGAAGCTACTTGCAAAGAGAGCGGTGTTGAACAAGCGATGAAGCTACTAGATGAAATGAGGGAGAGAGGATGTACGCCTGATGTTGTGACTTATAATGTTCTTGTGAATGGTATTTGTAAAGAGGGAAGATTGGATGAGGCGATTAAATTTTTGAATGACATGCCGTCTTATGGATGTCAACCAAATGTTATTACACATAACATAATTCTGCGGAGTATGTGTAGTACAGGCAGATGGATGGACGCGGAGAAGCTTCTTGCTGAAATGCTTCGTAAAGGCTTTTCGCCGAGTGTTGTCACTTTCAATATCTTGATTAATTTCTTGTGCAGAAAGGGTTTGCTCGGCCGAGCTATTGATATTTTGGAGAAGATGCCTAAACATGGATGCCAGCCGAATTCTTTGAGTTACAACCCGCTGCTCCACGGGTTTTGCAAGGAGAAAAAGATGGATAGGGCTATTGAGTATTTGGAGAGAATGGTTTCTCGTGGTTGTTACCCGGATATTGTGACCTACAACACTATGCTAACGGCTTTGTGCAAGGACGGGAAAGTTGAAGATGCAGTTGAGATACTTAATCAGCTTAGTAGCAAGGGCTGTTCTCCTGTTCTAATCACTTATAATACCGTAATTGACGGGCTTTCAAAAGCAGGGAAAACTGGCAAAGCGATAAAACTGCTAGACGAGATGCGCGCGAAAGATCTAAAGCCTGACACGATTACCTATTCTTCTCTTGTTGGAGGTTTGAGCAGGGAAGGAAAAGTAGACGAAGCCATTAAGTTTTTCCATGAGTTTGAGCGGATGGGCGTTAGGCCAAATGCAGTCACCTTCAACTCTATAATGCTGGGACTCTGTAAGTCTCGGCAAACAGACCGTGCCATTGATTTCTTGGTTTATATGATAAACAGAGGGTGTAAACCAACTGAAACATCGTACACAATTCTGATAGAAGGCTTAGCTTATGAAGGTATGGCGAATGAAGCTTTAGCGCTGCTCAGTGAGCTTTGTAACAAAGGACTCATGAAGAAAAGCTCTGCAGAGCAAGTTGCAGGGAAATGTAGTAGTAAGTAATTCACTCATTAGTCAGTCCTCTTATGTTCATTTGCGCTAAGAGAGCAATTCAGTGGTACCTTTCTACTCATTATGTCTTAGCTTCAGTTTGATCGTCAGAACTTTGGTTTTTAGAGTTGCATACCAATACGATTCAGTTGTTACCATTATCTTTTGGTTTAAATTTGACAAGTTTCAAATGCGTTTACATGTACACGTACTACTATATGTGATTCTAAGGAGGGCCTTCAAGACGAAGGTAGTCATACATAATCCCTTGAAAGGGACCATTGCATCTTGGCTGTTTCAGGAATATTGTGTTATCACCTTGCACAAACCGGTTTCCTGGTATGTTCACTGTGTACAGCATGTAAACCCCATGGACTCCATGCCTTGCGATTGAGTTGTCTCTCCCGATAAGTCCGGTGGTAAACAGAGGACGATTTGCTTCCGCGTCATTGACTCTAACCTGCAAATAGGAAGTGCCAACAACCTTTACAGTCTTAACAACTTCTTCATCTTTAGAAATATGAAGTTTCCTTCTTACCTGCAACTCCGCTAAGGTTGCAGATGCTATGGCGACTCGCAGTTTGTAATTCCCCTTTTGATCGGTGTTTTCAAGTTTAAATCTAATCTGCCAAGTTGTTCCTTCATGCACATCTCCTTTCTTCCTAGGAACTTGAGCAAAGAACCAGTCTCTGCGATAATTGCTTACACCAACAGTGTAGACAAGGTCGTCATTAGGATACAAATCTGTGTATCTCTTCCACAACCCATATTGCCTGAACCTGCATATTAAAGCAAAGCGGTGTTTAGTTTGGTTAGTCACACATTGAAGAAGTAACATTCATAAAAGTGTAGCTCATAAACCTGTCTTGATGATGGACTAAAGCCCTATTTACAAGTGTGGGATCAGGATCGGGAATAAAGAACTCAGAAGCTTTTCTGTCAGGGATACCGATTTCCCATAAGGTAGGCCCATCTCTTGGAGGTTCATAGACGATATCGCCCATTTCAATCTTGCACCCTGTGTTGTTATGTCCATCAAGAATTGGCTGATGTAGATAATCAATAATGTTTGATAGGACTACTTTACCTGAAGTCACAGAAACAATAGTGTTGTTATGATAATCTCCAATGAAACCAGGGACCCAGGCATAGAGATTATACTCGCCAGGACGCACATTTTCTATTGAAAAATAGCCAGGCTCATCCGCTATCGCCCAAAATTGGTATCCCTGATAAGATTAACAGTTGAAGAATCCAAAAGGTCAAACCAATCTTTCCTTCTGCTTGATGCAACGAATGGAGAAGAGAGAAAATCACCTTGCATTCTATTTGCCAAGAACCAGCATCACCAGGTGGAGCCAAACCCACACAAGCACCTTCTGCTGAAATCAAATCATTGCTCATGAACCTACACAGAAGTCAACATTAATTTGTGGCGATAAAGTGGACTGTTCACCGGATAAGAAAACAATTACAGAAGCAATGCAAAGTACAAAACAAGATGCATGAAAAAAAAATTGAAATGTACACAATCACTAATACCTGTCGCGGATAAGTAATCTACCATGGACCCTGCCACGTTCTTCAGACTTTGGATAGTCCTCAGATGCCACAAAGCTATATGGCCAGCTTTCAACCTCAGCCATCATCTACAGATTAACCCACTTCAGCGAACCATTCTCTTTGTTACTACACATTTATTTTTGTATTCAACAACGCTTGGAAATGCAATAAATTTGTTTCCCTTGTACCTTTATCTTAGCATCATCCCACAAGTAGAGTGATTCATCTCTATTAGCTGTGGAATTTAGGTAAATGAAAACAGGGCCATAGACTTTCTTCCAAGGCTCACCACATTCAAAGCGAGGCATCATGGTTTTTCCCGCATAATGCGTACTGTGAAACACCTGATATATTCATAATGAAAACAAAGATCAAGATTCTACTAATTCTCACTAAAACATTGAAACAGTCACCACATTGGTCAAAGGGACACTTACTGCAAGAGTGGTTGGGCCTACATGTGAGGTGAGGTTTTGTTTGAGTGGTCCACCTGACCGGAACTCATTACTGGGCGTAATTTGCCAGAACCCTACAGGTGGATCAAACGATATCCATCCATGTACTCTCAGATCCTTATTCTCACTCGAGTATTGGTATTTGTCATCTACCTGTCATAAGAAAAGAAAACAATTTAGCTATCAGCGAAACAGTATTTACCGGATTTTTATATTGAGGTTCTTATCTCTCACAAAGCGGAATAAGTTTATAGTGTACGGATTCATGTATCAACAGAGAGGAGATTAAACAGTTGAAACAACTCATGGGATAGTAGAGTACTTCTGATTTCTAAATGATGGAATAATATGGAATGCATACTTCGCCTTGTAGGTGTGGATCACAGGGAGCAGTGAGAAGGGAAGCTTCCTGGTAATCTAGAGTTTGGCATCTTCCTTTGCATAGATCATCTGGAAAAGGCATTATCCTTTTCCTGTCATCTGCCATAGCCATATAATGGAATCTGTATAGAAGGAATCACCAAGGAGGAAATATATGAGAGACAAACAACTATACACTTGCGTTGACGAACGATTAAATCCATTGACTAGATATAACAATGGGGAACATATTACTTGTCTTTTCTGAGCTTGAACGCGATTCTTGTTTCTCCAAGTTCAAACGCAGGCCATTCCTTAAGGTGTTCATAAATGCCATATGAGTAAACTCCAGAAGAGCCACGGAGCATTATAAACCTGAAAGCAAGAGCATCATGCCAATGTCTCATCTCTACTTTCGTTTCTTGTTGGAGGTAATACATAATTCAAGATAGACCTTTTATCGATATTCAGGGGAATGTACTTTCCCTCAAGGGATGGATCCCATGTTCTTACAAATGAGATCTCAACTTGTTCTTCAGTTTCAACTATGACCCTGAAAGTCACTCCACTGATTCTGCATAAATACAATCAAACAATCCACCAATTAGTACACACCATATACCATTCTTTTGTTAAATTTGTAATGCGTTGATGTTCAAGGCCTGAGGGATAAAGCAAGGCTACTTTGATGCAGTGGCAACTTCCGTTAGCCAGAGAGAAACTAGTTTTAAGTCATACATCAACTTAACTACACCAATACCAAGAATTCTCACAAACAGATGTTGTAATCACATGATGAAGACCAACAGAGTAAGGTTCCTGAGCTTTTAATGCTAAAGAACGTGAAGGTAAATGCATAGAGGACATACACATCAAATATTCCCTTGCCTCCAGGTTCATTCCAATGCAGGTCCCGGTACCTGTACACTCAGTTATTATCGATTAACTGGACTTCTCATAAATATTGAAAAAGAGAGCATATTTCTCCATCAACGCATACAGTAGAATCAATACACTAGTCTTACCCTCGGTTAGTCTCCTTGTTACGAACTTCGAGCACATTGTCAATACTGTTATACTTTATGCCAGTGATGATACCACCTGGTTTTGACAGTGTCACTTGAAGGATTCCATTGTCCATCACAACCTAAAACATTTCTATATTCAGTCAAAAACACATTTCATGAAAGACACATAAAAAGAACACATTTATAGACTGAGCAAATTCCAGTACATATCGGTCTTGTATATGCAGCCGGACACCTTGAGAAGGCATCCTAAGATCCTGTCTATGTCTAAGACCACTTGTACCTTCAGAGCCTGATACTAGTGTAAAGAAAAATAAATCAACACTCTAGTTTATAGAAAAACTAAAGAGACCAACATGAGCATTCCTATTTACAACGCAAAAGGCAGCAACAAGAGATAATCAAAGAACGTAAGTGCCATAGATATAGGATCTGTAGAAATGGTCTTTCAAAAAAAAACTGCAAAAGGGGTTTATATCCGATAAACAAGCAAAATTGTATAGGAAATCAACTAATAAAAAAAACTGTAACTCTCTGATCCTCTACGGGAAAATCTTACTACAAAGAAACAAAACCTAAGTTGATGAAACGAAAGAACATATAAAGAGTTTTACATGTCAATAAAAAATGAAGTAAACAAGAACAAAAAATAAACTTGTTTGGCTAAAAATACAAACTTTTCTATCGCAATTTGGTTCAGTAATGAGCGAGGTTAAAACAGAGGATGAAGAAACCAGTAGAAGAGAAAGGAGAGAGGAGAGAATACAGTGGTGGTCGGAGTTTAAAGCTTTAGTGACACGATGCAAGAGCCGATCACCCAGTTTCTTCATCACTACTTGATCACCAGTGATCTAGAGAGAGAGAGACTGCGTTAGCGTTTGCTTAAAGCGGTTGTATTGCTTTATGTGCAACTGCGTTTGTCTTCTCACTCTCTGTCTCTGCGTCTTTATTACTAAAATCGAATTCGGTTAATTTCGGTTCAATTTCTTGAGAACCAAATTTCAAATAAACCAACAATGTAATGTATATCATCATAATCTGAAATTCTCTTTTATTGGAACCAAACATAAAAGATGGATCAGCTCAAACAATCTTTTGATGGGGACAAATCTCTCAGTCTTGGTAAGCATTAAAATGTATAAACCCTTCCTTAGAAACCTCTCTGAAGGGATTTTTAGCAAATTTACAGAATTACACAAGGAGCTATGTCTCTACTTAGCTCCTCTCTGGAAGAACAAGGATCCTATTAAGACAGCTATTCCCGTTATCGCTATGGTGAAGAAAAGCTTTTTGTTCGATACACCGTTCCCATCTCTTCGTCTCCTACCGTTTCCATCTCCTTCTGCTGCTCTTGGGATCCTTCTACACAACAACTCAAGTTTAGCCAAAAAGATTAAGCTCTGAATTAGAGTTTTCGAAAAGAAAACAATGAAGATAAGAAAATGTACCTGGATGATTCAACATTGTTGAGCACAGAACCAGGGCATTTGGTTTCATGGTTATATGTTTCTCTCAATCTAACATAGCTGTTGCATTGATAACAGAGTTCTGTCCGGTTGCCACACACTTCCTATTTTTCAAAAACCCGAGCGAATCAGATAAACCCTTTCATTGGAGAGAAAAGGCAATATGTGTGCATGTTAGAGTGAATACCTGATGCTCAGCAAGATCAACTGCAGGCAATGGAAACTCACAGAACTCGCATGTTACAATCCTTTTGGGGCAAATTTCTCCTTTATGACTGTCAAAAAGGTCACGTTCTATAGTCTCTTTGCACATCGAGCAAGGTACCTTCGCAATGCAATATAAGATGAATGTCATAAGAGGAAGTAGGTCATTTCGGTCATCTAAAATGCATTACACAAATACTGAGACTATAACAGAAACAAAAGCTATTCCGACTTGTTATATTCAATAACTAATCTTGACCCAAGTGAAACAGTCACAACATTGCAAATACAAGCTGCACTTGGGCCATCTCTTCTCAATTACAAAACTCAAGGACACGATGCAATGACACCAAGACACCACCTCGGGAACAAGCTTTAACGGCCAGGCTGTTTGTGTTACAGACTATGTTAACGAGTTGAATCAATCAATACATGACCTAATTTTCGAACTGTAACCAGCTCATAACCCGTTGAATGGACAGACAAAATCAAAACATTCGAGGGCAGAACCACCATATAAGACTATGGAAATCCATCTGATCAACATATGTGGACGTCATGCTAAGCATTTTCATGGAGCTAACTAAGAGAAGTTCTTCGAGTTAAAAAATGATAGTTGTAGAAATTAATCAGACAGAAAAATTAGCATACCGGAGCATGTGTATTCAAGAAGTGTTCCTCAGCATGCTTTTTGGGTACCATATCACCACAAATCTTACATTTCTCTAGATTCCGGGCACAATGTACACGATGCAAATCGATATTTGGTGATGGAATATCTCTGTCACTGAAAACAAACGCTGAGATTATAACAGCACTCTCAAGACATCAACCATCCAAATGGATGCTACCATTAAACATACAAAAGCAACTGTGTTTACTGATCCCAATAATGACAATACAAAGCACACATAGCACTCTATAAACAAAACAAAACATTAGAGTTAAGTTAGAGCCAGTAACAGAGTAAAAACGAATCATGATAAACAGAGTATGATCAAACTCTTGTACACATCAGGAAGCTGATATATATACTAACAACAACGCCCAAAGAACTATAGAGGCAAACCTCCAAAAATATGACTAAGTAAACAAGATTTAAACAGTATTAGATAAAATTCAATAAAAACAAACGGAAATGAAAGTTCTAGCAAGAATTCCAAAATCCAAAATTTACAAGTCATTTATAGTCTTGATATTCTCACAAAAACATCAATTTATAGATAATCAATTCATTAACCATGTACAATTTCATGGAAAGTGACCCACAAAAAAAAAAAAAAAATCAACAACACCGACCAATTCTGAATTTTCATTACCTCAAAAGAGTCCAGAATTTTGTTTTTTGTGTTTATTCGAATGGAATTAAAGAAGTCATCATCGAACGGTAAGCAATTAAGAGAAACCAACCAAGTCGCAAAAAAAAAACTCCGATCAAAATTGAACAAGAAAATCAGACCCAGAAAGAAAAGAAATCAACCGTACCAGTGGTTGCAAACGATGGTGATTTCTTCAGTGGCCATCGTCGATGATATACAATAACAGATCAGATGAGAAGTAGAAGACGATCAGAGAAACCGAAATTGCAGAGTCACGGATTCAAGCACGGATCTTTAACCTCGTTTTTGAGATATGAGAGAGAGAGAGAGGTATAATTTAATTTATTTATGAAAGAGAGAGAGAGGTATAATTTAATTTATTTATGAATTATGTTTACGGTTGAACCAAACTTTGATGTGTATATTAATCAATGACTTTTAGGCGTCAATCCAAATTGTAATAACCACGACACTATTCTGTCTTTGTGCCACGCTCCTCTACTCTCTTAGTATACTACACGCGCCACATTGTATCATAATTTTTTTTTTTTCATCTGATTAAACATTACTTCAAGCTAAATAATAATTCTTACATTTTGAAATTACTACAAACAGAAAGGCCTATACAAGAAGTAATACAGAGAACCAAAAAATTTCTTCCCAAAAAATGATCTTTCAGGTCTTCGAATCGGCTAACTCGCAATCAAAAAGCTGAGATAACCAAGATGGATATCCCTGAGCAACATAAGATTGAGAGCGATTCTGAAGGGTAACACTTTGAGCAATCAAAAAGGCTCCTAAGTTAGCCTCTCGTTCTTCAAAAACCATCTGCCACTCATCAAACTTCCGAAGTTCTATCATCAATTCTTCCACTTGGTAAGCAAAAGCAAGTGAAGCTAGAGGTTTATGAATGGCACTCACCAAAACCTTAGCATCTGAAGCGAAGATCACACGATGAAAGTTATAAAACCGCATACTTTCAAAAGCCCAAAGAAGGCTTTGCAAGAGAGCCTCCTCCTTGGACCTTAGATCAGAGAAAGCTCTTCTACTATGTAGCAAAACAGTCCCATTTGAATCTCTGACCACCCAAGCAAAACCCCCCAAATTGTTTCTTTTTGACCAAGACATACCAATGTTACATTTAAGCCAAGGGTCCGGTGGTCGCATCCATTTAACTTTAGGCAAATTAGGAACAGAGTGAAGGTTACAGAGAGCGGGCTGATTCTGTTCTTGTGCCATAAACCACTGAGTCATCTCCTCCAAGATCTTGCTTATAGTATCTGGCGGGTAGAAGAGTTTACCTTCGAAACAGAACTTGTTTCTGTTCTTCCAAAGGTACCACAAAATCCACGGGTAACTTTGTTTGATCAGCTTAGGGACCTCTTCCTTCTTCTCCACATTAAAAAGAAAGTGAAAGTTGGAGAAAAGAGAGAGTTTATCGAAACCATTGATCGGAGTAGGGAAATCAGATAAGGCCCATACCTGTCTAGCAATATGACATAAGAACAAAACATGATTAATGGATTCCGGCTCCTCTCCACAATATTGACATCTCAAATCCAGTTCCATGCCTCTATTAGCAAGATTTTTTGCCACAGACATTGCCTCACTAAGTGCCCTCCACAAAAAGAACTTGATCTTTTGAGGGGCCTTGACAAACCACACTTGGTTCTTAATTTCGTTCAGAGAAGGTCTCATTTCAGCAACTCTTATCAGCTCCTTGTTGTTTATCATGTTTGCTAACCAGTATCCCGAGCTAACAGAATAATCACCATTATTATTATGCATCCAACACCAGAAGTCATCACGAGAAGGAATCGGCTTCTTAGCAGTAATGACAGCTACATATGCTGGATAAAACTGCTCATTGAGTACATCTAGCTTCCATTCCCTTCTTTGAACATCGATCAGATCAGATACTCTCAAAAGAATGTTGATAATCGGGTTCTTTATAAGAGGAGCTCTCATTTGACCATCAAACAACCACTTGTCAGTCCAAACCCAAGAAGAATGACCATTACCAACCATCTTTCTCAACCCTTTGGTAAGGAGATCTCTGCCAAAGGAGATACTACGCCAAGCAAAGGATGGACGGTCACCAATGACAGCCTGGAGAAAAGAAGATTGAGGGAAATACCTGCTCTTGAAAACTTTGGAGAACAAACACTCAGGTATTTGTAATAATCTCCAGGCCTGTTTAGCTAAAAGGGCTTGATTAAAAGCCTGCAAATCTCGAAACCCTAAACCTCCTTGCTCCTTTGACAAACACAATTTATCCCAACTCTTCCAGTGAATAGATCTCTTATGCTCAAATGAGCTCCACCAAAAGGAGGACAAAGCCGAAGTAAGCTTGTCACAAGTCGTCTTTGGTAGTTTAAAACAGGACATGGCATAAACTGGGAGTGCCATTGCCACAGCTTTGAGAAGAACTTCTTTACCACCAAGAGATAGAGTCCGAGCAAACCAACCACTCAGCCTGGTCTTCAACCTATCCTGAATACAGTCCAACATTTGAACTTTTGATCCACTGAAACACTCAGGGAGACCTAAGTAAGTTCCTGCTCCCCCTTCATTCAGAATCCCAGAGAGTTTTTTAATTCTCTCTTGCTCAAGAGCATCTACCTTTGAGCCAAAGGAGATAGACGATTTATTCAAGTTGACCCTCTGGCCAGTTGCTTTACCATACTCATCCAGGATACCTTGCAAAATTCGAGTTTGGTCAAGCGTAGCTCTACACATGAACAGACTGTCATCTGCGAACAGAAGGTGATGAACAGAAGGTCCTTGTTCTGAGAAGCTAATACCCTCCAAAACTCCATCCCTCTCTGCTTTGTTCAGTAAATGAGTCAAACCCTCTGTGCACAAAACAAAAAGAAAAGGAGATAAGGGATCACCTTGACGTAAACCCCTTTGCGGTTTTACCAGCCCAAAAGCTTGATCATTTATGAGGACTGAATAAGACACTGATGAAACACAGAACATAACCCATTGAATCCACTTGTTATGAAACCCCATAGCTCTCAGGAGACCTTCCAAATAGCTCCACTCAATATGATCAAAAGCCTTGGACATATCAGATTTGATAGCCAAGAACTCTTGAGATATTGTAGGATGTGTTCTGAAAGCATGGACCACTTCATGAGCAACGAGAATGTTATCTGAAATTAGTCTTTCTTCAACAAAAGCAGTCTGATTTGGAGAAACAATCTGAGGCAGCCACGGTTGCAATCTTCTAACCATAATCTTGGATATGATCTTATATAAAACTGAACACAAACTAAGAGGCCTGAAATCCGCCATGAGCTTTGGATTTGTAACCTTGGGGAGGAGGAAAAGATGAGTGTAATTCCATTCAGATAGGAAGACTCCTTCCTCAAAGAAAGAAGTAACTTCTTTTACAACCTGTTCACCTACAACATCCCAATATCTCTGAAAGAAAAGGCTACTCATCCCATCAGGCCCCGGGGCACTGGCTGGTTTGATAGAGAAAACTGCATCCTTGATCTCTTGCGAAGTAACCCTACTTATCAAAGCAGAATTCACTTGATCGGAGATACGAGCCTGAAAACCTTGGAAAAACTCAGAGAAATCACTAGGATATGACGTTCTAAAGAGATCACTGAAATAAGCACAAGCAATTTCCCCTTTTGAAGCATCACACCAATGAGGATTACCATTAACATCCTTCAAGACTTCAATTCTTTTTCTTTTTTGATTCGCTTTTACCGAAGCGTGAAAGAACTTGGTATTAAGATCACCATTCTTCAACCAACGAACCCTACTTTTCTGACTCCAATACCTTTCCTCTTCCTTATAGGCTTCGACTAACTCCTTTTTAATAGATACAAGAAGCATTTTATCAGGGAACACAGCGGATTGCTCAGTCTCTAAAGCACCTTGGAGCTGACTGATTTTATCCAAAGAGTTAAGAGAATTCTGCTTATTCCACCTACTGAGAGCTTTTCTGCAATTTCGAATTTTATCAGACACTGAAACAAGCTCACTGGAACGACCAGCAAACCATGCAGATATAATGGCTTCCTTGACTAGAGGCTTGTCAAGAAATCTTCTATCAAACCTGAAATTTCCCCTATAAGAATCGGAAGAAGACAACATCTTGACTAAAACCGGCCTATGGTCTGAACCTCTTTTGGGTAGAAAAGCCTGATTGGAAGCAGGGAAATTACTAAACCAACTCTTGTTTCCAAAGCACCGTTCCAGCTTACTCTGAATCCACAGCTTATGCCTCCAACCTCCCCAGGTGAAACTATTACCCACAGAAGGTAACTCCAGCATATCACACACCTTAAGCATTTCATTGAAAGGCAAAAAAGAAGCTTCTTTCCTCCTTGGTCCTCCAATCTTCTCACCATTATGCATAATCTCATTGAAAACTCCAAGCATACACCAGCTTTCCTGTCTTGTAATACCAATACGCATTAACCTCTCCCAGACTTTGGCTCTATCACCAATAACCGGAGCACCATAAACTCCTGTCACAAAATATTTTACAATTCCATACTGTACATGCATATCAACCACATTCTTATCCGCAAAGAGAACATCAATATGTACACTGTTTTTCCACAACACCGCCATTCCACCAGACTTACCTATCAGATCCACAGTATAAACACTGTCATATCCCAACCATTCTTGCAAGTCCACTAAGACATCTCTCTTGTGCATCGTCTCCATGAGGATTAAAATCTCAGGGAAATGGTCTTTTCTCATTTCCTTGAGTCTAGGAATTGTCAAGTCCTCATCAGTTCCCAAACCTTGACAATTCCAGCTCATGAGATTCATTGGGAAGTGGAGAGCCCCATCAATGGGACTTCCACCTGCTCAGGAAGCTCAACATCAGGACCTGTTGAGGTTTTATGCTTCTGGGCCACATGAGTACCATTCTCAACATCCCCATAAGCTTTTCTTTTATCTAGTTTACCTATTGTAATACCTTCTTTGCATTGCACAATGACTGCTAAATCATTTACCCTGCCCTTTGTTAATCTTCTTCTTCTCATATGAGGCCTCTTGCGTGGTTTTCCTTTTTTGAGAGATTTCCCGGAAGAACTGGCTTCAGAAAAACCAATTTTGTAACCCGTAGGAGAATCACTCAAAAAAGGAGATCCGGCTTGAAAACCAGTTAATCCACCTTCAGATTGATACTCCTCGGAAAGAGGCAGTCGAGAATTTGCACAACCACTACTAATAGCATCAGCCATCAGCCTACTAACAATGGAATCAGGAGCTTCCCCACCTTGATCCTCGCCAATATGATCATAACGGAAAACAATGCCTTTTCCTTTATCTAGATCACGAGAGATGATTGGAACAGGTTCATTGCTTAGAATGTACTGACCATTTGGATCTTTCTTTAGTTCTTCTAGCGAACTCCTTACTCTGCCTTCAAAGATGATTCTTTCCGCCTCACTAGAAGCCGTTAAAAGGTAAATCCTCATACCTTCTAGAACTTCAGAAGCTATTTTAGGTCTGCGAGTTACCGGATCGAGACCAACTTGATCTTCACTCAAAATCCCAAAAAGGGGGTCACCCTCCTCTAAAACAGGTTTCAAAACCTCCTTCCCAGCTCCTGACATCAGAGAGAAACGCTGAGACGTAAGGAGATCTTTGTTGAGGAAGAGGGGACACTGATCTTGCTCATGGGTTAGGCGCTGACAAGAGTAACACCGCTTCTGGAGTCTCTCAAAATCATATATGACAGTAGCTTGCCCCCCCCCCCCCCCCCCCCCCTTGGCAAATTCACCACTTTCCATCTTCTAACTGGCTCAGACACATCGAAATTGACCTTGACACGAACAAACTCCCTACTCTGGGACCTCAAGGGATCAAAAGCCACCTCCACCACTTTACCAGCGAAACCACCAAGTTTCTTGATAGAATCTGGGGTCTTATGGTTAATTGGGATATCTCGCAGCTGAACCCACACCGGGATGAACTGGAGGTAATCAGCCGGAGGGTTCTCCACCCACCTCTCCAAAACCAAGGACCACTGATTGTAGGTATGCACGCCTCTATCCAAAATGTCTTGAAGATCTCTTTCATCTTTGAAGATGAACTGAAACTTTTCCGCAGTCAAAGCTACTCCTCTAACACGCTCATACAGCTGCCACTTTCTTGGCATATCAAGAATTAGATCTGAGAGCTTATGCCTAGTCGGGTTTAAAACCCTCCCAATAATACTTAACCTGTTCTCCTCCAGAGAACAGAACTCAGGCTCGTCAGGAAGATCGTAAGGCTCGTCAACATCGTGGATCTTCATTGCCAACAACACTTTATCTATACTTGAAGACATCACACTCACAAAGGAGAGGAACCGAGAAAACTCACACCTTTAAACAGAGGAAAAATTCAAGAATTTTGTAAACTTTTAGTTCAGACACAAACCCAGAAAAACTCTTTTCTTGATAAACAGTACACAATCGAAAAGCTAAAACCAAGTAAAATATCCCAAGTGCTTTGTTTAACAAAGAAATGCAAAGCCTCTAATTGAAACAAAGAGTTCAGAGCCCAAAAGAGAGAGTTCTTAGAGAGAGAAACGACTTTTTCAATAATTATTTCGACTTTTTGAATTAAATTTTTAGCTACAGAAAATCTCTAAATAAACAATTAGTGTATTTTGTGATCAAAAAAAAAAAAAAAAAATAGTGTATTTATGTTCATAAGTGTATACTGTTACAGATTTTATGTAAATTTAGTGTTTCTAAATTTTTATAACACTTTTTCATTGATCCAAACAAAATCAATAATATTACCTAACATTTTTAGTATAACGTATAAATATTGATTTCTCTTTTATTTTTTTGTACAAAATGTATTTAACATATTTAATTAACAAAATAATACTGAAAAGTATGTGTTGTTAGTTAGAAAAAAATATTAGACATAGCTAAAGATCAAGTAATTAGAGTTTTTGTTTGTTTGTTAATCTGTACAATATCTTCAAATCCCAAACTATTCAGATTCAATTCTTTTAAAAAAATATCAATAATCCTCTACAAATGTAATCTATAAAAAACCAAAAGAATAAAAAATGTAAAAAAAAAACCAATGCTAAAACATCAAAAAACAGGACAACCTTCAACATGAATACCAGGAGCAGTAGGACAAGAAGCAAGAGGACAATTCTCACCATTTGCACCCCACCAATGCTCTATCGATATTCCATGCATCGTCAAGCTAAAGTACAACAACACTCCCATAAACGCTAAGCCCGCGTCTAACGCTGCAGAGAGCACGTAGTTATACCTCTGCCACCACTTTTTACAGTGCTTAAACACATAGTAATTGAACACCACACCAACTATGATCCAGCAGTTAAAGTTCACACTTGTCGCGGGTGGCATCGCAGCTGTTGCTCCCAAAAGAACAGGGAGATTGATCTGCGAAATCCATGTTTTCGTCGGGAAGGCTTTTTGGAGTAGCCATACTAAAACTGGCCCTATTAGTCCACCTAAGAAGAACCAGTTTAATGCAGGGTAGTTTCCTAGACGACCAAAGATTCTCTTGGGTCCGACTAATCCCCAAATCACTGATGCGTCGAAGAAAACTCTGTCGCTTGGACATGTCCATGGACTGTTTGGTGGGAGTAACTCTTTCTGGCAAATGTTTTCTACTGATGTAAGCAAGTACCATGCTACTGATATATTCACTGTTCCTGCAATGATTGTTCCTATGAACTGGACTAAGAACATTGATCTTGGCGGTATTTTCATGTAATGGCCTAGCTTGAAGTCGTTGAGGAATGAAATTGCTTGTGACATGCTTATGTACCCGTATGTTTTGAAGCAGACGTTAGCTATTGGTCTTCCTGGTAACAACACACCCATGAGATATTCTGTGATGATGTTCAGACCTGGAGTCTGTCACAAAGAGCTTGCAAGTGAGAAAACAGAATTATCCGAGTGATGTTTGAGGATCAGTAGTGGTGTGTACCTGATTAGTTGTAGCTGTGATAATGCTGACTGGTACAGTGAAGATTAAGGCCATGAATGATGCTAAAAGAAGTCCCCACCATGGCATTTGGATCTCGTCTTTCATGAAGATGCAGAGAACAAGAGATAGTGCCAATGATACAGCGAGCAGACTGTAAAACCACCAACCTGGTATGTCCTTGTACTTCTTCATCAACCTTGTGTGTATGTCCACTTTAGCTGAGGCTGAAGCTCGTACTTGTTGCCATATTCCCCTAAGTAAAACAAGATTAGTAATATTCAGAGCTAGCTACTAGGTTCATTCACAAGTTAAGTATTGATCCGACTTACTTTCCATTGAAGAGAGCAACATGGGTCAGTGTGGAAACAATTGCTGCAAAACCAATCCCGTAACTGATAGCGAAGAATGTACTGAGATAAACCCGACCTTCTCGATCATAACTCCCCAAGTCCAATTCAAACTTATCATTAACAATAGTGGAGATATTGTAAAGCTGGCCACTTGAATCAAACAAATCAGACGAGAAAATTGGGAACTTGTGTGCTCCATACACATTCATTCCCCAATATGATATTGGTATCACCATATACATAACCAAAACGTAACCAACAATAACATTGACGATCGCGAAGAAAGGAGTCACAAGAGGACTTCCAAGATAAGAAGCTATAACAGACCAATCAAGTGCAAAAGCACCAACACCAAGTCCTGACATTCCAGAGCCTATTTGATGAGCAGTAATAGACTTAGGAAACGCCCAACAAACCCAAGAAATCGACGATAATGTCAAGAACAAGTAAGCCGGGAAAATATACCACGCAAAGCTACAAACAAACGCAATCACAAAGAACTTTCCTCTCGACATTCTCAAGTTATCCTTCTCATGAAGAGCACTACACAAAGATCAAACACATTCACTTATCACAATCATATACAATCAAGGCAATGTTACTCAAAGAAACCAAATCACAAACATACCGAAACAGAGAAACCTGAAGAACACTCGTTGGCCACCACATTTGTGCAGGATCCACCACTAACTTCCTCATAATCCCAGCCCAACCATAACCAAGAATCTGTGTAGTAATCACAAGGATCCAACTAGCCAAGAAACTAATCTTCCTCTTATAAAAAGCCTTGATAATATCAACGATCCCAACAGCATAAGCAGTACCAGATCCAAATCCAGCACCAGCATTAGCAAACATCGAAATCAACACATGCTCCTTAACATTAAACGGACCAGGATTAAACGAAAACTCCCACGATCCAATCTTATACTTAGTCTCAGGCAAAATCCGAGCCATAATCTTCCCTAAAGGCAACGTAACAACTTGAACAGAGATCATAGAAATCATCAAAGGTTGAGTTCTGTATCCGAAGAAAGTATTGAGAAACGAGAGAAGAACGCAAGAGATTAGCCCTAAAAACCACATCCGAAACGTCCATACAGGTAAAGAAGGATCGTCGTGGTTAGAAACAGTGAGACGAACCTCCTCTACCGGAGATTCGTCTTCGTCTTCTTCTCCGGTGAAGATCTCCAATTTGTGTAACTCGAGTGCAGCCATTGTTGTTGTGACGCGTGTCTCTGTGTGAAAATTTAGGGTTATATGATTTATATGATAGTGAAGAGAAGAGAGAATATTGGGGAATCTTGAATAAAAAAGATTCTTGAATCTGTACTTGTGTATATCGGATTAATGATTCGGAGATTTTTTTTTAAAAAATTTAATTTCCCGGAGAAATAGAAGTTTGTTGCAAAAGAAAACACGTAGCTTGGTTCACCTTCTAAAGCGGGAAACAATCCTAGTGGGTCGCTTCGTTGTTTTAAATTAAATTGGAAAAAAAAAACTACTAATAGTAAAGAATCTTTAGGAATATTAAATATTTTATTGCACGAGGCATAATTTTTCGGCAACATTTACGTGATTCAGTATATAGTTGAATCTTAAAGAATATTAAAAGTTTCTATTACGATTTTTTTTTTGTTTAATAATATTCTATTACAATATTTACAATTTTCGCTTTTTTAGTTATAACATAGTAATGATTATAAGGGCATTAGAACTATAATATTATATATACCCTTTCTTTTGAATTTCTATACTAATATTTATTTATATCAGGATTTGTTATATGACTCCAAACTTCATTTTGGGAACCCCCTAACCATGAAAATGAACGTTACCATTAGGTTTTTTTTCTAAATCGTAAATAATTTATTGGAAAAAAAACGTTTTAGGTTTATAATTGAAACTATAAACCTATAGAAATGAATCTATGGCAAAGCAGATAAAAACATGGATACATAATTTTTTACGATTTTTAATCCATCCACAAAGTTAATGGAATAGGATGAAAGATTACAATATTAAATGTTCGAAATCGAGCCGTTACTCGAGATAGAGAAGCAGAAGCAAGGAGAACATCTGAGACCACTAAAACTATCGCACAAGAAGCATTTCTCATAAGGTTCTAGACTGAGCCGTCAACGGCAACCTTCACAGACCTCGATCACATACACCAAATGTGTCATGTGAGAGCAAATTAAAGAACACCAAGTTTTTAGGTGAAGCTACAAACTGAAACATAATTATTTTTGTTGAATTACGCAATAACACCTTGATATAAACTAATTGTTACAATATATTAAGAAGAAAGAGTCGTAGCTTTGGTAAGGCTATGTGTTTTTTATTAGCTCCAATTCATTGGTTCGAAACCTTGTGTACGTTGCATGAAACTGGAAATAAAGTTCACAGTTTCACACGTATGTCTTCTATTCAAGCGTGTGAAGGGAAGTCGAAGGTGGAGTAACGTATTTTCTACAATTACAAGTCGTTAATGTATATGCTTCCATGTCACTGCACCATGAAATTGCCAACATTAGTATCCAAAACAAAACTAGCTATGTAAGAAAAAAAAGTCCTTTCATTTCATAAATCTAATTTGAATTACCTCTTCTCTATCCGAATCGTCCGGAGTTCACAGTTGGCAAACCTAAACAAAAGGAAATATATCATTAAAAAATCAATTTATTATATTTATAGGAAAGAAACAAATTTAGATTTTGTAGTAGTATGTATGGTAAACCTTGTAAGATGAGTATCTTTAAGAGGTTTGCCATTTTCATGCAGTGCACGAAGTGTTTGTTGCAAGAAAATCCCGTGGCTTACGACTGCAATTTCTTTCTCTGGTCTCTCCCATAACCTACACATATCATGTTGTACCATTTTATAAGAAAAACGAGATGTACATCATATAAGAAAACTATATTAATTTTTTTATTAGTATCATAGCTCAGGTTGATTTGAATGACGATTTTTAAAATGTCTCACATCAGAATTGCAAATATTTCTAACTTAATGTAATATATATGATATATATGAGTCATCATTTAATATAACGAAATATGTGAAAGTGTGAAGAAAATAAAGTTTATATGGTCACCATTTAATAAAATGAAGACCTCTGGCAGCAACATCTTCCATATTTTCCCTTTCATCGGCTTGCCATAGAGCATCTTCATCACTCTCTATCTATAACCAAATGAAAAACAATACTTTATAATCAAAAACATACAAAAAGGATCATTTGGAACTTCTAAATGAATTGGCGATTAACTACCATTGTAAAGTCGATCTCTGAGAAACAAGATCGGTGAGTATTTATACTTTCTCTACGGTCACACGGATATAGTCCCTGCGAATAATGAACAATCAAAGTACATAGTTATTCATTTTTATTCCTTATTTGAATACATAGTATAATAAAGTTTTGATTCTACTCGAATTTTTGGGATAAAACATTTTAATTGATGGTTTTTCGTATAATAAAGCTTTGATTCTACTCCGTAAAAATCTAAGTACTCAAGGTCAGGGAATGAATTAGACAGCATGTTTCCATTGTATCTTATCAAATTTCTAAGAGTTTTTTATTTTTGTAAAGCAATGAAAATTACCATGCGTTCTCTACAAATCTCAAGTGCCACAATTGGAGGGGAATTGTTAGCTATTGGAAAGACTTCGGATTGATTTAAATCTTCTTGTCCCCTAAATATTCCAGTTGAAGTTTGCATTGTCCTGAAATAAAATGGACAGACTTATTTTTTAATTACCAAATTTAATTATAAACAAAAGTCTTCGGTCTTCACATTACATAACAACTAAGAATTTATGAACAAGGAACGACTTGTTTGATATAGACTTATAGGAACCATAATAGCATGAAAAACCTTCAAGATTTCAATAATAGAATAGATCAAATAACTAATTATTGTTGAAAATGTGAAGATTAGATATACCTACTCTTAGACATATCATTCATTTTCATTGATATTGATGTTTACGGTTACCAATCCCCTAATTTAAAAGGCTAAAATCTAAGTTTTGTACGTATACCAGAAAATACATGACAAAAAGAAATGGTAGCGTAATATGTACCTGCGTAGCGGAGAGGTAACCACTAACTCGATAGTGTTTAGTAATCCGTCTTCAATGATTTTCTTGCGCCGTTGGGAAACCTGTGAAATAATCGAAATTGGTTCATATACAAAGAGTGAATCTCAAGGTATCAAAAACCCAAATATATAGAAGTAGTTGATCTCACCTGTTGGAGGCCCTTTGGAGAGAGTTGGGCATCAAAAAGTTTTGGTGATAAAGGACTTTCTCCGTTCTCTTCTAGTTCCACATTGTGGATTCCTTGTGCATGCCTTACCTTTATTCAATAAATTCCGGTCCAGCGCACATTAGAATATGTCCCTTTACCTTTATATCTTTCAAAATGGAGACTGAAATAAATATATACTCCCTCTGTTGCAATTTAGTTTTCATTCTACATGATTTCACGTATATTAAGAAAACATAATAAAAATTCTATTATACCCTTAAAAACAAAGTTAACTCTTGGTATTTTTCATAAAATTTGAGGTTAAAGTTGGTATTCAAAGGTAAAAATTACATTGAAAATTGGAAACGACAACTAATTTGAAACATAAAATTAAGTCTAAAACGACAACTAATTTGCAACGAAAGGAGTATAAGACTAACCAAATAAAGGATTTTGAAACTAGGTGATGAGAGACGCAGCGTCTGAGCTCCACATAAATCCATGTATACACCTCTCTCGACGGAACCTCTTCAATTTACCAAGAATTTACAAAACCAAACTCGTGCTTCTGATATTCTTTTTTTTTTTGTGTGGTAAAATGTTAGGAGAAAAAAGAAGAAATGTCAAGAATGGGATTTGTAAATTCCATGAACAATTTCATGGAAGCCGCCCACAAAACTCTGACCTCTCCACTAGAAGCATAGTGAAGATTTGAACGAGTCTGAAAATATTAAACCCTGACGTGGGTCTCAGGTCAACGCATGACGTGGGTCTCAGGTCAACGCATGCCGTGTCAATTGGGTGGGTATATCAGACATACTAATTCCTTTTATATATTCCCCCTTTTCCGTCTTTTAATAGAACGTTTATAATTATGCAAAAATTATTTGTATGAACGGTTTTCAAAACTATAATTGGTATAGTATGCTTACTGTTTATATTTAGACAACCATATAAACTTTTATGTTTTTTTTATTAACAACTACCTTTATTTCTATAAATATTTATATTTATGTTATTTCAATCCTAATAACCTACTTTTGTATTGCTATGTATACCGTCCGACACATTTGTACACCATTTTGTACACTGTCTGGTACACCGTCCTATATACCGTCTGGTATACCATCCTATACATCATCCGGTACACCGTTTGGTACATTGTTTGATATACCGTCCAGTACAGTTCGGTATATCGTCCTGTAAATCGTTCGGTACACCGTCCTTTACACCGTCCGGTACACCGTCCTTTACACCGTCCGGTACACCGTCCTATACATTGATTGGTACATTAGCCGATATACCGTCTTTTACACCATCGTGTACACCGTTCGGTACGCCATTCGGTTGTGTACTAGACAGTGAATAATGTGGTATACTAGACGATGTACCGGGCAATGTACAAAGTGGTGTATCGGAAAATGTACAAGATAGTGTATCGAACAGTGTACACGACGGTGTACAAAACGATATACCGGACAGTGTACATGGCGATATATAGGGCGATGTACACACGTGACGATCGTGTCAATGTACACGGTGCCAGAACGGTATATACAGTGGTGTATCAGTGAACAACTAGAGTAATAGTGTACACAATCTCATATAATAATGCGTCGGTGGACAATGTACACAATCTTGTACACTAGCGTGTATTGGCCTTTCTCTCAAATCATTTTCGGTCTTTTCCACCGATTTTTTCCGTTAGACAAATAATACAATAGTGTATATTCCTAAATTATGAACATTGAATTGTCTATATCTTATACTACTTTTTCAAAACTATCCAACCAGCTAAATTATCTTATAATTTTTTAACTAAATTGTTAGTGGTAAACATGAATCCAAATTCGAAATCATTAAATAATATTATTTAAAAATACAGATTTTCGATTGAAACAGTTTTTAATTCAATTTTATTTGAAATCAGGAATAATTTTGACTCTATAAAAATTAGGATTTATGTCTAAACTTCGAGATTATAAAAAAGAAAAATCAAATTTTACGGATGATTTCTGGTTTTGGAAGCTCTATTAGACCCTCTAAAAGGAACTTAATTTAACCTGAATAATGGATCTAGATCGAAATTTGTTTTGGTTGATAAAGAAAAGCAAACTTTCACTAAAAGTCCATTATTATTTTATTTTCTATGGAATACCACTTACCTTTACCTATCCGAAATTAGTAGTTTAGTAATAAAAAACATAGTATTTCAACATCAATACCATGTGGTAGAGATGTTAAAATGGGTTGGCCCGGCCCGTTTAGGTCCGAATCCGTTTAGGTTCGGTCCGTTTAAGACCGTTTAAATTTAGTCCATTTAGGTCCGGCCCGTTTAGGTCCATTTAAAATAAAGTCCATTTAAATGTGTGTCAATTCAAAGTCCGTTTAAAGCCCGTTTAAGTAGCAACATATATAATTCATTTGTTTTATCAATTTCATTTTTTATGTATTTTTATTTTACATATTTCCAATTTTGAAATGAAATATGTAACCATTTATAGTTATCACAAGTTTAGAATGCGTTTATTATTCCCCGCCAAAAACGAGATTCATACAATTTCCCGCCAAAATATGATCCGACCAAATATTCCCGCAAAACGTGATCTCTCAAACTATTTTCGCCAAAATCGAGATTCATAAAACTTTCCGCCAAAATATGATCCCGTAAAAAATTTCCGCCAAAAATATGATCCCACAAAGTTTTCCCGCCAAAAACGTGATCTCACAAAATATTTTCGTCAAAATCGAGATTCATACAATTTTCCGCCAAAAATATGATCCCCCAAAGTTTTCCCGCCAAAAACGTGATCTCACAAAATATTTTCGTCAAAATCGAGATTCATAAAATTTCCCGCCAAAATATGATCCCGCCAAAAACGAGATTTATAAAATTTCCCGCCAAAACTATGATCTCGCAAAGTTTTCCCGCCAAAAACGTGATCTCACAAAATATTTTCGTAAAAATCGAGATTCATAAAATTTCCCTCCAAAAATATGATCCCGTAAAATAAAATTTCTAAATATGTAATTTTCTAAAATTTTTTTTAAAATAAACGGGCCTTAATGGACAGCCCGTTTAAATATGTTAAAGTCCGTTTAATAATAGGACCTAAACGGGCTGGCCCGTTAAAGCCCGTTTAAATTTAACTCATAAACGGGCCTAAATGGACTCAGTTTTTAAAACATGTCCATTAAGGCCCACGGATTTTCAGCCCATTTTAACATCCCTACCATGTGGTTTCGTAAGAAAATAACACTAGAATAACAGACCCATATGACATAGCATTAAAGTTGATCGGGTATAAGAAATTTCTCCTACAACTACTTTGAGAATTTCATATTTAAAAGGTAATGATGGAATGGAAAGTGTGAAGAGATTGTCAAAATCCAAGTCTCTTATTTTGGAGATTCATTTCTTCCTCTCTCCTATATTTTCTATTTCTTTTTTTATTTTATTGTTTAGACACCTAAAAGATATCTACCAATAGAGATGTTCTAAGTTGTACCTTTTCTTGTGTACAATTTTTTTACATATGATATATAAATTAAAGAAGTTTTCGATCTTTGGTTCATATTGTTTTCTAAAACTGTTAATAATACCGTATTTAAAACGTTAATGGAACTAACGTCCATTAGTCCATAAATACTTTCAGAACAAGTTAAAATATTACAAACAAAAACCCGTCACAAACGCTAAAACAAGACGCGGAGACAAATACATCTGTGTAAATTGTAAATAATAGGTCTTTGTGATGTATTCTTAAATAAATATCAAACTTAAAAGAAACTCAACGTTAACGTAAGGTTGAGCTTGAAGAATAAAGGAACTATAATAAAATCAATCATAAGTAATTTCTTGAAACTTCCTTCGTGGAATCAGTTCTCGGAAGAAGAATTACTCAGGCTGAAAAGTAAAAATATAACAAAAAGTCAAGAAATGGCTAATTGTAATTAAGTAAATTAATCAAAGATCATACTAACCCTTTTTCTATAATCACGACACTACGAATTTCGCAATTAGCAAACCACCTATATAAAATAATGAATTAGTGATCAAAAAGCTTGAAATATAATCTTGGACCATAGTGTAAAAGAGAAAATTTTGTATAACCTTTTGCAAAGTTCATGACTAGTTGACTCGTCACAATCGTTTGCAAACACATATAACATATGCTCCAAAACAATTCCATGGCTAACAACTGCGACCTCCTTCTCTGGTCTACTCCATAACCTATTTCATTATGCAAAATTCATCAATTCTCTAACAATATATGCTAATTTTAATAATTTATACTAGTAACTGAGTAATTAAAATTGAAAAGGGTTACCATTTCATGAACTCTAAACATCTCACGGAAATTTCTTCTTCAGACTCACGAACATCGGGTCTCCATAAGTTGTCCTCTTCACTTTCAATCTATAATATATGAACCAAGATATTAGATAAACCATGTGTATCCTTGTATATTGAGAAAGGTTTATGTTTATATCCAAATATATGATTTATATTAGGAATGGTAAATAGTGCACACATGCTTAATTCAGATAGTTCTTTTGTAAATTGGATTTTCAATTGGTCGTAAAATAGTTTATTATGTTGTTAATCAAAAATAGAAAAAGATAGGAAGAGTGAAAAGAATATACTTGCCTGAGAGAAATCGATAGTGGGGAAAAGAGTTTGATATTCGCTCACGTTTCTTCTCTTATCAGGAGGACGGAGTCCCTGCATATCAATATTGAAATTTTGAAGTTGCGCTTTTTCGTTATAATCGATAAAATGAGACATTTTCTCCATGTATCAATCATACATTACGGTCTCTAGCAACCTCAAGTGCCAAAATGGGAGGGCTGCTTGTCATATTTGGTTTGTTATCTTCATTTCCAAAAACTCTGACCGCAGTTTGCATGGTTCTATACAAATAACCGAAAAGATCGGTCAAAGTCACTTTAAAACAAAAATTAACTAAAATGATCAACTTTGGGTTTCAATGCTTCTATGCAAATATATAATACCTCAACAAGGGAGAAGTTACAACTAGCTCAACCCTCTTTAGTAGCCCGCTTGTAAGAACTTGTTCGTGGAGGTTCTCGACCTTTATAAAAGCATTAAACGATTAGACGGAAACAGTATAAAGCAAATTTGCACGAATTCTATTAAGGCGAGTTTGATCCATATACTTTTAAGGTTAAGGTTATAGAGTTTACTTGTTCGTGACCATGATCAGTGAGTGGAGGATCAAAAAGATGTGGAGACAATAACGCACTCCTATCCTTCTTGCCTTCTACATTGTGCAACGCTTGTCCATGCCTCAACTTTAATCAAAGAAAGAAGAAACATTATTATTACGTATTACCAAAGCCATATTACAATAATCAGTCATTGTTAATTATTTGTGCCTTACCAAGTGAATGATTTTACAGCTTTCCAAGGGGTACAAGAATCTTGCATCCATTTCTCTAATTCATTAACAAAAGCCAACTATAGTTTCAAATAAAAAGATACTAGAAAAATTGCAAATATCAAACCTATTAAAGAATAGAATTGGTAGGGGGGAAATCAAAAGATCTCAGGTGGTTTTCTTTGATCTCAAGGTTATACTTGATCTTAAGGTGGAAATCAAATGATAAGATTTATAGGAAAAATGATGGGCTCTTTGATTTCCTTATATGCTTGAAAATGTTCAAAACCACGTGTGAAGTCGAATTGTACGTAAACTTTGTAATCACGAACCTAAAAAAAAAAAGTTGTACGTAAACTTTCATGCAATTACAAGTCAAACCTTCTGATTTGACTCATTCTTGATTAGTATTAGTAACGAGTAACGTATAACAACGAGCTATTTGGGAATAATATAAAGTAATTATTTGGAGTAATAAACTCCAAAAAAAATCATTCAAATTATACAACAAAACGAGAACTAAAGACCTTTGTAATCACGAACAATGTAAATCAATGTAATCATGAATAATATTTCAGTATGACTAGTGAATGTGTGTGCATTGTAATATAATCATTATGTTACAAATTTATATGAGTTGTGTATTTTTTTTATCATGTATTTGTGTTGGGTTGTAAGTTTTTGTTACAAAGAAATTGGCTTGGAATTATTTTTTTTATATGAATATTGGCTTTTAAGATGTAACCAGTAATCTGTTTCTTCCATTTTTCAAGTTTGGATCTTAGCTAAGAGCCAAATATGGATCTTAGCTAAGAGCCAAATATGGATCGAAATACGTAGAAAAAGAAAAACAAAAGGAGACCAGATACATCTTAAATTCCAAGAAAAATTGTTAATATATTGCCTTGAACTTACTGGAAGTCATACTCGTAGTCGTTACTCGGCTTTGAAACTTTACATTTCCGTCGTTTGTTTAGAGATAACTGAAGATAGTTTTGTCGTCAATTACACGTTAGAAATACTTTTATGTTTAGAAGTTTCTTACACATCTACAAATCTATGGTAATCTAGAACCTTTTTATAATTAAAAATGGGAAAATTTATATTCATCTTACGTAAACTATTTCGTCGTAAAATTCATATTAATCACTTAATCTAAATATACATTATTGTTATTTCAAAATGACTCTACTTGTTAATTAGAAGCTAATTCTTGGGGATCATTTCTTTTTCTTTCTAGAAATTTGCAAATCGTCATGTGGGAAACTCTCCTGGAAAACGTTTTTTCATGACATATTTCGAAGACCTTCAGAGCATCTTCATTGTATAGAGATTCTTTGAGTCTCTCAAATATTCTATTTAAATGATTTTAGAAATTTATTTAAATTTTAGAATTTTATTTTAGAGATATTAGCATGTATATTAGTGTATAACCAAATAATTAAGCATTTAACAATGAATTACCAAAATACCTTTTGGCATTTACCTAGTCTCGTTTAACCTACTAACAAAAGATAACCTATCTAATTTAACCGTAGCAGCATTTTCGTCACTCACTCACTGCCGATCTCTTCTCCGCTGATCTAACTGAATAGCCGAGTTATCTCTTCTCGTATCGTCTCTCAGCCACCACCGCAAACATCAATCGTGCTATCACATCTCCGGCAAACCTCGTTCTTTTTTCCGATTTCAACACCATCATCTTAGATCTTGTTTTTTCACATTCAATCAAGTTCAAATTAGTTAACGAAATCATAGGCCATTTCTGTGGAAGAAGTAGATACCTACATACATAAACACAAAACAATTATTAGTTAACAAAACCACAACATGTTTGTTCAGCTATATTATATTCTAAAGGCTACAAAAGTTCATTATTATAGTTCACTATCAATAACAATAGTCAACTACATTAAACTTATTGGCTAATTCGGAAACCTCACCCCGATTGACACTTTCATCCAGCATAGGTGGTGCGTCCCTTGGGGTTTCCGCTATGTTGGCAAAGAAAGAATTTAAGGTCTCATCAGCATAGTTTTGCAGGATACAAGGCCTCAACTTTTTTCGAGAAATGCCCTCCTCAAAATCAGTATGCTCAGCATAATCAATAAGATCCAACTTACATGGCCATTTATGACTGCATTCCCCAACTTCATTTACAACCGGAAATGTATTCTCATTTGCATTACATTTGTTCTCATCCTCTTCGAACAAAGCAAAGTTGTGCCAATCACCATTCTCAGATCCACTCCCATAGGAAGACCCATCATCTTCTGACGCATCTGATGGTACACTCTCTTTCCCTTTCGCACTCGCCCCAACATCTTCTACAACTGTTAGCATTGAAACATGTCAACAAATGCGAGTTAGAATAGTCAACTTTAATATTTTTTGTCAAAAAGTCAACTTTAATTAATAGTTATATTATGAGCTATAAACCAAATAATAATGCCAATAGTCAACTATTACCACGTTTGGTCATGCAAGTCCCATCAACTCTGTTCCCAGTCAACTCATCTCCTTCTCCAACAATAACACACAAACAAACCTTCTCCACCCAACTGCACATCAACTCTAACATGTTCACATCGTCATCACTCGTTATAGAGATTGGCGGTGCAATCCCCTCAACATCCATCCCCATCACCTCAGGGCCTCGGTAGGACAAATACAAAGGTTTCGTATGAAAAATCTGAAACTTTTCCTTCACCAATGCCACTAGACCATCCAACAAGGCCCTTGACGTCAACGTCACAACCTTACATAGCTCGTCTTTCTTAGGTTTGAAATCCCAAACACCACCATCCATGACAATCCATTCACTCAACATCACAACAACCATCGTCCCTTGCGGCTCCGGCAAAAAAAAATTACGATTTCACACCAAATCATATTATAGCATACAGTGAACTAAACTAGTTCACTACAAAAACATAAACCTAACAAGTTTAGTCAACTATACATACCTCAACAGCATTCCCAGATCCGCCGCCAACCATCTTTTGCATCTTCTTCACCATTGTTAGTCTTTGACTCGTTTTCCTCTAGACTCTTTGCAAAAAATATGTGCCTTCTGAACAAACCAGATATGTCCATTATAAAGACTCGACCCAAGATTTATCAGATGAATAAGATCTTCCCAACATTAATCACAAATCATATCAATCGATATCACAATCAATCACACGAAAATCAAGATCAATCTAGATCTCGTCTTTCTAAGGTACCGGAAAAAAATCTAAAACGATGGAGAAGATATTTTTTTACTGATTATCAGCCTCCATAACAGATTTTTTGAGATTTTTACTCACCATTCATTGATGGTATTTCTGTCCAAATTTAAAAATTGATTGACATCCACCTAAATTGATATGACGCATTGACATTGTCCCAATTTTAATACCCCACTCTATACACCTAATTAACCCTAAAACTATAATATATAAAGATACTTTTTATCTATTTTGCAGAATTTCTATAATAATTATTTATATCAGGATTTGTTATATGTCTCCAAACTTCATTTTGGTAACCCTAACCAAGAAAATGAACGTTACGATTAAGTTCCTTGCCAAACCATGCCGTTACTATTAGTCTAATACTATACATTGAGAGTTTTTAGATGAAGCCACAAACTAAAACACAATTATTTTTGTTGAATTACACAATAACACCTTGATATAAACAAACTATTACAATATATTAAGAAGAAAGAGTCGTAGCTTTTTGATGTATGCGTTTTTGACGAATTCTAACCAATGTTTTCAATGGATTTTCGAGTCTTTTCTATATCTTTAGAGTCTTTTCAGTTAAAACACGTTTGGATGGAGTCTAAGACAAAAGAGTAAGAAATTGAAGCAAATGTGCAGAAAGGTCAGAAGTTTTGGCATTCTTTGAAGCACTTTCCACCTATGGATCGACGTGATATTTTGACACAAGATAGAACATTGAGTTATCTTTCATTTAGAAGTGATTTGAAGACATTACAACGGTGCGATCGAAAGTTATGCAAGTTTTAGTGACGACATGTGAATCTGTCTAAACCGACCGGTTCGCTAGGATATAAGGAAATTACAGTTTTTCCAATTTTGACTTGGTTTTGTGAGAGATTTCAACCAGAAACGTGATTAGACCTATTTATTCTATTTTTCAGCCATTGTTTAGGGAACACTTTATTTTCTATTCATACTTTTTGTTTCTAAGCTTTTAGAAGAAGATCTCTGAACCTCTTTGACTATTTGGAGAAGATTTCTAAACCTGAAACAACCCGACCCATTTTTTTTTTTAAACACTACACCCTTGGTCTCAGACTAGCATCCCATAAATGCTATCATCAACAACCAAGCAAACAACACAAGAAACAACGGATAACAACATAATCAATTAAATCAAGCATTTCACTAAACCAGATAATTTAATTCGATAATTCCAGAACTACACCAACAACCTATGGTAGTTCTAAATAGCAAATAACAAAAACCACACAACCGAGATCCCAGATCATCTCCCTCTTCGTAGCCGTGATTCCACGATCACACTTTGCCTTACCTTAGTCTATCAGTTGTCTCAGACCTCAACCTTTGGCAACTCTCGTCCTTTGCCTGATGAACAAGGCAAACCAAACCAGTCGGTTAATCCAACCAACCAAACTTATCCGGTTAACTAAACCAAACCAAACCAATCCGGTTAACTTAACCAAACCAAAACAAACCGGTTAACTAAACCAATCTGGTTAACTAAACCAAACCAAACCAATCCGGTTAACTAAACCAAACCAAAACAAACCAAACCCGGTTAACTAAACCAAACCAATTGGAGTTTCTACTAAATCGGATTAGGGTTTTCAAAAAACAGAAACGACACGCCGACTTTGAAAGCACACTGAGAACGGAGATTACCTTAGAATCATGATCGGAAACCTGATCTGGAATTATGATACCGAGACCTTTCCAACGATATGCAGATCGTCTCCTAACACTTTCTGCTTCGACGGGAAAACACCCACGAAGTGGACTGATCGCAGATCCAATTCTGCACGAACCTCTCTCGGGAAAACAACAATAAATCTCAGAATACTCATTGAAAAGACAATCCGATTTCGCCTATAGCTAGATATAAGAGTAGAGAACTTACCCTAAAAGTTTCACTCCAATCCAAACAGATTAGATTATTCGATCCTCTATTATTCTAAAACGCGTCAGAACTGTCTTTATCTCATTCTTTTCTACAAACACCAAAATGAATCCTCTATCACGTTTTTCTGCACAAAAGAGAGGCTGATCTCTCTTCTAAACGAGCCCTAGGGTTCTCTTAACCCAAACCAGCCAAACCGAACAATTAAAATTAAACCATTCGGTCCAATTCAATTCCCTTTTCTAAATTTTTGGTTCACGGGCGTTACAATTCTCCCCCACTAAACATGGATTCGTCCTCGAATCCGCAAAACACAGCCACATGGCTAACCACCTGGCCAACCTGCCAGTAACACAGGAAACTACATCTCCCAGACCCTCTCGAGGCTCACATCCGTCCTATGCATGTAGACCCGTCTACGACATTGATCGCTCATAGCTCATAACCACACCCTCTAACTCTCGGGATCGTCACCCCTTGAGTTCTCGGTGCCACATATCAACCCACCTCAGTCCACGTAGTCCTGACGGTGTTTGATACCAACTATCTCCATACCCTTCACTTTTAGAACACATAGTCCTTCAAGCTCTCGGTATGCAGGGAACCCACACATTCCCTGGAGAGACACAACTCTCAAAGATCTGCCAGATATCACAATCTCCATGAACTATCTCCATACCCTCACGTCCCCAGTCCACGCAGTCCTGGCGAACGATCGGTATGTAGGGAACCCACACATCCCCCTGGACGAACCAACTCTAGACGTCTATAATGCATCTCTGACCGGAACTACCTCCCAAGGTCTCCACATGATACTCCCAACCCAGAATACCATCACAACCATGATCATCACAGATCACCCGGACCATCCATCCCTTGGATGTCCCTGCAGAGTCTCTCCGGAACTAGACAGCTCTACCCACAGTAAAACTTCTATCCCAAGACTCTCCAAACGCATAACACATTTTGCCCCGTTAGAGTTCCACCGAAACTGGCTAGCTCTACTAACTATAAAGCTTACATTCAGAGGTTCTCTAACCACAACACACACCTAACCCGTTAGAGTTCCTCCGAAACTGGCAAGTTTTACTCACTATCAAACTTCCATTTCAAGGTCCACTAACCCCACACTCATGACCAATACCCAGCTCATCTGGACAACCCATCACACAGGGTGCCCCTGCTAGAGTCTCTCCGAAATAGACAAGTTCTAATGACTATAAAACTTATATTTTGAGATCCTCCAACCACCTATTCAAGGAAACTAAAGCCAAAACCCAAGAACCTCATGGCTACAAAGCCATAACATCCGCATTCATGGCTACCATAGCCACCACAGTCACATCATAAGAACTACACATCTTATGAAACCGGAAGAATGTCATAATCGTTTTACTCAAACGAAAATTCATAATTCCAACCACATCACCACACCCGGTGATCACTACCAAACCAGACATTCGAACCCATGAGACCCAGTTCACTTCCCGGCTTGCTTCACAAACCCCAACTGAACCTTGTCTCATTTTATCCTCTGGTTCTCAAGTCTCTTCCTGGACACCGTCACAGTCCCACAAGACTCTGGACAACGACACCTTTTTCCGGTGCAAGATCCTGACACTTCTCTCAACGATCCTTACCGGCCTCAACTCAACCGCCAAAAACTGAAGATCTGCAGGAGTCCTCACCACTACCTCCCAAGACCCATGTAGACACTTCGTGAGCTTCGCCACATGGAACATTCAAGAAAGTTCTGCATGTTCTGAGGTAGCTCCACACGATAAGCAACTGGCCTCACTCGCTCCAACACCCGGAGCGAGCCCATAAAACCACCGCTAAGCTTATCCTCTGCAATGGATCTGTTAGAACCCTGCAACATCTCCACTCTGAGATACGCTCTATCTCCCATCTTAAACTCTAACTCATTTCTCCTCTCATCGGCACAACTCCTCGGCCGATCAAGAGCCTCTTTCATGTTCAGTTTATAGCACGATCTTCTTTGTCGTCTTCTGAACAAGATCTGCACCATATATGCTCCTCTTCCCCACTTGGGTCTAGCATAAAATGTGCGACATGGTCTCCCATAAAAAACTCAAAAGGAGCCATACCACTACTGGCCTGAAAGCCCTCACAAACCCAGAAGTGCACCTCAAATCTCTGTCTGACACAAAATTCGCTAGCACTCCAAGCCACCGCACTAACTCACTCACATATTTCATAACCAGAACCGCTGCTCCCTCGGTTTTCCTAATGGTCAGAAAATGTGCTAACCTAGACACACGATCCGCAGTCACTCAAATAACAACATGAGTCCAAGAAACCGGCAACCCTGCCGCAATATCTAAGAAAACATGCCCCACTTACCCTCTGGAATGGGAAAACGGGCCCCACTAAATGGTAACTTATCGCAAGCTGCGACCTAGTTAGCCACGTCCTTCTTCATCCCGACTCACATATAATACCTTTTCCGAGCACTATGCCTCTTTGTCGCTTCCGGATGAATAGAGAAAACATGCTCACATGAGCCTCTCACCGAAATCGCCTGCCTCAACCCTCATCCTTAGGCACACTGACTTACCCGTGCCCTAAGATAGTTCCAATCGCCGAAACCTAATAACCAGAATCTTCAACCTTAGAAGAATCCACCAACCTTGATCCTTCTCCTTAGCTACTCGAAGCCTGCTCAAAAGGTTTGCCTGATTAATTGTCTCCAGTCCCAACGGCTCTCGTGAGATAACGCACAACCTCAACCTATCAATCTCACTCACTATACCTCCACATCCTGCTCTTCAGCCAAAGCATACCGCCTCCGACCAAGAGCATCTACCTCCAGCTAATGTTCACCACGATGGTAAACTATAACAGACCCCAATCTGCTACAACTCCCCCCGTCACTTCCGTCTCCTAATCTAAAGGCCACACAAAAGAAACCTCCTTCTCAAGTCCGCTCGATCATAGACTGACCCATACTCGCAAAGCTTTTTGATGCAACTCCTGAAATAACCTGCCAACCCGAGAAAACTACAAATCTTAGTTGTATTCCTTGGTCTAGGCCAAATCTCAGCTCGATTGCATCTTAACTGGATCCACAGAAACTCCACCTGCAGAAACAGTAAGACCCTGAAAAACCTATTTCCCTTGCCCGAAACTGCACTTGCTGAACCTAGCAAACAGCTTCTGCTCTTGCAACTTCCCCAAAACTGCGCTCTCCTTGCTCATGCTCCCCAAGACTCTTTGAATACACCAATATGCCATCAATGAAGTTAATGACGAACTCATCCAGATACTCCTGAAAGGCTTCGCCCATCAACCTCATAAACGCAGCTAGTGCATTCGTCAACCCGAAAGACATCACCACAAACTCAAAATGTCTATACCGCTGCCTCATCGATAGGAATCTCGTGGTAACTGGATGCCAAGTCAACCTTGAAGAACCAAGTAGCCCCTCAACTGATCCAACAACTCATCAATTCTCGGAAGAGGATACTTGTTCTTCACAGTGACTCGGTTAAGCCCTCGATAATCAAAGTACAGCCGTAAACTACCACAATCCTCATCACAAACAACACTGGTTCTCCCCATGGTTAAGTACTCGACCGAAAGTAACCCTTAACTCAACAAACCCTCTAGCTGCCTCATCAGTTCTACCAACTCTGTTAGAGCCCTCCTGTAAGGTGCCTTAGATAACGGCATCGTCTCAGGCTCTAACTCAATCGTGAAAGGATCCAACCGTGACGACGGTAATCCCTGCAACGACCGAAAGACATCCTCACAGTCCTAGACAACCCGAATATCCTCACTGCAACCTCATTTATAGACTCCGCCAGCACAATAGTCTCCAAGTAAGTCTCGCAACCCCTGAGTCATAGCCTCAGCCTACACCTAAGAGATCACGAGACTCTCTGAAGTCGGTCTCGCTCCCTGATAAATCAAACTTCCTCCACCACGCTCAAACACAACACGACCCCGGTGACAATCCAGATGAACTCTGTACTGATCAAGCCAATCCGTACACAGGATGTAATCATACAATTCCACTGGTCTGATCACCAAGTCCGCTGGCATCAACTCACCAACCACTAGAATCTCTAGCCTCTCGCCCGGCCATGAGTAACTAGTAACTTTCCTCCCACTTCCTCTTATGTCTCTGCGCAGGCTTGCCGCCATGCCAGGTATCACCTGTTGCTGAGACTTAATAGACTGAACAGCTAGGCTAACCACCACAGCTTGCTCCCGCAAGTCCTCGACAATGCCTCCAGCAGTCTCAGCCAACTATGCTCTCGTAGCATACATGGACACTCCGCACCGTGTCCTCTAATCAGATCAAAGTTCTCTCAAGAACCTCTTATCCCGGGCCTCCTCGCCCCCATGCTCCTACCAGCATGAACCAACATAAACCAGGAGTCGGTTAAACTCCAAATCGTACCCATGAACTGATCTCTCTCCCAGATCAAATTCCAAAAACTTCATCTCTTAACGATCCGCAGCCTCTCGAGGAAAGAACTTGGCATCACACTCTGCCCAAAAGTCCGCCCAGGCCAACTCTGCATGAACCCTCCTAGCTGCAACACACCACTCGCAAAGAATCCTATACCAATCCTCTGCACCTGTTCCCTTATCCGCAAATAAGACGGAACCCAACCGACAACCGCAACCCTCAGCTGCACAACTGCCACTCGTGGCATCACCGGAGCCTAACTGGCACCGCCCTCTGTAACCGCTCCCATAACTGCTGAAGCCAATCCGCCAGACGATCATCTCGACCCTGAGCCTCACGCGCGGGCGCACCCGTATTACCAACCTCACGAGAACCCACACCGGCCCCCGACAGCCAACTTGGGACCATACTATCCCCACCATCCCTCACATTGGTGCTCACACTAGGCTGCACGCTGGCAGTCTCAATGGCGCTCAAGCCGTCTTGAAGCGTATACGAATCACTCTCAGCCACATGCGCAACACTCTGAGCCGCACTCCTGGCAAACTCACTCACTAGTGCCCGCCACCACAACTACTGCAACAGATTTGTCAAACGATCAACTCGTCACCTAGACTCCTCCTGTGGGCGCACCCGAACAGCGATCCAATCCAGCACTAGCTCGAGTACCCACCCTAGCCCCACAGCTCTCACACTGGCTCTCACACAGGCACTCGCACTAAGACACAGACCCTCTTGATACGTCTACGGATTTGTCACAGTCTCAAATGTGGAACCCTGAGTCGCATCCCCAGCCGACTCACTCACTGGTCTTCGACCACAATCCTGACCTCCATGGTCACCCGGCCACCAAGGCCACATTCTCTAGTGCCTCTAGCCACACACTGTTCTACCACATCACACACTAAGCATTAAAGAACCAAAACACAAAACAATCAACACTTACCGTGGAATCTCTTTGAAGGCTCGAAGGAAGATGATCTAGAACCCCCAAACCCACAGAATTGCAAATTTACCAATTTCAATCCTAGCAGTTCTAACCCGTCCTAAAACTGTAAAGGCTCTGATACCAAACTGAAACGACCCGACCCGTTTTTTTTTTTAAACACTACACCCTTGGTCTCGGACTAGCATCCCATAAATGCTATCCTCAACAACCAAGCAAACGACACAAAAAACAACGGATAACAACATAATCAATTAAATCAAGCATTTCACTAAACCAGATAATTCAATTCGACAATTCCAGAACTACACCAACAACCTATGGCAGTTCTAAATAGCAAATAACAAAAACCACACAACCGAGATCCCAGATCATCTCCCTCTTCGTAGCCGTGATTCTATGATCACACTTTGCCTTACCTTACTCTATCAGTTGCCTCAGACCTCAACCTTTGGCAACTCTCGTCTTTTGCCTGATGAACAAGGCAAACCAAACCAGTCGGTTAATCCAACCAACCAAACCTATCCGGTTAACTAAACTAATCTGGTTAACTAAACCAAACCAAACCAATCCGGTTAACTAAACCAAACCAAAACAAACCAAACCGGTTAACTAAACCAAACTAATTGAAGTTTCTACTAAACCGGAGTAGGGTTTTCAAAAAATAGAAACGACACGCCGACTTCGAAAGCACACCGAGAACGGAGATTACCTCAAAATCATGATCGGAAACCTGATCTGGAATTGTGATACCGAGACCTTTCCAACGGTATGCAGATCGTCTCCTAACTCCTTCTGGTTCGACGGGAAAATACCCACGAAGTAGACTGATCGCAGATCCAATTCTGCACAAACCTCTCTCGGGAAAACAACAATAAATCTCAGAATACTCATCCAAAAGACAATCCAATTTCGCCTAAAGCTAGATATACGAGTGGAGAACTTAATCTAAAAGTTTCACTCCAATCCAAATAGATTAGATTATTCGATCATCTATTCTTCTAAAACATGTCAGAACTGTCTTCATCTCATTCTTTTCTACAAACACCAAAATGAATCATCTTCTCTTCTCTTCCAATTTTCAGCCTCTATCACGTTTTTCTGCACAAAAGAGAGGTTGATCTCTTTTATAAACGAGCCCTAGGGTTTCCTTAACCCAAACCAGCCAAACCGAACAATTAAAATTAAACCATTAGGTCCAATTCAATTCCATTTTCTAAATTTTTGGTTCACGGGCGTTACAAAACCCGTTTACTTATTTATTAATTTCATCATGTCTTCCATGAATTCTTCTTGTGATTTGATTTCTATCATGTCTGAGTAGTTTTCTAATTGGGTTTTAGAGTTTCAAAGAGATTTCAGGGTTTGATTGATTTAATGTTGATTTAGATATTGATAACTTAGTTTCTTCATATAGGTTGTTCTACCTGGTTTCTGATCTTAGGTTGTTTAACGCATCAAAAGTGTTTGTTTAAAAGCCTGAAAGAACTTATATGAGCAAAGCATCCCTAGCCAACGAAAGTTGATGTTAGGGTTGTGAACATATCAAACTTGATTCTAGTGCATGTTTAACCTCTTGAATTCAAACGACAGTTTAGGATCTTAGGTTGTTAGACATAATAATTGATGCTATGACAATAGATTAATTTGATTTCGTGATTTGAGTTCTAAAATGATTCATAATGCTTTTCCTAACAATTTATCTATTTCTAATTCATGAATCCCTGCGAATTCCCTAATGCCCAATGCAAGTTTAAACTTGTAATGCCCAACAAGTTTACATCGTTTTTATTTGTTTTCTCATTTACATTACTGCATACAATCACCTTTTAAACCATCTTACCTTAATTTCGGTTCATATAATTTGAAATGTGAACTTGGTTCTTGTGGATTCGATCCCTGCATTACTACAGCCATTTGCTGTGCACTTGCGGTAGTTTATATAGGGTTAAAACCTATGTTATCACTTTTGTTAGGCTATGGGTTCTTATTTACTCCAAACCCTTAGTTCCAAAACTTGTGAACGTTGCATGAAATAGTAAATAAAATTAAGAAGTTTCACACGCACGTCTTCTAATCAAGCGTGTGAAGGGAGGTCGAAGGTGGAGTAACATATTTTCTACAATTACAAGTCGTTAATATATCTGCTTCCATGTCACTGCATTTAAAATTATCAACATTAATATTTGAAACATCACTAACTATAAATAAACCTTTCATTTTATAAATCTGATTTAATTACCTCTTCTCTATCCGAATCTTCCGGAGTTCACCGTTGGCAAACCTAAACAAAAGGTAATAGATCATTCAAAAATCAATTTATTGTATTTATAGTTATGGAACGAAACAAATTTAGAGTTTGTAGTAAGTATGGTAAACCTTGTAAGATGACTATCTTTAAGAGGTTTGCCTTTTTCATGCAGTGCACGAAGTGTTTGTTGCAAGAAAATCCCGTGGCTTACGATTGCCATTTCTTTCTCTGGCCTCTCCCATAACCTACACATATTGTACCATTTATAAAAAAATTAAGTCCAATGTGAGCTATGATCCTAATTCCTAAGATTGACGATTTTTTTCCACTATAAAATGGTCCATCTTCTAGGATCTAAAATGGAGATATTTATAGTTTATTATATAAAAGATATATGAGCCATTATTTAATAAATAATCATAAATATGAAATTCCAAAGAAAAGAAAGTCTGTGGTCACCATTTAAGAAAGTGAAGATCTCTATCAGCAACATCCTCTAGATTTTCCCTTTCATCGGCTTGCCATAGAACATCTTCATCACTCTCTATCTATAACCAAATGATATCAATTTGAAAATCAAAACCAACAAACAAAAAAACAGGATCATTTGAAACTTCTGAGGAATTGGTGAGATTAAATACCATTCTAAAGTCGATCTCTGAGAAACTCTTTCGGTGAGTACTTATACTTTCTCTCTTATCACACGGATATCGTCCCTACAAATAATGAACAATCAAAGTACATACAGTAGTTATTCATTTTGATTCTTTATTCGAATACATAGTATATATAATAAAGCTTTGATTCTACTCAAATTTTTGGGATTTAACATTTACATTGATAGTTTTTCGTGTAATAAAGCTTTGATTCTACTCCGTAAAAATCTAAGTACTCAAGGTCAGGGAATGAATTAGATAGCATGTTTCCATTGTATCTTATCAAGTTTCTTAAGAGTTCTTTTATTTTTGTAAAGCGATGAATATTACCATGCATTCTCTACAAATCTCAAGTGCTACAATTGGAAGGGAGTTATTAGCTTTTGGAAAGTCGTCGGACTGATTACATCTTCTTGTCCCCTAAATATTCCAGTTGAAGTTTGCATTGCCCTGAAAAAAATGGACAGTCTTATTTTATATTACCGAATTTATAAACAAAGTCTTCACATAACAATTTAGAATTAATGAACAAGGAACGACTTGTTAGACTTGGGAGCCATACTAACCAAAAAAACCTTCAAGATTTGAAATATTGAATAGGTCAAATAATAACTAATTATTGTTGAAAATGTGAAGGTTAGGTATACCTACTCTTAGAGATATCACTTTTTTCATTGATATTGATGTTTTCCGTCACCAATTCCCTAACCTAAAATCTAAGTTTTGTAAGCTTCTAAGTATACCAGAAAATACATGACAAAAGAAGAACTGGTACACGTAGAAAATACATGCGCAGCGGTGAGGTAATCACTAACTCGATAGTGTTTAGTAATCCGTCTTCAATGATCTGCTTGCGCAGTTCAGAAGTCTGCAAAATTATTCAAAGTGGTTCATATATATACAATGAGTGAAACTCAAGGTATCAAAAACCCTAATAGAAGTAGTTGTTTCACCTGTTGGATGCCCTTTGGAGAGAGGTGGGCATCAAAAAGTTTGGATGATAAAGGACTTTCTCCATTCTCTTCTAATTCCACATTGTGGATTCCTTGTGCATGCCTTACCTTTATTCATTACAATCCGGTCCAACGCACACGTTAGAATATGTCACTTACCTTTACGTACACTATCTCATAACCAAACAAATTAAGAATTTGTTTGTAAATTGTTGTTGTTATATAGAGTTCTAGATTTTGTATGTTTCATATTTGGTGGTGACAAATAGTTAACCCCACGAACAACCCTTTAGAGTAAGGAGACTCAGTAAAAGAGGAAAAATGGAGCAAATGCATCCATGGTCAGTTTACAACAGATCACTGAAACCACTCAACTTGAAATGAGTTTATACCCGTCGTATTTCATTCTAGAATTTTCATCTCGATTCTAATCTACTAGGTGACTGTCCATGCAAATGTTTTGGTATGTAAAATGGCTTTGACGATGGTAATTTGATACATATTTTATTTAGAGAGTCGATATATGACTACAAACTAAAATTAATAGTTATGATTATCAAATGGCTATAAAAATACAAAAAGTATAATCAAACAATTGCACTTATTAGAGATTGGAGATATGGCTAGAAACAACAAATTATTTTTGTAACCAAAACCCGCGCGTATGCGCAGGTAATCTCCTAGTTGTTAATAATAATGATAAAAACAAAGTGAAACGGTGAGTGTTGATGTGTTTCTGATTAGAGTTGAAGACTGGTCAATCGAAATCTTAAGTGTTGTTCTTCTTTCTCTCGATTGATTTGTTTGAAATCTCTTTTCTTCTTCCTTTGCTTTTGAAATCTCTGTAAGTTAATTTCATTAGGTTTTTATATTTGTGGAATTCCGTTGAGTGTTCTTGTGTGTAGAAAAATAGTAAAGATATATGTTTGAATTGAATTTTGAAAACTTGTTATAATGAGCCTAGAATTCATTCTCTTGTTTGAAATCATTTACTCAGACCCACTTTGAATAAATCTTCCTTTGTTATAATAATAAGCTTTTTTGTTTTGTTTTGTTGTAACTATGGACTTTGCAAGATTCATATTCGTTATTCTTGTTTATATGGCAGGAATATTCATTCCTAGACTTGGGCTAAGTAAGAAAGATTTTGGTTGTCTAAGTGTGGAAAACATACAAAAGAAGCTAGTTGCTGCATTTGGAAAAAACAGACAAGGAAAACGTGTGTACCCTCTTCTGCTACTACATGAGTGATTGCTTGAATTGTAGTCATCTTTTTCTAAACCATTCTTTCCAACACAATACCTGTAAACAACTGAAACAGTGACTTGGTTGGTTTTGATCTTTGAGGATTATAATTTTTTTCAGATTAACAGAGATCTCATCAAGTTAAACAAGAAGATGAGTAACAAAGACGTAAGTACCTTTTTACTCATGTTATGAATGTTTATTGTGTGGCTGAATATGCTACTAGTTTTGTGATTTTTGACTTATGAGAGTTACTCTTTGGCTATGGACCGA
This sequence comes from Arabis alpina, assembly GCA_900128785.1. NCBI lineage: Eukaryota > Viridiplantae > Streptophyta > Magnoliopsida > Brassicales > Brassicaceae > Arabis > Arabis alpina. The sequence continues at coordinate 6,348,246 of LT669788.1, forward strand.
CGAGGAATGTCGTTATTATATTAAACTATTAGTGGAGGAAAAATGTAAAGGGAACAAAACGAAGACAGGATTGAATCAAACTAGGAAAGAGACTATTATAAAGAAGTTTGATGCAAAATTTGGGAAGACATATGGATGGCAAATATTTAAGAACAAGTATGATACCTGCAAAAGAACATACAACAAAGTCAAAAACTTGCTTTATAACTGAACTGGACTTGGCTATGTTGTTATGGGAAGGCTGCAAATGACTGATGCTTGGTGGGATGAACGAGAAATGGTAACTTCTCTCTCTCAATTTTTTGCATGTTCATTAGTTGGGTCTGTTTCTTTGCTCTTGTAAGAAAGAGGGAAGTCATATAACTCTATAATTATATGTTCCGATTCTTTCTAGTATTGGAAGTTAACTTCTTATAACAGAATGTTTGTGGATGGTTAACTTTCAATCTCTTATGGTTATGAATGTTGAATTTTTTGTTGTGTGCAGGAATGGTCTGATGCTAAAAAGTATAGAAACAAGCTGATTCCAAATATGGATGTCTATCATGAAGAGTTTGATAGCTGAACCTTTTCATCGTGCATCAGTCTCTGTGGACTGCTAAAAGAACGGGTCCCAACTGAACCTGCAGGCAAGGATTCTTCTCAGACGCCACAGTATATATGAACTTCACTACCGTATCCCAAAGCTCTAAGCATCAGTCCGACTTCCTCTGGCGTGAGCAGACATCTTCCTTTGTTTCTCTGGGTTGTTAATCTGCAATCAAGTCACAAAATTAGTCACTACGCCAAATGTTTCAGAATAAAACAAGAAATCATTTGCTTAGAGATATTTTTCCATGTGGAAATTTTTAAAATGCATTACGCCAAATGTCTCCATGCATTACAACTAATGAAAGATATTTGTGCGATTTTCTCCTAAGAGAAGCAGTTCGGTTCCCACAAGTGTAGCTGCAGTCAAACATATAAACGCATCTTGGATGATAGCTAGAGACGGAACCGTAACACATCATTTTTAATTAGTATTTATAAATCGTATATAACAAATAACACAAGATTTTGATATGGATTTTAAAATCATAGAACCAGTAATATTGAATTTTTCTTGAATTTCTAAATCCATGCGAAAGCATAAACTCATTAATAGTATATACATCATGATTTGTTGGACTTGATATATGGTTCTTCTTTAGGATTATTTTCTGTATCAGATGACTTGTTATATAAACTTATCTTATTATTATCACTTTTGTAGGATCAACAATCTTCAAGATATAAAATGTAGTTTATTCAGTATCATTTTTAGTTATTTTCCATCACAATGCAATTTCTAGAATCAAGTGAACAAAGGCTACCATCAACCACAAGAAAGGCACATATAAATGTCGTCACAGGAAGAAGTAGATGATGATCAAGATCGAGTAATAAGCGATCCTAAATTGATCCAGGTTCGTTCTCAAGAGAGTAGCGAAAACAGTTTCTAACTATTTAGACGCAGAAAACGCTCTACTGAAAGCAGAGCAATCGTGCTTCTTGCCTAGTACGGAAAATGGAATCCATATGATCGAGAGATTCCAAGGATCAAAAGTTGTTATGCAGCCAGTGGACATAGTTGCTGGGGAGTTCTTAATGGTACATCAACTGGTGCTGCATTAGCTGAGCTTATTGTAGATGGTGTAGCCACTATTGTTGATCTTATTCGGTTTATTCCTTTCTGGTTTAGCAAACAGTGTTTAATTTGTATTGTGCTCATTGAACTGAATTCGTTAATGCGTGATTATGTTTTGTAGTTGTTAAGCTTTTCAAATCGGTTAAAGCTAAACCCAAACTGTGTAAGTAAACAAAAAAATGAAAACAATATATCTACCAATTCAACTAAAAAAAGTTCCAAAACAACTTCCACCATTGCCTTGTTAGTAACAAACTTCAACTAATCGATTCTCATATTGACCAAAAAAAAGAAAACACTTTTTATTTAATATGCGATTGTTGAGTTAAGGAGTTTGATGAATTGTAACAGAACCTGAACGATTCAAAGTATGCTTTCTTCTAGTGGTTGGAACCACACCAATATTTATACGTGAATTTCAGGATTTGAAACCAAGTTCTTATGTAAAATAGTAACTTGAAGTTTGTTGATTGGTTTCTTGATTAGTAAGAGATATATATTATGTAAATTGGTTGTTTCCTTAAAGGAAATATACTTTCTCGATCTAACCTCTTGAGATGGTTTATTTAACAATTAAGACCATTCTCTTGAACAAGATGAAATTGTTTTGGTCAACTTTTATTTATTTTTTATAATTCGATATAGTATTAGTCAACACATATATAATTTTCTTCAATTATCAAATACCACAATTTCCACCCGGTCCTCCAAAAGAGAATGATATTGTATTTGACTTGATATAACCCCAATATGATAATCTATAACATTCATAAGAATCTGAACATTGTCGTAGTCTCCCATCTTCAACATCAACTAATTGATATTTCGAATTCCTAACTTTGACGTGCCACATATGTGAACATTTGTCATAATCCATAACTGGAAAATATCCATTTCCCATTGGTGGACTAATTCCATCAGGAGAAAGATATGTATTTCCTCCCAAACGTACCAAAGAGGCTCCTCTATTTAAATGTGTAAATAATTCTTTGGGCCAGTAACCAATTACTTCGTCAAATACTTTTAATACCCAATTTCCGCTGAAGCCATCCTATAGATATTAATATACAAAAAGAAAACACTAAGAAAAATTATGAAAAACTATGAGAATTTATATAATCAAACAAAAAACTTACAAAATTACTTTAGAAACTAACAAAAAAAAATGTGATAATCGATCTTGTTATTTCACAAGCCTAAAAAACGTTAAAGGTATTCAATATATATAAAGTAGCAAATAATTTACCTGAAAAACTTGCGGTGTGAAAAAATTTGTTCGTTTACCATAAATAGAGGCATATTGAAACTCTTCACCAAGCCCGTTAACTCGAGAAACAAGAACAAAGCCAGGACATTGTATATTATAACATCCAGTTCTTTTATAGCCATCACCCTTATCATACATAAAAAAGTATATATTATGCAAGGAGAAAAGTAAAGGCAAACCAATGGTTTGTCTTTATGTTAGTAATAACAAAACTTTTATTAATTTTTCATTTAAAAGTTCTTAAGAAAATAATTAATACACTTACAGTCCAATATGTTGTGAACCGCGTCACACTATCACCGTACAACCTTGGATGTATCTGTATAAAATCATAGAATACATAATAAGGTAAGTAAAAAATTTAAAATATGTTGGTTTTTTTTTGCTAATGAGAATAATATATTTTATTAAAATATAAGTGTTAAAAAGGTTGTTTGATAAATAAATGTTTTTACTTCTTGTAATATGGATCACTATTCTATAGTTTTAATATAAAAAATAACTAAATATGTAGTATTATTATGCATCTCTATTTATTTTTCTATGAATGTAATATGCATTGTGACGCCCGTGAACCATTTTTGTGAAAAATGGAGGGGCTGTCGATCGACACACATGGTGTCTGTCGATCAACAGGGCTCTTAGGGGCTGTCGATCGACACACCTAGTGTATGTCGATCGACAGGTGCCCGAATTGGTTGGTTTTCTGGTTCGATTTAAGTCGTTCAATTGGACCGGGCCGGTTTGGGGAAATCCTAGGGCATCATATATAAGGGTTTTTGGCCGCATGTGAGCGAACCAAAGTCCCAAAAATCAGAAACAAAGAGTTTTGAGAGGAGTTTCTCTTGTTCCTGATAGTTTGTGGATTAGGGTTTCGTTCTTGATCGATTTGAAGAGGAATTTCGTGGTGTTTGTAGCTGAATCTGTTTCTAGCCTCATTATCCAGCAAATTCTATCCGAAAATCTAAGGTGAGTGCGTGACCATGGCTTCTGGGCCGATGGATTCGTTAGGGTTGTTTGGTGGTAGGTTGAAATTGTTGATTTGACGTTGTTTGTGTTGAATCTGTCTGTGAATTGCGTGTGAATTGTTTGGATTGTGTTTATTCGTGCAGGTTTCGTGTTAACGCAGAGGAGGAATCGATCCGAGAGGATAATGATCGATTTCCCATGAATCTGCGACGACTTGTCGATCGACAGCACTTGGGTGTGTCGATCGACAGGGTCACACGAGAGCTGTCGATCGACACCTAGAGGTTGTGTCGATCGACAGGGTCCTGTTGAGCTGTCGATCGACAGGCACCGTGGGTGTGTCGGTCGACAGGTGTGAACAGGCCTGTCGATCGACACCTAGTGGTAGTGTCGATCGACAGGCTGCCTGTTTGGGCTGTGGTTGAGCCATTGTTGTGTTTTGTGTGATTGTTTGATGCGTGTTTGCCTGAGCGGATCCATCGCGTCTGTGTGCGCAGTCGTAGATGGGAGGACCGTCTCACTGGGTATTTGTGATAATACTCACGCATCTCTTTTTTCCATGTGATGCAGGTAAAGGCAAATTGTGATCGTGGAATCATGGCAACGAAGATGGAGATGATCTAGGATCTCGGTTTCGTGCTGTGTGGTTTTATTGCTTTCCATTTCTGTTCTAGAACTCCGCTAGGTTGCTGGTTTTATTGTATTGGAATTGTTATTGGAATTTGAGTTGAACTGGTTTAGTTTTTATGGAATGAATTATTTGGTTATCATTGATGTTATCCGCTGGTTATCTGGTTGTTGTTGCTTGGTTGTTGAGGATAGCATTTATGAGAATGCTAGTCCGAGACCAAGGGTTTAATGTCTTAAAAAAAAAAAAAAAACGGGTCGGGTCGTTTCAGTTTGGTATCAGAGCGATACGGTTTTAGGACGGGCTAGAACTGTTAGGATTGAAATTGGTAAATTTGCAATTCTGTGAGTTTGGGGGTTCTAGATCATCTTCCTTCGAGCCTTCAAAGAGATTCCATGGTAAGTGTTGATTGTTGTGTTTGAGTCTTTCTAGTTCTTAGCTGGTCTGCGTGTGAGTGCAGTGAGATGGCTAGAGGAGCTAGAGGGCGTGGTCGTGGGGGCCGAGGCCGGGGTCGTGGACTCGTTGTGGAGCCAGTCGTGAGTGAGGCTCAGAGTTCCGCGCATGGGCCTGCGGCAGGTCAGCAGTCGGTGCATGATGGTCAGACTGCCAGTGTGACTGCCAGTGTGACTGCCAGTGTGACTGCCAGTGTGGGGGCCAGTTTGGGTCCTGTTGGGGCCGGTGTGGGTCCTGTAGGGGCTAGTTTGGGTCCCGTTGAGGCTGGTGGTGCTGGTGGTGCTGGTCCAGCTGTGGGTGCGGTTGCGGCCGCCGGTGTAGCCCAAGCTAGAGATGACCGTCTGGCTGACCTGCTGACACAGTTGTTGGAGCGGTTACCGGGTGCGGTGCCAGTGCAGGCTCCAGTGGTGCCACGAGTGGCAGAGGTGCAGCCGAGGGCTGCGGTTGCTGAGGAGATTCCGTCGTATATTCGTATGATGGAGCAGATGCAGAGGATCGGTACGGGTTCTTTTGCGGGCAGTGTGAAGCCTGAGGAGGCTGATGAGTGGCGGATGAGGGTGGAGCGGAACTTTCCTTCGATTAGGTGTCCCGAGGGATACAAGGTTGACTTGGCGGTCCATTATTTGGACGGTGATGCACATCTATGGTGGAGGAGTGTAGCGGCTAGGTGGGCCGGGACTGCGATGGCGTGGTCAGATTTTGTGACGGAGTTCAACTCCAAGTTCTTTCCTCAGGAGGCGTTGGATCGTTTAGACTCGAGATTCTTGGACTTGACTCAGGGCACGAGGTCTGTGCGGGAGTATGACGTGGAGTTTAACAGACTCCTGGGTTATGCTGGTAGGAGCTTGGAGGATGAGCAGGCTCAGGTTCGGAGGTTCTTGCGAGGACTTCGACCGGACTTGCGGACTCGGTGTAGAGGCATCAGGTTCGGGAGTAGAGTGGAGCTGGTAGAGGTGGCCGCGCAGATCGAGGAGGATCTGAGGGAGCAGGCTGCGATTGTAGTTCCAGCTGTTCAGCCTCGGAGGCCTCAGCAGCAGCAGGTGCAACAGGCATGTCCTGGCAAAGGCGGCAAGCCTGCGCAGGGTTAGAAGAGGAAGTGGGAAGGCGCTTCTTGATCGGGCCAGAGTGGCCGAGGCTGTTTCATTTGTGGGAGTCTAGACCACAAGAGGGCGAGTTGCCCGAGGCAGGGTGAGGTTCAAGCGGCTCGGACTTGCTATCAGTGTGGGGAGTCGGGGCACATCAGGCCAAACTGTCCGAAGTTGCAGCCGTTGGCGGTGGCAGTGGTCCAGTCAGTAGCTCAGTATGGGGCGGTGCAGCCTTTGGACCAGATCGCGACGATGGAGCGTCCGCCGGCTATTGCAGCGCCGGGAGAGCCGAGCTCGAGACCGATCATAGGTAACTTTCTAATTCAGACTTTGTAATTTTAGTAGTGTAGAATTCTTAGTGCTTGTTTTAGATTGTTTGCCTGTGATAGAAAGTTAGGTTGCTTAGCACTTGGGAATTGTGTAGGGACCTTGTTTGTAGGTGGGTGTGAATCCCACATGTTGTTTGATTAAGGAGCATCGAATTGCTTCATTACTCCGGACCATGCCGAGAGAAGTGGTATCCGGGGTGACGCTGGTGAGCGGACTGGACCGGTTATGGTTGCTGGAGGAGAATTTCTAGCTACGCATGGCCGGGCGAAGGAGGTGGACATCCTGGTAGCGGGAGAGTTAATGCCAGCTGACTTAGTGATTAGTCCGGTGGAGCTGTACGATGTGATCCTTGGTATGGATTGGTTGAATCGGTACAGAGTCCATCTGGATTGTCACCGGGGTCGAGTGGTATTTGAACGTGAAGGTGGAAGGTTGGTTTATCAAGGAGTGAGACCGACTTCAGGTAGTCTCGTGATCTCCCTTGTTCAAGCTGAGGCGATGATTGAGAGGGGTTGCGAGGCTTACTTGGCCACGATAGTAATGCCGGAGGCTGTTGGTGGGGTTGCTGTGAGAGATATTTGGGTCGCTCGGGATTTCGAAGATGTCTTTTAGTCGTTGCAGGGATTACCGCCATCTCGGTCGGATCCTTTCACGATTGAGTTAGAACCCGGAACGACGCCGTTGTCTAAGGCGCCTTATCGAATGGCTCCAGCAAAGTTAGCGGAACTGAAGAAGCAGTTGGAGGATCTGTTAGAGAAGGGGTTTATTCGACCCAGTACTTCACCGTGGGGAGCATCGGTGTTGTTCGTGAAGAAGAAAGACGGTAGTTTCCGGTTGTGCATCGATTATCGAGGGCTAAACCGAGTCACTGTGAAGAACAAGTATCCTCTTCCGCGAATTGATGAGTTGTTAGATCAGTTGAGAGGGGCTACTTGGTTTTCTAAGATTGACTTGGCATCCGGTTACCACCAGATTCCGATCGACGAAGCAGATGTTCGGAAGACGGCTTTCAGGACTCGTTACGGGCATTTTGAGTTTATAGTGATGCCATTCGGGTTGACGAATGCACCGGCGGCATTTATGAGGTTGATGAACGGAGTTTTCCAGGAGTATCTGGATGAGTTCGTGATTATCTTCATAGATGATATCCTGGTATATTCGAAGAGTCTGGAGGAACATGAGGTTCATTTGAGGAAAGTTCTGGAGAAGTTGCGGGAACAAAAGCTGTTTGCGAAGTTGAGTAAGTGCAGTTTCTGGCAGAGAGAGATGGGATTTTTGGGTCACATCGTTTCTGCAGAAGAAGTTTCTGTGGATCCGGCGAAGATTCAGTCTATCCGAGATTGGCCTAGACCGAGGAATGCAACTGAGATCAGGAGTTTTCTTGGGTTGGCAGGCTATTATCGGAGATTCGTCAAAGGTTTTGCGAGTATGGCTCAGTCTATGACGAAGCTGACGGGAAAGGATGTTCCTTTTGTGTGGTCGGCGGATTGTGAGTTGAGTTTCGCGAAGCTGAAGACGATGTTGACTAGTACACCGGTATTGGCGTTGCCTGAACCGGGTGAGCCTTACGTGGTGTACACCGATGCTTCGGGAGTTGGTTTGGGTTGTGTGCTGATGCAGCAGGATAAGGTGATCGCTTATGCTTCAAGGCAGTTGAGGAAGCACGAGGGCAATTATCCTGTTCATGACTTGGAGCTGGCGGCAGTGGTCTTCGCGTTAAAAATCTGGAGGTCTTACTTGTATGATGGCAGAGTTCAGGTGTTCACTGATCATCATAATCTGAAGTACATTTTTACTCAGCAGAATTTAAATGTACGACAGAGGAGATGGTCAGAGTTGTTGGCTGATTATGACTTGGACATTGTGTACCATCCGGGTAAGGCTAACACTGTAGCAGATGCTCTTAGTCGAAGGAGGTATGATTCATCTCAGGAGCGGGATGTGGAGGCTCTTGTGTGTGAGTTGAGTACCTTGAGGTTATGTGTTACTTCAGAGGAACCGTTGGGGTTAGCGGCTGCAGATCAGGCGGATCTATTGAGCAGGATCCGACTAGCTCAGGAGCAGGATCCGGTGTTGTTAGATCTCTCCAAGGCTACTGGTTTCGAATATCAGGTTTCTGCTAACGAGACTATCTTAGTTCCTAAGGATGAGGACTTGAGGCAGGAAATTCTGAGAGAAGCTCATGCGAGTAAGTTTTCAATTTATCCGGGAGCGACTAAGATGTATCGGGATCTGAAACGGTATTATCATTGGGTCGGGATGAAGAGAGATGTGGCAGATTGGGTTGCAGCTTGCAATGTGTGTCAGTTGGTGAAGGCTGAGCATCAGGTTCCTAGTGGCTTATTACAGAGTTTACCCATTCCAGAGTGGAAGTAGGACATGATCACTATGGATTTCGTGGTAGGGTTGCCGGTCTCTCGGACCTACGACGCGATTTGGGTGATTGTGGATCGTCTGACTAAGTCAGCACATTTTCTGGCCATTAAGAAGACAGATGGAGCTGAGGTCTTGGCTAAGAAGTATGTGAAGGAGATTGTGAGGTTGCATGGAGTGCCAGCGAGTATTGTGTCGGATCGAGATCCGAGGTTTGCGTCAGTGTTCTGGAGAGCTTTTCAGGCTGAGATGGGCACTAAGGTGCACATGAGTACAGCTAATCATCCGCAGACGGATGGGCAGTCCGAAAGGACAATTCAGACACTGGAAGATCTGTTAAGGATGTGCGTGCTAGATTGGGGTGGTCATTGGGCGGATCCCTTGAGTTTGGTGGAGTTCGCATATAACAACAGTTTTCAGGCGAGTATCGGAATGGCTCCTTTCGAGGCGTTGTATGGGAGGCCATGTCGTACTCCGCTATGTTTTACCCAAGTGGGGGAGAGGAGCATCTTCGGGGCTGATTTTGTTCAGGAGACGACGGAGAAGATCCGTGTTGTGAAGCTGAACATGAAAGAAGCTCAGGATCGGCAGAAGAGTTATGCCGACAGGAGAAGGAAAGAGTTGGAGTTTGCAGTCGGAGATCGAGTGTATCTCAAGATGGCTATGATGCGGGGTCTGAACAGGTCCATATCCGAGGATAAGCTGAGTACGAGGTACATGGGTCCGTTCCGGGTTGTGGAACGTGTGGGACCAGTTGCTTATCGGTTGGAGCTGCCTCCGATTATGGAGAAATTCCATGATGTGTTTCACGTTTCGAAACCCAGGAGATGGTTGCATGCTTCTGAGGAGGTAGCAGTGACGATTCCTGCGGATCTTCAGCCAAATCTGACTGTTGGGATGAGGCCGGTTAGGATTCTTGAGAGAAGTATCAAGGTTCTGCGCCGGAAGAGAGTGCCGTTGTTGAGAGTCTTGTGGGACTGTGACGGTATTCAGGAGGAGACTTGGGAACCAGAGGCAAAGATGAAAACGAAGTTCAAGAAGTGGTTCGAGAAGCAAGCAGAAGAGTGAATTCGTTTTTCTTTGTGGTTTCCAGTTTCGGTTTTTGTGTTGTGATCACCGTGTGTGGTGAGGTTTTTGGTTATGGATTTTTGTATTTTCATTAAGTTGTAATGATTATGACATTTTTCCAGTGAATAAGAAAGTGTTTTTCTTATGTGTTTGACTTTGAGAGTCATGTGTTGTAGTTAGAGAACCCCGAAATGGAAGTTTTATTGCGGATAGGACTTGCCAGTTTCGGTGGGGACTCTAGCGGTTTGTGTGTGTGTGTGTGTGAGAGTCTCGGAATAGAAGTTTTACGGTGGTTAGAACTGTCTAGTTCCGGGGAGACTCTGCAGGGACATCCGAGGTGAGGGATGGTCCGGGTGATCTGTGATGATCACGTTTGTGATGGTATTCCAGGAGGGGAATATCATGTGAGACCTTAGGAGGTAGTTCCGGTCAGTGGTGCATTATAGACGTTAGGAATTGATTGCATACCTCAGAGTTAGACATCGGTCTTTCTTGGAAATTAGTCTCCGGCAGATCTTGAGAGATGCGTCTCTCCGGGGGACAGTGGGTTCCCTGCATACCGATCGTTCGTCAGATGTGAACCTCTAGAGGGTCTGGGAGATGTAGTCTCCGGTGTTGCTGGCGGGTTAGGCCAGGGTAGATTGTTGAGTAGTGTTAGAGGATTCGAGGACGAATCCAGTTTTAGTGGGGGAGAATTGTGACGCCCGTGAACCATTTTTGTGAAAAATGGAGGGGCTGTCGATCGACACACATGGTGTCTGTCGATCGACAGGGCTCTTAGGGGCTGTCGATCGACACACCTAGTGTATGTCGATCGACAGGTGCCCGAATTGGTTGGTTTTCTGGTTCGATTTAAGTCGTTCAATTGGACCGGGCCGGTTTGGGGAAATCCTAGGGCATCATATATAAGGGTTTTTGGCCGCATGTGAGCGAACCAAAGTCCCAAAAATCAGAAACACGTGAGTTTTTGGCCGCATGTGAGCGAACCAAAGTCCCAAAAATCAGAACCAAAGTCCCAAACATGTGAGTTTTGAGAGGAGTTTCTCTTGTTCCTGATAGTTTGTAGATTAGGGTTTCGTTCTTGATCGATTTGAAGAGGAATTTCGTGGTGTTTGTAGCTGAATCTGTTTCTAGCCTCATTATCCAGCAAATTCTATCCGAAAATCTAAGGTGAGTGCGTGACCATGGCTTCTGGGCCGGTGGATTCGTTAGGGTTGTTTGGTGGTAGGTTGAAATTGTTGATTTGACGTTGTTTGTGTTGAATCTGTCTGTGAATTGCGTGTGGATTGTTTGGATTGTGTTTATTCGTACAGGTTTCGTGTTAACGCAGAGGAGGAATCGATCCGAGAGGATAATGATCGATTTCCCATGAATTTGCGACAACCTGTCGATCGACAGCACTTGGGTGTGTCGATCGACAGGGTCACACGAGAGCTGTCGATCGACACCTAGAGGTTGTGTCGATCGACAGGTGATCGAGGAGCTGTCGATCGACACCTAGAGGTTGTGTCGATCGACAGGGTCCTGTTGAGCTGTCGATCGACAGGCACCGTGGGTGTGTCGGTCGACAGGTGTGAACAGGGCTGTCGATCGACACCTAGTGGTAGTGTCGATCGACAGGCTGCCTGTTTGGGCTGTGGTTGAGCCATTGTTGTGTTTTGTGTGATTGTTTGATGCGTGTTTGCCTGAGCGGATCCATCGCGTCTGTGTGCGCAGTCGTAGATGGGAGGACCGTCTCACTGGGTATTTGTGATAATACTCACGCATCTCTTTTTTCCATGTGATGCAGGTAAAGGCAAATTGTGATCGTGGAATCATGGCAACGAAGAGGGAGATGATCTAGGGTCTCGGTTTTGTGCTGTGTGGTTTTATTGCTTTCCATTTCTGTTCTAGAACTCCGCTAGGTTGCTGGTTTTATTGTATTGGAATTGTTATTGGAATTTGAGTTGAACTGGTTTAATTTTTATGGAATGAATTATTTGGTTATCATTGATGTTATCCGCTGGTTGTCTGGTTGTTGTTGCTTGGTTGTTGAGGATAACATTTATGGGAATGCTAGTCCGAGACCAAGGGTTTAATGTCTTAAAAAAAAAAAAAAACGGGTCGGGTCGTTTCATGCATATTTTTTTAAAGTAGGTAGTAACTTACTGCCCAACCAAATTATATGCTATTAAGTTGATTACGAGGTCCGTTCTCTAACCAAATTTGACTTTTACTATATTGGTTGTTTTGGACAGTTAAATCATGAATACTTATATCAGCTTGTGCTCCTCGGTATATACTTCCATCCAAAACAGTTTCAATTGTTGCAAACTGTCAATAAAAAAAATACAAAAATTCATTTTTAGCAAGTTTTGAATGTGTTATGATAGGAACACTAGAAAAATGTAAGAATGTGATGCGAATTATTTTAAAATTATATGAGATGGTAAATAAAAATATATTTAATAAAACTAAAAAAGAATAAGATTTACGTGTTGGCCAAGATATTCGTCTGTGTTGAGATGAACATTTTGAGTTTCATTTTTCTGTCTTCAAATTTTTTTTTTTCTGTCTTCAAATTAGCACTGTTCCTTTTGGACAAATTTGATAATTTGTTTGATATTTATTTTTGTTGTTCAAGCTTCCATCCGAACTGAATTTTTCCTGTCATAAAAAATAATAGAATTTAAAAATGTAGAATTACAAAAATTATGCTCTTCCCACATAAAATTATGCTCAATTAATATATTTGTTTCAGATTTGATAGAATTAAGGTCTCCATCATACTTGAATCTTGTGGTTTTTCAGTGATGGATGTTGGAAAGCTGGTTGTTTGTATATATCAATACAATCAAAATCATGTTTAATTTCTGCAAAATTTAATCTTAAAACCCAAATTCAATTTGTTCGTAGAAGAACCAAATCTTAAAGACTTGAAAAACAAAGAAAAAGTTATAAACACTTACACTAATGTTTCCTTCGGCTATTTGCGTCAAAAATACATAAGAAGATAGAACAACATGCACTACTAGATACAAACTCATTGTTAAATTTTACTTATATTTCTCCATTGCAATTTGCTATTGAACCTCATATATAAAATTTGAGTCAACAACTAATTAATTGAAAATGTGGGTCAACAAGTAACTAATAGAAAATATGAGTCAACAACTAATTAATTGAAAATGTGGGTCAACAAGTAACTAATAGAAAATCTGAGTCAACAACTAATTAATTTTATTGCTAGGTTATTATTCGATTTCTTATAAACTTACCAAAAGTGTACTTATTTAATAAATAAATAAAAATCATATTGAAATGTATATAACCTACAAGTAATAAATAGAAAATATGAGTCAATAACTAATTAATTTATTGCTAGGATATTATTCCGCCTCTTATAAACTTACCAAAAGTGTCTTTAGTTAATAAATAAATAAAATCATATTGAAATATATATTACGTATTTATTAAATAGGTGTATTGTTTATTTAATCTTTTTTTTTTCTTTGCTAAAGGAAAATCAAGTGATGGATGATCTCAAGGAGAAAGGTATTGTTGGTGACTGGTGAGTATTTATCATCCACACATGTTAGAAACAAGGTGATTAGGCTTTAGCTAGTGTGTTACATATGTTAATTGCAAACTGATTCTAAGCATTGTCGAGACTATTTGTTAGAATCCAGAATTCATGTTAAAAAAACAAGATACCGGCTAATGTTCCTATTTCATGCTAATAATTTTCTTTGATTGTTTTGTTTCAATCCAATCCAATCCGTTTTAAAAACTTAGAGGGTCGTTACATTGAGCCCATTAAGAGCTTGTTTGGCTAGAGAGATGATTAGCTGCGCTAGGGATATGCTAAAACAAGGCAAACAGATGAGAATTTGCGATTGGAAATTGATCTCTTGCCTTCTTGCGCCAGGGCTTCTCCGAACCATCCCAATCCGGCCAATCTTTGGGGAAGCTTTTAGTTTCGAATTGCACTGAAAGTTGTTGTTATGATGCGTACTAGGTTGATTGTTTTCTCTAGCTCTCTCTTTCTAAATTTTTTTGCATGTTCATTAGTTGGGTCAGTTTATTTGCTCTTGTAAGAAAGAGACAAGTCATATAATTATATGTTCCTATTCTTTCTAGTATTGGAAGTTAACTTCTTATAACAGAATGTCTGGATATTTAACTTTCAATCTCTTATGGTTATGAATGTTGAATTTTATGTTGTGTGCAGGAATGGTATGATGCTAAAAAGTATAGAAACAAGCTGATTCCGAATATGCTCTGTTCCAAGTAAGCAAGTCTTTTAACCCTAATCCATAAAAAAGTATGCAACAAATGCATAACATTACATTTTCGTTTCAAATAAAAACATGTAATGCTTATTCTGTCCCGAACCTAGCAATGTGAACTCCAGATTCCCATTTATTTTCCCAGAGATCCCATTTATTTTCACATCCCAACATATGCTTCTAGGTCTACCAAGTTGCAAGCATATATGTTGCCATGAATCATTCTGAGCTAATGGAAGCTGAAACCATATATCTGAAAATGCATCTCTTATTCCCATTTCCTCAAGTTTAATGAATGGTTTATCAGAATCTTACCAGTACATAAGTCTCAACAATAAAAATGGATACAAAATAGATACAAAATGTAAAGAAACATAACTTTATTAAATTTTGTCACATAATAATACATTTTTGAATGAGAAATGAGTACAATAAGTTGATTTCACTAAACTAAAGGACTTCTACAAACAGGACAACTATTAGATCTACATTGTCTAATACAATCTACGTGGAAAGCATGTCCACACACGATATTTGCCATTGTAGAATCATTGGCAAATTGTTCCAAACAGATACCGAGCTAACTCTAACTCCATTTCAGGAGTGTTGTGCAACCTAATATAACGCATAATCACCGTAAAAATCCTGTATAGAAACATTGTTACTACGATGAAAACTACTGCCCCAACAAAGATTTATCCTAAAATTAAAAGCACATGACTCAAAGGCGGACTTGGCGGACCTTGATATTTGGGTTTCGGAGACATAGTTGACGAGATCTGTCTATGTAGAATTAGGATTAGATTTGACTGATCTCTCTTATCAATCTACCAGTCTAGTGGATTATGCTCACTTGATATACTGTTTTCATGAAGTTTAGAGCATTATTGATCCAAATCTATATACTCACTAGAGGATCCTCCACGCGTTGCGCGGATTTGAAGTTAATACAAAAAATATACAAAAATTAAGCAAAATATAAGTATATGTTTAGCAAAAATAAAGCAAAATATATGTAATAGTTAGTAAAAAAATTAATTGGTTATGAAACTCACTAATCACAATTTTGGTTTACAAATTTTGATTCTTATATGATATAATTATATAGCTTCTCCGTATACAACGTTATTTGTATTAATGTTTAATGGTTATTTGCATAAAACACTCTAAATTAATATTGATATAACACTTTTATTTTAAAGAATGAATACAAAATTGATAAACTCTAGTGCTCAAATGTCAAAATTACAGTAAATATAGGATGGTTAATTAAGAAATGGGCAAGTGTCAACATTTAAAATGACACATGGCAACTTGTAAGGTAATATTTTAAGTATATGGTCAATGTATAATTTATGACTTATATATAAATATGATTGTAATTCTTTAGGTAATGTAGGAAAATTTATTAAAACCCAATAATAACATTTTACAAATGAAATGACAAAAAAAATCTAATACTCATGAAAACAAAAATATTTAATACATAAAATGAATGACAACATACACTTCAACTAAACCTATAAACATTTAAATTGTTTGTTTTTGCTTACATATAAATGCTTATGAACAAAATAATACAATATTTTGAATACTTACAAATTACATTTCATACATGAACGTAGTAATTTTGATAACTATTAAGTTCCGACTCAATAAACTTTAGTTATTCAAACATTTGTAATCTTTAGTTATATACATGAAATGTCAAAAGCTTTTATTGTTGGTTTGTATTTTAGTTTTATTTAAAATCTGGTAATTAATGTAGTATGATTAATTTGGAGTAATTAACAGAAATACACATGTAAAAAAAATGACAAATTGCAATCTCTCATAACTTTGGTTTTAAGAAACCTTATTATATTATATAATATTGATCTATTAAACATGACACAAACATTATATAGTGGTATTATGGCATATATCGTCATTAGAAACATATTGGAACATCTTATATACTTTCTATAAGTTTATTATAGAATAATAAGAAAATTTCAAAGTGTTTGCAAAGAGATCTTGTAAAAAAAAGAGTATTTATTAGAATATGGCTTTACATACTTTCAAATAATTCATGAAGATAATTTGATGTTAAATGTTTACTTTAAATTAATTAATGAAGTTCTTGTTTCGACCAAAAAAATGTTTACTTTAAATTAAAATTGATATCATTTTTTTATTTTAAAAAATCAATAAAAGAATCATAAACTTTAGAGAGGTAAATGTTATAATTAAGTAAAAAAAAGTTCTAAATATGAAAATGGACATTAATTACCAACATTAAAAGTGACACATGACAGATTTTCAGAGCTTTGAGATAGTGGAACTTTAAAATATTATATAAGATTTCTGAAACTGGTGTCTTATCTTTGGTTTTAATCTGATAGTTACCATGCATTGGAGAGGAGAGAAGCCAGCAGAGGAGGAAAAGAAGCAACCAAGAGAGCTACACAACAATCAGGAAAGAGTTCTTCTGCTTCTTCAGGTGCACTTAGGCCTTCTTCTTCAAATGGAAACCGTAAACACGAACTACAATCCTCCAACACTCGGAATCACCACTCTTCAAAACCCGCAGCCAAACAATCTAAACCAGTGCCTGCATAAGATGAGAAGGTAAATTTCTCATTCAACAACACTAATTTCTGAAATCACAACAAAGAAGCTCGCTCACTAACTCAATTCGTTTATTACAACAGATCACAGAACTGAACTCTACATAGACAGCTTGGAGAAAGAGAGGGACTTGCCTCCTTTATGATGAAAAGGTACTTTTCTCTTTCAACAACACTAGTTTCTGAAATCACACCAAACAAGCTCACACTAACTCACAGAACTGAATTCCCGATATGGCTTGGTTAGCTACTGCGGACACACTCAATCACGATGAAGAAGACGAAGATGATGATAAGCAACGGATTGAAGCTGAGTCAATTACGAATCAATCAATTGATGATAATTAGATCGGAAGGAGTCTGGCTCTAATTGTCTCTTGATGGTTACTTACTTGGAGCTGTAAAAGATCACAAATCTCAACTTGTGTGTGTGTGAGAGAGAGCAAGAGATCCAGAGACGGCTTGGTTAGCTAGATCAATTGCGAACACACTCAAGCCCGATGAAGAAGACGAAGATGATGGTGATATGCAACGAATTGAATCTGAGTCAAGTACGAATCAGTCGCGATTTACAGTCTTCGTCTCCGGAGCTTCTTCAGGAGAGGAATCAGAGTGTGGAGGAAGGTGAAGAAGACGAGGATCTGGAAATTCCCGATATGGCTTGGTTAGCTACTGAATTCCCGATATGGCTTGGTTAGCTACTGCGAACACACTCAAGATCGATGAAGAAGACGAAGATGATGATGATGATAACCGTCTTTATCGGAGTTAGTCTGAATTCACGAAGATCGCTTCGAGTTTGATCAGAAGGATTGCGACTTGTGAAGGATTGCGAGTTACATGTTAGTTTGTAATTGAGTTCATGCATGTATGAAACGTTTAGTTGTGTCAAGAGTCGTGACTTATTAAGTAAGTTAAAAGTAGTTATGTTTTAAGAGACACAAGTTAGAAGAAACATGTCTCTTCACTTGGTGTCTATTCCTTTTGTATTTAAGTTGGTTATTGTCGTGATGTCAAACACAAGTTTCAGATTCAATCTGATAATTCTAAAGTCTTGTTTCTTTTGCACTTAAAAAAACATCTATCTCTTATACTCTGTTTTACTAACATGGTATCATAGAGCAAGGTTGATCCAAGGACCAAATCAAAGAGAAACAAAAGACAAAGATCATGGAAGCAACATCGCAACAAGTGGTTCCTATATTCGATGGGAACAATTACGATTTCTGGCGAATCAAGATATCAACTATCTTGAAAACCAGAAAATTGTGGACGGTTTTGGAAGGTGGAGTTCCTGAAAGACCGACACAAGCAGTGGAGACACCGGAAGTGCTCCAATTAAAAAATCAGTGGGAGGAAGCATCAACAAAAGATTTGCTGGCACTGCAAATTCTTCAATCGGCCGTGTCCGATCAAATTTTTTCTCGCATCGCACCGGCGGTTACGTCGAAGGAAGCGTGGGATTCTTTGAAATCTGAATTTCAAGGTACTCCGCAAGTACGATTGATAAGGCTTCAATCGTTGAGAAGAGAGTATGAAAACTTGAGATTCAACGATGGTGATAACATAAAGGTTTTCACTGAAAAATTAATTGATTTGGGAAATCAATTAAGGGTTCACGGTGAAGAGAAATCGGACTATCAAATTGTCCAGAAAATTCTCATCTCTCTCCCAGAAAAGTTTGATAGTATCGTGGCAGTGATGGAGCAAACAAAGGACTTGACCACGCTACAAGTAACGGAGTTAATCGGAACTCTGAAAGCACACGAAAAACGTGTTGCACTCCGAAGTGAAAACGTGACTGAAGGAGCATTTCAAGTCAAATCACGAGGAGGAAAATCTGGTTACAAACCAGAGAGAAACAAAAGCCATGGAAACCAAGGCAAAGGCCAAAAATGGTATGGTTTTTGTAAAAAGAGCAATCACACAGAGTTTGATTGTTGGAAGAAACCTAAGAAGGAAGGTGAAGGCAAAAACGTGTGGAACAAGAAGGAATGCTACAATTGTGGCAAAATTGGTCATCTTTCAAAGGAGTGTTATTCTAAAAAGCAGGAAAGAGCACACATGAGTCTTGAGGATGACAATGATCAAGGTCACATGTTGTTTAGTGCAAAGGAAGATACATCGACAACAACGAAAGAGGATATATGGTTGATCGATAGTGGTTGCACAAATCACATGGCTAGAGAAGCAAAGTACTTCACAAGACTTGATCGAGGAGTCAACGTTCCAATTAAAGTTGGAAACGGAGAAGTCGTAATGACGGCTGGAAAAGGAGATGTCGTAGTCTCAACAAACAGAGGAAGAAGAGTGATCAAAGATGTTTTTCTTGTGCCTGGATTGGAGAAGAATCTGCTTAGTGTTCCACAAATCATATCTCGTGGATATCGCGTTTTGTTTGAGAACAAACGATGCATAATCGTGGATCCTATGGGGAAGAAGATCTCAGAGATACAAATGGTGCATAAAAGCTTTCCAATCAAATGGAACTCTCAAGAAAGTGCCATGGTTACCCGTGAAGAAGAAGAGGAAACAATGGAATTATAGCATAGAAGATTGGGTCACGTGGGAAGTTCAAGATTGCAACAAATGCAAAACAAGAAGATGGTAATAGGATTACCAAGGCTTCACGTGAACAAAGAAGTTTGTGGAGCATGCAAACTTGGAAAGCAAGCAAGAGATGCCTTCCCAAAAGAGTCTCAAACAAGAACGAAGGAGAAATTGGAGATCGTTCACACTGATGTTTGCGGACCGATGCAAACCGCATCACTTGATGGAAGTCGATATTTTCTATTGTTCGTGGATGATTATACTCACATGTCTTGGGTATATTTTCTTAAGAACAAGTCTGAAGTCTTCTTGATGTTTAAGAAATTCAAAGCTATGGTGGAGAATCAATCAGGATGTAAGATCAAGAAGCTTCGATCAGATGGTGGTGGTGAATTTATTTCAAGAGAATTCAACCAATTCTGTGAAGACTATGGAATCGAGAGACAAGTTACGGTTCCGTACTCGCCTCAACAAAACGGCGTTGCGGAACGTAAGAACCATTCAGTGATGGAGATGGCACGAACTATGATTACGGATCAAGGGCTTCCATATAAGTTATGGGCAGAAGGTGTAATCACATCCATCTATCTGCAGAACCGCTTACCCACAAAAGCAATTGAAGATGACATCACACCGATTGAAAAGTGGAGTGGGGATAAACCAACCGTTGGACACTTGAAGATCTTTGGAAGTGTATGCTCTGTACACGTACCGGATGAGAAGAGAAGAAAACTAGAAGACAAAGCAAAGTATGGAATCTTTGTTGGTTATAGTAACCAATCAAAAGGCTACAGAGTCTTCATGTTAGAAAGTGAAAAGGTGGTGATATCAAGAGACGTGGCCTTTGAAGAAGGAAAGAAGTGGGATTGGGATAAAAAAGTAGGAGTCAAAAGAAGTTTTGTCCTTCCCATGAATCATCAATCCCCACAAACAGAGCAACCAGAGCAATCACAAAGAATTTCCAGTCCGGTTCATTTTCAACTTGGTGATATTGATGAGAATGAAGAAAAAGAAGAAGACACCTCTGAAAGTCCAAGAAAGTACAAGTCTATGACTGAGATTTTACAAACAGCGCCAAGGGTGGAGATTGAGGAAACAGCTCACACACATGAAGCGTGTTTTTACGCGGCGGATGAACCACAATCGTATGATGAAGCTTCTGAAGCAAGTGAATGGAGAGATGCCATGAAAGAAGAAATAGAAATGATAGAGAAGAACAAGACATGGCTACTTGTGGACAAACCAGAGAAGAAGAACATTATCAGCGTGAAGTGGATATATCGCATCAAGACAGATGCGAGTGGAAACCCAACCAAGTACAAAGCAAGGTTAGTCGCAAGAGGATTCTCTCAAGAATATGGTGTTGATTATCTTGAAACGTTTGCGCCGGTTTCAAGACATGATACGATTCGAGCAATTCTTGCTTTCGCCGCTCAAATGAAGTGGAAACTCTTTCAAATGGATGTGAAGTCGGCGTTTCTCAATGGAGAACTTGAAGAGGAGATCTATGTCGCACAACCACCGGGATTCATAGTTGAAGGAGAAGAAAACAAAGTTCTAAGGCTGCGAAAAGCATTATACGGCTTAAAGCAAGCCCCTCGTTCTTGGTATGGGAGAATTGATTCGTATTTTCTTCAACATGGATTTCAAAGGAGTATGAATGATGCGGCATTGTACGTGATGAAGAAGGGCAGAGATCTTGTGATTGTGAGTCTATATGTTGACGATATAATTATCACCGGAAACAATCCTCAACTCATTCACAAGTTTAAGGAAGACATGAAGAAGGAGTTTGAGATGACAGATTTGGGGTTGTTGAATTATTTTCTTGGAATGGAAATAATTCAAGATGATCGTGGAATTTTTCTTTCACAGGAAAAATATGCTTGCAAACTTATTGAGAAATTTGGTATGAAAGATTCCAAGAGTGTGAGTACACCACTTACACCACACGGCAAGAACGTTGAAGATGATGAAGAATACGGTGAACCGACAAAGTATCGAAGTCTTGTTGGTGGCTTGTTGTATTTGTGTGCATCAAGACCAGACTTGATGTTTTCAAGTTCTTATCTCTCACGTTACATGTCTGCACCACTTATGAAGCACTACCAAGAAGCCAAGAGGGTATTAAGGTATGTCAAAGGCACATCTCACTTTGGAGTTCAGTTTACAAGTGTCGAAAATCCGGAGTTATACGGTTACTCGGACAGCGATTGGGGAGGCTCAAATGAAGACAAAAAGAGCACGTCAGGGTACGTTTTCACTCTTGGATCTGCAGTGTTTTGTTGGCAATCAAGCAAGCAGCAAACAGTGGCTCAATCAACAGCGGAAGCGGAGTATATCGCGGTGTGTGCAGCAACAAATCAAGCAATTTGGTTACAAAGGATTCTGAGTGAAATTGGCTTAGATTCTCAAGATGGTGTTTCGATTTACTGCGACAACAAGTCTGCAATTGCGATAGGGAAGAATCCAGTTCAACATCGAAGAACGAAGCACATTGAGATCAAGTATCACTTTGTTCGAGAGGCAGAACACAAGGGTCTTATTCAACTCAAGTATTGTCAAGGAGAAGTTCAACTTGCGGACCTGCTTACAAAAGCACTTGGTGTCTCAAGGTTTGAAGAACTAAGGAAGAAGCTTGGAGTTAGACCGAAGCTCAATTAAGGGGGAATGTTAGTTTGTAATTGAGTTCATGCATGTATGAAACGTTTAGTTGTGTCAAGAGTCGTGACTTATTAAGTAAGTTAAAAGTAGTTATGTTTTAAGAGACACAAGTTAGAAGAAACATGTCTCTTCACTTGGTGTCTATTCCTTTTGTATTTAAGTTGGTTATTGTCGTGATGTCAAACACAAGTTTCAGATTCAATCTGATAATTCTAAAGTCTTGTTTCTTTTGCACTTAAAAAAACATCTATCTCTTATACTCTGTTTTACTAACATTACAGAGGAATTCGTGAAGGATCTTGCGACTTGGTTAGATTTGCTTTCGTTTCAGATCTTACTTGGTTTGGATTGGAGTAGAAAATTCAACGATTAGGCGTATTGAGAGTAGACAATCGTTTGGGTTTTCCGATATGATCTCGCAGGCCAGATCTAGATTTGTTACTGTTAAAGGAAATTCCCTGAAAAGGGTCGGTCTTTGATGAACTCCATTACGGGGAAGAAGACCAAAAATGGCGGGAATTTTTTTATATATCTGGCACTATATATACAAAATATAATATAGTTAGTTAAAAACTTAAAATATACTACTAATATAAGAACATTACATTAATAATAGTTTTATTTAAATGAAAAAATTGAATTAAATTAAAATTATTTTTTTTCTAAATTCTATATATCCATAATATTAAGATAAAATTGTTCATTTTAAAAAAATATTTCCATCTTTATAAAAATTATTTTCATTCTAAATGATTTTTCATGTAAAACATTGGAAGAAAAATATAATTAGAATCAACACCAAAATGTGAGGTAATAACTGTTTTTTTTTTAATTTTGTAGAGGAAAAACGCAATTCATACAAAAAGAAAAAACGTTTTTTACAAAAGTAATAAAAGAAGAGAAGAAACAAACAAATTACATTTCTCAAAAAAAAAAAAAATTACAAAGTTTCGGAAACTAAAAAGAAATACGAAACATTTATGGAACTTAAATAAGCTCTCGTGGACAAGTTTTCTAAATGAGTTCTAAGTTCTAACCAATTGTGAATTGGTTATTATTGCTGATTATAAACGGTGCGTATTTACATTTTGGGTTAATTCATTGCAATGGTGACGACAGTAACTTAAAAAATAAAAAAACGAATTATAATTAATGATAATAGAGATTAACTTAAAAACCAAGTTTGGCTTCTAATACACTTCATAAAACAATTAAAGAACTGTTTGCTTACAAAGAGGACACATGTTCTTCACCATTAGCCATTTCTTGATGCACTCGAAGTGAAAGTCATGACCACATCCGAGTTTAGAGGCTTCTTCATTGTACTTCAATTCATACAAACAAATCACACATTTCTCCATTTGACCACAATGATCTTCATATTTTCTTACGCTTAGATTTTCATTTATGGTTGCGATGTTTAAACCAGTGCAAACATCTCCTATTTGTTCTGTGATTTCCAATAGCTCCTGGAAAAAAAAAGTTTCACGAATAAGATTTTGGATATCTTAAAAATTATATGCAACTCTTTAATCCAGAAACCAAAATGGTACATATAGTTTTTTTACCAACGAGAGTCGTATTATTGATAAGCAATTAGCTATTTTATCTCACAATATATATTTCTAGATCCGAAGAAAGTTAAATTAGTTCTAGTAATAATTTTCACTATCCCGTAATAATACTATACCTCGTACGTGAAGGTTTCTTCATGAGAATACCCTATATCTTCTTCTTCTTGTGAAAACGATGATGTTTCAAATTGGTGGTTGGTTAACCACTGCTCAACAATTTCTTCCTATACAATTTCAATAAAGTCTATATTATATCCACAAGCTTAATTTCTACAAAAAAATCCCTTAGATAATTAATAGATTATTACCGTTACAAGTGTCATTAGAAGTGGATCAAACTCTATTAGTGGACCATCATGGTTCATCTCAACCGGTGGATCTGGTGAGTTTGCATTAGCATCAACAGTTGGGAAAGTGTCCCAACGATACCAGTCGTCTCCACATAGTAACCGTTGAAAGCTAAAAGGACTCTCCGGTGTCGAAATATTCTCTCCGTTTTGGTCCATAGTATTTTATCTAGTTGAAATTAGAAAAAAGAAGAGGATAAATTAAGTTACATTTAACGATAAATATAATTGGCTCTTCAATTTTTACCATTAGTTCTTCCATTCCTTTGAAATGCAAATACTTGGAGGGACTGGATTAGCCTTTATATTTATAAAATTTCACACAAAAATTGCGTTAATTAAAAACATATTAATTAAAAGCTCACTCAGAAGGAAAAGATATCCCAAACTAGTTAAAAACATAAACAGAGAATTAAATTTGGTATTAGTAAGAAACTACCTTTAACGCTTTAACTAATAACCAAATATATATATATACTAGTGGTTGGCCCGCGCTACGCGCGGGGTTGTCTCTCATGTATTTCATTATGTTTTCAAAAGTAGACTATTGTTTTTTTCTGCAATTTTAAAAAGTATGTTAGACCATTAGTTGGCATATAAATTCCATTGTTTGAAAGTAAAGTTTCTTAAATCATAAATTCCATTGTTTGAAAGTAAATTTTCTTTAATTAAATCATATGATGTAATAATCCTTGCACAATTTGGCGAAGATACGAATGTCATATAATTTCGGGTTGGTGTTTACAATCTTTTCCATGGCTTGTCTTTGTTTTCTTGAACTCTATATCCTCTCGTGTCTCTAGTTTAGGGGCTTCTTTGTAGTTTTTTTGAGTCTTCAAGCACTCCTTTTGTAAGGTAGGACTGATGCAGGAATGTTTGGGTGGCATACACGTCTCCATAAAAGAAGAACTTTGTTCTCGACGTTGCGTTTAAGTAGACCAAACCTACGGAGAAAATGGTGGAGGTGTGGTAAATATGGTCGGAGAGTGAAAGTATTATACGAATGTTATGGAGTGTTGTATTAACAAATCTGAGTACTGAAAAAAGCGAAAAAAATAAAATCTACCTCTGAAATCCAAGTAAATGAGGTTCTATATGCGACCATGGAATATGAATGGTGAAGTAAACGTATGCAACAAAGTGAAACGATGATATGAATTATTACAGATGGTAGTAGAAGTTAACGATAATCATATACAATAGTAACAAAATCAAGGGTATGGGTAGTCACCTCCAGTGAATTTTGGATTGATAGCGGTAGCTAACATGACCGAGGTCCCTGCTTCAGTGGTGGTAAATCTATGGTGCAGAGTTTTCGCATGTCCATCAAACGCAGTTACACGCACTTTCTCCCCACCGTAAAATAACAAAAGGGAACATGTGAGGTTGCACCACTGTAATTAAGAAATCCAAAGTACGAAGAGTAGGAAGAAACGAAAGTGAAATGTTGGATTCACGTGGAGATCAAGGAAGTAAACTAAAAATATCGACATGAATTTAAAATATTGTAAGGAGAAGACAAACTAACAATAATTGGAAAATTGTAGAAAATGTGATACATGTGGTGGATCTAATTAATTGTGTGCAGCCTTTGCGACGCAGCAACGCTCTTATCCAAAAGATTAGTTGCCCACATAACAGAGACATTACACAATACTAATGTTTTTGTAAAGACTCAAATGGAATCTTGGAGTCCATAAAAATCCATGATATGCAATCGATAGAGTATAAGGAGATAAGACATAATACTATAGTGTAGACTACTTTGTCCCAAGATTACCAAATTATTGGCTTTTTAATAACGACTTGATTACCAAAGCATTGGGTTCACAGGACTACTTAAGCCAAGGCCATGTTCGATTGGTTGTTCATTTTATGAATGCCAAAGTCGTTTTCTTTTGGAATTTTAAAGTATAAGTGCATTAAAATCGTTAAATATAAGTGAATGTCACTACAGATTTATAGAAACTGTATTCAGGTGTCTAACACGTATGAGGTAAATTAGGTGAGAATGACATAGATTCACTGATTTGGAAGAAGTTATACCTTTCAAGGTGGAGATGGACCATCATCCTTTCCAATGTTTGTGTAGCTTCGTTGTGATAGGTTTTTGTCAAACAAACTTCACCAATGATGTCTGAAATTGTGAACTTTTGGACGAAACCTTTGAATTTACAGGGGGTAATTTGGAACAGTGGGAGATACATATAATATGGTAGGAGTTACATACCGGGGAGGCCTGCGTTGGTGTTAGCTAGTGTGACCAGCTGTTCATATGAAAGAAACCTGATTAGCTCTATTGGTATTGTGCGGAAGGACTCCTCGAGCACCAGCAAAGTCGTGGTTGGTGTGAAGCGGATTGAGAGTTGAAGCGGTTGTTGTTTCTTGTGACCTCAAAACCGGCAATAGCATAGACTGAGCCTTCGTGTAACAGTGATTGAAACTTGGTAAGCCCTTGTACAGGGATGGAGCCTTGCATCGTTATGGGCCGAGAGAAAAGGGAGAGACGTAAGTGTGAGAATATCATATTTTTGTCAAATAGTGAGAGGTTTGTTTCAGTAGGTTACTTTCTCGACGATGAGGAGTAAATCAACGCCCATTAACTCTGCGGGCTTCCCAAAACCGGAGAATCCTCGCGAGAACACGTTCTCCTGACCGACCAGACTTGAGCGTGGAGAATGAAACATGAGTCGGCCATGTTTGGTAAGGGATGAGGAGAAACTATGTAGAGAGGAAGAGACGAATGAGAAGAGAGCTTACAATGTGCACATATATAGAGGTGTGGGTGAATGAGGTAGCCTTAATTGACGGGTGGAGTAGTGGGGTTTGCAGTAAAGTGGCTGTAATAATGGGGTAGTAAGTGGTGGTCATCGGTTATGCATCCGTTACAGTGAGGAGAGAAGGGTAAGGCGGTGGGGTTTGTGGTGGCGGTTACGGAAGTGACATTGATGAGTACATTTAAGAGATGTTAAGGACGAAATGAGATAAAGAGGTGGCGTTGTGGAGTTTCGTGGAGAGGAAGAAGAGCTTTTGACGACGGCGGCTGTGACTGCAATTGAGATCAGAACACCATCGTGAGGAAGGTAGAGTTTAAGGTGGGCTTTATGTAGGGTAAACCCAATTCATTAGTCGTGGGCTTCATAATTCAGCCCTTTATATAATAAGATGTTGTGACATGTTGCGTTTTGGTGTGGAGTATTTGGCAGAATGAATAAAGGTGGAACATATGTGGCAGCTGATGTGGCAGCACCAGAAGAGAGAAAAGGTAACTTTATATAATAAGATATAATTAAAAACATACTTTTTGCAAACTTAAATGTTAACAATGGAGAATAATTAAAAGCATGAAAGAAGTCTGAAATAAGAGATTTTACTTATTCGCAACGTGGATCTATGTTTTACTAACAAAGGTTCTAAAGGGATAATTGTTTAACATGTTTGTATAGGAATGTGAACACCCGAATTTTGTTTTCTTTGTATAATGGGGATAAAACCAATAATGAAATCAAAGGGATAGATTTTTGACTAAAAATAAAAAATAAAAAAGGGAAAAAGTGTTTTAAACAATATCAAACTTTTGAATTTTTATCAAATCCGCGGGAAAGTACCGAATATAACGGTATATAATCTAGCAAATGTGCGGGAAAGTACTGAATATAACAGTATATAATCTAAAAAATATTTTTAATCGAAAACTAATATAGTTAACTCAAATAGTAGTAAAGTATCCATTTGTGATTTGACTGTGTGTGTTAATATCTTGAACAATACTAAACAAAAAAAAGAAGCCTCGAGCAATAGTAAAGGGAAAAAGATTCATACCCTGTAGGCTGATATTGAAAGGGTGATTTGTAACTTGTAAGTGAGTGTTTTATTTGCTAAAAGCTTGCAAGTGAATGTTAAAAGCTCGAGAGTGCTAACAAGCTTGTAAACACATTTTGTGTAGCCCAAAAGGATAAACGCATCACTCTGTCTCGTTTTTTTAATTTACGAGAGAGAGAAATAATATATATATATGTATAACCGTAATTAAAAGTTTTAGCTACTTTTGAGATAAAAAATACATAAAACTATAAATATAGGAAAAACAAGAGCAGGATTTACACTTTTTGTTTTTTAGCGTCCATATATGTTAAGAAATTCAATATTGAGACAACTAATAAAGGTGGAATTATTGCTGGATTCTGTAATTTCCTTATATAAATTAAGAGCATGCTTTACCACGCTCTTTAATACAATTGAAATCGGCTTTTATAGAAAAATATTTGTCTATTTGCATTTCCTTTAGAAGAGAAAATGTCGATTTATAGTGAATAAGTACCAATACCTCTGTTATGAGGGGAACCACAAGAATTCAAACTGAAAGAGTATCAGCTCATGAACGTCTCTCCCTATCTAATCAACTTATGATTAATACCAATCCTATTACCTCTGGAATGAGGGAAGATACATCTACACAAAGAGAGAGAAGGCCTGCGTTGGAAAGAATCTCGCTAAATGAAACACAAGAAAACAACCCGATTGTTGGGTACCCCAGAGCAGAACCACTACTTCAGGAGGTGCAAATACAATTGTTAAATGACGACAACCAGCCTAGTTTCTTCTTGAATAGGCTATTCCAAGAACAAAGTGCAGGAGATCTCTCAACCCTACAACAACGACTAGTTTTCCCAGATGAGGTAAACAACCCCAGTCCTCTCTATGAAGCTATACCTAATCAACCAGGGCATAGCAAGAGACCAATGGGAGGAATAGGCAGCAGACTGAGCAAAAGAGCTCTCAGCAAAACTAAGGCATCAAAGACTACTATCGCTAAAGCAGTTAAAAAAGGTATGGGAAAGGGTACAACAAAGAAAGGAAACCCCAGCCCACTACAGGGGTTGAACACAAGGAAAAAGAATGTAATGCGTAGTATTGCCTCACCAAGGAGGACACATGGAGGCTCTGGAATGGCACCCAACAGCTCTGATCTTGTAGAGGAATTAGTGACACAAAATGTACCAGTTCCAGCTATGGTGTTGGTTCCTTCTTTAGCGGGAGGTGTGGTGGATTTTCGGGTTCACCAAAACCCTCTTCCTTAGCCATTATGAGCTGGAACTGTCAAGGGATTGGGAGCCCCGAGACAGTTCAGCGTCTTCGAGAGATCAGACTGAAAGATCAACCGGATGTTCTCTTTCTTATGGAGACAAAAAATAAAGACAATGTTGTTCTTAAGAAATTTCAAAATTCAGAATATACAAACCACTTCATTGTATCTCCTTTGGGTTTGAGTGGGGGACTGGCTCTGTTTTGGAAAGAAAATGTTAAGATTGAGGTTTTGCTTTCTTCTCCAAACATGATTGACACAAAGATTACACACAAAGCTACTAAAGCAACCGTCACCTTTATTTATGGTCCACCGCAACTGGAAAACCGAGCCCTCCTTTTGGGAGGTACTTGAAACAAGATTTGAAAATCAAGAGGAAGCTTGGCTACTTACGGGGGACTTCAACGAGCTCCTAAATAATGGAGAAAAAAGAGGAGGCCCACTGCGATCAGAAATCTCTTTTGTAAATTTCAGAACTTGCATCTCTAAGTTAGGTCCCCAAAACGTCAAACATTTTGGCATTCCCTTGTCTTGGAGGGGAAATCGTGGCATTCACAAGATCAAAGCTAGACTTGATCGCTCTTTGGCTAATTGTACCTGGTTTGAAAACTTTCCCAAGGGAAGAAGCCAATACCTCCGTTTTGAGGGCTCGGATCATAGACCAATAGTTACTTTCTTTGGGACTGCAAGACGTGGAAAAAGAGGTATGTTTCGTTATGATAGGAGACTTGGTGCCAAGCAGGAAATCAGGGAGCTAATCCCTAAAACTTGGGTTGCAAATATCCTGGAGTCAGCCTGTAAAAAGCTGGATAGATGCAGAGCACACATCATTCGGTGGTCAAAGAAAAACAAGACAAATAACCTGTTACACATCAAGGAGGCACAAGGGGCCCTCTAGAGAGCTCTTTCAGTTGACGTAGAGAATAGTGAAGTCATCAAAGCTATAATGGACACCTTGAAGTTGGCATATATAAACGAGGAACACTATTGGAGACAAAAAAGTAGAGTCATGTGGCTAAAATGCGGAGATAGAAACACGGGTTACTTTCACGCCACTACAAGAGGAAGAAGGGCTGTAAACATGCTCCATTTGATGGAAGACATTGAGGGCAATGCGATGTATGAGGAAGATAAGATCGCTCTGTTCGTGTCAAAGTTTTACCAAGATCTATTTACCTCAAATAAAAGTGATGACTTCCAAGTAGTGATTGATGTTCTTCAACCACGAGTCTCACATGAAGCAAATGTAAGGCTTACTACTTTACCTGATGAAAATGAGATTCGGGAAGTTGTATTCTCCATTCATGGAGACGAGGCATGAAACACCCCAACTCGGACACTAAGTCCGCGATGGACGTTCCCACTCGAATCACTAGGTGATTCCGAGCCACTTAGTTCTTTTTAGGGCCCATTCCTTAGACAATCCGTTTTCGAGTTTTGTATGATGATTCTCTTGTAAAAGTGCGACAAATAATAGAGTCAAAGCTAGGATAAACCGGATCTTTATTAAGAAATAACCAAGGATTCGACACAAGATAAGTTTGCATTATGCTATTACAAGTATTCGATCCTATTCTATCCGATAACACCACCCATTGATCCGGCCACAAGTATTCACGCGACTAAGTATGATCCTTCCCACGATCACCATCGTTTCCTGAAACCAAATGAACATAAGTAATTCATCGCTCTTTTAAGCAATCGGATCAATGCATATGCCGAGATGCCTATATCATGCGGTCTAAGGACTTAGACGAATTTCGAGACTTGGCGCCGAGGTTCACCACATCCGGTTTGGTCGAGTCACCGAATCCGTTAAGATCCCCAAGCGACTCGCCTTACCACGGATCATCCTCAAGCCTAAGTCTGAATCCGACCCAAGGCTAAACCGATCTAAGATATCATCGATTCTATCCTAAGAGAGCCTTTGCCCGAGCGAGACTTCCCCGAATCACCGGTGGTCTCGACTCCGAACATCAAGCCAAAGATCCGCACCAACCTTAGCAACGCGTACCGAATGGGCGCTTTACCGCGTCTCCTCTTCTAACGACTAGGTATCCCGGTGAGATCTCTCCCGAATGACCGCCGATCCTTAGTCGTTGTAAGCCTTCTCGGTAAACTTTCCGCCTTGATGATTTTCTCGGTGTTTTCTCTCGGTGTTTCTCTCTTTCGAGTTCTTTTCCTTAGAGTTTTCTGGGAATTTCCCTTGTTATGTGTGATCCTCAAAACTGACCCTAAGGCCTTCTTATATAGGCGACGATGGCATGGCAGTTATCCTAAGGCAAAGACGTGGGAAATGAAGTTAGAGGTTTCTTTGAAACCAAGTTTCTAGATAAAAGGTTTAATGAAACACACATAAGACTTATCCCGAAGACTGCTATGCCAAAGAAGGTGACTGGTTATCGCCCAATAGCCTTGTGCTCAACTCACTACAAGATTATCGCTAAGATAATCACTAGAAGACTCTCACCGCTGCTCTCAGAGCTGATCTCTTGTCACCAATCAGCTTTTGTCCCGAAAAGATCAATCTCCGATAACGTGCTTATCACATATGAGTTTCTCCACCGACTTCAAACTTCCAAAGCAAGGACACGTTGCTTTATGGCGGTTAAAACGGATATGAGCAAGGCTTATGATAGGATTGAGTGGGGTTTCTTGAGAGCGGTTCTCACTCGGCTTGGTTTCCACGAATTGTGGATTGAATGGACTATGGAATGTGTTCAAACAGTTTCCTACTCCTTTTTGATCAACGGATTAGCAAGAGGAAGTGTTACACCGTCTAGAGGATTGAGACAAGGAGACCCTCTTTCTCTTTATCTCTTTATCTTATGCACGGAAGTTTTATCGGGTCTTTGTAAGAAGGGACAAGTGAGGGTGCTTTACCGGGAATATGTATTGCACCGGCTAGCCCATCAATCAATCACCTTCTTTTCGCCGATGATACAATGTTTTTCACAAGAACTAACCCCAAGAGTTGCAATGCTCTCGTAACAATTCTCAAGACTTATGAAAGAGCTTCCGGTCAAATGATTAACCTATCCAAGTCATCTATCACTTTCTCTTCAAAGGCTCCTTTGGCTTTAAAGAAAAGAGTACGAAGAGCTTTAGGTATTCGGAAAGAGGGTGGTCTAGGAAAATTTCTTGGACTTCCCGAACATTTCGGTAGAAAGAAGAAGGATATCTTTGTAGGAATCATAGACAAGATACAACAACGTTCAATATCTTGGTCGTCTAGATTCTTATCTACTGCCGGGAAGAAAGTCCTTCTCAAGGCGGTTCTCACCGCAATGCCGGCATATGCAATGTCTTGTTTCAAGTTACCCATATATATTTGTCATAAAATACAATCCGTGTTGACTCGGTTTTGGTGGGATGAAAAGTCGGAGGAACGTAAAATAAGTTGGGTGGCTTGGAATACTCTTTGCCTTCCAAAAGGAAAGGGCGGGCTCGGATTTAGGGACATTGAAACTTTCAATGATTCCCTTTTGGTAAAGATTGCGTGGAGACTTTTTGACCAACCAAACTCTCTGTTAGGACAAGTCTTACTAGGGAAATATTGTTCAAAATCATCTTTCCTTGAGTGCACAATTCCACGGGAATCCTCCTATGGATGGAAAGGTATTATGGCGGGTCGAACGCTCTTAAAGGAAAGACTTGGTTGGATCGTTGGAGATGGTAAAGATATTAGTGTATAGGACAGTCCATGGCTCTCTTTAGCATCCCCAAGAGCTCCTTTTGGCCCACCAAACCACGACACAGTGAACTTGAAGGTATGTGACTTGATTTTTAATACAACACATTGTTGGGATATTGGAAAAATTCAACAGATTTTACCTCACTATGAGGGTGAGATAAGGAAGATCTTCTTGAGCTCCTTTGGACAGCGAGACTCGCAAGTGTGGCTGCCTAATAATGCAGGTCATTTCACATCAAAACAGGGTACAACCAAAGAATTTGCACTCAATCTCCAACAAGAAATGATGGTTTCAATTGGTGGGCTAACATTTGGAGTATCAAAACTGCTCCAAAGTTACAAGTGCAGAGCTCTCTCCGTAGGCTCTAACCTTGCAACAAGAGGTTGCAGCGGTGGCATCATATGTAAGAGATGTGGAGCAGAGGAAGACGAACTCCATGTTCTGCGTAAGTGCCCTTTTGCCCAAAAATTTTGGGACCTTTTACCTGCGATTGAAATTCCGCTACTCAACGACTTAGATTCAGTGGCTACACTATTTTAGAGGGCCCGTAAGATGATCTCCCTTCCACCCTCGGGAGTTGTAGTGGATTTGTTCCCATGGGTCTTCTGGTTCTTGTGGATAGCACAGAATGAGCTTGTCTTCGAAAACAGAGTAACCTCAGAACACGCTGTTGTCATAAGGATTTTGAGTAAGTCACGTGATTGGCAATATGCAAATCAGCAAGAAGTCACCCCTATAATCAGACACAATCCCACTCGGGTATTGTTACCGGGTAACAATGCAGCTACATGTCACATTGATGCTGCGTGGGAAGCAAACTCCATGGATTGCGGGATCGGATGGAGCTTCTCAACTCAGAGTTCAACCACTCTACTCCAAGGGACGGCCACGTTTAGGTATATTTCCTCTGCGTTGTTGGCGGAAGCCCTTGCCCTAAAAGCCGCCCTAATTGCAGATCCCACTTCTGAGATCAATGAACTTAGGTTTCTCTCTGATTCTCAAACTCTCGTCAACATCCTCAACATTGGGGGTGTTACTAACGAGTTGAAGAACATCTTCTTTGACATTCGTTGTCTATTGAGCTCTTCTTCATGTCCTATCTTTTTTACTTATGTTTCACGCAATGACAATCAAATTGCGGATGGCTTGGCGAAGTCTGCTTTACGCTTACTTTAGCTTATGTTATGTAAGAACCCTTTATTAATTAATGTTTGGTTTGTTCAAAAAAAAAAAAAGTGAATAAGTATTAAAATTAATAAATATTGTGTCTGGCTTTTACTTTCAGCTTTGCACTTAACTAGAAAAACATATAATAACGACAAAAAAAAAAAAAATATAATATTTGTTTCTTCTGATTAATTAGCTAAACACAAACTTCACATCACATATGACATATTTAAGCTTTTTGATGATTGGGCTTTTGTAAAGACATTGTTTTTAAATCCAACTAGTATAATAAGCCCAATAGAGTTCTCAACGATGTAATTATGTCAAGGGTTAATAATAATAGTCATTTTATTAAGTTTGGTTTTCTTCTTACGAGTAGATGCAACAGTGAGAGTCGTCAAGATGTCTTATCAGAACTGTTTTCTCAGACACTATCCGTTGAGTTTTTTTCTTTCTCCAAACGGCTATATTTTTGAAGTTGATTTTTATTCTAACGGATAGTTTATTTGCTCTATAAATGAATTAAATGGGTTTAACATACACACCTTTCTCTTATCTGTTTTGCTTCAAAGAGAATTACACATACCTGTTTTGTTTCCTCGTACTCTTCTTTTTCAAATCCAATACAAATCTCTTGTAGCAGTAAACTCATGATTGGTGTAATATGTATAAAGTTCGTCTCTTACGACATAAGTTGCTCGGACCAATGAACTAGGTGCGTTTCACTCTGAATCTCTCTGAACATTTGTCGTGTGTTTTAGCAATTTTTTTTTTTTTTTAGCAAAAACATTGGTCGTGATGTGCATGTGTTTGCCGTATATTTGTCAATTGATAAACGAGATTGTTGACTCCATCTTTCTTCATACTTAGGTCAGATTCAAGCAATGATTCTATAGGAGAGAAATCATTAACACTTCCTGATTATGATTGTGGCTAATAGAGAGATTTGAAAGTCTTCCTAGTACAACAAATGTGGAAGCTGTGTTCGGGTAAGTTCATATTTTATCATCCTTTATTGTTGAATAAATGTATTCTACATTCTTTCGTACCAAATTCGTTAAATACTTCATCAATATATAGATTTTGAGGATAATGAATATATCAATAACAGATGATCTGTGCTTGTTTGTAATAGGCAACTCAACAAGGAGATGTGAACTGTTGCTGAAAGCTATTTTGGTCAACCCACATAACTTGTAACATGACATAGTAAGTTTGTGTAGATAGTTTTTTGCATGGTCTACGACTAACTATACTTCTTAGATTAAAAATATGTTTGCAATCAATAATTTTGAATCATGCTTAACACTTTTTGCCTTGTGATTCGAGTAGTTTAAGATAATTCTTTGTATTTTTTTGGGTTTGTTTTGTAGGTGTGATATGTGTTCTTCTTCACTGGCGCTACGTTCCATTTTCCATAACAAAGCCTCTTTACTGATATCTCATTTTTTAGAAAACATTTTCATTTTCTCATTAGGTGATTTCGATCTTAAAAATGTTGTCGGCTTTTCAAATTAGTCTAGCAAAAAAAGTTTCACTTAATATTTTAGTTTTTTGGATTTTAATTAAAAAAAAATTTACGTATTAAAATTACATAATTGTGTTAACTATTCGAATGTGGAATCATGTCTTTGACCGTTAGAGGTGCCAAGTTCGTTTGGTCAATACAATATAATGTAAACTTAACACACTCAATCTTTTTTTTTTAATTAAAGAAATGTGAATGCCAAAATTACATAATTGTCAAAACAATTCGGATGTAGAACCCTGTTATCGACTGTTGTCTTTGATCGTTAGAGGTGCTAAATTCGTTTTGTCAACACAATATCATGTAATTTTTAGCATTCATATTTCTATTTTTTTCACTAAATTTCAACTTAATTTTTTAATCAAAATCTGAGTGTTAAAATTATATAAATGGGGGAAAAAAATTGGACGCGGAATCCTATCATTGATTTATGTCTTTGATCGTTAGGGTGTCAAATTTGTTTCATCAAAACACAATATAATATAAGTTTAGCACTCAAATTTCTGATTTTTTTACCCAAAGATAAGTTTTACTACAATGTTACTTTTTTAACTGTTGGATGCGTATAATTTTGATTTGTCTTCAAATGAGAATGTAAATAATATATTTGTTATTAATTTTGTTTCTTCAGCTAATTCATAGTTTTAAAATTTGTCTAATTAGTAATAAGTGTTGCATTGAATCGTTAAACAAAATTTATATGTTGAAATGTATAATGAGAACACTTTGAACATACATAATCCTTAGTCATAACTCATAACACTTTAAACATACATAATCCTTAGTCATAAATTTAATTTGTAATCTTATCGGTCCCACCAAGAAACCGTAACGGTAGATTATGTAGTATTTTGGACAGGGTTAAATATGATCTCTCTTAAAACCATTTGAATGCTTTTCGATCGAGAGGCTTGTATCTTTCAAGATGGAGATTGGAATAAATAAATATAAGACTAACCATGTAGGATTTTGTAATTAGGATATGAGAGACGAAGCGTCTGAGTTCCACATAGATCCATGTCTTAACCTCTCTCGACGAAGCACTTCAATTTACCCAGAATTTACAAAACCAGACTCGTGTTTCTGATATTATTCGTCTTCCTTACATGTTCATATATATACACACAAATACCGCTGACATCTCAACTAGAAGCATGATGAAGCTTTGAACGAGTCTTTTGTAAGATCAGAATTTGGCACACTACGTTATTAGAGATGAATCACGATAAAAAAGACGTTAAGGGAAGAGATCAGAAATGAGAGTGGAGTCGAGATACGAAATCTCTTTCCTTAACTCTAAGAATCTCCCGCAGTGTAACGGGTTTTGATAGATTCACGAGTCCCAGGATAAAACCACTACAATCGAGTTCGCAAACACTCGAACAACGATTCTAACGAACCGATTACTACGATACTCTCGACGAGAACTTAATGTTGAACAGAGAGAGATTGTTAATAGATTTTTTTGATAAAGTGAATGTTTCTGATGAGTTTATGTTTCAGAACGTAAGGAGAAAGGAAGAAGACGACTTCCTTTTAAAAACTGACGGAGAGACGATTTTAAAATCGTAGAGAGGTTATCAAAACTTACGCCGGTTTAGCGGTTTCCGGTTTAGCGAAACCGCAGAGGTAACCGACGCAGCGTTTGGTCTAAAAAGATATTTAATTGGGCCATAGCCGGCCCTTTAGTCCAAGCCCACGCTCGGCCTGGCCTGACCCAGCCCGGTTCGGTCGGTCGCGCGTGTGGGGATTCCCCTCCTCTCTCTCATGGTATATAGCCTTTGTTATCTTTTGAACAAAGGTATATGTGTGGCTCCTTATATACCACTTGAAAAATTCTCAAATTTTAGATGTGGGATATTTTACATGTCACTCACTTAAACCAAAAGGCTTTTCTCATTCACTTTTCTACCAAATTTGGATAAGACAAATGCCCCAATACAAGGCCCATTGTTTAACCAAAATATCGGTTCCAACATTTTTAAATATATATGAAAAACCTGACGTGGGTTTTACGTCAACGCATGACGTGTGAATTGGGTGGGTATATCAAACTTAAAGCATCCTTATCAGTGATACTTAAAAAGTATTGTAAACATTAATTGTAATTGTAATTTAATCTTTAAGACTCATTAAGATTTTTTAAATTTTATTTTTTTGCTAAACTTTTTTCAATTTAAAATGCAGAAAAAATAATTTACATGCCAGCCCATGGCCATAGTAATTTGAGACAAGCCCAACGGTTTTGTTTTTAAAGAAATAGAAAATGCCCAATAGAATTAAAAGTAAAGAAACCCAAATAAACCAAGATATGCTCGATGATGGTGGGTGATTATAGTCGGTTTGTACTGAAGCGAGAACAGACTCCGTCTCTGTAAGGGCCGAAGCGAATCATCAATTGGCCGAAGTAAACCAGAATTGAAGTATCTTGGAGGCGAGTTGGGGGTTCGATTGGCTGATGCTTGTAGCGCGATTGCGAACAATACCATCAACTAAATTGATGATTGAGTCGACAACTCTGAAGTTTTGGGGATGGAGTCGATTGTTCCTCTCACACCAGATGGAGTAGTTGGTGCACTGCCATGCTATCCAGGTTACAATTCTCTTCCCTGATAGTTGTTGTAAAGCGATGAGATTGTTACTCCAGTCACGAATAAGGAGAATTTGACATCTCCTACTAATTGTGCTCCAAATCCTCCAGGAAAAACCGCATTTATAGAAAAGGTGATCTCTACTCTATGGGGACGAGTTACACAGGAGACAATTTAGGCTAGTAGCCAAGCCCTAGCGAATGATCCGGTCTCTTGTAGGGCAACGGTCAAAAACTACCAACCAAGTGAGAAAGCTATGCTTAGGGATTCCATGTGAGTTCCAGACAGCCTTATGCCAAGGTACTAGAGGTACATGTTCTCTAATTGTATTATACATATGGCCCGTAGAGAACTTAGACATTACCACATCATCTACTACCCATTCATAGTAATCATCTTCATTGCCAAGTGAGATAGTGGACAAGTGAGCTTGTAGTAATACCTGGTTTTCAGATCTTGCAGGTTGCAAGCGCCATCCATGAGCCGACCTTAACTCGTGCAAAGTGATATTGGAACGGAGACCAAGTCTGAAAGAATAATGGCCCTGCAAGAAGACAAGAAGGCTTCCAAAAGGTGACCAGTTATCCGTCCAGAACCTACAATTTTTGCCATTCCCTACTCTTAACTTAATCCAATTGAAGGCCTTATCTCTCATCTTGATTAATTTATTTGCTAACCAACAGTTAGATTGGCTTGTTTTCGGGGACCAAATATTGCTTAAGCAGCTAAGAAGAACATTCTTTGTGTACCAAGCTACCTAGACAGAACCTGCCCTGAAAAACAAGAGCCAAATGAGTCGTAGAGAGCATGCTCTATTCCAAACCAGGAGGTCTTTTATACCCAACCCCCCTTCCTCCTTTGACTGAGTAACCGACGCCCAAGCAACTCTAGCAGAGTAATGCCCTTCCAAAGAGCCTTTCCATAGGTAGGCATTACACATAGAATTGATCTTTTCAATGCATTTTTTAGGAAGCATAAATGTGGAACACCAGAAGTTTGTTATACCTGCCACCACCGTGTTGAGCAAGACCAGTCTACCCGCAAAAGAAAGAGATCTTGCACTCCAACTAGAGATCTTTTCTTTTACTTGTTGGATGAGAGGAGCACAGTTTGCTAGGGTCAATTTCTTAGTGCATAAAGGTAAACCAAGGTACCTGATTGGGAATGATCCCCTAATCATTCCGGCTGAGAAGCTGATCATCAAGTTTTCGTTTTCAGTTAGGCCAGAAGAGAAGAAGCATGACTTTTGCAGACTCACTGCAAGCCCAGACAACAACTCAAACTCCCACAAGATTTAAACAACCGCATGAACTGATTCGAGAGAACCATCTATGAAGATCAAAAGGTCATCAGCGAAACAGAGGTGAGTTAACTTTGTCTTTTCGCACTTGTAGTAGTAGGTGAATTTGTTCTCCCCCGCAACCTTATCTAGCATAAGAGATAGGCAATTAAGAGCTATGACAAAAAGATAGGGAGATAGTGGATCTCCTTGTCGCAAACCCCTAGTTCCCTTGAAATGACCATGCACCATGCCATTATAGCCAATAGTGAAGCTTGTAGTACACACACATGCTTGAATCCATCTGATGTACTGATTTGGTAGACCTAAACCGTAGAGAAAGTTTATCAGAAAGTCCCATCTCAAAGTGTCAAAAGCTTTTGCAACATCAACCTTTATGACAATACGCTTAGGGTCTTTGTCACAATGGTAATTATTCACTATCTCAGAAGCAAGAACCGTATTTTCAAGCAGTAGTCTTCCTTTAATGAAAGATGTTTGGTTTGGAAGAATGATAGCAGGTAGTATAGGTTTGAGTCTAGTTACTAAGAGCTTTGAAATTGTCTTGTAAATAGTTGTGCAGCAGGAAATAGGCCTAAATTCACCAATGGCAGAGGCTCCAACAAACTTGGGGACTAGGGAGAGGATAGTGGTATTCGCAGCACAGGGCAAGAAGGATGAGGTGAAGAATTGAGCAATAGCAGTTGTGACCTCCAACCCTACAGTTGACCAAGCAGCTTTGAAGAACCCAGAGGTGAAGCCATCAGGACCAGACGCCTTGTTAGGGTTGAGTTTGAGGATAGTTGAAGTGATTTCTGCAATAGACGGCATGACAATCATTTCATTTTTCTGAGTAGTAGAGCAGGTGAACTCGGATAGTTCTTGAATCCAGTTAGAAGGCATAAGCAAGATTGGTCTGGTGCCATGATGGATTTGAAATGGTTGATAGCATGGGAAGACATCTCCACTGAGTTTGTGATCAGCAAGCCTGTGGGCAGCAAGAAAGATCTAATGGAGTTCCAGTTACATCTAACCTGAGCCACACGCTGGAAAAAAGTTGTATTCAGGTCACCCTCTTTTAGCCAATTAATCCTTGATTTTTGTCTGAAGAAAGCCTCTTCAATGCTTTTCAGGAAGTTCCATTTGATATGCAGGTCCCTTTCTTCTATGAATAAACCTAGAGAAGGGCTTTGGAGGGCAAGTACCTGCACACTTTGCAACAAACGGTCAGCCTCACTCACTCTTTTCTGAATATCAGAGATATTGTTTTTATTTAAAGTTTTGAGAGCTCCCTTTATGGCCTTTAGCTTCCAACAAAGCTCACTCAGATTGGAAGCACAGCTTCCGGCTTGAATCCATTCATCCTCAACAATTTGTAAAAAATCAGGGTGTTTTGTGAGGAAGTTGAAGAACTTGAAAGGCTTAGTACCCGAAATGGAAGCACAGTTTTTTTAAATTTTTGTATCTCCATTGGTGATACTTTAAAGAATTCATACACATTTCATGCAACAGAAAGAGATCAAATAGACAAATCTCTGCAAATATTTATTCAAGTTATAAGATCTAAACTAAAACTACTACACAACCCACCAAAACTTGTTCAGATCCAAACTAAAACTAATACACAAATATATAGCTTTTTCAAATGAACATAGAGGAAAATCCAACTATTGATCACACTATAGAACTCAGATCTTTTGAGTGTATCACAGAATTAAAATAATTGTAATTAATTAAAAAATTAATTTTTTCAGTCAATTTCGTTTGATTCGCATCATTTGGGTGAGTCGTTTGATACAGTCTCAAAAGGCTATCAAGAGGGCACGTGTCAGAAAATTCTTTTTCTCTCTTCTTCGTCGGCTAAGGGAGAAAACTCAAAATCGAACAAAGAGATAATTTCGACGATATTTTTCTCCGAAGCCATTTTCGTCATTTCTTCTGATTGCTTTAGAATTCGAATCTTTGTGTTTAGAATTGTTAAGTTTCTAGTTCGTTAATAAGAACTATTACTCTTTTTGGTGTCTGATTATTGCTCTTGATGAAATTGAATCTCTGTGTTTAGTGTTGTGTATATATCAGTTTTGTGGATTTGATTTTGTTGTGATTGAATCTTGATTACAGGACTCTTAAAACACCTTCTAAAAGACTTCTCAAGCTTCGTGCTTTAGCACTTGCTAAAGCCATTGCAATTGAATGGGAGTATCAGGTTTTGTTTTAATCAAATCTCAACATAAATTCTGCTTTAATCTGATCAATAATGGGTTTGATGGAATATAGCTAGAATTTTTGTAATTGGATTTGTATCATTGTTTATTCAAAGCAAAGCTGAGAGCTTGGTGTTTGTTTGTATCTACAATGCGTGATTGGTGAACATCTAATCTATTGTTCTTTAAAGTTCATAATGCTTGATTGGTTTCTTGGTTTATACCATTCCTTTTAGATATTCCCCTTTTTCCGTCTTTTATACAGATATAAATGTTATAATTTTTTTTATCAAATTTCTGGTGGTAAAATGGGAATCCATATTCGAAATCATTAAATAGTAGACCATCGAGAAGAAACTTAACTAACTGGGCAAAGATCCAAAATAACCTCCATAATATAACAAAGTGAAGCCAAATATAACAAAGTGTATTTTTTTTTTAATATACCCATGGTTACGGTGATTGAATGATTGATAAACTTAGGAATAAATTTTGGTAAATACGTGTATATTCTTTTAATAATATATTTATATATCTAAATATAAATTAATATTAATATACATTTAAAAAATATATATATATATATAATATTTCGAAATCCCTCCTCACATCAAACCCTAAATCTCTGATGGATCAATTTCCGAAAATGGTTTACACTAACCCCAAAGTCTTCTTCGATCTGGAAGTCGATGGCATGCGAGCAGGTCATATCGTGATGGAGCTCTTCGCCGACACGACTCCGATGACTACAGAGAACTTCAAAGGATCACTGATCCACGAAGTTATCCCGATTTAATTTGGAAAGGTAGAGCTTTCGTTAACGGGACGGATGGGGAAGAAGCGAATCGATCTAGGGTCCTAAATTCTTTGACAAGAAATTCCTCAAGAGTCACGATCGTCCAGGTATCCTCTCAATGACCAACATTGACCCGGACACCAACGGATCTCAATTCCAAATCCTTATGAGGAGGCAAAAGATGTTAGGTCTCGTACAACCGGATATGAAATCCCACAAGCCAACGTCGTGTAAACGACACAACCATATGATCGAAATCGATATGGAAACGATTCACGGAGACGAGGTATGATATCTCTTTCCTTAATCCAAAAAATCGCCCGTAGTGTGACGGTTCATGCGAGTATGGATCCCAGGATACAACCGTGACATAGACTAGTTTTGCATCACTCGAAAGCTAGAATCAACGAACCATTATGCTACGATATACTCTCTTACTAGGACTTACTTTTTGTTAGGTGAATGCTTGTAAAAACC
Organism: Arabis alpina; assembly: GCA_900128785.1. Classification (NCBI taxonomy): domain Eukaryota; kingdom Viridiplantae; phylum Streptophyta; class Magnoliopsida; order Brassicales; family Brassicaceae; genus Arabis; species Arabis alpina. The sequence goes on from LT669788.1 coordinate 6,390,920, forward strand.
AGAGAAGGGGATCTATTGTTTTGTGTGTATGTGTTCGTGATTCATGAAAGTGACAAGACTACAGCTTATTATAAAGCCAAGAGAAGTAGTTGAGGTCCCGAGTATCTCTCTTTGACGTTGTGGAGAGATTGACTCAAGTGGAGAAAGCGAGTGGGATCGTGGGAGAGATTTTTGGAAGAGGAGATAATATCTTTGACTTGTTATTAGTCATCCAAACCAAATCCTAAACCGCATCTAACCATCCCAAATCCCAAACCGTGAGTCGACCATCGAACCACACATTTCTTATTCACTTTAATCACTTAATTTGATACAATTATTATGTCCATAAACATGGTCCATATTATATCAGATTACACGTCCAACAATCCCCCACATGAATAGAAATGACTCTAAACATATGCAGACTCGACTAACTCTAATATCTAAAACTAGACAGACTCTTGAGAGTATATGCGAAAACTAACTGTATCTGAGATGGTGGCGTTTTTCAGCCTTGAACCACTCATTGTTAATATCTGTCGGATTTACTTGGCCAGATGGTGAACATGATGTCTTGAACCATCCGGAGTTTAGTGTAAACCTAGACAACAGGTAAAACCCAGCTTCGTTTTCTCATAGAACGTAGTTCTCTATTGTGTTCATTGTGGCCTTGAACTTGCCTGGTTAATCATGAGTGAACTTGGAGAATATAGCCTTTTTCTTCATTCTCCTAGAAACGGCCGCATTTCACACTCACAAGGTGATTTACCATCAACTTTGTTTTCAGAAGTATCATGTATTACTTCATTGGTATCTCAAAGTTATCGATTTGAATCATTAAAAGCAAAGCTTATCCTCTACACATACATGAAGCACTGTTCATCATCCTAGGAACTGGGAGAAGACATAAAGTCTCTCAGTGCTCTTGGCAGAATTAGTTTGATTTAGTTTTCCCTTTGAACCTATATCATGGGATCTCCAATCATAGTAGGTGGGGTTTCCATCAAACGTCCTCTTAAGTCATAGGCTTTAAACCCATTCCTCTTGATGATTTTCAACTTGATCTCGTGTCAAACCTTTAGTAAATGGATCCACTAGGTTGTTTGCTGACTTTATGTAATATAACGTGATTACACCATTTCAGATAAGTTGTCTAATGGTTTTATGTCGTCTGACGAGACTTACCATTATATAGGTTATTCTGTGATTTTGTGCGATATTTTGTTGAGGATATAATTTTTGGTAAGTAACGTTTTCCCCCACATTTTCTGGGCTAACTCAAACTCCTTCAATATCGCATTCATAATCTCTTTTAGATTTTTTTATTTTTTTTTTTCCGAGTTTGGTCTCTTTGCAAACTTCACATTTTTCTTACTTATTTTGCATTTCTGGAATTAAATCCATATTTTGCATTTTTTGAATTGTTTTGTAACTAACATGTCCTACACGTTCATGTCATGTGTCAAACGACTCAACCAAGTAAGCAACAAGAAAAAAAAATTATTCATTGAAGTTGAAGCAACAAAAGAAGGAAAAGTAAGCAACTTAATTTTGTCCCTTACGGACCATCTTGCTTAATAATATTAAGCAAACATGTCTTCTTCTGTCAGATTTGCCTGAGCATTCTCATTAGCAATAGCCTTTGCCTTGCTCCTGCAAACATCAGCTTTGTGCCCAATTTTTCCACAGTGGTGGCATTTTCCTTTGAACTTCTTTTCAGCATTGTTTTTCTTGAAGTTCGTGGAGTTTGACGCTTTCAGAGTTGCGGAGGTCTTTTTCTGAGGAGACATAAGTTTTCCTTTGCCTTTGAACCTCGCCATTTTATCATTTTCCTCCGCCAGGTTAACATCGTACCCTTGAATTTGAGCACTGTTATTATGAGCATCCCGGTTGTTAGCCTCAATTCTTAACCTCCGGACTAGTTCCTCAACAAACAGAACCTTACGCTTGAACGTGAGGTAGTTCTTGAAATTAGTCCAACTAGGAGGTAGCTTCTCGATGAAGGTGTTCATAGTGAAGATCCCACAAATCGACATTCCCTCCAATTCGACCTCTTGACAGATCATTAGGAAAGCATCCACCTGCTCCATTATTGGCTTGGAGTCCACCATTTGGAAGTTCAGAAATTTTGCTGTCGAAAATCTCTGCAGTCCAGCGTCATCAGATTTGTTCTTCTTATCCAAAGCCATCCAGAGAGCTTTGGAGGATTTTGCATTACAGTAGATCTCGTACAGAGGATCCACCAAACGGCCCAAAATCTGGCCTTTACACAGAAAATCTCCATGGATCCAAGATTCAACAGTCGAAAGGATGTAAGTATCAGTGTTTCCCGAAGGAACCACCGGCTTATCCTCTTGGAGATACTTGTCACATTTAAGCGTGGTTAGAAAAAACCGCATCTTTTGCTGCCAAGTTTTGAAACCTTTCCCGTCGAACTTCTCCGGCATGAGACCTTGGGAGGCTGAGCTCGATATCGGCATCGATGGAATCACTGGACTCGCCTCGCTAGGCAATGTCACAGCTTGATGAAGACCAGCACCGAACAGAACCCGACGTGTCGTTTCATTTGATCCATTTCCAGTTTCGGTACCAACAGACGCATCAACAGGTGTTGTGGTAACAGCGGGTGTCTCAGTCATGGTAACCTCCATGTTATCGTTGTTGTCGATGATTCCAGCCATCTGCGGACATGACATGAACAACAAGTACATTAGTATCTGATAGAATACTTAATAATTTATTTAAGCAAAATAAATTATAATACTTCATGATTTATTTAGACAAAATAAACCAACATGATTAAATTAGTTTAATCTGAATATCGTTTCAATTAAATTATACTAAATTAATAATATGTTTCACACAATAAGGATATGTGAAAACGTAATTATGTTCTCATAACGAACAATTGGGCCTTAATAGCAAAACAAAATTGGCCCATATGACCCACTGATTTGCTAAACTAAAGCCAAACCAATTTTGATCACGTTATATTGTTTTAGTGAAAGCAATAATATAGGTCCAACTTGGCCCATTTATTTGTCAAACAGATTCAGATTGGTCTATTATCAACCAGATCAAGCGATGAAACCAAAGTCAATCTGATCAAGTGATGAAGATGACTCGCAGAAGTTACACAAACCAAAGTCAAACAAACACACGTTTGTAAACACGTTTGTTTTCTATATTATCTCAGATCACAAACTCGCCCAGAATAGCATTCGTGGATACGATTTACAGTCGCGTTTGAAGCGTTTCACGAGATCGACAAAAGACGTTCGCGAGAAGCTGGGTAAGCGTTTTACAGAGGCGCTAAGAAGCGTTTATAAAAACCGTTTATGACCAGCGTTTGTTACCGAATCGCAAAGCTCACCAAAAATTGGCGTTTGCGGAAACAGTTGAGAATTTTTGATCGCCTAAAGATCAATTTACAAGAACGCTAAGGAGCGTTTGCAAGCTGAATTGCGATTAATAAACCAACAGAAACGTTTAGTTTTAGTCGCATGAACCTCGGTGTACAAAAACTACTATGAAGTGTGTGCAAGACCGAGATATGATACGACTAAAACAGAGAAGCGTTTGCTACTACCGAATCGCAAACTCGCATAAAGCGTTCGCGGAAACGGTGTACAATGGCGTTTGCAGATTCCAATCCGATTATAGCCAAAGCTAAGAGCGGATTTTGATTGGATTAAGACTGTTAGGTCTCGTACAACCGGATATGAAATCCCACAAGCCAACGTCGTGTAAACGACACAACCATATGATCGAAATCGATATGGAAACGATTCACGGAGACGAGGTATGATATCTCTTTCCTTAATCCAAAAAATCGCCCGTAGTGTGACGGTTCATGCGAGTATGGATCCCAGGATACAACCGTGACATAGACTAGTTTTGCATCACTCGAAAGCTAGAATCAACGAACCATTATGCTACGATATACTCTCTTACTAGGACTTACTTTTTGTTAGGTGAATGCTTGTAAAAACCAGAGAAGGGGATATATTGTTTTGTGTGTATGTGTTCGTGATTCATGAAAGTGACAAGACTACAGCTTATTATAAAGCCAAGAGAAGCAGTTGAGGTCCCGAGTATCTCTCTTTGACGTTGTGGAGAGATTGACTCAAGTGGAGAAAGCGAGTGGGATCGTGGGAGAGATTTTCGGAAGAGGAGATAATATCTTTGACTTGTTATTAGTCATCCAAACCAAATCCTAAACCGCATCTAACCATCCCAAATCCCAAACCGTGAGTCGACCATCGAACCACACATTTCTTATTCACTTTAATCACTTAATTTGATACAATTATTATGTCCATAAACATGGTCCATATTATATCAGATTACACATCCAACAAAAGATTCTCGACGGGTGGCATGTCGTGTTCGGGCAAGTTGTGGAGGGTTTTGATGTGATCAAGGTCATTGATTCCATGGTTGGAATTCCGGATGGGATCCCTTCCCGCCCCGTGAAAATCGCTGACTGTGGTCATATTGGTGGTGATGAATCTCCGCTACGTGGTATTGATAATTATGAGGGACTTGGTGTTGTGCCAGCAATGGTTACTGTTAACGTTTTCTTATGTTCTTGTTCTTCGTTTTTGGTGCTGTGTATTGAGAGATCGAGAGGTCGAGAAATCTTTCTTGATTCTTCCATAAATTGATTAATATCTTGACCTCTCGGTCTCCCAATACTATGCGGTAACTTTTATAGTTTTCATATGTTCTTGTTCTGGGTTTTTGGTGCTGTGCCAACAATGTTTATCTTTGCATCATAATAGATACTGTTTGTTTGATACTTGTTAGTTATTGAGCTTTAAACTGTTCTAGTTTATCACATGATTTCTTTGTAAAAAGCTTTATTACTGAATTGTTGTAAATGGTTAGCCAAACAACACCAATTACTAGTTTGACGCCTTAATTTGTTATGTTTACCGGTTATTTAGGATTATCTCTTGTGGCTAAAGTATTTGATATCCACTTGTTATTCTTTTTGTGTAATTTACTAAAAAAAAATTATCATACGTACAGAAAGTAATGCTCCATCAGTTGGGAGATGAGTTGCGAGCCATACATATGAAGATCTCCAAGATGGAGAACGTACTGGCAGAGAAGGCCAATGCACATCAAAATGGAGAATTAGAAGGCGCTTGTCAGGCTTACTACATCCCATAGATATCCTATAACTACCAACGGTAGCTTGTGTTGTTTTAATTTTTGGTGTGTTTTTATTTGCTCTTCGTTTGGTGTCTTTACCTTCTAGTTTTAACATATGTTTTAAATGTTACTAGTATTAAGCCCGTGCTTAAGTTAAATCTGATTTTAAAAAAACAATAGAAAAACAAACCCATATTGAAATAGCATTAAAGTTGATCGGGTATAAGAAATTTCTCCTACAATTACTTTGAGAATTTTATATATAAAAGGTGGTGAAATGGAAAGTGTGAAGAAATTTTTCTTGTTATTGTAGAAGAATTTCATTATCTCAACTTCATTTTAAGAATAAGGTCCATTGATAATATATACATTACTTTGGACTTGTTTTTTCAAAAACAATGTCCAAAACTTGTTTGCGAAACACGACATAACAAGAAGAATTAACGACATTAGTACCTACCGAAATCTGAATTAAAATAGCCGTTTTCGAAAAGTCCGAAATATATCTTAATATCTTATACCCGATCAACTTTAAAACTATCTCATATGGGTTTGGTTTTTTTCTACGAAACCACATAGCATTATGCTTAAAATAACAGTTTATATAAGTTGTACCTCTTCTTGCGTGCAACTGTTTTTTTTATATATATAAATAACAGTTTAACAAGATGCGGAGACAAATATATCTTTGTAATTTGTAAACAATAGGTCTTTTGTGATGTATTCTTAAATAAATATCACAATAATTTATTTTCATTTATTTAATACATTTCCTTAAAATTGCTGAAGGAGAAAAGTAGTTGAGCGAGGGGTTCACGCAAACAGAAGAAACTCAACGTTAACAACACTATATGAAATTAATGTCAAGAAATGGATAATTATAATTGAGTAAATTAATTAAGATCATACTAACCCTTTGTCTACGACCACGACACTACGAATTTCGCAATTATCAAACCACCTGTATAAAATAATTAATTAGTGATCAAAAAGCTTGAAATATAATCTTGGACAACAGTGTAAAAGAGAAACTTTTGTATAACCTCTTGCAAAGTCCATGCCTAACTGACTCGTCACAGTCGTTTGCATACACGTACAACATATGCTGCAAAACAATCCCATGGCTAACAACTGCGACCTCCTTCTCTGGTCTACTCCATAACCTATTTCATTATACAAAATTCATCAATTCTCTAGCAATATATGATACTGTTATTGGTGTATACTTAGAGCACATTAATGTTATTGATGTATCCTTAGAGCACATTCAATGGTAGGAAACTTGTTAGGTCTCTCAGATACATTATTTTAATAATTTTCATTTAACGTAACTATTTATTCAAATTTTAAATTATTAAAAAAAATTCTTATAAAAACAATCAACCATTATGGAAGAACAAATGGCAGAAGAGTTTTTCGAAATGATGAGAATCGGTTCTCATTCCAGAAACATCTCTCCCTCTCCCTCTTGCTTTTTTTTACTTTTTGTTTTTTAATTAATTAGATATCATGTGAGAGACCCCGGATGAGAATGCTCTTATAGAGCAATTAAAATTGAAAACGCTTACCATTTCATGAACTTTAGCCCTCTCGCAGACATCTCTGTTTCTGACTCTCGATCGGGTTTCCATAAGTTGTCCTCCTCACTTTCAATCTATAATATATGAACCAAGGTATTAGATAAACCATGTGTATCCTTATATATTGAGATGTATAGATCCAAATATATATATTTATACATATATTAGGAAGAGTGAAAAAAAGATATTTGCCTGAGAGAAATCAATAGTCGGGAAAAGAGTTCGATAATGGCTCACGTTTCTTCTCTTATCAGAAGGACGTTGTCCCTGCATGCACATATCAATATTGAAACTTTGAAGTTGCAATTTTTTGTTTAATCGATAAAATGAGACATTTTCTCCATGTATCAATCATACGTTACGGTCTCTAGTAACCTCAAGTGCCAAAATGGGAGGGCTACTTGTCATAACTGGTATTTTATCTTCATTACCAAAAACCCCAACCGCGGTTTGCATGGCTCTATAAATAACCGAAAAGACAATCCATCAGTCACTTTACAAAAAGAATTAAGTAAAGTGATCAACTTTGAACTTCAAAGCTCTATATGTGCACATATATGATACCTCAACAAGGGAGAAGTTACAACTAGTTCAACCCTCTTTAGTAGCCCGCTTGAAACAACTTGTTTGCGGAGGTTCTTAACCTTTAGAGAAGCATTAAACGATTAGATGGAAACAATATAATAGCAATAAAAAGCAAAGGTGCACGAGGGAGATCTACAATGGCGAGTTTGATACATATGTTTGAAGATTTAGGATATAGATTTTACTTGTTGATGACCATGATCAGTAAGTGGAGGGTCAAAAAGATGTGGAGACAACAACGCATTCTTATCCTTTTTGTCTTCTAGATTGTGCAACGCTTGTCCATGCCTCAACTTCAATTAAAGAAAGAATTAAACATTATTATTACGTATCACCAAAGCCATATTACAATAATCAGCTATTGTTAATTATTTGTGCCTTACCAAGTGAACGGTTTTACAGCTCTCCAAGGGGTATAAGAATCTTGAATCCATTTCTCTACACATTATAATGTTTTCTTTAAGAAACAATTCATTAATAAAAAAATTAAACTATATATATAATTTCAAATAAAAAAGATACAAAGAAATTGCAAATATCAAACCTATTAAAGAGAAGTATTGGTAGGGGGGAAATCAAAAGATCTCAGGTGGTTTTCTTTTATCTCAGGTGATTTTCTTTGATCTCAAGGTTATACTTAAATGATGGAATTGATAGGAAAAATGATGGACTCTCTCTGATTTCCTTATATGCTTGAAAATATTCAAGACCGGTCCACACGTGTGAAGTCGACTTGTACGGAAACTTTCAAGTCAAACCTTCTGATTTGACTCATTCTTGATTAGTATTACTAACGAGTAACGTATAACAACGAGCTATTTCAAATAATATAATCATATATATAATAGCTAACTCCTCTCTTCATCTAAGGTGTCCACAAAGACAAATCATTTTTTTACAATTAATTTTAAATTTAAGTGTCATTTAATTCATGTTTATGTATATTTATTCTTACTTATAGGTAAAAAAATCTAATTAAATATAAAATACGAAAATAAGTCAATAAATAGCTAAAAGTAGTACATGTAAAATTAATTTGAGTATTTTATTGTTGTAAATATAGTTTCAACAATAAATGGATTTTATCATAACAATACAAGTTTATATATTCAATTTCAAAAATTAGAAAAACAAATGAATAAAAATATAAACAACATCAAAAAATCAAATAAAACAAATTTAAATAATTTGAATGTCAAACGATTGTTAAGGTGTTGTTGATCTAAAGAGAAATAATATATATTGTTTCACTACAAGGATATTGAACCATCTCACTAAAGATGATGTCATTTATGTATATTTATTGTTACTAATTGTGACGTCCGTAAACCATTTTTTTTTTGTAAAATGGAGGGGCTGTCGATCGACACACTTGTTGTCTGTCGATCGACAGGGCTCTTAAGGGCTGTCGATCGACATACCTAGTGGTTGTCGATCGACAGGTGCTCGAATTGGCTGGTTTTCTGGTTCGATTTAAGTCGTTCAATTGGACCGGGCCGGTTTGGGTAAACCTTAGGGCTTCGTATATAAGGGTTTTTGGCCGCATTTGAGCGAACCAAAGTCCCAAAATCAGAAACAAAGAGTTTTGAGAGGAGTTTCTATTGTTCCTGATAGTTTGTGGATTAGGGTTTCGTTCTTGATCGATTTGAAAAGGAATTTCGTGGTGATTGTAGCTGAATCTGTTTCTAGCCTCATTATCCAGCAAATTCTATCCGAAAATCTAAGGTGAGTGCGTGACCATGGCTTCTGGGCCGGTGGATTCGTTAGGGTTGTATGGTGGTAGGTTAAAACTGGTTGATTGCGATGATTGATGTTGTTTCTGTGTGTTTTGTGGTGTATGGATTGTTGGATTGTGTTTGTTGTGCAGGTTTCGTGTTATCGCAGAGGAGGAATCGATCCGAGAGGATAATTGATCGATCTCCTATGAATCTGCGACGGCCTGTCGATCGACAGCACCTATGTGTGTCGATCGACAGGGGTCACACGAGAGCTGTCGATCGACACCTAGAGGTTGTGTCGATCGACAGGTGATCGAGGAGCTGTCGATCGACAGGCACCGTGGGTGTGTCGATCGACAGGGTCCAGTTGAGCTGTCGATCGACAGGCACCGTGGGTGTGTCGATCGACAGGTCTGAACAGGGGTGTCGATCGACACCTAGTGGTAGTGTCGATCGACAGGCCGCCTGTTGGGTTGTGGTTGAGCCGTGTTGTTGTGTTTGTTTTGTGTGTTGTTTGATGCGTGTTTGCCTGAGCGGATCCATCGCGTCTGTGTGCGCAGTCGTAGATGGGAGGACCGTCTCACTGGGTATTTGTGATAATACTCACGCATCTCTTTTATCCATGTGATGCAGGTAAAGGCAAATTATGATCGTGGAATCATGGCAACGAAGAGGGAGATGATCTAGGGTCTCGGTTTTGTGCTGTGTGGTTTATTGTTATATTCTGTTTTAGAACTCCGCTAGGTTGTTGGTTTATTGTATCGGAATTTGAATTGAACTGGTTTAGTTTTATGGAATGATTTATTTGGTTATCCGCTGTTGTATGATTGTCTGTGTTGCTTGGTTGTTGAGGATAGCATTTATGGGAATGCTAGTCCGAGACCAAGGGTTAATGTGTTTAACAAAAAAAAAAAAAAAAAAAACGGGTCGGGTCGTTTCAGTTTGGTATCAGAGCGATACGGTTTTAGGACGGGCTAGAACTGCTAGGATTGAATTTGGTAAAATTACAATTCTGTGAGTTTGGGGGTTCTAGGATCATCTTCCTTCGAGCCTTTAAAGAGATTCCACGGTAAGTGTTGATTGTTGTGTTTGAGTCTTTCTAGTTCTTAGCTGGTCTGCGTGTGAGTGCAGTGAGATGGCTAGAGGAGCTAGAGGGCGTGGTCGTGGGGGCCGAGGCCGAGGGCGTGGACTCGTTGAGGAGCCAGTCGTGAGCGAGGTTCAGAGTTCCGCGCATGGGCCTGCGGCAGGTCAGCAGTCGGTGCATGATGGACAGACTGCCAGTGTGACTGCCAGTGTGGGGGCCAGTGTGGGTCCTGTTGAGGCTGGTGGTGCTGGTGGTGTTGGTCCAGCTGTGGGTGCGGTTGCGGCCGCGAGTGTAGCCCAAGCTAGAGATGACCGTTTGGCTGACCTGCTGACACAGTTGTTGGAGCGGTTACCGGGTGCGGTGCCAGTGCAGGCTCCAGAGGTGCCACGAGTGGCAGAGGTGCAGCCGAGGGCTGCGGTTGCTGAGGAGGTTCCGTCTTATATCCGTATGATGGAGCAGATGCAGAGGATCGGTACGGGTTCTTTTGCGGGTAGTGTGAAGCCTGAGGAGGCTGACGAGTGGCGGATGAGAGTGGAGCGGAACTTTCGTTTGATTAGGTGTCCCGAGGGATACAAGGTTGATTTGGCGGTCCATTATTTGGACGGTGATGCACATCTCTGGTGGAGGAGTGTGGCGGCTAGATGTGCCGGGACTGCGATGGCGTGGTCAGATTTTGTGACGGAGTTCAACTCCAAGTTCTTTCCTCAGGAGGCGTTGGATCGTTTAGAGGCGAGGTTCTTGGATTTGACTCAGGGCACGAGGTCGGTGCGGGAGTATGACGTGGAGTTTAACAGACTCCTGGGTTATGCTGGTAGGAGCTTCGAGGATGAGCAGGCTCAGGTTCGGAGGTTCTTGCGAGTACTTCGTCCGGATCTACGGACTCGGTGCAGAGGCATCAGGTTCGCGAGCAGAGTAGAGTTGGTAGAGGTGGCTGCACAGATCGAGGAGGATCTGAGGGAGCAGGCTGCGATCGTGGTTCCAGCTGTTCAGCCTCGGAGGCCTCAGCAGCAGCAGGTGCAGCAGGCAGGTCCGGGCAAAGGCGGCAAGCCTGCGCAAGGACAGAAGAGGAAGTGGGAAGGCGCTTCGGGATCGGGCCAAAGTGGCCGAGGCTGTTACATTTGTGGGAGTCTAGACCACCAGAGGGCGAGTTGCCCGAAGCGGAGTGAGGTTCGAGGAGTTCGGACGTGCTATCAGTGTGGGGAGTCGGAGCACATCAGACCGAACTGTCCGAAGTTGCAGCCGTTGGCAGTGGCAGTGGTCCAGCCAGTAGCTCAGTATGGGTCGGTGCAGCCATTGGACCAGATCGCGGAGATGGAGCGTCCGCCGGCTATTGCAGCGCCGGGAGAACCGAGCTCTAGACCGATCACAGGTAACTTTCTAATTCAGACTTTGTAAATTCAGTAGTGCAGAATGCTTAGTGCTTGTGTTAGATTGTTTGCCTGTGATAGAAAGTTAGGTTGCTTAGCACTTGGGAATTGTGTAGGGACCTTGTTTGTAGGTGGGTGTGAATCCCACGTGTTGTTTGATTCTGGAGCATCGAATTGCTTCATTACTCCGGACCATGCCGAGAGAAGTGGTATCCGGAGTGACGCTGGTGAGCGGACTGGACCGGTTATGGTTGCTGGAGGTGAATTTCTAGCTACGCATGGCCGGGCGAAGGAGGTGGATATTCTGGTAGCGGGAGAGTTGATGCCAGCTGACTTAGTGATTAGTCCGGTGGAACTGTACGATGTTATCCTTGGTATGGATTGGTTGAATCGGTACAGAGTCCATCTGGATTGTCATCGGGGTCGGGTGGTATTCGAACGTGAAGGTGGCAGGTTGGTTTACCAAGGAGTGAGACCGACTTCAGGTAGTCATGTGATCTCCCTTGTTCAAGCTGAGGCAATGATTGAGAGGGGTTGCGAGGCTTACTTGGCCACGATAGTAATGCCGGAGGCGGTCGGTGGGGTTGCTGTGAGAGATATTCGGGTCGCTCGGGATTTTGAAGATGTCTTTCAGTCGTTGCAGGGATTGCCGCCATCTCGGTCGGATCCTTTCACGATTGAGTTAGAACCCGGAACGACGCCGTTGTCTAAGGCGCCTTACCGAATGGCTCCAGCAGAGTTAGCGGAATTGATGAAGCAGTTGGAGGACTTATTGGAGAAGGGGTTTATTCGACCAAGTACTTCACCGTGGGGAGCACCGGTGTTGTTTGTGAAGAAGAAAGATGGTAGTTTCCGGTTGTGCATCGATTATCGAGGTCTTAACCGAGTCACTGTGAAGAACAAGTATCCTCTTCCGAGAATTGATGAGTTGTTAGATCAGTTGAGAGGGGCTACTTGGTTTTCCAAGATTGACTTGGCATCCGGTTACCACCAGATTCTGATCGACGAAGAAGATGTTCGGAAGATGGCTTTCAGGACTCGGTATGGGCATTTTGAGTTTGTAGTGATGTCATTCGGGTTAACGAATGCACCTGCGGCGTTTATGAGGTTGATGAACGGAGTTTTCCAGGAGTATCTGGATGAGTTCGTAATCATTTTCATCGATGATATTTTGGTGTATTCGAAGAGTCTGGAGGAACATGAGGTTCATTTGCGGAAAGTTCTGGAGAAGTTGCGGGAACAGAAGCTGTTTGCGAAGTTGAGTAAGTGCAGTTTCTGGCAGAGAGAGATGGGATTTTTGGGTCACATCGTTTCTGCAGAAGGAGTTTCTGTGGATCCGGCGAAGATTCAGTCTATCCGAGATTGGCCTAGACCGAGGAATGCAACTGAGATCAGGAGTTTTCTTGGGTTGGCAGGCTATTATCGGAGATTCGTCAAGGGTTTTGCGAGTATGGCTCAGTCCATGACGAAGCTGACAGGGAAAGATGTTCCTTTCGTGTGGTCTGCTGATTGTGAGCTGAGTTTCGCGAAGCTGAAAACGATGTTGACTAGTACACCAGTATTGGCGTTGCCTGAACCGGGTGAGCCTTATGTGGTGTACACAGATGCTTCGGGAGTTGGCTTGGCTTGTGTGCTGATGCAGCAGGGTAAGGTGATTGCTTATGCTTCAAGGCAGTTGAGGAAGCATGAGGGCAATTATCCTGTTCATGATTTAGAGCTGGTTGCAGTGATCTTCGCGTTGAAAATCTGGAGGTCTTACTTGTATGGTGGCAGAGTTCAGGTGTTCACTGATCATCATAATCTGAAGTACATTTTTACTCAGCAGAATTTAAATGTACGACAGAGTCGATGGTCGGAGTTGTTGGCTGATTACGACTTGGACATTGTTTACCATCCTGGTAAGGCTAACACTGTAGCAGATGCTCTTAGTCGGAGGAGGTATGATTCATCCCAGGAGCGGGATATGGAGAATCTGGTGAGTGTGCTTAGTACTTTGAGGTTATGTGTTACTTCAGAGGAACCGTTGGGGTTAGCGGCGGCAGATCAGGCGGATCTTTTGAGCAGGAACCGAGTAGCTCAGGAGCAGGATCCAGTGTTGTTAGATCTCTCCAAGGCTACTGGTTCCGAATATCAGGTTTCTGCTAACGGGACTATCTTAGTGCATGGACGAGTCTGTGTTCCTAAGGATGAGGACTTGAGGCAGGAAATTCTGAGAGAAGCTCATGCGAGTAAGTTCTCGATTCATCCGGGAGCGACTAAGATGTATCGGGATCTGAAACGGTATTATCATTGGGTCGGGATGAAGAGAGATGTGGCAGATTGGGTTGCAGCTTGAAATGTGTGTCAGTTGGTGAAGGCTGAGCACCAAGTTCCTAGTGGCTTATTGCAGAGTCTACCTATTCCAGAGTGGAAGTGGGACATGATCACTATGGATTTCGTGGTAGGGTTGCCGGTTTCTCGGACCTATGACGCGATTTGGGTGATTGTGGATCGTCTGACTAAGTCAGCACATTTTTTGGCCATTAAGAAGACAGACGGAGCGGAGGTCTTGGCTAAGAAGTATGTGAAGGATATTGTGAGGTTGCATGGAGTGCCAGCGAGTATTGTGTCGGATCGAGATCCGAGGTTTGCTTCAGTGTTCTGGAGAGCTTTTCAGGCTAAGATGGGCACTAAGGTGCACATGAGTACAGCTAATCATCCGCAGACGGATGGGCAGTCCGAAAGGACGATTCAGACACTGGAAGATCTGTTAAGGATGTGCGTGCTAGATTGGGGTGGTCATTGGGCGGATCACTTGAGTTTGGTGGCGTTCGCATATAACAACAGTTTTCAGGCGAGTATCGGAATGGCTCCTTTTGAGGCGTTGTATGGGAGGCCATGTCGTACTCCGCTATGGTTTACCCAAGTGGGGGAGAGGAGCATCCTTGGGGCTGATTTTGTTCAGGAGACGACGGAGAAGATCCGAGTTGTGAAGCTGAACATGAAAGAAGCTCAGGATCGGCAGAAGAGTTATGCCGATAGGAGAAGGAAAGAGTTGGAGTTTGCAGTCGGAGATCGAGTGTATCTCAAGATGGCGATGATGCGGGGTCTGAACAGGTCCATATCCGAGGATAAGCTGAGTACGAGGTACATGGGTCCGTTCCGGGTTGTGGAACGTGTGGGACCAGTTGCTTATCGGTTGGAGCTGCCCCCGATTATGGAGAAATTCCATGATGTGTTTCACGTTTCGAAACTCAGGAGATGCTTGCATGCTTCTGAGGAGGTAGCAGTGACGATTCCTGCAGATCTTCAGCCAAATCTGACTGTTGGGATGAGGCCGGTTAGGATTCTTGAGAGAAGTATCAAGGTTCTACGCCGGAAGAGAGTGCCGTTGTTGAGAGTCTTGTGGGACTGTGACGGTATTCAGGAGAAGACTTGGGAACCAGAGGCAAAGATGAAAACGAAGTTCAAGAAGTGGTTCGAGAAGCAAGCAGAAGAGTAAATTCGTTTTCCTTGTGGTTTCCAGTTTCAGTTTTTGGTGTTGTGATCACCGTGTGTGGTGAGGTTTTTGGTTGTGGATTTTTGTATTTTCATTAAAGTTGTAATGATTATGACATTTTTCCAGTGAATAAGAAAGTGTTTTCTTATGTGTTTGACTTTGAGAGTCATGTGTTTGTGGTTAGAGAACCTCGGAATGGAAGTTTTATTGCGGATAGGACTTGCCAGTTCCGGTGGCGACTCTAACGGTTAGTGTGTGTGTGTGAGAGAGTCTCGGAATAGAAGTTTTACGGTAGTTAGAACTGTCTAGTTCCGGAGAGACTCTGCGGGGACATCCGAGGTGAGGGATGGTCCGGGTGATCTGTGAGGATCACGATTGTGATGGTATTCCGGGAGGGGAATATCATGTGAGACCTTAGGAGGTAGTTCCGGTCAGAGGTGCATTATAGACGTTAGGAATTGATTGCATAGCTCAGAGTTAGACCTCGGTCTTTCTTGGAGATTAGTCTCCGGCAGATCTTGAGAGATGCGTCTCTCCGGGGGACAGTGGGTTCCCCGCATACCGATCGTTCGTCAAGACTGCGCGGACTGAGATCGTGAGGGTATGGGGATAATTTGGGAGGTTGCGACCTCTGGCAGATCTCTGCATACCGAGAGCTTGATAGACTGTGTGTCTTGATGGATTGAGGTGTGTGGAGATGATTGAGTATCGAACACCGTCAGGACTGCGCGGACTGAGGTGGGTTGATACTAGACACCTAGAGCTGAGGGGTGACGATCCCAAAGCTAGATGGTGGTTATGAGCTATGGGCAATCAATGTCTGAGACGGGTCTATGTGCATAGGACGGTTGTGAACCTCGGGAAGGTCTGGGAGATGTAGTCTCCGGTGTTGCTGGCGGGTTAGGCCAGGGTAGATTGGTGAGTAGTGTTAGAGGATTCGAGGAAGAATCCAGTTTTAGTGGGGGAGAATTGTGACGCCCGTAAACCATTTTTTTTTGGTAAAATGGAGGGGTTGTCGATCGACACACTTGTTGTCTGTCGATCGACAGGGCTCTTAAGGGCTGTCGATCGACATACCTAGTGGTTGTCGATCGACAGGTGCTCGAATTGGCTGGTTTTCTGGTTCGATTTAAGTCGTTCAATTGGACCGGGCCGGTTTGGGTAAACCTTAGGGCTTCGTATATAAGGGTTTTTGGCCGCATTTGAGCGAACCAAAGTCCCAAAATCAGAAACAAAGAGTTTTGAGAGGAGTTTCTCTTGTTCCTGATAGTTTGTGGATTAGGGTTTCGTTCTTGATCGATTTGAAGAGGAATTTCGTGGTGATTGTAGCTGAATCTGTTTCTAGCCTCATTATCCAGCAAATTCTATCCGAAAATCTAAGGTGAGTGCGTGACCATGGCTTATGGGCCGGTGGATTCGTTAGGGTTGTATGGTGGTAGGTTAAAACTGGTTGATTGCGATGATTGATGTTGTTTCTGTGTGTTTTGTGGTGTATGGATTGTTGGATTGTGTTTGTTGTGCAGGTTTCGTGTTATCGCAGAGGAGGAATCGATCCGAGAGGATAATTGATCGATCTCCTATGAATCTGCGACGGCCTGTCGATCGACAGCACCTATGTGTGTCGATCGACAGGGGTCACACGAGAGCTGTCGATCGACACCTAGAGGTTGTGTCGATCGACAGGTGATCGAGGAGCTGTCGATCGACTCCTAGAGGTTGTGTCGATCGACAGGGTCCTGTGGAGCTGTCGATCGACAGGCACCGTGGGTGTGTCGATCGACAGGGTCCAGTTGAGCTGTCGATCGACAGGCACCGTGGGTGTGTCGATCGACAGGTCTGAACAGGGGTGTCGATCGACACCTAGTGGTAGTGTCGATCGACAGGCCGCCTGTTGGGTTGTGGTTGAGCCGTGTTGTTGTGTTTGTTTTGTGTGTTGTTTGATGCGTGTTTGCCTGAGCGGATCCATCGCGTCTGTGTGCGCAGTCGTAGATGGGAGGACCGTCTCACTGGGTATTTGTGATAATACTCACGCATCTATTTTATCCATGTGATGCAGGTAAAGGCAAATTGTGATCGTGGAATCATGGCAACGAAGAGGGAGATGATCTAGGGTCTCGGTTTTGTGCTGTGTGGTTTATTGTTATATTCTGTTTTAGAACTCCTCTAGGTTGTTGGTTTATTGTATCGGAATTTGAATTGAACTGGTTTAGTTTTATGGAATGATTTATTTGGTTATCCGCTGTTGTATGATTGTCTGTGTTGCTTGGTTGTTGAGGATAGCATTTATGGGAATGCTAGTCCGAGACCAAGGGTTAATGTGTTTAAAAAAAAAAAAAAAAAAAAAACGGGTCGGGTCGTTTCACTAATAACTACTACACTTTTTAATTAAATTAAAAAACGAAAATTAGTAAATATATGTAGAGTTTAAATAAGTAAGTAAAAAATAGGTTAAACAAGTAAAATAAATATAATGTTAAATTCTAAACAACGGGTTGACCTTCTTGCTTAAAAGTTTTTATATATATAATCAGTTTAAGAAATTGGAAATATGTAAAATAAATATACATATAAGAACAAATGGATAAAATTATAAACGACATCAAAGAATCAAAGAAAAAAATCCCTAAATAATTCAGTGTCAAACAATTGTTAAGGAGTTGTCAATTTACAAAAAGAATATATATTATTTCTCTAAAAAGCTACTCAACCATCTTAGTAAAGATGAGATAATAAGATGATAATTTGGAATATACAATTTTTTCATTATTCTATATTTGAATTTTATGGAAGGATGAAAGACAAATTTGAAAGTGTTATAATACTATTATTTGAAAGATAAGAGGTATACACTGTAAATGGTAAAATCAAAATTTTGTCGTTAAGTTAATAAAATTATAAAACTCATGTATCACGCGAACGATGTTTTAGGATTATTTGAGTATTTTATTTTATAAACTAAAAATACAATAATGAATATATATTATTTATAATAAAATTCATTAGAAAATAATCAAAACATTATGAATTTACATATAAGAGTAATGAATAAAAATGTAAATAAACGACATGAGATATAATCAAACAAAAATAGATTAAATGATTCAATTATTAAGGCATCATAATTGAGCTTCCGCCGATTGCTATGAGGCTGAAGGTTTAATGAGAAATAGGATATATGATTTCACTAAAGGATATCAAAAAATTTCAGGAGAAAGTAAAGTAAAAATTTGGAATATAAGATTTGTCCAAAAGAAAAAACAAATTTATTCAATATAATTGAGTTTTTAGAAGTATAAAAGAAAAATTGAAAACGTTGCAATACCATAATTTAAAATAAATAAATAATCTTGAGTTTTGATATTTATAAAGTTAAAAAAATGAATGGTCGTGTTATTCATGAATTATACAACAAAATATAGGGAGAATGATATATGATTTTTATGTAAAAGTGTACGCAGTTATACACCATGATCCAAAAAAATTACCTATTTGATAATTAAATATTTGAATCAATGCTTTTAACACTAAAATCTAGGAAAAAAATACTTTTAAAGTGTTTAAGAAAAAGTAAATATATTATTATGCATGTTACGCGATTATGATTAAAATATGGTTAAGATAGAAGCAACTAAAAATAAAATAATAAGTTTTTAGAAACTAAAAATTATTTATTTAAAATCAAATGCCAAATTGGAAGAATTTCAAAAAAAAAAAAAAAATTCACACTCAAATTAATGATTGAACATATGATATTACAATATGTTAATGAATGTAAAAGATATATACTAGCATAAATACTTTGCAGTACACGTTATATATGATATAGTTTCCAAACATAGAAAAATAACATAAGAACATCAAAAGAAACAAAACTCGCCCAACGGGCGAGTCCAACCCTAGTTCTAAGTAATTTTGGAGTAATTTAACGCCCAAAAAAATCATTTAAATTATACAACAACAAAACGAGAACTAAAGACCTTGTAATCACGAATGAAGGTAAATCTATGGATTTTCCTATGTATAAAAAGTTATATGGATCTGAAGAAACCATGTGATCATGAATTAATATTTCAGTTTGACTAGTGAATGTGTGTGTGCATTGTAGTATAATCATTATGTTATACAAATTTATATGAGTGGTGTCATTTTGTCATGTATTGTGTTGGGTTGATTTTGTCATGTATTGTTTTGGGTTGTAAGTTTTTGTTACCAAGAAATTGGGTTGTAAATTTTTTGTTTATATGAATATTGACTTTTAAGTTGTAACCAATGTTTTTAAAACTGGACCGGACCGGCGGTTCAACCGGGTTTAACCGCGAACCGGCCATAAGTCCAGTCCGGTTTAACAATAAAACCCAATAAAAGTTAAACCAGTTGTAAAACCGGGTTGAACCGTCAAAAACCCGGAAACCGGCGAACCAATCAAACCGGGTTCAATTAATTTTGCTTGTTATTAATTTTTTTTTTTTTTTTTATTAAAACAAAACATAAAATCATGTTACGAGGTTCGGACTCCTGTTCTCTCTAACACAAAGAGCACTAATACCATTGTGCTACATGACTATTTTATGATATAGAGAAAACAGTTTATATATAACACATAAGATAATATATATTTTAAAATATTATTGAACCCGGTTGAACCCGATTAGACCCGGTTGGACCATATTAACCCACGACTCAAAAAATATCCGGTTCGGTTGCCGGTCCGGTTTTAAAAACACTGGTTGTAACCAGAAATCTGGCTATTCAATTTTCCAACTTTGGATTTTAGTTAGAGCCAAATATGGATCGAAACACGTAGAAAAAGAAAAACAAAAGAAGACCCAAATACATCTTAACTAAATATATATATATATATATATATATATTTTTTTTTTTTTTTTTTTTGAACCTACTAAATATAGTTTGTCGTCAATTTTCAGCCCTTAGGTCCCATTTGCAGCTGCTGTTGCTCTCTTAGGACTTGCTAGGTAAATCCACATGTCGAAATATTCTTATGTTTAAAAATTTCTTACACATCTATAAATCTATGGTAATCTAGAACCTTTATAATTAGAAATTATAATTATCTTACGTAAACCATTTCGTCATAAAATTGAAACTAAATATACATTATTGTTATTTCAAAATGATCATTTCTTTTTCTTTATAGAAATCTGCAAATCATCATGTACGTGTAACGTGCGGACACATGAAAACGTGTTAGTGGGAAAACTTCTTTTTATGACATAGTTTGAGCATCCTCATTGTATAATGTATAGAGATTCTTTGATTCTCTCAAATATGTTATTTATAAGGATTTTAGATTTTTTTTTTAATTTTAGATTATTAAAAAGACACTAAGCTAATCTAATATGCAGAAATGTCAAAGGGGTTTAGGAAGAAATTTGAGAACCTTTCTTCATTCTCTTATTTTATTTTCTGTTATTTTTTTTATTTTTTCTTAGAAACTTTCTTAGATATTTCTCATTGAAAATGTTCTCATGTTTCGTTTATCTTTACTAATTGTTTACCGTCAATATAGACTCAAATAAAAATTTCAGAGTAATTTATTTTTGTCTAAATTATGTCACAAATGCTAAGTATTGTGAGTAATAAGAATCTGTTGAATCTAACATAATTTACAGGTCCGGTTCAAATTCATTTAGAGAACCGGGAATCAAGTCTTAAGGAACACATGTGAAATATGTTGTTTACGTGTGAATTAGATGGTTTGCCGTTAAGATCTTTCTTGATACATATAAAAAGACAAATGTGTCGGTTGTATGTAGCAAGCTTGTTCTTTCTCTGATTCACTAAGATCTTGTATCTCTCTTAAGCTCTCAATTCTTGTGAGAAGCCTAAGGCTTGATTATAGTGGATTGCTGGGATTCCTTACCCAAGACGTAGGTATCCATATCGGATTCGTACTCGGTGAACATCTTGTGTCTTCTTCTTCGTTTTCTTCTCACAAACGAATCATTCTTCAAAGTCATTAGGTAACTTGATTTGAGCTAAATCGGACTTAAATATGTGATCAGTCAGTTTGTGGTATATATCTAAAGCTCAACAAGTAGTAGCAGAGCCACGTCGAGAAGCTCTGATGGCAACTACACGAGTCGAGGAGGAGAGATTTGACGGTACCAGAGATTTCTCCCTATGGAAGAGCAGGTTAATGGGGCACTTCAGTATGCTTGGTTTGAAGGATATTAAAGCCGATGAAAACTACGGTTATATGATTTATGAAGGTGAAGAGAGAATAATGGGAAAACTTAAGAAAAAAGATTCATCATCAATCTATATTTATGAATTAAAGATTCGGAGATTTTTATTTTTTATTAAAATTATTGTTAAACCACAAACTCAAACTCAAACTCAAACTCAAACATGATTATTTTTGTTAAATTATACAATAACACCTTGATATTAACTAATTAGTACAATATACTAAGAAGACAGAGTTGTAGCTTTGGTTAATTAGGGTACGGGATTTTTATTAGCTTCAATTCCTTGGTTTGAAACCTTGTGTTTGTTGCATGAAATGAAATAGAAATAAAAGTAAGTTTCACACGTACGTCTTCTATTCAAGCGTGTGAAGGGAAGTCGAAGGTGGAGTAAAGTATGTTCTACAATTACAAGTCGTTAATGTATCTGCTTCTATGTCACTGCACAATTCAAATTGTGATTAGAAACATGTATCACTTATTTATTAAAAAAAAAATCATTTCATTTTATAATTAGAATTAGAATTTGAATTATTACCTCTTATCTATCCGAATCGTCCGGAGTTCACAATTGGCAAACCTAAACAAAAGAAAATAGATCACTTAAAAATCAATTTATTTATAGTTATGGAAAGAAACAAATTTAGATTTTGTAGTAGTATGTATGGTAAACCTTGTAAGATGACTATCTTTAAGAGGTTTGCCATTTTCATGCAGTGCACAAAGTGTTTGTTGCAAGAAAATCCCGTGGCTTACGACTGCAATTTCTTTCTCTGGCCTCTCCCATAACCTATACCATTTATAAGAAAACTGAAATGTTTATCATATACGAGAAAACTATATTAACTTTTTCTTGAAAAGTATGAGAGTTCTGGTTAATTAATTCGATTGACGATTTTTTTCACTCTACAATGGTCCGTCTTATACTGATATTTCCTGAGAGAAGGGATGTATACCCACCCCCCATAGGAGTCGCTTAGAATGTCTCACATCGAAAATGAAGATACTTATAACTTATCAAATAAATGATATGAGCCGATCATTTAATATGATGAAAAATGTGAAAGTCCAAAGAAAAGAAAGTTTATGATCACCATTTAAGAAAGTGAAGACCTCTATCAGCAACATCTTCTAGATTTTCCCTTTCGTCGGCTTTCCATAGAGCATCTTCATCACTCTCTATCTATAACCAAGTGAAAAGAAAGTATATATGATCATTTGGAGCTTAGTTCTAAATGAATTGGTGAGATTAACTACCATTGTAAAGTCGATCTCTGAGAAACAAGTTCGGTGAGTACTTATATTTTCTCTACGATCACACGGATATCGACCCTGCGAATGATGAACCATCAAAGTACATAGTTACGTTATTCATTTTTATTTGTTAATTACTGGAATACATAGTATAATAAACTAAATCTTAGATTCTATTCAACTTTTTGGGATATAACATTTAAATTGATAGTTTTCGTATAATGAAGCTTTGATTCTACTCCGTAAAAATATCAGTACCCAAGTTCAAAGAGTGAATTAAGTAACAGGGTTCCATTGTATCTCATCAAATTTCTTAGAGTTTTTTTGTTTGTTTGTATTAGCAATGAATATTACCATGCGTTCTCTACAAATCTCAATTGCTACAATTGGAGGGGAGTGGTTAGCTTTTGGAAAGTCGTCGGATTGATTTATATCTTCTTGTCCCCTAAATATTCCAGTTGAAGTTTGCATTGCCCTGAAATCAAATGGACAGTCTTATATTTCCATTACCAAATTTATAAACAAAAGTCTTCACATTGATAACATAACAACTAAGAATTTATAAACAAGGAACGACTTGTTTGGGAGCCATACTAGAAAGAAAAAAACCTTCAAAATTTGAATAATATATAGAATGGATCAAATAACTAATTACTGTTGAAACTGAGAATGCGAAGGTTAGATATACCTACTCTTTAGACATATCATTTAGATCCATTTGAATTACCGGGAGGTTACGGCCTTACTTGAAAAGGATCCATTGATATTGATGTTTACGGTTACCAATCCCCTGACCTAGAATCTAAATTTATTTGTAAACTTCAAGTATACTAGAAAATACATGATATATAGTAAGTACCTGCGCAGCGGAGAGGTAATCACTAACTCGATAGTGTTTAGTAATCCGTCTTCAATGATTTGCTTGCGGCATTCAGAAACCTTTGAAATAATCGAAAGTGGTTCATATACAAAGAGTCAATCTCAATGTATCAAAAACCCTAATATATAGAAGTAGTTGTTTCACCTGCTGGAGACCCTTTGGAGAGAGTTGGGCATCATAAAGTTTGGGTGATAAAGGACTCTCTCCGTTCTCTTCTAATTCCACATTGTGGATTCCTTGTGCATGCCTTACCTTTATATATTATATTTCCGGTCCAACGCACATTAGAATATGTCACTTTACCTTTATGTTTAAAATCTCAAAAGCAAGCTGATTAAGAATTTATAATCTTTCATATGTGGTTGTGACAAATACGCTAGTAACCCCCCACGAACAACTCTTTAGATTATAGTATTTTGGACAGGGTTATATATATAATCTCTCATAAACCCATTTGAATCTTGTTCCATGACCCCTGAATGGATTCAAGACCAAATTACACACTTAGTTTTGAAGTTATATATCTATCAATCATGTCGCCAATATCATTACGTGGTTAACAATTACATTTATATATTATCTATTAGGTTGTTATAATTTGTTATTTTAACGTAATATAAACGCAGACGCATAAATTATGTTTGAAACAATCGATCGAGAGGCTTGTATCTTTCAAGATGGAGAGTGAAATAAATAGAGTGTAAGACTAACCAAATGTAGAATTTTGTAACTAGGAGATGAGAGACAAAGCGTCTGAGCTCCACATAGACCCATGTATGCACGACGGAACCTCTTCAATTTACCAAGAATTTACAAAACCAAATTCGTACTTCTGATATTCTTCATCTTCCTTACATGGCATATATATACAACCAAATCCTCCCACTGAACAATTTCATGGAAGCAGAGCATAAATGAAGCTTTGAGCGACTCTTAAAATATTAAAAACCTGAAGTGGGCTTCACGTCAACGCATATGCCGTCTGTAATGGGTGGGTATAGTATATCAAACTTTATACCATATGAAATGGTTTTAAAACTGAACTAGTAGAAAAAGTTTTTCCTACAATTACTTTTAGAATTACTTTATAATGCAAATGGTTGTACTTTTAGAGGAACAAACACTTAGGCATCACTATTCATGAAACCTTCATATAATAAAAAAATATATTAAAAGTAATGAAAAAATAATTATTCAGTTGAAGATGAGATCAGATATCTCAATGGGCTGAGACCCAAAAACTCTTATGAAGCCACGTGGCGAGTCCGGATTGGATCATCCCCACCTTTCTCTATGCAACAAAAGAAACTATTAAACTAATATTAACTTTAATACTAAAAAATGATTTAAGACACACATTAAATCTTATGGTTAACGATGGTTTTAGTGGCATTTAGCATTCCTCTAAAGTGTTACCATTTAAGTTGAATAAAAATGAGGGGAATTCACCGTTTAGATTGAAAAGTCTAAAACAATTATTCAATAAACAAAAATTGAAAGAATGAACAAATTTGGTGGAAAACATTCCTCTACAAAAGAAGAGAGTAACGATGAAACAAATTTTTGTTTATAATTTATTTATGAGATAATTACTCAAAAGACCCTCTTAAATATATGGTTTACTTAAACAACCTTTATATGCTTGAGCTCTTATTTTTTTAGCTAAAAAAGGTTGCAAAGACCTTTAAAATATGGCAAAACCGTTTATTAACGGTTTTGCCACTAAAAAAAACTGAACATAATTAAAAAGAAAAAAAAACTAAACGCAAAAACCGTTCGTCTTCTTCACCTTCTGCGTACCTCTCCGGCGACTTTGGCGATTGTTGAAGCGACGTTGATTTGACGGTAAGTTTCGATTTCTTTTATGAGTTTTCGTCTTCTCTATCCATGACGAATATTCGGTAAGGAGTTTTTACGGAATTTGAAGTAAATTTTGCGTCCGTCGGTTTTAGGTTTTCGAAATTCCGGCGAAGCAAAGTTCCGTCGAGCGGTGGGTTTTCGATTTCGTGCATTGAAAAGAGGTATTTTGTTTATTCTAACCGTTTTTGTTTTGGTTTGTCGAAGTTTTGTATGAATGACGAAAACCCTAATCTGAAATCTGTATTTTTTTTTCAGTTTCGGTTGTGAAAACCTAGATTTCCGGCGCCGATATTTGCAGATAAAGTAAGAAAAAATATTTATTTCGTAGATTTGTTAATCCATGTGGTGGTAGATTTATTTTAAGTAGTGGTAGATTAATTGAAGTGTTTTTACGTTCTGTTGTATTGTAGATTTTTTTAATGTGATGGTAGACTTATTTTTTATGTGATGGTAGACTTATTTTTTATGTGATGGTAGACTTATTTTCTGTTTGATGGTAGACTTATTTTCTGTTTGATGGTAGACTTATTTTCATTTGATGGTAGACTTATTTTTGTTTGATGGTAAACTTATTTTCTGTTTGATGGTAGACTTATTTTCATTTGATGGTAGACTTATTTTTGTTTGATGGTAGACTTATTTTCTGTTTGATGGTAGACTTATTTTCATTTGATGGTAGACTTATTTTATGACATGGTAGATTTATTTTATGTAATGGTAGATTTATTTTATGTTGAAAAATTATTTTACTTTTCATTTGATGGTAGATTTATTTTGTTGTGATGGAGACTTATAATTACTGATTTGTGCAGATATGACTTCCTCGATTGTGCGAAAGATATATCCATCCAGAAGGTTTCCGGCTGGATTATCACCATCGGGGCAAAGAAGCATGCATCACAATTGCATGTTACACGACTTTGAGAAAAAGGCGGAAGCGGTTGGTGAAGACGTGTACAATGATATAATGAATAATTCCTCAGTTGGAATAATTCTGAAGCTTGCTACACGGAAATTCAATTTCTTAGGTGCGACGGTGACTTATTTCCTCTCCAACCAATTGAAAACTGCAAGGTTCTATGAAATGTGGTCCTTGTTTGGTGGTCGGCCAGTTAGATTTTCGTTGAATGAGTTTAAAGAGGTAACCCAGATGAACTGTGGCGAGGCTGATGCAAATGATGGTTGGGACATTGACCACACAGAGTTTTGGGCAGAAATTGGTGTCCCACTTGAGGAGGGACCAAAGTGGTCCGAGCTGTTGGTCATGTTTGACAAAATCAGGACGTGGAGTGAGGAGAAGAAGAGAATGATAGCTCTGTTGTTTATTCTGCATGTTGGAGTGTATGGTTACGCTCGTGATAGTAGAATCCCTTTGAAAGCTGCAAAAAGGGTGATGGATCCCGAGGCTTTCGAGAGGTATCCATGGGGACGAGTGTCCTTTCAATCTCTGATTTAGTCCATGCAAGCGACGGATGTGACGCCCGTAAACCATTTTTTGGTAAAATGGAGGGGCTGTCGATCGACACACTTGTGGTCTGTCGATCGACAGGGCTCTTAAGGGCTGTCGATCGACACACCTAGTGGTTGTCGATCGACAGGTGCTCGAATTGGCTGGTTTACTGGTTCGATTTAAGTCGTTCAATTGGACCGGGCCGGTTTGGGTAAACCCTAGGGCTTCGTATATAAGAGTTTTTGGCCGCATTTGAGCGAACCAAAGTCCCAAAATCAGAAACAAAGAGTTTTGAGAGGAGTTTCTCTTGTTCCTGATAGTTTGTGGATTAGGGTTTCGTTCTTGATCGATTTGAAGAGGAATTTCGTGGTGATTGTAGCTGAATCTGTTTCTAGCCTCATTATCCAGCAAATTCTATCCGAAAATCTAAGGTGAGTGCGTGACCATGGCTTCTGGGCCGGTGGATTCGTTAGGGTTGTATGGTGGTAGGTTAAAACTGATTGATTGTGATGATTGATGTTGAAACTGTTTGTTTTGTTGCTTGTGGATTGTTTGGATTGTGTTTATGCGTGCAGGTTTCGTGTTAACGCAGAGGAGGAATCGATCCGAGAGGATTATGATCGATTTCCCATGAATCTGCGACGACCTGTCGATCGACAGCCCTAGGGTGTGTCGATCGACAGGGTCACACGAGAACTGTCGATCGACACCTAGAGGTTGTGTCGATCGACAGGTGATCGAGGAGCTGTCGATCGACACCTAGAGGTTGTGTCGATCGACAGGGTCCTGTGGAGCTGTCGATCGACAGGCACCGTGGGTGTGTCGATCGACAGGGTCCAGTCGAGCTGTCGATCGACAGGCACCGTGGGTGTGTCGATCGACAGGTGTGAACAGGGGTGTCGATCGACACCTAGTGGTAGTGTCGATCGACAGGCCGCCTGTTGGGCTGTGGTTGAGCCGTGTTGTTGTGTTTGTTTTGTGTGTTGTTTGATGCGTGTTTGCCTGAGCGGATCCATCGCGTCTGTGTGCGCAGTCGTAGATGGGAGGACCGTCTCACTGGGTATTTGTGATAATACTCACGCATCTCTTTTAACCATGTGATGCAGGTAAAGGCAAATTGTGATCGTGGAATCATGACAACGAAGAGGGAGATGATCTAGGGTCTCGTGTTGGGTGTTGATGTGCGATTTTGTTATTGTTTCCTTTTCTGTTTTAGAACTCCGCTAGGTTGCTGGTTTTATTGCATTGGAATTTGTTATTGGAATTGTTTGGTTCAGATTTAATGGAATGATTTATTGGTTATCCGCTGTTGTATGATTGTCTGTGTTGCTTGGTTGTTGAGGATAGCATTTATGGGAATGCTAGTCTGAGACCAAGGGTTAATGTGTTTTAAAAAAAAAAAAAAACGGGTCGGGTCGTTTCAGTTTGGTATCAGAGCCCTTACGGTTTTAGGACGGGCTAGAACTGCTAGGATTGAAATTGGTAAATTGCAATTCTGTGAGTTTGGGGGTTCTAGATCATCTTCCTTCGAACCTTTAAAGAGATTCCACGGTAAGTGTTGATTGTTGTGTTTAGAGTCTTTCTAGTTCTTAGCTGGTCTGCGTGTGAGTGCAGTGAGATGGCTAGAGGAGCTAAAGGGCGTGGTCGTGGGGGCCGAGGAGGCCGAGGCCGGGGTCGCGGACTCGTTGAGGAGCCAGTCGTGAGCGAGGTTCAGAGTTCCGCGCATGGGCCTGCGGCAGGTCAGCAGTCGGTGCATGATGGACAGACTGCCAGTGTGACTGCCAGTGTGGGTCCTGTAGGGGCTGGTTTGGGTCCTGTTGAGGCTGGTGGTGCTGGTGGTGTTGGTCCAGCTGTGGGTGCGGTTGCGGCCGCGGGTGTAGCCCAAGCTAGAGATGACCGTTTGGCTGACCTGCTGACACAGTTGTTGGAGCGGTTACCGGGTGCGGTGCTAGTGCAGGCTCCAGTGGTGCCACGAGTGGCAGGGGTGCAGCCGAGGGCTGCGGTTGCTGAGGAGGTTCCGTCATATATCCGTATGATGGAGCAGATGCAGAGGATCGGTACGGGTTCTTTTGCGGGTAGTGTGAAGCCTGAGGAGGCTGACGAGTGGCGGATGCGAGTGGAGCGGAACTTTCGTTCGATTAGGTGTCCCGAGGGATACAAGGTTGATTTGGCGGTCCATTATTTGGACGGTGATGCACATCTCTGGTGGAGGAGTGTGGCGGCTAGATGGGCCGGGACTGCGATGGCGTGGTCAGATTTTGTGACGGAGTTCAACTCCAAGTTCTTTCCTCAGGAGGCGTTGGATCGTTTAGAGGCGAGGTTCTTGGACTTGACTCAGGGCACGAGATCGGTGCGGAAGTATGACGTGGAGTTTAACAGACTCTTGGGTTATGCTGGCAGGAGCTTTGAGGATGAGCAGGCTCAGGTTCGGAGGTTCTTGCGAGGACTTCGACCGGATTTGCGGACTCGGTGCAGAGGCATCAGGTTCGCGAGCAGAGTGGAGTTGGTAGAGGTGGCTGCACAGATCGAGGAGGATCTGAGGGAGCAGGCTGCGATTGTAGTTCCAGCTGTTCAGCCTCGGAGGCCTCAGCAGCAGCATGTGCAGCAGGCAGGTCCTGGCAAAGGCGGCAAGCCGGCGCAAGGACAGAAGAGGAAGTGGGAAGGTGCTTCGGGATCAGGCTAAAGTGGCCGAGGCTGTTACATTTGTGGGAGTCTAGACCACCAGAGGGCGAGTTGCCCGAAGCGGAGTGAGGTTCGAGGAGTTCGGACGTGCTATCAGTGTGGGGAGTCGGGGCACATCAGACCGAACTGTCCGAAGTTGCAGCCGTTGGCAGTGGCAGTGGTCCAGCCAGTAGCTCAGTATGGGCCGGTGCAGCCTTTGGATCAGATCGCCGCGATGGAGCTTCCGCCGGCTATTGCAGCGCCGGGAGAACCGAGCTCTAGACCGATCACAGGTAACTTTCTAATTCAGACTTTGTAAATTCGGTAGTGTAGAATGCTTAGTGCTTGTGTTAGATTGTTTGCCTGTGATAGAAAGTTAGGTTGCTTAGCACTTGGGAATTGTGTAGGGACCTTGTTCGTAGGTGGGTGTGAATCCCATGTGTTGTTTGATTCTGGAGCATCGAATTGCTTCATTACTCCGGATCATGCCGAGAGAAGTGGTATCCGGAGTGACGCTGGTGAGCGGACTGGACCGGTTATGGTTGCTGGAGGAGAATTTCTAGCTACGCATGGCCGGGCGAAGGAGGTGGATATTCTGGTAGCGGGAGAGTTGATGCCGGCTGACTTAGTGATTAGTCCGGTGGAACTGTACGATGTTATCCTTGGTATGGATTGGTTGAATCGGTACAGAGTCCATCTGGATTGTCACCGGGGTCGGGTGGTATTCGAACGTGAAGGTGGCAGGTTGGTTTACCAAGGATTGAGACCGACTTCAGGTAGTCTTGTGATCTCCCTTGTTCAAGCTGAGGCAATGATTGAGAGGGGTTGCGAGGCTTACTTGGCCACGATAGTAATGCCGGAGGCGGTCGGTGGGGTTGCTGTGAGAGATATTCGGGTCGCTCGGGATTTTGAGGATGTCTTTCAGTCGTTGCAGGGATTGCCGCCATCTCGGTCGGATCCTTTCACGATTGAGTTAGAACCCGGAACGACGCCGTTGTCTAAGGCGCCTTACCGAATGGCTCCAGCAGAGTTAGCGGAATTGAAGAAGCAGTTGGAGGACTTATTGGAGAAGGGGTTTATTCGCCCAAGTACTTCACCGTGGGGAGCACCGGTGTTGTTTGTGAAGAAGAAAGATGGTAGTTTCCGGTTGTGCATCGATTATCGAGGTCTTAACCGAGTCACTGTGAAGAACAAGTATCCTCTTCCGAGAATTGATGAGTTGTTAGATCAGTTGAGAGGGGCTACTTGGTTTTCCAAGATTGACTTGGCATCTGGTTACCACCAGATTCCGATCGACGAAGAAGATGTTCGGAAGACGGCTTTCAAGACTCGGTATGGGCATTTTGAGTTTGTAGTGATGCCATTCGGGTTAACGAATGCACCTGCGGCGTTTATGAGGTTGATGAACGGAGTTTTCCAGGAGTATCTGGATGAGTTCGTAATCATTTTCATCGATGATATTTTGGTGTATTCGAAGAGTCTGGAGGAACATGAGGTTCATTTGAGGAAAGTTCTGGAGAAGTTGCGGGAACAGAAGCTGTTTGCGAAGTTGAGTAAGTGCAGTTTCTGGCAGAGAGAGATGGGATTTTTAGGTCACATCGTTTCTGCAGAAGGGGTTTCTGTGGATCCGGCGAAGATTCAGTCTATCCGAGATTGGCCTAGACCGAGGAATGCAACTGAGATCAGGAGTTTTCTTGGGTTGGCAGGCTATTATCGGAGATTCGTCAAAGGTTTTGCGAGTATGGCTCAGTCTATGACGAAGCTGACGGGAAAGGATGTTCCTTTTGTGTGGTCGGCTGAGTGCGAGTTGAGTTTCGCGAAGCTGAAGACGATGTTGACTAGTACACCAGTACTGGCGTTACCTGAACCGGGTGAACCTTATGTGGTGTACACGGATGCTTCGGGAGTTGGTTTGGGTTGTGTGTTGATGCAGCAGGGTAAGGTGATTGCTTATGCTTCAAGGCAGTTGAGGAAGCATGAGGGCAATTATCCTGTTCATGATTTAGAGTTGGCTGCAGTGATCTTCGCGTTGAAAATCTGGAGGTCTTACTTGTATGGTGGCAGAGTTCAGGTGTTCACTGATCATCATAATCTGAAGTACATTTTTACTCAGCAGAATTTAAATGTACGACAGAGTCGATGGTCGGAGTTGTTGGCTGATTACGACTTGGACATTGTTTACCATCCTGGTAAGGCTAACACTGTAGCAGATGCTCTTAGTCGGAAAAGGTATGATTCATCTCAGGAGCGGGATGTGGAGAATCTGGTGAGTGTGCTTAGTACTTTGAGGTTATGTGTTACTTCAGAGGAACCGTTGGGGTTAGCGGCGGCAGATCAGGCGGATCTTTTGAGCAGGATCCGAGTAGCTCAGGAGCAGGATCCGGTGTTGTTAGATCTCTCCAAGGCTACTGGTTCCGAGTATCAGGTTTCTGCTAACGGGACTATCTTAGTGCATGGACGAGTCTGTGTTCCTAAGGATGAGGACTTGAGGCAGGAAATTCTGAGAGAAGCTCATGCGAGTAAGTTTTCGATTCATCCGGGAGCGACTAAGATGTATCGGGATCTGAAGCGGTATTATCATTGGGTCGGGATGAAGAGAGATGTGGCAGATTGGGTTGCAGCTTGGAATGTGTGTCAGTTGGTGAAGGCTGAGCACCAAGTCCCTAATGGCTTATTGCAGAGTTTACCTATTCCAGAGTGGAAGTGGGACATGATCACTATGGATTTCGTGGTAGGGTTGCCGGTTTCTCGGACCTATGACGCGATTTGGGTGATTGTGGATCGTCTGACTAAGTCAGCACATTTTCTGGCCATTAAGAAGACAGACGGGGCTGAGGTCTTGGCTAAGAAGTATGTGAAGGATATTGTGAGGTTGCATGGAGTGCCAGCGAGTATTGTGTCGGATCGAGATCCGAGGTTTGCTTCAGTGTTCTGGAGAGCTTTTCAGGCTGAGATGGGCACTAAGGTGCACATGAGTACAGCTAATCATCCGCAGACGGATGGGCAGTCCGAAAGGACGATTCAGACACTGGAAGATCTGTTGAGGATGTGCGTGCTAGATTGGGGTGGTCATTGGGCGGATCACTTGAGTTTGGTGGAGTTCGCATATAACAACAGTTTTCAGGCGAGTATTGGAATGGCTCCTTTTGAGGCGTTGTATGGGAGGCCATGTCGTACTCCGCTATGTTTTACCCAAGTGGGGGAGAGGAGCATCTTTGGGGCTGATTTTGTTCAGGAGACGACGGAGAAGATCCGTGTTGTGAAACTGAACATGAAAGAGGCTCAGGATCGGCAGAAGAGTTATGCCGATAGGAGAAGGAAAGAGTTGGAGTTTGCAGTCGGAGATCGAGTGTATCTCAAGATGGCGATGATGCGGGGTCTGAACAGGTCCATATCCGAGGATAAGCTGAGTACGAGGTACATGGGTCCGTTCCGGGTTGTGGAACGTGTGGGACCAGTTGCTTATCGGTTGGAGCTGCCCCCGATTATGGAGAAATTCCATGATGTGTTTCACGTTTCGAAACTCAGGAGATGCTTGCATGCTTCTGAGGAGGTAGCAGTGACGATTCCTGCAGATCTTCAGCCAAATCTGACTGTTGGGATGAGGCCGGTTAGGATTCTTGAGAGAAGTATCAAGGTTCTGCGCCGGAAGAGAGTGCCGTTGTTGAGAGTCTTGTGGGACTGTGACGGTATTCAGGAGGAGACTTGGGAACCAGAGGCAAAGATGAAAACGAAGTTCAAGAAGTGGTTCGAGAAGCAAGCAGAAGAGTGAATTCGTTTTTCTTTGTGGGTTTCAGTCTTGGTTTCTGTGTTGTGATCACCGTGTGTGGTGAGGTTTTTGGTTGTGGATTTTTGTATTTTCATTAAGTTGTAATGATTATGACATTTTTCCAGTGAATAAGAAATTGTTTTTCTTATGTGTTTGACTTTGAGAGTCATGTGTTTGTGGTTAGAGAACCCCGAAATGGAAGTTTTATTGCGGATCGAACTTGCCAGTTTCGGTGGGGACTCTAGCGGTTTGTGTGTGTGTGTGAGAGAGAGTCTCGGAATAGAAGTTTTACGGTGGTTAGAACTGTCTAGTTCCGGGAGAGATTCTGCAGGGACATCCGAGGTGAGGGATGGTCCGG
Organism: Arabis alpina; assembly: GCA_900128785.1. Classification (NCBI taxonomy): domain Eukaryota; kingdom Viridiplantae; phylum Streptophyta; class Magnoliopsida; order Brassicales; family Brassicaceae; genus Arabis; species Arabis alpina. The sequence continues at coordinate 6,424,312 of LT669788.1, forward strand.
GTGATCTGTGATGATCACGATTGTGATGGTATTCCGGGAGGGGAATATCATGTGAGACCTTAGGAGGTAGTTCCGGTCAGAGGTGCATTATAGACGTTAGGAATTGATTGCATAGCTCAGAGTTAGACCTCGGTCTTTCTTGGAGATTAGTCTCCGGCAGATCTTGAGAGATGCGTCTCTCCGGGGGACAGTGGGTTCCCCGCATACCGATCGTTCGTCAGGACTGCGCGGACTGAGATCGTGAGGGTATGGGGATAGTTTGGGAGGTTGCGACCTCTGGCAGATCTCTGCATACCGAGAGCTTGATAGACTGTGTGTCTTGATGGATTGAGGTGTGTGGAGATGATTGAGTATCGAACACCGTCAGGACTGCGCGGACTGAGGTGGGTTGATACTAGACACCTAGAGCTGAGGGGTGACGATCCCAAAGCTAGATGGTGGTTATGAGCTATGGGCAATCAATGTCTGAGACGGGTCTATGTGCATAGGACGGTTGTGAACCTCGGGAAGGTCTGGGAGATGTAGTCTCCGGTGTTGCTGGCGGGTTAGGCCAGGGTAGATTGGTGGGTAGTGTTAGAGGATTCGAGGACGAATCCAGTTTTAGTGGGGGAGAATTGTGACGCCCGTAAACCATTTTTTGGTAAAATGGAGGGGCTGTCGATCGACACACTTGTGGTCTGTCGATCGACAGGGCTCTTAAGGGCTGTCGATCGACACACCTAGTGGTTGTCGATCGACAGGTGCTCGAATTGGCTGGTTTACTGGTTCGATTTAAGTCGTTCAATTGGACCGGGCCGGTTTGGGTAAACCCTAGGGCTTCGTATATAAGAGTTTTTGGCCGCATTTGAGCGAACCAAAGTCCCAAAATCAGAAACAAAGAGTTTTGAGAGGAGTTTCTCTTGTTCCTGATAGTTTGTGGATTAGGGTTTCGTTCTTGATCGATTTGAAGAGGAATTTCGTGGTGATTGTAGCTGAATCTGTTTCTAGCCTCATTATCCAGCAAATTCTATCCGAAAATCTAAGGTGAGTGCGTGACCATGGCTTCTGGGCCGGTGGATTCGTTAGGGTTGTATGGTGGTAGGTTAAAACTGATTGATTGTGATGATTGATGTTGAAACTGTTTGTTTTGTTGCTTGTGGATTGTTTGGATTGTGTTTATGCGTGCAGGTTTCGTGTTAACGCAGAGGAGGAATCGATCCGAGAGGATTATGATCGATTTCCCATGAATCTGCGACGACCTGTCGATCGACAGCCCTAGGGTGTGTCGATCGACAGGGTCACACGAGAACTGTCGATCGACACCTAGAGGTTGTGTCGATCGACAGGTGATCGAGGAGCTGTCGATCGACACCTAGAGGTTGTGTCGATCGACAGGGTCCTGTGGAGCTGTCGATCGACAGGCACCGTGGGTGTGTCGATCGACAGGGTCCAGTCGAGCTGTCGATCGACAGGCACCGTGGGTGTGTCGATCGACAGGTGTGAACAGGGGTGTCGATCGACACCTAGTGGTAGTGTCGATCGACAGGCCGCCTGTTGGACTGTGGTTGAGCCGTGTTGTTGTGTTTGTTTTGTGTGTTGTTTGATGCGTGTTTGCCTGAGCGGATCCATCGCGTCTGTGTGCGCAGTCGTAGATGGGAGGACCGTCTCACTGGGTATTTGTGATAATACTCACGCATCTCTTTTAACCATGTGATGCAGGTAAAGGCAAATTGTGATCGTGGAATCATGGCAACGAAGAGGGAGATGATCTAGGGTCTCGTGTTGGGTGTTGATGTGCGATTTTGTTATTGTTTCCTTTTCTGTTTTAGAAATCCGCTAGGTTGCTGGTTTTATTGCATTGGAATTTGTTATTGGAATTGTTTGGTTCAGATTTAATGGAATGATTTATTGGTTATCCGCTGTTGTATGATTGTCTGTATTGCTTGGTTGTTGAGGATAGCATTTATGGGAATGCTAGTCCGAGACCAAGGGTTAATGTGTTTTAAAAAAAAAAAAAACGGGTCGGGTCGTTTCAACGGACATGAAAAAGATCACACTCCATGGGTGTGTTCATGCGTTGCTTGTGTGGGTTTACGAGGCAGTTCCCATTTTGGGGGAAAGATTTGGGAGGAGAAGAGAAGGAGGTGTTCCTATGCTACGTTGGGGTGGAAGCCGGGTAAGGTACAACCTGGAACAGGTGATGGAGGAGGATAAGAAATCCTCCAACAACAACAAGGTAATTTTTGTTTGATGGTAAACTTATTTGCATTTGATGGTAGACTTATATTCATTTGATGGTAGACTTATTTTCATTTGATAGTAGACTTATATTCATTTGATGGTAGACTTGTTTTCATTTGATGGTAGACTTATTAGCTCTTTAATGGTAGACTTATTTTCATTTGATGGTAGACTTTTTAGCTCTTTGATGGTAGACTTATTTTCATTTGATGGTAAACTTTTTAGCTCTTTGATGGTAGACTTATTTTCATTTGATGATAGACTTTTTAGCTCTTTGATGGTAGACTTATTTGTCTGTTTGATGGTAGACTTATTTTCATTTGATGGTAGACTTTTTAGCTCTTTGATGGTAGACTTTTATTAATAATCTCTTTCTTTGTTTTTGCAATAATGTTCTTTATAGGTTCGTATCAGACACTTAGTGGTGAAGCCTCTCGAATTCATTTACCCTACATGGATTGATGCAGAAGATTTCAAACTTAATAACATGATCCGCGACATTCTTGGTGGATGCATGGATGAAGATTTTTGGGAGTTAGATGCTCCGGTTTCTAAGAAAAAGAAGAGTAAGACTAAGGATGACTCTCCGGGTTCTAAGAAAAAGAAGAACAAGGCTAAGGTGGTTGAGGAAAGTGAGGATGATGATGAGGATGAGGATGACTCTCCTGTTGAAAAGAAAAAGAAGATAAAGAAGAGCAAGAAGATCAAGTCTAAGGTTGTTGTTGAAGAAAGTGAGGATGAGGATGACTCTCCGGCTGAAAAGAAAGAGAAAAAGAAGGAGAAGGAGAAGGTGAAGCATGGGAAGAGGAAGATGCGATCTGACACTTCGGGTGACGAGGATAGTGAAGAGGAATGCGATTTGGGTATCCAAATAAAAAACATTCCGAAGCTAAAGAAAAAGAAGGAGACCGAAGGTGGAGATATTGCTGAAGTGCTTAAGCTCCTTCAGGGAATGGCGAGCACAATTGCCAACTTTGATACTAGGCTTACATCACTATAGGGAAAAGGGAATGTCTTGAAAGCTGTGGTAGATGAACAGTCAAACACGGGAGTTGGCGGAGATGCATATGTGGAGGAGGATGATCTGGTACATAAGACTTATTTCTAAGCCGATGGTAGATATATGGGAACCATGTTTTAGACTTATTTAGATGTTTTCCTGAACTTCTATGTTAAGGCGTGGTAGATTTATTACTGTGTTATGGTAGACTTATATGAACTTATAAAGCTGTTTGAACATCTTTCCTCTACTTTTCTTAACAGTCTTGGATGGAACAACAACCAACAACAAAAACAAATTTCCCAGTTAGCCGTGTAGTTAGAAAGCCGGATGAAAAGGCTACACCAACTGACCAGCGGAAAGGGAAAAGCAAATCTGCAGCACCTGTGCAGAAAAGCAAACAGAAAAGCAAACCTTTAACAGCCTTGCAGAAGGTTGAAGCTAAAAAGAAGGTGGGAAGTAATTCTCCTTTGTAGTTTGATTTTCAACAAATTTTCTTACTTCCATTTGACTCATTCCTTATACATTGTTTGAAGCTGTAGAGTAAAAGATTAACGTTTAAAGAGAAGGAGACGGAATCTACAGCGGTTAAAAGGAAGAAAGGAGCTGAGTGTGTCGAAATCCACGATCTGGTATGTATATAGATGACTTATTTTCGTTTGATGGTAGATTTATTTTCGTTTGATGGTAGACTTATTTTTGTTTGATGGTAGACTTATTTTCGTTTGATGGTAGACTTATTTTTGTTTGATGGTACACTTATTTTTGTTTGATGGTAGTCTTATTTTCTGTTTGATGGTAGACTTATTTCTGTTTGATGGTAGACTTATTTTTGTTTGATGGTAGACTTATTTTCTGTTTGATGGTAGACTTATTTTCGTTTGATGGTAGACTTATTTTTGTTTGATGGTAGACTTATCTTTGTTTGATGGTAGACTTATCTATAATTTTTGTGCCAGGTTTATTTACTTTGGTTTAATTATTTTACAGCAAATGGGGGCTGCATTGAACATGTTGCGAAAAAGGGCTATGCAACGTCCTACCCCTTTTACCAGTGAAAGGATAGCCTTTCTGGATCCGATATTTGGGAATCTTTGGTGTCAGGAGTACAAATGGAACTTCAAAGGTAAAGAGAAGACTTTTTTATTCGGCGAGTGGTATTTCAACAAGTACAGTGGCCTAACTCCCACGTTTTGTCCAACCCACAAAAAATGGGTAACGGATGTTGATACATTTTACATACCTCAAAATATCAACGACTTGCATTGGGTGGGTGTTGTGGTAGACCTAGTTAACAGGAATGTCAAAGTGTACGATAGCATCATCTCGGGTTACCAGGACGACGTTGTGGCCGAGTCATGCAGACCATACACGAAGATGATTCATAAGTTGCTTAAAGCTGCTGCACCACCTGAAAAAAGGAAGGGGATGAGTGAGGCTGCGTTTCAATTCTATAGGAAAAAATCAAACGTACCCCAAAACATCCAATCAGGCGACTGTGGTGTCTACACTGTGAAATTCTTAGAGTGTCTAGCTCTAGGACATACAATGGATGGGCTTTGCAATGCAACTGTGGGTGTTGTTCGTCTCAAACTTGCCGCTGATATCCTGGAGGAGGCACCATTTATTGACCTGGCCTAGCAGGTCTCCGACCCAAACCCAAGCACTAATCCAGACGATAAAGTTCCGTTACAGACAGATTCAGGATAGTCAGATTTAACGTGATGGTAGACTTTTGTGTATGTAGTCATAGACTTTTGTGTATGTAGTGGTAGACTTATTTTTATTTGGTAGTACACTTATTGGTTATTTTGCATACTTTCGAAGGACCATGTTTAGTATCACCATTGGAGTAGATTTGGTGGTTCTTCGAAAGTTTGGTAGAATTCTGTAGCAAAAACGTATTGACAACATTAACTTATTTTCAGACTTAATTTCATTTGATGGTATGGTAAACCTTCGATCAGACCATTTTCTTTTTGATGGTAGACTTATTTTTGTTTGATGGTAGACTTATTTTTGTTTGATGGTAGACTTATTTTCTTTTCGATGGTAGACTTATTTTGTGTTTGATGGTAGACGTATTTTTGTTTGGTGGTAGACTTATTTTCGTTTGATGGTAGAATTATTTTCGTTTGATAGTAGATTTATTTTCTTTTCGATGGTAGACTTATTTTGTGTTTGATTGTAGACTTATTTTTGTTTGATGGTAGACTTATTTTCGTTTGATGGTGGACTTATTTCCGTTTGATGGTAGACTTATTTTGTGTTTGATGGTAGACTTATTTTTGTTTGATGGTAGACTTATTTTCTGTTCGATGGTAGACTTATTTTTGTTTGATGGTAGACTTATTTTCTGTTCGATGGTAGACTTATTTTGTGTTTGATGGTAGACTTAATTTCGTTTGATGGTAGACTTATTTTCTGTTCGATGGTAGACTTATTTTCTGTTTCCTATGTGTTTCGTAACCATTAAAGTACCTTAAGAAAAGAGAAAGTAAGCATGATAATCAAATTACATAACATAACATACATTATTAAGCGTTGCAAGTCGCACGATTGTGACCATGATGAAGACAGTTTGAGCACTTGGGTTCTTTCCTAGTTCATTTCCGAGACATGACGATTTCTAAAGCACTTTTAATCCGGGAATGTCTTGGCCTACCTGGTGGTTCACAGACAACCGGAGGTTTACTGACTTTTGATGCCACAATTTACGGCGCTGGAAGCGCAATATCTCGTGGCATAATACTTTTTGAGTAACCCTTGAACAAGTTCTTTGTATGGAAGTAGGGATGTGCAAGGCCGATCCGTGACTTCTTCACTGTTTCCGCTGCTGCAATGGCATGAACACAAGGAATTATATCCTTGTCAAACCTTTTGCAAGTACAACTATTTGATGTCAAATTCACCACATGCAATGATGACCCAAACGTTACTTCTATTTCGTTATCATTAATCTCTTGCACATTCCAAAGCTTAGCGTTCTCAACCCTATCCAGTGTACAAAAAGGCAAACAAGTGTTAATCTACCGTCAGTTGTCTATAAATCTACAATAACCACATGCAAATTAAATCTACCATAACCACATGCAAATTAAATCTACCACAACATGCAAATTAAATCTACCATAACATGCTTACTCAATCTACCATAACAAAAAAATTACCTCTAGCTGTTTCTCCATCGCAGTGGTCAAGGTTGTGGTCATTAAACTTGTTTTTTTCCTTCTTTTAGCAAACCACATTGTCAACATCGACCTAATAGTATCCAGAAGTTCCACTATTGGATACCCGCGCGCAGGAGATAAGACCTTATTAATAGATTCCGCTATATTGCTCGTCAGGAAGTTGTATCTATGACCAGGAAAATGCACACGAGTCCATAAACGAACATCGGCTCCCTCTGAATAAGTATGAAGAGCAGGATACAAAGCCTCAATCTGCCCAAATAACTCATTAAACTCTTGAAGTCTATATACCTTCGCTGCCTTTTTGACTAGTCCGAATGATTCTCCACCTTTGAATTTCATCAAAATGTTTTTATGCAGATGATATGTGCAAATACCACGGGAAGCACGCGGGTATACCTTCCCTATTGCCTTCGATATTGATCTATTCCTATCTGAGATAATCGCAAGACCTTCATCATCTGGGATTACTCGGCTTAACTGTCTAAAGAACCACTCCCAAGACTCATCATTTTCGGTATCAACAACACCGAAAGCAATAGGAAATATGTTAAAATTTTCATCTTGTGTCGTGGCAATCAGTAAAGTACCTTTGTACTTACCTTTCAAATATGTCTCATCCACCACAACTACCTTCCTCATATACTTGAAACCATGTATGCTTGCGCCAAATGCAAGGAAAAGAAACTTGAACCTATTTTCACCATCGACTTCCAGCTTTATAAGTGTCCCTGGATTAGCTCTCCTAATCATGTATAAGTACGTGGGAAGTTCTTCGTACTCATTCTCAGAGCTTCCTCTAACCAATTGTCTTGCATACTTTAATGCTCGATGGGCTTTCCAATACTATACTTGTGACAATTGAATGAATCTTAGGTAAAATAAGTCTACCATCGAACAGAAAATAAGTCTACCATCGAACAAAAAATAAGTCTACCATCCAACAAAAATAAGTCTACCATCCAACAAAAATAAGTCTACCATCAAACAAAAAATAAGTCTACCATCGACCAGAAAATAAGTCTACCATCGAACAAAAAATAAGTCTACCATCGAACAAAAAAAAGTCTACCATCGAACAGAAAATAAGTCTACCATCGAACAGAACATAAGTCTACCATCAAACAGAAAATAAGTCTACCATCGAACAGAAAAAAGTCTACCATCGAACAGAAAATAAGTCTACCATCGAACAGAAAATAAGTCTACCATCAAACAGAAAATAAGTCTACCATCGAATAGAAAATAAGTCTACCATCAAACAAAAATAAGTCTACCATCAAACAGAAAATAAGTCTACCATCGAACAGAAAATAAGTCTACCATCAAACAAAAATAAGTCTACCATCAAACAAAAAATAAGCCTACCATAACATAAAGTACCTTTATTCTGAAACGTTTCGTTATAGCATCGGCAAGGTGAGTTGGCATGACTGTTGGTCCAACACCACCAATGAAATCTTTGTAGAGATGGCCTAACACCTGATACGTTGCTTTACGAGCACGGGTTGAACGCTCAGTCACAGATCAAGAGTGGTTTCCAATATAAGTCTTGATATGAAAATTGGGACTGTCTCCAATAGTTGAAGCACGAACCCTCCACATACATCCTTCCACCCAACAACTAACCGTCAACAACGTTGGAGTTGTGCATCCGACGTTAAAGTCAAACTTACGTGCAACAGAAATAATCTCCAATCTCCTCTCCAAGTCCTCCTTTGTGGCATAACGTTGCCCAACCGCTAAGTCTACCGATCTCATTTCGATGATAGACCCCTTTTCTTTGGTGGTAGAGTTTCCATTGCGTCGTCATCCTCATCATCTGAAAGTCTACCACGCCTCCCGTATTCATCGTCGTCTGAACTTGCACCGTCTGAATCGTCGCAATAGTCAAATCTACAAGCATCGTCTTCATGATCTTCATCATCTTCATCATCTTCATCTATAGTTTCTCCCTTCTTGCATCCACTTCTCTCTCTCTTTTAAACTGTTTTTTTTCTTTTTCACTAATCTCGACGCATAGACGAATCATTTCATTCTTATATTGTTGTACAAAACTCTTGAACTGTCTTGAATTTGTAACGAAAATCGGTGGTGTATCTAGAGCTAAGCTTGGCAACATGTAACTCAACTTTACCTCGAAAATTTGTTCATCGACGCCGAAATCTTCATACACAATTCGAAGGAAATTGTTGAACGAGGTTGCATGATCTAACCCAAGAACTCTACCACCTTTTGAGTTGTCGACCCCGAACACCCATCCATTCTTCGAAAAATTCCATCTACCACAGACAAGAACAATTTGTTCCATTCTCTCGTTCGAAAAGCACTTTAAAAAACAAAAAAGTTCAAGAAATCACTTCGCAAGGATCCGAGCTATGCGGCTGTAAACCCTAGTTCTTCAGCATTGTTGCAGGTTTTTCGTGCAAATTTGTCAACTTTTTAAGGGTAAAATCGACATTTCCTAAACCCTGCAAATAACTCTACCACCTACCAAATAAGTCTACCACCACTATAGTTTCCTAAACAGGAAATAAGTCTACCACCAAGTACTATAAGTCTACCGCTATCACAATAAGTCTACCAAATGTCTAATGTAAAAAAAAGTCTACCGTCACTAAGTTTGATAAAAAGTCTACCATCACTAGACCTGGGTAAAAACAAATCTACCGCTTCTATCGCTAAAAACGCATAAGTCTACCACCATTGATCTTATAAAATAAGTCTACCAGTCAACGGTTGGTTTCGTTGACCGAAAATACGAAATAAGTCTACCGCTAACTATAAGTCTACCACTACTACAATAAGTCTACCACAACTAAACACAAAATAAATCTACTACCACGATAAAAAAGTCTACCACAAACTATAAGTCTACCGCTACTAAAATAAGTCTACCGTCACTATAAATCTACCGCTGCTATGACTAAAAATCTACCACCAAAGGAAACAAATCTACCAGTCAAAAATAAATCTACCGCTGAAAATAAGTCTACGGAAATAAATCTACCATTCGAAGAATAAGTCTACCGCAAAAAATATGTCTACCGCTACGGGAAAATAAGTCTACCGCAGAGAAAATAAGTCTACCGTTCAGAAATAAGTCTACCACCAAAGGAGACACAATAAGTCTACCGCTCAAAAATAAGTCTACCGCTCCTCAAATAAGTCTACGGACAAAAAAATAAGTCTACCAGAACTCAAATAAGTCTACCATCACATAGCGGTAGACTTTTTTTTTTAGGCGGGAAATTTTCGCGCCTACGCGGCCCGTTTCATTAATGACATTTTCGTAAATACGTTTTTTGTTATCAAAGAAAAAAGGGTAAAACGGACTCAAAAATAGCATCAGTAATTAATATCTAAAAAGGTTGTTTGAGTCAACCTAAAATCTAAGAAAGTTGTTTTAGTCAACTTCCCTTTATTTATTCTACTCATCAATATATGGGTTTTCTGCAAATAAACCCTCAAAGTGGCTAGATTTTGCGACTTTACCCTCCAAGTCAAAAACCCACAGAACAACCATTAAAGTATGAGTTAATCCGCAATATAACCCTCGGTCATATATGAATTTTTTCAGTCCGTATATAAGCGATTGTATCTTCTTCTAAGAGAAAGTCATTCTTAATAATAAGTTTCTAAATAAACATGTTTGTAATATACGGTAGAAAAATATATATATGGCCGAGGGTTATATTGTGGGTTAACTCATACTTTAAGGGTTAATCTGTGAGTTTTTGACTTGGAGGGTAAAATTGCAAAATCTAGCTACTTCGAGGATTTATTTGCAGAAAACTCATCTTTCAACCTATATAATTATATTTATTCCGCCTATGCAAACCATTTAAACCTATATAATTTTTCACCAATGCTAGATTTTGACGATCTCTTCACACTTTTTTTTCTCTTCACACTTTTTCCTCTCAAGATGACTTCGAATAATTAGTTTTATTTTACCTTTTCCTGCGTAAAATTTTCTCATTTTTTCTATATATAAGCTTTAGAAGCTTTTTTTTTTTTTGAAACAGATAAGCTTTAGAAGTTTTCGAGATTTTGTTAATAATGCTGTTTTTAAGACGTTGACGAGTTGACGACCATACATGGTGGAACTAACGTCCATAAATACTTTCTGGGCTTTAACGACCATAAATACTTTTAGAACAATTTAGAAAATTACAAACAAAACCCCGTCACAGACGATACAAAGTCTAAAACAAGAGGCGGGGACAAAATATCTTTGTAATTTGTATACAATAGGTCTTTGTGACGTATTCAGTATACTTAAATTTATGTAATAATAGTTTATTTCATTTAATTAATACATTTCCTAACAATTTCAATTTCAGAAGGAGAAAAATGGTTAAGCGAGGGGAGGGGTACACGCAAATAAAAGAAACTCAACGTTAACGTAAAAGGTTGAGCTTCTTTTAGGGAAAAAAAAATTGAGCTTGAAGAATAAAACAATAATAAGAAAATCAAATAATAAGTAATTTCTTCAATGTTGAAACTTCCTTCGTGGAATCAGTTCTCTGTAGGAGAACGCAGGCTGAAAAGTGAAAAGTATAACAACACTTATGAAAGGTCAAGAAATGAATAATTATAATTAAGTAAATTATAATTTTGGAAAAAAATAATTCAGTAAAGTATTAAGATCATACTAACCCTTTGTCTACAATCACGACCGTACGAATTTCGCAATTAGTAAACCTATAAAATAACATATTAATTAGTGATAAAAAAAATGAAATTATACAAAGAATTACAATCTTGGACCATATATAGTGAAAAACAGAAAGTTTTGTATAACCTCTTGCAAAGTCCATCCCTAATTGACTTGTCACAGTCGTTTGCAAACACATACAACATATTTTGCAAAACTATTCCATGGCTAACAACTGCGACCTCCTTCTCTGGTCTACTCCATAACCTATTTCATTATACAAATTCATCAATTCTCTAACAATATATGCTAATGTTATTATTAATTTACACTTACTGAGTAATTAAGATTGAAAAGGGTTACCATTTCATGAACTCTAAACATCTCGCAAAAATCTCTTCTTCAGTCTCACGAACGGGTGTCCATAAGTTGTCCTCTTCACTTTCAATCTATGATATATGAACCAAGATATTAGAGAAACCATGTGTATTCTTATATATACTGAGAAAGTTTCATACATATAATTTTCAAAAAAAAAAAGTTTCATACATATACATATAGGTCCCCATATATATATATATATACGTATGTATTATAGGTATCCAAGAATATATGTGATTTATATATATATATGTTAATGAAAAAAAATCCCACATCGGTATATAGTTGCAGAAATAATACTTTAATATATGACGAGTTAGGGTCATTCTATATACAATAAAACACCTATATACATCAAAAAAAATCGGGATCATGATATTTCTTAAATTAGCGAAAGATTAATTTATCAAGAGATTAACTGGATTGAAAATTTAATTCGGGACCAAAAAACTCTATTAATTTATCGATGAAATAATTCATCAAGTATTAATTTATAGAGGTCGTAGTTCGAAAAGTGAATGAAGATCATTACCTGAGAGAAATCAATTGTGGGGAAAAGAGTTTGATACACGCTCACGTTTCTTCTCATGTCAGGAGGACGGAGTCCCTGCATGCACATATCAATATTAAATACTTTAAAGTGGAAAATTTTCGCTAGTTGGCTAACACGAGTCTGTTTAATCGATAAAATGAGACATTTTCTCCATGTATCAATCATACATTACGGTCTCTAGCAACCTCAAGTGCCAAAATGGGAGGGCTACTTGTCACAACTGGGTTTTCAGCTTCATTTCCAAAAACCCCAACCGCAGTTTGCATGGCTCTATAAATAACCGGAAAGATAATCCATCAGTCACTTTAAAAAACAAGATAACTTAAGTGATCAACTTTGATCTTCCATGCTTCTATATATGCAAATATATACTACCTCAACAACGGAGAAGTTACAACTAGTTCAACCCTCTTTAGTAGCCCGCTTGAAACAACTCGTTCGCGGAGGTTCTCAACCTTTAGAGAAGCATTAAACAATTAGATGGAACTAACACAACAGCAATATCAAACGAAGCGGAAGATTCGTGGCGGACATGGTTAGATCGTTCTGTTTCTCTTTTAGCTATTGAATCAAAATCAAACGAAGCGGAAGATTCGTTTTTCTTATTGCATTTTATGTAAACAAGCTATTCATCTCTGTGATAAGGCTTTAAAAAATGTATGGCTTTGTTCAAGCTACGGTTACTATTTAAAAAATAAAAAAAATAAAAAAAAACACAACAGCAATAGAATAAAAAAAAAAGCAAAGTTGCATGAAGGGGATAGCTATCATGGCGAGTTTGATCCATGGGTTTTTAAGGTTAAGGTTATAGAGTTTACTTGTTGGTGACCATAATCAGTAAGTGGAGGGTCAAAAAGGTGAGGAGACAACAACACATTCCTATCATTCTCGGCTTCTAAATTGTGCAACGCTTGTCCATGCCTCAACTTCAATCAAAGAAAGAAGAAACATTATTAATATTAGGTATCAACAAAAGCCATATTACAATAATCAGTCATTGTTAATTGTTTGCCTTACCAAGTGAATGATTTTACAGTTCTCCAAGGGGTACAAGAATCTTGCATCCATTTCTGTACACATTATAATGTTCTCTTTAAGATACAACTAATTCATTAACAGAAAAAACATAGTTTCAAATAAAAAGATACTAGAAAAATTGCAAATATCAAACCTATTAAAGAGAAGAATCGGTAGGGGGGGGGGGGGGGGGGAATATTTCAGGGGGGTTTTCTTTGATCTCAAGGTTATACTTAAATGGTGGTATTTATAGGAAAATGGACTCTCTCTGATTTCCTTGTATGCTTGAAAATATTTAAGACCACACGTGTGAAGTCTGTACGTAAACTTACATGCAATTACAAGTCAAACCTTCTGATTTGACTCATTCTCGATTAGTATTACTAACGAGTAACGTATAACAACGAACTATTTCAAATAATATATTTCTAAGTAATCATTTGAAGTATTTAACTCCAAAAAATGGATCTGAAGAAACCATTTGCTCATGAATATTTCAGTATGACTAGTGAATGTAATCATTATGTTATTATACAAATTTATATGAGTTTTTTTTTCTTTTTTTTGAAACTTATTTATATGAGTTGTGTCTTTTTATCATGAATTTGTGTTGGGTTGTAAATTTTTGTTACCAAGAAATTGGCTTGTAATTTTTTTGTTTATATGAATATTGACTTCTAAGTTGTAACCAGAAATTTGGTTATTCAATTTTCCAACGTTGGATTTTAGCTAGAGCCAAATATAATATGGATCGAAACACATAGAAAAAGAAAAAGAAAAGGTGACCCAGATACATCCTAAACTCCAAGAAAGATTGTTAATATATTGCCTCGAATGACTTTACATTTCCGTACTCGTAGTCGTTACTCGGCGTTGACAATTTACATTTCCTTCGTTGTTTAGTGATAAACTAAATGATATTTTGTCGTCAATTACATGTCCAAATGTTTTTATGTTAGAAATTTCTTACACATCTATAAATCTATGTTAATCTAGAACCTTTATAATCAAAAATTATGTTCATCATCATGTACGTGTAACGTGTGGACACATAAAAACGTGTAAGGAAACTCTCATGGAAAACTTTTTTTCATGACATACTTTGAAGACCATTAGAGCATCCTCATTGCATAAGAATTTCTCAAATATATTATTTTTTTTTAATTATTTATTTAAATTTTAAATTATTAAAAAGATCCTACACTAAACAAATATGCACAAATGTCAAACATGTTTTTTTTTTAAGTTAAAAGAGTTTCTCATTTGAAAATTTCTCTTGATTTGTTTTTGGATTATTTTTTCATGTGGTAACCAAAGACTTCATCCCAATAATTTCACAAAATAGTATAGTAAGAGTGGCAAAATCAATAGCTTCCACCTATAAAGCAACCCCCAAACAGTCAAGGTCCACCTAGCCTCTAAAACTATAACTTTTTACACAAACAAAGGCAAAAAATTGACTGAGGGATCCGGAAACAAACAGTACCCTAACCTCTTCAAAAAACGCTTCATGCAACCACATTGGATAACCAACTAGAGACATATGACTGAATTCTCCCCATTTTATTACACCTTACGCCATAAAAAATACACCTCGATATTGGAACCGTGGTCTTCTACTTCAAGGCTTCATTCCACTAAAACCATGAGATTTTGTCATCACTTCAAAATGATACCTGAAATTTGGCCCAAGTTCTTAACCTTAGCATAGCTCCCAAAATCTTTGCATCATAAGAAGCAAGATAACTTTTTCAAAATGGTGGCTCTTGATACTCTCTATTCTCTACTGCCCATACCAAAACATTGAGCTTGAAATCATGCTCCGATCCCTCCACATCAAAGGCTTTGCTATCATGTTTTTCAATTTGTATCTCTCAAAACCCATGATACTCCGCCAAACCTCTTATTTCTACTCCAAAACTGGCCACTATTACACTTTAACCACCCATCTGGTGGAGATTTCCACCTAATTATCTTGTGGTGAATAAGATTACTATTTTCTTTTTCCATGTTTATCTCAACTTTTTGAGCTAGGAACCCCTCTTCATTTTCTTTCCCATTTTTTGTTAGTGAGAGTCTCTCTTAAATACTTCCTATTGAAGGTGTTCTTATATTCCGTTTATCTTCACGACTGTTTACGATTGATATAGACTTAAATAAAAAATTCTAGTAATTTACTGTTATCTAAATTATGTCACAAATGCTAAGTATTGTAACTTTGTAAGTAATGGGGTTTGAAATGGAAATTTAAATAGAGTATACTAAAAAAAGCGAAAAGAGGAGATAACCAAACGTTTTCGTGAAGGCGTTGATATACTATATCGGACTCAACTTTCGTTATATCTCAACCAAAACATTATAAAAAGAGCTTAATTTTATCAACAAATACATTATATAGAGAGTTATAATATGTAGTTCTTTACTTTATAAAAAAAGTTTAAAACATCTTCATTCCTTTTTGCATATACTTCTCCAATTTATGGTTATCATTGTTTCAAACGCAAATGTAAGAAAAAATTATAATAAACGTAAATATTATTTATAAAATTTTAAAAATAAACGTAATGAAACAATTATGGCTTAATTATTCTCATCAAGGAAATGAGAATCAGAACATCTTCTTCACACTCTACTCTCAAGTTTGTATATTACAAAGTTGTGCCGTTTGATCTCTACGAACCTAGAAAAATGGATGCAACAAAGCTCTAATCTTCGCTCTAATCTTCTCTTCGAGTATCTCTGCCTCGAGTCCATACATTCTGTTCAAAGCCTGCATGTTCTCTAGCGTTCTGCTATCGTTTCCATCGCGGATAGCTGCAACTTTCTCTTCGCTTCGGTTCACAACCACCATTTTGGTACAACCTTTTGAAACCAAGTGCTTAATTACAAGCTTCCCCATCTTTCCTGCACCGATTACCAACATACTTGCGGATGATACATGTGAGAAAGATTATGGAAGCTTCATGAGAGCAAGTAAGTACCTGCGCGGCGGAGAGGTAATCACTAGTCGATAGTGTTTAGTAATCCTGATTCAAGGATTTGCTTGCGACGTTCAGAAGTGTGCGAAATTATTGAAAGTGGTTCATATAAGTAGTTGTCTCACCTGTTGGAGGCCCTTTGGAGAAAGTTGGGCATCAAAAAGTTTGGGTGATAAAGGACTTTCTCCATTCTCTTCTAATTCCACATTATGGATTCCTTGTGCATGCCTTACCTTTATTCATTTATATGTCCGGTCCAACGCTCATTAGAATATGTCCCTTTACCTTTGCGTATACTATTTCAAAACCAAGCTCATTAAGAATTTGTTTGTAAAGTTGCGAAATTTATATACCCTTAGAGTTCTAAATTGTTGTTGTTATATAGAGTTCTAGCTAAATTTATAATCTTTCATATGTGGTGGTGACAAATACTCTAGTAATTAACCCCACGAACATTAACTGTTTAGATTGTAGTATTTTGGACAGGCTTGGATATGATCTCTCTTAAAACCATTTGAATGCTCTTCTATGACCCATGAATGGATTCAAGACCAAATTACATACTTATTTTTAATGTTTATATATCTATCATATCGGCTAATTCATGAATGATGGATATTGGGATATCATTACGTGGTTACCAATTAAGTGTTTATGCTATCTATTAGGTTGGTATATTGGTTGTTTGTTTTTTTTCACGTTGGATCTTTGAAGATGGAGATTGGAATAAATAAAGTGTAAGACTAACCAAATGTAGGATTTTATAATTAGGCGATGAGAGACGCAGCGTCTGAGCTCCACATAGATCCATATGTATGCACCTCTTCAGTTTACCAAGAATGTACAAAACCAAACTCTTGCCTCTTTCTTCTTCTTCCTTACATGTTCTGTTCATATATATATATACTAAGTAACTTCCCACGCGATGCGTGAGTTTGTTTTAAAAACTTTATTTAGCAGAATAAGGTAATTGCATATTTCATTTTCTTATATATTTCATTAATCTGAAAGTTACTTATATAATGTACGAACATTTTTTTTTTTTAATTTACAAAAAAAATCCGTAAGATTTTTTTTCTAATGTAGAAAATACAATGGATGCTGGAATAACAAATAATCTATAGAAATATAATCCTACAAAAAAAGCTTTTGAGTGGCAAACTCTCTCTATAAAAACTCTAGTCGTCGAAAAAAAGATTATATATGTCTCTCTTTTACTTGTTGTCAGAGTTGTGTAAAATTTCAATCATCTAATGATTGCAAAATTCCAATCATCATATAACTTAACCTCTTTCGTAACTTGTTGATCCGTAATAGACCAAAAATATTGGAGAAACCTCTTGGACATTCCATATGTGCACCTGGTGTATTGATAGCTTTAACGACTCTCTTAACTTCTGCACCAGAAACTGGTTTGACAAGTTCTTGGTTCATTCTTGCTATTGCCTTAACATCAAAGCCAGCTAACAACTCCGTCAACGATGATGGATTCGAAGTTTTGAATAAATCCTCAAAATAAGACACATCAATGTCTCCTTTAGCTGCCTTAGAGAAATGCTCGATGCCATTATTATTGAAGGCGCATGATTCTTCATTTTCCGATTTTGAACACTACCATGAAAGAAATGGGTGTTTTTGTCACCATCTTTGAGCCACCTTTTATTTATTTTCTCTTTCCAAAACTTTTCTTCTTAGTGATCAGCTTTCTCTACATCCATTTCCAATTGAGCTAGCCTGAATAAATCCGGAAATTTATTTGATGATTCACAATCCACCTCATGTCTAAGTCTATGCAGCTATTATTTAGAGTTACAATTGGAGGCCCTTTTCCAAAAAAAATTCTGAAATGTGCTTCAATCCTTAACCTCTCGTATTCACCTCTATCACCTATGTGTTTTGGCACCATATTTTGTCTGTAACCTATATTTATGATTTCCATGCACTAACCGAGTGACTATATGTATGTGATCAGACCCATAGCGTGCAAGGTATTCTGATTGCAGCCTAGGAAATAGCCGAAAAAATTCTGCATTTTCAAAAGCACGATCCAACCTACATTGAATCCATAGAGTTTCCCCCTCCCCATCATTAAGTATTCTTCTTCCAGCCCAAGAGAAAATGTTTCCAAAGCTACATATCTCTTTTATTCGACAATCTCAAACTGGTGAGCGAAAATGATAGAAAGATCTCATTGATCCTCCAAAATGTTTTTTCCATATTTCATAATCTCAATGAAATCTCCTACTAAAAATACATCCTCTGCTTCTCGACACATAATCTAATCTTGAAATCTTCTACTAAAAAACATCATCTTTCTTGACACACAAATGCTCTATAATTTATCTCATACCAGCCTCTTATTATGCCTTAAAGGATCCCCATATTCAAAAGTCATGAAAAACTCCCTAGATCTACTCTTCACTTTTGTATCAATCATTCTATTATCTGCATATACGACTTCCACCTAATAAGGACTCTTCCAAATAACGTTAATCTTCCATTTCCCCCTCCCCATCATTAAGTATTCTTCTTCCAGCCCAAGAGAAAATGTTTCCAAAGCTACATATCTCTTTTATTTGACAATCGCAAACTGGTGAGCGAAAATGATAGAAAGATCTCATTGATCCTCCAAAATGTTTTTTCCATATTTCATAATCTCAATGAAATCTCCTACTAAAAATACATCTTCTGCTTCTCAACACATAATCTAATCTTGAAATCTTCTACTAAAAAAACATCATCTTTCTCGACACACAAATGCTCTATAATTTATCCCATACCAGCCTCTTATTGTGCCTTAAAGGATCCCCATATTCAAAAGTCATGAAAAACTCCCTAGATCCACTCTTCACTTTTGTATCAATCATTCTATTATCTGCATATACGACTTCCACCTAATAAAGACTCTTCCAAATAACGTTAATCTTCCATTAAGACCCACTGAATTAAAAAAAAACCCTTTTTTGGAGTAAAATCAAACATAATTTTATCTAAACAAAAGATTTGGTTCGCCTAATTTAAATTGTAACGTTTACATAAATAGAATATAAGTGATAAAGCATTACAATCCATACATGTGTGGGATGGTAAGGCTGTAGAAACATTTTACATTCCAAAAATAACCTACATCTCTAAAATTTAACCAATCAAGGTTTAGCTTTCCTAAAAGCACTCACAACTTTTTTTGAATGTATTTAATTTTTGTGTAGTGTAGATCTTAAAAATTGTAAAAGAATATTTTGTTTGTCTTTCTCCTATTTTATATTATGACTGAAAACTTATTATTGTTTTCGATTTCTCTACTACCGTCGTCCTTTAACAGATTTTCATAAAATTTATCATTATTTTATTTAATTAGTTGTAAATTATATAAAATTTTCATATAAATCTTCTCTAATATATAACTTCTAAAAAGATCTTTATCGTCACTCCATGCAAACTAAAATAGTTTGGGTCACCTCACCTCATTTGGGTGGATTTAGAGCCTAAATGATGACAACTTTCTTGCTTAAAATGAAAAAACCAATTGATTCATTCGAGTCCTTTCAATTCTTAACCGGCTCAAGAAATTAAACCAACAAAATGTAAAACAGTACTTGATAAGTACCTGTAAATAAATGCAGCATGCATATTTTTGTTGAAACCTGTATATTCTGTGCTTGTAATAGTACCTAGAAACCAAGGAATGAAATATCAAAAAAGAACATCTGAATTTAAACATAGACATATTGAAATTCTGAGAATCTCAAACCATGGAAATAATCCGACTTAAAAGTAACCAACCTTTTTACTTGTTGTATGACTACTACAATAATGGGAAATACAAGTTTTGAATAGCAAAAGTACGGATTATTTAGCAAAAAAAAGTGAGGAATTTTAGTGTGAACATGTGCTTGTCTTTTTAGCAAAAAAAAAACATGTGCTGGTCGAGAACATAATTTTTTGTCAATGAATGAAAGAGATTGAACACATGCCGATAGAAAATTCAAATCAAATTGCTTACCTTCGGACGGTTTGAAGTTGCACAGCTTTACTTTGACGAATCTGTAATAGAAACGTAGACACCAATAGAACGGGTATTAGAGAAGATAACAAAATTACAAATGTGTTTTACCCTATTTTAGTCATCAGCCAAAAAGCCACATTATCATATTTTTAATTATTGTGATATCCATTGCCTTCTATTGAAGGTACTCTATTTTTTCAATTACAAATGTATTCGTGTAATTTAGTAGAAAGGTTCTTTCTTTTTGAAAAAAAAAAGTAGAAACGACTTTTAATAGTAACTGATGCATTTGTGTAATTATATCACTAACCGTTTGTACTAACATTGAATTCCTTGATGATACCTTTGATACGAACTTAATTCTCAATCATATTTCTGATAGAAACCGTTTTGATCTAGGTCTGTCACGGGCTAAATTTAAGTGAAAATCAATGTTTATTTGCTTGCTTTAGAAGAAGTAAACAAATAGCCACACAAATAAAAACTTAACTGAAAAAGTTGGAGTGACCAACCTTTTTACTTGTTGCATGCATGACTACTACAATCATGGGAAATTCAAGTTCTGAGTTTAGCAAAAAGTACGGATTGTTTTGGAAAAAAAAGGTTAGGATTTTAACATTATTTTTTGTCCGTGAGTGAAAGAGATTGAACACAGGCCAACAGAAAATTCAAATCAGAATGCTTACCTTCAGACCGTTTAATTTGAAGTTGCACTGCTTTCGCTACTTCGACGAATCTGTAATAAAAACGTTGACAACAATAGAACGGGTATTTGAGAAGATAACAAACTTAATAGGAATGAGAGTGCGTTAGAGACACAGAGAGAGGCTTTGGTCGCTAGCGTTAGCTTTTTCATTGATGGATTTGTGATTATGATGTGTGTATGTGGCGGTTTACGAAATCGGAAGGAGATATTATCTCAGAAACTGAATGCAATTTTGCGAGATGATGGAGAGCCGCACTCACCAAAACCTAGTATGTGAAATTGAAGCCTCCACGGAAACTTAGATCCGCCAAGGAAAACGCTCCACCATCATCAGATCAGAACTCCGATGCTGATCATAGGTCGTTTCCGGCAAAAAAAGTGGAAAATGTCGTGACATGTGTAATCATTAAATGTCGGCAGAGATAAAATCATAATTCTCCAAGCTTAGAATTTAGTGTTGTTTTATATGTTTATTTAGAGAGGTAACGTAATTTTAGTGTCAAGGAAGACACATGTCACACTCTTAAGATGCCAAATGTCAGCTTTTGAAGAAGAGTTAAAAAAAACATTTCATATTTAGAACATAATTTATACTTAATTATCACATTCGCCCAATAATTTTTGTATTGATTTTTTTAAAGAAAAATGTGATATCAAATATAATATTTTAAGGTTCCACTAAGTTAAAGCTTTGACAAGTTGCCATGTCACTTTTGTTGGTGGCAATTAATGTCAATTTTCATATTTAGAACATAATTTATACTTAATTATGACATTTTCCCAAGAATTTTTGTATTGGTTTTTTAAAAGAGAAATGTGATATCAATTTTCATTTAAAGTAAACATTTAATATCAAATTATCTTCATGAATTCATTGAAATATGTAAAACCATATTCTAATACATATTCGTTTTTTACAATTATGTGATAGATTTTTATATATTTTAAAATAATTAACATAAAATAATTATTGTTTAATTTTTAGAGAGGTAACTTAATTTTAGTGTCAAGGAGGACATATGTCACACTCTTAAGATGCCAAATGTCAGCTTTCGAAGAAGAGTTAAAAAAAACATTCTCATATTATATAAGATATATATATATATACAACACGTAGATATCCACTCCTCCACTCAGTTTCATGGAAGCCACTCAGAAACCTCGACTCTTATTAGAAACATATTGAAGCTTTAAACGACTCTTATAATATTGAAAACCTAAAGTAGGTTGCACGTCATGAATGCTGCCGTGCCAATTGAATGGGTATATCAAATTTATACCATTTGTTTATTTTTGTCAACCTTATACCATATTCGTTTCATTCCCCTTTTCCGTCTTTGTGTATATAATATGTTCATAAAAGTTTGATCAAATTGCTGGTGTATATAAAAGTCAGTTTAAATAAATAAATTAGTTTTATGGGTTTCATTTCACTCCTAAATTTTGAAATTTCTTCACGTTTCTTCTCTCAAAATGATTTCCAATAATTATTTACTTTTTTTATGCGTACAATATAGGTTTTTATATATACCATTCAAAATGTCGGTCTTTGATCCATAATCTTTCTGATAATGTTAATGATACCAAATTTAAGACCTAAATCATCTCTTTCATATGAGATCGAACTAACTATCATAGATATTCTCAGAACAATTTAAAGTACTACGTAAAAAACTATTCTACACTCTATTTAACATCTCAGAAGCGATACAAGATCTAAAACAAGACACAGAGACCCATATATCTTTTGTAAACAATAGGTCTTTGCGATTTACTCTTAAATAAATATCATAATAGTTTGTGTTCAATAATTTACATTTCCAAAATATGCAGCAGAAGAAAAGTAGATAAGCGAGGGGTTCAAGCAAACAGAAGAAACTCAACGTTAACGTAAGATTGAGCTTAAAGAATAAAGCAACAATAATAAAATCAATAATAGGTAATTTCTGCAATGTTGAAACCTCCTCCGTGGAATCAGTTCTCCGTAGCTGAATAGTTAAAAAAATATAAAAAAACTATATGAAAATAATGTCAAGAAATGGATAATTATAATTGAGTAATTAAGATCATACTTACCATTTGTCTACAATCACGACACTACGAATTTCGCAATTATCAAACCACCTATATAAAATAATTAGTTAGTGATCAAAAAGCATGAAATCAATCTGATCTTGGACCATATAGTGTAAAAGAGCAACTTTTGTATAACCTCTTGCAAAGTGCATCGCTAATTGACTTGTCACAATCGTTTGCAAACACATACAACATATGCTGCAAAACTTTTCCATGGCTAACAACTGCGACCTCCTTCTCTGGCCTACTCCATAACCTATTTCATTATACAAAATTCATCAATTCTCTATATGCTAATGTTATTAATTTATACTTACTGAGTAATTAAGATTGAAAATGGTTACCACTTCATGAACTCTAAACATCTCGCAGACATCTCTTCTTCAGACTCACGAACATCGGGTCTCCATAAGTTGTCCTCCTCGCTTTCAATCTATAATATATGAACCAAGATATTAGATAAACCAACCATGTGTATCCTTATATATTGAGAATGGTTTATGTAAATATCCAAAAAAAACAAAAAAAAAGAAAAGCTATTTGCCTGAGAAAAATCAATTGTGGGGAAACGAGTTTGATATTCGCTCACGTTTCTTCTCTTATCACGAAGATGGAGTCCCTGCATGCACATATCGATATTAAAACTTTGAAGTTCCGATTTTTCAGTTCAATCGGTAAAATGAGACATTTTCTCCATGTAGTAATCATACATTACGGTCTCTAGCAACCTCAAGTGCCAAAATGGGAGGGCTACTAGTCATAATTGGTTTTTTATCTTCATTTCCAAAAACTCCAACCGCGGTTTGCAGGGTTCTATATAAATAGCCGAAAAGATAATCAGTTAAAGTCACTTTAATTTAAAACAAAAGTTAACTAAAGTGATCAACTTTGGTCTAATTAAATGCTTTTATATATGCAAATATATAATACCTCAACAAGGGAGAAGTTACAACTAGTTCAACCCTCTTTAGTAGCCCGCTGGAAACAACTTGTTTGCGGAGGTTCTCAACCTTTAGGAAGCATTAAACGATTAGAAGGAAACAATATAATAGCAGTAAACAGCAAATATTGCGCGAGGGAGATCTACTATGCCGAGTTCGATACATATGTTTTAAGATCAAGGGTATAGATTTTACTTGTTGGTGACCATGATCAGTAAGTGGAAGGTCAAAAAGATGTGGAGACAACAACGCAGTGCTATCCTTCTTGCCTTCTACATTGTGCAACGCTTGTCCATGCCTCAACTTCCATTAAAGAAAGAAGAAATATTATTATTACGTATCACCAAAGCCATATTACAATAATCAGCCATTAATTGTTAATTATTTGTGCCTCACCAAGTGAATGATTTTACACCTCTCCAAGGGGTACACGAATCTGGAATCCATTTGTCTACACATTATAATGTTTTTCTTAAAAAAAAAACTAATTCATTTACAAAAATCTTATAAATAAAAAGATACTAGAAAAATTGCAAATATCAAACCTATTAAAGAGAAGAGTTAGTGGGGGGGAAATCAAAAGATCTCAGGTGTTTTCTTTGGTGAGTTATACTTAAATGATGGTATTGATAGGAAAAATGATGGTTCAAGATTTCCTTATATGCTTGAAAATATTCAAGACCAAACTTGTGAAGTCGAAATGTACGGAAACTTTCATGCAATTCCAAGTCAAACCTTCTGATTTGACTCATTCGTGATTAGTATTACTAACGAGTAACGTATAACATCAAGCTATTTCAAATAATACTATATTTTGGAGTAATTAACTCCAAAAAAAAATCATTTAAATTATACAACAACAATAACAATAAAACGAGAACTAAAGACCTTGTCCGCTGATTCCTTAGCTAAGGCAGCGTTAGGTAGTGTAAGTTCTGAAAGGGACATGAACGTTTAAGCAATGAAATCCAAAACTTGACCCCAAAAAAAAGACCTTGTAATCACGAATGAAGGTAAATCAATGGATTTTCCAATATGTATACAAAAGTTATATGGATCTGGAGCCATGTGATCATGAATATTTCAGTATGACTAGTGAATGTGTATGCATTGTTATATAATCATTATGTTATACAAATTTATATGAGTTGTGTCTTTTTATCATGTATTTGTGTTGGGTTGTAAGTTTTGGTTACCAAAAAATTGGCCTGTAAAGTTTTTGTCTATATGAATATTGGCTTTTATGATGTAACCAGTAATTTGTTTATTCAACTTTGGATCTTAGCTAGAGCCAAATATGGATCGAAACACGTAGAAAGAAAAACAAAAGGAGACCTGCAGATACATCTTAAACTCCAAGAAAAATTGTTAATATAATGCCTTGAACTTACTGGAAGTCATACTCGTAGTTGTTACTCGACTTTGAAATTTTACATTTCTGTCGTTGTTTAGAGATAACTAAAGATAGTTTGGTCGTCAATTACATGTCCAAAATATTTTTATGTATAGAAATTTCTTACACATCTATAAATTTATGGTAATCTAGAACCTTTATAATTAGACATTATATTCATCTTACGTAAGCCATTTTGTCATAAAATTGATACTAAATATACATTATTGTTGGTTCAAAATGACTCTACTTGTTAGAAACTAATTATATATTGGGCATCATTTCTTTTTCTCAATAGAAATCTGCAAATCATCATGTACGTGTAACGTGTGGACACATGAAAACGTGTTAGTGGAAACTCTCCTAGAAACTTTTCTTCATGACATATTTTGAAGACCCAGAGCATCAAATATATTATTTAGAGATTCTTTGATTCTATCAAATATATTATTTAAATGATTTTAGATATTTATTTAAATTTTAGATTATTAAAAAGACACGATGCTAATCAAATATGCACAAATGTCAAAGGGGTTTAAGGAGAAATTTGAGAACCCTTCTTCATTCTCTTATTCCATTTTTTGTGAGAAACTTTCTTAGATATTTCTCATTAGAAATGCTCTTGCCTCTTATATTTCGTTTATCTTCATTGACTGTTTACCGTCGATGTAGACTCAAATAAAAAATTCGAATAATTTATTGTTGTCTGAATTATGTCACAAATGCTAAGCATGGTGAGTAATAGGGTTTGAAATGGAATCGAAATAGAGTAAATCAACGAAACAAAAAGAGAGACAACCAACGTGAAGACATTGATCTACCATATTGGACCCAACTTTCATTATTCTTAACCAAAACATTATAAAAAGAGGTTGTTATCACCAAAAACATTATATCGAGTTGCAATATGTAGTTCTCTAGTTTATAAAAATAAAATAAACATCTTCATTCCCTTTTCTATATGTTTCTCCAACTTATTGTTATCATTATTTCAAAAGCAAATGTAAGAAACAAATAAAAGAAATGTAAATATTATTTATTATTTTTTAAAAAAAATAAACGTAAATAAACAATTATGGCTTAATTCTCATAAGGAAATGAGAATCAGAACATCTTCTTCACACTCTACTCTCAAAGTTTGTATATTACAAAGTTGTGCCGTTTGATCTCTACGAACCTAGAAAAATGGATGCAATAAAGCTCTCTCTCTCTCTCTTTACTTTTGTTGAACCTTCGCTCTAATCTTCTCTTCGAGTATCTCTGCCTCGAGTCCATACATTCTGTTCAAAGCCTGCATGTTCTCTAGCGTCTCACTCAGCGTTCTGCTATCGTTCCCATCGCATCTCAAATGCTGCATTGGACCGTGTAAGAGCTTGTTCACTATACCTCGGCTTAGATCTTCTACTGCTTTCTTCGTCTTGTTGTCCATGCCATTACCGGCTTTCGATAAGAATTTATCAAACTCAGTAGCTCTTATTCTCTCTGCCAATCCCCTAAATTTCTTGATCGTTGGAACTGTCTCCAGCGAATCCCTCCACGCTTCAAAAAGTTTGGATTCCTCTGTTATTATAGTCTGAGCTTCCATTGCTTTCCTCATCCTATCTTCTTTATTGGCAGCAACGACTTCCTTGAGGTCATCCACGTTGTAAACCAGTGCACCGTCTAATTCAGCAACGCAAGACCCAACGTTTCTAGGAACAGAGATGTCAACAAAGAGCCTCGCATCTCCAACGGTAGGGAGTGCCTCTACGTGCTCCTTTAAGAACAATGGTGTCTCTGAAGCTGTGCTAGTAAACACTACATCGGCTTCCGCAGCACAAGCTTGCATCTGATCAAGGGGTTTATAAATAATCTCAACACCAGGAGGCAACTCCTCTCGGATAGCTGCAACTTTCTCTTCGCTTCGGTTCACAACCACCATTTTGGTACAACCTTTAGATACCAAGTGCTTAATTACAAGCTTCCCCATCTTTCCTGCACCGATTACCAACATCCTCGCGGACGATACATGTGAGAAAGATTCCGGAAGCTTCATGAGAGCAAGTTCGACAGCAGCAGAGCTGACGGAAACAGCCCCAGCTGCGATATTCGTCTCTGTTCTGACACGCTTTCCAACCGTGATCGCGTGTTTAAATAGTCCGCTGATATTCCTCCCAAACCCATTAACTTTTTGACCTACTGTAACAACTTGCTTAACCTGAGCAAGTATCTGACCTTCTCCTAGCACAAGGGAGTCTAAACCAGCTGAGACTTCAAATAAATGCTGCGTGACGTCCTTGTTGTACAATAGGAAACGGTGCTGACAGATATCCGAAACCGGGATTCCACTCGTCTGACAAAGAGAGAACAAATCTTAGCACTTGCTACTGATTCTAAGAACACTTGCAAGAGAATTATCATACAGAGAAATGCCTAAAACATCTAAAGACAAGGAGAAGAGCATTCTAGTCACCTTAGACATCCATCCAGTAACTTCTTTGACTCCACGGTGCTGAGATAAAGCCAAAACATAAATCTCCATACGGTTACAAGTACTGAGTACAGCAGCTTCTTCAATATGATTCAAACCGCACAACTCAGCGATAGCTCGTGGCCATTCAGCTTCAGGAATAGCAAGCTTCTCACGCATCTCTACAGGAGCTGTGTGTATACTAAGCCCAATCACAATAATGCTACTTCTTTCCTTTGTATATCCTGTAACCAAAATAAAACAAAGCTATTAGCTTCAAGAAAGGATACAAATACAATCTCCTCCACAAATCTAAAAGTAACCATACGCAATTACACAAACATGAATTATCCATATTTTGAAACGATAGCAAAATCCAAAATTTGGAATGCAAGATAGGATAAACGAAAAATTCCAATCATGAGTTTCAAATGCAATCAAAACCCAAAACTGAAATTCGAACATTTGAAGAAAACCCAGGACAAAGAAGGTAACAAAATCGTACTGTCGAGAGCAGAAGTCTTGAGCTGTTCCAGAGCAGAGATACTAGCTGCTTTAGACGAAGAAATCTCGCAACGCGTTCTCTGGATCAGACATCGTCTTGTTCTATTGATCATCGGAAGAGAACGAATCCCGATCAGACCCAACGACACCGGAGAAGAAGAAGAAGGGTTATGGTGATTCGATAACAACGTTTCTAGCTTCGATGTAACAACAAAGGAACTAGAAACCGCCATAGTTTTTGAGTATGTATCTCTCACAAACCCTCTTCGTCTCCAAAATCCAAACCCTAGAAAAGATCAGGAATCGAGGTAGACAAAGAGGGTTAAGATGCGATTTTAAATTGAGTTGAAAAGGAGACAACTTTCTTCTCCGGTGAGGATCATGAGCGTGTGTTAGTTGAAGAAAGGAAATAAGGAAGAAGAAGCAGGTCAATCCGGGTCGGGTCGGGTCAGGTCAAGTGGGTTTTAAGATTGGGTCAAATATAAACAATATATTGACCCAAAAATTGGGGATTTTGATTGGACGAAAAGTCTAATGTATATGTGTGAAAATGGAAATCAAATTGGGCGGGTGGATAACACGTTTTATTCTATCCACACTTGTTATTATGGTTTTTAATCTTCCACGGCAACTTTTTTTTAGTGTGTATTTTTGATCACTAAAATCGAGCTTTATTATCTTCTTTATGAGAGATTAAAAATTGAAAAGATATTTTTGTAATGATATTCATGATATCTGAATGTTTTGAGAGGTTTAGCTTTGATTTAGGAGAGAACCCATGTGTGTGAAGAAGAAAAAGAGGCAAGAAGCTTTGCTTATTGTTCCAAACGTTTGAATAATTTGATGCGTTGACATAGCATTTTCTATACTATGGTTTACGAATAACAATTTTTAAAATAGCCAATATGTCAAGTTACTTAAATATAATGACAGAAATTTGTTTATGTAATTCTTATCTTATTATATAAAAGACAGTTTGTCAAAATTATAACTCATGAGATCATGACATGTGTATTATCGATCGAGATGATGACACGTGTTAAAATGCTTTATTTAAATTCAAGTAATTAAAAAATTAAAGATATCATTATGTTAAACCAATAAAATAAAGACACATTAACATTTTTTTATTGTTTCATTAACATATTTCTAAAAACCAAACCAAATTTTATGTAAGTCATAATAAAAAAAAAATATAAATATCATTATGTTAACAAAATAAATGTTACATCACAAAAATGAAACTTTATATATAAAAATAAAATAAATGTTAAACCATAGATTATTTTAAAAGGAAAAGTAAACATACATTCAGTCTTATAAATGTTAAACCATAAATGATTTAAAAAGGAAAAGTAAACATACTTTCAATTTTCCAAAAAAATTATTACTTCAAAAAAGGCAAATCCCAAAACTATATAATAACACACACCTCCCACAATTTAAGATACACCTCAAATCCTCAAATTTCTTTGAATATCACATCCACAAATCAGTCAAAACTATTTAATTTTCGATCAATTAGATCGAAATCGTGTTTACCGTCGAACTATTGCATGTATTCTTCGAAAGTGGAAAGGTAGAAATCTCAAAGCAAATAACGTACTTATGGGAATGGAAGTTCTTCTACTTGATGGAAAGATTAGTATATATCAATTATATCAAATTTTAAATTCTTCAACTTATCCAACACTTACCATACCTTCTTAATGTTATAAAAAATAAATTTATTAACCTAACATACAAACAAAATTTACAAAATAGAATAGTAATATATTATAATTTTACTTTTTACCAACTTTTTAAAAATAATTGATGTTTATTAAAAAAATAGATTCAGTTTCAAAGTATATAAGATTTTAAATATGATTTAAAACCTTGTCATTCATTTAGATGAATTATTTTTATAACATTTTGAAGATTTAAACTCATTATTGATTTTCCAACTCACGTAATTTATGACTATATTAACATGGTTTTAATTTAGAATATAACTATACGGGTATAACTACATAAATTATCAATTTTCATATCAAATACCCGCATATTATGCGGATCCTAATCTAGTTTTCTGTATATGCATCCACTATGTGTCTATGTCTAATGTTAATATTATAATGGATCATTTAGCTACATATTAATATTCTTATATATTATTAAGAAAATAGCAATCAGAATTAGAAAACTCTCGATTACTATTGCACATAGCCTAGTAATTAACGATTTTGACCTTACCAAATTTGCAAAAGATTAATTTTAAAAATCGACCGCCGCGCATCATCGTATCCGTCACGTTTCATCCGATCCGTCGTTACTTCCATTAACCATCACGTTTCACCGGATCTGCATCGCTGTTTCTTCATAACTGCTTCCATTAACCCTAACCGACATGAATCACCGGATCCGTCGCTGTTTCGACTAGCCGCCACACACCACTTATACCGTCGCTGCTTCCACTAATTAACTGTCACCCCTCACCGAATATGTACCTGCTTTCTTCATTCGCTACTCATGATTAAATCTGTCGATATTTCTAGTTACCGCCAACACCACTGAAAGAAAGAGAGAGATATATTGACATGAAGAAGAAATCGTTGAAATGTTATTTTGAGAGTTAATTTTTTTCTACAGTGTCATGGCTACTTTCACATGCAAATACCCTATTATAATCACGTATTGTTTTGTATCCTTTAATTGTAGTAAATTTCACTAACTTTGAATTGGGTATTCAACCCATCTTCTATATATGAAAGGAGAAGCATTTTGAGCTTATGTGTCAAACCCTCTTTTATTCTCTTTTTTTTATTTAATTGATTACTCTATTATTACTTACTATACTATACTTCTATCCAAATACATTACAATAACATAATCCATATATCCAAACATACTTTTAAGTCAAATTTTCCTTTTTTTTATCTTTTTAAGTTTTTTGATTTAATTTATTATTCTATTATTATCTACTATTTTATTTCTATCCAAACACACTACAATAACATAGTATCTGTATCTAAATATATTTTAAATTAATAAGAATTTAATAATTCAATTACACAAGAAATTGTAATTGATTAATTAGCTTTAGAAAGAAAAATAATGATTTACTTTACATCAATTAAAATAATCAATAATCTATAAGATCGGAAATTGGCGACAACTTTTTGGTTATATATGCAAGTTTTCATATTTTTTTTATCTTTGAGTCATTTACCGTATCTTTGAAAAATATGTTATGTTGGTTTCAACTATTTTACAAGATGATATATATTTTATAAAATATAATCACAAATTTAAATATATAAAGTTGATCTTAAATTTCGTATAATAAATCTATACTAAAACTATATTAGTTGTACTTGATAGATATTTTATTCCGCGTATAACACGGATACTATCCTAGTCTATATTTAACTTTGTTCTTTTCTCATGAAAAACACATCAACTTCTACATTATTATTATATCGTATTTTTATTCAATCATTTTTATTCAAATTCAATATACTATTTTTTAATAAAAGTAATTATACATTTGGTTTTGACATTATGCAAAGAATTTAAGAAGTTATTCTTCATATTTTAAATTAATTTAAAACTTATATGAATACAGTTCTTTGAAATAATAACAAATTTAATAATTTTGATTATCTTAATATTTCAAATTTATTAAATATTTCATTAGGTTAAACAATTTTGTAAATATTATCAAACAAAAATATTAAAAAATCTTAACAATTAACAAATAACTTAATTTAAAACCAAATGCATTGAGAAATAAAATTATGAAAAATAAACTAAATCAAAGTATACATAAAAAAATAATTGCAGTTATACATAATTAAAATGAAACGAAGAATAAAAGCAAATCCTTTAAAAAAAATAGATTAAATTATTAACACAAAAATATAAATATGTTTTAAAAAGGGTTAATTAGCTCAATAATAGGTTTTTGGTATAAAATTAAGTATCTAACATCACAAAAGAGAAAATTAAGTGAATAGCAGTGGGAATAAAATAATGGACAATTTTGCTCATATTAAATATGATAATTATTGACATTAAAAACAAATCTCCGAAAATCTTTTTCCTTAAAAAATATTTTTCTCTTCAATAATCTTTATCTCTGAAAAAGTGGATCTGCTCTCTACAAAAAAAAATAGAAAAATTAGGTAAAAAACAGCCCTACATAACTATTTAATAATATAGTTGACTATTTTCGAGACTATATATATTATTTATATGGAAAGATAGTTGACTATATTTTGTAACTATTATTTAAGAAGATAGTTAACTATATTTCAGGAAACAATAATAATTTTAAAATATAGTTAAGTATGTTTATAACATAGTTGTCTACTCTACGGATCTTATAACATAGTAGACTATATGAAAACTTTGTTATAATAATTACTTATTTAAACATAATAGTCCACTATATGTTCAGAATGTAGTGGTCCATTATAGTTAAAAATAATAACATACTTAGCGACTATTATCAGAAACGTAGTTACGTATTATAGTTTATATAACGGAAATAACATATATATAGTTAACTATTATGAGAATTATAGTTATCTGATTTCTGAAAATAGTTAACTCTATCGATTTTCAATGGCGGCTCAGATTAACAAGGAGATGAGACGATAATAGGGAGTTTAACGTTGGACAACGAGAAGACATACAATCTTAATCCATGGTTGGAGATTTTTGATTTATGATAATTGATTTTATGGATCACTAGAAAGAGATGAATGATGTTTGTGTAAGAAAAAAAGTAAAATAAGAAGACGAAAATGAAGAAACAATGGAAGAAGGGGAAGAAAAAAAAGGTGGTTGAAGAAGAAGAATAATAAAAGAGGCGTGGAAATGAGGAAAAAAGAAATTAGGTTTTGGTAATTTTAATTTTTTATTTTTGTTTTCCATAATAATAGTTATGAATCAATGATGGGTAGTATTGTCATTTTAGTTGAGTTGAATGTTATTCACTTAATTGTTTTTTGTTTAGTGTTAGATTATTAATTATGGGCATAAAACATATTATACATGACAATTTCCCTTTTAAAAATTCAAGTCGCTGGGTTTAATGGTTTTAGTTTAAACAAATAAATTAATTAATTAAAATGTAACTATAAAGGGAAAAAAATAAAAGCTTTGTAAATGGAAAACTATATTTCATGCTATGTAAATATAAGTAATATCTTCATTAAAATATATAAAAATGTATATTGGGAAAAGTACGAAGTAAAATTTTGAAAGCGATGAGTGAACAATTAGATACATTTTTAATCTTACAAATACTGGTATTTTTAGTTTTCAAAAGTTAAAGTTTTTTGCTCAATCAATAGTTTTATGTTATAACTAATTTAAAATCTTGTTAGTTGATGTGTGATGAATAATTCATACGTAAACAAGTATATAGATCATGTAGTTTTACTTCATTTTAACAATTTTTTATTTATTTTAAAGTTGAAATAACTATGTTTTCAAGTAAAACATAAGCAAAATAAGGAAAATATAAGCAAAAAAAATAAAAATGTAACGACTCATACTTTAGTTTAATTGATCATGATTAAGTCTTAGCTTCAATGTGTATAATATTGTTGTATAAATTTAGGAATGGCAAAAAAAAAATGAAGATACAAATTTGAGTTATTGATTTTCAGTTTTTTCTTTTAAATAAAATAAAAGTAAATTATTAAGTTTAAATTCACATAAAAAATGTAATATATTTTAAAATAATACGAAAGTATTATGATACATAGAAAATAAAACAACTATTAGTACGTTAAAACACCATACAACTATGTATATGTAAACATTTAAATATAATATAATCATATGTATGATTAGTTAGTGTTTAACAAAATAATAATATAATTTGTTAATATTTGAAGAAATAGAAGAACAAAAGTAACTTCCCAGAAATGCTACTTTTTTATATGCTTGAACTTGACCTTGGAAACCTTTTTGGCTATTTTTAATGGTGAAGACCAGGGCCGGCCCTGAGGCAATTTTTATAAAACATGCGTATTGGGCCTCACATTTTTGCAGTTGTTTTAAGACCCATTTTTTTCAAAAACATATATATATAGTATATGGGTTATGTGTCTCGTTATTATAGAGGAAAGAGAGTGGAGAAGTTGTGGATCATATCTTTTTTTAGTTTTTAATAAAATTCATAAAGAATTCAAAGTTGGAAAAATAAAAAACCTCTATAACTTATCAATTGTTATAAACCCATTTAGTGGATGTCCATTAGAGGCCCATGTTCTAGAATATCCCTAAACCCTAATTCCTCTCCAAGTATTGTATCCCTATATATACTCTATACTTCTCATGGAATAATACACAAGACAACACCAATTCCTATTCTCTTCTCTTCTCTTATTCACAACACGTTATCAGCACGATAACATAACCACTGAGTAAAACCCTAGCCACTAAAGTAAAACCCTAGCCACTTGAGTAAAACCCTAAAGTTTTCTAACATCTTGCACTTTGCTTCGGTTCCACTTTATTTTTCATTAAGGTAAGTGAATCTCTCTCACTTTAGCATACGGCACATATAATATTATTTGGTAAAGCATAAGGTTAACGTCATACTTCCTATATAGTATCACGTTAGTTTTATAATTGCTTTGATAAAAAAAAAATTATTTTATAAATTGTTTTTAAGTTTGATTTTGTGATTCGATAACATACACATGTTAATTCATGAATACTATGTTTATCAACGAGTAATTCTCACAAATCATACTTATATATATTAATTATTATTTTATTTTAAACAATTTTATGTTTTTATTTTTAAGTTTGATTTTGTGATTCGATAACATACACATGTTAATTCATGAATACTATGTTTATCAACGAGTAATTCTCACAAATCATACTTATATATATATATATATATATATATATATTAATTTTTATTTTTTTTTAAACAATTTTATGTTTTTATTTTTAAGTTTGATTTTGTGATTCGATAACATACACATGTTAATTCATGAATACTATGTTTATCATCGAGTAATTCTCACAAATCATAATTATATATATATTAATTTTTTTTAATCATACTCGTATAAAGCAACTCTAATGAACACACGGACTTTAATACGTTTTTGGTTCTCAAAATCACATATTTTATTATAAAACTAATCGATCATGATTAACACTTCTCTTCTATTAAACAAAAATATTTTATAATTATAAATTGAATTTCTATTATGATCTAGCTAAGTAATTTCATATATTTTCCATCGAGTTAAGTATTACTTCATATTATAAGTAACCCATGTTTGATCGCAAGTTCATGCTTCTTAATGCGATAAATGTCGAATCCATGGTTGAGCACTTCTTAACCCATGTTTAATAGCTTATCGAGATCTATGTCGAATCATTAAACCGACGGTATATGTTAAAGATCTTCATTAACGGTATCACTGATCTTCCATCGAGATAAGTACCGTCTCATGCTATATAATTACTATCGCATCATGGTATTTTAATATACTCATGTTTCTACGTCAAAAGAAATACAATATTTCATGACCATTACTTTATGGTTTATGGTTTAGCTTTCACGATTTTGATTAAGCAAACTTTATGAGATCTTGCTTATGGTTTGGTTCGGTTAATTCTCTTAAACCGAAGACATTGTGATTTTATAAATCATTGTGTTACTAAATCATATATACGCTTGGTCGTACTGGTTGATCTATTTGATTGATTTATAAGTTATGAAGTGGATCATCTACTTGGAGTAAAGAATTAATCAATTATGGTGTGATGAGATGATTATATGATAAATTAGTAGAAATTGTTGGATTTATAAATAAAATTCATATCCAATTGATTTTGGTCCATTCCTTGAAGTGAATGTGACATTACAAAGAAAAGATCACACTAAGACAAAGGAGTGGCTCTAAAACTTGTCTTGAATAGTCAATATCGAGGTCAAAGTGTTTCTTTCAAGAACAAATTCCCACCGGAAGTGAGAAAAGAAAGATGGTAGGAAAGAAAATTTATCTCATATGACAATGAAGGAATCTAGTATGACTACAATGTAATTTGAAATCATTGATGCGTTATATGCTCCCAAGTTTGAAAGCTAATGGGATTATCCAAATTGGGTATGTTGTTTATTATACATCGAGATTCTATTTGAGATACATGAACTTAAAGTTTCATATCATCCCGAGAGGAAAATTTAGAGAATCTCACATAGACAATAAGTGACATATCCAGAAGATTATGTTCACTACTTGATTATTAAAGTTCACTACAAGTGATATATCTAGAAGATTATGTTCACTAAGTTCTTCGAACAATTCTCAAAGGAAAAATGTGATCACCAGAATGTGATATTACATAAAACTAGCTATGTGATTGGTTAAATCTAGCTATATCCAAGATTACAAGACTAAAAGTCTGTGAGTGAATATAATTAAGGTATGTTTAGAATTACTTGCAAATTGATATTATATTGAGAGAATATCTCTAATGCGGAGTTGGTAAAGCATACATAATAAAATTTTCATGTAAGTAATGTTGTCCTATAGACACAAAGTCATGAACAAGAATTTAAGAAACATTATGGATTCTTCTTGAGGATGAGAAAATATATATGAGTTATTGATAAGAAATCATACTCATATTTGACTAGTTTTGATATATTCCCTGAAGTGAATATAATATCTTACATATATAAAAGAAAAAGATTATACAAATTAAATCCTTGAGAAAGTAGCTACCAAATTGACCGCATCATCACCACTTTCTGACGATACTCATCATTGGCTTTAGATTTTCCGGGTACACTCCATTTCTAAATTCTTGATTCTCATACCATATATTTATATATGTTTTAGTTAAATTTATCTATAAGATTTACTTTACTTTATTATAGATTTATTGTAAGATTTACTTTACTATAATATCTCGTTTATTGCTACATGCTTCATGGTCCAAATCCATGCTTGGTTATCATGGACTAGAGAAGTTCATTTGATTATGATATCCCCTCGAGGGAGAAAGTGATTAGCAATAAAAAGGTAAACCAGAAGTTTACTAAGAATGAAAGTACACCAAAAGTTTACCAAAAAAAATTATATGATTGGCTTAACCGGATTGGTCATCCTGGTTTGATAATGATGTGAAAACATAATTGAGAATTATGTGGACATTAAGTGAAGAACCAGAAAATTCTTCCTAATGATTTATCATAGGTTGTTTGCTCAGAAAGCAATATGATAATATGGCTTTCACCAGTCAAAGATGATTTGGACTCTATCAATTTTCTGAAATATATACAAGGAGATGATTATGGGCTGATCACCCACTTCGTGACATTTAGATGCATCGATTCAATGGACGCATTGACTCGATTGTTGCATCCTAGAAGGTCACATTTTTCCTTGTGATAAACCAGCAACTTGGAGTTTGCGAGGTTACTTTCTTACAAGTTTCAGAATTTATGTTTGAAGCCTAATTATATATGTCCATTAGGATAAGTGTTGAACATCCTGAAGCTCATGTTCATATACAAAATTTTAGTAGCATTGATTCGCATCAAGCCATTGAATAAGTTATTGTTCTCACCATCATTATTGGTTTAGGGTTAGAAACCAAATAGTTTCCATCTGAACGATCTTTCATTCAAAAAGATCTATGAATGTGAAAAGTGTTCCACCACAGCACTCTATGATGGAACCACCACAGCGCTCTATGATGGAACCTCAAAAGAGGATAAGAATATATGTTAGATATGAAAGATACAGAGTCATCCCTGAAGGATTTATATAAGACTCAATTTGTAGACTCTCATTTTAATGAGTCAGTTTTTCCAACATGAAGGGGGACAAATTAAACAGCTGGAGAAAGATATAAGTATCTATGAATTATCATTGATCCTCGGACTAAAGAATTTATATGAGAAGTCCAAAAAGATAATTCATAAGAATAACTTAGTGTATTAATTTCCCTATGCATTTACTAACCCAAATAGAGTGATAAAGT
The DNA here is from genome assembly GCA_900128785.1 of Arabis alpina. Taxonomy (NCBI): domain Eukaryota; kingdom Viridiplantae; phylum Streptophyta; class Magnoliopsida; order Brassicales; family Brassicaceae; genus Arabis; species Arabis alpina. The sequence continues at coordinate 6,462,404 of LT669788.1, forward strand.
CACCTATACCAGTTGTATATGCTCCAAATTATAAATGATATCCCAGAAGGGCGATATCAAATTGCTAGAGAGTCTAACGATCGCCTGAAGCGTGATAGACCTATTTGGTTCCAAATCTAATTATCCTCGAAAAAGAAAAGGAGCAAGAGATGACCAAATCGAGGAAAGAAAGATAATCTCCAGAAGAGATTGGATGATCTCTATAAGAGACATAAACATGACAAATGAAAAAAATTCAAGTACTTGAAAATGAAGAGTTATAGCTAGCTATGTCATGTATGGAATAACTTGGAACCATAAAGCAAATCGACGTCGTAATATTTTTGCATGCAATGAGCAGTTGATATTATTGATAAAAAGAGAGGATCATTAAAGAAAGTCTATTTAAAAGTGTACACAAAGTAATGATTGGCCAAGATGGAAATGAAGAAATAGACTTATAATTATAATCTCTTGTAGAGAATTTTGGACCAGTAGTCCATACACCTGAAGTGTAAAACCAGTGGAAGATAAACAAGTTTTGATGTGAAAAAATAGTGAAAATTTCACAAGATCTTGAACTTATTATGAAGAGATTTACTCTCTTGTGGTGGATGCAACTAGTTTCAAGTTCTTTATCAATATGGCAAGAAAAAGAATGACTTGATTTATGTTTAAAGGATATAGTCCATATCTTATTTATACAACCCATTGGATAATGAAATTTATATGAAAATCCATGAAGGATATATCCCTGTAAGATTAAGTATGTTCCTGGGAAATTTTAGTCGATCGAATGAAAGATGTAACATGGGGTATAATCATGTACATGTTTACCCATGTAGACTTATCAAAAGTTTTTGATAAAGTGATTCTTAATTGAAAATCATCGAAACTCCGGCAGAGTTATCCCAAATTAATTTAGCAAAAAGATGCTATGTTCAAAGTTCCTTGAAGGATATTACAGAAAAATGCTCATATATATTTGGTCTTGAAGTACCATACATAAAATGAGATTAGAGCAATTCTGTGATTTATTTCATGATTGAAATATATGTTTGACAAAAGGGAAAGTCAAATATCATAGCTTTTAGAAGAGCATGAATATTATGTACAAGAGAAATGTTTAGAGACTTGTACATATATGAGATTTTGGCTTAAAGTCCAAATATACCAAAATATGTCTTCTATAAAGAAAAGATGTTATGGACCAGAAGTCCAATGATATGAGATATCATATGAGTTTGTTCATTAGGGCTATTCTTATAATAATTCGAAAAAGATAGCATATAAGATCGGAATTCATCTCTTGAAGAAGATGTTTCCGAGGGGGAGAAATATAATGATGTGCGTGGATGTACTTTTTTCTCTTATCATAGTTTTTATCCCATAGGGTTTTTCTATGAAAGGTTTTTAACGAGACATCAAAGAACACGCAAATGATAGACACTTATAGAGGAATGTTATCATTATAATGATATATGAAAGTCTATCAATCTCCCTTAAGCATGTCATCCATGAATGATATCTAGAGAAACAACGAGAATGATCCAGATGAATCATCTAGAAGACCGATGAGTTGCAGAAGAATGGCGGTGTACAAGTTCTAAAGGTTGTTCAAGCGAAACTTTGGCAGATTTATTTTCAAGACAGTTCCAACTATTACTTTCAAGAAACAAGTTTGCAGCATCAAGAAGATCTCAAGTTATGCACTCATCAGGGGGAGTAAAAACGCGTTGCACTCTTTTTCCTTAACCATGGTTTTGTCCCAATTGGGTTTTCCTAGTAAGGTTTTAATGAGGCAACATCTTATGCGTATTAGGATTATTTTTACTCTAATGGCATCCAAGGGGGAGTGTTATAAACCCATTTAGTGGATGTCCATTAGAGACCCATGTTCTAGAATATCCCTAAACCATAATTCCTCTCCAAGTATTGTATTCTTATATATACTCTATACTTCTCATGGAATAATACACAAGACAACACCAATTCCTATTCTCTTCTCTTCTCTTATTCACAACATCAATCAAATTTAACATACTTTTTAACCATTGCAAACATAGAGTCATAAATCGAAATTGAAAGTTTTGGGAATTGTTTTTATTTTAACTGTTGTTCAAATTTTATTTTTGTATTAGACCTCAAATTTTATATGTTAGGGGCCCAATTTTTATTTTCGTATTAGGTCTCAAATATCTCAGGACCGGCCTTGGTGAAGACTGAACCGGTTCCGGATCTAGCCGGAGTGATATTGGTTTCATCTAACCAACTTTTAAAGACACAACTGAAGCTAGCTTCTCCGATCACATTGTCTGGACCAAAGTTTCTGGTAGCAAGTTTGAACTTGTCGAATGTAAAGCTCTTGACCGAATTCAAAATATTATGTTGTCTTATGAACCGCCTTTACAGTCCTGGCTTGTAACCCATCGATGTCCTGGGCCTCCTGGCCTACATGAAAATATAAAACCGAGTTATTTGAAAATATCACTTCCACATATAGGTTTGATCGAATATAAAATATTACTCAAATGATGTGTCATGAGAGCTTAGTTGATGATAAATCTATCACTAATGTCGTTTCCATTCTAGATGCTAGATGTAATAATATACTGTTAATGAAGTCATTGTCTGTTTCTTATCACATGCTTATAAAAAAGGCCCATTAAGGTCACTTTAGTCCTTAACTTGTCAACTATTGCGGGAACCGGAAAACCCTCTAAAGTCAACGCCAAACCTACCATTGACCAACTAAGTCAAGAACAAATAAACATCCCTTGAAAATCTTCTTCACTGTAAGAAAAAATATTGCCATTACAAATACTTATTTTCACTTTGCTAATTTTAATTTTCATGTTGAGCCAAAGATGAAAAAAAAAGAGAGTAATAGACCAACAATGTGGAACTTCGTACTTGTTTTTTTTTTTTCTTAAAAAAAGAAAATATAGAATCGTCTTCAATTTAAGATTAAAATAAACACACGTATGGAACAACTTAACATGTCAGCATGCAAGTACATGACATGGCCACCATATCATAGCTACGTCGGATTTTGAAAGCAAATATTTTTGACTTTTTGTCCTTTGTGATAATAAATAACTGATAAGGAAGATCCCAACTCAAAAACATTACATCACTACAACAAATTATTAAAATCTCATCAAATTAATCTCACAATCATAGAGAAATGTTTCCAAATCCAAAAAAACAAAAAGATCCAAAAGAGAAAAATCCAGAGACTCCATTGTTGATTGAAGAAAACAGAGCTAAGCTCTTTCATGATCTCTCTCCGAACCCATTTCTCTCAAACGAAGATGAAGCTCACCAATACTCCTCAAAACCTTAATCGCTTGCGACGGAGTAAGAATCTCAACCACTTTCCCAACCGTCGAACACCGTAACTGATCAGCGTTATTCATCGCAGCAGCCATACCAGACTTAAGAACTTCCATAGCTTCCTCCAAATCTGACTCTTCTCCATCAACCATACCCCTCGCACCAACCCTCCTCGCCGCAAGCATCACCGGAGGATCAGCAACACTCTGCTGCACAAGCGCGTAATCTCTCATCACATCTCTCTCCTTCCTCCTAGTTTCCGACCGAAGAGTCAAGATCCTGTCTTTTTGCTGACGTGTCAGATCTTCAACAGAAGCTTCGGTGAGTTTAAAGACTAAAGAAGGTTTAAAATCACCGACCCAAAGGATTAATCTAGCGTAAGAGTTGAACCATGGTGGACAAAAGAAAGTGAAAACGTTGTCTCCGGCGACGGAAACGGCGGCTGATTTTTCTTGGTAGTATTGAAGACAGTGAGAGAGAAACTGGGTCACTAAAGATCTTTGTGCTTCGAGAGTGATACGGTTGGATTCAACGATGGAAGAAGCGCACATAAGTTGTTCGACGAAATACCTGTGACGAATTAACCAGCCATTCACGAAGGTAGTGAAGCTTTGATGAGAGGTGGTGGTGATTGTCATGTTTTATGTGTTTTGAGTAGTCACTAAGTATTTTTGAGTGTACAGTGTACAAATTGATGATTTGATTTGATTGTTTATATACAAGTCTTTGGACTTGACCAAATTTATGTTATGTCGGTTATATTTTGGTCGGCTGTCCAAATGGAGTTTTGTCTTGTTGGAGTGAAGTATGGTCATTCGGTCAGAGAGAATCAGTGCGTCCTATAACCATTTTTGATGTAACTAAGTCTTCCTTTCATCACCAAAATATGTAAATTTATACTTAGTAATTAAGCAAAGGGAAATTGCATGCATAACCAACAAAAATTTTTATAATTTCAAAACTAACCAGTTGATCTATATCTAAAGGCTATTGTTTAACCACATAGGACCAATTTTGTTAGTTTCTTAATTATTAAAAAAAATTGGTTATTTTGCAAATTAACCCTTAAATAAAATATTTTGAGAGTATTCGTTTCCTATTCAGACGGAGTATCCGGATGCAGTAACCAGATGTTGTTCGTTTAGATCAAATTAAAGACTGCGTCTAGATATAGAAACTGGATGACAAACAAAACTCATTCAAAATATCAAAAAAAAATTTGATGAGTTTGAATGAGTTTCAACTCATCCAAAATTACAAAAGTCAGAAAATATCCTCATTTTTTGTCAGAACTGAAAATTTACATTTTTTGCAATTTTACGTTTTTTCACCAAAATCGCAAAATTACATTTTCCGCCAAAACTGCAAAGTTACAATTTTTCACAAAAATTGAATATTATATTTCTCTAAAATTACTTTTTCTTTAAAATCCGGAAAATTACATTTTATGCAAAACACGAAAATAACATATTCTCACGAAGCCTGTAAAAATACACTTTCCGCCAAAACCGTAAATTTACTTTATCTAGTGACAAATATAGTTTAAATAATAAATAATATTATTAACACAAAATATGGAATTTTTAGTCATTTATATCAAGTGCGTCAAGATGTTGCGTCTAACAATACCATGCAAATATAAGTACATCCAGATACAATTTTTGGAGGCATGAACCAAAAACACAAACGAACAACATTTAGATACTACGTCTAGATATTGCGTCTAGGTAACACATCTAGATATTGCATCTAGAAACACGAATGAATAGCACCTTAGTATTTTGGGTTATCAATTAAATCCACTATTTAAAACGTTTTGTATATTTCATCTCGTACATTTTATTTTAAACGTTTAGATGATTTGTAGTTTTCTTTCATTATAAATAAAGTCGAACTACATAAAATGTAAACTTACAGTAAATTAAGCAAGTTTTTAGTAAATAAATTGACTAACGAAACGTTTTACATAAAAGAAATAGCATAAGTAACTTTACAATCTTATTATATAAAGTAGAGTTTGTCAAAATTGTAACTCATTAGATGGTGACATGTGTCTAATATCGATCGAGATGATGACATGTGTAAACAAAATTAAAAACGGAAAACTAACAAAAAAAGCTGTTAAAATTGTAATAGTTTAACTTAATTAGAAAAAAAATTAAGTTAATAGTTTAACTATGTAAATAATTATTTTCAATATTTAATACGCGGGTCCTAATCTAGTAATACATAAATCAGTAGAGAAAAAAATTAATGTAAAAGTAGTTTTACAATCTTATTAAACATTTTGATAAAGATGTTTTTTAAAAAGCTATTAACTAGTTTCTGTTGGAGTTTATCATTTTTCTGTTCACCTATCTGGAAATATGTCAGGATCGCATCAGAGTTTTATGGAATCACCTAAAAATGCAAGTGAAAAGGAAACCGACACATGTTACAAGAGCAAAAGGGCACACGTCGCGTAGAGAAGACGACATATGCAAGCAAAGAAACAACACTATTCTGATTTCTGACAAAAACAATTAGTATTCCATTTTTATAATTTCTGTATTTTGGTTTATTGTGTGGATTTTTTGTCGACAAGAGAAAAAGAACAAGGTTCATCAATGGTCCAGTTATGCCGCGAGCCTTCTTTTCTTCTTTCCTAAGAAAATTTTCTGTATTAGATTTAATAGTTGTCTTGGCAGTTGGCTCACACTTCTTTCGAAAAGATCTTGCTCTCCATCAACGTTGGGGGTCGAGTAACCAAAAATATTATAATCACTAGTAAAATTACAAACAATCCACATTTTATAATTAGTAGCTAAATAAATAGCTCTCCAATTGGTAAGATACAAATTTGTAGATGATACGAAAAAACAATACAAAATAGAATAATTAGAGGAAATATAAATAGTAATGCGAGATGGTAATATAAAAAAAAAAAATCAATTTTATATCATTTCAAAGCTAAATTTTATATCATTTCACAACTAAATATACGAGAAGTGGTACATATTGTATATATAAATAGTAATAAGAGAGTATACTTTTATGATGCAACTAAATCGCGACTAGGACAACTAACAAGTGATATGACAACAAAACAAAACAATAAAAACTCAAATTCAGTACACTTATGTATAGTTTTGCATTTGCATAAGGAAAACCATTTAATGCCCGAAAATTCCAGAAAACTTATAATACCTATGTATATATAATCATGTAGTTCACTATTTTATGTAGGTAAACGCAGAGTTGGTCCAATGATGATGATGGTTCAACAAAACTTCGTCTTTTCTGTTTTATTGTTCAAATTGAATATTAGTGCTTAAGAATATGTAAAATATGAAAATTATTAAGCTTTATATTAAATGTTGACACTTGACCAAGAAAGAATATTAAAGACTGTAAAACGCGACGACAAAGAAGTGAGTTTTTGTGAAAAAGGGTAAAAACGTTTGGAGGTGGCACACATGTTTGATGCACGGACGCGGATCCTTTTCTCAACTTGTTTGCTTTACGCGGCCACATTTCGTCATTCACCGCGTTTCTTTTGCGGCCTTTAACTCTCTCTCAACATTTTAATTTTTAAAATTTATAGCTATGAAAAGTGTCTAAGGCGGTTTCTATGAATAAAGATCTTTTTAGAAGAGTAAACGGGCTTTGTTCTTATGCATATCTTGTTGTTTTCCTTATTTGGGTGATTTAGGATCATGATGGTTTCTGTTCCCATGGTATTGGGCCTCACTCAATACCATGTCAATCTAAATGTGGTATTGTAACATGTAGCCACTTTAAAAACATCAAACTAAATGTTTAGACTCACTCAATACTATGTCAATCTAAATTTGGTATTGTTTAAGAACATGTAGCCACTTTGAAAACATCAAACTAAATGTTTAGACTATACTTTTCTGTATAATGTATCAATAATTTGTTTTATATGTGTATTTTATTTTCAAATCGTTAAAGAATTGAACAAAAATATCCCAAACCGCTACAATCGCATTTCATTTCATCCGTCTACACATACACAACTGACATATGGTTTTAAACCATGCAACTACGTATAAACCATGAACTTACCCTAATCATTAACCATGCAAATATGATTTTAAACCACGCACCCAATTTTGATGTTGTATATTATTCCATTTATAAAAAACTGTGAATTCTACTTCTTTTGAGCTAATTTTGTACAATTAAATTTCTTTTGTTTGTCTAAGTTTAAAACTGTAAGAGTAATAACATACAACATATTAATTTTTATTTCATATGATCTCAGTATCATACAAAGAATTTTTTTTGTCGTTGACGCAAAAAGATAAAAAAATACTGAAACTAAAATTATATTTAAAAAAATGGAAGCATATTAACAAAAATTAGATGCTATCTCATAAGTCTTGAAAGTTATACATTTAACGTAATGTAATGGGCATAATCATGTAATACTTGTTCACAGTCCCGACCCTAAGCTAAAGCTGATAAAGCTGGTGCTTTAGGCATCACAAAAGATATAAAAAAGTTAAGGTCACCAAATATTGTAATGCTATTGTGGTGTACTGGTTATGACGAGAATGGGAACATGTAGTTTTCGAGTTCGAGCCGTTCAATGGACAATTATTGGCGTTTTCTGTTTTAATCTTCTTAGTGGGCCAAAAAAAGGCCGGGCCTGCTTGTACAACTCACACTTTTCCCTTGATTAGCAAATAATAACATTACATATTTCATATTATCACAATTTTGATGAGCTCAATTTTTTTCCATCTAAATTTTATCTTTTAGATAAATTAAATCTTATAAAACATCAATCTTCTTACATTCGTATATTTGAGCTTTTCATTTCTGGTAGGCTTTCTTTTTCTGATGTGCTTTTTATTTTTTGGTTGGATTATAGGAATCAAGTTTTAAAGCATTTGGATAACCGATTTTGATTTTCGATTTTGAAAGTGGTTCGCTATTTCATTGTTACGCTCTTGATCCTTGCTTCAATATATGTGCTTCATATGTTGATTTTGAAATTCGAATCTGCTCTTGATCATTCAACTTTTGATTTGTTGTTGTTTTGTTGATGTTGATGTTGATGTTGATGTTGATGTTGATCGTTTCGTTAGTCGAGCGAAAATGGTTCGCGCTCTGGTCCTTCAACTTTTGATTTGTTAGTGTTTTGTTTGTCGATTTTGAAAGTGGTTCACTATTTCGTTGTTTCGATAGTGGTTCATTATTTCGATGCTGCATTAAAAAAATTGAGGAACATGAAATAGGAACCAAAATGTTGCAACATTAATATTTTTTCAACAATTCCACTGAAAATATTGGTTATTCCAAAACTGAAACTATTAAACCTACCCTAATCATTAACCTATATAAGAAAGGTTCGCTTACTGGAGCAAAAGTAGAACACTCACGTAAAGCTAATGCATCATTAGGCATTAAAGTTAAAAAAAAAAAATGATGCTATTTTAGAGTGGGCCGACTTGCCTCTACACAGAATGTAATGGGCAATTGGGCATGAATCATGCATGTGGTACGTGTACGGCTCACACTTTCTCGACCAAAATTCTCTATTTTTTTTTGTTGTTGTTGTTGAAACTTCCAAAAATCATCTACGTATCTTGCATTCCTTCTCTATATTTTCATTTCTTTATTATTTCTCTTGCTGGCTAATTCATAAATCATAACTACTATTATCACTATCACATTCTTCTACAAACGAATTGCGTATTGATAGTAGTACATATAATCCATACATCTCTTTGTAACGAAATATTTGTTTTCCTACCAAATAGAAATCGAATTATAATTTTTAGAAATTGATAATTTTATTGAATACTTGACGTCTCTCATTTAAGCTTACGTAAGTGAAAACTGATTTTTCCCATAATCCATGAGAAAAATGACGATTGCATTTGATTAACAAAACCGTATTTTAACCGTAGAGAAACAAACCCTCTTTTTACGTGCCCACTTTTTTTCACAAAACCACAACATTACTTTATACTATTCACAAATTCACCCCAATAAAAATCTCAAAAATAATTAAAAAAACATACCCGAATTCATAAAGTATATTCGAAAACACCCCAATACTTTTACTCCAATCATATTCTCACACCTTCGTCTTCTTCCTCACCACCTTTAAGCTTTACTCTCTCCACTCTCTCTCTCTCACAGCTACAGAGAAAGCAATGTCTACTTCCGATCAAAATCGCCGCCACCACCGATCAACACGCAACCGTCAACAACTTCCACCACTACCACGACCACGAGCACCGGTGGTGATTCGATCAACAGTATCGAAGCGAGTACTTCTCCGTGTAGCTTCAGTAGCGTGTGGGATTCAGTTCGGATGGGCTCTTCAGCTATCGTTACTTACACCATACGTACAAGAGCTAGGGATTCCACACGCTTGGGCTAGTGTGATTTGGCTATGTGGTCCTCTCTCTGGTTTGTTTGTGCAACCACTTGTTGGTCATAGTAGTGATCGGTGTAAAAGTAGGTATGGTCGTCGGAGACCGTTTATAGTCGCCGGAGCTGTTGCGATTGCGTTCTCTGTTTTGATAATTGGTTACGCGGCGGATATTGGGTGGATGTTTGGGGATAGAGAAGGGAAAGTAAAGCCGAGAGCGATTGTTGCTTTTGTTTTAGGGTTTTGGATTCTTGATCTTGCTAATAATATGACTCAAGGTCCTTGTAGAGCTCTTCTCGCCGATCTTACTGGTAATTTCTTACTTTTCTTGGTCTTCTCTTAGTGTTGAATTGTTCAAACTTGAGGATTTCTTGTGCAGACACTCACATGCAGAACATGGAAATGCACAATTATATTATTACATGATTGGTCGAATTAATTGTGGTGTGTAATGTTATTAGTCATGTTTTGAAGCTTGGCTATTCGAAAGGGCCCTTCTTTGTGTTCTTGTCGGTGACTTGTTATATATACAGCCTCAGAAACTTTGTTTTTTTTCCCTGCTTGTTGTGAAATAAATTCTGGATTGAGTGAAATGATTCTGATTTCTTGTGAATTCTGGTATTGGGATTGAGAGATGAATAAGGTGTTTGGGTTTGAACATTTTTGGTGAGTTTGTTGTTGCTCTGTAAATTCTAGTGAAGTTAATCCTTAGCCTCTTAGGCTAGGTACTTCAAGGATTGAGCTGTAGTGGATGGATTTCTGCATAGTTGAGCTTTTGGAGTGGTTGGATAAAAAAAATGCTTAATTCTGCAAGATATCTTGGGATCTCTTTTTAGGTTGTCTAGAGTTATCATTGATGCATGTAGCTTGAGCTTTTTGAGTGGTTGGATAAAAACATTGCTTAATTCTGCAAGATATCTTGGTATCTCTTGCTAGTTTGTCTAGATTTAGCATTGATGCATGTAGCTTGATTTTTTGACAAATTTTTAGGCACCCTTTTCTTAGTATTGGTCTCGACTTGGAATTTTTTGTATAGATAGCTCTGTGAGAAAGTGTGCCAGAATTTAGAAACTGTTATAAGGTAATTCATTTGTTTGAGAGTTTTTTGTTTCGTATCAAAGACTTTTCATCAACAGATCCCAATCTTGTTGTGGAAAACTTGCTTGTGGAAGCGTGATTAGTTTAATAGGGTGGGAGTAGCTTGAATATTTGAATTGTTTGTTAACAAAATGCATATTTTGTGGCGCCTGTTTTATTAAGCGATCTGGTAACATTGCGGTATGGTAAAATATAATTTATTGTGTTTATGGGGAAGCTATGACATCACCCTCATAGATCAGTCATCAATATGATAATTCTGGTCATAGTTCTCACCAAAATAATTGAAATTGTTTACTGAACCCCTTTACAAACAACTACCAGAAAGGAAACTCACACATCAGTATGTATATTTTTACAAAAATGCTATGTTGTGCTTGCTTTAATTTTTTTTCCCAATGTCTTTCTTTTCAGAGAATGATAATCGCAGAACCCGAGTAGCAAATGGCTACTTTTCTCTCTTTATGGCTATTGGCAATATTCTTGGCTATGCTACTGGATCATACAACGGCTGGTACAAGGTCTTCCCTTTTACAAAGACTGTTGCATGCAATGTGGAATGTGCCAATCTGAAGTCTGCATTCATCATAGACATAGTCTTTATTGCAATAACTACGATCCTAAGTATCTCAGCGGCTCATGAGTTGCCTCTTGCTTCATTGGCTTCTCAAGCACATGGGCAATCCAGTGGAACAGATGAAGCTTTTCTTACTGAAATACTTGGGACTTTCAGATATTTTCCAGGAAGTGTTTGGATAATCTTGCTTGTAACAGCATTGACATGGATTGGTTGGTTTCCATTTATTCTGTTTGATACTGATTGGATGGGTCGAGAGATCTACGGTGGTGAGCCAAACGTAGGTACATCTTATAGTGCCGGGGTCAGTATGGGTGCAGTTGGTTTGATGTTGAATTCTTGTTTTCTTGGAATCACTTCGGTGCTCATGGAGAAACTTTGCAGAAAGTGGGGGGCTGGTTTTGTTTGGGGAATATCAAACATCATAATGGCTATTTGCTTTCTTGCAATGATTGGCACATCGTTTGGGGCGTCTCACCTTGGCTATATTGGCCGCGAACCACCACCAGCTGGTATCGTAATTGCTGCTGTATTAATCTTTACAATTCTGGGCATTCCATTGGCAGTAAGTTACTCCTGCCATTCTGGTGTCATGTTACTTACAGCGAGAAACAAAGGATTTATAGTATGCAACTAATCTTACTATTGTGATGCCCATTGCTAAGCTGGAGATAGCATGACACTTTTCTCTAACCACATGGTGGAATTTATTTACGCTTACGCTGTAACTAATGCTATTGACCCTCTTTTGCAGATAACTTACAGCGTCCCATACGCATTGATTTCCATACGTATTGAATCTTTGGGCCTAGGCCAAGGTGTGTATTATATTATGCTCGGTACTTTACTCTACAAGTGGGTGGTGTTTCTTATCAAAGTTGTGTTGTTTCAGGCTTATCATTGGGTGTACTGAATTTGGCTATAGTCATCCCACAGGTATGCTTCGTTCAACCATCCTTTTGAGCATTATATGATGGCGCAAGGCAATTTCTATCTTTGTTTGAATGTGTTCACCAACAAAATTAGTATGTTTTTGCAGGTGATTGTGTCTATTGGCAGTGGACCATGGGACCAACTATTTGGAGGTGGGAATTCACCGGCACTTGCGGTTGGAGCAGCTTCAGGTTTCATTGGAGGAATTGTAGCCATCTTGGCTATTCCGCGAACAAGGATTCAGAAGCCAATCCCACTCCCATAACATCCTCTCTTTTGTTATAAGGTCTGTCACAAATTTGATAAGCCTTATAAAAGGTCTACTTTACAAAGAAGAAGAGAAACAGAGAGATGTTGGAGATGGAGAAGCAAGAGGTCAAACAAGGAAGTTGACTAGTGAAGATGAGCTGGCAGAGAAGTAGAAGACGAGATCATCTTCTTTGTATAGCTTTTATAATATAAATACAATATGTTGTTGTTTGTTGTTGAAAATCTCAGAGCTCATCTATGGAGCTTTTGTAATTGTGTTCTTCATTCAATAAAAAAGGAGTTTCTCGTTCAGATTCTTATCACAATTCCCTTCTTTCTCTTTCAGAAGTAGTAAGCATTTAACCATGTGAAAGAAGATTAAGATATAATTAGTTGTTGGTTATAGTTGGAGAAATGTTAAAACCATGTCAAAGGAGATTATAATATAGAAACAGGGAGATAAAAGCTAGACCATCACTAGGATTTCATTGGTTTATTTATAAATTAATAATTCCACTTATACAAAGTTGATCAGCAATTTTTGTTTGGGATTGAAACTCAATCTTTTAGTACTAATCTATAGTCACTAAATAAAATTTAATATTGTTTTATATATATAAGAAGTTTTATTTTAAGAAATAGGTGGGATTTGCAATTGAAATTATATTCTTTAGGTATGAGAAGATAAGTAAAGAAATTCAAGACTCAGTTATGGGATGAATTTCTAATTTTTATTATATATAGAAACCCGACTCAGTTACATATAAAAATCAATATTTGTCAAACTTAGCAATATAATCGTGTAAACAGTTTAATCTAATTCCATTATATAATTCATTTACACAAAAATAAAACGGAACTAAAAACTTTTCATATCTGGTTTCAAACTTTAATGTCTGATTATGTTTAGTTTTTGCTTCAAGCTTTAATTTATGTTCTAGTCTTGATCCAAATCTCTTTGTTTATAAATGAACCGAAGTGCTTCTATAATTAGAGTTCATGATTCATTGTTGAGAAAAGTATTTGAGAAAGGAGAATTACCTTAAGCTGTATAGCTTTAAGGTAAATCTCATCAATAGATTTTCCACAGTTATTGGCGTGTGTGCAAACTAGTTACATAATAAAATACCAAAATATAATGTACTCTTTATAATTGAAACTGAATTTTTTTTTTTAGTTTTAGTTTGTAATTTTATACATGCGGAGATTTTTATTGGCTTTATGCATAATTTGTTACAAAAGTGATGCATAACATTAGTTTTATTGATGTAACATATATCACCGTTTTCAGTCCTCGTAATCATAGACATATACTGTGATCCTTGTCGAATTCATGCAATGGCTTATCGTCTGACCAACTTATTTACAACTTCTAGGACCTAATCTCTTCTACTTTGGGACTATATATGATCCTTGTGTTGGCGAGGAGTCATAGAAATTTATCAACTAAATAAATAACACATCATTGAGTGTGTGAGGAATGAAAGAACAAACAATGTCAGTGTGTGACGCAAGAGATGTGTGTGATATAGAATTTGTTATAGAGATGAAAAGGAAACTGAAGACACGTTAACGAGATAAAGAACGTGTGCTTTCAGAGGAAAAAGCATATGGGTTTCAAGTAAAAAAAGAGTCATGTGGGCTTTCAAATTCATGAGTTTGATTACGCGTAGGCGATTGTGTAATTGTTTTCTTGTTCTATAGTAGATTTCTTTCTGGATTTGGTTTTGGAGAGTATGCAAAACCAAACGAACCCTAGTTAACTAATCTTGTGTTTCAAGTTTACTTTGCCCACTTTTGTTTTATTTCTTATCAAACAAGCATACATCAGCCCGAACAGCACTTTCAGTATATGTAACTCTCCTTTGTTGAAAGATTCGAAGGTCTACCACATATTGTAAAACTAGAGTAATAATTTGTATGTAAAGGTGTCTGAAATTTCAGGATTCTAAACTGTTGTATAAGTTCATGTTCTTTATCGAAAAGTAGTTTTTTTTTCTTGATCGGTAAAATTATACAAGGGAAAATTAAGAAAATAGACTAAAAAACTTTTAAAATTAATGAAATACACCATGTTTTTTAAAATTAAAAAAATACTCTACCGTTGACATTCTTGTCCTTCTTCTAATTAAAGAACAAATTCATCATTTAAAAAAAATGAAATCACAGGACGTGAACTAGCTACTAAATTAATGAAAAATAGCCTTTAAACCCAACACCCAGTTAAATATATGTTTCGAGTTTCTTCTACATCTCAATCTAACCAGAGTATGTGACGGTGGAGGTGGCGACAATTGTTGGAGATTTGATATGCTCGTCAAACGGCGCTGTGGTGGCTGGTTGTGATCAAGGAAGCCACAGAGGAGAATTTTTTAGAACTAGATTAGTGAGAACACAAAGCATATTCAGGTTTTTGGAGATCGTACCTCTCCTCCGTCACATCCTTCTTTCCTTTCTTTCTCTGATAGGTTCATAGCAAATTCAGTTTACAAGATCAATTTTTTACAATGAAACTATCTCAACCATAAACATGTAATTTAGATGCAATCAAGACAATAAAACTTATAAAAATAACCCAAAAACGAAAATGGAATCTTAGATTGAGTATCGAAGAAAGAAGATCAATGGTTTCTTTGTTTGAGAGACAGAATCAAAATCAAACTAATTGTATCGAGATTTATGCTTTCTGTTTTCCTTATGTATTTGTTATTATTAAATGTTTTATATATATGAATTTGTTTTCTCTAACTAAAAGAAGGCTAAAAATGACACGGTAGAGTATTTTTTTAATTTCTAAAAATATGGTGTATTTTCTTAATTTTAAAAGTTTTTTAGTGTATTTTCTTAATTTTCCCTTTATACAATTGATGTATTTTACATTTTGGAAGAATAATAACCTAATTTAGCAATCAATATTTGATGCAATGAATCTACATATTATAATGGGAGATAACGATGTAAGTACCTCCATAATATGAATAGCAGGTAATGGTCATAACTCATAACAGTCTCGAGATGCATTTGATTGAGTGCGAGTACTATGTCGAGACTTGATAGTGATGCTAGAGAGATTGAAATTAGTGATATGGTTATTGAGATACTGATCAAGCTAGTGTGTCCAATAATTGGGAGAAATAAGTGGTTACTAACACAACCACTTGAGCTACTTATTTTTCCGAAAATTGTCAATATTCCATAGTTATTACTTTGACCGTCCAAAATACTAGAGGTTGCAAAATATATGTTTCGTATTTCAAAGAGCTTGTTTTAAAAAGGTATTGATTCATGGACTGTGTGGTCTACTAAATTTTGTTTTGTAAATTGAAAATTAATCGTTATTTAATTTTTGTTTAAAAATTATATTACCACACTTTTGGTGTAATGCACATAAAGAAAAGATTACACGTGTGGAACAATATGGGACCTAAAAATCTCTTGGATTTGGAGAGGTCTTATCTTTTGTGATATAAAAAACGTGGTGTTACCGACCGACTCACATTAGCCACCTCTTATTCAACGTCAACTATAGCGGCTTTCACACTTCATGCTTCTAGATCGAATTACAAATTTAATATATATATATCATCTTTTTTTAATTTCCTTTAAATAAATTGGAGTATAGTATCTAGCTGCTACACTACAAACTATGAGTCTTCATTTTTTGTATAGTTATTAAACTATGAGTCTTTTTCTATTCAAATTATATGTTTCTGTTATAAAACTAATACTATATAACAAGAGATTTATAAGATATAATTTGGAGGTACAATTAATATAATTTTGAATAAAGAAGACGAGGGAGAGAAGAAAGACTTTTGATCATAAACCTCTTTCTGATTGTTTGTTATCTATGCTCTGTCTACACTCCTTATTAGCATCTCCTATATATATAGTACATTTGATTACACAAGCAAGTGACACATAAGCACCACTAATCACAAGGGAAAGCTTGATTAGTGTTAAAGATGTGTCTACTTAGAGAGATGACACGTGAATCCTAAGTAGATAAGCTTAGTGTAATAGTATGATGAATAATCACCATATTTTTAACACTCCCCCTTGAGTATTCATCATCTTTCATGTGTTCGGTCTCAGACTGCCTCGTTAAAAACCTTATCATGGAAAACCCGATGGGACAAAAATCATGACAAGGGAAAAAGAGTGCAGTCTCCCCCTGGAAAAGATAAATATAATCTTTTCTTTATAAGTTTCGTAAATAACGCATTCCGATCGTCTGAACATGTTTTTTGAACGTTGTAGTCGGGAGCGCTTTTGTAAACAAGTCTGCTGCGTTGTCACTTGACCGAATGTATTGAACGTCAATTTCTTTGTCTTTCTTGAGTTCTTGAGTGTACGAGAAATTTTTTGGAGGAATATGTTTCGTCCTATCGCTTTTGATGTAGCCTTCTTTGATTTGGACGACGCACGCAGAATTATCTTCAAATAATATTGTCGGTTCTTTATTGGTGGTTATTCCGCTTGCTTCTTGTATATGTTGAGTCATTGATCTGAGCCATACACATTCTCTACATGCTTCATGTAACGCAATAATCTCTGCATGATTTGAAGAAGTGGCAACCAAAGTCTGTTTTTGAGAAAGCCATGAGATTGCGGTTCCACCAATTGTAAAAACATATCCGGTTTGTGATCGAGCTTTATGCGGATCTGATAGATAGCCTGCATCTGCAAAACCAACTAGACCAACTTCGAAGTTTCTTGAATAAAATAGTCCAAAATCAATGGTACCTTGAAGATAACGGAAAATTTGTTTTATTCCGTTCCAGTGTCTGCGAGTTGGAGAGGAACTGTACCTTGCAAGTAGGTTAGTAGCAAAAGCTATATCTGGTCTAGTACAATTTGCAAGATACATAAGTCCACCTATAGCACTCATATAAGGTATTTCAGGACCTAATACTTCCTCATTACTTTCACAAGGTCGAAATGGATCCTTGTCAACAACAAGCGATCTATTGACCATTGGAGTACTCAAAGGAGTCGCTTTGTCCATATTAAAGCGTTTTAGCACTCTTTTAGTGTAATTTGATTGATGCACAAAGATTCCATCTTGGAGATGTTCTATCTGAAGTCCGAGACAAAATTTTGTCTTTCCAAGATCTTTCATTTCGAACTCTTCTTTCATATGAGTTCTTGCATCATCAATCTCCTTTTGAGTTCCAATTATGTTCAAATCATCTACATATACAGCAATGATCACAAATCCTGATGAGGATTTCTTGATAAATACACAAGGGCATATCGCATTGTTGATGTATCCTTTACTCAACAAATATTCGCTTAAGCGATTATACCACATGCGCCCAGACTGCTTTAATCCATAAAGTGATCGTTGTAATTTTACTGAACATATTTCCTTAGATGATACCTCATGCATTTTCGATCCTTCTAGGATCTTTAATCCTTCTGGGATTTTCATATATATGTCATTGTCAAGTGATCCATATAAATATGCAGTCACAACATCCATTAGGCACATCTCTAAATTTTTAGATGTCGTTAAGCTCATTAAGTATCTGAATGTGATTGCATCCATGACCGGAGAATATGTCTCTTCATAATCAATTCCCGGTCTTTGAGAAAAACCTTGTGCCACAAGTCGTGCTTTATATCTTGTGACTTCGTCTTTCTCATTTCTTTTCCGCACAAAAATCCATCTGTATCCGACTGGTTTTACATCTTCAAGTGTAATAACTACAGGTCCAAACACATCTCTTTTATTCAGGGAGATTAATTCATTTCTCATGGCCATTCGCCATTTCTCCCAATCAGGCCTCTCCTAGCACTCTGATACAGATATTGGATCTGGATCATCATGATCAATTTCTTTGGATACAGAGAAAGAAAATATTCTATTAGTATCATCTATTTTGCTTCTAATCCATAATTTTCCATTATGGACGTAATTAATGGAAATCTCATATTCTTCTGTATCATGTTCATCTCCTGAACATTTTTCTTCTTGTGGTTCCTCTAGAACCTTTTCATTCTCTTCTTCCAATTTCTTTCTCTTTCGAGGATTTTTATCCTTAGAGCCCATCGGCCTCCCCCTCTTTAATTGAACCCTCGGTTCATTAATTTTACTTCCATCAATTTGTCCTTCCTGAACATTGATTCTTGATGGAGCATTTGCAGCGGGTATATAAGACTTAGTCACCCTTTTTGTATCGGTAAATGCGTCCGGTAACTGATTTGCCATATTTTGTAGCTGTACAATTTTCTGAACTTCCAGTTCGCGTTGTTTCGTAGGGGGATCAAGGTGTACCAAAGATGGTGTACACCAAGTAATACCTTTCGGAATTTCTTTAATTCCTCCCCCTAACGTTGGAAATTCATCTTCATTAAAATGACAATCGGCAAAACGTGCCACAAACATATCACCAGTTTTAGGTTCAAGATACCGAATTATACTTGGTGACGTATATCCAATATATATTCCTAATCTCCTTTGTGGTCCCATTTTTGTTCTTTGCGGTGGGGCTATAGGAACATAAACCGCATAGCCGAAAACACGGAGGTGTGATATATTTGGTTCTTGACCAGATGCTAATTGTAATGGGGAATGTTTATGATATGCACTTGGTCTTATCTGGACCAATGTGGCAGCATGCAATATAACATGTCCCCATACATGAATTGGGAGTTTCGTTCTCAGTATTAGTGGTCTTGCAATGAGTTGTAATCGTTTAATCAAACTCTCAGCCATGCCATTTTGTGTATGAATATGGGGAACCGGGTGCTCAACATCTATCCCCATTGACATACAATAGTCATTAAACGCTTGTGAAGTGAATTCACCAGCGTTATCAAGTCTAACTTTCTTTATAGCATAATCAGGAAATTGTGCTTTCAACCTGATTATTTGGGCAATGAATTTTGCAAAAGCCGTATTGCGTGTTGTCAACAGACACACATGTGACCATCTACTAGATGCATCAATTAATACCATAAAATATCGAAATGGTCCGCTCGGTGGATGTATAGGTCCACATATGTCACCATGTATTCTCTCCAAGAATACTGGAGATTCATTCCCAACTTTAGTTGGTGATGGCCGAGTTATTAGTTTTCCTTGAGAACATGCACTACATAAAATTTCTCCCGATTGAAAATTTTTATGGTTTTTCAATGGGTGTCCACTAGAATTTTGCACAATTCTTCGTATCATGATTGATCCCGGATGTCCAAGTCTTTCATGCCATATCTTAAATGTATTAGTAAATTCTTTGTTTACTATAACATTTGACTCGGTCATATTTATTTTTGTGTAGTATAATCCGGAGGACATCATTGGTAATTCTTCCAATGTTTGCGTTTTCTCCAGTGTAATGCAAATGTATTCAATGTCATTCTTGTTCATAGTCTCTATATGATATCCATTTCTTCGGATATCCTTGAAACTTAACAAGTTTCTATATGAATCGGGGGAATATAATGCATCATTTATTTCAAATTTTGTCCCCCTTGGCATTGAAAATCTAACTTTTCCTGGGCCCATGATGATCTTTGCATCACCTGATACTGTACTCACGCTTCCGGCGGAGTTTTTCATTTTGAGAACGGAAAAATACTTTTTATCTTTAAGTATTGTATGCGTCGTTGCACTGTCTGTTAGACATGTGTCTCCGTCCTTGATCTCAAATTCTGACATTGTCTGGTGACACAATATTAATAAAAAAAATACATTAATATATCAAAACAAAACTTTATATAACACGAAGTTATATCACAACAAAAAGATTTTAACAAGATTTACAAAAACACAAAACTATTATACAAAATACTTAAACTACTATAGATCAGGTCATATTAGATTTAGTTATCTTTTACTTCTGTTGATGCTTCAGGATCAACTATGTAATCTGCGATGTCAAGATGAGAATCATCACTTAAGCCACTAAAAGAAGGTCCAGCTTCATCCGAGATGAAGTTTGTTTCAACTTTTTTTGCTTTTGCCTTTTGTGATTCTTGATACAGATCGGCCAAATGTTTTGGCATACGACATGTACGTGCCCAGTGACCTTTCATGCCGCATCTGTAACATGCATTCTCTGTTTTTCTTTTGTTGGCCCGGCCAGCTTCATTTTCCTGAAAATTTTTATTGGCTTTTTCCATGTTGGAATTGTTGGCCTGGAATCCTCTTCCTTGTCCTCGGCCTCGTCCACCACCTCTTCCACGTCCGCGACCACGGCCTCTACCGCGACCACGTCCTCGTCCTCGTCCTTGAAAGTTATATGTATTGGACGCTACCACATTCGTTTCTGGAAGTGGAGCCGCTCCAGTTGGACGGGTCTCATGGTTCATTATCACGAGTTCGTTGTTTTGTTCAGCAACAAGAAGGACTTGCATCAAGTCCGAGTAGCGGGTGAATTCTCTCGCCCGGTATTGTTGCTGCAGGATTACATTTCCAGGATGAAATGTCTGGAGTGTTTTCTCAATCATATCATAGTCACTTACACTCTCTCCACATAACATCATCTTGGAAGTAATTCCGAACAAAGCAGAATTATATTCACTAACACATTTGTAATCCTCAAACCGCAGATTCAACCACTCATGTTTTGCCTTTGGTAAGATCACATATTTTTGGTGATCAAACCTATCTTTGAGTGATTGCCAAAGCTCTGCAGGATTATCTTTCGTGATATATTCATCCTTTAAACCATCATGGATATGGTGGCGTATGAATATCATGGCCTTTGCCTTTAAACCATCGGATGTCGTTTCCGATTTCACGATGGTATTAAGAAGCCCACTTGCTTTTAGATGCATCTTTACACCTACTGCCCATGCCATATAATTTTTTCCTGATATATCAAGGGCAGTAATCTCGAGCTTTGTCAAGTTCGACATGATAACTATATAACAAAAATTTAAGCATAATTTTAGTAAAAACCACCTTTTTAATTTTCAGTTTTAAAGAAATGTGATAAAGCATTTAAAATAACTGAACATAACAACGGCAGAATTTAAAACAAATTCAGGAGGCAAAGCCATCCATATAATTTGCAATAATAATAAATAAATTGCAATGATAATAAATAAATTGCAATAATAACAATAAAGACATAAAAGTAAATCAATAGGCATTGTCTTCCACGTAATCAAGAAGGCAGAGCCTATCATGAGATTACAGAGACATAAAAATTTAATTGATCAAGAAGGCAGCGCCTACCATAAATAATGATCAATTCGGAAAAGATATAGCCTATTATATAACTTTTCCACTGATATTTAGGAGGCAGAGCCTACCATAAAATCAAAGAAGGAGGCGAACCTTCCACTCCATAAACAGTAAATCAATTTAAATTCAAATTTAGATTTCATAAGTATAAATTAAAACTTAACCTTTTTGGTATATAACGGTATTTGATTGATTGGTATGAAATAGCGGTCGTGCTGATAACGTGTTATAAAACTAATACTATATAACAAGAGATTTATAAGATATAATTTGGAGGTACAATTAATATAATTTTGAATAAAGGAGACGAGGGAGAGAAGAAAGACTTTTGATCATAAACCTCTTTCTGATTGTTTGTTATCTATGCTCTGTCTACACTCCTCATTAGCATCTCCTATATATATAGTACATTTGATTACACAAGCAAGTGACACATAAGCACCACTAATCACAAGGGAAAGCTTGATTAGTGTTAAAGATGTGTCTACTTAGAGAGATGACACGTGAATCCTAAGTAGATAAGCTTAGTGTAATAGTATGATGAATAATCACCATATTTTTAACAGTTTCATTATTTATCCCTCTCTATTGTATATTACGTCTCTAACTATACAACACAACACCATGAAAATAAATTATAAGAATAATCAAGGTATATAACTTAGTAGTTTGTGTTATAATTTATATTCAATATCATTTTTGTGTAAATCAATGTTGCTTTGCTTTAAACAAGATCTAAACTACTGTCGGATTCTTTTACCTAAGAAAGATAGATTATATAGTTTTTGTTATTATGACAAAAAGCAAGTAGAAAGATGACTAAAACCTTGGACTTTTTAGATTGTAGTATGCAAATTTGAGAAGTTAGTGTTGTTGGACTCGCTACGAGAAAAGACTTGGAGATATACTCTCATCAAGGGAAGAGAAATTATCTCCCAACGAAATCACACATGAGTCGTGTCAATAAGGTGGAGTTTGTTGGAAATTTAAGTGAATTAATGGTTGTTCTTGAACCATTGCAAATGTTGATATTACGGTTATTTTACGAACCATTATAACTTTTGAGTTATTGGTTAGATATTAAACGTACGTTACAACCGTTGATCTTATATATAATCTCTGTTTCTCTACGTAAAAAAAACAAAAGAGAGAAAGTGAGTAAGAAGGAAATTTCACAAGACTAAGATTTTATATCTTTGGTCAAACACACAAAAACAAAACACAAGATTCTATTTGTCTCTCTTGTATCTTTGCCTAGAACAAGAGTATTCTTTGATTGTCTTATCCTACAAGAGATTTCGTGTAACCCAAGGCATTGATAAGGGTCGAAATACTCTTTAAGGAAAGTGCTCCCGAGTACGATTCAATCATTATCCAAGTTCACTGTTCATCACGATCCCGGAGATACAACGTTTATACAACATTCTTAAAGAGTACTTTCGTGAACGATGGCTAATGTTTCGGTTCGTGAGATGACATCAAAGTTTGGCAAGTTAGACAAGTTCGAAGGAATCGATTTTCGAAGATGGCAAAAGAAGATGCACTTTCTCCTAACAACACTCAATGTGGTGTACGTTCTAAGTATGTCAATGCCCACCGTGTCGGAGGATGCTGTCGCGGAGAAGACCGTGGAGGAGACAAGGAAGCAACTTAAATGGGAGAACGATGACTACATATGTCGTGGCCACATTCTCAACGGTATGTCCGATCCTCTCTTTGATGTTTACCAAAATGTCGAATCCACAAAGAAATTATGGGATGCGTTGGAATCAAAGTACATGGCCGAGGATGCTTCTAGTAAGAAGTTCCTTGTGAGTAATTTTAATAATTACAAGATGTGTGATTCAAGGCCGGTTATGGAGCAATACAATGAATTGCTTCGCATCCTAGGGCAATTCGCTCAACACAACATGAAGATGGATGAATCTATCTCGGTGTCGAGCATATCGACAAGTTGCCGTCTTCATGGAAGGATTTTAGGCGTATGTTAAAACACAAAAGGAAGAGTTGTCTCTTGTACAACTTGGTAGCCATTTGCGCATAGAGGAATCTCTAAGGGTGCAAGAGGGAGGAAAACTCAAAGAGGCTGAAACCATCAACATGATGGAAGAAAGTGGGAGTTCTAAGATGAAGAATAAGGGGAAGAAGCGTCCCTTTAATAACAACACTAACGATGGATCTAACAAGAGGTTTAAGAGCGTTTGTTGGATTTGCAATAAGCCGGGTCACTTCAAACGTGATTGTCGGGCAGCAAAGGATAAGAATAAGACGCAACAAAACCGTTTTGGGCAAGGATTTAAGGATCAAGGCCCATCCTCTCATCAAGGTCAGAATTCTGTTTTTGATTCATATTCGAAAGTGAATTATGTATCAAAAATTGCTGAGGCATTTTATGTGCAGGATGATGAGGTGACGTGGTGGATTGACTCGGGTGCAACAACACATGTTTGCAAGGATCGTGGCTGGTTCAAGACTTACGAGCCGGTTCAAGATGCGTCCGTACTTCATATGGGCAACGAGTCAACCGCTCCTATCCTAGGTCGTGGAAAAGTGGTGTTAGAATTTAGTTCCGAGAAAACTATTGATCTTAATGATGTAATTCATGTACCCGGAATTAGGAAAAACTTAGTCTCCGGTAGTGTTTTAAATAAGTGTGGATTTAAACAAGTGTATGAGTCGGATAAGTATGTTTTATCCAAGTGTGGTGTCTTTGTTGGATTTGGATATTTTTGTAATGGCATGTTTATGCTTAATATTAATAAAGTTGTCAATTCTATTTATATGACGTGTTCTAGCAAAAATGTTACTTCTCTATGGCATGCAAGATTAGGTCATGTACATTATAAACGTATGCTTGAAATGTCTAAAGAAGGATTAATTCCGACTTTTGACGTAAATATAGATAAGTGTGGAACATGCATGTTGACTAAGATAGTTAGACAACCGTTTAAGAGCATAGATAGAACTGCTAAGGTGTTTGGACTTATACATAGTGATTTATGTGATTTGCATGTTACACCATCTTTAGGAAACAAGAAATATTTCATCACATTCATTGATGATTATTCTCGTTTTTGTTATGTGTATTTATTACATGCTAAAGATGAGGCACTAGATAAGTTCAAGGTTTATAAAACCGAGGTTGGACTAGAACATAGTGGTTTGATCAAGAAGTTACGCACCGATAGAGGTGGAGAATATTATGATTCTACTTATTTTCAGTCCGTAGGCATTATACATGAGACTACGGCTCCATATACACCACAACAAAATGGTGTATCCGAGAGGAAAAATAGACTGCTAAAAGAAATGGTTAATTCCATGTTATCTTACTCGGGATTGAGTGACGGATTTTGGGGTGAAGCCATGTTAACGGCTTGTTATCTATTGAATAGAGTTCCTAACAAAAGAAACAAGGTTACCCCATATGAACTTTGGTACAAAAAGAAACCAAATTTGAACTACTTTCGAGTTTGGGGATGTAGGGCGGTCGTTAGACTACCTCAACCAAAGATTAAAACTTTGGGGGAAAGAGGTGTTAATTGCATCTTTATTGGATATGCCTCGCATTCCAAGGCTTATAGGTTTTATGTCATAAAACCTAATGACTCTAATACCATAACTGAGTCAAGAGATGCAATATTCGATGAGAATCGTTTCTCATCAATACCTAAGCCAAAGGATTTAGTTCCAATTTCAAGTGTAACAAATAAAGGAGACGACACGTGCGTTCCTCCTAACGAGTCACCAACGCTTCGTAAGAGCAAACGAGGGAGGATTGAAAAATCATTCGGTCCTGATTTTCAACTTTATTTAGTTGAAGGTTCAAGAGATGAGATTGAGTTTCAATACTCATATTGTTATTATATTGATGATGAACCTAGGACTTTTAGTGAGGCTATGACGTCTCATGACGTTGTTTTTTGGAAAAAAGCAGTGAATGATGAAATGAACTCAATCATAGAAAATAATACGTGGGTCTTGACGGATCTTCCGCCTGGTTGTAAGGCTTTGGGTTCCAAATGGATCTTCAAAAAGAAGATGAAAGTCGATGGAATGATCGATAAGTTTAAGGCTCGTTTGGTTATCCAAGGCTTTAGACAAAGGGAAGATATTGATTATTTTGATACATATGCTCCCGTTGTTAGAATTTCTTATATAAGATTATTAATTGGTTTGGCAGCCATTCATAATCTTGTGATTCACCAAATGGATGTTAAAACGGCATTTTTAAATGGTGTTTTAGAAATGAAACAACCCGGAGGATTTGTTATGCCCGGTAATGAGCATAAGGTGTGTGAGTAGATAAAGTCATTGTATGGGCTAAAGCAAACACCAAAACAGTGGCATCAAAGGTTTGATGAGGCTGTCTTATCAAGTGGATTCAAGTTAAATCAATCGGATAAGTGCCTATACAACAAATTTGATGAGTCCAGAAATGGTGTAATCATTTGCTTGTATGTTGATGACATGTTGATTTTTGGTACAGATCTTAAACAAGTTGAAATTACAAAAGATTTTTTGTCAACAAATTTTGCCATGAAAGACATGGGGGAGGCGGACGTGATCCTTGAAATTCGGATCAAACGTAATAATAATGAACTATCTTTAACACAATCTCATTACATTGAGAAAATGCTTAAGAGGTTTAATTGTGAGAATTGTTCTCCAATGAGCACTCCCATGGATGCGAGTGTGATGCCCAATACGGGACAAGCAATTTCACAACTCAAGTATTCTCAAGTAATTGGTTGCTTAATGTATGCCGTGACGAGCACTAGGCCGGATATAGCTTATGCGGTAGGAAGGTTAAGTAGGTACACTAGTAACCCGAGTACCCACCATTGGCAAGCTTTAAGACGTGTGCTTAAATACTTGAAAGGAACCATAAATTATGGTTTATCTTATGTTGGATTTCCTTCGGTCCTAGAGGGATATTCGGATGCAAGTTGGATCAGCAACGTAGAAGATCATTCTTCTACAAGTGGTTGGGTGTTCTTACTTAGGGGAGGTGCCATTTCGTGGGCTTCCAAGAAACAAACTTGTATTACAAGCTCGACTATGGAATCGGAATTTGTAGCATTAGCGGCTGCGGGAAGAGAAGTAGAGTGGCTAAGAAACTTAGTTTCCGAGATTTCATTGTGGCCAAAACCAGTGTCACCCATTTCTATATGGTGTGATAGTCAAGCTACATTGGCTAAGGCATATAGCCAAGTGTATAATGGTGAGTCGCGACACCTAGGCGTTAGACATAGCGCGGTACGTGAGTTGATCACTCATGGGGTGATCACTTTAGAGTTTTTTCGGTCTCAACAAAATCTAGCGGATCATTTGACAAAAGGATTAGCTAGAGACTTGGTGACAAAGTCGGCTAAAAGGATGGGATTAAAGTCCATCTAAAATTTCTAATTATAGGAAACCCAATTCCCCTCTAATACAACATTAGTGGCTGAATTCAATGTGGAAAACTTATAATTAGAGATTGAAACACTAGTTTAATAACATCCCAAGGTACGTGCTTAGACCTGCAAGAAAGAGTAGGCTGAAGTTTTCTTCTTAATAGATTTTTTGAAAAAGTGCACTTTGCAGGTGCATGACTAAAAGATCTACCTATACGAGTGTGAAGTGTAGCCGCTTCAAGAAGCTTGGACTTGGCTCTGTAAACGCTCATGAACGGATAGGGACACATGGCTTATAATAGTGTCAAGTATAAACACTTAGAGTAGTGTATGAATTCATGTGTTTATTATCTTCATGTACCCAAAATGAGTTGAAAGGATTCAATCCATTGGACATCCTAATTCTCGGGTATTTGAAATGTGTAATAACACTAAGATGTTAATTCAATCGTTGCGATATTTTCATTTATGCATGAGTTTGGTTTATGTGTTGTTGATTTTGTGAATCCAATATTACACTTAAATGGGGGAGGAATGTTGGAAATTTAAGTGAATTAATGGTTGTTCTTGAACCATTGCAAATGTTGATATTACGGTTATTTTACGAACCATTATAACTCTTGAGTTATTGGTTACATATTAAACATACGGTTGCAAACGTACGTTACAACCGTTGATCTTATATATAATCTCTGTTTCTCTACGTAAAAAAAACAAAAGAGAGAAAGTGAGTAAGAAGGAAATTTCACAAGACTAAGATTTTATATCTTTGGTCAAACACACAAAAACAAAACACAAGATTCTATTTGTCTCTCTTGTATCTTTGCCTAGAACAAGAGTATTCTTTGATTGTCTTATCCTACAAGGGATTTCGTGTAACCCAAGACATTGATAAGGGTCGAAATACTCTTTAAAGAAAGTGCTCCCGAGTACGATTCAATCATTATCCAAGTTCACCGTTCATCAGGATCCCGGAGATACAACGTTTATACAACAGAGTTATAATTGTATTTTGCCCATACTGCAATACATTTTGGATGTGTTAGAAAATATCATATATTTTGGTATTTTGTTATCCTTTAAATGTGATAAAATATTTTTGACGAAAAGAGAATTGGGTTGTTGAAAGCATTCACTATTGGCCATTTGATTCTTCTCTTGTCGCCTTCGGATTACATAAGTGGGGAGTTTTTTTCTTTAATTAACCTTTTTAGCTTTAGCTAAAAGAAATAAAGTATTTACCTTTTTATATGAAACAAAGCAATTACCAATATTTTTTATATCACATAAAGCTTAGTGAAGTCCACCCTGTATTTGTTGATAAGTACATTTTATCGTCATGTGCATGCACTTCCACTAGAAAAACATATGAAAATAAATAAAGGATTTGTCTTTTGTAATAGGCTTCAATTATTGAACTAATTATTTCCTCTAAAATTTATTTTCTTTTGGTTGCGATGCCTCTTTTTCCAGGAAGCTTCGAACGCTTTTTGACGAGTGAAGTTTGAAGAATCATGAAGATTCAAAGATAATTCAGTCACCAAAACAAAACAATCGAGATAGATTATTTATAGCAGTACGGTTTAAACTATTTCAAAACAAATCAATCTCTTAACTACATAAAAAGAGACTGAATCTCTTTTTATTATCGTGAGAAAAGGTTGTGATTTTTCATTGCTGCTTAAATTTTTTTATACTCTAATTTACTAGTTTTTGTTTTATACACAATGATCTATCTTTGTTACTAGGTAACCCATCTTTTATATTCTCTCAGAGGCTCTTTTAGCATCTATAGTTTAAGAGCAAATTATATATCATTGCAAATAGTGTTTTATGCTTAATCAGACCATCTTAGTACAATCATAAAAAAACAAAAACAAAAACTCTGTAATGGCATAGAAAACAATATCAAAAAGGGTTTTTCCTTGCGAATTTTCAAAGAGTTGAAATACATGTTTTTGGTTGCACTCACTGGTGTCTTCTTGCGTGGAATCAATTATGAATTGTCTCCACCTAATCAGAATATGACAAATGTATCTCCACTTTCTTACTCATCAACATATTAACAAAAATATGAAAAATATAATTTATTCATTTTTATTGTGCTATGTCGGAGAAAGAAGAGTCCACCCAATAAAGAGTCCATAAAAGACTATTTGAACATGGCAATTATGGAGCGGCAAAATTTAATTATTAGTTATCTAGACTATCGCATTTGCATTATCTAATGTGTACGTACTCACGCCTAAGGTTGGTTTAATTCGGTAATCAAACTAAGATCTTAGTATGATCATTTGTTTTAGTTTAGACTTCAGAGTTAAGACATATATATAAGTACTTCCTAATTAGCTTTGGAAAAAGTATATGGTTGCGACTCGTGTGCCACAAAAAGCATGTACATGTTCACCACGTGTGACGTGTCAATGGTGATGCGTTATGAACAACTTAATTAAACTCTTAGATACCACACACTTTTAGTTTTGGAAGCCATTTTTTGACAAATCCAGGATTCAATTTGGTTGATCCAATAATAAGTGACTTGAGTGACTATAATAAAAAGTCATTTTCAATGCATGTGATGTGATTACACAAAAATAACTTGTGTTAATCTACAAGGCTAAGTCAAAAGGAATCTTGCAAGCGTTCTAGATTAACGACATTAGTAGTAAACCGAAGATAATTCCACAAACCAAAATGTTGGGCCCCATAGAGTAGGAGTTGTCTATACATTACAAAATAGTATACGAATATTGAATGTAATTTTGTATTTTTAGTCAAGTTTTTTTGGTATAATTTAATTTTTAGTTTCTGTTTGATATTAAATATCGTCCTAGAATTTAATTTTTAATTTATTATAACTTTCGTCTTAAATTCTAGTACAATTTATCATTTTTATGTATACGATACGACTTATCAATTACTCCCTCTGTATTTAAAAGAATGGTGTTTTGAGTTTTGTTTTTGTTTTTGAAAGATTGATTTTCTACATTATAATTGACGCTTTTTCAGTTTTACCAAGTCAATTAATGTTTTTTGTGGTTAATACATCACAGAGGCATTGCTTTTTATTATGGGTGAATTAGCTGAATAATATATTTATGGGAAAAAATTAGGTAACTAACATATCAAAAAATAAAATTAGGTACATAGCACAGAGAAAAAAATAGAGGACAAAATTACCCATACAATTAAATTAAGGTAAGTATTAAAAACAAAATCCCTAAAAATATTAAATTCTTTATCTCTTGAAAATTGACATTTTTATCTCTTAAAAATACACGTAGTAAACTAGCATGCAAACAAAATAAAATTGGATTAGAAAAAACAGCAAAAATCATATTTTAATATATATAGTTAAGTATAACTGTTAACTATTTTAATATATAGTTAACTATTGTCGAAACTACATATTTTATTGATTTCAAAAGATAGCTAACTATCTCATACTATTTAGTTAACTATTATTTTTTAGAATATAATTATCAATTTAAAAGTGTAGTTAACTATTTTCATATTAGTGATTTCATAAAATAATTGACTACATGAATATTGTAATAGTTACTTATTTGAACAAATATAGTTAACTTTTTCATAACGTAGTTATCTATTATAATTATATAATTAAAAAAAAAACATACATAGTTACCTATTATAAAAAAAATAGTTAGTTACCTGATTTTCGAACATAGTTAGCTATATTAATGATCGCCAACATCGGTTCAAATTGAACAAAAAACGAGAACGATAGTGTGGAGTTTAACTAAGGAAAAAAACATCATCTTAATCTATTATTGGAATTTTTTGGTTCCAAGATTTTGATACAAAACAAAATGATTGAGATATATATGATATTTGTGTAAGAACAAAGAAAAAGTAGAAGAAGAAGAAGAAAAAAGGAAGAAGAAGGACGAAGGAAAAAGAACAATAATTGAAAGAAGAAGGAGGCTACGGTGGAAGAAGGAGGCTAAATAAATTAGATTAGGGTTTTCTTTTTTTAAATATTTGTTATAATTTCGTTTTTAATAAAATATATAAATTAATTAAAGGTATTATAGATATTTTATCTAATCTAAATGTTATTCACTTAATTATTTTTTATGTACTATTAGATCCTTAATTATTGGCATAAAACCTATTATTGGTGCCAATTTCTCTTTTATTATTGGGAAACAAAAAAGTAAGCAAAAGAAAATTGTAAACACAAATAATTATTATATTTTAATATGTGTGAAAAACTTAAAACATCATTCTTTTAAATACAGAGAGAGTAATAAAACTCCCAATAATATATTACAAACATGAATATTTTTCAATGAACATAAAAAGATACTTACAATAAAACATAGAGAATATCATATTAATATTGGACTCTATTTCCATCACATAAATAATCTAGGTATAACATAATCTAGGTATTTGTAATATTAATTTTCTTTGTCAATACTCTGTTTTGATAGATATGGACATGGTTTCAATCTCAACATGTGCATTACTTAAAATCTTATTATAATTTCTATTCAAATTCAAAATTTATTTTTATAATGGTCAATGAAAAATGAAAAATAATCACATAATAAAAATATAAAAGTATCTATCAAAACACTCATGTGCTATATATTCCACATACATTTTACTGTATATTCAGAAATCAAAATAGTATACTTATCAAGGGTCCCTCTTATTAAACCCCCATAATAATATTCAACTTTACTCAAAAGATACTTAAATCAGCACCATATATAATAATGCCATCATTATTATTTCTTTATATAAAAGAAATGGTTTAAAAAATAACAAGGTAAGCCAAAATTTGAATATTTAATGGTTAGAAGCAGATAACACAAAACTTTGCTTCAAAGCGGCAAAGCAAATCTCTTGCCTAACCTTTTTCTCGCATCCCGCCATTCTCATTTTCTTCTTCTTCTCCACCACTCCTAACCAAATTCTCCGATGTGAACAAACAAACTTCCGATCACACTCAAAACATGTCTCCGACGACGTTAAATCTCACCTTCTTCTCCTTCCTCGTTATCACGCTCTTCTCCACCGTTTCCTCCGACGATCTCCAAATCTTACTTAAACTCAAATCATCACTATCAAATTCGAATCCGGGAGTTTTAAATTCGTGGAAAGTAAACTCCGATCACTGTCGATTCACTGGAGTAACATGCGATTCGAGAGGATCCGTTACGGAAATCGATCTCTCTGGTCAAGGATTAACCGGAAATTTCCCGATCGATTCAGTTTGTGAGCTCAAGAGTCTTCAAAAACTCTCTCTCGGATTCAATTCGTTCTCTGGTTCAATCCCAATCGATTTGAAAAACTGTACGAATCTGAAATATCTAGATCTCGGAAACAATCTCTTCTCCGGTACTTTCCCTGATTTCTCAGATCTAAATCAGTTACAGTATCTTTACCTAAACAACAGTGCGTTTTCCGGTGTGTTTCCATGGAAATCGATACGAAACGCGACGGGGATCGTCGTTTTAAGCGTCGGTGATAATCCGTTTGATACGACGCCGTTTCCATACGAGGTTGTTTCGTTGAAGAAACTCTATTGGTTATATTTATCGAATTGTAGCATCACCGGAAAAATTCCACCGGCGATCGGAGATTTGATTGAGCTTGAGAATTTTGAAGTTGCTGATAGTGGACTCACCGGAGAAATTCCGCCGGAGATTGTAAAGCTTACGAAACTCCGGCAGTTAGAGCTTTACAACAACAACTTAACCGGAAAATTTCCTTCCGGTTTTGGAAACTTGAAGAATCTGACAAAGTTAGATGCTTCAACGAATAATCTCGAAGGAGATTTATCGGAGCTTAGGACTCTGACGAATCTTGTTTCTTTACAAATGTTCGAGAATGGATTCTCCGGTGAGATTCCGCCGGAGTTTGGAGAGTTTAAGGATCTTATGAATCTTTCTTTATATACAAATAAGTTAACAGGTCCTTTACCTCAAGGACTTGGTTCTTTAGCTGATTTTGATTTCATCGATGCGTCGTCGAATTTACTAACCGGACCGATTCCTCCTGATATGTGCAAGAACGGGAAGATGAAAGCTCTTCTTCTTCTTCAAAACAATCTCACAGGAACAATACCGGAGAATTATGTCAACTGTTTGAGTCTGAAACGTTTCAGAGTGGCGGAAAATTCGCTAAACGGTACGGTTCCGAACGGACTTTGGGGCTTACCGGAGCTCGAGATCATCGATATAGCGATGAATAACTTTGAAGGTTCGATCACCGCGGATATAAAAACCGCGAAAATGCTTGGAACGTTGGATATAAAGTTCAATAAGTTCTCTGATGAGTTGCCTGAGGAGATAGGTGAGGCGAAAGCTTTAACGAAGATTGAGCTTAACAATAACCGGTTTTTGGGGGAGATTCCGAGCTCTATTGGGAAATTGAAGGGACTTAGTAGTCTAAAGATGCAGAGTAATGGTTTCTCTGGTAACATACCGGACTCGATTGGTTCGTGTTCGATGCTCAGTGATCTAAACATGGCTCAAAACTCGCTATCGGGAGAGATCCCGCACATGCTTGGATCTCTTCCGACGCTCAACGCTTTGAATCTTTCGGATAATAAGCTTTCTGGGAGAATCCCGGAGAGTTTATCTTCTCTAAGGCTTAGTCTTCTTGATCTGTCAAACAACAAATTATCAGGTCGTGTTCCTTTGAGTTTGTCATCGTATAACGGTAGCTTCAATGGAAACCCCGGACTCTGCAGCACGACGATCAAATCGTTTAACCGGTGCGTAAATTCTTCAGGATCGCATCGAGACACACGCATCTTCGTGTTGTGTATAGTTTTTGGTTCACTGATCTTGCTTGCGGCTCTAGTGTTTTTCTTGTACCTGAAGAAAACTGAAAAGAAGGAAAGGCGAACGCTTAGACACGAATCTTGGAGTATAAAGTCGTTCCGAAGGATGAGTTTCACTGAAGATGATATCATCGATTCAATCAAAGAAGAGAATTTGATCGGTAGAGGAGGTTGCGGCGATGTGTACAGAGTAGTACTAGGTGATGGTAAAGAACTCGCTGTAAAACACATTCGTAGGAGTAGTACAGACAGTTTTACTAAGAAGAATTTCAGCAGCTCCATGCCGATTCTCAGTGAAAAGGAAGGGAGATCGAAAGAATTTGAAACAGAGGTGCAAACACTAAGCTCAATACGCCACTTAAACGTGGTGAAACTCTATTGTAGCATCACAAGCGATGACTCGAGTTTGCTCGTGTACGAGTACTTACCTAATGGAAGTTTATGGGACATGCTTCACACATGCAAGAAGTCGAATCTCGGTTGGGAAACACGGTATGATATAGCTCTTGGTGCAGGGAAAGGGCTTGAGTACTTGCATCATGGATACGAGAAACCAGTGATTCACCGTGATGTTAAATCAAGTAACATATTGCTAGATGAGTTCTTGAAACCTAGGATTGCGGATTTCGGTCTTGCCAAGATTCTTCAAGCCAACAATGGTGGTCTAGATTCCACTCATGTCGTTGCAGGAACATATGGCTACATAGCTCCAGGTAAAGATTCTTATTGTTACATTTTGTGTCATGATCTTACATTTTGATGTTACATTTTTAACATCATTTTGGAAATTCTTGTTGCAGAGTATGGATACTCGTCGAAAGTGACTGAGAAATGCGATGTGTATAGCTTCGGAGTTGTGTTAATGGAGCTAGTCACGGGAAAAAAACCGATAGAGGCGGAGTTTGGAGAGAGCAAAGACATAGTGGATTGGGTTAGTAACAATCTGAAGAGCAAAGAGAGCGTTATGGAGATTGTGGACAAGAAGATAGGAGAAATGTATAAAGATGATGCAATCAAGATACTAAGGATTGCAATCCTCTGCACGGCGAGATTACCTGCTCTAAGGCCGACGATGAGGAGCGTGGTTCAGATGATCGAGGATGCGGAACCGTGTAGATTGATGGGGATTGTGATTAGTAAAGAGAGTGATATGAAGATCAAAGAAATAAGTTCATAATTGAGGACCAAAGTCCTCTTTTTGGGTCTGTTTTGGTAACTATGAAACTTAGAGGACTAATGTGGAATATTGTCTAAAATTTGGTACGACTTAACGAGTATTTAGATGGAGAATGTGTTTTTCTAGTCCTGGTTCTGAGATATGTCATGTAATGATCTGATGTAAACTAGTTCTTGTAATTGTAGAATTTTGGTTTTAAGATTTTCGATCTACTTAATGAAAGTCGACTACATGTGAAATTTATCGTAAAGAAATACATATTCGACTGACTAAATAATGACTAGTTAGAAACTTAAAACTACAAATTAATACGTTAGAAAATGGAAAAATGTCCAATCAGCTTGAAATGTTTGGGAGAATTTTAGGAGAAATTTTGTAGTTAGTTAATTGATTTTCATAACGGGGAAACAATATTATGCGATGCACAATTTGCACACGTACTCAGTGTATTTTTATGTGAAATGTGAAAAGAAAATACATTATTTTCCGACTTCTTTTTGTAAAGAATAGTTCTGATTTTATCTCACTATTATTTTTTAGTCTTCGAGCAAAAAGAAGTTCAAAACGAAACCAAATCGAAATTGGATTCTTGTCGTGACGAAATGAAAATTATTATCGTAAAGCAGGTTGTAATAAAATTTTCTAAAGTTGGTCAAATGTACGTATGCTCGAAACTTATTATGTAGTTGCCGACATTGACCAAAATACAAAAATATTGTAAGAAAGTAGAAATTTCTATATATAAACTCTATAAGTCTATAGTCATCCTACACAACCAAACAATAATGCTTATCTTCATTGTGTCCAAGGATAAACTTCTATTTATAAATTTAATTTCTGAAAGTGAGTGACAGTTCAATCTCTTGTATAAGCATAAAAATCTTGTTAACGTCGTCTAAAAGAAATGTTCACATGTGTATTTGCACAATAATGCAATATCCGTGATAGAATAGAACTACTAAAAACTTATCAATATATATCAACCTTAATGCGGACAAACATCATAGCTGGATTAGTTACAAAGCTATAATAAATTTTGATAAGAAACTTATTCACCATTACCTAACACTTTGCCAAAAGACTAATCTTACAACTTGAACAAACTGAAAGCTGTCTTCCTCATTATTTTTATTCCGTTTGGTTTGCTATTCAATCCAAAGAATCCATTAACAATACTTAATAGCACACTCACAAGATTGAAGTATCAACAAAGTAAATCAAGATGTTTTTCACATGACACGATTATCCATAAAGAGGTAGAAGTGATTATCACATGAAAACAAAAATTAGAGAAATGATTGTAGTAAACCACTAAAAACATACTCCTTCTGTTCCAAAAATATAGATGTTTAAAGTTATGCACACTTATTAAGAAAACGCATTGATTTCTACGATTTACAATTTCCAATAAAATTTAATCAATAGTATTTCAGTATTTGTTTTGGAATTTATAAAAATGCATAGAAAACAGTAAAAACTCTATCTTTCTGGAACAAAAATTTTTTGTAAATTTTTTATCTTTTAAGAATAGAGGGAGTATGCATTAGAGAATTTGTGGTGGACAAAAAAAACCCACTAAATGGCCTAGCCTTATAAGTAGTTAAACTTGATTTTGTAAACCAATCTATGAGTTACAGCATCATTAACATTAATGAC
The DNA here is from genome assembly GCA_900128785.1 of Arabis alpina. Classification (NCBI taxonomy): domain Eukaryota; kingdom Viridiplantae; phylum Streptophyta; class Magnoliopsida; order Brassicales; family Brassicaceae; genus Arabis; species Arabis alpina. The sequence goes on from LT669788.1 coordinate 6,499,218, forward strand.
CCAGAGAGATACTCAATATAACACACTCACAAACATTGAACAAAGTAATCAAAATGTTTTCCACATGGTCCACTTATCCATAGAGCGCTGAAAAACTCATTATGAAAACAAAATTTAAAGAAATGATTGTAGCAAAACACTAAAATCATATGCATTCATTGGAAATTTTGTGGTGGACCAAAAAAACCCACTAAATGGCCTAGCCGTGTTAGTCACAGCATCATAAACATTAATGATCCAGAGAGATACTAGAAGCTAATAACCGTAGAGAGACCAGAGTTGAGGTAACATACAATACAAACAGCTTCTGCTACAAAAGAAAATCCGATTGCGTGTACACAAACTAACCAAAGAATTGTCCTACTAATATACAACAACTTTTGTATCCTTCTCTATCTCAAAAAATAAAAGGTTGTCAATAACCAAAGATTTGTCAGCGGAATAGATCCTGGAATGACCACATTATGAATCTTGCAAAGATATCAGATTCCAAGAACTCGATGTGAGCAGCGCGACCGATGAATGAGTTGAGGTTACGACCATACAAGGTTGTGTCGAAGTTGACATCGCAGCGCATGAAGACTCTCTGGTGGTGAGGATTTTCAGGGGATGGCCCACGTATTTGATCCATACAGCTATTCAGCATCTCCAAGAAAGCGATCCCTCTTTTTGAGGTGTCGAAGGAAGCTGGTTGGCACGACTCGATCCTGGCTGAGTGATATGGAACATACCCATCCTGTGATAACAAAAAGATATCACAACTAGCATCAAATAGAGCGTAAAAAATAGCACATCTGCGTACAACTTATTGTAAATGCATCAAATCTAGCAAGATGTCTTTTCAGATCAAAATATCCCTATAGCATTAATAACAATTGTATTCCAAAAGTATAGCGGAATGTACCTGAGGCGAAGACAGGAGAATTGTATTCTTGAAACTGTCCAAAGTTTTTTGCTGAAAAGAATTTTGAAACCGACATTAGAACCAGACGACATAGATTTGTTTGCAACTATGGTACAAAATCTTGACGAAATGTTAAGATCTTTGCTACCTTGCAGAGCTTGTAAAAGAAAGTATTCTGGAGATCAGGATCATCGGTGAGCGTAAGCTGATGAATAACCTGAGTACTCTTTAACTTCTTCAGGAGCCAAAGTCCAGAATTAAACAAGGAATTTGAACTGTATAAGTAACCCAAGTGTGGACCCGAAAGCGATAGATATGTATGAAAATACTTCCTGTATGGATCCATCAAACTATCTGCAAAAAATACATAAGTAAGAGAGAATGATAAACACCAAAGCAGAATTTAAAATATTTTCAAGTATTGCGAGATTCTATGTACATTACCAGCGATTGCAGTTCTGATGATGACGTTACCGATTGAATGTCCAACAAAACTCATCTTAACGTTTTTCAAGCGCCCGTATCTCGCATGTTTATCCATTTTCCTCTTGAAGAAAGAAACAACTTCCTGCGCAAGCCTCTGCCCCATTTCCCTGAAATCGCCATGTGTTTTCTCCTCATTTGCCTCAGACATGAGAAACTCTATCTTTGGATCAATCAGGAGCCACTGATTCCGGATAAGCCTTAGGTCTAAGTGATGTCCCTATAGTGGTTAACAAAAATCAACTTCAATGAATTAATAACAAACTTAAAAAATATTTAAGGACAAAAGGAATATTACTACATACGCTTAAGAGAGAGCAAGGGAATAAGAATTCACCAAACTTCTAGAAGATACTTGCCTGGAAACCATGAACAAAAACAACGATCTTCAGCTCACGCCCACTATGCTGTGGGTTATTATGTTTTCTTGTCCCACTCTCGTCATCATGCCCATTAAGTAAGCTAGAATCGATTCTATCAACATGTCTCATGTACGAATTCTCACTGAAAGTACGCCTTGGTGCATTCCAAACACGTTCAATTATAACAATAGGAATTCGCATAGGATCACCAAATATAAACATATCTTGTATCGCCCGGTTGTTTATCTGCACCATTAGTTGTATTTTACAAAACTTATGAAGCCAACAGGTAACTGAATCACGAAACCAAAAAAAATAACAAACCCGCATTTGCGCAATACTGCGACGGTGAAGTTCAGCGCGGGTAGCTGCAACTTGTGCAGGCTGCATATAGCAAAAATTGGATGAGTCCTTCTGATAAAATTTGGAAAGTGGACACTGTAACTATAACTCACATCATTCAGCTTCACCAAATTTGAGGCTTTTTTGTGTAAACTATGGTTTGAAATGTCGTCCATTCCACTTATAAAATGATGTGTCATTTCAACCTTGGAGTACACCATCCATATTGACCATTCAACTCTTCGATCCTTTGTCCAGATATCGCGAAGATAGTCCAAGACTTTTGTGTTATTATCCCTGAGAAGGACAAATAAGATCAATGATCAGAATATATTTATATAAAGATAAATTTTCAGAAGAAAACTTAATAACAATCTGAACCCGCAAGCTTATATGACTATGGAAGTCCAAGAGAAATTACCTATGAAATGTCAGAAAGGTATTCCAAAGATAGTGGAGCTGGGTGCCCAGTAAGTGGAATGTACGAGAGAGATGCTCCTTCGAGAAGTTACAAAGCCGGTCATCACTTTCTACATCCAATGAGGCATTCAATTTCTGTGCCAAAAACGAAGAACAACTTCACAATCCAGAAGATAGTGAAACAAGATAATAGATAAAGAACAGTCTGCTGCAAAATAGAGCAAGGACCTCAAGACTGTTTTGTTGCTTGCCTTGTCCTGTACCTTCAACTTCAACAGATTTTCCCGTCAAAGTAGAGTCAGATAAAAGAGCATTGTCCATACTGGCTACAAACTCAGACAAGTCCATTGTTTGACCAACTGCCTTGCTAAGTTTTTGCAGTTCTTCAAGTAAAGTGTCACGAGCTCCAAGTAAGGTTTTAACAAATGACACCAGCTTCTTCTCAGCAGAAGCATTCTGAGGAAAGGCCTAGTGAGTTACAAAACATTCAAATATTGTAAGAATCTCGAGAAAGCAGGGCATTACTACAAAACAGGATAGCCTAACAAAGTTCTTGTCAAATCATGCAGCTTTGTACAATTTACTAACTGACTAGAGAGTTTGCAACCAATTAAAAGATGTTGTTAAGATTTAAGAAAAAAAGCATTCACTACAAAACAGAGAGCTTAGTAAGTTCGTGAAACCATGCTTTTTGCAGCTTTTACAAAAGCAATGTCAATAAGACTGAAAAACCTGATGCGTTTCACTATGCTTCATAAAAGAAAGTATCAAACCACTGGTGTATGATATGCCAGCAACAGCTTTAGCATTCTAAGAAATTCTAGAGAAGAACAAGAGTTCGAGCATAAAGTTCATCTTCCTAAGAAAAGAGTGATTGTCTAAGGAAGACAATGATTAGATCATCTGTAAAGACTCTAAAGGAGCATAAGCAAAAAACAAAAAATCAATTTGCTGAATCAGAGAAGAGTTTGCCATGATGAGAGGATGGTGTAAGAGCACATACTTTCTTGGAAGACTGAACATTGCCGCTGGCCAAATTTTTAGCATTACTCGCATCACTGCACCAAACATATTGATATAACTGAGTGAAGAGATATAGAAAACTCAGAAAAGTTGGAATTCAACAATGGTCAACTATGCAGAATCAAAATATTAGGGGCATACCTTGATAAAATTACAGGCCGTTTGTAAGCAGCGGATTTCATGACACTGACATGGACACTTACATCGATCAGAACTGCGTGGAAGGTATCAAAGTGCACCGGACAGTAAGAATGCACGCCTGAGAGAGCTTTGGGAGGAATACGAAAATCATGCACTGCTGCAGAACAAGCATCTGAATGAGTCACTGATACATTCTCCATAATTGGAGAATATAAAAGCTCAAACCTCAATATAATAGCAGATGTAGCTGGCCCCTGCATCATCCATAGATTGCCACTTATTATACAATGATAACTTCTAGGTCAACCAAGTACACCATTTATCACAAATTGGTATGATCAACAAAAACCAGCAGCTAAAATAACCCCTTAAACTCGATGCGTTAAATACTTTGCATAAAGGAACGTTCCTTTAACAATCCCTATTGTTTGTAAATTGTGCAGTTCATTTGTTCATATTAATGTACCTAAGAAAATAAGAAAGAAGGCCTAGTACCTCATATCTTTCCAGTGGCATAGTAAAAGAGACCATCATGCATAGACGAACATCCTGCCTTGCATATTTTATGCGGAAGGGCTGTGTTAAGAAACTATTATCTTTATCATCTATCTTCCACACTCCATAAGAGTCGTTTGAGCTTGAATCAAGAGCTGTAACACAAAGTTATATTGATCATCTATATATGTTAGTCTACTAAAAAAATAAACTCTCTTGAGTACACATAAATATGATAAATAGACTCGGAAACATCATAGAATAGTGCACTCAATCACGCGAATGTGGGCGCAAGATAAGAGATAGCGATTCAGAAGAAAGCTGATGGATAAGAGTACCTTCATACTGAACAACTCGCGAAGGAATTCCACAGGAGTTGTTATCACCATCCTCCCATTTCATGCTGATTTTTATTTGATACCATCTAAAAGATAATAACAACAAAACTCTTAAATCAGAAACAGAATAGAAAATCGCTTTAGTTTACTCAAAGCTAAATAACTACCAACGGCCATACCCTTGCTGGAAAAGATCAAGGTTATGAAACCTATGGATATAAATAGCAATCTCCTGAACAGTGTCGACCATTAGCACCGGCTTAACCCTGGCTACATAAGGCTCAGCATCAAGCGTCTTTGTTTGCCTACTTCTTTGGCTCAATCCAATTAACCATCCAAGACGCCTTAACATATGGAGGAACTCACATCACCCTTCTAAAACTTTGGATGTCGTGTGTTTTCAGGATAATGATATCCTGAAACTAGTAGGACCAATTCTCCAAATTCTCATTCTCTTACCATATCCAAACTCATTCTACTATCTATTTATCAGCAGCTGCAAATAAACCAAAAAACACAAACTTTCTAATTCAATAACAACACACTATATAGAGTTGACAAAAACCCATCTCCTATAGAAACCAAATTAGGTCAAAAAGCAAAAAAATCCCAATCTAAGCAGGTGGGTTGCGAAAAGAAGGAATTTTTATAATGAAAAGTCGAATATCCAAAAGCAACTACATTTCCATAAACACGAAAGAAGCCATAAAGGAGGATCTTTTGAGAAAATGACGAAACATTACCACGAAATGGAGAATATAGCAAAATGGCAGAGCAGAGAGAAAAAGCTTGTGGGGCTTGAGACTTTAGATCTGACGATGTTGAAACCCAGATTTAATTAGCTAGGGTTTTCTGAAGAAGACAAAAAGCAGAGCAGAGAAACAGAGAGATCTGAGGAAAGTTACAAATGATGAAACAAGATACCAAAAAAGTTCTCGAAAGACTCAAAATTGATTTTTGAAACTTTTTTCAGATTTGATTATTTTTGTCGGGTTAAAGATGAATGTTGTTCATACGACGACGACGCCATTTCCGATGTTATGTTTTTTTCTTTTTGGCTCTTTCTGTTTTTTTTTTTTGCGCCAAATTGATGTTTTGCTTTTTGTTTAATGGACCCGACCCGCTTTTTTGTGGCCCAAGTAATATTACCTTTTGAGAAAAAGGCCCAAAAAGATGCACCAACATTTTTTGTATGATATAGAGCATCAGAGTTCAAAGACTTATTCGGAATGATTTGGTTGTTGAGAAAACGGTTATCGATGTATTATGGTCAAGAGTATTAAACAGTCAATGAATTTATATGGTTGTTGAGAAAACGGTTGCTTGGTTTTCATGCATGCCTTTATCAAATCCTAATTTCATTATTGATAGGGCTGTGTTTGTTAGTGTCTAAGTCTCCGTTAAGCTACTTGAAAGATTTAATGAAATGGGTATAATAATACACTAATGAAATTCATATGTTATCTTAGTTTGTAAGATAATAATTGATTATGGAATCAAAATGATGGAAATGAATAGGCTCTTACCAGAAAATAAAAGGAGGAGAACATTAATACACTAGATTTATTTTGTTGTTGTTTTGTTCTACTTAATTGTTCTGGTGTAGTTTTGTTTACTAGGGTTGGACTCGCCCGTTGGGCGAGTTTTGTTTCTTTTGATGTTCTTATGTTATTTTCCTATGTTTGAAAACTATATCGTGTACAGCAAAGTATTTATGTTAGTATATATCTTTTACATTCATTAACATATTATAATATTATAATATCATATGTTCAATCATTAATTTGAGTGTGAAATTTTTTTTCTTTTTTTGAAATTCTTCCAATTTGGCATTTGATTTTAAATAAATAATTTTTAGTTTCTAAAAACTTATTATTTTATCTTTAGTTGCTTCTATCTTAACCATATTTTAATCACAATCTCGTAACATGCATAATAATATATTTACTTTTTCTTAAACACTTTAAAAGTATTTTTTCCTAGATTTTAGTGTTAAAAGAATTGATTCAAATATAGAATTATCAAATAGGTATTTTTATTGGATCATGGTGTATAACTGCGTACATTTTTACATAAAAATCATATATCATTCTCCCTATATTTTGTTGTATAATTCATGAATAACGCGACCATTCATTTTTTAACTTTATATATATCACAACTCAAGATTATTTATTTATTTTAAGTTATGGTATTACAACATTTTCAATTTTTTCTTTTGTACTTCCAAAAACTCAAGTATATTGAATAAATTCTTTTTTTCTTTTGGACAAATCTTATATTCCAAATTTTTACTTTACTTTCTCCTGAATTTTTTTGATATTCTTTAATGAAATCATATATCCTATTTTTCATTAAACCTTCAACCTCATAGCAATCGGCAGAAACTCAATTATGATGCCTTAATAATTGAATCATTTAATCTATTTTTGTTTGATTATATCTCATGTCGTTTATTTACATTTTTATTCATTGCTCTTTTATGTAAACTCATAATGTTTTGATTATTTTCTAATGAATTTTATTATAAATGATATATATTCATTATTGTATTTTTAGTTTAGAAAATAAAATACTCAAATAATCCTAAAACATCGTTCGCGTGATACATGAGTTTTATAATTTTATTAACTTAACGATAAAATTTTGATTTTACCATTTACAGTGTATACCCTTATCTTTCAAATAATGGTATTATAACACTTTCAAATTTGTCTTTCATCCTTTCATAAAATTCAAATATAACATAATGAAAAAAAATTATATTCCAAATTTTCATCTTATTATCTCATCTTTACTAAGATGGTTCAGTAGCTTTTTAGTGAAATAATATATATTTTTTTTGTAGATTGACAACTCCTTAACAATTGTTTGACATTGAAATTATTTAGGTTTTTTTCTTTGATTCTTTGATGTCGTTTATAATTTTATCCACTTGTTCTTATATGTATATTTATTTTACATATTTCCAATTTCTTAAACTGATTATATATATAAAAACTTTTAAGCAAGAAGGTCAACCCGTTGTTTAGAATTTAACATTATATTTATTTTACCTGTTTAACCCATTTTTTACTTACTTGTTTAAACTCTACATATATTTACTGATTTTCATTTTTTTAATTTAACTAAAAAGTATAGTAGTTATTAGTAACAATAAATATATATAAACGACATCATCTTTAGTGAGATGGTTCAATATCCTTGTAGTGAAACAATATATATTATTTCTCTTTAGATCAACAACATCTTAACAATCGTTTGACATTCAAATTATTTAGATTTGTTTTATTTGATTCTTTGATGTTGGTTATATTTTTATCCATTTGTTCTTATACGTATATTTAATGTACATATTTCCAATTTTTGAAACTGAATATATAAACTTGTATTGTTATTATAAAATCTATTTATTGTTGAAATTATATTTACAACAATAAAATACTCAAATTAATTTTACATGTACTACTTTTAGCTATTTATTGACTTATTTTCGTATTTTATATTTAATTAGATTTTTTTTACCTATAAGTAAGAATATATATACATAAACATGAATTAAATGACACTTAAATTTAAAATTAATTGTAAAAAAATGATTTGCCTATGTGGACACCTTAGATTAAGAGAGGAGTTAGCTATTATATATACTAGAGGATATCCCAAGCTACGCGTGGGTTTTGTGATATAATGTGTGTCAATATTTGATTTGTTAATACATTAATCTTTAGTGAAATTGAAATTGAGATTCGTGTAATGTTTCTCTTATATATATATATATATATCTATCATTTTGTTCCTTTTCTATTTTTCTAGAAAGCATAGCTATATTTCTGTGCTACAAATTATGAGAATGATATACAAAATTCCTCAAAATCATTAACAATATTGAGACAACCTGGTGGATAAGACGACTTTCCAATCTATTTGGTTATGACAATATCCCGAAGCAGCAACCCCTTGCTTTCTGCCATGTTTTCACCAAAAATACGTGTATCGGGTTATTTGCTCTCCTTTATGAGTTTGCGGAAACGTTAAAATTATGTAGAATTATAAACAAATTTACGTGAAGAATCTACTTAGAATTTGGTGTCCTAAATATCGATTAATATTAAACGAAAAGATATCTCTTAAGTTATAGACTTGATCATCAAAAAGAACCAATAATCACTGTTACTTTATGTCTCCCCGAGTCCATCTCCATGGCCCATATTCTTCCACGGCACATATTCTCCTCCACTTAAACCACTCTTGAACACTTGTAAAAAATGATATATAAACTTCAATTAATAAGATTTAAAAACATTTTATTATTATTTTAGTTTCGTAAACTCAAAGATTTGTTTTGATATTTCAATAATATTTGAAGTTGAATATATTTTTGTGTGAAATCGTATTAAAAAATGCACTGCGATTCAACAGTTTAAATTATTATATTATATACAAAAAAAAACTGAAATATATGTATTGGAAATCATTGTTGTTCAGTATACAGTATGTTGAAAACGTTTTTGAAATTATTTTCATTTTATCATTTGTATGTATTGAATTTAAACAAAATAAAAGAAATGTCAATATCTTTATTTTATCAGGAAAATATATTTTAAACATGAAATTAAGTAACTTATGAGACATAAGATCACCAAAGTGTACATGATTGTTCTATTTAAAATTTGGTTTCCTTCTATTTTAGTATTGATTTTGTAGTGTTCTTTTGTTCATAAGAGGCCTGAAATTGGTTTTTATATGCAGTGGTTGATCACTAAACTTTAGTAGTTGGCCGTCGAAATACACCAAACATCTAGAGCTCTCTTATGCTGATATAAATCTCAAAGAACATATAGAGCTCTCTTGTGCTGATATAAATCTCAAACAACATCTAGAGCTTTCAAAAAACATCTTAATTATGTAGTACATACATTAGCACTTAAAGAAACCAATGGTGGAAGTGTTCAACCGTCAAATGTTGTATATTTAGTAAGCAGTAAGAAGACTTGATATATATCAAAACACATGAATGGTTTAAACATCATATAGGTCATATAACTTATATATAAACATTAATATTTATATTTTATAATGCTTCCATCAACCATGTTTAAAAATAGCTTTTTCACCGCGATGAATTGTAGCTCAACACTCCTCTTCACCATTTTCTTTACACACCAGCAACTACATCTTTTATTTTTCTTCGTCTTTTAGAGCCGGAATGAACTTTTGTTTTATCCTTTCTCACCAACTTCTTTTCTTCTTAGAATGCTTGTTCGCTTTTCATTTTGTCCCTACGGTTCTTACTTTCTTCAAGAAAGCTCGACCCTCACTTTCTTGGGGTTTTCGAATTCATCACCATTTGTATCCAATATATCTTTGACTTTCTCTCCTCACGATCTTTGCCGTTTCAGTCCCTATTCTACATATTTTGAAAATCTTGTTTTGTTGCTCTTTTTAAACTCTTCCCCGATGGTCCGTGTCTTCCCTACTCCATCGCTATTTTTAAGAAACTCTTTTAAAACTATTCCCCGATAATATTATGATGACACTCGCCATCTTGTTATGCGTTAAAATTATCAAATCAACCATCCTGCATGAATATTTAGTAGCTTAAGCATATCCTCTTCTTCCTTTTTCTTCTTTCCCCAGTTGAATGTTTGGTCGAGGACTCTGAAAATTCCTAGACAAAGTTAATTTCATTGTCACTAAAATCAGTTCACAAAGCAAGAAGTATGATTTACCTTATCAGTCCAAGTTAATGTGTAGCAATCTAGGAAACAAAAGATGTAACCCATTACTGAATTTTCTGAAAGAAGATCCTAAGCAATCAGTCCCTTAGAGCCTAAACTCGTAAACAAATGTTGAGGTCACTTTCTTCACCACTTCTTGATGCTAAGGTTTGAAGGACTTTGATCCTTGATTGGTATTTTTCCTCACGAAGTTTGAAAATATTGTTTTCCTGTTATTCAAAATGAAATTACATGCGAAACCAGAAATTGAGCATTGCTGTCAAGTAAACGATATCAACTCGTCTGACCTTTCCAAGAGTACCACCACTATTGTGAAAACAACAGTAGCACCGAGAGTAGCGGAAAACAACTTAAGTGAGAGAAACCAAGTAACCAACACATAAGTTTTGGAAGCATCACTTTTGGGATATAAAATGTTTGGGTTCTTCTTGCTAAATTTAGTTGTGAAATTGAAGATTTGCATACCTTTTGGAGCAGAAAGTTCCCACAAATAACTCATCCCATCTCTTACCGCAACTCTTCTTCTTAGTTGTAACTTGAAGTTGTGGTGGGGATTTGTTCCCCTTCATTCTTGAGCTTTTGTAAAAACCTTGCAGAGGGACGAAATGTTTTCAACGAGAAAACACTTTTTAATAAAAATAATAATTTAGAAATAACATACAGTCTACTTGTATTAACCCCGATGCCCAAGAATAATAATTCGTAAGCAGCGTTAGCTACTCTCATTATGGTTAGTTGGGAAAATTGTTTCAAATAACTGTAAATGAAACCGTCTGAGAAAAGTATAAGTTGAGAATGGGCTTACTCTAGGGATGGAATTTACACTGGAGTGAAGCACGAAACACAAAACCTTTTGTGAATTAATAATTTGCTTTGTCTGCAAACTGTGAAGAACACACAGAAAAAACAAAAAAAACAATGTGAACTCATGTGAAGACTGATTTTCTACAGAGGATGTACCAAAAATGATATTTGTAATTATCATTGTACATCTGAAAAGCCTAAGAGTGTTTTAACGTCTTCTATTTCATAGTTGAATTCAGGATGCCTGCAAACCTTGGAAGTCAATAAACTACCAAAATTTATGTTGGTTGGATAGCGAACTGTTGTTACCTCCACTGGTATAAGTATACTTGTTTTCATTGATCTTGCCATACTTATGTATTTCTGTACCTGCCAAAGAAAGGGTGAAACATAAGCATATAGCTAGGAGATTATAGATCAACCGGATGGAAAGAATGAAAAAGGCATGGCTTTATACAAAGATGAGAATTAATAAGCTAGGGAAAACCCACCAATTGGAAGATGGGGGTTAGAAAATAAAAATTTACCTATGAAGTTGATCCTGAATAGATTTGCCTTGTCAATCCAGTATTAGGGGATTATTTATTCTCAGAAACATTCGAAGTTGTTCGTTATTCTTTTGTTGAGTCATCTTGAGACTTGCCTTTTGTTCTCTATGCATAAACTAATGTCAAACTGCAAAAGAATCTCTAAGCAATGATTATAAATTTGGGCAGAAAATAAAGAATTGAATCATTTGTTGACATTGCGGCTTGCATGATGGGACGGCAGTGATTATATAATAGAACCTACCTTCACTTTGCATTCATTTGAAATTATGTCCAACACCAACCTGCAACATATAATAATAAGATTACAACATATACAGGAGCATGATAATAAAGTCAAGATACAAAAACAAACCTAAAAGTTAAGAAATCTGGTAAGAGGAATCTTTTTAACATAACTCGAACGTCTTGGTGTAGACTGTAGAGGCTCATATATGAACTTCCACTTCCTTTCTGGTGATAAAGGCTTCAACACAAGCTTTACGTGGTAATCATTCGTAGGTTCGTGACAAAAGTTGAAAAGCAAAACATATCTCTCTTTCAAATTCGTTATCCATAAATTGAAACATTTGTGAAGGTCCAAGGAGCAGACCTCGAGATTAACGCCGACCCGAAGACCTTGGAGCTCTTTACAGAACTTGAGGAATAGCTCGGAAGGCATTAGGTCGATTTTGTAGCGCTCGTACCATGAGGGAGGTTCCTCCGGTCGCGAACTACTCGGCGGCTCCATACGATCGATATCAGCGGCAGAGCGTACGTGGGCTTGAAGCTAGGGCTGTCAAATTTCAATGTAGGTCTGTCTAACTTAAGGCGTGATCTCACATTCAAAGAATTAAATGGATATCACCCGTTACAAAGAAAAAGCATAAATGTAGAAGAGGGATCGATTCAGTCGCAAAAGAGAGTTAAAGCGAGTTTATTATTCCCGATGGAAGTTACATGCTTTTGTAGTGGGCATCTTAGACAGACCTTAAAATGGGCCTTGTGGTTTTGAGATCAGATAAAGGAGATTAATGAGAAATTACAATTAAGGAGTTTACGTGATTTATCATTGTTGCTTACGTGGCAAGTTTGTAGAGCATTTGTTTTTCTGATGTGGATGGCTTCAGAATGCTCAAATTTCTGCTTTTAGTTAGTAGGACTACGGGCGGATTTTATAATGAATTATTTAAAATTGATATAAATTCTTTTTGTTTTAAATTATTTTTTTTAAAGACCGGTGCTGTTTTTTTGGTGATTTTTTTATTAACAATGATTGTTTAGATTATTTGGTTATTTTGTTAATTTTGTAGGTTATGTTTTTGATAAAATGATTGTAAATATCGTTATATTTTGTTAATTGTGAGTTTTGGCATATGCAAGCTTTTTAAAAAAATTATACAAACATGTGTTTTATCTCATTCATTTGAAAATCAAATGAAATTTCACTGAAATTCGGTTTGTTATTTCTATGCCCGGATTTTGTTAGTTATAGACTTTCTTATTTTAATTTCATAAAGATGGTATTATAGTAGTTTAGTGATTTTTGCATTGAAAAACGAATATATTTTTATTCAATATAAAGATATATAATTATGATAAGTTGATTTTTCAATTTTAAAAATTTGAGTTGCTTAAACAAATTACTTTTTTGACATATACCTAATATTGTTCTTGAAGCTAAATTATGACCAAATAATTTTAAATGAATTTCATATATTTTATTTGCACTATCAATCATGTTAAAACATTAAGGCGGTATATCTTGTCTCATATTTGTATTAGACCAACTCTTTTACATAGCTTGAGAAATCACAAAAAGATGCTTAGAATGTGTTATTTGGCATCCTCTGGTTCAATTCTCGAGTAGTAGTATTGATCAAATCTGGAAGCATGAATACACCAAACACTATCATAAAAGTAAAAAAGAAGATTATTTTATACACGAAACACAACCATTTAAAAATCTGAATTATTGGAATAATGGTACGTATATTTCTTACATTAGATTTGGCATCGAGATCAACCGGCCAAAAGTATATGAAAAACACCACAAAGAAACAAACAAACATTTGCCAGTAATAAAGTTCTCTTCTCCTCCACCTCCAGCTATCCCGAACCACCAATACTATCCCACATTTAATTTACGCTTTCATGTGTATTCTTACAGTGGGAAAGACTTATGTAAAGAAAATTTACCAGTATGACACGATCATAATATAGAAACTGAATTTATCGATTATATTACCCGAATCACTAAAAAACTTTAGGAATTTTACAATGGAGCAGCTCCCCCACTCCTCTATGACACCACAAAACATTCGGTGGTTTTTTCCCCAAAACCCCTAAAACAACTTCTATAGATGGAGACTAAAGACCATGACCTATTTAAACCATTTAACCTCTCAACTTACTATTTACGACATTATTTAATAATGTTGACTGCAAAGTATATATGTAATTCAAAATTTGAATGGTTTCATGTATAAAATAATTTGAAATGTGGTCCATTACCTGGTTTAGCTCGTTGATGGTAGGTCCATTCTAATTTTAATAACCTTTGACTAAATCTCCAGCAGGTTATATCGGTTTCATAAACATGTTTACCTTATTCTCTTTGAATTCGTTTGGCACCATCTCATGCTTGACATTAATGTCTTGGTAAGAGAACTACATGGCTAGCACAAAGAAAAGAGAAACATTGTTTTAATCTACAAAGTGAAAATATAGTTAATGAAAATGAACTTACTTTAGAAGCACTTTTCTAGCGAATTTAGAGTAAGATTTGAGTTGGGATAATATACCAATGGTGAAACCTTTTGATAGGGAGATATACTCTATAACATTTTGAGATTGAAGAATCTCAATAGCTAATGCTTAAGGGCTGATCTGCTTGCCATAAAATCATTTCACCGTAAGCCTGAAAAATCATGGAGTTTCTCTAAAGGGAGAATTAAGCTTCACCAAAAAAACAAAAATGTTTTGCAGGGTCATGTGGTTGGTTTTGGAGAAAATAATCATTTTCCAATCAAGAAGAATACAGATAGGAAATTATCATTACGAATGCCTAAGTAATATAAAAGAGCTTTAAAGAACAAACCTTAGCTGAAAATCTTGCAAGTGTATTGAAGTTGAGGACCACTGCCGTCTTGCAAGGGTTAACCACTACATGGGTTGACATCTCCTTCTCTTGAGTTGAGAATGAAATCAACGCTTTTTCTACGAAACATAGTCAACCAAATTTACATGTATACTAAGTGTAGCCGTGATACAAAAAAAACAAATGATACCAAATTAAGGAATCATGTGCAGCTTACTCGAGAGACCTTTGCATTACTACAACAAAGCGACTTCCAATTGAATTTGGTTCCAAGCCCGAAAATCAAATCTCAGATTACTGTACGTCAGACAGCTTTTCATACTCCTTTAACGAAGGGCGAACAAAAAAAGCATGACCTTTAGGTGAAATTTCTCTTCAGAGGCGAGGAAAGGACCTAATTTATTACTTGTGTTACGGTGAAAAGCAGAGAGACATGATTCAATTAGAAAGCCTTTTCGATTTTTGCTATTCTTTTGGTAATCCATGTGGCAATAATCATGAAACCATTGTGCGAGTAATGGTTACAAGTTTATAGCAAACAGAATGATGGTCATAAAAGAAAACACAAGTCTAAGGACAACATTATCATTTTCACTCTGAATTGCATGTGTTGTTTTGCCAAAATCTGAAACGTAACAAAACAAAAAACTTAAGCGAACATGTCACAGTTATAAGTTGGTAGCTGAAAAAATGGAGGAGTATTAAATATACAACCATAAGTCACTAAGAATAAAGGAGTAAAAGAGAAAAAATCATCTAAACAAAATAAGATTGAACTTCAATCATATTAGAACTGATTTCCAACTTAAAACTTAAATTGATATCCAACTTGAAACTTAAACTGATCTCAAACTTAAAACTTAAAACCATTTGGTGTTGTATATGTTATGATTAGCTAACAATTGAATCCCTAGGGGTAGTAGTAATAGCACATTGTAAAACATATATGCATCCAGTAAGTGAAATAGCTTGTTGGCTTAATGGTGTCTATCGACTATGTTACCTACACAATTGCTTTGTACTAAGGATTTAACTCGTTATGTGAGAAAAAAATACAAGACAGAGATTGACAAACTCACCCATTAGCCTTACTGTGGAATATCTTCATAGTCTGGTGTTGGTGCAGAGATGAGGTGGACGGCTTATGTTCCTCTTGCTTCCTCCATAGATCATGTCCCTCAGGTAGACTGTCCTGTAAAGAGTAGAAATTAATCTCAGAAAAAAAAAAAAAAAAAAAAAAAAAAAAAAAAAAAAAAAAAATTAATCTCAGAAAAACAGATACAATGAGAGATGTAAACATTAAGGAGACTTGAGCAGAGAATATACATACCAGTGAGGTTTATATGGAGCAAACTATTTAAGTTTACCAGTCTTGAATTGTTGTCCCGCCTAGTATATGTAAAAGGAACAACTGAGAAGCATAAACAATTCGTGTCATGGCGAAAAACAATGCCAAGCATCAAATACCATGAGATAAAACACATGTCCAAACCTATTGAAATTACCATTTTTCGGAATCATGATTTTATCTTTCCGATGAACACCGTAAGTCTTGTGTGGATCAAACCCCTGGAATTCTGGTGACCCAGAACCCTATTACTAATGGGAGGAATGAGAACCTGCATCGCTAAAGGAGATCCAAGGTTCCATAAAGCGTATGAAAGTGAAAGCCGAGCGAGAATAACGATTAGAGATCCAATGGATTTTGACTTCCATATTGCAAATCAAGTAATGGTCGCTCGCTCCTAGGAAGAATCTGTAAAGTTTCTATCAAGGCCATTCATTCAATGCTTCCAAGAAACAACATACGAAAAATTTCAACCGTTCCTTCTTCTAATTTTATTTATAAAAGCCACGTGTCACATAAATAGAAAGAGTTAGGCTCTCTTTTCATATATACGATTATTTAAAGCAGAGTCGTGTATGATGTTTGTTCGTGGAAATTAATTGGGCCTATTGGGTTTTACGTGAAGACCAAACGATTATAAACGGATGTCTAGGTTATTTTTTGATTAAATATTAATTATCGGTTTTTTTAAGGCAATATTTAAAAATGGATTGAGATTATTGAGTTGGCAAAATGATAGGTTGAGAAAATTCAGCTTTTTGCTGATGTGGATGGCCTTAGAGGCAAGGAAATCTTCCCCTTTTATATAAAGGAGACTAGGGGTTTCCCCGCCCTACGGGCGGGTTTTGTGATGAATTATATATATAATTTAATTTCTTTTTATTTGTTAATGAACTTTTGTTTTGGCTTCGTTATGATTTGATCATGAATTTTTAGTTTGATTGATTTTTTTTTGGTAATCTACTAAAACTTGGTTAATTGTTTTATTTAACTTTGTGTTAATTAGTATCATTTAGTTTTCTATGAAATTTTTTTTTTCAACTATACATTATTTATTTCCGTACATATTAATTAAATAATTCCGTACCATAAAAGTAAATCCACCATAATTAAATACTTTTTCTAATTAATACTTTATGGGGTTTATTTTTGAAGAATATGTTGGACGGGTTTTTTCCATTTGTTTCTATCATTTTCTCTAGATCTTTTTGTACTATTTGTATGTCATTTTCTTTTTGAAGGTATAATTTGTATATCTAATTTGTTATATTATATGAAATCATTTATAGAAAAACATGATAAAGTGACATTTGACATATATTATCATTAATGCACACTAAAGAATATAACAAATATGCTTTTCTTTTTTCATTTCAAATGTGTCTTCATACGAATCATACTATCTTGTTTTACTTATATCATGTAAATAGGTCATTCACCTTTAACTCAGGATTGACAGGGAATGATTAACTATTAGTAGTATCTAATTGATTGCTACTGTTTTAGGGTATGCTGAGATCCATATTGGTCCAACCAGACACATATGGTATTGCATTTCTTCTTCCTAATCTTTTTTCTTATTATCCTTCGTGTCCCATGAATCTTCTCCAAATAAAAGTGGGCCTTGATCACATTGCTGAAGTGAAAGAGTCATTTAGGAGAAGTATCTTCTTTTGTAGATTTTGGTAGCTAGGTTTTAATAAGATGAGTTTCACCCCGGCATAGTTGCTTCAATAGTAAATCTACGTTGGAAGCTTTGACGTCCTTAAATCATAATCATCTTTGTCTTTAACCTTTACACAAATGATTCTAGATTTTCAAGTGGATGCCTCTAGCATACTTTTTTCGCTCCAAAAATCTATCATAATTGAGACAGTGGCTTCATATATATTGTGTTTGGAACCCTGAAGCAAGTCATTGTGTATGTACGTAAAGCCATTGCAATTTGCAAGTGCTTATAAGGTCTTTTGCGTCTTGGGGATACAAATTTCTTCTGCTAGGCTCCATGTTTTGTACTCATCGTCTCTTTCAAGTAACTCATGATTGATACTTTTGATTCCTTGATATTTTTGATTTTGAGCAGGCTTCATGCAAGTCTAATTACATTCCCAAAATCAGGCTTGCATAGAGCCTTTATTTATGTTGATGGAAAGCTATAGATTAATATGTTTGGTCAATGTACATTTTCTTGTGCTAAAGAACAAATTTTGAAACTTGGAAGAGAGCTACAACTTTTATACGGTGAAGCAAATGATTTCAATAGATGCAAAAATGATTGGGAAAGAGATGACTCACTTTTCTTAGAGATTTCAATAAATTTATCATTTTTATAATTTTAGCAAGAGCTCAAAGTTGTAATACGTAATGGTTTCCACAACTTTTCTAGTTTATATACTGACTACTTCTCTATGGCATGAAAGCATCTTACAAGATATCAAGCCAATGTATTGTCTGCATACTCTGTAGCCTTGTGCTTCATGTATTCGAGTCTCTCCTCATCATCAACAGATTTCTCAGATTCCAAGTACTTTGTTGAACAAAAACTGAGAGTACAAAATGATTAAAAATCTGGAGTAATCAAACACACTTTGTAACAAAGATTTTTTGGTAAACTTTCATCTTCTTAGGAGGCAAGCTCAAGCTAATGGCTCTCTCGAATAAAGATCTGATTACATCCACTTCTCCCATTAGATCAAGTAAAAGGCTATGGCAAACTTTCATCTTCTTAGGAAGCAAGCTCAAGGTAATGGCTCTCTTGAATAAAGATCTGATTACATCCACTTCTCCCATTAGATCGAATCCTATATGCAATAAAATCCAACAATTATGAGTTAAAAATGCTACAAAGATGCCAATAAAACTGACAATGTGTGGAAGCTGAATATATAACAAACTTGCTCAAGAGAAACACTTCACAAGTTTGTTCTTTTCAGATATTCTCAGAGAATGTCTTCAAACAGTGATCTCCCTCTTTTCACAATTCCTATGATATGGATTTAATGTACTTTTAGCGTGGAAGACATAGCAAATTTTCTGCAAGTTCGCATTTGAATTTAGGAATGCCTTCGTGGTTTTGCTTTAGAGAACTTTGTACTTTCCTTAACCAAATCTAAAAAGCATGTGAGATTGAAAAAAATGTTAAGAGATTGAAGCACCTACCCTAGGTTAAAGAGATAAAGATCAAACAATACGTACCTTGCAAGATTGCTTGAATTTCTTGATCATCTCATCAAGCAGCTTATCAGCCAATTTATATTGCTTTGCTAACACATGGATTAGAATACTAAACAACTTGCCTAAGCTCAGGAATGTAAACATCAAAACCGACACACATAGAAAGCATGGCAATTATACTCAATGAATGAAATAATAGCTGACACAGGTTTTAAACACACATTAGATTTATAAAGCTTTTAAAATGCGAAGCAAACTTTAAATCTGTAGAGGTTTCAAAGAATATGCAGACCATGCCCTGAAAATTTGATAAGCTTAGAATAATGGTTGCAACATAATACAACTGATAGATAACGCTAGAACTAAGACCATTCTCCATTTAAGCAACTTCAGTGAACGATTCTCCGTCTAGAGGATCTAGAAGCCCCTACAACACAAAACAATCCTAACCTTAATTCCAGCAAAATATGAAATTAGGTTTGAGAAAGAAACCAAACCTCTCACCTTCTTTCTTTAATCTTGAACTTGAGATACTGGAGTCGCAATCTCCATAAGGCTTTTTCCAACACTGTGCAAAAAAAATCTTTTAACACTACTCACTTGTTTCAAGCTAAGCCTGCTACTACATACATTACTCACCTTAGCTCTATATCTTGCTCACCAATTCGTCATTGCGTAAGCTCGATTGAATGTCGTTGAAGAAGACGGAACGTTGAGCATTGTTGATCTGGACCATTGCTATTTAAAGTGAAGAGGCATGTGAAGAAGGTTTGAGTAGTGTGTAGTTGAGGTTTGTGGTTCTATATATGTATATAGAATCGGTTGGTCATGGCGAGGTTGGAGCCATAAAGGCCATGAATGGTTGTGGCTTTAGGCGTTAGGGGGAGAAGAAAGTGTGAATTGAAGGCTCGGAACATGAACAGTTAGTGAAGTAATTTATAAGGAGGTGAATCGTATTTATGATTTTGATTGTTGGTAACGGTGACTGAGAACTTCAACGTTTCGGTGACCAGAGAATTTCAATCGATCAGCTTCCTCGAAGATTTGGTCGTAGAGAAGAGAAGAGGGGTGTGAATCTATTGGGCTGGGTAATGAAACGTTTTGGATGTAGTAGTGGGCTGATATTGGGCTATATTAACAAAACGTTTTTCTCTAAAACGAAATATTAAAAAAACGAAATATTGTATACCTTAAGAAAACAAAATCTCCTTTATGTAAATATTTTATATAATGATTTGGTGACATGTCAAAATGATTGGTTGAGAAAATTCAGCTTTTGGCTGATGTGGATGGTCTTAGAAGCCTCTATTTATTCTCCTTTTATATAAAGGAGACTAGGGGATATCCCACGCTACGCGTGGGTTTGTAGTAATATTTGTTTTTGGTTAAATTATTTAAACGTTTACTCGGTGAAAAATATGTAAATGGAATATTTAGTTATAGCTCTGAGAAACTATATTTTAAAATTTATGTTTAAATTGGTGGTTATTGAATTATACATTAATACCATGAATTATATCCATCTCTTGTGTTGTACTCTCTCAGTTTAATTGGTTGAATTGCATTCGAGATAAATATGAGAAGCTGGAATATTATTTTAGTACTCTGATTAATACCACAATACTATTGCCACCATGTATTGTTCTACCTTAATGGTCCATACATGCTTCAAATAAATGTGAAGAAATTATCATTTTTCTAAACTCGTCTATCATTGTAGATCTTCAAACTAAAAAGGCGAAGGAGAAAAATACAAATATTATATTATGTGGTTAAATATAGGAGATTGACTCTCGGCCCTCAGAGAACACATTTTCTTTGAATGTGGTTATTAGAGGTTCTTCTTTGCTTGCTTCTTGTCGTCTCCTCTTTAGTCCTCTTTAGTCGTTGCAACGATTCTACGTCGGTTTTTTTATGCACCAACACCTAGCTTCTTAAGTTTAAGCTAAAATACCCTTCTCAATGGAAATTATAATGATTTATAATTTGATGAGAAAAGCAAGGGCATGCAAAGGTTCAATAGGAAAATATATTTTTCTGGAAGCATGGTGACAACAATAATTCCTACATGAAGCTAGCAAAAGAAGTATCACAATAAATGAATCTTAAAATTTCAACATGATTTAAGACTCCAAGTCACTGGTTGATCACAAAGTTTGGTAATGATGTATTTAAGAAATACAAATGGTTGCGTAGCCCGGGACGTTCGCTATTACCTATTGTTTTGATATTTTGGTTTGAATGAAATTGTACCATAGTAGTTTTTGTGATTTTGTGGATCAAAAATTATATACTTATCAAATATAAAAATAAATATTATAGGAATTGAAATTCAAAATATATGTGAACAACATAAAAATTTTTTAAGATATGCATAAAACATAAGTACACAATTTAGTTTTTGGCCACATACATTTTAAGTTACTTTTAAAACATCACTAATCTATTATTGAATTGATATTAGTTTTTGGCACGGTATTAAATACGCGCGGATTTTGTATTATATAGTTCACCATATATTTCATTATTTAATAGAGATCTAGTGATCACAAATTTGGAATTTTTGTTGTTCTATGTAATATTTCTTGAATAATGTTTTCTTTATTCTAAAATTTCCTCGCAAAACATTTTATTCTTTCTGGACAACTTTCATGAATCATGTATATATATATATGAGTAATGTGATGGAGTTTGCAACTCTTGAGTATATGTACAAATATATAAAATTTTGTATCTTTTTTGTTACTCATGAAAGCAGTATATAGGAAAATTAGAGGATAAAAATGATGGGTAATTCGTTTAAGGATCGATCTCATAATGCTTAAACACTTAATGTTACTTATATTCAAACACTTAATCTTTATATTTTATAATGCTTTTGTACTGCTCCCCACCTCTCTGTTTACACACCAACAACTACATGAGCGAGTAAAATAACAGGTAATGGGAAATGAGAGAGAGAGAGAGAGAGAGTGAGTGCAGAAAAGGATAATCATTCAAATAACTTAGTCTGAGAGTAGAACTCGTGTACTTAAACTGTTAGCATTTTCTGCCTTTTCAACTGCAAATAAATAAATAAGAGAACAATCAATCAAGAGAAGCAAACTTTTTTTGGATGATTCATGAAAGCTTGACATTTATGTATTTTTGTTTCATTGAATGTCAAAGCAGAATACTGGATTTCCAAGATTATTGTATTTTAAAGGGATTATATATCAAGCTATAGTCCGCAAATACTTTAGTGAAACAGTAATAAGCAAATTCAGGTAAGGTAAGTCAGAATCTAGACTAATGTCAACCTCACTTATAGACTTACATAGCCTCGCTTATGCTTGTGTATCTACACCTCAGCTGAGCAACTTAAAAACAAATTATCAAGGAGAAAACACAATAGAATTACACTGAAGAGAAATTAATATTTTACTTCTTCCCAGTTTGGACTGCTATTTCATTTTCGAGACCAGTCTTGAGACAAAAACATGCGAGAATTTTCATGTAGAAATGGAGACAATTGCAAGTTGGTTATGGTAGAAGCATTGATCCTTACCAAAATATCTCATGCAGTCACCTTTGCTTCTGATTTGATTACCGTCAAGGACTTGTGCCTCAATGCTTCTCAATTTGAAGTGATGCCTATGTATGAGGGAAGAAAACCAGAAATTAAATAAATGAGATAGAGAAGTACCTTACTTATTTACATTACATGGGCAGGAGGCTATGGAAATCATTGGATCAGAAACGAAACATAGTGAGAGAAAAACTAAAACTCCAAGCTTGCGTAAGAGTTACCAATTCTGAAGAGATCTAGGATTGAGGAGAATCCAATAAAATCTTAATGAGAAACGGATTTGAGATAGTAGTTTCAACTTTCAATTCCGTTTTAAATCCAATATAATACACAACACAAGAAACAGGGCAAAACACATGAATCTCATTGAGAAAGAAATTGAAAGGAAATATTACCCCGGAGGACAAAGCCCATGAATTCTCACACCAATCTTCTCCTTTCTAACTATTTGTTGGTTTCACAAACAACCCATGCAACGTCGCCAACATAGCACTCTTGCTCGAACCCAGCTACACTCAAAATCAAAAAACAAAACAAACACAAAATTTCACAAATCCAATCACCAAATCTTCCTCCAAAAGAGGTAAACGAAACCCAATTGTTGAATCGACCAAATCCAAACTAAAAAACAGAGACCCATGATCGAGAGTGAACCTGAGTAGTAGGTGAAAGGAAGAAGACGCCATTGATGTGGTCATCGAAAGCTTAGTCCCGACGATTTGTAAACAATGTGTTTTATACCGTCACCAAAGCTTTGCATTCATATCTTTTTTTATTATCCTTCATTTCAAAAGTGCGCTCAAAGCTTTGCGTCTCGGCAAGGATTCTATTGGTGGGAGAAAAATTTGAAGATCGGGAAGAAGAGGAAGGTTGCGATGAGGGAATAGCATTGGTTTTTTTGGATTAACCAAGCATATTTCGAAAGATGCGATGGGGAGAAGAAACGTTTCGAATGTTCTCTCTACATTAACATTATAGTTGTTTTAACCTTTAAAGTTGATGGGAAAGAAACGTCGAAATTAATCAGAGGAGTTATAGTTATTTTTGAAGGAATGGTATTAGGGTTAATGAAAAGAAAGAGTGCCACATGTCCTTATAAAACTAACTAAAAAATTGCTTAGGTGGATGGCCTCAAAAGCTTTAAACTTGTGCTTTTAGTTAGTAGGATGATTTTATCAATAGTATGAATATAATATTTTGATGAATGTTATTCTGAATTGTAAAACAATAGATCATTCAATTTTCTTGTTATTCATTTATTTGATTTCATGTTGTAGAAAGCAACAAAAGATTTCACCACAAATTTATTTTGAGAAGTAAAGAAAAAAACGAGTTAAAAGTAGAAAAAGAGAGTAACATACCATTAAATTACATTTTGCACACGGTTTAACAAAAAACTGTATAGTTAACATGTGGTTTTGAAATATACTTATTGATACGCTTTTAAAAATACACTATTTTTAAAAAAAAATACCACAATAACTTTTGTTTACAAAAAGTTTCAAAAAAAAACTTTTGTTTACAAATTATCTCCAGATTTAGTTATACATCAAATTCAACCAAAAAGAAAAGCAAAAGACAGATTTGATTTTGTGTAATTGCCAAAAAGAGCAATTTGACTTTACTTCCAAGAGTTAAAAACATTCAATAAATCTTTATCAATTATAAAAAAGTTTCCAAAACATAATCCCAAAATTAAACATTATCCATATCCAGTCACACGGCATCAAAAAGCAGGAAAAACATCAAGTCAAATTGAGAAGAAATAAATACCTTAAAATCAAAAGATTCAACGTACAAACAAAATTTTCCATATAAACATTGACATTTGTGCATATATAAAATTTTCATTTACTCTTCTTTGACTCTGCTTTTATCCTCTCTTTTCCTCTATTTTCTTTCTCACAAATGAACAATCCCTCCGCGGTTGATGAGTCCGGCGACGCCGCCGGGAAGATCTTCGACGACGATGGTCGGGAGAAGAGAACGGGGACGTTGATGACGGCGAGTGCGCATATTATCACGGCGGTGATAGGTTCCGGTGTATTGTCATTGGCTTGGGCAATAGCACAACTTGGTTGGGTGGCAGGAACCATAATTTTGGTCATTTTTGCAATCATCAATTACTACACGTCCACTATGCTCGCAGATTGTTATCGATCGTCCGATGCAGATCCGGGAACACGGAATTATACTTACATGGACGTGGTCCGAGCTTACCTTGGTATGCATGCATTATGATAAATAGTCTTAGATCTTTGCAAATTAACAAACCAAACCTTAATTAACTCTAGATCCTCAACCTTAACTTAACCTCTAAAACATAAAATTTTAATCTCAAAATATTAAACAAACCAAGTGGTTGGTGGCCTAGTGGTATTATCAACGGCTAGTCCCGAAGACCGAGGAGATTATGGATCTAAGATCCGGAACTCCTAACGGTTTATAAAAAAAGATATAATTAAACAAAAGGTTATTTGATTAATTTAATTAGCTTATTTTCTTAATCTCGATATTTGTTTTAGATTTTTTCCTTAAAATTATCTCTTCAATATTTGTGTCTGATTTTCTTCCTCTTTTTTTTTTGTCACAATGATCCTAGCTAAATCCAATATAACACATTAGCACCCCAATTTGAATCTTGAAGAATATATTGTAGTATTAATTATCTTGGTCTTCCCCTCTTCGGTTTAATTCTGTTTAACCCCCTAGTGTGTGTAGTTGTGTACTATGAATGTGAATAGATAAATAATGAAGATCATTTTTATTTTTAAACCATAAAACGACAGGTGGTAAGAAAGTGCAGCTATGTGGACTGGCACAGTACGGGAGTCTCATAGGAGTCACTATTGGTTACACCATCACTGCCTCCATAAGCTTAGTGTGAGTTATAACTTGAGATACAATATTCTCGTACTAGCATGTTGTGAAGATACAAAAAAACATATTGTGTTGAATCTTTTGATTGATGTTGTGTTTGGCTAGAGCGATCGGGAAAGCAAATTGTTTTCATGAAAAGGGCCATGGTGAAAAATGTTCTGCGTCGCCTTATCCATACATGGCTGCATTTGGAATCGTCCAAATAATTCTCAGCCAGATCCCAAATTTTCACAAGCTTTCTTTCCTCTCCCTTATCGCAGCGCTTATGTCCTTCTCGTATGCTTCTATTGGAGTTGGCTTAGCCATCGCAACTGTGGCAAGTACGTTTTCTTCCCTATGTGTATATGTAGAAGTCGAAACGTTTCAAACTATAAGCACATTTATATCAAAATATACATTTATGGGGTGGAGATTTTATAATGTCTAAAAATTTAAGAAAGAAACAATAAGACCGGGTTTCTTGTTCGAATACACCGGTCGTCCATCTTATTGTACATACAAACTACGTATGAAAATTTGTTTGGGTAGAAATCATATCGATCTAGGCCTAACTATAGGATTCTCATAGATTTGGAAAAAACAATATAAATCTTCAAATTACTAATGACGAAAGCCGTATGATATGGAAGGTGGGAAGGTTGGTAAGACGGGGCTAACGGGCACGGTGGTAGGAGTGGACGTAACGGCGTCGGACAAAATATGGAAATCGTTTCAAGCGGTTGGAGACATTGCATTCTCATATGCTTATTCCGTTGTTCTCATTGAGATTCAGGCATGTATTAATTTCTAGTACTTGTATAACTATTTCTTTCACAATTTACCCCCAAAAATCTATATTTCATTTAGAAGTCGGTGGATTTATAAACATAATTAAGACTTAATTCAAAGGGATGTGTGTTAAGCTCGTTTATGTGTGATTTCTTTTCATTTTTTTGCAGGATACATTGAGATCAAGCCCACCAGAGAACAAAGTCATGAAAAAAGCAAGTCTTGCCGGAGTCTCAACCACAACTGTTTTCTATATTTTATGTGGCTGCATGGGATATGCTGCATTCGGAAACAAAGCCCCTGGTGACCTCCTTACTGACTTTGGTTTTTATGAACCTTACTGGCTCATCGATTTCGCCAA
This sequence comes from Arabis alpina, assembly GCA_900128785.1. Taxonomy (NCBI): domain Eukaryota; kingdom Viridiplantae; phylum Streptophyta; class Magnoliopsida; order Brassicales; family Brassicaceae; genus Arabis; species Arabis alpina. The sequence continues at coordinate 6,525,997 of LT669788.1, forward strand.
TGCATGCATTGCTCTCCACCTAATCGGGGCCTATCAGGTAAACTTAAAGAAAAATTAGTCTTGAGTTTCGACCTAGGATTACTTGGTTATATATTATCAAAATTAGTATCCACCCTTTAGAATTTCGAAGATTTTAGGCAAACGAATCATTGATGATCTTTATATAATGGGCAGGTGTTTGCGCAACCAATTTTTCAATTTGTTGAGAAGAAATGCAACGAAAAATGGCCAGAGAGCAAATTTATCACTAATGAACATTCGATGAACATACCATTGCTTGGAAAATGTCGTATCAACCTCTTCAGATTGGTGTGGAGGACAGTCTATGTGATTTTGACAACCATTGTAGCAATGATATTCCCCTTCTTCAACGCGATCTTGGGACTTCTCGGGGCAGCCTCGTTTTGGCCACTAACAGTTTACTTCCCCGTGGAGATGCACATTGCACAGAAAAAGATTAAGAAATATTCTCTTAGATGGATAGGACTAAAACTCCTTGTAACTGTTTGTTTGGTTGTTTCGCTCCTAGCTGCAATAGGATCCGTTGTCGGATTAATAAGTAGTGTCAAGGCATACAAGCCTTTTCACAACTTAAACTAGTGACTTGTGATCTACACTAAAACCTCTATAAATTAATTATGTTGGGACTTTGAAAATATATTAATTTATAGAGATATTAATTTATAGAAAGAAATTCTTTTTAGGTAACAATTTTCTTAATTTGTTTGGTTGAATGATGTTATATTATGGAATTTAATGAATCTATTTGCAAAAATGACATGAAATATTGATTATCATAATAGAGTAGATGCTATTATCATAATAGAATAAATCATGGTTATTAACTTATTATCCCTAATATCTATGATACATTTAGAAAGGTTATGTATAAAATATTGATTATTTTGTTTAGAATTTTTCATAAGTTTATGATAAGGACCGAGAAAATAACCATAATTTTTGTTGATGCAATACGTAAAGTTAAAGATAAGGTCTAATGAGATTTTCATTTTTAAGTCAAAACAAAAGTCATTAAAAACATATTTTAGTAAATTATCACATATATATATATATATGCATAATTGTATATGATTATTGATATATCATGGTTTTTACCCGTTTTTTATCATGATTTAACCCGGTTTTATCGAGTCTTTTCGGTGTTTTCGAGTGTTTTAGAGTCTTTGCAGGTTAGTGTACGTATAGAGCTTAATTGGTGATTATGGAGCATTTTGGAGCATTGTAGAAAGAGGAGCTGGTGTCGCGAGGACGGATTTTCAATTGCCGTCAGATTGGCATGTCGATCGACAGCTACGTTACAGCCGATCGATCGACAGCTACGTTACAGCCTGTCGATCGACAAACACACTGGTGATCGATCAACAGGTACTCGCAGAAGCCGACCTAATACGTTTTAAAGAAGAAAAATTGTTCCTTTTCGGGCCAGAAGTTACCAATAAACCGTCATAAAAGCCCACCACGAGTTTTACTTCTATAAATAGTTTATTTTAGGTTTTTAGATCATTACTTTAGATTTTACTTAACAAAGTTTACAGAGAGATTTTTAGGGTTTTTAGGGAGACAAATTTACTTTGTTCTTTGAGATTCTTCGAACCCTATTGTAATTCTTCCTTTACTCTTTCTTTATGCAGTATTATTAAGTTATGATTTGCTTTGCTGCCATGTCTGAGTAGTTTGCTTGTTAGGTTTAGGGTGATTCGAATGGAATGATGATGAATTGTTAGGGTAAACTCACTTGTTAGGATTATCTGTTAGGTTCTTCACCTAGATTGCTTTAACTCTGGTTTAGGATTCGCGACCCTGAATTTGGATATCTTAGGTTGATAGATTGACACGAAAGTGTAATTGATTAGCCAGAACTAGATCTTAGGTGAGCAAAATTACTTATTCGCAAAGAAATTTGGTTTAGGGATTTTGTGAACAAATTGGACTTGAATTTAAAGCTTATTTAAATTGATTTAGTTCGCAAAGAAATTTGGTTTTCTAGGGTTTAGACATAGTTAGTTTTCGCAACGACAGTTGGTTAATTATATTTTAATGTTCCAAGTTCTAGAACGGTTCTTAATTAAATCCTGATTCTGTTTAACATGCAATTCTGATTCATCATGAGAATTACCCAAAAGCCTAGCTCTTTGTTTAATTGAATTTGAAATCAACCATCTTTTCTGTTACCAATTGATTTTGCTATTTATTTTATATTATTTTACTTAGCCGAATTTAAAGTCAGTATTCCTATCGTTTGATTTGACTCCCAGTGATTTGACCCCTACTACAATTGATCTCTTAATTTGAGAGAGTAACTCAGGGTAAATTTGAGCATATCAATTATTAATTTATACTATTATTCGGACCATATTTTACATAGGAGTTTCACAAAAAATATTATCTTATCATTTTATCAAATTTTGCTAATTTTTACATTGACCCGACTAGGGACCGGGAGATTTTATTAATTTATGGTGATTATTAATTTATAGAGTATTAATATATCTTAATTAATTTTGTGAGAACTATACTTCTTTCAAGAAAAAACAGTTTGTATTTAGTGTTCTTCAAATAATGTTGTGGGTTCAAATGCGGTTTTATGACAAAATCTAATAACATTCGAACTATTATATAGAGAAGAAATCGCTGCTTCAGCTTTATGACAAAATCTAAGAACATTCGTATTCTTATTGTAGTATTTTTTTTTTTTTTTGGAGAACCACACGTTTATAGGGGCAATATACATGTATTAATTTTTTTCAAAAAATGCATGTATTTTATCTTTATTATGGATGTATATACATAAGAAGAATTGACCTGAAGAGAGTATATATATCTCTTGTGAAATTGTAGAAATGCCAATGAGATATTTGAAGTTGGGTCTGTCACGAGACTAAAAGAGTGAAATGCATGTTTTGAACATAGATATTGGGAATCTTGTAAATGTAGTTAAATTCTGAAAAAGGTTAAAGCCGTTATAGAATGAATTTTGTTGACGGCGAATATTATTTGAAGAAATTGTTTATGGATATATTTTCGGATAATACACTAGAATTTCAGAATCATTATGGTCAAATCCATATTTTACTATTATACAAGATAAATTTTGACTGTTAAATAAAGTAAGGATTCTAAGAAATTGAAGATAAGAACCAAAGCTCTTCGTGGTATGTATACAAGGACACCGAGTGAAATATGTATATATACAATATAGAAGAATATGATATATGTTTTGTTAGTAATCTCAAAACCAAGATAGATAATGCTCAAATGAGCTTGATATAAGATATAAAAGACATTGAATTGAAATAGCTTATTAAAGCTTTATTAAAGAACAATAAACTAAAGAAATAAGAGAACTTTAGATTGTCTTCAAGAACAAAATGGTTTTGGATTTGATCTCATAAATTGTAAAGGAGGAGAGTTGTTTTACCAACTCTCAAGGTTGAGTTACAATGATCTTGATAAAACATATTGATATGAAATGCTTGCTAAACCTAGTTACATGGATCACTCTCTTGGGCTTGTGGAATGGGCTTCTAATGGATCCTCTAATATGTTTGACAAAAAAAAAAAAATATGATATATGTTTGACCAAAAAAAATAAAAAAAAGAATATGATATACAGTAGAACCTCCATAAATTAATACTCGATAAATTAATAATTACCATAAATTAATAAAATCTTCTGATCCCGATTCGGACTAATGTAAAATTTAGCGAAATTCGATAAAATGATAAGTATATATAATGATAAGTTTTTTGAAACTCTTATGTAAAATATGGTCTCAATAATAGTATAAATTAATAATCATATATAATTATGTATATGAATATATATATGATAATATACTAACCATGATTTTAATGATTTTTTTTACTTAAAAATGAAAATCTCATTAGACCTAATCTTTAAGTTTACGTATTACATCAAAAACTTTTATAATTGTTTTCTCAATCTTTACTATAAACTTGTGGAAAATTCTAGGCAAAATAATTGATTATTTATACATAACTCTTTCTAAATGTATCGACATTAGGGATAATAACCATGATATCTTCTAAATTTTATACATAGTGTACCATTTTAATTTGATCGTCTATTATGATAATATCATCCACTCTATTGCGATAATCGAAATTTTTAATCAAAATTTCATATCATTTTGACAAATAAATTCATTAAATTCCATGATATAACATCAGTCGGAAAAAACAAATTAAGAAAAATTTTACCTAAAAAGGATTTCTCTCTATAAATATTAATTTATCGATAAATTTATATTTCTCTAAAATAATAAATTTTAGAAAAGTATTATTTTATCGATAAATTAATATTTATTAAATTATAGAGAGAAGTCTTTTTTAGGTAATAATTTTCTTAATTTATATTTCGAATGATGTTATATTATGGAATTTAATGAATCAATTTGTAAAAATGACATGAAATTTTGATTAACGTTTTTGATTATCGTAGTAGAGTAGATGTTATTATCATAATAGACGAACAAATTAAAATGATATACTATTGTGTATAAAATATTGAAGAAATCATGGTTATTATCCCTAATGTCGATGAATACAATTAGAAAGAGTTGTGTATAAAGAATCAATTATTTTGTCTAAATTGTTTCACAAGTTTATGATACAAACCGAGAAAACAATCTTAAAACTTTTTGATGCAGTAAGTAAAGTTAATGATAAGGTCTAATGAGATTTTCAATATTAAATCAAAACAAAAACCATTAAAGCATGTTTTAGTATATTATCATAGTTATATATATATATATGCATAATTATATATGATTATTAATTTATATTATTATTGGGACCATATTTTACATAAGAGTTTCAAAAAAAATATTTTATCATTTTATCAAATTTTGCTAATTTCTACATTGACCCGACTCGGGACCGGAAGATTTTATTAATTTATGGTGATTATTAATATATAAAGTATTTATTTATAGAGGTTCTACTGTATTTCAAAAAACATTATGACCATCACCTAATTTCAATTACTCCCATTAATAATATTAAATATCGGAAACTCTATCATCATTCACCTAACTTCAGTTATCGTCCTTATAGTCATAAATGTAAAAAAAACTTCTTCTTTCTAACCTACGCCTAAAAACAATTGAAAAGACTATACAGCTATCAAAAGAGTTATCAGTTACACACAGAACCAACCAACCAACGGTCTAACACAAAAAAAAATCGAGTCAAAAATCCCCAAAATTCAGATTCTCTCCCATAAAAAAGATTCAACGTAAGAAAAGATACTCTTTCCAAATAAGCATTGATATTTGTGTATAAATATAAATGTTACTACATGAGCGTGTTACTCTAAGACGAACTCTATCATAATTTACTCTCTTGTCTCTCTCTCTTCCTTTGTTTTCACAAAATGGTGATAAGTTACGACCAAGAGCACAATCCCTCTCCGGTGGTTCCCCTCGACGATGATGGACGGGAGAAGAGAACGGGGACGTTTTGGACGGCGAGTGCTCATATTATCACGGCGGTGATAGGTTCCGGTGTGTTATCATTGGCTTGGGCAATAGCACAACTTGGTTGGGTGGCAGGAACCGTAATTTTGGTGACTTTTGCTGTTATCACTTACTATACGTCGACTTTGCTAGCCGATTGTTACAGATCTCCGAACTCCGACACCGGAACACGTAATTACACTTACATGGGTGTCGTTCGAGCTTACCTTGGTATGCATTCGATTATAATAATTTTATTTTGCATGAATCGTTTTATTTTCCTTTTATCAGCTTTATAGATACATTGTTTTCTTTGATGAACAATGATTTTGTTTATGTGAGTATTGATTTGAATTTGTGTCTAGGATTGAGATGTTTTTGTTTTCTTATTTTTTGTCACAAGAATGTTAGGTGGAAATGTTATCTAAAAAGAAATATAGCTAAGTTAAAAAAATCTAATGTAAATGACTCATTTTAACCATTTGTTAGTATGGAAAATTTTGATGAGCATTATTGTGGTTCACAAAAAAAGGTTTTACGGATTTGTATTTTTTTTTAAGAAGTGTGCATGGTCTTCTTGGGAAGATATGGAATTAATTGTAAAAATATACAAATATGGAGAATTATACTACAAAATTTTCTTCTTTCTAAAACTAGATAATAAATTTAATTTTGACTATTTGTAAGATTGGTAAGAATGCTATCAATAAATTCAATTGTTGACTTGAAATGCGGGAAGTTTCCAAACTTTGCCATATAGCATCAAAAAGATTATTTGAAATTATAATCAAGTCCTGCTTTTGTAGAACAAAAAACTCCTATGTAATTTTTTTAATATTTTGTAGAAGAATAGTTCAATGATTAATATAGAAGAGTAACTAATATTTTGTTGTAAATTACGTAAAACAGGTGGTACACAGGTGCAGCTATGTGGACTGGCACAATACGTGAATCTCGTAGGAGTCACTATTGGTTACACCATCACTGCTTCCATAAGCTTAGTGTAAGTTCCACTTTGTGATTTATTTTGATTAATCATGTGATGGCTACAAACATGTTTGTGACAAAAATAACTATGGTTTGAATTGTGTTGTGTTTGGTTAGAGCGATTGGGAGAGCAAATTGTTATCATGACAAGGGACATAGTGCAAAATGTTCCGCATCGCCTTATCAATACATGGGGGCATTTGGAATCGTTCAGATTATTCTTAGTCAGATTCCTAGTTTTCACAAGCTCTCTTTTCTCTCCCTAATCGCCGCGCTTATGTCCTTCTCTTATGCGTCTATCGGGATCGGTTTGGCTATCGCCAGTGTAGCAAGTACAATCTCTTTTCCTTGCTTCTTAGAACCGTCTCAAACTATATGGAAACTACAATGTTATCAGTTGAAATTAACTAATGGTGAAAATGGTTTTATATATGAAAGGTGGGAAGATTGGTAAGACCGAATTGACAGGCACGGTGATAGGAGTGGACGTATCTGCGTCTGATAAAGTTTGGAGATCGTTTCAAGCTATTGGGGACATTGCGTTTTCGTATGCTTTTACAACTATTCTCATTGAGATTCAGGTATGTGTTGATTCCTATACTACATATCTTTCATTTGTTTCTTATATTTCTATTTAAATATTAGTCCATCTGATATACTTGGTTAGAATATGAGTCTATTGATGGTTCTAGTGGTTAGAGATTACTATAATAGTATGACTACCTTCTTAATGGACCACATTTAGTCTCTATTTTCACTAAAAAGAGGTAAAAGAAGAAAATGCCATTTACCTTGTAGATAAGATGTTACTATCAACTAGACATGTTCTTTCATTAAATAGATTGATGGATATATATAAAGATATGTGAAGCTCAAATATGTTTTCTATTTTTGTAGGACACATTGAGATCAAGCCCACCAGAAAACAAAGTAATGAAAAAAGCAAGTCTTGCTGGAGTCTCAACCACAACTGTTTTCTACATCTTATGTGGCTGCATCGGTTATGCTACATTCGGAAACAGTGCACCCGGTGACTTCCTAACCGACTTTGGTTTTTACGAACCTTATTGGCTCGTCGACTTTGCCAATGCTTGCATTGCTCTCCATCTAATTGGTGCCTATCAGGTAAACTCTCAAACAAACAAAACAAAACAGGGATAAATGTGTGTAGCATTCTCAATGTTCAAGCTCATAAGCAAACTTATCATTGAGGAATATATATTTTCAGGTGTATGCACAACCTTTTTTCCGGTTTGTTGAGAACATTTGCAAAAAAAAGTGGCCAGAAAGCAATTTCATCAACCATGAATACTCGTCGAAAATACCTTTGCTCGGAAAATGTCGTGTCAACTTCTTTAGATTGGTGTGGAGAACAGTCTATGTGATTTTGACAACAGTTGTAGCAATGATATTCCCCTTCTTCAACTCGATCTTGGGTTTGCTCGGTGCACTCTCCTTCTGCCCGCTAACAGTTTATTTCCCGGTGGCAATGCACATTGCGCAGAAAAAGGTTAAGGTGTTTTCTCCAAGATGGTTAGCCCTGAACCTCCTCGTATTTGTTTGCTTGATTGTCTCGTCCCTAGCCGCGGTAGGATCCGTTGTTGGCCTAATACAAAAAGTCAAGACATACCAGCCTTTCAAGAAAGTAGACTAGTATCACTTGTGATCTATTTATATCTGAATTATATTATAACTAGTATTTGTTTCTAGCTGAACAGTTAGTAGTTAGTGTTTCTTCAAATAATGTAGTAACGCTCTGTTTCCTGCTATGGTAAAAACAAAATGCTAGTCAATCTTTTAATACTATGGATTTCACTATTTTAGTTTCCACATTCTTCCGGATGAGATAGTTTAGAGTCAATTTTTATTATTAATAGCATTGTCGGGAAATTCTTGGAAAATACACACAAATTGTGTTATCAGTTTGGTTTGGTGGGTCCAAATAAGTTGCTTTCACTTCCTTTGTATTGAGGTAGGGCTGGGCATTCGGATATCCTATCGGGTTCGGGTCGGGTATTTCGGTTTTTCGGGTACTTCGGTAATGGGGTTTAGTACCCTATCGGGTATTTTATAAATTCGGGTCGGGTTCGGATAAAATGACTTCGGGTTCGGTTCGGGTTCGGTTATATCCGATGTGCAATCTATTTAAAAATATACTTCAAATATATTTGAACAGAACTCAAATTGATTAAAAACTTCAAAACAAAAATTCAAATGAACCTAGATATCGGAAAAGAAATTCGGTTTTATTAGTTTTTACATGAATTATCCAAAAATACCCGAGAAAATATCAAAAACAAAATTTTAAAAATTCAAATAGTGTTGATAATTTAGTTATTTTTATTCGAATATAATCTATATTATTCAAATGAACCAAAAGTTATAGAAATTATCTAAAATACATGAACATATCTAACCTTACATCCAATTATCTTTGGTTTAATTTATATTTGTGTTAGTTCGGATACCCGTTCGGTTATCGGTTCGGTCCGGGTTCGGATTCGGGTTTTCGGGTTTAGAAACATAGAACCCGATCGGGTATTTTATAAATTCGGATCGGGTTCGGATCGGGTAATTTGAGTCGGGTTCGGTTCGGTAATTCGGTTACGGGTAATTTGCCCACCCCTATATTGAGGGAGTTGGGCAATAGAGGATCAAGCTATGTTTGGTCCTTGCTAACGTTTACTAGCCTTCTCTATTCACTTAAATGCATTTATGTACTTCTCTGTCTAATCTTTCTTTAATAAATTTGGTCCATTGGTTTTTCAAAAGTCATTTTCAAAGGTTTTGTGGCATTAGGTCACCCGATTACTGCCATTGTAGCCGCCAAGTAACCAACTCAGTAGAATCCGTTTAACCAATTAATCTTGTCTTGCAATTACCAAGCCGTACAACGCATCTGTCCATAGTCGATTGTTCGAGTTGTTAATCACAGCATGATCTACCGTCAGCTATAGGCTAAAATCACAATGCTATTCACAAACCAAATGCCCTTCAAGCTAGTTATTAGTTACCAATAGTTGAGAGCATTCATATTTCATGACTACAAAAATTGGATATAAGACTGACTTTTGAGTGGTTTTGGTCAGTCAAACAGAAATTTAAATGCTGTTGTAGCAATTCTATGCAATAGTCCATGTTTATCTTCTCAACCACCAATACCACTACCAACACAATATGTAACTAACTTCATTTCTAACCAACTAAAGTAAATAGTGTCCACCATGGACATTACACATCCAAACAGATCAAATGAAAAAAAGGCAAACCAAGCAACAATCTCATGTGTTTTTTATACATCCAGAGATTATAAATTCTAATTTATACACTTACATAGTCAAATCAAAGACAAAAGAAGAGTGATAAAGCAACTCACTCTTAACCTCACTCGTAGAAACCCAAAAATAAAAAAAGCCACACCAAAGTTACAAAATAGAAACTCACTTATTATGTACATCCTATTTTGTTAGTGGCCATACCAGAAGATTTTTTTCAAAACAAAAAATCTCCAAAGGCCATTTTTGTGACTAAAACCAAAAATTGAAAAATTCATTTTGTGTTCTTCTTCAGCTGAGTGATGATTCACTATTTTGGCAAAGCTCTTTCCTCATCTTTTGATTAAACAACCTGCAAGCATCCATACTAAGATCAATGGCTGCGGATAGAGCCACATAAGCCGCCGCGTCTTCCATACAGATAACGTGTTGCACACTTACCTCTACACAAGGCTTACTACATTTCCCTTCACCTTCCACACTCGCTGACATTACAAACCCTTTGTACACACTCCACGGCCACAATCCGTAACCATAATCCCCGCTTCCTCCTCTCGGACTATTCGCTGGCGACGCTCCTCCTCCGCTTCCTCCGCTCCCGCTACTCCCACCACGCCGGCTTCTTGTTCTGTTCACGCCACTTGTTGGCGACGATCCCAACTCTATTGAGAATTTCCCACCTCTATGAGAACTAATGGTTGATTCCGCAAGAACGATCCCTGCACCACTTGATCCATCCGGTATAAGTTCAAACCGGTAACCAAGTCCATCAGTAGCTCCCCCGCGTTCTCGCCACGCCTCAAGTCTACCCCAAGGCTTCCAAGTACCATCTCCAGGACGAAGAATAAGCCACGAACCCGGGTTTGACCGGCTTACACGATCAGTTCCCGGAGATGCAACAAATGGAGTTACAATCGACGCCATAGCTACCGGCGAACCGGATAAGTCATGGACCGTTATAGACCATCCTTTTCGCTCTTTCCCTGGTCGTTCTCTCTCGCTACCGAACGAATTTAACCAGCTCCGTGGAATACTAGACTCAGGCGGCAACGATCTGATCAAATTAAACACAATTTAATCAACCATTTTTATAAAAATTAAATCACTAAAGTTTCGATACAACCAAAAATTAAATCCAGGAATGTGATTACTATGAATAATCTATGGTGTATTCGATTTGATTCCTCGGGATAAAACAATAATTAAGAAAATTTCAAAAAGTGATTAAAAATTTAAAACTCAATTTCCGAGACAATTAATTTTGCTTCGCCGGAAAACTAACTAACCTTGATCTCATGGTGCGATCACCGGTGTTCCGGCAACTGAATTTGCATGTAAACACCGGTTGACGAATATTCCCTTGAATCTGAACAACCTGAGGACTACATTCCGGTTCACCGTCGAACTGAAAAACAAACCTAGGATCAGGCTCCGCCTTCACATTCAGGTGAAACTGAGCCGACGTAGACGATTTCCCAGCTCCTTTACCGACGGAAATCCAACCGTTATGAAACACACAAGGCTTCGATTGCGTACCGGTTAGATCCAACGGTACAGAGACTTTCGCTAAGAGACGACCAGAGTGTACACCACAAGCAGCACCAGCTCTTCCTGTGTAGATTAAGATCTTAAGAGATGGTTTAGAAGTGAAGATGGATCTGGAAGCTAATCGTTCAATATCGGAGTTACTGAGATGAAACGTCGCAGCTAGGGTTTGGATCTCTGGGAATTGAGTTGTTTCGAGTGGAATGTAAGGGATTGTAGCGGTTTGTGGTGGGAAGTTTTTGAGTTTGATTTTACAGAAACATGGAGATGATGATGGATGTACTACGGAGCTTGTTGTTTTCGTTGTTAATGGTACTTTTAAAGCTAGGTTTCCGATTGTAAGACGGATAAAAGGACATGGATCCATTTCTAGGGTTTGGAGAAATCGAGAGAGAAGGAGAGGAGAGACTAGAGCGACATTAATGGAGAAGAAGAAGAAGACATGGAAACACGATGAGTTTTAAGGAAATTAGGCAAAGAGGGAAAAAGGAAAGTGACGAATAAAACGCAGCGTTTTAATAGCCGCCGCTTTGGTTTTTTTTTGGTTTAGAAGCTAACGAACGAACAGCGAATAGTGTCGTCTTCTTCTTCTTCTTCCTTCTCTCTGTGTTTATTTTTTAAAGTGGGACAAAGAAGGAAATACATATTACATTTTGACAAGATTTTTCCATTTTTGCATTCCCCATTTTGTTTCCTTATTATGTTTTTGGGAGTTTTTTTTTATGTATCCTTTATTCTCTTTAAACTTCAATATTAGTACCAAACTTTTTTAATTTCACTTTTTAACCCACACAACCTCTATATGTATGTTGATAACTTGATGTAGCTCGGATAACTAATTTTAAGATTTGTACCAAACTTGTTTAATTTTAGTGTTTAACCCATGCAATTTCTATATACATTGATATAGTGGGATAAGTAAAAAAAATAGGAAGTGACCATGACATGTAATGTATTAGCTTCTGTTATTACTGTTGATGCATTGTTATTCGATTATAAATTCTTATACAAAATATTTTTGATCAAATAAATACGACTTCACCTATTATAATAAAAAATAATTTCATTTAAATAAAAGTTGCTTAATGTATATAAAAAATATTTTGTTAAATATTGATAGTTGGTTTTTAAAAGAAAAAAAAACATTTGTAAATTATAATCATTGACGGTTAAATCATCAAATACATAAGATCAAAATAAAACATTTTCAAGGTTTACTACGTTTTTGATTCTCTTATTTAAAAAAAGAAAAGATCACTTTAAAATATACACACTAAAATGCTTGGCTAATTAGGTCTAAATGTTCCAAAAATAAAAAGAATGGTGTATATTTTATGCTAAATTCTCGATTCTCTCCTATCACTTAAGATAACATACCAATAAAACGTCTACAAGTGGCCTAAACTGGGTGTAATCCCTTAAGAATCAAAACAACGGTGTAGATTGGCTAACTTTGCTAGATGTAACGGTTCATTTTGTAAATAAATCCTCTTTAGGTTCTTTTTAACAATATTAAAAGGAAGTCTTTTTGAGTTTTAAATGTGTACGGATAATAAGGGTAAAACTGAAATTAGAAGTTAGTTGAAGGGTAGAGAGAAAAGACGTTGGAGCACAGCTGTTAACAGGCTGGCAAAAAAAAGAAATGCCAGCTCGGATTAGAGGTTGACGCTCTCTCTCTCTTCTTCACTTGACTTTTCTCTCTCTACCTGATTCAGTGACCAACCCACACAAACGTAGGGCTCCACTTCTGTTAAATTTACCAAATTACCCTCACTTGCTTACGTGTACGTTCGCGGCTCTTTGTGTCTTGATCGGCGAATCTTTCCGCTTCTATGCGGAGCTCACGTTTTTGTGTCAGTCCATAGTTTTTTGTGTTTTTTTTGGTGTTTACAAATTTATTGGAATTTTTGTGAAAATAAAATTTAAAGAGTTTTGTACTAGGCAAAAAAAAAGTACTCTTTTCATTTTGAACAAATTTTTATTTCTTTTTATATTTCCTATATAAGAAGGATTACAAGTTTCTCAAGACTGAAAAGTTGGATGTTGAATGGTGATGATTCTTGTGTTTCGTTTTTTGGTTTTGAAAACTCTAAATTTGATCTTCTCATTTGGTCAAGCTATTGAATGTTTTGAGTATGTTATAGTACTTGCTATTTCAAATGATGACGATAATGACAACAATGAACGATCAAATCAGATTTATTTTGTAATTGTACGTTACACGATATAGGTAATAGGTATAGGTTACAACTTACAAGGATCAAATCGTGTGTATTTAATAGTATCATTGTTGCAAATTGCAATCACATTTTTTAACATATCTTGCTAATTCGAATTTAAAAAACGGTGTAAAACTTTTGATCCTCACATATAAAAACCTTCTTGCTAATTCTATAGTAGAACCATTACTTTTGATCCTCATTATCGCTAATTCTATAGTACAACCAACACTAACGACAACAAAATGTGTTACTTTTCGCAAAATCAACACTAACAATTGCAAAACAAACAATAAAATGTATTGTCACGTCGTCGTTTAACTCACCCAAAAGATCAAAGCCATAGTTTAAAAATCCAGACCAAAATCAAATAAAAATATGAATCAGTTACACACACTCTACCAAAAATAGTTAACTTAAAAATATGGTAATGCACTATCGATTCAGAAAAGAAAAATGCACATGCGTGTGAAGACGATGCAAGAATAAGGCCTTCTTCATATGAGGAGTGACTGAGTCTATAATTATAAATGCAATTAAGAAAATTTTAAAAGGCAAAATCCAGCTATCATCCACGATCCTTGCTCAGCTTTACCTATGCTACTTAAAGTATTAAATCTTAATCAAAATATTTTAGTGAATCTAATCTGTCGTAAACGTGCACGCATATCTCTCGCCCAATCCCCAAACAATTCTACTTAATATTTTCTTGTTTGTTGACCTGACTTTATTATTTTAGAAAATTTGTATTCCCTCCGTTGATTGATGTTCTAAAACAAAATTTGTTTTAAAAAGATTGATTTTTTACATTTTCTATGCAATAATAATTATAAATCGTAGATTTCAAAACATATTAATTGATTTTATTGGATTGTTATTGGATCAAATTTATGGAAAATTGTTTAGTACAAAAACCAATACATTTATAGTCAAACATTAATTTGTTTTCTTAATATATGTGAAAACTCTATAAAATTAATCTTTAAATAACGGAGGGAGTATTTTATAACCTAAAGACTGCATTTTATAGCGAAAGCGATTTATAAAGAGATATACTAGAAATTATTTAAAATGGAAGAAGAATGGAAGAAAATATGAGTATCTGATGTTGATTTTTTAAAGGGTTTTCTGCAAATAAACCCTCAAAGTGGCTAGGATTTGCAAGAAAACTCTTCAAGTCAATTAAATGCAGGTCAACCCTCCAAGTAAAAGTCAATCCGCAATATAACCCTCCTATATTTTTTTGGATTAAAATTTGTTTCTAAAACGACGTAGTTTTAAAGTCCATTAAAAAATACACAGATTGCGGATTGACTTTTACTTGGAGGGTTGACCTACATTTAATTGATGTGAATGGTTTTCTTGCAAATCCTAGCCACTTTGAGGGTTTATTTGCAGAAAACCCTTTTTTAAATGACGGTTCCTCGGAAGTTTAAACACGTTAGAAATATACAAAATGTAGAAAAGTTTTCCGTGGTTTAAGTCTTTGTTTCTTTTTTGAACAAATTTTTATTTATAGGTTTGTGTAGAAAACTTATATCGATAACCCTCGACAAGGCAATTCAAGAATACATTTTCAAAATAACTAAAGTACTAAAGAACACTTCAATGTGGTGTAACGTCAAGATTTAAAAGATTATCATTTCAAAACCCACATATGAAGAACATGTATGTTTCGTCGACTCCACATGAAACGTTCAAAATATTTGTTAGTTGTTCACTAGTTTATTTATGAATATTTCAAGAGATATAGACAATAGTTTTCAATTTCAGTTATTGTGTTTGAAGTGAGTAATTAGAGTATATAGTATATGCTATGAAAGGTAACATGGAGAAGATGTTTCTCTACACATAGGAAGTCTAAAAGAATCTACTCAAGAGATTAACATCGATTTATACAAATATATACTGCTAGTTACTAGTATATCTTTTGTCCGATCAACATCGAAATAAGCAAGATACATATATTAAAAAAAAAAAATTGATGCTACCTAATGGTTGGTAAAAGGATGCAACAAAAATTGAAACATTTTGTAACAATATAAGTAATGTCCAGTGTCGTGAAAAGAAAAATATTGCATATTACCAAGTACCAACTACTATGCCATATTTGACATTTGACAATATAGTTTCACCATGAAATATGTGGCTGCAATTGCTAATGCTATTAGATTTCATCACTAGAGATAAACATTCGATGAAGAATCAACTGAAAATTTTGCAAGTTTTTTTAAAGAGAAAACTAGAAATTTATTGACAACTAAAACTTGTTATAGTACTATATATATTGATTAATAAAAACAAGATGTGTAATTTTAGCTATTTGATGAACTTTAAGAAATGCTCATTCTATGATAGTTTTGATGACCTAACCAACACACACGAACACAACAGCTCAATTCATTCTCTTTTTTATTTCTTTTCAAAATAAATGACTAAAACATTTTTAAACTAGAAAAACTAATTAATTAAAAAGGAATAAAAAAAAAGGAGAATCGAATCAAATCACATAGTGGTGCTGCATTTGAAGCAGGAGAAGGAAGAAGAAGAAGAAGAGGAAGATGAAAGCTTTAGGGTATTGGCTAATGGTGGTTGGTTCACTCAGATTAGCTTCTGTTTGGTTTGGTTTCTTCAACATTTGGGCTCTTCGTCTTGCCGTCTTCTCTCAGACCACCAGTTCAGTTCCTTCCCCAATCCCTTAAATCTCAGTTTCAGTTTGTTCTTAATCGATTTCGTGTTCTGGGTTTCGTTAAAGTTTCCTTTTTACTCGAATGAGGTTAGTGGGTAATGTTCACATTGAATCTATCGATACTTGAGATTTCTCCTATCAAATTGACTTCCTTAGTAGCATCATTGAGTTAGTGGCTATGAAGGGCACATGTTTTGTTGGTTCAAGGAGAAATGATTAATGTCATGTTGAGAGGAACACAATTCGTTGATCTGATTTATGCAGAAATTTAGGACATTGAGTCTTTCAAGACGCTAAGCTCTGAGATTTGGAAAGATAACGAGGAATTAGAATATGAGTTTCTTCTTGTTGTTTGCTTGTACATTGCATTTGGAAAGGTCAATGCTTCTTTGAACATATTCATGCTATTTCAAGTTGCGTTTTTTTGTTTCATGTTTCTTTAGCTGCAAAGTTGAGGTAATTGGGATTGAAAGCAACCCACTATTGCTTTGGGGGTTCGAGGCAAATAGTTTATGTTTTCATGATCTGTTCTCTAGACTTAAAAAAATGTATCATGTGTGTTTATTATTACGATTTGTCATTGGTCATTATGGCCTCTCTGCTTTGCAAGTTGGGATTATAAAACAGATAGTCTTCATCTAGGTTCTTCCCGAGACTTTCTAGGAGCTACATTGATGTGAAAGGTTAGCTAGATAGTTGTTTAAATCAACTACATTCTCTTGGTAATAACAAGTCATATGATTCTTAATAAATCAAAGAGATTTGTAGCTGTTGTGAGTTCAACTTAGGGAGAACAGTCTTGTTTCTGGTCAAACATATTTCTTCTCATTGAATCTCTGTGGCTATAGATTTTTATGAGAAAAAGGTTCGGTCACATAAGATGCATGCTTAGTGATTGAATATGTAGGAAAAAGAGATTAGTACAGAATAGCAAATCAAAGCAACATATCCAAGAAAGATATGCTATCCTGAATTCTTGTACAATTCCTTGGTGAAGGAAATTTTGTAGGATATGGACCACCATGCCCTAGATATTAGGAAGGGGGAAAGTACTTGGATCTAGAATTTGGTTGGCTTTAATCAGAGTTTACAGAATCCAATGCATAACATTTTTTGTGGGAACAATATGCAAATTTTCCTGTATTATTGTTGAAGTAAGTCAATGACCAGGTGAAGTGTATCAGATGCTGTAGATGTATTAGAACAAAAGCAACTTGAGCAACTTGATGTTTTTCGTTTCCTTTTGTAAATTGTGGTTCTTGAATTTGTCGGCTTGAAGCGACAAGGGGAGTGTTATAGAACATTGTTTTTTCTTGTGACTGTTCCTGTGACTGTAAGGTCACCAAAATGTTTAGTTTATCGATTCTCATAACGAAAAGTTGTAATAAATTTGCATCATATTAGCAACTAGAGAATAGGAAACAAAAGGGGTTTATACAGAAAAGATTAATTTACATAGTTGAAGTCTCTAATTTAGTCCCATCCTCGTGACTTGAAATGTTCTTTCTGTTTTAACTGTTTTGCAGTGAGTGAAGTCCATGGACGTACATTTGGAGTATGGACACTCTTGACCTGCACTCTCTGCTTTCTTTGTGCATTCAACCCCGAAGACAAACCGTTATACTTGGCTACCTTTCTTTCATTTATCTACGCCTTAGGCCATTTTCTGACCGAATACCTCTTTTACAACACAATGACCATCGGGAATCTCTCAACGGTGGGCTTCTTTGCAGGTATGACGTGTGGCATATACCATAGACGACGTCACTCACTCTTGTACTAAATTGGGTTAATGTAGGTTGCATTTATCGTGTAAATGATCTAAAAAGCTGCGTTTTTATATTGACAGTTACATCGATTGTGTGGATGCTCTTGGAGTGGAATTCCCTTGACAAACCGCACTCCAAATTTGCTTGATGTTTGTCTGAAGGCCTCTAGTCTTTCTTATTTGGAACTTTCTAAAAGCTGGATTCATCTCCGAGTTGTTGCTCGATTCCTCAAGCTGTTGATTCATCGCTTCCTCTATAACTTTTGACATGGATTGTTTTTGTTCAACTCAACCAATTCATGGATTATTGAAGTGTTGTTCTATTGCTGTTGACATATTTGAGTTAGTGTATCAATGCATTAGAAGATTCTGATTATACAAATCAATGGTCAATAAAGTTGAGTCAACATACCATCTCTTTGTGTAGAACAGGAAAACCACTTTTTGCATTCCATTTATTGTTGTAACCAAAACTAGTCTATTTTTCATTGTTTTCTGGTAACTGAGAAGCTAACATAACAGATAAACTAGTATGTAATACTATAGTAAGATTACTAGAAAACATCATTTTTTTGTAAAATGACTGATACATTTCCCCTAGTAAATTTAGCTTGTTAGGAAACGCCATCTCCCGATAATTAGTTCATGCTATGGCTCAAAATTGTCAATCATGTGTTGTATAACATCTGCTCCAGCTGAATTGATCATCTTTGTTTTCACCTGTAATGTTTCCCAAATTTGAGTATAAATGTTAATAACAATGGTAATGATGATGATGAATACTTGCCTGAATGGTGTTGTGAGCGAGCAATCTTTGCAAGGTTCCTCTGAAACTAACATCAACCCGTTCCCAGCTCAGTTTTGTTAATTCTCTTATCATCTCCTCTGCAAAAAATGTTGTGTCATGATGATTACGGATCAAGATAAGAAACCCGAGAATGAGAAGGAGAAGTCGATTTTCCACTGAACCAACCTTCCATATCGAAATTCTTGAACCCATTTGAATTGTTCCATGATCGATCTTCCTCATGGTTTCTTGCAGTAACTGGTGCTTCAACATTCACAATGTGAGGATACTTCTCGTTGACTGGACCGCGTTGAAGCTGAGAAGGTCAGATATGAGACTGATTCAGCATAACACACAACATTATGATATTAAACTGAGAGATTAACAATACCTTAGGGAGTTCGGTGTGACGTCTGATAGATGATGTACTCCACCCGACAAGGTCTAAGAACAACGTGAGGTTAAGGTTTCAAATGAATTGTAATTGCCACAACAGTTTTGAGATCAGTGAAGAAGTAGTGATAGTTATAGAATAAAGAAAGGATACGGTCAAAACTTGTATTTGCATAAGCAATACGCCGCTTGAAGCATCGCAAAGCAGAACTGTTCACCAAAGTAACAATTATTTTTTGAACTATGCAAAGCCCCAATAAGCTATGTATCAAGCAAATAAACAAAAACAGTGAAGGAACTCACATGAATTTAAGATCTCTACAATCACTAACCATTCGGAGGAGTAACGGAGGCTTTCCATCATCACCATCAGCAAGAAAAAGGTGTTTCCCTGTTTTACCAAGACACCATGACATACGCGTAGCTAATCTCTCCAAAGTGTGAGATCCAGAAAACAATGGGACCTAATGCAGTCAAAATGCCACACCATTAACCAAATTAAAGTTTTTATGCTGCAAAATTCTACAAATAGCTTCAAGGCTACATGAGAAGGAGCCAAAAACTCAACAGTCAACATCAAAGTCTAGTTCTTAGTAGATATGGATGCATAAGAACATTAAGGCCCTCAACTTTGCTCTAAACATATTGATAGCAAATTCAACTCTAAGAAATGTCAAACAGAACTGTTCCCAAATTACCTGCTTGTGTCCTCTTGAACCAAGGTGTGGCGTTGCAGAAGTTATAAAATACACAGGCTCCAATCCAGCGATTCTCTCTTTCGGTTCCTCTATCGGACATTTATCCCCAATATCGTCACTGTTTTGCGGAAGCTCTTCACGGGATTCTAGCTCATAAAGACGCCCAATAGCATACCTAGCAATCAAGCCACCTAAAGAATGTCCTACAAAGGAAATCTTCTGGAGACTTGGGTAACGTTTGATCACTGACCTAACCTAAACAAAAGAGACAAAAGCATACTACTTCAACTGAAAAACTCAAAGACAAAAGAAGACAGCAAAACATGAGAATGAACAAGGCTTAAGACAGAAACACAGTAGTACCTCTTCAGCTAATCTTTCTCCCATAACATCAACACCATCAAATGTCTGTGTTGAATGGTTGCGTTTACTACCTGCAATGATTGTAAACTATCTAAAGTTTGGTTCTTTATTTCTTCCAAGTTCATTACACATCAATCTGTTTGATTAGGAGAAGAACTTACAGTGAACGACAAGATCCTGAGGATACTTCTTCAGCATCTGTTTAGCAGCGAATCTCCAGTTCTGAGCACTACAATACCCACAAAACAAAACCCACAAATCAGCTTGAAATCGAACAAAATCAAGCACAGAGCAAAGGAAACTCAGAGAATCCTACGAACCTGCCGATTAGACCGTTGACCATGACGACAAGGTGAGTTGGCTCAGCGAGTTGGCCAGGGAAATCGACAGTCAAATCGACGTTACCACTCTTGTCCGCTTCAGCTCTGAGACAACCCATCCAATACTTGTTCTTCAACATCTTCTTCTCCATGATCAAGGAGTGTAATGAAAAAATTCTAAAAAATGGAAACTTTATGTGGGTTCGTTCAATAAAGGTCGACACTTTGAGAAAATTCGAGGTCTCTCGCGTGTTGTCTATTTAGACTTGAAACATGAGAAGTTTCAGTCCCCTACAAGCAGTTGTTGTTGTCGTTGTTGAAACGCCATTGACATTTTCTTCCTAAGCACAATTTATTTAATACATCCGAGATTTGTCACGCTTTGCTTTTACTACAGAATCTGTTTATTAGAGTTCATATCTGGTTTACTCTCTATACATAATATATTCACAAATAGTTTATTATTATGCAATTTTAGTATAAAATTCATTATATGAAACAAGTACTTAGTTATATATTTTATTATATAAAGTTTACTATTTTTATTTGAATCCAAATAATGAAATACTTTACTATTTATTTCAATAGTTTTTAATTTGTGATATATTTCACTATATAATTTATCAATTCAATCAATAATAAACTACTCTGAAAAGTAAAAAATTATGGCTATTTTGAATAAATGTATAATGTGATAAAATTTGATAACTTTAATTGAATTTATTATGATTAGATTAGTCAAATATAATTTTCTATTTGTTAGTTACCCAATTTTTCAATTATAAATGTTACTTTATTAATTTATATGTCAAAATTTATTATTTCACTAATTAATCTTTTATTCGTTTTGTAATAACTAACATGAAAAATTAGAATGTTACATGCCACGCATAAAATACAGCATAAATTAAATTAAAACAAACAACAACATAAACATAAAGAGATGAAAAAAAAAGGCACGAAATCCAGGAATATAAACGAATCATCAGCGATAAATAAATAAGTATGATTAGTTCTTTCCCAGATCTGCATCTCGATGTCGTTGTTGTGTCTATTTTGCTGTTGATTGTTTGTTGTTTTTGTTGTTAGTGTGGTGTCTAAGTGGATTGGAAACATCCAAAGAAACCAAATCCACATAATGCGACTAAGGACCTCGTTATTAGACAAAATTCTAGAGATTTACATGTACTTTTCTTAAGTAGGAACATTTTCTGTACAAAACAAAAACTATTTTTGATTAAAATAATAACAATTACTGATTAAAATATATAATATAAGCAAAAATTACATTTTTATCAACATCAAATTATGATAATCATTTGATTTATAAGAAAACTGATCTTAACCATTACAAACTACGTTTAAAATCTTTCTTCATACCACTTTAATATTCTACTAATTTTGTATGATCTTATAGTATAGTAGTATTGATCATTGATGGTTTTATAGTTTTTTTTGTTAAAACGAAATTAATTAATGAGTGATTAATAGAAATTGATGGCGAGGATGATCTTCGGTGAGCGGGAAATAGCAAACGTAGAGAGAAAACGTTTTGATGGTTTTGTTGTTGGTAATTAGAACATATTCGGGAAAAAAACACAACTACAATGAAATGAAGTCAAACTATATATATATATATTAAAATACAAATTATCAATAAACTTTTGATTATTTTCATAACTTATGATGCAAAAAACATGTACGCAATCATGTTATATAGGATCATGATCTATACGATTGTTTTGTGATTTTTTACATGAACAATGAACATTATAATCATCGATTTCGTCGAGCTAACGAAACTCTTGATATATCTCAAGTTGAAAGTAAATATCAAATTATCCTTGATTATGGTGGATCATCAACTATAAACATAAACATATAAACATTCAACAAATGATCAAACCGAATCAAATTTTGTTTGTAATAAAATTAAAAACATAAGCCCGGCCCAACAGAACTGGTCCGGCTCAAATATATCTCTGTTGTTTCGTCTTGCTTAAAAGTCAACTCATAATTTTGACTTTTTTTCAGCAGAAACTCAAACGTCGAAAACAAGACAAGAATCAATCAAAAATGCATTGAAATTTCAAAAACTAGAAGAAAATTCCGATGAGATTTTGTTACCTTTCTTCTCCAAAGTCTCGCTGATTAATGCATGTTGGACTTATTCTCCTTCAAGTAATCACCTTCTTCTTTCTCTGTTACTCAAAGGTGAGATTTTTAATTGACTTTTTTTTTGCTCTGTAATTTCGAATTCATCACCAAGCTTTTGTCTTGTCTTCGATTTAGATTGTTACCCATTTGTTCATTTCCAGTACAGGTCACGATCATGTCGGATTCTAACATTGTTAAGAACGGTGACTTCTCTGCTGGGATTGAATCTTGGTACCCAAATGGATGTGAAGCATTTGTTGTTTCTTCTGACCCATTTAGCTCAGATTCTTCAGTGTCTGAATCCACGAGCTGTGTTGGTTATGCGGTGTTAACTAATAGGAAAGAAACTTGGCAAGGACTTGAACAAGATATTACAACTCAGGTTTCTTCTGGTGTTACATATAGTGTGTCAGCTTGTGTTGGTGTGGCTGGTCCTTACCATGATTCAGATGAGGTTATTGCTACTGTGAGGCTTGAGCATGAAGACTCGCCTACCGAGTATTTGTTTATTGGAAAGTATGGTTTGATGGTTATATATTTTGGAATTTGATTGATGTTTAGTATAGAAATATTGATGAATTGGGATTTTACTTGCAGAACATATGCGTCGAGAGACAAGTGGGTTGATCTAGAAGGAACTTTTTCAATATCGAATATGCCAGACCGTGTTGTTTTCTATTTGGAAGGTCCTGCTCCAGGGAAGGATCTTTTGATACGCTCAGTTACTGTTAGATCCTCCACTTCTAGTGACTTTAAGGTAAACATGATACCTTTCTTGACCCGACATTGTCATATGTTACTTAAAAATTTGGAGATCATAGTTTTACATTCTTGAAGAACTCAGGTATATAGCAAGGCGATTATTAGAGAATCGAAACCTTTGGATGAATGATAGATATGTAATTGGAGCCTGAGATATAATTAACTATCATGTGTACGAATTTAAACATTATTGTCAATTCTGGTTATGTGATCATGAAATTGTATTTCAGTTGTTTGAAATAGGGAGAAGTGAAGCGAAAGAAGTTAAAATTGTATAGCTCACCCAGTTTATCTGATGCTAAACTGTATCGAATTACAGGAAATCGGCGAGCTTAGCAGCTTGTGTTTTAACATTTTGATGCTTACTATTTCACTGCAGGAAACTGAGGAGAACACAGCAGCTTCTAGTGTCTTTCCTCCTGTTTTGAATATCATTAAGAACCATGACTTCTCTGATGGGTTGTCTTCTTGGAGTTCCAACTGTTGTGATTCATTTGTTGTTAGCAGCAACGATTGTAACTTAGAATCATATGCGGTTGTTCACAACCGAAGTGAAACCTGGCAAGCACTAGAGCAAGTTATCACAGAGAGTGTTTCCCCTGGTAAATCATATAAAGTCTCTGCTATTGTTAGTGTATCGGGACCTGTTCAAGGGCCGATGCAAGTCTTGGCCACTTTGAGGTTAGAGCATCGAAGCTCTGCAACCAAATTTCAACGCATTGGAAAGTATGGAACCACATGACTTCCTTTATATATAGTTAGAAATCCCAGAAATGCTGACATTGATAACGTGTTTATCTGCAGGACTTATGCTTCGAAAGATAATTGGAAAGCTCTTGAAGGCAGTTTTGTATTATCAGCAAAACCTGACCGTGTTATATTCTTCTTGGAAGGGCCACCTCCTGGGATTGACCTTCTTGTAAAATCTGTCACCATCCATTGCGATAGCGATAATCAGTTTGAGGTAACTGACAAAGAGAGACTGAAAATAGACTGTTCATTACTTTGATATGTTACTTCACTTGCCTTATTATGTGCAGAGAAGCCGAGAATTCTGCTCAGCTCCTGAAGCTGATCATCAAATCTTTCTGAATTCAAGCTTTTCCGATGGCCTCAATCATTGGTCTGGAAGAGGATGCAATCTTATGTTACATGAGTCTCTAGCGGATGGGAAGATACAACCGCATTCTGGAACATGTTTTGCTTCTGCAACAGAGCGAACGCATAAATGGAGTGGTATTGAGCAGGATATAACAGAAAGAGTCCAGCGAAAACACATTTATGAAGTATCTTCCGTTGTTCGACTATCGCATAGCCATCACACCGTGCAGGCCTCTTTGTATGTTAAATACCTTGACCAACGCGAAGAGTACATAGGCATTTCCAGGTGAGCTTTGCAGTGACTATATTTTTTTGTTGTCTTGTGCCAAATATGCCAAATATATCATCTGATCAACATATGTTGTTTGTTCCTTTTATCAAGTGTTCATGCAAACCACGATGATTGGGTAAAGTTGAAAGGGAAGTTCCTCTTGAATGGACCTCCAGCTAGAGCAGTTGTTTACATCGAAGGACCTCCACCAGGGATTGATGTTTTTATCGACCATTTCGATGTAAAGCCTGCAGAGAAAAAAAATCCTTCAAGCCGACCATATATCGAGGTTAGACATATAGTCATATAGAGTTTCGTGGTTATTTGACATTTGTCGTCTGCTTATATTGAATGATACATAAATTGTTTCATTTTTCTACAGAGTCATAGTTTTGGGATGAACATAGTTTCGAATAGCCACCTAAGCAATGGAACAATCGAAGGTTGGTTCCCTCTTGGAGACTGCCATTTAAGAGTTGGAGAAGGCTCTCCTAGGATATTACCTCCGTTGGCGAGAGACTCACTTAGAACAACACATGAGTATCTATCCGGACGATACGTGATTGCAACAAACCGAAGTGAAACATGGATGGGACCTGCTCAGAAGATAACTGATAAAGTGAAGTTGTTTTTAACATACCAGGTCTCAGCTTGGGTTAAGATTGGCTCAGGAGGACTAACTTGTCCACAGGACGTGAATATCGCACTCGGTGTTGATGGTAAATGGGTTAATGGAGGAAAAATCGAGGTCAATGATGGTGATTGGCATGAAGTTGTAGGTTCGTTTAGAATCGAGAAGCAAGCAAAAGAAATTATGCTTCATGTCCAGGGACCGTCTCCTGGTGTTGATCTTATGGTTGCAGGTCTCCAGATTTTCGCTGTTGATCATAAGGCACGGTTGAGTTATCTTAGAGGACAAGCTGATGTGGTAAGCTACTAAACATTTTACTCGTTACAGCTTCAAAAATGTTGAACTATACCAACGTTCTTTCTCTGTTATGCAGGTTCGTAAACGCAATGTTTGCCTCAGAATCTCAGGTTTTGATCCTAGTGAATTGTCTGGTGCAACAGTGAAGATCAGACAGACCTGGAATAGTTTCCCACTTGGGTCATGCATTAGTCGAAGCAACATAGATAACGAAGACTTTGTCGATTTCTTTCTAAAGAATTTCAAGTGGGCAGTGTTTAGTAACGAGCTGAAATGGTACTGGACAGAATCAGAGCAAGGCAACTTCAATTACCGGGATGCGGACAAGATGCTTGAATTCTGCGACAAGTATAGTATAGAAACACGAGGCCACTGCATATTCTGGGAAGTCCAGGAAGCTATTCAACCGTGGGTCCAACAGCTGAGCAATTCCGAGCTAGAAGCAGCCGTTGAGAACCGCGTAACGGATCTTCTTACACGTTACAACGGGAAATTCAGACACTACGATGTGAACAACGAAATGCTCCACGGATCATTCTATCCGGATCGACTAGGCTCTGATGCAAGAGCAAAAATGTTCAAGACCGCACACGAATTAGACCCGTTAGCTACTCTATTTACGAATGAATACCACATAGAAGATGGGTTTGATTCGAGGTCATCCCCTGAGAAGTACATAAAACTGGTTCACAAGTTGCAGAAAAAGGGTGCTCCAGTGGGAGGAATTGGGATTCAAGGACATATATCGAGTCCCGTCGGTCACATCGTTCGTTCTGCACTAGACAAGCTAAGCACACTCGGGTTACCGATCTGGTTCACGGAGCTTGATGTGTCCTCGATTAACGAACACGTAAGAGGAGATGATCTCGAGGTGATGCTATGGGAAGCGTTCGCTCATCCAGCTGTTGAAGGAGTGATGCTTTGGGGATTCTGGGAGCTGTTTATGAGCAGAGAGCATTCTCATTTGGTGAATGCGGACGGAGAGGTTAACGAAGCTGGGAAGAGGTTCCTTGAGATCAAACGCGAGTGGCTGACTTCTGTGGATGGAGTGATTGAAGGTGAAGGAGGACTGGAGTTTAGAGGTTACCATGGGAGATACACAGTGGAAGTTGTAACTTCGGAGGGTAAGTATGTGAAGAACTTTGTTATTGACAAAGGAAACTCTCCAATTGAGATCACTATAGATCTTTAAAGTAAAGTTCAACACTAAATATATTTGTTATGGTGTAAACACATTGGAAACATACAATCCCTTGTTTTTGTTTTTCTTGTGCAGATGCTTCTTCTTTACTTTTGTTACATAACAAGAAACTGTAAAAACTTCGAAAACCCTAAATTTTGTTATATTTAGAGGTTACTTTCATAACAAGTGTGAATAACACGACCACAATCTAATTAGGGTTTTTGTTAGGGAGAGAGAGACATGAATGAGAAAGTTCTTACGTAGAAGCTCCAAAGCCTGGCCCATTTAGGCTGAAAGAAGTCAATGTACTTAAATTTCCATATTGAAAGATAATTGTTTGATTTATAACTTCTAATAATTACTTGCATCACAAGAGAATTGGAAAAACTTTGAAACCCCAAGCCCAAGTGCTTTTTGGTTTTTCCCAGTCCAATGCCTATAAAGTAGTTTTTACTTTTTAGTCGCATCCATTCGTACAGGGAGAGATATTGAGTTCCAGATTAGTTTGTGTCGAATTTTAGGGTTTAGGTTAGAAATCATGGACAAAAAGAAGCAAAGAAAATCCGAAGGCTCAGGGGAAGATAGGTTAAGTGATTTACCTGATGAGTTGTTAAGTGAGATCCTCTCTGAGCTCTCTTCAAAGGATTCCATTCGAACTAGCGTTTTATCGAAACGATGGAGAAATCTCTGGTTACATGTTCCTGCACTAGACTTGGACTCCAGTCAATTCCAAGACGACGATAAGGATGTCTTTAAAGATTTCATAGATAACTTTCTAGAGTCTGGCAAAAAGCTAGACTTGAAGAGATTAAAGTTGATCTATCAGGTTTATGACCATTATGATGAATCATTTTTTGAGTCTTGGATCAATGCTGCGATTAAGCGTAGAGTTCGCCATCTTACTGTTCAGAACGATCAAGTGGATGAGGATGAATCCGCAGAAGTTGTGAGGATGCCTCTTTCGCTTTATTCATGTGAGACATTGGTCAGCTTAACTCTATGTCGCCTTGTCTTGGATGATTATCATAAATCTATTTCATTACCTTGTCTCAAGATTATGCATCTGGAGGCGGTGTGTTATGTCGATGCTTCAACTCTTAAAAATCTCATCTCAAGCTGTGAATCTCTCCAAGAGTTAACCATAATCAGAAATAGGAATGATTCGCTAAAAACTGTATCCGTGAGCTCCAAGTCACTAAAAAGCTTTACACTAAAGTCTACGCGTTTTGAACGTTTGTGTTTGCTCCCTCGTGTTGTAATAGATGCTCCAAAACTTGAGTATATGAGTCTCAGTGATCACTTCTCTGAAGTTTTCATAATACACAGTATTGGTCCATCTCCAAAGGCGAATATTGATGTTATCTTTGATGGTGGTGAGATTCTAAACCCTTTTCTAGACCCATGTAAGTTTAGAAGAAGATTTATGGTCTCTAACTTTCTCACAGCGATATCCAATGTTCGCAACCTGATCATCTCTGCTGCAACTCTAGAGGTATACACACACACATACATTGTTGATTCCAGTAATTACATTAAGCTTTATACAGTTTTTAACTATGAGTAAACTAATTGTTTTCTTTCTTGCGACGCAGGTCATATACCATTACTGCTTTTTTCCGCTACCTCAATTCCCCAACTTGTATCGTTTGCATATTTCAGTCTTTGAATCTTTCTTGGGAACTTTGCCAAATTTTCTCAAGAGCTGCCCAAATCTGCATTATCTTGTCCTGGTGAGTCTCATTTTGGTTATTATAGTATGCTCATGTAATAAATTCATAACCAAGCAAAAAAAATTCAAATGTTATATCTCTTGGTTTATATTTATAATCAGGAATTTGATGGATGCAAGAGCGTTAGTACAGAGACGAAGCCAGTGAAACTTTCATCAGTGCCGCAATGTTTCATATCATCCCTTGAGTTTGTTCAACTAAAAACACCAGTCACAACGACATCGAGTAAGATGAAACTAGCAAATTACTTTTTGAGAAATTGTGCAATCCTCAAGGAGCTGAAGTTAAGTGAGAGTTTCGGTAACATCATCAAGAAAATCAAAAACATTCCGAGAAGGTCTATAGGGTGTAAAATTGTCATGGATTGAGCCAACTTTACCATGCATGTACATATTCTATATTTTTCACAACCACACTCTTGATGCATTAAAAATATTATCGTTTACATATATTTCAATATAGTTTTGTTTGTAAAGTTTATAATCTAAAGATCAATTTGTAAGATTTTACATTTTACCATAAAAATAATTCTCTTACTCTTACCCAAATAGAAAAATCAGCTAATGTGAAAAGATGGAAAAATGCTTTCGACGGTTTACACAAATTGACACGTTAACGGTTTTAATTTGTATAACCAAAATCTCTGATCTTCAAATCTCACATCGTTTTCAGACATCTCACCAAACTTTGCAAGTTTACAGATTTTAGCATGCTTAGGTAAAATACTAATATTCCGTATTAAGTAAATAACTTGTGGACATCATCAAATTTACAACACAATGGACGGTAGTAGTTACACAAATATATAAATAAAACACTTTGAATTATATATATAACTGCCAGAGTTTACCAAACAGCAGCAGTAATACAAATTTATCCAATACTAGACCTCCAAGTATCCAGCTCTTTAAGAGAATTTTCTCTTAAACTTACAGTGAATCGAAAAATATAATACGTTAGTTGAGTCAATCTTTACTAATAAGAGCAATCACGAATGATCCACACCACCTACAATCTCATACTTTGTCCAACTTCTCTGCATCTACCATCCTTAATTTAGTTGGAATATGTAGATATTCAAATTGGGATTTTCACAACCACCACCCATATCTACATATACTTTCGACAATATTGTATCAAAATTGACGAGACAATAATACAAATAGGATGGCTTCAAAAGCATATCGTATTATCCAAAGTAGGAACCATGAAGGGATCATTTAATGATGAACTTGAGGAAATAAAGTTGGTATGCATTTAGTTCCCCAGTGATATTTTACGTGACATGAAGAGTCAATATGTAACTGTACCACACTTTTAAGCTTCTCACTATCAGGTCAACAAAATTAAATACCATCTAAAACAAAGCACATGTTCACAACAGCTTTTTGCCCCTTCACTCTAAGCCTAATGAATTTCATCTAGATTAACAATCTTTACGGTACAAACTCGCACGAATTATTTCGAAATATATATATATCAACTTGTAAATCAGAAACAAGAAAAATATACGAATTATTTCAATACTTTTAAAGCATAAGATTTAACAATCATCTGGCTAATTGCTTATCAACCCGTACAGTACACTATCGTTATTCATCGTGATACTATTTTTTTTTTTTTTTGCAACCTAACTATTAATCAGAAAATTTCAGTCGAATTGGTGAGCCAAAGCGGCAGAATGATGTTTACATACGAAAATTTGAAAGCACGTTTTCTTGCCGATCGGGCTAGACAATCCGCTTTCCGATTAACAGACCGGGGAATTAGCGATAGTGAGAAGTTGGGTATGCGCACTCGTAAACTCCGAAGCTTCTCTAGTAGAATCGCAAAACTTGGCCACTCATCTGGGTTCGTGACCATGTTGACCAGTTCCGCACAATCCATCTCAAAATTGTGACATTCCACGCCTCTCTCCAAAATGCAGGCTATGGCCCCCACCAAAGCTTCCACCTCCGAATGTAGAGGTGATCGTCGTTGATCCAAGCCTTTCGCCCCTAAGATCACCACATGTTCCTGTTGAAAACATACCCAGCCCACTCCTGTAGTTGTCTCTGTATCTTTCTATGACCCGTCTAACTGGCATCGTGATACTATCTTTATCAACATGTTAATAATGTTTTTTTTTTTTGGTGTTTAATAATTGGTCATATTCTTAAAACGGCTTCGTTAATGTTTTTCTTTCGCAAGGTTTTTTAATATAAACATATATAGTACTATTTTATAAAATAAAAATGTTACATGGCATGACAAAAAACCATACAATTTCTAAAAAGCGTTACAAAATGTGATAACCGTTAAGTACTAAAGAAGTACTATATACAATTGAATCTTCCTCGGTTTTCACGTCTTCATTTCCACATCCATGAACTATCGGTTACAATTGCATTTCTTAAATCTTTGCTCCTAAACCTTTGCTGATGGTTTAATTGGTTCCAAAAGTGTCATAAAATCCATCAAATCCCACTCTTTATATGAATTTGAGGAATCCTCTTTTTAATCCAAAGAAATCATTCATGCAAACTTATTAGATATTTATTTTGTCACGAGGTTTTTGTTTTTGTTCATATATATGGTCCTCTTGCAAAGACAGATTATCATTTCCAAGGTACTTTTGTGGTAATGGTAAAAAACGCTTTGGTATCATAAAGATATAGATGCCGAAAAATGTAGTAATATATTTTTAGCAAAATAAAATAAAATGTAGTAATATATATAGAAACATATAGCTGTAAAATATCTTTTCCTCTCTCTCTCTCTATATATATATCAATCCTCTCTCTTCTCTACCCCTCTCCCTCTTTGTAGTTTCTTGAATATTTTCTTCAGAGTTCGCACTAGCTCATCATTAGTGTCCTCTTTTCTATCTAGCTAACCTCTCAAAGAGAGAATCATATTTATATGTAATAACATCTCATCCAAGAGTTTTCGTTTGGTGGTGTAC
Organism: Arabis alpina; assembly: GCA_900128785.1. Lineage (NCBI taxonomy): Eukaryota > Viridiplantae > Streptophyta > Magnoliopsida > Brassicales > Brassicaceae > Arabis > Arabis alpina. Next base: position 6,557,615 of record LT669788.1, read on the forward strand.
TCACAAAGGTCGTACAACAATATATTCTTCTTCATGGCTCTTCGTTGCTTATTTCAATCTGCAACAACTTCCTCTTATCTCTCTAAGGTTTGTACTTTCTTCCAATAAAAGATTCCACTCTTCTTTCTCTTGTTTCTATACACAAAGGAAACACCTACAACTTTCAAATATAATATTTTTAAGAGAAAAAAAGGACGAAGATATTTGCTTTGTTTGAAGCTCACGCGCGTGTGTGTTTGTTTGGTATGCACATGAATAATGCAGATCTGCGGAATTCGTATGCATGGGACCAAGGCAGCAGCAGTTTCTGTTGTAGAAGAACATGTCTCGGAGATGGTGGGGGCAGAACGGTAATTTTACTTTTCCATGTCGAGTACAACATTTGTCCTTTCTTTTTCACTCTCACCACTCAAATTTACAAGAAAAAGTGTACTACTAGTTAAATTAAATCTTGTGTGACCTCAAGCTACCCGGTCATGAATGTCATAGCTTGTAACAAAAAGTTCAATTATTGTGTTGGTGGTAGTTAGTAGTTTATTTCAGTTAAAAAAGTAGTTCTATTACCCTTTTTTTTAACGTCTAAGGTTTTTTTTTGCGATTAAGAAGTATATATTTGTATGTATATAAGTTTATACGTATATGAAATATAGAGATAAGAAATCATTTTATTTTGAATCTTAACCAAGCAAAAAAAAAAAAATATTTCTTGTGTTTTAGTGAGGATGAAGAGTATGCTGATGTGGATTGGGACAACCTAGGATTCAGTCTTGTACGGACAGATTACATGTTCACAACCAAAAGTTGTAATGAAGGAAACTTCGAACATGGTTGCCTTAGCCGTTACGGCAACATCGAGCTTAATCCTGCTGCTGGAATTCTCAACTATGGCCAGGTCAAATCTCATCCAAAACTCACCCAAAATTTCTCATTTACTAAAAAGATTTTTCTTATGGTGGATTTTTCAGGGATTAATCGAGGGAATGAAAGCGTACAGAGGAGAAGATGGTAGGGTTCTTCTGTTTCGTCCTGAGCTAAACGCTATTCGTATGAAGAATGGAGCTGAGAGAATGTGTATGCATTCTCCTTCTGTTCAACAGTTTATTGAAGGTGTTAAGCAGACCGTTCTTGCAAACAGACGCTGGGTATAAAAAAAAGATTTTCGATATCTTTTGCTCCTCGAAATGGTCTTTCGTTTAATTTGTCTTAAAGATTTAAGCGTTTTTTTGCATTAGGTTCCTCCTCCAGGGAAAGGCTCGTTGTATCTTAGACCGTTGTTGTTCGGAAGTGGAGCAAGCTTGGGTGTAGCTGCAGCATCAGAGTACACGTTTCTTGTGTTTGGTTCTCCTGTTAAAAACTATTTTAAGGTCCATAGGCTTCTTCTTCCTTTTTAGCACCGAGATAGGTTTCGATCTTGATTCTTGATACTTGAATTTGTTTGCTTGTATAGGAAGGCACATCGTCGTTGAACCTGTACGTGGAGGAGGCGATTCCACGCGCATATCTTGGAGGAACTGGTGGTGTTAAGGCCATTTCTAATTACGGTCCAGTAAGTTGAAATACTCGATCTCTTATGATGAGGATCGATTGAGTGTGTGCTAAGTAAGTGTCGTTTTGTTAATAATTTGTAAAAGGTGCTTGAAGCAATGAGAAGAGCGAAAGCTAGAGGATTTTCAGATGTTTTGTATCTTGATGCAGAAACTGGGAAGAACCTAGAAGAAGTTTCTGCTGCTAATATATTCCTTGTGAAGGTAGAAAAATAAACTCTGTTTAGGAAAACAAGTGAATGCTTTTCTTGTTAATGTAATAACTGAAGTTTCTTGAATCTTTCAGGAGAATACAATAGTGACTCCAGCTACGAACGGGACGATTCTTAGAGGGATCACGCGAAAGAGCGTTATCGAAATCGCCCTTGATCTTGGTTACAAGGTTAGTCATAATTCATTGCACATCTCTAATTCTGTTTCCATTCTTGAGTAAAGACAGAGCTATATATAGATCATAGAAAATTCTATACTTGTCTCTTTATATTAAAAAAAAAAGAGTGTCTTCTGCTCGGTTTCTGAATTTTTCATTTCTGCTGATTCTTATGCATATTATGAAACTACACGAACCAAATATACAATATATATTCAATGGAAGTATTGAGAAGTGTGTAATGTATAGGTGGAAGAACGAAGGGTTCCTGTAGAAGAACTAAAAGAAGCAGAAGAAGTTTTCTGCACTGGAACTGCCATTGGAGTTGCTTCTGTTGGGAGCATCACGTTTCAGAACGCAAGGTCTTTTCTTCACTTTCTCCACATACATGTATATGGTTAGACTTAGAGTTAGACATATATTTGTTGATAATTTTGCAGGACTGAGTACAACGTGGGAGATGGCCTTGTTACACAGCAACTTCGATCTATTCTTGTCGGAATACAAAATGGTTCTATCCAAGACACTAAGGACTGGGTTTTGCAGATTGACTAATTTTGAGAGAATTTTTGGTTTGTTTGTTATGTTGCACTATTTGATGTATCAAAATATTTAGAACTTTTGTATTACTCTTTAACAGAGAACAAGAAATAATTTAACACATTTCGCTTGCCAAAGCCGCCCAAAAATCTGTAACTAAAATGTCAAAATAGGCTCAAAAGGCCCAATAACTATGTTAAGAAGGTTTAAAAACCCTACTCATGGCTCCAAGCCTCCAATCAACCGTATCGACAATGGCAGGACGAGGTAGTGAACGCCGCGGAGATCGCCGTGGTTTCCGAGCGTGGATTCGGTGGTCGTGGTCGTGGAAGAGGTGGTCCGAGTAGAGGACGTGGACGCCGAGGAGGCCGAGCTACGGAGGAGGAGAAGTGGATTCCAGCGACCAAGCTTGGTCGTCTCGTACAGGGAGGTAAAATTAATAAGATAGAAGAGATCTACTACCATTCTATTCCCATTAAGGAGTACCAAATCATTGATCTACTCGTTGGTCCTACGTTGAAAAACGAAGTAATGAAGATAATTCCTGTTCAGAAACAAACCAGAGCTGGTCAGAGAACTAGGTTTAAAGCCTTTATTATTGTCGGAGATGGCAATGGTCATGTTGGATTAGGAGTGAAATGTTCTAAAGAAGTTGCTACTGCTATTAGAGGAGGGATCATTCTCGCGAAGCTATCTGTGATTCCAGTGAGAAGAGGTTATTGGGGTAATAAGATTGGGAAGCCACATAGTGTGGTTCTGTTACTGTGAGGATGGTTCCAGCTCCGAGAGGTGCTGGTATTGTGGCGGCTAGGGTTCCTAAAAAGGTTCTTCAGTTTGCTGGAATTGATGATGTCTTTACTTCCTCAAGAGGATCTACTAAAACCCTAGGGAACTTTGTCAAGGTATGATCACTTACCTTGTGGAAGAAGTTACTCGTTATCACTTAGTTTAGGGCTAGTCTGACAATTTGATTAGTCTTATTGTTCACAATGGTTAGTAGCTTTGAGGTACTATGGTCTGCTATAATAATTGTAGCTCAATCATTAGTTCCTTTAGTTAACTTGTTGCTAAAGTCTGTTTTGTGATTAGGGTTTGCTAGGATTGTTGTAGTATATAAAAATCTCATTCTGCAAGCTTTGAGCTTTCTATAGTCTCTGTAGAAGAGTCAACTCGTCACTACTTAGAACCTGTAGTACTGAAGATTAGGGTTTACTGATAATTCTCGCAGTTTTTGATTGATCTTCGTTGTTTCTTGTGTTGCACGCAGGCTACATTCGATTGTCTTCAGAAGACATACGGGTTCCTTACACCCGAGTTATGGAAAGAGTATAGGTTTTTGAAATCACCCTACGACCAAGAATACTCTGATATGTGGGGAAGGCCTCTGTGGAGGAGCAGCAAGCCTATCTACCGATGGTAGAAGACCAAGCCTAGATTAGTAACGCTCTTCATTTTTACTCCGTTATGAATCATGATCCATTTTTTTGTTCGAAGCCATGTTAAATTAGTTGCATAGGATTGCAACCAGTTTTCCAAATTACCTGGTGTATTTTTCTTAGGTTTATTTGACTTTTGTGAGACGTTTTAATCACTTTTAACCATACCACTAATCGAAAGCAGTATTTTGCTTTGTTATTTGCTTTAATTTGTAACGTTTGCATATTATTAACACAAATACAATTCCAAGCCAATTCACAAGATACTCCTCTTAACTACGTTGGAACTTGGAATATTCTCTTAGAAAAAAACAACTTTCGTGGAAGCGTTTTTTGTGAAGACTTTCGAGATTCCAACACGAGAATCTCTTAGATTCTTTGATTAGATACGACAAATGTCAGCTAAATAAATGAGGTTCTTCTAGGTTGGTTGGTTTAATTATAAATATTTATTTCGTTACATACGAAGACACTGACTGATTCGACGAGAAGGAAAAGGAACATCGTTAGTATCGGAGGAAAAAGGGTCGTAAACACACAAATAGCTCTTTCTCTGACGTGTGTGCCAATCTCCAATGTCAAAAAATTGCCCCACCATTAATATACTGGAGCCATCTGAAATATAATAGTAAAATATAGACGAAGACGTTGAAAAGACGAGGATGTGGAGAGTGACATGGAAAGAAATTTGACAAAAACATCTGTATCTTACGTGGCTTTCAAAGCCTATATTATCTTCTCTTGTCTTTATCCCCCAACTCTGGAGCTCCCATAATGGAACATACTGTCAATTTATTTTGGTATACATAATAAAACATGGTTTATGCACTTGCTGAGAGTTTTGAAGATTTGTCTTTTGAAATGCACTAATTATAAACTAATGAATTATAGACTAGAATAAACAATACTTTTTAATCAAGAAATATTTGTTAAATGGCAAATACATAAAAATTGGTAAATTTCCTTCATATCTAGTTTTTTTTTATAGAGTTAGTTAACTAAATTTAGTCGTCTTTTTAGACCGTTTTACTATATATCTTAGGTATTTATGACGTCTATTTCCAAACGGAGGATTTAGTCGGCTTTGCTAGAATCCGCGGTCTCTTTTTTTTTAATTATTAGTGTTTATATTCTGGTGTGGTTAGCCAAAATAATATTGTTTTGTTTGTACAATTTTGGTAAAATTTGTGTGTAGACGAAAATGGTTGGTGTTGGTGTGGGAAATTTTGTGGTGTATCTCAAAATGGAAAACTCTATTTTTGTATTTGTTAAACTATGCCACCACAAAAATTAGTGTTCTTAATTTCTTACTTACCCCATTAAAACGAAAGAAGAACAAAAATCGCGTTGATTTCGTTAAAATTCTAGTTCCAGAGAGTCACGTCTAGATCTAATCAGGTAGAGATAGACACAAGTGACGAAGCAGAAGAAAAATATAATAATAACACAGAGAATAAGATAAGAACTCTTACCAATTTTCTCTATTTTTTTTCTTTGAAAAAAAAACTCATACAACGATTTTTCAAGATAAAAGCAGACACTTCACATAAGCTTCGCAATCACCTACGTGTTTGATACTTAATTTGCCACTGTGCTTTTGTGTTTTCTTCTTCACTTTTTTTTTGTATCAAGAAAATTCTCTCTTTTCTTGTTTTTTACTAAATCAATAAAAATCATCTTTCACAACCAAAAACACAAAGGCTCTAAAATTGTCAAGATGATCAAATCTCTACGCAAAAGTCTGATTCTACCTCTTCATTTACATATTCGTACGGTATAAACATGGAAAATATGTTTGTTACAATCTAATAATGACTCTTATTCAGACAAACTCAAATCTTTCACATGCAAACATGTTTGAGAATGTTTTCTTTGTGATGAACAGGTACAAACCTTTTCTAAGTATAACGCACAAGCTGCCTCAGCCTTGCGAGAAGAGCGTAAACAGTAAGTTCTTGATCCAACTCTGTTTTACATTGAAAAGTTCTGTTTTCACAATTGTGTTGTTTTGGTATTAATATAGAAATGGAGACGAAGAGTATGCGGATTTGGACTGGGATAATCTCGGTTTTGCACTTACTCCAGCTGATTACATGTATGTTATGAAATGCTCGAAAGACGGTGAATTCACTAAAGGAGAAATTAGTCCCTTTGGGAATATTCAGCTAAGTCCTTCTGCTGGAGTCTTAAACTATGGACAGGCAAGAATCTTGTAACTCCCATATGTTTCTTTATTTTGTCTCTTTCTGGATTTTTTTATCAATGGAGGTTTTCGGATGATTCGTAGGCGATATATGAAGGTACAAAAGCATACAGGAAAGAAAATGGGAAGCTTCTTTTGTTTCGACCGGATCATAACGCTATGAGAATGAAGATTGGAGCTGAACGGATGCTCATGCCTTCTCCTTCGGTTGACCAGTTTGTCGATGCAGTTAAACAAATCGCTTTTGCGAACAAACGTTGGGTAAAAACCGCTTTCTTGTATCTTCTGAATATGTTTCTTTTGGGATCTGAGTGGTGTGTTTTGGTTAGGTTCCTCCTTCGGGGAAAGGGTCTCTATACATTAGACCACTGTTGATGGGAAGTGGTCCAGTTCTTGGTTTAGGTCCTGCACCTGAATATACATTCATTGTCTATGCATCTCCAGTTGGTAACTACTTTAAGGTATATATATATATATATATATATGCTCTCTTTCTTTTCCTGTTTGAGATATTTCTAAGTGTGATTAGCAAAAAATTTCTATAGGAAGGTACTGCTGCTCTTAACCTCTATGTCGAGGATGAGTATGTCCGTGCAGCTCCTGGTGGAGCTGGAGGTGTCAAAAGCATCACAAATTATGCCCCGGTAAGTATTGAAAGTTAGAAACCAACTTAGTTTCAAAGATGGGAGGCAACAAGTTCTAACAAACATATGTGTGTAGGTTTTGAAAGCACTGAGCAGAGCCAAGAGTAGGGGATTTTCAGACGTTCTTTATCTCGACTCTGTCAAGAAGAAGTATCTTGAGGAGGCTTCTTCTTGCAACGTCTTTGTTGTAAAGGTATGTATATATATATTGTGGTGTTTCTAGTAAATTCTCTTTGTTGCATACTAATTGTATCCTTGATTTAGGGACGGACAATCTCAACTCCGGCCACTAATGGAACGATTCTCGAGGGGATTACTCGAAAAAGTGTGATGGAGATTGCGAATGATCAAGGTTATCAGGTAAAACAACTCAATTCTATTTAATCTCAAAAGACCAACAATACTAAACTCAAGTAAGTTTGACACACCTGAGCGATCATTAGGTAGTAGAGAAGGCAGTTCATGTGGATGACGTAATGGATGCAGATGAAGTTTTTTGTACCGGAACTGCTGTAGTAGTTGCTCCTGTTGGCACTATAACATATCAGAACAAAAGGTAAAAAATCTCACAATGCCTTGATCAAGTTTTGGACTCCTTTTTTATCAAAAGATTTGGCTATAAAACCGGATGTTATCTTTTTGCAACATTCAGAGTAGAGTATAAAACCGGAGATGAATCAGTCTGCAAGAAACTGCGTTCCGTCCTTGTTGGTATCCAGACCGGACAGATTGAAGATACAAAGGGATGGGTCACAGATATCAACTGAGAAACCAACCTTTTGATTCAAGGAGAGTACTCTGCATTCTAAGCTGTGTATACACAAAAATGAAGAACACTTTTGTATAGAAACAGAAAGCTCCTTTCTATTTAGTAATATCCATTGTCTTTCACTAATAGAATCCTTGTGTTCTTATTCCATGCAGCAATAGAGTTTAGTTCGAAGAATAAGTAAATCTAGAACATTCAAGAACATACGTCTTTTCGATTATCGAATCCATTATTGAATAAAGAAAGAAAAACATCCATTTCACATTTCTTCAAACATATGCCAATCTCGGCACCACCGGTTTCATCTCTCCGCTCCGATAGAGAGAACTGACCGTAGTAGTAAAGGGACATAAGCTCTGTATTAACGGGTCTTCCCCATCCGAAATCGGACCCGTATATCCCAAACTGGTTAGACCCGGTAACGTCCAACATCTGTGTACCCAACTTCATATTCTTGGTTCCTTCCTCGAACACCTCCCAAACTGACTCAACTCCTCGCGAACCCAAACCTTTGACCGAATCGCCGAGAATCTCGACTCCATTAACGAATCCATCTTCTCCCATAAACGTCTTGGCTTTGTATCCGTGTAAATCAATGGATAACGTACAATTCCCAAAGTAGGTGTCAGGAACTGGCGGGTCTAACCGGTCTCTCAAATCAACAGTATACACGAACCGAACTGGTCGATCTTCATCGCCACCACGCGCCTTCACCATACATGTCCATACGTAGGCGTACGTGACTACGAACGTTGACAAGTGAAGATCAGAGCGAGCTGAGTCATTCTTGGCTCGCTCCTTGAGTTTCTCGACCTTCTCTTGAGTCAGCTCTAGCGTGATCCGGACAACGTCATCGCTGATCTCTTTGGCGGGAGGAAGTTTTAAGCTTCTTGTCTTAGTGACGTCTTTTTCGTGTGAAAGATACGGTAAGAGTTGGAAAACTCTTGGTTCGAGGGTGGACGGAACGTTGATGACCGAACGATCCAAAAGCATTGGTAAATGAAAATCTTGCGGTATGGTTCCGTGTTTACAAATGTGAGCCCAAGATTTGTGAAATTTTGACGCTGTTTTACCGTCCATGGCCACATGGTGGGATGTGGATCCGATGCAGAAGCCTTGGCTTGGAAACAAAGTGATTTGGAGGGAAATCAGAGATGCACAGTCAGAGGAAGATGGTAACTCAGGAACCAGACCGCGTAACTCAGCCTCGGCACGAAGCCCTTTGTCCGATAAACTAGAGAAATTGGCGTCAGTCTCGGCCACTGTGAGTGAGACAGCGTCTTGTTGCGGGAAGACGACAATGCCGGGTTTGGGAGCTTGTGGGTCCCACTTGAGGTGACCTGAGAGCTGGAGGAAGTGCGCGAGGACGAGGGAAAGGGATCTCTCGAGCTTGGGGAGGATCACGGAGTAGAAGGAGTCGAGAGATGACTCGGTGGTTCTGTAAAAGGTGGCTCGCTCTGTAGGACTGCGTTTAATAAACCCGAGATCAAAGAAACTGAGTGGGACAACGAGCGGGTCGACCAAGTCTGTTGCAGGACTGACTCGAGAGATCTTGATCACCTTTAACGCCATTACTTGTATTCTCTTTCAGACAAGACTTTTGCTGATGGCAAACGGAATAATGATTTTCCTTGAATTGCATATAGCCCCGTGAGTGTAATGGTGGGCCCAATCAAACTTTATTCGCTATTACAACAATCAATTGGTTAGTTAGTTGGTTTTTGGTGGGTGAAAGCCAACAAAAATCACATGTATATTATTTTAATAATTCAGACCAACATCTCTTTTGGTATGAATTGGTTGGTTGGCTTTTGGTAGGTGAAAACCAACAAAAATCACATTGCGTTTGGTAAGTAAAGATGTCTTGTTAGAAACTAATTCTTCACCTATTCTAGTGATGTGTGTCAAATTATATTTGTACCTAAACTTAGCTAACAATACACTTTAGTTGTTGTATCATAGCATAGGGTCGAATCAAGAGAGATTAGAATAGCTACACTAAGAATCCAAGCAATCGAATAAGCTAAGCAATTCAAGATTTAGATATCGATTTTAAAAGTCTTAATCAATGCAATATAACTAAGCAAAACAAGCAAATGATAATGAAAATGAAAGATGAACAAGACTAGATAACTAAATTGAAACTAAACAATGCTAAAGCAAACCATGATCAAGTCTAAACAAAATCAAATGTAAAAGTCAACCAAAAGGTAAATGATCTAAAAATTTGTTCAAATATGGAAATGTATGGGCTTTAGGCAAAGCAATTGATTTGGGGTGACTAATAACAAACTAGTGATGCTAGAACTAACATTTCTAACTTAATTCTATGACAAAAATCACTAAAGTAGACTAATCCACTTCCATGATACTAATTCATTCATTAATTATTCAATTAGACAATTTCTCAATTGCAATTAAATGACTAACAATCATTAAACTCAAATTCATAAAGCCACTAATTATCTTAAACATCCATTTCCATTGGTTAAGAGTAAAAAGCAAAATTAAGATTGGCCTAGACATTTCATCGAACACCTTCCGGGCACAAAATATCCATGATCTATATTTTGATTAGCTAAGTCTAATATAGCATTAAGTACATCCTAATCTTTAGAAACCATATAAATATATCCCTAGACATCACTAATCACTCATCAATCACCCATAATATACTAAGCCCAAAAACCCATAGAGAAACTACTCACTACTCATGATGCTAAACATAATCATAATCATAAAAGCAAATGATAAGAGATTAATAAAACTTCAATAAATATAAAAACCAGCAAAGAGAAGAGGTTTGAAGCATGAAAAGAGAAGGTCTAATCAAACTTAGATTTTCTTGTGTCTAAAAGCATATTTATAGTCAATAAAATCGGAACCGGGTTGACCCGGGACAAACCGGGTCGGATCATAAAAGTTTGGATTCGAGAAGGTCCATATTGAGGGTCAGACCTCGATATCAAGCCACCATATTGTCTCTGTTTTGTTTGCTTCAAAAACTCTATTTCTTCATCTCTCCAAACTGAGGGTCGGACCTCAATATCAAGCCACCATTTTCTTCATTTCTTAGACATCAAATTGACTTCTTTTTGCACCAACCTGTGCCACCTTCATATCCTTTTGAATTCCCATTGTTTTGTATCCAACTATGCTCCATGTTGATTCATTGAGGAATCACTATCTCCTAACTTATAAACACACAAAAGAGATGCAAATGCCCGAAAAATGCCTAAATGATATGCAAATATGGAATAAAAACACTATGAAATGAGATTTAAATACGGTAAAATATGAATATATCATTTAATATCAAGTGCAATGTTTTGAAGCAACAAGTCTTGTTCATTGTAATCTTTTTTGATATAATCAGGCAAAGGTTTTTTTTTTTTGTACTAGTAGCGAATCTATTAGTTTAGATGCTTATATAACAATTTTACATCAATAGCCAGCCAATGAATTCTTGAAGCAACTTTAATAGCCATGGATGTCCAACATCTCATCGAGTCCTTTAACTCCCTCTTCTTTTCAGTCTCTTGCCTACTACTCTGTTTCGGTTCATCTATAACATGATAACCAATTAGCCAAGCTTACTAAGTTACTATCATCTAGGAACATTTCATCAAAAACTGATCAAATTATATGAAATGAAAAAAGTAATCTAGAACATTCAATAAGATAAGTCTTTTCAATGGAATCCATTAGTGAAAAAAGAAAGAAATACATCCATCTCACATTTCTTCAAACACATGCCAATCTCGACGCCACTAATTTCATCGCTCCCCTTTATATATAGAGATCAACTGACCGTTGTTGTATAGGGACATGAGCTCTGTATTAACGGGTCTTCCCCACCCAAAATCTGACCCGTATATCCCAAACTGGTTAGACCCGGTGACGCTCAACATCTGTGTACCTAATTTCATCCTCTTGGTTCCTTCTTCGTACGCTTCCCAGACTGACTCAACTCCTCGTGAACCCAAACCTTTGATTGAATCGCTTAAAATCTTGACGCCATTAACGAACCCATATTTGCCCATAAACGTCTTGGCTTCGTATCCATCTATATCAATGGATAACGTACAAATCCCGAAGTAGGTGTCAGAAACCGGTGGGTCTAACCGATCTATGAAATCAGCAGGGTACCACCTGAGCCGAGCTGGTCGATCTTTATCGCCTTCACGCGCCTTCACTATGCATGTCCACATGTAGGCTTATGTATGTGATTACGAATGTTGATAAGCGAAGAAGATCAGAGCAAGCTGAGTCGTTCTTGGCTTGATCTTTGAGTTTCTCGACCTTCTCCTGAGTCAGCTCTTCCGTGATCCGGAAGACGTCATCACCGGTTTCTTTGGCGGGAGGAAGTTTCAAGCTTCTTGCCTTAATGCCGTCTTTCTCGTGTGAAAGATAGGGTAGGAGTTGGAAAACTCTGAGTTCGAGTGTGGACGAAACGTTGATGACAAAGCGGTCTAAAAGCGTAGGTAAATGAAAATCTTGCGGTATGGTTCCGTGTTTACAGATATGAGCCCATGATTTGTGAAATTTCGACGCTGTTTGGCCGTCCATGGCCACATGGTGGACTGTGGATACGATGCAAAAGCCTTGGCTTGGAAACAAAATGATCTGCAGAGAAAACAGAGATGCAGAGTTAGAGGAAGACGGTAACTCGGGAACCAGACCACGTAACTCGGCCTCCCAACGAAGCCCTTTGTCGGAAAGGTGAGAGAAATTGGCGTCGGTTTTGGCCACTGTGGGATAGAGAGCGTCTTGTTGCGGGAAGCTACAATGCGGGTTTGGGATCTTCTGGGTCCCACTTGAGTTGACCGGAGAGCTGGAGGAAGTGCGCAAGGACTGTTGGAACTTGTTTTTTGACAATGGCGTTGGCCAATATTCCGGTGGTTTTTTCGAACAATTTAGTTGTCGTAATGACCGGAACTTGGAATCGTTGGATTCATTGTAATGAGCACTATGAGATAGTGTATTCATTTGTCAAAAATGGCGTTCGTTTGAATGAGAAATGTTGGTCCAAAGTCGATGACTTGGAAAACTTATTAAGTATATAAAGTGGAGAACTCATAACAAGGTTTAAAATCTTGTGTACACTTTGGTGTATTCTAGAGAAGAGATATTCGGGCCGGACTTTGATGATGGGCTTCAGAGTTGTGCAAATGAACCTAGGACCCAAAAGACTTAGTCTTTTTTGTCTAGATTCATTTTGACTAAAAATATTGACTAAGTCAATATAAATCTCTTCTACTTAAATGAGTGTTAATGTCACAATTAAGCTAAGGAAAAATCAGTTTTGGTTTTGTCTCTAAGGTAAAAGCTTATTTGGTCAAATGTTATTATGTTGAGGACTTCTCTTTGACTCCCTTTATTGCTCCAACCTAAGTAAAGGTTGAGGTGTTGGCTATATAATCAAGTCATGTTCTTTCTCATGATATACAATTGGAAATAATATCAAACAAGTTCTATAAACAATTCTCCTCATGATCTCTTCTTTTCTTGTTTCTGAGAGTACACGCAGAATTTTGGTTCGATAGGTTCTGTTCTTCGGTGATGGAAGACAGAAACAATGCAGTTGTATCCTGAGAATCTTATCGCTATGAAACCGTCACACTACGGGGCGTTTAAAGATTTAAGGAAAGAGATTCGTCTCGCCTCTGCAATTCCTTTTCATCTTTGTAATTTGGTATTGTAATTCTGAATTTGTTCTTAAATTTATCTTATTATATATCAGTTGCCCAATTGTAGAAATTCGGGTCCTACAAGGACGAGGGAAAGGGATCACTCAAGCTTGGGGAGGATGAGGGAGTAGAAGGAGTCGAGAGATGACTCGGTAGTCTTGTAAAAGGTGGCTCGCTCAGTAGGACTGCGGTTTATAAACACGAGATCAAAGAAACTGAGTGGGACAACGAGCGGGTCCTCCTTAAGTTGTACAACGACTCAAAGGATGGTTTGTCAAAACGCTTTCCGTTGGTGGAAAGGATGTCCTCCTTAAGTCGGTAGCTATGACATTACCGGTTTATGGTATGTCTTGTTTTCGATTGTCAAAAATGCAATGCCAACAAATCACGAGTACAATGACGAATTTGTACAACTTGATAGTGAGGAGGACATATCAAAGTTGTACGGAGGAACCACTATTTTGTTCCATGAATCTCGACGGAATGAAGCGATTCATAAAATTCAAGAGTAAAAATATGTCCTCAACACCAACAAGATTTACCGACTCAAGCTCAACCAATTTACGGATTTCGGTGTATGAGTTCATACGAAAACGCACGTACACACAAATGAGAGACCACGGCTTTGTAGTTGGCACTATAACATATCAGGACAAAAGGTAAAATCTCACATTGCATTGATCAATTTTTACTCCAACTTTAACCAAATATTTGGCATGATGTTATCTTTCTAAAACAATCAGAGTCGAGTATAAAACCGGAGATTAATCCGTCTGCGTAAAAATGTGTTCCGTCCTTGCAGGTACCAAGACAGGATTGATTGAAGATAACAAGGGATGGGTCATAGATATTAACTGAGACACCTATCTTCAACCTTTGGAGATTACTCTACATTCTAAATATGTGTACACACAAATATGAAGAACACTTTGTATAATTACAAAAATAAGAGACAAAAACAGAAAGCTCCTTTCTATTTAGTAATAGAATAATTACAAATAAATCATAGTTTCAAACTCAAATTTTAGCTTTATCATACACCAAAATTCATATATTTTGTTTTGTCACTTACACATCATTATGACGAATATACCATTTTCTATACATACAACAACTTACACAACCTGATTTAATAAAGTGATGATTTGACTTTGCTTCACTTTATATATAATAAAATCTGATAATTATTTGTAATTCAACCCATTTAATTACATCTCTCTTTTACTGTTTCAGTTTGCTTCTTTCTCTCTCTTTGAAACACCAAAAGTGTTCTCTCGTTACTATCGGAAACACTAGCAAAAGAATCCACCGCCGATGTCAGCTTTTCCTTCGACGGAACCGTAACAAATTGAGCATCCACCTACGCAGATGTTGCCGGCTCGGTAATATCCTTTTGTGGCTCACCTCAAACGTTTATTCAAAGCCGAAACTTCTCGGGACACGAAGAACCTAGATTTCCTCCGAAACTCCAGGTCCGTACACCTCTAAGAGGGCAAAAAAAGTTGTTACCATCAGTATTAGAAGATGATGTGGATGTACAAAGTGGTGAAGATGTACATACTCCACTAGAGATGAATATGTCTTATGTACAATCTGACACATGATGTATAACTTCTAGAAAATTGAGCTTATGTACGTACATGTGAACAAAATCCAATGTACATGACGCTAATGGATTATGTTTTGTAGATTCAGTTTGCTTTTCAAATTAGTAAAAAAGTGTGAATGTTATGAATTTGGTGTACACTATATCACCATCGCCACATCATAGCATACACTATAACACCATCGCCACACCATGGTGTACACTGTCTAAGCATTGTCATCGTGTACACTAATCGATCATCAACACACTACCGTCTATACAGTCCAACCATTGTTGTCTCGTACCCTCACCGACTATTGGTATACCACCATGTACAATATCCAATCACCATCAACGTGTACACAGTCCAACAACCGTCAACGTGACACAGCCCAACAACCGTCATCGTGTATACTGTCCGACCACTGTATCAAGTATACTCACCGACCATCGGTACGCTACCCATGTAACTATTCCACTACCGTCATCGTGTACACAGTCTAACCACTGTTATCGTGTACACTGTCCGACTACCGTCATCGCGTATAGTCACCGACCGGTACACTACCCCACCACCGTTATCGTGTACACAGTCCAACCACCATTATCGTGTACACTATCCAAGCACCAACACACCACCATATACAACGTCCGACCATTGTGATCGTGTATATAGTTTGCTGTACGCGTGAATTTATTTTGAGTGTACACAATTTTTGTGTATATATGTATCTGGCCTAACTATATTACTTTTATTTCATATTAAATGTTTAGTAAATTGAATTTTCCTTTTAAACTGCTATAGAATGTAGATGGTGTAGATTCGGTGATATATTAAATGTTAATGTACACATATCTCTCATATATGTACGCAATATCATCTATTTCACTAATGTACGTACGCATGTTCACTCTAGCATTAAATATCAGGACCCACTGTCTAATTTTTCTCTCATAAAGCTCATGTCACGTCTTTTTTTAAAAAAAAATTGACACTACACTCTCTCCTCTCTCATAAAAAAAAGAGTAATACATACATATGTAGCAGCTGCCCCCAGTAAATTTAAATAAATATCAAAAAGAGTAGCCAAATACAGAAGAAACCTGTAGCATTATTGGTAGTTGCCCCTGTCAATAAATTTGACTGCCCCCATCACCGCTGGTTCGACTCTTTCTCTCGTCTTTTTTTCTGGTTTTAACTTTGGAAAACAGTTATATTCACTTTTGATTTTCAGTTAATGCATTTATTTTTTCAATTCTGACATATCTTCTCTCTCTAATTACGATATTTTTTATCTTTTAATTATATACCGTATTTTTGAAAATATATTCAGTTGGTTTCAATTATTTTACGGGTGAAATACATTTATTAAAATATAATCGTAAATTTAAATATGTAAAGTTGATCTTAAATTTCGTAATAAATCTATATTAAAACTGTATTTGGTTTTACTTGATATATAATTTATTCCGCGTATAACGCGAGTACTATTTTAGTTCTATGTATGAAAAATACATATTTGTGCTTTTTTATTTTCTTGTATATATATAAAAAAAAATAGTTTATGCCCCCTGTAAAATAAATTTTTGGATACGCCACTGCACATATGTCAAGGTTAATTTCGAAATATTTGTATATAAATGACGTTATGTGTTAAACAAACACACCTGTGACATTTTGTGAAAATAAAACTCAAAAAGTAACAATTTATGAAATTCTCTCTTAGTAATATTCATTGTCTTTTACTAAAATGCTAATAAAAACAAAAATTGCCTACTTAACTATACACAAAGTAACCAAACATAGTTTCATTTCCTCTTGTAGTAACTATTGTGTATTGATAACGTGATGTGAAAAGAAAAAACTGATCGAAAATTCTTGTGTTCTTATTAGGAGGAGTTATTGACTTATTGGATTTAATATTTTAGTATTTTGAATCCTCTGTTATTGGATTAATCATTCGTTTAATGTATTTTAAAATGCAAAAAAATCCCATGTTATTCAAAATACACTTGTAAGAATTGTGCTCATTGTGTGAATTCATGAAAACCCAGTAAAATATTTGAAAATACAATTACAATAAAATACATTAAAAACACAAACCCGATAACACCTCACATACAACAAGTATACAACATTAGAGATTACCTTGAAAAACAAGTAATCTAGAACAAGAAGATATGACATGCAAGCATACAACATTAGAGTCTTTTCAATTATCTAGTCCATTAGTGGATAAAGAAAGAAAAACATCCATCTCACATTTCTTCAAACATATGCCAATATCGGCACCACCAGTTTCATCTCTCCTCTCCGACAGAGAAAACTGACCGTAGTAGTAAATGGACATAGGCTCTTCATTAACGGGTCTTCCCCACCCGAAACCCGCCCCGTATATCCCAAACTGGTTAGACCCGGTAACGTCCAACATCTGTGTACCCAGCTTCATCATCTTGGTTCCTTCCTCGAACACTGAAAAAACGGTTTTGTGGCTAGATTTATATGTTTGTGTGTGTATGAGCATAAAGTAAAGAACACATAAAGTTTTTTCACGAGGTTTGTTTCCTACATCCCCGGGACCTAGTCCAGAATCAATCCATTAGAAAAAGAAGCAACCTACAATTGCTATATGGATACAACACCACTCTTTTCTATAACATGGATTCAAACACCAAGGGGGAGATCTTTTTTTATGTGATCTCCTCTCTGGTGGACGACGCCACACACACATATGTGCCTCTTACAATAGAACCCTAGACGCGTGAGTATTCTTGTCACCGTCTAGTCCTATTTAATCTACCACCATGAAACCCTAAGTTCATGCTATGTGGGCTTTCAATCTCTCTCATAATTGGGCTTTCTAATTCAATAAGAGTCCATCTCCACTTTGTTTAGCGTGTTGGAACATCTTTTTTGTTGTTCCAGCATGATGCTTCAAAAACCTCTCTTTCATTATCCCCTTTTTGATTGAATGTGTGCATCCAAGCTCATCTTCACACTCTCTACATTCAGCATTCGACTCTCCCTCTCTGGTCGCATCATCACATTCTTCATACTCACTTCTTAGGCTTTTCATCGGATTTGTTGGAGATGCATCGACACATTAGTCTCCCCCTGCTTGGTTGGCACATTCATTCAAAAACTCTCAAACGAATCAAGCCTATCTATGTTCCCAATCATGTTCCAACATTCCCTTTCGTGTTCCAGCCTCTCCTATAGTTTCTGCTTCAGATGATATTTGGACAACTTTCACCACGATTTGCTGATGGAGTTTAACCTTGATTGATAAACCGCCACTTTAAATCTATTCCTTGCAGTGAGATCTTTTCAGGGACACCTTGTTCGTGACCTGGGTCTACATGAGTTGGCGGGAATACATCTTTGAAGTTAGCTTCTCGTTCACTGAATGTTTCAGATTGCAGATTTTTCTGTATATTTGGGTAGAAGCAAACACTCATAACTTTCACAATTTACCTCCGAATTGAGTTCCATTTTCTCCTGTGGAAAGATGAATTCGTTATCTTTGCAACCATACCAATATCAACTTTTGGTTCGTTCGGGTCCGCCGGGAAAATAGCCCGTAATATGGCTTATCGTAGTGGTTCCGTTTTTTCTTTTCTTCTCTTCTCTTCTTCTGATTCTTCTCTTGTCTTCTCTCGAGGCAACCATTAACTCAATTTTCTTCTTCGTTAACACGAAACATGTTTGAACCATAATCTCATATTTTGCCCTTCAATCTCAACCACCAACACCGAGTCCAAGATCATACCCGAAAATAAGAATGAATCTCTATCGAGTCCCGCTCTTGATACCAATTGAAAAAGCGGTTTTGTGGCTAGATTTATATGTTTGTGTGTGTATGAGCATAAAGTAAAGAACACATAAAGTTTTTTCACGAGGTTCGTTTCCTACATCTCCGGGACCTAGTCCAGAATCAATCCATTAGAAAAAGAAGCAACCTACAATTGTTATATGGATACAACACCACTCTTTTCTATAACATGGATTCAAACACCAAGGGCCAGATCTTTTTTTATGTGATCTTCTCTAGTGGACGACGCCACACACACATATGTGTCTCTTACAATAGAACCCTAGGCGCGTGAGTATTCTTGTCACCGTCTAGTCCTATTTAATCTACCACCATGAAACCTTAAGTTTCATGCTATGTGGGCTTTCAATCTCTCTCATAATTGAGCTTTCTAATTTAATAAGAGTCTATCTCCACTTTGTTCTGCGTGTTAGAACATCTTTCTTGTTGTTCCAGCATGATGCTTCAAAAACCTCTCTTTCAATCACCTCCCAAAGTGACTCAACTCCTCGTGAACCCAAACCTTTGACCGTATCGCTGAGAATCTCGACTCCATTAACGAATCCGTCTTCTACCATAAACGTCTTGGCTTCGTAGCCGTAAAAATCGATAGATAACGTACAGTTCCCGAAGTAGGTGTCAGGAACAGGAGGGTCTAACCGATCTCTCAAATCAGCAGTGTACACGAACCGAACGGGTCGATCTTCATCGCCTCCACGCGCCTTCACCATGCATGTCAACACGTAAGCGTACGTGACTACAAACGTTGACAAGTGAAGATCAGAGCGAGGTGAGTCGTTCTTGGCTCGCTCCCTTAGTTTCTTGACCTTGTCCTGAGTCAGCTCTAACCTGATCCGGACAACCTCATCGCTGGTCTCTTTGGCGGGAGGAAGTTTCAAGCATCTTGTCTTAATGACGTCTTTGTCATGTGAAAGATACGGTAGGAGTTGGAAAACTCTCGATTCGAGTGTGGACGGAACGTTGATGACCAAGCGATCTGTGAAATTTTGTGGTATGGTTCCGTGTTTACAGATGTGAGCCCATGATTTGTGAAATCTTGACCCTGTTTAGCCGTCCATGGTCACATGGTGGAATGTGGATCCGATGCAGAAGCCTTGGTTTGGAAACAAAGTGATCTGTAGAGAAAACAGAGACGCAAAGTCAAAGGAAGACGGTAAGTTGGGAACAAGACCGCGTAGTTCGGCCTCAGGACGAAGCCTTTTGTTGGAAAGACGAGAGAAATCGGCATTGGTCTCGGCCACTGTAAGAGAGACAGCGTCTTGCTGAGGGAAGACAACAATGCGGGGTTTGGGATCTTGTGGGTCCCACTTGAGGTGACCGGAGAGTGGGAGGAAGTGTGCGAGGACGAGGGATCGCTCGAGCTTGTGGAGGATCACGGAGTAGAAGAAGTCGAGAGATGAGTCGGTGGTTTTGTAAAAGGTGGCTTGCTCTGTAGGACTGCGTTTGATAAACCCAAGATCAAAGAAACTGAGTGGGACAATGAGTGGGTCGACCAAGTCTGTTGCAGGACTGACTCGGGAGATCTTGATCACCTTTAACGCCATCACTTGGACTCTCTTTCAGACAAGACTTTTTGTTGATGGCAAACGTAATAATGATTACCCTTAATTACTTATACTCGCATGAGTGTTTGGTGTGTCTAATCTAATTTGCCAATTGCAGTAATCAAACGGTTGCTAAGTAAATGCCAACGAAATCATATCTATATACTAAAGGATCTTCCACGCGTTGCACGGATTTGAAGTTAATACAAAAAGTATGCAAAAATAAAGCAAAATATAAGTACAGTAAAACCTCTATAAATTAATAATGTTGGGACCAGAACAATTTATTAATTTAGGCAGAATATTATTTTATCGATAAATTAATAATTATTAATTTAGAAAGAGATTTTGTTAAATCCCCAATCTAAGATTTTTTAATTTAAAATAAGAAAATTTCTTCAAAATTCATATTCTACCAATATATATATTCACTAGAATTTCCATAATGATTTGTTTTTTACATATTTTATTCAATTTGTTTCCATAATAATTCATTTCCTTACATTTTTTTTATGTACGAGACTTTGTTTTAATGTTCATCTTAGGTTTTTGATTAAACATTCTTTTTTATCGCTTGTTTTAAAATCAAATTTAGCAATGGCTTCCCATCTAAAAGGTGTTGGGAAATCGACAATGACGGATCAAATACGCAAAGAGTTATGTGAGCATAAAAGAGATCATGCGTCATGCACCCAGAAAGATTTGCAAACGTGGGTTGAAAAAAAGTTTCATCTAAAGGTTAGTCAAGTTACAATCTCAAACACACTCAAACGATCAAGTGATTATCTTTCTATCAATCTGGAAACAAGAAGAGATATCAAGAGGCACAAACTAGCAAAATTTCCAGATATGGAGAAAGTTGTTTTTGAGTGGTTTCTACAATACCAAGATCGTGTAAACATGACTGGAGAACTAATTTTGACGAAGGCAAAAGAAACAATGAAACTTGTGTACCCTGAGCAAGATAAAGAGCACCAATTTTCTCAAGGATGGCTTGAAAGATTCAAGTTACGACATGGCATCAAGTCATACCGTCGTTTTGGAGAGAGTGGTTCAGTTGATGTACAAGACATGGAGAAGAAACGAGAAGCTATAAGGGAAAAAATAAATCAATTCCCTATGAAAGATGTTTTCAATATGGATGAAACTGGTTTGTTTTACAGGTTACAAGCTGATCATTCTCTTGCTACGAAACAACTTGAAGGAAAAAAGCAAGACAAAGAACGACTAACTGTTGTTATTTGTTGTAATGAAGATGGATCTGAAAAAATTCCTCTATGGATTATTGGAAAATATGCAAAGCCTCGTTGTTTCAAGAATATCAACATAAGTAGCTTGAATTGTCACTATCGTGCCAACAAAAGAGCTTGGATGACAAGTGTGCTTTTTGAAGAATATATCCGCTGGTTTGATACGAGAATGCATGGAAGAAGAGTTTTGTTTGTGGTAGATAATTGTCCAGCACATCCAAGAAATATTGAAGGACTACAGAATGTTGAGCTGTACTTCTTGCCACCCAACATGACATCAAAAATTCAACCTTGTGATGCTGGAATAATAAGAGCTTTTAAGATGCATTATCGTAGGAGATTTTACCGTGAGATTTTAGAAGGCTATGAGTTGGGACAATCTGATCCAGGTAAGATCAACGTTTTGAATGCTATCAATTTTGCAGTCTCGGCTTGGACAACTAATGTTCGTCAAGAGACAATAGCAAATTGTTTTCGACACTGCAAAATTCGCTCAACAGAGGATGTATCAAGGAATTTAGAAGATGAATCAAACGACATTCATGAACTTGAAGTTGTGATTAATAATCTCTGTTATCGGAACAGAATGGATGTCAAGACCTTACTAGACTATCCGGGTGAAAACGATGCTTCCTCAGAAGTTCAGAGTTTAGAAGAAATTGCGGCTACTATCCTTAATGTTGAAGATGAAGTTGAAGAAGATCTTGCATCACCCTTGGAACTAGTTACGCGTAAGGAAGCAATTCTCGCTTCTAGAACTCTTCATAACTTTTGGATGCAGGTTGAGAAGACAACACCAGGAGTTGCTGATGCAATAAGGAAAATTAGAGACGAGCTCCAACGTGATTCCAACTTTAAGAAAAGACAAACAACATTGGAGTCATATTTTACTAAATTACCTTAGATGTATATACATATATGTCTAAGATTTGCAATTATTAATTTATGCTATTATTGGGACTATATTTTACATAGGAGTTTCAAAAAAATTATTATCTTATCATTTTATCAAATTGAGTTGATTTTTACATTGGCCCGACTCGGGACCGGGATAATTTATTAATTTATGGTGTTTATTAATTTATCGAGTATTAATTTATCGAGGTTCTACTGTATATGTTTAGCAAAAATAAAAAAAAATATACGTAATAGTTAGTAAAAAATTTAATTGGTTATGAAACTTACTAATCACAATTTTGGTTTGCAAAGTTTGATTCTTATATGATCTAATTATATAGCTTCATGATCTAATTATATAGCTTCTCTGTATACAACGTTATTTGTATATGGTCAATGTATAATTTATGACTTATATATAAATATGATTGTAATACTTTAGGTAATGTAGGAAAATTTATTAAAACCCAATAATAACATTTTACAAATGAAATGACAAAAAAATCTAATACTCATGAAAACAAAAAGATTTAATACATAAAATGAATGACAACATATACTTCAACTAAACCTATAAATATTTAAATTGTTTGTTTTTGCTTACATGTAAATGCTTATGAACAAAATAATACAATATTTTGAATAGTTATAAATTACATTTCATACATGAACGTAGTAATTTTGATAACTATTAAGCTTCGACTCAATAAACTTTAGTTATTCAAACATTTGTAATTTTTAGTTATATACATGAAATGTCAAAAGCTTTTATTGTTGGGTTTGTATTTTAGTTTTATTTAAAATCTGGTAATTAATGTAGTATGATTAATTTGGAGTAATTAACAGAAATACACATGTAAAAAAAAAGACAAATTACAACCTCTTATAACTTTGGTTTTGAGAAACTCTATTATATTATATAAGATTGATCTATTAAACATGACACAAACATTATATAGTGGTATTATGGCATATATCATCATTAGAAACATACTGGAACATCTTATATATTTTCTATTAGTATATTATAGAATAATAAGAAAATTTTAAAGTGTTTGTGAAGAGATCTTGTAAAAAAAAGAGTATCTATTAGAATATGGCTTTACATACTTTCAAATAATTCATGAAGATAATTTGATGTTAAATGTTTACTTTAAATTAATTAATGAAATTCTTGTTTCGACCAAAAAAATGTTTACTTTAAATTAAAATTGATATCACTTTTTTATTTTAAAGAATCAATAAAAGAATGAGAAAATTATGGCAATTGCCATATATTTGAATTTACTTATAAAATGTGTCATTGCTTTGAAAACTTGTGAGAACTGCCATTAAACACTGTTCGGCTCCTTCAAAATGACACTTTTGCCCTTTGCACGTGCGAACTGAGGAAACTTAAAAAAACGTCGTCTCTCTCTTCTTTCGTTTCCCACATTTGCTTTACCAAGGATAGTTGTTGGTTTTTGTGCAGTTGCTTCACTTTTTCTCTGAATTTGACTAAAACACTATCTCTCCGTAAGTGCTGTTTTCCTTCAAATTATTTCAAAGTTTTTGAAACCATTTACAGAGTATCTATTTCTCTCTGCAAGTCTTGTTTTCCTTCGTTTTATTTCAAATTTTTTGAAACCATTTTCAGAGGTTCCATTTCTCTTTACTGTTTTAGATTTCTTGAACAGAAACACTATGCAAGTTCATTCCGTCTAAAATTCCTATGTGTTTTCTT
Source organism: Arabis alpina (assembly GCA_900128785.1). Classification (NCBI taxonomy): domain Eukaryota; kingdom Viridiplantae; phylum Streptophyta; class Magnoliopsida; order Brassicales; family Brassicaceae; genus Arabis; species Arabis alpina. The sequence continues at coordinate 6,581,643 of LT669788.1, forward strand.
TGTTTTCGAAAACCAATTTAGGAAAATATGGTATATGTTTCGATTCAAAGGATGGTTGTCTATCGCGTAATAGATTTTGTCCTTAAACAACCTGGTGTTGTTTACTAATTTTAAAAGTTTTTCCCAGTAGATCTGTAAACTATTTTGCCTATTTTTCCCAAAAAGGGTTAATTTCATACGAATGTTGTCCACCGTTTTACGGATCTTGTCTGTTTAGAATATAGTCCTTTGGTTTTCTTATAATACGTCCTCGCAGTAGAACTGACGATTATTTTTCCGATGTGTTTTCTTTGTTTTTTGTTTCGAAAACCAATTTTGAGGAAATCTGGTATATGTTTCGATTCAAACCCAATGTTGTCTATCGCGTAACAAATGTTGTCTATCGCGTAACAAATGTTGTCCTTAAACAACCCGGTGTTGTTTACTAATTTTTATAGTTTTTCCCAGTAGATCTGTAAACTATTTTGCCTATTTTTTCCAAAAATGGTTAATTTCATATGAATGTTGTCCATCGTTTTACGGATCTTGTCTGTTTAGAATATAGTCCTTTGGTTTTCTTTATAATACGTCCTCGAAGTAGATCTAGCGATTATTTTTCCGATGTGTTTTCTTTGTTTTTTGTTTTGAAAACCAATTTTGGGGAAATCTTCAAACCCAATGTTGTCTATCGAGTAACAGATATTGTCTATCGCGTAACAAATGTCGTCCTTAAACAACCTGGTGTTGTTTACTAATTTTTATAGTTTTTCCTAGTAGATATGTAAACTATTTTGCCTATTTTTCCCAAAAATGGTTAATTTCATACGAATGTTGTCCATCGTTTTACGGATCTTGATGTTTAGAATATAGTCCTTTGGTTTTCTTTATAATACGTCCTCACAGTAGATCTGACGATTATTTTTCCGATGGGTTTTCTTTGTTTTTTTGTTTCGAACACCAGGTTGGGGAAATCTGATATATGTTTCGATTCAAACCCAATATTGTCTATCGCGTAACATATATTGTCTATTGCGTAACAAATGTTTTCCTTAAACAACCTGGTGTTGTTTACTAATTTTTATAGTTTTTCCTAGTAGTTCTGTAAACTATTTTGCCTATTTTCCCCAAAAATGGTTAATTTCATACGAATGTTGTCCATCGTTTTACGGATCTTGTCGGTTTAGAATATAGTCCTTTGGTTTTCTTTATAATACGTCCTCGCAGTAGATCTGACGATTATTTTTTCGATGTGTTTTCTTTGTTTTTTGTTTCGAAAACCAATTTTGGGGAAATCTGATATATGTTTTGATTCAAACCCAATGTTGTCTATCGCGTAACAGATGTTGTCTATCGCATAACAGATGTTGTCTATCGTGTAACAGATGTTGTCCTTAAACAATTTGGTGTTGTTTACTAATTTTTATAGTTTTTCCTAGTAGATCTGTAAACTATTTTGCCCATTTTCCCCAAAAATGGTTAAATTTTATACGAATGTTGTCCACCGTTTTTCGGATCTTGTCTAGAATATAGTCCTTTGGTTTTCTTTATAATGCGTCCTCGTAGTAGATCTGACGATTATTTTTTCGTTTTTCAGTAAAATAGAGAAGATGTCTTCCAAATCCATGAAGACAAAACCCCGGACTACAGTTTCGTCCACGCCGCCTCCAAACAGTTTCGTAGTCATTCATCTAATTTGTAACTTAATGTGACAATCAGAAGTTGACGATGTTTTCTGCATATGTGGTCCATTACGAGGCAGATGTTGTTCACCAATAAGCTTATGTTGTCCTGACCTATTTTATGGTCTTTTTAATCTTTGTATGACAATGAGGATGATACCGGCATTAATCAATAAAACATAATGTTGTCCACAATCTAATAAAATTTCAACTGTTGTCCTCATTCATCTAATCTATATAATTTCCACGATATGTTAGAGTTAGACAAATTATCACAATAATCTTCTGTCAACCACCTTAGTTCCCTAACTAAGATTTGAATCCGCAATTCTGTTACATAGGTCAAGTTTATACATCCCATACAGTAAGAAAGAAGTAGTCATTCATAATTAAGAGGGCACTATAATAATATTAATATAATAGTAGTTACCTACTAATTACCTGACACCTAATTGAGACCTTTCCGTTTATTGGGCCGCACACCTCACATAGTTCCCGAGTTTGTCTTGTCAAGTTTATACATCTCATACAGTAAGAAAAGAAATAGTCATTCATAATTAAGAGGCTATCATCCAACTTTTTTGGAATATTAATGTCTTTTCTTGAAATGAGGAAGAGGAAGTAGATCATACTCATGTGAGAATTTGTCCATATTACCACACATGTTGTCCATATTATGTTCTTTTTTAATCTTTGTAGGACAATGTGGATGATACTTGCATTAATCAGTCAAATATAATGTTCTACTGAATCTCTAACCTGCATTAAATAGTTGGTTTTTTGAATACAAAGTTCTACTTTTTTCATTTATCAACTACCAAATGTAATTATCAACGAATTAAAGAGTTGAACATACCTAACATATTGTCCATCATTTCGCAATCTTTCAAAAAAAAATTCATTTCTCACCGACAAGAACAACCTCTCTCAATCTCCTTATCTTCTCATCATTTTAATTATTTCCTCTCTCTAACCTATTTTTGTGTTGTTGTCCTTTTATTATATTTTTAATGTAATTATTATGTTATGGTAGTCTTAATTACACTATAAATGCTGAGAAGGTTTGAATTTCCAGCTAGACGGCCTACCTCGTCCCTATCACGTCACATTCACACCCTTCTCACACGCATGTCCCAACCTCTAAATTTCACACTCTCTCCTCATAAGGTTATTTCCGTCTTTACCACTTGTCCAATTCAGATTCATTTCACCTTTATAGCACATTTTAAAAGGGAGTTTGTGAAATGGCATATTCCACAACAAATTGAAGAATAAATGGCAATTGCCATAATTTTATCTAAAAGAATCATAAACTTTAGAGAGGTAAATGTCATAATTAAGTAAAAAAAGTTATAAATATGAAAATGAACATTAATTACCAACATTAAAAGTAACACATGGTAGATTTTCAAAGCTTTGAGTTAGTAGAACCTTAAAATATTATAAATATATATATAATTTAATGATTCAGACCAACATCTCTTTTGTTCTAAAATTTGTTCGTTGGCTTTTGGTAGGTAAAGGTGCTTTTGGTAGAAACTTCATTTTTCACGTATTCCACCACTAAGTGCAATTGTTTAAGGAGATTTTGAAGTATTAAGTCTTGTTCCTTGTGATCAATTCTGATATAATGAGACAAAATGTTTTTCTGTCCATTGACTAATACTCTGTTTCGGTTCCCAATACTCTCCATTTTAAAGTTGTGTGAAGAACACTCAGATATGAGACAGAAACCGAAAGCTCTTTTGCTTCACTGCACAAAACTAATAAAAAAAAATCGTCTATTTATACACAAAGTAACCGAGCAATAGTTTCATTTCGTCCTGCATTAACTATAAAATTCACATTTCACTTTAGCAGGCAAAACTGTATATGTTTCTATGGTTTCCCCACTTCTTACTTTCATCACCCATAAGGGTTTCAACTGCTAAAAATGTTGTAACTCAACTGCAAACACTTTTTTTCCCTTCCGGATGCTCTTTAAATGGAAATAGCTCTTCAAGCATCTATGTTCGTTTGTAGATCTCGGCAAATCCTGGTCCTGTGGAATAACGACTTGGTGAAGCACTAGGACAAGATTTCACCTCAAGATCATGAATAGATTTATTTCTCCGAAACCCCCATATTTCATCATCCGCTTCGAGATCATCTTTCTCTGGCTTCAGTTGTTCAGAATTTGGCAACTCTTGATCTGAGCAAGGGGGACTGCATCCTCCAGCTTTGCTAGATTCTTGAGAACACAATGGTATTTGAGAGTATGCAGCTTTCAAGTTGTTATGTAACTCTTCCATCTTTCCTGTGATTTCATCTGCTCGGTCCATAGCGATAAGAACCTGAAAGAAACTCACCCGTTACGATCACAGGAGATGCAAATTTGAGGTTTTGAGAAAATTCGGTAATTTGTATACCTCGGCTGGATATTTCTGAAATAGGGGCGTAAACCTCTGCCGGCAATACTCACTAAATAGAAGAGTGAGAAGAATTAATGGAATGGTGAAACCTGAAGCAACTGTTGATAGCTTTAGACCGAAAAATCCCAGAGCTATAATTTGCGACAAGATCAGTGAAAAGATTGTTGTGTTGTGAAAAACAGGCCAATATTGTCCACCGCTTTCATATTTTGTAATATAGACGTTGATGATCTGCAGAAATAGAAAAAACTTCATCAGATTAAAAGGGTATGTCCAGATGATTGTACTTAAACCAATAGATCATAATGCTAAAACCCTGGTACTAGCACAGATACAATAATCATATATATCCAGGAGAAAGCACTCAAAGAAATTGACAGATCAAAGGCGAAGAATGAAGAACAGTCAGAGCGCAGCTTATGCAGTTCTAAACGTAATTAAATGTTATAGCTTCTCGACAATAGTTCACTAGACACAGTTCTTGGCATTTTCAAGAGAATAGAAGGCAACTCCATTGTAATGTTTCTGAATCAGGTATCATATCGAATTGAATCTATGTCAGTAAATTAGCACTCAATCGCCATGGAGATAGGTGTCTATGTCACAATTTCTTTAAGTGCTTATGCATTGCAAGCGTACCTGATTTTTGTATATAAGATATGCAAGGAAAAAGTAGAACAGTAGGAATGGCAGTATTAGAGGCGCTATGACCGAATTGGTGAAACCCAGGAGCCCGAACAAAAGCAGCCGTGGAATTTCCGTATGGTAAGGAAACCTAAGTGTTTCATATGAGTCATCCTTGTTCTTGACAATAACTTTTGCTATCAGATTCCAGATAAGACCCACAGGTTGCATGATTTCACATGCCAAACCAGCCCAACCAGAAGTGAAACAGTACGTCATAAAGAAGCCAGTCTGCACATAGTCAATGATTGGCCATATTCAGATTTGAAAATGTTACATAACTACAAAAAAAAGGCGAATTCCAATATGAGAATGATACAATCTCACTAGCCAATATAAATACGGAATAACAAAAGTCTTAGATAAGCTGTCAACAGAAACACTAGTCAAACTAGTGCACAAATGAAACCATGAAATGTACATGTGACGGTAAAAAAGAATGCACTTAAAGGTGTAAAAGGAAAACTGTGAAAGTAACCTGTGCAGGTAATGCTTTCGCAAGTTGTGCAGGTAAGTCCCTCACACTATTGAAGACAGTCAACTGCCTGATAACAGAGCCTGATAGAATATTGACGAAGAAGACATTCCAGATGGTGAAGTACAAAACTTTCATACATGCACTTTTCTTTCTCATACTCCGAGCAATACATCCCTCCAAGGTTGAAAAGTACATCATCAATGGTGGAACGGCATAAAAGAATAGAACCAATATCACACTTGGTAAGTACCCTGTGATGATCTGGATCATAAACTTCCTGCAATGTTATTCAAAGGGATGATTGAATTAAAAGATAACAAAAATATAATCAATCACATAGACTTTTACTGCTTAGCAGCTCCGAATATAGGCATCTTGCAATTTCTATAAGCAATGTAGCTACACCTACTTTTTTGGTGCCATCTCTAAGTAATATTAAGATGAATACGAACAAGAACCTTCTATTACTGAGGAGGTAAGGAAACGGATGGATACTCACTCTTTCAAGAGGCCTCCTAGAAAAGGAAAATTCTTAGATAGCGTTTGTAGTTGAGTCAACCCTTGAACGAAGGTAACAGGAAAAAGAAACACAAACATGAAGGCAATAGCGCCAACAAGGGTAGCTATTTTTCGCATCCAAAGTTGCCGATAAGGTACTTTGAGATTCTTCCAGTAAACATCATGAGGCTCTGGAGCTAAGTCTGCCACCCATAACATAGGATTCGGTGTTTGAAGAACCTCCGAAACAACAAGAGCATCATAACGAGTCTTGAAAAACACAAAAGCAACGGGACGTTCCTGCAAATGAGCAGAAAAGTTTAGCTTTACATACATATTTCAAGCACGGATACTTCAAAGCTCTAACACAGAACTGGGAAACAAAGCATGGTTTGCAAATGCAATCCTGCTTCAATTGAAAAATTCAGATTTTAAAATCTCTATTACATGAGCCACGAACCAAGATATTTTTCCTTTACTAGTGACCTTTTAAAATTAAACACTCTTTGTATCACCTAGTCAAGGTCTATTGAACTTCTCAATGTGCTAATTTTGTTCTAAAGCTCAATATGTGTCTCAGTAAAGTACAACAAGTCAAACTTTGAGGTTCAGGGGTAAAACTGCGGAGACATGCAACAGGTAGAGACCACACATTATGCCTAGATTATGTAAAGTACAAAGTTCACCTATCAAAGTCAAAAGAATTCCTTACTTCCTCCGTCGTAGTCAACTCACCAAGCTCCAGTCTTTTGACACTGTCTGGCTCATTAGAGAGAATTTGAAAAGATTTTGTGGATGCAGGTCCACAGAAGGTGCATGATTTTGAACTCGGATTACAACTTAGACCAGGAGAAACATGTTTTATAGCCTGACACATCTTCTCTGCATCATTCTGAGATAGAAAATTGACACGATTAGTATTTGAATCTAATTAACTCATTATGTGCCAATATAGACCACTGCACTTCAACTATCTGTTATCATGAGCACACACCATCCACATGAAGTTATACTAAATTTCTTTCCATTCAAAATGCTGACAGATACCCAACATGAAACTGATTTAATATCAAATGAACCTCAAAATCGAGCTTCCTATATCTTTCACTGAGACAGGAATATAAATCTTCCTAACAAGTTTCTCTTCTGTTATTTCATCCAAGATGCCATTGTCAAATGAAGAAGCATTTATGACATCCAAGAAACGCAGGAAGTGTTACAGTGAATTTTTAAAAGAACAAGAAATGTAAAGTGTGAAAAAGGTGAAATCATTTTCCGAGACAAAGAGCAATAACAGCTTTCTTTTTCTAATCTAGAAGAGTCCTATTCTGCTAAGGTTAACCGCGAGGACTAATTAGCTGAATAAACCTATTCCTAATCCGACAGACAACAAAACAAAAAAGACAAGTGAATGATAATCAAGTCAACATGTTGCAAGAATTAATCAAAACGCATACCAGCAGTCTCTGAATGATGCCATCACGGTAGACCATAAGGTGCGACAAATAGCTTGGTGCATAGTAATTTGTGAAGTAATTGCTCACTGTTTCGCTGTACGATTGCTCAGGAGACTGAGGAACAGCACGCATAAGAACGGTAAAATGACTTGGCATTGAGGCAGATCCAGAAATATATGCAAGCCTCTTTTTGGCAATGCTCTTATACTCCTACAGCGACAAACACATAACCAGAGTGAGAGAGAGAGATAGAAAGAGAGAGAGAGAAACGATGAGGAAACAATGGAACAAAGAGAAAAAGTATGTGTGACATGAACCAAGGTATGAGATCCTCACAAAGTAAAGAAGAGCACATGCCGAAGAGGATATGATGTACAACGAGAGACAATGAACCCACAGCCTGAAGATTAAAAAAAATGTAAAACTAGAATCAGCACTTGCTTCTTCTGAACAGAATACTAGTGTCATTTAATTTCCTGCACAGTGAAACATAATCAGGTAGAATTATAGGCTAGGCATAATAGTGAGATATGCCGGTACATTACCATCTTGAGCGTGGATGAAGGTTCTCAATAGTAAATATTCCCAATGATTCCTGATGGACTTCCTTGTGCTCCATCATTTGTCCATAATAATTAACCGGCAGCACAAAGGCAATGCAAACGACTGCAGCAATAGAGAAAATACGAATGCTGCAGAGTAAACAAAAAAAGGTAAACCAACTGTGAGAGTAGTGAAGAACGAAACATACACAAAAGCATGCTTGTTTGTGAAGTACCACTAACCTACAAATGACCATCCTGATGAAAACCACAGCATCAAGACCAGCAGCAGCCAACATCTCATCCTCAGTAGTTTCCCAAGCTTTCACAAGCCAACTTGGAGAAGGTGCAAACCTCTCATACCAAATAGGATCATGACGTTTAACTCTTCCACAAGAAAGCAAACGGCCAAAGTAAACACAATAATTGGCTGGCTGTTTTCTAAGTATCGAATAAAGCGATACAAGCACGACGCATATCGCTATATTAATCCCAGCAGATGTTAAAAGTGCTAAAATATCCATCTCAGTTTTAGTTCAAACTCTGCCTTACTATATTACTAAGGCAGGGAAGAACATTAGCTTTTCAAAGTCCAAGGGCGGCGTCGGCAGATGGCTAACTCACAACACGGATGTCAAACACAAACTCTCCGTCAAAAGATCTGTAAAGAAAAGCAAAAATTTGAAAGAATAAGACTTCCAAGTCCTGCAATCCAAAGCAGAAACATCAAGGATGCTAAAAGAGATATTCCCATGAAGCAAATTGTAATGTTGTAACATAGAAATACTATAATCTAACATATAATTTATGATTAAGGACTGATTTCAAAAGCTAGGCAACGTACTTGAGACCTTATAAGTCGTAAGTAACCAATTACGAGACAATAATGAAATAAAACAGTAGCCTCAGATTTTCAAAGATGTAGCAATCCAAGATGGAATCATAATCTAATTAACCCAGAATTTTCATAAAACCCAGAACATCACGAACAGGGGAATTCAATTAGATTAAACCCAGAATCTGATTTCGTAACGAGAACACAATACAACGAAGAGCGAAAACAAATCCAAATTATGAGATTCGATTAACATAAAACAACAATCGTAGAGATAAATGCGAACAAATTTACCCAGACTTACATAGAAGAAAAGCGAACACTAAGCTTTGACTTGAAAGGATTCCGAAAAACCCAGAGAATCAGAAACCCTAATTATTCGCTTCGCTGATGAAAAATCCCTCAAAAGTCCTTAATAATCAAATTCCGCGGAGAGTTCGCGTTCGAACTTACCAACATGCAAAGCAAAATCAAATTCAAATATTAATTTATTTTCCAAAAAGAGATAATCATTAGGTGAAGGTTTTTTTATTTATTAAAACGGAAAGAAAACAGAATTAAATTAATTAGCGACGAATTCCACGTTGTGTGTGGTGTGATTGTGGAAGTTGCCAGATTACGTGACGTGGCATGACGAGAGTGGTGGAGACTAGTATTACGTTTGCCAAAGTCTTGATATGGTGTGATGTTGACTATCATGTCGGCGAGGTTATAACCGTACGATCTTCATTGAAGTAATCAGATTGTGACACGTGGAAAATAAAACCGACAGTTAGAAACAGTTTTGCCCGGGAAGAATTAAAATGTAGCAAGTAGCAAGGTGTTTATTGGCGTGGTGCTAGTGTGAGACCCATGACAAAGACCAGGCATATTAAATGTTCCATTATTAACATTTAATTACCGGGTTTATACATATGCTTTATGTACTTTTCATCTACCGGTTTGGTGAGATTGAGATTAAATATATTTCTCTATATACTATTGGTATTACAATAAGAATTATAGATTTAACTAACTAAAATTACAAAACATTTTTTACCTTTGTGTTTTTTCCTTCAAATTGCTTAATATATTGTAGATTCTCTGTTTATGGTGTTACTTGGGATTTACTCAATCGCTAATAATAGAAAGAGCCTAACTGTAACCTTTTTTGTTCGTAAGACAATTATTGATAAACAGAGAAACTGCAAAAGAAAATGATACAGATATATTTTGGCATACTACACAAAAAGAGTTAAAAACACATTCTGGGTTAACTTGGAGACTTTTAGACTTTTATCCAAAAAAGAAGAAACACTTTTATTTAGATTCATATGGACTTTACCATTTTGAGACGCTTTATATATGTCCGTAACATGTTATGACTTTACCATCAAAGTTATGATATAAATTAGGCTAGAGTTATGCAAGAGTAGCCGTATGGTTCACCAAATGATGCAAAAGTGAAGGTCTCTCTTGAGCAACTGTGCTCAGTACACACTTGAGTTTCTCTGTTCCAAGCTTCTCCTCAAGCATTCTCCACAACTCCGGAATATGCTGCTCATAAACAAATACATATCAGAATAAGAAATCAATCAATCATCATATTAACCGATCTGCATCATTCCACAATACCAAAAGCTCTCAATTCAATAACCTGCACTTTTGTAATTGACAATAGTGGGATTTTTTATGGTGGGAGTTTATTTGGAATAGAAGAGACCAATGCTACCTTTGTCAACCATAGCATGTATGCAGCAGCATGCAGTGCCTGAGCTTGAAAATCTTCAAACTTGGTATCTGGAACCGTCATAGAAGAGTCTAGAAGATGGATCTCATTATCAATGAAGCTGACAATTTCTTCATTCATAATGATACTCTGACCAGTTTCAGATGGAACGTCTGAATGATTGCAAGCAAAATGCATTATCCAATTAAGAGAGAGGAAGCGCCGATGAAGCCATAGGGCCTGTAAGAAACAGCACAACAACTCAAATAAGTCACACTAATTCTGTCATCTCCATAGTAGCATACGTTCAAGATATCTGTGCTATCCAAAAGCTAAGATATGTTAGCAGCTAAGATATGTTAGCAGCGTTTACAACAATACATTCAAGATATCTATGCTACATCTTCATACTGTGCTCATCTCTACACTAATTGTTTTTTTGAAGGTCAGAGATGATATACCTCTCGTCCCACGTAACGTTCTACCAATTCTTTGTTCCAATCAAGCTCTTCCTGTCACATTATTGTAAAGAGGTTTTAAGAGCCATTCTCATGTTCAGCACAAATGTGGCCAGCGAAATCGTAATGGCAGAAAACCGGGGAGTGGTTAAGAAGGAAGACAAAGCGTACCATCCAGATCTTGGGCGCCTCAGTTTTATCATAAGAATTGCTTCCTTTCACATTAAGTGGCTCCAAAATCCTGAGCATCAGCCGCTGGACATTAAGGAAAAAAATGTTTGTGAGCTCATGAACACTTGACCTGATCGAATGGAGAATGCTAGTTGTACTTTATACTTCCAAGAAACACAACTTGGATTAAGTTCATGTCTGAATTGCTACAAGAGTGATGTATACTTTAGCTATGCCACAATCACATCAATAGAATATGAGGCTCTTACTCTGCGATAATGGAAGCAAGAACTATCAGCTACATGCAGCCCTGCCCACCTTTTAGATTTGTTCAACTCTTGTAGCACCTAGAACAGACAACATATATATGTAATGTGAATCACAGATTAGAGAAAATCTAGGATGTATCTTAGACAATATGAAACTTTCACAAGTTCAGATAACAAATGGAGCCAATTTAATGAAATCAGAGAAATGTTCAAAAGTTCAGGAAATCAGACCATATGTCAAAAGATCTGTAAATGTAGAGAATGATTTACCTGCTCAACTGTCATGTAGGAAACCAACCAGCAACGGTGATACCATGCACGATAGTTCATCTTTGATCTCTGTAAAAGAAGTGTTTGAGTATCATAACAGTAGGAACTGCGGCGAGTGGTGGACTTTGATTATCAACAGATAAAAACTTGCAGTAACACATTTAGTATATTTATAATAGCCAAATTGTGAAGACTAAGAAAACGCAATAGTTGTTTCATAAAATATATATGATGAACCTTCATTATATAAAGCATCAAATCTGGAACTGATCTAAACCTCGCCTACTGCTTCCACAAGCTCAGATTCTTTGGTGATAATCTCTTGTGGTGTGGAAAATCTCTGAGCCATCATCTTAATTATCCACCTTCTGTTACAACAAACCCAAAACATTATGAGGTTCTGGAATATAGTTGGACAAGAAAAAGTAGGAACTATTCAAGCCGATGACTAAAATGTACTAAAGCTAAAAATGATAGGGAACCTAAAGTTACTGAAAATTCTTAAAAGACCGACCTGTGGCTCCATGTAGCCTCACTCTTTGGACAATTTGAAAGAATAAGCCGAGAAAGACGAAGTTCTTCAATGAATACACAAGGTTGATCCTTTTTCGACAAGATCAACTTCCTATCTCCAGAACACACACAGACAAGATGAGGTTAAACAAAGAAGAAAAACCACTACGAAAACAAACCAAGCCAAATATCACTACTTAATTTCTACACACCTAGCATTCCAAGCAGTTCCAAAATCAGAGCTTAACATCAAAACAGCTTGGCTATGCTTCAAGACTTGGCTCTCAAGAGTACTAAGAGACTCACTACTTGCGTTTTCATCGCATTTGTACGCCGCAAACGCATTAAGAAACACATGTTTAGCATCTTTACATAATCTAACAAGTACATCTGTAGATATTCCCAATTTATGATCTTGATTCCAGAAACTTCTCGAGGTTCCGGACTGAATCTCATTGGAGAAACTTGCTTCTTTATCCAGCATAGTGAATTGTGAGGGATGAATAAACCCTACTTCATCACTGAATCATCCAGAGACAAACAAAAAGAACAAATGTAATAAGAGCATAATAAAACAACATAGTAACGAGTTAGGCAAAACATCATTATAAACTCACATGAGAGGATCAGATTCAAGAACATGCTCGAACTGATTCAATAAGCTAAAGGAATCTTCTTCAGAACAAGACCCTTGTCTCATTTTTTCAAAAAAACCTAGATCTTCCCTTCACTTTCGATATCTGATCAAATAGTTATAAAAATCCTTAATTTTGAGACTACTCGCAGTCGCAGACATACCCAATGAGAAATCAGACGCAGAAGAGAGAGTACCTTAGTCCAATTTCGATTTCTCAAGCCGGTCGATTTCTGGAGAGAGAGAGAACAAAAAAAGGAAATAGAATATTTATTGGAAACGCACCGTTTTATACAAATTTATTGAATCGATATATTTTTATTTCGCCTACAAATAAGTCACATAGTAGTACATGCTAAACCTAAATTAGTACTCCCTCGTTAATTCAAATTTATTATTGATTTTCCATTTTTATTCATACTCTTTTAGCTTATTAATTATATATACAAAAAAAAATACATTAATTAGGAGTAAAACAAAAAATTTAAATATTTTTTTAATTGACGTGAAATCACATAGAACGACAACTAATATGCAAAAGAGGGAGTAATGAGTTTTGTTTATAACAAGTAACGCCTCCTATGCATTACAAATCAAATTGGCCACAGATCCTCCTATGGGTTGGTCGGAACTTGTCCCACACCTCTTGTTGTTGGTTTACAAACGCTTGAGCTTTGCAGATTTTGCTCGAGCTAGGACCATTTGTTCAACATGGTACTTTGTTTCCAGATCATCCTCGCCTAGAGAAATACACATACCATGGTTGATTTTCAAACAGGACAGGAATTGGCACCTGCTTGATCCGGAAGAATGTAAGTTTTACAAAACGCATATTAGCCTCTTAGGTTTTGCAGACTGTCGTAGCGTAGCGACTTGTGGGAATTGGGTATTGGTCACAGACAATAAAGCATATCTATACATTATTAACCCCTTCACGTTAGAGATCATAAATGACCTCCCACCTCTAAAATCATACGGAACATATAAGAGACGCGACAAAAGACGGTTGTTTGTACGAGTGGAGAGTGCGGTTTTGTGGGTAGACGAAAGAACCAAAGACTACTTAGTTGTGTGGACGTCTAGGGATAGTCACTCCTTACGCTTTTGCATGAAAGGAGATAAAGAGTGGCTTGAAACACCCAGTGAATATCTAGAAGACGGGTCTTTTGATCATATGGTCTACAAAGACAAGAAGCTTTACATACTTAGTTACTCTGGTAGAATTAGGATCTTGGACTTTTCTCAAGACTTTCCAAGAGAGATCCTCAATCATCGATACGTCAATCGACAATTCAGCGTCTGGAGAGGTTGTTACGATAGTAGGAAAATGAGACTAACCAAGTCCGGAGATGTTCTGATTATCCTACCCGCACGTCGTCAATTTCGTCAATTCCAATGGGAAGTCTACAAGATGAATAGCACTGATGAGAAATGGGAAATGGTAAATTCCTTGGATGAGAAGCTGGTTTGGAATTTATGTGACTATAATTGGGATTTCTGTGACTATTTTCACGATTCTGAATCGAAAGCCAGTACTTATGAGATCCTTACTCGGGGGATTGATGAACGTTTGAGAGACTTAAGTGGCGTTAGCGATGATCGGTGGTTACTTCCTTGTTTTGGTTTTGAGGAATGATACATCTCAAGTCTTTAAACATTTTATATGTATTCTGATTTTCACATTTAATAAATGCATTCTTCGTTGAGAGTAAAAACAACAATAAATGAGTATCCAAATCCTTCTGCTTTTTTAAGAAAAATAATAGTAATATGGAAGAAGAAAAATGATACTTAGATCTAAAGCTAAAAAAAAAGCTCTAGCAGAATTAAAAAATGTAAAGTTTTTCTATGATTTAATGTAACCTAGGATGAAAATCTAAGAGAAACGACCTCCGCAATTTGTAGTTTTACAATGGCATGGAAGCTCAATTGAACATGGATTTGTAACATAATAACTTATATTTCTCTTGGTTTGGTGTTTTTGAGTTCTATTACAAAGAGTGATGGTGATCGTTTCTTTTGTTATAACTAATTAGTTTTTAGCTAGAGCTTGTTTCTGTTAGGGATATGTTCTTGGTTTTTTAAAATGCCTCTATATTGCTATATTATGACCTTATTCTTTAGCTTATGTCATTTGAGTTTTTCCTTCTGTTGAGGTTTTGCTAGTCTCAGTTTATTGCCTTTTTATACTTGATTTTGACTATAGAAAGTTCGACAGTTTAACTCTTTTTTTTTTTTTGAATTACTAGGAGGTTCCGGGCGTAAACCAATAATCCCTTAAACCCGAAACCACAACATGTAATATTAGTTTCGTCTCAAGCACCACTCGAACCAGCGACCTCTAGGCTTTGCCTGAGATCTTTACCAGTTGAGCTATTGGCTCTCGGTAGTTTAACTCATTTAACAAAATCAATCCAATATTTTTGTAGTTTTGGTGTGGAATATCATGTCTTAACATGATTTTAATTTTAATGTTGATTTTAGCATCCAAACTACATCGTCCCAAGTTTAAAGTTTGTCACTCATTTGCACAATATCAATTTTCTTTAAACATGATCGCTTACGGTTTTGCATGAAAGGAGATGAAGAGTGGCTTGACAGTGAATATAACGGGTCTATTGATCATATGGTCTACAAAGACAAGAAGCTTTACATACTTTCTTCCTATGGTAGCATCACCATCTTGGACTTTTCTCAAGACTTTCCAAGAGAAGTCCCCAATCATCCATACGCCAATCGACCTCTCACGTTCTGGAATGATGATTACCATTACCATGAGGATACCGAAAAAATGAGACTAACCACGTCCGGAGATGTTCAGATTATCCGACGCCTGCCTCAGTATGGTGAAAAATTCAATTTCAAAGTCTACAAGATGAATAGCACTAATGAGGAATGGGAGGTAGTAAATTATTTGGATAAGGATGAGAAGGAGCTGCTTTGGGATTTCTGTGACTATTATTGGGATTTCTGTGAATTGTCTTTTCTTAAAGCCACTTATGAGATCCTTACGCACAAGATTGAACGTTTGAGAGACTTGCGTGGATTTAGCTATCAACCAACTCCACGGTGGTTACTTCCTTGTTTTGCTTTTGAGGAATGATACATTTCAAGTCCTTAAACATTTTATATGTATTCTGATTTTCATATTTAATAAATGCATTCATCATGGTACTCTGTTTCAAGATCATCTTTTCCTAGAGAAAACCATATACCATGGTTGATTTTCAACGAGGACGAGAATTGGAAGCTCTTTAATCCGGAAGAAGGTAAGTTTTACACAATGCAAAACCTAAGTCGTTTTGCGGATTGTCGTAGCAAGGCGACTTGTGGTAGCTGGGTCTTGGTATTAGACAAGCAAGCAGATTTCCACATCTTTAACACCTTCACGTTAGACACTTTTAACCTCCCACCTCTGGAATCAAACCGCACCGCGAAATTCGTGAAGCACGACAACTATACATTCCAATAAGCATGAACTCGCATATGGGTGCTATGTAGGAGTGGAGACTGCTGTTTTGTGGGTAGACGAAGGAGCCAAAGACTACGTAGTTGCGTGGATGAGTACTAGTTACCTTTGCTTTTGCAGGAAAGGAGATAAAGAGTGGCTTCAAATTCGCAGTCCGTATCTACATTGTGTCGATATGGTCTACAAACAAAAAGAAGCTTTACGGACTTTCTGAAGATTGTAAGATCAAAATATGGGATTTTTCTGGAGACTTGCCAAGAGAGGTCATCAATATTCCATACTTTCTTCGACCGCTTAAGACCAAGCTTCCTTTTCCGTATAGGGAGAGAATGAGACTAACCACGTCTGAAGATGTTCTGATGATCATACGCATGGTGCCCACTGATCAAAGTATCGGGTTCGAAGTCTACAAGATGAATAAAACTAATAAGAAATGGAAGATAGTGCATTCCTTGGAGGAGGATGAGGCTCTGGTTTGGGGCTTGAACGTCACTTTGCCAACCAAAGGTGTATCCGGAATCAAGAAAGACTCAATATATTTCTGTGACAAAAATGAAGTCGCTACCTATGAGATTCCGACGCAGAGGATTGAACGTTATGAACAATGTAGCCACTTGCTTGGAGTTATGTTCGGTGGTTCTTTCCTTGTTTTGCTGTTGGGGAATGATACATTTCAAGTCTTTCAACATTTTAGTTAGTAGCATTAGCATCTCTGTTTCATGTTTAAGAAGATTTGTTTTTTTTTAAGTTTGTTATGCTTTCGTTAAATGGAAGTTGGTTAAAAAGAAAAACCTATTATACTATGCAGTGTGTCCTGTTCCCACAATAAAAAATGTAACTATAAAAGTTGTTTTTTTAAACCATTCGGTGATAAACTTGAGAAAAAAGGACTTGCTTTGATAGTGGCAAATGTCATATTGTTGGAGTAAATGCTTGTATATATAATCCAAGCTTGTACTGCAAGAAAAGGAACAAACAAGTCATGATCACCACTAGAAACCAATAACCTCAAATACCCTACTCTTTATGTCATATTCATAAGCCAATTCGCTATGGCATCTTCCATGCAAATTTCACATTCATTCATTGATTAATTGCTTTATTGGTATTAGAATGGTGACATAGATGTGCATATGTATGTAATATGACATAATTTCACCACATGAAGTGCTCTGCGTACATCTTCATCATTACCCCCAATGCGTAGCTAGCAAATACCGATATGTCTGCATATTTCATCTTAATGGTTTAGTTAAATTATTTCTTTTAGTGAACGATTATTCTATTTTATAGCTAAAGCAAAGATCAATGTAGCTTTTCACAAGAAATATACAGAGATTTATTAAACTCATTTGAGTTATGTCATTTAATAGTAATGAATATTTTAAAACAGAGGAAGAAGAAAAAGAAGAGGAAACACTAGAGAAGCACCAGTGATTTGGCCTTCTATGCAGTTCCAAAGGCTAAGCTTAACCGCAAAACAGTTTGGCTATGCTTCATGACTTTACTCTCAAGAAACCCCCACATGTGATATTTTCGTTTGAGACGCAATATTTATTGCGCCTATTATTCACCGTCTTAATACAATTTTGTTAAATCGATATTTTCTGTTTCGGATATGATTTTTTTTCCCTACAATAATTTAAGTCGTATATGCTAAACCTAATTAGTCCTGAGTTGTGTCTCTATATATTAGTGACGCCTCATGTTGAATCAAGTTTGAAGTTAGCTTGAGGTAGAAGTAATCTTAATCCAAACCGAGTTATGGTTACAAAGAGATAAGGATCAAGTGTGTTTAGGAGTTATCTAAATAAGGAGTAATTCCTCATAGAACTAGGATTTATATTGTTATATAAGAAGCTATCAAGTTGTGATAGAACTTATGAGTTTGTGAGATTGAGAAAGCTTAAGTTTTGAGTAAGTTTCTTAAGCAATAAAAGAGAGTTATTCTTTTAATCTTGATCTTAAACTTTGCATACAAACATTCGGTTACAAGAATTGGCATCAGAGCGAAGGTTTCTTAGATTATCGTCAGAGGAAACATGGGTGATATCACCGTAGCAACGGCGAAGACCAAAGAAGGAGGAGGACCTTCTTCGATTACTTGTCCTATGCTTAACATTGCAAACTACACATTATGGGCTATGAGAATGAAAATAGCACTTAAGGTTCACAAAGTATGGGAGGTTGTAGAAGCTGATCCAAGTGAAAACGATGGTGAGAAGAATAACATGGCCATCGCCTTATTGTTTCAATCCATACCAGAAACACTCATCCTACAAGTAGGAGAACTCGATACGGCTAAGAAAGTATGGGAAGCAATCAAAGCAAGACACGTAGGGGCAGAGAGAGTTAAGGAAGCAAGATTGCAGACACTAACATCTGAGTTTGATCGTCTAAAGATGAAGGATTCCGACAAGATTGATGATTTTGTTGCCAAGTTGTCTGCAAACGCATCAAAGGCAGCTGCTCTAGGTGAGAGTCTTGAGGAGTCAAAGTTGGTAAAAAAAAGCTCCTAAACAGCCTGCCACGAAAAAAGTACATTCACATGGTTGCATCTTTGGAACAAGTATTGCATCTTAAAACGACGGGTTTTGAGGATATTGTGGGGCGTTTGAAAGCTTATGAGGAACGTATCTTTGAGGAGGAAGATACACAAGAAGAGCAAAACCAATTTATGTACTCAAACATGGAGAGTCAAACGGATCAACCTCACCGAGACTTTAATAACGACTCTAGGTATAGAGGACGTGGAGGACGATTTTTTTTCAGATGAAGAGGTCGTGGCCGGTTTGGTGGAGGACGTGATTTATCAAGAATCACATGTTATCGGTGTGACAAAACAGGGCACTTTGCATCAAATTACCCTGGTCGTCTACTTAAACTACAAGAAGCACAAGAGGAGGTTAATAATGAAACACAAGATGTTGACGATCTCATGATGCATGAGGTAGTGTATTTAAACGAAAAACATTGTGTACCCAGCAAGTATGAAACAAAGACGGGAGAAGAAAACTTCTGGTGGTACCTTGATAATGGAGCTAGCAACCACATGACCGGAGACTTGAGATATTTCGAAAGAATCGACAACTCTATTACATGTAAAGTACGTTTCAGTGATGACTCACGTATATACATCAAAGGGAAAGGATCAATTACCTTCATTGATCCAAATAGAGAACCAAGGGTAATGACGGATGTCTATTACATACAAAACTTAAGGAGCAACATCATAAGCTTAGGTCAAGCTACAGAATCAGGCTTTGATATAAGGTTAAAAGGAAAATCTCTAACAATGCATGATCATCTTGGAAGGTCAATTGTCAAAGCTGAAAGATCACGAAACCGTCTTTACAAAGTGCGAATGGGATTAAGAACCAATGCAAGCTTGCATCTCACGGAGAGTAACGAGTCAAGTAGATGGCACGCATGAATGGGACACATAAACCATGTCACGATGAAATCTATGATTGATAAGAAGCTCGTCAAACGGGTTCCAAATATGGAGTTTGGAAAAGAAATTTACATATCGTGTCTTCTCGGAAAACAAACTAGGAAGTCGTTTCCTCAAGTTACATCGTATCGGGCAAGTAAGTGTCTTGAACTCATTCATGGTGATCTTTGTGGGCCTATAACACCAAATACAGTCGCTGGAAACAAGAATGTGTTCGTTCTTATTGATGATCATTCACGATATATGTGGACGGTCTTGTTGAAAGAAAAGTCAGATACCTTTGAGAAATTCAAACGATTCAAACAAGTTGTAGAACAAGAGACTGGGTTGAATGTAAAGACTTTCAGAACGGATAGAGGAGGAGAGTATGTTTCACGATAGTTCAATACATTTTGTGATGAGTTTGGAATTAAAAGGCATCTCACCGCTCCGTATACACCTCAACAAAACGGAGTGGTGGAGAGACGAAATAAGACACTTATGGAGATGACGAGAAGCATTTTGAAACATATGAGAATGCCAAATTTCTTGTGGGGAGAAGCTACAAGACACGCAACCTATCTCCTGAACAGAATAGCTACAAGGGCTCTTGATGATAAAACGCCATATGAGATTTTTCGAAGCAAGATACCAAGCATTGAGCATCTACGAGTTTTTGGGTGTATCAGATATGCTAAGACTAATAAACCACACTTGAAGAAACTTGATGATAGATCGCAGTTGCTTGTTCACCTAGGAACCGAGCCCGGTTCAAAGGCATATCGACTGTTGAACCCACGAACACGAAAGATAGTGGTTAGTAGGGATGTAGTGTTTGATGAGGGAAAAGGTTGGAATTGGAGTATAAGTAGCTCTGTGCAAGAACGTGATGGGAACTTCAGTATTACCCTTGGCGAATTTGGAAATCATGGGATGCTAGGAGGTTTTGGAGATAAAGAAACAGAGCAAGGAGTTAACGTTAAGATCGACGAAGCAGAGAACGTCACTGATAAGGGTCACGAAACAGAGAGAGAGCAGATCGTTGAAGAAGACCACGAAACAGAGAATGAAGAGGTTGAAGGTCCATTACCTTTAAGGAGAACTCAAAGACCAAGCGTGAAACCGAAGTATCTTTAGGATTACGTTTTGTATTCAGAAGAAGAATGGATGTTACTTGCAGAAGAGGAAGGTGAAATATTACTTTTGCATTTGAATGATGAGCCAAGTGATTTCTATGAGGCGAGTAAATCGAAGGAATGGATTACGGCTTGCAAAGATGAGATATTCTCGATTGAGAAGAATCACACATGGGACCTTGTAGATCTACCTGCAGGAGTAAAGCCAATCAGATTAAAATGGGTGTTCAAGCTTAAAAGGAACTCTGATGGTAGCATTAACAAACACAAGGCGAAGCTTGTTGCAAAAGGATATGTGCAACGTCATGGAATTGACTTTGAAGAGGTTTTTGCTCCTGTAGCTCGACTTGAAACTATAAGACTCCTTGTCAACCTTGTAGCGTCATATGGTTGGGAAGTTCATCACCTTGACGTAAAACAGCTTTTCTCCACGGCGAGCTAAAGGAGAGTGTGTATGTTAGTCAACCAGAGGGGTTTGAAGAAAGAGGAAAAGAGGACAAGGTCTATAAACTCAACAAGGCATTATACGGCTTAAGACAAGCACCAAGGGCGTGGAACAACAAGTTGAATCAAATTCTATGTGAGCTTCAGTTTGCTAAGTGTTCAAAAGAACCATCGGTTTATCGAAAGGCAGTGAGAGAAGAACGTCTCATAGTAGCAGTATACATGGATGACTTGTTTGTTACCGGAACAAACACAAAGCTCATTGAGGAATTCAAGAGAGAGATGGCTTCAAAGTTTGAAATGAGCGATCTAGGAAAGCTCACATATTACCTTGGGATATAAGTGTTTCAACACGAAAGGGGAATAACATTGAGTCAAAACCGATATGCTTTGAAGATTTTAGAAGAAGCCAGAATGAAAGATTGCAATCTAGTTCATACACCAATGGAGTCCGGTTTGAAGTTAGGAAAATCGTTGGGTGAACGATCGATTGATGCTACAAACTATAGACGGAACATTGGTTGTCTTCGCTATTTGTTACACACTAGGCCGGATCTATCTTATTGTGTTGGGGTCTTAAGTCGCTATTTACAAGATCCTAGGGAGTCACATGGGGCTGCACTAAAGCAATGCTTGAGGTATCAAAAAGGCACAACGAGTTTTGGTAGAATTTGAACGATCAACTTCAAGTATACCAAGATTGATAGGCTTTAGTGACAGTAGTCATAACGTGGATCCCGATGATGGGAAAAACATAACCGGACACATCTTCTATCTTGGAGGGAGTCCAATCACGTGGTGTTCTCAAAAACAAGACATGGTGGCATTATCTTCTTGTGAAACTGAGTTTATGGCAGGAAGTGAGGCAGCAAGACAAGCTATATGGCTACAAGACTTGCTCGGAGAAGTCACTGGAAAGTCGTGTGAAAAAGTGGTCATTCGAATTGACAATAGATCAGCCATTGCTCTCACAAAAAATCTTGTGTTTCACGGCCGCAGTAAACATATTTATACAAGGTATCACTTCATTAGGGAATGTGTTGAGAATGGCCAAGTAGAAGTCGAGCACGTTCCGCGAAATGAGCAAAAGGCGGACATCTTAACTAAGGCGCTTGGAAGACTTAAGTTTAAAGAAATGAGGGACCTCATTGGCTTGAAAGATTTGGTTGAAGATGACTTCAAACTTAGGAGGGAGAATGTTGAATCAAGTTTGAAGTTAGCTTGAGGTAGAAGTAATCCTAATCCTAATCCTAATCCAAACCGAATTATGGTTACAAAGAGATAAGGATCAAGTGTGTTTAGGAGTTATCTAAACAATGAGTAATTCCTTATAGAATTAGGATTTATATTTGTTATATAAGAAGCTATCAAGTTGTGATAGAACTTATGAGTTTGTGAGATTGAGAAAGCTTAAGTTTTGAGTAAGTTTCTTAAGCAATAAAAGAGAGTTATTCTTTTAATCTTGATCTTGAACTTTGCATACAAACATTCGGTTACAAGACCTCCTCCTAAGCACACTATACAAATCAAATTAGACATGGCCACAAATACTCTTGTAGATTGGTCCGAACTTGTCGCAGACGACTTGTCGTTGATTTACAACCGCTTGAGTTATGCAGATTTTGCACGAGCAAAAACCGTTTGTTCATCATGGTACTCTGTTTCGAGATCAACCTCTCCTACAAAGAACCGCGTACCATGGTTGATTTTCAAACAAGACAGGAATTGGAAGCTGTTTAATCCAGAAGAAGGTAAGTCTTACATAACGCATATTAGCCGCTTAGGTTTTGCAGACTGTCATAGCGTAGCGACTTGTGGGAATTGGGTATTGGTCACAGACGAGACATATTTATACATTATTAACCCATTCACGTTAGAGATCATAATTGACCTCCCACCTCTAAATTCACACGGTAAATATAAGATACTCAACAACTGTCCAATCCGCTTTGACTACGGCTCTGAAAAAAGACGGTCGAAAAACTGTCCAATCCACTTTGACTATGGCTCTGGACAAGGACGGCCGGTAGAAGTGGAGACTTCGGTTTTGTGGGTAGACGAAAGAACCAAAGACTACTTAGTTGTGTGGAAGTCGTCTAGGGATAGAGGCTTACGCTTTTGCATGAAAGGAGATGAAGAGTGGCTTGATACACCCAGTGAATACAACGGGTCTATTGATCATATGGTCTACAAAGACAAGAAGCTTTACATACTTTCTTCCTATGGTAGCATCACCATCTTGGACTTTTCTCAAGACTTTCCAAGAGAGGTCCCCAATCATCCATACGTCAATCGACCTCGACCTTTCTGGTTCTCGACAAATCGTCCCGATAGGACAAAAATGAGACTAACCACGTCCGGAGATGTTCAGATTATCCGACGCGTGTATACTCATGGTGGAAATTTCAAGTTCAATGTCTACAAGATGAATAGCACTAATGAGGAATGGGAGATGGTAAATTCCTTGGATGAGGATGAGAAGGGAGCTGCTTTTGTATTTTTGTGACTATTGTCACGATTCTGAATCGTCTTCTCTGAAAGCCAGTACTTATGAGATCCTTATGCACAAGATTGAACGTTTGGGAGACTTGCGTAGAGTTAGCGATGAAGCAACTCCACGGTGGTTACTTCCTTGTTTTGGTTTTGTGGAATGATACATTTCAAGTCTTCAAACATTTTATATGTATTCTGATTTTCATATTTAATAAATGCATTCTTCATTGAGAGGAAAACAACAACAATTGAGAATCCAAATCCTTGTGCTTTTTTAAGAAAAATAGTAACATGGAAGAAAAAATATGATACTTAGATCCAAAGCCATCTTCTATACAAACTCTCGGCAAGTTTTCCTTCTTGAACTCATCCTTCAAGTACTAAAGCTCTGGTTTCAATCGACCTAAGATAAGAAGAGCATATCAATAAAGACCAAGGAGAAGACCGAGTGTTCAGAGAAATAAGTTTGTGTATCTTTAGTTACCATTAGGTGAGAAACTAGACACATCGATGGATTTGAAATGAGCCCCATTTGGTAAAGGTTTTGTACATTTTGCTCGAGCTAAGACCGTTTGTTCATCATGGTACTCTGTTTAAAGATTGTCCTCTCCTACAAAGAACCACGTACCATGGTTGATTTTCAAGCAAGACATGAAGTGGCAGCTGTTTAATCCGGAAGAAGGTAAGTTTTACAAAACGGACTTGTGGGAATTGGGTCTTGGCCACAGACGACAAAATATATTTATACATATCTAACCCCTTCAAGTCAGAGATCATTCACCTCCTGATATGCTCAAATTTACCCTGAGCTACTCTCTCAAATTAAGAGGTCGTCGTAGTAGGGGTCGAATCACTGGAAGTCAAATCAAACGATAGGAATATTGACTTCAAATTCGGCTAAGTAAAATAATGTAAAATAAATAACAAAAGCAATTGGTAACACGAAAGATTGTTGATTTAAAATTCAATTAAACAAAGTGCTAGGCTTTTGGGTAATTCTCAGGATGAATCAGAATTGCAGGTTAAACAGAATCATGATTTAATTAAGAACTGTTCTAGAACTTGGAACACTAAAATATAATTAACCAACTGTCGTTGCGAAAACTAACTATGTCTAAACCCTAGAAAACCAAATTTCTTTGCGAATTCAATCAATTTAAACAAGCTTTAAATTCAAGTCCAATTTGTTCACAAAATCCCTAAACCAAATTTCTTTGCGAATAAGTAATTTTGCTCACCTAAGATCTAATTCTGGCTAATCTATTACACTTTCGTGTCAATCTATCAACCTAGGATATCCAAATTCAGGGTCGCGAATCCTAAACCAGAGTTAAAGCAATCTAGGTGAAGAACCTAACAGATAATCCTAACAAGTGAGTTTACCCTAACAATTCATCTTCATTCCATTCGAACTACCCTAAACCTAACAAGCAAACTACTCAGACATGGCAGCAAAGCAAATCATAATTGAATAATAATGCATAAAGAAAGAGAATAAGAATAAGAACAATAGGGTTTGAAGAATCTTAAAGTATAAAGTAAACTTGTCTCCCTAAAAACCCTAAAAATCTCTCTCTAAACTTTGTTAAGTAAAATCTAAAAAGTTTTTGATCTAAAAACCTAAAATAAACTATTTATAGAGGTAAAACTCGTGGTGGGCTTTTATGACGGTTTATTGGTAACTTCAGGCCCGAAAAGGAAAAAATTTCCTTCTTTAAAACGTATTAGGTTGGCTTTAGAAAAGTGCATGTCGATCGACAGTGGTTGTGTGTGTCGATCGACAGTGGTTGTGTGTGTCGATCGACACGCCAATCTGACGGCAATTGAAAATCCGTTCTAGCGACTTCAGCTCTTCTTTCCACAATGTTCCAAAATGCACCATAATTATCAATTAAGCTCCACACGTACACAAACCTGCAAAAACTCTAAAACACTCGAAAAACACAGAAAATACTCGATAAAACCGGGTTAAATCATGGTCAAAAATGGGTAAAAACCATGATATATCAACTCCCCCAGACTTAGCTTTTGCTTGCCCTCAAGCAAACTAGAGACTAAGAATGAAGTCGAGGTTTGAAAATCGCGAGAACTTACTTATCTTTGAGAACTTTGCTTTTGTTTTCTTGACTCTTTTGCTGCATGTAAACAAAGTACATTTGGCGGTCACAAATCTCAACCATCATAGGTTGGGCCTCAAATCTTAACCTGCAAACCCATCAGTTTCACATCCTCCTAACTGTCGCACACTTAATCGAAGTGATGATGGAATTCTCTCCAATGATACCAACCAAGTAAAAGGCTAGGTGTGATGTTAAAAGCTTTTGTGTTTAAGTGGAGCTAAAGAGTGTTTAGGGTTACCGGATTTTATTTGGTGGATGCAGACATTATGCATAATCACAAGAGAGAGTCGGGTCCAGTTGATGCCCACAGTTTCTCATTCACATTGCACTCCTTCCTCCAAAACGTTATCAGGAACCAAACACCTTCATATAATAATCACGTTCCACTTTCCACATCCAACTTCCTCATTCTTTGGGATTTTTCTTTTGAAGCTAGAGACTTGTTTAAATAATCATTTCTCTTTCCCTTACTTATTTTCGAAATAAAAGACTTTTTTTTTTTTTTTTTTTTAAGGGGGGAAATGATTCTACAAAGATATTAGTCTCGAAAATTACTATTGTTGTGTTTTAAGTCCCAAGGAATGCTTAACATTGCTGCTCTCTTTCAAGTACTCCTACCAAATCCTTTTCCTGTGCAATTTTTGTGAATGAAAAACTACGTCGGACCTTTTTCTCTCCGGAGTTTATACACATGCATGCACATAAAACTAAGGAAAAGAGACTGCATGAGGTTTGAACAAAATGTTAAGGTTAGGGGTTGGGTACCAACTAAAAATGAGCTGGCCATTCAGGATCAACAAAGAGTGGTAAAGAGAATAAGGAGTCCTTAATGTTTTACTGTCGTGATATCACCAAAGAGAATATAGCGAGATGGAGATCAAGTGTGCTAGTCTGGAGTTTGATCTACTTCGTTCTGGAAATTGCGATAGGAGGGGAACCTGTACTATCATCTGGTTTCGAATTCGTTCCATCCAAAGGCTTCATCGCAACAGCTAAAAGTTTCAAAAACTAAGCTTTATTCCTAAGACAGATCATTATTCCCTACATTTTGACTCAATAAAACAAATTTTGACTCCAAAATAGAAAACAATGTTAGCAACTACCTCCCCCAGACTTAAACAACACTGTCCCCAGTGTTAATCAAGCCTGAAATTGGTGAAAGAAAAGAAAAATAAACAGTTAGAAAATATATATTTTTTTTTTTTTCGTGCTAAAATCCGAAAATTGAAAAAAAAATCATAAATAATTAGACTTACCAGTGGGTTGCCTCCCACCAAGCGCTTGTTTTCAGTCATTAGCTTGACTGCGAATGATGTTCAGGCTGGAGGTGGATCACTGAAATGCACTCCCCCAGGCTTGCAAGGAACAATACCAGGAAAGAGCTTCATAGTATTGTCCAGCATCTCTTGGACAACTACCTCTCCCTTCTCCCTCAACTCCAAATGAATGACAATTCTGAACTTGGAAAAAGTTTTAGAGGTCTTTCTGCGCTTCACCTTGGGGGACTCTTTGCACTTTGAACTCGCTGGAATGTTGACATCACGACGTAGAGTGGAAGGAGCCAACTTGAGAACGTTTTGAACCTTCTTCGTCTTATTTTCAAAACCCAGCGTATTTCCAACATTGACACTCATACAGGAAGCTGATGTTACAAGAACCGAAGGATAGAAGACATTCTTGTTGATGTTCGAGAAGGAGATTCGCTTATTAGGAAAATCCACCATTGCTCCCACTGTTGCAAGGAACTGTGCACCAAGAACCAATGGTTTACAGATATCATCCTTTCTCTCAATGATGTAGAAGTCCGTAGGAACAAGACAATCTCCTATTTAAATCAACACGTCAGGAATGAAGCCTTTAGAAATTGTACATGATCTATCTATGAGCTCGATATAAGTCCTTGAAGGTTGTAACTCCAAAATTCCTAGCTTCTTTGCAACAGCCTCACACATAACATTCACATTAGCTCCTGTGTCACATAGAGAATCCTTCAATTCTACACCATTGATTGAACACGGAACCACGAACATTCCTGGATTTAACAACTTTGGTATCTTTCTCAATGATGTTGGCACTTGTTTTCCTTTCTCCTTAGGTGCTTTGTCACTGCCTTGGTTGATGCATGAAGGGTATAGACTCTTTGGATACGGAATCTTGGGCTTGTAGACACGTTCAATGGCAGTTTCAGACTGATTTTTCAGGTTTTCTGCGTCTGCGTTTTTTGGTGTTGTCGATCAACAACCACCAGGTCTGTCGATCGACAGAGCTGATGAATTCGCACTTGTACCGAAATTTCCTGTAGCTATCGATCGACAACCGCATGGTGTGTCGATCGACAGTGTCTGTTTTTCGATTGCCGTCAGATCTTGGTGTCGATCGACAACAGGAGGCCTGTCGATCGACAAGCCCTCTGAAATCTCAAAATTAAGGTTTTCTTCAAGAACCACGAGCAAGGCTTCATCTTCGCACTTCTCAATAGTTGGAAACAGTTGTCCTTCACTCTTCAATGTGATAGAATTGGAGAAATACTTTGGGTTCATGTCTGTTTTCCCTGAAAAATAACCTTCTTGTCTCCTTACATTTTCAGCAGTCTGAGCAACCTGAGTATCAAGCTTCTTCAAGTGAATGTTGATGGCTTCTATTTTTCCATTAAGATCAGTGTAGAACCTGTCAATCTTCCCATTGAGATTAGTGTAGAGCCCGTCAATCTTCTCATTGAAGTTCACTGTCTGAGTTTGTTGCCCCTCAAGAAGCTGTTCAAGCATACCCTTCATGTCGTTTTCTGAAGACTTAGCAGGAATCGGTTGATACGATGAAGATCCGTAGTTCCTCTGATTGCTGCTGCTGCCAAATGGTTTCTGAAACTGTGACTTTTGAGCATAACTTGGAGAACCTGGAGTCCCAGAGAATGAGCTCTTCTGATTGTAATTGTTGTAGCCGTTGTTCTCATATTAATTCCCATATTGCTGATTTTGGTGGCCATTCTGGTTGATGTAATTAACATCTTCCTCAGCAATCTCAGCTCCATT
The DNA here is from genome assembly GCA_900128785.1 of Arabis alpina. Classification (NCBI taxonomy): domain Eukaryota; kingdom Viridiplantae; phylum Streptophyta; class Magnoliopsida; order Brassicales; family Brassicaceae; genus Arabis; species Arabis alpina. The sequence goes on from LT669788.1 coordinate 6,610,353, forward strand.
TGTTTGACCAGCTCCTCGTCTCCTTTCCTCATCAATCTTCTTTGTACTATTGCTAGTAGACACGTTCTTAATGAGCTCAAGGCAATCAGCGGGGAACCTGGTTTTGAAATTCCCATTACTCGAAGCATCTAAAGTCATCTGATGTCTCCAATCCATTCCTCTGTAGAATATACCCAGCAACTGAACCTCCGTAAACCCGTGATGAGGACAATCTCTCTGATATCCCTTGAACCTTTCCCACGCAGCTTTGAAAGATTCCGTCAGATTCTGAACGAATGTTGAGATCTTAGCTCGTAGATCCTCTGAGCGCGACTCATCGTAGAAGTGACTCAGGAAAGCACTCTTGGTATCTCTCCAAGTAGTCAGTGAGCCTGGCTCCAACTGCTTCAGCCAAGAGCCTGCCTCTCCAACAAGAGAAAATGGGAAGAGCTTACACATAATGTAGTCTTCCGACACGTTGTTAGCCTTGATGCTCGACGCAAGATCCTCAAACATCTCAAGATGATCCATGGGGTACTCTGATGGGTGCCCATGGAACTGATGTTGAGCCACAAGAGAGAAGTACACAGACTTCAACTCGAAATCCCTACGCTCAAATCTAGGGGGTCGAATCGCTGCCCTGTTGGCATAATATTCTTCAGGACGGTAGTAGTCTCCCAAAGTGCGTTGGTTAACCACTACCTCCTGAGGTCCAAGATTCGCCTGAGCCAAACGCTCAAGCTCAGCGCGCTGGCGCTCCCATTCAGCCCGTTGACGATCGAACTCAGCACGTTCTACTGCAACCGGATCCTCAACCTCGATGATGTTACCAGCTTCATCAATGGGGTCTCCCTGATTGTTGTATCGATTACCATCTCGATCAACATTCTCTCCTTCAGCATTCCGAAAAACTACTACAGCTCGATTAACCATCTTAGCTAACTTTGCTTGTCGTCTGTTTTCCCTTTCCAAAATTCCCAACTCTGGAACAAAATCTGCTAACTCTTTATCTTTGTTGCTTCTGGTTCTGCTAGAAGGCATAAACCTGAAACACTAAAAATAAAAGAAAAGACATCAAAAATAAAAAGAAAACTTAGTCAGAATTCTAGAATCAAAATCCTATGGAAGATTTTGACTCCCCGGCAACGGCGCCATAATTTGATATGCTCAAATTTACCCTGAGCTACTCTCTCAAATTAAGAGGTCGTCGTAGTAGGGGTCGAATCACTGGAAGTCAAATCAAACGATAGGAATATTGACTTCAAATTCGGCTAAGTAAAATAATATAAAATAAATAACAAAAGCAATTGGTAACACGAAAGATTGTTGATTTAAAATTCAATTAAACAAAGTGCTAGGCTTTTGGGTAATTCTCAGGATGAATCAGAATTGCAGGTTAAACAGAATCAGGATTTAATTAAGAACTGTTCTGGAACTTGGAACACTAAAATATAATTAACCAACTGTCGTTGCGAAAACTAACTATGTCTAAACCCTAGAAAACCAAATTTCTTTGCGAATTCAATCAATTTAAACAAGCTTTAAATTCAAGTCCAATTTGTTCACAAAATCCCTAAACCAAATTTCTTTGCGAATAAGTAATTTTGCTCACCTAAGATCTAGTTCTGGCTAATCTATTACACTTTCGTGTCAATCTATTAACCTAGGATATCCAAATTCAGGGTCGCGAATCCTAAACCAGAGTTAAAGCAATCTAGGTGAAGAACCTAACAAATAATCCTAACAAGTGAGTTTACCCTAACAATTCATCTTCATTCCATTCGAATTACCCTAAACCTAACAAGCAAACTACTCAGACATGGCAGCAAAGCAAATCATAACTGAATAATAATGCATAAAGAAAGAGAATAAGAATAAGAACAATAGGGTTCGAAGAATCTCAAAGTATAAAGTAAACTTGTCTCCCTAAAAACCTTAAAAATCTCTCTCTAAACTTTGTTAAGTAAAATCTAAAAAGTTTTTGATCTAAAAACCTAAAATAAACTATTTATAGAGGTAAAACTCGTGGTGGGCTTTTATGACGGTTTATTGGTAACTTCAGGCCCGAAAAGAAACAATTTTCCTTCTTTAAAACGTATTAGGTTGGCTTTAGAAAAGTGCCTGTCGATCGACAGTGGTTGTGTGTGTCGATCGACACGCCAATCTGACGGCAATTGAAAATCCGTTCTAGCGACTTCAGCTCTTCTTTCCACAATGTTCCAAAATGCACCATAATTATCAATTAAGCTCCACACGTACACAAACCTGCCAAGACTCTAAAACACTCGAAAAACACAGAAAAGACTCGATAAAACCGGGTTAAATCATGGTCAAAAATGGGTAAAAACCATGATATATCACCTCCCATCTCTAGAACGCTTGGTACCTGAGATACTCGACAACTGTCTAATCGACTTTGACTACGGCTTTGTACCAAGACGGTTTGTACGAGTGGAGACTGTGGGTAGACGAAAGAACCAAAGACTACCTAGTTGTGTGGAAGTCTAGGGATAGTGACTGCTTACGCTTTTGCTTGAAAGGAGACGAAGAGTGGCTTGAAACACCCAGTGAATATCTAGAAGAAGACCTGTATGTGGATCATATGGTCTACAAAGACGAGAAACTTTACATACTTTATGCCAATGGTTGTAGAATCAGGATCTTGGACTTTTCTCAAGACTTTCCAAGAGAGGTCCCCAATCACCCATACGTCAATCGACGTTTCAGGGTCAGTAGCCGTTATCACAGGTTCAGGGGCGATTATAACACTAGGACAAAAATGAGACTAACCACGTCCGGAGATGTTCTGATGATCCGACTGGTGCCTCAATGTGGTAAAAAGATGAATAAGTTAGAAGTCTACAAGATGAATAGCACTAAAAAGTATTGGTATTGGGAGATGGTAAATACCTTGGATGAGGAGGAGACGCTGGTTTGGGATTTCTGTGACCATTATTGGGATTTCTGTGACTATCATTGGATTTATGAGATTCTTACGCAAAAGATTGAACGTTTTAAAGACTTGTTTGGAGTTAGCGATGAACGGTGGTTCCTTCCTTGTTTTGGTGTTGCGGAATGATACATATAAAGTCTTTTTATGCTTATGGATTTGGATAACATAAAACTTTGTATTCTGATTTTCATATTTAATAAATGCATTCTTCGTTGAGAAAAAAAAAAACAACAATTAACACAATCCAAATCCTTCTGCTTTTTAAAAACAAATAATAACAGGGAAGAACAAATATGATACTTAGATCCAAAGCCATCTTCTATACAAACTCTCTGAAAGTTTTCCTTCTTGAACTCATCCTTCAAGTGCTAGAGCTCTGGTTTCAATCGACCTTAGATAAGAATAACATATCAATAAAGACCAAGAAGAAAGGAGAAGACAGGGAGATCAGAGAAGTAAGTTAGTGTAGCTTTAGTTACCATTAGGTGAGAAACTGGACATAGTCGATGGATTTGAGACGAACCCCATTTGGTATAGGTTTTGTAGTTCACTCTCTAGTGTTGTCTGCACCACAATATAAGGAAAATATGTGTAAGAAAATTTCATGTGGTATCAAAACATTGAAATCAACAAAAAAACATAGTATGTTGCTTACCTGAGGTAATGGATTGTATTGTGGATTTGTGGCGGTAGAAATGTTCGGAATCGGCCCTTGATAACCACTAAAAGGATTCAGCCCGAGCGTAGTAGTGTTTCTGTCTCTTGACTGCAGAAGCTGAACAGAGAAAATGCAGGTTTAGTACTAATTCATAACTTCCAGACTACTATTTCAAAGTGAAATGTTTGGGGGATTTCAAGCTTCTTACATCTTTGGCAAGAATCCTGTCTATATCAATGTTGAGTTCTGGATTCACCGTCGCAAGTTTCATAGACAAAAACTGAAGAAGATAAAACAGTGTTGACACTAAAATATCAGACCACATACCGTGACCAAACTAACTAAAGCGTTTCAAGAATCTCGCAATCTTGAGATATACTTACCTCAACTTGTTGTTGCAATGACTGAACATAGTTGATGATTTCATCGAGCATAACCGCTTTACCCGTGATCTAGTCGAACACATTATAAACAAATGAAAACTTTCAGCAAAATTTTATTGGAAATCAAACCGCTACAAACCACCTATAAGTTCAATACCTTGTTACATCCAGGAACAAGCTCTTGTAGCAATCTCATCCTTTCACTAATCTTTTCTCTTCTAACCTTCAAACAACAAACAACAAAATTCTCAGCACCAGTGATTAGCAGATTCTCATAATCAAGATATCGGTAAAATAATTCTTACCCTTTCTGCAAGACTGTGACTATTAGTGGCTTGACCTCTTCTTGCCCTCATATGAATATAGTTCTCTTTCGGTGCTTCTTCGCTCTGTGAGCTCTCCTTTGTCTCTTTACTCTGCTCAGTTTTATGTTTCTTCTGACTCTGATCACTTCCCCTTTGAGGGTCTTCTTGAAATTCCTCCACAGCTTTCTAACAATTTTCAACAACACTAACTTATCTCAGCACAAAACCACATCAAAAGCTTTCCCAATTGTACCTTGAAACTAACACTACCAAACCAAAATTTACCTTGTTCCATTGTGAATCGGTTTCGAGTTGTCTTCTTTTTCTATTTGGTGAACCACTACCAAGAACACCATCATCTGAAACCTGATGATGATGATCCTCATGAGACAATCTTCCAACACTTTCTCCTTTCTTGTCTGAACCAAGAAAATGACCACCACCTCCACAATCACCAAAGGGAAGAAGACTAGCAGACATATCTGCATAACCTGAACCAGAACCGGTTTGGTAATGAGGGAAGCAACTCATCCCTGGATTATCCATAGCCATTGAAGGGTAATGAGAAGAGCTTGAGAAACCACTACCACCACCATTGATTCCAGACACAACTGGATCCCAATCTGAAGAAGAGAAGAAAGGATCTGCTTTTGCATTCGCATACACAGGCATTGATGTAATTCCAACTCTTGAGATCCCACTTTCATCATCTCCATTCTTAAACCCTTCATTACTCTCTCCAGCCATTCTTTTTCCTCTGATTTCAAGAAACCTCCAATTTTACTGCTTTGCAAGACTTGAGATAAGGAACAACTTATTTTATACAGTGGGAAAGAGAAAAGAAAGAAACCAAATCAAGAGAGCATCAAATCTAATGTAGACAGAAGCAAGTCACAGGTTCTTTTAGGAAAGAGAAAGAAGAACCCTAGGATTAATGCTTATTCGTACCTAAGTCAAGCGTAGAAAAAGAAAGAAAGAAATAGACTTATCATAGACAAAGAAAGCTGAGAACTTTCAGAGCATAAAGTGTTAACAAGCAATGGATTTAGCTAAGTTACAGCTCACAAGACCCTTATTCACCAAAAGAAAAAGAAAAAGTAGATTCGCTTTTAAGTATGTGTGAGAGAGAGAGCAAAGTCACTGTCTCATAAACCAATCTCCTCACCTTCAAGATCAGAGAAGCAAAGAATGAAAATTGAGACTAGCCCTGTTTGAGATACTCCAAGATTTGTGGTAAGAGTATAAAAGAAGAAGAATCAAATTCTTTACATTACTGTAAAACAGTTAAAGAAGGGAAGAGATAGTACAATGAAATGAAAGGGTATCAAATGCTGTTTTTGCTTAAATTGGGAGGAAAAAATTGAGAGATTCATACAAGTTGGGTACTTGAACAAACAACAAAGCAAGCATCAAGTTCCAAGCTTTATAGAATCAAACAAAAAAAGAAGCAGTAATAATAATTGTGTTTAATGACAATAAAAGACCTAGAGAAAGATAATTAAAAACACTGATAATTACCATTGGAGAGAAGAGAGGAGACATAATAATAATATGATTAAATTAGTTTAAAAAAAAAAAAAAAAGACAGAACAACTACTGTGCCACATGCTTTATTTGCTCTTTTCTTTTTCATTATTACACAACCTAATCTAATCTAATCTAATCTAATCTAATCTACCTCTTTAACATGTCTTACTTTTTACTTTTCTTTTGATTAATACATGTCTTAACTTTTACACCTTAATAAGTGTCTAAATTACACTAATTTGCCCTTTTGGTTTTTGCTTCACTGTTTTTTCTTTGAACACAATTACCATTTATGTAAATATAATCTAATTTATGTCTATTGTTGAATGCAATTATGTGAATAATAAGAGAGATTAAAGGTTCCACATTCAAAAATATAGAAAACAATGTAAATTTACCATTTTGTTATCAACTAAAATGCCTCTTTTTTTTATGCTAATATAATCTCAAAGTCTCAATGTACAAGCAAGAGGGTTCTTCTCTTCATGCCCAAGCTTTGCTTTTCTACCTTCTACTCTGACATGTGCTTTAGAATATTACTACTATAATATACTACTAAATAAGTACACTACACATACATGCATGTATATAGCATATAACATATCTTATTATATAAAAAATTATGTGTAGATAATATTATTATTTTTTACTGACAGAAATTGCCAACTATATATTCTAACAGAAGACTCTTTGCTGTGACACACTCATATTTTTGTTCTGAGTGCCAACTAATCCTTCTTTTCGAATAATTTTTGTCTCAGCTTTTTTAACAACCGTGTGATTGAAACCACTACATTTAGAACTCATCTCTAAACCGTTGGATCCAAGCAACATATTTTTATTCTTTTTCTTGTTTTCTATTCTCCTTTAAAATTAGTTTATAGATAGTTTAGTCTCATTCTATAATAAGATTTTTCTTTATCGTTTAATACTTTCTTGATTTCTTAGAATTAAAGGTTGTTTTGAAATATTTATTAAAGAAGTGAATTAACTTATAGTACGACACGAGGGAAATGTTGTTTTCTGTAAATTTGACCAATATTGCAACTTGGAAAAAAAAAATTATTTTCACAAAAGTAATAATGCAGATAAAGATTTACAGTGCGTACGTAAAGTTTATGAGGATCCTAAAATCTAGGTGATATTTGTGTTGTCATTTTCCGAGAACAAGCAAAGTTAGTACTGGCAAAGACTTTGACAATTTCTAATAATTTACTTGTCTTCTTCTTTTTCCCGAAAACTATACTATTCTTATTTGTAAATTACTCACACTCATTGAAATAAAAACACAACTTGAATGCAACCAAAATTAATAGTTGCCCTAGGCATGCATCTTTACCTAAGAAATTTCATTAGAGAAACTTATAGAATACGTCTTACTTTTATATACTTCAATATGAATAAGTGAAGACTTAATGTTTTAAATGACCATATCTGCTCATGTAGCGTGATTATTATAATTTTTTAACATCAATATGAAACCAAGAAATATTTTCACTTTGACTTTGTTTCTTAATTAAGCACAAACATGTTCGATCTCACTTCTTACACAAGCAAGGTTTATTATGTACTATATTTTTAACGCGGCCAATATATCGGTCAGTACAGTTGGTGTTAAATCATTTTACATAAAACTCATTAATTAACCTTTTTGAACTCGGAAAAATTGAAGATGTGGGTATAAACAAGTTAACACTAAACAATAACATCTAGTTATGGAATGCTAATTTATGTTATGAAGCATACACAAAACAAAAGAATCATAGATTACTACAATAAAATAATACTAATGTATATATCATTGTCATTTGTCAAAGGAGGAAACATAAGGAATAAAAGGGAATCTAATCTAATTCATCAAAGATAAAATAAATAATTTAAAATATGTTATAAAATCGAGCTACAGCTGTTTATAAGACTTACACACAACACAAGTGTTTCGTAGTTCATAGGCATGGGATAACTAACCCCCAACAACCAATAAATCATATGGTCAAACTTTAATTATTTGGTCAAACCCACAATTAGCTGTAACTCATATCATGTAGATGCGGTTGATAAATTAATAAATTGTATAAACAATCTATAATGTTATAGAATAATGATCTATCTTTTGTTCTAAAGTGAATTGTTAAAAAAAGTTTTTTTGATAAAATAGTAAAATATTATAGTTAACTTAAAATTAGTAGTACTGCTAGTGGACCATTACTCGAATGAGAAGTTGAATGTTACAAGCCAAAAACAAAATAATAATACTTTTTTTCTTTCGAATTTATTAAAACTGAGTGTATTTTTCAAGCTTCTTTAGAAATGTTCTTAATGACCTACAGTTTTAAAACTACAAAACTATATATTCAGTATGTCACTGTGCAATGAGTTTGTTTTCCTAAGTAATCAAACCAAATATGTATATCTTTGTAATACTCCAAATGTAGTAGTTAGGTTGGGAGATAATTAAAATTATTTATTCAACTTGGAAATGCTTCTCATCATTATTGCAAACAAGGAGAGGAATTAAGATCCAACCAAATAATGATAAGTGAGACTTGCACACAACTCATTCTACATTACTCCAATAATTATACGGGACCACACTACATTACTGTTTCACTTCACATATACGTATGTGTTAATTTCTACATCGAACTTGTTAAATTTAAAAATGATTCAAAATTTTATATTTTAGATTCCGGCACTATAAGCATATATATAGCATTAAATAATTATATGTCTACTTTTTTTATTGAAGGATATGTGTGAGAAAAACGTATAATCATATTTTATATACGTGAAAGTTTCTAAATCGATATGACATTTATACATATAAAACAGTAAAGATTGAATAATGAAATGTGGGAATTAATTCCAACTCAACTAAATTTGTTAAGACTTTTCGAGGAAACTGAAACTTTTGTGTATAAGCGGAAACGGATATGTAGAAGCGAAAAGTTTGGAAACATGAAAACGATTTTTTTCAAAAATTTAGGAAACGGGTACGTCTTGGAAACGCGGACACATATATATATATATATATAACAACATCAAGAACAATATTTTTTTTTAAATAACACAAATTATATATAAATATAAATAGCTTAACAAAAACTAAAAACGATAATAGTTTTATGGTTTTAACCTACGAACGCAATCTTTCAAAATTTGTTTTTTTAATCTATAAAATTATTAATTATATCCCGATATTTCTAAACTATTTAATTATCACGTAAAAACAATTTTTCATCACATTTTTTAAAACAAAATCAAATGTTTCAAAATTATGATTTCTAGGAAAATAGTTTCGGCCGCGTTTCCAAAATGGAAGCACATTTCCATCGAGTTTCTAATATTAAATTTATTTAGGAAACGCGTTTCTAACTTAAATATTTTTAAGAAACGCGTTTTTATAGAGTTTTCGAGAATTTCGGTTTCCGAAACGGGAAACGAACCTCGGACGGAGTTTCCATGTAACCTAGGTATAAACCAAAACACAAAGATCAAAAGATAGTTTTATTGAAGTTTTCTGGATACCTTCTTGGAGGAGGTACATGAGTATAATATATGTACAAGTCTAAGCAATTCCGAAATATTGTTAAGAGATAAAAGTTTTTTTTTCCCGACATTTCTCTTTTTTTCGGATGTTTCTTAATCAATTAGATTTACGGGAATTTATCTTGGACTTGCTCTTATGCTATTATGTTTCGGATCATCCCATTGATTAAAAATCACGGCTCACCCATAATTGGCTAAACGGATTGTCGCATAATGTCACTCAAAGTCCAACGATTCATCACTCACGACCCAAAAGATCGTCATTCATTTCATAGTTAGTCGATTTTAGATTGTTGATTCTACTGAGGTAGAATTCGATCCCAACATAAATCTTGAATATAAATAGCTATCCTCATAACATGTTTTATCACTATACTTTTCAAGTTACTAACACATCTTAGATGTGTATTAATGTATAGTTGTATAATTACGGATTAACCAATGTATAAAATATAGCAATATATCTAATCTCCGTTTCATGTGCTGTAAAAGAACAATGACACAGGTAGAAAGTGAGCAAAGGAATGATTAAGAAACCTCAATATGGAGTTTTGGTTAAATTATGGGATTAAATATACAATTCATTGGTAACCCTCGTTTTAATGAGAATATGTTAACTTTGATTAGAGTGAAAAGCCAATTAAAGCGAGAAGATCCTCCCTCGACCACGCGCGAGGACTACTTAAGTGGACCCTTCTTTTAACTAAAACTACAATGGCCCACAAGAAGTGGAAGTGGTCCATGCTCTTTTATTTGCAATGATGCCGAGTCAAGCAAGATTCCTAGGATCTTTATTATGATCGCAGATCATAAACATATCTTTGTTTCTAAAATCTAATCCTCTCTCTAACCATAACAATTCGATGCACCTATACATGTAAGAAATCGTATAGTTTACCACCTAGACTTTGCCAATTAAGATTAAAATCTGAGATCTAGATGATCAGCTCGACTTGAAAGTCTGTATATCTACTAAGTTCGATAAACAAAACTAGGCTTTCCATAGATAAAACTGTCTTAATAAAAGTTGTACTTCAAGTTTGTTGAATCTGTATTTTTTCACACGCAAGACATTTGTTGTAGACAATAATAATATGTTGGGCAACAAAAAATTCTGAGCTACTTACAAAATTTAACAAAGCTACTCAAAACGATACATAAATGAATTAAAATTTGTTCACCTTGTTAAATTCATTTTGAGTGTCCATTAAAGACTGGTGTATGCGAGGCTTTCTTGATAAACTAGACTTCCAAGAAGCCAAGAAGGACATACGTGTTTTGCCTTTGTCTAGATAGATTGCATGTAATGTAGTAATCGACGATGGTTCAACTTGCATTGTTTTAACCGTTGCTTCAACCGTTTGATGTGTTTTCGGGTCGGTTTGTCGAGGCTAGAGTCAATCCATGCTTCAAGTGCCATGGCTCATGAGCCGACAATAAGAGGTTCAGGTGGAGTCTCATGCAGTGATATATCTAGAAATCATTTTTATCCGGTGCAAAACCAAAAACTATTAAGTTATACGACATAAAATAATACATCAAGAGGGATATCATGAAAGATCTTTAAACAAATGCATTAATTTTGAAAAAATCATGGTGGGCAAGTGCCCCTGCCACTCCTTAGCTACATTCGCCCCTGGTCTCATATGTCAACCATGAGCTATAGCTCATGTTGGGTTCGTTACGTCCTTGTATCGTAATTGTGGTTGCTAGAGGGGTTTTATTCCAAGTTGATTTGGATGTTACAAGACACACAGTAAAGAAACAACAAATAATTTACTAAAATACTATGCTTTAAGTAGTTTCCATTTCGTTAATAATTTTGTTTAGTTGCTTGTCGACTCTTGGGTCTCATTTGGTTAGCTCATGCTTCCGGATGAACGTGGTTCCTCTAGCGTCATCGACATTTCTTTGTCCTTTCATGTTACTCCCTACTCTAGCTTCCACATTGCATATTCAAAATGTCCTTTCATGTTATTCCGGTATTCCCTACTCTAGCATCCACATAGCATATTCAAAATGTCTTTTCATGTTACTCCCTTCTGTAGCTTCCACATTGCATATTCACATGGCAATTTCACGATCTTTATCGCTATTTTCTCGAATTTTCTTTGCAGAAAATCTTGAAAGTGTATACACATTTTTTTTTTTTTAATTACCAGGAGGTTCGGAGCCGACTCCCGTAATCTCTCAGACCCGAAACCAATGCATGTAGTATTAGTTTTGTCCCAAGCGCCCCTCGAACCAACGACCAGTTGACCTATTGGATCTTGGTAATGTGTTAACATGTTTTTATTATGTTTTTGTCATAGGATCAAAAATCTTAAGCATAACAACTTGTATCACAAACATCTTATAACTCTAAACTATCATTTTCATAAATGACATTTACAATTTAGAAATGAAAATAGATTTCGTCAATAATTTTACTGAATCTCACATTTCAATTTTATTTTTCAATTTCATAAATGGGCCTCACGTGAGACAAGCCTAACTGCTAATTCAAGTAAAGTGTATGATGGAGCACTCTTGAAAGACTTTCCACTCAGCTGCGATCGGACCGAGAAGCTCATGGAAGCTGGCGTTACAAGTTCTCACCTTTCTCTCTAGTCTTTCGATTTCACCTCTATTTCGTTTCGACCCATCAACGTTAGGGGAATTACCTCCTTCCCCAAATCAAGAACCCTAGGTTTTCTCCAACATGGAAGACGCCTACACCAGATCTGTCACTGAGGTACTTTGCATTTTCCACTTCTCAAAAACTTTCTTTTAACAATTGCTTATCGGATTTGAAATGCGTAAGATTTGACTTATATGGTTGCGATCGCATGTTAATGACAACAATCCGGGAACTGTTTCACTGTGTTGGAAGTGAATTTCAGGTCTCTGTTTGGTGTTTGATGGGTTTCTGTTGTTTGTGTAGGTGCTTGATTTCTTTGGTGTAGACCCAACAAAGGGTCTTTCTGATTCTCAGGTATGAGTTTGTAGATTTTTCAACTAAATTGAGATCTTTATTGTTTGGAATTTGAAACTTGAGCTTGTTACAGTCACTATGCAGCTAAAAATTGATTCAACCTTGATGTTGAATTTTTGGGTAGGGAGATATTTATTCTTGGTTTCCGTGTATGTAGGTTGTTCAGCATTCTAGGCTTTATGGCAGGAATGGTATGTATTACTTCTACTTCACTTGCACTTCTAGATTTGGTTTTCATGTAAATGATCACTCAAGGACATAGAGAGATAGTGATAATAGGTTTTCTTGGTGTGTATTGTTCTTTTCAGTGAAGCATATGGAATTAAGGAAGCTTTAGATTATAGTTTTTGGCATGTATCTTTAAGTGATAGCATTGTAAATTACTTATCAAGTACACATGCTACAATTTTTTTGTATTCAGTATGAAATCCTGCATATGATTGGCGATTAGAAATTTGGTACTCTATGAAATTAGTGTCTGCTTTAAGTAGAAAGGTTGTACCTTTTTCATAGAAGATACCAAATATACTCAACGTTATTTTGATTTTTTTTTTAAATCTTGTTTCGTCCTGATCTTCTTCTTTTTATGTTTTTGCATGTTTCTTTCACATGATCTGCAGTACTGCCCGAAGAGAAAAGTAAGTTTGTCAATAACCGTCTTTGATAATGGATCCTTATTTCCATAATAATTTCGAGCTGACCATGATGGTTTTACATTTTCACATTGGATTTCATTTTTGATCTCACATTTTCATTCTGGTTAATTTGTCTAGAATAGAGCTGTTCTATTGCAAAAACATTTTCAATATATCTAGCTCTTTTTGAGACTATATTAGCTGATCGTGTTTGATCTACCTTAGGGTTATCTTAAATACATGAACGTATCCCTTTTCTAATAATGTTACCTAGGAGGAGGATTTAGTTTCCCTCTGACATATGTCCAAATTTTTATTCTCTTCTGCTTAATTGATGCAGGAACTCCATTCTGGAAACTGGTCCTGAAACAATTTGATGATTTACTCGTTAAGATATTGATTGTGGCTGCAATTGTTTCTTTCGTATTGGCTTTGGCCAATGGAGAGACTGGTTTAACAGCATTTCTGGAGCCTTTTGTAAGTACATTTTTTTTACTTCTCACATTGGCATACATGTAGTTGTTGATAGTTAACAGCTGTTACCTGGTTAACTGCATTGGCTCTTGGTTCCTTATAGTGAAGTTCAAACTTGAAACCTTGTTTTCCTTTTCCTCTTTGTGGTCTTTGTGAAATTTAGTTTTTCTATGTGTTCTTTTTAATCTGATTAGTTTTTGTGATGGTCTAAATATAAGATCTATAAGCAGACTAAACATCTTCACTGGCTGAGGTTCCAGCATTTATAGGATTCAGTCTTGTTATATGATTCCATTAAGTTTATTTTATGATTGCACCTTGACCAAGACTTCCATAACCTAGATTTGCGTGTGGAGCTTTTTTATTTTGGTATCACAATTCTTGTTTGCATTTACTATTCCACCACAGGTAATTCTGCTGATATTAGCTGCAAATGCGGCTGTGGGGGTGATCACAGAGACTAATGCTGAGAAGGCTCTTGAGGTAGTTTTTATGCTTGGGGTGATGGCATTGCAGTTATGCATACATCAGATATCCTTTATAATCAACTACTTTTATATTTTTCTACTGAGGTCACAAAAGACCAAGTGCTTACAAATCATGTTAAAATTATAACGATTTGATTTTAAGTCTGTAACATTTGCTTATCTATCTTGTATGTTCTCCCTTTGTGCTGTTGTAGGAGCTACGCGCCTACCAAGCAAATATAGCTACAGTGTTGCGAAATGGTACGCATATAATATGTCAAGCGATTAGTTTTACTGCAAAAATTACTCTCTTTTTTTGTCATTTCAGTTGTTTTTTTTTCTTACAGAAAACTATAATTTAAAATGCTTGCTCCATCGCGTTATGCTGTTGGTATCTCCTCTAGAGATACATACTTTATATCGTGTGTAGAAAATTCTTCTCTCAAGCCAGTAGCTTATTGTTTTATTCTCACAATTCTGTGTTTAAAATGACAGTTATTGACATTAAGATTCAAGCTTTTTAAAATGTTTCTGCACACTTCCTTTTCTTTTTTTGTCTTAAGACGTATTTCAGTCGTTGGATATTTGCAAGTTTTGTGTAGGTTGATGACATTTCATGTTAACATGTATATAATGGCAGGGTGCTTCTCTATCCTACCAGCAACAGAGCTGGTGCCAGGCGACATTGTTGAAGTTACTGGTATGTTTTTTCTATTTCATCTTAATGCAATTTTGTGGCAATGGCTTAGACTTGTGCAAAATTCTAAAAGTCTGAATTTCTTGATGCACACATCCTAAACAGTGGGCTGTAAGATTCCAGCTGACCTGAGGATGATTGAGATGTCTAGCAATGAATTTCGAGTTGATCAAGCAATTCTAACTGGTATGTCTTCTGTATTTATTTCCGTAGCCTCAAGAACTACATATGTCAGTTGGTGATTAGTAGAACTTTATGTCAATCCTTTTCTTAACCAATTAATCTCTGGAACAAGCATGTATTTTTTTATTGCATGATAGTTAAACAATAGTGGACCTTTTTCATGTGATTCAAAGTAGGCATTTATGAGGCACTATGTTCATACTCGCACTACCAATTTTCCCCCTGGAAATTGCAGGTGAAAGCTGTTCCGTGGAGAAAGATGTTGACTGTACTTTAACAACAAATGCTGTCTACCAAGACAAGAAAAATATTTTATTTTCGGTAGGAGTTATAACTCATAGCTTCCTGTCCTTAGGGCTGTATACTATTGCCTTTTGATTTACTTTATCTACAGATTTAATATTGTTTCATGCTTACACCTTTACTAGCTGTAATATTCTTAGGTTTCTCTCACTATTAGAATTTAGGGTCTACAACCTGTTGGTAAATTATAATATGGTTGCCAGGGAACTGATGTGGTCGCGGGTAGGGGGAGGGCTGTTGTCACTGGAGTTG
Source organism: Arabis alpina (assembly GCA_900128785.1). NCBI lineage: Eukaryota > Viridiplantae > Streptophyta > Magnoliopsida > Brassicales > Brassicaceae > Arabis > Arabis alpina. The sequence continues at coordinate 6,625,692 of LT669788.1, forward strand.
GTTCAAACACCGCAATGGGCAGCATACACGATTCTATGTTGCAGACAGATGATGTAAGCTATCAATATTCTTTCATCCTTTTATCCGTAAATGCACCATTTGCACATTTAATATGCTTTTTTGCTGGTCAGAACTCTTTTGTAAAAAGGTTATATTGTACTTTGTTGGACTTAAATTTCTTCCAGTGAATTGTTTGTCACTTTGCATTTTTGGCATTGTAAATTTGTTTCCTGTTGTATAGTATAGTTTCAGCATTCTCTCTGGAGGTTCTTTTCCATCTGTTTTGAAGTGCGTTATAACTACTTGTAAACGCTATTGTCACAGGAAGCAACTCCACTGAAAAAGAAGCTGGACGAGTTTGGGAGCTTTTTGGCTAAGGTGACAACCTTTTTGCCTTTTGAAATTTTAGATTTTGTATTTTTTGAAGACGCACTTTAACTACAAGACTGAATGGAGGTCTCTTTACCTTGGATGTCCAATTGTCTCAGTTATCAGCATTTCTTAATTTGTCTGATAATTGTGATTAGTTTCACACACAAAAAAGGGATTTGTCAAATGACTGGTGTAACAGAGATCTCTTGAGATTATTGTTAGTTAATTTCATTGATATGTTTTGTGACTTAGCCTTTAACTTGATATTATATGTTTCTCAACATAACTTGAAGTTCTCTCAAAATGTATCTGTTTGTATAGGTTATTGCGGGGATTTGTGTACTTGTGTGGGTTGTCAACATTGGTCACTTCAGCGACCCTTCTCATGGTGGATTTTTTAAAGGTGCAATTCACTATTTTAAGGTAAAGTGTTTTTTATCCTCTTACCAAAGTTTTGAATTCACGAAACCAGTTTTGTGTGTTCCACTCTTGCTATGATATCAAAGGATAGATGATGCTTCGCTGACATCACTAGTAGTGAATACAAGAAGGTTCAAAGAAACAACTAGAGAATTATCAGCCACTATAGACTTTCAACATCTAAATAGCGAAAGTCATAAAATAAGATTTTTTTCTTCTGAAATGAGTGAAATTCATCTTGATTATTTGACATATCCAAAGTGGATGTACCGTCCTATTAAACATTGTTGAATATCAAGTTAAAGGCTAAGTCACAAAACATGGTTGCTTATCTCATCTTCAAGTAGTAACGTATTTATGACATAACCAAGTTCTGGTCCATGTATTACCCTATCACTGTGATATAGTCCATGAACCCTGTATCCAAATCCTTTTTGCCAACTTAATATACGCCAGAAAATATATGTTTTGGTGACAGGGTTGTTGCTTTGCTTTTATTTTCCCAGATTGCGGTTGCCCTTGCTGTTGCAGCTATTCCCGAAGGGCTTCCTGCTGTTGTTACAACGTAAGTGTTCATTAATTTCATTGTTAGCAAATAGCAATACTAGGAGAAAGGCTGATGGTAGATGAAACTTAAGATTATTTCGGTGGAATGTTAGTGATATCTTGGAAACAATGAGCTGCCCAGAGAAGTAGTGGCTCTTGTGATCATCAAATGCCATTTTTGTTTCAAGTTCAGTTCACTCAATGTTGGTTGAGTCCAAAATGCTTTGCAACTAGTCCTTTTTAGGTGGCTACTACTGGTTATAATAGTATGGCTTAAGTCGGGTTATGATGCTTTTGGTATCTAGGTGTTTAGCTCTTGGAACAAAGAAAATGGCTCGTTTGAATGCCATTGTACGGTCATTGCCATCTGTCGAGACGCTTGGTTGCACTACTGTAATTTGCAGTGACAAGACTGGAACTTTGACAACAAACATGATGTCGGTGTCTAAGGTTAGGATCTTAACCCTCTGGGCTCGAGCCTGTTAACTCTTATTATTGGTATCTCCGCTGCTTAGCAATTTTCTATTTAAATTTATTTCTAGGAATATCTTGGGTGGGCAAATCTTGGCAATGTAGTTCATGTGTAAAAATATACGTGCCCATATATGTTGCAGCTTTGCAAGTCTGGGAAGTAGTCAAATAAAGCTTTCAGGTCTAATTAGGATGGATTAACAATTTTGCTTGCAGATGTTGTGATTTTGTGAATTACTAACTGCAACTAATGACATTTTTGCATAATTTTTTCTCTTTGTATTGTCTCAAATGGAATATTTGACTAGTCTTACTCTTCTGCTTGTATCTCAGATATGTGTAGTCCAGTCTGCAGACCATGGTCCTATGATTGGTGAATTCAATGTTGGTGGGACAACTTATGCACCAGAAGGTACTGTCTTTGACAGCAATGGGGTGCAGGTAATTATTACCTCTCTACTGGACTATGCAAGTAAGCAACTATTACATACACGACACTGTGAGGCCGACTGGTAGTTGTTTACCAACATATTCACAAATTGTTACCATGCAACTACACAAGAACAGCTTGAACTGAAATATCCATCTCAGGATTGACCTAAAGTGATCTGGATACTTGATGACAATAGAACCTAAAAATTTGATAGTCTACCAGAATCCTGGTTTCTTTCTTCTTTTATTTTTCATACATTTTCTTGTAATTCAAATTCCTCATATTTCTTGTCTTTTAGATTTCATGGAGTTACTGTCATTACCTATCATCACTTTCTCACAAATCACAATGTTTTATTATTGTGAAAGATGAAAGACCAAAGCTCTATAGCAAACAGCAGTTACTACACGCATACCTTAAGACAGGGTGTTTTCTTGATTTGCAGCTTGACGTACCTGCTCAGTCACATTGCCTTCATTATTTAGCAATGTGTTCATCACTCTGCAATGACTCCATTTTACAATACAATCCAGACAAGGATTCATATGAAAAAATTGGAGAGTCAACTGAAGTTGCTCTTCGAGTTCTTGCCGAAAAGGTTTGTCTTTCTGTGAATTCTTTTTTTAGTAGAATGTGTTTCCACTAGGAGAAAAATCATGGAACATAATAGACTGTTTGTCTATCCAATCTCGTTGAATCTTAGACTTGACTGATCATCTACGGGCTCATATTGTTTATCACAATGTTTAGCTGCTGGTAGCATCCATTTCATGTGATCTTACTATATACCCTGCACAGAGGTTGAAGTTACTAAGTCTAGAATATCTGATGGACGGTCCAACTTACTTCTGTTACTTATTTTTCAGGTTGGCCTCCCTGGTTTTGATTCAATGCCTTCTGCTCTAAACATGTTGAGCAAGCATGAACGTGCATCATACTGCAACCATTATTGGGAAAACCAATTTAAAAAGGTGTGGCTCTGGTAAACTAGCCTGTTTTGTTGTATTGACCGTTGTTTTACATTAACTGAGAGGAAAGAAGCCAAAGTTGTGGACTAGTAAATTTGTGTAACAGTTTTACTGGAAATCTTTGTTTAACACATATACTTCATTGCTCCTCTAGTTACACACATATACTTAGAAGTTTTTTGTATAATTCATAGTAATGTAGTATGAGTAATTGATGGTCATCTTTATCATAAATCTTTTCAGGTGTATGTTTTGGAGTTTACACGTGACCGCAAAATGATGAGCGTCCTATGTAGCCATCAGCAAATGGATGTAATGTTTTCAAAGGGTGCTCCAGAGAGTATAATTGCTAGGTGTAGTACACTTCTCTGCAACACTGATGGTTCTGTTGCTCCTCTAACTGCTACTGCCCGTGCAGAGCTTGAGTCAAGGTTCCAAAGGTTAGACATCAACTCATGTAATGAGAATTGATAACATTTTCTTATTACTTCATGATGGTCATCTTTTGATGCTTAGATGGCATTTCTAAAGGTAATTTTGTTGTTAAAGGTTTGAACGAAGTGGTTGTTCCATGTTCTAACCATGTCTCTCTGCAACAGTTTTGGAGATGAAACATTGAGATGCTTAGCACTAGCATTTAAAACCATGCCCCATGGTCAACAAGCTATTTCCTATGATAATGAGAATGACCTGACGTTTATTGGGTTGGTACGCCTTTCTTTCAAATATGATGGATTCAAATGGTTTACTGAATATTCTTCATTTTTCTTCATTCAATGGCTCATCTTGCACTTCCTTTGAAGGTGGGAATGCTTGATCCACCAAGAGAAGAAGTGAGAGATGCTATGCTTGCGTGTATGACTGCTGGAATACGTGTTATAGTTGTAACCGGGGATAACAAGGTACTAGAACACTCAGCGATGCAGTTTTTTTATTATCTCCAGCCTTAGTGTGCTTATTCTGATTAGCGTGAAACTTCAGTCCACAGCAGAGTCACTATGTAGAAAAATAGGGGCATTCGACAATCTGGTCGACTTTTCTGGTCTGTCTTACACTGCTTCTGAATTTGAACGGCTTCCAGCGGTGCAACAAACTCTAGCACTGCGACGGATGACACTTTTTTCCAGGTATTTATTCATCCGCTTCTTTATTGATAGTGTTTTAGAAGCAAGGAACTGAATGTTATATTCATCACACATATTTCTGTCTTCTTCTCCAAAGTTCGAGTTATAATCGTTTATGAGCAACCAAATTTTCTGCTGCTTCTCTTTTTGTGTAGGGTTGAACCTTCCCACAAAAGGATGCTTGTTGAAGCCTTACAGAACCAAAATGAAGTGGTAATTCCCTCTGTTCACTAAGTTGTCATTCATTCCACTTCTTCTTTTTGTCTGCGTTTGAGCTCACATGCATTCAAATTTTGCCTTAGTGCCTTATGTTTGTAGCAATTTTACTTTTAGAGAAAAAATGTTAGCTTCTTAACCATCGGACACATGAACCTTGTTCTCCTAGGTGGCAATGACTGGTGACGGCGTCAATGATGCCCCTGCATTAAAGAAAGCTGACATTGGGATTGCCATGGGCTCTGGAACAGCTGTAGCAAAGGTATTTATTTAACTTGTGTTAGTTTTCAGTTTTCAGTCATTATTTCTTCTAGTGCTTTTGTCTTGATCTCTTCCTCTCAGCCAGTCATGGTTATCTGTTCCTCCAACTACGATATCTTTACAGAGTCATTGTTTTTTTGATCTTTAAGTTGCAATAAAAAACGAAATAGTGACAAAGTTTCCGGTTTTTGCCATAGTAGTGGTACAATACAATGTGACTGCTATACACAATTCTTCTGAACTAGCAGACTAGTAAAGGCTACTAATACTGGTCTTGTCATTCCTTCAATTGCTTGCCTTGGGTTCATCTTTGTATGCTCTTCTGCGTTTAACCTATTTTCTCGTATTGTTTCTGCATTCCAGAGTGCTTCAGATATGGTTTTGGCTGATGATAATTTTGCTTCAATAGTTGCGGTATGTTTGTTTTCTTCCACTTTTCTTATTGCGATTCCTTTATATTTGATTCTGGCATACACTTCACATAGTTGTTCTGGGTGGTTTTCAATTTGTTTGAGCTTAGTTATACTTTTCTGAAGACGAATAAGAAAACTTTACCAAGTACATCAATCTAGGCAACTCCTCATCTGCTTCTCTTCTTAACAGGCTGTTGCAGAAGGAAGGGCTATATATAATAATACGAAGCAATTCATTAGATACATGATCTCTTCAAATATAGGGGAAGTGGTCTGTATATTTGTAGCAGCTGTACTGGGAATCCCTGATACTCTGGCGCCTGTGAGTGTTTTCAGCCTGGAAGTAACTTTGTCTTCCCAATGAGCCTTCAGTCCAATCAAACCAATTTTGTGATAGTAGTATCTGCAAAGTTTAATTTTATAATTCTTGTTTAATCTTATGATTTTTATGGTGAACAATTGTAGGTTCAACTTTTGTGGGTCAATTTGGTAACAGATGGATTACCTGCCACTGCCATAGGCTTTAATAAACAAGATTCCGATGTTATGAAGGCAAAACCCCGAAAGGTAGTAGCTGTAACAGTACAGTAACACCTTGTGGAGTTTGTTTGGTTCATGAAGAGTGTCAATTTCTATTTAAACCATTCAGACCTTGTATCTTCATTTTTGTTCTGATTGTTGTTGAATTCCAGGTTGGTGAAGCAGTGGTCACTGGGTGGTTATTCTTCCGCTATTTGGTTATCGGAGGTAAAATAAAAATGATGGCTCTGTAACTTATCTTAATCATCTATAACTAAGATCTTGGAATCTTTGTGCTCAAGTAGTGAAAGGGGAATTTGTGTCTCAAGCATCCATCCATTAAAAGGATCTATCTGCTTCACTTGCTTATCTTTCTTTGCAGTTTATGTCGGCCTGGCAACTGTTGCTGGCTTTATATGGTGGTTTGTTTACTCTGATGGTGGTCCTAAACTTACTTACAGTGAACTGGTTAGATTATATCTCAAGCTACATCTTACAGATGATTTCATCACTGAATCTGATGTTGTTTGTACATTTTTCTGTGTCAACCTCCGCATTTTTAAGTTATTGCCCAAGTTTTCTATCATGGGACTCATATCATATCCAACGTTTTTTTCCAAATGAAATCTGTTTTCACTATATATATTCATTTGAGAATGAAACAATCTTATTGCAGATGAACTTTGAAACGTGCGCAAGTAGAGAGACAACTTATCCCTGCAGCATATTTGAGGATCGACATCCATCAACTGTGGCTATGACAGTACTTGTTGTCGTAGAGATGTTTAATGCTCTAAATAACCTTAGCGAAAATCAATCCCTTCTGTAAGTATAGCTTCTTTCTTTCCTTGTTATCGGCTTATTTCTGTTCCTATTCGCTACAGCATCATATAGTTTACTGCATTAGGGAGTCTTAACTATTTCAAACGATATAACAGCATTGTATAGACTATAAGTGGTGGAGTGTCACCCACGAACAAACATTGGATTATGCAACTTGACGAGTTTGCTACGTTCCATGGTTGCAGGGTTATAACCCCAAGGAGTAATTTATGGCTTGTTGGTTCAATTATCCTGACGATGGTTCTGCACGTGTTAATATTATATGTTCATCCACTTGCAGTCTTATTTTCTGTAAGTTTTTCTCTCTTCTCCAAACCTTGTACAAAAACTGGCGTTCCATTTTCTTCTTTTCAATCCATCTCATGTTCACTGCTTTATAGGTCACACCATTGTCCTGGGCAGAGTGGACCGCCGTTCTGTATCTATCGTTTCCAGTAAGTATTCTCACCTTTTAGCTTCTTCTGCATAGTCTACACCACCTTAGCTTCTTCTTGTCAGTCTCACTCATGTTCACTTCTGCATAGTACTCTCAAGGATATGTCACAGTGGAACCTTATCTTGCCATACACCACCTTAGTTCTTCCAGATATGAGATGAGATTTGAAAACAAAACTCCTTGATAATGATCAACTAATTTGAATCGGGCTGTCTGCAGGTTATCATCATCGATGAGGTTCTGAAGTTCTTCTCTAGAAATACTGGTAATGTTTACTATGCTTATTTCGCGGTTTGAACTGTCTATCGTTTCAACTGAGCTAAAAAAAAGTTAATATAGAGCCCTTGAATCTTTGTCCATTATCGATGAGATTCTGAATCTAACAGAGGAACCGCGAATCAGAAGTTCTGAAATGGTACTGATTCTGATTTGTTCTTAATGTAGGCATGAGATTCAGGTTTAGATTCAGGAAACTTGATTTACTCCCGAAGGACCGGCGTGACAAGTAGGAGAAGAGATGGGTTTTTTTTGTTATCATACAGAGTTTTGGCTTTATAGATACTGTAACACACAGAGAAGAGAATCTTGGGAGATTCTAATGCAATCCAAAAAGCACCAACATAAACCATAAAACTCTGTCTTTTTACAATTTTGTTGTACCAAATTTCACTGTATTCTTACACTTAATCAATGTCTATTGCTCCTCTCTTTTGCTAGTTATGTGTCCATCGGCTTTCGCAGTTATTCAGATTTCCATAAGCACTCCAACATTTAACGCTTAAAAAGTCAGTTTCCCAATACCCAAGTGTCATTGATTAAAGCTTCACCTAAGGGTAATTACATGAAAATATAGAGGATAGTTCCAAATAATGTCACAACAACATGAAAAGGAGATTAGTCTATAATTTAAATCGAAAAAGCTAAGATATTTTGATTATGCATTTCGTAATGTTGATGACAAGACGTAATTAATTAGGAAACCATTGCTTTTAACAGTGAGCAGCCCTATGATAGTAGTATATAATATTTGATTAGGTAAAGTAGATTTAGTTGTCAGTGACCAGTGGGGCAAAAACAAGAAAAATATTATAATTAAAACACAAAAGAACAATTTGCTAAATTCGATGATTCTATAAACTTTCCGCCATTTAGTGGGTAAGCATGTTATATCAACAACAAAAAGAGAGCTTTATGTCAATCGCATGATGATAAAACCAAACATTGATCGAGACATATATAGTCATAGAAATATAATTTAACTAGATTAAACTCGCTCAAATTCTATTTTTGAAAGTATCAATGTATGAGATTAACTGATTATGGTATGAGAATTGTAAATTTCCACATAATTATTCTACTCATTACTAAATTCGAATGTGTGAACCAGACTCATAAGTCATAACTAGTAAAACTAATACCCCTATGACATTAATCGACACTTAACAAAGAAATTCGAGTTTTATATCCAGAACTAAATATATAAAATGTTAAAGTAGTATATGATATATCAATGACATAATGCATGTCAGTTTTTATATCTTTCCCTAAAAAAGTATGAAAATCATATTTTAAAACGAATGTTCAAACTTCATAAACTTGAAACATATAAAAGGGAAATTGTGGTGTATAACCAACAAAAAAACATATAAATGTAAGAAAAAAACAGAGAGAGAGTCGTGTTTACATTAAACTTACAATATCAACCAAACTTGAATTCAAAGCACGAGTTCTTTATCGTCTTCTCAAATTATTTATTTCATGTTGCACAAATTCGAGCTAAAAAAAAAACTAACATAAACAATTCACAAAATACTAAAAATCAAGAAAGAAAAATCAAACACAAAAGAAAACAAGAAAACTAAATTTTGGGACTACCAGAAACAGCATACGATTTGCTACGAGGAAACAAGAGCTCAGAGACTTTCTTGTTCTTCTTCATATGCACAGATCCTTCCTCTGCTTCTTCTTCTTCCTCGATTTTCGCCATCCCTACGCTCGAGCTCTTAGGTAACCCTCCTTGCTTCTGTTGCATCTTCTGTTGTTGTTGTAGTTTCAACTTCTCTTGTATAAACATGTCAATCTCATTCTTGTGTCCTAAACTCCTAACCGAAGCAGCTCTTACTAGCTCGCTGTAATCGTCGTCGATACCGAAATCAGTGGTTCTCCTAGAAGAAGCTGAGGAGGAGAAGGCGGCGGATGAAGAGCTCCGGCTTCTTGGAAAAGGACCGGAGACGGAGGCGGTGGAGGAGTAGTGAGTTCGAGATGCACAACCCGTCATGCTTTTCACGTAGAAATCACATGCTTTGCTTAAAGCTCTTAAAGGTGTTGAGATTATTCTCAAGAACTTGTTTTGGTTTTGTCCTCTGTTTTTCATTTTTTTTTTTTTTTGGGAAATGGGTTTTTTGTTTGTGTTTTGATTGAATGATGGGTTTTGGTTTTTTGGAATATGGTGTGGTTTTTAAGGGTTTTTAAATGTTGAATTATTAGGAAAAAAAGGGATTATTGTTTGAAAAGGATTGTTAAAGGAAGATGAGAAATAATTGAGAGAATCAAACGTGACTTTAGGGATTTGTTTAGAAAAGGAAAAGGTGGCTTATGGAAATAATAGTTGAAAGAATGTTGAAGAGAGCAGTCACTAGGTCCCATTCATCGAAAATTCAATCATTAATCAATATATAATTTGACTGAAATATTGATTGGAGTTTGTTGTATATATAGTAGTTTACAATTTTTATCCAATATGTAAGTAGTTTGTAGTATATGAATGATATAGAAGAAAAAAAGTATTGTACTAACTACTTTTTGAAATTAACCTAGCCTTTCAACTATGAAAAAATAAGTAGTTTGATATATGAATGATTTTCAACTGAAAAAATAAGTTATTTGGGTTTATGTCCTTAAGAGTACCTAATATTGGATAAGTCTTTTAGCAAAAAAAAAATTGGATAAGTCATGAGTACCCTAATAAAAACATGCGGCCTTCGAATTTCTTCATATTTCTCGTGTTATTTCTAAGTTTATATTTAATAATTGTCAAAAAAATACGAATGTCAAACGAATTTCTTCATATTTCTCGTGTTATTTCTAAGTTTATATTTAATAATTGTCAAAAAAATACGAATGTCAAAGCCTGAATGTACGGGATTGGGTTAGTCAAGGTTGAAGATTTGTCGTCGAGTCAGATTTATATAGAATTGTTTCATCACGCCTAATTTGTTTATTTTTCTCTCTTATAATATTTTTTTTGATAATGACCAAAGACTATATATCGATTTCTATTCTTAGAAGTTTCCGCTATCTTGTAAACGTTAAAGGATCTTTGTTATATTTTTATATTTTCCCAACCACTTACGAGTCACACTTGCTAATGTGTTTGTTAGAGATAAGATGTTTAAATTTCCTACACAAGTTAAATAATTAGCCATGACTTTTTTTTTAATTTGAAGTTTCCACCGACCGACCTCAAAACAACGGTCCATAAACAAAACATGCGGTCCGATCGTACGTAGAGTCCACAATCATAAAACATTGTGGGTTAGAATTAGTGCTTTAAGAACCGCCGTCTATCGTGGATCGGCCCGCTAAAACTGCAGTATGTATTTTAGTCCGATATGAAACATATTAATGGAACGGATTAGCTCACTTATACGGAGGTAACATGCAATCGTTGTTGTTTATAAACTTGGAAACGTGGTGCGGACACAAAATATGGAAGCGTGTCAAAACAACATTGATCGGTTTGGACTTTGGACTTTAGGCGGTATGGCACATCGTATTAGAAAATTATCTCATGAATAAGATAAGAACAACATGTGGAGCCATGTCGGAAGTAAAATTATCAAATGCTTCTAGAAACAACTTTATATTTAAAACATACCAAGTAGATAATGAGATTTCGATTGATAACATGTAATATCGAGTTGAATTGTCGTAAATGTTAAATTTGGTTTTGCCAGAAGAGATGTATAGTAAAAAAGTAAAAACTAATAAGAGATTTTAAAATTCACACACGTTCTTTATCAAAATTTCAAATATTCAGGTTATTGAGATGAGAGGTGCTGCTTCTCAAAAGACTAAAAGAGTCAAACCTACGCAAAAAATTTAAGAGATACAATGAATCACGGTAAGAAGATGAGGTAAAAAAAGAAGTGGTGTCGAAGCGACCACAAAGAAGCGCATTAGGAGTTTTGTAAGAATCATAATATAAAATTATGTGATCTCATAATCGTATCATTGTAATAGTTACCTTTGCATTTGAATTGAAAGCTTTTCTTCAAAAACCAAAAAAAAATCAAATATTAAAGATTACTCCCTTCGTCCCATTTTAGATGTTTTTGTAGGAGAAAAAATTTGTCCCAAATTAGTAGGTTTTTTCAATTTCCAATGCAAAATTTATTGTGTTTTTGTCGTTTTTGGTTGTTTTAATAATGCAGAATACTTTTTCATTGGTTGAATCATATTGGAATTGATGTTCTATATTGGAAAGATAAAATTAAATGGTTTTTTAATTTGTGTTTAAAAACCTTAACAATCATCTAAAATGGGACAGATGGAGTAAAAAACTTGTGGAATTGATTTTAAATCGTTAATTCTTGTTGGATTACTAATAGCAAGAAATAAAATGGGTCATAAATTAGAAGGGCTACTACCAACAAAAACAAAACAAATCCCCCCGCAATGAAATCGCAACATAATCATGACGACACTAAAGATGTAAATAGCATTAAAAACTCATTCTGAATCCGAGGAAGAAATATCAGGAACAAAGCAAGGACCGTTCTCCAACGACATGAGACTCTCACTGTGATTAGGAAACCAATGAATGTTGTCAGTGTTGTAAAGATTAATTCCATTACCGATCCAGAAATCCTTGTCTCCACTCTCTTCATCTCCACTCGCTTCATATTTGTTCCTCCTTGTACGCTCTCTCGTTGGATCATAATATAAAACATAAAATATTTCATGTATTGTCGTAGTGTAAATGAACTCACCGGTATCATGAGTAACACCCCGCATATACAATGCCACGTCCCAGACCGGATCACATTGAAGAAACATTGGAAAAGGCACAAGAAAGTCTCTAAGCGACCATTCTTGTCTCTCTACATCTTCCAAAACCCAAAATCTTAAAGAAGTAGTGGAGTAGCAAACCCATGCTAGTTTTCCAAGATAGTTGACCATAAGCCTACTAAGTGTAGGATCAGCTGGTTTTTTAATCGTGTTGAACTTTTCGTACCTCACATCGAAGCTCATAAGAAGATCTTCAACAGAATCACCAAAACGTATCTTCGCTTCATAGTACACATGCCCGTTGACGCATACACCTATCCTTTCCTTGATGTTTTTAGGGACATGTACAGGACAATCATGAGTCAATCTCCATGTTTCTTGAGGTCCTAATGTAAACACTAGGGGATCTTTGGCTCTCTTGCCTGAGATGTACAATACTTTATACTTACCCTCAACCGGATCGTATCCTAAACAGCTACGTACCCAGTGGGCTCTGGGCTCGGGTTGGGGTAAGGTAACGTGTTGTCTCATGGAAGGATTCCAAACTACGATCTTGTAAGAATCCCCGTAACACACCAAGCCTTGGACAGATTCGGAAAACGGGGTATGGTTATGGTAACCATCACAATCAGAGCTAGGGGAGTTTATCATATAACAGTCAATGACATGTGATTCAGGTGTGTTCAGATTTGGGGGCAGTGAGATAAATGAACGCTTGTCATCTGCTGTCTTGGTGCAGACCATAAGACGCCGCCGAGACTGAATGGAGAAGGACCTGATGAACTCTGGACGAGTGGTGATGGACAACCATAGCTTCGATACGCAACGGAACCTCACAGCAGATTTAGCTGGCAGTCTCAAGAGTATATCAGGAATCAAATCAAGAGGAATAAACTCCAATAACTTGCCATCTTCTTCTTCTTCTTTTAGTCTATCCATCGCCGTTTCTTCTTCTTGGCCAGCAACCACGAAAGCTAACACAAAACAAAGAAAGCAACACAATCAAGAGACGCTTGAAGCTAAACATTATGAACCAAAAACAGTGAGGAGTAAGAAAATCAGTCTCCATCTCGAAACCCTAACAGATACTAAAACACTAAAAAAACACATGCTTTGGAAGAAATTTAGAAACAATAACATGAACAAGTAACTCTTAGAAACTGGAATTGACCCAAAATCTAGCTCTAGAAACAAGTTAACCCCAATTAGCAGAACCCAGCAACGAGATTTCACTAAAGAACCATGATTCGAATTGGAATTGGCGGCAAATCCACAAAACAGACACAAGAACAGTAAAACCCTAAACCAGATACAGTGGTGAGAAAAGGAAGAATCTTACTCATCATTCGAGAAAAATCTGGGGAAATCAAAGACAAAGTGTATGAGGAAGATGCAGTCGAGACTAAGCGAGTCAAGTTCGTGTGAAAGAATTCTATATTTGCCTTTTTCATATTTTTTTGTATAGTTTACAATTTTCATTCAATAATACTCTTGCTTGCTAATGTTTGTGTAAGAGATATTAATTAAGTCATTAGTGCTTTAAGAACCGCGGTCTATCGTGGATCGGGCCGCTAAAACTGCAATACGTATTTTAGACACAACATATGGAAGCGTGTCAAAACAACATTGACCGGTTTGGACTTTGGGGAGGTATGGGCACATCTTATTAGAAAATTATCACTTGAATAAGATAAGAACAAACATGTGGAACCATGTCAGAAGTAAAAATCATCAAATGCTTCTAGAAACAACTAATATATTCAATTTTTTTTATTATCCAAGTATAGATAATAAGATTTAGAATGGTAACATGTAATAATATCGAGTTAATTTAATTTGATTTTAAAATTTAAAAAAACTAAAAGGTTGTGGTAACCTTTATCTAAATTTTTGTTTAGCAATTTTTTTTACTTTTTTTTTTAATCTAAATTTATGATTTATCATTTTGTCAAAAAGATTGACATTGTATACTAGATTAGGACCCGCATAATATGCGGGTATTTGATATTAAAATTGATAATTTGTGTAGTTATACCCGTATAGTTATATTCTAACTTAAAATCATGTTAATAAAGTCATAAATTACGTGAGTAAGAAAATCAGTAATGAGTTTAAATCTTCAAAAAGTTATAAAAATAATTCATCTAAATGAATGATAAGGTTTTAAATCATATTTGAAATTTTATATACTTTGAAACTGAATCTATTTAATAAATAAACGTCAATTATTTTTAAAAAGTTGGTAAAAAATAAAATTATAATATAGTATTACTATTCTATTTTGTAAATTTTACTTTTTATGTTAGGTTAATAAATTCTTTTTTTACAACATCAAGAAGATATGGTAAGTGTTGGATAAGTTGAAGAATTTAAAATTTGATATAATTGATATATATTAACTTCTTCATCATGTATAAGAACTTCTATTCCCATAAGTACGTTATTTGCTTAAGATTTCTACTTTCTCACTTTCAAAGAATACATGCAATAGTTCGACGGTAAACACGATTTCGATCTAATTGATCAAAAATTAAATAGTTTTGACTGATTTGTAGAGTTGGTATTCAAAGAAATTTGAGGATTTGAGGTGTATGTTAAATTGTGGGAGGTGTCTGTTATTATATAGTTTTGAGATTTGTCTTTTTTGAAGTAATAAATTTTTTGGAAGGTTGAACGTATGTTTACTTTTCCTTTTTAAATAATTTATGGTTTAACATTTATAAGATTGAATGTATGTTTACTTTTCTTTTTAAAATAATTTATGGTTTAACATTTATTTTGTTTTTATATATAAAGTTTCATTTTTGTGATGTAACATTTATTTTGTTAGCATAATGATTTATATTTTGGTTTTTTTTATGACTTACATAAAATTTGGTTTGGTTTTTAGAAATATGTTAATGAAACAATAAAAAAATGCTAATGTGTCATTATTTTATTGATTTAACATAATGACATCTTTAATTTTGTGATTGTTTGATTTTAAATAGAACATTTTAACACATGTCATCATCTCGATCGATAATAAACACATGTCATGATCTCGTGAGTTACAATTTTGACAAACTCTCCTTTACATAATAAGATTTATGTTGTACAAGTTAAACTAACAAAATTTGTTACATAAATTAACAAGAAAAATGGTATATTATTAAAAATAGAAATATAACCAAAGTTTTTAGAATTTCAAAACATTTTCCGTATATCAACCACCTCTTACCTCGATCATCTTCTCATAATATTGTCTTGTGTATTATGAATGTTAATATCCATTCCTTCTTTTGTGTAAATATCCCTTATGTTATTTAACTCCGTGTAATTATTACATGTTCATCAATAGAAAAATAAATGTTGAATGACTAACACCTCTTTACCTTTTTTCCTCTTATTTTTATATTTTCAGGCAAAAACAACCATAACGCAAAGTGGATATTATGCCACATCCGCACATAATACCAAATCTCACATATCCAAAGAAATTCATTATAGCCAAGTAGCCATCAACATATTCGATATGATCACACCAACTAACTGACGTCATCAAATCATCTTGGTAAATTTGATGATAAATGTTTCAATGTTTGTAGAATAGAAGCATATAATTTTGATACTATCTGTGTCAATCAATAATTTATTCATTCTGTTTAGTTGAAAAACAAAATTTCAGTAAACTATCAATATACTTTTAAGAAGAAAAAAAGGTATAAATATAGAAAATATTTCGTTCAACTCTTGAAAACCTTTAAAAAAAAATTACAAATTGCAATGTAACTTCGATAAAAAAAATAGTTTTTTAAATTTTAACAAGAAGAGAACCGTCAAAAGATTCGATAAGATTGTTTGTGTACATATCTTATTATCCAATGAAACTGAACCATCAAATAATAATTTGTTATATTTATTTTGTAATCCATCTTGTTCTCGTGCTTTCTCTTTTTCTCACTGTTCTTTTTTTGTACGTGTTTGTTGAATCTTAGTTTCACGCTTTTTGATATAGAGTTTTTCATTTTTGTATCAAAATAAAAAGAACATATAATATTCAATGTAATATTGGGGTGATAATTTCAAAAAATAAAAGAATTTAATATTTTATAGGTGTTAAACATTAAACTAGAGCATATAGATATTAAAACATCGAATAATAATTTGTTATAATTTTATTTTGTAATCCAGTTGGTTCTCAACCTTTCTCTCCTTTTTCTTTTCTTTTTTTATCTTAGTTTCACGTCTCTTTATTATAAAGGTGTGATGAAAATTCAATGTTTGTTTTTCAAAAAATAATTAAGTATTGTTCTTACTAGACACATTTATCCGAATAAATACTAGGGGAGCTGTAAATATAGTTAGTACTTGTTGTTATTCTAACACTTGTTACTGTTTCTCGCCCAAAGGTATTCATTAGCAAATTTCTTTATTCCTTGCTTGGGTGTCTGACATGTTTTGATGATTGTTACTTATACCGTTTCTGTATATGTGTGTGAAGAGTAATAGGCCTTATCGTGATGGTTGTTACTTAGACCGTTTCTGTGAGACTCTGTTTAGCTGTCTGATATTGAAGCCTATAATGAGGCTACTGTGCATGTGCAGGGGATCTCAAGACTTTGGAGGAGGAAAGTTCTCTAGCAGAATGATTTGAGGCTTCCAGCAGCAGAAGCCAAACAAGCTTGAACCGTATTTAGGCCACATACATTTAAGAATGTGCATGCAAAAACTCTGTTTACTATTGGACTAAGCCATAATCTTTGACATTTAAATGAATAGGACTTTTGACTACTTATGCTTAGGAAAATTAAAATTAAAAACGAGTCCAAACTCCTTTTAGTTGAACTTGAAGGTTCCTTGCACATGAGAGGCCTTGGCAACTCTATTATCCAAAGAAATTCATTATAGTCAAGTAGCCATAATTAACATATTCGATATGATCACACCAACTAACTGACGTCATCAAATCATCTTGGTAATTTTGATGATAAATGTTTCAATGTTTGTAGAATAGAAGCATATAATTTTGATACTATCTGTGTCAATCAATAATTTATTCATTCTGTTTAGTTGAAAAATAAAATTTCAGTAAACTATCAATATACTTTTAAGAAGAAAAAAAGGTATAAATGTAAAAAATATTTCGTTCAACTCTTGAAAAGGAAAATTGGCTATATAACAAAAAAAATAATTATAACCTATAAACTAGCAAAAGTGGCCCTATGTGGCAATATACCTTTTAAAAAAATTACAAATTGCAATACAACTTCGATAAAAAAATAGATTTTTAAATTTCAACAAGAAGAGAATCGTCAAAAGATTCGATAAGATTGTTTTTGTACATATCTCATTATCCAATGAAACTGAACCATTAAATAATAATTGTTATATATATTTGGGAGACTTACTAGAATAACCTTCTTAGATTTTGGCCTTACTCAAACAACCTTCTTAGATTTTAATTACTGGGGCTAATTTCGAGTCCGTTTTACCCTTTTTCCTTTGATAACAAAAAACGTATTTACAAAAATGCCATTAATGAAATGCGCCGCGTAGGCGCGAAAGTTTCCCGCCTAAAAAAAATAAGTCTACCGCTATGTGATGGTAGACTTATTTGAGCTCTGGTAGACTTATTTTTTTGTCCGTAGACTTATTTGAGGAGCGGTAGACTTAATTTTAAGCGGTAGACTTATTGTGTCTCCTTTGGTGGTAGACTTATTTCCGAACGGTAGACTTATTTTCTCTGCGGTAGACTTATTTTCCCGTAGCGGTAGACTTATTTTCTGCGGTAGACTTATTCTTCGAATGGTAGATTTATTTTCGTAGACTTATTTTCAGCGGTAGATTTATTTTTCTTCGATGGTAGATTTATTTTTGACTGGTAGATTCGTTTTCTTTGGTGGTAGATTTTTAGTCATAGCAGCGGTAGATTTATAGTGATGGTAGACTTATTTTAGTAGCGGTAGACTTATTTTTTGCGGTAGACTTTTTTAGCGTGGTGGTAGATTTATTATGTGTTTAGTAGTGGTAGACTTATTGTCGTAGTGGTAGACTTATAGTTAGCGGTAGACTTATTTCGTATTTTCGGTCAACGAAACCAACCGTTGACTGGTAGACTTATTTTTTTAGGATCAATGGTGGTAGACTTATGCGTTTTTATCGATAGAAGCGGTAGATTTGTTTTTACCCTGGTCTAGTGATGGTAGACTTTTTATCAAACTTAGTGACGGTAGACTTTTTTTCACATTAGACATTTGGTAGACTTATTTGTGATAGCGGTAGACTTATTGTTGTTGGTGGTAGACTTATTTCCTGTTTAGGAATTTATAGTGGTGGTAGACTTATTTTCGAACTTAGTGACGGTAGACCTATTTGTGATAGCGGTAGACTTATTGTACTTGGTGGTAGACTTATTTTCTGTTTAGGAATTTATAGTGGTGGTAGACTTATTTTCGAACTTAGTTACGGTAGACTTATTTGTTATAACGGTAGACATATTTGTTATAACGGTAGACTTCTTGTACTTGGTGGTAGACTTATTTTATGTTTAGGAATTTATGTGGCGGAAGACTTATTTTTGAGCGGTAGACTTATTGTGTCTCCTTTGGTGGTAGACTTGTTTATTTCCGAACGGTAGACTTATTTTATCTGCGGTAGACTTATTTTCCCATAGCGGGTAGACTTATTTTTCGAAGTTAGTGACGGTAGACTTATTTGTGATAGTGGTAGACTTATAGTACTTGGTGGTAGACTTATTTACTGTTTAGGAATTTATAGTGGTGGTAGACTTATTTTCGAACTTAGTGACGGCAGACTTATTTGTTATAACCGTATACTTATTGTACTTGGTGGTAGACTTATTTTGTGTTTGATGGTAGACTTATTTTCTGTTCGATGGTAGTATTGTTTTTGTTTGATGGTAGACTTATTTCTGTTTGATGGTAGATTTTGTTTTGTTATGGTAGACTTATTTTCTGTTTGATGGTAGACTTATTTTTTTTAATGGTGGACTTATTTTCTGTTTGATGGTAGACTTATTTTGGTAGGTGGTAGAGTTATTTGCAGGGAACGGAAATGTCGATTTTACCCTTTCAAAATAGACTGCACGAAAACCAGCAACAATGGTGATGAACTAGGGTTTCCAGCCGCATAGGTTGATCTTTGCGAAGTGATTTTTTTAACTTTCCTTGATTTCTAAAGTGCTTTTCGAAGGAGTGAACTTGTTGGAGTGAACTTGAACGAGGTCCAATGGAACAAATTGTTCTTGTCTGTGGTAGATGGAGTTTTTCGAAGAATGGATGGGCGTTCGAGGTTGACAACTCAAAAGGTGGTAGAGTTCTTGGGTTAGATCATGCAACCTCGTTCAACAATTTCCTTCGAATGGTGTATGAAGATTTCGGAATCGATGAACAAATTTTTGAGGTAAAATTGAGTTACCTTTTACCAAGCTTCGCTGTAGATACACCACCGATTTTCGTTGCAAATTCAAGACAGTTCAAGAGTTTTGTACAACAACATAAGAAGGAAATGATTCGTCTATGCGTGGAGATTAGTGAAAAAGCAAAAAAACAGTTTAAAAGAGAGAGAAGTGGATGCAAGAAGGGAGAACCTATAGATGAAGATGATGAAGATGATGAAGATGATGATTGTAGATTTGACTATTGCGACGATTCAGACGGTGCAAGCTCGGACGATGATGAATACGGGAGGCGTGGTAGACTTTCAGATGATGACGACGACGCCGCCATGGAAACTCTACCACCGAAGAAAAGGGGTCTACCATCCATTCCAGATGGCGTGAAGTTAGAAATGAGGTCGGTAGACTTAGCGGTTGGGCAACGTTATGCCACAAAAGAGGAGTTGGAGAGGAGATTGGAGATTATTTCTGTTGCACGTAAGTTTGACTTTAACGTCGGACACTCAACTCCAACGTTGTTGACGGTTAGTTGTTGGGTGGAAGGATGTACGTGGAGGGTTCGTGCTTCAACTATTGGAGACAGTCCCAGTTTCCATATCAAGACTTATAATGGAAACCACTCTTGTTCTGTGACTGATCGTTCAACCCGTGCTCGTAAAGCAACGTATCAGGTGTTAGGTCGTCTCTACAAAGATTTCATTGGTGGTGTTGGACCAACAGTCTTGCCAAGTCATGTTGCCGATGCTATAAGGAAACGTTTCAGAATAAAGGTACTTTAACCGATGGTAGACTTATTTTAGTTTGATGGTAGACTTATTGTCTGTTTGATGGTAGACTTATTTTGTGTGTCATGGTAGACTTATTTTCTGTATGATGGTAGACTTATTTTCTGTATGATGGTAGACTTATTTTCGGTTTGATGGTAGACTTATTTTCTGTATGATGGTAGACTTATTTTCGGTTTGATGGTAGACTTATTTTCTGTATGATGGTAGACTTATTTTCTGTTTGATGGTAGATTTATTTTCTGTATGATGGTAGACTTATTTTCATGTTGATGTTGATGGTAGACTTATTTTGTGTTTGATGGTAGACTTATTTTCTTGTTGATGGTAGACTTATTTTCTGATTGGATGGTTACAGGTTGAGTATTGGAAAGCCCATCGAGCATTAAAGTATGCAAGGCAATTGGTTAGAGGAAGCGCTGAGAATGGGTACGAAGGACTTCCCACGTACTTATACATGATTAGGAGAGCTAATCCAGGGACACTTATAAAGCTGGAAGTCGATGGTGAAAATAGGTTCAAGTTTCTTTTCCTTGCATTTGGTGCAAGCATACATGGTTTCAAGTATATGAGGAAGGTAGTTGTGGTGGATGGGACATATTTGAAAGGTAAGTACAAAGGTACTTTACTGATTGCCACGACACAAGATGGAAATTTTAACATATTTCCTATCGCTTTCGGTGTTGTTGATACTGAGAATGATGAGTCTTGGGAGTGGTTCTTTAGACAGTTAAGCCGAGTAATAGCAGATGATGAAGGTCTTGCGATTATCTCAGATAGGCATAGATCAATATCGAAGGCGATTGGGAAGGTATACCCGCGTGCTTGTCGTGGTATTTGCACATATCATCTGCATAAAAACATTTTGCTGAAATTCAAAGGTGGAGAATCATTCGGACTAGTGAAGAAGGCAGCGAAGGCATATACACTTCAAGAGTTTAATGAGTTATTTGGGCAGATTGAGTCGTTGTATCCTGCTCTTCATACTTATTTAGAGGGAGCCGATGTTCGTTTATGGACTCGTGTGCATTTTCCCGGCCATAGATATAACTTCCTGACAAGCAACATAGCGGAATCTATTAATAAGGTCCTATCTCCTGCGCGCGGGTATCCAATAGTGGAACTTCTGGATACTATTAGGTCGATGTTGACAAGGTGGTTTGCTACAAGAAGGAAAAAAGCAAGTTTAATGACCACAACCTTGACCACTGCGGTGGAGAAACAGCTTCAGGTAAATTATTTGTTATGGTAGACTTATTTTCTGTATGATGGTAGACTTATTTTCTGTGTCATGGTAGACTTAGTTTGTGTTTGATGGTAGACTTATTTTCTGTATGATGGTAGACTTATTTTCTGTGTCATGGTAGACTTATTTTGTGTTTGATGGTAGACTTATTTTCTGTATGATGGTAGACTTATTTTCTGTGTCATGGTAGACTTATTTTGTGTTTGATGGTAGAATTGTTTTCTGTATGATGGTAGACTTATTTTCTGTGTCATGGTAGACTTATTTTGTGTTTGATGGTAGAATTGTTTGCTTTTTTCCGGAAACAGGATAGGGTTGAGAACGCTAAGGTTTGGACTGTGCAAGAGATTAATGACAACGAAATAGAAGTAACGTTGGGGTCATCATTGCATGTGGTGAATCTGACATTAAATAGTTGTACTTGCAAAAGGTTTGACAAGGATAGAATTCCTTGTGTTCATGCCATTGCAGCAGCGGAAACAGTGAAGAAGTCACGGATCGCCCTTGCACATCCATACTTCCATACAAAGAACTTGTTCAAGGGTTACTCAAAAAGTATTATGCCACGAGATATTGCGCTTCCAGCGCCGGAAATTGTGGTAACAAAAGTCTGCAAACCTCCGGTTGTGCGGGAACCACCAGGTAGGCCAAGACTTTCCCGGATTAAAAGTGCTTTAGAAATAGCCATGGCTCGGAAACGAAGTAGGAAAGAACCCAAGTGCTCAAACTGTCTTCATCATGGCCACAATCGTGCGACTTGCAAAGCTTAATCATGAATGTTATGTTATGTAATTTGATTAACATAATGTTTGCGAAAGACATAGGAAACAGATTATACGTCTACCATCAAACAAAAAATAAGTCTACCATCAAACAAATATAAGTCTACCATCAAACAGAAATAAGTCTACTATCAAAGAGAAGATAAGTCTACCATCAAACAGAAGTAAATCTACCATCAACGAGAAGATAAGTCTACCATTAAAGGCACATAAGTCTACCATCAAACAGAAATAAGTCTACTATCAAAGAGAAAATAAGTCTACCATCAAACAGAAGTAAATCTACCATCAAAGGAAAAGAAGTCTACCATCAAACAGAAATAAATCTACCATCATACAGAAAATAAGTCTACCATCAAACCGAAAATAAGTCTACCATCATACAGAAAATAAGTCTACCATCAAACCGAAAATAAGTCTACCATCATACAGAAAATAAGTCTACCATCAAAGGCAAATAAGTCTACCATCAAAGGCAAATAAGTCTACCATCAAGAGCAAATAAGTCTACCATCAAAGGAAAATAAGTGTACCATGAAAGGAAAATGGTCTGATTGTAGGTTTATGGAATTAAGTCTGAAAATGTTGTCAATACACTACAGAAGGACCACTAAATCTACTCCAATGGTGATACTAAACATGGTCCTTCGAAAGTATGCAAAATATCCAATAAGTGTACTACCAAATGAAAATAAATCTACCACTGCATACACAAATCCGACTATAAAGAATCTGTCTGTAACGGAACTTTGTCGTCTGGATTACTGCGTGGGTTTGGGTCGGACACCTGTATGGCCAAGTCTACAGGTGGTGCCTCCTCCAGGATATCAGCCGCAAGTTTTACACGAATAGGAGCCACAGTTGCATCGCAAAGCCCATCCATTGTATGTCCTAGAGCTAGACACTCTAAGAATTTAACAGTGTAGACACCACAGTCACCTGATTGGATGTTTTGGGGTATGTTTGATTTTTTCCTGTAGAAGTGAAACGCAGCCTCACTCATCTTTTTTTCTGGTGGTGCAGCAGCTTTAAGCAACTTAGGAATCATCCTCGTGTATGGTCTGCATGACTCGGCCATAGCGTTGTCCTGGGAACTCGAGAGGATGCTATCGTACACTTTGACAGTCCTGTTAACTAGGTCTACCACAACACCCACCCAATGCACGTCGTCGATATTATGAGCTATGTACAATGTATCCACATCCGTTACCCATTTCTGGTGGGTTGGATTATACGAGGGTAATCTGCCAGCGTACATGCTTAAATACCCCTCGCCGAATAAAAAGGTCTTCTCTTTACCTTTGAAGTTCCATTTGTACTCCTGACACCAAAGATTCCCAAATATCGGATCCAGAAAGGCTATCCTTTCACTGGTAAAAGGGGTAGGACGTTGCATAGCCCTTTTTCGCAACATGTTCATTGCAGCCCCCATTTGCTGAAAAATAATTTAACCAAAAGTAAATAAACCTGGCACAAAAATTATAGATAAGTCTACCATCGAACAACAATAAGTCTACCATAAAAGGAAAATAAGTCTACCATCAAAGGCAAATAAGTCTACCATCTAAGTCAAATAAGTCTACCATCAAACAGAATATAAGTCTACCATCAAACAGAATATAAGTCTACCATCAAAAGCAAATAAGTCTACCATCAAAGGAAAATAAGTCTACCATCTAAGTCAAATAAGTCTACCATCAAAGGAAAATAAGTCTACCATAAAAGGAAAATAAGTCTACCATCAAAGGCAAATAAGTCTACCATCTAAGTCAAATAAGTCTACCATCAAACAGAATATAAGTCTACCATCAAAAGCAAATAAGTCTACCATCAAAGGAAAATAAGTCTACCATCTAAGTCAAATAAGTCTACCATCAAACAGAATATAAGTCTACCATCAAAAGCAAATAAGTCTACCATCAAAGGAAAATAAGTCTACCATCTAAGTCAAATAAGTCTACCATCAAAGGAAAATAAGTCTACCATTAAAGCAAATAAGTCTACCATCAAAGGAAAATAAGTCTACCATCTAAGTCAAATAAGTCTACCATCAAAGGAAAATAAGTCTACCATTAAAGGAAAATAAGTCTACCATTAAAGGAAAATAAGTCTACCATCAAACGAAAATAAGTCTACCATGAAAGGAAAAGAAGTCAATAGTAGATTTAATTACCTCACTATTCAGCCATCCATATCGAGTGTGTGGCCAGTTTTCTTTAGGTGTCATAATTCCCAAATAGAACTCCACTAGTGCAGAGTGTTTTCTAATGGTTGTCTCTGATAGAACCATATGTCAAATGCTTAGAAGGATGAAATTTTTGGTGCATTGAATAAGACGTTCCTATTAAAAGGAAAAATGACTTACATATCTTGATTCACGTAGTCCGTCAACTTTTCCAGCCTATGCTCGTCCACCGGATCAAAAGGATCGTAGACAGCGGAAGAAGGAACTGTACCAGCCATGATTCGTACGGTCCCGGAGTGTCCTATAAATGGGGACTTCTGAGACGGAGCAAGATTTTTATTGCGAGCTACGGGAGGAACCTCGAATTCATCTTTGTTTGACAACTTTGTAATAGCATCGTAAGCAATGGTCAGTGCATCATTGACCTGCTTCGCCCTTATATCAATTTCATCATCAGATGAAGATGAGCACGCGTAACGCATCCTTCTGCGCCTACTAGGAGGTGTAACAAATCAGAATCAGATCTTTCCTTCTCTTTCCCAGCATCAGCAATAGCATCTTTTGTCTACAAGTTAAGGATTGAGTCAAATAAGTCTACCATAAAACAGGAAATAAGTCTACACTAAGTACAAATAAGTCTACCGTCAAACAAAAATAAGTGTACCATCAAACGAATATAAGTCTACCATCAAAGGAAAATAAGTCTACCAGCAAACAAAAATAAATCTACCATCAAAGGAAAATAAATCTACCATGAAAGGAAAAAGTCAACCATAGAACTGAAAATAAGTCTACCACTAAGTACAAATAAGTCTACCATCAAAGAGACAATAAGTCTACCATCAAACAGAAATAAGTCTTCCATATACGTACCAGATCGTGGATTTCGACACAGTCAGCTCCTGTCTTCCTTATAACCGGTGTAGATTCCGTTTCCTTCCACGTTAATCTTTTACTCTACAACTCCAAACAATGTATAAGGAATGAGAAAATAAGTCTACTATCATCAAAGGCAAATAAATCTACCATCAAAGAAAATAAGTCTACCATCAAACAAAAAATAAGTCTACCATCAAACACAAAACAAGTCATCTATATACGTACCGGATCGCGGATTTCGACACACTCAGCTGCTTTCCTCCTTTTATCCGCTGTAGATTCCGTCTCCTTCTCTTTAAGAGTTTTTCTTTTTCTCTACAGCTCCGACCAATGTATAAGTAATGAATCGAATGGCAGTAAGAAAATTTGTTGAAAATCAAAGTACAATGGAGAATAACTTCCCACCTTCTTTTTAGCTTCAACCTTCTCCAAGGCTATTAAAGCTTTGCTTTTCTGTTTGCTTTTTCTCCACAGGTGGCACAGATTTGCTTTTCCCTTTCCGCTGGTCAGTTCGTGTAGCCTTTTCATCCGGCTTTTAACTACACGGCTAACTGCCAAATTTGTTTTTGTTGTTGGGTGTTGTTCCATCCAAGACTGTTTAAGAAAAAGAGAGGGAAAATGTTCAAACAGCTGTATAAGTTCATATAAGTCTACCATAACACACTAATAAATCTACCACGCCTTAACATAGAAGTTCAGGAAACATGTAAATAAGTCTAAAACATGGTAGAGTCTTGCGTACCAGATCATCATCCTCCTCAGATGCATCTCCGCCATCTCCCGTGGTTGACTGTTCATCTCCCACAGCTTTCAAGACATCCCCTTTTCCCTCTAGAGCTGTAATCCTACTATCAAAGTTGGCAATTGTTCTCGCCATTCCCTGTAGGAGCTTAAGCACTTCACCAATAACTCCACCTTCGGTCTCCTTCTCCTTCTTTTTCTCTTTCTTTTGAGCCGGAGACTCATCCTCACTTTCATCAACAACAACAATAGCCTTCATCTCTTGCTCTTCGCTATGTTCTTTTTTTTTTGAACAGGAGAGTCATCCTATCCTCATCATCATCCTCACTTTCCTCAACCACCTTAGCCTTCTTCTTCTTTTTCTTATAACCCGGAGAGTCATCCTTAGTCTTAGTCTTCTTTTTCTTAGCAACCGGAGCATCTAAAACCCAAAAATCTTCATCCATGCATCCACCAGAATGTCGCGGATCATGTTATTAAGTTTGAAATCTTCTTTATCAATCCATGTAGGGTAAATGAATTCCAGAGGCTTCACCACTAAGTGTCTGATACGAACCTATAAAGAACATTATTGCAAAAAAAAGAATGACATTATTAATAAAGTCTACCATTAAATGAAAATAAGTCTACCATCAAGTGCTAAAAAGTCTACCATCAAACAGACACATAAGTCTACCATCAAAGTGCTAAAAAGTCTACCGTCAAAGACCTAAAAAGTCTACCATCAAAGTGCTGAAAAGTCTACCATCAAAGACCTAAAAAGTCTACCATCAAACAGACAAATAAGTCTACCATCAAAGTGCTAAAAAAGTCTACCATCAAAGACCTAAAAAGTCTACCATCAAACAGACAAATAAGTGTACCATCAAAGTGCTAAAAAAGTCTACCATCAAACAGACAAATAAGTCTACCATCAACAGACAAATAAGTCTACCATCAAAGTGCTAAAAAGTCTACCAGCAAAGTGCTAAAAAGTCTACCATCAAAGACCTAAAACGTCTACCATCAAACAAACTAAGTCTACCATCAAAGTGCTAAAAAGTCTACCATGAAAGACCTAAAAAGTCTACCATCAAACAGACAAATCAGTCTACCATCAAAGTGCTAAAAAAGTCTACCATCAAAGTGCTAAAAAGTCTACCATCAAAGACCTAAAACGTCTACCATCAAACAAACTAAGTCTACCATCAAGTGAAAATAACTCTGCCATCAAACAAAAATAAGTATACCATCAAATGAATATTCCTTGTTGTTGTTGGAGGATTTCTTATCCTCCTCCATCACCTGTTCCAGGTTGTACCTTCCTCGGCCTCCACCCCAACGTAGCATAGGAACACCTCCTTCTCTTCTCTTCCCAAATCTTTCCCCTAAAATGGGAACTGCCTCGTAAATCCAAACAAGCAACGCATGAACACACCCATGGAGTGTGATCTTTTTCATGTCCGTCACTTGCATGGACGAAATCAGACATTGAAAGGACACTCGTCCCCATGGATACCTCTCGAAAGCCTCGGGATCCATCACCCTTTTTGCAGCTTTCAAAGGGATTCTACTATCACGAGCGTAACCATACACTCCAACATGCAAAATAAACAACAGCGCTATCATTCTCTTCTTCTCCTCACTCCACGTCCTGATTTTTTCAAACAGGACCAACAGCTCAGACCACTTTGGTCCCTCCCCAACTGGGACACCAATTTCTTCCCAAAACTTTGTGTGGTCAATGTCCCAACCATCATTTGCATCAACCTCACCACAGTTCATCTGGGTTACCTCTTCAAACTCATTCAACGAAAATCTAACTGGCCGACCACCAAACAAGGACCACATCTCATAGAACCTTTCAGTTTTCAATTGGTTAGCCAGGAAATGAGTCACCGTCGCACCTGAGAAATTGAATTTCCGTGCAGCAAGCTTCAGAATAATTCCAACTGAGGAATTATTCATTATATCATTGTACACGTCTTCACCAACCGCTTCCCCCATTTTCTCAAAGTCGTTCAACATGCAATTGTGATGCATGCTTCTTTGGCCCGATGGTGCCAATCCAGCCGGAAACCTTCTCGGTGGATATATCTTTCGAACAATCGAGGAAGTCATATCTGCACAAATCAGTAATTATAAGTCTCCATCACAACAAAATAAATCTACCATCAAATGAAAAGTAAATTAATTATTCAACATAAAATAAAATAAATCTACCATTACATAAAATAAATCTACCATGTCATAAATAAGTCTACCATCAAATGGAAATAAGTCTACCATCAAACGAAAATAAGTCTACCATCAAACAAAAATAAGTCTACCATCAAATGAAAATAAGTCTACCAATAATCTACCATCGAACAACAATAAGTCTACCATCAAACAGAAAATAAGTCTACCATCAAACAAACATAAGTCTACCATCAAACGAAAAGAAGTCTACCATCAAACGAAAATAAGTCTACCATCAAACAAACATAAGTCTACCATCAATAAAATAAGTCTACCATCAACAGAAAATAAGTCCCATTAAACAAAACATAAGTCTACCATCACATAAAATATAAGTCTACCATCACATACAATAAATCTACCGCTACTTACATCACATACAATAAATCTACCGCTACTTAAAATAAATCTACCACCACAGAGATTAACAAATCTACGATACCAATCTTTTCTCTTACTTTTATCTGCGAATATTGACGCCGGAATCTGGGTTTTCACAACCGAAACTGAAATAAATATACAGATTTCAGATTAGGGTTTTCGTCATTCATACAAGACTTCCACAAACCAAACCAAAAACGGTTAAATAAACTGAATACCTCTTTTCAATGCACAAAATCGATAACCCACCGCTTGACGGAACTTTGCTTCGCCGGAATTTCGAAAACCTAAAACCGACGGACGCAAAATTTACTTCAATTTCCGTAAAAACTCCTTACCGAATGCTCCTCATGGATAGAGAAGGCGAAAACTCATTAAAGAAATCGAAACTTACCGTCAAATCAACGTCGCTTGAACAATCGCCAAAATCGTCGCCGGTTACGCAGAAGTTGAAGAAGAAGAACGTTTTTTGGGTTTACGTTTTTTTTTCCTTTTTTTTAATATGTTCATTTTTTTTTTTTAGTGGCAAAACCGTTAATAAACGGTTTTGCCATTTTTTAAAGGTCTTTGTAACCTTTTTTAGCAAAAAAAATTAGAGCTCAAACAAATAAAGGTCTTTTGAGTAAACCATATATCTAAAAAGGTCTTTTGAGTAATTATCTCTATATATTTTGTAGTCCATCTTGTTCTCGTGCTTTTTTTTTTTTTTTCGCTGTTCTTTTCTTGTACGTGTTTGTTGAATCTTAGTTTCACGCCTTCTGATATAGAGTTTTTCATATTTTTTATCAAAATAAAAAGAACATATAATATTCAATGTAATATTGGGATGATAATTTCAAAAAATAAAAGAATTTAATATTTTATAGGTGTGAAACATTAAACTAGAGCATATAGATATTAAACCATCGAATAATAATTTGTTATAATTTTATTTTGCAATCCAATTGGTTCTCAACCTCTCCCTCCTTCTTCTTTCCTTTTTTTATCTTAGTTTCATGTCTCTTTATTATAGAGTTGTGATAAAAATTCAAGAGAATATTATGCAATCTACCACTTTATACAAAATCTCTTATGCAATCTACCACAATCCTAAAAACCTTATGAAATCTACCACAACTTCACTTAAAAAGACTTTTTTACCCTTGATATATATTCATTCTCTCTTTCTCTTTTTCTTTCTTTCTTCCTCTTTCACTCTTTCTCTTTTTCTCTCTTTCTTCCTCTCTCTCTTTCTCTCTCTTTCTTCAAAGAAGATGAAGATGGTGATGAACGAAAAAGATGATCGATGATGGTCGGAGACGGAGACGATGGTGGTTAGAGAGGACTGTGGTGGTGGACAGAAACAGAGAATAGACGGTGGACAAAAACAAAAGCATGGTGAACACAAATTTATCAATAGTTGATGGCGGTGGTGGACCAGATCGAAGCGACGGTGGACAAGATAAAGACGATGGTGACAGAGACGAGATTCGTTGAAACGACCCGACCCGTTTTTTTTTTTTTTTTAAACAATAAGCTCTTAGTCTCAGACTAGCATTCCCATAAATGCTTGTCCTCCACAACCAAGCCACACAAACAAGCAACCAGCGGATAACACACTAAAACCAAACATGCAAATTCCATTAAATTACTAACCAGTTCAACAACAAATTCCAATCAATCCAGCAACCTAACCAGGTTCTAAAACAATAAAAGAAATACAATAAACCACACAGCATGAAAACCGAGACCCTAGATCATCTCCCTCTTCGTTGCCATGATTCCACGATCACAATTTGCCTTTACCTGCACCACATGGTTAAAAGAGATGCGTGAGTATTATCACAAATCCCCAGTGAGACGGTCCTCCCATCTACGACTGCGCACACAGACGCGATGGATCCGCTCAGGCAAACACGCATCAAACAACACACAAACAAACACAACAACACGGCTCAACCACAGCCCAACAGGCAGCCTGTCGATCGACACTACCACTAGGTGTCGATCGACAGCCCTGTTCACACCTGTCGATCGACACACCCACGGTGCCTGTCGATCGACAGCTCAACTGGACCCTGTCGATCGACACAACCTCTAGGTGTCGATCGACAGCTCCACAGGACCCTGTCGATCGACACAACCTCTAGGTGTCGATCGACAGCTCCTCGATCACCTGTCGATCGACACAACCTCTAGGTGTCGATCGACAGCCTCGTGTGACCCTGTCGATCGACACACCCTAGGGCTGTCGATCGACAGGTCGTCGCAGATTCATGGGAAATCGATCAATTATCCTCTCGGATCGATTCCTCCTCTGCGATAACACGAAACCTGCACAACAACCACAATCCAAACAAACCGCACGCAATCCACAGATAGTTTCAACATCAATCATCACAATCAATCAATTTTTAACCTACCACCAAACAACCCTAACGAATCCACCGGCCCAGAAGCCATGGTCACGCACTCACCTTAGATTTTCGGTTAGATTCTGGTAAAATTGAGGCTAGACACGAATTCAGCAACAACCACCACGAAATTCCACCTCAAATCGATCAAGAACGAAACCCTAATCACAAACTATCAGGAACAAGAGAAACTCCTCTCAAACTCTCTGTTTCTGATTTTTGGGACTTTGGTTCGCTCAAATGCGGCCAAAAACTCTTAAATACGAAGCCCTAGGGTTTACCCAAACCGGCCCGGTCCAATTGAACGACTTAAATCGAATCAGAAAACCAGCCAATTCGAGCATCTGTCGATCGACAACCACTAGGTATGTCGATCGACAGCCCTTAAGAGCCCTGTCGATCGACAGACACCAAGTGTGTCGATCGACAGCCCCTCAATTTCCTAAAAAAAATGGTTTACGGGCGTCACATTCGTGGACCAAATATGACGGAGACGAAAGTGGTGGACCAAATATGATGGTGGTTGATGACGAAGACGATAGCCGTGGACAAAAATATGACGGTGATTGGTGACGGTGGTAGATAAATACAGTGGCCGTGGACAGAAACGACGACAATTAATTGAATAGAGACGGAGGACAAATGTGTTATGGACAAAAAATGATAACAATTATCTAAACAGAGACGGGGGACAAATGTGTTGTGGACAAAAACAGAAATAAGAATAGATGTAACTCATGGGTAATTGAGTAATTTGTCAACCACTACAGTCCAAAAATGTGGTAGATTTTGAAAAGGTTTTTCAATTGTGGTAGATTTTATAAGAGGTTTTTGAAAAAGTGGTAGATTGGAAAATATTCCCAAAATTCAATGTTTGTTTTTTCAAAAATAACAAAAAATTAAGTATTTTGTAGTTATAAACTGTTAAACTAGAGCATATAGATAATAATTCCGATTTTCAGATATCCACAAAATTTCATTCTAACCATCAACATATATATCCAGTATGATCACAACAACATAATGATGTCATTAAATCACTTCATTTGGTAAATTTGATGATGAATTATGTTTCAGTGTTGGTAGAATATAAATATATAATTTTAACACTATCTGTATCCGTCTTTTTATTTATTCATTCTATTTAGTTCGAAAAACAAATAAACTATAAAAAATTATCTCAAAATATATGAATGTAGAATTAATGTTTCGTTCATCCCTTATAAAAACTCTTTTAAATTTACAAATTGCAATGCCAATTTTGAATTACTCAAAAAAAAAATAGTATTTTTTTCAACAACAAGAGAACCGTCAAAAGATTCGATAAAGTCGTTATTGTACATATCTCAATTATCCAATGAAACCGAACCACTACATAATAAAATTTTAATTTAATTTTTGTAATCCAATTTGTCTTCTCTCTCTCTTCTAAGCTTGTTCAATTTCTTCTCTCACCTCTCCCAACGCCAATTTCATTTTCATGCATCGCTATCTTCTTCTTATCTCCTAATTAAATGATCTGTCTCCATTCATGTCTTGCTCAATTACAGAATCTAAATCGAATTTTCGAATATTCGATTCTCAAATCGTAATCACAAACCCTAAAAATCTCTGATTTTTTTCTTTCTGGGTTTGTTAAAAGCTGTGATTTTTACAATTAAACTCAAATTTTCCGATTGTTGAATGGACCTTGTTCGATTTGGAGAAAAGGGTCTGTTTTCATTATCTCAGAGAAGAAGGAAATGGCTGATTTTGATGGCGATTTCTGGAGTTTCTGGTTATGGTGTTTACAAGGTTTATCATTTACCTTCAATCACAAGGAAGAGGAAACGTCTCATGAAGATCTTCGAAGCTTTTCTCTCTGTAGCTGAATTGATCTCTGAATCAGCAGAAACCTTAACCCTCGTGTCACGAGACTTGAAGACATTTCTCAATTCCGATTCTGACGAAATCCCAAACAGCTTGAAACAGATCTCGAAGATCGCAAAATCGAATGAGTTCAATGATTCGCTCTCTAGGGTTTCTCAAGCTATGACTATTGGGATCTATCGTGGGTACAATTCAGAATCTAGTAACGTTACTGAATCGGAATCTAGTGTTGTTGATAAAGTGATTGATAAGGTTTTTACGAAAACTGGATCTGGTTTTGTTTCTGTTATAGTTGGTAGTTTTGCTAAGAATCTTGTTCTTGGATTTTACTCTGATGGGATTGAGAAGAATGGTGTGAAAAGTTGTGATTCTGATTCTTTAGAGGAGACACCTAAATGGGTTAGTTTGCTTTGTGATGATAAGTGTAGAGAGCTTTTAGCTGATTGTATTCAGAGATTCACTAGCACTGCGGTTTCTGTGTATCTTGATAAGACGATGGATATCAATACTTATGATGATATCTTCGCTGGCTTGACAAATCCGAAACATCAAGATAGTGTTAAAGACGTTCTTGTTTCGGTTTGTAATGGTGCTTTAGAGACTCTCGTTAGAACATCTCATGAAGTATTTACTTCTTCAAAGTCTAAGAATGTGATTGAAGAGATCGACGAAGAAGAAGACGATTGCAAGGTTAGCGGTTCCTCGAAAAGTAGTGGGTGGACTGATGCTATCTCGAGTACATTGGCAGTTCCGAGTAATCGAAGGTTTATGTTCGATGTAACAGGAAGAGTAACGCTAGAGACTACGAGATCAATCATCGGTTTTCTAATGTTGAAGACATTACAAGGGTTTAGAAAAAGTTTGAATGTGGTTCATGAAGAGGTTACAGATAGAGGAAGACAAGTAGTTGGATATGTTGGAGCTAAATCCTCTGTTATAGTCACTGTGTGCCTCGCGTTGTACTTGCACATCATAGGCGGATGCATTCGAAATTCTCCCATAGGCGTAAGCCAGCATTTTTAGTCCTTTTACGGATCGATTTGTTGGATATATAAATATGTTTGGTTAGGGATATACAAATATTTATCAGCTTCCTTCTCATTCTATTTGTTTATAGTTGGAGCTGAGATTTATGTAAAGATTGTGTGCTTGTAAGTACACAACTTGATTCTGTCGTAACATTTTTCTCCTTTCTTTTGAGCGGCGAGTTCCTACTGCGGCCTTCCAGAGCCATGTTTATGTGGGTTGTACCGTTTGGTAACAGGGACGGAAGGGGATGGAAACGGAAATTTCCAAAATTCGGGACTAAACTTCGCGGAGACAGGAAAGAAAAAATGGTATATCATTCATATGCAAAACTTTTAAGAAAGAGTTGGATTCTCATTAGATGTTTGGTCTACGTGAACATTACATTTATTTGTTTAGTAAACATTAAACTAATTGCATTTGTTTATGAGGTGATATGAATTTTGGGGTAAAATAGACCCAAGAAAATTGCATTTTGGTTAGTGACTTTATTATTTGATTATCATGGCTATAAGTTTTAATTCATAGTTCAATATGGTTCTCTTGCTAATTCCCCATTTCTTTTATCAGTTAAATAAATTAAAATATCGAGGGAAAAAAACAAATTTTTAAAGTTTTGTAGGTTGAATAAAACTATAATATTTGACTAAAACTATGTTTGATTAAAAAAACAGAGAATTAATACATGGCTATTCATGCTTTTTCGGTTTTTATCCTTGAAATAACATAACCAATAACTAAACAAACCACTTCTTAATATCTTTGAAATAACATAAGCAATTATAAACAAGTCACGACACGTAACCAAACCAAATACTTAGACCATTACAAAGTGTCTTCATTTTACTTCGTGCCTAATCACATCCTTCCACGCATTCTCTCACGGCTCTCAAAGTCCATCTTCTCACGTTCTTCCACAAGCCTATCACTAATAAGAAGAAGAAAAACACACATTAGTTAGAAGTAAATATATATACTAATTATTAATATATGTGTCACTTACTGTTTAATTTCATTCAAAGACGTGCTCAATCATTCCACCCATTTCACCCAAGTGTGCACTCTCTCCTCCGACAATGCGATGCGACGGCACAACTCATAAATCTCATACAAGCTATTCGGACGTCTTATCGCAACATCGTATGGTCATGCTTGGTATGCATACCACTCCTCATCACTAAATTCAATTTCAGCATCTTTCAAAGTGTAAAGCTTAGAAAAGCCACGTTGGCAATCTCCGGCAAGTATGCCTCTTGTGAGTGGCTCCATTTTATCCAACTAAATTGGTATTCAACGTTCTAACAAGGAAAAATATGCGGCTACAGTATATCTTGGTCGTAAGGCCTACTATTCTTAACAGATACTTAGTGCTTACTTGAAATTGTTTTTTGTTTAAGAGGAACTGGAATTTGTTCACTAGGAAACTCATATTCCCCTACTTGAGAAGCTTTTTCCGTGACAGTTGACACAACATGTTTCATAAATTTCAAGCAAACTACTCGTGATTCCAGCATGTAAACCGTATAAACTTGGTTGTTATTCAATGTTCTGAAAATATGCAAAATATGTACATGAGAAAGAGAAAAACAAGTTAGAGGATTTTATTCAATCATAAACTCAGTAGAGTTTAAATCCGCAACCCATTGTTATTCAATAATTGATTTGAAATACTTAATGAAAATCTAGTGTTTTTGTTCTTGTATCCACAATATTTTCATTCAAAAGGTTTAAAATATAATGTTATTGGTTTTTGTATTTACAATCTCTTCATTACAAGAGTTTGTAAGCAATTGTTATTCAATTAAAAAATTTAAATGACCAATTATATTTTGTGTTATTCAAGTTTAATAGATTCTCACAATCAACAATTTGAATAGACTTGAAATCAAATTCCACATGTAATTTTATGAAAGTGCATGATCAAATCTTTTAGAACATATATGTTATATGTAATTTTTTTTGGCTGAGATTAATTGTAAAGATGATATGTAAGTAAATTAAGCGAGGCCATTGTAATCGTGTGGATTGTTCACATAATCTCTCTACACTTCTTCAACAAAAGCTTCATAAATCAACAAACCTTTCTTCCATTTTCCGGTCCACACTTCGTATAAACCAAATTGAAGCTTAGTATCTTGGGTTATTGCTACTTTGGTACTAACAAAAATCTCCAATCGGCCATCAGTCTCATCTGGTATGTTAACCGGTTCTGTCCCACCTTTAAGTTTCTCAATGTTGTTGTTAACCGATTTGATCCTCTTCCAAATTGTCTTCCCTTTCTTCCCGATTTTCGCGGACATGAAAACCGGGGCTTGGTCCCATCCGGTTGCATCACCTGTGAACGAGATTTTAAAACCGATTCGGTATGTTTTGCCTGGCTCTATCTTGTCAAACGAACCGGTTACTTCTAACCAACTCACCATCTTTAGTTCGGCAGGGGTCCTTGAAAACATCAAAGAGAAACAGAGAATCAAACCGGTTTACTTCGGTTATGTGTAAAAAGTAAGTTGAAAAATGTACCGGTCTTCTTTAGGGATGACCCAATACCGAGAGTCACCTCCCCATATGAAGTTAAGACCACTTGGCTTAAAAATCCATGCTTTTCTAACAATCTATCAATGAAATTTAAATTCTTGTAAAAACAAAATAACCCAAAAATCATAACATAGCTCAATGAAAAACTAATGATAACAATTGAGTTATTACATCATATTCCATGTTGGATTCTGCCTCGTAGTGAGAACTCTTGGCAGTTTTTTGGACATACATTTCTTTCTTTCTTTCTTTCTTCCTTCTTTGTTGTTTGTTTATAAGTAGAAAACTTCTCTTGAGTGAGCTTTATATAGAGATTTGTTACTTTTCACTATATCGAAAATTTCTGTGGAGAAAAAAGGATTGTGACAGAAGAAGAATAAATTAAGTTGACCCCATTCTTTATCTTTTCTAGATTCTCCTTTGCAAGTATTACGTTAGTGCAATACTTGTCAAATTTGATAATATTAGCCGTGTAAAAGGCATAATTTCAATTGGACGGCAAAAGGTAAAGCAAACATTCTCAATTTGTGGCTCTTCTTCCTTTTCTTGTGCTATCTAAACTTTTCATATGAGAATCTGATCGATCACATATTTACTAAAAAATTATTGGTCAGCTTAAGTGCTTAACGATATTAGTTCAACGTACTAGACGTTGTCGTTTTAGTGTTATCGGATCTGAATTCGAGTCCAATGCTATTCTGGAATACTAGATGAAGTTGGTAATGAGTGTTTGGTTACAACTTGCAAGAGTGGAATTTTGAGACTGTATTGAAGCTTTTGAACTATAGTGGCTTTTGCTATTTTAGATTCTTATTTCCTAGTGATGTTCTAGATTCTATTCTTGATAACTTTTTTACTAGTGGGCAAAACTTGACGAAAAGTAAGAATTTCTCAAAATTCATAGTGATTCAACAACAACTAAACTTCTGGTTGCAACGAAAATAATGACGATAAAGTATAGACTGATGAATGAACCTTGTTACCTTGTAATGTTTCTGCTACTTCATGTTGCATAATTTTGTTAAAGAAAAAAAGTTCTACGATTCTTCTAATTAAAAATACATGCCGTTTCACAATATAATGAACAATTTAGTTTTATAACCAACCAAACGTCAAAGATGCCAAGACAAAAACGGCACGTCGTTGACTATCACCTAGGCTCTGAAATGAGTATGACCCAGGCTCATCACAGACACCGACATTTCTAATACATAGCAAATAAGTAGAAAAACAGTGTCACAGTCTCACTCACATACCTTCTCCCAATCATCCACCACTTCTTCGCTGGAGACTTCCACCGGTTGTTTACCCGCAGCTTTTGAACTGCTGCTCCCTTCTGACTGAGCCAATGGCTCCAAAGCGGACGTTTTGGGCTTCTCGCGCTCTAGAACACTCCAACGGTTGACCGAGGTTGCGAGTGGAGTGTTGCTCTGTGCTGATCTCCACGCAGAGGCTTGAATATCAGTAGATGATCCTCCAATGGGGGAATCTTCAGCTCCCCAGGAGTCATCATTCTCCTGAATCACTGCTTTCTTCCATGGATTTCCTTTTTGAACATCCCAGGATGAGCCGCCGGGTAATTTTCCCCACGCTGATGAAGACTGCACACCATTCTGGACAACTACGGCTCCATGGTAAACGGAACCGTGGTCCAGCCTCCTCATGGCAGTGGCTGCTCGAGCTTGATCGTGGAACACAGCTAGAGCGTTCTTGTCATTCAGCCAAACAAG
The DNA here is from genome assembly GCA_900128785.1 of Arabis alpina. Lineage (NCBI taxonomy): Eukaryota > Viridiplantae > Streptophyta > Magnoliopsida > Brassicales > Brassicaceae > Arabis > Arabis alpina. The sequence continues at coordinate 6,663,895 of LT669788.1, forward strand.
CTCGCATTCACCCCCAAATCTCAGCACTAATGCGCTGATATTCGCCTCCCTCGGGAGATCCAGTAAAGAAACGACGAGCCCAGGATCCATATCCACCAGCGGATCAAAGGACGGTGGATGGGGACCGCCTACCGAGACAGCAGCAACCTTAGCTCCAATGATCCGTGTTGGCGGTTTCGACTTTGGTGTTACGTGAACAACTACAAACCGTTTTGGCTCCCACCCTGCGTTGCTAACCGCAAGTTTCCACCTCTCAGCTAAAAGCCGAACTGTGTCACGCTTATCCTTCTGCATCGGGCAAAATACATGAACCTTGAGGGTACTTGTGCTGCCTCTGGCTTTCCCAAGTACCAAGAACTTGAAGCGCTCTTCAACAGCCAGTACCCACTTCGGATCACGCCGATAAATGTCTGATATAATCTCTGTCATAGCAGAATTCTCGCTGAAATGTAAAGAGTCCAGATTTGGGGGAGTGATGTCAAACGCATCCTGAAGAACCCGCTTACGCTCTAGCTTAGCACACTCCTCATCACACGAAAGCTTTCTCTGCCCGAGAGGGATTCGGTTTCCGTCCGACTCAACAGGCTGAAGCGGTGCTGGAAGTTTCTGCAAAACAGAGGCTTCAGAGACAGAATTAACGAGAAGATTGTCGTCACTTCTTCCTCCAGCATCACAAGGGACTGTAGCAGTTATGCGACCACAGGAACAAGTAATTGTAACTTGAAATTCACATCTTGAGTCAGGGCAAGGCTCAGAAGGATGGCAGAGTGCTGCACAAGTGTGCCTGCAATCTCTTCTAGGAGCACCACACGTCTGTCTGCATGTAACACGCAGACCTGCTTCAGATTCATTGTAACTGTCACAAGGCTCCGGGTGACAAGTTCGCGCACAAGCATGCATGCCACAACGCCTCGTCTTTCCACAAATCTTGTTACATCTAATGTCTTTCAACCCACAAGGTATGTTTCTGAGAACCACATGACCACCAACGCATTTCTTTTCCACAGGGGCAGAACAAGAAGGGCAATCTCCAAAATGGCATCCATGCGTAGCAGAATGGCCACAAGGCTGAGGAATCGAGCATGGAAGCTGGCAGCTAGGGACAGGTGTCCCACATGGTAGTGGTGGAGGAATTGAAGTACTTCCACATGCACATGTAAGATCAGTGAAGATCACCTCGAGACAAGGAGGGCAATGGCCACTGTGACATAAAGATTCACAGGAATGCTGCCCGCACCTTAGCTTCTTCCCACAAGGTAATTGGCAGCCGTGTGGGTCCCAGTCACCAGATAGATCATTCTTCTTCGCGTTCAAGAGAGGGCAGCAACGCTCGCTACATCTATGCCTCCCACAGTTCCTCTTACGCCCACATGGCTTAGCACACACAAACTTCTCCATCTCTGAAGAAGTTGTTATGTAGCATTCCACAGTCCTGGATGTTGACCCACACCGACATTTCTGGTTGACTTGGACTAAACAAGGAGGGCAATCACCTGCATGGCAGACCTCGTTGCAAGTATGTAACCCACAAGGAAGAACCTTCCTGCATATGTTTGAACAAGAAGGAATTGGATCCAAGCAACTCCGCCTGATCTGTTCTTCTAAACGCGTTTTCCCACAATAGCATGTCTTTACTCTACTGGGCAGTAACTCACAGTCCCCGCAAGGTCCAGGATGGCAAACCTCAAAACAGAAATGATTACGACATCCAAGCGACTTCCCACAGTTGAAATTGCACGAATACACACCATCTTCTGCTTTCAACTCTCCCTTCACGTTCATATCTCCGCAAATGACAGACTCCACCTTTTTCTTGCAGAAACATTTGGCATTTACCAGTACCTGACAAGGATCACAAGGGCCGACGTGACATGTCCTTTCACATTGATGACGCCCGCAATTGAGAAGCTTCTCACAACGCTGCCCACAAATAAGATCAGTTCTCCGCTCGGAGCATCTAGTAGTAACCATCTTCTTACCACAAGGACAGCTACGAGGTGGAGCAAACGCCTTACAAGGAGGACATGGACCCGGATGACACTGCAGCACGCAGACATGAGGACAAAGATCCTCTATCGTCGTCCCGGCTGCTGCAAACTCTTTCTCTAACGGCTTCCCACATGGTTCCCCGCATGAGTGTGGAGTCAGATATGGATCAGATGGTGGATCTTTTCTCTTTCCACAGAAGCACCGATAACATATCTCTTTAGATGATGTCAACTGCACAGATTGGCAACCTGGGCATCTCCAATTATTACCTTGATTTTTCTCAGCCAACAAATCAATCGAAGTCGGTGCTCGAGCCCATTTCTTGATACAATTCATATGAAATATGGAGTAACAGCTGGAACAAGACCAGATATTAGCAGCCCGCCCAACCTTGTCATAACAAATCATACACTCAATAGTACTCTTCACCAGCTTCTCTTGTATCTCTTGAACAAGTTGAGGCAAGTTTGGGTCAGTCAACACAATATTCTCCTCCTTAGCTACCCTTCTCCCATGATTAACAGGCCGGGTCCTCGATGCAACTCTTTGCCGAATATCCGGCAGATTTCCCGGAGCATTATAGCGATTATCAGGCGGAGCATTATTTCTTCTTTGTCGATTAGGTGGAGGCGGACCAACATCATTACTCCTTTGGTGCTGGTTATATTGCGGACGACCAGCACCGTAGTTATGCTGCCGCTGCGGATAAACCGGACTAGATGCAGCACCAAGATCAACGCTTTCTGTATTAGCAGAATGATAAGGCTCGTTTACAACCTCCACAGAGGTAGATGCATTTCTAGGAATCCACGTTTGCTGAGGATTGAATCTTGGCCTATCTCTCCTTGCTTGAAAACTCATATTCTGCTCAAACTCAACAAATACAGAACCAGATCCTGTACCCGTCACTATTGTGTGTACCTATTCACAATGATGTCACAGAGCAAAAACTAATGAGATAAAAAAAAATCAGATTCTAAACATTTCATAGTCTAGATAATTTACCAAATACGAAATACGATCAAAACCAATCTATGTATAACAATGAAATCTCACAAATCTACAACGATTTTTGAACGAATCCAAAATTGAAATCCTGAACTATTACTCGTTCTTCGCGATCTCAAAAAAAAAAGGGTGACCTACTTATCAAATCTAAGAAATTATTGAAACCCAAGAGCTACGAATACATAATCTCGCATCAAAGAGATTTGATAAGACAAAGGGGGAAAAAAATTGGTACCTGACGAAAAAGAAAGAACAATCTCCGAAAACAATTACAGGTGACAAAAAAATTGATTAGTCCCTCGATTTCTCAGGAAGAGAGAGAGAGAGAGACTGTATGAGAAAATGGAAAGAGGAAGAAGAAGATATATATAGAGTGAAAGTCAAAGGAGCCGCAGAGAGAGAGAGAGACGAGCACGACTTTTCTTTTATCTTTTTTTATTTATCTTACAACGATGGTCTAAAATACTTGATCAACACTCAAAATCCGATATTTTCCAATGGGCCTACACTGGGCCTATATTCTTAGTCAAACGTTTACTTAACCGATTTTAACCGGGAATTAATGGTTTTTGGTTAAGGTGTTTGATTTGGTTAATTAAATTATATTTTTTTTTAACTTGAGAGACTACAAGATGATACAACAATAGCATAGTAGGACTAGTGGTTTAGAGACTCAGGACTCGGAGTCGGTGAAGGAGGGGCTTTCGAGGTCAGCCATGCTCGCGGAGGCGAATGATTCGAAGGAGTCCATGGTTGATAGTGAAGAAGTTTCTGTGGAACCTGAGTCTGAGTGGTCTGAGTCAATCTCAGGGAGGACGATGTGACCACCGTCGTCTTCTTCGACCTCATATTCTTCAGGTTCTGAAGCTTCGTCTGAGCCCATTAGTAGTCTGTTGATAGCTGATTTGGCTGCTTCTGAGAACCACTCGGTCTTTGGGAGTGAGCTGGTGAGAGAGAAGATATAATTTTAGTAAATTCGACGTTGAGATCGAGTTGGAGAGACTTTTACAGTGTTTTTTTTTAGTTACCTTTGTGGGTTGATGCCTCTTGAGGAGAATATGTTGATGGCTCTATTGATCACGACTGATGCATGGTTCTGTACTACTTTAAACGGATAACCCGCAAACCGAGCTATCTCAACTGTGAAGTTCATGTCGAGGATCAACTGCAACACAACAACAATTTCAACTTTTGACACAATTAACAGTCCATTTTTTCAATCTTTGACCGATGAGTTTGAGCTCGATGGAAAGCTGAAGTACATAAGAGAGATGAATGAGGGAGTGTTACCTGTTGCAATCCAAATGGCTGAAGTGGAGTTGACTCGTCCTCGAATGCACTCCAAAACTCCTGCTCGTTTGATAGCCAGATTATAACCGTCTCGGTTAATCTGGCTAGTAAAATCTTTTGCAGCTTCTCTTTTCCAAGCAGAACATCCCCCGCAATTATGGCCAACTGTTGTAGCTTAGAAAATAATGCCTACATAAGAAGAGACACGGATGATTCTGTGTGCAAAAATTTATCAACCAGGAGCTATGAAGCCAGATCGGAGAAGAGGATAATACCTGAAACGGTAAAGAGGGCAGATGCGAGTCATCTGGTGTTTCGGTTAAATAAATGAGTGCGTCTAATCGTGTTCGTCCTTCCCTAGAGTAGATGAAGCTCAAGACAAATTGCAGACAAAAGTAATTTCTCAGTTTGTCGAATGCTTGAACCATGTGGCGTTTCCATTCTTTCAATTCCGGCGCAGAGCTATTATTTAGAGCAGCATTACTCTCACCTTCTCCTCCACTATTTTCGATCTGGAGTTTCCAGACTTTAAAAAGTGATTTTGGTAAAAGTTCGTCGAGTATTGTAAACGCCGCTCCAAGAAGAGCAAGCTGCTCTGAATCTGTCTCAGCTCTAGCAAGTACAGTATTATCTTGAAGCTCTGGAAGACCGTCCTCGTCTGCATGGCCAGGCAAGGCTTTGATCAGAAAGTCGATGTACTTATCATATAGTTGCAAGATCCTCGATAATACGCTTTCACCAAAGTGTAACACCACTAGATGTGTTAGCTGCTCAAGTATGTCCTGAAAGAACAAATACATCTTCAATAAATATATGTGTCTAGAATCAAAGAAAATGGTAAGAACAGTGTTGAAAATCAACTTACCTGCACAATTTGCATGAATCGAATGCTACAATCAGTCATTGTCGTATCTGAAGCGATTGCGAATTCGGATAATACCGCCACAAACTCAGAAGATGTTTCCAATCCCTCGTCAGTTTCGGTCAAGTCAAAGATAACCCTTCGAGCCCGTCTAAAATTCAGCTCCAACACTTCTTCAACATAAGGCCGGAAAAGCACCAAAAACAACTTGGACAAAATCAACCCTTGTGGCTCCAACACTTTGCAATAGTTAAGGCAGTCTTGAAGACATACACTGGCTGCACGCAATGCAGAAGCTGTTTCAGAAGGAGCTGCGTTTTCTTTAACCAACCGCACCAAATACTCAACTTCCCTCTCTGCCCATTGAATAACTTTGTTGGAATACGCAGGATTATCATCATCACCAAACATCGCTGCCGTTTCTTTTGCAGCGATTGATATATTAGAGAAAACAAGCTTAGACAACGTGGCAGGAAAAGTGTTTGGGCAGGTCGAACATGAAGGAAGAGAGGATTCGATCCTTCTATGGACGCTTGTAGCGTAAAACTTCAAAAGCAACTGGTGAGCTGTAGGTCCTTTTCCAAGTCTGATCAACCCAACCAACACATGCTTCAATTCAGCTAAACTAATTGAAGGTTGTTTAGCGATCCTAAGTAGCTGATCCTCAAGTACCGTCTTTCTTTCCATAAAAGCAGACTTGTAAGAAGACATTTCAGCGATTCCTTTAAGTTCTGAACTGTTTCTTTCCTCAGTATCCATCGCCTCCAACGCTTCATCCACCTTATGTTCAGCCAAAAGAAGGTCAATTTTCTCCAAGAACTCAGACTTTGGATCAGTTAATTCATTAGGCAAGGAATCCATGACTTCAGAGTTATCCGTATCATCTGCATCACCACCGGATCGCTTCCATTCATCCATCTCACGACAAAGTCCAGCCATCAGATCCTGCACAACAATCCCCTGAGAAGAAATATGTTTCCGTAGGTCAACCAACTCATGCTCCATCTCCACCGCTTCTTCAGATATTCTACACAAACAAAACATAAAGATATGTATCTCAGAACCAAAGAAACATTATTTAATAACACATCCAAACATTACTTGTACAAAACAAGATCTTTAGAAGCGTTATGTTACCTCAAGAAAGCAAGGTACTTGGTACGCATATCACCACACATATTTTCAACAGCATCCTTTAAATCCAAAAGCTCACAACAAAGCTTTCTAATTCCCTGCATTGTTTAACATTTACCAAATCAAACAACAGAAGAAGTAATCATAAGCAATCTTACTCTTAGGTTCGAGCACTTTTAACTCAAATCTCGTGAACTTAAGATCGAGAGCTTGTGAGTGTTAAAACAGATCAGAGTGCAACGAATTGGTTCAGAGAAAGAAACAGCTCATCAAAGAGAGAGAGAAGGACAAAAAAAGGAACCTTTTCGGTGAGAGACTGGTGAACGGAATCGATCTTTGACTGAGGAGTTATGCTTTCGATGGAAGGGAAGTCGTCTTCTTCCTCGCTGCTCTCCATGTCTCTTTCGCTCTCTCTCACAATCTTCCTCTGCTTCGGAGTCTCAGAAGCACACGATAGTGATGGATTTGGACTCTCAAGAGACAGGAAGATTCTCCAGTTTAGGATTTTACTGTAAACTGCTCTTTTGGGAACCAAAACGGCATGTAGTGGAATTGAGCAAGCAAAAGACGGGACGATGGTTGTAAGAATTTTTTGGGGCATTTTTTCCCTTTTTCCTATCAAACAAAAAATCTCTAAACGATTTCCTTAACTAGCACAATATAATCTAAAAACAAATATTTTTTTTAAAAAATTAATATTTATAAACTAAGACAGAAAACATTTAATTTTAAAATAGAAAATTTTGTATGTAATAAATTACTATATGTAAATAGAAAATCAAAATTAAAACCAGTTCAATTAATTAACGATAAATTTTTTTAAAAGCGATGATAGATAAAGAATGTGGTTGCGGAGTTTGTTTTTCCTTTGATAACATGTACAATAAGAAAAAAATATGAAAATTATTGTATATATAATTTTGATTTTGAAAACACTAGACTATATTATTAGAGAAAAATGTTTAAATTTTTTGTAACTTGTAGACATTGTTGTTGTTGACAAGAAAAACCACATATTTCTCAACAATATGAGATCAACTAGAAAACGGGTTTTGTTGACCTCAGGTTTGACAAAGGGCTTACACGTTACTAGTATCTGTCAAATGTTAAACAGATCACAGAATGATTCTAACATTGTTTTTCATGACTATCACTTAACCATTTAAAGGTTATTCTTTACATCTTAACCCTTTAAACTTGAAGATTATACGTTTATGAAAACATATATTTCATTGAACAACACAAGCACTACAAGAATTTGAACACATAGCCATAATTTTTTTTGTAGCCACACTCTCATCGGAAAAGACGAAAATGAGAGAAGCTAAGGAAAGGATAGGGGTTAGAGGGTCCGATGTTTCCCATGTCATCGTACATAGAGGGTTAGATATTTGCCACCTCATCAATTCGAGTATCTTTTTTTTTTATTGGCTCTCAGCTTCTAAGAATGTGTTTCTCCATATGTTTTTTAAAAGATATTTTATTTAATGTATAATGAATAATAGCTTTTTATTTATGAGTTTATGAATTATCTGTTTTTCTTTTAATTTTTAAATTTTTAATTTTATAGTCATATATGAAAAATACAAACAAAATCTAATTGATAACTTTTAATAAAGGCATAAATAATTCAATTATACCATAAACTTTTAATCAAAAACATACTTTTTATAGTTTATGTGTTCAGTATAAAATAATAATTTACTATATTGTACTATTAACTGAAAATTTAGTTAATTAATTAAAAAACTTAAATTATAAATTAAACACTCATTTATCTAGAAAAATCCAATATTTTAAATTAAACACTCATTTATTCATGAAAACTAAAACATTTTATGAAAATATATGCATGTATTACGAACCTCTAACCTCTATACTCTAAATCAAACACTCATTTATTCATCAAAATTAAAATGATATATTTAAAACTTATATACGAATTATCAAAAAGTATACCCTAAATTAAATCATACTTCATTTCTCCATAAAACCAAAAACATTATATCAAAAGTTGTATTATGAAACCCTAAAGTAAACACTAAATTATTAAAACCCAAAACCCTATATCAGAATTTTGTATGCATAGTGATATCTTAATTAATGTTATATATTGCTTCACAACCTTTTGTAGCAAAATTTCTCACTAATAATACGTAACTTTTTGAATCAAATTTGCTACAAGTTTAAATTTATAATTATTTGTAACTAATTACTCACCAATTGCTGTAAATTAGTTACAAAAAAATAGCATATCATATTAGTAGCAAATTGCAGCCTTCAGTAACTAATATTTGCTACAAAAAAAAGTTTCCAGCAAAAACTGTAGCTATATTAGCTTATTCGTGGAGTGAAGGTATTTAACATATCTTTAAACGAGCAATGCGTAGTATTTTTGTTGAATATTGATTAACAAACACTAAAATACATGTTTACTTGGTGGAATTGATTCTCCTAGTAGATTTCTGTTTACGAAACACCGTACTCAAGCCATCAGTACTAGCTTTGCAAGAGTACTTACTCCATAGCCATAAAAGCAAAGACTTCTTCTTGGCCTTCGCGTAAATGTCTTGATCAGCTCGAACATTTCTTCCCAATGAAGAGACGCGAATGGGACTACGCTCCAAACATTTCCTATAAGCTTCAAAAAAAGGATCATCTTCTTTCTTCCTGAAACTCGATAAACTAGACCTCGAAGTCCTAATTATATTCGAAGGCATAAGAGAACATACAACAAGAGGACTCCGCAACACCCCTTCGATATAGTCAACATGACGACATGGAGGCGGCCTAAGGTTCCATTGTAGTTGATCACCACTTTTGTTGTGCCTTCTTGAAACTCCAGGCGTTAGCTCCCATGAAAAGGGAACTTTGGCTTTAGAAGTTTGATCGAACTCGTGGTTTCTTGGACTAAGCATATAACTCATTACTATGTGTATAAAGACTCTTTGTGGTGTGGTCTGTGTTGACTTCGTTATCAACGGAGTTTGTGTTATTAGAGTGTATATATTCATTATATGGACCATATGGTGATGTGTGTATATATAAACAAACTATGTTTCGTAAAACATGATTTGATGTATGTATATTCACCTAAACTTTGATTAGTTTATAGTTGGAAGATTAACATCATTTAGGAATCGCTTGGCTATATATATAACCTCTCCTACTTTATGAATATATTAATATCATTTGTCTTGTATCGAATTATAAAATTTTAAACGCAATACATTCTAACTGAAATTAAGCACTATGTTTTGCACATTTTAAATAGTCTATAGAATAAAAACAAGTTCCCCGGCCCTATATGACATCACGTAAATGCGTCTTTGGATGTGTAAGAAAATATACATTCAGCGTCGGAATAAATTGCAGTTGGGACAGACGAGTACTTGTAATTCTATTTTTCTCTATACACATATATTATGTAAAACTAAAAATTAAAAAGCGTGAACGGCAGGATACGAACCTGCGCGGCCTAAGACCACATGATTTCTAGTCATGCCCGATAACCACTCCGGCACGTCCACAATTTGCTTAACAATGTGATAAATTCTATTTATTATTTACAGTTTTTGACTTTCTATAAGTAACATTTCCAACGTCCATAAGATCCTAAATTCTCTAAAGAAGTCTTGTAAAATAGATTTTAAAAAACCAGAAAAACAATTGCATTCCTAGAGAAATAAAAATCATAGAAACATAGTAGCTTAGGTAAAAAGGAACATACATTAAGAAAACTGAATCGATTACTTTGCTGAATCATGAAAAACAAATTATATAATTGTTATTTGAACGTAGTACATATATATATTTTAACAAGCAAAACATCCATTCTCTTGTCTTTCTTTCTTTTGTTTCATCTCAAGAAACTCAACAAAGTGAAGAACAAAGAACAAAGATCCCAAGAAAAAAAGAACAAAGACATAGAAACAAACACAAACCAATATCGATAGCAGTAGAACTGTAGAAGTAGTAACATTTTTGATTAATATATAGTTGGAAGATTAACATCATTTAGGAGTCGCTTGGCTATATATAGAACCTCTATTACTTAATGAACATATATTAATATCATTTGTCTTGGATAGATATCTAATTATTAAACGAATTGCATTCTAACCGAAATTAAATAATTTAGAGAATGAATACAAGTTTACCTTCTCTATGTGGCATCACGAAAATACGTAGGCGGATAATGTGTAAGAAAACATACATTTACCATCTATATTGCAGTTGGGACAAACGAGTAGTGGGATACAAGTTTTTCTGTATGTTAATTACGTGAGTAATGTCGGTGAACATGTATGTGTATGGGCAAAAGTCGTGGACGACAGGAGTCGAACGTGCGCGGGGACACCCCAATCGATTTCTAGTCAATCCCATTAACAACTCTGGCACGTCCACTTTTTATTTACTGTTGTAATTAATTCTATTTATATTATATTATTTACATTTTCCGACTTTCTATTTCTAATGAGTAATATTTGCAACACCCATAAGATGATTTTTTTTTTTAGGAGAAAAAAGGAAATGCCCATAAGAACAAGATGATAAGATCCTAAATTCTAGTCTTGTAATTATCTATTATATGAAAGGGGAATAATGTAACACCCGCATCGCAGATTATGAATACAGACCCAAGTGTTAGACAAAAGTGATATTTTCATTACTCTAAAATTTCTTAATTACATTGTGGGGTAAATTACAACGTATGGGTACTAGATTCACTACGCCTTGGGAAAGTCTTCCTCCACTGCCTGCTGCTCCATCCTGCCTTGCCGTCATATGGTCCACCTGACCGGATGTCCTATCCTGCGCACTGATAAGGGGGTGAGTATTGAATACTCAGTAAGACAGTCTACTCCGTCTCACCACCTAACACTACCTAGCCATTCTAAACCTACAACCCCACACAACACCCTTAGCACTACTTGCCAGGTACTACGTCTCACGGCCAACCCTTTGGCGGTGATACAAACACAACTCCTCAACCTCATGTCGGGCACGCTGGCAGCCCATCCTCATGCCGGGCACGCTGGCAGCCCATCCTAAGCCGGGCACGCTGGCAGCCCTTTATACTCTACACCAGCAAGCTGGTAACCTGACCAGTAAAACTGGTGTGCCTGACACCCTGGCAGCCAATCCTCTAGTCGGCCCGTCGGCGGACTTCCCAAGTTAAGGCACTACAGACCCTTCTAGCGATCCTCAGAACGCTAGGTCTTCGTGCCCTCTTTCAGGCCAAACAACCGGGGAAACGCATACTCACGATGCGGTCCATGCAATATTTAAACGGGTGGCGTTGTGAACCTACTATCCTACCGGTTTAACATGCTTTTAACTACTAGACTATCCTAAGGTTCACAACCAAATTATCTTAATCCTAGTCCTTTATACCTCTAGGTTCTCAAGCAGTATCCGAAGCATTTCAAGCAATACCTTTTGCCCCGTATGGTCGGCCCCAGGTAAGCATGGCTATCCCAATACGTTACCCATGACTCATCTATGGCCATACGGTGGCCGTCCCTGCAAAAATACACATAAAATTATATATTAATTGTGGGAGACTCGCGGTCCGGCCTTGCCTATCACTGGCCTTAGCATTCCCGCGGCGTCGCCTCTAACCCTGGAGTCGTATGCGGCCGTACGAGTTTGCTAAGCCTCTTTAGCGCTTCTCTTGTTGGCCTACACCGTCTAGACTTCCTACCAGGTTGACTAAGGTGTGTTCGTTCAACTATCGAGTTGGCCGGCCACTACCTGTCCGGCCTACAGCATTCTCTAGTAGTCTGCCGAGTCTAACAAACAAGCGAACCATCGAGTATCCTTACGGCCTTGCGGCTGTAATGCTACCATAGCTCTATTTTGCGGTTCAATGATCGGTTAGTATTAGACCTCTCAGCCTGCCACGCTAATCCTCACATTTGGCCCACTGGCTCTCTCTTCAGAGTATAGCCGGCCTATACATTGTCTACTTTCCTAAACTACATGCGGTGCGAGTCGGAACTAGACATGATCCTACCATGACTAGTTTCCAGTCCGCCAAACAACGAGTCACTCTTGGGTCGGCTTAGGCCGAGCCAAGTTTCCTCGAGATACAAGGTTGAGTCCCACGACCAGTACGCCTAGGTACGTGTATCCTCACCAAGTTTCAATGTGATAGCCGAGTTACTTAACAATCTATGTTAGCCTTGTCATGCTCCCCTACTGTCTCACCTACGAGTCCATAGCCAGATCGCCATGATCTGACCGGATGCTCTGCCACTGTTGGTAAGCCAAGCACGCTTTTGCTTACCAGGCGTGTTTCCGAACCGAGGCCGTATCGATTTCTATCGAGGTCTTACCGATTTGCGGCACAGTGGTTGGCACTGGCCGTCTAGCTTTCTCTCCGATCATCGATGTCTTCACCGATGATTACCGGTTCGTTCATCGCGGACGAACAAGGTATCGTACCGATACACCGAGACCTACGCGAGGCTCATCGATGCCAGCCAGCGATCTCATCGCGGACTGCCCTTGCGGACTATTCAGTTATCCTCGATGGCTAGTGGTAGATCGATCGTAGGCCTCTCCGAGGGCCTATCGATGCGTCCCCATGGTCTGACCGCTGATACTACCTAATAGCCACTATTGGCACTGTCGGATCGTTGAGCGTCCGTACCGATTTCTCATCGATACGTCCCTCGTGGTACGATCCGAGGCTCCCTCGTCCTGATCATCGATCAGCCTTACTACTTGCGGTGCCTGGTCAAGGCGTCACCGGCCATGTCGAGGCGCCACCAATGCCTCGCATTGATGCCCTCTCGAGGCTCACCGATGCCCTGTCGAGGCGGCCTCTGCTCAGCTCTAGGACACTCGGTACCCAGTCGTGTTGTCACCGGTATCCGACCGATGGCAACCCTTGGCGCTACTGAGGCCTACCGTCGGTACCCAATCGTGTTGTCACCGGTATCTGACCGATGCCAACCCTTGGCGCTACCGACACTACCGGTCGTGCACGGAATCACTATCCGCACATGATCACTATTACTACTACACTACTCTACCCTAACCCGTACTACAAAGACTACTGCATGAAAGCTATAAGGAAGAGAATAGAAAGTGAGTATTAGGTACGGATCGCGCCTTACCTTATACCGCTTCTCCTTAGGTGGGGTGCCGAGTTCCTTCTAGAGCTCCTCCTTTTCTCTTCCTCTTAAGCGTGTTTCTTTGGCTCTAGAGAGAAGGGAAATATTTTGGTGTGTGTAAATAATGAGCTCCCTAGCTCTCTATTTATACTACACCGAAAACCCTAAGGAGAATATCCACTTTCCTTATTTTTCTCCACCTCCTTACTACTCGGGCCGAAAGCCCAGTACTCTTCCCTCTTCTCCACGTTTCTCCCTTCCTTATGTCCTGCGTGCCTTAGTTACCAATTCCTAAGGTCCGCGTCACTTATCCGCGTCTAAGTTTTTTCCCGAGAGTCCCTTCTCCGGTTTGGAATGTTACAAATTTTCCCCCCCTTGAATTGGAGCCGTCCTCGGATCCAAGACGAGTATCGGCATTGCCGATCCTCAACGGGAGCCTAGCTAAGTATTCTCTTTCTAGTATTTTACTCACTTCAATGCTTATCTTAAACTTAGTCTAGAATAATTATCGAATCTTTATTGAGTAAAATAGGGAAAGACAAATGCTTTAAGCTAGTTGAGAATAATTGAAACAAGTAAACTTAGAATCGAACAAAAACCCCAAATCAAACGGCTACCTTAACCTAGCTTCAACTGGTTCTTCTTCCTTTAGCCACTCTGAGTCCTGGTGGGGGTTGTTGCTGATGGCGGGCTGTCCTAGTAGCGTTTCCACTCGGGCTCGACTTCGCTCCATATGTCGGACTCATCGTCCGATTCTTCTAGCCACCCATTTGACCTTCTGCCTACTTCCTCACTCGGGCTGATGCGCAAATCGGCATGGGCTCGGTATGAGTTCAGGAAGTATGGCCATTACCGCCGGTCTTGAGTTACCTGGATCCGCTTGAGCTGTCGCCGCGGGTGGAGCCGGTACATGGTCCTCCATTCCGCCGAACTTCCCCGGCTCCTCGTCTCTCCCCATCTTCTCAAGTCTGGCGGCGTCATCTGCCAAGTGGGCCGCGGTGTGGTAAGTGCTTCCTCATAAGGCCACATGGAACTCTGTTCGTAGACCCTTCCAAAACCGAAGTAAGACCGCGTCCGGGTCTTTAGTGCACTTGGTAGCCTTCTTCACTAGCATGAACTCCACGAAGTATTCCTCCACGGTTTTGTCGTTCTGGGCGATGGTGTCGAACCGGTGCTGCCAATTCGCTAAGACCCTTTCAATTTGATGGAAAGTTATCGTAGCCTGCTCCTTTGTCCGAGGCGACGGTGGTTCCACCTTGGGGACCAGTGGCTCGGACTTGAACCCTACCGGCCAGTCTCGATGGACCGGAACCCCGACCCGTCTCTTCACTTGTACCCGTGGGTTTTCCGGTGGACCTACCTCAGTTTTTCCCGCCGGTTGCGGGGCCATAATGAAGATCCGAGGGTGTGGATCTTGCTCCATGGGGCTGTCGGCTGGTGCCTCCTCTTTGACCCGAGAGAGGTGTCGGGTGGCCGACCGAGATTCCCTGCTCAAGCATCGACTACTCCTTGCCGCTTGCTCCTCCGCGGGCTCCTCCTTCACCCGGATCCACAATTTGTTGCCCTCAACTCTGACGACTCTGGCAGGCATCGTGAAGTTCTCTAGTATTTGTTATGAGAGGTGAAGAATGAAAAGCGAATGAGAAAAGAGGAGACTCCTTCTCCCCTTTATACAGCGCCAAATTTCCCTCTCCGCCAAGCAGGAAATATTCACTTTCCTTTTTGGATAATCACGAAATATTACGTGATAATTATCAGTTTCCATTACTGATAATTACGCTTTCCTTTTCCTCCATTTTCTCTTTAATGGATGAATATTTTCTTCCCATTTTCGTGTGGATAGTCTCAAAAGATTTGGTAGTATTTATCAGTTTCCATTGCTGATAAGTACACCTTCCTTTTTCCCATTATCCCTTAATGGCCGAAAATCCACCTCCCATAACCGGATAATCACAAAATATTCTCTTAAATCTTGAGAATATTCCTGCCTTGATGCTTACTCCCCTCCTTCCTTAATAAGCATCCGGCGGTCCCCACGGCTCCCTTCTCCTTAGCCGTGGGTTCCTAGGGTTTTTGGTGGAGCCTTATTAGGGTTCCAGGGATTTGGGGCTTTAAGTAAGGCTTCCCCAAGGCCCGCCTAAATGTAGAGGCCCGTCCATCCCAAACATTTTGCTTTATCTATAGCTATATATATAAGAAAATGGTGGAACCATTCTGGTTCCAAAGGTAAACGGAATATTTCCATTTCCCTTAAGTGTTACCCGGGACCGCGTACCTGGTCTACTTGGTTCTTATCAGTCTCATAGGAGGCGTCGAGTTCCGCAGCGAGGCAACTGGGCTTCCCTTTGGCCTAGTCCCAAGAGATCTTTTTGAGTTGCCCTCCAGGTCAGTACTGGAGTGACAGCCGAGCTTTGATACCAAATTTGTAACACCCGCACCGCAGATTATGAATCCAGACCCAAGTGTTAGACAAAAGTGATATTTTCATTGCTCTAAAATTTCTTGATTACATTGTGGGGTAAATTACAACGTATGGGTACTAGATTCACTACGTCTTGGGAAAGTCTTCCTTCATTGCCTACTGCTCCCTCCTGCCTTGCCGTCCTATGGTCCACCTGACCGGATGTCCTATCTTGCGCACTGGTAAGGGGTGAGTATTGAATACTCAGTAAGACGGTCTACTCCGTCTCAGCACCTAACACAACCTAGCTATTCTAAACCTACAACCCCACACAGCACCCTTAGCACTACTTGCCAAGTACTGTGTCTCACGGCCAACCCTTTGGCGGTGATACAAACACAACTCCTCAACCTCATGCCGGGTACGCTGGCAGCCCATCCTCATGCCGGGAACGCTGGCAGCCCTTTATACTCTACACCAGCAAGCTGGTAACCTGACCAGTAAAACTGGTGTGCCTGGCACCCTGGCAGCCAATCCTCTAGTCGGCCCGTCGGTGTACTTCCCAAGTTAAGGCACTACAGACCCTTCTAGCGATCCTCGGAACGCTAGGTCTTCGTGCCCTCTTTCATGCCAAACACAAACAACCGGGGAAACGCATACTCACGATGCGGTCCATGCAATATTTAAACGGGTGGCGTTGTGAACCTACTATCCTACCGGTTTAACATGCTTTTAACTACTAGACTATCCTAAGGTTCACAACCAAATTATCTACTCCGCTTAATCCTAGTCCTTTATACCTCTAGGTTCTCAAGCAATAGCCGAAACATTTCAAGCAATACCTTTTGCCCCGTATGGTCGGCCCCAGGTAAGCATGGCTATCCCAATACGTTACCCATGACTCATCTATGGCCATACGGTGGCCGTCCCTGCAGAAATACAAACATAAAACTATCCATTAATTGTGGGTGACTCGCGGTCCGGCCTTGCCCATCACTGGCCTTAGCGTTCCCGCGGCCTCACCTCTAACCATGGAGTCGTATGCGGCCGTACGAGTTTGCTAAGCCTCCTTAGCGCTTCTCTTGTTGGCCTACACCGTCTAGACTTCCTACCAGGTTGACTAAGGCGTGTTCGTTCAACTATCGAGTTGGCCGGCCACTACCTGTCCGGCCTACAGCATTCTCTAGTAGTCTGGCGAGTCCAACAAACAAGCGAACCATCGAGTATCCTTACGGCCTTGCGGCTGTAATGCTACCATAGCTCTATTTTGCGGTTCAATGATCGGTTAGTATCAGACCTCTCAGCCTGCCACGCTAATCCTCACATTTGCCCCACTGGCTCTCTCTTCAGAGTATAGCCGGCCTATACATTGTCTACTTTCCTAAACTACATGCGGTGCGAGTCGGAACTAGACATGATCCTGCCATGACTAGTTTCCAGTCCGCCAAACAACGAGTCACTCTTGGGCCGGCTTAGGCCGAGCCAAGTTTCCTCGAGATACAAGGTTGAGTCCCACGACCGGCACGCCTAGGTACGTGTACCCTCACCAAGTTCCATTGTGATAGCCGAGTTACTTAATAATCTATGTTAGCCTTGTCATGCTCCCATACTGTCTCACCTACGAGTCCATAGCCAGATCGCCATGATCTGACCGGATGCTCTGCCACTGTTGGTAAGCCAAGCATGCTTTTGCTTACCAGGCGTGTTTCCGAACCGAGGCCGTATCGATTTCTATCGAGGCCTTACCGATTCGCGGCACAGTGGTTGGCACTGGCCATCTAGCTTTCTCTCCGATCATCGATAACTTCACCGATGATTTCCGGTTCGTTCATCGCGGACGAACAAGGTATCATACCAATACACCGAGACCTACGCGAGGCTCATCGATGCCAGCCAGCGATCTCATCGCGGACTGCCCTTGCGGACTACTCAGTTATCCTCGATGGCCAGTGGTAGATCGATCGTAGGCCTCTCCGAGGGCTTATCGATGCGTCCTCATGGTCCGACCGCTGATACTACCTGATAGCCACTATTGGCACTGTCGGATCGCACCTTACCTTATACCGCTTCTCCTTAGGTGGGGTGCCGAGTTCCTTCTCGAGCTCCTCCTTTTCTCTTCCTCTTAAGCGTGTTTCTTTGGCTCTAGAGAAAAGAGAAATACTTTGGTGTGTGTAAATAATGAGCTCCCTAGCTCACTATTTATACTACACCGAAAACCCTAAGGAGAATATCCACTTTCTTTATTTTTCTCCACCTCCTTACTACTCGGGCCGAAAGCCCATTACTCTTCCCTCTTCTCCACGTTTCTCCCTTCCTTATGTCATGCGTGCCTTAGTTATGCCTTAGTTACCAATTCCTAAGGTCCGCGTCACTTATCCGCGTCTAAGTTTTTTCCCGAGAGTCCCTTCTCCGGTTTGGGATGTTACAAATAACCCTCTCCATGTGATGCAACATCAGCACTCATGTGTTGCCATATCAGCTCTGAAACAGTCAAAGCTATCTGACTATTCGAGTTCTTCTCGTGTTAGACTTTTCTTCATCTCTTGTGTATTCATACTAAACATCAATGCATAGAGTTAAACTTTTCTTCTGCACGTCTTCTTATAACAACGCCTTTCTCAATCCTTGAATTTATTTCTCTGCTCAAAGAAAACTTTCAGATACTTTTGCTACCCGATTCTTTTCATCTTCTTTGGGACATTTAAAACCACAAAACGTTAAGGAGACGAAGCACTCTCAAATATTTTATAAATATTTTGTATTAGAGTCCCAAACTATCAAATCTCTTTCTATCATCATCTCCCTCACAGATCTCTCTTCGATCGACAATGATTCTCAACAATATAAACCTAATTCCACCGCTAAACGCATGGTAACACCAAGGGAGATAAAAAAATTAAAACTACACTTCACAAGTAACGAGGTACCAATCAAATTTCTTTTTGTAAATCTTAGATTTCAATTTATAAACTAATGAAACCGTTGATTGGAATTCTCACAATTTCACAGCGCTTTGAGAATTGGTGTCTTTCAGCTTCCTTTTGACGAGCCCCATGAGATGAATGAACAATTCTATTAATTATAAGTATGAGGTATGATTTCTGCCCCTTAGTTGACTTTAGTTTCAAACAACCAAATTGGAAGCTCTCGAAGGAAGTTGTGAACAACGAGTTCGCAAAAAAAATCTTCATCTATCTCATTGTTACACCGAGTGGTGATGGTTTTATTTGTCTCACCATACCAACAACACGAAAAGCATCTCGTCAAAACCTGCTTCACTGTCAATACGGTTTGGCAGCCTCTGCTGGTGCAATCATTCCCCTTACAACATGCGCTCTCCATCTATGTGACACATCAATAGTTTAAGCTACTAGAGACATGCCACGTGGATCTGAAAATTATTTCTCGACCTTTACTCTCCTCACCGTTTGGCTTCATCTTCACAACGTACGTTACTGAACGCTTCACATCCAAACTCAATCGACAATTAGTTTTCTTAGGATCCTCTCAATTGAAGATTTACCTTTAAATTCGCTCAAAAAGTAGTGTCTTCTCGAATGGTATTCAATTCTAAGAAAGATGGAGATTTTCCAATTTCTCTCTTACCATTTCCAGAGAAGAACAAGTTATATGGTAGCACGGATGGTTGATGTGAAATACTTGAAGGGTATCAACAGGGCTCGCCGTCACATCCTCTCTATCATCACAAACAAAAACTGTGCTCCAAGGATGCTTTGTGTTTTCATTTCTCTGGTGTTCCTCGATTCGCTTAAACTACCAAGCGGTATCAACTATGATGATATTGAGTATGTGGTAGTTCTGTAACCACTGCAACAAAAAATGTTCCCAGCCTTGTGCCTTAAGATGATGACACTGATTTTTTTTCCCCTGGCGTACTGAGCTGGATTTACCATCTTTAATGACAATCTTGGGTCCTTGATGCTCTCTTCAGTTTAACGTTTACCAGGTAAGGAAACTTGAAGACACTGACTTTCAAAATACTTTCTCTAGAGCTTATATACGGGTATGTTGTACTGCTTTTCCTGATTTTGTCATTCATTGTATGGTTATGCATTCATCTCTAACTTTTACTAATTATGTGAGAGAATATGATGAGTCGAGGTGAGTGAGCTTTTCTACAAGCTATAGCAGCAGGAATGTGTGCCCGGGACTCAAACGTATAGCTATAGTAAGAGAAGCGGAAGGTCTGTTTTATTTTAATATATATCATGAAATTAAGGCTACAAAAAGGCATTGTTTCAAATTTTGCCAGTGAATTAAAAACCTCATTAGAAATTGATGAATCACTGAAAAGTATGATAAACACATAACTAATGGTTGGAGTGAAGAATTTCGAATTTCATTGCTTAATCTTTTGAATCAATCTCACAAGTACTTCAAATTTTGCTTCATGACTCCATAAATAGAAGGAATTTCATGTCTTGGTTTAACTTAACTTTCAGAAACTTAGAAAATGTGGGAATTTCATATTTTGTATGCACATGCACAAATTTTGGTCATTTAGTTCGATCTAAGATATATACTAATAAAAAGATTAAAGGAACGTAAATATCAATTCTTAGTTGTTGCAAGTTAAGTAGAATTCTTGAAATTCATGGTTCTCACTTTCATAGGGAATATCTCGGGCCTAATTTATGCCATTTACGTGATCGTGTTTGTGAAGAGTACTTCGATGATCAACATAGCATGAGAGCATCTCAGCAGTGTCGTAACGGTAAGTCTGTTTGCATGGTTACATAAACTGTTAATGGATTATTATATAGTTCTGGTGAAAGTTATGTAATTTCTATTTGAGTTCTTCTCATGGAGACCAATTACCATATATGAGAATGGGTTCTTATTGATGTTATTATTACTCAGTCAAAATCAAACTCATTGGCCCTTAGTTTTTTGTCGGACCTCAAATTGATTATGGAGGTAGAATGGTGAACTGTATGTTTCAGTTACAATAAAAGCTTTCATGCTCGGAAATGTTGTATTTCGATGCTATATGATCTCATGGAATCCAATTACTATATGATGACATCTTGTTCGCTTCCATTGATTCGCTTTCATACCCACATCCAATGCAGAAAAGCAATAATAATGAGGTATTACCTTGTCTTGAGTTGCAAGAACCAGTCAATTTCACATCATTTATCTTTTTCCTGGTAAGGCTGGTTGAACAAATTTACTAGGTATGGTGACTCATAAACATGCTTCGATGCTTTGGGAGAAAGCACCAAGGTTTACAAGTACTAACAACATAATGGTTCTTATCCTTCTACCATATTGTTTGACTCATGTGATGATCTAATAAAGTAGATTATATTGTGTATGGATGTTGGTTTATCATTAAAGGTATAATATGTGTGGGTCACTCTAGATGAATTAAACAAAAATATTAGCGTCTCTCATTTCCATTTCTTACCTATCCCTACTTTAGTTTGTCTTTAAAAAGAACCCAAGTCATATCACTAAAACGTGAAATCTAAATATATTTATTCGAAAGCCCTGTCCTCTACTCCTCGACCAACATCACTAAGGTAACTCCCTTGATCAGAAGATATCGAATTGTGGTCTTGTCCACTTGCCCGAGTGTTCTTCTTTTCAATCGTATAGAACTTCACCAAATAAAGAATTATATCATAAACCAACGTCTCTCTTTTCACAAGTTGCAAACTAAATTTTAATAGAACCAAAACAAACTATTATAACCAAAACAAATGTAGCAATAGAGAAGTATAGTTTGACTAAAACTGAATTCACCAAACAACAACAACTTCACAGAATCGTACTTTACAAAATAAAGCAAACTATTGTTGCGAACGTTTGACGAGTTTATGAAAAAGTTTTTTACATAAAAATAAGTTTGTAAATAATTAAACTACTAAAATAATATGATTAAAAACGCAAATTGAAACAAAATATAACAAACATCATATAGCTATTAGAAAAAAAACAAATACGATATGCTTTTCAGACATCTGTTTATTATGTGTGGAGAGAGAGGAACCGAAGACGGCACGGCGAATCTGCTACGTCAACAAGCGATCTGATCAAACACATTGACAAGACCATGCGCAACCGGATAAATTCATTACGTGGAGCGGGTGAATACGCATACTCAGAAGCCATGGAGTTGTGGTTCTCCACTCGTTGATAGACCACAAGACAAAAGATTTATTTACTCTGTTTAAAAACTTTTTATGACTTAATCTTTGTTTGATTGAGTTATCAACCGTCAGCAAAAGAACACATTAGATTGTAAAAAAGGTTTTCTTTGAATAAAATTTAACATTCTATTCAAAAAAAAAAAAAAAAAAAAAAAAATACAAAACATTTAATCCTGTGGATATTCATCTAGTATATATAAATTTACAAACTAAATCTCTTCCTAGCTTGACACGTAACGAATTGAATACAGGACACGTGTCTAAAAATCAATCACCTCTCCCCGTTAGTGCTTCTGTCGCCTCCGTTTCCAAAAATGCAATTTTCTTCCGATCGATCTGACTGTTTTTTTTTTTTTTTGATAAAGATCCGACTGTTATTTTATTACATATAATTCCAAAAGATAACATCTAAACTATATATACATATATATCAAACAACATCAAAATTTAGACGATGAACACTGAAATTTTAATTAATTAATGAAATGAACTTGCATGAAAATGGCCGAATTATTAAAGCCGAGACCAATCGGGGTTACTGGTTAGGTCGAAATCAAGTTGTTACCCAAAAATAACTTGGAGCTCCTAGGTCAAAGATTCTACAAAGTAAACAAAAACAAGTAAACCTTACCATCTTTACAATTGTAACCATGAAAGTACGCTAACTTCCTAACGTCCAATTTATCTACTTTGATCTTCACGTTTAATGGTTACATACAAGACAAGTAGAGTCATGACTAATGTAGTCATGACTAATGCTTAGTGTTAATTAAGGGAGGACGCTCTTCATATGCTAACGATTGAAAAGGAAGAAGTTCAGTTATCAATATGCTTTCTTTCTTTTAAAAAAATAAAATAAAAAAATATGCTTTCTTTAGTGATTTGCTTCTAAAGCATGCACCATGAATAATCTTCATATGTCAGATCCTCTGATTTGTTTCTAACTTTGTTTTGCATACGTACTTGTTTTCAGAACATAAGACAATGTGATCAGGCCTAAGTACAGTAGAAGCTGATCTGACATACCCAACCTTTAGAAGCCTTACTGGCTGACGAGTTTTGAAGTTGCCTTGATCAATACTGGAACCATCTTCATCTTGTGGCGCTAAAAGGTTAAGAAGTTTGATGGTACTTGTTAAAATTAATTCCATTTACATTTTTTTGATTTCTAAAATGTATGCAAAATAACAATACTTTCTTGCAGTTAAATCCATCAAAAAAGAATTTTCCAAGATTTTGGTGCGCACTTCCTCACACAGACATGGCATTCCATTCTAATGCAAATGGTTTCAATCAAGGACACGAATTATGAAAAACAAATTTTTACTATTGTTGTTACATGTAATTCGAAATTCTTGAATAATATACAAACATAAAAGATAAACAAATGCATCTCATTGTGTGTGTAAATGTGAATATCTACACCTCAAGTATGCAACCTCACATCAGGGTTGCTTATAGATTAATCTGAGCCACATATCCGCCATAACTCTAGACGAGAA
The DNA here is from genome assembly GCA_900128785.1 of Arabis alpina. Classification (NCBI taxonomy): domain Eukaryota; kingdom Viridiplantae; phylum Streptophyta; class Magnoliopsida; order Brassicales; family Brassicaceae; genus Arabis; species Arabis alpina. The sequence goes on from LT669788.1 coordinate 6,687,381, forward strand.
GCTCTATAACAATTCATCTCCTTCTTCTTCTTCCACACCTTTCTCATTCCTCTTAACATTACTCCTCTTCTTCTTCTTCTTCTGCTTCTTCCCCATTCCGTACTCCACAAGCCATTGCGCTGCTCTGCTTTGAGCGGGATGGTCGACTCAAGTGGATTCTGGTGACCTTTGGCAGCGGAATCCTCGAAAGGAGAGTCTTCCTCCACCATGTCAGCTTGTATCTTTAGTCCCTCTACCACCATTTCTTCTAGATTCTGTAAAGAGGCGGCTAAAATCTCCTCTTCGAGATTTTCATTTTGTGGTTGTAGAACTTGAGCGTCTCAGTTTCTCAAGCAACTGAAGGAACTCCTTGGTCACAGTCTGTTCCTCTTCATCTAGCCTCTGCGGTTCTGTTTCACCTTCCCCTTCGTTACTCTCGTCCTTCATCATCGATTCAAACAGAAATTGGTTTCAGCATCAATGTTATGTCGCCAAAACTGAAACAAATTGTTGAAAACAAAAAAAAAAAGTCTACAGAAGGTTAGTTTCCTTTCCTAGAGAAGCAAGCAAAAGTGATGCATTACTTGCACATTCCATCAACCAACGAAAGGAAACTGTTAGCAAAAACATGTCAGAATTAGAAATGCGACCTTGTTGATCGAAGAAGTAACATTTCATACTTTTAGCTACGTATTGCTAAAAAGGTAATGCCAGCATATTGATAGCAAAGCTTTTAGTTCGTCAAACATATGTTAAAAAAATGAACCTACCAATTTGCTAGAATATATATTGCCATATACATACGTTTTTTTTATTAACAAGAAACAGAAAACATTCACTGAGATTCCAAGGGTTACAAATCTGTTCTCCACCTCTTCACAATCCAAACTTCTTAGGCCTGAGGTTAGTGGTTCCTATCTTCTTCATCCCAGGACCTGCAACCTGTTGCTGCTTCTTTGCCCTTTGATGTCTCTCTCTCTCTTTGCTTCTCACCTCCGACTCCTCTTCATCTCTTCTCAGTTTCTCCATCTCTTCCTCCATTGCTGTTTTCTCATCCTTGTGTTTCTTTTTATGCTCCAAAACTGATGTATCCGAGTCCTTGACCGAGAAAAACATAGGCCCTAACTCAGCCAGCCAATGTGGCTCAACCGATGTAGCACACTGCATGTATTCCTTACTTGTCAAGGTCAGTTCATGATACACCACGTAATCCGGCGTGTGACCCATACCGTACAATGCACTGCTCGGGTGCAAATGGCAAGGCATCCCCGTTCTACAGTTCACATAGTCCCCAACACCTTTTATTCTAGCCGAGTTATGGAAATACGCTGAACATATAGCCTTTCTCACAACATCCCAATCCCGTCCACACGATTTGACTTGTATCTTCAGTTGCTTGAGGATATCCAGAAGCTGAGATCTTACTTCTCTGGCTTTTCTCAAACCTTTGACCTGTAAGAAGTGTTCACTGCACCAGTCTCCCCTATAGCCATGCTCTTTCCACTGCTGGTATACATTTAACAGCGTTAGATGATCAGATTCCGGTACAAAAAACTTCTCCCTCGCTGCGTCGCTCTCCTCTGCTTTCTCTTTAGGTCTGAAGAACACTGAAGGCACTGAAAGCATTGACACGATGGTCAAGACTTCGTTTATGCAATCTAGCCTCTCACCCATTAACAGCATCTTTGCAAGAGGCGGATCTAACGGGAACTCAACCATCTTCCACCCGAGATCGGTTAAGCCACCAACATTGCTAAGAGCACCCAAAACCCACAGCTGGTACATAGAGTTGAGGATGTTCTCTTGTGGAGGTGGATCCATAAACTCAAAATCTAGCAAGTTCTCTATCTTCAGTGACTTCAACAGCAACACAACGTTACCTAGATTCGTTCGCTGAATCTCTGGCACAGGACTAGGCAACATCTCATTGCAATAAGCACTGTCAGTATACAGCCTGTAACATGTTCCAGGCCCTGTCCTTCCAGCTCTTCCTGCGCGCTGATCAGAGGCCGCACGGCTTATTGGGAAAACCTGAAGAGCATCCATACCCATTCTTGGATTGAAAACCTTCATTTTCCCGTAACCAGTGTCAATCACATAATAGATTCCATCCACCGTCAATGATGTTTCAGCAATATTGGTTGCAACAATGCATTTGCGGGATCCATCTTCCGGTTTCTGGAATATTTTCGCCTGCAAATCAGCGGGTAACTGAGAGTACAACGGTAGAATCAGTAGGTTTGCGACTTCTCTGCTGGAGGATGCCACGAGCTGTTCCATTCTCTCCTTAAGTGAAAAGCACGCAGCTTCAATCTCATCTTGGCCAGTCATGAACATGAGAATGTCCCCAGGTGGGCTCGCTATATGAATCTTCATCGCCTGTTTAACGGCAGCTTCGACATAGTCTTCACAAGGAGTTTTAGAGTAGTGAATCTCGACAGGGAAAGTCCTTCCAGGAATGTTGAATATAGGAGCATTCCCAAAGAAATCGGCAAACTTTTGAGCATTAAGAGTAGCTGAAGTTACAATCAGCTTGAAATCACGACGCCTGGCAACGACTTTTTTCAGTATTCCAAAGAGGACGTCCGTGTTGAGTGACCGTTCATGCGCTTCGTCCATCACCACGACTCGATACTTGTCCAAGTCGGAATCTTTGAGGGTCTCTCTTAGCAGCACTCCATCAGTCATGTACTTGATAACCGTGTTTGGACCGGTGACATCTTCAAAACGAATGGCATACCCAACCTTATCTCCCAGCTCTGTTTCCATCTCTTCGCTAACTCTCTTTGCGACACTCATGGCTGCTACACGCCTTGGTTGGGTGCAACCTACGATACCGCCAAAAGTGTAACCATCCTCGTGAAGATACTGGGTAAGTTGAGTGGTCTTTCCGGAACCAGTCTCACCAACCACCACAATCACCTGGTTCTCTCTTACCACCTGCAAGAGCTCATCTCTAACAGAGAATATAGGTAGATATTGTCGTTGCTCAGCCACGGTCTTGGACATTGAGAATTCAGTCACAGCTTCTCCTTTCTTCTTCATATGCTGTGCAAATTTAGCCTCTCCTTTAAAGTCTACTTCACCATCATCACCAACTAGAGCAGTATCTGCATCAATCTGCTCAGCTGATTTTTCAACACCAAGGATGTTACCAAGAGTAGAACCGGCAAGCTCCCCAAACCTCTTTCTTGAGGTAAGCATACTTTGTTTCTCCCGGATTTCTCGAATAAGACCTGATCCTTTCCTTGAAATTATGGCCATGTCGGAAGTTGGATCTTTGACAGGCATTACCGGGTCTGCACTTCCATCAAGGAAAGGAGGCTTATTATCATGAACAAGAAGAGTAGCTTTCGTTTCCTCTTCGCTATCGAATTCAGTTTGCACCTCTCCTTTGCCTCTAACTGCTCCAGAACTCAGAAGCTGAAGGTCGTCCCACCGAGCTATATCCGCATAAACCTGAGAGCGTTTTTTACTCTGACCAAGAGACATCTTGCTGCCGTCCCTTGTAACCAGTCTCTCCGCCTCCTTGTGCGCATCATCTCCAATTGAAAAGTCAGCATCAAACAGTGAGTTCCCTTCGTCTGTATCAGACCATGAGCGATCCGACTGGTATTCCATCTCCAAACGCATTGCTTCTATCATCTCCTTTGATTCAACTTTCCTGCATCTACTTCCACCATTACTAGAGCTAGATGATTTGATGATACTTGATGACCTAGAAGCAGAAGCACGAACTGGAACAGGGCAAGGAGCACCAATATCCCAAGAAGACCTAGTCGAACAAGAATCTGGTGAAGCTGCCATACAAGGCCGATGTGGCTTTCTCTGACTAGATTGGTGTGCATGGTAGCTTCGACGCTTATCACAAGCACGGAGTGGAACATGACAAGGAGCACCAATCTCCCAAGAAGACATAGTTGAACAAGGTCGGTGTCGCTTGCTGTGATTAGGCCTCTCACCATCGTATCTTCCACGCTTTTCTCCGACTCGTCTGCTCCAATAATCTGATTCTGATGATACATGAGATTTCCTCTCACCGACCCCCAACATTCTGTTGTGTTTGTTTAGGATCGAATCACCGGACCACATATATATATATATACATAGTAGTTCCTAGCTAGCAAATAGCAAATTAATGTACTAGTCTTTCCTTTTCCTTTTTTTTTTGTTTATTTGTTTAATTTCCTTTTCTTGTATAACATAGCAAATTACTTGAGATTATATTATCGTTTCCTTTTTTGTTTAATTTCCTTTTAATTTAACATGTAAACCACTATGATTCAGTTTAATATATTTTCAAAATTTAGTCACTTCCAATACTCATTTCTCTTACTTCCCAATGGTTTAACTAGATTCAATACTGGTGTGGTGATTCCCACATAATTGGAATACGAAAAACTTCTCAAAGTGTGTTTTATCTGTAAAATGACAACCCATGATCAATCAGTTTATCCTGACTGATTTATCTAATATGAGGCCACCTCAAAGCAAAATCAGTATATTTGGGAAAGGTAAAGCAGTGATGATGGAAGAAGATTACCACATGCAAATCAATAAACGAGAAAAGCACCCTTGGATCAAGAAAAGTGGATATCCAAAGAACAAGCATAATGCTCTAGTACGGAGACACAAAGAGCATCAGGAACAAAGTTAAGATGGGTGTGGTAAGCGACCAATAAGGATATTGATTCTTGGCTGTTGATGATGCATGTGTACAGTGATAACAGAATGGGATATGATGTGTTGCATTTGTTCGAGAGATGGCGAAACAAGGGTTAAAGCCAAACGAGGAGATGTTCCTTGTTGTTTTCCATGAGATATGAGATGAACAGTTTGTTTCATCAGCCTTTGCTTTTGCAGAATCTTGTTTATATGTGTGAACCTTCTTGCCAAAATCCTGGGAAAAAAAGAGAGATTGTAATTTAAAATAAATCAATGCTAGAATCGGATTTGTTTTTTTTGTTTGAATTTGAAACCGGTGTGAAGTTCATTTGCGCGTTCTACGGTGGTTAGCTTCTTCCTCCCCAAGAGATTTTCACCCAAAGTTGATTAGCTCCTTAAGTATGTTGTATATAACTAAAGCTTTGAATAACGTAAATACTCAATCCACATGATAGTAAAAGCATTAGAAAAGTAGAAATTAACAATTGAGAATCTGCAAAATGGGTTGAAAGATATTCTATTCAAAGTTTCCTTCACTTTAAAGATATTGCATTTTGTTGAGGTGGTGGTTCTAACATCTTGTTGGTCATTGTAAGATTGTTACTCCTAATTACTACTTCTACTCTTTCATACAATCTATTTATCTTTTGATATTTATTCGCTACCTCATCGGAATATAATATTTTAACAAACAATAACCAAACCTGAATTAATGATGGTCTTACTGAAATTCATCATTCCATCCACAAATTAAACTATTGTAAGAACAAAATTCTCTTCAAGTATAGACCAAAGGACAAACCACAAAGAAAGACCACCTTTAAAAGAAGGCTCAAGCCAAAGCTAAGGGAAATTGGGAAATCCTTGAAGCCAAAGCCTATCATCGTGAAGAATGGTCAGTGACTTGCCTCATCAAGCGATACAAGGCAAAAATTATGGTGATTGCACATGATGTTGACTCTATCGAGTTTGGGTCTGGTTACATGCATTGCGTAGGAAAATGGTACTACATTATAAAGGGAAAATCTCTTCTTCAAGCGGTAGTATATTTCACCATTCCATAGATTTAAATCCATTAAAGTTTCTTTGATTTACTCTAACCCTAGTTTAATAAATAATGTATAATAATGCATCACTTTTGCTTGCTTCTCTAGGTAAGGAAACTAACCCTCTGTAGACTTTTTTTTGTTTTTAACAATTTGTTAACGATTGCGAGTCCTAGAAAACACATAGTTCTATGAACTCTGAAGCTCTAACGGCTTGAATTGCGGCTTTGGGAGCCAAGGTTTCGGCTACCAGGACTGATGGAACAAACCGGAACGAAGAAGATCCTTGGAGCAGAGTATCTTTTCCCTGTGATGTGAATATCCAACCTGCACCACTATTTAAAGAAGCCGCATGCCAAGCGGCGTCTGTAAAAAAATATATGGTGTCACAAGGTGGACGAGGAGGGCGAGTTACCATATCAGACACAAGAGCAGGCTTATCTATTTGATGTTGTGCCTCCTGCCATGAACGCGCGTCCAAAATGCTTTTGGAAGCTACCTCTTGTTTAGTATATGCTTTGTTTTCAAACAACAGTAGGTTCAGAGTCTTCCAAAGCTGCCAACAGACCCAAGGGTAGAGAGGAACACTGATTCTAGAAGGGGGAAGGTTACGAATAGCCTGAGAGCTTGGTAATAGTGTGGTGAGAGATGTAACGTCTTCCAATTGTGGCGGCAGCAGAGTAGGTAAGAGGGACCAAACTCGACGAGCAAAAGCACAATGGAAAAGAACATGTAGCTCATCTTCTTGTCCTCCACAACGCTGACAACTAAGATCGGAGGTGACACCTATAATCGCTAAGTTGTTTCCCATAGGTAGAGCTCTGTTTTTATTTTCCATAGGAATGTTTTTACCTTTGGAGTTGTGTCAAGCTTCCAAATTCCATTCCACCAACTGAACGGTTCCTTTAGAGAAACATAGGTACTAACTTTAACGAGATTATACCCGGTTTTTGTTGAAAAGGAGCGTGATTTATCAGGTAGCCAAACAAGAATATTCTCAAACTGAAAAGAGCTTAGGAAAATTTGTTGGATTTGTCCCTCATATTGAGGTAAAACTTGACGAATCCTCTCGAGGTTCCAAGTATGTGTGTCTTTATTAATGAGCTCACTAACCATCATGTTAGCATCTTCTTTATTTGGTGGTCCTATTGGAGCTTCAGGGAGTGAAAAGGAGAGCCAAGGAGAGGACCAAACTTGAATTTGGTGGTCCAGATCATAAATCCTCCATGCTTGCTTTGCCAAGAGAGAATCATTGAAATTTTCAATATCTCTAAAGCCTAAACCTCCATGACCTTTAGGGAGACATAGTTTGTCCCAAGAGACCCAAGAAATCTTCCTCTTATCCGGGTTCTCATCCCACCAAAACCGAGTTAAAGCGGATTGTATTCCTTGACAAGTCGATTTGGGGAGTTTGAAGCAAGACATTGAGTAAGTTGGTAGTGCCGCAAGAATCACCTTGAGTAGCACCAACTTTCCAGCCGTAGATAGGAATCTTGTAGACCAAGAGATTGATTTTTGATGAATTTTGTCCATTATCCCAGCGAAGATGTCTTTCTTTGTCCTACCAAAGTGTTCGGGAATGCCTAAATACTTACCTCTCTCCTACTTTATGAATATATATTAATATCATTTGTCTTGTATAGATATCTATTTTTTTAAACGAATTACATTCTAACCGAAATTAGGCATGATGTTTTGCACATTCTGAATAATTTAAGGAATGAATACAAGTTTACCTTCTCTATGTGACACATTACGAAAATACGTAGGCTGGATATGTGTAACAAAGTATACATTTACCATCTAAATTGCAAGTTGGGACAAACGTACGTGATATAAGTTTTTCAGTATAATGCTTATGTTGGTGAACATGTTGTGTATAGGCAAAAGTCGTGGACCACAGGATTCGAACCTGCGCGGGGAACCCCACATGATTTCTAGTCGCGCCCAATAACCACTCTGGCACATCCACTTTTTAATTACTGTTGTGGTAAATTTTATTTATGTTATATTTTCCAACTTTCTATAAGTAATATTTGCTACGCCCATAAGATCTTAGATTCTCTACTTGAGAAGCAAAAATGTTTAACAACAGTTTTTGAAAATCAGATTAACAAGCAGAAATCAAAATCATCGTAGAAAGTAGAAACAAAGTAGGTTAGGTAATATACTAAAAATAAATTATATATTGTTGTTTGAACGTAATACCTATATTTTCCCATAAGCAAAAACATCCATTATTTTCTTTCTTTTGTTTCATCTCAAGAAACCCAACAAAGAGTTGAACATAGACACAAATATCCCAAGAAAAAAGAACAAAGACAAAGAAACAAACACAAACATGTTATTGATTCGAGAGTAGTAGTAGTAATAACATTTTTGATTCTTCGATAGTCAAAATCATCCAGTGAGAGATAGTGAATTGTTTCTTTTAAGCAGCAACAACTTTGTCCTTATCTCCTCCTTCAAGCTGGCTCAAGTTTCCTTTCTCCTTGATCAACTGAAGATGATGATGCTTACAATAAAGCTTCCCTTCATGAGCTATGTAATTCGATGGACTTATCGTGCATCCTCCATGTGTACACTTGAAGCAACTCTTGTGGTACAATGTCCCATTCACAGACACCTTCACAAAGCCCACATAATAACCAGTCAAGATATGAAACAAATAAACAATGTTTAATGTTTTGGCGATGATTTAGAATGTTTTGGCTATGGTTTACGCTAAGAATAGATTAGATTCGTTACTGAAACAACTTAAGAATCTGCTTTGATACAATTTGAGTCTGATTTGGTTATACCTTCTCGATCGGATACACGGTTTTGTCGCAGCCATGGCATTTTTCTCGTGTTCCGCCAAACATGTTCGACACTTTGGTTCCAGCAGGTCTCTGTTAAAAGATTGATCAGATCAAAAATGTTAAGATATAACTGATAAATGTCAAGAACCTCAAGAAACAGATTGTTGTATGAAATTACCTCTCCTTCCAAAGGCCTATCTGGTTTTCCAATCTTTGGTGTTCCTATATATACAAATCAAAATTAATAGATTCATATGTTTCCAATATTAAAACCCCTACAGATTTTACATTTGCTCTGTTTTTTACCTTCGAAACTTTTCTCAAGACTACCAGTTCTCTTGAAGTTTTGATCAAAATGTGGTCTGCAATAAAGAACTCCTTCAAAGGAGTTGTAATTGCTAAGCTGTTTCATCAACAAGAACCAATCAAATCTTTAAACTCAATTAGACTCTTCCACAAAACTCAAAGATTTATACTTAAACCGATTGGTCTTCTTCATATATATCTACTAGATCTACCTCTGGGTTTATTAGAAATCATTACAAAAGGCAAGTGAAACAAGGACCCAGGATTAAAGATCAAACCTTGAGAGTTCCTTTGCAATGGTGACAACGGAAACAAGCTTTGTGGTAAACTCTGTTATCAGCGGTTAACTTGTCGACGAGATAAACAGTTTTGTCACAAGCCATGCATTTCTGGGTTGTTCCTGCAAACGCCATTCTTGTTTCTTGTTCTGTGTTCTTGTAAGAGATCAGACAAAAAAAAACTCAGAAGAAAGAGAGATAAAAGAGGAATAAGATGAAGATGAAAGAAAGAAAGAGATTGGAATTCAATTATTGTTGCTTCGTTTATTGTTATGGGGACCAGATATGTTGAAAATCAACATGTCTCTCTTCTTTCTTTCTTTTTTTCAAGTTAAAGTACAACAAAAAAAAGTTAGAGACTTTTAAAATCTCTAATAAAATGTGATTAAACAACATTTAGTTGTGGAACTAAGTATTTGGAATTTGGAATATAAAAATAACAACTTAACAATTTGGAGTTTTTCTAATTCAAATTCGAATATTTGGTTTATTTCTGACAACTATTGTAGTATTGTTTTTGTCATTGTCTAATCCAGAAAACAAGAAGATAAAGATGATGTAAAAATTGTAATTACAAAAAAAACAAAAGTTTCAACGGCTTTCTCCATCTCTTAATGATTTTTGTCCAAACTTGAAGTAAGCACCGGTCAATTATCTGTCTCCTAGATATTCTGGATATTATCACATGCAGTGACTTGAGAATGCTTAACATTTACACCATCTATATGAATATTTGGGTTGAGCAAAAGAGTAAGGAGCAAGAAATTAAAAAAGGGGGAGAAACACAACTGGAAAGAATCTTTGTCTGAATTTTAGATAATGATTAAAAGCTGTATTAGTTATGGTGAATTAGTTGGAAATCTCTTAAATTAGACATTTGTTGTGTTTATTATGTATCAAAATATCGGAAACATGCTTTACCATAAAGGTTTTTTGATGAGCTGTAGTATTGACAGAATTGGTTGAATAGAATGAGTGACCATAATGATACCTACCATCTTTATTTTAATCAAACGTTATTTTATTTGTTAGTAGTAATTGAGTAGAACCAAATTCATTATCATTTCACAACAGTTTTCAACACTTTAATTTGCCACCCTTTAGATCTAAGGGCCTGTCCTTTTTGCTTGCATGGGCCTTCACTCTTATATTCGAATAAATAAGCTTTTTCTTAAAGTTCTTAGACACTTTTAATATTTGACACATTTTATGCATTACTTTCATTACTTTTCTAAAAAGTGAGACAAAAATACCCCAAACCAAACTTTATTCAATAATAATTTATTTATTTATATATAAAAAATTATTTATAATACATTTTTCCTTTCTCCTCTCTCCTCTCTCTTTTCTCCTATTTTTTCCTCAATTAATATTCACATTAATATGGTTTTGTATAAGTATGGGTTTAAAGATTAATGTCATAAATAGAGAAGGTTAATTTGGTTTTGTATAGAAGACATGATTTTACCACAGTCATCCACGAAACACTTATGTCCGTCCACATACATGTATCCACGAAAACACTTTTTTCTCATACCTCTTGAAAAAGATGTTAAGTTTTATGGATCTTGTTATACTCATGTAGCTATTGAACATGGATTTTGCATTTTCAGACCATTAAGATTAGTGGTGCTCATCAGAAAGGTGGACAATGGTTCACAACCTTTGAATACCATTTTAATGGATATCGTATCAACGTCCTATTTTTATTTTGTCATGATGTTATCCACATGGTCATGGTTTGGTGGATAGTGTTTGAAAAACAATGATTCCATAGATCTCGTGAATTACAACATTATGGTACATAAAAACTTTCCACTGAATTTGAATTCACAAGCCAAATTCACGAGAATCTGTTCCAATCCACACCAAACTAATTTTAAAATTTGATTGAGAGAGAAGAGAGAGAGAAGTGAGAAGAGAGAAAAGGAAAAAGAAAAAAATCCAAAAAAAGAGAGAGGGGAGAGAAAACTAATTTAAAATTTGATTTTATAATTGATATAAGATATGAAAAGGAGAGATGAGAGAGAAGAGAGAAGTGAGCTGAGAGAAAATGGAGAAGAGAAAGGACGCAGAAAAAGAGAGAAAAGAGAGGAGAGAAAAAAAAAACATAAATTATTGTTTGATTTTGTTTTAAAAGTAATTTGGACTTTTGCTTATAGAAAATAAAAGAAAATGTGTCTAATATTGAAAATGTTCCAAAGTGTAAAAACTTTGAAAAAAATGTCCATGAATGTAAATAACTTTTATATTATATCTTAATCAAAAACTTTTATATCCTTTTCTTCTCTTGCTAATTTTATTTTACATAATGATGTATATGTATTGATTCTTTTGTGAAAAGGACAATAAGATTAGAAAAATATCATATCTTTTCTATGTAAAAATCTTGGTGTGGAATGACTCCTTTTCAAGGTAAGCTCATTCTCCACTATGTAATTATTATTAAATATTTTTTTTTTTTTGTTATAAAAATGAGAATAAGTAGGACACATTTCACAAATGACACAAAACGATGATGCTAATTTGGTGATCAAATTACCAAAAAATAACTATTATAATACGTCACAATCTATTTGCTAATCAGATTGGGCTTAGGTAAGCCCAAATTATAAAAGAAGATCAGGTAAAGAGATCAAACACAAAGCAAGTAGAGAAGTCAACTGTCAGAACGTTGACCAAATCTCTCACTTCCACCTTCTCAATCTCTCCGGCCAAATCTAACCTCTCACTCTCACTCTCACCGGCGATCTTCGACTGTTTCTTTCCGAATCGAATTCGTCTTCACTTTCTCCGGTAAATCATTTTCAAATTCCGATCGCTTAAGTTCCTTCACAAAATCGATCAAATTCATATCTTCTTCTTGGTTTATGAGATGATGTATACACTTGAGTGATGAAAACAGTAATAAACCCTAAAGATCAAGAGTGATCATGCTAAAGTTTGGTCCTTTTCCTTTTAAAATACCAAACGGAACAAATTCTGAATTTCAATCAACTAATTCTTAAGAGGTTTTGATGTATTCTTGTAGAAAAGTTTGGATTTTTATTTGTGTGTACTAATTTGGTTTGTTGATTGTGATGAAGGAGGTGAAGATATTGAATGGCGACTCCAGTTGATCCACCAAACGGGATTAGCAATGAAGGAAAGCATTACTTCTCAATGTGGCAAAATCTGTTTGAGATCGATACTAAATACATGCCAATCAAACCGATTGGTCGTGGTGCATACGGTATAGTCTGTTCCTCTGTTAACACTGATAACAATGAGAAAGTGGCTATCAAGAAGATACATAATGTGTATGAGAATAGGATTGATGCTTTGAGGACTCTTCGTGAGCTCAAGCTTCTACGTCATCTTCGACATGAGAATGTGATTGCTTTGAAAGATGTCATGATGCCAATACATAAGAGTAGCTTCAAGGATGTGTATCTTGTTTACGAGCTTATGGATACTGATCTCCATCAGATTATTAAGTCTTCTCAAGTTCTTAGTAATGATCACTGCCAATACTTCTTGTTCCAGGTACGTGATTGCACCGCTCGCATATGAGAATATTGGTTCAAGGTTTGTGTATATCTTGCTTTATGCTTAAGTTTTGCTTTGCTTTGTACATTTGTGTAGTTGCTTCGAGGTCTCAAGTATATTCACTCAGCTAACATCCTGCACCGAGATTTGAAACCCGGTAACCTTCTTGTTAACGCAAACTGTGATTTGAAAATATGTGATTTTGGGCTTGCACGGACGAGCAACACCAAGGGACAATTCATGACTGAATATGTAGTGACTCGTTGGTACAGAGCTCCTGAGCTTCTCCTCTGCTGTGACAACTACGGAACATCCATCGATGTTTGGTCCGTGGGTTGCATTTTCGCCGAGCTTCTTGGTAGAAAACCGATATTCCAAGGAACAGAATGTCTTAACCAGCTGAAACTCATTGTCAACATTCTCGGAAGCCAAAGAGATGAAGATCTTGAGTTTATAGATAATCCGAAAGCTAAAAGATACATCAGATCGCTTATGTACTCACCCGGGATGTCTTTATCTAGGCTTTACCCTGGCGCTAATGTTTTAGCCATTGACCTTCTTCAGAAAATGCTTGTTTTTGACCCGTCGAAGAGGATTAGTGTCACTGATGCACTTCAGCATCCTTACATGGCGCCTCTATATGACCCGAATGCAAACCCTCCGGCTCAAGTTCCTATTGATCTCGACGTAGATGAGGATTTGGGAGAGGACATGATAAGAGAGACGATGTGGAATGAGATGCTTCATTACCACCCACAAGCTTCAACCTTAAACACTGAGCTCTGACCTCAATTCTCCTACAGGTAATTTACAAATAGCTTCTCATCATGTTTGCTATATAATCTTGAAGAGGGAAAAAGGTCAAATTGAACCCAGACAATTTGCATCGTGTCCTTTTGGACCCAAACTTTTACATATGGCTAATTTAAACCTGAATTCGAAACAAATTCAAATTTTATACATGAACTAACATGTTTTGTGCCGAATTGTACCTTGACTAAAATTCCGTTAGTTAACATTAACCGAATATTGACTAAAACGATATGTGGGTTAGTTGACTAGGTAAGAAATGCTTGAAAACGACGTCGTTACGTTGTTTTAGTAGAACAATGTCGTTTTCATATAGAAAAAACTCAAAATCGAATCCATAATTCTATAAATTTCCAAATGAAAACGACGTCATTTTATCGAATTACGGATTTGATTTCGAGTTTTTTCTATAAAAAACGACATCGTTTTACTACAACAACGAAACAATATCGTTTTGACCCAACGAAACCGAGCCAGCTAACCCACATGTCGTTTTTCATTAACGTTGACTAACGAAATCTTGCTCAATGTACGATTTGGCACAAAACATGTTAGTTCAGATATAAAATTTGAATTTGTTTGGAGTTCATGTTTAAATTAACTATATGCAAAAGTTCAGGTCCAAAAGAGCACGATGCAAACTGTCTAGGTTCAATTTGACATTTTTACCGTCTTGAAGAAGAATAAACTTATAGTTTAAGCGAGTCTTGATGCCGTGGAAGCTGTTTTTTTTTTATTACAAGCTTTAAGTGTGTCTGTAACATATGTACATAGAGCTTTGTTTGCCTCCTAGTTTGTATGTTTGAGAACTTTGAGCGCTCTGGTTCAAACCAAGGCTCTTGATAAATCAAATACTAATTATTTACGTGTTATTAAAGTGTTCGTTTACTTTATAACCTTGCTAAACAATTCATAAGCCCTAAACTCAACATTTTGGTTCAAAACCTACCAACTAGGGTAGGTTTTTAATTCAATAATATCTACTCTAAACCACATACTAACATAACTAAATTTAACAGAATTAAATTGAAAATCAAATTGTACCAAACCCTTGTTTCTAGATTGACAAATACAAGTCACATGATTTGCTTCTTCCTTGTCAACACGTGATTTGTTACATTACAAAACGTCACTGAATTCAAAATTTTGTAAATTCAACAGAAATTTCATTTAAAAAATGTATGAATCACTTGTCAAAATCAACAAATAATTAAAGATAAACAAACAAAAACAATTACACTATCATAGGAAAAAATTCCAACTTCTTCCCCAAGAAAGGCAATTAGTAAAGATCATCCAACATACATCTGTAATGACGTATCTTTAGCTTGAAACTTATCTTATATTCGTCCCAGGAACATAAGATAATTGTCTAAATTACGTGATCAGATCGATTTATAAAACATTTAATAAGATTTGGTCAAATCACTAATCCACAATATATATAAGACAAGTCTCATTATGATATCAAGAAAGCCGTCTCTATTGTCTTAATACTAATAAATCCTAACAATACCTCCATAACCAAAAACAGAGGATCTTATTCAAATCAAGAAAATGGTGAGTCCGTTTTCATCACCGAGGAGATCGAAGAAAGGAAACAAAGAAAACCCTTACTCAAATCGTGGACTTGAAAAGTTCTCTGCACTTCTCTCGGAACTCGACGAGAAGAGACAAAGCATTTACGCGAAAAGGATTGATTCAGATGGACCGCCTCTTGTTCGGTTTGTGTTCAAAAGCTCTGGAGAATGCGTACCTGTAATGATCAAGACGAAGAAAGCAGGTAAGAAGAAGGATGTTCAAGATGATTTCAAGGTCAAGATCGAATTAAAAACAGAGGAAGAAGCAAAAGAAGTACAGAAAATAGAGCAAGAAACAGAGGAGAAGCATAGCTGTGTATTGAATGAGAATTTGAAGAAGATTTCGAGACCGAATCGTTTCTTGCCTGTTACAGTGATCTTGGTTCTAATCTTCTTGGTGTTCTTTGGAAGGAGTGTTTCGATCATGTGCACTTGTATTGTTTGGTACTTGGTTCCAATGATCAAGGAACAGACCAGAGACAGTGGATCAAGAAACGAGATTACGAAGAAGAAGAAGAAACAGAGTATCGAAAACAGAGCTCCTGCTAAAATCCGGTGACGAAAAGTAGAATCTTTTTTTTGTGTGTGTCAAAAGTTCTTTTATTCGTTGTCACATTTTTCTTGATTTTTTTGTTTTTTTTTTTTGTCCGTAGTTGTTAATTTTGAAACAGAAAGATTTGTAAATTCCTTTTTTGTTTTCACTCTCTTCTAATGCTAATTGATATGTAATTATTCACACGATGTGATTTTTATTCTTAATCGTGGTTCATTGTTTCTTGATTTACTTGTGAACAAAATTTTGTTGAATTGATAATGTAAGGGAATTTTTGGGTTACTTGTTTTTTGGGACAACATGTACTATTTCTTTGTTGTTTATTATTGTACCCACGTTTGAATTTCTTTAAGGAAATGATACGACACGGTTGGATAGTATATAAAATGTTGTAGATTGTAATTAAAAAAAAAATCAAAGATTTTGGAAATTGATTCTCCACTTCAGGTCTTTAATTCGGTTTAGAATTGAGTTCACTACAAGTGTGTGTGGCTATGCCGGTTTTAGAGAAACTTATCAAAATCAGATCAATCTCAGTTTTGGATAGTATATGTTTTTTTTGTGTGGCTTAAATATCAAAAGATCAACTTATCATAAACGAGAGTGTCTCGTAGTACGTTACTGAATACCTAGTGCCATTGACAATCACTGATTTTCGAGTGCATGGATTATGCTTTTTTAGTTTAAGGATTTGAGATGGATTTTGACTATATCTTTGCGGAAAGTAGGAAGTTAACACACCATATTGTGATTGCTCCAGCAGATTCACGACTAAAATTAAGTAAATATATAATTAAATTTCCTAAGCTAATATATAAACAAATCAAGGTCTAAATTGCATACCGGAAATGGTTTAATGCCTCGATGAATATGGTCTTTAGATTAAATCCAATCGTTGAATATATGTATTACGTTCAAATAACAGTTAAATATAATTTATTTTTCATATATTACCTAAGCTACAAGCCTTTTCTTTTGGTTACCAACAATCTCAACAACAACAACAACAACAAGGTCTTGCATTCTCTCTCTTTCGATCGCTCTAATCATGCTTCTGTTTCGTTTGCTTCTGTGTATTAATGGCTAGTTGATGATCTATCATTGCGTCTCGAAAAATTGATTGATGCGTCTCAGAGATTGAGTAATTCCGTTCTGTGTTTTACTTGGATTCAAGTGAAATTTTCAGATTCCTCATCTCAGTTTGGAGAATTGATACTATTGAAAAAGCATAAGCCTCTGTTTTCGATTGGGATCGCCTTTAAAACCAAAGTTTTTATGGAATGGATTCTCTTTTGATTTAGCAGAAATGTGTGATTTGTGAAAACCTTTTCTTCTTCACTGTGTTTTGTTGAATCAAAATGAATGATGTGATGCTACTACACCTACATGTTACATTCCATTTACCAATATGTCTGTGTCCCTTTATGTTCTTAGTTTCTTACTCATTGTATCTTAACATTAATGGAAATCCATTATCTGTTAACTATGCGGTTGTGTTCGGGATTGTGTTTGTAGCAAGTGTTAACTAAATATTATGTATGGGTGTTAACTAATGTTTAGACCAGTGTTCTAAAACGCGGTCTAGGCGGGTGCCTAGGCGGCGCCTGGACGCTACGCGGATGTCGGGCGCCACGATTTTATATTATACGGTGATTTGTGCGCTTATTAAAAATACGGATGTTTATGCGGTTTAGGCGGACGTTTACGCGGTCTAGGCAGACGTTTCTGCGGCCTACGCGGATGCCTAGGCGGCCACATAGAAAATAAAAAATCACATATATTTTTTATCATATTGTATACTAAAAAAATTTCAAAAGCAATATTAAACTTATTAGTTAAATTCATTTAAAACATAAGTTTAGAAATTATATATTTATCAATATATATATATATATATATATTTTTTTTATGACTTTGGTTTTTGAAATTATATTTTGAGATTATATGTATATTAAAAATTATATGTTTTTTATTTAAATTTTTATTTAATTTTATATTTGAGACTATATTTAAACTCTTTTATTTCTAAATATAACATATATTCATGTTTATAGATATATATATATATATATATATATAATATATAACTATCCGCCTAGGCCCCGCATATACTCCCGCGTATACAGTTAGGCGCTAGGCCCTCATTCGCCACCTAGCAAGCGCCTAGCGCGTTTTAGAACACTGGTTTAGACAAACTCAAAGTTATAACGAGTTGAACAAATTAAAGTTAATAACACCATATAGTTGAACAAGTTAAAGTAAGTTCATAACACCACAAGTTGTCTGAATTTATAACATCACAAAGTGGAACAAGTTAAACACATAAATAGTTTTTCAAAATAACATAGTTTTACACATACTCGAACACACATACTCAAACACACATCATTTCTTCTTTCCTTTCTCTCTTGTCCTCATCTTGCTGCGTTCTTTGGCTTGGAACAAGGTGCTTGGTAGGATAGTGTTGTCACTTGTGTCTCTAATTGATCTGCCAAGATGGATGTAGTCATCACCTGTGACCGTGCTTGTAAATATTCCTACACCTTGCTGCAACACTCATAGTAATTTTATTAGATAAAGTCATAGACAGAGAAACAAAATGAGTGGCTTTGGTACTCTTACCTTAGGCAAATATCTAGGTCATGTATCATAAATTGGTTCCTTTGCAAGAGTTGGTTGAGATGATGAAGTACCAACATCATTTTTACGAGGTCTTCCTCCTTTCCTTTTGGGCAGTGCAGATGATATGCTTGGTATATCTTCTAATGGTTGACTTTGGACAATTTGACGGAAAATCTGAGGCTGAATTTGTGGACCATTCACGTGAGAGGCTGAAGCAGTTATCACAGGGTTTTTCCTTGGCCTTCCCGGTGGTTTCTTAGGAGGTTTAGGAACCAAGAAATTCTTGCAATGTAACTTATTATGACCTTCTTGTCCACATGTACCACAATGCTGTATGAGAACCCAACGTTAGAAAGACAAAGAAAAAAAAACAAACAAAGAAAGTAAATTAGAAACAAGAGAAATTTGAACTTACAATTTTGGTCCCTCTCTTAGGCAATTTGCCTGGTCTTGGTTCACCTTGTTCTCTGACTCTTTTCTTCCCCGGAGGTCTACCAGGCGGCCTCTTATATAGAGGAGGAATGACCCGTACAGTAGTAGTCTTCGGCCATTGGTTCATGCCAGGTACAGGTCTTAAACTTGTTGCATAACATCTTCTCAGCTTTTGAATAGTGAACATCTCACATATCAAACTTTTTGGATCTTGATTTGCTTGCTTCTCTTGTCTTAATGCGGAAACAATGTGGCAACAAGGTATCCCACTGATCAGATACATTCTACAGCTGCAATCCACTCCACCTCTCATTTTAACTATGTACCTAGAAGACAATTTTCGATGTATAAGATAAGCTTGGATGTACAAGACAAGCTTGGATAAATGGTAATTTGATAAGAAATAGAGAAAGGAACTAGACAAACCTGTCACTGAAGTAGCCAACCTCATAGTCACCCCTACCACAACTCAGTGGACTGCAATTCTTTGCTTTTTCAATTTGCTCATCTAATAGAGCTCTTGATCTAGGAGTGTAGTCCCCTTTTGACTTCTCTGCCTCAATACATTTCTTTTCATTCGAAGTGATTATAGACATCCTAATTTCCTCAAGCATCTCCACAATTGGTTTAGTTCTAGCAATCCTAATAGCTGCATTGAATGACTCTCCGAGGTTGTTTTCAACAGCATCACACTTGGCCCATTCACTAAAGAATGCCCTGCATAAAGGTTTATGTACAAGTGTCAAGAATGCCCTGCATAAGTACAAATATAGATTAACGAAGTAATAGAGAGTATACCTTGACCAAGGACAAAAAACATTGAGCTTCAAATCTTCAAACGCAGCCGGAGACATCTCTTTCAACTCTTTCATCTTCTTATCGAATGCAGTAGGGTAGTAAACATCTGCAGCACCCCAAAATAAATCCTCAAACTCTGCTCCAGAATGCTTCTTCTTCCAATTCGCATGAACATGCCTAGCACATAACCTATGTTCTGCATGTGGTAGAACATCTTTGATTGCAGAAACCAACCCTTTACACTGATCACTAGCCAAAGTTAATCCATTACCAGTTCCAAGATCGAGATCTTCAGCCAAATGTTGAAAAAACCATTCCCAATTAGGTTTATTTTCTGAATCTACAATAGCCCATGCTATTGGGAACATTTGATCATTAGGATCTCTGCCACAAGCCACTAAGAGCATCCCACTCATCCTCCATTTCAAGAATGTACCATCTATATGAATAATCCTCCTACAAGCTGCCTTCCACCCATCTTTGAGAGCATGAAAAGCCACATAGAACCTATAGAATTTTGTTTCCCTTACCTCACATTCAACTGTGGATCCTGGATTGGTTTTCTTCAAAATAGCAACATAATCAAACAGTCTTGCAAAGGACTCAGCTTGCTCCTGATCGAATGTTTGTAGACACCTAAGCCTTGTCCTCTCACATATCGTCTCTGGAACATTGATGTTACGTCTCAACAACTTCTTCTGTAGCTGTCTTGCAGAGATATCCGGATTTAGCCTGAATTCTTCAATATAGAGCTCAGCAAGGCGAGCATTGGTCAGAAGTGACACATTTCCTTGCCAAGTACAGGTGTGCTCATCACTAAAGGACCTGACAACCACTCTACTACTGCTGCTGTTGATTGTTGCAGAAATCCTCCATGGGCATTGCTTATCTGAGCAAATAGCAACCACTCTAGTACTATCTGACTTCTGGAACTTAATGTCAAACCTTTTCCTCACTGCATATCTAGTAATAGCATTCCTGAAAGTTGGTATAGATCTATATTTCTACCCTAGCTTGAATTTTCAATAAGTACTTTCATTTATCACATCAATTGCATCATTCTCATTTTCACTTGTACTGTCAGTCGGCTCCACAAACTCACCAACTATATCATCATCATTATGCTCTTCACTATCATCATTACCAACATTTTCATTTTGCTCCTCTCTATCACCATTACCAACATTTTCCTGCTCCATACGGCTCAGATTCTCATCAAAACCATGCTCCCAATCCTCATTATTTTGCTCTTCACGATCGTCATTCTCCTCCTCTTGTGACTCATCGAAATCTACTGAAACTGAACTAATGCTTTCGTCATCTGAGAAGTTCTTTTCAATCCGTAATTCAGTAGCTTTACGCCTACCAATATATGGATCATCTTCCCTAACAACATATAACGTCATTGCCCCTGTTTCAATAGCATTACCCACAACTTTACTCATGATAACCTCATCATCAATATCCTCTTTCTTCTCACTATTTGGTGGATACCATGACATTTTCCTCATGTTATCAGCATACCCTAGTGTTCCTTTTATGATGGTACACACACTGACCATGTTAAAACCATCACTAACCAACTTTCCTGCTTCACGTACCTCTCCACCAAGATACTTATCGTCCTTTGTCCAATATCCACCAACGAACAAGAACAAATCGAAACTGCAAAAGAATCCAGAGTTATAACCAAACACGAACAAATGTAATCAGATTCTCAAAACTAATTATGAAATTACAAGAACAAACCTCAACGGTGGTTTCTCCATTGCTCCGACAACAATGCTTCAATGTAATCCAACTCTCAAATCGCTTCTGATAACAAACACAAACCCATAAATCTTTGAAATTTCCTCTCAAAAACCTATGAAGACAAACCCAACAAAGTAAATCTTCAAGAAACCATCGATTTTCTCCAAATCGATTTCACCCAAACCCTCCTATTTGTTCCCCAAATCGATTTCACCCAAACCCTCTTTTTGTTCCCCAAAATTGTTTCACGAAACCATCGACAAGATTTTCCCCCAAATCAATTTTTGCAATCCCTAGCCTTGCAATTCTCAATTGGATCGGGATATCAAACATAAAACAAAATAACTCTTATGTCGTTTTAATTGTCTAAAACGGCATCAAAAACTAAACTGCTTGATGTTTTTAGTGCTCCCAAACGATGCGTTTCACTCATCGTCAACGTCGTTACAAGTTGCCACGTCATCGATACATACAAGGGTTATATAGCGGGTTGACCAGTGAATGGAGGGTTGACTTGCATTTAATTGACTTGAGGGGTATTTTTGCAAACCCTAGCGATTTGGAGGGTTTATTTGCAGAAAACCCTTGTTTTTACGATGATTTTGATTTCTCTTTGTCTTTCTGAATTTTTAAAACTGTTATTAAACATAAGTATAAGACTAGAATTTAGGATCTTATCATCTTAATGGGTGCGACTAGAAATCGTTTGGGGTTATCCGCGCAGGTTCGAATCCTGTCGTCCACGACTTTTGCCCATACACATACATGTCACCGACATAAGTTACATATTGACTTCACATAAGTAGCCAACTTGCTAAGGTGGATCTGTTGGTTTAGTGTTTTTGGAGAGTTCACTGCGTGAACTCAGTTTATATCTCTAGGGTTTATTTGTCATTAATATATGCATTAGTCTCGTTTATGTTCTTTAGGGTTTATTTGTCAAATGCTTCATTTATGTTAGATAGAGTTATCTATACCTTGTAAGGTTAAATTAATCAAAGAGAAAGATCACGAAGACCATATTTAAGAAGAAGAAGAAGATCTTAATATGATTATAGCTAAACATAACATATTTTGGTCATTATATTTTCTTAATGTTCTTGGTGTTGGAAGGAGTATTTCGATTACATTATATTGCCTCATTTTTTTTATTTTTGTTGTTGTTTTGTGTCCATAGCTGTTAATTTTGAAACAGAGAGATTTGTAAATTCCTTTTTTCCCCCTCTCTTCTAATGCTAATTGATATGTAATTATTCAAACGGATGATTTTTTTTAGTGGTCGTGGAGGTCCATTGTTTCTTGATTCAGTTGTGAACAATTTTTTGTTGAATTGATAAATGTGAATTTTTGGCTTACTTGTTTTCTGGACAAACTGTGTACTATTTCTTTGTTGTTTATTGTACCCACGTTTGATTTTCTTATAGGGATATGATACGTACGACACGGCTGGATACTGGATAGTATATAAAATGTTTTAGATTGAAATTTTAAAAACATTTCAAGATTTTGGAAATTGATTCTCCAGGTCAGGTCTTTAATTCGGTTTAGAGAAATTTACCAAAATATAATGATTTTTATTCAATAATATGATTTAATTCAAGAGTATACTTTGGACCCCCATGGCTTGGACCAAAGGTTTATGTGACCAAGAGACCAAAAATGAAAAATCCGTGTGTGCCTAGACTGATGCATACGAAAAAGCCGTTGCGATAATCATAATCAGAGCCAGCTGGTTTCGATTACGTGGCGCAAGTTTTTCTTTTTAAAAAAGTGTATTATTATTGATTTGATTATAAATATACAAATATTACATGTCATTTACATTTTACAGTCACTGGTTTTGTCTCTTTATTAGCTTAGCGTTTTTGTTTCTGTAAGAGAGCTTGAAGATGATGAACAAAGAGGAATTCGAGAGATTTTTCGAGCACTTACCAAGGACTGGACTGTTATGTGTCCCTCTCTACTCTCTCCACAACAGAGTTAGAGCGTACGAGGAAGACCCGACCAAACCATTCTCCCGCGTTTTTGCTTACGCTTCGGTCGGTTACGTCGTCTTTCAGCTCGCACACGCGTTTGCTCGAGCTAAGCGTCCTGGATCTATGGTTTTCGACATCTTCTCTTTGATCTGTGGATTCATAGCTGTCTTCGTTGCATTCGCAGTTATCTTCTTCTCCTACTGAGTCCAAAACCAAGTTAGGGTTTATTTCTCGAATCGAAACGAAATAAAAATTCTGATTGATATGTTTCGTTGGTAATTTCTGTTTTAATGGCTTGTAACGAGTGTGTATGGATTATGCTTTAAATAAAGAAAATAATTAGTTAGTATATATCTTATTAAACCTGTTTATAATAATAATGCAAGACGGTTTATCTTGTAAGATTTGATTAATTCAAAGAGAAAATCAAGAGGATCTTATAATCTGATGATGATGATGATAGCTAAAACACAATGTATAATACTATAACTAGATGAATGACCCGCACCGTGTGAGGATATAAATATTTTAATGAAAATATACTAATTATATTATTTAATAATTTTATTTTTACCATCTTATTATATAAAGGAGGGTTTGTAAAATTGTAACTCATGAGATCTTGCCACGTGTTATTGATAATCAAGAGATCATGACATGTGTTAATGTAATTAATATAAACTTTCCTATATTAAAAAGGAAAAAAATGTTGGTTTTAAAAGATGGAAACTAATAAACAAAAAGGTAAGAAGAAATAACCAAATGCAAATTATAAATTTTCTTTATCTACATAATTTACTTTTTAAATGAACTTTCCTATATTAAAAAAGCAAAAAAATGTTGGTTTAAGAAAATGGAAACTAATAAACAAAAAGGTAAGAAGAAATAGCCAAATGCAAATTATAAATTTTCCTTATCTACATAATTTATTTTTCAAATTAAATTATAGTATAGTTTAAAAAAAAAAAAATAAGTAAGAAAAAATGTCACTTTATATATTATTTATGCAATTAAAAATGTAAAAGGCAATTGAAAAATGTAAAAGTAGTCATTTTTAATGCTGTTGGAAAACAATTATTTATGCAACTAGAAACTTCATTAAAAATGATTATCCAATTGAAAAAGGACAAATAAGTTACTAAATTGTCAAAAAGTTACCAAAATTATATAAATATAACTATATATTGAGAAGATCCATGCATAAATATATTTAGAAGATGCATGCATAAGAAAACAAATACAAAACACATATGTGTGTAGTCATGTATAACGCGGGTCTGTATGTGAACATTGTGGACCAAACACATTTTTATGGGTGATTTGAATTATTTTCTATTTTCTATCTTGCGGTTAACAAAATGCAATTTATTGATAAATAAATTGATAATTATACATGTTTCAATTTAAAATACAATTATACGTGTTTCAATTTAGAATATACTTATGGGTTTTAATTTAGAATATAACTATTAAGATCTATATAGATAATCAATTTCAATATCTAATACCCGCATATTATGCGGGTCCTAATCTAGTTTATATATAAAAGAGTATACATTATTGTGTGTTTTTAAGTTTTGATGCATGTAAATAACCTAAAATTAATTTTTTTTAAAAACAATTGTTGCGTAACTTGTGTATTTATGTTGAAATAAAACACAAACGATAATTAACAATATGTAAATTTTATAATTAGTGAAAAATGTTTTAGTTTTAAAGAAAATAGTTAAATAGATATGGTGAGACATAGAAAACACAACCACAGTCTTCTAAGAAAAACACAAATCCAATATATATATATATATATGTATAGCTTTTGGGGGATTCACCCTCGCCATAAGCATCCATAGAGAATTGGTAAACTCCGTAATGATATTGTTATCACTCGTTCATAATTTATTTTTTGGTTTGACATTTATATAAAATATGACATTTTCTTCTTCTAATTTTTCATTTTTTTTCCTTCTTGTTCTTCGATTTATTCATCTATTTTTTTTCTAAAATTGTTACTTACGTCCAAAGTCGCTAGATTTTTTCGCTCTACTCGAATTTTGTCTTTGTTTCTTTCTTTGGTTTCCTCTATTTTACTTATTTTTCAATTTTTATTCTTCCTCTTCTAGGTTTTGTATTTATATAATATAGGTTTATCATTTATAACGGCAAAAAAGGTTTATCATTTATAAAATAATTAAATATACATAATTGTTAATTTAAAAATTATTTGAATGTCAAAAAATAATATGCATAGATATACTATTTTAAGGATTACAGTGAATTTTTTTTTTTTTAACATTTGTATTTGTGTTGAATTAAAACGTACATGATAGATAACAATATGAAAAAATTATTATTAGCGTAAGAATATTTGAATATATGATGAAAACAAACATGGGGAATATGAAAAAATTTGTAAATTTAGTTAGTTTTTCTTTTTTGACAGTTAGGAAAACTCATATAATTGTAGTAATTGTTTAATAGAATTCATATCAAAATAACTACTTCACAAATTTTGTATATCGTGATTGTTAACAAAACCAAACACAAAGCATAAGTAACACAAGTTTTTTTGTTAAAATCAAAAATCATTTAATAGTTCTAAAAAAAGATAATAATTGATGATTTTTTTTATTACACTATATAGAAATACGAAGAAGAAAAAAATCCATTGTTCTCCAATTAGAGCTAGCTAAATATCAAATAGCGGTTTTAAAATTCTAATATATGTTTATTAGTGAACTATCTTATTGTTAAAAACTAGGAAACAATAAAAGATAATTTATGTTTTTGCCGATTCTTTGTATTAGTATTTTCGAATATAATTTTTAGTTTCCAACAAAACAATAAAAAAAATTAGTTTTTTTTGCTGATTACTTTTTATTTAATTAAAAACCTATAATTCTTGTACAAACAAATTATTTAATTAGCTTATTATGCCATGTCATATTTTTCATAAGACTATGTCATCATTTTTGTTTGACACGTCATAATTTTTAACCAATCAAATTATAACGTTTAATGAATTTAAATAATTCGACTTCGATTTTAATGGGGAGGGAGATGTCAAATTGATTTTTTAAGAACCGGTTTGCGAATCAATCCTCAAACCCGATTAATGTCAAATTGGTTATTAAAATTTAACTTATCTCTTTTTTCAATTTTTTTTTTTTTTTAACTTATCTCCAGAAAGTTTTAGAATCCTTATTAGACAGCTCTTGTTGTCGATGATCGACACGTGTCATCTGTAGAGAGGGTTTACTCTGTGTGACTGTAACAATGTTCTCTGTTTGTCGTTTTCTCTTCACGCGTTGCTGGTGTGTGAACTTTGGTCAATATCATTATTCAGTTAATTACACAGATCAATTATATACTATATATGGAAGGTTTAGATTATGTAAATTGTATACTGGAAATGGTTTAATCTTCCTTTCAGAGTAGAACTCAAATAGTAAGCATCAATTTTAAGATTTTTTTGAAATGATCTCAAGTGTTTGTGTGTAGTGGTCCTATCGGCTATAATGTTATTAACGTTAACACACCAAAAATGGAATGGAGTGTATAGGTTGCTCTGTGTATAAATTTGCCAACCAAACAAAAAAACTGATATTTTATTTATAAAAATGTATTATGTTTTTTTTTCTCAACAAATCCCATTATAGTGGATTGATAAAAAGCGTTTCTGATGAAATTGTTCTTCTCGACTAATCCGGATCTACATGGGAAAAGATAAAATTATAGTTCGTACTTTTTTGCCAAAGTATCTGTTCGAACATTAGAAGATCGTGAAATGTGGGATAATCGGAAGCATGTAAAGCTTTTTCTAAGTTCAAATATTTAGTCTAACTCAATCTGAAACACTGGTCAATCCATCGAATCATCAGTCCGAGCAGGCAGTTTCAAATCAAATCGATAGTATGTCTCTTATCTTTAGGCAATTCCTTGCCCAAATGAGCCCCTCTAGTTCATCATGTAAAGTCGATCCCTGCATGCCGGTGTGCACTTATCCTGTATAGGTAAAACACCAACCGAGACCGGTAATGGATCCATGATCCACCCATGATGCGTACATGTGTGTTTATAGGTTGCTGTGTACTTTTTTTGTTGAATTGATCATATAAATGGGAATTTCTTTAAGGCTGGGATAGTAAAAATGTTTTTTTAAATTGAAAATTAGTAAAATAATAAAAAGATTTTGGAAATTGATTCTCCACCACTTCAGGTCCATAGTTCGGTTAAGGGAAAACATAGATGGGCCAGATTGAAAATAGGCCCACGAATCAAGCACTTGTACAACACTACGGTTTCACTCTTAAAAACCAAAAATTGATTCGAACCTGCGTGAGCTCTAGATTTAGGGCTTTGGGAGAGCTCATTATGCTCTGTTGGTTCCTTGTCTTCTTCGTTACCCCCGGATCTATGGTTTACAACTATCTCACTGGACCAGCATGGAGCAGTGCTTAGAGGAAGGAGAAGAAGAAGAAGAACTCAGTTTATATCTCTAGGGTTATTTGTCATTTATCTATGCTTGAGTCTCGTTTATGTTTTTTAGGGTAATGAATCAAAGACAATGTCTTTCTTGTGCAGTAACATGGAAGATATGTTGAGTTTTTCATTTTATGTTAAGACAGAGTTATCTTTACCTTGTAATGTTCGATTAATTTAAGAGAAAGACCATAATTAAGAAAAAGAAGATCTTAGTATATGATTATAGCTAAACATAATATAATTTGGTCATTACATTAGCTAAGCTTTCTCTCAAGCCATTTCCTTATTTACTTGATCAAATCATTGCCATAACTATGGTAACTTAAACGCAACTAGTAAAATCCTATCTAACAATCGCTAGACATACATATCAAAAATTCCTCTGCACTGAAGAAATGTCTCGGAGAGCAAGTGAAGAGATTGGCTGCTCTTTGATGCGGGATAAGAGGATTGAGGTTTGCTCGGTTGCAATCTCTAGCCTCTCTTTTGATTTGGACGATTCAGAGACTAGTGTAGAAACCAGATTCTGAAGGAACTGAACTCTGTCTCCGTGATCATCAGCGTTACTTCTGAAACTCTTGCTAAAAGACGTACTGATCCTGCGCCACCTCAGAGGAAGATACCTGTCCGGTACCTGAAAACAGTTTCCGGTT
Source organism: Arabis alpina (assembly GCA_900128785.1). NCBI lineage: Eukaryota > Viridiplantae > Streptophyta > Magnoliopsida > Brassicales > Brassicaceae > Arabis > Arabis alpina. The sequence goes on from LT669788.1 coordinate 6,715,642, forward strand.
GAAAGAACACGGAGTGCGTGTCTGCAGAGAAATCCAGAGAACTCAAACAGTTGGCAGCTACAGCTTATGATGCCTTCTTGAGGAACCCAATAGACTTTTCTTCCTCCATCGAGTTTTGTGTGGTGCCTCACGAGGTACCCGTCATCCATCTGGAACGATGCATAGTGAGCTGCAAGCACAAGCTGTTCTTGAAGCTTCGAGAATGCGAAAGGAGTGAGGACCGATGCTGCGTGAGATTCCATGGGGGCACCGGTTTTTAGGCTGATGTTTTGGAGATTCTGTTGCATTGTTTGCTGTTCTGCAGCATGGTCTTTGAAATCCACAGCAACAGCCACCTGCATATCCATCCGCAACTCAAATCAGCAAAATAGCAAACTCAATACTCGGAAATACCATTCCATCAGATAAAATGAATAAACCCTATGGAATAAATGGTTGCACTATTAATAAGAGACTGAAATATCTCACTTTACTATCCGTACCCTTCTTCTTACTGTGAGTAACATATTCAGTTCCAATTCAGAAAGTCAATGATTTCAATCAGACCAGCAATAAATAAAACATTTTGAGAAGAAACAGAAAACATACTTGTTCCACAAAGTGAGCTAGCCGGGTTTGTGCGCTCAAGAACCTTTGGATAAACGCGTTAATGGCTTTGGATCGGCCAGTCAAAGTCATTCCAGCTAAAAAATGGCTTCTCAGGTATGGTAAAGACCACAAGGAACGTGAGGCATACAGGTTATTTATATGTCTGTTTGTGTGCAGTCCAAAAGAGTTCACCATGTCTCTCCAACCCAACTCGAACTCCTCAACTGATTCCAGATGGTAGAGTCGATAGAACTCAGCTTTCCAGTCATTGTAACGTTCCCCAAGACCAGCATTAAACCAGGATGGAAACTTTCCAACAACCATCCATATGCAGAGTGCATGCTTAGTGGTTGGCATCTCTCCAGCTATGGCTTCTTTCAGACACATACTATGGTCTGTTAATATCGTTTGAGGCGCCTTCCCATTCACGAACCCTAAGAATACCTTCCATATGATACAAAGATAAAAGAAAGTCAGAGTAGAAACAAAATTGATTTACCTTTTCGATATAGGAGCTTCTACATAAATCTCTATGAAAAACGAAGTAATATTAATTTAGTGTGCCATTATGTTACCTGTAGTGCCCATGACCATGATCTCACATTTTCATCCCGTAAAAGCACACAACCGAAGAAGCAAGGCACACCATAGTTATTAACTCCCACCCATAGTCCAAGTGGCATCTCAACTGCACTTAAGCGATGTGTTGTATCGAAAACTACAGCATCTCCAAAGATTTCATATGACTGAATGGAAGAAGCATATGACCAGGCAATATTTTCTAACTTTTGATTTGCATCCAACGTAAACTCAAACTTAAAGTTAGGGTCTTTCTCCTTAATAGTTTGGCACATCCTCAGGAAATCAATGTTCTCCTCCTCAGGATCGAGTTTCTTAAACGACTGAAGCAAATTCCTAACATCCTTTTCGGTGAACGGTAAAAACCCTGGCTCGACACACTTCTCAAGCTCCATGAGCCTCATCATCTGCTGAACTGAAATACCAGTCTTCGAAAACATCAAAATCCGACTTTTATCTGCATCTGATATAGACCTATATGCAGGAAGGAAACGAACTTGATTCGGCTCTAAGAGTTCGTGATTATGGTGATTAGCAAAACCGGTAACACGCCATTCCACTGAACCAAACTCAGGAATTTTACTAATCCTCAAGTAAGCTTGACATCCACACCGAGAAGACCTTCGATTTCTCTGCGGTTTTCCTTCGTTTAACGTCTTCACAGGCGTGTTACCAGCACGATGGCAAACAAAATACCGTCTAGTAAGTCCTTTACCAACTCCATCTTTACCTTCTGTCCTATGACGACGTATAGAGAATCCGCAACGCTTAGCAAACGTACTGTAGAACTCGTAAGCCTCATCATGTGTTAAGAAACTTTGTCCAATATATGGAATTACATCATGAACTACTTCTAAAGAGTGTGTAGTCCTCCCATCTGGAGACTCCTCAGTACTACTAGCATCATCTAAAGACAAAGATCGATGATCTGATGGATCATCATAGATAAGCAACATTTGTCCTGCATCATCCGACATTTTGCCTGACAATCACATACACATCAACAATGTTATCTTCAAGATTCATAATTTCAAAATCAAGATTGAGCACGAAGCTAGAAAGATTCAGAATTTAAAAAATGTCACATAAAGATTGAATCTTTAGAGACTACACAAAAAGACTAACTGAAGCCGGAAAATCAAGAAACAACGAGATGGGTTTCATAATCCATAATTTCTGAAGAAATTTGAAGCTCGAAAATCTCAGTTGCAAGAAGAATATAAAGCTTAATTGAAACTCGCATGATTCGAATTCCATCTTTCTTAAAACAATGAATGTTGATACAAATGAGAACAGAGCATAAACAGAGAAGTTGCAGAGAGAGAGAGAGAGTACTGATTTAAAGCTAGAGAGTGAAGAACTCAGTATTGCGACGGAGAAGCCCTAATTTGCGCAGGGAGGTGAAAACAATCCCTTTGTCAAATCCTACGCATCTTGTTATCTTACGCCTTTTCTCTACTCCTCTCTTAAATACACTTACACCTATTCCCAAACACCCTCTTTAATCAATACTACGTCGTTTCTCTTTTCGTCAAAAATAAAATCAATATTCCAATCTATTACCAAACACGGCCTGGGCATAAAACCGGACCAAACACCCGAACTTGGACCTGACCTAACAAATCCGAATATCACTCGATCTAAAAATTTACAGATATTTTTATTGGTATATAATTTTTAGACCTACAGAACATATACCTGATAGGACCCGTATGTCATATGCCTATATATTTTTTGACACATACTTAAATAGTATGAATTTTAGATTTGATATTTTTATCATATTTTTGAGTAGTTTAAATTTTAAATTTGGTATTTCCAATGTTTTGTGTTGTTTTTGCTTCACATATTTTTCATAATACATGTTTTTTTCATAAATTTATAGAAAAAATAATTAATGTATAATACGTCGAAAGAACCTAAGATCAAACTTGTATCAGAACCTGTATCTGAAGTATTTTGGATATATACAGGTAGAATTCAAAACCTAACAAATTTTATTATGCGCATAAAAATTCTAAACCAAAAGAATTTGTACCCGAATAGATCCGACCCGAATACCAAAATTTCCCAGCCTTTACTAATACTACGTCGTTTTGATTTAAATTACTTTTCGCCATTTTTCTTAATTAAATTATCCCATTTCATTTTCGTTTCAAATCAGGGTTTAAGCCACACACACACACCATCGTCTTGATTCGTCTTCGTCTACCTCTAAAACCCTAATCTTTATTCCTCCGCCATGTCTCTCAGTAACCTCCTTCGCCGTTCTTCCCTCTTCCACCGTATCTCTACAACAACCACCAACCTTAGCTCTATTCCGATCTCATCTCTTCGCGAACGCTTCTACAGCATCTCAATCTCACCGGCAAATGAAGATCCGGAGACAAACACTGATAATCAATACTCCGAGACTTCCGCAAACCCTAATTCAATCCCACACAACGATCCTTCTCAATTCAAAATCCCTCCTCAAGATTTCCCACCAATTCCATACCCACCCATCCCGCAACGAACCATGGCATTCTCATCAGCAGAAGAAGCAGCAGCGGAGCGTCGCCGTCGTAAACGTCGTCTCCGTATCGAACCTCCACTCCACGCTCTCCGCCGTGATCCATCAGCTCCTCCTCCAAAACGCGATCCCAACGCTCCTCGTCTACCTGATTCGACCTCACAACTCGTTGGCCAAAGGCTTAACTTACACAATAGAGTTCAATCACTGATCAGAGCATCGGATCTCGACGCTGCTTCGCGTCTCGCTCGTCAATCTGTGTTTTCCAACACTCGTCCTACTGTGTTCACTTGTAACGCTATTATCGCTGCTATGTACCGAGCTAAACGTTACAGTGAATCGATTTCTCTGTTTCAGTACTTCTTTAAGCAGTCTAATATTGTTCCCAATGTAGTCTCTTATAATCAGATCATTAATGCTCATTGTGATGAAGGGAATGTGGAAGAAGCTCTTGAAGTGTATAGACACATATTGGCTAATGCTCCTTTTAGTCCTTCATCGGTTACTTATAGACATTTGACTAAAGGTTTGGTTCAAGTTGGTAGGATTGGTGATGCTGCGAGTTTATTGAGAGAGATGTTGAGTAAAGGTCAAGCTGCGGATTCAATGGTGTACAACAATTTGATTAGAGGGTACTTGGATCTTGGTGATTTGGATAAAGCTAATGAGTTCTTTGATGAGTTGAAAAGTAAGTGTACAGTTTACGATGGGATTGTGAATGCTACTTTTATGGAGTATTGGTTTGAGAAAGGTGATGATAAGGAAGCTATGAAGTCTTACTGGTCTTTGTTAGATAAGAAATTTAGAATGCATCCACCAACTGGGAATGTACTTTTGGAAGTTTTTCTTAAGTATGGTAAGAAGACTGAAGCTTGGGCTTTGTTTAATGAGATGTTGGATAATCACACTCCTCCGAATATTCTCTCTGTGAATTCGGATACTGTTGGTATAATGGTTAATGAGTGTTTCAAGATGGGGCAGTTTACAGAAGCAAGTGAAACATTTAAGAAAGTTGGGAGTAAGCCGACGTCGAAACCGTTTGTAATGGATTATTTAGGTTACTGTAATATAGTGACAAGATTCTGTGAACAAGGGATGTTACCAGAGGCTGAAAGGTTTTTTGCAGAAGGTGTATCTAAATCGTTGCCTGCTGATGCTCCGAGCCACAGAGCAATGATCGATGCTTATTTGAAGGCGGAGAGAATTGATGATGCTTTACAAATGTTGAACAGGATGGTGGATGTGAATTTAAGGGTGGTTGCTGATTTTGGTACGAGGGTCTTTGGCGAGCTGATTAAGAACGGTAAGCTCACAGAATCTGCAGACGTTTTGACTAAGATGGGAGAGAGGGAACCGAAACCAGATCCTTCAATTTACGATGTGGTAGTTAGAGGTCTTTGTGATGGTGGTGCACTCGACCAAGCTAAGGATATAATTGGTCAGATGGTTGGATATAGTGTTGGGGTTGCTCCTGAGCTGCGGGAATTTATCATTGAGACTTTTGAGAAAGCAGGACGTCGTGAGGAGATTGAGAAAACCTTGAATACGATTAACCGGCCAGTTAGAAATCCGGGGCAATCTGGTAACAACACTCCACCTAGAGTACCTGCAGTGTTAGGACCCACACTAGCTCCTCAGCCGCCTAGGAAGAGAGCTCCATGGGAGAGCCAAGGGGTCAATGGCCAGAGTCCGTCTTGGTCCAACACTTCGGTGAACCAACAGCAGCAGTCATGGCATAATCAGACGGCAGGGCAACCAGCACCATCATGGTCGAGTCAGGCACCGGGACATCAACAGCAACAATTTTGGTCTCAGCAACAGGGCTGGTCAAGTCCTGCAGGTCATCAGCAATCATGGGGTAATCAGACAGCTGGCCAGCCGTGGGCTGATCGGAACACTGGTCATCAGCAATCATGGGGTAATCAGAACACTGGTCATCAGCAACCCTGGGCTAATCAGAACACCGGTCATCAACAACCGTGGGCTAATCAGACCGGTCAGCAGCAACCGTGGGCTAATCAGACCGGCCAGCAGCAGCAACCGTGGGCTAATCAGACCGGCCAGCAGCAACAACCTTGGGCTAATCAGTCAGCTGGCCAACAGTCTTCGTGGAGAGAGCAACAGCAACAACCTTGGTCTAATCAGACAGCTAGCCATCAGCAACATGCACCGTTGTCAAACAGTCATCATCTTCCTCAACAACAAGAGGTAGGGTCCTCCCATGAGTGGCAAGAGGGAGAAGAAAATAAGGTTGTGGATATGAGGAACTAGTTTGAATTTCTTCTGCACCATCATTCTCATCATATTTATTTTTCCTTTTGCTTTGTGTTCGCAATTTTTGCAAACTCTGTTATTTATTGGTTGATCAACATCATAATCTAATAGTACGTTTCCTCTGATCCTTACTTTTGTCGTTACTTTAATTATAGAATGATAATAGAATGACCTTTGCTCTGTTTTGTCCGAGAGGTTCTCTAATACAAAGGAACAGGTATTTCACTCATTGTTCAGAGAAACAGGCATTTCTCGTATCTGTTTTTAAAAGAATATCAAATCCCAGTATAATAAGACTCCATAGAATGCAGATAAACTACTAAACTTGGATGCATATACACAAATATGAAAGACTTGAGAAAAATCTTCACTTTGCTTTTGTTGACAAAAATGGGATATGTTGTTACTTGTTACGTTATTTGAATGCATTTATGCTCAAGTCTGATGTTACCAACCGAGAGATATGGATTCTATTCGGCATGATGTCCTCGAGTTCTATGCAAGTCTGATAAGCTATTTCTGTAGAGACAATGTTTTCTAAAAATCACCTAGTAGTTTCTTTAAGTAAAGAAGTTGAGTAACTCGATCAAACTAAGATTTCATTGTTCCCAAAAAGTTGATGAAGATGAATAGAGATGTTCGTAATCTTTAACTAGATTAGTTCTGCAGGTCAGGCAGCAGCAAAACTCTTACATACAAAAGGCTCGACCTTTACATTTTATCTCTATAAAACCTCAAATAAAGAAGAGATCAGACCACAACCAAAAAAGGAGAAAAAAGGGAGTCCTATGTATATATCTCGTAGAAGAATCTCATCTCATCCCTATAAAAGTAGAAACAAGAAGAGAAATTAATCAGTTTTGTGTTTCTCAAAATCCCAAGACAGTAGAGCTCAAGTTCATAAGAGGAGCTAAGGCACTAGGAGAGAACTTCCGAGCAAAAAGGAAGCATAAAGAAGTTGGCTCTTCATTGTAAAGACAATCCGTCTCGTTATTCCTTATTGATTGTAAAAACCCTTCTGTGATATTAGCTGCAGCGTATGTAGCGGGATGTGGACCGCCTATCGACCAATCAACCCATGTCACACTTCTATTCGCGTTCATTGAACCGTGGAACATGTTTAAGAAAGTCGGGATGTAATGCTCGTCTGGATAACAAGCTGGTCTGCAGAATTGTTTGAACAATGAGTAGTATTTTGAGTCTGAGATAATGTAGATGGCGAGTTTACGGTTTACTTCAAACCATTGAGACCCTTTACGCCAATGATGGAGTTTGATATCTGGAAGCATCTTGCGGCTGTAACGACCACGACCATAACGTGTTGGCTCGTCATAAGAGTCCACAAAGCTGTAAGCAGAGTTTATTAGGTAAGTGTAGACAGTTGAGAAGTTGTAGACTGGGACACAACTCTCTGAGAGAAGAACAAAACGTTCATTTGAAAAGTCGAGCAATGCATTGGCTAAAAGACGCTTCTCTGCGTCTGTCAATAGTGCAGATCCCCATTCAACTTTCTGAAAAACGAAAGTAAAGAAAAACATCAGAAACCAAACAGATTCTTTTGATTTGTTATCAACAAGATTTAACATAGAATCACACAGACAATCCATGATCCATCATTTGTTTTTTTAGAGTATGAGATTGACCAGGTTTAAGAACCAAACAAAAGTTACAAAACCTACTTCAGTGTCTAGATAAAAGAAGCATTGCGCAACTACCAGGATCATTGCGAGAAAAAGAAATAGATTACAAAGAGAAGCTCTAATGTTTCGATGAACGAGTATATTTCCGTTTCCTGGTTCACAACTAAGCAGATCCACTATCAACCCTATGAATCAAACTGTTCCCAATCCTTGTTCTAAAATCAGCTATGTTCCACATCATAACTTCATAGCAAGATTAGGCATTGAGCTATAAAGGCTTTGTAACCACCTGAAGCTTCATAAGACACAGAGGGCCAACAGAAACTATGCACAAGAGTAACAAAGCTTCATCTCTACACAACCTTAGAACAGAAGTAGCTCAAACTGAAAAAATTAAATCCTAAGCACCAATCAACGACCTCAAATAATTTCCAAAATATGTAACTATGTGCTATTGTAACTCCCTCATGTTGTTCCTCTAGAGAACTAGATCTCCATGATCCAGAATGACTATATTTCTACACACTGGATGTGCTAGTTCTGTCAAGTACATGAGCAAAACTAGAAGATCCAAGAAAATTGGTAAATAGTATGTGTCCAATAAGTATGAGTTCCAGCTCAAATCTTGGATTAGCATCTCCATAAGCTTAACAAGCGTAAAAACGAAAATCCCAAGTTTCCAACTCCAAATGCAAGACTACACAACAAACTCATCTACTTATCCAATACTCTGTTCTTGTATACTAAACTAAATCACTAGTGAACACAAGCAAGACACAAACATTCACAGTACAACAACAAACACATACCTGACTCGGAATCTGCCTATCATAAAACGGAGACTCACGAGAAACATTCATATCATATCTCGGAGGAGTATGAACATAAACAGACAAATACTTCTCATTCCCTTTAAAAAACTTCTCCCACAACGGAATCATAGGCAATGGACCTCTCGTTAAAAACATAAACGCAACTTTAGGAACCCTCTCATAAGGATACAGTTCTTTAACAGGAACCATAGAAGCTCTCCAAAACAACTCCTCATCACTCATCACATGACTCAAATTCACAGGTCTAACAAACCCATCAATACTCCAACAATCACGTTTCACCTTCTTTGGTTTCTCCGCTTCGTCTTCGTCTCTACAATCACGGTGAATGATTGTACAATTGGAGTAATCAGGAGAAGAAAAAGGAATCGTTTGGAGATTTGTTGTTGTTGAGAACATTCTTGGTAATGAATTGAAGTAACGATCTATGTGTGAGCTTGCAGCGAGTCCGATTATGATTCCTGCCATGAATATTAACAAAAACGATAACGTTTGAGCCAGTTTTAGTAACCCTATGTGTTTCTCTCCTTCTTCTTTCTCTCCCACTCTTCCTCCTCTCGCCATTGTTGATGATCTGAGGAGAATTTTTCAGTGTTCCCCAAGTTTTTCAGGGAAACATCATATGGGTTTTCAAAGAGAATCTGATTGGTCTAAGAAAAAATCCATATTTTCCTGATTTGTAACGAAAAAAAATCAAATCTTTGAAATCAAACGTAACAAAAAAGGAAACTTCACGAACGAAAGTGGAAATTCGATCTCTGGGAAATCTTCGTAGTGATTTCGAGGAAATTGAGTGAAACAGATCAGAGAGGAAGAAACATCAACAAATCTGGTGTTTTGTTTCTTCTAGTTGAAAATCCATGTGTGGTTATGTTTTGATCTTTATATATATAAAGTTATATAATCAGACAAAATTAATTGGGTTTTATGTGAAGTTTAGTTTTAATTAGATTTAGAATTGAGTTTAAGCTACACGTCGTAAACATAAGCGAGATTCAAATTCCGCAGATCTTGCCAGGTGGAAAGAATCTATAGGTTCTAAAGTTATTGGGTCTGGGGCCCACGTTGATTGTGACGTGGGTTTAGTGCTCGTCAACTCTTTGGTCCGACATTTCATTATTTTTTTTTGGATATCTAGTAGTTAAGTTTATTGATTAGCATTAGCTAATTTTGAGAAGTTTTCTTGATATTTATACAATGGTTTTAGACATTGTAAGAAACAAAATTGTACAAAAAGTTACTCAGTCAATCATATACAGGAATCAAAAATATGCCTATCAACAGTTTATTCATTTTTAAAGTATTTTATAATGCTTTACACAATCATGAAATTTATATTGTTTTAGTCAACACAATTATGCTCTAAAAAATGATGATATTTGCTTTTTATAAAAATATTTTTAAAATTTTAAACCATGGTATTTATACATATATGTATAATGAAAGTATTGCTTATGATACATAGAGATTTTATCACCATCAAGATTTGTAATAGTTTAAAAAAAAATTATATTGATATTTGTGAATCATATCAATGATTAGTTATGTATTACTTTCAAGTTTCAAATTCAGTTTTTATAAAATTTGAGACGCAGATAAATCACAATTTGTGATAATTTGAAAAAAAATTCAAAATGATAATGTGAATTATATAAGTGATTAATTATGTGTTATTTTCAAGACACAATTGTTGTCGAAGGTAGACGTGCGAAGCCGTTTTCTTTTCAATTTTTGGAAAGTCCAACAAATAAGCCGCAACATCTCTAATGGCAAAGTTACCACGGTAGACTTGACCTTCTTCATTTCGTGGTTTGAACACTGCAATTTTTACCATATTTGCGTTTCTTAAGAAATATAAGGTTTCATAAAGATATAAGGTTTCTATAAGGTTCATGAAGATAAATCACATTTTGTGATAATTTCAAAAAAATTCATAATGATATTGTGAATTGTATCAATGATTAGCTATGTGTTACTTTATAGTTGGAACTTTAAAATATTTGTCTTATCATTTCCATTCATTTATAATGTTGTGTAACTATTTTCAAAAAAATGTGGTTCCAACATTTTAGTTTTTTGTTTTTTTCATTTGTTTTACTTCATGTAAATACTATTTATTTCGATGAGTTAAAATTTAGCATTTCAAACTTCTGCACTAATTAGGTAATTGGAAATTCTACATATACAAATTTTTGGTCAAAATCAAATGATTAAAAATTGTGTCATTTCTGTACAACTAGTTTTTCAAACAGCATCAATCAAATTTCTATGTCTTACAACATATTTGGGTTCAAAGTTGGATTATGTTTGGTTTGAAGGTAACAATTTAGAACTAACATAAATCATTAATACAAAAGAAGAAAAACAGTACATAATCGATTTAATTATATGCATTTTTTTTTTCCTTTTTGTGTGTAGATAAACAAAAGTTTATATAGTTTCAACTCAATTTCATATTTTGATAAGATGGTTCGAGTTGGTTGTTCACACATAAACTATTATTTATTTCGGAATCTAGATAGTATTGTATACAAATTTAGCTAGAAAAATGTACACGATAAAATAACATTTTTTTTTAAATTGAATCTCAAATTTATTTAAAATCAAAAAACAATTTTTACATTGGATGCTATTTTTGAGTTAACAATTTTTTGAGAAAGATCAAACTACAAACTATGATTATGATAATTTCTCATTCGCGAGGCAAACCATGCTTCCATTGCATTTGTTTTTGTTTTCAACATGGTAACAATATAAATATAAGATAAATATAAACAAAGCATTACAAAATACTAAGACAAATACTTCATAACCGAAAGTCTCTTACACAACAAAAAATGCTTCTAAAATGCTTTCTATAGTTGAACCATTGAGATGTTCGTTTCATCCTTTACTACTAAATCACAAGTCATTTGAGCAATCAAAAGTTGACATGTGGCAAATACTTCATATTTTTGTTTAAAAATTAAAAAAACCAACAAACAAATGCAACCAAATAAAACGGGGGAAACTTTCTTATTAACTCATTTCTATTTATTTATTCTCTATCTAAATTTCAAAATTAAAATGCTAGATATCCCTAAATTTACTCACTAACCCCAAATTATTTATACATGTAATTCTTAATGATGCATATATCACAGAAATTTAGTTTGATTTGTTGGCGAAAGTGTGCTTAGCACGGGAGAAATACTAGTATTTTCTAATGCTCTATTTATTTTTCACAAGAATCTACCTCGATCCTCGAACATACAATTCTTTCCAGGTCATAATAAACTAACATTTCACCAAAAACATTTTTTTTAAATTGATTACATGTTATAAAGTTGTCATTAGTTACCTACATATTCATTAGTTAAGTAATTTGAAATTCAAACATGTTCTATTATAATTTGTATGTATGGAAGAAATGTTGTCAATAATACTTTTATGAAGTGATAACGAAGTTTAACATTGATATTTGTTGAACATTCACATTTGGTGGAAAATTAAAAAGAGAAAAAAAAAAAAAAAAGAAGAAGCACTTGAGTCCGATTAGAAAGAAAAATAGAAACATTTGGATTTTTTTGTAACAATTTTCAAAATTTGAATCTTGGTCCCGTGTCTTTATGATGATTCTTACGTTCTTCTATATGACCTCGTCTTCGCTTTCCTCATAGAAAATTCCCAAACCGAGACGGACGAAATTTCTCAGCTTAACACAAATCACGACCGGATTCGAAATTCCGGCCACCGTCTCGCCGCCGTTCATAGCCGCCGGTTTCGATTCTGCTCAGATCTAACCTAGTGCTCTCCTTTCTTCCTCCAGATCTCTGAATCGGTTACTCGATCTCGATTCGCGGAGGACTATTGATGGAGGCGATCGATGAGTTGTCTCAGCTCTCAGATTCGATGAAACAGGCGGCGTCTCTGCTCGCTGACGAAGATCCAGATGAGACCTCTTCTTCTAGACGTCCGGCTACTTTCCTAAACGTCGTAGCCCTAGGAAATGTGGTGAGTTCCTTGCTTCTCGACTTGGTTGTTTCTGGATCTCGATTAGGTTTTGCGAATTGTCCTGGAACCTAGAATTTTGCTAGGATGCATTCATCGTTTGGAGCTTGTTTTGGTGTGTGTTCTCTTTATTAGTTGTATGTTGTAAACGATTTGAAGATGAAATTGCTTCATATTGAACCAGGGAGCTGGAAAGTCTGCAGTTCTAAACAGTCTAATTGGGCATCCAGTACTGGTAAGTGGTACATTGAGTCCATGGAAGTTTGTTAAGGTTATTATTTGGCTCATACCTTTTTTTTTTAGCATAATACTGACCTCTGTTGTGTTTGCTATACTTGGTTTGGACAGCCAACGGGTGAGAATGGTGCTACACGAGCTCCTATTGTTATTGATTTGAGCAGAGAGGGTTCTTTGAGTAGCAAGGCTATTATCTTGCAAATCGACAATAAATCTCAACAAGTTTCAGCAAGTAAGTCTCTCTCTATGACCATATGCAATTTAGCAATGGTATCATTGGTAATGTGAGGCTCTTTCTGCATGTGTGATATAAAGCAGTCGATCATTCTTCTCATAATATTACCATTGTGTTCTAATATGTTGTAGGTGCTTTGAGACATTCTCTACAAGAAAGACTTAGCAAAGGAGCCTCAGGGAAGAATCGTGATGAAATCAACTTAAAACTTCGTACCAGCACAGGTAAACCTTTTTTACTTGTACAATCATAAGTGGCAAGCTTACCTAGTCTTCAAGTAGCACATCCATAGCTAACCTATGCTGGGGGTATGTATATCTCTTTGGTATCAGTGAACTGGTCAGCTGTAATATGTTGCCGCCCCCATCCCACATACAACCTAGTGCACTAGTTTTGAGCTTAAAGCTGGATCAAATAATATATCTAACAGAGTTATTAAATAGATATAGTACTCTTTGAAACTTGAGTACTGGCATATGACTTGCATTGTCGTAGTGTTAAATTTTCTTTGATGAATCATCATAACATATTACTTTTACCCTCTATATTTCAGCTCCACCACTGAAATTAGTTGATCTGCCTGGACTGGACCAGAGAATTGTGGACGAGTCGATGGTGAGCCTTCAAACTAATGCCTTTTTCATGCCCTTCATTTACCTGACAACCATGAAACATAAGATTTCAACAATTTTAGTCGGATTTCCCACTGAGATACTAGCATAGATTCAGTATCATGTTTGTCCTTATTGAATCTGTCGTTTGTTTCTTGGATCTCTTTGCAAGATTGCTGAATATGCGCAACACAATGATGCTATACTGCTGGTTATAGTCCCTGCTAGCCAGGCATCTGAAATTTCATCATCCCGAGCCCTGAAGATTGCAAAGGAGTATGATCCAGACAGTGAGTACATCAGTTATTTCGATCTGGCTTTTCTTGTATTGTTAATATTTTAAAATTACTAATAACCGTTGCTTTACCAGCCAATCATTATTTCATTTTGCTTAAAATACTCATTAGCTATCATTACTCCTCCCTGCTTATAGGCACCAGGACAGTAGGCATTATTGGCAAAATTGACCAGGCTGCAGATAACTCGAAAGCCCTCGCAGCTGTTCAGGCTCTTCTTTCAAATCAGGGACCTCCAAAAACAACTGACATTCCATGGGTTGCTCTTATTGGCCAATCCGTTTCAATTGCATCAGCACAGTCTGGAAGTGGTGAGAACTCCTTAGAAACTGCATGGCGCGCTGAGAGTGAAAGTCTTAAGTCCATTTTGACTGGGGCTCCACAAAGCAAGCTTGGCAGAATTGCCTTGGTGGACACCCTTGCTAGCCAGATTCGCAGCAGAATGAAGCTCAGGCTTCCAAATATCTTGTCTGGGTATTGCTTCTCTCCATATATTTTTAATTTCTTCATGAATGTCATAATGTTTCGTTGGACCATTTGTTTCACCTATTAATCTGTTACGATAGTTAAGGAGATACTCACATATAGGCAGCAGACATGCAAAATAATTATTTTACCAAGCTGCTCTCTTGTCTCATAAATTGAAAAAGATAACAATCTGTTTCTTTACCTCATTTCCGAGCTTTTATTCACAGTAGCAATTTTCTAATCATCAGGTCTAAAACCCTTGTGTATTTTTACTATTTAAAAAACAAAGAAATGAAAGGAATCAGGGAACAAAATTGCACAATAGAAATTAATACTGTGAAGTAGTTGAGAGTTTGATTGGATAAGTTGCCAACCCGTTCCACGGCAATACTTAGTTTCTGATAAAGATAAATCTATCTTGCTAGTTCATGTATAGATACCCAGCTGTTTACCTCTTCCAGTGTGGTATGACCCGGCTGTTATTTCTTTGTACAGGCTCCAGGGTAAGTCCCAGATAGTGCAGGATGAACTAGCGAGGCTTGGTGAACAACTAGTTAACAGTGCTGAAGGTACAAGGGCTATAGCTTTGGAGCTTTGCCGTGAGTTTGAGGACAAATTTCTTGCACACTTGGCTGGTGGTGAAGTAAGTACTTTCCACATAAGTGAACTAGACTTTAGTCAAAAATTCAAGAATATTGTGATAGAGATGAACTGTCCGAATATTAGTAATTGGCCATTCCAGATTTGATGCTAGTGGAAAGTATATATTTCGTAAGATCACATTATATTGTTGGAACTCATGAATCTGATAGTGGAGGTTTATGGTATGTGTATAAGCCCACTGAGAGTTTGAATTACATGATTTGTACTTGCCTGTTTTTAGTTCATGAGCTGGAGTCCCTTCTGGATCTGGGTGAATATTTTTCTCTAACAATTGTTTTTGGTTCAGGGAAGTGGTTGGAAAGTTGTTGCAAGTTTTGAAGGAAATTTCCCTAACCGTATCAAGCAGCTTCCGTTGGACAGACATTTTGACTTGAACAATGTTAAAAGGGTGGGTGTCTGCCTCTTTTCTAATATTTCCTGCACGAGACAAGTTTTGAGACGGGACTTGACAGAAATCTTTGAATTTATCAGGTTGTTTTGGAGGCAGATGGTTATCAACCTTATCTTATATCTCCAGAGAAAGGGTTGAGATCGTTGATAAAGATTGTTCTTGAGTTGGCTAAAGATCCGGCACGTCTTTGTGTTGATGAGGTGTGCCTATTTTTATTTTTTTAGGTCGCAGTAGTATTGAATTTCAACAATTTACTGCATTGTGAACTGGTGATTACTCGTCTCACTTTGACACTTCTATTCTTGTGACTGTTGTTGAGAGTTTTGTCAAGTGCACTTATCTGGTTTATTTAAGTCTTAATATATCTTTCCGACTCTAAAAAATAACGCATCCAGGTTTCTGTTTTGTCTTATTTCTCTGTTGAGCTAACATGGTCTTATCCTTTGATTAGGTTCACCGAGTTCTTGTTGACATAGTTTCAGCCTCTGCAAATGCCACACCTGGACTTGGGAGATATCCTCCTTTTAAACGAGAGGTAATAATGTTTTGTGGTGCTTTATTTTATCATTTCGATAATAACTGTTCCTTCCTAACTAATCATCAAACAGGTTGTAGCTATAGCAAGTGCAGCACTTGATGGTTTCAAGAATGAAGCCAAAAAAATGGTGGTTGCACTTGTTGATATGGAACGTGCTTTTGTACCACCTCAACATTTTATCCGTCTTGTGCAAAGGAGGTATAACGTCTTGCCTTTTTTGCATTTTCATTTTGGATTATTAATGGTTGTCTACTTTTGTTGAGCAAGTCCAGAAATTTACAGTTTTACATGCTTGTTGTTTTCATGGTTCATGACTGAAAATCATTTCTGTTTCTGATGACGCACTATATTGACCTCATCAGAATGGAAAGACAACGTCGCGAGGAAGAGCTGAAAGGACGATCTTCTAAGAAAGGACAAGATGCAGAGCAGTCCCTTTTAAGCAGGGTGCGTCTTCATTCTGAATCAATTTGGATCCACGTAGTGGAAAATGCTTTTTATGATTAAACTTTATTTTACATGTAAATCAGGCTACTAGTCCTCAGCCAGATGGGCCAATAGCTGGTGGTAGCATGAAATCAATGAAAGACAAGCCTACCCCACAAGATAAAGAACCGGAGGTCTCTGGTCTGAAAACTGCTGGACCTGAGGGGGAGATAACAGCAGGTTGTTATCCTAATACACGTCTACCTAGTTACTGTCTAAAAAGTTCATTTTTCCCTTATCCGTTTTCCTTTGCGTTGCATGATTAATTGCTGCAAAACTTTACTCTTAGTCCAAGTGCATGATTTCTTTGCGTCTTTTTCTTCTTATCACTTAAGCCTTGATAAAACCAACTTGCAAGGTCAATAACAAATAATTATACTTGCATGTAGGGTACTTAATGAAGAAAAGTGAAAAAACAAATGGATGGAGTAGGCGATGGTTTGTTCTGAATGAAAAAACTGGAAAGGTTAGTATAGAGAATGTATATCCTTCCGGTGTTGATCCAAAAATCTGCAAAAGAGGAAGCACTGTGTCTACTGTAATCACTTACTGACTTAACAATGTACCTTTTCTAGCTGGGGTATACCAAAAAGCAAGAAGAAAGAAACTTCCGGGGCACTATTACTTTGGAGGTACTATTCTCTTCCCATGCTTTCTTCTCTCATGTCAAAGGTGAACTATAATTAGAGAAGACTAATAATATGGTTTCATATTCACCTTTTTTTTTCTCACACACTGGTGTTTTCATGAAGAGTGACAATTAGTTGTGTATTGTGAAGCTCATGCTTCATATTTTATATAGTCTGTTATTATCGATGAGAAAATGTGGGTGCTCTAATTTTTACTTTTCCATAAACTTTGTTAATCTACTCAGGAATGTACCATTGAAGAAATTCCCGAGGAAGAAGTAGAAAAGAGGAGCTCGAAGGACAAGAAGGCAAACGGGCCTGATTCAAAAGGACCAGCTCTTGTATTTAAAATAACCTGCAAGGTTCCCTATAAGACTGTACTAAAAGGTACGTGAACCAATCATTATCATATTTTAAACTTCTTAATCCTCTATGCTCTCTTTTATGACCTTTTCCTCAAAACTGTTATGTCACAGCTCACAATTCCCTTGTGCTGAAGGCTGAGAGTGTAGTCGATAAGAATGAGTGGATTAATAAGTTGCAAAAGGTTATTCAGGCTCGAGGAGGCCAAGTGGGTAATATTTCCATGAGACAGAGTTTTTCAGACGGTTCACTTGTGAGTCACTCATGGCCAACTTTTATGATTAATCTTTCATCTTTTACTTCCTCAAAATCTACACTAAATATGTTCATTGGTCTTATGCGATACCAGTTATCATTATGACGAACTTCTAAGTCTATGTTACAAAGGTTTCTATGTGGCTTGAAACACTACTATGAATTGAAGAACTTTAGAAACTTTACATTGAAGAGTTAAAACAAGTATTGTTGTTGGAAGAGTGAAAAAAGTTAATGATGTCTTAATGAACATGGAAATGGTTGTTGAGTTATTAATTGTTGAAACTTTTCGCTGTATAAGGGTCAAAAGTTTATCGGTAGACAGTATTTTTGGAAAATTAGGCATTTATCCTTTATGTTCCTGGGAGTAGTTACTTATGGTGTTATCTTGTCGTTATTTCAGGATAAGATGGTTAGGAAACCCATTGATCCAGAAGAGGAACTCCGGTGGATGTCCCAAGAAGTACGGGGTTACGTTGAAGCTGTTCTTAACAGTCTTGCAGCCAATGTTCCAAAGGTGGACTATTCTTAATCTGTAGCTCCAATCTTCTTCTGCATCTCTTTTTCTATTACAAATATTACTCTGTCCATGGTACTAAGCAATGTGAATTCAACAGGCTGTTGTTCTTTGTCAAGTGGAGAAAGCAAAAGAAGACATGCTGAATCAACTATACAGTTCTATCAGGTTGGATATTTTTCTCTACCCTCTGGCGAATGTTATTTCAGTTGCGGTGTGCTTATCTTTGCTCTCGTGTTTTTGATTTGTAGTGCAATAGGCAATGAGAGGATTGAGTCATTGATTCAAGAGGATCAGAACGTCAAAAGACGAAGAGAGCGTTACGTGAAACAATCCTCTCTTCTTTCTAAGCTCACAAGGCAGCTTAGTGTTCACGACAACCGAGCTGCTGCTGCTTCAAGTTATTCGGACAATGGTGGCACTGGTAAATCCCTCCGCCATTTTCTATAGTAGGAACTGAATGGAACTGAATACAATTCTGTTTTGGCTTGATACTGTTTTGGATTCAGCTTTTTAGAAAAGACTCGTAGGATTTGTTCGAATAAATAAATGAAACTGGACCAATTTAAATTTTCTTCGGTTTGATTTGCGATTGTTCATACTTAAATTTCATTGTGATATCTCTTGATCCACAGAAAGTAGCCCGAGAGCCAGCGGAGGGGGTTCTTCGGGGGATGACTGGATGAATGCCTTCAACGCCGCTGCAAATGGACAGTCAGATTCATTGTCAAGGTACGGATCAGGAGGTCACAGCCGCCGCTACAGTGACCCTGTTCAGAACGGAGATGCAGCATCATCAGGCTCTGGTAGCAACCGCCGTACCACCCCAAATCGGCTACCACCAGCACCACCGCCGACCGGTTCATCTTACAGGTATTAGAACCCGAAGAGAAAAAAAACCGGAAACACATTATTCTTCTTCATCTGGGGGTTGAGTCCCGTTTTCTGGGACTTGAAGTTACTCTTATTATTATTCTAGTTTAAGAAAAGAGATTGGATGATTGTACTACTGTTTTTGTCTTCCTTGTAGATAGATATTATCACACATATATTGTTTTTGCAGCTAAAGAGTTTTGTCTCATGAGTCAAATGGTCTGTTTGAATTTTTGTTTATGTTCTTATTCAGCTCCTTTTTTGGTATCTATTGTTGAGGGGAAAGTGTGCACCTTTCTATTTTTGAGCAGTTTATAATGTGTAGCTATAAAATGAATTTTTGTTTTTGAAATTCCCTGTGAATCTAAACCCGTTTTGGTGAACAACTAAATTTAAATCATCGGAGTTTTTGCAATACAATTGTTTAAGGTTAGGTTACCTAAATTTTGGAGATATTTGGTAGTAGTAGTTTTGGAGGAAAATTTGACAAAAAGACTTGAAACATTTGTTTTATTTTGCAAATCTGTCGTTCACTTACAAAATTTTCAAGAAAACCTGACAAAGAAATTAACCTGATGAGTTTAAAATATCAAATTAATAGACTAATCTAAATGGGCATTTCACTTGCTATATTTTGATTTTTTGAAAAAAAAATTGGAATTACATATTTTGTACTGTATTTGACTTTTTATAGAATTTTTTTGGGAGAACCTCTTGTACATTACTCTGCTAGATTTGCATACTGAAGGGATTGGATTGGTAACCCCAATTGACAAAGTGATCGAACTAGTAAAGAACATGTTTTAAAAATTGAAAATGATCAAGTCTACTATTATAAGGCGAGGCTTCATTCGATTGGTTTTAAAAAAATTCGCGGATACGATGCCTTCAAATTCTTTGGGAGGAAATATTTCGAAAAAACCCAAAACAATCGAAGACACTTTACTGAAAGAAAAAGAATTGAATCAGTTGAGCTCATATTATATATTTCTTTACTTTTCTTCCTCGATTTTATTGTAAATTCTGACTTCGCAACTATCGCTTCCGCAAATTGAAAAAAAATTCGTTGGCCGTAAAATAATTGACTGATAAATCCAATGTATATGTGCTGAAGACAAAGACCGACAAAGATATCTCTAGGTATAGTAATCTTAGCTTTGGGTTGTTATGAAATATTCTAAGATATATATATCTTATATTGAATTTTTGCTTTAATTTTTGAAGTGTTTCTGATATAAAAGAGTGCATTGATGACTTAAACACTAGTCTTAAGAAAAAGATGTATGCATTCTTAATTGTAAGTTGTAAATCTACAGGAATAGTTTTATGAAAGCAGTTTCGAAGGAACTAAAGGAGGTATGAACATGACCATACTTACATTATATTTTTTTAATTCTTTTTTTTGTTGTCACAAATTGAAAATTTCATTCAAATTAGCTTGTCTGTGAGAGGAACGGTTTCAAATTTGCCGATATGCTTTAGAATTTTTTGAAACCATTGTAACATCAGCGATTAGATTGTCCGTGAGAGGAACAAATTCAAATACAATTGAGGATAAAAAGCAAGCTATCCTCTAAGGTTGCATGAATTTGATTGTGGGACTCCATAGAGTTTAGGAGTATCACCAAGGTGCGAGAATCCAAGATATGTCAAAGCATCTATATCCATATCCAGTGCATGGGATACGACAGTCTTTTTATTAAAATAATGAATTTTGTATCTAAGTATTTTATAAATATGAATCGTTTGGGTGAATAACTATATTTAATTTATTGGTGTTTCTTACAATTCAATTGTTTATGGCTGATAACCTAAATTTTGGGATAATTGATAAAAATAATAATATACCGAAGTAGTTTCATAGGAAAAATTGCAAAAATACTTGTAACATTTTTTTGTTTTGCAGATCTACCATTCACTTGCAATTTTTTTTAAGATAACCTGGACAAAGAGATTAACATGTATAAAATAGCTAATTTAATAGTATAATTTAAAGGAGCATTCAACTTATTATATTTAGTTTTATCAATATAAATTAGAATGACATTTTTTGTACATTTTGTATTGAAATTGTTTCTTAGACATCAGGGGCTTAAATGAAATTTTCCAGAACAATTGGTGTTTTTTTGTTCTTGCAATATTCTGAAGTTTGAAGGTAATTTTTCATTTTTCCCATAACTTAGTAAAGGAAGTTCTTAAATCTTAACCCTATTTTACTTGTTTTAAGCAGCACCCCATCTCTCTCCTCTCTATCTCTTTGCCTTCTATCAAATTTCTCTTTTTCAATTTCACTAAAGGTAAGCTCTCTCTTTTTCATTGTCTAAAGGTTTGTATGAATCTCAAATTTCAACGAAAATTAAGCAAAGAGATTGAAATAACCTAATTCTTCTTCTTGTATTGTATTGCACGGCACCTAGATTTGTCCTCATATGATAATTAACATTTTAAGATTCGGAATCAAAAAAATTTCTAACGATTTAGGTAACAAAACCCACTTTTGTTATTGTACAGGACTGAAATCTCAGTGCATAAATGACTTTTTACTTTTTGCTCTGTTATATATCACTCTGTTTGCTCTGTTATGTAAATGGTTCTTATGGTGATAGTTTTATCTCTAATTTGTGCAGAGTATATAACAACAATGGTGAAGTCTAATTTCAAGAATATAACTGTTGTACCAAATGGAAAAGAGTTTGTTGATATCATCCTCTCTCGTACTCAACGCCAGACACCAACTGTTGTCCACAAAGGTGACAAGATTACAAAACTCCGTAGCTTCTACATGAGGAAAGTTAAGTACACACAATCAAACTTTGAAGAAAAGCTCTCTACCATTATGATAGGATACAAGAAGACAAGTACGATGAAGGTGATGCTGAGGTGGCAATAAGGAGATCAAAAAGGCCACATAAGCAAAACCGAAAATATCTCCCTTGAGTTGAAGAAGTCTCGCACGATTCTTTGTTTCAGTTTGTTAATAAGAGAACTAGTCTTAGGCAACGTTCTCCACTTTCCCCATTTCCTGCAATGTAGGAGTCAATGACTCCACCTTCTGATTTCTTTGCTTCTTGTACTTTCTCTATTTAAGTAAATGAAAAACAACAAAAATAGGTAGTCTTAACTACCAACAAATCTCTTACGTTCTAAGTTACAATTCTCTTGCTTTGGGACCTATCAGTGGTATCTTGTCGACGGCATTCATTCCGAATCAACGCTCATCAAGAAATTTTTTTTTTTTCTTTTCATTTAACCCCACTCAACACCATTCCGCCCCGCAAAACAAAAAATTCTCAGAAAACCCAGGCCGTGGCTCAAAATCTAAGGAAAGAGTCCATGGCTAACAATAGAGAGAGGCTTGACTATCTCGAGACTAGTCTCGGGATGGTCCAAGATGAACTCCAGAAACTAAGTACCGGCATCACCGATAAGATTCATGGATTGGAAAACTCGTTCAACCGCACGCTTGCAGATTCATTAAACCAGATGAGGGAGATGATTCTCAATAACCGTGAGAGTGGTTCTAGTGCATCATACGGAAATCGGAGAACCGAAGACCCTCAACCGCTGAACCTGAGAGCTGAAAACATTAATCCCTTCGCACCAGCACCACATCGCCATGTCAAGCTCGAACTTCCAAGATACAACGGTGGTGATCCCACGGAGTGGATTTCCAAGGCAAAACAATACTTTTCCTATCACGAAATCACAGGAAATCACCGCGTAAGTTTTGCGTCCTACCATCTCACAGAGGAAGCAAATGAATGGTGGCTAGCTACCACTAAAGCTCTTGGTACTGACATGAACCTCATCACTTGGGAGACGTTTGAAGCAGAGATGTGGACAAGGTTTGGACCGAGTCGTAGTGCAAATTTCCATGAAGAGCTATCAAAAATACGACAAACTGGAACATTCCAAGACTACCAACGAGCGTTCGAACGCTTGCGAAACAAGGTGTCTAATTGGTCTGAAGAAGCGTTGGTGGGTACGTTCCTTGGCGGCTTACAACCATCTATAGCCGACGACGTTCGAATGTTCCAACCACAGACTTTACAAGAGGTCATCAATTTAGCAAGGATGAAGGACAATCAATTACAAAAACAAAAACGCGTTTTCACACCTCGAAACCACACAACCAATTCAACTCCATCGTCTTCCAATCCGAGGCCGTTTAACGCAAATGCAGCATCACCGCGTCCTAAAAAACTCACCTGGGAGGAGCTAAGAAGGAAGCGAAGCCTTGGCCTTTGTTTTAGTTGTGACGAACGGTATAGTCCGGGTCACAAGTGCACAAGTCCACAACTTTTCATTATGGAAGGGATCAAAGATACAGAATCAGAGGATGATGACGTAGTGGAGGATAGCTCGACCCCGGAGATCACTCTTCACGCACTAACAGGCTGGGATTCACCCACAACTATGCGTCTCAACGCGGTTATCAAAAATCATAGCCTTCTCGCTCTCGTAGATAGTGGCTCGACACACAATTTCGTTAGTGAGAAAGTGGCCCTCCAACTCAAACTAACAGAGACACCGACAAAGCCGTTTGTGGTTCGTGTTGCTAACGGTGCCCCACTCCGATGCCGGCGTAAGTACAACGATGTCACAATCCAAATCGGAGATGCACGTTTCCAGGTGACATTGTACGCTCTTCCTTTAGTGGGTCTCGACATGGTTTTGGGGGTCCAATGGTTAGAAAGTCTTGGGCCCATTCTTTGTGATTGGAAGGCCCAAACTTTACAACTAACGTGGGAAGGAGAAACACATATTCTGAATGGGCTTCCTCAAACAAAAATCAGGCCCACTACAAGACACGATGTTGAGAAAGAAGCTCGACAAAATCACCTCCTCTTTGCGATTTGTTCACCCGAACCGACATCGGAACTGAAGCAGTTGAATGATGATATGCGTGTCATTCTAAACGACTTTGATGGGATTTTTCAACCTCCGGATGGTCTTCCTCCTCAGCGCAAGATCGAACACCATATCGCTCTCAAAGAAGGTACCAATCCTATCAACGTTCGTCCTTATCGCTACGCTTACTTTCAGAAAGATGAAATCGAAAAACAAGTCACGGAGATGCTTCAGTCGGGTATCATTCGAACCAGCTCAAGCCCTTTCTCCTCACCAGTTCTCCTTGTAAAGAAGAAAGACGGTTCATGGCGCTTTTGCACAGATTATAGAGCTCTCAATTCTGCAACAATCAAAGACCGTTTTCCGATTCCCACTGTGGACGACATGCTTGACGAACTACACGGTGCTGCTTACTTCACGAAACTTGATCTCACCGCTGGGTTTCACCAAGTTCGGATGCACCCATCAGACGTTCATAAAACTGCATTTCGTACGCATCATGGACATTTTGAATATCTTGTCATGCCATT
This sequence comes from Arabis alpina, assembly GCA_900128785.1. NCBI lineage: Eukaryota > Viridiplantae > Streptophyta > Magnoliopsida > Brassicales > Brassicaceae > Arabis > Arabis alpina. The sequence goes on from LT669788.1 coordinate 6,740,001, forward strand.
CGGTCTCTGCAACGCGCCCTCAACATTCCAAGCCCTTATGAATGACATCTTCAGGCCGTTCATGCGCAAATTTGTCCTTGTTTTCTTCGATGACATTCTCGTCTACAGTCCGACATGGGAAACACATTTGCAACATGTTCGTGACGTCTTGGGTTTGATCCAAAAGCATTGTTTGTCGGTGAAATTCAATAAGTGTGAATTTGGAAAACAAGAGCTGGAGTATCTAGGGCACATCATCTCTCACAAAGGTGTCACCGTAGATCATTCCAAGATCAAAGCGATGACAGATTGGCCAGCCCCAACCACCATTACTGAGCTTCGCGGATTCTTGGGTTTAACTGGCTATTATCGCAAATTTGTTCGTGAGTATGGGCTGATCGCACGACCTCTCACTAACCTCCTACGCAAAGGTAAATTCACTTGGGACTTTGATGCAGAACAAGCTTTCCAGAAACTAAAAATGGCGATGACAACTACTCCAACTTTGGCTCTTCCCGACTTCTCCAAACAGTTTGTGATCGAAACTGACGCGTCTGGTGATGGGATTGGAGCTGTTTTATCTCAGAATGGGCAACCCATTGCCTTTATGAGTCGTTCACTTGGGGTCACAAAGAAAGCTTGGTCCACATATGCACGAGAGATGTTGGCGATCATCGTGGCTATTCGTACTTGGCGCACTTACTTACTTGGGCGTCGATTCACTATCCAAACTGATCAGAGAAGCCTCCGTTACATGTTAGAGCAGCGCATCCTCACTCCCGAACAACAGAAGTGGATGGCAAAGCTTGTTGGATATGATTACGAGATCGTGTACAAGCCGGGAAAAGCAAACTCTGCAGCCGATGCTTTATCACGCGTACCTGACAGCCCGATTCTTACCGCTGTTTCTGTTCCGCAAGCTTCTATTTGGTCTGACTTGCGCTCACTAGTCTCTACAGATTCATATCTCCTCCGCATTGGTGCTGCAGCGACCGCAAATCCAGGTCATCCATACTCTTGGAAGGATGGACTAATCTGCTACAACAACCGTGTGGTGATCCCTCCTACATCACCTCTAATTCAACAGTTACTCCATGAGCATCATAACACCACCTTAGGCGGTCATTCTGGCGTCTTACGCACCTTCAAGCGTCTCTCTCGCCAATTCTATTGGCCATCGATGCACAGAATGGTCGTTGATTACGTTTCGCAGTGTGACACGTGCCAACGAGCTAAATCACAAACAATGTCACCAGCTGGGCTTCTACAACCACTGCCTATTCCAGAGCAACTTTGGGAAGACATATCGATGGATTTTGTGGACGGGTTACCACGATCAGGAGCTTATACGTCTATCATGGTAATTGTCGACCGCCTTAGTAAATCTGCTCATCTCTTGCCATTGTCTCACCCTTACACAGCATCCACCGTGGCCACTAAGTTCATCGAGACGGTTGTGAAACTCCATGGACTGCCACGATCCATACTCAGCGATCGAGACCCGATATTTTTGAGCAACTTCTGGAAAGAATTATGGCGACTCTCGGGTACAACATTACAAATGTCATCCGCGTATCACCCTCAAACTGACGGTCAAACGGAAGTCGTCAATCGATGCATCGAACAGTTTCTTCGTTGCTTTGTTCAAAACCGTCCTAAGCAATGGAGTTCATTTCTTCCATGGGCCGAGTATTGGTACAATACAACGTTCCATTCCAGCACTGGTACAACACCTTTTCAAGCACTCTATGGTCGTCCTCCACCTGCAATGCCACGATATGAAATTGGTTCAACTCTTGTGGGTGAAATTGATGAACAGTTGCAAAATCGAGATGAGTTATTACGTGAGCTAAAACAACACTTAGATGCGTCCAACAACCGAATGGAGCAAATGGCTAATAAGAAAAGAAGAGATGTGGAATTCGAGATTGGTGATTGGGTCTTCCTGCGTTTACAACCGTACCGACATAAATCACTTGTTCGACGTTCCGCACAGAAGCTCTCAAACAAGTTTTTTGGTCCGTTTCAAGTGGAATCTCGCATTGGCAAAGTAGCTTATCGGCTTGCACTACCTGCATCTTCCCGTATTCACCCTGTTTTTCATGTCTCACTACTTAAGAAACGGATCGGTGATGAACCTGTTTCGGTTGAGCTGCCACCGTTAAAAGAGAACGGCGTCTTGCATTTGGAACCAGAACAGACTCTGAGTTCAAGATTGGTCTCTAGAGAGAAGCTGGAATTCACAGAAGTACTCGTCAAGTGGTCCAATTTACCAGTTGAAGAAGCTACATGGGAGGATTTGCAGCAACTTACAAAAAGCTTTCCGATGTTCCAAGTGAACCTTGAGGGCAAGGTTCTTTTCGACCGTGGGAGTATTGATAGGATACAAGAAGACAAGTACGATGAAGGTGATGCTGAGGTGGCAATAAGGAGATCAAAAAGGCCACATAAGCAAAACCGAAAATATCTCCCTTGAGTTGAAGAAGTCTCGCACGATTCTTTGTTTCAGTTTGTTAATAAGAGAACTAGTCTTAGGCAACGTTCTCCACTTTCCCCATTTCCTGCAATGTAGGAGTCAATGACTCCACCTTCTGATTTCTTTGCTTCTTGTACTTTCTCTATTTAAGTAAATGAAAAACAACAAAAATAGGTAGTCTTAACTAGCAACAAATCTCTTACGTTCTAAGTTACAATTCTCTTGCTTTGGGACCTATCACATTACCAACGAGTTTCCTCGCCTCGATCAAATCCATCCTTTCTATGGAGATCTTCTTCATGTGCTTTACAATAAATATCACTACAAGCTTGCTTTAGGTCAAGTCAATACTACCAAGAACACGATTAGCAAAATCGCTAAAGATTATGTGAAGTTAGTGAAGTATGGTGATTCTTTGTACCGGTGCAAGTGCTTAAAAGTTTCAGCTCTTGGTCGTCTGTGTACTGCTATGAAGAAAATAGCTCCTTCTTTGGCTTATTTTGAGCAAGTTAGGCAACATTTGGCGAGGCTTCCTTCGATTGATCCAAACGCTCGCACGATATTGATTTGCGGCTGTCCTAATGTTGGAAAGAGTTCTTTTATGAATAAAGTTACAAGAGCTGATGTTGATGTTCAATCTTATGCTTTCACTACAAAGTCTCTCTTTCTTGGTCATACTGATTACAAGTGATTGATACACCGGGGCTTTTAGATAGGCCAATCGAAGACCGTAACATCACTGACATGTGTAGTATTACCGCGTTGGCTTATCTTCGAGCTGCTGTTTTGTTCTTTCTTGATATCTCTGGTTCTTGTGGTTACACCATTGCTCAGCAGGCTGCTCTTTTTCACAGCATAAAGTCTGCGTTGAAGAACAAACCGTTGTTAATCGTCTGCAACAAGACTGATTTGAAGCCAATGGAGGATCTATCTGAAGAAGATCGGAAACTAATTGAAGAAATGAAAGCTGAAGCTATGAAGACTTCAATGGGAGACGGTGTCATGTCTGTAAAGAATGCTGCTTGTGAGAGGCTCTTAGATCAGAGGGTAGAGGCAAAGATGAAATCCAAAAAGATCAATGAAATTTTGAACAGGTTCCATGTGGCGATGCCGAAGCCTCGTGATGACCAAGAAAGACTTCCTTGTATACCTAAAGCTAAGGAAGGTGGTGAAAGAAAGACCGAGAAAGATTTAGAAGATGAAAATGGAGAAGCTGGAGTTTACTCTGCTTGTTTAAAGAAGAACTATATTCTAGCTGATGAAGAATGGAAGAATGCTCATTATACCTGAGATTTGTGATGGTCATAATGTTTCTGACTTTGTTGATCCAGACATTTTGAGTAGGCTTGAGGAGTTGCAAAACGAAGAAGAAGGTCGTCTCAATGAAGAAGATGATTTTGAGATAGACGGCGAAGAACTAACGGAGGAGCAGAAGAATCAGTTGGCTGCTATTCGTAAGAAGAAAGCTTTGCTCATTCAAGAACATAGAATCAAGAAGAGCAATGCACAGAACAGAGCAACAGTTCCAAGAAAGTTTAACAAGGATAAAAAGTTTACAACGGAGAGATTTGGTAGAGAGTTATCATCTCTTGGTCTTGATCCTTCTTCTGCTATGAACCGTGCAAGAAGTAAGTCTAGAGGAAGAAAGAGGGAGAGAGATGATGATAATTTAAGTAATGATGCAATGAATGTTGTTGATGTGAATGATGAGCAACAACAACCGAAGAACAAGAAGCTTTGTCTGAGATCTAAATCAAGATCTTTGTCAAGATCAAGATCAATGTCTAAGCCTCCACATGAAGTTTTGCCTGGTGAAGGATTCAAAGATTCTTCACAGAAGATAAAAGCTATTAAGATTGGGAACAAATCTCACAAGAAGAGGAACAAAGCTGCACGTCGCGGGGAAGCTGATAGAGTTATACCATCTCATAAACCGAAACACTTGTTTTCAGGGAAAAGAGGGAAAGGAAAAACTCAGAGGCGTTGAAACCAATAAGTAAGGTACTAATCTTCTCTTTTCCTAATAGTAAAGTTGGATCTTAAGCTAGAAAATAAGAGAGAATAATATGGTGTAGTTAATTCTTGCAGGGAATATGCAGATGATTGAATGGATTGAAGAAGGTCTAGTATCATGTTTTGGAGTTTTAGCATTTTTACACATTTTTGTTTACTATTATGTTGCTTTGCTAAACATTTGAGATTCAAATTCGGTGACGGTTCTAAGACGTTTGACGAAATGCAGAAAGTTTGATCTCTCGGAAAGAGCTATGAATGATCAAATGAGGGTTTTAGATGTTTTTGATTTTTGATACTTAAATCTTGATTTTTTTGTCCATTTCTTAGGTTCGTTTAACATAAAACAAATATTAAAAGACTGATTATAAAATTTTCATTAGGTGCACTTGACTCAAAGTCTAATAAGTCCCGACTTTGACTTAGGTGCACTTGACTTAATGATGACACTTGTCTAAAAACTATAAACCCATCTTTAACTACCCTTTATTTAATCTAAGTCTAACTCCCGTCTCTGTTTTTCTTCTTTTCCAATTATGTTGAACTCTGTACATTCCTTCTATGAAATCTGAATTGTACTAATACAAATGATTATAATTTAAAACTCACCTCTCTTCTTCCAAACAGTGTTGTGAGCAAATGATATTGTTGTGAGCGCAAGCTAGTGACAGTGCTGATTCCAACGAGAGGTAAATGATGTTATTATATTAGTTTCTTCTTATTTTTCTTGCTTGTTTTGCTTTCAATTTTGATATGTCCTTTGTACTTTAATTTGTTTTGGTGACTTGAATCTTCTTTAGGATGTATGTCTGAAAATATCTCTTAATAATTTACCTAATCTTGTTTCACGATCTTGAATTGTCTTTTGTTGTTTAAAAAAAAATCTTGTTATGAGTTTCTTTCAATAAAGATGAATAAATGTGTCGTTTGGTTTGTGAGTAAATATGATGGTACATGATAGAATATAATATTAACTTCAAGGAGGTTTCCCATGTGTACTAGCCCAATGAACTTTTCCTAAAGACGTTTTAGAATCTTTTCTCCAAGAATATTTATCACTCACTGATCATTGACTCATGTGTTGTTGTGTTCATGGTGGTACAGAATAGTAGAAATGGGTGACGGAGTTGTGACGTTTGGAGTCCAAAAGCTTTGGGACTTCCTGAGTCAACAGTCTGAGCGATTGCGCGGAGTTGATGAGCAAGTTTCTGAGCTAAGACTTGAGCTAGGAATGTTACAGTCCTTGTTGAAAGATGCAGATGCCAAGAAATATGAGAGTGAAAGGGTGAGAAACTTCTTGGAAGATGTCAAAGACATAATTTATGATGCAGAGGATACAATCGAAAGTTTTCTTTTGAAACAAGAAAGGGCCAAAGAAAAAGGGATCAAGAAACGTGTCAAAAGAGTTGCTTGCTTTTTAGTGGATCGTCGGAAATTTGCTTTAGATATGAAAAGCATAACTAAGAGGATCTCCGAGGTGATTGCTCGAATGCAGAGTTTCGGAATACAACATATCATCGATGGTGGTGGCTCTTCATTTTCTCTGCAAGAGAGACATAGAGAGATCCGACAAACGTTTCCTAACTATTCAGATAGTGATCTTGTGGGGTTGGAGCAGAGTGTAGAAGAATTGGTTGCTCATTTGGTGGGGAATGATAACATACAAGTTGTTTCTATATCTGGTATGGGTGGAATTGGTAAAACCACTCTTGCTAGAGAAGTTTTCCATCACGATATGGTACGACGTCATTTTGATGGATTTGCATGGGTATGTGTTTCACAACAATTTACACAGAAACATGTTGGCAAAGGATCTTGAAAGATCTTAGACCACATGATGGAGACATTTCACATATGGATGAGTATACACTTCAGAACAATCTCTTCAAGCTGTTGGAAACCAATAGATATCTAATTGTTCTCGACGATGTATGGAAAGAAGAAGACTGGGACCGAATAAAAGCAGTGTTTCCCCAAAAAAGAGGTAAGATCTTATGGTACATACACGAGGCATTGTAAAACCTACATACATGTTCATACATGCCTTTATTCCATGTTATGAAGCCATACATGTTTTGTAGGTTGGAATGTGCTAGTTACTTCTCGCAATGAAAGTGTTGGTGCACATGCCGATCCAAGATGTTTTTCCTTTAAAACAAGAACCCTTACTTGTGAAGAAAGTTGGACACTATGTCGGAAGATAGTATTTCCTAGGAGAGACGACCCTGGTACGCTTTCAGATTGATGCTAGATGGATTTAATATTATATATATATATATATATATATATATATATATATCCTTAAGGCTAACTCTTGAAATATATTATTACATTGTGATGGTGTATAGGATTTAGGGTTGGTGAAGAACTAGAAGCCATGGGTAAGAATATGATCACATTTTGTGGAGGCTTACCGTTAGCGATTAAAGTGCTGGGAGGGCTGTTAGCTACAAAACATACAGTTCCCGAGTGGAAAAGAGTATATGACAATATTAGAAATCAGATCATACGAGGATCTTGCTTAGATGCGAACAATCCTAGTTCGGTTTACCGAGTATTGTCTTTGAGCTATGAAGATTTGCCAATGTCTTTACAACATTGCTTCCTTTACCTAGCCCATTATCCTGAAGACTACGAGGTATATGCGGACACATTGTTCTATTATTGGGCTGCAGAAGGAATGATAATGCCATCTTACCCTGGAGCAACCGTTCGAGATAGCGCACAAGGCTACATAGAAGAGCTAGTAAGAAGAAATATGGTTATTGCTGAAACAAGGTATGAGACTTCTAAATTCGAGAAATGTCATATGCATGACATCATGAGAGAAGTATGTTTATCTAAAGCCGAAGAAGAGAACTTCCTACAAATCGTCAAAGTCCCTACCTCCACCTATACTATCAACTGTCATTCTCCTAGCCGGTCTCGCAGACTCGGTGTACATAGTGGCAGTGCATTTCAGATGGTAGGAAAACAAACGAATCCAAAAGTCAGATCTCTTTTGTGTTTTGGAGTCGATGAAAACTTTTGCATACAATCAGCTCAATGCTTCAAGAGTTTACCATTGCTCAGGGTGTTAGATCTTTCTAGAGTAAAGTTTGAAGGAGGGAAGCTACCTTCCAGCATTGGAGAGCTCATTCACTTGAGATTTTTGAGCATATTTGAGGCCGAGGTATCTCATCTACCTTCTTCCTTACGAAATCTAAAGCTTCTTCTCTATTTGAACTTATATGTTGGTTATGGGGTATCACTTCATGTGCCAAATGTTTTGAAAGAGATGCTAGAATTGAGGTACGTTACACTTCCGTATAAAATGCATGATAGCACAAAGTTGGAACTGGGTGATCTAGTGAAGCTGGAGTGCTTGTGGCATTTCTCAACAAAGCAGAGTAATATCACAGATTTACTCCATATGACTAGACTCCAAAATCTTGTAGTCTATTTCCATGATGGGTGTACATTAGAAACTGTATCTTCGTATCTCTCTGAATTGAGAGACCTACAATGTCTTGGTTTATTTGATGTCATGCACATCACTCGCCGTGTGGCTGACGTGGGAGAATTCATTCAAGATTTCATTCATCTCAAAGTATTAATGTTAGGCATACATATGCCAAGGTTGTCAGATCAACATCGATTCCCTCCGCACCTTGCACACATATTTCTACAGTTTTGCCATATGGAGGAGGATCCAATGCCGATTCTAGAGAAGTTGCTTCACTTGAAGTCGGTCGAGTTATCAGAGTCTGCTTTTGCTGGGAGGCGAATGGTCTGTTCTAATGGTGGGTTTCCACAATTGCGAGGGCTAGATTTATCTAAACTAGACAACTTGGAAGAGTGGATAGTAGAGGAAGGGTCTATGCCATGTCTTCGTGCTTTATCTATAGATGACTGCAAAAAGTTGAAGGAGCTTCCGTATGGGCTAAGGTACATAACTTCTTTAAAGGAACTTACTATAAAAGGAATGAAGAGGGAATGGGCAGAGAAATTATCTGAAGGAGGACACGATTACGTCAAAGTGCAACACATTCCTTTTGTTCAATTTGTCAAGTGTGATATTTGAAATATTTGAAAGGATCACACAAAAGTTACCAGGTAGTTATTGATTCATCATACAAAAGTTGTAATATTATTTGGTCTAACTTGGTTTTTGGTTTTCAGGTGAATCTGTTTAGAAGCAAATTTATCATCACAAGTAAATCGGTCGTTGAGTTTCCCAATACGTTAGTAAAACCTGTGTCGTTTTGATATTTTGTTTTCTTGTTGACTTGTTGTATAAGTATTGTAAACTTCCCCTTGAATTGATTTCCAAAACCTAATTAAATTTCCTTTTCAATCGATTCGAAACCCTAAGAACAAAATTACATACAATTTGTAAAAATTAAAATAATAACATTGAGACAAAGCGTGTGACACAATTCATACAAAAAATGAAACCCTAATCTAAAAAAGGAAAGACGATTTCATTGGGACAGAACTCTCCGGCAAACGGGACAAGTATTTTTGCGGCAGAACCACTCCAAGAGACATCGATCGTGAAAGACATGTGAACATGGCATGCGCGTCGGAACACCGGTCTTCGAACATGTGAGATCCTCCAAACAGATCGAACACGGTTCTGTTTCGATCTTCAATATCCCCAGTTCCTCTTCATCCATTGTTCCTTGAAAAACAAGCCTCTGAAGCACAGATTCCGACGCAACCGTTACTAATCTTTGATACGTTTGAGTCACGACCAGGACTATATCGAAGCCGTTAATACCAAAACCTAACTGGTTTGCCTCGGAAACGATGTGCGAGGCTAATAAATCACATAAAGAACGATCACCTATGATCCGGAAGAGGAGATCACTGATTTGATTGTGATATGTGTTCGTATCGATCCTAAAGTAGATGTTAACGGGAGACGAGGAATCCGGGTTGGATGATTCGATTAGGTTCTTGATTCCGGTTACCGGATCTTCGTGGATCTCTTCAGTAACGGTTTCAAGCTTGACATAGACTGTGTTTGCCATCCCTTTCGATGGTGGAAGCTTTTGCTTGAGAAGTTGAAACTTAAACTTAGGATTCATATCCAAAACTTGACAAAGCGATTCACGGATAACTAAGAGCAGGAGAATTTGGGGAAAATTGTAAGCGTAGGGAAGTTTTGAAGTTTGAGAATTGGGAAGCTTGCTTTAGGGTTTATTTATATGGGTTTGAGAGATTTGAAAGCGCGTTATTTGGTTATTTTGGTGCCTCAACGGTCACGTGCGTGTGTTCTTACATTGTTTTGGGTTTGGGATGGTAATGGGCTGAAACCCACGAAATATGTGAATTCTTGGAGTTGCTTATGGGTGTGATTCGATGATGGAGAAGACTTGTTGGAGCTATGTGCACTGTGAGTCTGTGACTCTAGTCTCTGGCATTCTAATTATGGTTAAATAGCAACCAATTGTAATGTGGTTTAATCGAATATCAGACGAATCTTTACTGAAATAAAACTTAAAAGTATAATTAGACCTCAAGCATCTCTTTGTGTGTGCTTCCAAATCTCACACGTCCGCACCTTCTTACAAAATATTCTAATGTATAAAGTAGTGAACGTAATTTAATTCTTCATGAGTTCATGTACCGCCTCTACTTTAATTTTGTGCCCTTCAAAATATCATTTATTTGATCAAAATGAAGAGATACTATATATTGTGGAGAACAACCCTTAGCCAATGGATTGGTAGCTGGATAAGGTTGACTTTGACTCTGAAAATTCAATCTCTCTTCCTCTCAAGTAGCAGAGAGCTGATTCATAGATGGTAAATCTTCTTATTTTATTAGCTTCATATACATTTTCTTTCTGCTTGTTTTGCTGTGATCCGGATCTGCTTCAGGAGAAATCTTTGAATACCTTTATCGTTTAGTTAAAAACTTACTACAGGTTTGTTTGAATGATTTCAAAGAGGTTTCAAGCCTCACTAGCTAGAAGGATCTATTCATGATATGTTCTCCTAAAGGGTTATTATGGCTGAGGCAGTTGTGTCGTTTGGACTTGAAAAGCTATGGGAGCTTCTAAGTCGAGAGTCTGAACGATTGAATGGAATAGATGAGCAAGTTTCTGGACTAAAGCGTCACCTTGGAAGGTTACAGTCATTGTTGAAAGATGCATATGCAAAGAAATATGAAAGTGAAAGGGTGAGGAACTTCTTGGAAGATGTCAAAGACATTGTCTATGATGCTGAGGATATAATTGAGTCCTTTCTTCTCAAAGAATTTGGAGGAAAAGAAAAAGGGATCAAGAAGCGTGTGAAAAGACTTGCTTGCTTCTTAGTAGATCGCCGTAAATTTGCTTTAGATATCCAAGGCCTAACTAAGAGGATCTCTGAGGTGAGTGAGGTAATGAAGAGTTATGGGGTACAAGAGATCATCGATGATGGTGATCGTTCTCTTTCTCTGCAAGAAACACAAAGGGCGCAAAGAGAGATCCGACAAACATTTTCTAACAGTTCTGAAAGCACTCTTGTGGGAATGGAGCAGAGTGTTGAAGAACTGGTTGGTCATTTGGTGGAGTATGATACCATTCAAGTGGTTTCTATATCTGGAATGGGCGGTATTGGTAAAACCACTCTGGCCAGACAAGTTTTTCATCATGATATCATCCGACGTCATTTTGATGGATTCACATGGGTCTGTGTTTCACAACAGTTTGATCGAAAGGATGTTTGGCAGAGGATCTTGCAAGATCTTAGACCACATTATGAAGATGTTATACAAATGGACGAATATACACTCCAAGGTGAACTCTTTGAATTGTTGGAAACCGGTAGATATTTGGTTGTTCTTGATGATGTATGGAAAGAAGAAGACTGGGACCGAATAAAAGCAGTGTTCCCCCGAAAAGGAGGTGAGTTGTAATTGTAAACACATAAGGCACTTTCTTATTCAATTTCATGAGTATTTGTAAAACGAGAAATATTTTGCAGGTTGGAGGATGCTACTTACTTCTCGCAATGATGGTGTTGGTTTACATGCAGATCCAACAAGTTTTGCCTTTAGACCAAGAATCCTTACTCCCAAAGAAAGTTGGAAGCTATGTGAGAGGATAGTATTCCCAAGGAGAGGTGAAACGGGTATGCTTTCATTTTTAACCATGAATCTTGAGAATTATATTTTAAGTCTTGCTTCTTAGTTCTTACCTTGTGATGTTGGGCAGAATTAAGGGTTGATGAAGAAATGGAAACCATGGGAAAGGAAATGGTCACATATTGTGGAGGACTTCCCCTAGCCGTTAAAGTGCTGGGAGGGTTGTTAGCTAAGAAACATACAATACTCGAGTGGAAAAGAGTATATGACAAGATTGGAACTCATATTGTAGGAAAGTCTGGCTTAGATGGCAACAATCCCAATTCGGTTTACCGAGTATTGTCTCTGAGCTATGAAGATTTGCCTATGCAGTTAAAGCATTGCTTCCTTTACCTAGCCCATTTCCCTGAAGATTACAAGATAGAAGTCAAGATATTGTTTAATTATTGGGTTGCAGAAGGAATAATAACCTCATTTAACAATGAATCAACCATTCAAGATTGCGGAGAAGGCTACCTAAAAGAGCTAGTGAGAAGAAATATGGTTATCAGTGAAGAAAGCTATTTGACTTCAAGAATGGAACATTGCCAAATGCACGACATGATGAGAGAAGTATGTTTATCTAAAGCCAAAGAAGAGAACTTTCTTCAAGTCATCAAAGTCCCAACTTCCACTTTTACCTTCAATGCTCAATCTCCTTGTAGGTCTCGCAGACTCGTTGTACATAGTGGTAATACACTTGACATTCTGGGACATGAAAACAATAGAAAGGCTAGATCTGTTTTGATTTTTGGAGTCGATGAGAACTTTTGGAAGCCTCCAGGTTTCAAAAGTTTACCATTGCTCAGGGTGTTAGATCTTTCTTACGTGCACTTTGAAGGAGGGAAGTTGCCTTCCAGCATTGGAAAGCTCATCCACTTGAGATTCTTGAGCTTGTACCAGGCTAGAGTATCTCATCTACCTTCTTCTCTTCGGAATCTAAAGCTTCTGCTATGTTTGAACTTAGGTGTTGCTGATCTGTTACACCTTGTTCATGTGCCAAATGTTTTGAAAGAAATGCTAGAACTAAGGTACCTTCTCTTGCCTCGTTCAATGCATGATAAAACAAAGTTGGAATTAGGTGAACTAGTGAACTTGGAGTCCTTGACGAATTTCTCAACGAAACATAGTACGGTAACGGACCTCATTCGTATGACTAAGCTCAGGGTTCTCAGTGTGATTTTCAGTGATGGGTGTACTTTTGAAACCATGTCGTCATCTCTTCATGAATTGAGAAATCTCGAGACGCTTAGTCTATATGATCGCCAAAAAATCCGTGTATCTGATCATGGGCGAGAAATCATTCTGGATTTTATTCATCTAAAGGATTTAACATTGGCCACTCATATGCCAAGGTTTCCAGATCAATATCGATTTCCTCCCCACCTTGCACACATATGGCTTATTGGGTGCCGCATGGAAGAGGATCCAATGCCGATACTAGAAAAGTTGCTTCATTTGAAGTCAGTCTATTTTTCATCTAGTGCTTTCTTGGGGAGGAGAATGGTGTGCTCAAGTGGTGGATTTCCTCAATTATGTGCACTTAAGATATCTTATCAAAAAGAAATGGAAGAGTGGAGAGTAGAAGAAGGGTCCATGCCATGTCTTCGTACTTTGACTATAGACAATTGCAAAAAGTTGAAGGAACCTCCGGATGGGCTGAAGTACGCAACTTCCTTAAAGGAGCTGAAGATAGAAAGAATGAAGAGAGAGTGGACGGAGAGACTGGTACAAGGGGGAGAAGATTACTTCAAGGTGCAACACATTCCCAATATTCAGTTTATCAATTGTGAAGACTAATAAGGAGACCGCTATGAATTGATCAATGGGGGGTTTTAAGATGTTTTGATTGTTCATACTTGCCATGCTTATATGTTATTGTTGATGGTTGACTCCGGTCCAGTCCCGAGTTGGTCAGCTAAAAGGAATCCTTGTTTCCAGGAACTAAGGTCATTGTTGATATGTTGCTGCCAATGGGCATGAATCGTTGTTTCAAGGAACTCAGGTTATTGATGTTGCTGCCAATTAATGGGCATGCACATGAATCTTTGGTGTACTTCACAAATGCAAAAAGAAGGGTTTAAAACCCCAACGCAGGCAGTTTCACTGGGGCTAACTGCATGTAGCCATGTAGGCCTATTTCATATTTCAAACTATGAAAAAAAAAAAAAATAGAGTAAAAGACTAGAATTCTCATACTATTCCATTATATAAGATGTTTAAGTGATATTTTTTAATTTATGTTATATGATATTTTACGAGTTTATATATAAACTAGGTGAAGGATCCGCATATATGCGGGTTTATAAAAAAAAATATTTTACAACCAGTGAGAAATTACATGAAAAGCAAATTACTTATGAAAATAAACAAAATCGAAAACCTTAATATAAATAAATTTAATACTTACTTCTTTTTCTATCTTAAATTGTTTGGTCCAATTTGATTTCCAATTAAATTTGATCATGTCTTTTAAAAATAATTGGTTTCTTTCTATTCATGTTTGAAATAATTTAATTTTCACTATTTCAAAACTCTATTTTTATAATAAGATTTTATTTTTAAAATTTTCACATATTTTAAAGTAATTAGTTTTTTCTTCTTATTTCTTATTGAATTATGATTATTTTATTATGTAGTTGGTCATTCATATATTTATTTTTCCAAAACCTTAACGAATTGAATCTCATATTTTTAGTTGCAAACTAAAATTACAAATTTCAGTTGAGTTTTTTTCATATAATTGATTTCCAAAGTTTGGAAGAATTTAATGATACACAAAGCTTTGAATAATAATACATTATTCAAATAAAATTAAACTATAGTTAGATATTATTCAAATAATTAGTAATACATTAAGAGACTCTTATTAAGAGAGATGATTAAGGCCAAGTTAAATATCCCGACATAAGGGGGTTCTGGGAAATACCTGGGTATCCCGGAACAACTCCACGGGTCAAAAGCGGAAATTTTTGCCTACGTTCAGGATCGCTTGAATCAGCGGATCAATGGTTGGTCCGCAAAATTTCTATCCAAAGGAGGGAAAGAGATTATGGTGAAATCTATAGCACAAGCTCTGCCCACTTATGTGATGTCTACCTTTCTCCTTCCAAAGAGTATACTTCGGAAGCTGGCAAGTGCGGTATCTGATTTTTGGTGGAAAACAAAAGATCACTCTAAAGGAATGCACTGGATTGCTTGGAAGAAAATGTGTCTCCCGAAGAGTGCAGGGGGTATCGGCTTTAAGTCTTACAAAGAGTTTAACCAGGCCTTATTGGCCAAGCAACTCTGGCGACTCCATCGGTACCCCAATTCGTTAGTGGCTCGAGTGTTGAAAGGAAAATACTTTCGGTTTTCTCACCCGTTTGAAGCTACGAGATCTTCTCGTCCTTCGTATGGTTGGCGGAGTTTATACAGTGCTAAACCCCTGTTGGATACAGGAATGAGACGTACGATAGGCTCTGGAGCCCAATCCTGGTTCTGGACGGATAACTGGATCCCGGATGAAAAGCCTCGAAGGGTAAGGAGCATTATTCCGTTCCCTCCTCGATACCAACGGGTTTCGGAATTTATTAATTCCCGAACAGGACAATGGAATGTGCAGTTACTTCAGAGCTGTGTAGAACCAGATGATATAAGCAAGATTTTGTCCTTGAGACCATCCAGGTTTGGAAAATATGATGGTTACTGCTGGCACTTTACTAGCTCGGGCATGTATACGGTCCGATCAGGCTATGAGGTTGCCAGAGAAAGTTGGATGCGGAATTGGCTTTCACCATCCAACAACCTTCGCTGAATCCCCTAAAGGAAAAAGTCTGGAAGCAGAAAACAATGAACAAAATTCGTCACTTTATGTGGCAGGCCCTCTCGGGCGCGGTGGCGGTTAACGAGAGACTAGCACATCGGCATGTGCAACGGGACAGAAACTGTGCACGCTGTGGAGATCTTGTGGAAACAATTAATCATGTTCTTTTTACATGTCCCCCTGCTAGGCAATGTTGGGCCCTTTCCCAGATCCCAAGCCCTCCGTCGATTTTTCCGTGTGATAGTGTCTGGGGCAATATGGATTATTTACTCTCGCGCATCCCATCTCGACCTAATGGTGATGTCTTAGATCGGTGTTTTCCATGGCTAATCTGGTATCTCTGGAAGGCTCGGAATGATAAAGTCTTTAAAAATGTAGATCGGTGCCCTCAGGATATTGTGGTGATGGCCCAAAAGGAATCGTCGGAATGGTTCTTGGCCAATGAAGATAAGGAAGAGACGACAAGAACGCATGAGCTGCTGGAGGACATACTTACACCTTCGGTCTTCAACTGTTTCCTTGATGGATCGTGGAAAAAGGGTGAGAACATGAGTGGTGTAGGATGGGTCCTACAATTGCAAGATGGATTGACTGATTTGTTGGGCTTACGTGGGATGAGACAGCAAGTGTCGCCGCTGCATACCGAGCTGCAAAGTCTACTTTGGGCTATGGAGAGTCTACGGAAAAAGCGACGATATTGTGCGACCTTTCGGACTGATTCTCAAGAACTGGTGAGTATGGTAGCTGATCCGGAGAACTGGCCTCGTTTCCAATCAGAACTTGATGATTTCCAGGAGTTACGTAATTCTTTTCCAGACTTTACTCTTACGTATTGTCCTAGGGATAAGAATGCAAAGGCGGATCTTCTTGCAAGAAACGCCCGTCTCCGTCAAAAAACATTCTCGTTTGGTAGCACTTCCATTCCGGTTTGGTTTACTAATACCCATGTATTTATGTAATCAGGCGGAAAAGTGTGTCCGTGACAAAAAAAAATAAAAAAAATTAAGACTCTTATTGATATAAAGTTATTTCCTCTAAGCTCATTATTTTTCTTAAAATGTTTAGTATATTACTTTCTTAAAAGATGTATTACAATACGATGATAAACATTTTTTTATTTAACTTGTCTAACATGAAATCATTGTTGTGTTTTCTTGTGATGATAAAAATTTATATCTTTGTATTTATCAAGTAGTTTTTTTTTCATTCTATTTAGAAGCATCTAATTTTTCTCAATGGATATTCTAATATACATGTAAGATATTTTTAGTTTAAATAGACTTGATTTTGCATACGATGATTTATCTACATATCAAAAGATTTATATATTTTAGATTAATAACATCTTTATTTGTAAAATAGTAAAAAGTAAACCTATTTTAAATAAGATTATATTTTTTTTGAAAATTTTGATTTAATTTAGTTAAATTAAAATAACACGTGTCAAAATCTTAAAATGTTTAGTATATTACTTTCTTAAAAGATGTATTACAATACGATGATAAACATTTTTTTTATTTAACTTGTCTAACATGAAATCATTGTTGTGTTTTCTTGTGATGATAAAAATTTATATCTTTGTATTTATCAAGTAGTTTTTTTTTTTATTCTATTTAGAAGCATCTAATTTTTCTCAATGGATATTCTAATATACATGTAAGATATTTTTAGTTTAAATAGACTTGGTTTTGCATACGATGATTTATCCACATATCAAAAGATTTATGTATTTTAGATTAATAACATCTTTATTTGTAAAATAGTAAAAAGTAAACCTATTTTAAATAGGATTAGAATTTTTTTGAAAATTTTGATTTAATTTAGTTAAATTAAAATAACACATGTCAAAACCTAATTTAAATAGGATTAGAGAAATTTAGAAATATGTGATTTAATTTAATAAACTAAAATAACACGTGTCAAAATCTTATTAACCGGTTGACACGTGTCGTGATCATGTTAATTATTATGTTTGACGCATCAAACTTTATATAATAAGATTTTAATAATATTTGATATTATTGACCTTTTAAATATGTAGTTTTGTATATCATTGGTTGAAATATGCTTTCAACGAATTATTAAAAAAACATAATGTTTATAGTTTATTTTTAATTCTACGCGCATTTAACGAAAAATTCTAATAAAACGGAACGAAAATTCAACCTTAAATGAAATATGTTTCTTAATTTTTTGATTTTAGTTCATATAATATGATTTTGCATTTTCTTTTAAAGGTTTTTTAGCCTTTTACATTTAGACTTAATATTAATAATTACTACTAAAACAAAAATTAAGGACCTCTAACTTTTAATTAGAAAAAGGCCCTTTAAAGGTGGTACAGAATATGCCAATGAAGCTGGTTAATTGATTGTTATCAGTCTGCATGAGTCATGGAACAACACCAAGTTGAAAGTTCCACCAGAGTGACCAAGCAGTACAAGTGAGATTGGCAAGGCTTATGAAACTGGTTAGAGTGGGAAACCAGCAAGGGTCTTTACGTAATTTCCTATGAACGATAAAATTTAAGAAGCCGTGTTTCATAATGACTAAACGAGTCATTGTCCTTAAAGACTAAAGACTCACCTTATTTTCTTCCAAAAAACGCTGTGAGCACAAGCTCTGTTTCAGACGACGAGAGGTAAATGATGTTATCTTAATTCATTTTTTTTTTTTTTTCTGTTTGTGTTTGCTATGCTTTGATCTGTCATTTGTAGTTGTTTTGGTGACTTGAATCCGCTTTAAGATTATATCTGAACTGAATATAGGTTTAAAATATGTCTGAATGATCAAGAGGTCTTGGTCTTGTTTTACGAATTTGGTTTGTCTTTTTCGTGTCAACAACGAACTTGAATCACAGTCATGGGTCATGGGTTTCTTTCGTTAAAGATTAAGAAAAGTGTCTTTTGGTTTTTGGATATGATAAAATATTGTATTTGACTTCAAGGAGGATTCATGTCCATATAAGGTTTTTAGATATTTTCTCCAATAATCTTGGACTTGGTGGTTGTGGGTTCTTTTGATGGTCGATTCTTCTGTGTTCATATGGTGTAGCAGGAGAGTAGTTATGGCTGAAGCAGTTGTGGCGTATGGAATTGAGAAGCTCTGGGAGCTTGTGAGTCGAGAATCTGCGCACTTGCAGGGAGCTCACGAGCAAGTTGCTGAACTTAAACGTCAGCTGGGAAGGTTGCAGTCCTTGTTGAAGGATGCAAATGCCAAGAAACATGAAAGTGAAAGGGTGAGAAACTTCTTGGAAGATGTCAAAGATGTTGTTTATGATGCTGAGGATATAATCGAAACTTTTCTTTTGAAAGAAGGAAAAGGGAAAGAAAAAGGGATCAAAAAGCGTATGACGAGATTTTCTAGCGTCTTAGTTGATCGCCGTAAAATTGTTTCAGAAATCAAAGGCATAACTAAGAGGATCTCTGATGTGATTGAGGGAATGCAGATTTTTGGAATCCTACAGATCATTGATAGTGGGCGTTCACGGTCTCTTCAGGATAAACAAAGGGAGATCCGAGGAACATTTCCCAACAGATATGAAAACGATCTTGTGGGGGTGGAACAGAGTGTTGAAGAATTGGTTGGTCATTTGGTGGGTAATGATAACACTCAAGTGGTTTCTATATCTGGCATGGGCGGTATTGGTAAAACCACTCTGGCCAGACAAGTTTTTCATCATGACATAGTAAGACACTATTTTGATGGATTCGCGTGGATTTGTGTTTCACAACAATTTACACAAAAACATGTTTGGCAAAGGATCTTGCAAGATCTTAGACCAGATGATGGGGAGATTTTACATATGGATGAGTATACACGTCAGGGTAAACTCTTTCAACTGTTAGAAACTTACAAATATTTGATTGTCCTAGATGATATATGGAAAACAGAAGATTGGGATCGAATAAAAAACGTGTTTCCACGAAAAAAAGGTAACCTTTTATCGTTAACATGTAGTGCTTCTGCATTCATAGGGTCATATACAGTAAGCCTTTAATTCCCAATCGCAAAATCGTAAATATTTTGCAGGTTGGAAGATGTTACTTACTTCCCGCAATGAAGGCGTTGGTTTACAT
The DNA here is from genome assembly GCA_900128785.1 of Arabis alpina. Classification (NCBI taxonomy): domain Eukaryota; kingdom Viridiplantae; phylum Streptophyta; class Magnoliopsida; order Brassicales; family Brassicaceae; genus Arabis; species Arabis alpina. The sequence continues at coordinate 6,759,448 of LT669788.1, forward strand.
GCAGATCGAACATGTTTTTCCTTTAGGCCGAGAAGCCTTACTCTGGAACAAAGTTGGACTTTATGCCAAAGAATAGCATTTCCAAAGAGAGGCGAAGCAGGTATACTTTTAAGATATAAAATGAAGGATGTCGTAAATTCTTCTTCATGTTTTTTCATTTCTGTTGACCAGAGTCATTAATTTTTTTTTTCTATGTAGATTAGTTGACTAAAACTTGAAAGTTAACACTTTGTGATGATGTGTAGAATATATGGTTGATGAAGAACTGGAAGTCATGGGTAAGGAAATGGTCAAACATTGTGGAGGACTACCGTTAGCTGTTAAAGTGCTCGGAGGATTGTTATCTACGAAACATACAGTTCTTGAGTGGAAAAGAGTATACGAAAATATTGAATCTCATATCGTTGGAGAATCTGGCTTAGATGACAACAATTTCAATTCGGTTCACCGAGTATTATCTTTGAGCTATGAGGATTTGCCAATGGACTTAAAGCATTGCTTCCTTTACCTAGCTAATTTCCCTGAAGCCTACAAGATAGATGTGGAGACATTGTTCAATTACTGGACTGCAGAAGGACTAATAATGATGCACAGACCAACCATTCGGGATAATGGGGAAGGCTACTTAGAAGAGTTAGTGAGAAGAAATATGGTTATTGCTGAAAGAAGCTTTATGACTTCACAATTTGAGTCTTGTCATATGCATGACATCATGAGAGGACTTTGTTTATCTAAAGCCGAAGAAGAGAACTTTCTACAAATCGTCAAAGTCCCTACATCTACCTCTAGCACCAACGCTCATTCTTCTCGCAGACTCGCTATTCACAGTAGTAAAGCATTTGAGATGTTGGGACACGAAAAATATAAGAAAACTAGATCTCTTTTGTTTTTTAAGGGCAAGGAAGATGTTGTGATACAATCAGCTCCAAACTATGGGAATTTACCGTTGCTCAGAGTGTTGGATCTTTCTAGAGCCAAGTTTGAAGGAGAAAAGTTACCTTCTAGCATTGGAGAGCTCATTCATTTGAGATTCTTGAGTTTATACAAGGCTGGAATAACTCATCTACCTTCTTCTTTGCGGAATCTGAAGCTTCTACTCTATTTGAACTTAGGTGTCCATGGGGTATCAGTTCATGTGCCAAATGTTTTGAAAGAGATGCGGGAATTGAGGTACCTTATATTACCTTTTCTAATGGATGATAAAACAAAGTTGGAGTTGGGTGATTTGGTGAATCTAGAGACCTTGAGCGGTTACTCAACAGAGATCAATAGTGTGAAGGACCTTCTTCGTATGACTAAGCTCAGGATTCTCATTGTCCATTCCCTTGATGGGTGTACTTTAGAAACTCTCTCTTCATCTCTCTGTGAATCGAGAGAGCTCGAGCAGCTTTCATTGTACGAGGTCATGCATGATGGACATGATAGGCATGATGAAGGAAATTTTGTTCTTGATTCCATTCATCTCAAATTTTTAACAGTGGGCATGCATATGCCAAGGTTGCCAGATCAACATCGATTCCCTCCAAACCTTGAACACATATGTCTACGGTATTGCTGCATGGAGGAGGATCCGATGCCAGTTCTAGAGAAGTTGCTTCATTTGAAGTGGGTTGAATTATCATATCGTGCTTTCACAGGGAAGAAAATAGTGTGCTCGAAAGGTGGGTTTCCTCAGTTACGTGTGCTAAAATTATCTGGACAATGTGATTTGGAAGAGTGGGTAGTAGAAGAAGGTTCGATGCCGTGTCTTCATACTTTGACTATAAATGAATGCAGAAAGTTGAAGGAGATTCCGGATGGGATCACATACATAACATCCTTAAAAGAACTGACTCTTGGAGCAATAAATGATGCTTTGAAGGAGAAGTTATCTGAAGGAGGAGAATTTTACTACAAAGTCCAACACATTCACCATGTTCAATATATGTATAGAAGTGTAGATTGAGCAGATTATCAGGTAATGTTTTTTTGTGTGATATGTCCACTTTCTTCATTTGTTGATGCTGCACAATAAACTTGGATCTCTTGGTGGGAAAGTCCATTGTTGTACTGTTATTTGCTCTAACATTGTTTCTGGTTTTCAGGCGAATCTCTGCGGAAGAAAAACTTAATCCTAAAGTCGGACTTTCCGCAATCTGTGTGTGTGTCATTGACTCATTGTGTGTGTGTGAGAGAGAGATAATGTGAGGATTAAGCTCTTTCTGTTATGGTTATATGTAATTTAATTTATCACAGCATATTATGTAAAAATGAGTGAAGGTATAGTAATAAGATTTTTGTTTTCTTGACTCGAAAAGGATTTAGATTAGATCTTAGGACTCGGTTTGACAGAATGCAATTCTAGTAACTAAATATGTTATGTTGAACCGAACCGAACCAAACCAGATCCGATTTTATTCGGACACCTCTCAATGTGTCTATCCGTGGTTACCGGAAAATCGGTCTATTTCCCCATGAATAGTTTGACATACACATATATGGAACCGAATATTTTGCCTCCGTACCAATGTCCATAAATTGAAAATAAGTGTCTATTTGTCCATAAAATAGTTTAAAAATGTATATCCACCACAATTCGCTCAAATCGGTTTTCTGTTTGGTTTATTGTTATCATATACTTTATTAACCATTAAATCATTTTTTAACCGGACTAATACCGGTTTTGACCCGATTACTGAACCGATTAAAGTCCGATTATTTGAAAAAAAAATAATAATTCAAAAACGAAAACCCAAACCCGAACAAGGTTGTGTTCTTCCCCAAAAATCAAATCCCTAACCCTAGAAATCGAAAATCCCCAAATCGAGAGAGAAATGTCAGAGATTCCTAACGAGGAAGAGTCGTTGCCTCTAGATACGTTGGCCCTCATGAATTTGCTACCTAATTTCGACGACGAGGCACCACAGAGACACGAGCATGAAATGGATCGAATCATCCGAGAGTTTGAAGATGAACCATATGTTCGTCACGATGAGATTCCAGACAGTGATTCCGATGAAGACGGAGCTCCTCGTAGAGGTCGTAAAGGTCGTAGACAACGACGGTGAACACATATCGAACGAGGCGGAGGAAGATTATTCTTCCACCAAACATTCATCAGTGGCGTCTCTTTTAAAGAGAATGTGGTCGATTATGCATTGCAAAGTGGTCGGAATCTTTACCAGTACATGTACGATAAAGATAAGATTGGTTTCAAATGCTATGGTGGTGATCTGGAAGAGGAACAATGTAAGTGGCAAGTTTATGCATCGATTTTTCCAAAGGATAAAAAATGGAAGATTAGGAAGTTTCAACCGAAGCATAGCTGCACACCAAATGGAGAGTGTACACTGTTAAGGGTTCCGGTCATAGCTAGATTATTTCTAGATAAGATTCGTGATGAACCCGATTATTACAAACCTTTGAAGATCGAAGAGACCATTAGAGAAAGATCGGGAATCACTTCGTCTAGAGATCAAATTCAAGCTGCTAGGTGTAAGGCACTGAAGTGGATAGAGACTGAGTATGAGCATCAGTTTTCACGACTCAGTGATTATGTTGCTGAGCTAAAGATGTCTAATGAGAATTCTAGTGTGGAACTTGAAATTGTTTTAGATGAGGAAGGCAAAGATGTATTCAGTAGGTTCTATGTGTGCCTAGATGTTCTTAGGAAAACCTGGAAAACGACTTGTAGACCAATTATTGGTGTAGATGGTACGTTTTTAAAAGCAAAACTGAAGGGACAGCTACTGGTTGCTTTAGGTAGGGATGCTAACAATGCTATATATCCAATATCATGGGGAGTTGTTAAAGTTGAGAACACTGATAATTGGAGCTGGTTTGTGAACAAGTTAAAGGTTGACTTGGACCTACAAGATGGAGATGGGTACATTCTGGTTTCTGATCGACAAAAGGTATATATAATCGTGTTTTGTTAATAGTTACTTATCTTGTTCTTTGTGGTTTCTTACTTGTATGTTTGTTTGTTGTTCATATGTGTAGGGACTCATCAAGGCTGTGGAATTGGAGCTACCAAAGATGGAGCATCGTATGTGTGTTAGACACATATATGGTAATCTAAAGAGGAAACATGGTGATTTAACAGCCATGAAGCCATTTATTTGGGCTCTAGCATGGAGCTACAATGAACCTGATTTCATAGCCAACTTGGATAAGTTAAAGGCTTTTGATATGAGTGTCTATGATGATGTGATGAAGACGAATCCAAAGACTTGGTGTAGAGCTTTCCAGAAGATTAAGAACTTCTGTGAAGATGTTGAGAACAATCCAACAGAGTCCTTCAACAACACCATCAAGAAGGCCCGAGAAAAGTCTTTTGTGCCCATGCTTGAGATGATTACCACACAAGCGATGACACGGATAGCTAAAAGATCATCAATCTCTCATGCTCACTCAGGTTTGTTTTTGTTGTTCATGGTCTGTTTTAGTTACATTGTATATATTGATGTTAAGTGTTTGTTGTGGTCTCGGTGTAGGAATTGTACACCATAAGTGTCTAAGTTTCTTGCCAAACAATACAAGGAAGCTAAGGCATGTAAGGTTACTAGGAGTACAAATGGGATGTACCAATCACAGCTTCATGGTATTAACTTTCGTGTCAACTTGGAGGATAGGACATGTAGCTGCAAGAAGTGGGAAGTTTGTGGAATCCCTTGCCAACATGCCTACGGAGTCATACTGGCCAAGAAGCTTCAACCTGAAGATTATGTATGCCATTGGTTCAGAACTGCTTTGTGGAGGAGAAATTACACTGATGGTATTGTACCACCTAGGGGTGCATCCTTTTGGCCTCAAACTGATGCACCAAATGTTCATGCTCCACCAAATCCGAACAAGGTTACTAAGGCGAATAATAAGAGAAAGCGAGGTGTCAATGAGTCTCCAGGAAAGAAGCAGCAAAGTGCCAATGAGTCTCAACAGCCTGAAGTGACAAAAAGGACAGTAACTTGTAGTGTTTGCAAACAACAAGGCCACAACTCAAGGTTTCATAAGAATGATCAACCTAAGGTTTGCAAAATGACAATGCTTTGCTCTTATGTGTGTGTTAATCTATTAGATCATGACTGATTTGTGATTGTCTTGTAGGAAATTTGTGGACCTTCTCAACCAATTGTGTTGACTCAGACTTCTCAAGGCCCTACGATGACTCATGATTCTCAAGCGTAGGAGCTAAGCTTTAGGTGTTTTTTTCTTTCTATGGACTACTAAATCTCATCGGAATTTCATCGGCTTTAGTTGTAATGGTCATAAGAATGATCTATTTTCGCTACTTAATTATGAATTGACAATGTAATGAATCTATTTTGGCTAGCCTATGAATCTCTTTTGCTCTTTTTTGCTTGCATTTGTGTTCATAATTTGTGTTCATATCTTCTTTTGGTAATGAATCTCATTTCATGAATCTTGAAAGACCATACACAACATCACATTTAGATAATTCCAATACCAACAACAAGAAAGACCATACATCACACTACGTATCATCAACAAGCAACAAGAGACAACACCAAACCGATCAACCAACTAGTTTGCTACACCCAACCATAACCATACACACAATCACAACAACAATCATGATCTTCTTCACTCTGCTTGATGACTCAACCAAGACAACTTCCATCCTCTCAAAGATCTCCTTCTCAACCTTCACTTGAACTCTATCAAACAACATTTGCTCACATCCGTTTCTTTCGGCTAAGATCTCTTTCAAATCCTTTTCAAGTCTTGCATTTGTCCTTTGAAGTGAATCAATCTCGTTTAGATGCGCCTCATCAACCCATTTAAATGTGTGCTCGTCGTTCTTAAGCTACAAATCAATCCGGCATTATTTCTTAGATTTTGAGATCAATTCAAAGGATCAAACAAAAAAATGAGCATCGACATACCTTCTTAGCTGCAGAAAAACCACAACCATAGTAAGGCCTGTAAGGATTGTGTTCAGATTTTGAGATCAATTCCCAAATTAAGCTTCCACACCAACATCTCTTTGGGACTCCCACAACTCTTCCCCTTCCTCTTGGACCCCCAATCGACGATGAAGACGAAGACCCAGAGACATTACTTCTCATTTCTGTTGTTTTTGTGCGATTTGGGGGTTTTGACCGTTGGAGGTGGAGACGGGTTATAAAGGGGTCGGGTTGCAGACGAAATCGGGTTTCTGGTTCGGTTAAGTTTCGGGTTTCTTGGTTTATTTTCTGGTTTCGCGGTTTTGTGTTCTGTAACCAAGAAACCGAACCAAAATCTATTTTATGGACAAATAGACACTTATTTTCAATTTATGGACATTGGTACGGAGGCAAAATATTCGGTTCCATATATGTGTATGTCAAACTATTCGTGGGGAAATAAACCGATTTTCCGTGGTTACCACAACAGATACTCATTATCTCCCAGACCAAAGATCATGTTGCAAAGACTATCTCAATTACACGCAAGAGAGAATTAGTCATACTTGAAATGAAATGACTAGTGGTCAAGTCGACAACACTGTTAAGATGTTTTGCGAAATGCCTAGCAGAGACTTGATATTTTGGACAACAATGAGTAACAAAGAGCTTGTGAAGACAGGTTTTTCATGGCATGGTTCCCGGAGGGAGGAAACAATGTCAACGTAAGTAATTCCCCTATTGATATATGTTACTATTTTTTAATGTGGTTGCATGGAATATACTCGACCCGTCTTTCACAAAATGGAATATGATTTCAAGAACCAATAATGGGCATGCTTATGAGGTTTTGTTTACTTATGAATAATGCAAGATAAGTCTTGTAATTACCATTCACTGATAGTTTATAACAGTGCAAGGTTTTGTGTGCCCCTCTTATGCGTCTCTTTCTTTGAAAATTTAGCTTCAAAAGTTGACAAGCTATATATGACATGATTGCAGAGTTGAAGAAGCAGTGTGAATGAGCTCTGGGGTTCTATTAGGCAATGGTCAAATTGACTAAAATGTGCACTAAATTTAGTATACTAATTTCAACATTAAAATAATGTGACATGTTTGCAGAGTTGAACCATTAGCGTGAAAGAGCCGGTGTTGTGCAGTTTGGAGCAAAATAAGACCGTCTCAGCAAAAAGGCAACTGGTTAACTGTAATCTTTTAACTATTACATCGCTCTAACTATTTATTTACCTAAAACTGATTTCTACGAAAATATCATCCCCGATTTCCAAACTTAAGTACATGAGCCAAGATGATACTAGTACTAGGTTGAAATTTCTGGTTACAAACAAAGAATACAAAGCCTTAAACGAAGGTTTTTTTGTAACCTGTTGCTAAAGAAGCTTCTTATCCATAACACTGGAAGTTGAAAAGAAATGTGTAGTTGAATTATCAGACTGTAAGTGATCCACCATTGTCACCTGCTGTAAGGTTCAGAATCATCGTTGCAGCCTTCACAGCCCTGTCACATTTGCGATCCCACAGCAAAGGGTTAGGGTTTTAGGCAATCGATCCATAGGAAAAAAATACAAACAGAGCAGGATTATGATTTAGAGTTTCTAGAGCATTCATAAATCGGTTTATAGAAAGAAATTAAACGTTAAGTTATGATTTATAAGCGATTTCATTTTAAAAATGTATAAACATTCTGAGGAGGTTGGGTGTTGCTTACCAAGTATCAGGAGCTTGGTACAAGGAAGCTGAGTTGCCAAAGCAGGAAGTGAGCAATTCTGTGTTGATCACGCCTGGATTTAGTGCAACCACTGCTATTCCTTCACCTACCTCCTTTGCCACTGCTCGGCTTAAACCCTCAATCGCCCATTTCGATGCACAGTAAGGTGCAACCTGCAGATCAAGTTTTGGTTTCAAAAGGTAAACAAGGGATCAGGTCTGGTATGCCCAAATCATAAGAATGCAAAAATTCAGAGCATAGAAGAAGCCTATCAGGAAAAGGATACCAGAAAAGTGCTCAGCCAATATGAGAGAGGGCTAAGAGAATGATTGTAGGCTTTGCAGATTATGGGAAAGGGACCAACCAAGTAACTTGCTTAGACCTTTCAGGTGAAGCTATATCTCTTCTTACCATCTAAGTTATCATCTCACTGTGTTTCCTAGTTTCTATATATCATAATTTAGGAGTGTTTCAATATCAGGTCAATGTATTATGTACCCAGCATCATTATTATACTATACATAAATCCAGATATCAATACTTCTCTATGTTTCAATTGCCTTTGTGACCTTTCATATGGATAAATGGAGAAAGATACGGTAACAGCTTCTGATTCAAGTAAGTGATAATTGAAACTCACCAAGGCAGCACCCGATCGTCCCCATCCAGAAGACATATTCACAATAATCCCTTGCTTACGTGGGAGCATCAAAGGGATAAAATGGCGCAGCACATTTGCTACTCCTTTAACGTTTGTATCCATGACATTGTCAAAATCTTCTACAGAGACTTCCCAAATCTTGCTGTTCTTGTTGATAGTACCAGCATTGTTAACTACAAAATGCATTTACCAACACCAAGAGAACAAAAATTACAGGTTTATTGATGCAAAACAGTGTGCCCAAAATTTGTAGAGGGTGCATGAGATAATTATCATGTAACCGTCTAATCTACACTTCACCCTTGAGAAAATTGAATGAATTCTTACATGCTAACATTAGCTAGGATGGCAGGTGACATAAAACGCCTGCTTCAGAAGGAACTCAAAAGAAAACCAAAGTTACATGCCATGAGAGTTTTACCCACAGAAAGAAAGAAAGGAGCACATGCTAGAAATTTAGAGCAGGCATGACCATAGTTTTCACAATATAATGATCATAGTTTTCACTGTTTCCTGTTGTGGTATGTCTATTGATCTACCTAAGAACAAGTTTTCCTAGAGAAAAGATGATTCTTTTATTAAGTAAGGATACCAAACACTTTAGAGATGATCTAATGATTTCTCTGAAACAACTGATAGTTACAAGATTCAAATACAGGTTCACACAAGGCTGGAACTTCAAAGCTACTGTGTTAAGAGAAAGGTGGAAGACTGTAAAGAAAGATGTAGATATACCTACGATATCTGGGACACCTTTCTTCTCCATAATTGTGTGCGCCAGCTCTTCAACACTGCTGTTTGATTTCTGCAAACATAAACCATAAAATCTTGCTAAGTTCAATACACTGACCTCGCAGCAGAACACACTCTAGAGCACATGGCTCATCAACTGATAGAAAAAATTATGTCATTGCTGATGAAACATATCATCACCAAAACACAGTTCACCTATTTTCAAGATCTACTTCATCAAAATTATATAGCTTCCAGAAACTTCACTACGCTAAAGCCACTAAAACTAACAACGCCTAAATTAGAGTGTTTAAATGTCAAAAATATCAGCAATCATGGAGCAAGATCAATCAAATTCCAGAAATTTCCGATAAAACCCAAATCCTTAAAACCATTGAACGAGCCCCGATAACTACTATCTAATTACTTCCTCAGATACGACCAGAAATTACCACATCGGCGGTGAGGAGGAGATGATTGGCCGGAGAAGAGAGCTCCGATTGAAGAGAGGTGAGTTTCTCCTGAGTACGAGCGCATCCAATCACAGTGTGACCTCTCTTGGCCAGCTCGAGAGCTAGGGCTCTTCCGATACCTTTGCTCACTCCCGTTATCAGAACGGTCCTCGCCGCCGCAACGGAATTCGCAGCACCACTGAAAGGCGTCGCTATCGTCATCGTCACCGATTCACTTCTCTTTCTCTTTCTTTCGTGCAAAATGTGCCGCGAAGAATATACATATGTGCACATTTTTTGTTTTCACATTTTTTCATTTGTTTACCATTTAAATTTAAACACAAACCAAATTTAATTTAACATAAACTCAAGAGAAATTTATGGCAATTGCCATTTTTTTTTCAATTTCTTGTGAAATGTGCCATTGCTCTAATTTTCTTACAAAATCTGCCATTATTTCAATTTCAATGGCAATTTGGTTTGACTGAAAGACAATTTTGCCCTTATCTCATTTTTTTTTTTTTGTTGTTGTCTTATTATATATATTGACCATTTCCGTCTTAATTTTGTCATCCAACCATGGTTTTCATCGTGATTTAATCTTCCGGCCACCGTTTCCGTCGCCAATTTTGTCTTCCGGTCATCGTCTCCGTCACTATATTGTCTACCAAGTCATTATATTGTCCACCAAGTCATTATATTGTCCACCAAATCATTATATTGTCCACTACTGTTTTTATTTTGTCATCCGACCACCGTCTTCGTTGCTATCTTGTCTTCCGATCATAGTCTCCGTTGCTATCTTGTCTTCCGACCACAGTCTCCGTCGTTATTTTGTCCTCCGACCACCGTCTATGTTGCTATCTTGTCCTTTAACCACCGTTTTCGTCGTTATTTTGTCCACCAATTCGCGATCTTGTCCACCATCGATGCCTCCATTTTGTTCACCATTAATGCCTCCTTCGTCATCTCCGTTGTCACCACCGACCACCAACATCTACCATTTTTTCAGTGAGAGAGAAAGAAAGAGAGAAAGAGAAAAAAAGAAAAGAGAGATATGAGTTTTGTAGTTAGAGAAGAAGATAAAGAAAGAGAGTGTGGGTCAAACATGTAATTTACCTTCCACTAAAGGACAAAAAAAATTGACAAATGGCACATTTTATAAAAAATTAAAGTAATGGCATATTTGACAAGAAATTGAAAAGAAAATGGCAATTACCATAATTTTCTTTAAACTCAATTCGATTTTAGTCAAAAGTACTCATTAAAGTGATAAAACTAAAATATATACAAAGGAGATCACATTGGTCTCCAACGTTCAATCTCTCCTTGGTCTCCCTCTGATTCCTTAGGACTCTTCTGGTCGTGTGATTGTTGTGACCGTCTTCTTTTCTTATGGCGATGAGGTCTCTCTTTATCTGAACTCTCCTCATCACTTGATGAACCACTTGCATTCTCTCTCTTTCCATTTCCATTGAGTTCTTGCGATTCTCGCAGGCTTTCACCATTTCCCGAGCTTCTTCTGTATCTGTGTCTCTGTTTGCTTTCGTCCCTATCTTTATCTGACTGATGTTTTCTGGGACTAGTCTCCACACTTCTCTTCCTGTCTTTGTCTCGAGAGTCTGACCCATTATGCGGATGATGTCTACTTTCAGACGAATCTTCTGCGTATGAATATCTTGAGCTACTTCTTTCACGCTGATGTTTCGAGCTTTCTCTATCACGACCTGTATGAACTCTATCATGTTTATGACTCTCCTCTTGATCAGCTGATGACCTTTCCCTGTTGTATTTTCTTGAACTCCTGAGGGTTCTCATGTCCTTTTCGTCGTCCATCTGTTCTCGAAGTTCTGAATCTGTGCCTTCCATGGCTTTCCGTTTGTGACTCGTCTCTCTACTGTCATAGTCATCTCCATCAGGAGAATCATCATCAGTGTACCTCCCATGGATATTTTCCTTAGTCACCCGATGCCTTGGAGACTGTTCAGACCATTTGCTTTCATAACGTGATGTCTCCTTAGCATATCGTCTCTCTCTATACACCTTCCTCTCTAAACTACCGTCTCTAGTACTGCTAGGACTTTCACTTCCATCATGACAGTTCTCATCTTGCCTCCTACTAAGCTTACGTCCATGAGTACTTTCCCGCACATCATCATGATTTTTACGGTTCTTATAAGAAGGCTTAGATCCAGTCTCTCGATCATGGTCCCTTGATCTAGATCTTCTTGAACGTTGTTGCCTGATATAAAAACATAACATATGAGCATGACGCTCCTTAACCAATTAAGTAGGAAACACACTGACATGTTAGATAAAGATGAGGATCCTCAAAAGCTAAAGATACCTACCTGTGTGAATCTGTTGGTAGATCTGATCTCAAATTGCTTAATGTCCCACACTCCATTTCTTTCAAATATTCATCTGAATAACCAAATAAAGCAATCATTTTGTGAATCCAGAATCTTGGAGGTGGTCTGTCATGGTCAGCCCATTCGTAGTCTCCACCGGGATTTCGGAAACAATGAATAAAATTGCAAGCAGATCCACGAGAGCAAGTCTGCACAAATAAAAGAAAATTATGAACTAGAAATAAGCTAGAAGAAAAAAAATTCAGGTTAAGCACCAGATGAAGAGTCATCATACTTTAAGCCTAGACTTCATGTATTCCCCACATATGGCAACTTTCCATCTTGAGATGTTGACAAATTCGCATTGCACCTAATGAGGATAAGAATGTCAGCAAGTTTGAAATCAATCAGAAATCACGCCTCAATATACATATCAGCAAAGTTTCAATACATATTCTAGTTGCTGGATATGAAACCCAATTACGATTCCTTATTTTGTAGAAGGATACAAATCTCAATCATTTAATCAGTAGAATTACTCATTACAAGCCTACAATCATTTCGGCATTTAACAGATACCAATACTATATTGAACCAGTAGTTTTGTTGCAAATTCGTTTTAAAGGAGAAAGCCGACTTTAAAACAGACAAGACTGTGTGAGCTTATAATATAGTATAACGCTATAGATATGAACAAAAACTGCAACAGATCAGACAATTGAGACTTCTGACAAAACGTCATGCACAAAGGCTGGATTGACTGAAACCTAAGTATGGGTCTCCAATATTATACTCTAAGTACAAAGATACTAACACTGGGGACGAAAATAAGATATATGCTGCCAAAATTGCACAGCAGACGGTCCACTAGAAATCGTTAATCAAAATTTTCAGTGAAAGGAAGTGAGTAAAGTCTCCAAGGAAAACATTTTACCTGTTTACCAGCGAAGTATCGACCATTAATGGACTGGTAGGCAAGAACAGCTGATTCCAGTGATCTGTAGTGTACATATACATTGCCCTTCAAGTGGGATGAGCCATTTCTACACACCTGAAACGGACATGGAAAATTTTCTTTTTTGAGAAAAGAAAGGGTAGGAGAGAAGATCAACAGACAGGACATATCTACCAACAAGTTTTCTTCTTAAACATGGGAAGTTCCAGTTGCTCATTTGATAATGATCAGAGATGCAGGGAACCACTAGTTTTCACAATGGATAGCCAAGTGTGGCTTGCAGATTCATAAAATGACATTCAGATTTAGGATAAAATGAAGGTTGATATTGGAAAAGGAAGTGAGGGAGCAGAAAAGAATCAACAGACCTTGAAATTAATAAGTTCTCCATATTTCTGGAACTCTGTATGAACATCTTCATAAAATTCTTCGTAACAACCTTCAGCCTCCTCATCTGTATACTGCAAGGAAGATGGGGAAAAAGAGGGAGAGAGTAAACAACAGTAAGTGACTAAAGGCAAGGAAACCAGGCGAAACATAATACAGATCAGGTCCAGACGATTTTATATCAAGCAAACAGGATAGCTATAGCCTTACGAAATTATAACTGTATTAATTCCTTTTCAGACACTACTAGCCAAAAGCAGCTGGCCTGCACTCACTCGAGGAAATCAGAAGACACTCAAATCACGAGAAATGAAACACTGACAAACAATTGGGAGATTGACAATTTGACATAACACTCTAGAAATCAATAACTACAAATATACAAGAGATCAAGTCAAATAAGTGTGTTTCTAGTATTCCTATGAAGGCAAGAGAGGGCACTAATACAGGGCAACAATTTGTGTGATCAAGATCAGAAGCACGTAATAGCTAATCTATCAATCAAGTAGGATACAACGAAGTGAACCGCCACTCCAACCTGCCGCAGGTTATAATCATGCACCACCACTGAAGGGAATCCATCAATGTCTGATGTCAGTTAAAGAAGATGGTAGCGATGATAAAGAAACAAACAGCCTAATTTTGTAAATCCAGAGCACACAGCAAAACAAAATAAAAATAGGCAGAGGATCTGTAGTAATATAGATTCAGATAAATTTAGCCGAGAGTAGTATTATCAGGATACAAGCATCACGAGATGACAGCGCTTACAGACCTCAAGCCCTTCATCTTGTTCCCAAGCAATGCCAGGACCATTATACATGTTCTTCATTAGTAGAGTGCACGATTTATCCGGGTAGAAATGAACTCTGCTACAACGTGGGCCAAACCGACAAGCTCCAGTCTTTAAATGGAAAGGACAATGAGCTTTATCCTGTAGATTGAGAGAAAAAGAACAAAGCAGCTTTACGAAAAGGAACATAATAATCCTATATAAGGAGTAATAACATCTCAATCAAGGGATACAACAATCACCTGCTCAGTTCCAAAGTTTGGTACTTCTTGTGCAACATTATCCAGAATCTGTTGAGCAGAACTACCATTCTGATAACTAGGAAAAGCTTCAGTTCTCGGAGGTAGAGGATTTGATATAGGCCTGTCAACAATCTAACAAAACAAACTCTACATTAGAACTCTAAAACAAAAACTCAAAATACTGAAAACGGTACATTCACCTACATGATGATCAAATACCTTGTTTCCATCCACCTGAGCTACTAATTTCTTCAGAACCCTCACTTTGTTCTTTCTTAGAATGATTTCATTTCCCTGGAAGATAATCTCTGGAGGTCCTTCTTCAATATATTCATACTCACCATCTTGATCCTCACCACATTCATCATTCCCACTAGCCTGCCAAAAGAAGCAACACATGTTCAAATCCAATTCAATCTTAAAGATCTCTTCCATGAGTTCAACAGCAACCAAAGGAAGCTAGATAAAAAGCATCAATACAATCTGAAAACCCTAATCAATGCTGATATAACCACTACCTCAAGCTTTCTCAGCTCTTCTAGATCTTTCCAACGTTTCTCTTCCTCTTCCCTCTTCGCTTCTTCTTCTTCCTCTTTCTTCCTCTTAATCTCCATAGCTTCTCTCCAAACTCTCTCACTCTCCTCAAACTCCTTAATCTCCTTCTCTCTAATCCTCGCTTCCTCTTCCTCAATCAATCTCACCCTCTCTTGTTCCACCGGATCGTTTAACTTAGCCTCTTCCTCCTCTCTCTCCTTCGCCGCTACCTCCTTCCTCGCTTGCTTCCTCTTCAATTTCTTCATCGCTTTTCTCTTCTCCTTCCTACTCATCTCCGCCGCTTCTTCCTTATCGTTCGCCGACTCCATTTTTTTTCCGGTAGCGTTTAACCTCTCAGACGCCGACTCGCTTCCTTAAAAGACATTTTAACCGGTTTTTAATTGTCAATTCGGTTAGACTAAACCGAAACCGTAACCGAAATTAAAATACAAAATTGACTGAAATCGAGAAAATACCACAACGAAATCTTGTTAATAATAGCTTTCGACTCAAGTAAAATCTTGTTAATCTCTATCAACGAAAAGGAAATTTTCACAAGAAGGATAATTAGTAACTCTAATCACAGTAATTAAACACACTAATCTCAAACGAAAAAAAGGAAAAATCTAAAATATTATATAATGCAAGCGAAGGCAATACTCTCTTGCCCACTTTCACTTCTCTTAATTAGTTTCAAGTTTTTAATCTCTCTCTCTCTGTTCGATAACTATGGCTTTGTATTACAATGATCTCGCTACGATGGAGAAGGAGATGTGTTCTAGTTTATGTACTTTAGCAGATGCAGCGGTTATGTTATACGAACAAGAACACTCCAAGACGATCTCCGAAGAAAGCGACAAGAGAATCTTCCTTCTCTTCCCAAGAAAAACAAGAAACTTTACTAGAAGAAGAAACCCTAATCTGGCTTTTACTTTCTCATCGATCCACGTTGATGTTAACCCACAAAACCTTCTTCAATGGCCTTCTTCATCACCATCGTACAAGATCGAGGCTGATTCCAAAACCAAAACCCTAAACAACCCTAGTTCTTCTTCAACCTTACTCGTTGATTACAACAAATCTGAGTCCGAAAAGATGGAGATGACAAAAAGCTCACAAAACCCTAATTCTGAGTCGTGTCCAAGAAGTCGCAAGAGACGAGCAGTGAAACAGAGAAGTAATGGTAAATCTAAGAAGGCAAAGGTTGCTCCTTTTACATGGAAAGGGAAAGAGACACCGAAGTGGCTGGTTCAGTTAATTGGAAACAATGAAAGGAACTGACTTGAAACTGATCTTTGAGAGGACACTGTACAAAACTGATATAAACCCTGGAGAAAGCTGTCTCTCTATGCCTTCCAACCATCTAATCCGTAGCGATTTCTTGATGCATGTTGAGTCTAGAATCATTGAAGAAGACATTGACAACGATAACAAGATCGGAGTTGGAGCGATTCTAGTGGATCAAATGTCTAGAAAGTATGGTGTGATGTTGAAGAGATGGGAGACGAAGAAAGATACAAGTAGAGGAAGCTGGAACTACTCTTTGACATGTGGTTGGAACGATGTTGTTAAGGCTAATGGATTGCAAGAAGACGATTATGTTAGTGTTTGGTCTTTTAGGTGGCGTGGAGTTCTCTCTTTTACTCTTGTTCCTTCTCTTACCACCTTGGAACATAGTAACTCTTCTCTTGCTCTCTGTGTCTGATTCAAGTTTCTGTGTTTGTTCAGATTGTAACTTGATTGATCTATTAACTTCTTGCAAGTATAATTATCAAAGTTCTACATTAGTAACTTGTCCCTTATGTTGCTTTTCAGATATTTGACATGAATCTTGTTTCTTGTTTGGTCTATTTTAGTTAATGCATTTGATTGCTACATTTCATTTCTTGTAATGTATCTCAAAATTCCTTTTTTTTTTTTTTTTTTTTTGGTCAAATCTCAAAATTCCTTCAAAGACATTTTAACCCGTTTATAATTGTCAATTCGGTTAGCCTGAACCGAAACCGAAATTAAAATACAAAAATTGACTGAAATCGATATAAAATTGGATCAAACCATACAAACCGGAGAAATCGACACAACATTGGGTCAAACCGTACCAAACCGGAGAAATCGACACAAAAATGGATCAAACCGGAGAAGCCTAGTTGGTTTACCTATTGACCTCGGAGACTCCATTGTTGTGGTCTTTTGGGGATTCAAGCTCCGATTTCACACTTTCGATTAGTTAAAATTCGAGTTTCTCTGCACCTTCTACAACGAGGGTTTCACCAGTTGCTGATTACTTGTGCCCTAATCGACAGTGAGTTCAAACACTGATAAAAATCTCGTCTTTTTGTATATCTTTTTTTTTGTAATTTGCAAACTAAAGTTAGCTTTTTTCTTTCTTTGTAGATTTGCTTAATCTTTGTTAAATTTACATGATTTCTTTGTCTCTTGAAGACGCACTTCACTTTCTCCAACGTTTCTTCAGTTCCTCAAACCAAACTAAGCAGATTCACAGTGTTCTCATTACTACTAGCGCGTTGGTTTCTTGGAGATGGAAGACGAAATTCGTATACAACACTCTCATTCGATCTTATCTCACTACAGGACAATACAAGACTTCTCTTGCTCTCTTCACTCACATGCTTGCAAGTCAAGTCCAACCAATCAACCTCACTTTCCCTTCTTTGATTAAAGCAGCTTGCTCTTCCTTCTCTGTTTCTTATGGTGTTTCTGTACATGGCCAAGCTCTTAAACGTGGTGTTTTATGGGATCCTTTTGTACAGACTTCTTTTGTTCGTTTCTATGGTGAAGTTGCTGATTTGAGAAGCTCGAGGAAGATGTTTGGTGATATTGTAGACCCTTGTGTTGTAGCTTGTAATAGTATGCTTGATGCTTGTGGAAGAAACGGTGATATGGATTCTGCTTTTGAGTTGTTTCAGAGGATGCTTGTAACTGATGTGGTCTCTTGGACTACTGTTATCAATGGGTTTAGTAAGAATGGGTTACATGATAAAGCCGTAATGCTTTTTGGTGAGATGATAGAGAACAGTCGTGTGGTGGTGATAACGCCGAATGAGGCTACTTTTGTTAGTGTACTTTCTTCGTGTTCTAATTTAGATCGAGGAGGTGTTCGTTTGGGGAAGCAGATTCATGGATATGTTATGAGGAAAGAGATCATTCTCACTACTACTTTAGGTACTGCTTTGCTCGACATGTATGGAAAAGCTGGTCACTTGGATATGGCGTTGACCATATTCGATCAGATTAGCGATAAAGAAGTTTGCGCTTGGAATGCGGCAATATCAGCTCTTGCTTCCAATGGTAGACCTAAGAAAGCGCTAGAGATGTTTGAGATGATGATATTGAGGAATGTTCATCCAAATGGGATCACTTTACTCGCAGTACTCACCGCTTGTGCTCGGTCTAAACTTGTGGACTTAGGTATCCAGTTGTTCACTTCCATATGTAGTGAGTACAAGATCATTCCAACATCAGAGCATTACGGTTGCATGGTTGATCTCATAGGCAGAGCTGGACTATTGGTTAACGCGGTTAATTTCATAAAGAAATTGCCATTTGAGCCTGATGCTTCTGTGTTCGGAGCTCTTTTGGGTGCTTGCAAGATTCATGAGGATTCTGAGTTAGGTAATAAAGTAGGTAAATGGCTTATTGAACTGCAACCTCAACACTGTGGCCAGTATGTGGCATTGTCAACTTTAAATGCTTTGGAAAGTAATTGGGCAGAAGCAGAAGAGATGAGGAAAGTCATGGTACAAGCTGGAATCCGGAAAATCCCTGCTTATAGTGTGCTGTCTTAAGGCATAAGAGGCAAGAAACTGAGAATAGACTGCATATATACTCAACTGCATCAGTAGTCCATGTTTTGGATTTACTATATACTCATGAGCTGAACAATAGGAGAAAGAAAAAGAGACATTTTACTCGCCAATTATAAGAGCAAAACAACAATCTCAATGTCTCTCCTTACAAGGCCACACAGCTCCTAAACTTTCTTCAGCTGTTTTTTCCTAGTACTCATCTGCGGAAACTTGATCAAAGAAACAATTTTTCTAAAAGTTTCAATAGGTGAAATAGCCTGAACCTATGGAGACGGCTAGATCTGAGTTGGTCCTTGCTAAGGAAGGCATATCTCCTGCACTTTTATTTACTCTGGAGGCGGCAAGATGATCTGAGGTGGTCCTTGCAAAGGGAGGTATATCTCCTACACACATTTTTCTGAGAAAATAAACCTGTATATCTCCTACACGATTCATCTTCTTAAACCAATGACTGATGGTCTCAACTCCAAGATAGGAAAAGAGTACCATCAACGATCCACCAGCAACGGAGACAATGGCCGGAAACAACCATCTTGTTCCGTGGTAATGCGGTATGGTCACCCAAGACGCCGCAACATAAGCCGTTGCCATGAACCCTACAGAAACCCACATCATCCTGTGCGTGGCCACCAGTAAACTCTTTAAGGGTTTCCTCTTATAAGGTATGATGCTAACGAGTAAAATAACAATGCCCAACGCTGTGAACAGTGCGATGTTGTTGCATATTGCAAAGACTTTAAAGGCTGTTGTTTTGCCTACAGTCGACTTCCCTTTCCATGGCCCGTCTTCGTAAACGCCACCCGGAGGGTTTATTCCACCGGCATAAGTAACTGAAGCAATAAGAACTGCCACTATCGCGATGGTATTTCTTGCATTTTGTAATGCTTCTATGTACATCTCAGATTCCAAGCTCGGACGCACTCTTTCCGCAGCCCTTTCTTGCTTCGTTTTATCTGTGCTGACTCTGATGTGCTCTTTTCGATTAGCCTAAGCAACCGTATCATCTCGTTCTCTTTAGAGCTTCCAGAGATATCTGAAGATTTAATGCGTTCCAGAGATCGTTTATGGAGCGGATTAGAGTGGCGGCCATCATGTACTTCATTGTTCTGATCAGAAGCCAGCTTGGTAGAGCTTCCGGAGATGTCTAAAGATTTAATGCGTTCCAGAGATCGTTTATGGAGTGGATTCGAGTGGCGGCCATCGTGTACTTCATTGTTCTGATCAGAAGCCAGTTTGGTAGAGCTTCCGGAGATGTCTAAAGATTTAATGCGTTCCAGAGATTTTTTATGGAGTGGATTAGAGTGGCGGCCATCATGTACTTCATTGTTCTGATCAGAAGCCAGCTCGGTCGAGTTTCCGGAGGTATATTTAGCGCGTTCCAGAGATCGTTTATGTAATAGATTAGAGTGGCGGCCATCGTGTACTTCATTGTTCTGATCAGAATCCAGCTCGCTAGAGCTTCCGGAGATATCTAAAGATTTAATGCGTTCCAGAGATTGTTTATGGAGTGGATTAGGGTGGCGGCCGTCATGTACTTCATTGTTCTGATCAGAAGCCAGCTTGGTAGAGCTTCCGGAGATGTCTAAAGATTTAATGCGTTCCAGAGATCGTTTATGGAATGGATTAGAGTCGCGGCCATCGTCTACTTCATTGTTCTGATCAGAATCCAGCTCGGTATCGATCCTCAGCCAGGTTGATAACAACTCAAAGTCTTCAGATTCTTGAGGGAGAAGGTCACAAGCTGTAAAACCCATCTTGTTCTTATAGTTGATATCTACTATCTTCTTACCAACAATGTAGCGTAACAGCTGCAATTTATTCAGTAGCGATATGTTAGAGAAGCTGAAGACATAGAGCATATGGCAAGTCAAAGTTTGTAACTAAAAAATGTTTTGTGTTTATAAAGAGCAGAGTGCCAAAGAAAACTACTCACCGGAGCACCACAAAGCATGGAGGCAGCAAGATGTAAGACTGTGTTGCCATTTTCATCTGTTTGCTGCAGAATGGTTTGGCTGTTAATGCCCAAACTCTCTGCCATGAAAACAAAGGCATCTGTGTTGTTGTTTCGTGCAGCGAGATGAAAGACTGACTCTTGTGACGGCGTGAGAGAGCTGAAAGACAATGGAGCCTTTTCCAGGAACTCCTCCAGGATTAAAATCGAGCCTCTCAGGACCGCCACATGCAAAGGTGATAAACCATCGGTGTTCAAAGCTTTTTCTAGTCTTTGATCGAGACCTAACAATATACTTGTCAGTTTTAGGTC
Organism: Arabis alpina; assembly: GCA_900128785.1. Classification (NCBI taxonomy): domain Eukaryota; kingdom Viridiplantae; phylum Streptophyta; class Magnoliopsida; order Brassicales; family Brassicaceae; genus Arabis; species Arabis alpina. Next base: position 6,780,259 of record LT669788.1, read on the forward strand.
TCCTCTATCACACGCATGATGCAATAGCGTTGATAGCGAGCCGCCTTCGACCTCCCAAGCTTCTTCCCTAGCTAGGTATGGGAATCTCTCCAGTATAATCCCTGCAATATCTGACAACGGTCCAAACACAATAGTGAGTGAGTGAGCCTGTGAGTTTATACTAGATTCGGAAAAAAAAATCTTTTGCGTACACTAGAAACTTACAAGTGGATCCACTTGATATGGCGAAGTTGAGTTCATCGAGGCCAACTGAATCTGTCTCTTCCGCAACAAGTCTTGCAGCCTCCATGGAAATACTGCGGCAAGCTAAGTGGAGAGGTGTTTGGTTGCTGTTGTTTCGTGCAGAACACAGTTTCCATCCATAATTTAACAAGGTCGTAACTATGTTTACGTCTCCAAGAAGAGCAGCCAGATGCAAAGGTCTGTCTCCATTTGCGTTGCGGGAATAGACGAGGGAAGGTCGGAGCTCAACAATAGCCGAGACGAGTTCTCCATGTCCATGCTTCGCAGCCATGTGCAACACCGTGTTGCTGTTTTGGTCCATGCTTCTCTCCTCCAGCCACGACTCTCTCTCTTCCACCAAACCCATAAAATCTGGAACGTCGTTTCGCAGGACCGCATCGAAGATGGGCTGCATCTTTTCTCAAGAAAGTTTGAGGGACAGTAAGGAAATTGATCTTACTCTGCGAGGGTTATATATATGAGAACTTAGTAGAGTTGACTTGAGTTGACTCACATCTTACAATAACAATAATTTGGCTTCTGGCTGTCTTTTTCTATTCAATTATCATTATGGCTATTAGGCCTGGGCATATATCCCGAACCCGAAAACCGAACCCGAACCGAAAAACAGGGTTTGGAACGGGTACGGGTAGTCCTAATAACCCGAATGGGTTTTATAATTTAATATTTCGGGTTCGGGTTCGGGTTAGGGTTACCCGAAAATAAAACGGTTACCCAAACTACCTAAAGAACACATATGTATACAAATATACACTTACCGGTATTAGCATGTTCAGTTTCCAGTAATCCCCATTTATCGATATACGCTATAAATCCACATAATTCCTTTTTGATTTTCAAGATGGAAAATCCAAATCGTCTAAGGAATTCGTCTCCTCCATCAGAGGAGTCTATAAACCATTTGAATGTATGTGACTGATACATTGTTGTTTTTGATTCAATGTAGTTTCTGTATAGGATCGATTTGTCTTTGGTGATTGTTTGATTTCTTTGATTTGATCATATATAAACCCTAGATTCTATATAAATCGATTTGGTCAAATTTTCCAATTCTGATGAATTGTTTTATAACAAGAGGATAGCATTATAGAGGTCCTAGTTTGATGTTTGGAACAAAAATTGTTTTACTTAAGTAATCATTTGTTTATCCTCTATAAGATAGTGATGGTGATGATAAACCGTAAACTTTTCACAATATATTTGTTTAGTAATTTTAGTAAAAAGATCAATACTTTTTTAAAAAAAGGCATGTTATCCAAATTGATTGATTATTAATATTACCACTTGCTAATACAACAATCATTTAATATGCTTTGGATTTATAAACATGAACTTGTATAATCATTATCTAATCTCTATTTGTTATTTGATTTTTACTTATCATAGGAGGATGGAGAATCACAAGAGAAAGTTATCTTTTAAAATTCCAGTTTGCATTTTAGTTTCATTATATATTTGAAGTCTTGATTTGGTGTTAGACATTACGTTGCTTTTGTTTATGTGGTTGTTTATGTATAGATTTGAAGTCTTGGTTTGATTTAAACGTTGTTTTAGACATTATATTGTTTGTCAATTTGTAACTTAGAGTTAATTGCCACATTGCTTTTGAATTTACAGGTTTGATTGAGTTAATTTCGGTTTTTGATGACAAACCCGAAACCCGCCCGAACCCAAAAATACCCAACCCGTACCCAACCCGTATTTTTATATAACCCGTATGGGTTTTGTATTCAAAAATCCGAAAACCCGATACCCGAAGTACCCAACCCGAAACCCGATTGGGTACCCGGATGCCCACGCCTAATGGCTATCACCGGTTTTTATGTCCCTTTTGGTTATTTATTAGTCTACTGTTTAAAACGCGTTCCTATCTAAAACGCGTTCCTGTTTCTTTCCTTAGCTTTTCAACGAAATTTCGATAGCAAAAAATGGGACTCATCTTCATACATTTTAAAGAAATTGTTGATGAAATTTTCTCCAATCTTTCCTTATGTTCTATTATATACATTTTAAAGAAATTGTTGATAAAATTTATACATGACTTTTTAGATTTTTTTTACCTTGAAACCCAAAATAGATACTTAAGAGCATCATTATGGGTGATACTCACAAGTATCAGAGGCCCAATTTTGAATATTATACAATTTATGGGGTTTTTTTCGGTCCAAAATGTATCACTTAATTGATACAAGTGGTATAGTAAACGGAGACACGTGTAAACACCAAAAATGTTTCTCATTTTCGCGTTTTTGTTTGGAAACAAAACAATTTTCTCGACGGCCACGGCGATCGGATTCTTCGATCGGATTCGATTCTCACCGATTCTCTTCTCTCTTCTTTGATTCTCTTCTCTCCGCTTCTAGCTTGGTCCTTTAACAATGGCGGAGGAATCCAAAAAAGTGTCGTCTTCCTCAACATCACAACAATCATTTGATCATAAACAACCCGAGAGTACAGACATTAATTCGCAGGTTAGGGTTATCGAATTAAAGATTTGCTCTTACCCCTTCTATGGCAGATTAGAGTTTTCGAATTGGGAATTCTAATTTCAGACGATTTTGATTCGCAGATGTGTTTTTTTTTTCTCAGGCTCAAGGTTCTTCTGGGTTTCGAAGTGATTTTCCGATGAACCCAGTCTATAATCCGGCTCTTATTCATGGATTGGATCCAATGCAGTACGAGGAACATATGATGAATGGTGGAGCTGGCATTTATGCGGTTCCTGTCCATACATTTGCAGGACATGTCGCTGGTCTTGCGTCTAGCAATCTTATCCCACTTAGTTTGTTACTTTAAAATCATTAAGGTTCTATTTTTTTTAGTGATTTCAGCTCGTCCCTCTCTACCTTGGGGTTATCTGTGTAAGTGGATGAAGGAGCCACTGAAACAGAAACGGAAACAGAGGGGGAAGCAGTAGAGCTTGTCGTAACTGAACTGTTCACCTCTTGACCTCGACCATTTGCAGTCTTGGTTCGTGGTTTTAACCTGCAAATGGTCGATTCAGTCTTGGTTCGTGCTTGTTCATTGCATGATTTGGGATTCCATGATCATTGATTCACTTGGTGTAACAAGAGAGATGAGGACTTGATAACTAAGAAGCTAGATCGCGTGGATGGTAATGATGAGTGGTTGTATGGCTATCCCTAATCCTTGTTCGGTTTTATGTAGATCTTTAACATAGTGATTGAAATGGTCTAGTAATAGGATTACTCATTGTGGTTATGTGAAACATATATTTTGGAATGATTTTGTTGATATTTTATTGTCAAAGCATGTTTGGTTTCATGTAGATCTTTATTCAGGTGGTTGAAATGATCTATTAATCTGATTAGTCATTGTGATTATGTGAAACATATATTTAGAATGGTTTTGTTTATACTTTATTGTCAAAGCATGTGCACAGTTTTATGTCGTAACTAAATTACTGATAAAGATGACATTTTGGTTGTTGTTTGTTTAGAGTCTATTCTAGACCATATCTGATACATGAGCATGTTGTTTTGTTTGGTTCAGGGTGGGCTTGGTCCAGCCGGGTGTTACCGGAGATCTCTACATTCTGGACATGGCTAGGAATAAGTTCAAGTGGCAAAGGTTAGGTTTTTAATGGATTTCTCTTTGTTTCTATTTTAAAGTAACAAACTATTTACTTGGATCTATGTTGAAATAACTCATGGTTAATTTTGGTAGATACCAAACTGGAGCTCTTCGACCATTTGTCCAATGGCTTTCAAAAGTCTTGCACAGAGCCGCAACTCCACCTCGGCCTCAAAGGAATGTTGTTGGAGCAGATTATGTTTTACTTTCTTTTTACAATGTGTAATTCATCTTTGCGAAGTTATGAACCATAATAAATTTGTGTTTGTGTTTTTATAAAATATTTTTTATTTATCCATACTAATTTGATTATTTTTTAATTTTAATTTTTCTAATTTTTTTTTTAAAATATAAATTAGTTTTTAATTCTTATGATAAGTATCACCAATAAACACTTAAAAACTACAAGTATCAGATTCAGTCTCAGTTAACATAATTAGTACTAAAGTAATCCTAATGATACTCTAATTGGATCACCTATAATGATGCTCTATAATTTTTAAAAATATGGATAAATTATACGAATATCTAAAACTACTGTAACTAAGTACTCAAGTTTTTTAGTTTAGCAGTTTTGAATCCATATGAATCTTATCTACTTGAACTGCTAGGTAGACACTTGAACATAATTAGTCAAAGACATTAAAAGCATATTCTTCGGTCTTAACATATTGTCTGTGAAATCCGGTTTGTTCATCCAAATTGGATCATCCTCTTGAGTAGTGACTCGTGTGAGTCGTAACTCTAACTCTATTTCGTCCACAACACTCCTATACGATCTTGTCTTACTATAGGACAATACCAGACTTCTCTTGCTAATTCACTCACATGCTTGCAAGCCAAATCCAACCAATCAACCTCACTTTCCCTTCTCTCATAAAAGCAGCTTGCTCTTCCTTCTGTGTTTTTATGGTGTTTCTTTACATGGACAAGATCTGAAAAGTGATATTTTATGGGACCTTTTTTTTAGACTTCTTTTGTTCGTTTCTATGGTTAATTTTCAGAAACGTGGTTAAATTCATAAAGAAGGTACCATTCGAGCTTGATGCTTCTGTTCTTGGAGCTCTTTTGGGTGCTTGTAAGATTAATGAAGATGTTGAATTACGGAATAAAGTAGATAAATGGTTATTGAACTACAACCTCAACACCGTAGCCAGTATGTGGCATTTTCAACATTAAATGTTTTGGAAAGCAATTGGACAAAAGCAAAAGAGATGAAGATAATCATGACACAAGTTAGAATTCCGGAAAATATTTGCTTATAGTGTGATGTCTTAAGGCTTGAGAGATGAGAATAGATTGTTTCGGACAAGAGTTGCTGTGTAATCTATGTTCTGTTTTGTATTGATTTAATTCATTTATGTGAATATTTTGCTTATGTAAGTAAGTTCATGGTTGAAAATTTGTTGAATACTCATGAGCTGAACTTTAGAAAACTAACACGACATTTTACTCATTGATTTAAGAACAAACCAGGGTCTCTCTTAAAAAGACAAAACAATAACTAAAAAAATTTAAACCCAACACATAATTAAACTGGTAACACAAATTTTAGAGTATAAACATTGACTCTAGGTATTTTTTTTTTTTTTTATTTTTTTTTTTATTATTTCTCCACTCTTTTTTTTACTTGTCCTTCAGTCACAGACAAACTCCTTTGTGTTCACGTCTCATTTGCAGCAATTTTCAAAGGCGAACCTTGATCCCAGAAGATAGTTGCTTCACTTCTCAGGTTTTGTTGATGAAAATCTTCCGTACCATTCCACAGAACTCACTGCATGACAAACGGAACACCAAAAGGTTTCATCAACAACCCAAGAGGAAGGAAAATTTGATCAACTTTGAACAAAAAAAAAGTTAACTTACTGCCACTGATGATCCCCAACCATCATCTTGTCACCCTCATCATCAATGAAACAAACCTGCCATTTGTTGCCAGATTCTAAGAGTTCACCTTTTATGTCAAACATAATTTCAAGTTTCTGGAATAGAGTGTTGAAGCCAGTTAATCCCGCCAAATCAATAGCTCTACCGATGACATTGCCTTGCATGTGCACCTAATCAATAAAATGAAATTTACATTTTGAGATGCATGAATGTCGTGAACCCCTACGGTCCAAGGGACTAACAAGCAGAACTTAAAAAGAGAAAATTGTTTGAAAAATAAGAGATAACAGTTACCTTTGTGTAGCTCCGAATCTGTCTACTTTTCGAATTTTGAGGAATTTTCGAAGAGGACTTCTCTGGAACAACAGTACCCAAAGGAATTTCATATTGGTTGATCGTAGGCTCAGTTTGGTGTTTAACGTTAATCTCATTCACAAGTTGGCCTACTCCAGCAGCTCCGGCCACAGTAACATGTGAGAAAGACTTAGGGGTATCACTAGTTTCAACTAGCTCAATCCCAACAAGCTTACAACCATTTTCGTGTGCCTGCTTCTTTCCAGCTGAATATTTCACAAAGGCAGAACGAAAGGGTTCCGCTTCACTATCCACACGGTTTGACCAAAGGGTCGAGCTACTTGATACTCCAATAAATGAATTGTACCAACCATCACCAAAATTTGTAGTCTTTGCAAAAGGAGGGAACCATGGCACCGAAGTAGGTGCTCGTGCAAGGGGTTTCCACACGCCTGAGGTTAATAAAGGACATCAATAAAGATTTCACGTAGGACGAATATCTTAAAACAAGAATTAATTTAAAAACCAGAAGCAAGTGGATTAGTGGTTGAGGATGGCAAACCAGGAGGTTTTGATCTTTTGTTCTTCTGTAGAGGCTGAGATAGTGAGGAAGAGATATTATTATTTCCATCTAGCACCTCGAGCTCCCAATGAGAAACTCTTTCTGGCCTAACAATAGAAGAAGGCTCATCCCATTGAATCTGAAGCAGTCATGAATATCAGTTTTGGATAATTAGATTAACTAATAGAACTCAACTCCATAACTTGCTACAACACAAAATTTTACGATAAGTACACACTAACCTTTAGTGCTCTCCATTCTGAATCGTCCCAATTCTGAAATGTATTTCCCTGGACACTAACTATTGTACCTTTAAACCTGTGATATTAGGGCATATAATTCAGAATTTTAAATTGCGTCCAACTAGTGATAGAAAAGTCAATTTTGTTAAGAAAGGATACATTCTCTCATGAGCGTCCTCGCCCTCAAATCTCATCTTGAAACGCATTCCTAGAGAGGAATTCTGGTTCTTTGAATCAATATATCTATTGACGCCCACAACAAACTCTGACCTACTTGTCCTGATTCATAAAGAAGGCAAACAAACGATTAATTACCAAATCATATAAATCCAACAATGTCTATTAAAGGCCCATGATACAAATTTCAAAACTATGGTTCATGTGTGTAAACGTAATTTTTGTTTCAAATTAGGGAGATCAACCTCGGCTTGAGGAACACCGTGAACATGGATACCATCATAATTGCGCGAGCAGCAGTACCAAGGACCCCAATATGCATGCTTTCAGCCGACATCACAGAGGATAACATATTAGCATGTTGTCTCCTAACCCTCCTAACACCGATTAGGAGTTCTCCATTTGCGCCCCTAAGAAATTAAATTATATTAATTGTTCAAACGTTGACAATATTAAAAAAAAATCCACAAAGGTTAAAGAACTTGCCTAACGAATACTATTGTATCCCCTGCAGTAAGCTTTTTTGAGATAACAAATGCACTCCAGCCAGAAGTCAACAAATGACGTTTTGGTTGACCTAGACATCAACATCATTGATGTTACATCCCATAAAATTATCCTTACACTAATGTAGAATAATGTGAAGACTCACAAGCTTTATGGATGTTGAACCAAAACTAAACGACCATAAGCAAATAACTTGTCTAATAAATGGCATTTGTTCTAACCTCTGTAAATGTGTTTAAAACGCCATTCATTTTTATGAAAATCACTTGCAACCAAATCTTGCCATGGGGATTCTGATTCATTGGACAGATCCTAGAAAATAGAAGTCAAAGTATTATAAAACAAACATTTAAATGGTTTTCTAAATAGATTCAAAAGAAAAATCAATCCAGACCAAAGGTGAAAAATATTTCTCTGCATGCTTCTGTGGCACGGAGAAACCTCCATGCGTACTAGTGTCAGAAGGAGTCAGTGTTTTGCAAAAATAATTGTATGTTGCATTTTTCTGGTTCGGGGACAAGTACATCTGGGACGACGGGTGCAGTTTGCTAATGACCAAATATCACACGATTTTTTCAAAATTAGTCAAATCATTGTCATCACACCATATTCATGATGCACTTAGCCATGAAAAAAAAAGATTAGTAATAACTTACATCAGCTAGTGGCAACAAGTCAATTTGTGCAAACACTTCATCGGTTCCAGCTTCTACCTGAAAATGGAATAGGAAGCACAATGTATCACATAGCGAATTCATATGGTTAACGGAAATCATATGATGTGTCATGGAAATTAACCTACCTTGCGCGCGACATTGATCACGTTACAGAAGATCTTAGATGGAAGATTAAAGGAAGGCATTGGCTGCTCCAAGGACTGATTCATTTATGCCTCGAGCTACATTATCATATCCATAACCAAATATTAATAACAACATAGAATGAAAAGTAGTATGATAATTGATCATGTATATCAGAACAGGTAATTACACTCCAACTATGATAAGCAAGACACAATACATCACTAACACCATGAACGTAACAACTAACGTACATGCTCTATGTGACCTTCTGGGAAGTAATAAACTCGCTCCCCTTTTCGGGGTAGAGTTACCAGAGGTCCAGCACATGCATTCCATAGCTCAATATATAAAGCTTCATTCATAGCTTCCTCTGTAAGAAAATGAAGAACACACAGAAACATGTTACGAGATACAAATGAAAGAGTATTTTTTATTTGAATATCTACCAGAAATAAACCTCCAAACGTACCTGCAGATTGAACATTAGTTGGGAACGCCATCAAGTCTACCTGAGAAAAAGATAAGAGTAATAGTAGTTCAAACATCTCCCAAAACAAGAAAACACAATATTTAAAATTCGATTAAAAAAATTAGGAACATTTGAATTTTAGAATTGACTCATACTAAAAAAATTATTAATCAAATAAGGACTCACTTCTTCTTTTGTATATTCTTCTCTTTCTACAGACTCTATGTATTATAATTTTTTTACTCAAGTTATTTCAGAAATGGATGAAGATTTAGTGGAAATCTAAATGTATTTATAAATGAAAAAAAGTTAATTCTTATGGAAATGTATTATATTTTTATGTTTTTTTGACTAATTATATACGTTACAGACCGTTAATTACGTGCATTGAAATACGTTACAAATAATATATTGCCAAAATTTTCTTTGTCAAATTTGTTTTAGCAATGATTGAATTCTAATAAATGAAAATATACAAGAAATAAAATTTTGGTCAAGTTTAGATGATTTGATTTATAAAATTTGTAGACATATTTGTTTTTCTAATTTCTCTTATTGGTATCTAGATTTTTTTTTTTTTTAATAACAATTGAGATGTATGTAGTCGCCTAATTTGTCCCTCTAAATTTTCACCTAAATATTTAGCTCTTTTTCTCTAACCATTGTTTTTTTTTAATTAAACATGAAAAAATAGTTTAGAAGAAAGTGAAAATTAGATTTTGAACCATAGGAATTGGTGAGAATCTTGGTCATAACTAGTGTAAATAACACAATTGATATATGATTATTATATTGTGCAATTGAAGTTATAACTTTTTTTTTTTATAATTATTGAAGTTATAACTTACTACAAAAGAACAGGGTAATTCTAATATAAATCTCAGTCTTTGTTTAATAAACACATGTATAACCACAACATAATCTAAAGAGTTTAAAAATGAAATTAACCAACAACATATACTCGTTACTAAGCATATATCTAAAGTTATTATAAAATTAAAAAGATATATGCAGATGAACCCAAAATGCGTAGAGTTTTTTTGGCTAAACTGGTCTGTATTAACCTATATAAATTTTCTAGACTTGAATTTTTGGTAAGCGGGGGTTTTGGTGGCCTCGGTATGTTTTTTTCTTACCCACCACACCACCCCTAATTACACACTACGTATTAGTGATTCTATGGTACATGAGATGATTCTATTCTACATACCTGAGGTTTGTAACAAATTTTCCATTCATCTTTAACTACTGAAAAGTTTTATGTTGCATTACATAGAAGAAGAAAACATGGGTAAAAAAAATCCCAAAATATTCAATAGGTGAAATAGCATGAAACTCCGGGAGCTGCTATATATGAATTGGTCCTGCAAAAGAAAGGTATTTCTAGCATTTTGTAATGCTTCTATATACATCTCAGAATATCCAATCTCAGACGCACTCTTTCCATAATTTTGCTTCTTGTTCTTAGTTTTCTTGTTCTCAATGTTTTCTTTGATAAACCTAAGCAGCTGTGTTACCTCGTCCTATCGAAAGCTTTTGCTTGTATCTAAAGAAAGAAGATGTACGGATGAAATGTGTACTGGTTCGATTAAAGTGGCCATTGTGTTCTTCATTGTTCTCATATTTTAAGCTAGCTTGATAACTCGAAGTCTTCGGTTTCTTGGGGGAGGAGGTGAGAAGCTACAAACCCCATCTTGTTCTTGTAGCTAATACCTACTATCTTCGTACCAAGTACCAACAATGTCACATATCAAATGCATTTTATATATTCAGTAGAAATATGTTGGAAGAAATACCCCTGGATTATACATATATTGGGCTGGCGACCACATATTATCTTGTAGTCGATATGGGATTCCTAAAATCCCTAGAGAAATGATAGGTCATCTAAACCATTCATCCGACTATAAGATCAATTTTAGTTCGGTTATGTATGATTTGGTCTATAAGGTACTAATATTGTTTAGTGTATTAACTTCTAAATTCAAAATTAACTGAAAATGAATGGATCTTGTTTTTTATTTGATGACCACTATAAATTCCTAACATAGAGTGTATATAGCAAGTCAATTTTTGTAACTTCATACTGCTTTTGTTGATTAATAGCCTGACTGGTTTAGCCGCAGCGGTTGCGGTTGCGGCTGCGGGAGTTGGCGGAAGCGGGCGATTGCGGTTTGAAGCGTTTGCGGGACGTTTATACGACTGGCGCAGCGGTTGAAAATTGGTGCGTTTGCGGGATGTTTATGACTGGTTGACTAGCGGAACGGTAGCGGTTAAACAATAAAATTTACAACATAAAAACATTATACAGTAATAATAACATCAAAACCCATATTATTATAAAAAGTATAAAAATCATTAATTCAATATATAATTAATAATAGAAAACTATTAATATAATATTTACTTTGTTTTTAAAAAGAATTTTTGTTTGGATGAAAGTTATGATTTTAATGAAGAAGTTATTTTTTATTGGAGAGACTAATATTATATTTAAATTGTTAAATTTATGTATGTTTACAATCAAAATTTATCTATAATATTTTGGTTTGAAGATTTTATAACTATAAAATTGTGATAGATTGTTGAATATTAATTGCAAATATCAAATTATTTTTTGTAATTATAATATCTAAAATTTTAATTTTAAATATATATTGTCATTTTAAAATAAATTTTTTTAAAAATAATTTAAAACATCCAACCGCAACCGTCCACAACCGCAAACGCTCGATGGAATGAGCTTTTGGATTTGAGAGGTTTAGAGCGGTAAGAAGCGTTTTCCATGATTGTTGTCAAACGCTACCAACCGCAACCGTTTGCGGGTGGTAGCGGGTAAATCAATCAAGCCCTTAATTAATCAACAAACGAGCTTTCTTTCTCGTGACATTTTCCACAAGAACGTAGTTGAGTTTTCATTAGCAAACTCTTACATTTATCATTCATCTAAAAAACAAAGTTTGAGTTAACTACATTGCATTAAAATATTTCAATTTAAGATTTTTTTTTTTTTTGGGTCAACAAATAAATAAGATATATATTGAGTTAAAAAATAGAGTAGAGATTTAAGCACATAGGATTTAAATGATGGATTTTAATAGGATTTAAATCCAAACACAATCTATTGGTATTCATTGATGAACTCATTAATAGACTTTAAAATCTAATGATATTGGTTGTTGTATATACAATCTCTTTATTAAGAGAGTTTAAAATCCCTTGTTATTCAATTAAGAATTTAAAATGACTAGTAAAAATCTTGTGATATTCAACTTTAATAGATTCTCATAGTTGTTTTTAATGAATAGAGTTTGAGTGAATTTGGAATTAACTTTTACAAGTAAAATTATAAGAATGAAATTATACCTCTAACGTTAAGATTTCAGAATCCAACTCAACTAATAGATACACACACATTTTTTTTTATTATTATCTTTTCACATTTCTATATCTATTTTCTCTATTTTTTTCAAAAACGTATGATCCATGTTCCAAAGTCAACATAAAGCTTACTGTATGAATTAGGTACCGTCTCCATTTGCTTGTGGAAATGCTGCAGTCTCATCGTTCTTCGCTGTTATTGATCCGTAAACAATTTATACTGCGGTTTCATAGTTTGCGGTCATTATGAGGTCAACTTTTATATTTTCTTTAACGTATGTTTGTTTGGTTAGATCTATCATTTCTTTGTTTCTAATAATGTCTTGATACTATTAAGAGGTTGTCTCTAAATCACTACAATTAACATTTATGATTTTTTTGTTGCCATTTGATATGGAGAAATGGTAGTATGTGTTGGCGATGATCTAATTACAATATTTTTATTATAGGCTTTTAAATAATGGAACAAATTTGTTACGAGAATAATGATTCAGATTAGGGCTAGGCATTCGGATATCCGATCGGGTTCGGGTCGGGTATTTCGGTTTTTCGGGTACTTCGGTAATGAGGTTTAGAACCCGATCGGGTATTTTATAAAATCGGGTCGGGTTCGGATAAAATGACTTCGGGTTCGGTTATATCCGATGTACCGTCTATTTGAAAATACACATCAAATATAATTTTGATCATAACTCAAATTGATCAAAATTTCAAAACAAAAACTCAAATGTATATAGATATCAAAGAAAGAACTCAATTCGATTGGTTTTTATATGAATTATTCAAAAATACCTGAGAAAATATCAAAAATAAAATTTTAAAAATTCAAATTATGTTGATAAATTAGTTATTTAATCCGAATATAATTCATAATATTCGAATTAACTAAAAGATTATCTAAAATATATGAACATGTCCAACCTTACATCCAAATATCATTAATTTAATTTATATGTGTGGTAGTTCGGATACCCATTCGTTTATCGGTTCGGTCCGGGTTCGGATTCGGGTTTTCGGGTTTAGAGATATAGAACCCGATCGGATATTTTATATATTCGGGTCGGATTCGGATCGGGTAATTTAAGTCGGGTTCGGTTCGGTAATTCGGTTTCGGGTTTTTTGCCCACCCCTAATTCAGATGTAGACATTATGTTAGTGATGCTTATTGGATCATTTATTCATTTAAAAGTTTTAAATTTTTGGTTGGATTCAAATCTATTCTAAAATCCAAATGATAGCATATATACTTTGTAAATCCACTATCAAAGATTTTTAAAGTATAGATAAATCTTCAACTTTAGATTGTAGGATCATTTTAAATGAATCAAATCTTTGAAAATCTGATATGAGTTAAATCCAATGGAGTTGAATTAGACTCCTACATACAAAAAAAGCAAGTTTTCACTCAAGCAGTGGTCATTTTTTGGGGGTAAAAACAAAGTTCATATGCTTCATGCTTATTCATGTTATTGTGTAATCTTGTTTTTGTAAATGCTCTGCTCATATATAAATAAAGACACATCGCCTCTTCTGACATTATTGTTTGCTTTCATGGTTTCTTCAATTCTTTCAAGAAAAATATTTCAAAACATAATTCATCTAGTATTACTAAAGTACTATCATCTTCGGACAAGGTAAAACAAAAGGATTTAACAAAGTTTTCTAATGGCATGAGATGTACACCTTCAACTAAAAACTTGTAAATTAATGGCATGGGACATACATTTCAAGATCCAAACATCACTACCAAACCAAACCACCAAGAAAGCTTCCAGCTTCTATCTTTGACTTGCAGACCAATTACTGTCTCTCTGTTTCCTCCTTCACCTTTAACACACAGACTCAAATAGACCAAGCTCTACTTCAAATTCAATCCATTCTTTCCGTGGCAGCCATTATTTGATCTCGGATATCCACAGCCTTCTTCGATTTGACTAACAGCTTCCTGTAGAACCCATTGTCAAAAATACGATCACGAGCTTACTCCAATAAAACCAAATGTGAGCTCATTAGCTTCCACCAAGAACTCTCTTGAGGTCATTCTTCTGTTCTGACGTTAGACATTTTAGTCGGTTTTTAATTTAGAAGTAAACAAATTCGGTTAAACTGAACCGAAATCGAATAATGAAATAACTAAATTAAAGTACACAAATTGACAGAAATAATTAAAGCTTCTCTGTTTCTTTACATGCAGGGCCGGTCCAACTGAATATGTGGCCCAAGGCACAAAAAAAAATTAAAATAGTTATTATTTATTTATTTTTTAAAATATTAACCTATAAAAGTATAATAGTTCATAAACTCATATATATTTTATTTTAATAGTCCAAAACACTTTTATTTATGGCCCAAAATATTTTTTGTATGTAGCTTAGATAACTTTTTTACAAAAATGTGGTCCTTAAATTAGCTTAGATATAAAAAATGTGGCCCAATAATTAATAAAAAAAATTGGTGGCCCTAGGCCATTGCCTAGCCTGCCTCCCCTCTGGGCCGGGCCTGTTTACATGGTGTTTTATGGGACCCTTTTGTTAGTTTTTATGGTGAAGTTGCTGATTTGAGAAGCTCGAGGAAGATGTTTGATGATATTGTAGACCCTTGTGTTATAGCTTGCAAGTTACAAGTTGTAACAGTATGCTTGTGGAAGAAACCGAGATCATTGTGAACTCTGTGTGTGGCCACCAGTAAACTCTTTAAGGGTTTCCTCTTATAAGGTATGATGCTAACGAGCAAAATAGCAATGCCCAACACTGTGAACAATGCGATGTTGTTGCATATATTGCAAAGGCTTTAAAGGCTGTTATTTTGCCTACAGTCGATTTCCCTTTCCATGGCCCGTCTTGGTAAACGCCGCCTGGAGGGTTTATTCCACCGGCATAAGTAACCGAAGCTACTCTTGCAGACATGAACATATTCCCTGGTGACAAACTTTGAGTAAGAGTAACCATGAACACCGTGACATTACTGGTAACTAAACTTACTTTTATTTCGCTGTAGCCAATCCCGTCCACTCTGGTTATGAGTTGTGCGGTATGAAAGCAGGGAATCAAGATATCGCATAAGGGTGAGTTATGCGGTATGGCTTGCCTTTCAATAACATCTCTTAAAACCCTTCTTCAATACCTTGAGCCCCTGTTTTCATAAATTGCATGATTGGTTTCCTAGCAAATAATGATCAAAGGAACCATCTTAAGCAATAAAGGACTAAAGGTACTTCATAGCTTCCTATGCCTCTCTTAGCTTTTCACCTTTTCGCTGGATTGTTTTTCTAAGAAGCTTAATATACTGCATAAGAAAGCAAAAATGTAACCAGAAGACAATCCATCTCAATAAGAAAATGCATAATTCATAGTTTCTCAAACACATACAAGCATTAATGATATATCATGGTTTTTACCGGTTTTCGACCATGATATAAGTCTTTTTATCGAGTCTTTTCATTGCTTTTCGAGCCTTTTTAGCGTCTTAACAAGTTATTGCACGTAGGAAGCTAATTTGATGATTATGGTGCATTTTGGTGCGTAAACGAGATTAGAGTCGGATTTGCAAGTGGAGAAGCAGAAATAAAGCAACCTGTCGATCGACACGCATGGTGGTTGTCGATCGACAGCAACGTTAGTCACCTGTCGTTCGACACACCATGCGGTTGTCGATCGACAAACACTAAACATAAGCCGACATAATACGTTTTGAAGAAGGAAAATTGCCCGTTAATGGGCCAGAAGTTGCTAAAAGTCGTCCAAAAAGCCCACCACAAGTCTTACCTCTATAAATAGTTTATTTTAGGTTTTTAGATCATAACTTCAGATTTAATTGAATAGAATTAGAGAGAGCTTTTAAGAGATTTTAGGGAGACAAGTCTACTTCATACTTTGAGATTCTTCGAACCCTATTGTAATTCTTCTTATTCTCTTTCTTTATGCAGTATTATTCAGTTATGATTTGCTTTGCTTCATTGTCTGAGTAGTTTGCTTGTTAGGTTTAGGGTTATTCGAATGGATTGAAGATGAATTGTTAGGTTAAACTCACTTGTTAGGATTATCTATTTGGTTCTTCACCTAGATTGCTTTAACTCTGATTTAGGACTTGCGACCCTGAATTTGGATATCTTAGGTTGATAGATTGACACGAAAGTGTAATTGATTAGCCTGAACTAGATCTTAGGTGAGCAAAATTACTTATTCGCAAAGAAATTTGGTTTAGAAATTTTGTGAACAAATTGGACTTGAATTTAAAGCTTGTTTAAATTGATTGAATTCGCAAAGAAATTTGGTTTTCTAGGGTTAGGTATAGTTAGTTTTCGCAACGAGAGTTGGTTAATTATATCTTAGTGTTCCAAGTTCTAGAACGGTTCTTAGTTAAATCCTAATTTTGTTTAAACTGCAATTCTGATTTATCCTGAGAATTATCCGAAAACCTAGCTTTTTGTTTAATTGAATTTGAAATCAACAATCTTGCCTGTTTGAAATTACTTTTGCCTTTAATTTACTTTATTTTGCTTAGCTCAATTCGAAGTCAATATTCCTATCGTTTGATTTGACTCCCAGTGATTCGACCCCTGCTACAATTGATCTCTTAATTTGAGAGAGTAGCTCAGGGTAAATTTGAGCATATTGTCAAGAATAAGAAGTTCATTTCATTTCACCCCTAAAAAATCTGTAGTGGAGACTAGTCAGATGAAATCTGCTATGACAAAAGATGAATTGCTCCCAAATACTAAACTCTGTTTACATGTCAGTGCGAGCATTAGGTATGTTAAAACGGGCGGGCCCGGCCTGTTTAGGTCCAAATCCGTTTGGGTCCGGCCCGTATAAGACCGTTTAGATCTGGTCCGTTTAGGTCTAGCCCGTTTAGGTCCATTTAAAATAAAATCCGTTTAAATATATATCCATTTAAATCCCGTTTAAAGCCCGTTTAAATAGCAACATATATAATTCATTTGTTTTTATCTCTTTAGTCTTTATGAACTCTAATATTATACAAAGACCAACATCTTTTTAAGAATTCAAATTATTTAAGTTACTAAGATCATGTGTAAATTTCATTTTTTTATGTATATTTATTTTACATATTTCCAATTTTGAAATGAAATATGTAAGCATTTATAGTTATCATAAGTTTGAATGCGTTTATTATTCTCAAACGAAATATATATATTTAATATTTTAATTTTTTCTTACTGCACTAAGCTATTCAAATAATTTTGACTGTGTTATTTTTAGTTATATATTTACTAATTTTCGTTTTTTTAATTTACAAAAAAAGTTTTAATAGTGATAATAACTAATAATAAATATACATAAACACGAATTAAATGACACTTGAAATAAAATTTATTGTAAAAAGAAATGTATTTGATTAAATGTCTATCTATGGTTAAAATAAATATTAAATATTACTTTTTTGAATGTTTCGATTAAAACAATTTTTTTTTTCAAACCTAAATTTATTATCAAATATATCGGTTAAAATAAATAAGTATTAAAAATCCGATTTTGAATACATTGACTAAAATAAAAACAAAATTATAAACCAATTATGAAATATATGATTTTAGAATTGAAATCATTTAAAGACAACGTTAAATTACGATGTAATATCAAAAAAATAATTTTCATTATGGTGCATATACCTCTCAAATAATATAATAGATTATTAGAAGGGGCCATTGCAATAACGCCACTTTTAAATTAGAGATATTTACGTGTAGACATACTTTTTCACAAACTTATTACAAGTAAAGATAGTTTAAACGGATGCTATACTTTTTCTCTGGTTTTTTACTCTATTATCCTTGAACTATAATTTACTTAGTTATCTCTTTAGAAACACATAAATCAACTTTATCTCTCAATTATTTCATTTCTCTTTTTTATTGTTTGTCTTCACCGCTAAAATTGAATCAAAGATTACCGACGGTATATGTAGCAATCTGAATCAAAAAGCGAAGGAAGAAGTTTATCTGCTCGCCGCCGCCGACCAAGCCATTGTCAGATCAGACGGAAACTACGAGACAAAGTAGAAGGGAAACCATCGACAACTTCTCTTGGTCACCGGCGTAGTCTTCATCGCATCTCCGTCAACAACCACTTTGTCCATCTTTATCCTCTTTGATTTTCGATAACATCAACTCAATTCGATCCTTCTTCTCAATAACTCTCTCATCTCCGAGCTCTTTTGTAAACGCGGCTTGTCTTAGTGTAGTAACGCAATGGCCGCTACTATCGGGATCTTCGTCGTACCTGGAAACTACTTCAATGGCGGAAGAAAGTAAATTTCTACTACTCCGGCTCAATTCGATCCCAATCGAAGTAATTCTCTATTTTTTCTTGTCTTTTGCAACAACAATTTATTTATAGGGTTGAAATGTACTAAGCTTTATTTGTCTTCTTTACCTAAATTTGATAGTTAATTCTTAGAGATTCATTGTAACTTGATCTATTTTATCTCTTATTGTTACTGAAACGACCCGACCCGTTTTTTTTTTTTTTTGACATCAAACCCTTGGTCTCGGACTAGCATTCCCATAAATGCTATCCTCTACAACCAAGCAAACATGCACAGACAACCAGCGGATAACAATAATAAACCAGTTCGACTCAAATTCGAATAACAATTCCAACAACCTAACCAGGTTCTAAAACAAAAAGTAAAGCAATAAAACCACACAACAACACAACACGAGACCCTAGATCATCTCCCTCTTCGTTGCCATGATTCCACGATCACAATTTGCCTTTACCTGCATCACATGGAAAAAAGAGATGCGTGAGTATTATCACAAATACCCAGTGAGACGGTCCTCCCATCTACGACTGCGCACACAGACGCGATGGATCCGCTCAGGCAAACATACACCAAACATTCACGCAAACACAAACAAACTGCTCAACCACAGCCCATCAGACAGCCTGTCGATCGACACTACCACTAGGTGTCGATCGACAGCCCTGCTCACACCTGTCGATCGACACACCCATGGTGCCTGTCGATCGACAGCTCAACTGGACCCTGTCGATCAACACAACCTCTAGGTGTCGATCGACAGCTCCTCGATCACCTGTCGATCGACACAACCTCTAGGTGTCGATCGACAGCTCTCGTGTGACCCTGTCGATCGACACACCCTAGGGCTGTCGATCGACAGGTCGTCGCAGATTCATGGGAAATCGATCATAATCCTCTCGGATCGATTCCTCCTCTGCGTTAACACGAAACCTGCACGCATAAACACAATCCAAACAATACACACGCAATCCACAGACAGTTTCAACACAAACAACATCAAATCAACAATTTTAACCTACCACCAAACAACCCTAACGAATCCACCGGCCCAGAAGCCATGGTCACACACTCACCTCGAGTTAATTGGAAAGAAAACGGTAGAGCTGAGGCTAGACACGAATCCACGACAATCTCCACAAGAAATCTCCTCCAAAACTCTCAAGAACGAAACCCTAATTCTCAGAAACTCACAGGAAACAGAGAAATCCTCTCAAACTCTGTCTGCTGCGTTTTTTGGGACTTGGTTCGCTCAAATGCGGCCAAAAACCCTTATATACGAAGCCCTAGGGTTTACCCAAACCGGCCCGGTCCAATTGAACGACTTAAATCGAACCAAAAAACCAGCCAATTCGAGCACCTGTCGATCGACAACCACTAGGTATGTCGATCGACAGCCCTTAAGAGCCCTGTCGATCGACAGACCACAAGTGTGTCGATCGACAGCCCCTCCATTTTACCAAAAATGGTTTACGGGCGTCACAATTCTCCCCCACTAAAACTGGATTCGTCCTCGAATCCTCTAACACTACACACCAATCTACCCTGGCCTAACCCGCCAGCAACACCGGAGACTACATCTCCCAGACCTTCCCGAGGTTCACAACCGTCCTATGCACATAGACCCGTCTCAGACATTGATTGCCCATAGCTCATAACCACCATCTAGCTTTGGGATCGTCACCCCTCAGCTCTAGGTGTCTAGTATCAACCCACCTCAGTCCGCGCAGTCCTGATGGTGTTCGATACTCAATCATCTCCACACACCTCAATCCATCAAGACACACAGTCTATCAAGCTCTCGGTATGCAAAGATCTGCCAGAGGTCGCAACCTCCCAAACTATCCCCATACCCTCACGATCTCAGTCCGCGCAGTCCTGACGAACGATCGGTATGCGGGGAACCCACTGTCCCCCGGAGAGACGCATCTCTCAAGATCTGCCAGAGACTAATCTCCAAGAAAGACCGAGGTCTAACTCTGAGCTATGCAATCAATTCCTAACGTCTATAATGCACCTCTGACCGGAACTACCTCCTAAGGTCTCACATGATATTCCCCTCCCGGAATACCATCACAATCGTGATCATCACAGATCACCCGGACCATCCCTCACCTCGGATGTCCCTGCAGAGTCTCTCCCGGAACTAGACAGTTCTAACCACCGTAAAACTTCTATTCCGAGACTCTCTCTCACCCACACACACACAAACCGCTAGAGTCCCCACCGAAACTGGCAAGTTCTATCCACAATAAAACTTCCATTTCGGGGTTCTCTAACCACAAACACATGACTCTCAAAGTCAAACACATAAGAAAAACACTTTCTTATTCACTGGAAAAATGTCATAATCATTACAACTTAATGAAAATACAAAAATCCACAACCAAAAACCTCACCACACACGGTGATCACAACACAAAAACTGAAACTGGAAACCACAAAGAAAAACGAATTCACTCTTCTGCTTGCTTCTCGAACCACTTCTTGAACTTCGTTTTCATCTTTGCCTCTGGTTCCCAAGTCTCCTCCTGAATACCGTCACAGTCCCACAAGACTCTCAACAACGGCACTCTCTTCCGGCGCAGAACCTTGATACTTCTCTCAAGGATCCTAACCGGCCTCATCCCAACAGTCAGATTTGGCTGAAGATCCGCAGGAATCGTCACTGCTACCTCCTCAGAAGCATGCAAGCATCTCCTGAGTTTCGAAACGTGAAACACATCATGGAATTTCTCCATAATCGGAGGCAGCTCCAACCGATAAGCAACTGGTCCCACACGTTCCACAACCCGGAACGGACCCATGTACCTCGTACTCAGCTTATCCTCGGATATGGACCTGTTCAGACCCCGCATCATCGCCATCTTGAGATACACTCGATCTCCGACTGCAAACTCCAACTCTTTCCTTCTCCTATCGGCATAACTCTTCTGCCGATCCTGAGCCTCTTTCATGTTCAGCTTCACAACACGGATCTTCTCCGTCGTCTCCTGAACAAAATCAGCCCCAAAGATGCTCCTCTCCCCCACTTGGGTAAAACATAGCGGAGTACGACATGGCCTCCCATACAACGCCTCAAAAGGAGCCATTCCGATACTCGCCTGAAAACTGTTGTTATATGCGAACTCCACCAAACTCAAGTGATCCGCCCAATGACCACCCCAATCTAGCACGCACATCCTCAACAGATCTTCCAGTGTCAGAATCGTCCTTTCGGACTGTCCATCCGTCTGCGGATGATTAGCTGTACTCATGTGCACCTTAGTGCCCATCTCAGCCTGAAAAGCTCTCCAGAACACTGAAGCAAACCTCGGATTTCGATCCGACACAATACTCGTTGGCACTCCATGCAACCTCACAATTTCCTTCACATACTTCTTAGCCAAGACCTCCGCTCCGTCTGTCTTCTTAATGGCCAGAAAATGTGCTGACTTAGTCAGACGATCCACAATCACCCAAATCGCGTCATAGGTCCGAGAAACCGGCAACCCTACCACGAAATCCATAGTGATCATGTCCCACTTCCACTCTGGAATGGGTAGGCTCTGCAATAAGCCACTAGGAACTTGGTGCTCAGCCTTCACTAACTGGCACACATTGCAAGCTGCAACCCAATCTGCCACATCTCTCTTCATCCCGACCCAATGATAATACCGTTTCAGATCCCGATACATCTTAGTCGCTCCCGGATGAATCGAAAACTTACTCGCATGAGCTTCTCTCAGAATTTCCTGCCTCAAGTCCTCATCCTTAGGAACACAGACTCGTCCATGCACTAAGATAGTCCCGTTAGCAGAAACCTGATACTTGGAACCAGTAGCCTTGGAGAGATCTAACAACACCGGATCCTGCTCCTGAGCTACTCGGATCCTGCTCAAAAGATCCGCCTGATCTGCCGCCGCTAACCCTAACGGTTCCTCTGAAGTAACACATAACCTCAAAGTACTAAGCACACTCACCAGATTCTCCACATCCCGCTCCTGAGATGAATCATACCTCCTCCGACTAAGAGCATCAGCTACAGTGTTAGCCTTACCCGGATGGTAAACAAAGTCCAAGTCGTAATCAGCCAACAACTCTGACCATCGCCTCTGTCGTACATTTAAATTCTGCTGAGTAAAAATGTACTTCAGATTATGATGATCAGTGAACACCTGAACTCTGCCACCATACAAGTAAGACCTCCAGATTTTCAACGCGAAGATCACTGCAGCCAGCTCTAAGTCATGGACAGGATAATTGCCTTCGTGCTTCCTCAACTGCCATGAAGCATAAGCAATCACCTTACCCTGCTGCATCAGCACACAACCCAAGCCAACTCCCGAAGCATCTGTGTACACCACATAAGGCTCACCCGGTTCAGGTAACGCCAGTACTGGTGTACTAGTCAACATCGTCTTCAGCTTCGCGAAACTCAACTCACACTCAGCCGACCACACAAAAGGAACATCCTTTCCCGTCAGCTTCGTCATAGACTGAGCCATACTCGCAAAACCTTTGACGAATCTCCGATAATAGCCTGCCAACCCAAGAAAACTCCTGATCTCAGTTGCATTCCTCGGTCTAGGCCAATCTCAGATAGACTCAATCTTCGCCGGATCCACAGAAACCCCTTCTGCAGAAACGATGTGACCTAAAAATCCCATCTCTCTCTGCCAGAAACTGCACTTACTCAACTTCGCAAACAGCTTCTGTTCCCGCAACTTCTCCAGAACTTTCCTCAAATGAACCTCATGTTCCTCCAGACTCTTCGAATAGACTAGAATATCATCGATAAAAATGATTACAAACTCATCCAGATACTCCTGGAAAACTCCGTTCATCAACCTCATAAACGCCGCCGGTGCATTCGTCAACCCGAATGGCATCACTACAAACTCAAAATTCCCATACCGAGTCCTGAAAGCCGTCTTCCGAACATCTGCTTCGTCGATCGGAATCTGGTGGTAACCGGATGCCAAGTCAATTTTAGAAAACCAAGTAGCCCCTCTCAACTGATCTAACAACTCATCAATTCTCGGAAGAGGATACTTGTTCTTCACAGTGACTCGGTTAAGACCTCGATAATCGATGCACAACCGGAAACTACCGTCTTTCTTCTTCACGAACAACACCGGTGCTCCCCACGGTGAAGTACTCGGCCGAATAAACCCCTTCTCCAATAAGTCCTCCAACTGCTTCTTCAATTCCGCTAACTCTGCTGGAGCCATTCGGTAAGGCGCCTTAGACAACGGCGTCATTCCGGGTTCTAACTCAATCGTGAAAGGATCCGACCGAGATGGCGGTAACCCCTGCAACGACTGAAAGACATCCTCAAAATCCCGAGCGACCCGAATATCTCTCACAGCAACCCCACCAACCGCCTCCGGCATTACTATCGTGGCCAAGTAAGCCTCGCAACCCCTCTCAATCATTGCCTCAGCTTGAACAAGGGAGATCACAAGACTACCTGAAGTCGGTCTCACTCCTTGGTAAACCAACCTACCACCTTCACGTTCAAATACCACTCGACCCCGATGACAATCCAGATGGACTCTGTACCGATTCAACCAATCCATACCAAGGATAACATCGTACAGTTCCACCGGACTAATCACTAAGTCAGCTGGCATCAACTCTCCCGCTACCAGAATATCCACCTCCTTCGCCCGGCCATGCGTAGTTAGAAACTCTCCTCCAGCAACCATAACCGGTCCAGTCCGCTCACCAGCGTCACTCCGGATACCACTTCTCTCGGCGTGATCCGGAGTAATGAAGCAATTCGATGCTCCAGAATCAAACAACACATGGGATTCACACCCACCTACAAACAAGGTCCCTACACAATTCCCAAGTGCTAAGCAACCTAACCTCCTATCACAGGCAAACAATCTAACACAAGCACTAAGCATTCTACACTACCGAATTTACAAAGTCTGAATTAGAAAGTTACCTGTGATCGGTCTAGAGCTCGGTTCTCCCGGTGCTACAATAGCCGGCGGACGCTCCATCGCCGCGATCTGATCCAAAGGCTGCACCGGCCCATACTGAGCTACTGGCTGGACCACTGCCACTGCCAACGGCTGCAACTTCGGACAGTTCGGTCTGATGTGCCCCGACTCCCCACACTGATAGCACGTCCGAACTCCTCGAACCTCACTCTGCTTCGGGCAACTCGCCCTCTTGTGGTCTAGACTCCCACAAATGTAACAGCCCCGGCCACTTTGGCCCGATCCCGAAGCGCCTTCCCACTTCCTCTTCTGTCCTTGCGCAGGCTTGCCGCCTTTGCCCGGACCTGCCTGCTGCACCTGCTGCTGCTGAGGCCTCCGAGGCTGAACAGCTGGAACCACGATCGCAGCCTGCTCCCTCAGATCCTCCTCAATCTGTGCTGCCACCTCTACCAACTCTACTCTGCTCGCGAACCTGATGCCTCTGCACCGAGTCCGTAAATCCGGTCGAAGTCCTCGCAAGAACCTCCGAACCTGAGCCTGCTCATCCTCGAAGCTCCTACCAGCATAACCCAGGAGTCTGTTAAACTCCACGTCATACTCCCGCACCGACCTCGTGCCCTGAGTCAAGTCCAAGAACCTCGCCTCTAAACGATCCAACGCCTCCTGAGGAAAGAACTTGGAGTTGAACTCCGTCACAAAATCTGACCACGCCATCGCAGTCCCGGCCCACCTAGCCGCTACACTCCTCCACCAGAGATGTGCATCACCGTCCAAATAATGGACCGCGAAATCAACCTTGTATCCCTCGGGACACCTAATCGAACGAAAGTTCCGCTCCACTCGCATCCGCCACTCGTCAGCCTCCTCAGGCTTCACACTACCCGCAAAAGAACCCGTACCGAACCTCGGCATCTGCTCCATCAAACGGATATATGACGGAACCTCATCAGCAACCGCAGCCCTCGGCTGCACCTCTGCCACTCGTGGTACCACTGGAGCCTGCACTGGCACCGCACCCGGTAACCGCTCCAACAACTGTGTCAGCAGATCAGCTAGACGGTCATCTCTAGCTTGGGCTACACCCGCGGCCGCAACCGCACCTGTGACGCCCGTAAACCATTTTTTTGAGGAAAATGGAGGGGCTGTCGATCGACACACGTGATGTCTGTCGATCGACAGGGCTCTTAAGGGCTGTCGATCGACACACCTAGTGGTTGTCGATCGACAGGTGCTCGAATTGACTGGTTTTCTGGTTCGATTTAAGTTGTTCAATTGGACCGGGCCGGTTTGGGTAAACCCTAGGGCTTCGTATTTAAGGGTTTTTGGCCGCATTTGAGCGAACCAAAGTCCCAAAAAAATCAGAAACAGAGAGTTTTGAGAGGAGTTTCTCTTGTTCCTGATAGTTTGTGGATTAGGGTTCGTTCTTGATCGATTTGAAGAGGAATTTCGTGGTGATTGTAGCTGAATCTGTTTCTAGCCTCATTATCCAGCAAATTCTATCCAAAAATCTAAGGTGAGTGCGTGACCATGGCTTCTGGGCCGGTGGATTCGTTAGGGTTGTATGGTGGTAGGTTAAAACTGGTTGATTGAGATGATTGATGTTGTTTCTGTGTGTTTTGTGGTGTATGGATTGTTGGATTGTGTTTGTTGTGCAGGTTTCGTGTTATCGCAGAGGAGGAATCGATCCGAGAGGATAATTGATCGATCTCCTATGAATTTGCGACGACCTGTCGATCGACAGCCCTTGGGTGTGTCGATCGACAGGGTCACACGAGGCTGTCGATCGACACCTAGAGGTTGTGTCGATCGACAGGTGATCGAGGAGCTGTCGATCGACACCTAGAGGTTGTGTCGATCGACAGGGTCGTGTGGAGCTGTCGATCGACAGGCACCGTGGGTGTGTCGATCGACAGGCGTGAACAGGGCTGTCGATCGACACCTAGTGGTAGTGTCGATCGACAGGCTGCCTGTTGGGCTGGGGTTGAGCCGTGTTGTTGTGTTTGCTTTGTGTGTTGTTTGATGCGTGTTTGCCTGAGCGGATCCATCGCGTCTGTGTGCGCAGTCGTAGATGGGAGGACCGTCTCACTGGGTATTTGTGATAATACTCACGCATCTCTTTTAACCATGTGATGCAGGTAAAGGCAAATTGTGATCGTGGAATCATGGCAACGAAGAGGGAGATGATCTAGGGTCTCGTGTTGGGTGTTGCTGTGTGATTGGTTATTGTTTCCTTTCTGTTTTAGAACTCCGCTAGGTTGTTGGTTTTAGTGATTTGGTAATATGTTGAACTGGTTTAGTATCTTTAATGAAATGGAATACTTGGTTTATTATTGTGTTATCCGCTGTTGATTGTTTCTTGAGTTGCTTGGTCGTTGGGGTTAGCATTTATGGGAATGCTAATCCGAGACCAAGGGTTAATGTTTAAAAAAAAAAAAAAACGGGTCGGGTCGTTTCAGTTTGGTATCAGAGCAATACGGGCTAGAACTGCTAGGATTGAATTTGGTAAATTGCAATTCTGTGAGTTTGGGGGTTCTAGATCATCTTCCTTCGAGCCTTTAAAGAGATTCCACGGTAAGTGTTGATTGTTGTGTTTTGAGTCGTTCTAGTTCTTAGCTGGTCTGCGTGTGAGTGCAGTGAGATGGCTAGAGGAGCTAGAGGGCGTGGTCGTGGGGGCCGAGGCCGAGGGCGTGGACTCGTTGAGGAGCCAGTCGTGAGCGAGGTTCAGAGTTCCGCGCATGGGCCTGCGGCAGGTCAGCAGTCGGTGCATGATGGACAGACTGCCAGTGTGACTGCCAGTGTGGGGGCCAGTGTGGGTCCTGTAGGGGCTGGTTTGGGTCCTGTTGAGGCTGGTGGTGCTGGTGGTGCTGGTCCAGCTGTGGGTGCGGTTGCGGCCGCGGGTGTAGCCCAAGCTAGAGATGATCGTCTGGCTGACCTGCTGACACAGTTGTTGGAGCGGTTACCGGGTGCGGTGCCAGTGCAGGCTCTAGTGGTGCCACGTGTGGCAGAGGTGCAGCCGAGGGCTGCGGTTGCTGAGGAGGTTCCGTCATATATCTGTATGATGGAGCAGATGCAGAGGATCGGTACGGGTTCTTTTGCGGGTAGTGTGAAGCCTGAGGAGGCTGATGAGTGGAGGATGAGAGTGGAGCGGAATTTTCGCTCGATTAGGTGTCCCGAGGGATACAAGGTTGATTTAGCGGTCCATTATTTGGACGGTGATGCACATCTCTGGTGGAGGAGTGTAGCGGCTAGGTGGGCCGGGACTGCGATGGCGTGGTCAGATTTTGTGACGGAGTTCAACTCCAAGTTCTTTCCTCAAGAGGCGTTGGATCGTTTAGAGGCGAGGTTCTTGGACTTGACTCAGGGCACGAGGTCGGTGCGGGAGTATGACGTGGAGTTTAACAGACTCCTGGGTTATGCTGGTAGGAGCTTCGAGGATGAGCAGGCTCAGGTTCGGAGGTTCTTGCGAGGACTTCGACCGGATTTGCGGACTCGATGCAGAGGCATCAGGTTCGCGAGCAGAGTGGAGTTGGTAGAGGTGTCTGCACAGATCGAGGAGGATCTGAGGGAGCAGGCTGCGATCGTGGTTCCAGCTGTTCAGCCTCGGAGGCCTCAGCAGCAGCAGGTGCAGCAGGCAGGTCCTGGCAAAGGCGGCAAGCCTGCGCAAGGACAAAAGAGGAAGTGGGAAGGTGCTTCGGGATCGGGCCAAAGTGGCCGAGGCTGTTACATTTGTGGGAGTCTAGACCACAAGAGGGCGAGTTGCCCGAAGCGGAGTGAGGTTCGAGGAGTTCGGACGTGCTATCAGTGTGGGGAGTCGGGGCACATCAGACCGAACTGTCCGAAGTTGCAGCCGTTGGCAGTGGCAGTGGTCCAGCCAGTAGCTCAGTATGGGCCGGTGCAGCCTTTGGATCAGATCGCGGCGATGGAGCGTCCGCCGGCTATTGCAGCGCCGGGAGAACCGAGCTCTAGACCGATCACAGGTAACTTTCTAATTCAGACTTTGTTAATTCAGTAGTGTAGAATTCTTGGTGCTTGTTTTAGATTGTTTGCCTGTGATAGAAAGTTAGGTTGCTTAACACTTGGGAATTGTGTAGGGACCTTGTTCGTAGGTGGGTGTGAATCCCATGTGTTGTTTGATTCTGGAGCATCTAATTGCTTCATTACTCCGGACCATGCCGAGAGAAGTGGTATCCGGAGTGACGCTGGTGAGCAGACTGGACCGGTTATGGTTGCTGGAGGTGAATTTCTAGCTACGCATGGCCGGGCGAAGGAGGTGGATATTCTGGTAGCGGGAGAGTTGATGCCAGCTGACTTGGTGATTAGTCCGGTGGAACTGTACGATGTTATCCTTGGTATGGATTGGTTGAATCGGTACAAAGTCCATCTGGATTGTCATCGGGTCGGGTGGTATGTGAACGTGAAGGTGGCAGGTTGGTTTATCAAGGAGTGAGACCGACTTCAGGTAGTCTTGTGATCTCCCTTGTTCAAGCTGAGGTGATGATTGAGAGGGGTTGCGAGGCTTACTTGGCCACGATTGTAATGCCGGAAGCTGTTGGTGGGGTTGCTGTGAGAGATATTCGGGTCGCTCGGGATTTCGAAGATGTCTTTCAGTCGTTGCAAGGATTACCGCCATCTCGGTCGGATCCTTTCACGATTGAGTTAGAACCCGGAACGACGCCGTTGTCTAAGGCGCCTTACCGAATGGCTCCAGCAGAGTTAGCGGAATTGAAGAAGCAGTTGGAGGACTTATTGGAGAAGGGGTTTATTCGACCAAGTACTTCACCGTGGGGAGCGCCGGTGTTGTTTGTGAAGAAGAAAGACGGTAGTTTCCGGTTGTGCATCGATTATCGAGGGCTAAACCGAGTCACTGTGAAGAACAAGTATCCTCTTCCGCGAATTGATGAGTTGTTAGATCAGTTGAGAGGGGCTACTTGGTTTTCTAAGATTGACTTGGCATCCGGTTACCACCAGATTCCGATCGACGAAGCAGATGTTCGGAAGACGGCTTTCAGGACTCGGTATGGGCATTTTGAGTTTGTAGTGATGTCATTCGGGTTAACGAATGCACCTGCGGCGTTTATGAGATTGATGAACGGAGTTTTCCGGGAGTATCTGGATGAGTTCGTAATCATTTTCATCGATGATATTCTGGTCTATTCGAAGAGTCTGGAGGAACATGAGGTTCATTTGAGGAGAGTTCTGGAGAAGTTGCGGGAACAGAAGCTGTTTGCGAAGTTGAGTAAGTGCAGTTTCTGGCAGAGAGAGATGGAATTTTTAGGTCACATCGTTTCTGCAGAAGGGGTTTCTGTGGATCCGGCAAAGATTGAGTCTATCCGAGATTGGCCTAGGCCGAGGAATGCAACTGAGATCAGGAGTTTTCTTGGGTTGGCAGGCTATTATCGGAGATTCGTCAAGGGTTTTGCGAGTATGGCTCAGTCTATGACGAAGCTGACGGGAAAGGATGTTCCTTTTGTGTGGTCGGCTGAGTGTGAGTTGAGCTTCGCGAAGCTGAAGACGATGTTGACTAGTACACCAGTACTGGCGTTACCTGAACCGGGTGAGCCTTATGTGGTGTACACAGATGCTTCGGGAGTTGGCTTGGGTTGTGTGCTGATGCAGCAGGGTAAGGTGATTGCTTATGCTTCAAGGCAGTTGAGGAAGCACGAAGGCAATTATCCTGTTCATGACTTAGAGCTGGCTGCAGTGATCTTCGCGTTGAAAATCTGGAGGTCTTACTTGTATGGTGGCAGAGTTCAGGTGTTCACTGATCATCATAATCTGAAGTACATTTTTACTCAGCAGAATTTAAATGTACGACAGAGGCGATGGTCAGAGTTGTTGGCTGATTACGACTTGGACATTGTTTACCATCCGGGTAAGGCTAACACTGTAGCTGATGCCCTTAGTCGGAGGAGGTATGATTCATCTCAGGAGCGGGATGTGGAGAATCTGGTGGGTGTACTTAGTACTTTGAGGTTATGTGTTACTTCAGAGGAACCGTTGGGGTTAGCGGCGGCAGATCAGGCGGATCTATTGAGCAGGATCCGAGTAGCTCAGGAGCAGGATCCGGTGTTGTTAGATCTCTCCAAGGCTACTGGTTCCGAATATCAGGTTTCTGCTAACGGGACTATCTTAGTGCATGGACGAGTCTGTGTTCCTAAGGATGAGGACTTGAGGCAGGAAATTCTGAGAGAAGCTCATGCGAGTAAGTTTTCGATTCATCCGGGAGCGACTAAGATGTATAGGGATCTGAAGAGGTACTATCATTGGGTCGGGATGAAGAGAGATGTGGCAGATTGGGTTGCAGCTTGCAATGTGTGTCAGTTGGTGAAGGCTGAGCACCAAGTTCCTAGTGGCTTATTGCAGAGTCTACCCATTCCAGAGTGGAAGTGGGACATGATCACTATGGATTTCGTGGTAGGGTTGCCGGTTTCTCGGACCTATGACGCGATTTGGGTGATTGTGGATCGTCTGACTAAGTCAGCACATTTTCTGGCCATTAAGAAGACAGACGGAGCAGAGGTCTTGGCTAAGAAGTATGTGAAGGAAATTGTGAGGTTGCATGGAGTGCCAGCGAGTATTGTGTCGGATCGAGATCCGAGGTTTGCTTCAGT
Organism: Arabis alpina; assembly: GCA_900128785.1. Classification (NCBI taxonomy): domain Eukaryota; kingdom Viridiplantae; phylum Streptophyta; class Magnoliopsida; order Brassicales; family Brassicaceae; genus Arabis; species Arabis alpina. The sequence continues at coordinate 6,811,247 of LT669788.1, forward strand.
GTTCTGGAGAGCTTTTCAGGCTGAGATGGGCACTAAGGTGCACATGAGTACAGCTAATCATCCGCAGACGGATGGGCAGTCCGAAAGGATGATTCAGACACTGGAAGATCTGTTGAGGATGTGCGTGCTAGATTGGGGTGGTCATTGGGCGGATCACTTGAGTTTGGTGGAGTTCGCATATAACAACAGTTTTCAGGCGAGTATCGGAATGGCTCCTTTTGAGGCGTTGTATGGGAGGCCATGTCGTACTCCGCTATGTTTTACCCAAGTGGGGGAGAGGAGCATCCTTGGGGCCGATTTTGTTCAGGAGACGACGGAGAAGATCCGTGTTGTGAAGCTGAACATGAAAGAAGCTCAGGATCGGCAAAAGAGTTATGCCGATAGGAGAAGGAAAGAGTTGGAGTTTGCAGTCGGAGATCGAGTGTATCTCAAGATGGCGATGATGCGGGGTCTGAACAGGTCCATATCCGAGGATAAGCTGAGTACGAGGTACATGGGTCCGTTCCGGGTTGTGGAGCGTGTGGGACCAGTTGCTTATCGGTTGGAGCTGCCTCCGATTATGGAGAAATTCCATGATGTGTTTCACGTTTCGAAACTCAGGAGATGCTTGCATGCTTCTGAGGAGGTAGCAGTGACGATTCCTGCGGATCTTCAGCCAAATCTGACTGTAGGGATGAGGCCGGTTAGGATTCTTGAGAGAAGTATCAAGGTTCTGCGCCAGAAGAGAGTGCCGTTGTTGAGAGTCTTGTGGGACTGTGACGGTATTCAGGAGGAGACTTGGGAACCAGAGGCAAAGATGAAAACGAAGTTCAAGAAGTGGTTCGAGAAGCAAGCAGAGGAGTGAATTCGTTTTTCTTTGTGGTTTCCAGTTTCCGTTTTTGTGTTGTGATCACCGTGTGTGGTGAGGTTTTTGGTTGTGTATTTTTGTATTTTCATTAAGTTGTAATGATTATGACATTTTTCCAGTGAATAAGAAAGTGTTTTTCTTATGTGTTTGACTTTGAGAGTCATGTGTTTGTGGTTAGAGAACCCCGAAATGGAAGTTTTATTGCGGATAGAACTTGCCAGTTTCGGTGGGGACTCTAGCGGTTTGTGTGTGTGTGTGAGAGAGAGAGTCTCGGAATAGAAGTTTTACGGTGGTTAGAACTGTCTAGTTCCGGGAGAGACTCTGCAGGGACATCCGAGGTGAGGGATGGTCCGGGTGATCTGTGATGATCACGATTGTGATGGTATTCCGGGAGGGGAATATCATGTGAGACCTTAGGAGGTAGTTCCGGTCAGAGGTGCATTATAGACGTTAGGAATTGATTGCATAGCTCAGAGTTAGACCTCGGTCTTTCTTGGAGATTAGTCTCCGGCAGATCTTGAGAGATGCGTCTCTCCGGGGGACAGTGGGTTCCCCGCATACCGATCGTTCGTCAGGACTGCGCGGACTGAGATCGTGAGGGTATGGGGATAGTTTGGGAGGTTGCGACCTCTGGCAGATCTTTGCATACCGAGAGCTTGATAGACTGTGTGTCTTGATGGATTGAGGTGTGTGGAGATGATTGAGTATCGAACACCGTCAGGACTGCGCGGACTGAGGTGGGTTGATACTAGACACCTAGAGCTGAGGGGTGACGATCCCAAAGCTAGATGGTGGTTATGAGCTGTGGGCAATCAATGTCTGAGACGGGTCTATGTGCATAGGACGGTTGTGAACCTCGGGAAGGTCTGGGAGATGTAGTCTCCGGTGTTGTTGGCGGGTTTGGCCACGGTAGATTGGTGGGTAGAGTTAGAGGATTCGAGGACGAATCCAGTTTTGGTGGGGGAGAATTCTGACGCCCGTAAACCATTTTTTTGAGGAAAATGGAGGGGCTGTCGATCGACACACGTGATGTCTGTCGATCGACAGGGCTCTTAAGGGCTGTCGATCGACACACCTAGTGGTTGTCGATCGACAGGTGCTCGAATTGGCTGGTTTTCTGGTTCGATTTAAGTTGTTCAATTGGACCGGGCCGGTTTGGGTAAACCCTAGGGCTTCGTATTTAAGGGTTTTTGGCCGCATTTGAGCGAACCAAAGTCCCAAAAAAAACAGAAACAGAGAGTTTTGAGAGGAGTTTCTCTTGTTCCTGATAGTTTGTGGATTAGGGTTCGTTCTTGATCGATTTGAAGAGGAATTTCGTGGTGATTGTAGCTGAATCTGTTTCTAGCCTCATTATCCAGCAAATTCTATCCGAAAATCTAAGGTGAGTGCGTGACCATGGCTTCTGGGCCGGTGGATTCGTTAGGGTTGTATGGTGGTAGGTTAAAATTGGTTGATTGAGATGATTGATGTTGTTTCTGTGTGTTTTGTGGTGTATGGATTGTTGGATTGTGTTTGTTGTGCAGGTTTCGTGTTATCGCAGAGGAGGAATCGATCCGAGAGGATAATTGATCGATCTCCTATGAATTTGCGACGACCTGTCGATCGACAGCCCTTGGGTGTGTCGATCGACAGGGTCACACGAGGCTGTCGATCGACACCTAGAGGTTGTGTCGATCGACAGGTGATCGAGGAGCTGTCGATCGACACCTAGAGGTTGTGTCGATCGACAGGGTCGTGTGGAGCTGTCGATCGACAGGCACCGTGGGTGTGTCGATCGACAAGCGTGAACAGGGCTGTCGATCGACACCTAGTGGTAGTGTCGATCGACAGGCTGCCTGTTGGGCTGGGGTTGAGCCGTGTTGTTGTGTTTGCTTTGTGTGTTGTTTGATGCGTGTTTGCCTGAGCGGATCCATCGCGTCTGTGTGCGCAGTCGTAGATGGGAGGACCGTCTCACTGGGTATTTGTGATAATACTCACGCATCTCTTTTAACCATGTGATGCAGGTAAAGGCAAATTGTGATCGTGGAATCATGGCAACGAAGAGGGAGATGATCTAGGGTCTCGTGTTGGGTGTTGCTGTGTGATTGGTTATTGTTTCCTTTCTGTTTTAGAACTCCGCTAGGTTGTTGGTTTTAGTGATTTGGTAATATGTTGAACTGGTTTAGTATCTTTAATGAAATGGAATACTTGGTTTATTATTGTGTTATCCGCTGTTGATTGTTTCTTGAGTTGCTTGGTCGTTGGGGTTAGCATTTATGGGAATGCTAATCCGAGACCAAGGGTTAATGTTTAAAAAAAAAAAAAAAACGGGTCGGGTCGTTTCAGCACCCACAGCTGGACCAACACCACGAGCACCACCAGCCTCAACAGGACCCAAACCAGCCCCTACAGGACCCACACTGGCAGTCACACTGGCAGTCTGTCCATCATGCACCGACTGCTGACCTGCCGCAGGCCCATGCGCGGAACTCTGAACCTCGCTCACGACTGGCTCCTCAACGAGTCCACGCCCTCGGCCTCGGCCCCCACGACCACGCCCTCTAGCTCCTCTAGCCATCTCACTGCACTCACACGCAGACCAGCTAAGAACTAGCAAGACTCTAAACACAACAATCAACACTTACCGTGGAATCTCTTTAAAGGCTCGAAGGAAGATGATCTAGAACCCCCAAACTCACAGAATTGCAATTTACCAAATTCAATCCTAGCAGTTCTAGCCCGTATTGCTCTGATACCAAACTGAAACGACCCGACCCGTTTTTTTTTTTTTTTACATCAAACCCTTGGTCTCGGACTAGCATTCCCATAAATGCTATCCTCTACAACCAAGCAAACATGCACAGACAACCAGCGGATAACAATAATAAACCAGTTCGACTCAAATTCCAATAACAATTCCAACAACCTAACCAGGTTCTAAAACAAAAAGTAAAGCAATAAACCCACACAACAACACAACACGAGACCCTAGATCATCTCCCTCTTTGTTGCCATGATTCCACGATCACAATTTGCCTTTACCTGCATCACATGGAAAAAAGAGATGCGTGAGTATTATCACAAATACCCAGTGAGACGGTCCTCCCATCTACGACTGCGCACACAGACGCGATGGATCCGCTCAGGCAAACATACACCAAACATTCACGCAAACACAAACAAACGGCTCAACCACAGCCCATCAGACAGCCTGTCGATCGACACTACCACTAGGTGTCGATCGACAGCCCTGCTCACACCTGTCGATCGACACACCCACGGTGCCTGTCGATCGACAGCTCAACTGGACCCTGTCGATCGACACAACCTCTAGGTGTCGATCGACAACTCCTCGATCACCTGTCGATCGACACAACCTCTAGGTGTCGATCGACAGCTCTCGTGTGACCCTGTCGATCGACACACCCTAGGGCTGTCGATCGACAGGTCGTCGCAGATTCATGGGAAATCGATCATAATCCTCTCGGATCGATTCCTCCTCTGCGTTAACACAAAACCTGCACGCATAAACACAATCCAAACAATACACACGCAATCCACAGACAGTTTCAACACAAACAACATCAAATCAACAATTTTAACCTACCACCAAACAACCCTAACGAATCCACCGGCCCAGAAGCCATGGTCACGCACTCACCTCGAGTTAATTGGAAAGAAAACGGTAGAGCTGAGGCTAGACACGAATCCACGACAATCTCCACAAGAAATCTCCTCCAAAACTCTCAAGAACGAAACCCTAATTCTCAGAAACTCACAGGAAACAGAGAACTCCTCTCAAACTCTGTCTGCTGCGTTTTTTGGGACTTGGTTCGCTCAAATGCGGCCAAAAACCCTTATATACGAAGCCCTAGGGTTTACCCAAACCGGCCCGGTCCAATTGAACGACTTAAATCGAACCAGAAAACCAACCAATTCGAGCACCTGTCGATCGACAACCACTAGGTATGTCGATCGACAGCCCTTAAGAGCCCTGTCGATCGACAGACCACAAGTGTGTCGATCGACAGCCCCTCCATTTTACCAAAAATGGTTTACGGGCGTCACAATTCTCCCCCACTAAAACTGGATTCGTCCTCGAATCCTCTAACACTACACACCAATCTACCCTGGCCTAACCCGCCAGCAACACCGAGAAATTTCATCTTGTTGTAGACAAATGTTGGTTCTATGGGTTACGTTTTCTTCTTTCATAAGATGGACATGTTGATTTTGGCTATGGAGGCTCTATGTGATACACACCAAATACTTTCTCAATTACTCTTATACTGAAAATGATTCGTCTATATGGACGGTAGTTGATGGTCAATGTTTATAATTGAAAGCTATATTGTTGTGGTTGTCTACGATTCCAAGTTTGTAACCTCTTTGCTTAAGTTTTTGTAAGAATATAATGGACAGTTTTACACGGACATGTTTATGTGAACACTATAGATTGTTATCCACGAGATTCTATCCATTCATGTATGTATATTGATCCCTATTAATTAGTAGGAAATTTGGTGTCTTGCAGGATAATATGGACTGATTTAACTTGCATTAAAGAAAGTGTCACATATTTCATGGTAAGAGAGACAAAGATAGTATAAATGAAGGCGGTGGAGAAAGAAAGAAGCTACATGCGACAACAAGCATATATTCGTAAATCGTTGTCGAGCCACTGCCAATGATGCAAAGCCTTTTGTTGCAACTTTTGAACTGCTCACGATGGGAAAAGAAGAAAACACTATTGTTCGGTATGTTTTAGAGATATATGCTTGATTGTAGTATCTTGAATTATCTTTTGAACGTTGGTTTTGATTGGAGCAATTCCTCTGTTTGTAAATTTATGGGTTATCACTTTAAGTGAGATATAATTGCTTTACATGTTTTTGGATTGGCTTTGTTCTCGTAAGTTTCGTTTCATTTCGTTGGATCGATATGTTCTAGTTCATTTGATGAATTTTTTATGTATATTGTTTTTGTTTGTTTGTGATTGCTCTTGAATCTCAATTCATTCTCTAACATTGCCAGGCTTTGATAGTTTGATGATTGTTTATCATACATGAAATGGATCTTGTTGGATAATAATTTATGGATGAATTGATATGGATGGTGATGTGTGGATGAGCTATACTTTGTCCACTTAACATCGAACATCTATGTATTACAAAAAATTGTATGCTCAAAATTGGAAAAGAATCATATGATCAGTTCTCTGTGGTTGATATATCTTCTCTCTATGTCGAGTTATTTGGTCAAAGGGTTGAACCATACATCAAATCGCGATAACCCAATTATCTTTAGCAAATAACGAAGTCAAACTTTGTCCATAGAAAGAAGAAGAGGGTAACTCAGAAATTTATTTCGCGTTTGATTTGCTTTCTTATTTAAAGGGATCCATGATCCACGCACGATCATCCATAATTTACAATCCATCATCACTAATAATCATACATAATGCATAACATCATCTACAAAAATAAATAAAAATCTATTTTAAAATCAGAAGCTAAAAGTAAATCCATCTCTATTATCCATTTCAACAAAAAAAATCACGACATTAGGCTTGATTTGGTAAATCAATTATAGCTATCAAACAACTTATTGATTGGGAAAAACGACAACCGAATGGCGAGGGAATGCTTCGATCTATTAACCGGATTCAGTGACCGGCAAACGACAGAAACTCTCTCCCGGGTTTCAATATCCTTTTTCAATTTCATACATCACCTAAGGAATATCGAAACATACATATTTTTGTTTTTAAAACACCAAAAGTTGATTGAATTAGAGTTCTTTTGAGTTTAATTGATTTCACATAACCCAAAAAAAGTTATGCTTTTCAAAAAAAAAAGAACCAGATGATTTCAAAGAAAGAAGACAAGAAAGAGATGAAGAAGAAAAACAAAAGCGTACATTTTTTTAGTTTCCATTGACTAAACATTTTAATGTTTTAATCTCAACCCTTTATCTCTAACTTTTATTTTGTCAATCAACGACCCAGATTTCGAAGCCCTAACTAAATATAAATTTACACCCGTGTTTCTCCTCTTGTTGCTGAGGGCGTTTTGGTCCAAAAAAATACAAAACAAACAAAAAAAATCCAAGAAGTACACCATCCTCTTAAAGTACTTGTTTTGAAAGAAAATTTTCACAAAGTACCTTTAAACGTAAGAAACCCTTTAGATTATACCTATTCAAATATGCCACACGGAAATACCAGTTTTCATTAATGACACTCTTTTATGGTAAAATGACTAACTTGTCCTTCTCTTTAAACCAGAGAAACTTTCAGAACCATAAAAAATTCATCATCTCTCAATCACGATATCGAAATCGTGTGTAGAAGACATGGAAATTGCGATTCGTGAAAAATCTAGTCTTATATTCTTCTTCTAGACCTTGATTCCTCTCTTCTTCAGGGCTTTGTTTTGGTTTTTTGTCAAAATTTTGAATTTCGGAATTTGACGAGGGAGTCGCTGTCGGCGAGATCTTTTTCGTTCCATGGCTTGAGGAATTGAGAAAATTCCGTGTTGATGAGCTCCGAGGCTAAGTCGAACTTATATCTCCAATTGACCATGCTTTTGTGTTCCAATTTCAGATTTGCATTTTGTTTGGTTTTTTAATTGGTGATTTGATTCTACACAGATCTTTGAAGTCGGTGAAGAGATTGGAAGATGAGGGAGAGAAGAGCTTAAAATAGAAAAATATCGTTGGATGAGTTTGCCTAACGATGAGTTCAACGCCGAGGAGTTCACCATCTGATTATCACCTCTACTGCTTTTGTCTGAGAAATTTGGCGGTTTTGTTTGTTTTGTGTGGAAATATGTGTGATTCCTAATCACTGTGTTTTACTTTATTGTTGAAGAAGCTTGTTTCTTGACTATGCAATTAGAGGAGCACAAGAATTGCTAATTTCTGTTTGGGAAGGAATTAGAAGAATGGAAGAGGAAAGTGGATGAAACAGAGGAGATGAAATCAAAGGTTATCAAACTGAAGAGTTCAGAGAAAAACCGAGATTGTTTAAACAAAGAATGAAAGAAGAAGGTTGGTTCTCGTTGAAAGGGAAGAATCATAGGCTTATAAGCTAAGGGAAGTGGAAGAGGAAGAACTTAAGAGAACAATGAAAGGAGTTAATTTCATTGGATTGAGGTCTGGCATTGAATAAGCTCATTACAAGGAGCAAGCTATATAAGAAAATTAGCAGAAAGAGAGATAGAATGAGATTGGGATATAGAGTTTATTTCTTTACTTCAACTGTAAGAGGAAAAGTGGTTGGGTAATAACGTTCTACGGCTTCACTATTCTTGTCAACAAGAATCTTAGCAAAGTTCCATTTTATTTCGTCACCAAAGATTCCCCATTTGCCTTTCTTCAAGAACTTATAAAGAGGAGAAGCATTCTCTCCATTTACTTCAATCTGATATACAATGCATAACGATTCAATAACATATAAAGACATAGACATAAGTATATGTGTGTTTTGTGTAAGAAAAGCATTAAGTGAGTGTTAATGATATAGTTATAAAGAGAAAACGTTTTTGTAAGTTTTATAAAGGTTTTTGCAAGTTTTTATAAACTGTATTTATAAAGTTTTTGTAAGGTGTACAAGATATTTAAATTTTCTTATAAGATCTTTTTAAGGTTTAATGTAAAACTGCAATTATAAGATTTTTGTAAAGTTTATAAGGTATTTAGATTTTTTTATATGATTTGATATGAAACTGTATTTATAAGGGGTTTGTAAGGTTTAAAGTAAAACTGTGATTATAAGGTTTTTGTAAGATTTATAAGGTATATAATTTTTTTTATAAGATTTGATATAAAACTGTATTTATAAGGTTTTTGTAAGGTGTACAAGATATTTAAATTTTCTTATAAGGTCTTTTTAAAGTTTATAAGGTATTTAATTTTTTATATAAGATTTGATATAAAACTTTATTTATAAACTGATTTACAAGAGATGTCGGTCAAAATTACTGAGTGATGGTGGTTGTGTAGTTTGCAAAATGACGTTGGAAGTTGTGTAGTTTATAAATTTTTGTAAGCTTTATAAAGTATTTAAACCTTACAAAATATATTTATAAGGTTTTTGTAAGGATTATAAGGTATTTAAAACGTTTTATTAGTTGATTTTCATTCTTTTGCCAAACACGACTTTAAATAAATTCTATATTTTAAGGTTTTTGTAAAGTTTATAAGGTATTTAAAATGTTGTATTAGTTGATTCTCATTGTTTCGCCAACCAGGGCTTCAAATGGTTTTATAAATCAATCTATAAAATTGTATATTATAAGGTTTTTGTAAGGTTTATAAGGTATTTAAAAATTGATCTATAAAATTGTATATTATAAGGTTTTTGTAAGGATTATAAGGTATTTAAAAGGTTTTATTAGTTGATTTTCATTGTTTTGCCAAACACGACTTTAAACGAATTCTATATTATAAAGTTTTTGTAAAGTTTATAAGGTATTTAAAAGGTTGTATTAGTTGATTCTCATAGTTTCGCCAAACAAGACTTCAAATGGTTTTAAAAATCAATCTATAAAATTGTATATTATAAGGTTCTTGTAAAGTTTATAAGATATTTAAAAATTGATCTATACAATTGTATATTATAAGGTTTTTGTAAGGATTATAAGGTATTTAAAATCTTTTATTAGTTGATTTTCATTGTTTTGCCAAACACGGCTTTAATTGAATTCTATATTATAAGGTTTTTGTAAAGTTTATAAGGTATTTAAAAAGTTGTATTAGTTGATTCTCATTGTTTCGCCAAACAAGACTTCAAATGGTTTTAAAAATCAATCTATAAAATTGTATATTATAAGGTTCTTGTAAAGTTTATAAGATATTTTAAAATTGATATATACAATTGTATATTATAAGGTTTTTGTAAGGATTATAAGGTATTTAAAAGGTTTTATTAGTTGATTTTCATTGTTTTGCCAAACACGGCTTTAATTGAATTCTATATTATAAGGTTTTTGTAAAGTTTATAAGGTATTTAAAAGGTTGTATTAGTTGATTCTCATTGTTTCGCCAAACACGACTTCAAATGGTTTTAAAAATCGATCTATAAAATTGTATATTATAAGGTTTTTGTAAGGTTTATAAGCTATTTAAAAATTGATCTATAAAATTGTATATTGTAAGGTTTTTGTAAGGATTATAAGGTATTTAAAAGGTTTTATTAGTTGATTTTCATTGTTTTGCCAAACACGACTTAAAACGAATTCTATATTATAAGGTTTTTGTAAAGTTTGTAAAGTAATTATAAAGTTTTATTAGTTGGTTCTCATTGTTTCACCAAACACAGAGTATTTATAAATTTTTGTAAATTTTATATAGTATTTAGAAAAAAAGTGTCAAATTTTACAAGAATTGAGCAAAAAATATTTTGTTGAAGGAACTCAGAAACTGAAATAATCGTATTATTACATCCAAAATATTTTTTGTCTCTAAAAACAAGTCTTGTTCCTCTACATTCTTCACATCTCTTATGTGCAATCTGAAGCCGAAACTATTAATGAACACTAGCAATTATATATGTGTGTAAATATATCTTAGTCACATATTATTCTTTTGCTGAACTCAACACCTGCAACACCTGCAACACCGAAAGGAGTACTTACAGCTGCAGGAACCATCGATTATAGCATAAAAAAATACATTTAGTCGATTAATTACATCAACTAATCTGCTAATTACCGATAGTTTCGACTATAATCTTATAGAGAACAACGTTTCAATACATTTGCAACAAACAAGAAAAAGAAGAATCCATGTCATTGTTACATTAAAAAACACTAAAGACGCCCATTTCATTTATACAATAGAACCATTAAGTACCAAATATCAATGTCACTACCTCCATCTACAAGACTGCTCAGAGTTAGAGACGCCGAGAGACCACAATCGCTCTCCCTAAATGGCATCTCGAAGAAACACTAAGACTCGTTCTCGAAAGCTAGAAGCTCTTCCGAAAACTCTTCCGAAAACCGAGCTGAGAATATCGTAGCTGTTAAGAAATGGGAAATCGATATCTCTAAAAGCTGAAACATATAGATAAAACAACATATAAGTAAAGCCAGATTCCGATTCTTGAATACAACAACAACTAGCCCTGTAGCTATCTTATCTTTAACTACACAAACATTAAGCTAACCACAATACTACTTTCCACAAGAATAAATTCCAACTTGCAACAAAGCAACAACACTCATATCAACTAGAACACTCTACTCACCGCAGCTACAATTAGAGTAGAAAACGCAGCGAAGATAACCCAGCGATCCTCAGCCACAAGTTCCCACATCCGACTCAATGCACGCCAAACACTCACCAGCTTCGCCATAAACCTTTTGTCAACATCCTCAGAGACACTCCACCGGCTTCCTCCTGGAAATATAGTTCAAAGTAAACCAATACATTGCCGAATCCTCTCGGGAATTGAAACATTGTCTCCTTCTCCTTCGTAATAATCCGCACTTTCCACTGCTGCTCCATTCTCCGCCTAGCAATTAATCGAACACAACCGGTGATTTTTATTTGGAGATTGTAGAGCGAAGAACGATTTCGGTTTTCGAACGAATCGGAGATTCTTCTTTCAAATGTCACTTGTGGAGATTATAGAGCACAGTCGGTGAAGAGAGACATGGATGGGTTGGCTCGTGCAGCCGAGTACTTGCAGAGCCATGGATCGGTGGAGTAAGACAAAGAAGAAGAAGAAAGCTTCACGACTTGGAGCTTTCCTTGGCTCATATGAAACGCGTCGATTCGAAAACTGAAGAAGAAGACGTCATGTAACATAAGGAATCTCTCTGTTTCAACACAAAACAATCTGAGATGGGACGACGGCGGTGAAATTGAGGACGACGACGACGAGATAGGAGACGACTCCGGCGAGAACGATCACGATGACAAATGAGATCTGGATTTTTTTCTTTCTAAGATTAAAAGTTAATCAAAAAATTAGGATAATTTCAAATGAAGGGTAAAGTCAAAATATTTAAAAAACTCGTGTCAGTCTTGTGAAAGTGATTTTACATGTGGCATTTTTGTAAAGTGACATGTTGAAAGTGACAATTTTCAAATTTTCTATTATTAGAATGCAAATAAAATTATAGATCAAATGAGACCTTCTAAATATGTATTTTCTTAAATTTTCTTTTAAATAAACGGGCCTAAACGGACAGCGTGTTTAAAATTTTTAAAGTCCATTTAATAATTGGAGCTAAACGGGCTGGCCCGTTAAAGCCCATTTAAATTTAACTCACAAACGGGTCTAAACGGACTCATTTTTTAAAGCAGGTCCATTTAGGCCCACGGATTTTCAGCCCATTTTAACATCACTAGCGAGCACATCCATGGCGCGCGACAAGAACTTTGGCTTCAAAGTTAACGAGTGTAGAATCCTCAATAAGATAATCATTTGTTGCATCTCTGACCAAAATAGAATCCATTTATGGTCCATGAGTGGGGCTTCTCAGAGCGGATTGCAGATTGCGTCCGAGCTATGTGGGTTTGGTTCCATTTTCAGCAACTTTTTCTTCTCCACAAGACAAAAGACATGGGGAATAGTGGCAGCCATAGCTCACACGCCTAGAGATTTGCATATTGAGAAAACAGAGCAAAAGTGTTTGAACTATTAGCCTCCACAACACGGCAGGAGAATTGCGTTTGTGGCTTTGAATAATCAAAAGAATCTTTGTCCACACAACACGGCTTGGAAAATCTGTAAAAGATCAATCACTTGTTTTAAGAGGAGACTTGTCTTTGTAGACACTTGAACATAAAGAGTGAAATCCGGTTTGTTCAGTCTAAGACATTAAAAGCATATTCTTCAGTCTTAACATATTGTATGTGAAATCCGGTTTGTTCATCCAAATTGGGTCATCCTCTTGAGTAGTGACTCGTGTGAGTCGTAACTCTAACTCTAATTCGTCTATAACACTCCTATACGATCTTGTCTTACTATAGGACAATACCAGACTTCTCTTGCTCTCTTCACTCACATGCTTGCAAGCCAAATCCAACCAATCAACCTCACTTTCCCTTCTCTCATAAAAGCAGCTTGCTCTTCCTTCTGTGTTTTTATGGTGTTTCTTTACATGGAAAAGATCTGAAAAGTGGTATTTTATGGGACCTTTTTTTTAGACTTCTTTTGTTCGTTTCTATGGTTAATTTTCAGAAACGTGGTTAAATTCATATAGAAGGTACCATTCGAGCTTGATGCTTATGTTCTTGATGCTTGTAAGATTAATGAAGATGCTGAATTACGGAATAAAGTAGATAAATGGTTATTGAACTACAACCTCAACACGGTAGCCAGTATGTGGCATTTTCAAAATTAAATGTTTTGGAAAGCAATTGAACAAAAGCAAAAGAGATGAAGATAATCATGACACAAGTTAGAATTCCGGAAAATATTTGCTTATAGTGTGATGTCTTAAGGCTTGAGAGATGAGAATAGATTGTTTCGGACAAGAGTTGCTGTGTAATCTATGTTTTGTTTTGTATTGATTTAATTCATTTATGTGAATATTTTGCATAAGTAAGTTCATGGTTGAAAATTTGTTGAATACTCATGAGCTGAACTTTAGAAAACAAACGAGACATTTTATTCATTGATTTAAGAACAAACCAGGAATTTCAAGGTCCCTCTTAACAAGACAAAGCAATAATTAAAAAAATTTAAACCCAACACATAATTAAACTAGTAACACAGATTTTAGAGTATAAACATTAACTCTAGGAATTTTTTTTTTTAATTATTTCTCCACTCTTGTTTTACTTGTCCTTCAGCCATAGACAAACTCCTTTGTGTTCACATCTCATTTGCAGCAGTTTTCAACGGCGAATCTTGTTCCCAGAAGATAGTTGCTTCACTTGTCAGGTTTTGTTGATGAAAATCTTCCGTACCATTCCACAAAACTCACTGCATGACAATCGGAACACCAAAAGGTTTCACCAACAACCCAAGAGGAAGGAAAATTTGATCAACTTTGAACAAAAAAAAGTTAACTTACTGCCACTGATGATCCCCAACCATCATCTTGTCAGCCTCATCATCAATGAAACAAACCTGCCATTTGTTGCAAGATTCTAAGAGTTCACCTTTTAAGTCAAACATAATTTGAAGTTTCTGGAACAGAGTGTTGAAGCCAGTTAATCCCGCCAAATCAATGGCTCTACCGATGGCATTGCCTTGCATGTGCACCTAATCAATAAAATGAAATTTACATTTTGAGATGCATGAATGTCGTGAACCCCTACGGTCCAAGCTTGTTACCTTTTGAAAGGAGAAAATTGTTTGAAAAATAAGAGATAACAATTACCTTTGTGTAGCTCCGAATCTGTCTACTTTTCGAATCTTGAGGAATTTTCGAAGAGGACTTCTCTGGAACAACAGTACCCAAAGGAATTTCAGATTGTTTGAACGTAGGCTCAGTTTGGTGTTTAACGTTAATCTCGTTCACAAGTTGGCCTACTCCAGCAGCTCCGGCCACAGTAACATGTGAGAAAGACTTAGGGGTATCGCTTGTTTCAACTAGCTCAATCCCAACAAGCTTACAACCATTTTCGTGTGCCTGCTTCTTTCCAGCTGCATATTTCACAAAGGTAAAACGAAAGGGTTCCGCTCCACTATCCACATGGTTTGACCAAAGTGTCGAGCTACTTGATACTCCAATAAATGAATTATACCCACCATCACCAAAAGTTGTAGTCTGAGCAAAAGGAGGGAACCATGGCACCGAAGTAGGTGCTCGTGCAAGGGGTTTCCACACACCTGAGGTTAATAAAGAAGACATCAATAAAGATTCCACGTAGGACGAATTTCTTAAAACAAAAATTAATTTAAAAACCAGAAGCAAGTGGATTAGTGGTTGAGGATGGCAAACTAGGAGGTCTTGATCTTTTGTTCTTCTGTGAAGGCTGAGATAGTGAGGAAGAGATACTATTATTTCCATCTTGCACCTTGAGCCCCCAATGGGAAACTCTTTCCGGCCTAACAATAGAAGAAGGCTCATCCCATTGAATCTGAAGCAGTTATGAATATCAGTTTTGGATAATTAGATTAATAGAACTCAACTCCATAACTTGCTACAGCACAAAATATTATAATAAGTATACACTAACCTTTAGTGCTCTCCATTCTGAATCGCCCCAATCCTGAAATGTACTTTCCTGGACACTAACTATTGTACCTCTAAACCTGTGATGTTAGAGCATATAATTCAGAATTTTAAATTGACATTCGACTTGGTGATAGAAAAATCAATTTTGTTAAGAAATGATACATTATCCTTACACTAATGTAGAATAATGTGAAGACTCACTAGCTTTATGGATGTTGAACCAAAACTAAACGACCATAAGCAAACAACTTGTTTAATCAATGGCATTTGTTCTAACATCTATAAATATGTTTAAAACGCCATTCATTTTTATGAAAATCACTTGCAACCAAATCTTGCCATGGGGATTCTGATTCATTGGACAGATCCTAGAAAACAGAAGTCAAAGTATTATAAAACAAACATTTAAATGGTTTTCTAAATAGATTCAAAGGAAAAATCAATTCAAACCAAAGGTGGAAAATATTTCTCTGGCCCGGAAAAACCTCCATGCGTACTAGTGTCAGAAGGAGTCAGTGTTTTGCAAAATAATTGTATGTTGCATTTTTCTGGTTCTAGGACAAGTACATCTGGGACGACGGGTGCAGTTTGCTAATGACCAAATATCACACGATTTTTTCAAAATTAGTCAAATCATTGTCATCACACCATATTCATGATGCACTTAGCCATGAAAAAAAAGATTAGTAATAACTTACATCAGCTAGTGGCAACAAGTCAATTTGTGCAAACACTTCATCGGTTCCAGCTTCTACCTGAAAATGGAATAGGAAGCACAATGTATCACATAGCGAATTCATATGGTTAACGGAAATCAGATGATGTGTCATGGAAATTAACCTACCTTGCGCGCGACATTGATCACGTTACAGAAGATCTTAGATGGAAGATTAAAGGAAGGCATTGGCTGCTCCAAGGACTGATTCATTTATGCCTCGAGCTACATTATCATATCCATAACCAAATATTAATAACAACATAGAATGAAAAGTAGTATGATAATTGATCATGTATATCAGAACAGGTAATTACACTCCAACTATGATAAGCAAGACACAATACATCACTAACACCATGAACGTAACAACTAACGTACATGCTCTATGTGACCTTCTGGGAAGTAATAAACTCGCTCCCCTTTTTCGGGGTAGAGTTACCAGAGGTCCAGCACATGCATTCTATAGCTCAGTATATAAAGCTTCATTCATAGCTTCCTCTGTAAGAAAATGAAGAACACACAGAAACATGTTACGAGATACAAATGAAAGAGTAATATCTATTTGAATATCTACCAGAAATAAACCTCCAAACGTACCTGCAGATTGAACATTAGTTGGGAACGCCATCAAGTCTACCTGAGAAAAAGATAAGAGTAATAGTAGTTCAAACATCTCCCAAAACGAGAAAACATAATATTTAAAATTCGATTAAAAAAATTAGGAACATTTGAATTTTAGAATTGACTCATACTAAAAAAATTATTAATAAAATAAGGACTCACTTCTTCTTTTGTATATTCTTCTCTTTCTACAGACTATGTATTTTAATTTTTTTACTCAAGTTATTTCAGAAATGGATGAAGATTTAGTGGAAATCTAAATTTATTTATAAAAAAAAAATTCATTCTTATGGAAATGTATTATATTTTTTTGTTTTTTGACTAATTATATACGTTACAGACCGTTAATTACGTGCGTTGAAATACGTTACAAATAATATATTGCCAAAATTTTCTTTGTCAAATTTGTTTCAGCAATGATTGAATTCTAATAAATGAAAATATACAAGAAATAAAATTTTGGTCAACAAAACTAGTTTAGTTGATTTGGTTTATAAACTTTGTAAATACTTATTTCTTTCTAATTTCTCTTATTGGTATCTAGATTGATTTTTGTAATGACAATTGAGATGTGTGTTGTTGTCTTTTGTCGCCTAAATTGTCCCTCTAAATTTTCACCTAAATATTTAGCTCCGTGTCTCTAATCATTGTTTTTTTAAATTAAACATGAAAAAATTGTTTAGAAGAAAGTGGAAATTAAATTTTGAACCATAGGAATTGGTGAGAAGCTTGGTCATAACTAGTGTAAATAACACAACTGATGTATGGTTATTATATTGTGCAACTGAAGTTATAACTTACTATAAACTAGGTGACTCACCCGCACCATGTGCGGATATGAATATTATTATAAATATTATTTTGTAACATGTTTAATTTTAATATTGAAGCTATTATAAATTACAAATTATGTAAAACTATCATATACTATGTTAAAAGAGATGCAAAACATTTTATATTATATTAAATAACGAAAAAGACAAACATAATCGAAAAAAATCACAGAATTACGCGGACGTTGAAAATCCATCACTTGGACCTTGCAGAATCGTTCTTTGATTAAAGGTGAGGGCGGCATTCTATTACGCGGTGTCTGTGTTGCCTCTTCTTCTTATACAAACAAAATATACTTCAAATTTGATGATATTTTTGTTACCCTACAATAATCTTCAATTTTTTATATTCAAACAAAATTAAGAAAATATGTCAAAATGGGAAGATTAAAAGAAAAGGTATCTCAAACTTTGTATGAAATTTAAGTTATTGAACAATCCAAACATACTAAACAATAAAACATATTGTATTAGCATAGTATAATGTAGAACAAACAGCATATCACAATTATAACTTGAATATTAAAGAAGGGATTCAAAAATAGAAGAAAATAGAGGAACAAAATTAAAATTATGAAAAATATGGCTAAACAGTGTATTCTCATGAAAATTAAAATATATATACTATTCTTCCAGAGGCAAAAAATCACTAATGTTATTTTTAGATAATTTATTCTCATGATCGCTCAAAACATTAAAATAAACAAATCTTTAATCTTGAAAAATAGTTTTGCAAAGACTTTTGTTTTTGGTCAATAGTTTTGCAAAGAGTATCTAACCATGTGATTATAAATTTGGATAACAAATTGATTTGATACGCAAATCATTCTTACCGGTTGTACCAAAATAAATGATATTTTAAGATTTGTTATTTTTATGGACTTTTGTTGGAATATCTCATTTTGCTCATCAAAATATTTGGTTGTTTTCACTCTTTTTTTCTTCTGAATTTGCAATAATCAAATTCTAACCCATTTACCCAAAACTATTCATTCAGTTCTTTTTATAGAACTTGAGTTTATAACTTGAATGTAGATTTTATAAGTATATATAAAATAATCCAAGTGATAATAATAAATTTAATGCTATGAAATTGTTCAATAATTCAAAAAAGTATTGATCATAAATTGAAATAGAAATCATCCAAGATTACATTTCTCATTAAATCGTAGATATTTAGATCTACTTACATGTTCATAAGACAAAATATGAAATTTTGTCAGCTATGGTTTGGTCGTATGACACCATGCACCAATGCACATAATACCTTCATATTAATTGTTATAATTTGATTGGTTTAAAATGATGACATGAATTGAAAAATGATAACATGTCTTTAGATTAATTGTGACATGGCTAATTCCTCTAAAATCATTGGATAACTAAAAAACAATTAAATAAAAAAATCTAATATATTTCAAGAGCTCAGGCTAATTTAAAGAAGATATTGTAGTTGGTAATTCAAAAAAATAAAGATTATAGTTGGTTAGGAGTATCAGACTAATCAATTGATTTAATTATTGTGTTTTTATACTGCAATTTTATACAAGAAAACTTTGACAAATAGAAGAAAATAGAGGAACAAAATTAAAATTATGAAAAATATGGCTAAACAGTGTATTCTCATGAAAATTAAAATATATATACTATTCTTCCAGAGGCAAAAAATCACTAATGTTATTTTTAGATAATTTATTCTCATGATCGCTCAAAACATTAAAATAAACAAATCTTTAATCTTGAAAAATAGTTTTGCAAAGACTTTTGTTTTTGGTCAATAGTTTTGCAAAGAGTATCTAACCATGTGATTATAAATTTGGATAACAAATTGATTTGATACGCAAATCATTCTTACCGGTTGTACCAAAATAAATGATATTTTAAGATTTGTTATTTTTATGGACTTTTGTTGGAATATCTCATTTTGCTCATCAAAATATTTGGTTGTTTTCACTCTTTTTTTCTTCTGAATTTGCAATAATCAAATTCTAACCCATTTACCCAAAACTATTCATTCAGTTCTTTTTATAGAACTTGAGTTTATAACTTGAATGTAGATTTTATAAGTATATATAAAATAATCCAAGTGATAATAATAAATTTAATGCTATGAAATTGTTCAATAATTCAAAAAAGTATGGATCATAAATTGAAATAGAAATCATCCAAGATTACATTTCTCATTAAATCGTAGATATTTAGATCTACTTACATGTTCATAAGACAAAATATGAAATTTTGTCAGCTATGGTTTGGTCGTATGACACCATGCACCAATGCACATAATACCTTCATATTAAATAAAATAAGTTAAATATTTTAACATTTTTACAAACTTATTTAAGCGGACATATGTAAAAAAATTGAGATGAGTAATAGGGCCAACACAATTATGTAAACAATAAACGACATATGAAGAAGATGGAGGGTTGAACAAACAAAAAAAAAAGATGGAGAAAATTATACTATAGTTTATGTTAATATCTTCATACGAATTCGCCAACATTAATTTGTGAGAAATTAACCATTAAAGCATATGAAAAAAAAACAAGAGCCTATGTAAAGTTTCATCAAGGCAATGGTCTAATATTATATATATAGGGATCTATGTAAAATCGCATATAGTTAGGAGATATTTTGTAAAATAAATGAAAAGATTTTGTTAGATATTGTACATAAGAAGTGGAATATCCGTAGGTTAGTTAGATATTCAAATAGCTAGTTTGTTTGATTAAAAATCATTTTGAAATCGTTTAGCAAAATATAGTTGGTATATATTATAATTAAGCCAAAGTTATTTTAGTTATCCAATGATTTAAGAGAGATAAGCCATGTCACAATTTTTGCTAAGACATGTCATCATTTTTTCAATCCATGTCATAGTTTTTAGCCAATGAAATTATAACAATTAATGAGAACAACTAATGTGACTTAGCTTTTAATAGGAAGGGGATGAGCAGGGTGATTCGAAAATAAATCCAAGTCATTGTTTAATAAACACATGTATAACCAAAAACATAATCTAAAGAGTTTAAAAATGAAATTAACCAACAACATATACTCGTTACAAAACATATATCTAAAATTATTAAAAATAAAAAAGATATGTGCAGATGAACCCAAAATGCATAGAGTTTTCTTGGCTAAACTGGTAACCTATATAATTTTTCTAGACATGAGTTTTTGGTGGCCTCGGTATGTTTTTCTCTTACCCACCACACCACCCCTAATTACACACTACCTAGTAGTGATTCTATGGTACATGAGATGATTCTATTCTACATACTTGAGGCTTGTAACAAATTTTCCATTCATCCTTAACTACGGAAAAGTTTTATGTTGCATTACATAGAAGAAGAAAACATGGGTAAAAAAAATCCCAAAATATTCAATAGGTGAAATAGCATGTAACTCTGGAAGCGGCTATATATGAATTGGTTCTGCAAAAGAAGGTATTTCTAGCATTTTGTAATGCTTCTATATACAGCTCAGAATATCCAATCTCAGACGCACTCTTTCCACAATTCCGCTTCTTGTTCTTTTTTCTTTTTCTTTTTCTCAGTGTTATCTTTGATATGTTTACTCCGATAAGCCTAAGCAGCTGTGTTACCTCGTCCTATCGAATGCTTTTGCTTGTATCTAAAGAAAGATGATGTATGGATGAAATGTGTACTGGTTTGATTAAAGTGGCCATTGTGTTCTTCATTGTTCTCATATTTTAAGCTAGCGTGATAACTCGCAGTCTTCGGTTTCTTGAGGGAGGAGGTGAGAAGCTACAAACCCCATCTTGTTCTTGTTGCTAATACCTACTATCTTCGTACCAAGTAACAACAATGTCACGTATAAAATGCATTTTATATATTCAGTAGAAATATGCGGGAATAAATACCCCTGGATTATACATATATTGGGCTGGAGACCACATATTATCTTGTAGTCGATATGGGATTCCTAAAATCCCTCGAGAAATGATAGGTCATCTAAACCATTCATCCGACTATAAGATCAGGTTTAGTTCGGTTATGTATGATTTTGTCTATAATGTTCTAATATTGTTTAATGTATTTAACTTCTAAATTCAAAATTAACTGAAAATGAATGGATCTTGTTTTTTATTTGATGACCACTATATATTCCTAACATAGAGTGTATATAGCAAGTCAATTTGTGTAACTTCATACTGCTTTTGTTGATTAAGTAATACGCGATTGTATCTAACCAACAAACGTAGTTGAGTTTTCATTAGCAAACTCGTCATTTTCATACATTCTACTTGTGGGATAATAGGGGAGGGGGACCTTAAGTTGTGTTAACTCGCCAAAAAAGCCTCTCAAATTTATCATTCATTTAAAAAACAAAGTTTGAGTTAATAGCATTGCATTAAAACATTTCTATTTTAAGATTTTTTGCTTTCGGTCAACAAATAAATAGATATATATTGAGTTAAAAAAATAGAATAGAGATTTAAGCACATAAGATTTAAACGATGGATTTTAGTAGGATTTAAATTCAAACAGAATCTATTGGTATTCATTGATGGACTCATTAATAGAGTTTAAAATCTAGTGATATTAGTTGTTGTATATACAATCTCTTTATTAAGAGAGTTTAAAATCCCTTGTTATTCAATTAAGAATTTAAAATGACTAGTAAAAATCTTGTGATATTCAACTTTAATGGATTCTCACAATTGTTTTTAATGAATAAAGTTTGAGTGGATTTGGATTAACTTTTACAAGTAAAATTATTAGAATGAAATTATACATCCTACGTTAAGATTTAAGAATCCAACTCAGCTAATAGATACACACACATTTTTTTATTATTATCTTTTCACATTTCTATCTCCATTTTCTCTTTTTTTTTACAAAAACGTATGATCCATGTTCCAAAGTCAACATAAAGCTTAGTGTATGAATTAGGTACTGTCTCCATTTGCTTGTGGAGATGCTGCAGTCTCATCGTTCTTCGCTGTTATCAATCCGTAAACCATTTATACTACGGTTTCATAGTTTAGTGATGCTTATTGGATCATTTATTCATTGAAAAGTTTTAAATTTTTGTTTGGATTCAAATCTATTCTAAAATCCAAATGATAGCATATATACTTTGTAAATCCACTATCAAAGATTTTTAAAGTATAGATAAATCTTCAACTTTAGATTGTAGGATCATTTTAAATGAATCAAATCTTTGAAAATCTGATACGAGTTAAATCCAGTGGAGTTGAATTAGACTCCTACATACAATAAAGCAAGAATGTACATACATACCTTTTGTCGATCAGAAACCAGAATGTACCCATCACCATCTCCTAGGTCCAAGTCAACCTTTAACTTGTTCACAAACCAGCTCCAATTATCAGTGTTCTCAACTTTAACAACACCCCATGCTATTGGATATATAGCATTATTAGCATCCCTACCTAAAGCAACCAGTAGCTGTCCCTTGAGTTTTGCTTTCAAAAACGTACCATCTACACCAATAATTGGTCTACAAGTCGTTTTCCAGGTTTTTCTAAGAACATCTAGGCACACATAGAACCTACTGAATACATCCTTACCTTCCTCATCTAAAACAGTTTGAAGCTCCACACTAGAATTTTCATTAGACGTCTTTAACTCAACAACTTAATCACTGAGTCGTGAAAACTGATGCTCATACTCAGTCTCTATCCACTTCAGTGCCTTACACCTAGCATCTTGAATATGATCTCTAGACGAAGTGATTCCCCATCTTTCTCTAATGATCTCTTCGATCTTCAAAGGTTTGTAGTAGTCGAGTTCATCACGAATCTTATCTGGAAACAATCTAGCTATGACCGGAACCCTTAACAATATACACTCTCCATGTGGTGTGCAGCTATGCTTCGGTTTAAACTTCCTAATCTTCCATTTTCTATCATTTGGAAGAATCGATGGATAAGCTTGCCACTTACATTGTTCCTCTTCCGGATCACCACCATAGCATTTGAAACCAATCTTATCTTTATCGTACCTGTACTGGTAAAGATTCCGGCCACTTTGTAATGCATAATCGACCACATTCTCTTTAAAAGAGACGCCACTGATGAATGTTTGATGGAAGAATAATCTTCCTTCGCCTCACTCGATATGTGTTCGCCGTCGTTGTCTACGACCTCTACGAGGAGCTCCGTCTTCATCGGAATCACTGTCTAGAATCTCATCGTGACGAACATATGGTTCATCTTCAAACTCTCGAATGATTCGATCCATTTCATGCTCGTGTCTCTGTGGTGCCTCGTCGTCGAAATTAGGTAGCAAATTCATGAGGGCCAAAGTATCTGGAGGCAACGACTCTTCCTCGTTGTGAATCTCTGACATTTCTCTCTCGATTTGGGGATTTTTGATTTCTAGGGTTAGAGATTCTGATTTTTGGGGAAGAACACAAAGGGATCGGGTTAGGGTTATTGTTTTTGATTTTTTTTTTTTTAAAACAATCAGACTCTAATCGGGTCAATAATCGGGTCAAAACCGGTATTAGTCCGGTTAAAAAATGATTTATTGGTTAATAAAGTATCTGGTAACAGTAAACCAAACAGAAAACCAATTTGAGCGAATTGTAGGTGTCTAAACATTTTTAAACTATTTCATGGACAAATAGACACTTATTTTCAATTTATGGACATTGGTACAAAAGCAAAGTATTCGGTTCCATATATGTGTATGTCAAAGTATTTGTGGGGAAATAGACAGATTTTCAGCTTCATGCTTATTCATGTTTTTGTGTAATTTTGTTTTTGTAAATGCTCTGCTCATATATAAATAAAGACACATCGCCTCTTCTGATATTATTGTTTGCTTTCATGGTTTCTTCAATTCTTTCAAGAAAAATATTTCAAAACATAATTCACCTAATATTACTAAAGTATTAATCATCTTCGGACAAGGTAAAACAAAAGGATTTACCAAAGTTTTCTAATAGCATGAGATGTAAACTTGTAAATTAATGGCATGGGACATAAATTTCAAGATCCAAACATCACTACCAAACCAAACCACCAAGAAAGCTTCCAGCTTCTATCTTTGACTCGCAGACCAATTACTGTCTCTCTGTTTCCTCCTTCACCATTAACACACAGGCTCAAATAGACCAAGCTCTACATCAAAATCAATCCGTTCTTTCCGTGGCAGCCATTATTTGATCTCGGACATCCACAACCTTCTTCGACTCAGGGTAAAAACACAAATGTATGTACACTGAATTTGACTAGCAGCTTCCTGTAGAACCCGTTGTCAAAAATACGATGACGAGCTTACTCCAATAAAACCAAATGTGAGCTCATTAGCTTCCACCAAGAACTCGCTTGAGGTCATTCTTCTGTTCTTGATAAAGAAGTTTGCACTTGAAATGCGGTAATATCAGCTCTTGCTTCCAATGGTAGACCTAAGAAAGCGCTAGAGATGTTTGAGATGTTGATATTGGATAATGTTCATCCGAATGGGATCACTTTACTTGAAGTACTAACGCTTTGTGCTCGATAAAAACTTGTGGATTTAGGTGTCCAGTTGTTCAGTTCCATATGTAGTGAGTACAAGATCATTCCAACATTAAAGCATTACGGTTGCATGGTTGACGCGGTTAATTTCGTAAAGAAGTTGCCATTCGAGCTTGATGCTTCTGTGTTTGCAAGATCCATGAGGATACTGAATTAGGAAATAAAGTAGGTAAATGGCTTATTGAACTGCAACCTCAACACTGTGGCTAGTATGTGGCATTGTCAACTTTAAATGCTTTGGAAAGCAATTGGGCAAAAGCAGAAGAAATGAGGAAAGTCATGATACAAGATGGAATCAGGAAAATCCCTGCTGATAGTGTGCTTTATTAAGGCTCGCTTGAGAAGTGGTAATAGATAGTTTCAGACAAGAGTTGCTCCGCAATCTCTATGTTCAGGTCAGTACATATTGTGTTAGTAAATTTGATCTAAATGATCAGTTCTGTGAATCAACTGCATCAGTTGTCCATGTGTTGGGATTTGCTATATACTCATGAGCTGAACAATAGGAGAAAGAAAAGAGACATCTCACTAGCCAATTATAAGAACAAAACAAGAATCTCAATGTCTATCCTTACAAGGCTACACAGCTCCTAAACTTTCTTCAGCTGTTTTTTCCTTACTAGTACTCATCTGCGGAAACTTGATCAGAGGTGGGAAGACCATCGGACATGATAAGAACAATTTTTCCAAAAGATTCAATATGTGAAGTAGCCTGATTTTCCGGAGGCAGCCAAATCTGAATTGGTCCTTGCAAAGGAAGGCATATCTCCCTCACTTTTATTTACTCTGGATGCGGCAAGATGATCTGGGCTGGTCCTTGCAAAGGGAGGTATATCTCCTACAGACTTTTTTCTGATAAAATTAACCGGTATATCTCCTACACGATTCATCTTCTTAAACCAATGACTGATGGTCTCAACTCCAAGATAGGAAAAGAGTACCATCAACGATCCACCAGCAACGGAGACAATGGCCGGAAACAACCATCTTGTTCCGTGGAAATGCGGTATGGTCACCCAAGTTGCCGCAACATAAGCCGTTGCCATGAACCCTACAGAAACCCACATCATCCTGTGTGTGGCCACCAGTAAACTCTTTAAGGGTTTCCTCTTATAAGGTATGATGCTAACGAGTAAAATAACAATGCCCAACGCTGTGAACAGTGCGATGTTGTTGCATATTGCAAAGACTTTAAAGGCTGTTGTTTTGCCTACAGTCGACTTCCCTTTCCATGGCCCGTCTTCGTAAACGCCACCCGGAGGGTTTATTCCACCGGCATAAGTAACTGAAGCAATAAGGACTGCCACTATCGCGATGGTATTTCTTGCATTTTGTAATGCTTCTATGTACATCTCAGATTCCAAGCTCGGACGGACTCTTTCCGCAGCCCTTTTCTTGCTTCGTTTTATCTGTGCTGTCTCTGATGTGCTCTTTTCGATTAGCCTAAGCAACCGTATCATCTCGTTCTCTTTAGAGCTTCCAGAGATATCTAAAGATTTAACGCGGTCCAGAGATCGTTTACGGAGTGGATTAGAATGGCGGCCGTCGTGTACTTCATTGTTCTGATCACAATCCAGCTTGGTAGAGCTTCCAGAGGTATCTAAATATTTAGCTCGTTCCAGAGATCGTTTATAGAATGGATTCGAGTGGCGGTCATCGTGTACTTCATTGTTCTGATCAGAATCCAGCTCAGTAGAGCTTCCAGAGGTATCTAAAGATTTAACGCGTTCCAGAGATCGTTTATGGTATGGATTAGAGTGGCGGCTATCATGTACTTCTTTGTTATGATCAGAATCCAGCTCGGTAGAGCTTCCGGAGGTATGTTTAGCGCGTTCCAGAGATTGTTTATGGAATGGATTAGAGTGGCGGCCATCGTGTACTTCATTGTTCTGATCAGAATCCACTTCGGTACCGTTCCTCAGCCAGGTTGATAACAACTCAAACTCTTCAGCTTCTTGAGGGAGAAGGTCACAAGCTGTAAACCCCATCTTGTTCTTATAGTTGATATCAACTATCTTCTTACCAACAATGTAGCGTATCAGCTGCAATTTATTCAGTAGCAATATGTCAGAGAAGATAACACAAAAACCAATACAAAATTACCATCTTTATGATCATAACATAGAGCATATCGCACGTCAAATTTTTGTACCTAAAAAGTGTTTTGGATTTATAAAGAGAGCGCCAAAGAAACTACTCACCGGAGCACCACAAACCATGGATGCAGCAATATGTAAGATAGTGTTGCCATTTTCATCTGTTTGCTCTAGAAGGATTTGGCTGGGCAAACTCTCTGCCATGAAAACAAAGGCATCTGTGTTGTTGTTTCGTGCAGCGAGATGAAAGACTGACTCTTGTGACGGCGTGAGAGAGCCGAAAGACAGTGGAGCCTTTTCTAGGAACTCCTCCAGGATTAAAACCGAACCTCTTAGGACCGCCACATGCAAAGGTGATAAACCATCGGTGTTCAAAGTTTTTTCTAGTCTTTGATCGAGACCTAACAATATACTTGTCAATTCAAGGTCTCCTCTATCACAGGCGTGATGCAATAGCGTTGATTGCGAGCCACCTTCGACCACCCAAGCTTCTTCCCTAGCTAGGTATGGGAATCTCTCCAGTATAATCCCTACAATATCTGACAATGGTCCGAACATAATAGTGAGTGAGCCTGTGAGTTTATACAAGATTACGAAAAAAATCTTGAGCGTACACTAGAAAGTCTTATTTCCCGGAGGGCAATTGACTTGTGCTTTTATTGAGGACCATTAGCCTAATACGTTTTTAGTCGTACACTAGAAACTTACAAGTGGATCCACTTGATATGGCGAAGTTGAGTTCATCGAGGCCAACTGAATCTGTCTCTTCCACAACGAGTCTTGCAGCCTCCATGGAAATGCTGCGGCAAGCTAAGTGTAGAGGTGTTTGGTTGCTGTTGTTTCGTGCAGTACACATTTTACCTCCATAATTTAACAGGGTCGTAACTATGTTTACGTCTCCAAGGAGAGCAGCGAGATGCAAAGGTGTGTCTCCGTTTGCGTTGCGGGAATAGACGAGGGAAGGCTGGAGCTCAACAATAGTCGAGACAAGTTCTTCATGTCCATGCTTCGCAGCTGTGTGCAGCACCGTGTTGCGGTTTTGGTCCATGCTTTTCTCCTCCAGCCACGACTCTCTCCCTTCCACCAAACCCATAAAAGCTGGAACGTCGTTTCGAAGGACCGCATCGAAGATCGGCTGCATCTTTTCACAAGAAAATTGATCTTACCTTGCCAGGTAGATCCCAAAGTGGTTATATATATGAGAACTTAGCGTAGACTTTCAGAGTTGACGTGCATCTTACAATAACAGAAAATAAATATAATTATTTAATTTAGCTTTTGGCTGTATCTTTTTCTTTCATTGAACTCTCATTTTTGCTCGAGTCTTTGTCCACATGACTTTGACAATAGCCGTGTGCTTACAAACTAAAACGCGTTCATATTCAGATAACGAAAGGTAGAGGTTCCTGTTTCTTTCCTTAGCTTTTCAACTTAATTTCAATAACAAAAAAATGGACGTGACGTGAGAGGACTAAAATTAAAAAATCTTATCAGTAAACTGTCAATTATATGTACTTTCTAAGAAATTGTCGATGAAATATTCTCCATTCTTTCCTTATGTTCTTGGTCTAAAATATTCATAGAACTTGTATTTTTGTTTCATAGAAAAAGATTCACAAGAAATCGCCATTGAGCAAGTTAGCCCTTTTTAAAACGAATTTATACATCTTTTTAGATTTTTGACCTGGAAACCCAAAATATATACTTGTAATTTTTAAAATATGGATAAGTTATACGAATACATAAAACTAGTGTAACTAAGTACTAAGGTTTAGGTGTTGTTCGTTTGTACATCTAGATGGTCCATATGGACGTAGATGACAGATGTTGTTTGTTTTAGTGCATTTAAACACATCATCTAGATGGAATAGTTAGATGTATTTACAAAATTCTTTGGAAAAATAGTAGATGTAGATGGAGA
Organism: Arabis alpina; assembly: GCA_900128785.1. NCBI lineage: Eukaryota > Viridiplantae > Streptophyta > Magnoliopsida > Brassicales > Brassicaceae > Arabis > Arabis alpina. Next base: position 6,839,925 of record LT669788.1, read on the forward strand.
TCTTAGATGAGTTTCATTGGTGCATCTAGATGTATATGACTTTTCAAAAAATTGTAAATGTCTAAAATACCCTCATTTACAATTATAACTCAAATAATATTAGTTTTCTTTATATGTAAAACTTACCAAATAATATTTTTCTCCAAATTCGTAAAATTTCGTTTCCCGCCAAAACCGTAAAATTGCGAGATTATTTTTCGCCAAAATCGTAAAATTGTGAGATTGTGTTTTTCGCTAAAATCATAAAATTGTGTTTCTCACCGAAAATAATATTTTTCCGCCAAAATTGTAAAACTGCGGCGGTTCTTGTTAAAACCGTAGTATCACAATTTGGCGGTAAATATATATTTCTCGCCAAAAATAATTTGATGTAAAAACCCCAAAATCGTAAAATTTTGTTTTTCTGCAAAAATTGTAAACCACGATTTTTGCAAAAATCACAAAATTTCATTTTCTCATCAACATTGGAGATTGTGTTTTCTCGTCAAACCCGCAAAATCGGAAAATTGTATTTTCTCACCAAACCGTAAAACTTGGAACTTGTGTTTTTATTTTAATAAGAAATCAAAATTTATATTTGTAAAATATAATTTTTTTAACATATTAGGTTATAATTGCAATTTAAATTAAAATAAATTTTATTTAAAATAAAGACATGTCTATTTTAGTCATTTAGATATTACATGCATCAAATATGCATATTTTCATAACCTACCCAAACAAAGAAAACTACATCCAGATAAAGCATTCAAATGAAGTATCCAAATATCGAAATGAACAATAGTCAAATGCATCAGATGCACCATCTGGATGATACATCTAGATATTCCATCTCGATGCACCATCCAACTATACAAACGAACATGCCCTTATTAGTTTGGCACTTTTGAATCCATATGAATTCTTATCTACACTTCTATGTCAGTGATAAGCCACATGAATAACATGAGCTGCTAGGTAGACACTTGAACATAATTAGTCAAAGACATTAAAAGCATATTCTTCAGTCTTAACATATTATATGGGCATGTTCATTTCCTCATTCAAATAGATCATTTGAATGGAGATGGACATTGATGTTCGTTTAATACCAAATGACCACCATCCAAACGAATCATTTGAATGGATCATTTGAATGATGTTCGTTTACTGTCAAATGACCACCATCCCAATGGACCATTTAAATGTATCATTTGAACGAGTTTCAATATTTAGGCTAATTTCTCAAACTCATTTGGATGAACTTAATTGGATCATTTGAATGGAGATGATTCACTTGAATGGACTACCAAATCACATTTTTCGCTAAAACCGCAAAATCATATTTTACTACCACAAAATCAGGAAATAGTGTTTTTTGCTAAAACCATTGATTCACGTTTTCATACAAGTATTGTGAAATAACGTTTTTAAGCAATTATTATGAAATAGTGTTTTTCCGCCAAAACCGTAAAATCACGTTTTTCCGCCAACCTCATAAAATTACGTTTTCCCGCCAAAACCGTAAACTTACGTTTCCCGCGTAAAATCATATTTTCCCGCCAAAACCGTAAAATCCCGTTTTTCCACCAAAACCGTAAAATCCCATTTTCCCGTCAAAACCGTAAAATAACGTTTTCCGCCAAAACCCATAAAATTACGTTCTTCGCAAAACCATAAACTGATGTTTTCCCGCCAAAATCGTAAAATCACGTTTTCCAGCCAAAACTGTAAAGTCACGTATTCCCGCCAAAACCCCATAAAATAACGTTTTCTGTAAAACCTTAAACTTACGTTTTCCCACCAAAATCGTAAAATCACGTGATCGTGTCAAAATCGTAAAATCACGTTTTTCTGCCATACTCGTAAAATTGTCTTTTTCCGCAAAAAAACTATAAACTAACGTTGTCCCGGTAAAACCCATAAACAAATGTTTTTCCGCTGAAACCGTACTAACACTTTCCCGCAATAACCGTAAAATTACGTTTTCTACAAAAAGAACGTAAACTTACATTTTTCTTGGTATAATCACCTTTTCCCGCTAAATCATTTTTTCCGCCAAAATCGTAAAACAATGTTTCAACTAAAACTTTAAAATCATTTAAATGGACCATTTGGGTGAATATATCAATTGAACCAACGAACATCATTCAAATGTATCCTACTAACTAAAAGCAGAAGTTTGAAAACTTTGAGGTTGTCCATGTCAGCAAACTAAAACTCTTTATAATGATGCCACGTCACCTTCAATTTCTCCTTAATCTTCATCCTTTACTACTAAAACACAAGTCACCTCACCAATAAAGTGTGACATGTGGCAAGTATAGCAGAATTTTTTTATTTTCAGAAAAAATCTAACGTAATTAAGTAAATAACCCACAAAAATAGGAAACTCAAAATTTAATTTGAAAAACAAAAATCAGAAAAAAAATCTAACGTAATTAAGTAAATAACCCACAAAAATAGGAAACTCAAAAATTAAATTAAAAAAAAAATAGCATTTGCTTACAAAATAAGAAATAATTAATCAAATATAACTATAGGTAAACTTACAGGTGCGTAGCACCGGGTATAATACTAGTTAGCTTATAATCAATAAAGCCGTGGCCCATAAGGCCTACAATCTAATGGTTAACCTCATGTAATTTGTATTCATAGAGTTTACTTCAATCAAGCCCAAAAGTGTAACCTAATTATGCAAACTTCCTCACCTCACGCTTTTCCTTTTTTAATTATTTTTTTAACCCTATAAAACTGTACTTTACATTTAAAAAGCACCTCTTCCTCTGCTTTAAAACAGACTATAAAGTTTAGATCCCAAACGGCTTCACCCATCGTCTCCCACATGGCGACACGATCCCTATGGTTTCAAGCACCTCCCATCTCCCTTCACGCTCTCTGATTTTTACTCCCACTAGGTAACTTAATCATTGATTCAATTTCATTATCTCCACTTTAGTTCTAAATACTATTTTCACTTTCAAAATCTGCAACACTTTCTTCGCTACAGAAATATGGGAGACCATATGTAAGATATCACCTCCTTATTCTCCTTATCTTTAGTATATGGGTTTTCTAAATCCGCACTTGACCCCTATGTTGAATTCATTTAGTTTTTCTCATGTATATCCATCACTCCAATTTACTGGTTTTGTCTTTCGTTTTCACGCTGACTAATTCAAAAGAAGAGGTGAACACAAGAATCGGCAAACGATTCTTTAGAGAGAAACAAGTATGTGAGAGCTCGAGGAAGAGGCAAGTACATGAGTACATCTGGAGGTAACCGAGAAACATGAACAAGAGAACGCAATATGTTTTTGAATCGAGTGTTTGGTTAGCTTCTCTTTACCTTCATTAGACATTTGAAAGAGTTAAATTATTCCCCACGCATCTTTTTACATTCATGATTTGTCTAATGTGTGATTTGTTTTTGGCTGATCAGCTGAGGTATGAAAGCACAACCATGGTTCGTTCAGGTAGATGATTAAAGACTTTTTTAGGTCAAAACCAATTTCACTAATAAAATTAATATCCATTTTATTTTTTGTTTATCCATTCCAATTGCGTTATAGTGATCAATTGCTTAAATACTTAGTATACGTATGTTCTTAAGGTGCATTTAAATAGTAAAGAAGCGTGTCATGACCCATGGAGCATTTTACAACCTCATGTGGAGCCTTGGATCAAAAATGGGTTTACACGGTATGCTATAAAAGAAGTGGAGATGTTGAAGTTCATAAACATTGTCGAAGTTAGAATAGATGATTACTCATGCTTAGTAAAAATAGTTTTAAGAAATGGTTTTGGGTAGAATTACATCATGTAAGCTAATGAGAAATTAAGTGAAATGCAAACTGGATCCTTATGTGCATTCATATATTTTGCCTTGGTTATGCATTTTTTAATCAATTGAAACATGTTTTCAATCTCCACATTTAACCACCTAACATCATCGGCTAACTGTCATTTTTTATCTGGTGTCTTTGACAAATTTTCCTAGGCCTCTTGTTGGTGGACAAGATGATAGTGAAGAGATTGTAGTCAAATTATAAGAAGAAACAAATCAGGCAATTTTCTCCATTGCTTCATTATTCTTTATATTAGGCAATAAGACTTTAAAGGGAAAGTCTCTATATTGCACCATTGATGTTAGTTATATATTCTCTAAATTTGTGTAATAAGATGGGTGTCCTATTCAGCTATGTCACAAGGCATAAGCATGCTTATTGTTTAAAGAGGAAGAGATAGTTTTATATATGCGCGGCGAGAGAATTTCATAAGGTGGATATGATGATGATTGGTTGGGTTAGAGAAAGAAGAGAGGTCGTCAGTTGATGAATATAACACAAAGACAAAAGAGAGAAATGGATAGAGAGGAATTGTTGGTGTAGGAGATGTGGAACATAGATTGGTGAGCGAAGGAGTGTGCCATGAATGAAGCAAGAGAAATTGGGATAAACTCAACAGTCATAAGGTAAAGGTCCGAGCAAAGAGGTAAAGGGAAATAATGGAAGCTATCATGGTTGTGGATCAAGATAGAGATTGGTCCATAATGTTTTTATGATGTTTCCTTTATAGATTTTTTTAGGTCATTTTGGAAACATACAAAGATTTGTAAATCTTATTATATAAAGGAGAGTTTGTCAAAATTGTAACTCACGAGATCGCGACATGTGTCTATTATCAATTAAGATGATGACACGTGTTAAAATACTCTATTTAGAATAAAGCAATTAAAAATAAAGATATCATTATGTTAAACGAATACAATAAAGACACATTAACATTTTTCTTATTGTTTCATTAACATATTTCTAAAAGTCAAACAAAATCTTAGGTAAGTCGTTAAAAAGAAAAACAAAATATAAATATCATTATGTTAAACAAAATAAATATTACATCACAAAAAATTTATATATAAAATAAAATAAATGTTAAACCATAAATTATTTTAAAAGGAAGAGTAAACATACGTTCTACCTTCCAAAAATGTTAATACTTGTAGAAAAGGCAAATCTAAAAACTATATAATAACACATACACACCTCCTATTAGTTAATGAACTAATTTTATGTATGTTACCTATTTTTGAGAATATTTTGTTAGTGTATGTAATTGTATTTTCTGAAATTCATGTTGTAATATAAAAATTCATGTTTAAATTTTCGTAACTTGATCTTTATTTAAAAATTATCAAATATGTAAAGAAATTCATTTAAAAATTACTCTTTAAAAAATAATTGATGTTTATTTATAAAATAGATTCAGTTTCAAAGTATATAAGATTCCAAATACGATTTAAAACCTTATCATTTATTTAGATGAATTATTTTTACAATTTTTTGAATATTTAAACTCATTATTGATTTTCTTACCCACAGTTGACAAAACGTAATTTATGATTATATTAAGGGGATTTTAATTTAGAATATAACTATACGGGTATAACTGCATAAATTATCAATTTTAATAGTTAATACTCACATATTATATTGATTTTAATACTCGCATACGCGCGGGATAACTCCTAGTTATTTAAATAGACCATTTAGATGAACATTTAAATAATAGACCATTTAGATGAACCATTTGAATGAAGATATCAAATGAGCCAACAAGCAGGCGCTATGTGAAATCCGGTTTGTTCATCCAAATTGGATCATCCTCTTGAGTAGTGTGACTCGTGTGAGTCCTAACTCTAACTCTAATTCGTCTACAATACTCCTATACGATATTGTCTTACTATAGGACAATACCAGACTTCTCTTGCTCTCTTCACTCACATGCTTGCAAGCAAAATCCAACTAATCAAACTCACTTTCCCTTCTCTCATAAAAGCAGCGTGCTCTTCCTTCAATGTTTTTATGATGTTTCTTTACATGGACAAGCTCTGAAACGTGGTTTTTATGGGACCTTTTTTTCAGACTTCTTTTGTTCGTTTCTATGGTTAATTTTCAGAAACGTGCCTAATTTCATAAAGAAGGTACCATTCGAGCCTGATGCTTATGTTCTTGGAGCTCTTTTGGGTGCTCGTAAGATTCATGAAGATGCTGAATTACGGAATAAAGTAGATAAATGGTTATTGAACTACAACCTCAACCCCGTAACCAGTATGTGGCATTTTCAACATTAAATGTTTTGGAAAGCAATTGGACAAAAGCAAAAGAGAGGAAGATAGTCATGATAGAAGTTGGAATTCCGGAAAATCTTTGCTTATAGTGTGATGTCTTAAGGCTTGAGAGATGAGAATAGATTGTTTCGGACAAGAGTTGCTGTGTAATTTATGTTCTGTTTTGTATTGATCTAATTCACTTATGTGAATATTTTGCATATGTAAGTAAGTTCATTGTTGAAAATTTGTTGAATACTCATGAGCTGAACTTTAGAAAACAAACGAGACATTTTATTCATTGATTTAAGAACAAACCAGGAATTTCAAGGTCTCTCTTAACAAGACAAAGCAATAACTAAAAAAAAATTAAACCCAACACATAATTAAACTGGTAACATAGATTTTAGAGTATAAACATTGACTCTAGGAATTATTATTTTTTCTATTATTTCTCCACTCTTTTTTTACTTGTCCTTCAGCGATAGACAAACTCCTTTGTGTTCACATCTCATTTGCAGCAGTTTTCAAAGACGAACCTTAATCCCAGAAGATAGTTGCTTCACTTCTCAAGTTTTGTTGATGAAAATCTTTCGTACCATTCCACATAACTCACTGCATGACAAACGGAACACCAAAAGGTTTCATCAACAACCCAAGAGGAAAGAAAATTTGATTAACTTTGAACAAACAAAAAGTTAACTTACTGCCACTGATGATCCCCAACCATCATCTTGTCACCCTCATCATCAATGAAACAAACCTGCCATTTGTTGCCAGATTCTAAGAGTTCACCTTTTATGTCAAACACAATTTCAAGTTTCTGGAACAGAATGTTGAAACCAGTTAATCCCGCCAAATCAATGGCTCTACCGATGGCAATGCCTTGCATGTGCACCTAATCAATAAAATGAAACTTACATTTTGAGATGCATGAATGTCGTGAACCCCTAATGGTCCAAGCGGCTAACAAGCAGAACTTAAAAGGAGAAAATTGTTTGAAAAATAAGAGATAACAATTACCTTTGTGTAGCTCCGAATCTGTCTACTTTTCGAATCTTGAGGAATTTTCGAAGCGGACTTCTCTGGAACAACAATACCCAAAGGAATTTCAGATTGGTTGATCGTAGGCTCAGTTTGGTGTTTACTGTCAATCTCGTTCACAAGTTGGCCTACTCCAGCAGCTCCGGCCACAGTAACATGAGAGAAAGACTTAGGGGTATCGCTAGTTTCAACTAGCTCAATCCTAAAAAGCTTACAACCATTTTCGTGTGCCTGCTTCTTTCCAGCTGAATATTTCACAAAGGCAGAACGAAAGGGTTCCGCTCCACTATCCACACGGTTTGACCAAAGGGTCGAGCTACTTGATACTCCAATAAATGAATTGTACCAACCATCACCAAAAGTTGTAGTCTGAGCAAAAGGAGGGAACCATGATACTGAAGTAGGTGCTCGTGCAAGGGGTTTCCACACGCCTGAGGTTAATAAAGAAGACATCAATAAAGATTCCACGTAGGAAGAATATCTTAAAACAAAAATTAATTTTAAAACCAGAAGCAAGTGGATTAGCGGTTGAGGATGGCAAACTAGGAGGTCTTGATCTTTTGTTCTTCTGTGGAGGCTGAGATAGTGAGGAAGAGATACTATTATTTCCATCTAGCACCTCAAGCTCCCAATGGGAAACTCTTTCCGGCCTAACAATAGAAGAAGGCTCATCCCATTGAATCTGAAGCAGTTATGAATATCAGTTTTGGATAATTAGATTAATAGAACTAACCTCCATAACTTGCTACAACACAAAATATTATAATAAGTACACACTAACCTTTAGTGCTCTCCATTCTGAATCGCCCCAATCCTGAAATGTAATTTCCTCGACACTAACTATTGTACCTCTAAACGTGTGATGTTAGAGCATATAATTCAGAATTTTAAATTGACATCCGACTTGGTGATAGAAAAATCAATTTTGTTAAGAAAGGATACATTTTCTCATGAGCATCCTCTCCCTCAAATCTCATCTTGAAACGCATCCCTACCGAGGACTTTTGGTTCTTAGAATCAAGATACCTATTGACGCCCACGACAAACTCTGACCTACTTGTCCTGATTCATAGAGAAGGCAAACAAACGAGTAATTACCAAATCATATGCATCCAACAATGTCTATTAAAGGCACACGATACAGATCCAAAACTATGGTTCATGTGTGTAAATGTAATTATTTTTCAGATTAGGGAGATCAACCTCGGCTTGAGGAACACCGTGAACATGGATACCGCCATAATTGAGCGAGCAGCAGTACCAAGGACCCCAATATGCATGCTTTCAGCCGACATTACAGAGGACAACATATTAGCATGTTGTCTCCTAACCCTCCTAACACCGATTAGGAGTTCTCCATTTGCGCCCCAAAGAAATGAAATTATATTAATTGTTCAAACGTTGACAATATTAAAAAAAAATCCACAAAGGTTAAAGAACTTGCCTAACGAATACTATTGTATCCCCAGCAGTAAGCTTTTTTGAGCTAACAAATGCACTCCAGCCAGAAGTCAACAAATGAAGTTTTGGTTGACTTAGACATCAACATCATTGACGTTACATCCCATGAAATAATCCTAACACTAATGTAGAATAATGTGAAGACTCACTCGCTTTATGGATGTTGAACCAAAACTAAACGACCATAAGCAAACAACTTGTCTAATAAATGGCATTTGTTCTAACCTCTATAAATGTGTTTAAAACGCCTTTCATTTTTATGAAAATCACTTGCAACCAAATCTTGCGATGGGGATTCTGATTCATTGGACATATCCTAGAAAATAGAAGTCAAAGTATTATAAAACAAACATTTAAATGGTTTTCTAAATAGATTCAAAGGAAAAATCAATCCAGACCAAAGGTGGAAGATATTTCTATGCATACTTCCGTGGCACGGAGAAACCTCCATGCGTACTAGTGTCAGAAGGAGTCAGTGTTTTGCAAAATAATTGTATGTTGCATTTTTCTGGTTCAGGGACAAGTACATCTAGGACGACGGGACCAGTTTGCTATTGACCAAAAATCACAACGATTTTTTCAAAATTAGTCAAATCATTGTCATCACACCATATTCATGATGCACTTAGCCATGAAAAAAAATGTTAGTAATAACTTACATCAGGTAGTGGCAACAAGTCAATTTGTGCAAACACTTCACCGTTTCCAGCTTCTACCTGAAAATGGAATAGGAAGCACAATGTATCACATAGCGAATTCATATGGTTAACGGAAATCATATGATGTGTCATGGAAATTAACCTACCTTGCGCGCGACATTGATCACGTTACAAAGGATCTTAGATGGAAAATTAAAGGAAGGCATTGGCTGCTCCAAGGACTGATTCATTAATGCCTCGAGCTACATTATCATATCCATAACCAAATATTAATAACAACATAGAATGAAAGTAGTATGATAATTGATCATGTATATCATAACATGTAATTACACTCCAACTATGATAAGCAAGACACAATATATCACCAACATCATGAAAGTAACAACTAACGTACCTGCTCTATGTGACATTCTGGGAAGTAATAAGCTCGCTCCCCTTTTCGGGGTAGAGTTACCAGAGGTCCAGCACATGCATTCCATAGCTCAGTATATAAAGCTTCATTCATAGCTTCCTCTGTAAGAAAATGAAGAACACACATAAACATGTACGAGATACAAATGAAAGAGTAATATTTATTTGAATATCTACCAGAAATAAACCTCTAAACCTACCTGCAGATTGAACATTAGTTGGGAACGCCATCAAGTCTACCTGAGAAAAAAATAAGAGTAATAGTAGTTCAAACAGCTCCCAAAACAAGAAAACATAATATTTAATATTCGATTAAAAAAATTAGGAACATTTGAATTTTAGAATTGACTCATATTAAAAAATTATTAATCAAGTAAGGACTCACTTCTTCTTTTGTATATTCTTCTCTTTCTACAGACTATGTATTTTAATTTTTTTACACAAGTTATTTCAGAAATGGATGAAGATTTAGTGGAAATCTAAATGTAATTATAAATAAAAAAAGTTCATTCTTATGGAAATGTATTATATTTTTATGTTTTTTGACTAATTGTATATGTTACAGACCGTTAATTACGTGAGTTGAAATACGTTACAAATAATATATTGCCAAAATTTTCTTTGTCAAATTTGTTTTAGCAATGATTGAATTCTAATAAATGAAAATATACAAGAAATAAAATTTTGGTCAAGTTAAGATGATTTGGTTTATAAAATTTGTAGATATATTTCTTTTTATAATTTCTCTTATTGGTATCTAGATTTTTTTATTGGTAAAACAAAAGGATTTAACAAAGTTTTCTAATGGCATGAGATGTACACCTTCAACTAAAAACTTGTAAATTAATGGCATGGGACATAAATTTCAAGATCCAAACATCACTACCAAACCAAACCACCAAGAAAGCTTCCAGCCTCTATCTTTGACTTGCAGACCAATTACTGTCTCTCTGTTTCCTCCTTCACCATTAACACACAGACTCAAATAGACCAAGCTCTACTTCAAATTCAATCAATTCTTTCCGTGGCAGCCATTATTTGATCTCGGATATCCACAGCCTTCTTCGATTTGACTAACAGCTTCCTGTAGAACCCATTGTCAAAAATACGATCACGAGCTTACTCCAATAAAACCAAATGTGAGCTCATTAGCTTCCACCAAGAACTCTCTTGAGGTCATTCTTCTGTTCTGATGTTAGCCTTGAAGGAAACAAGATCTCAAAGTTAACTCTTAGCTCTCCTCTTTTCAAAGGGTCTTTAGTAGGCATTCCCTCGTTCGGGATCACAATCTCCTGACCCGGTCTTACAATATCTAGCACCGGAATAGTTAAGTTCCTCCCGTCTAGCGTCGTTAGGCTAATAGTAACACCGGTTAACGCATCTATAAGAGAGACTTTCTTCTCAACAATCAGGTCGTTACCGTCTCTTTTGAATACCGAATGCGGTTTCTCATCTACCACGAAAATAAGATCCGCAGGAGTAACACCTGGTTCTTGGTTTCCTTTCTCTGGGAAAGTTATCTTTGTACCTTTCTTCCAACCTGGTTTTATATCTATCTTCAAAATCTCTTGAACTGTCTTTGGCCTTCTGTAATCAAAGAGTACACACAAATTGAAACTCATATATTGTTCCCACCACAAGATCAATCACAGAGTAAACTCAATACTACATAACCTAGATCATCAAACAATAGCAAGAACCCTAATCCTTCAATCTTCAACAATCATCAATGGCAATCATGAGATCAAGAAGAAGAAGAAGAAACTAACCCAAAATCATCAGGAACAACGCGAGAAATTCGCATCTTCTTCTTCGCACCTTTATACAGCTCCTCAAGTGTACAAGCCAATTTACTCTCAATCGCCGGAGCTTTCCTATTCACCGGCGGTGTTTTTCTATTCGCCTGACTTCCTGCTTCAGCACTTTTAAACTTCCTCCTACCATCGCCGCCGTGACCACCATCTCCACGTGTCCTTCCTCCGGGATATGAATCCTCACGGAAAAACTCTTCGAATATATCTTCAGCATCACGAGGATAATACGGAAACTCAGACGAGTAACTCCGATTCTGCGCCGCCGTCTCGGCCGCAGTAGGTAAATCAGAGGATTTAAGACCTTCTTCACCGTACTGATCGTAGATCTGACGTCTCTGAGGATCGCTAAGAACTTCATAGGCTTCGGAGATCTGTTTGAACTTAGCTTCAGCTTCATTGTTGCTATTTGGATTTTTGTCAGGGTGCCATTTCATAGCCATTCTTCGGTAAGATTTCTTGAGATCATCTTCGTTAGCGTTACGAGTCACCTTGAGCACATTGTAGTAATCAATCCCCATTGATTGATCCACCAAAAAAACAAAAAGTCAACAAAACAAAGAAAACGATGAGGTAATAATCGGAGATGGAAATCGAATAACTGAGTAGGAAATGTATTTGGGAAGTTGGATTTGATAGAGATTGCAGGAATCGGATTCGGGGTTTGTTTTTGACAAGTGAAATCGGAATTTGGAAGAGAGTGGAGTGCGTGTAAGGAAAGGTAGAAGAAGATGACTAAGGAGAATGAGAAATATTCCATATTAAGCCACGCGGCTTTCTTTATTTATCGCTTTGTATTATTTACCAATTAAATTTTTATTCTTACGGTGAATTGGTTTTTTTTGGGTGAATTAGCTAAATATACATAGAATATAGGCAAATGAACAGAATAACCTAAATGTGTTGAAAATTAAGTAAATGACAGCAAGTGGTTAGAGGTAATTACAGTTTGCCCCCTTCCTCTCTGTCGGCTAACAAATAAATTAGCGGATCCGTCGCTGTTTTTCGATCGACCGTTTCTATTAACCCCAACCGCCATGAATCATCGGATGATGTTTTGATCGACCGCTTCCATTAACCCTAGCCGCCGTGAATCACCGGATCCGTCGCTGCTTCGATCGACCGTTTCCATTAACTCTAACCGCCGCTATTTCGATCGACCGCCTCCACTGAAATTTAACCGCCATGAATCACCATCTCCGTAAATGTTTCGATCAACCGCTTTCATTAAACTTAACCGTAAAATCATCAGATCTGTTTGTTTGATTTTTCACAGAGAAGGAACGAGAGAAAGAGAAGAAAAGAAGAAGAAAAAAGAAAAAGATTTTGTGAAAAAATAAGGTTATTTTGGTAATTAAAAAATGTAAACAGTGAACATGTCATTTGGCCAATTACGAAGTTTTCTTTGTATATGGACTGCAAATACCCTTCTTCTTTTTTTTGCTAATTATTAAAATATTAACGATCGGTTTTAACAAAACTAAAATCTATACTTAGAAATGCAAGTTTTTCTATGATTCCATAGAGATTTGAGGTTTCACACTTTGAAAAATACCCTTAATGAAAATTTATTATAATATTTCGAAATTCATATATCTATATATATATATATATATATATATTTTGGCAAACTTTCTATTTATATTAAAATTTCTTATCTCTATTAAAAGTTACGTATTTTTTTAACATTTTTTTAGCAAAATTCGAAATGTCTTTTTCATAGTAAATTTCCTAATACTTTTTTTGGCAAAATTCTGTTTCGAAATACCCTTAATAAAAATTCGTTTAATTACTTCACATGCCATCGAAATGTTTTTACTTTTTAGACAAAAAAAACATGCCGGTAAAACAAAATTGTATAGAAACTAAATACTCAATAAAAAATTTAAACTCTAGATAGTTAAACGGCAATTACGATTATGGGTCTGTTCGTTTGCCTGCTGTATGCGGCTGCGTCATGCGGCCAGACGCCACAATTGTTGTTCGTTTGACAACCGCAACGTCTAGTCGATGTTCGTTTGTCTGCTGCTGCGGCTGCGTCTGAAATTTTAGCCGCGACAGACGTTGAAGACGCAAGACGCAGTGTCTGGCCGCATGACGTAGCCGCAAGCCATTGCGGCTGTCAAACGAACATGCCCTATGTATTCAGTTTTTCTACGATGATATGGTGCGGCAAATGTATGATATTGATTCCAAGGGTCTGTTTCGAAGGTTTATTGTTAGAAGAGATCATTCGATCAGTAGAGGTCTTGATGTAGCTTAAAAATCTGAATGAGATCCCTTCCGTTAATTCGAGTCTCTAGCCGAAATTTTATTCCTGAAATCGCTGGCTCGATTCATTATGCCGTGTGGGAACAAATAACCTGTTTGGGTTATAAGATCTTTGGTGCCGATCACAAGTTTCAGACAATGATATGGTCTCAATTTGATCCTTCAACTGGTACAACTGATTCTATATTGCCATCCGCGTTGAGCTGTTGTATATATATATATATATAGAGTTTTTTATTTGGGTGCTTCTGAAGTTTAGACTATAGTTTGGCTTTTGGTTATGGTGGATTCTCTAGTCGAGATATGTTTATTTATAAAAAAACATTAGCTTTGATTGTTAAAGCTTTAGCATTATTCATGGAGCTCACAATGAATTGAAGAAAATTCAGTTGATGCAAGGATGATAATTTAAGAACAGAAAATGTAGATAAACAAACTAAATGTGTGTTTCTTGCAGCCTCGGGAACTATGGAGCAGTGGATCTAGTGCCGAGAAGATTCATATTCTTGTAGCCTCACATACTTGCATGTTGCTGCTTGATGATGTCCTCTTGGTAATATTTCATCTATTGTGTTATTGGTAACTTGACTAGAGCGTGATCATATTATGTTCTATAGAATAATGTTCTCCACTATTCTCAATGTGGATCTTTGGAATTTGGATACAATTTCTATATTTTATCTCTGAACTCAAGACATGCATATAACTCAAATGTAGTAGAATCTGATGGATGTAAATGGGTAGAAGACAACTGGTTTATTTAAATTTGATTTCATTCACACAATCAATTGATTAAAGTCTTTCAAAGCTATCTTCAGTGATTCTATTTTTCATGTTTACAATTCCTTTGTGGTAGAGAAAAGATTCACAAGATAGTCGAGCTACGTAACGATTTAGAGAAGATTTTTTAGTGTGAGAACGACAAACTGAGGCGGAAACAGCAAGAGTTTGTCCAGTTAAGGAATGCTATAGAGAAGTTCATAGGTTTGATATGTTGATTATATGTTAAAACATATCAATATTTGAAATATAAATATTTAACATATCAATTAGATATTTTTATAATTAGCATGAAAATATGTTTATCATTTTCGCAACAATGCTAATATATGTCTTTTTATGTTTGTTTGAATCATGTACATAAAATTACTAATTTATAACATTTCATCGTGTAGTTTCATTAATTTTTTTCATGGCTCTAGATCCTGCGCATGGCACAGGTCTTTGTCTAATATATATATATATATATATAAATCTTTTTTTTTTTTTTTGGTCACTATATATATATATATATAAATCTTTTAGTTGATATTTATACCAATATAAAAGATTTAGTCACAATTTATATTTTGTCTATTGGCACATATTTTCTGATTAATCTCGACTTATCCGGCGGTGAATAAATTCCTCATAGACATTTTCTACATTTAGAAACTTTAACTTAAAAATAGTTTAGTTAATCACTCCAAAAAAGGGTGATCTATAAAAGAAAAGTGATTTACAATTCTTCATCTACATCTACCGACTTTACTCAGACGTGTCAAAGTGATTGTCTCCATGATGGACCGATCGTGAGCAACCAAATGTCACCGGAATAGATTGCATTGTTGTGAAATTCTCAATAACAATGTTGTGATATTTGTTATATTTTACCACTACACCATCAATCACTTGACCATCATACAACCCTATACTAACTTATTAAATTTCAACAATTCTTTCAATCAAAAACGAAAAAATGTTGTAACTAAAGACAAAAAATACACCATGCACAAAAATGTCGTCGTATTTGCCTCAGTGCGTATAAGATAGAAGAACATGACAAATGAGAATACGAAATATTCCAAATTAAGCCATGTGGCTTCGTTAGTGACTTTTATCTTATGGTTTCTTGGTGATTATCAAAATGGTCCACTAAATTGATCACTTCCGTTTCTTAACTAGACAAAAATTCTCTTGATTATTGGACAATTTTTTTTTAATTAATGCAAAAGTTCAACAGAAACACACATTCAATAGTTCCGAACATAGTTAAACTAACTAGGTAAGAAACATACAAATACATACGTGCTTAATCTTAGGCTTGGATACATTGAAGTGACACATTAGTTACAGCCTAGTGAACTAGTTTCATATTTTTCACTAACAAATAGATAATATTCTAGTCTCTGGCTCTCCAAAATATATGTAATAAAATCCATATCTTTGATTTTAGGCTTGTGGTTTAGGAAAGAGTTTCTTTGCGAATTCAGCGAGCTTTGTAGTCTCGGGGATGAGAGGCTTCACAGAGGGATCATTACAGAACCGGTCTGCCCATTTGGCTAGAGAAGGAGTCTTGGTTTCATCAAGAAATTTATGGTTGGCGTCCAACTCGATGACTCTCAACCAACCCAAGAAACTCCCAAGGGCAATGTCCAGGTAACCGATATGGTCACCGTTAAAGAACGTTTTTCCTTTGCTACAGTCGATGAACACTTTCTCTAGAATCGCATTCCCTTCTTCGACTTGAGCTATAGCTGCTTTCTTCTCTTCTTCTCTTTGTGCTGTTAGGATACTTCTTAGAGAGATAAACCACTTCCATTCGTATCGAAACATTGAATATCTAATATTAGTTTATGTCATGCATATTGTAAAGAAGATAGATACAGAGGAAAAAATAGTCTAACTTCTTTCAACACTAAGTTTCTTGACTTCTTAACACATTAGTAACTGGCACATTGGACTGGTCTAACCTATCCCGTTTAAATTAGTTATATCGTGCCAGTTACAGAATCTTAACAGGATTAAACCAACAACAAGCTGAAAAAAACCTGCTAAATCTTAGGAACATGCAAAATTAATCAAACTCCACAAATTCCATTAATTCCAGAACCATATGATTATAATACAAACACCATGGAGCAAATGAATAGCGAAAACTAACCTTATCGTCGATGTAGGCAGCCCAGAACCGAGCGATGGCCCGGTCATAAGGTTGGGAAGGGAGAATGGACGGTCCAGATGAGCTCCAAGCCTCGTCAATGTACTGAACAATGATGTTGGACTCGCAAACCGGTTTATCAGCGTGAAGCAGAACCGGCATCTTCTTGTAAACCGGATTTGATTTGAGGAGCAATTCACTCTTTGAACCGAACGTCTCTTGGAGGAATTCGTGACTAATAGATTTGAGGTTGAGAGCGATCCTTGCCCTCATGACGAAAACACTCGCCCATGAGCCGATCAGCTTCACGTCCCCGGTCGCCATTTTATCTCGGAGATTAAGAACCAATAAGAAGAACTAGATGTGCTTGAGACAGAGATCGTTACGGTTTAGATCGAATGAAAAAGCTAAGAAGATACGTTTCAATTTAGAGGGGTTAGGTGATGGATAATACAAACAAATGACAAAAATTGTCGTGATACAATATATGCAACGCGTGGCAACAATGAAACCATTAAATCCTAGCATTGGGACCAATTCACGTGTTTAAACACGACAATAAAAACATTGACTGAGACACGAAAATGCTAATTCAGCCCAAAAAAGACAGAAAGTAATTTTAAATTTAAATATGAAGAAATATTAGATTGATAAGGAAATTTTTATCTGTCATGTGAGGGAGACGGGGAGTAAGAAAATTGGTATAGACTTTGGGTCTAGCAAACACGTTAAAAGTCCAACGAATACACTTCTTTAAAACTAGCTTGTTAGGAGAATGTGTTTTTAAACTTATACATGAGCTATTTAGTATTTAATTTACTATTCATTCCATTATGGAACATTTCAGTGATAATTAGCCGCTTAGTGATTGCTAGTCACTTATTATTATTCCAAACGGGGGATTCTGTTTTCTTACTTCTCAGTCCACATACACAAAATTCCTTCATTCTCAAAGCCTAATACAAACATAACGTTCAAAATACCCCTAAAACACACCAAAATAAAAACATCTATAAATAAGTACTACTCTTAATTTATTCTTGTTGCAAGATCTCAAACCCACAAATCCACACCAGCAACTTAAGCCCGGGGCTTGGCAAAGATCTTCTTAGCGAACTCAGCGAGCTTCGTAGTCTCGGGCATGACAGGTTTCACAGCGGGATCATCACAGAACCGCTCAGCCCATTTGGACAGAGAAGGAGTCTTTGCCTCATCAAGAAGTTGATGACCAGCTGCTAACTCGGTGACTCTCAACCAACCCAAGAAGCAACCGAAAGCAATGTCGAGGTAACCAATGTGATCACCGTTGAAGAACGGTTTTCCATTGCTGCAATCGTTGAAAGCTTTCTCGAGAAGCGCGTTCCCTTCTTCTACTTGAGCTAGCACAGCTTTCTTCTCCTCTTCTCCTTCAGCCTTGAGGATGTTTCTTAGAGAGACAAACCACTTCATTCATGTTTGAATGTCCAACATAGAAAATAAAGGATTAGCTTATGTCATAACTACATTGTCATGAACAAAACGGTTACTTTCTTTAAATAATAATGAGTTCTTGAAAAGTCTATTTTTTTGTTTATATTTGCATATGCGTTTACATTCACATTTCAAACTAGCAAGTCTTTTCGATAAAATGCTCTGTTTTTCCTAAATGTAATATATCATATTTTTGACTAGTAAACGCAAACACATAAACACAGATATTTGCATTGCGACAACAACACCATGGTAAGTAGATAATTTTCATTTTTCCGAACAAACCCTAAATGTTTTAAATAGAATCGTCAAGAGAAGGTGAAAGAAGGAGAATTAAAACCTTTTCGTCGATATAAGCAGCCCAGAACCGAGCCATTGCACGGTCGTAAGGATGGGAAGGTAGAATGGACGATCCAGATGAGCTCCAAGTCTCGTCAATATATTCAACGATGATGTTGGACTCACTGACCGGTTTGTCAGCGTGAAGGAGAACCGGGATCTTCTTGTGAACCGGGTTTGATTTGAGAAGTAATTCGCTCTTAGACCCAAAAGTCTCTTGGAGGAACTCGTAAGGAACAGACTTGAGGTTAAGAGCAATCCTCGGTCTCATCACAAAGGGACTAGCCCATGCACCGATCAGCTTCACTTCATCACTCGACATTTTCTCCTCAAGGAAGGTCTCGATCGGTTGTGTGAGAGATGTTTTGACACGTTGAAGATTTTGTATCAGATCGGTATGTATTATATGGTAATGAAGAGGGTAGGTACATTGGATGGAGGTGGTAGATAGCGAAGAAGGACCAATGAACGTTTGACATGTGTACAAAGTGGTTGGGAAAACGTTGAATTAGTCTTTTCAAGTTTTAATCTTTCAGCATAAAATTTAAAAAACACCACACATCGTAAAAACCGTTTTTTTTTGCTTGAATATAATTTAACAACTTTTTCAAAAAAAAAAAAAACGTTGAATTATTGGTCCATCACTTTATTAGGGACGACACGACACAAGAGTGCATTTACATTTGTGGTATTTGAAACCATTAAAAAATACGGCAATTGTTCAACTTCACGCGTTCACATTTGTATTTATGCATGTATTTCAACTTCACGCGTTCACATGTAATGCATTAAACCATTAAGAGGTGATGTTCTAAACAAAAATTTCCCCTCTCTTTTTCGCCAGCTTGATTTTTCCCCCAATTCAAGGTATATTAAATGAAATAAGTGATACCACTAAAGGATAAATGCAAATCTACTATTAGAGTAAACTCACTTATGAAAACAAACATGTCATGCATGTATACTCTCGGATTAACCGCCCTGGTATAAAGCAAGTTTGAACCGGTCCAACCAATTTAGTCATCACTTTCTTCAGCTTTCCCACCATAGCATTTGTAATTGTAACTTGTAAGGTTTCAAAAATGTATACTCTCGCTTATGTTGCATTTTAGTCATAATGGTATTGGATGCATTTTCCTCGTAATGTAACAACACAAATATAGTTTTAATTTCATGAAACTATTATATTGTATTATTGTATTACAACAACAAAATGGGATCGAATCATGATACTCGGTTCAAATTGCTTGAAGTTAGAGGTGAAACTCTATTTTTCGTTCATTGCAGATTTCATTTGACGGTGACAACTCTTTTAATTATTTTTATTTGTTAATTTTTTAAAAGAGAATCGCCTTTTATTTTGTGATAAAGTTACCTTACACCATGTCACCATCCATCTTATATATATACGTTAAAAATTTGATGGACACTTCTCATGAGAAGAATACCTTGTAGAATAATACATTTGCAAGATGCATTATATCTTCACTTATTATAACTACTGATACATTATCATACAATGAATTAAAAATAAACTAGAGTTGAGAAAAAAAAAATGAGCAACTTTAGCCTTTAGGTTTCTTTACTATATTCTCTTGAATATATTCCCTTGTGCTACCCTTTTCCGTGGTTGGGTGGGTGGCTTTTGTGTGGGTGGGCACTTGACGTCAATGAGGTTTATCAATTATATATGTAATCTCTTCTAAGCCTTATATTCTGGTGAGTTTGGGACACTTAAGGCATATTTTGTTCTGTATAACATACTTTCTCAGATATATTTCTCTATTACACATCGTTTTCAATTTCATATTCATTCGTAATTTAAAGAAAAATTGTTTACTTAAGTCATATAATGTTGTATTAGAGAAAGAATAGTCCCCAACAAATATTATGAAAAAACATACGAGAAACTTAGTGGTGCAAATTAATGAAACTAATTTAAAAGTCAATTATAGACTACATAAAGCAAAAGTTTGTAACAGAAGTTATTGTTTTAAAGGTCACAACATTACCCTGCTTAGCAGGGCGACCCTGAGAGCAAGCAGCTCAAACCCATGCTTGCGGCCCAAAAAAATTAATGTTTTACTTATATATAATTTCAGCCCAAAAATATGTAGAAAATCTCTTTAGTTTAGTTAGTTTATGGGCTACCTATTATAAATGAGGGGTGGAGGTTTCAAATCCCCTTCAATTATTTTGTTTAAATTTGTTTCCTTTATAAATTAGTGGCCCAAATTATTTTTTTGCTTGCGGCCCTTATAATCTCAGGACCGGTGCTTAGTTATTCCTCCC
The DNA here is from genome assembly GCA_900128785.1 of Arabis alpina. NCBI lineage: Eukaryota > Viridiplantae > Streptophyta > Magnoliopsida > Brassicales > Brassicaceae > Arabis > Arabis alpina. Next base: position 6,860,694 of record LT669788.1, read on the forward strand.
CTAACGAACTTATGATCGTCGAAACAGATACATCAGAGATAAGGTACGAGGGTATCCTTAAACAAAAATTATCTGATTCTATCCAAAAGTCTATATTCCGTTTTCATTGAGGAGTTTCAGTAGCACTCCAAAACAAAATATCCTACGGTTAAACAAAAAAAGTTTTATCAATCGTAAACTGTATTTCCAAATTTCAAGATGATTTAATTAACAAAAGGTTTTTATTACGTGTAGATTGCAAATATGCAAAAGAGATTATACAAATCTGGTTTCAGTTTCTTATTCATTCATAATTTTAAGAAAAATTGTCATATAATGTTACCATCCTAGCTGGTTTTCATCTAGGATGTATAAACACTCGACCGACAGTATCTACGATTTAACAAAAAAATGTAAAACTATATATACAAATATTATTCCTCTTAGCAGTTAGCATCATGCATCTATATATTACATTACATTGACACAATCGATCCATTCATATATATATATATATATATATATATATATATATATTCACATTTCTCTCTCGATTCTCATTCTTTCTCCAAAACGTCTAGCAAATGAGTTTGAAGCGTTCTTCATCATTCTTTTTATTATCATATGAGTTTGTTACAACTATATGTAACGGTTTAATAACATTGCTAAACCAGAATAATTAATCTCAATAGCGAACTGAGCCAGCTTTGCAGTCTCCGGCATGACAGGTTTCACAGCGGGATCATTACAAAACCGCTCAGCCCATTTGGACAGAGAAGGCGTTTTGGCCTCATCCAGAAGTTTATGATCAAATGTTAACTCGTTGACTCTCAACCAACCCAAGAAGCTACCGAAGGCAATGTCGAGGTAACCAATGTGATCACCGTTGAAGAACGGTTTTCCATTGCTGCAATCCAGGGGCGGAGGCAATGTGGATTTGGGTGGGGCACTTGCCCACCATGAATTTTTCAAAATTAGTATAATTCTTTAAGGATTTTTCATGATGCCCCTCTTGATATATTATTTTGTGGTATGTTGTTTGATAATTTTGTAACTTTGCACCGGGTGAAAATAAGTTTTAGATCCGCCACTGCTGCAATCGTTGAAAGCCTTCTCGAGAAGCGCGTTCCCTTCTTCCACTTGAGCTATCACGGCTTTCTTCTCTTCTTCTCCTTTAGCTTTTAGGATCCTTCTTAGAGAGACAAACCACTTCATTCATGTTTCAATATATATCCAACATGCAAAATCAAAAAGTTAGTTTAAGTCCCAACATTGTAGTTAAAATACATAACAAAACATTTACTTTAAATACTAAGGAATTCTTGAAAAGTTTGTGTTTTTGTTTATTTTTGCATTTGCGTCTACATTCACATTTCAACTAGCAAGTCTTTTTGATAAAATGCTTTGTTTTTCTTAAATGTAAGATTATCATATTTTAACTAGTAAACACAAATATTTGCATTGCAGCAATACGTAAGTATATCCGAACAAACCCTAAAAGACGTAAAAAAAATCTTGACAAAAAAATATAACCTTTTCGTCGATATAAGCAGCCCAGAACCGAGCCATAGCCCGGTCGTAAGGATGGGAAGGTAGTATAGACGGTCCAGACGAACTCCAACTCTCGTCAATATACTCAACGACGATGTTGTACTCACAGATCGGTTTGTCACCGTGAAGCAGAACCGGGATCTTCTTGTGAACCGGGTTTGATTTGAGAAGCAACTCGCTCTTAGACCCAAACGTCTCTTGGAGGAACTTGTAAGGAACAGACTTGAGGTTTAGAGCAATCTTCGGTCTCATCCAGGTCCGGCTCATTGGCTTGATGGACCTAGTGCCCAAATTTTTGTTTTCACAAATATACTAAGGTTTTTTTGCAATTTTTAAAAATTAGGGCATTTTTTACAATATTTAGGAGCTTTTTTGCAAAGAAAATTTATGCAAAATTAAGTGACATTGTGGATTTGCACATGTTGCACAATGTATCAATCGGGCCTGGTCTCATCACAAAGGGACTAGCCCATGCACCGATCAGCTTCACTTCGTCACTCGCCATTTTCTTTTCTCCTCAAAGAAAGTCTCGCTCGGTTGTGTGAGACAGTGAGATATGTTTTTGATACGTTAGTAGGTTTTGTGTTAGATCGTACGGCATTATATGGAAATGAAGACTCAAGAAGATAGGGTACATTTGATTATTTTTTTTTTCATCTGAACTGAAACCGAGTTAATATACAAAAGACAAGACTATTGCCGACATTCAACAAGTATAATGCCGAAAAGGGGAGCCACAATCCCGTAACAGGAAATCAAAAAGAGAAATACAATTGAAAAACAAACTGATTCGGACAAAAAACAAGCTATAGTTGAGCAAAGTAAGAAAGCCTACATAATAGCCGGAGACCATTAGACAAATGATCTGAGGAAAGATGATAAGTAGACAAACTCTAAAGCCTTATTTGTCTTGAATGCATGAAAGCGGAACTAGTCTCAATATAATGCTCGTGCCCCAATCAATCTGAGATCAGGGTGAGATAAAGGCTTCCAAAACCCGATCAATACCTTTCCAAAGAACCTGATTAAGCGAAACTGGTTTTCTTCTATAACCGGATATCGATGGCCCAGAGATGTTAAAACCTCAAAACAAAGTTCCGGACAAGGCTTGAAACAGCCAAACAACGATCAGGAGAAGTCAATTGTTTTGTTTTCATTGATGTATAAATTTTTACTAGCTACTATAAATCACTTAAGTATGTTGGTTTAAACGACTCCTCTCCTTTTCGCCAACTTGATTATTCCATCAAAAGAAACATTACCACTAAAGGATTTACATGACATCCCTAGTAGGACAAATGCAAACATGTCATATTCATATACATACTCTCTGCATTTCAATTATATTTGTATTGGATGCATTTTTCCTAATAACGTAACTTATACAAAATAGTTTTAATTTCATGAAATTATTATGTATTACAAAAATGGATCCAATGATGATAGTCTCTGTTTTTCGTTCATTTCAGGTTTCTAGACTCTATTTTTCGTTCATTGCAGATTTCAGTTGACGGTTACAACTCTTTTGATTCTTTTGTTTCTTAATATTTTAAAAGAGAACCGTCTTTTATTTTGTCATAAATTTTACTTAACACAATTTATATTATATACAAAAAAAAATGTTTGTTTGACTCAAAACAAAATACAAAAGAAGATGTTCGACTTCCAAAACAATCTCATGAGAATATCATACCATATAGAATAATACCTTTGCAAGATGGATTATATCTTCATTATTTCATACAATGAATTAAAAATAAACTAAAGTTGAGAATTTTTTTGAGCAACTTTAGCCTTTAGGTTTCTTTACTATATTCTCTTGAACATATTCCCTTATGCTACGCTTTTCCTTGGCTGGGTGGGTGGCTTTAGCGTGAGTGGGCACTTAACCTCAATGATGTTTTCCAATTATGTAATGTCTTCTAAGCCTTATATTCTGGTGAGTTTGGGACACTTAAAGGCACATTTTGTTCTAAATATTATCTTTTCTCAAATACATTTTTCTAATACACATACTTTCTAATTTCTTTATCATCCATGTTATCATGTCATCTAATGGTGTAATGTAAACCATCCTGGTTTTAATCTAAGATGCGTATGGTACACTCGACCAAAAGCATCTACGATTTTACAAAAAAGATGAAAAACTATATACACAAATATTATTCCTCTTAGCATCATGCATCTATATTACGTTCATTGACACACTCACTTCATATATACTTTCACATTTCTCTCTCTCTCCTTCTAACTCCAAAACGTCTAGCAAATGAGTTTAAAGCATTCTTCTTCATTCTTTTTGTTTCTCTTTTTCTTCTTCTTCCTTTCTTCTCATGTTTTCTCACAAACATGCCAAAAAACATGCGGCCAAATACCCATAAAATACCCGCTCGGAACCGGGTCGGGTTGCGGTGACCCACGTTTCACACGTTACATCACGTGCGACCCGGACCAACAGACTTTGACACTCACCACACACACAGGCTGTTACCCTATCACTTCCGTCGACTACGCTAAACAAATCATCTACGTCACTGACCCGTCCATGTCAACGTGTGCATGTACCCGACCAAGTCATGGATTCGGGTTGGATTGGGACGCACCGTTTTCTTTTCACGACGACACCGTTTTCACGCTCCTTGATTGTCCTGTTGACGAATCCCCTGTTTTCACGCCGTTAAGTAACGGTACCGGACGTGTCTCCCTCTGTGACCGTCAAAGCTCCTCCATTTGCAACTTCTTGTACTCCAATTGCAGGTAACCCAAAATTCCCGTTTAACCAAGATTAACTAAACCGGACTACTAAATCTTATCTAAACCGAAAAAAATAAAGATTGTTCTTATCACATAGGAAATTTTATGAAACCCCCATATTAATTTGGGTCTTGCTGAAATCACATAATTTTGTACCATATATATTTGTCAAAAAATAATATGGTGACATTTCAAAATAAATTGTATATCTACAACACATGTTAAAAATGTCATATTATGTTGAAATAAAAAAAATTAATATCATGATATTTTCTAAAATGGTCCCTTACAAATAAAACAAGTATGATTATTTAGGGGAAAAGACTAGCTTTTGACTTTTGAGTGTCACTTAAAACCGGTTTGATATCAACCCGGTTTATAATTCCGGTTTGGCAGGGCGATAAGTGTGATAAACCTCCAAGTATCAACGTGCTGCGTCTATGTGCCTCTAGACTTAGGACCATCGTTCGAAATGGATCTAAAGAAACTCCAGTGCTCCTCGTACTCCGGGTTCTACAATCTTGGTCCGGCCCAAGAATCTCACCCGGAGAATTGGAACTATGGGATCGCACTCAAGTACAAGTTCAACGTTTTCGATGAATACCCTGTAGTGTGCGGTGGCTGCGAGCGTAGTAACGGTGCTTGTGGCTACAATACTCAGACAAGCTCGTTCGTTTGCAACTGTCCCGGTGGGATCAATACGACCTCGGATTGCTTCTTCCTTTATAACTCTGCTTCTATTCTTGTTCCTTGGCACTCAAGTAAGCAACACTCTTACTATGTCTATATGTAAATCAAATTATCAATATTGTGAACTAAGATAACTTCTTTCTTCTATTGAATCTTCAGACAAAAGCTTCTACATTGTTTTTTGTAATTAAGTCTTTTGGTCCATATGTTTTCCTTTTAAGCAGGAGCATGGGTAATGTACCCTTTGTCATGGGTTGTTGCTTGGATGGTGATGACTCGGCGTTAAAGGGTTTCGCGTTAGTCAATTCAATCAAGAAGCATCAAAGGATGGAGTTGTTCGAAAAGAAAGCTTAATAGATCGAATCTTTGCTTCTTCTTTCTATAACTTTGTGATACCAATGGTGTAAAGATTCTCTATTGGTTATCTCTTTTGGCATATCATTGAAGTCCGTTTTATCTTATTTTATTTTTCTCCACTTTCCAGCTCACAAGGAATCACCTTACTATATAATGCTAAAACACTTTCATAGAATGATGATGGCATTAGTCAACTCGCATAGATTATAGTATTATACTTATAACTGAAAATCATAATTACAACTTTCATATGGATTGCCAATACAATAACAGAGCTTAACTTAGTTAACTATATATATGACATTATACTCATTTTGTTTTTACTAATTTTTAAACAAATACAAAATTTGGGACAAAATAATTGGCCATGAAAACTTACTAAGGAATCAACACACACCGATCGAGCAAACAATGATGGCGGTCACCAAGAAACATTTACGAAGATAATACAATAATACATAAGCAATTTCCAAAAATACCACCTTTTAAATTTTTTTTTAAAAAAAAAATATCACATTTCCAAAGTTCCAAAAAAGCTTCAAAATGTGGTATTTTAGAGAATTTCTCATAATACATGGCTTAGGGTTCGTCTTTTGGAGAAAAATATGAGGATCAAGAGATTAAGAAGGTAAACAAAAAGAGTAATTAATCTAAAAGCCATGCTCTATTATTTAATTATGATAACACACCGAGCAAACAACATGCCTCTCTAGACGAAAATTTTGATACTCATTCTCCACAAAATTCCATGAGGATCTTGTAAGCAGGCCAATTCTTGGATTTACGATCCATGTTGTCGAAGTTTGGTTCTACTTTCTCGAAGTATTCTTGAGCCGTTGTTGCGCCTTTAATCATGAAAATAAGATGTACATAAATTGCTAGCTCGGAAGGAGAAATTATCATCTTCTTTTTATCCATCCACTCAAAGATCTACAAAAGAAATTATAACATTCGTTAATCCAAAAACAAAAATAATCTATAATCCAAATGTTAATTTAGATCGATCAGACAGACCACGAGTGCACTTCGAAATTTGCATTCCTTGTTAAGACGCTTGGCCCAGTTGACAACATCTGCCTGAGTGAAGGAAACACCATTATTCTTCTCTTCATCTCTTATGATGAGATCTACGGTTTCAACTGTAAGACACCGAAGCTTTTGGTAAATCTTCCTCTTCTCTCTTTGCATCTTTCCCTTCTCCGTTTTAGCAGAAGCGGAAACTTCGTCAGCTTTAGAGGTCTCGACGTCGACTGAAAACGGCGTAGCAACTGTTGTACATGCCATCTTCCAGATACGAGAAGGGTGAGCAACGACTTTCTTAGAGAGATGAGGAGAAGCAGAAACCCTAATCAGATTGCTGACTGCTGAGGAAGTTCATTTCTCTCACACTGTTGTTGAAAACCCTAATTTCACGTGTCTCTCTTTCTTTGTGACCGTCTTTAAACCTTTTTTTTTAACCTAATGAAAATTCTGATGACTAATTTAGATTAAAAAAATCATATTGTTTATATGGTAAAAGTAAAACTATACATTATTTTTCTAAACGGACCCCCTGATCTGATCTAAGTTAAAGAATAAATACTAACTAGTATGAAAATGTAAAATATATAAGTCTTTAACTAGTGTCAAATATTCGGAAAAGAGTTCTCTATTTCATGATAATCTTATTATATTTGTCAAAATTGTCACATACAAGATTATGACATGTGTCTAATATTGATCGAGATGATGACACGTGATAAGTTTCAACATAAAATTGAAAATGAAAAACTAACAAAATAATTATATCTATATTAACAATTTTGGCCAAAGCAAACGAGGATGCAATGGACAGAGAGACTATTAAAACAATTTTATAGATTTTATGAGATTATCAACATGAATTTTTTTTCTTCTAATTTAACTCTACAATATTTGAATTATTTTATGATTTTATTACATAACTAATATATATATATATATATATGTGAATTATGGGTAATAATATAGTATTTTTTCTTTTGATATTAAAAAGATGAGTTGAATTACACTTATATCTATATTAGAATACAGATGATATGGATTAAAACATGAAATAAAAATAAAAATTTGACATATAATGATTTAAGATTCATGTATGAATAGTATTTCAAAATATTTTAACAATTACGTTTATGATAAAAAAAAATACATGATATGTATGTATGAATAATTTTTCATATGATTATCAATGTATAAACGCGGGACTTAATCTAGTAATAGAATAACATCACTGATTAGAATTTTTACAACCCCGGTCTACTATTAGTCAGTATAGGCTTGGGCTTAAAAATATTAAAAACCGAACCCGAAAACCTAAACGTGTACCCGATATAAAAAAATCTGAACTTGTACCCGACCCAAAACTTTATAGGTTCTTATACGGGTAAAAAAATTGTGGACCCAATAGAATCTGTTTTAGATAGGACCCGACCCAAACCCGAACCTGTACTATACTAGAATGCCCTCGCCTAGGTTTTTTTTGTCACGTTTTTAAGTACGTAGTAGTTTGAATTTTAGACTTTGTATATTTTTAACACATTTTCAAGTAGTTTAAATTTTATATTTGCTATTTTAAATGTTTTTATATTGTTTTTGCTTCATAAATTTTTCATATTAGAAGTTTTTTTTTAGATTTGGGGAATAAAACAGTTTTACATACAAATAAAATTGAAAGAATCTAGAATCGAAAGACCAAACCTATACCCAAACCAAAACTTTACATGTACTTATATGTATATAAATATATTAGATCTAACAGAACTTGTACCCGATAATACTCGCTCCGAATACCCATTGTTGGGGTCAGATCTCACTCCGGTAGAGATCGTCAAGAAAATGACTAAGTACCAGAGGTAGGCGCGGAGTTATCTGGACCAGCTCTGTCTCAAGGACCAGCTCTGTCTCTGGGACCGGCTCTCCAGAGTAACTGGGACTAGGATCGGCACCTTTTCAGGACGACGTCTATAGTGGTCATTTAGACTCCGAGAGACCGTTGTGACCATTTCATTTCAAGACAGAGAATGGGCCGAGCTCAGAAGACCCATATTGGAAAGAACGAGTCAGGAGCCCACGAGTAACAAGTCACGCTGACCTCTACTACAAGACTGGGCCTGGAAGACGAGCTCTCGAATTTGGGCCCATGACGAGGACAAGGTCAAGACCTAAAGGCGGCCGCCGACTACGCTGAGAGAGAATCCCGAAGATTGAAGGATTCGACCTTATCTCTTTAGGCGTAGATCTAGGCCGACTTAGACTTGTATAAAAAGACCTAGGATACCTCCAAAAAGGGTATCCGCATTCTGACACAGAAACCACTTGTAATATTTGCAAACACATGAATAACATACTCTCTTGAGATCTTCACTAGGTGTTTCTCATCTCAGAGCTTTCAAACCTAGACCATTGACTATTTCAACTGTGCAGGTTTCCACCACCACACCCATATGCGCAGGCTGTCAGTATATAAAATGAGTCCTATGTATGATTAAGAGAAAAAGATCATTTGGGTTTAGGGTTTGCAACAATCGTGAGAAATGAACATCAGCCGCATTTTCGTTAGGGTTTCCGATTCTCCTCTTCTATGGAAGAGGGCATGTACAACGGTCATTGCTCGGTCTTCGACCAGCGTCCAGACCTCTACTGCTACTCCGGCTGATCTCTGCGATGAGAAGGCGAAGATGAAGATTTTTTAGAAGCTGCGAGTACCTAGATCTCATCACGAGTGACCAAGAAAAGAATGGTGTTTCCATCACTGAGGCGGATCTTGCCCAATGGGCGAAAGGTCTTAACAAGAACCACAAACATGAACAAGCCCTCGAGGTATGTCTGATCGACCTAACGTACTGAATTAGAAGAGAGTACGAATATATTCATCAAATGTGGTCTTTTGCTCTTAATATAGACCTAACTTTGAATTAGAAGAGAGTACGTATATGTTCATCAAATGTGGTCTTTTGCTCTTAATATAATGAATGTTTCTTTGTAGATCTATGAGTGGATGGAGAAAAAGAAGATGACATTTTCTCCATCCCAGTTAGCACATTTTTTCGAACTTATAGGTAAGATTAAAAGCCAATCAGCTGCGAGGGACTTGTTTGACAGAGTAGATCCAAACTTCGACAACATGGACCCTAGTGCCGAGAATTGGCCTGCTTACAGGAAAGCTCCGGGAGTTGGAGAACCAGGAGAGCTTGAAAATGTCTAGGGTACATAGACATGGGCTTCTTAGACGACCACGACCTGGACATGGGATTTCTACAACTAAACCTTTACTTATACGACCACGACCTGGACATGGGATTTCTACAACTAAACCTTTACTTATACGACCACGACCACGACCTGGACATGGGATTTCTACAACTCGACCTAACCGTATACGACCACCTGGGCATGGGATTTCTACAACTTGACCTATCCGCATACGACCACCACCTAGACATGGGATTTCTACAACTCGACCTATCCTCATACGACCACCACCTAGACATGGGACTCGTATTTTCATCTGAACATGGGCTTCGTAGTCTACCTCGACGACCGTCCAATGAAAGGTTTTCACCTGAACTATGCGATTCGTAGACGACCACCACTTATAATTGATAGTGGCGTGGAAATGGAATAACTATGAGTTGGTTGGTTGGTTGGTGTGTCTTAATGAATAAAACACTGGCTTTCAGATTTACTATCTTTTTTTTTGTTGCCTTGTTTTAGTCTCTTGTGGAAAACATGATCCTCATGTATTTTGATCTGAAAGCTTCTTAGTTATTGTATCTTTTGGTCACAAAATGACTTTATTGATCCATGTATTATACTAGTAAAACTTTCATGATGCGGAAACCCTCAAAATATAAAAACAAAGAACCAAGAGAACACGGTTATAGTATTATTCTTTTGCAACTGGCCCAGTGGGATCGGATCAACACGAACTTGTTTCTTCCTATACAACTATTTTCCTTGGCGCTCAAGTAAGCACCCACTTTCATACTCTTGATATTCAGTACTACAGTACAAAGCTTCTTTTCTTCCCAATCAAATTTAGTTTCACATAAAAAGTTATACAAATAATTGGATTTAATGACTTGTTTTTTAAATTTTGACAACTTCTCTTTTATATAATAAGATAATACGCTATTTCACATATTATTGTTGAAATAACTTCTTTCTTCTCATTCAAATTTAGTTGTGGAAAAAAACTGGTATAAATACTTGGATTTATGACTTGTGGTTGTTATCTTCTTTTTTGGTCAAAATAGTTGGTTATCTTAATACTTCATTTTCAAGAGAATTAGGATTTTCTCATGAATTTTTTGGATTTGATTTCATGAACTTTGAATACTTTTTTTTGGTAATCGTGAGGGAGGCGAAAACCTCCCACGTCTTATTGCAAAGTTAAAAGAAACTACAATCGAACATTACGAGGGCGCGCAGATCCATTAACTAACATCATCCAGAAATATCAAATGTAACTCATATGGAATAGAACTAAACAAATGAAAATCCATAGGTAAAATAAAAGCCTAGTTTGCTAAATCATATGCTAGACGATTAATCTCCCTATACACATGTTTGATTCGGACCCTCCAATCCTTCGATAAGAAATGATAAGAAGCGATAGCACAAACGTATAAGGAAAGACATCAGATGAGCATCACTTATCCCGATCGTCAAAAAAAACCAACCACCAACTCATAGTCGATCTCGAGTTCCAACTGAGTAACCTTCCTCTTCCAAACTATATAACGTCCATAATACGCTCCCTATAACTCAGCAAGAGGTGCAAAGCATATCCCAATTGTCACCGGAAAACCGCTGCACCAATTCCCATCTTGATCCCGCAAGACCCCACCAACCGTTGCCAATCCGTGATTAACATGAGAAGCCCCATCCGTGTTTACTTTAAACCAACCATCAGGCGGCATATCCCAAGCAATTAACCTCTCCACCCACTCAACTCCATGAATTTTGGATATGATTTCATGGTTTTGGTGGTTTATTTTGCATTATTTGTTTTGTATTAACGAAAAACTACCGTAAGATCCGTTTTCATTATGAAGCATCGAAAAATGACCTTTCCTTAAATAAATTAACATAAACTTTTTTTTTTATATAACTAGGAGGAATTTGGGCCTGAGCCTTAATTTCTCCCAAGGCTCGGGATCAGCCTTTGCTAATAATACTTTATAACATGGCGTAAAGCATCCTTCCCACCGGAGTTTGAATTAGAAGCACAATAAAACCAACCTTTGCGCTTAACCACTAACCCACGACATCTGGTGGTTTTTTTTTTTTTTTTTTGAAACTTCATTAGCATAAACTTGATTGCAAAGATTTAGGAAATCTAAATTTACCCCAAAAAATTGTGTAATTGGGTCAAGTGAGATAGTTAACGTAAAGTGAAATATTCTGACCTAGCTAGCAACTTTCCTTCACCATAACTTTGGAGTTTGGAATATTAAGCTAAATATTTGTCTTATCGCTAATATTTAACGCGAATAAGATGTTCGAGGACCTACGGAATATTTATAAGGCAAATATTTAGCTTAATATTCCAAAGTTTAATGACTAGCTGGCAAAATATTTTTGATTGTTAAAGGTTTTCGCCTTAATATTATTAATTTAATGTTTAAACGCTACCGCAACCGCTAGTCTACCAGTCATAAATTTTCCGCAAACGCACCAATTTCTAACTATTGCGCCAGTCGTCTAAATCGCTTAATAATGCTTGAAACCGCTACCGCCCGCTTCCGCAAACTCCCGCAATCGTAACCGTAACTGCTGCGACTAAACCAGTCTGAACCTTAGTCAATTAATCAATTCAATTGGGGAGATCGATTGGTTGGTAGAGAAAGCTTAATACAGATTAATCTGAATGTTTAAACGTATTAAGCAGATTAAAATGAATGCTTTTAACTTTTTACCAAAATGGCAGATGACTTTTCTCCCTGCTAGCTTAATAATAATTTAGTTCAGATTATCCACTTAAAGACGTATTCAGCAAGCATATTCCCATAAAAAAAAACATTTCAACTTGTATGAAAAGGTAAAATATCTTCTTTGTATGAAAAAGTAAAATATCTTCTTCTTTTTTTTAAAAAAAAGAGTAATAAATATGGATTAACATCACCGATTTGAATAATTATCAACCCGGTTTACTATTAATTTATAACTAAAATGGGTCTCAGTATATATATAAATAATTAGGAGAAGAGAAACGACCATTTGAGTTTAGGGTTTTACAAAATGAACATCTGCCGCAGCGTTATGATTAGGGCTTCCGGTTCTCATCATCTCTGGAAGAGGGCCTATACAACTGTCCCTTCTCCGGCTCCGATGGCGGTTAATAAGATGTTCGACGAACTGCAGAATCTCACTGGTTTTTACTTAGACCACATGACGAGGGAGCAAGAGAAGAATGGAACCTCTTTGAGCGAGTCGGTTATCGCCGGCTGGGCAAACCGGCTTTCCAGCGACGGCAACAATGGACAAGCCCTCGAGGTATGTCTGATGACCAAACATTGAATAATAAGAGAGTATATGTATTCATCATAGGTGGTCTTTTGCTCATAATAATGAATGTTTCTTTGTACTAGATCATATTTCTGTGATATTACTTGTCATCAATACCATACAACAAAATTTATTTTAAAGGGTTTATCATTTAAATTTTTTGGGGTTTGGGTAGAGTTTGCGTTTAGGGCTTATGTTTTAGTTTTAAATGTTCAAAGTTAACTTTACTTTTGTGGTATTTGTGAAATATTTGAAAAATTGAGCTATTTTTAGAATATAAACCAAATCTGTGTTATTTTTTGAAGCAAAAATTGAAAGTGTGTAATTTTGAGAATCGTCCTATATATTTTTGGTTCTAATAACTAATGAATGTTTCATTGTACTAGATCTACGAGTGGATGGAGAAAAAGAAGATGAAATTTTCTCCATCTCAGTTTGCACATTTTGCGGAAGTTTTGGGTAAAATTAAAGGCGATGTTGCTGCTAACGACTTGTTCAAGAATTTAGATCCAAACTTCCACAAGATGGACTCTGATGAGTTGAAGAACTGGCTTCCGTACAAGAAGCTCCTGGAGTGTAACTCTTTGGCAAGACTTGAACTTGCACTCAAGTTCTCTAAAGATTACTTGGCATTCTCTGAGAAGAACTCGGTATCCTCTGAAGAAGAAGACTCGGCATCCTCTGAAGGGGACTTGGAAAACGCTGGTCCAGATACAGCAATATCTGAAGAGGACTTAGAAAACGCTGGTCCAGATACTTCAAACTATGAAGAAAACTTAGAATGGAGAGGACGCTATCGAGAAGCCCTCCCAGGCACACTTGAATGGAGAGAACGCTATGAAAAACCTCATTTTAGGACAATGGAATGGATACATAGCGATGTAAAACCTCGTCCAATAACACTTGAAAGGAGAGGAGACTATCGACATGGTGGTCCCAATGACACGACTCTTGTAGGGTAAGGGCCGTGAAGTGGAATTACGGTAAGTTGTTTGGTTGGTGTGTCTTAATGAATAAAGAGGGCTTTCAGATTACTCTCTACCTTGTCGAAAACTGGATTTTTTGCTTTACTTTTTAATTATTTTATCTCTTCTTAGTTTGCATTTTTTTCTTCTATTAAAGTGTCTCCTTTTTCAATTGTTGTATCTTTGTTCGTCAAAAATGCTTTAAACACCATTAGACACTGTTAACTCCACCATTAAACACTGTTAACTCCACCATTAAACACCACTAAAAAAGCCCTTAAGTACCTAAATGTTTACTTAGTTAAACATAATTTGACACCATTATCTTGATCATTATAAGAAACTGAAATTCTTTGCAGGCTGCGGTAACCACAAGAAAAAACAGCCACTGAATGACTATTTTTTGTGACTGTTTTTTTAATCACAATAGTTGCAAATTAGTCGAAGGATGGAGTGGTTCGAAAGCTAGGAGAGGGAGAAAATGCATCTGACATTTTAGTAGTGAAAATGTGAAATAGTGTAGAACTATTCTGATCAAGCGAGCAACTTTGCTCACCATAACTCTGGAATATTAAGCTAAATGTTTGTATAGTCTTTTATATATCTTTGATTGTTAAAGGTAAATGATTTAATCTGAATTAGTCAATTATTCAATTCAATTGGGGAGATGGAGCTAGTTGTTGGTAGAGAAAGCCTAATACAGATGAATCTGAATATTTAAACGTATTAAGCATATTGATAATGAATGTTTTTACCAAAATGGCAGATGGACATATTTTCTCCCTCCTAGCTTGAAAAAAATTTCTTTCAGATTACCCACTTAAAGACGTATTCAGCAAGCATATTCCCATAAAAAACATAATAACTTATATGAAAATCTAAAATATTTAATTTAATAAAAAAGAATAATAAATATGGATTAACATCGCCGACTTCAATCATTATCAACGCGGGTTACTATTAATTTATAGCTAAAAGGGGTCCGTTATATATACTATAATAATTAGGAGAAGAGACGCGACCATTTGAATTTTAGGGTTTACAAAATGAACATCTGTCGCAGCATGCTGATTAGGGCTTCCGGTTCTCATCATCTCTGGAAGAGGGCCTATACAACGGTCCCTTCTCCGGCTCCGATGGCGGCTAATAAGATGTTCGACGAGCTGCAGAATCTCACTGGTTTTTACTTAGACCACATCACGAGTGAGCAAGAAAAGAATGGAACCTCTTTGAGTGAGGCGGTTATTGCCGGCTGGGCAAACCGGCTTTCCAGCGACGGCAAACATGGACAAGCCCTCGAGGTATGTCTCTCATCGACCCAACATTAAATTATAGGAGAGTATATAGATATATATATAGAATCATCAAAAGTGGTCTTTGGCTCATAATAATGAATGTTTCTTTGTACTAGATCATAGTTCTGTAATATTAAATCAAGTAACATAAAAACAAACTGATTTTCAAGGGTTTATAATTTAATTTTTTTGGGTTTGGGTTGACTATCGTAGAATTAGGGTATAGTATCGTAGACGGTAGAGTTTTCTTTTAGGGTTTATACTTTAGTTTTGAATGTTGAAGGTGAATTTTATTTTGTGGTATTTGTGGAATATTGTTTTATTTTTAGAATAGAAAACAAATGGTGTTATTTTAGGAAGCACCCCAAAATTCAAAGTGTGTAGTTTTGAGAATTGTCATGTATATTTTTGGTCTCAATAGTAATGTATGGATGTTTCGTTGTGGTAGATCTACGAGTGGATGGAGAAAAGGAAGATGAAATTTTCTCCATCGCAGTTTGCACATTTTGCCGAAGTTATGGGTAAACTTAAAGGCGATGTAGCTGTTAACGACTTGTTCAAGAATTTAGATCCACACTTCCACAAGATGGACTCCAGTGAGTTGAAGAACTGGCTTCCGTACAAGAATCTCCTAGAGTTTAAATCTTTGGCAAGACTTGAACTTGCACTCAAGTTCTCTAAAGAGAATTTGGCATCCTCTGTAAAGGACTCGGCATTGTCCGAAAAAGAAGACTCGGTATCCTCTGAAGAAGAAGACTCGGCATCCTCTGAAGAGGACTTGGAAGACGCTGATCCAGATACAGCATTGTCTGAAGAAGAGTTGGAAAACGCTGGTCCAGATACACCTGAATGGAGAAGACACTATGGAAAAAGTCCCCCAAGGACACTTGAACCGAAAGGACGCGATGGAAAACCTCGTATAAGGACAATGGAATGGTTAAAAATGGAGAACCTCGTCTAAGGACAATGGAAGGGAGAGGAGAGTATCGACATGGTGGTCCCAATGACACGACTCTTGTAGGGGAAGGGCCGTGAAGTGGAATTACGGTAAGTTGTTTGGTTGGTGTGTTTTGATGAATAAAGAGGGATTTTAGATTATTCTTTACCTTGTCGAAAACTGGATTTTTTGCTTTAGCTTGCTTTTTTTCTAATAAAATCTCTCCTCTTTTAAGTTGTTGTATCTCTCTTCGTCAGAAATGCTTTTATAGAACCCGTCTACAGCAGAGCTGGTCCTTTGACTCCAACAAATTAGCCTATTACCACGGTAAAAAAGCTAAAAAATACATAAAAAAATTAGGCTGCAAGCATTGGGCTTGACCTGTTTGCTCCCAGGGCCGGCCGGTTTTAATCTACTGACTATTGTCAATTTATCATAATCATAAAAGTTTTAGCGATAGTCAATTCAATCGGAAAGCGTCAAAGGATGGAGTGGTCCAAAAGAAAGCTAATACATCGAATCTTTGCTTCTTCTTTCTATGACTTTTGTGATACGTTTGTTTTGATTTTAACAACATTTTATTGAATAAAAAACAATTTGTTAAAAATAGAAATTGATCAGGTTAATCAAGGATTAAAAACCGGAATATGATAAAATTATTTTATATTTTCTTTTGAATTAATCACAATCACGTTTAAGGATTTGCGATAGCTCATATTCAATTTAAATCCTAATAAAAACACATGCCCTTAATGAATCGTTTAAGCATTTCTTAATGAATTCCTAAGCCCGGCCCATTAAGCTAATAACACCTACCCAAGACGTGGAAAGCAAATTCTGGTCGAGTGAGTCACACGCGCTTCCGCACCCAAATTTGCCGCCTTCTCCTTCGCCAATTTCAACAATCATCATTGTTCTCATCGTCAATCAGTTTTTGGATCGGAAAAAAATGGAAGGCAGAGAAAGAGGATCAATGTCGTCGAGCATCGGCAATTCCGCAGAACTCGAAGCGAATGTGACACTTAGTGATCGTCTTAAGGTTTTCAAGGTCTCCAATTTCGATCCCGATTCTTATGTCACCTCCAAATGCCAACATATGAACGAAAAGGTAATGTCCTTAGATAGAGAGAGAGATTTCATCTAATTGTGTTGAGATTGTTGGTGTGTTTTACCTTATAGGAAACGAAACATTTGACTTCTTACCTAGTTGAATTGAAGAAAGCTTCTGCCGAAGAGATGCGTAAGAGCGTCTACGCAAACTATGCCGCTTTTATACGGTCTGTATATCAATCATATCGTTTGTTCGAGAATAGACACGGTTTTTTGTTTGTTGCTAAGTAGGTTCTTGATTTTGCAGGACATCTAAGGAGATATCAGCTCTTGAAGGACAACTTCTTTCCATGAGAAACCTTCTCTCTGCTCAAGCAGCTCTTGTTCATGGCTTAGCTGATGGTGTTCACATTAGTTCGTTATGCGCTGATGACGCTGATGACTTAAGAGATGAAGATCTATATGATATGGATAACAAACAGCTATCCAAAATTGAGAATTGGGTTGTGGAGTTTTTTGATAGACTTGAAGTTCTTTTAGCTGAGAAGAGAGTTGAGGAATCCATGGCTGCGTTAGAAGAAGGGCGTCGTGTGGCTATAGAAGCACACGAGAATCGAACACTTAGCGCAAGCACTCTTGTTTCTCTGAACAATGCAATTAAAGAAAAGAGACAGGAGTTGGCTGACCAATTGGCAGAGGCTATAAGCCAACCTTCTACAAGAGCAGGCGAGCTTAGATCAGCCGTATTGGCTCTCAAGAATCTCGGTGACGGTTCTCGCGCCCATACATTGCTTCTTAGGTCTTACGAGCGGAGGCTACAAGCCAACATTCAAAGCCTAAGAGCTTCTAACACTTCTTATGGGGTAGCATTTGCGGCTGCACTCTCTCAGCTTGTTTTCTCAACGATTGCTCAAGCTGCGAGTGACTCTCAAGCAGTTGTTGGGGAGGATCCGGCTTATTCATCAGAGCTTGTGACATGGGCGGTTAAACAAGCAGAGTCATTTGCTCTTTTACTGAAAAGACATACTTTAGCTTCATCTGCTGCTGCAGGAAGCTTAAGGGTAACCGCAGAGTGCATCCAACTCTGCGCATCCCACTGCTCTTCATTAGAGTCTCGTGGTTTAGCTCTTTCCCCTGTTTTGTTGAAACACTTTAGGCCGGGCGTGGAAAAAGCACTAACTGGAAATCTCAAGAGAATTGAACAAAGCAGTGCTGCTTTAGCTGCTTCAGATGATTGGTCACTCTCTTATACACCAACTGGATCACGCTCCTCATCGAGTACTCCTATTGCAGCACATCTTAAGCTTTCTATAAGTGCTCAAAGATTCAACTCCATGGTTCAGGTACTCAACATTTTTCACCACTCATTCATGATTGATTGAGTTCTTCTTGCTTTAAGTTTAATTCTCTGTGTGGATTCAGGAATTTCTGGAGGATGCTGGACCGCTAGACGAAGCATTACAGCTAGATGGGGTTGCACTAGACGGTGTTTTGCAAGTGTTTAACTCATATGTGGATCTTTTGATAAATGCATTGCCCGGTTCAGCTGAGAACGAAGAGAATCCAGTTCATAGAATAGTTAAAGTAGCTGAAACTGAGTCTCAACAAACAGCTTTGTTAGTCAATGCACTTCTTTTAGCAGACGAGCTAATCCCACGTTCTGCTTCAAGGATTTTGCCACAAGGTACAAACCAATCCACTCCAAGAAGAGGTTCTTCAGATAGACAGAACCGACCAGAGCAAAGAGAATGGAAGAAAAAGCTTAGTCGATCTGTGGATCGATTAAGAGATAGCTTCTGTAGACAACATGCTCTTGAGCTCATCTTCACCGAAGAAGGAGAAGTTCGTCTCAGCTCTGAGATTTATATACTCATGGACGAAGCCACTGAAGAGCCCGAATGGTTTCCTTCCCCGATTTTCCAGGTAGAAAACATTTAAAGTGCTTCATCATCTAGAAAAATAGAAGCATAGAATTGATATATAAACCAAAATGCTACTTCTTTCAGGAACTGTTTGCGAAATTGACGAGAATAGCGACAATTGCGAGCGACATGTTCGTTGGTAGAGAGAGATTTGCGACGATATTGCTGATGAGATTGACAGAGACAGTGATTCTTTGGATCTCTGATGATCAGAGTTTCTGGGAAGAGATGGAGACAGGAGATAAACCATTAGGTCCACTTGGTCTTCAACAGTTTTATCTGGACATGGAGTTTGTTATGATCTTTGCCTCACAAGGAAGGTACTTGTCAAGAAACCTTCATCAAGTGATCAAGAACATTATAGCTCGCGCTATCGAAGCAGTTTCAGCCACTGGACTCGACCCTTATAGGTACGAATTATTATACTATACGTTTCAACATAAACATGTTTGTATGTATGATGGTTTGATGATGATGATTGATGGTGATAAAACAGGACATTGCCGGAGGAAGAGTGGTTTGCTGAAGTAGCTCAGATAGCGATAAAGATGTTGACCGGAAAAGGCAACTTTGGTGGCCATGGAGAGCGTGACGTCACTAGCCCTTCCGTTTCCTCTGCTAAATCTTACACCAGTAATTGACTAATCTGATATAGTTCAATAATTGAGACTTTGTTGACAAATTATCATTTTTTAATTATATTAGAGGAGAAATAAAGTATAAAGTATTTTCTTATATTTTCTAACATCGCCAAGTATATCATGAACTAGTAGGAATCCGACATAACCAATTTGAAATAATACATGTCAATATATTTAGAAAAAATGAAAACCATGTGCTAGGTAAGCAACAAACCTGGCGGATATTTAATTACTTGGATCAAAAGAAACAGAGCTACGTCAAGTTTCATTATTTTTGGCTTGTAGCACTATAATTCTAAAGTGAAAATGTAAAACAAAACAAACCGAAAACTCGTTCACATATATAGTAACAGATACCAATCCACAAACCCAACAAACAAAAAAAGAAAGACAATTATAAGGAAACAAAAGGGTATAGAAAGTAGAAACACACAACAAATAGAGTAGGGCATTTATATCCTATTGCACGATACCAACATTTCCTACACAGAACAGAGCAATTCCAACAGAGTAACACTGAGATGAGATCTCAAACTTCGTCATCGTCTTCTTCATTGTCGAGCTTATAGGAACTAAAATGATCGACACGAAACTTCCACTCGCCCTTTACTGGATCAAACGACACAAACTCAGCTCCTTGTGCCTCGGCTTTTCTCTTAAGCATCATTTTATACTTCTCCACTCTCTCTCCTTCAGTAAACTGTTTCCCTGTCTTCTTATCAACACACTTTATGTTCAGCAATGTTACCTCCGCTGGTTTATTCAAACCTTGTCCAACCGCCGGTTTCTTACTCTCGTCCATGTATACAATCACTTCCCGGTTATTGAAACTAACCAGAGACTCTAAGTCTAGCCTACGAACATCGGTTTCTCCCATGAACTTTATGCTACCATAACCGTGTCGTCCCACCACAAAGTCTCTAACCCGCCTGCAATAACCTGGATCTGCTCTTTCCTTGGCAGCTAGTTCCTGGATACGTGGCTCCGTGAAATAATCGGATTGGCGCAGCTTCGGCATGAGCGCTTCAATGTCTGCACCGTGCTCGTAAACAATGGCAGCTTCTCCGGCTCTGTGTCCGCTTAGTGTTTTGTAGGGACGTTCTTTCTCCCCAGCGCGATCTGTGTGTGTTGTGCCGTTTTGTTTCTGATTTGCATTGACTGATGTTTCTCCCGCAGAACCAAGTTCTCCATTACCATTTTCTGTGAATATCGTCTCTCAAGGTCAGAGTGATCCAAATATAGGAAAACATAATGGAACTTTTTTTATAACAAATACTCACTGTCATGGTTTGCTGCATCAGTGCCCATGTCTGGACTCTTCCCTGGAATTTACGGTTAATATGTTAGAAAAAAGCCAGCAATCATTGAAATCAGTACCTAGTACCTTATTAGCTAAAATCGTTTTGCATAACCTTTTTCTCACATGCAGAAAAATAAAGGTTCAAAAGAATGACCACACATAAACAAGAAAATGTGCTTTTATGGGAGTACGAAAAGGTAGACATTAAATTTCCAAAAGAGAAGTGCTCTTCTGAAATTTGAATGCTGCTTTTTCCAAGTGAATCAACTGAAGCAGAGTCTCAAAAAGCTTACTTCTATTGGAATAAGCAGTGTCTTTTTGCAATAACTAAATGAAAACAAAAAGAGGAAGCTTACCATTGTCATGTACTGGAGCAGTAGGGCGGTCCTTTGCAAGTGTTAATTTGTCCCTTGAAGACCACTGCTTAACTGGGCGTATAACTAGAGCCCTAGGGTTCTCCCTTGGAATGAAAAGAGCATCCGCCTTAGGTGTACTTGAGGTCTCCTCGTCATCAGTGAAAAATGGAACCTACAAAGACCATTTTAAGTTTTAAACACGTAGAACAAACTTCCGCACCAACAGTTAAGTTTGGGTATAATATACTCATTCAACAAAAATTCACAAGACAGAAAGCATACCTTTGGATCATTATCGCCAGGACGGTATTTTCTTGCTGGCAACCTGACTCGCCTATGCAAAAGGTGTCGAGAAGTCAGGAGAGATGATATTCTAACGGAAGCGGGTTTGTCAACAACCTGAAAGGGGGAAATGAAAGGATTAAGAACCGAGGAACATTCAACCACTTCTATTTCTTATAACTGTATCTCTGTGAATAAAAACAAACTAGAAGAAAAATGTGGAAGAACTGAATATCTAACAAGAATTTTATCAGAGAAAACATCAAAGCAGCTATATGGAGACTGTTTAAATTTAATCTGGGAAATTTTTAAGAAAAATGCACCATATGGTTGTTAAAGAAGGAAGAGTAGGCTTACAGGCATGCTGGAGATTCCGTATTGAATTGAAGCTGTGTTCCCACCTTGATTTATTGAAATTTGAGGCATAGCAGGAAGAGTTCCAAATGGGTTTGTAACAGCAACTGGTTGCAAAACAACAGGGTTCACTGGAGCAGGCCTGTTAATAAAAAAAATGAACCTTCAGTGGCACAGCCTCCACAAAACTAAAACCATTCTAACTATCCAAAAAGAGAGACAACAGAAGTTTTGCAAGCACTGATGTCAGAAAGAGCATACGTTTGCCCGAAGTTGCTTTGACCAAAAAATCCCAGTCCACCAGCATTTCCAGTTGCATTAGCTGTAGAGGATTAATACACAAGAATTAGCATCTAGAAACAAGATGATAACATCAGTGACTAGGTCGACTGAGGTACCTGCTTGTGTTTGACCAAAGTTGTTGAAACCAAAACCATTTGATGCTTGAGCTGGCTGAGCTGATTGAAAGGGTGTCATACCAGCAGACTACAGAAAATATCCAAAATTAGAAGGTCTAAATTAGATCAGAAGGGAAGTGTAGGTGTGGGGATGTCAATTAAGAGAAGTAAAAGAACTACTAACTGTGAAGAGAACATGTATCATCAAAGAAAATGGAAAAAAAGAACTAAGTGCGTAGGCTTAATAAGGAATACGAAAAATCACCATTGTTTGTCCAAAGGGAGAGCTGTTAGACGTTGGTAATGTTGTAGAACTTGAAAACATATTGCCAAATCCAGTGGAAGGTTTATTGAAAATGCTAGTTTGGCCAAATGCAGGAGCACTACTACTCTGTCCGAACTGTCCAAATGCAGAACCGGTCTGCCCAATCGAGGGGGTTGAGTTGAACAGATTAGATGACTGACTGTTGCCAAATGCTGGAGCTGCCCCCTGACCAGGAGTTGAATTAAAGATTGATGTAGAAGAGCCAAATCCAGGAGTACTTGATGAACCAAATAACGGTGATGATGTCGTTGTTCCAAAAGCGGATGATGATCCAAAAACGGATGTGGAAGTTGATGAAGTTGACCCAAAAAGATTGGACGAAGAAGTTACACCAAAGGGCGAGGAACCAAAATTTGAGGTAGCCGTTCCAAAACCCGAACTGGCAATTGTTGGGGTTTGAGGGGCAAAAGGGTTGGTAGATGTTGAACTCGCAAAAGGGTTTGTTGGATTTGCAGATGGCTGACCAAATGCGGGTGATGGGGAAAAAGGATTTGCCTGAGCAGGTGGGACACCAAATCCGGTATTTCCAGGAGACTGTCCAGCAGGAAGTGGTCCACCTGAAAATTGAAGATGTAGAATCCCTAGTATGTTAAATAAAGTAAAACAATGTAGCGCTAAGTAGATGTGATATAAGATTTGTTTGATCAAGTTTACCTTTATCTCCTCGCTGGTAATCTTCCCACCTCAGCTCCTCATGGCTTTTATCTTTGTATGCCGGCATGGCAGAAATAGATTCCAACCTTCCAGCAGGCTGGGTACCGCTCCCTGTCTCTGCCTCAACTGTCGATGCATAAGGCACGGCTCGACTGCCGCCTTGTTGAGGTTGACCACCGAAAGGTGATTGACCAAAACCAGAACTCCCAAATGTTGGGGTTGAAGCCTGCGCACCTGCAAAACAGATCATGCAAACATAGATTGTCAACTTTTAGTAACAACAATTAGCTGTTATAAACTATAGCTGAATGGGACATGCTAAAGGGAGAACCTTGGGCTCCAAAGGGAGATGGTGAGGAGCCAAATGCACTGCTACCAAAAGCTGGGGAGGAGCCGAAACTAAAGGATGATGTATTCGATGCACCAAAAGAAGGAGTAGTAGTTGCCCCAAAGGCAGGAGTAGTGGACTGCCCAAAGGAAGGGGTACTTGATGCACCAAAGCCAGGAGCACTCGATGCACCAAAAGCAGGAGTTGTTGAAGTTCCAAATGCCCCTCCAGAACCAAAGCCAGTGTTGCCAAACGTGGTACCAGTGCTACCAAAGGCTGGAGTTTGTGACGTGCCGAAAGCAGGTGTATTTGTGATACCAAATGAAGGTGGATTTGAGGCACCAAAGGCTGGCGTGCTTGTTGCACCAAAGGCTGGTGTACTTGATGCACCAAACGAGGGTGTGCTTGTAGCACCGAAGGAAGGCGTGCTTGAAGCACCAAAGGCAGGCGTGTTTGTGGCCCCAAAAGGTGTAGATGAACCAAAAGTGCTGTTTCCAAATGCAGGCTGTGACTGCTGTTGCGTGCTCCCAAAAGGATTTGACTGAGGCGTTGAAAATCCCACAGGTTTCTGCCCAAAACCAGAAGACCCTGAAAGAGGAACAAAGAGATTAGCTTAGTCCTCAAAAACAAATGTAAAACCCAAAAACGGGAAATCAAGGACTAACAGGAACCTGAACTAAAGAAAGCAAGACAACAAGGATCAGGAGCCAATATCTAGAAAACCCAGCAGAAAAAGAACCAAAGATAACAGTTCAAAGAAGTTGAAGAATATTAAATCTGGTACTGGTAGTGACAAACATTTACAAACCAGAAAACTGGATACTGTACACAATAACAACAGCGCAATGAAATGCTTGAAAAGATCAAAACCAAGGGTTATTCTTAAATCCCAGTCCTACTAATATAGAATGCAAAAGACCACCTCCTCAGGCATCCATATACCCATGATGTCAAAGACAGAAAATATATTCATATCTAGTAAAAGCAACAAGTCAATGAGGTAACTGATAAACCATGCCATGATATTTATATAAGGTACTTACCCCCAAAAGGTGAAGATGCTGGAGATGCTCCAAAGAGCGGAGTGGAATTCCCAAATACTGGTGATGAAGAAGCTCCAAAAGTTGTGTTGGAGGCGAAGGGAGAGGAGGCTTGAGGTGCACCAAACACGCCGGTTGAAGTGCCTCCAAATATGGAACTCCCTGTCTGTGCAGCAAAAGGTGCAGACTGGCCAAAGGGTGTTGTTGGAGCAAAGGAATTACTACTTGCATTGCTGGTCTGACCAAACAAAGATTGGGACCCAAATGGGCTGCTACCAGATGACTGGCCAAAAGCTATAACAACAATTTTTCAGAAGGTCAAAATTCTATTACATTACAAAAGAAATAAATAGCATAGAGCAATTGAAAAACATCACTTAAGACAGGGTCACTTACGATTAGATGAGCCAAACATCTTCCTCTGTAGTTTCACAACTCAGGCTCAGCCAAAAGAAGTTATATCTTGCAGCTGGTAAACGAAAAAGAACAAATCTATCAGGATTTAACACAGAACTAAAAGTACATAAGCAACACCATACAGGTTAAGCTGGTTTTGAAATCCAAACATAGTAAACATCCATATGATTATCCTAGAATACAACATCCAATTGAAAAACAGTTAACAAGTTAAGTTGGTTCATGAGTCAGGAAGAAGAAAATGAAACTGAAAAACAAATTACAGTGTGTTCACAAAGACCACAAAAACATTACACGAATCAGCTTGGGAACAAGAATATGCATAATAATCTGGAAGTGCTAGGAGATGACGAGCCTCTAAACCTATTAACTACACAATTACTCATAGACAAATCCAGTGATAATATCGGAACAAAGCAACATCACAAATAGAAACCATCAACTCAGAAATTGACTATACAAAACGAAACCTAGACCAATCGAGACATAAATTCCAGCAACGAACGAGCAATACATCAATCAAATCAAACGTGAAACCAATCGAAACGTAACTTCAACAAAAAACGAAGAGTACCTTTGAATCCGATGTAAAAAGATGAACAAAAAGGTCACACGTTCTTCGATCAAACCAAAATACCAAACGATTCTCAAATAGACAAGAAGCGGAGGATCCGATCGTCGATACTTGTCTGCGTGAAGAAATTAGGGTTCAGGCGAGAAAGGGAGCGGAAAAAAATAGGTTCAAATGTGAAGCAAAACAGATTAGGGAAGGAAATCAAACCTGAAAACTACGAGGTCGATCTGAAATCGACGAAGAACGGACAAATCTCGCCGGAATCGGAAACGCGACAGTTGCAACTCGCCAGAGAGGAAAGACTAAAGATTGGCCTCTACCTGCTTGGGACTCTAATTTCTCAAACTAGTTTTTAGGCGATACCATAAAAGCTATTATATCTCTTCATTTATATATCAAAGGGGAAAAAATGGTTTATTCATTGGTTTTCTTCGTCAATGTAACGCAAGATAATAGTTTTATTTATCTTTTTCGTCACTGTAAATACTATAAGGGTTAATTAGCTCAATAAGTTTTTAGTATTAAGTATATAATATCACAAGAGAAAAAATTAGATGAATAGCAGTGATAATAAAATAATGGACAATTTTGTCCCAATTAAATGTGATAATTATTGATAGTACAAACAAATCTCTGAAAACCTTTTTCTTTAATAAATATTTTTATCATCATTGATCTTCGTCTCTGAAAAAGTAGATCTGCTTTCTCCAAAAAAGAAAAAAGAAAAAGTAGGTAAAACACAGCCCTACAAAACTATTTGATAATATAGTTGACTATTTTCAAGATTATATATATTATTGACATAGAAAGATAGTTGACTATATTTTGTAACTATAATTTGAGAAGATGGTTAACTATTTTTCAGGAAACAATCATAATTTTAAAATATAGTTAAGTATGTTTATACCATAGTTGTCTACTCTATTATAACATAGTGGATTATATGAAAACGTTGTTATAATAATTATTTATTTAAACAAAAATAGTTAACTATATGTTCAGAATGTAGTTGCACATTATAGTTTGCATAATGAAAAATAATAACATAAATGACGAACTAATATCAGAAACATAGTTATGTATTATAATTTATACAATGAAAATAACATATATAGTTAACTATTATGAGAACCATAGTTACCTGATTTCTGAAAATAGTTAACTCTATCGATGAAACGACCCGACCCGTTTTTTTTTAATAACAAATAATCCTTGGTCTCGGTCTAACATTCCCATAAATGATATTCTCAACAACCAAGCAAACTCACATATTACACTACAGCGGATAACAATAAACCAAATAAAATCAAAGAACAAATTCCATTAAAATGCTAACCAGTCAATTCCACAACAATTCCAAACCAATAAATTTCAGCAACCTAACAGTGGTTCTAAAACGATAAACACAAAGCACGAAACTCGAGACCCTAGATCATCTCCCACTTCGTAGCCATGATTCCACGATCACATTTTGCCTTTACCTACATCACATGGGAAAAAGAGATGCGTGAGTATTATCATAAATACTCAGTGAGACGGTCATCCCATCTATGACTGCGCACTCAGGCACGATGGAACCGCTCAGGCAAACAACAACAAACAACACACAAACACAAGACAAAGGCTCAACCACAGCCAACCAGACAGGCTGTCGATCGACACTACCACTAGGTGTCGATCGACACCTTCTGTACGTGCTTGTCAATCGACACACCCTCTAGGTGTCGATCGACAGCACCGGTACATACCTGTCGATCGACACACCCTCTAGGTATTGATCGACAGCCTCCGTGATGGTCTGTCGATCGACACACCTAGGCCTGCGCAGAATCATGGGAAAACGATCATAATCCTCTCGGATCGATTCCTCCTCGGCGTTAACACGAAATCTGCACGAAAACAACAATCCACACGCAACAAACACAATCCACAGTCTCAAACAAACATCACAAGATCAAATCACAAGTTCCAAACCTATCACCAATCAACCCTAACGAATCCACCGGCCCAGAAGCCATGGTCACGCACTCACCTTGATTTAATCGGATAGAAACTGATAATATTGAGGTTAGACACGAAATCCACGACAATCACCACGAAATTCCAATCCAAATCGCTCAAGAATCGAACCCTAATCCACAAAAACTCGGAGGAACAAGAGAACTCCTCACAAACTCTTTTCTGCTTATTTTGGGACTTTGGTTCGCTCAAATGCGGCTAAAAAGCCTCAAATACGAAACCCTAGGTTTCCCCAAACCGGCCCGGTCCAATTGAACGACTAAAATCGAACTAGAAAACCGACCCAATTAAGGCCCTGTCGATCGACACACACCATGTGTGTCGAACGACAGCTCTTAATGAGCCTGTCGATCGACATACACCATGTGTATCGATCGACAGCCCCTCCAATTTCCTAAAAAAAATGGTTCACGGGCGTCACAATCGATCTTCAGCGGTAGCTTAGATTGACAAGGAAATGAGACGATAATGGAGAGTTTAACGTTGGACAACGAGAAGACATACAATCTTAATATATGGCTGGAATTTTTGATTTATGATAATTGATTTTATGGATCATAAAAAAGAGATGAATGATGTTTGTGTAAGAAGAAAAAGAAAAATAAGAAGAAGAAAATGAAGAAACAATAGAAGAAGGAGAAGGAAAAAAAAAGTGGTTGAAGACGAAGAAGAATGAAAGAGGCGTGGAAGGAAAGGAGGAAAACAATTAGGTTTTAGTAATTTTAAATTTTAATTTTTGATTTTTTTCCTTAGTAAGACTTATAAATTAATGATGGATAGTATTCTCATTTTAGTTGAGTTAAATGTTATTCACTTAATTTTTTTTATTTAGTGTTAGATTATTAATGGGGAATTTGTTTGGTTTGACCCATAATTTGATTTTAACTACATGGGTAACCCACATATCTCATGTTTGTGAAAACTAACCCAAAGGGGTAGTGAAAACTAACCCAAATGGGTAGTGAAATTACAACTACAACCTTTATGACCAAAAACTAAAACGCAGGTCATAATGACTGTTTTAACCCTAGAGAAGTCTGCTACGTAATGTAGAAATCTACTCATAGACTTCCACACGAAATCCAACACGTAGACTCTATATGAAGTCTAGTTTGTAGTTCAGTAGACTTCTTTGGAAAGTCTACTCTATAATTATATTTCAAATTTAAATATATAAATTAACAAAAAATATTTTGATAAACAATTCTAGTTGATGACCAAACTATAAATAATTGTGAAGTATGAAAAATAAAATTGCATAAAAATTCACAAATTAAACCTACAAAGACAAAATTATGTCTACTTTGTGGTATAGTAGACTTCTCTAGAAGTCTACTATATAATTACATTTCAAATTTAAATTTATAAATTAACAAAAAATATTTTGATAAAAAAATTTGGTTGATGACCAAACTATAAATAATTTTGAAGTATGAAAAATAAAATTTCATAAAATTTCACAAATTAAACTTACAAAGACAAATTAGGTTATGAATGAAATACATACTATACTAAACAAAGAGTTACCAAACAAGGTACTTCATAACCATTTGTTTAAATATTGATGTGGTGATATGTTGGTAGTTTAATGTTTGATATTTATAGGTTTTATGAGTTTATTTACGGTTGTAGTGGTTTAGTTTTAGGAATTAGATTATTATTTATGGTTTAGGGTTTAGGGTTTAGTTTTAGAAATTTTAGGTTAGGGTTTTGATTTTTAAAGTAGAATTAACTATAAGGTGATGTTAAATTTTGAGGTAGCGTATATGTTCGACCTACAATCCAAAATATGGGTAATGGTTTGATATTATAAGTTGAAAACATGTTATTAGTTTGCATTTTTATATTTAAAATGTCAAATTTGCAAGGTTAATATGATATAATAAACGTTCTGAATGTATGATATAAACTTTTATTTAGAGTCTTGAATAATAATCGATATAAATTTTCGGAAAGTAGACTTTATAAGAAGTCTACTAAGTAGAGTAGACTTCATCAGAGGTCTACTCAATGTTTGGGGTTTCATTGAGCGTTTAGGGTATAGTAGACTTCAAAGGGAAGTCTACTAAACCGGATATCTAACCGAAAAAGTCTACTAAACCGAAAATTATAACTTTAACCGGAAATTTGGTCCCCTTATATAAAGGAAAAACCCTAATTTTGTTAAAAAAAATCTTTAATCAAGTTGTTTCTCCACCTCTCTCTTTTCTCTCTATGCTCGTCGATCTCACCGAGCACTATGCGGCTGCCGCCTCCAATTCCGCCTAGGTTAGCAACCACATCGTTCTCTCCTTCTCATAGTCTGTATATTTTTCTCTAATCTTTCTCTTTTTCTAGTAGTTACAACCAGCACAGATGTAGCCCATTAATCTCTCCATCCACTTCGAACGAGCATAAATCTCCACAGATCTGGTAACCTCCATTCTCCCTCTCTCGATTTCTCGCTAAAATCAAACAAAAACTGTTTCTTGAATCCTTTGTTTTGTCGATAATCTTGCAGCCTGTTGAACAAATTGTTGCTCGTTTGCTCTACACCAACTTCACGAGGAACACAAGGTATCTATCTAGTCCTCAGACTCAGTGGTTATGTAAACACTTTTTAGTTCCATTGATGAGGCTCTTATCTGTTTATCTTTCCTGGCTTTTAGCTAAATCTTAAGTCTCTTCTTACATCTTCTCTTCCTTTTGTGCATGCAAGAAGATCTCAGGAGAGCATTTGACCAGTTTGGTCCTCTGAAGGACACTTACTTGTCGAGGGACTATTATATCGGGTGAGCATGTTTAGTATATAGGAGTAGATATCTAAATTTTCGGAAAGTAGACTTCATCAGAGGTCTACTTAGACCTCATCAGAGGTCTACTAAGTAGAGTAGACTTTATAAGAAGTCTACTAAGTATAGTTTCCTTTTTCATTCTTTGATCTCTGCGTGTCTCCTACGTGAGATCATTATTTGGAGTCTTAAGCCACTGATTTTTGGTGTCGATATAGAAAGAGTTTGGATTAGTCAATGTTTAATCTAGTACTTGTTGAGACCTCATTGTTTTAGTCCTTTATAGATTAACATACAATGTTTTGATATGTTCCATGTGTGAACACACACTTTGAGTGTGTTAATTGAAGTCGATGTTTCCTGCAAAAAAACGCAGCCATTGAATTAACTCTAAATGTCGTTTGTTTGATGGGTCTGAATGATACAAAACATTTGAGGTTTTATGGAATGATACAAAGCATTTGAAGTCTGAATCTGTTGATAAGCTTCAAGTAAATTAAAATGTGTATATATATGATTTATATCGGTTACATGTAAGGCTATGATGGTTTGATTATATGAGATTCAATTTTGCAGAATTGGACGGAGAGCTTTGTACAATGGTCTCCTTTAGGAACTTACTTGGTTACACTTCACAAGCCAAAGGTAGCTCTTTCAGGTGGTGCTAGTACTTTTAAACCTCTCATGCATTATAAGTATCCAATGGTTTGTTAAATTTTCTTATGATTGTTACATAATGACTGATTTTGGTTAGTGCATTAAGTTTGACTTTTGTATGTTTATTCCGCTTCTTGGGTTTGATTGAAATGAAAATGTAGTAGCTTTTGCTATAATCCTTACTTGTTGGACCAATGATGAAGTATGTGCTTGTAACAGGTGGCGTTGTGAGTGGCTTAGGTAAAGGAGTAACAGCAAGTGGTATTGGTGTTCTTCTTAAAGCTTGTGGTCTTCGTGTTAGTTCAATCAAAATCGGTACTTTTTCGTCTTTCTTACTTGTGTTTTAATGATTAGATTAATATCAGATTCTCCATTAAGATAATGGTCCAATTACTTCTCTTTCATCATGTATGGATGGTGTTGAGTGGTACCTCATTTTAATGTTTAATGGTTATCTTTTCTTATTGCAGATTGTGGAATGTGCTGATTCCTTATTGTTCAACATGCAGCAGGTCTTGGTTAGCAAAACTCAGATTTATATGGTCATGGTCGTGTAGTGTAATCTCCATTTGACGATAGAAACCTTGTTATTCTTTACCAGAAGGCTAAATGTTTATTGTCTTGTTAGCTACTTCAATCTCTTCCATTTGTTGGGAAATAAGAATGAGATTTTGTTTTGTTATAATCCAACCATTGTGTTTTTCCTCAAACCTAATGTGATTCAATTTGATGAAAAATTCATCATATCAAAAACTCAATACTCGTCGTCTTAATAGTAGGACTCGTGATATGGAAAGTAAATAAAAATATGCATGACAACTTCACTACTATTTTTTTGGAACCTCAACAACTTCACTTCACTACTTTAATAAACATCATTCAGCAAAACATCACTCGGACTCGATAAACCAAATCTTATACTTGAAACTAAAAGTAAGACTCGATAAACTAAATCCTATACTTGAAACTAAAAGTAAGACAAAATAAGGTTCTTAGAATTTTATAATGATGTGATGTGAGTAAAATTTTAGAAAATAGATATTGAACTTTAGACATGTACTTGAACATATTTTTAATCAAATTTGAAATATAAACTTCATTAGTAGTCTGCGAATAGACTTCATAAGCAGTCAACTTTGAAAGGCTAAGTACTACTCAAACAAAAAAATTGATTTATACCATAAATATTACACCTAAATATGACAAATTCATTCAGAAAAATACACATTGGATAACACACCTGTGAGATTAAGAAAATTTAAAAAAACCATCATAAATAAATTATAAATGCATTTCTAAAAAACTTAACAATACAGAATTCATACGCAGTCTACTCGCAAACTTCAACGGTAGTCTACTAAAATGTGCGAAAGATTAATTAATCAAAAATCAATGGTTTCATTACAGCTGAAGATGTCAAACTAGTACATAAAAACAACAATAATATAACACACATTTGAAACCAATAAAATCTTAAAATTTCGTTATACATAATTTTAAAATAATGTTTTACTAAAAACATAAATACAGACTTCCCATGCCGTCTATTAGTACACTCTTGAAGAAGTCTACCGAGAAAAACTAATTACTACTCAAACAAGAAAATTGATTTACACCATAAATATTGCATTTAAATATCTCAAAACCATACAGAAGATCACATATCAGAAAACACACATGTGAGAGCAAGAAAATCTTCAAAATGTATTATATATAAGCTATAAATTTGTTTTTAAAAAACGTAAAAACACAGACTTCATTAGCAGTCTGCCGCAGAAGACTGCGTTTGACGTTAACTAGTAGACTTCGGCAGAAGTCTATCGAATGGGTTAGTTTTTGCAATTACGGCAAAACCCAGTAAACTTCTCACAGAAGTTTGCTGGCTAAGTAGACCCTAATTAAAGTCTACTGAGGTTACTTTTGCATTTGACTAAAATGTTGACTTTTAGTAGTAGACTTCTCCAGAAGTCTACTATAAAAATAGGTTATATTTGCAATTTGACTTTTTCAGTAGACTTCCGCGGTAGACTTCTAATACCATAAATATCTAGCAGACATCCAACGGAAGTCTACGCATCTTAGTAGACTGCCGATAGAAGTCTACTGAAACAGTAGAGGTTACATTTGCAATTGACTTATTGTTGACTTTTTTAGTAGACTCTAAAAGAAGTCTACTTAAAAAACAGGTTAGTTTTGTGTTTGACCAAATACCGAATTAATATCGAATTAATTAACGAGTAGACTTCTACAGAAGTCTGCTGAAAATTCAATTCTCAGCAGACTTTTGGGGAAGTCTACTCTTAATATTTTCAAAAGGTCAATGTTCGAAATTTTGGTCAAACGCAAAACTAACCTCACCGTATAGAGTAGACTTTAAATAGCGTCTACTACAAAAAGTCAACAATAAGTCAATTGCAAAAATAACCTAAACATAGTCGAGCAGACTCTGATGGAAGTCTGCTATTAGCATCTCTTATAGAGTCTGCTAAAAAAAGTCAACATTTTGGTCAAATGCGAAACTAACCCATTTTTAAAGTAGACTTCCCGTGCAGTTTGCTGATTTTTTTTTGTTGTCAAAGGATAATAAAGGAGAACAAGCAGACTTCTATGAGAAGTCTACGTCAAAAATCTGAAAAAAGTCAATTGCAAATCTAACCTCTTGTTGACCAGCAGACGTCCGAGGAAGTCTACTCATCTGAACCAGATCGGAAAATACGGATTTTAGCTCCATTTCGCCGTAGATCTCGGTTTTTAGCTTGTTTAAACACACAAAATTCCTACTATAACTGTTAACTTCGAAGCCCAGGCGTTATATCGCAAAAACCACTAACATTCAAGAGATTGTGAGTGAGAGAATTTTTCAAATGCTCATTTACATAGTGTTTTCGATGAAATTGGATATGAAATGGTAGTTGAGGAAGTTATTAGTTGGTTTGTGATGTATTTATGCACGAAAATTAGATGGAGAAGCTTTGAAGAGCTTCAATTTGGTTGTTCATGGTGGTTGTGAAACTTGATGGCGATGGCATTTTCGTAAATAAGTTGATATAATTGGGTGTTTGTTTGTGAAATCAAATGTCTGATTTTCAAAAAAAAAAAAAATTCAGATATAATGGCATTTTCGTAAATACGATGAATGTTTTGGTTTTTTTGAAAAACATTTGATGAGAAAGAAAATGGGGTATAGATTTGGAGTTGACTTCAAATTTTGGGTTATTTTAGAAACCCTCCCATTATTAATTATGGACATAAAACCTATTATACATGCCAATTTTTCATACTATAAACCTATTTTTATGTAGTATAAAATTTATTTAATATTTTCATAATATTTTTTGTCATCATTACTCATTGAAAAATTGGCATAATAACCGATTACACTATTATTAATTTTGAAAGTAAAAATTTAGATACACAATTTAATTATTAATGTTCTAAATAAACAATATTTTTATCATTAAAGATGAAAAATTCAATAACTCGCACAAAATATTTTAATTATCTCAAAAAGTTACTCTACGAAATTATATTAAAAATTATGAACGACTATTTTTTTAATAAAAAATATTTAGTGGTTATTTTGTTAATTTCTTTCCATTTATAGTTATTTTACTGACAAACTCTTAATTTAAACAATTTATTTGACATTGATGATATTACATTTTTTAGTACTTAATAGTCTTATTTATAATGAATTTGTTCTTCGTCCAAAAATAAATAAATAATGAGCTTCTTGTTGTGTGTAACGCCTGCGAACCAAAATTTAGAAAAGAGAATTGAATTAGACCGAATGGTTTAATTTTAATTGTTCGGTTTGGCTGGTTTGGGTTAAGGGAACCCTAGGGCTCGTTTATAAGAGAGATCAGCCTCCCTTTTGAGCAGAAAAACGTGATAGAGGCTGAAAAATTGGAAGAGAAGAGAAGATGATTCGTTTTGGTGTTTGTAGAAAAGAATGAGATGAAAACAGTTCTGACGCGTTTTATAAGAACAGAGGATCGAATAGCCTAATCTGTCTGGATTGGAGTGAAACTTTTAGGGTAAGTTCTCCACTCTTATATCTAGCCTTAGACGAAATCGGATTGTCTTTTGGATGAGTATTCTGAGATTTATTGTTGTTTTCCCGAGAGAGGTTCGTGCAGAATTGGATCTGCGATCAGTCCACTTCGTGGGTGTTTCCCCGTCGAACCAGAAGGAGTTAGGAGACGATCTGCATATCGTTGGAAAGGCCTCGGTCTCATGATTCCAGATCAGGTCTCCGATCATGATTTTGATGTAATCTCCGTTCTCACTTCTCGGTGTGCTTTCGAAGTCGGCGTGTCGTTTCTGTTTTTAGAAAATCCTAATCCGGTTTAGTAGAAACTCCAATTGCTTTGGTGTAGTTAACCAGATTGGTTTAGGTTGGTTTAGTTAACCGGTTTGTTTTGGTTTGGTTTAGTTAACCGGATTGGTTTGGTTTGGTTGGTTGGTTTAACCGACTATTTTTGTTTGGGTTAACCGACTGGTTTGGTTTGCCTTGTTCATCAGGCAAAGGAGGAGAGTTGCCAGAGGTTGAGATCTGAGGCAACTGTTAGGCTAAGGTGAGTGCGTGACCATGGCTTCTGGGTCGATGGATCGTTAGGGATTCTTGGTGATAGGTTTGTATGCGTTGATTGATCTTGTGGTGATCGAATTGTGTTTTGTGCAGGTTTTCGTACTGGCGCACAGGAGGAATCGATCCGAGAGGATTATGATCGGTTCTCACGAATCTGCTAAGGGCCTGCCGAACGACACACATGAAGTGTGTCAAACGACAGCCAGTTCAGAGGGTGTCGATCGATAACTGTCTGATTGGCTGTGTTGAGCCGTTTGTTGTCTGTGTGCTGTGTGTATGTTTGTTTGCTTGAGCGGTCCATCGTGCCTGAGTGCGCAGTCGTAGATGGGATGACCGTCTCACTGGGTATTTATGATAATACTCACGCATCTCTTTTTCCCATGTGATGCAGGTAAAGGCAAACTGTGATCGTGGAATCATGGTTACGAAGAGGAGGATGATCTGGGATCTTGGTTGTGTGGTTTTTGTTATTTGCTGTTTAGAACTGTTGTAGGTTGTTGGTGTAGATCTGGAATTGTTTGAATTGGTGATTGTTGAATTGAATTATCTGGTTTAGTGAAATGCTTGGTTTAATTGATTATGTTGTTATCCGCTGTCTCTTGTGTTGTTTGCTTGGTTGTTGAGGATAGCATTTATGGGAATGCTATTCCGAGACCAAGGTTGTATATTTTTTTTAAAAAATGGGTCGGGTCGTTTCAGTTTGGTATTAGAGCGATACGATTTTAGGACGGGTTAGAACTGCTAGAATTGTAAATTGCTTAAAGTTGCAATTTTGTGAGTTGGGGGTTCTAGATCATCTTCCTTCGAGCCTTCAAAGAGATTCCACGGTAAGTGTTGTTTGTTTTGTGTTTTGTTCTTTAATGCTTAGCGTGTGCTTTGTTAGTACAATGTGTGGCTAGATGCACTAGAGAATGTGGCCTTGGTGGCCGGGTGACCGTGGAGGTCAGGGTTGTGGTCGGGGACCAGTGAGTGAGTCGGCTAGGGATGCGGCTCAGGGTTCCACGTTTGAGGCTGTGACAGATCCGTAGACGTATCAGCATGGTCTGTGTATTAGTGCCTATGCCAGTGGGAGTGCCCGTGTGAGAGTCAGTGTGAGGGTTGTGGGCCAGGCTGGTACTCGAGCTGGTGCTGGATTGGCTCGCTGTTCGGGTGCGCCCGCAGGAGGAGTCCAAGAGACGAGTTGATGGTCTGACAGATCTGTTGTAGTAGTTATTGTGGCTGGCACTAGTGAGTGAGTCTGCCGGGAGTGCGGCTCAGAGTGCTACCCATGTGGCTGAAAGTGATCCGTAGACGCTTCAAGACGGCTTGAGCGCCATTGAGACTGCCAGCGTGCAACCAAGTGTGAGTGCCAGTGTGAGGGCTGGTGGGGATAGTGTGGTCCCAAGTTGGCTGCCGGGGGCCGGTGTGGGTTCTCGTGAGGTTGGTAGTGCGGGTGCGCCCGCGGGTGGGGCTCAGGGTCGAGATGATCGTCTGGTGGATTGGCTTCAGCAGTTATGGGAGCGGTTACCGAGTGCGGTGCTAGTTAGGCTCCTGTGATGCCACAAGTGGCAGAGGAGCGATTGTTGGTAGGGTTCCGTGTTATCTGTAGATAAGGGAACATGTGCAGAGGATTGGTATAAGATTCTTTGCGAGTGGTGCGTTGCAGCTACGGGGGTTCAGGCAGAGTTGGCCTGGGCGGACTTTTGGGCAGAGTGTGATGCCAAGTTCTTTCCTCGAGAGGCTGCAGATCGTTTAGAGATGAGGTTTTTGGAACTAGATCTGGGAGAGAGATTAGTTCGTGGGTATGATTTGAAGTTTAACCGACTTCTGGTTTATGTTGGTTCATGCTGGTAGGAGCATGGGGGCGAGGAGGCCCAGGATAAGAGGTTCTTGAGAGAACTTCGATCTGATTGGAGGACACGGTGTGGAGTGTCCATGTATGCTTCGAGAGCATAGTTGATTGAGACTGCTGGAGGCATTGTCGAGGACTTGTGGGAGCAGGCTGTGGTGGTTAGCCTAGCTGTTCAGTCTATTAAGTCTCAGCAGCAGCTGATACTTGGCATGGCGACAAGCCTGCGCAGGGACATAAGAGGAAGTGGGAGGAAAGTTACTAGTTACTCATGGCCGGGCGAGAGGCGTGGAGATTCTAGTGGCTGGTGAGTTGATGCCAGCGGACTTGGTGATTAGTCCAGTGGAATTGTATGTTGGCATCCTATGTACGGATTGGCTTGATCAGTACAGAGTTCATATAGATTGCCACCGGGGTCGTGTTGTGTTTGAGCGTGGTGGAGGAAGTTTGGTTTATCAAGGAGTGAGACCGAATTTTGAGATTCTCGTGATCTCTTGGGTGTAGGCTGAGGCTATGACTCAGGGGTTGTGAGGGTTACTTGGAGACTATTGTGCTGGCGGAGTCTGTAGATGAGGTTGCAGTGAAGATATTCGGGTTGTCCGGGACTGTGAGGATGTTTTTCGGTCGTTGCAAGGATTACCGTCATCGCGGTCAGATCCTTTCACGATTGAGTTAGAGCCTTGGACGACGCCGTTATCTGAGACACCTTACAGGAGGGCTCTAACAGAGTTGGTAGAACTGATGAGGTAGCTAGAGGGTTTGTTGAGTTAAGGGTTTCTTTCGGTCGAGTACTTAACCGTGGGGAGAACCGGTGTTGTTTGTGATGAGGAATTGTGGTAGTTTCCGGTTGTGCTTCAATAATCGAGGGCTTAACCAAGTCACTGTGAAGAACAAGTATCCTCTTCCGAGAATTGATGAGTTGTTGGATCAGTTGAGAGGGGCTACTTGGTTCTTTAAGGTTGACTTGGCATCCGGTTACCACGAGATTCCTATCGATGAGGCAGATGTCACGAAGACGGCTTCCAGGACTCGATATAGGCATCTTTGTCCATATTGTTAGACAAACGTAATAAGGCTTTTAAAGTCACATAAATTATGGTGATTTCTAGTAACATATACGTTATTTAGAACATTAAACAGATTGTAATAATACTCTTTCTTTTAAAGATATGGAACATATAAAGCCCATTCAAAATAGATATTACTATTGGAAAAAAACATTAGTTAAATATATCTTTTACAAACCCAAAAAAGGAATAACTAATAAGAGATGAAAGTAAAAAAAAAAAAGCAAAATAGAAAATATATATATCATTATTATTCGTTTGTCGGCTTAGCATCCATTTGACCATTTTATCACAACCATTTGCAAAGAGGTGAAACCAAACGTCCATGCTCAAAGATTATGCAGATGTGTTAACCCCACCTGTGCTAGTGGACGCAAAAGTGGCAACATCCTTTGTGTTAGTTGATGTAGAAGCAGTAACATAATTTTTACTAGTAAATTAGAGATACATATTCTTGTTAGAAAATGAATGATAATAAAAATAATTGTGTTAAAAAAAGCCTCACATCTTAGTGAAAATGAATTTAGAATTATTCCAAAATAATGTGATCTTATCGCCTTCTTTAAGATCTCTTGCTTTTACGATATCACGCCACCCACCACTGATATAATAACCATTTATGTTTTGGTTAAGTTTTGCCAAATAAAAATTGATGCCATCTAAAATTTCAACTTGAATACCATTTTGGTGTAATGAAGTTCCAATCTTCTTAACTATGTACTCTGCCTTCTTTTTGGGTAATACCAAGTTACCTCTACAGCAAGTATCGTAACTTGATAGTGTTTTTTCGATCATCATATTTGGATTCATTTTACTAAAATTTTAGCTGTATATAACTAGAAATGAAATAAGTGGGAGTTTTGAAGAGTTCTAACACATATATTTATACGTAGTTTTCAGCTAAAATAATGTTTCATGTCTTCTAAATTTATTTAAAAATCGTATTGATGCTCTTAATAATAACTCACTAGATTTAGTTATTTTTATAGATATATTTTCAAAATTAGCATATATTATATTTTTTATGTTTCAACTTTATATGTGATATTAATTATTTACCTCATTGTGCTAAATTGTATTTACAACAATTTTGTTTTTTTGCCTCTTAAAAACAATCTTCCCACATAGATAAGCCTAAATTTATTACAATATCTAAATAAGCACAAATTCTGTTAATATTATAAAATATATTTTTAGTACACTCTAAAATTAAAGAAATTAATATGAATATTCATGACATGTATATTTCTCTAGTTTCCCCAATAATTTTTTTTTTAATATTTATTTCATTTAAAGTTTGAAATCACTATTAATAACAAGAAACTTAGTAATTAATACACATGTGATTTTAATAAGCATTTATTTTAAACACTT
Source organism: Arabis alpina (assembly GCA_900128785.1). Lineage (NCBI taxonomy): Eukaryota > Viridiplantae > Streptophyta > Magnoliopsida > Brassicales > Brassicaceae > Arabis > Arabis alpina. The sequence continues at coordinate 6,900,700 of LT669788.1, forward strand.
CAAAGTCACAACAAGAAGCTCATTATTTATTTATTTTTGGTCGAAGAACAAGTTCATTATAAATAAGATTATTAAGGACTAAAAAATTTATTATCATCAATGTCAAATAAATTGTTTAAATTAAGAGTTTGTTGGTAAAATAACCATAAATGGAAAGAAAATTAAAAAAATAACCACTAATTTTTTTTATTAAAATATAGTCGTTCATAATTTTTAATATAATTTTGTAGAGTAACTTTTTGAGATAATTAAAATATTTTGTGCGAATTATTGTATTTTTAGGAGTGAGAGAAAATGTATATAAATTATAGTACGGTATACCAAAAGAATATTTGTTCATCTTTAATGATAAACATACTGTTTATTTAGAACATTAATAATTAAATTGTGTATCTAAATGTTTACTTTCAAAATTAATAATAGTGAAATTGGTTATTTATGCCAATTTTTTAATGAGTAATGATGACAAAAAAAATTTATGAAAATATTAAATAAATTTTATACTACATAAAAATAGGTTTATAGTATTGCCTTACAGTAACGAAAAAGATAAATCGTTACATTGACAAAGAAAACCAATGAATAAACCATTTTTTCCCCTTTGATATATAAATGAAGGGATATAATAGCATTTATGGTATCGCCTAAAAACTAGTTTGAGAAATTAGAGTCCCAAGCAGGTAGAGGCCAATCTTTCGTCTTTCTTCTCTCTGGCGAGTTGCAACTGTCGCGTTTCCGATAACGGCGAGATTTCTCCGTTCTTTGTTTGTTCTTTGTTCTTTGTTTTCCTTAAAAATGAAGTACAAATTAAAAAGCATCCCTTAAAAACGCAAGAACAACGTAAAATGGTGATGGTTTTTCAAGTGAATATTTAAAATTTTGAATCTTGAATCGAAAGTATTATCGTTTAAAAGTTGGTCACTTGGTCTTTCTCTTAATTTTTGAATCTTTGAGGATCGATAGCATACTAGTACTTGGGATTGAGGTTCCTTGGTATTTCAAAATATGGGGTAACAATGAGGTTCATCATAGGTCAATGAATTCATTAGTAGAAAGAAATATTGTATTGTACCTTTTGAAATATGGATAACTTGAGACTTTTAATTTATTTATTTCATGTATTACAAAAAAGAGTTTATTTTGACTATAGATTATTTGTCAAAAAAGAGAGTACGTAATCCGAGGCTAAAAAACGAATTGGTTGCTCATGTATTTTTTTAGACTCTCACCAAAAACTAAGGAGACATGGTAGTTGAGTTTAGGCAACCGGCAAACACTAATTACCATGTGATTATTTCAAACCGAATAGTATGGATTCGCAAAATTTGAAACATCTTTGTCCATATTGTTTGACAACCGTAATAAGGCTTTTAAGGTCACATAAATTATGGTGATTTCTAGTAACATATCCGTTATTTAGAACATTAAGCAGATTGTAATAATATTCTTTCTTTTAAAGATACGGAACACATATAACCCATTCAAAATAGATATTACTATTGAAAAAAACATTAGTTAAATATATCTTTTACAAACCAAAAAAAGGAATAACTAATAAGAGATGAAAGTAAAAAAAAAAAGCAAAATAGAAAATATATATATCATTATTATTCTTTTGTCGGCTTGGCATCCATTTGACTATTTTATCACAACCATTTGCAAAGAGGTGAAACCAAACGTCCATGCTCAAAGATTATGCAAATGTGTTAACCCCACCTGTGCTAGTGGACGCAAAAGTGGCAACATCCTTTGTGTTAGTTGATGTAGAAGCAGTAACATAATTTTTACTAGTAAATTCGAGATACATATTCTTGTTAGAAAATGAATGATAATAAAAATAATTGTGTTAAAAAAAGCCTCACATCTTAGTGAAAATGAATTTAGAATTATTCCAAAATAATGTGATCTTATCGCCTTCTTTAAGATCTCTTGCTTTTACGATATCACGCCACCCACCACTGATATAATAACCATTTATGTTTTGGTTAAGTTTTGCCAAATAAAAATTGATGCCATCTAAAATTTCAACTTGAATACCATTTTGGTGTAATGAAGTTCCAATCTTCTTAACTATGTACTCTGCCTTCTTTTTGGGTAATACCAAGTTACCTCTACAGCAAGTATCGTAACTTGATAGTGTTTTTTCGATCATCATATTTGGATTCATTTTACTAAAATTTTAGCTGTATATAACTAGAAATGAAATAAGTGGGAGTTTTGAAGAGTTCTAACACATATATTTATACGTAGTTTTCAGCTAAAATAATGTTTCATGTCTTCTAAATTTATTTAAAAATCGTATTGATGCTCTTAATAATAACTCACTAGATTTAGTTATTTTTATAGATATATTTTCAAAATTAGCATATATTATATTTTTTATGTTTCAACTTTATATGTGATATTAATTATTTACCTCATTGTGCTAAATTGTATTTGCAAATTGAATTTTCAGCAGACTTCTGGGGAAGTCTACTCGTTAATTAATTCGATATTTGGTCAAACACAAAACTAACCTGTTTATTAAGTAGACTTCTTTTAGAGTCTACTCAAAAAGTCAAAAATAAGTCAATTGCAAATGTAACCTCTACTGTTCCAGTAGACTTCAACCGGCAGTCTACTAAGGTGCGTAGACTTCCGTTGGATGTCTGCTAGATATTTATGGTATTAGAAATCTACCGCGGAAGTCTACTGAAAATGTCAAATTGCAAATATAACCTATTTTTACAACAGACTTCTGGAGAAGTCTACTACTAAAAGTCAACATTTTAGTCAAATGCAAAAATAACATCGGTAGACTTCAATTAGGGTCTACTACGCAAGAAGACTTCCGTTAGAAGTCTACTGGGTTTTGCCGTAATTGCAAAAACTAACCCATTCGATAAACTTCTACGGAAGTCTACTAGTGAACGTTAAACGCAGTCTTCTGGCGCAGACTGCTGGTGAAGTCTGCGTTTTTACGTTTTTTTAAAACGAATTTATAGCTTATATATAATACATTTTCAAGATTTTCTTGCTCTCACATGTGTGTTTTCTAATATGTGATCTTCTGTATGGGTTTGAGATATTTAAATGCAATATTTATAGTGTAAATCAATTTTCTTGTTTGAGTAGTAATTAGCTTTTCACGGTAGACCTCTTCAGGAGTGTACTAGTAGACGGCATGGGAAGTCTGTATTTATGTTTTTAGTAAAAAATTATTTTAAAATTATGTATAACGAAATTTTAAGATTTTATTGGTTTCAAATGTGTATTATATTATTGCTGTTTTTATGTACTAGTTTGACATCTTCAGCTGTAATGAAACCATTTATTTCTGATTAATTAGTTTTTTCACAGTTTAGTAGACTACCGTTGAAGTCTGCTATGATTTTTGATTACTAATCTGTTTCCTATTTGTTTTTACAGAGAATGGTTCAATTAGCTGTTGTCTTTGGAGAATGGATTATGAAAGATGGGGTGTGGCAGTTTGTTGTTGATAATCTTAGAGGAGGAAGACTCTTCTTCTTGGGTGATGGTTGTACCCATGGTGATCTTCTTGAGATGGTACAAGTTGATTATGAGCTTGACAAAAAAAAGAGTTGGTGGAGATAACTTATTCACTCCCAGAAACAATGATGCAACATATGGCACCGGATACACCTCCAGTGCATGTCACAAATGATCGACAAGTTCGGAATTTGATCGAACTAAGTAGAGCGCATGTTATACGTCTTTGTGTCTCGAGTCAGTTCGAGATAGATGGTGGCAACGATGAGTGCGATGGAGTTTCAGACGATGACGATGACGAGGGTGGAGATGAGGAGAACAATGCGATTGGAGATGATAACGAATTCGCCGATGGTACAAGAAATGGGGATAATGATGCGATTGGAGGTGATGATATTGAAGATGGTGATGGTGTCAATTCTATCTCAATAGATGGTGTTGGTATCAGTGAGGATTACAGTTTGTACGGAAAATTGCAAGATGATCCTGAAGACGATATCTCATTTGATGGTGTTGGTGGGATTGAGCGTTGTCTTGGCGTCGGAGGAAGATCAAATACAACATGGTCTTGGTCTGATGGTATCTTTGTCGGACAAAGTTTTGCTAACAAGGGTGAGCTACTTAAAGAGTTGCGATTGACTGCCGTGATGGGAAGATTTACATTTAGAAATTACAAGTACACTAAAACTTTGTTTGTCGGTAAGTGTTGCGTGAAAGGATGCAAGTGGAAAGTCCGAGCGAGTGTGAAGAATGAACGAAACTGGTTTTGGGTGACAAAGTATCTGAAAAACCATACATGTCAACTATCGGACAGAATAGCTCACCGGAGACGCGCTACTCCAAAGTACATTGGTAGGTTATTTATCGAGCGTGTCGGAATAATCGATGGAATAACTCCGAAGCATATACAAGATTCAATGAAGGTGATGTTTGGTATGAATCTGGATTATACCACTTCGTATAGATCATTGATATACGCCCAAGAATTGGTTAGGGGAACTGCTGAACATGGTTATGAAGATCTCCCATCTTATTTGCATATGATCAAGGAAGCAAATCCGGGAACAGTGACCGCTCTTGAGATTGATGCAGAGAATAGATTTAAGTATCTATTTATATCATTCGGAGCCTCCATAGCTGGTTTTCAATATCTTAGACGAGTAATTGTTGTGGATGGGACTCATTTAAGTGGAAAGTATGAAGGGGTTTTGCTTGTTGCAGCCGCACAAGATGGTAACTTTCAAATTTTTCCATTGGCGTTTGGGATCGTCGATTCTGAGAATGATGCTTCATGGGAATGGTTTTTTACGAAATTGAGTGGCTGTATATCTGATCAATACCCTTTGGCGATAGTTTCGGACAGGTGCAGCTCCATTAAGAAAGCATGCGAGACGGTTTTTCCTTGGGCAACACGAGGCATATGTTATTATCATCTTCAGTGTAATATTGTTAACAAATTGAGGGGAAAACAACTCATGTACTTGGTGAAAGGTGTTGCGTATGCGTATACGCTTGATGGTTATAACCGATACATGGATTTGATACGCGAGGCGAAGCCAGAAATTGCAACATACTTGGAGGAAGCGGATCCAAAGTTATGGTCACGAGTTCACTTCGAGGGAGATAGATATAACATAAAGACAAGCAACATTTCTGAATCCATTAATTCCGCCCAAAAGGTAGCTCAAGGATTTCCAATATCATTCCTCTTGGAATTTATTCGAGAGAAGCTAGGAAAGTGGTTTTCTAGAAGGCGAGAAGATGCTCTAAGTCTACTTACACGCCATAGTCGGGGAGTTGAATATTTGTTGGCGGTTCGTGATGATTACGCGTCTAGGATGACGGTGGAACGCATCAATGATTTGCAGTTTCATGTGAAAGGAGGAGCACGTGAGTGTATCGTTGAGTTGGGCAACAACAAATGTAGTTGTGGTGTTTTCCACATCGAGAAGATACCTTGCTCACATGCTATTGCCACTTTGATAGCGAGCAAACAAGATGTTGCAACTTCTGTTTGTCCGACATACGGGAGGGTTTATTTGTATTGGGCGTATGCGCAAACCATATTTCCGAAAACCGAACTTGGTGACGCTATGAAATCAGAGAAGTGTCTCCCTCCTTACGTGAAGCCGCGCCCCGGAAGGAAGAAGAAATCGCGGTGGAAAACGTGGCTAGAACTCGCAAAGAAGAAAAGAAAGAAACCGCGAAAGATTTATGCGCATTACAATTGTTCAAAATGCAAACTCCCAGGTCATACGAAGCAGAATTGTGTTACTTAATTAGTCCCTGGTCTCTGACAATGAAGTCTTCCACTAACGTCTGTATCTGAAGTCTACTGATTCAGTCTACTGATGGAGTCCACTCGGAAGTCTACTCATATGTTGTCTTATGTTTTTTTAAGTATTTGTTGTCTTTGTCGAACTAATTTAGATTTTCATGCTCTCAAAAGAATTTTGTATGAATTATGTTCTTCTTTGTGTTAATTATTGGTTGTCTTCGTTGTTTACGCTCAACTTTAGATTGCCATACTTAATGGAGGATAACGATGTTTGAAGGGAAAGAAGTTGTAGAACAACTATGGTAAATAGTTATAAAAACAGAGCATACCATAGTAGCATTAAATAGTTAAAGAGTGTTTACATAGCTATACCATTCAGAGATAGAAAATCCCAAACATTCGCAAAACCAAACGAATCCCTACCAAAATCATTACCGATTCACATCCCGCCATAGTAGCAAAAAAATAGAGGATATGAATTTTTCTTACATTTACAATATATATGCAAGATTCCTAAAATTGTGGCGGGAAACAAAAACATATAACTAGGTGGACCCTCTATTTTTGGTCATAAAGGTCCAGCCCCTTATACGTTTGTGTATCTATCCCACGAAAATCTGTCTCCGTGAATATATCAGCCGCAAGCTTGTTCCTATCACACAAGGCAGCCGAACTAAATGTATAGCCCAAAGCGTGGCACTCCATGTACTTCAAAGAATACACTCCACAATCCCCACTTTGCTTGTTCTGGGGTACTTTCGTTGCCGGTAACCGGGCATAGGTAAATGGAGTTAGTGGCCACTTGTGTCTGTCTTCTGCTAGACAACATTCACGAATCAGATGAGGCAACATGACTGCGATGGGGTCGACCTTCTCTTTAATCTCATCATCACTTGCAAATGTCGCCGCACTGTCCCAAATGGTAATGTGTCTTTTTGGGATTGAAATCCACAACGCAATCCAATGAATCTTTCTCACATGTAGTGGCATATATATGTCCTCCACTTCAGTCCCCCCACGTCTTCACTCGTTGTTCATATTCCGGCATTTTCCCTGCATAGTAATCCTAAGCCCCACCGGGTAGGGCTCTTCTAGTCCCGTCTGGATTGGGTATGGAAGCCAGAAATTCGTTGTAACTCATATTCCATACCATGCCTAGAGTAGTGTCGAGGAAGCAAAATTTTTCACTCCTAAACCACGCGATATTTTTCACGTACCGTTTCCTCATCATATTCATCGCATCATCCATGTGCTGAAACATAAATACAACAAAAACAATCACTAAAGATGTCTACTAACTACGTCTTCTGAAGATGTATACTAATAATGTCTACTGAAGATGTCTACTAATAATGTCTCCTACGTATGTCTACTGAAGATGTATACTGAAGATGTGTCAGATCAGAGGAGATTGAAAGCTTTACCGTGTCTTTAAGCCACTCTTGCGGCTTCTGTAGAATCCAGAACCACTGTAGAGAAGTGAACGGCAGAGGCTGGATGATGTTGTCCTTGTTATAGCCCCTGTGTAGTAAAGATAAGTAAGTCACCAACTTACATAAACGTAAACAACATCAATATTTTTTTACATATTCAACTTACGGTTCAAGTTGCAACCAATTTTGTAGGGACAACATCTTATGTTCCTCAAGAGGAGCAAAAGGATCATATCCTTTTCCTACTGTGACTTTCGATTTAGCCGTTTGGGTCGGCAAGTAAGGGGAGCTTTGACCCCGTCCTGGCTTCTTAACCCTCAAACTCTTTTCTCGTACAAACTGTTGTGTTTCAATAAGTTTCTTGTCTTGTTTAGCTTTCTGGACCTCTACAAACTTTGCTTGTACATTTTGTTTCTCGATAAACATAACACTTGGATCCGCACCATTGACACTCTCACTCTGACCATCTGCTTTGCATGTTTCCATATTGAGAAATTCACTCTGCAGATAGAGTGTCAAAGAAGATTCATATACAAATGAAAATAAACAACTCATGGAATTCAAATAGAGTACTTGGTTGATATATCAAGCATACATAATTGGAAAATTGACAAGAAGGTTCAAACATAATATCAAATACGGAAACATTTGAGATACAAAGAAACAGATTAACACAGGTTTTTGACTACGATTTTGGTTTGGTATTACGAATTCTTAACGTGCGTTTGTGAGGAGATTGGGAACTAACCCCGACATCAGGGAGTGATTTTCCCTTCGCAGCATCGTCTACTTTGTTATTCTCTAGTGGAGCAGCTTTGGCAGGTGCAGGTGCAGGTTCATTGGACTTGGTTTGCTCTTGTGGATTTGGAGACTTGTCTCCATCTATCTTCTCCAAAACCTCTTTGGTCTTTCTCTTTTCACCTTTCCTAGCTTTCCCACCTTTCGCTGCATCCAAAGATTTCTCAATCTCCTCGACCTTGTCACCAAGGACTTTGATCTTCTTCTCACAGCTCGCAAAACCATTCTCAACCATCTTCGTCAACCCTGTAAAGTTCTGATCAAAGTGTGCTTGTAGAGTCCTTAGAAATGATGGTAGATCCTCTTCCACAGCAGAATGGGATAACTCTCGACTCCTCTTATCTGTTGCAGATTTCACATGTTAGATCGTGGATCATATGAGTGAGAATTGAAAACATCTTATACTATTTATACACGACTTACTGTTCTCTTTTTTAACAAAACTGGAGATACCCGTCAATTTCCAGTGACCACGGGTCCACTTGAAGCCCATTTCATAAACTTCAGAGATAATGTTGGTTATCTTTTCATCTGCTGCATCATCATCCCATCTTGGGAACATTTGCTCATAGCCAGGAGTTCGAACACGGGTCCGGACATTGGACTACAAAATCAAAAAAGGATGGAGTCATAACAATATTTCAAACCAAAGATTTATTCAAGAATGATTATGTAGAAAGATAAATAATCAGATTATAACCTGTTTCAGGATATTATCTTTCACGTTCTTTCGGCCTTTGGATCCATGGAAAGCAAGAAGATGTGGAGCAGGGTTATTTGGAAGTGGGAATGCAAATTCTGTTGCATAATCCGGTAGAGCATAGTACACCCAGCCTTGGAGAACGTGGATAAAGCCTTCAATCGTATAGGACGATTTTTCAGGTCTTTTTGGATCTTCTTCACTGAAGTAATCAGAAACTTCATAGCAACTCTACCCCACGGGTAGTTCCGGAAGGCCTCTATATCCATAACAAGTCGAGCCAAGTTAACATTAATAGGAGTTGTCTCTTTTTTAGCTTCAATGTACCCTGCGTAGATGCAGAGATAACCCAACCTCATGCGGTTTTCTCGTGTCCAATCAGCACATGAAGAACAGGCCGCTTCTAACTCAACAATACTTGGACCCCTCTCGATATTTACCCCGAGAAGCTCCCAAAATTCTCCAGTCTCCTCCGTCACCACTACATCCGGGTCCACTAGATTCGGAACATCCTCGCAATTCAGACCAGTTATTAACTCAAACTCATTCAAAGAAAACCTAGCAGGCTTAACTCCAATGAGACTCCAAATTTCAAAGGGTTTCTTGCACTGTAGCTGAAGAGCTAACATATAATGGACTAGCCTGGATGCCCAATTATACGGGAGTTCATGTAACCTCAAACACACACCCAATGGAGAGTTTCTAAGCTCTTCCTTCTCATCTTCCAACAACCCTCCATCAAAAGTAATAAACAAATTAGTATGTCCAGCATAGTAGTTAATGCTTTTGCCCGCAGGAGGTTCTTCTCCTTTGGTAAACAACCTGACCGGGAATCTATCTGAAGCCATCGAATTTGCAATCACAAACAAAAACACATACATAAACACAAACAATCAGTATAGATCCTCGATTCAAAGACAAGCAGAGAGACATCGGTAAAAGAAAGATAGAGGTTTAAATACCCTAAACCCTAAAAAATCGTAGAGAAGTCTGTTGGTGGAGTCTACTGACGGCTTCGACTTGATGTGTAGAAATCCTGTCAAACGCAAACCATAAACACAAAGAACACGTAATTAGAATAGAAAGATTTTAGATTGGGTTCGAGAAAAAGAGAATTTCGATTGGATGAGAAAAATGGATCTTCAAATGAAAGAGAGCAAGAGAGAAAGAAGAGAAGGACGAGAATAACTACCTTACTTCTTCTACCGACGGCGACGGCACGACCACCGGCACCGATGTAATGATGGATAGAGAACCGACGCAGCGGGGGATCTGAACGGGCAAAGGAAGCCACTCGGCTAGGGTTTTGATTTATTTTACTTCTCTACCACATTTTCGAGTTTTTATAGGTAGGGTAAATAATCTGGTTAAATACGGTTTATGCGTTAAATTGGTTCAAATTCTAATGGTGAAATTCGGTTTATGCCTTAAATTGGTTCAAATTGGTGTTGGATTGTTACCCAATTTCAATGGTTTTAATTCGGTTACGTAGACTTCCATTCAGACTCTAGTAGTAGACTTTGTTTGGAAGTCTACTATGGTAAAATGTTTTTGAAAATTTGAACTTGAAATTTTTCAAAAAATTTCCAAAAAATTTCAATATCAATTCGGAGTCAAAATAAATTCAACTTTTTCAAACATTCAAATTCTAATGGTGAAATTCGGTTTATGCCTTAAATTGGTTCAAATTGGTGTTTGATTGTTACCCAATTTCAATGGTTTTAATTCGGTTACGTAGACTTCCATTCAGACTCTATTAGTAGACTTCGTTTGGAAGTCTACTATGGTAAAATGTTTTTGAAAAATTGAACTTGAAATTTTTCAAAAAATTTCCAAAAAATTTCAATATCAATTCGGAGTCAAAATAAATTCAACTTTTTCAAACATTCAAATTCTAATGGTGAAACTCGGTTTATGCCTTAAATTGGTTCAAATTGGTGTTGGATTGTTACCCAATTTCAATGGTTTTGTTGTTTGATAAATAACTACAGTTCGGTTACGTAGACTTCTAACCTGAGTCTATTCGTAGACTTTGTTTGGAAGTCTATTCTGGTGAAATTTTTTTATCGGGTACAACAGGTTCAGAAAACAAAAACTAAAACACAAGAATAAAGAAAACATTGTCATTGTAAAACACATCCTCAAACGATCAAGACCACACAATAAAACTCATACATACTAATTGAACACACACATACGTTCAACCTACTAGTTTACTAAACCCAATCATGATCATGCACCCGATGATTACAAGAATCATCATTTTCTTCATGTTACAAGATGACTCCATCAAGACAGCTCCGACCCTCTCAAATACCTCTTTCTCAAGCTTCATAAGCACCTTCTCAAACACCATTTGTTCAAACTCTTCTCTCTCTCTTAAAACCTCTTTCAGCTCCTTCTCAAATCTCACATTTTTCAGTTGCAAAGACTCAATCTCATCTAACAAAGCCGCATCTACCCACTTAAATGTGTGCTCATCATTGATAAGCTACAAAATCATAACATTATAAATCCAAATCGAAACACAAATACAACCATATGTGACAATCATAAACATAGTCAGGATTGGTCGGATTATGTACCTTCTGAGCTGCAGCGTATCCACATCGATAGAATCGACGGAAAGGATTTGGATCGGATTTAGAAATCAATGCCACAATCGAGCTTCCACACCAACATCTCGTAGGTACTCCAAGAACTCTTCCTCTCACACGACGAGTTGATGTTGAAGACGAAGACCCCGAATTAGTCATTTCTCACTTCTCTGAGAAGTCTAGGACGGTTGTGTGTAGCTGTACTGCCCCATCCCTGATCACCATATAACATTAACACATGTTAATATAGTGAAAAACAAATATTCAGAACATGTAGACTTCTCTGTCAGTCTGATATAAGTCTTCTCTAATATTTAATAAAATGTATTTCGATAAATCTGTTTCTAGAGATATACAACAAACTTACTTGTAACGGAAGTCGAATTCAGATCTGCAGAAATGAGAATGAAAAATATGTAAGTAAACGAGGACATGTGGAGATAATGGTGAGCAGATCGAAAAGCTTACATGTTCGTAAAGAGTAAAGATGAGGACGACGATGAGAGAAACAAATCTGCAACAATAAGAGAGAACCAATGTGAATAAACAGATGATGGACAGTGAGAAGGCATATGAGGAAGCTGGCGGGTCAGATTTGAAAGCTTACCGGAGGGAGACGGTGGGTCAGATCAGATCTGCGGAGGTTATAGGCGACTGAGGAAAAGCATCGGCCGCCGTTAGAGAGAGTCAGAGGGAGAGACAGGCTGAGGGATTTTCAACTAAAAAATTAGGGTTTCCAAATGTAATTTTCGTTTATATAGGAAGATACTCAAATCCGGTTAGGTTAAAAATCCGGTTAGGTTAAAGATCTGATTAGGTTATAAAACCGGTTAGGTTAAAAAACCGGTTAGGTAGACTTCTTTTGCAGTCTGCTAAACCCTAAACTTTCCACGAAACCCTAAACTTAAAGTAGACTCTATCAGAAGTCTACTTATTTGAGTAGACAACTAATGAAGTCTACTATAATTTCAACGAAATCCTAAACTCGATGTAGACTCTATCAGAAGTCTACTAGTTTGAGTAGACTACTAATGAAGTCTACTATCCGATAACGTAAATTGACTATTTTCAATGATTATTCAAAAGTCCAAATAAAAACTTATACAAAACGGTCAAAAAGTTTAATATATTCACAAGTTAACACTTTTATGCAAATTTGACATTTTAAAGATAAAAATGATAAACCCTAAATCTAACCCTAAGTGTAAAAACATGTTTGCAACCTATAAATGTCACATTGTTACCCATATTTCATACTCGTAACTCGGCCAATTACGCCAAATGATGAAAACCTTGTCAAAATTTTACATCATCTTATAGTTAATTCAACTTAAAAAGTCAAACCCTACACTACGGTTTATAAAACGAAACCCTAAACCATTCAAACACTAAACCCTAAACCCTAAACCATAAATAATAATCTAATTCCTCAAACTAAACAACTACAACCGTAAATAAACTCATAAAACCTATAAATATCAAACATTAAACTACCAACATATCACCACATCAATATTTAAACAAATGGTTATGAAGTACCTTGTTTGGTAACTCTTTGTTTAGTATAGTATGTATTCATTCATAACCTAATTTGTCTTTGTAACTTTAATTTGTGAAATTTTATGAAATTTTATTTTTCATACTTCAAAATTATTTATAGTTTGGTCATCAACCAAAATTTTTTATCAAAATATTTTTTGTTAATTTATAAATTTAAATTTGAAATAAAATTATATAGTAGACGTCTAGAGAAGTCTACTATACCACAAAGTAGACATAATTTATCTTTGTAGGTTTAATTTGTGAATTTTTATGCAATTTTATTTTTCATACTTCACAATTATTTATAGTTTGGTCATCAACCAGAATTGTTTATCAAAATATTTTTCGTTAATTTATAAATTTAAATTTGAAATATAATTATAGAGTAGACTTTCCAAGGAAGTCTACTGAACTACAAAGTAGACTTCATATAGAGTCTACGCATTGGATTTCGTAGACTTCTACACTACGTAGCAGACTTCTCTAGGGTTAAAACAGTCGTTATGACATGCATTTTTTTTTTGTCATAAAGGTTGTAGTTGTAATTTCACTACCCCTTTGGGTTAGTTTTCACAAACATGAGATATATGGATTACCCATGTAGTTAAAATCAAATTATGGGTCAAACCAAGCAAATTCAATGAATAATGATGACAAAAAAATTTATGAAAATGTTAAATAAATTTTATACTACATAAAAATAGGTTTATATTATGGGCTTCTTTCAAAAATAACCCACAATTTATGGTAAATTGCAAATCTAACCCCTACTTTCTCTCTTCCCAATTTTTGATCAAACAAACCATAACATTAAACTTATTTACAGAAATTCCATTATTTTCGAATTATTTGTTTTCTTTTAAAAAATCAGACCTTTAAAAATATTCAAAAAACCCAAAAATATCAAGTTATTTACGAAAACGCCATCTTCTCCAATTTTTCAATCACCATTAACAACCAAAATTTGAGATCTAAATGCTTATTCAACCATATTTGAAGCTCTAATTGGTCAATCTATCCTCCTACAACCCCCTCATATCTTGTTTCCTCTATGATTTCATCCAAAAACTTCTCTAATTTTGGTGTTAATCTTTGTTCTCTCATAATATCTTGTTTTCTTGTGGTTATTTCCTATAATACAGCTGTGCTACTTCTTTACCGGTGGGAATTGAAGTTTTAAGAGCTTGACAAAGCTCAAAGCGAGTTCGAACGGCGAATAAAGGTAATTTCAAATCTGGTACGCGAAAGTAGACTTCTAGTAAAGTTTACTGGTCAACAATAGGTTATATTTGCAATTGACTTTTTTACTAAATTTCTGAAGTATACTTCATAAAATGTATGCGCTTCTCCTTCGTAAAGAAATAAAATATGTGAAGACTTCATGTGCAGTCTACTAAAAAGCTATGTTAGTTTTGCAATTGACCACAACTTTGACTTTATAGAGCAGACTTCGTATGCAGACTTCGAGTGTAGACTGCAGATCAAGCCTACGCTTGGGTTAGTTTTGCAATTGACCAAAAAGTTGACTTTTAGAGTAGACATTATCGGAAGTCTACTCTGTACGGAGAGGTTAGTTTTGTGTTTGACCAAAATATAAAATATTGACCAAGAAAAACATGAATCAGTAGACTTCTGATGCAGTCAACTTGAGAGGTAGACTGCATGAGAAGTCTACTATTTAATTAATTCGATATTTTGGTCAATTGCAAAAGTAACCTCTTTATAGAGTAGACTTCATTGAGCAGTCTACTACCTGAGTAGACTGCATAATGAAGTCTACTCTAAAGTCAACATTTTGGTCAATTGCAAAACTAACCTACTTACTACCGTAGTAGACTGCATTATGAAGTCTACTATACTTTGATGGTTTTCCGCGTACTGGAGTAGACTGCATGAGAAGTCTACTTAAAAAGTCAAACTTTGGTCATTGCAAAACTAACCCTTTTATTGAGTAGACTTCTAATTGTAGTATACTCTTAAAAGTCAAAATCTGGTCAAATGCAAAAGTAACTCAAGTAGACTTCCTTGTAAGTCTACTGCGATTGTCGTAATTGCAAAAGTAACATATTTCATAGACTTCATCTGCAGTCTAATGGTGACAAATAAATAAACCATTTTTTCATTTAATATATAAAGGAAGGGATATAATTGCATTTATTGTATTGTCTTTTTTTTTTCTTTTTTTTTGTCACCATTTATTGTATTGTCTAAACACTAATTAGAGTCGTAGGAACATAGAGGCCAATCCTCGTTTTTCGTTTCTCTGGCGAGCTGCAACTGGGAGTTTCCGATTCCGACGAGATTTCTCCTTTCTCCGTCGATTTCAGATCGACCTCGTAGTTTTCAGGTTTGATTTCCTTCTCAAATCCGTTTTGCTTCACATTTCATTCGACGCCAAACCTATATGTTTCCGCTCCTTTTCTCGCGTGAACCCTAATTTCTTCACGCATACAAGTATCAAAGAGAAAAAAACTCATGCATGCTTATAACGAGAAACCTGTTCTTTCGCGTCTTTAGCATGAATTCTACTTGGTGAGAGCAAACACATTAATTGTTCTTCTTGATTATGATTTATGCTTGGTAACTAAATAAAATTGGAAATTTTACTCTTTGTAGGGAGAAAATTACTCAGAGATTGATATTGATATGCATAGATTCGGTTTTATATCTCGGAAGGAGTTTGAAACATTCATAGACAGACTCTGTGTTCTTGATCTCGGCCTCACAATTCAAGTAGGTTGTGTTGCAAGCAATTTTTTTCTTTTCGAACCAAAACATCATGAGATTTTTTGGCTTATATTAGGCTTTGTGTGTATGATGAACAAGGGAACAAATCAGAAGAGCTACCGGAGCAGATTCTGTGTTGCAAACGGGGTTGATTTCATGAACTATCATCAGTTAACTCAAGAAGTCCATTGACTAACATCATTTTTTTTTGTCTTTGTTCTCCTTAAAAATGAAGTACAAATCAAAAAGCATCCACTAAAAACGCAAGAACGCGTAAAATGGTGATGGTTTTTCAAGTGAATATTTAAAAATATCGAATCTTGAATCGAAAGTATTATCGTTTACAAGTTGGTCACTTGGTCTTTCTCTTAATTTTTGAATCTTTGAGGATCGATAGCATATTAGTACTTGGGATTGAGGTTCCTTGGTATTTCAAAATATGGGGTTACAATGAGGTTCATCATAGGTCAATGAATTCATTAGTAGAAAGAAATATTGTATTGTATCTTTTGAAATATGGATAACCTGAGACTTTTAATTTGTTTACTTCATGTATTACGAAAAAAAGTTTATTTTGACTATATATTATTTGTCAAAAAAAGAGATTATGTAATCCGAGGCTAAAAAACGAATTAGTTGCTCATGTATTTTTTTAGACTCTAACCAAAAACTCAGGAGACATGGTAGTTGAGTTTAGGCAACCGGCAAACACTAATTACTATGTGATTGTTTCAAACCGAATAGTATGGTTTATAAAATTTGAAACATCTTTGTCCATATTGTTAGACAACCGTAATAAGGCTTTTAAAGTCACATAAATTATGGTGATTTCTAGTAACATATACGTTATTTAGAACATTAAACAGATTGTAATAATACTCTTTCTTTTAAAGATATGGAACACATAAAACCCATTCAAAATAGATATTACTATTGAACAAAAACATTAGTTAAATATATCTTTTACAAACCAAAAAAAAAAGGAATAACTAATAAGAGATGAAAGTTAAAAAAAAAGAAGAGCAAAATAGAAAATATATATATATATATATCATTATTATTCTTTTGTCGGCTTGGCATGCATTTGACCATTTTATCACAACCATTTGCAAAGAGGTGAAACCAAATGTCCATGCTTAAAGATTATGCAGATGTGTTAACCCCACTTGTGCTAGTGGACGCAGGAATAATAACATCATTTTTACTAATAAATTCGAGATACATATTCTTGTTAGAAAATGAATGATAACAAAAAATAATTGTGTTAAAAAAAGACTCACATCTTAGTGAAAATGATTTTAGAATTACTCCAAAATAATGTGATCTTATCGCCTTCTTTAAGATCTCTTGCTTTTACGATATCATTCCACCCACCACTGATATAATAACCATTTATGTTTTGGTTAAGTTTTGCCAAATAAAAATTGATGCCGTCTAAAATTTCAACTTGAATACCATTTTGGGGTAATGAAGTTCCAATCTTCTTAATTATGTACTCTGCCTTCATTTTGGGTAATACCAAGTTACCTTTAGAGGAAGCATCATAACTTGATAGTGTTTTTTCGATCATCATATTTGGATCCATTTTACTAAAATTTTAACTGTTTTATAAATATATAACTAGAAATGAAATAGGTGGGAGTTTTGAAGAGCTCTAACACATATATTTATACGTATTTTCAGCTAAAATAATGTTTCATGTCTTCTAAATTTATTTAAAAATCGTATTGATGCTCTTAATAATAACTCTCTAGATTTAGTCATTTTTATAGATATAATTTCAAAATTAGCATATATTATATTTTTCTGTTTCAAATTTATATGTGATATTAATTATTTATCTTATTGTGAAAAATTGTATTTACAACAATTTTGTTTTTTACCCCTTCAAAAAAAATCTTCCCACATAGATAAGTCTAAATTTATTACAATATTTAAATAAGCACAAATTCTATTAATACTATAAAATATATTTACAGTACACTCTAAAATAAAAGAATTTAATATTAATATTGATGACATGTATATTTCTTTAGTTTCCCCAATAATTTTTTTTTTTAATATTTATTTCATTTAAAGTTTGAAATCACTATTAGTAACAAGAAACTTAGTAACTAATACACATGTGATTTTTATAAGCATTTGTTATAAAAACTTGAACTCACAATGAAACGACACGACCCATTTTTTTTAAATATACAACATTGGTTTCGGAGTAGCATTATGATTTCGATAGAGTATGAGGATAAGGTAAGGAGAGGAGTGTTTCGATATGATAAAAGATTATTTCAACATGATGATTTTGCTGATCCAGTGAGACGAGCATGGGATAAAAAACGTTTTGTCAAAGATAAGTTTTCTCCAATGATTAAGGTTCGTCGAAGAGAGATGGCTAGATGGAAAACGAGACACAAAACTAACTCACTGGAGAAACTACATGAGATTCAATCTCGTATTGATCAAGCTATGAGAGATCAGTCTTGTCCAACGTCAGAGATACATAAATTAAGAAAGGAATTTTTCTGGAAAAATAAAAGTCGAAAAGTTTGGTTGAAAGTTGGGGATAGAAATACTCGTTATTACCATGGGGCTACTAAAGCAAGAAGAAACAGAAACTGTATCACAAAGGTCAGAAATAAACATGGGATTATTCATTATAAATGAAGCCATTGGAATGGTAGCACAAAATTATTTTCACGAGATGTTCACAACATGTAATCCAACAAGAATCGATGAGATTTATCAAGGGTTGCAGACGAAATTAATGGGTGACATGAATAATCTTCTTACACAACCAGTAACTGATCAAGAAGTGAAAGAAGCAGTGTTTATGATTGGACCGGATCGTGCCCCAGGACCAGATGGTTTAACTGCAGTCTTTTATCAACAGTTTTGGAATGACACTGGACCTGATGTATGTGTTATGGTTAGACATTTTTCGTAACTAGTGAGATGGAAGCAAAGATTAACAAGACAAATATTTGTTTGATCCCAAAGATAAAGGATTATAGACCTATAAGTCTGTGTACGGTCAGTTATAAGATAATTTCAAAGATTTTGATTTTACGTCTAAAGTCTTGTTTATCTTCATTGAGTTCGGAGTCACAAGCTGCCTTTGTACCCGGGAGACACATTACGGATAATGTGCTTGTTGCTCATGAGTTGATGCATGCTTTGAAATCCAAGAAAGATGTAGCGGAGAAATATGTTGCTATTAAAACGGATATTAGTAAAGCCTACGATCGAGTAGAATGGAGTTTCCTTGAAAAATTGATGCAACGAATGGGATTTGCAGCTCAATGGATTAAATGGATCATGGCTTATGTTACAACTATTAACTATTCAGTTTTAATAAATGGGGGAGTATATGGAGATATTAAGCCTAAAAGAGGCCTTCGTCAAGGAGATCCGCTATCACCGTATCTTTTAATTCTATGTGCAGAAGTTTCAAGTCAAATGTTAACTACAGCTGAATTGAATCTAAGATACAGGGGGATAAAGATTGCACGACATTGTCCATCAGTCACACACTTACTTTTTGCTGATGATTCTTTATTCTTCTGTCGAGCTACTTCAACGGATTGTAATCAAATGCTTTGATTTTGAAGAATTATGAAAGGATTTCTGGTCAAAAGGTGAACTATGAGAAGTCTTCAATGATACTTGGTAGTAAGATTTTCGAAGGTAAAAGAAGACAACTACAACACATAATAGGGATAGATCGAGTTGGAGGAGGAGGAAACTATCTTGGCGTACCAGAGCAATTAGGAATAAATAAGATTGAAAGTTTTGACTACATAGTAACGAGAGTAAAAGAGAAGCTTGATACGTGGTATAATCAATTTTTGTCTTCTGCGGGTAAAGAGGTTTTGATCAAATCGGTTGCACAAGCTTTACCTATATATACTATGAATTACTTTCGACTACCAAAATCGACTTATGATGCTATTAATAGTCTTCTTTCTGAATTCTGGTGGGGCAGCGATAATGGAAAGAGGAAGATTTCTTGGATAGCTTGGAAACGTATGTCAATTCCAAAGAAAGAGGGAGGTATGGGGTTTAGGGATTTCCACCATTTTAATCGTGCATTGTTAGCTAAACAAGCATGGAGAGTGTTAACAACTCCTACATCGTTGTTGGCTAAATTATATAAAGGTCGTTACCATCGCTCATCGATGTTCTTAGAATCGATATGTGGTACTCAACCATCTTATGGCTGGAAATCCATCCAAGCGGGTAAATAACTTCTTCAACAAGGGTTAAGATATCAAATTGGTAATGGTCAATCAATTCGGGTCTATTAAGATTCATGGCTGCATACATCTCCACCTAGACCAGCCACAAGATTACAAGGTAATGGAAACCAGGAAAAAAGGAATGGGATAAGGACAAAGTGGAGCTACGTTTCAATCAAGAAGAAGCAGGTTTGATAAAGAGTATTATTCTATCAAAATATGCAGAGCATGATCGTCTTATATGGCCATACTCAAAGGATGCAAGCTACACAGTAAAATCGGGTTATTGGGTAGCTTCTCACCATACTTCTCAGGAGAATGAGATCATACCTCCTAATGGGTCTTTGGACTTGAAATTGGATATATGGAAATTGAAAATCTTTCCAAAGATTCAACATTTCCAAAGGAAATGTGTAACAGGTGCGCAGGCAACGGCGACAAGGTTAATATCCAGGAACATTCATATAGATCCAATATGTCAAAGGTGTGGTATGGAGGATGAAACAATAAACCATTCTTTTTTAATGTCAACATGCTCGAGCTATTTGGAGATGTTCGAATATTCCAATTCAAACGTTTGCAAATCCAGCTCCTGATCTTGAGGAAAACATTAGGAGGATGATCACATTTAGCAAATCAGGTTCAATCCCATCTAAGTTTTGTTTCTTGCCTTTCTGGATTGTTTGGACAATTTGGAAATCAAGAAATGAGTTTATATTTGAGAAAAGAAATGTGCATCCTAATGAAGATGTCATTCGTAGCTATGAAGGGATAATGGAATGGTTTGAAGTATATTCGGAGACAATGGATAGTGGAAAACAAACAAGACGACATGATACAAGCAGTCAATGGGAACCTCCAATAGAAGGTTGTATTAAACTGAATATTGATGTTAGTTACCGAGCACAGGAAGAGATTACAGCGGTTGGTTGGATTGTACGGGATCAAAATGGATTATATATCAAATCAGGTTGTTCGAAAGTACGATCTTGTTCATCAAGTTTAAAAGCAAAAGCTTTGGATTTTCTACATGTTTTGCAGATAGCTTGGAGTCAAGGGTGGAGAAATGTCTCGTTCGAAATTGATAATTAAGAATTGACCAAGATTATTAACCAACAGAAGGAGAGTACAGAGATTGGTAATATTTTGCAAGATATAGGTTAGTGGATTCAAAAATTACATGAATGCTCTTTGGAGCATGTGAATCGTGAAAGGAATAGTATTGCAGATTTATTGTCTAAAAAGGTTTATGAGATGGATTCTTGTTTTGTATCTTTTAGTTCTCCACGTAAGTGGATTGTAAACCTCTTGTATTACCCTTTCACAGTTTAAAATCAATATATTCAGATGTTAAACAAAAAAGATTGAGACTTTAAAACCGTGCGGATCTAGAGAGATAAGTTTGGTTTTGGGAGAAAATAAATCCACCACCCTTTTTACTATAATAATTTGTGATTACAAAAATTAAGATTTAATTAAGATTTAACAAAACTAAATGGTCCTATATTTGAGGAATTTGGTTAATAATTCATTATTATAATTAATTTATGATCCAAATTATTAAATTATCCAATGAATGAAGAGGATTATGCTATTTCATATTTTTAGCAATTCATGTCATCATTACATATCATCATTTTTTAGTTTATTCATCATTTTTTACTTCTTTTTTAATAGGAAGGAGATATGAAAAATATTTGAACCAAAAACAACACAAAATATTTGAAATACGAAATCTAAATATCAAATTATTTAAAAATGTGACAAAATATACTATATCTAAATTTCAAATTACTTAAAGATGTGACAAAAGATATATAAGCATGGGATTACGGGTACAGGTTCGGATTCGCGTCAGGTCTTTTTGGATACAAGTTTGGGTTCGGGTCAGGTCCTTTCGGGTATAGGTTCTATCAGGTATATAAATTTTATACTCATACAGGTATTTGTAAAGTTTCGGATCGGGTACAGATTCGTGTGTTTCAAACCGGGTACAGGTTCGGGTATTCGGGTTCGGTTTTTATGCACGCGCCTAACTTAAACTTCCTAATTTATTGATGAATAAAATAAAATATATGTTCCCGAAACGTCTCCTCTCTCCTTCTAATCCTCGCTGAATCTTCACAATTCGTTAGATTCCTGAATCTTTGGTTCTTTTTTGTGCTGAGGATTTTGGTTTCCAGACTGGGTTATGTTTGTAGTATTATTCTGGAAAATGTTAGGAGTGGTTGTTTTGTTTTGTCGAGTTTGTTCAAATGAATTTCATTTGGGATTTGTATCTAAGTAATGTGTAAATTTTCAGACTCCTCTGTGGTAGAGATTGTGAAGTGAATGAGAATTATTGCTCGCTTGTTTTTATACTGATTAAAGTATTGTTATTCTTATGAAATTCAATGGAAATGTAAGCCAATACTTTATCTCAGTTCTTGATCTTTCTTCGTGATTTATTTATACTCATCGAAAGAATGTAAATATAAACTGAATAAATGCCATGCAGTGGTTTTTGCAGGATTTTCAAGAGATACAGATTGAAGCTTATTCAAAAATGGGAGATTTTGGTAACTTATTCGAAAAGATCTTAACCACGGCCGAGCATCCTCATTTGTGTATTTCATAGATCGAGTCAAAGAAGAAAAGGAGATGCAAGCTAATCAAGAGATCTCTAATGGTGGTTTCAAATATGTTCTGTTCTTCTTCTTTGTAGGAAAGGAAGGGGGTGTCGATCTTCGGAAACTAGAGATAGAGTAAAAGACGCAATGAGGAAGTCGTGTTTCAAGAAGGAGCAAGGGTTCTTCTTCTTCTTCAATTTATTCCATCGATCTTCACTCAGTGGTATGTATTCCTCTTCGAATGATTTGATGGGTTTCATGTCTTCTGTACAATCTAGATTTATGGGTTCTCCTGGTTTCTCAAGCTTTTGGTTTTACAATGAACTTGTTCTTCGACCAAAAATAAATAAATTATGAACTTATTGTTGTGCTTTTCAAGTTTTTATAATAAATGCTTATAAAAATCACATGTGTATTAATTACTAAATTTATTGTTATTAATAGTGATTTAAAATTTAAATGAAATAAAGATTAAAAAATCACAGTTATTGGGAAAACTAAAGAAATATACATGTCATGGATATAAAACACTAAATTGTTTAATTATAGAGTGTACTAGAAATATATTTTATAGTATTAATAGAATTTGTGCTTATTTAGACATTGTAATAAATTAAGCTTATCTATGTAGGAAGTTTTTTTTTAAAGGCAAGAAAAACAAAATCGTTGTAAATAAAATTTAGCACAATAAGATAAATAATTAATATAACATATAAAGTTGAAATTGAAAATATAATATATACTAATTTTGAAAATAATGTATATAAAATAACTAAATATAGAGAGTTATTATTAAAAGCATCGATACGATTTTTTCATAAATTTAGAAGACAAGAAACATTATTTTAGCTCAAAACTATATATAAATATATGTGTTGAGCTCTTCAAAATTCTTACTTATTTCATTTCTAAACAAAATTTAGTTATATATTTAAAAAGCAGTTAAAATTTTAGTAAAATGAGTCAAATTGGGATGATCGAAAAAACACTATCAAGTTTCGATACTTCCTCTCAAGGTATGTTGTCATTACCAAAAATGAAAGCCGAATACATACTTAGGATGATTGGAATTTCATTACCCCAAAATGGTATTCCAGTCCAAATTCAAGATGGCAACAATGTTTATTTGGCAAAATTTAACCAAAACAGCCATGGTTATTATATTAGTAGTGGGTGGAATAAAATCGTAAAAGCAAGAGATCTTAAAAAAGGTGATAACATCACATTATTTTGGAGTAATTCTAAATTCATTTTCACTAAGATGTGAGTCTTTTTTTAACACAATTTTTTTTATATAATCATTCATTTTCCAATAAGAATATTTATCTTGGATTTACTAGCAAAAATGATGTTACTACTTCTACATCCACTAACACAAAGGATGTTGCCACTTCTGCGTCCAATAGCACAAGCGGAGTTAACACATCTGCATAATCTTTGAGCATGGACGTTCGGTTTCAGCTCTTTGCCAAATGGTTGTGATAAAATGGTCAAATGCCAAGCCAACAAAAGAATAATAATGATATATATATATATATATATATTCTATTTTGCTTTTTCTTTTTTCTTTTTTTTTACTTTCATCTCTTATTAGTTATTCCTTTTTCCTATTTGTAAAAGATCTATTTAACTAATGTTTTTGTTCAGTAGTAATATCTATTCTGAATGGGTTTTATGTGTTTCATATCTTTAAAAGAAAGAGTATTATTACAATCTGCCTAATGGTCTAAATAATGAATATGTTACTAGAAATCACCATAATTTATATGACTTTAAAAGCCTTATTATGGTTGTCTAACAATATGAACAAAGATGTTTCAAATTTTACAAATCCATACTATTCTATTTGAAACAATCACATGGTAATTAGTGTTTGCCGGTTGCCTAAACTCAACTACCATGTCTCCTTAGGTTTTGGTGAGAGTCTAAACGCAACCAATTCGTTTTTTAGCCTCGGATTACATAGTCTCTTTTTTGACAAATCTTCTATAGTCAAAATAGACTCTATTTTCGTAATACATGAAGTAAACAAATTAAAAGTCTCAAGTTATTTATATTTTAAAAGATACAATACAGTATTTCTTTTTACTAATGAATTTAGTGACCTATGATGAACCTCATTGTAACCCCATATTTTGAAATACCAAGGAACCTCAATCTCAAGTACTAGTATGCTATGGATCCTCAAAGATTCAAAAATTAAGAGAAAGACCAAGTAACCAACTATTAGACGATAATACTTTTGATTCAACATTCAAAAATTTTATATATTCCCTTGAAAAAACCATCACCATTTTATGTGTTCTTGCGTTTTTAAGGGATGCTTTTTGATTTGTACTTCATTTTTATGCAAAACAAAGAACAAAGACGAAAAAAATGATGTTAGCCAATGGACTTCTTGACTTAATTGATGATAGTTCATTAAATCAAATCCCATTTAGCCGGATGCAACACAGAATTTGCTTGCAACACAACCTACCTGAATTGTGAGGCCAACATCAAGAACACAGATTTTGAGTCTAACTATGAATGTTTCAAACCCCTTCTGAGATATATAACCGAATCTATGTATATTGATATCAATTTCTAAGTAATTTTCTCTCTACAAAGAGTAAAATTTCCAATTTCATTTAGTTACCAAGCATAAGTCATAATCAAAAAGAACAGTTAGTGTGTTTGCTCTCACCAAGTAGAGTTTGTGCTAAGAACGCGAGGTTTCTCGTTATAAGCATGCATGAATTTTCTCTATTTGATACTTGTCTACGTGAATAAATTAAGGTTCAGGCGAGAAAAGGAGCGGAAACAAATAGGTTCGGCGTCGAATCAAATGTGAATCAAATGGGAAGGAGATTAAACCTGAAAACTACGAGGTCGATCTGAAATCGACAAAGAACGGAGAAATCTCGCCGGAATCAGAAACGCGATAGTTGCAACTCGCCAGAGCGACGAAAGACGAAGATTGGCCTCTATCTGCTTGCAGCAATAATTTCTCAAATTAGTTTTTAGGCAATACCATAAATGCTATTATATCCCTTTTGTATATTAATAGGGAAAAATGGTTTATTTTTCTATTTTCTTCGTCAATGTAACGCAAGATAATGATTTTATTTATCTTTTTCTCGTCGCTGTAACGCAATACTGTAAACCTGCTTTTATGTAGTATAAAATTTATTTAATATTTTCATAAGTATTCATTGAAAAATTGGCATAAATAACTAATTACACCATTATTAATTTTGAAAGTAAACATTAAAATACACAATTTAATGATTAATGTTCTTAGATAAATAGTATGGTTCGTCACTAAAGATGAAAAAAAATATTCTTATGGTCCACAATTCTAGAGTTAATATACATTTTCTCCCATTCCTCAAAATACAATTATAGACAATTTTTTTAATTATATCGAAAAGTTACTTTACGAAGTTATATTAAAAATTATGAATGGCTATTTTTTTATTAAGAGAAAAATTAGTGGTCATTTTGGTTAATTTTTTTTCCATTTAAAGTTATTTGACCAACAAACTCTTAATTTAAACAATTTATTTTGACATTGATGATATTACATTTTCTAGTACTTAGTAGTCTTGTTTATAATGAACTTTTTGTTCGACCAAAATAAAATAAAAAATAATGAACTTGTTGTGAATTTCAAGTTTTTATAACAAATCAATTCTAAATAACACAAGAGGTCTCTCCAGCGATGTCACATCAACCATTTCTTTTTACTAAAAGCGGATACATCAGTGTTTTTATCCCTTAATCAAAACATTTCATTAATACAGCTAAGTTTAAAAATTTAAACACATCAGCTTGGTATTTTTTTTTTAATCATTTTTCTTCCTAATTTTATTGATGAATATAAGAAAATATATGTTCCCTAAACTTTGGTTCTTTTTTGTGCTGAGGATTTTGGTTTCTAGATTGGGTTATATTTGTAGTATTATTCTGGAAAATGTTAGGAGTGGTTATTTTGTTTTGTCGAGTTTGGTCAAATGAATTTAATTTGGGATTTGTATCTAAGTTATGTGTAAATTTTCAGACTCCTTTGTGGTAGAGATTGTGAAGTGAATGAGAATTATTGCTCGCTTGTTTTTATACTGATTAAAGTATTGTTATTCTTATGAAATTCAATGGAGATGTAAGCCAAGCCAATACTTTATCTCAGTGCTTGATCTTTCTTCGTGATTTATTTATACTCATCGAAAGAGTGTAAATATAAACTGAATAAATGCCATGTAGTGGTTTTTGCAGGATTTTCAAGAGATACGGATTGAAGCTTATTCGAAAATGGAAGATTTTGGTAACTTATTCCAAAAGATCTTAACCACGGCCGAGCATCCTCATTTGTGTATTTCATAGATTGAGTCAAAGAAGAAAAGGAGATGCAAGCTAATCAAGAGATCTCTAATGGCGGTTTCAAATATGTTCTGTTCTTCTTCTTTGTAGGAGAGGAAGGGGGTGTCGATCTTCGGAAACTCGAGATAGAGTAAAAGACGCAATGAGGAAGTCGTGTTTCAAGAAGGAGCAAGGGTTCTTCTTCTTCAATTTATTCCATCGATCTTCACTCAGTGGTATGTATTCCTCTTCGAATGATTTGATGGGTTTCATGTCTTCTGTACAATCTAGATTTATGGGTTCTCCTTGAAAACGCAAGCAACTATAGAAACGAATACTTGCACAGAGATTTTTTAAACAAATTCCTCAATTAGATTTATCTTTAATGGTAAATTACAAGTCTACCAAAATAGAGCACTTACAAGTATCTTTTAAAAAATCCAATCACTCACAAGCTTCTCAAGACCATACAAGTCTGGATAGCTTCTCATGATTTCCTTACAAGGAAACCTAAAACATTTTCTCTATGTAGAAAACTTAAACTTTTAATCTCTAATTTTCTAAAGAAGTCATGACATCTATTTATACACAATAGAGTCATACTTTACACTTTCATTTTCCTAAGATAAGAACATTTTCCTTTTTTTGTTATTATCTCTTGATTCCTTTTCTTTGTATTTCTCCATTTTCTTCATAGCTTCTACAAGCTTCTAATATCATTTACCTTTTTTGCTTTGTGTTTTGCACCTTCAACATCATCGTGAAGATCATCTTCATTTGCAATTTCAATTCCAAGAATTATTGCATCTTCAGTCTTCCCCTTTTTAACTCAATTTGATCTTCCAAGCATCGTACATAAGATGACTGACTTTTATCAAATGCACTCTCCAAAAATAGACGAACATGTGAACTCCCACCACTGAAACTTTCTCTCCCTGCTTTGGAATCATAATTGAGTTAACAATATTCACTAAGGGCCAACTCTTCCTTTTTGTAATATGCAACATTCACCAACTCTTCCTCTTTGATCGTTAAATCAACCATCTTGACATAGGCTTTAAATCATAATGGCCCAAATTGGCCTTCATAAAATATGAACCCAAAGCCCATATAAAGCCCATCTTTCCATTGCTTCTCATCTCTTTCATAGCAACAAAGCATGATGCTCCTTTTCCCACTAACAATCTATGGCACTCCCCTTTCCTATCAAAGCCTCAGCACCGGTCAACACTTTATTTGTCACACATCTTCTCTGGAATTGCCTACGCTCGCGGTAACTCCAACGCGTCCTTTGGCCATAGACTCTCCATTCTCCGTGACGATTCCTTTGATAGCCAGCTGCTTCATCTTCTGATAAGGTCAGGTATCTCTATCTTTCTCTTCACAAGGTCCTTTTACTTTGACAAGTTAATGAAAGTGCATCTTCTGAAAATTTTAGAAATATTGAATCTGTGCCTTTAACTCTTTTAGATTTCTCCGGCGAGCAATACACAACACTTCTATGTCAAGCTCTATCACCCCTCTGACGAATTCCATTACATCTCTATCAAGCTCGATCGTGCTTTGATTTCATTGTGCTTTGTTTCTTCCAACTAGTATCTCCTTCGTCTTCTCTGTGCTTCTACAACAACTTCAGGTAACCCTTTTTAACCTCAATTTCCACTTGATTGCTACTAACTGACTTAAACTTCATGTATTGCTCCAAATAGAACCATTGATTTCATCACGATTCCAGAATCTCACAGGTAACTCTTCTAAGTCACCATTATTAATTTATCAAGTTAAGAAACATCTCCACAAACTAACTTGTGCGAGAGTTATCATTCAACTACTTCTGAGCCGAGAACAACAATCTTGTATCCTTCTACTTGTGATATGCTCAAATTTACCCTGAGCTACTCTCTCAAATTAAGAGATCAATTGTAGTAGGGGTCGAATCACTGGGAGTTAAATCGAACAATAGGATTATTGACTTCGAATTGAGCTAAGTAAAATAAAGTAAAATAAAGACAAAAGCAAATTGAAACAGAGAAAGATTGTTGATTTAAAATTCAATTAAACAAAGTGCTAGGCTTTTGGGTAATTCTCAGGTTGAATCAGAATTGCAGGTTAAACAGAATCAGGATTTAATTAAGAACCGTTCTAGAACTTGGAACACTAAAATATAATTAACCAACTGTCGTTGCGAAAACTAACTATGTCTAAACCCTAGAAAACCAAATTTCTTTGCGAATTCAATCAATTTAAACAAGCTTTAAATTCAAGTCCAATTTGTTCACAAAATCCCTAAACCAAATTTCTTTGCGAATAAGTAATTTTGCTCACCTAAGATCTAGTTCTGGCTAATCAATTACACTTTCGTGTCAATCTATCAACCTAGGATATCCAAATTCAGGGTCGCGAATCCTAAACCAGAGTTAAAGCAATCTAGGTGAAGAACCTAACAGATAATCCTAACAAGTGAGTTTACCCTAACAATTCATCATCATTCCATTCGAACTACCCTAAACCTAACAAGCAAACTACTCAGACATGGAAGCAAAGCAAATCATAACTGAATAATAATGCATAAAGAAAGAGAATAAGAATAAGAATAAGAACAATAGGGTTCGAAGAATCTCAAAGTATAAAGTAAACTTGTCTCCCTAAAAACCCTAAAAATCTCTCTCTAAACTTTGTTTTATAAAATCTAAAGTTCTCATCTAAAAACCTAAAATAAACTATTTATAGAGGTAAAACTCGTGGTGAGCTTTTATGACGGTCTATTGCAGCTTTCGGCCCATTAACTGGAGAATTTCCTTTTTTAAAACGTATTTAGGTCGGTTTCTGCGCTGGCCTGTCGATCGATCGTCTATGTGTCTGTCGATCGATCGGCTTCAATGTAGCTGTCGATCGATCGTCCTTCTTGGTGCTGTCGATCGACAAGCTGCTTCATATCAGCTTCTTTTCTTGCAAAATCCGGCTCCAACCTTGTTTACGTTCCAAAATGCACCGTATTCACCATATAAGCTCCTCACGTGCAATAACATGTTAAGACACTAAAAAGACTTGAAATACAACGAAAAGACTCGATAAAAGGACTTATATCATGGTCGAAAACCGGTAAAAACCATGATATATCAACTTGCTTGAGGTAATTGAATACTGCATGTATATATTCTTTTCCTTGAACGCTTGGGATATATATGATGTAGTTTCTATTTTACCATATGAGAGACTTGCAACTTGCAATTTTTCCTCATGCTTGACGTATCTTATTCTTTGAGTCTCCAAACATCCCCTTGACATGTCTGCTTATCTTCATGTCTCTGTTTATCTGTTAGATCCTCCAGACTAGTTTTCTGCCCTTGTTCCCAAAAACCATATCTCTGCGGTTTATCTCTTGATAACCAGTTATTTGTTTTGAACCTCCATCAACCGAATGTAATGTCACTTTTACACAATTAGAAGCACAACTGTGTAGACAATTGCCAAGCAATTCATCTTTCCTAACCCATATTTTTGTGTATTTTATTGCTTTTACCAAATGAATTTGATGCTTCCAAAATTGAGATTCTTGCTTCTTAACATTGTGACAGTGAACTTTAATATGACCAGTTTTCCCACAAGAGAAGCATGTTTGAGACTTATACCCTTTATTTGCAGGATATGATGCAGTTCTGGTCGGAGCTTTGTATCCAATATCGCGTCTCATGCAACAACAGTACCAGCTGAACTCCGTGAATTAGAGACAATGTTTTTTGTCTTCTCATCCTTGACGAGCTTCTTTGAGGCTTCCATTGTCTCTCTTGTTTCAATTTTCAAAACATCTTGAATTTCGGCACTTGTCTACACTGTTTCAGGTACAAATACAGTCTCTTTTCCTGAATTTTCACATGTGAATCCAAGTCCATGATTGTTCTTTCCCACTCTGCCAATACTCAGAACATGATCCAAGCTTTTTGTTCCATTGTTTAGCATACGAACTTGTCTAAGTTTTTCTTCCAGTTCAGACTTGAGGAGCAGTGAACTATTCTTCTCTTTTAGCAACTTCTGCTTCCAGCTTCTCAATTAAAGTTTTAAGACTTGCTTTTTCTCTAATTAACGTAGCATTCTCCTTTGTGACTCTGATCATTGTGTCATAAATTCTTTATACTCAGGCTTTAGCTCAACTTCACTTTCATCATCTGTTGACTCATATTCATATTTTTCCTTCATTTGTTCAGGTTTGAAAGAAACATCTTCTTCAGGATCATCACTTTCATCAACAAAAGCTACAAAGTTACTCAAGTTTTCTTCGTCACTTCCTTCATTATCAGATTCACTATCCTCTAATTGAGTCGAAGAACGTTTATTTTTAGCCTTTTGATCATGCACACATTCCATCTGAGTGTGACCAAAACCCCTGCACTTATAACACTTGATCTCCTTTCTCTTAGCTGTTGGACATTCTGTTTTTAGATGCCCATATCCTTTACATTCACAACATTGAAAAATAGATTTTTTGCTGTTCTAAATTGTTTCTTCTGGTTTTGTGTGAGCTCCAAAATGTTTGCTTCCATGTCTTTCATGAATTTCTTTACTAATAGCTTTACTGATTCTTCTAAGTCATTCTGTTTTCTTTCTTTTGTAGCAGCAAGAGCAATTCATGTGTGCTTCTCAAGTTCTTCAGCAGCTGACTCCATCTCATATGCTTCAACCATTCCAACGGCTTCTTCGAACTTAAGAGTATCTGTGTTTAGAGAGACTCTCATGGACGTCTTTTGAGCAGAAAATTTAGATGGTAAACATCTTAGAAGTTTCTTGACTAGCTTCTTGTGTTTGTATGTTTTCCCAAGAACACCAGCTTCATTAGCAATAGCACACAATTTTTCACCAAATTCTTCAACTGATTCATGTTCTTCCATTGGCAGGTTTTCGAACTTTGATGCAAGCATGTCGAGACGACTTCTTTTAACTGTATCAGTGCCTTCGTACACACTTTGAAGAATCTCTCATGCAACTTTAGAAGATTTACAACTTTGTATTAGCTCAAATTGTTTAACTTCTACAGATTTAAAAATTTCACACAAAGCTTTGGAATTCCACTTCGCAGCAGCTTTATCATTAGTTGTCCATTTTGATTTTGGTTTTTGAGTTACGTTTTTATCTTTGTCTATCTTAGTAGGTGGTTTCCAATCGTCTTCTATTTCACTCCAAGCATCTTCATTAATACTTTTGATAGTTGCTGTCATCGTTGATTTCCACTATATGTACGTTGTCTTGTTTAGATGTGTTGGATTCACAACCATAAGTGTTCTATAGCTTGTCATCTATTCTACAGGATCACACCTTTGTTCGAGAATATTTTGCTCGGCTAGGTGTCCCGCTCTGATACCAATTGAAAACGCAAGCAACTATAGAAACGAATACTTACACATAAATTTATTAAACAAATTCCTCAATTAAATTTATCTTTAATGGTAACTTACAAGTCTACCAAAATAGAAAACAGACCATACAAGTCTTGATAGCTTCTCATGATTTTCTTACAAAGAAACGTAAAACCTTTTTTCTCTTTAGAAAACTTAAACTCTTAATCTCTAATTTTCTAAAGAAGTCATGACATCTATTTATACACAGTAGAGTCATGTTTTACACTTTCCTTTTCCTAAGATAAAAACATTTTCTTTTTTTGTTATTATCTCTTGAATTCATTTTCTTTGTGTTTCTCTATTTTTTTCATAGCTTCTACAAGCTTTTAATATCAATTACCTTTTTGGCTTTGTGTTTTGCAGCTTCAACATTCTGGTTTTTCAAGTTTTTGATTTTACACCTGAACAATTGTGGAGATGGCATGTGGCAAAAAACGTATGCATGTACCGATTGCTCTTCTTCTATTCTTACACTTATGGTTATATTGTGAATTGTGTGTTATGTGGGGTGGTATTTCATGATACCGTGAATCATCTACTCTTCTTTATCAAAGCTTAGATATTTTTGTTCAATTAGTTAAACAATAATTGCTTCTGGCAAAGTGTCGATTCGTAATTCAATATCCATGTTAGCACTTCAATTCCTATGTTTTCGAAGATTAGTATATTCTGCTTATATTCCAACAAGTACAAAAATAAAACATTTGAGAAAATTCCAACAAGTACAAAAATTGCAAACGACACTTATTATGACTGATAGTTTGGTCTATTTCTGCAAAGTAATAGTTTTTTTTTTTTTATCAACAAAAGTGATAAACCTTGCAAAGTAATAGTTTTGAGATTGAAATAATCAATAAAGAAAAGCAAAGCTGGATTGGATCAGTAAAAACTAAGTTATGACTTTCTTTTTTCCTTCTAAATCTTTTTTTACAGCACAAACAACCGAACAAGGTATAAATGTTCCGCTAAAACTAAAGAATCATTGGTTCATGCTGATTTTTTTGTTTAAGGTTCATACGCAACAAGGGCAATGGAAGAGCACATACTTTACCTTAGATACATTTATAAAATATGTAATTTTGTTTCTTATATTGAACACGTTAATCAAACGATTGTTCCTAAAAAGTTACATTTAACTATTTTTCCGAATGCTTTTGTAAGATAAAACAATTTTTTTTTAAAAATAGCAAAAGAAAAAAGATCCCGCAGCGTAGCCCGGTTAATTATTTACCTAGTGCTTATTAAAATCACATGTGTATTAATTATTCAGTTTTTTGTTATTAATAGTAATTTAAAATGTAAACGAAATAAATATTAAAAAATCATAGTTAATGGAAAAACTAAAGAAATATACATGTCATGAATATAAAACACTGAATTCTTTAATTTTAGAGTGTACTGGAAATATATTTTCTAGTATTAATATATTTGTGCTTATTTAGATATTGTATTAAATTTAGCTAATCTATGTGGGAAGATTTTTTTTTTAAAGGAAAAAAACAAAATTGTTGTAAATATAATTTAGCACAATAAGATAAATAATTAATATAACATATAAAGTTGAAATTGAAAAAATATAATATATGCTAATTTTGAAAATATATGTCTATTAAAATAACAAAATCTAGAGATTTATTTTTTATAAGAGCATCGCTACGATTTTTTTAATAAATGTAGAAGATAAAGAACAATATTTTAGCTGAAAACTATGTATAAATATATGTGTTGAGCTCTTTAAAATTCTCACTTATTTCATTTTTAAAACATTTTTAGTTATATATTTATAAAACAGTTAAAATTTTAGTAAAATGGATCAAAATCTGATGATCGAAAAAACACTATCATATTGCGATACTTCATGTAAGAAGAATATGTTGCTGTTACCAAAAGCGAAAGCCGAGAACATAGTAAAAAATATGGGAATTTCATTACCCCAAAAAGGTATTCAAGTTGAAATTCAAGACGGTAACAATTCCTATTTGGTAAAATTTAACCAAACCACTAGTGGTTATTATATCGGAAGTGGGTGGAGTAATATCATAAAATCAAGAGGTCTTAAACAAGGCGATAACATCACATTATATTGGAGCAATACCAAATTCGTCTTCATAGAGTGAGCCTTCTTTTAACACAATTTCTTTTAGTTTCTTGCTAGTCATTCATTTTCTAATAATAATATTATCTCGGATTTACTAGCGCAAATGATGTTGGCACTTCTACATCCACTAGCACAAACATTTTGGATCAAAATTTGATGATCGAAAAAACACTATCAGATTGTGATACTTCATTTAAGAAGAGTATGTTGCTATTACCAAAAGCGAAAGCCGAGAACATAGTAAAAAATATGGGAATTTCATTATCCCAAAATGGTATTCAAGTTGAAATTCAAGACGGTAATAATTCCTATTTGGTAAACTTTAACCAAAACACTAGAGGTTATTATATCGGAAGTGGGTGGAGTAAGATCGTAAAAGCAAGAGGTCTAAAAAAAGGCGATAACATCACATTATATTGGAGCAATACTAATTTCTTCTTCGCTACAGAGTGAGTCTTTTTTTAACACAATTTCTTTTTGTTTCTTTTTGTTTCTTACTAGTCATTCATTTTCTAATAGTAATATTATCTCGGATTTTCTAGCGCAAATGATGTTGCCGTTTCTGCATGCACTAGCATAAAGATTTTGGATCAAAATCTGATGATCGAAAAAACACTATCAAATTTTGATACTTCATGTAAGAATATGTTGCTATTACCAAAAGCGAAAGCCGAGAACATAGTTAAAAATATGGGAATTTCATTACCCCAAAATGGTATTCAAGTTGAAATTCAAGACGGTAACAATTCCTATTTGGTAAATTTAACCAAAACACCTTTGGTTATTATATCGGAAGTGGGTGGAGTAAGATCATAAAAGCAAGAGGTCTTAAACAAGGCGATAACATTACATTATATTGGAGCAATACCAAATTCTTCTTCGTTACAGAGTGAGTTTTCTTTTAACAAAAAAAAAATTGTTTCTTGCTAGTCATTCATTTTCTAATAATAATATTATCTCGGATTTAATAGCGCAAACGATGTTGCCATTTCTGCATGCACTAGCACAAAAAATGTTGCCACTTCTACATCCACTAGCACAACTAACCTTGGTACCTCTGCAATAAATTCTGCATCCACTAGTACAATTAATTAACGTTGGTACCTACGCAACTAACGTTGTTACCTCTGCAAAAGCTTTGCGCACGCCACCTAAGAAAAATTCTTGAGTACTTCATCTATCTGCAATGATTTGAGATATAGTGGTCAAATGTCTATATAAAATAAAATAACTAATAATGATATAGCTTTTCGAAAGAAAAAAATATTCTTCTTAATTAGTTATTCCTTTCTTGATAGATCCATTTAACAAATGTTTTGTTGAATGGGTTTTATGTGTTCCATAACTAAAATAGAGAGTAGCATTTCAATGTGCAATATGATCTACAATTATGGGTACGTTAATAGATATCACCACAATTTATGTGAATTCAAAATTCACAAATTCATTCTCTTCGGTTTGAGACTGGCACTTCCCTTGATTAGTCTTTTCGCGTCTCTTTCGTTTTTGGAGAAACTAACAGCTAGTTGAAGTACCAATTCCTGTATTATTATTTTCATTTTTAATCATTGATTACATACTTTTCTTGACAAATATTCTATAGTCAAAACAGAATTTACCTTCTCAATATGAACTAAAAAATTAAGAGTTTCAAGAAATCTACATTTCCAAAGATAATAATACAATATCCAATTTCACTAATGAATTCATGACCTATTAGCCTCATTGTAACCACATATTTCATATACCACAGATTCTCAAGTATTAATATGCTATCGCTCCTCAAAGATTTAAAAAAATTAAGATAAAAACTCATTTTTAGAAGATAATACTTTTAAATCAAGATTCGGAATTTTTATATATTCACTTGAAAAAAACCATCACCCTTTTTATGTTTTCTTGCGTTTTACAGGGATTCTTTTAGATTTGTACTTCATTTTTAAGGAAAACAAAGAAAAAAATGATGTTAATTAGTCAATGGACTTCTTGAGTTAACTGATGATAGTTCATGAAATCAATCCCATTTAGCCGGAAGCAACACATAATCTGCTCCGGTAGCTCTTCCGGTTTGTTCCACTGTTCATCGTACACAAAAAGCCTCAACGTAAGTAATAAAATCCCATGGTGTTTCGACCCCGAAAAAAAATGCTTGTAACACAACCTACTTGAATTGTGAGGCCAACATCAAGAACACAGATCTTGAGTCTGTCTATGAATGTTTCAAACCCTTTCCAGGATATATAACCGAAACTGCATATCGATATCAATCTCTAAGTAATTTTCTCCCTACAAAGAGTAAAATATCCAATTTCATTTAGTTACCAAGCATAAGTCATAATGAAGAAGAACAGTTAATGTGTTTGCTCTCACCAAGTAGAATTCGTGTTGAGGGCGCGAAAGAACAGGTTTCTCGTTATAAGCATGCATGAGTTTTTTCTTTGGAGCACTTATATGGAGATCATCTACATTTGCAACATGTCCCAATATCTTAAGCGGATCTCTAAAAGGCGTGGTTGTATCCATAGGGAAGCCTCTAACTTTCTTAACCTCATCATCAATTAATCTATGTGCCAACAAAACAAATGGATTCAATAAGAGTGAACAACACCATAAAAATGAAAGAAATCGACTCAAGCTTTGATTACCTAAATGTTTTCTCGAAAATGGAGCGGAAGTTCCTTTGAATAATTATCTGAAAGTTTAAAGTGTAAAACAATATTCATTCTTTCTCCATCAGATTCACCTTGAAAGATTGCAGTTGGATACAATGGAATATGTTCCAACCGTAAACCAAGAGAAACGATCACGAGAAATTCCAGAAAATAGGCAAAGAACTAACTAACAACTGAACTAGATCATACCTGGACATTTACAACAAGCATTGATGGGAGTTTTGCGGATGTGGTATTAACGAGAAGTTTGACATATTGTGCGATATGATTTATTTTATGTTCCGATAAGAAAACATCGACACCAAAAGGGATATACGTAGCATTGCTAGGTGCAAACTCTTTCTTCTTTTCCCTAATAAAAAAAAAAATATAGTTTTATTGTTAAGATGGTTAAATTAGTAATCATAAGCAAAAATGAGTTTTATAACAGCCCGACCGCCCTGCTGTGGACCCTATGCCCATTTTTGGCTCGCAAGCCGAAACTTTTCTGACGGTCAGTGCGTTAGTCCGGGAGACTCGAAATGCATGTTTGCTGACCTTGCAATCACCACGCGATCTTTCCCCGTGTTTTGGCCTCACTCGCACGATACTGGAAGGCCATCCATCATGAAATTGCTCCAGCTCAAGCACGCTTAACTTTAGAATTCTCTCATGATGTGTGACCATCATGCACCACATGAGTTCTCTCATGCACCACATATTCTCATAAACGCACCAAGCATTTCCAGAATCAGGAGTGTTACAAGTTTAGTCTCTCCAATAGTTTACCTAAAATATGTTTTACCACGAACCCGAAAGCTATTTGGATCGATAATTGACCAACAATCGAGCATTTTCTTTTCAATTGGACAGAAAGAACCTGAGAACCCGTTATCGGTCTCTTCAATTGCATTTTAGACAAAACTGAAAAAAAAAAAAAAAAAAAAACCACAAGTTTAGTTCTTACTTCTGAGATCAACCAGGTGGGATAATCCAATGAAACAAGAGCGAGAAATACTCACACAAGGCTCCTGAAGCGCGGATGACCTTACTAACACATTTTATGAATCAGTTAACAAAGTGCGGATGACATCCCATCCTCTCAAAACCCAATCTGATGAACTCTCACTCTAATATGTCATAAACTTTGCTCATGTCGGCTATCACCGCCTCAGAACAATACTTTATCGCCTCTTATATTGTATGGTAATGTAGAACTTCATGAATTATTAAGACATTGTCGGAGTTCAATCTTATGGGAACGAACGCATATTGGTTATCTGATATGAGCTCATCAAGAAGAGGATGTAGTCTTTTTGCAATCAACTTTGCAATACTTTTATAATAGACATTGCATAGTGCAGCTGGTCTATCATTAGCAACATTTCTCGATCTTTATACCTTAGGTATTAACCGGATGTGAGTATCTTTGGCACTCAGCGGCATTAGTCCTGAATGGAAGAATTTAAACATGTTTAACAATTCTCAATCATGTAGCCTGCCAATTAGTTTGAAAGAAACTCTCAAAGAATCCGCCAAGCCCAGGCGCTTCATCTGCATGTATCGAGAAGACAACAATTCGAATTTTGTTAATCGTGTGTTCAGAAATTAAACACTGATTTTTTTCTCCCGAATCCAGAGGTTGCGTTGCTTTTTCCACTGTTTGTTTTCTGATCATTAATGATGTTGAGAATAGTTTATTGAAGTATTTAACGATGATAATTTATGTTATCTAAAAATCCAATTTACATTGTGAGGATAAAATTATGATTTTTTCCCATTTCTTTCAATAGCATACTTATATTCTTTTTCTGCTTTTTATATTTTTCATCTTTAC
The DNA here is from genome assembly GCA_900128785.1 of Arabis alpina. NCBI lineage: Eukaryota > Viridiplantae > Streptophyta > Magnoliopsida > Brassicales > Brassicaceae > Arabis > Arabis alpina. The sequence goes on from LT669788.1 coordinate 6,939,425, forward strand.
TAATTGATATTTTTTCTTGTATACTCTAATTACTTATGATTTTTCTCCTTCTTTATTTTCGTCATATGTGGGTTTATTTTATTTTCATTTACATTTCTTTTTTAATTATATAAATTTATCACTTTTGAAATGATATTTTAAAAATGAATTATCAACTTCTACTATTAATAACACATGGACAAATAAATAGTTATTGTTAATCCTTAACTTTAAAAATACCACATGTTTATCTGAAATAAACTGTTAAATATTTAATTTATTATGAAAATTAAAATAATTAAATGATGACATGTGATGATGATGTGGATGCATAAGAATTAGAGAAATCTAGCTTTGTATTCACTGATTAAGGATTATGATTTTTTGTTAATATCATTTTTCAAAAATTTCATGATTCTAAATCTTTTCAAAAATGCCACTAAAGATAAATCATTTGATCAAAAATATACATCATTTATTAAAAGATCATTTATGTGTGGGTTAACTATGTTATATTAGGATTCGCGGATTGTTAGAACTCTAAACTCTCTTTAAGTTTATAATTTTAGATTTAATGTGTAAAACAAATTATGAATTAGTGTAAAACAAATTATTAATTAGTGGCATTGAAATTGAACAGCACAATGTTGCATTTTTGTAAAAATTTATTTCAAAAGTAGAATTTTTGAAATTCTCCCAAAAATGACAATTATTAATTATGTATATTGTGAGTTATTAATTCTTTCATTTTGTTCAAAGTCAGAATCACACCTAGTGTGAGTTGTGAGTTGTGAATTAACGTGTTGCGGTTATAGAGGCGAGGTATCAAGAGAACGAAGAAGAGTGGAGTTATATGAGCGGCAACTTTGAATTAGTCAGAGAAGTTCAAGATACTGCAAGCAAGTTGCAAAAGGTGGATGTCAAGAAAAGCTAATGAACTTAATGTTTGAGGAATATTACGGCAAGTTGGAGCTAAGTTCAAGATTATTTGCAATGAGGCTATTTTCGAGGACAATGGATGTCTGGTGGAAAAAGATGTTGGAAGCGAAAGAATGTTGTCAAGAAAGTTTGTAAGGCTTACCACTTTGAGCTAGTTAGTAACGGTAAAGGATATCGTGTATACTTGTTGCTCCGTCTAAGGATCAGAAGAATTTTCTTGTGGATTTTCTTCTGGATGTTAGAAAGTATTTACAGTAAGATGAAAGAAAGCGTGAAACACAAATAGAACGGGACCGCTGTGTGGTGTTCGGGAAACTTCATGTTAGTGTTCGTGGAAATTAGTTATTTCTAACAAGATATGTGGTGAAGACTCAAAGTCAATGGAGTCGTTTAACGACAAGGAATGAGATAGAGAAGTGGTTTAAAACCAAGGAGTTGAGAATTTTCTTTCCCTAGTGGAAGTCATGACATATATGGATATAATCTTGGTGCATTAACATGTTGCTAGAGAAGGAAGTATTGTAAAGGAAATACGACTCATCTAATGGAAATGATAAGAGGTAAAATTCACAAGAAATGAACAAGGGCAAATAAGATGACTCATAGAAATCTCTAACGGTTTAGATATCATCACATGACAACATGATGTTGATTAAGAACTTTTGTGGTGCAAGGGTTATATTAATATTTTTCGAAGCGAATACAACAATGAAGAAGTGGTGAAAAAAAAAAAAAAAGGAGATCATAGTAGAACATTGGAAAGAAACCGAGTGAAGCGGTTAGATCATGGTGGGAACATGGTAACGCTTTACTCACATTTGGAAATTCTACTGCAAAACAAGCTAGGACCGCTTACTAGTTATTGTTGCTACTAACCGAACTGTGACGGATCCATTCTCGTTTAGGTAAGTCAAAGCAAAGGAGTACAAATTTCGAGGATTATGAATTATTTCTCAAAGGATAAGTAATAAAATAAACAGATAATTGACAGAGTTTATGGAGAATGACATGCTTCGTAATTGTTCTGCACGTGAAGGTTTTAGTAATGGAACCTAGTCACGAATGATATATAAGAATAAAAGGTTATGAACTAAGACAATAAGACCATACTAGAGTACTAGTGGACGGTCAAAGTTGACTAGCTTCTAGAATGGAAATGGGATGCTCTTGTTGAAGTGGTTTTCGGATTTTTGATATTAAGCAATGGCGGTGTAACCAAGACGAAGTGATGGGTTATAAAAATTTATACTGCATCAGGAATGAGGTTGAGTTTGATGACCGGATAAGGAAGTGAAACTAGATTACATCGAAGTTGAACCCTTCGAGATACAATTTAATCCAAAGTAGGGGAGATCAGAAATTCAAAAAATTCAAGCATGAAGAGAATGGTTGCTACGATAGGAATTATAGTAAGTAGAGCTGCTTATGAAAAAGAATGAGGTTTGTTATTGTCATGAAATTTTTACCCGGAGAAAAAGTGGAGATTAAATTGAAAGAGAAGTGTAACTGGGAAAAATGAAAACTTTTGCAATGGAATATATAGATTGTATAAGGGAACATCTAGCTGATGAAATGAGTTGGGATTGTAGCCGAGAGGTTGTATACTAAGGAAATGTATTATGTATAAATGCTGCACATAAATGTAAAGTGGGCGTAAGCAATGCCGCATGGGGAAAATAAGCATGGAAAGAGACTGGAATGTCTACGAGAAGTAGTGGTAATTTTTGGGATAGTGTGACAATGAAAGTGGAGACGGTTTAGCAATGTGTAGAAGCACCATGAGGAGTGGAGCCCAAGTAACTCATGCCACAGATTTGAGGACGAATCCCATTCAAGTGGGGGAGAATTGTCACGGCCCTATCCCGGAATCATATGAAAACCTAACTTTTAAATCAAGTAAACGATAAATGTTGATGTGGGAGTCAAACCGTTGGGTTAATATGGGTTTTAAAGGACAATTAAAAGGGAATCTTTTAATACGGAATTGGTGGACCGGGCAACTAAACCAGACATAAGGCTCATGTATTTAACTCCCAAAACCCTAAGCAAAAAGAATTAGTTCCTCCTTGCCGTCAAATGAAAAATGGAGGAGAAAAAGAAATCGTGAAAGGAGAAGCAAAGAAAGAGAGGAAGAAGAGAGAGACCTTGAGATCGTGAGGAAAAGGAGAAGGAGAGTTAAATGATGAAAGAAGAGGAGGGAAAAGGAGACGTGGTGAAACAGAGGGTCGTAGGTGAAGGAATGTTGACGATACGGTTGGAGATGCGGACGACGGTGGTGGCTCGGACGAGACCAGCGGCGGCACTGGTGTGTGGTGTTGGGTTCCACTGACCGGTGGTGTAGTTTCGGATGTCGTCAAGGCAGAGACGGAGGTTCGCAGGAGAGTTAGTGTGGAGAAGGATTGGAATCGGGCCAGTTCTGCGATGGCATCTTTGGGACGTTACCGGCGGAGACTGGGGCGTCCGATGGCTTCGCCGTTGGTGGCGTTGGGACCATGATTCTCTCAGATTTCCATAGGTACCAAGATGGACCACTGGTTCCTCCTGAGCCGCCGTGTGCACTCGTTTCTTCTAGCGTACGCAACCTAATTATGTTCAGACGCAGCTACTTTGAGGACCCAATCGGAGAGGTAAATGAAGTCCGATTGAGCTGTAATTTTTTGGAGTCGTTCATGGCAGCATTGAATTTGTAATAAACGGTTGGATCGACAAGTGAACGGTTAGTTTGTTAGTTATTCACCACTTTTAAAGCAACGTTTGTGCAGTTTGGTTGATGATAAATTGTACTGAGTTATATTGTTTGGTTGCACAAAAGAGCTCGGAATGAGCTGGATATTTGCAGGCACTTTATGGACTCATAAAAAGAGAAGTTGTCAAAGGATAAGTGGATTAATTTCAAAGACTTCGAATACGTTAACCCTAAGGTGAGGGTGGGATCTATATTACTTCGGTACTAGTTGCCAATAGGTGTTCATGCATTCTAAGTCTAGTAATAGAATGTTTGACGTTTTTGGTTTTATATGCTAAGTCTAAGAATGAAATATTTGATGTTGGTTTTATATGTTAAGTTTAGGAGTGCTTGATGCTTGCTGATTGTAAGAATTTCTTGATGTGTGGTAATTATTTGGTAAAGAAAGAAGTTTAAGATAAAAAGCATATTTGCTTGAGATTGTTAGTTATTATATATAGTTCTGCGGACGATCAGCAAACGTTAGCCCGTTGTAGTCCATGGATTATGAGGCCTTAGAGGGCTAGTGACGGGGAGGACAGACCCAAAACGCGTGAAAGGGGTTGGCTCTGCCATCTGTAAAGAAGAAAAGTATGTATATATATGTAAAGTAAAGAAGGTTAAAGAATGAGTAAAGAAGGTGAACGAATAAGTTATAGAAGTGTTAAGTAATGAATGTTAAGTATGAGTGTCATGATGGATAGAAATAAGTTGGTTGTTGCTTAATCTGTTTCAAGTTTAGTATGTTTGACCGTTTATTGTTTTCTAGTATTGGAGTTCCTGCGGGTAACTTCCTCATTAGGTAATTTAAATTACTCACTCCTCCTTTTTCCCTTTCCAATGAATGCAGGTTTGTTTCTTGTTGTACAAGTTAGGGCGCGACACCTAGGGCTCAAAGTGATCGGGGTCGGGGCTTCACACTGATGGCTTTACGGTAGGATTCTACAAGCAGCATTGGAGTCAGCTGTGTTTGGTTTCATCCAACACTTTCTTCAGAAAGGTGAATTAAATCCAATCATTAATCATACTCACATATGTCTCATACCTAAAGTGGAATCTTCCACCGATATAAAGGATTATAGGCCCATTAGTCTAAGTAATGTGATTTACAAACTTTTGTCTAAAGTATTAGCAGAAAGGTTACAGCCACTTTTGCATCAGATTGTTTCAGAGAATCCTTTTATGAGCTTCTTCACTCAATGCACACCAGGCAGATTGCAAACCCTTTTATGGCTCTTAAGCTTGATATTAGTAAAGCTTTCGATAAGCTTGAGTGGTGTTTCATTGAAAAGATTAGCAATCTCTTGGTTTTGCAGAGCAGTGGTGCCGCTGGATCATGACGTGCATCAAAACTGTATCATATTCTGTTCTGATTAATGGTACCCTATATCACCTTATATTTATTTACTCTGTACTGAGGGGCTCTCTTACCTTCTTTCTAGAGCTGTTCAACAAGGACATATTACGGGTTTCAAAGCAAGCCGGGCAGGTCCTGCTATTTGCTGATGATTCTTTGTTGTTTTGTAAGGCTTCTGAAGCGGAGTCTAACACCCTTCTTCATCTTCTACAAATATACGAAAAAGCTTCAGGGCAAGCTGTTAACTTTCAAAAATCGGCAATCACCTTCACTAAAGGTATTCCCTCGGATCTTAAGGAGCATATTCTGCAAACAACAAATATTCTCAAAGTTGGTGGCTTTGGGAAGTATTTGGGGCTGGCAGAGTACATAGGGAGGAATAAATTTGACACATTCTCCTATCTCAGCCAAAGGGTCCAAAGGAAAGCCGAGAACTCTTATCTCCTGCTGGAAAGGAAGTGCTTATTAAATCAGTTATTACTGCTCTTCCCTCATATGCCATGTCTTGCTTCATGTTGCCTTTCAATATCATTAAACAAATGATGCAGGCGACAAGAAGATTTTGGTGGTCATCACATCCTGATAAGAGAGGTATCAATTGGCTATCTTGGAAGAAAATCACACAACCAAAAGACCAAAGTGGTTTGGGTATTAGAGATTTCAAGGATTTCAACATTGCACTTCTAGCAAAGCAGAGTTGGAGAATTCTACAACACCCAACTTCTTTACTAGCTCGAGTTTACAAAGCTAAGTATTATTATAAGCTCTCTTTGTTGGAAGCTACTGAAACCTCTAACTCTAGCTTTGCCTGGAAAGGAATTTTGCAAGGAAACAAATTGCTTAAGAAGGGCATAAAATGGATTCCTGGAAATGGAGAGAATATCAGAGTTTGGCAAGATTCATGGCTCCCAACAACTCTTTCTATCTCTGCGTCAGGACCAGGAGCTACTCTCTTCCCAGAGCTTAAGGTCAAGGACTTGCTCATTCCAGGTACAACTCTCTGGGATCAATACAAGTTGCAGGCTTTGTGCCAACCTTCTGATCATACTTCTCTTGATCAACAGGATGTGCATGCTAACTATGAAGCCTTTCGAGAGTTGAATAAGGGGGACAAAGATCTTTTGGCTCTGTTTCATACTATTGGATGGCGGATATGGAAGCATCGTAATGAGGTAGTTTTCAATGGTCAAAGATGGGGTCTGCCTTATGTCATCAGCGCTGCTATGGTAGATCAAAGACTTTGGACAGAGGCAAATAACAGAGCTACCCATGATGACTCTCACAAGCTCTTGCTTTTAGCTCAGTAATCCGTACAACACTCACTTCCAACTACAACTAATCAGGCTTCACAACAGGTTGAATATCCATGTTGTTATGTTGACGCATCATGGCTCTCCCCTAGTCAAGCAGCTGGAGTTGGTTGGGTCCTTGTTGACAACCAAGGGTACGTCCAACTACAGGGCTCGGGAGCGTTAGCACCTGTGTCAAGCCCAACAGTAGCTGAAGCTGAAGCACTTAGGCTAGCAGTATCCAGTTTAGCTAGATTGGGTCACAAGAATATAGTCTTCAAAGGTGATTCTCAAGAAGTTTATAAACCACTTCAACAACGGTGGTCTATGCGGAAACCACAAGAATGCAAGAATCCATCTCTTGCAGTTCAGATCTATGATCTTACTCGCATTGCTTCTAACTGTGGTTTCTATTTCAACCAAATTAATAGACTTGGGAATGTGCAAGCTGACCATTTAGCCAAACAAGCTAGAATGTCCTTGATAATTTATGTAATCAAATGGCCTCTGTAACACCTTTCCTGAAGGAATAAAAGTTATTTGCCGTCAACAAAAAAAAGAACAACATATATATATATATATGTTGAACTCTAGTCTTCGAACATTTTATCTTTTGTTCTTAATTACACATTGTTAAAGTTGAAAAATGTTAGTAAAATGGCGTTGAATCTGAATTTGGATCCAGATAGAATGATAGAAAAAGTGCTAAACGAAAGCGATCTTTCTCGCAATGGTATTTTGTACGTACCAAAATTGCAGACCGAAAAATTACTAAAAAGTATAGAAAACTTTGCAATGTTTCCAAATGGTCTTCAAGTAGAAGTTGTAGATAATGATCAAACTTATTGGGTAACCATTAGGCCTCAGCATAAAAACATGTATCCGAATATCTGAACATGTACCCGGTTTAAAAAATTCAAATTTGTACCCGACCCTAAACTTTACAAATACATATATGGGTATAAAATTTATAGATCCGATAAAATCTATATCCGAAAGAACCCGACCCGAACATGTACCCGTAAGTCCATGCTTATATATCTTGTGTCACATTTTTAAGGAGTTTGAAATTTCGATTTAGTTTATTTTGTTAAGTAGTTTGAAATTTAAATTTAATTTATTTTGCAACATTTTTAAGTAGTTTGATATTTAGAATTAGCATTTCAAATGTTTTGTGTTGTTTTTGGTTCAAATATTTTTCATATTACATGTTTTTTCTGTAGATTTTGAGAGAAAAAAAGTTTAAAACACAATTGAACCTAAAAGAATAAGAACAACCTGAACCTGTATCCGAACATGTAATCGAGAAAACCTGAACATGTACCCGACCGAAAACTTTATAGATACTTGTATGGATATAAAATTATAGATCCTCTAGAACCTATACCCGATAGAACTCAACCCGAATATCCATTTGCTCAGGCCTACCCCGTGCATGGCATAACACTAGATTTTGTGATAAATCAATTGCTTAAGTGCAAGAAGACAGAACACACGTCAAATTGCACTATGTTTTCAATTTACTAACAATTCTTTATGTGTTTTATTTTTATATGGATAAAAGAAACACAATTAGCAACAAAAACAAAATAAAAGAACATGATTATGTAACAGTGCAGCCAAAACCCAAAATAAGTTTACCTTTTGTTACAAAAATCATGCAATACGTATACAAAAGTTAAGAAGCAGATGAGTAAAGTGGGTAAATATTAATTTCTTATGAAGTCCATCGTCACTATGCGAACATAGTAGCTTTGCGTTTTCACTTATATATATATACGAACGTTTTCGTTCGATGTAAATACAATTTCATAACCTCAGAACTTCTGATAATATCAAATCTCTCTCGCTCTCTTCTTTCTTTATAATTCTCTGTATACTATTCCTACCGGGTATAAATTTTTTCGTCTTAATTTATATATCGTTATGATAAATTTTCATTCTTCTTATAACATGTTATCAGCACGATCACTCTACCGTTATGCTATATATTTATAAATATACATTATACTGTGTAATTTATTATAGTGCGCGGCATGCCGCCTTTTTAATATCAATTACTTTCTAGTGGTTGTTTAATGCACCACTATTCATTTGATTATATTGTAGGCGGTTTTTCGCCTCGGTATTATTTTACTATTTTTATATATGGTTGCTTAACGCACCATATAATTTATTTATTATTTATACATGGTTATTTATTTAATATTTATATTAGGTTGCTTAACGCACCATGTAATATATTTACTGTTTATATATGGTTGTTTAACGCACCATATAATTTATTTATTATTTATACATGGTTGTTTAATACACCATATAATTTATTTACTGTTTATACGTGGATGATTCTATCACCATAATATCACCGTTAAATATTCATTTATATTATGTGGATGATTTTGTCACCATAATATGACTGCTAAATATTTGCTTACATTATTATCATTATACAGGAGGTTCACTCACCTGTATATAATTTTATATGAAATTGGTAAATTAACTAGTTTCTCATTAAAAAAAATTTCAGATTGATTTTTGTTTTAATATTTTACTTTCAACGGTCACAAAAAATTTTTAAAAAATTTATCTACTTTTTCAACGGCTATAAACAATGATTTTTCAATCTATAAATACACTTATCTTTCATCTTTTCATTTCATTCACGATTTCATTTCATCTTTCTAAACTAAGAAAATGTTTCGATTCTTGTTAATTATTATAGCATTTGTAATTTTTTCTTGTATTTACGGTATTTCCATGGTGATTATACTCCAGAAGAGTACATCATCAGTTATACCCTAATGTTTTATGTGTTAACATTTCTTGTAATTTCCTTTATTATAAATCTGCTTGGTTGATTTTTAATTAATGAAATTCTAATAATATTGGTCGATGCGCGCCCTAAGTCTTGTTGTGTCAGGTCTTTGGCGCTTTCTTCGTGAAAGAGCTTTCACCTTCTTTGAAGTCGCCTCGTTGATCTTGGCTTACTTCTTTTGTTCTGTGAGGAAAGTTTCTAGCATTTTCTTCACCTCGGTTATATCGTCTTGAGCAGCGGCGTTGGTAGTAGTAGCTCCGACGAATGGTTCTTTCTCATGGTCGTCTCTGCGAGATGTGTTTTCTTCGCCGCTCACCATCTTAGATTTGGTATGTAACGTAGCTTTTTTGTGTAAGAAACTCTTTAGTTCCCCTTAGTCGGCGCCAAATTGTGGATGCCGGAAATCCAACAATTATATTTGTAAGGGTTTCGAGAGGAAAAAGAGATTTTTATGTTAAGGTACAAAAGAGAAAACGATGAGCAAAGAGAAAATAGGGTTTGTAATTGCTTTGTATTGCTTTTTTGATAAAAGTTGTGAATGCCTTTTACAAGGGCTTGTACATTGATATATATAGCTCTGTAAGTCGGCTAAGTCTTTCCATAAAGATAATGCTAAATTTCCTAAGTCTTCGCGGATTTTCTTTCCTTTACGTCGGTTACGCCTATGTGGGTTTCACAACTGGATTGGGCATTTAGTGCAAGGAACCTTCTGGAGTCTTTAGCAGACACTTCAGCGTCGAGACACATTGGCGTCCAGACACATAGGCGTCCAGACACATCGGCGTTCAGGCACATAGGTTTTCGGACACATAGGTGTCATGCGCCTATGTCGACTGAGCCTATGTCAGCTGCGCCTATGTCGACTGTGCCTATGTTGACTGCGCCTATGTCAGCTGCGCCTGCGCCTATGTCGACTGCGCCTATGTCAGTTGCGCCTATGTCGGCCGTGCCTATGTCGGCCGTGCCTATGTCGGCCGCGCCTATGTCAGATCCGCCTATGTCGGCCGCGCCTATGTCGGCCGCGCCTATGTCAGATGCGCCTATGTCAGCTGCGCCTATGTCAGTTGCGTCAGCTGCGCCTATGTCGGTTGCGTCTATATCAGTTGCGCCTATGTCAGTTGCGCCTATGTCGACTGCGCCTATGTCGGCCGCGCCTATGTCAGCTGCGCCTATGTCAGCCGCGCCTATGTCGACTGCGCCTATGTCGACTTTGTAATTGGACTAGGCCTTGATGCAAGGAACATTCTGGAGCCTTCGTCGTCACTCTGGCAGACACTGGAGTACCTGGACATCGGTGACATTCTGGCAGATTCCGAAGTGTCTAGACACATCGGTGTCACTCTGTTGTGGTCTTCACGGCGCCTTCTGTTGGCTATGTGATCTTTCTGACACTGCATTCATGACTTATGCTGAGAACAAAGACAACTCAGAAGATTCCCTTCTTAGATGGAGAAGACTTAGGAAAGGAGAAAGACTTAGTTATTTCTTATTGAGAGACGATTTAGGGGCCGTATAATCTCTGCACGTCAAAGTATATTCGTTGTCAATCATAAATTTGAACACCGAAATTCAGTGGGTGAAATTCGACCCCAACAATACTGCTACATTTCATTTACTGGATATTAAACTCATGTATTAAATAGATACAAATGTTTATATTTTTCCTAATGGATTTCTCTTTAATGAGATCATTTTTTCCATTTCTGGATTTTGTATATAACACTAGTGGTTGGCCCGCGCTTCGCGCGGGTTTGTTTCACATATGTTAATTTTTAGATTTTGTTTTATGGTTTTACTTTCTTAATATTTTGATTGTGTTTACTTTTTTGAATATAAATGCTCTTTTATATCATGAAAAGAGGAAAATTAAATTCGTCCTCCTAGACGAAGCTAATTTTGTAAATACACAATGTACTCTGATTCTCTGAATTGATATAAAATAATGTTACCAAACTTAATTAATCTTAAGTCCAAATTCGAGTAGATAAAGGCAAAGAGAGTTATAAAGTTCTACAGAGTCAAAGACAAAAATTGTTTTGAAAAAAGGGTAAGTGTGTCATTGTAGCATGAAAAAAGAGTAAGTAGAGTGAAGTAGTTGTAATTGACCACCTCTTGAGAGTTAGGGATTTGTTTTTATTCTCCTACCTTTGTCAATTTCAAGAGCGAGAGTTGTTATGTGTCTCCATGGTTCGTGAGAATAGCGTAGTTGAATTTTGTGTCCGTGAAAATGATATGATTTCCATGGTTCGTATTGGTTTGGTGCATACCATTTCAGTTGCAAGATGGGCAGTATGCACTCTAGCGAATTTCTCATTGTCTTTGTCAAAAGCAACGAAAACATAAATGTTGCTCCAGTCGTTCACCACCACACACAATATCTGATTGGTTTTGGAGATGGTCAAATGGAACCTCAATAGTTGTTTCGGTATTTACGGACTAAAAACGTGGTTGATGTGAACCAGAATGAGAGGCGGAAATCAGTGAGCTTAAAACGGTTGGTACTCCTTGTGACCTCAAATCCGCGGATAGCATAGACGGATCCTTCATGAAACATTGATTTAAACATTGGTAGAACTTGTACGTGGATTGAACCTTGCATTGTCGTCACCTGAAATAAATGAATGGAAACTAAGGTTATAGATTTGTAAAACTCGATTTTATAAAGTGAAAAACGCTTTACAATCAATTCACCAATGGAGCAGGGAAAGGAAATATGCTAGGGCTGATGGATTTCTTAGAATATAAAGGCTATCATGTGTGAATCAAGCGTGTGGATATTTCTTTCTATGGAGATCACGAAAGTCATGTCTAAACGCAAAGAGTGAAAGTGAATTAAGAATCATAGAGGCTTTTGGTGGGAAGAGAATACATTGTCGTCGATGAGAAGCATATCAATGCTTATGAGCTCCCCTCATTTCTTCATGTTACGGGCATCCCAAAAGCCGAGCAGCCTAGTTAGGACACGTTTGAGAGGGCGTCTTGACGTAGGGGAGGAGAAAGGAATGTATGAGACAACTATTTTTGGTAAATGTGAAAGAGTGAGTATGAAGAGAGAATTAGAGGGAAGTAGGTGAATAAGACTCTAAGTTTGTATTAATGCATCTATAGATATTGTAGAGTTTGAAGGTGGTGGTGTGAATAACAGTAAGTAGACAGCGATAATGATTTGGAGAGTGGTTGGAGGAGTTACGGAGGCGTTATAGGAAGGTCAAGGGAGATGGAGTCGTGGATGTGGTTATTAATGGAGGTATTAAACGTCGCTTTAGCTTTAACGGTTGTTATGTGACTACTAAAGAGAGAAGAAGAAACCTAGAGGTATGTTGGGCATTCATGTTGCGATAGGCTGTGAATATTAAGGAGGTTGTATCTAAATTGATGAGTTCTGAATATTAATGGCATATTTGAGTTGAACATGCCTTTTATTAAAAATAGTTTTTCTTATTTTTTTTTTCATTTTAGCTATGTATAATTGCAATTATTTTTTTATTTTCTTTCGTATTTTTTTGTTAGACGTTAAACTTACGAACTAATATTTTCTTTATGAGTTTAATTCTAGATCAACTTAATTGCTTCGTTGTTATATTTTAGTTTTTATGATAATTTCAATACATATTATTTTAATTTATTTTGTTTAAAAATAAATTACATTCACATAAGTTTTTATTGTTTTGTTTAATTTAGAATATGAATAATAATTTTTTTTATTAGTGTTAGCAACTTAACATGGTAAAAACCAATTTAGGATATGAATGATAACTTTTCATATTCTTCTCATGATGTTTAAACCAAAATAATTAATATGTGTATTAAATTTAAAATTATAAAAATTGTTGTAAAAATATGATGTGGTAATTAGGTGGATGATGATGTGTCTTAAGGAGAAGAGAGCAACTTAACATGGTAAAAACTAATTTAGGATATGAATGATAACTTTTCATATTCTTCTCATCATGTTTAAACCAAAATAATTAATATGTGTATTAAATTTAAAATTATAAAAATTATTGTAAAAATATGATGTGGTAATTAGGTGGATGATGATGTGTCTTAAGGAGAAGAGAGAAAATAAATTACATTCACATAAGTTTTTATTGTTTTGTTTAATTTAGAATATGAATAATAATTTTTTTTATTAGTGTTAGCAACTTAACATGGTAAAAACCAATTTAGGATATGAATGATAACTTTTCATATTCTTCTCATGATGTTTAAACCAAAATAATTAATATGTGTATTAAATTTAAAATTATAAAAATTGTTGTAAAAATATGATGTGGTAATTAGGTGGATGATGATGTGTCTTAAGGAGAAGAGAGCAACTTAACATGGTAAAAACCAATTTAGGATATGAATGATAACTTTTCATATTCTTCTCATGATGTTTAAACCAAAATAATTAATATGTGTATTAAATTTAAAATTATAAAAATTATTGTAAAAATATGATGTGGTAATTAGGTGGATGATGATGTGTCTTAAGGAGAAGAGAGAAAAGTTCTTTTTATATATATATATTCAAATTGACAAAACTACACTAACTTAAAAACCACCATTGCGATGACGCTCAAAGATACTATGACAACAATTCTATCACACATTTCTCTAAGATCAAGGTCAAAACTAATTTCATTTAATAAAAACTTGTTTTTTTCTCTAGAACTTTTGCATAAACATCATCCCCAAACAAGGACCTCATCATAAAACCATAGAATGGTCACTTTACATTCTCACTTGTTCTCTAGCACAAAACCTACAAATGATCACTTTACATTCGTAGAGAAAACTGGGTGAAAGATACTTATAAAACGCGTGGGTACTCACCTAGTTGATATAAAGTAAAAATAAGTTAACATTTTCATCAACTAATAGAAATTACATTCCTATAACATTTATTTATTTAACTGGTATTATGTTAATAACTGATATTTTTTGTGCTATGTAGTTATTGATGTGATGATATTTACGGAATACAATTAAAAAAAAATGAACTAGATATTTATTAATCTCACAAACTAAAATAGATCGGTGTCATCTATCTCACCTAACTTATAAGAGAGTAATCGTTGTTTTTTGTCTAATTAAAACGCTGAAATAAAATTTGTAGCAGAAATTATTGAAGTTAAAATTGTTTAGTCAGAAGATTGAGAGAACACAAAACTTTATTATAAAAAGGCAAAGTATTATAATCTATAAATATTTGGGTACGTAAAATCAATTCTATTTGAACTCAAAATTGTTTACATGTGAATTAATTAACAGTTTTATTAAAAAAAATCTTTAAAATAATTTCATCTAATACAAGTATGGGACCAGAGAAAAAAAATAGTTGTATGGAAAGAAACCCGAGACATATAATAAGGGTAAATTTCAAAAACTGCCACGTTTGAATTACCATTTTGCAAGAGTGCCACAACCAATTGTCCATTTTCAAAAATGACACAAATTATATTCAAAAAAAGTTATAAACCATAGAATTTTAAACTTTAGAAAAAGGTTATGATCCTAAAAAACCTTAAACCCTAAAAACTAAACTCTAACATAACATAGTTAACCCAAATATAAATGATATTTTGAGTAAATGATATTTCAAAAAGTGGCATTTTTGTGAAAGGTAATTCAAGTGTGTCATTTTTGAAAAGTGGCATTTGGATTGTGGCATTTTGGAAAAATATTCTATAATAAAAATAAAATTTAAAAGAAGAAACCATGCTTATCAACTAATTGTCTTATGAACTTTTGACAAGAGTTTATAATCAAGTTGATAAATACAAATACATAATTTTTTTAAAAGAAAATATTGTGTGATGGCAAAATCTAAATGGATTTTTTTAGTACGTGTCAATATATGATCGACCGTTTGACACATGTTACAATCTTGTTAATTATTATGTTTGACATATCAAACTTTATATAATTATATAAGAGAAAACGTAGTTATCATTTTGTTAAATTTCTTTTTTATGTTATGTGAACAACAATCTCTTAATTTTAAAAAAATTATTTTGACATTGATGATATTACATTTGTTAATACTTAATAGTTTCATTTGATAATGAATATGTTGTGACTTTCAAGTTTTAGTAACAAATGCTTATAAAAATTACATGTGTATTAATTACTATGTTTTTTTGTTATTAATAGTCATTTAAAATTCAAATGAAATAAATATTAAAAATCACAGTTATTGTGAAACTACAGAGATATACATGTTATGAATATAGAACATCAAATGCTTAATTTTAGAGTGTATATTTTATAGTATTAATAGAATTTGTAATTATGTAGATACTGTAATAAATTTAGTTTATCTATTGAAAGAGTTTACTTAAAAGGCAAAAAAAACACGATTGTCTTAAATCCAATTTAGCCCAATAAGATAAATAATTAACATAACATAGGAAGTTGAAATTAAAAAATATAATATATGCTAATTTTGAAAATATATCCATAAAAGTTACTAAATCTAGAGAGTTATTTTTTTGTGAATAAATCTAGAGAGTTATTATTAAGAGCATGCTACAATTTTTAAATAAATTTAGAAGACAATGAACATTATTTTAGCTGAAAACTATATATAAATATATGTGTTGAGCTCTTCAAACTTCTCACTTATTTCATTTTTTAAAAATATTTTGAGTTATATATTATAAAGCAGTTAAATTTTAATAAAATGGATCAAAATCTCATGATCGAAAAAACACTAACAGATAGCGATACTTCATCTATAGGTAGGTTGCGATTACCAAAAGTGAAGGTCGAAAACATAGTTAAGAAGATGAAAATTCCATTATCCCAAAATGAGAATTACATTAAAGTTGAAATTCAAGATGGTAACAATTCATATCCGGCATACCTTTATCAAAACAGCAATGCTTATTATATCGCAAGTGGGTGGGGTAATATCGTAAAAGCAAGAGGTCTTGAATCAGGCAATAACATCATGTTATATTGGGACGATAGCAAGTTTGTATTCGCTATGGAGTGAGTCTTTTTTTAACAAAAAAAAAACAAAAATTGTTTCTTTCTAGTCATTCATTTTCTAATAATAATATTATCTCTGATTTACTAGCGCAAAGGATGTTACTACTTCTACATCTACTAGCACAGAGAATGTTACCACTTCTGCATCCACGAGCACAACTAACAAAGGTACCTCTGCAAACCAATTCTGCATCCACTAGTAGAATTAACGTCGGTACCTACGCAACTAAAGTTGCTACCTCTACAAAAGCTTTGCGCACGCCACCTAAGAAAAATTCTTGAACACTACATCTTTCTGCAATGATTTAAGATAAAATAGTCAAATGACTATATAAACTAAAATAACTAATAATGATATATCTTTTTGAGAAAAGAACATTCTTCTTAATTAGTGATTCCTTTCTTAATGTATCCATTTAGCCAATATTTTGTTGAATAATATATATATATATATATATATATATAGTTTATATATTAGGGACGGGTTTTATGTGTTGCATAACTTTAAAACTGAGAGTAGCATTTCAATGTGCATTATGATCTAAAATTATGGATACGTTAATAGATATCACTACAATTTATATGAATTCAAAATTCACGAACTCATTCTCTTTAGTTTAAGATTGGCCCTTCCCTTGATTAGTCTTGAAACAATCCGTCCCATTTTTAAAAATAAAATCAATCAATCCATAGACTTATGTTAACGTTTCCATAAACGCATACCTTCAACATCCAAACCAACAAAACAAAACCAGCGGAAAACACATAAACCAATAACCAATTTCATTAACCAATTCAACAAATACCAACTCAACAGTATCCAAATCAATAAGTTCTAGAACTAAACCAACAATCTAATGGCAGTTCTAACACAATAAGGAAACATAACACCAACGAAACCCTAGATCATCCTTTTTCTCATAGCCATGACCCCGCGGTCACAATTTTCCTTTACCCGCATCACATGGGAAAAAGAGATGCGTGAGTATTACCATAAATACTCAGTGAGACGGTCATCCCATCTACTTGACTATACACACAGGAACGATGGACCGATCAGGCAAACACACAAATAGCTCAACAAACAAAACAGCACAAATGTCAATCGACACAACCACTAGGTGTTAGTCGACACTCTAATCTGGTGTCGGTCGACACCCCACATACCTGGTACTGGTGTAGTTCGACACTACCTTACGTTGTCGGTCGACACCTCACCAAACAACACTAGTGTCGATCGACACCCTCACATGGTGTCGCTCGAAATCAACGCATATTTGCCAGAATCGAACCCTCTCATCTCTGGTTCGATTCTGAGCTTGCTCGATCACACAAACCTGCAATAAAACGTCAACAACCAGAGAACACAAGCATACACCACCCAAGCATACACTACCACGAAAACCATCAATCCAATGATCAATCAATACACAAACCTATCACCATGAATCTCTAACGATCCATCCACCCAGATAAGTCGTGGTCACGCACTCACCTTAGCTTTTCGGTTGGAAAAATATGAAATTGAGACTAGAAACGAGATCAGCCTTGATCACCACTGAAAGCTACGAAATCCACCTTCTTTTCCACTCCAAACACACAACAATCGACTCCTTTCTCAAGCCAAACGAAAATCTCACACCAACTCTCAAGGAACGAAGAAAACTCTCTTAAAACAATACTATAGCTGATTTCCCTTTTTCTTTCGTCCACAACACGGCCAAATGGCTTATAAACAAAGCCCTAGGGTTTCTTTAACCCGAACCGACTAAACAGAACGATTGAAATCGAACCATAAACCGATCAAGATTTACAAAATTAAGATAAAAACTCATTTTTATCAAGGTTCGAAATTTGTATATATTCACTTGAAGAAACCATCGCCCTTTCTTATGTTTTCTTGCGTTTTAAATGGATGCTTTTAGATTTGTACTAGTTTTTAAGGAACACGAAGAAGAAGACAAAAATAATGATGTTAGTTAATGGACTTCTTGAGTTAATTGATGATAGTTCATGAAATCAATCCCATTTAGCCGGACGCAACACACAATTTGCTCTGGTAGCTTTTCTTGTTTGTTCCCATGTTCATCATAAACACAAAGCCTCAACATATGTGATAAATCTCATGGTGTTTCGATTCGGAAAGACAATATGCTTATAACACAACCTACTTGAATTTTGAGGCCAACATCAAGAACACAGATCTTGAGTCTGTCTATGAATGTTTCAAACCCTTTCCGGGATGTATAACCGAATCTATGCATGTCGATATCAATCTCTAAGTCATTTTCTCCCTACAAAGAGTAAAAATTTCCAATTTCTTTTAGTTACTAAGCATAAGTCATAATCAAGAAGAACAGTTAATGTCTTTGCTCTCACCAAGTAGAATTCGTGTTGAGGACGCGAAAGAACAGGCTTCTCGTTATAAGCATGCATGAGTTTTTCGAATTATATATACATGTATATATATATAATAGTGAACTATCATATCCGTTAATATAAGTAGTATAGTTATATATATATAATAGTGAACTATCATACCCATAAATATCTTATATAATATTTAAGGTTCCCAAAACTTCAAGTCATGAGAGGTTGTCAAGTGTCATCTACTTTTTGGACATTTGAAATTTTTAATTAATTTTTTTTTTAAAATGTTAATTTTGACAATTAATTCTCATAATTTAATAGCTAATTAATATTAATTAAGTTTAACAAATTATAATTTAGTTTGTTTTTTGTTATAGTTTTATCAAATTAGTGTTCACTATTGTTGAAAAATTCAATTGACTTTGGTTTTCTTTTCCATAAAATCTAAGATAACTATAACTTTGACAAATGATATTTGAAATTAATTTCAATCTCTTTCAATAAAAATTATAAAAAAAAATTATACTTTTGTGTTGCGCTTAGGTTTTTTACAAATTGTTTATTATGTTTTATGCTTAAAGCCTTCAAGAATTACTTTCAAAGAAAGTAAAGATAGTGTTGTAAAAGAAAATAGTGAAATAGAAATTGATTGAAGGAGAATTCTCAAAACAAAGATGGAAAAACGTAAAACCAAAAATTAAATGTGTTTGATGAAATACATTAAATCATTACAGTGAATTAAATGGGTTTTTATTGAATACAATACAATAGTCATCTTGTGTAAAAACTAAAACGTCATTTACATGGGATTAATATCTATGTAGTGATCAAATATGCAAGATAAAAGAAACCATAATATTTAATACCAGAATTCAATAGTAAAATACAAATTTCTATGTGATCATAATTTAAAAATTGTTGATGGAAAATTCAGTAATCGAGATAAATAGTGTTTATCATAATTCTAATAAACAATATTTTGCTCAACAACTATTTTTCATTCATTTAAATTTGTATACAAATATAGTTTATCAGCCTCTACAGTCTACACAATGTTTGTATCCAATATGGCATGATACAATGCAGAAACATAGATCACACGGACAAAATTGTGTTTGATGTTTTATCGACCACTCTATTACTTTCGACATGGTCACGCATCCAGAGGAGTGGCTAAGTTTTACGGTATTACTGGAGAAGTTCCGGAGATTACGAATGCGCCTACCCAACTTCTCATTATCGTTTATACCCCGGTCTGTTAATCGGAAGGCGGACTGTCTAGCCCGTTCGGCGAGCATGAGCAAGGAGAGGGCAGTTTTAGGGAAGTTGCAAGAGCAGAAGCTGTTTGCTAAGTTGAGCAAGTGCAGTTTCTGGCAAGGGAAATGGGTTTTTCAGGGTCTTACTGTTTCTACAGGTGGAGTTTCTGTGGATCCAGTTAAGATGCAATCGAGCTGAGATTTTGCCTAGACCGAGGAATGCAACTGAGATTTGTAGTTTTCTCGGGTTGGCAGGTTATTTCAGGAGTTGCATCAAAAGGCTTTGCGAGTATGGGTCAGTCTATGACCGAGCGGACTTGAGAAGGAGGTTTCTTTTGTGTGGCCTTTAGATTAGGAGACGAAAATGACGGGGGGAGTTCTAGCAGATTGGGGTCTGTTATACTTTACCATCGTGGTGAACATTAGCTGGAGGTGGATGCTCTTGGTCGGAGGCGGTATGCTTTGGCTGAAGAGCAGGATGTGTAGGTATAGTGAGTGAGATTGATAGGTTGAGGTTGTGCGTTATCTCACGAGAGCCGTTGGGACTGGAGACAATTAATCAGGCAAACCTTTTGAGCAGGCTTCGAGTAGCTCAGGAGAAGGATCAAGGTTGGTGGATTCTTCTAAGGTTGAAGCTTCTGGTTATTAGGTTTCGGTGATTGGAACTATCTTAGGGCACGGGTGAGTTTGTGTGCCTAAGGATGAGGGTTGAGGCAGGCGATTTTGGTGAGAGGCTCATGTGAGCATGTTCTCTCTATTCATCCGAAAGCGACAAAGAGGCATAGTGATCGGAAACTCTAAGTCGGGATGAAGAAGGACGTGGCTAACTAGGTCGCAGCTTGCGATAAGTTTCCAGTTGGTGGGGGCCGTTTTCCCATTTCAGAGGGGAAGTGGGGCATGTTTCCTTATATATTGCTGCAGGGTTACCGGTTTCTTGGACTCATGTTGTTATTTGAGTGACTGTGTATCGTCTGTCTAGGTTAGCACATTTTCTGACCATTAAGAAAACCGAGGGAGTAGCGGTTCTGGTTCTAAAATATGTGAGTGAGTTAGTGCGGTGGCTTGGAGTGCTAGCGAGTTTTGTCTCAGACAGAGATTTGAGGTGCACTTCTGGGTTTGTGAGGGCTTTCAGGTCAGTAGTGGTGTGGCTCTTTTTGAGTTTTGTATGGGAGGTCATGTCGCACATTTGATGCTAGACCCAAGTGGGGGAGAGGAGCATATATGGTGCAGATCTTGTTCAGAAGACGACAGAGAAGATTTGTGCTATGAACTGAACATGAAAGAGGCTCTTGATCGGCCGAGGAGTTGTGCCGATGAGAGGAGCAATGAGTTAGAGTTTAAGGTGGGAGATAGATCGTATCTCAGAGTGGAGATATTGCAGGGTTCTAACAGATCCATTGTAGAGGATAAGCTTAGCCGGTGGTTTTATGGGCTCGCTCCGGGTGTTGGAGCGAGTGGGGCCAGTTGCTTATGGTGTGGACCTACCTCAGATCATGCAGAACTTTCTTGAGTGTTCCATGTGGCGAAGCTCACGAAGTGTCTACATGGGTCTTGGGAGGTAGTGGCGAGGACTCCTGCAGATCTTCAGTTTTTGGCGATTGAGTTGATGGGGTTGGAATTATGTATTTTCGTTGGAGTTGAAACGATTATGACATTCTTCCGGTTTCATAAGATGTGTAGTTCTTATTATGTGATTGTGGTGGTTGTGGTAGCCATGAAGGCGGATGTTATGGCTTTGTAGCCATGAGGTTCTTGGTTTTGGCTTTAGTTGCCTTGAATATGTGGTTGGAGGATCTCGAAATAGAAGTTTTATAGTAAGTAGAACTTGTCTATTTCGGAGAGACTCTAACATGGGCACCCTGTGTGATGGGTTATCCAGATGACCTGGGTAGGTCATGAGTGTGGGGTTAGAGGACCTTGAAATGGAAGTTTGATAGTGAGTAAAACTTGCCACTTTCGGAGGAACTCTAACGGGTTAGGTGTGTGTTGTGGTTAGAGAACCTCGGAATGGAAGCTTTATAGTGAGTAGAGCTTGCCAGTTTCGGTGGAACTCTAACGGGCATATGTGTTATGCGTTTGGAGAGTCTCGGGATAGAAGTTTTACTATGGGTAGAACTGTCTAGTTCCAGAGAGACTCTGCAGAGACATCCGGTGAGATGGATGGTCTGGATGATCTGTGATGATCACGGTTGTGATGGTATTCCGGGTTAGGAGTATCAGGTAGAGACCTTGAGATAACATAATTATATATATGTGAAAAACATAATTTGTTTTTATATATGATAACTTCAAATTATTTATAAAAATATTAAATGTGATAATTAATACAAAGCAAATCGACATTAAATTTGCATTAAATGTGATGATTTTGATTGAATGTATAAAAAGATAAATCATTTTATTTTATTTCTCTTTGTTATTTAATAAATTTTCACATTACACATAGTACTTTATTAATTTAGATGCCCAAACCTATTGTTTCACTAATTCACCCTAATTTTAGAGTGTGTATTTTGTAGTATTAATAGAATTTGTGCGTATTTAGATATTGTAATAAATTTAGTTTATGGAGGAAGATTTTTCATAGGCCACAAAAAAACAAGATTGTTGTAAATAAAATTTAGCATAATAAGATAAATAATTAATACAAGATATAAAGTTCAATTAAAAAAATATATAAGATATGCTTATTTTGAAAATATATCCATAAAAGTTACTAAATATAGAGAGTTATTATTAAAAACATTGATACTACTTTTAAATAAATTTAGAAGATAAGGAACATTATTTTAGCTGAAACTATATATAAATATATGTGTTGAGCTCTCCAAACTTCTCACTTATTTCTTTTCTTTATAAGATTTTTAGTTATACATTTATAAAACAGCTAAAAGTTTAGTAAAATGGATCAAAATCTGATGATCGAAAAAACACTAACAGAAACCGATACTTCATGTGCCGGAAGGTTGGTATTACCAAAAAAGAAAGCCGAGAATATAGTTAAAAATATGGGAATTTCACTACCCCAAGATGGTATTAAAGTTAATATTCTAGACGGTGAAATTTCTTATTCGGTAAAACTTCAGAAAAACAAAAGTGGTTATCATATTGGAAGTGGGTGGATTAATATCATAAATGCAAGACGTCTTAGACAAGGAGATAACATCATATTATATTGGAACAATACCGAATTTTTATTCGCTACGGAGTGATCTTTCTTTAAACAAAAATAAATGTTTCTTGTTAGTCATTCATTTTCTAATAAAAATATTATCTCTTGATTTACTAGCCCAAAAGATGTTGCCACTTCTATATCCACTAGCACAATTACCGTCGGTACCTCTGCAACCAGTTCTGCATCCACTAGTACAACTAAAGTTGGTACCTATACAACTAACGTTGTTACCTCTCCAAAAACTTTGCGCATGCCACCTAAGAAATGTTTTTGAGCACTTCATCTCTCTAATTTGAGATAAGCTGGTCAAATGTCTACTTAACATAAAATAACTAATAATTATATAGCTTTATGAGAAAAAATATTCTTCTTAATTATTTATTTTTTTCTTAATAGATCCATTTAACCAATGTTTTGTACATATCTATATATATATATATATATAGATATGTACAAAACATTGGTTATATATTGGATAGGTTTTATACTTTTATGTGTTCCATAACTTTAAAAGAGGGAATAGTATTTCAATTTGCATTATGAACTAAAATTAGGGTTATTATACAAAAGAGGCACTTTGAAAAGTTGGCACACTTTTCTTCTATCAAATGACTAAAATATCCTAAAATTAATAACTCAAACATCAAATTATTAACCCAACCCACTACTTTTAGTTAACCATGGTTCACCTTTTTTTTTTCTTTTTCTTTTTTCTTTTTTGAATTCTTCTTTTTCTTTTATCCAAACTTTTATCTTTTGAAAATATTTTTTTCTACAAACTATATTCTTGTCATTCAAATTCATAAATTTAATTATCATTTATGTAATTCAATTTTGATTTCTCTTTTCCTCCAAATATCATGTAACTTTGATATTTGTCAAAAAATCAATCTCTACGACTGTGGTCAGTTTATGGTGGTCAATTTATGGTGGTCAGATTAATTAAATTTTTTATTCCAAACGATTCAAAGTTTGAGTTTTTTCTTAATTGGCTAGGCACATAATGATTTTTTTAGCATTTCATATCTCATGAAGTGATTATTTTTTCTATCATGAAATTGATGTATTTCATATTAGATTCGGATGTATGATTGATAAGAATTCTTAAGCAAATTTGATGACTTATTGATGCTAAAGAGATTGTGAACATTCTCATGTAAGTTTTGACCACACAAAAAATGATGGAGTCTTTGGTGAATCAGAAACCTCCGTTGAACATACAGATGAATGTTGGTTGTAACGCCCGTGAACCAAAAATTTAGAAAAGTGAATTGAATTGGACCGAATGGTTTAATTTTAATTGTTCGGTTTGGCTGGTTTGGGTCAAAGGAACCCTAGGGCTCGTTTAGAAGAGAGATCAGCCTCCTTTTGTGCAGAAAAATGTGGTAGAGGCTGAAAAATTGGAAGAGAAGAGAAGAGGATTCGTTTTGGTGTTTGTAGAAAAGAATGAGATGAAGATAGTTCTGACGCGTTTTAGAAGAATAGAGGATCGAATAGCCTAATCTGTTTGGATTGGAGTGAAACTTTTAGGGTAAGTTCTCCACTCTTATATCTAGCTTTAGACGAAATCGGATTGTCTTTTGGATGAGTATTCGGAGATTTATTGTTGTTTTCCCGAGAGAGGTTCGTGCAGAAAGTCCACTTCGTGGGTGTTTTCCCGTCGAACCAGAAGGAGTTAGGAGACGATCTGCATATCGTTGGAAAGGTCTCGGTCTCACGATTCCAGATAAGGTTTCCGATCATGATTCTGAGGCAAAGGAGGAGAGTTTCCAAAGGTTGAGGTCTGAGGCAACTGGTAGGCTAAGGTGAGTGCGTGACCATGGTCCCAAGTGGATGGAACATTAGGATTCCTGATGTTAGGTTGATTGATGGTTGGATTATTGGTTGATTGAGATGTTTGTGTGGTGCAATCGTTTATGTGTGTTTGTTGACATTTTATTGCAGGTGATCGTGTTTCCGTAGGCTTGGAATCGAGCCAGAGAGGAGATGGCTCGATCCTAGCGTCACTGCGAGATGGTGTCAATTGACACTCATGTGATTTTGTTTTGCTTGTTGTTTGTTGTGTTGTGTGTTTGCCTGGTGTTTCATTTACCTTGGTAATTGGCCGAGTAGATGGGATGACCGCCTCACTGAGTATGTGTGATAATACTCACGCATCTCTTTTCCCATGTGATGCAGGTAAAGGTAAAGTGTGATCGTGGAATCACGGCTACGAAGAGGGAGATGATCTGGGATCTCGGTTGTGTGGTTTTTGTTATTTGCTGCTTAGAACTGCCATAGGTTGTCGGTGTATTTCTGGAATTGTTTGAATTGGTGATTGTCGAAGTGAATTATCTGGTTAGTGGAATGCTTGGTTTAATTGATTATGTTGTTATCCGCTGTTTCTTGTGTCGTTTGCTTGGTTATTGAGGATAATATTTATGGGAATGCTAATCCGAGACCAAGGTTGTATGTTTTAGAAAGAAAAAATTGGGTCGGGTCGTTTTATTGGTGGTCAAGTGAACGTGGTCGAATGATACTACACGTTTATAACAATTTAGTAATTGACCACATAGACATTTCCATACAACTAATGTAAAACAGTCGATTACGAAAAATGAATTTTCATACTATAATTTTCCAGATCTGAAAAGAGGAGAGAGTGCTAAAAAGTAATTAAAAAGTACAAATTTTTTTTTGTCATTACATGCCATGTAAGCATAGTTAACCATATTGCATGCGTTTGGATTAGGGATATAAATGGAATAAAATGACCAATTGTTGAAAGAAAGTGCCTCATTTTTTTTAAAATGTTTATTTTGTATAATATTTTATCAAAAAATGTCTATAAAGATAATATTTCCCTAAAGTTATGGTTACGTTAATAGTTATCACCACAATTTATGTGAATTCAAAATTCACGAATTCATTTTCTTCGGTTTAGGACCGGCACTTCCCATGATTAGTCTTTTCACGTGTCCTTCGTTTTTGGAGAAACTAACAGCCAGTTGAACTACCAATTCCTTGTATTTATTTTCATTTTTAATCATTGATTACATACTTTCTTGACAAATACTCTATAATCAAAATAGAATTTATCTTCGCAATATGAACTAAAAAATTAAGAGTTTCAAGATATCTACATTTCAAAAGATTACAATATCTATTTTCACTAATGAATTCAGTGACCTATTAGCCTCATTGTAACCACATAATTTCATATACCATAGATTCCATCCTCAAAGATTCAAAAAATTAAGATAAAAACTCATTTTTAGAAGATAATACTTTTGATTCAAGATTTGAAATTTTTATATACTCACTTGAAAAAACCATCACCCTTTTTATGTTTTCTTACGTTTTTAAGGGATGCTTTTAGATTTGTACTTCATTTTTAAGGAAAACAAAGAAGACGAAAAAATGATGTTAGTCAATAGACTTCTTGAGTTAACTGATGATAGTTCATGAAATCAATCCCATTTAGCCGGACGCAACACAGAATCTGCTCCGGTAGCTCTTCCGGTTTGTTTCCCTGTTCATACACAAAAAGCTTCAACCTAAGTAAAAAAATCCCATGATGTTTCGACCCGGAAAGAAAAAATGCTTGTAACACAACCTACCTGAATTGTGAGGCCAACATCAAGAACACAGATCTTGAGTCTGTCTATGAATGTTTCAAACCCTTTCCGGGATATATAACCGAATCTATGCATATCGATATCAATCTCTAAGTAATTTTCTCCCTACAAAGAGTAAAAATTTCCAATTTCATTTAGTTACCAAGCATAAGTCATAATCAAGAAGAACAGTAGTCCGCTCTCACCAAGTAGAATTCGTGCTGAGGACGCGATAGAACAGGTTTTTCGTTATAAGCCTGCATGAGTTTTTTCTCTGGAGCACTCATATGGAGATCATCTACATTTGCAACACGTCCCAATATCTTAAGCCGATCTCTAAAAGGCGCGGTTGTATCCATAGGGAAGCCTTTAACTTTCTCAACCTCATCATCTATTAACCTCTGTGCCAACAAAACAAATGGATTCAATACAAAGAGCATTATAGTGGGAACAACACCATATAGTTGAACTTGAAACTAATCGACTCGATCTTTTAATTACCTGAATGCTTTCTTGAAAATGAAGCGGAAGTTCCTTTGAATAATTATCCGAAAGTTTAAAGTATAAAACAATATTCATTCCTTCTCCATCAGATTCACCTTGAAAGATTGCAGTTGGATACAATGGAATCTGTTCCAACCGTAAACCAAGAGAAACAATCACGGGAAATTCCAGAAAATAGGCAAAGAAACTGACTAACAACTGAACTAGACCATACCTGGACATTTACAACAAGGATTGATGGGAGTTTTGCGGATGTGGTAGTAACGGGAAGTTTGACATATTGTGCGATATGATTTATTTTATGTTCCGATAAGAAAACATCGACACCAAAAGGATTATACGCAGCATGGCTAGGTGCAAACTCTTTCTTCTTTTCCCTAATCAAAAAACAAAATATAGCTTCTTGTTAAGATGGTTAAATTAGTAATCATAAGTAATAATCAGTACGGTCTCTCCAATGGTTTACCTGAAATAAGTTTTGCCACGAACCCGGAAGCTATTTGGATCGATAATTGACCAACAATCGAGCATTTTCTTTTCAATTGGACAGAAAGGAACCTGAGAACCGGCTATCGGTCTCTTCAGTTGCATTTTAGATAAAACTGAAAACCGTGTCAAGACAACAAGTTAGTTCTTGCTTCTGAGATCAACAAGGTACTTAAATGAAACAAGAGCGAGGATATACTCACACAAAGCTCCTGAAGCATGACCTTCTCTCCATTTATAAGATAGTTTAAGAGACGACTTTCTCCTCGTACTGGGAGGACTAGAGCTAAGGGACCTTCTCTTTTCAACAGAAGGAACAACAGTAGTTGGATTCAAACAAGGCAAACAATTACTCGGCAAAATCCTGCAGTTTTCCAAGAGTCCTTCATCTGCAGATGAATCTATCAAATCAGCCTGCCTTGTGTCATTTAAATCACCATTTGATTGTGACATCACTTCGTTTGAGTTTGACGAGTTTCCTATATCAGAGTCTCGTGTTGATGATGTAGTCGTAGTACTCGAAAGTGAAACACGCTCAGCTCCGTTTAAAGACGATGTATCTAAACAATCAAAAACACAACAACAACAACAACAAAAAGAGCCATGAGAATTGCACATTGCTTCTCCTACTAGCTAACCAAATTAGTATATAGAACATAGTTTACTACCTTCATTAACACTATGGAAATCATCATCACAGTCTGTTTCAAACGCAGCATTAGACTCAAACCATGCTTCGTCACCATTCGCTGTTCGTAAATAAAAACATCGAAAATCAAATCAGATCTCTAACTCAAACCATCAAGAGATAAAGCTTCAGACTTTGATGAATAAACAGAGATTTAATAACAAAAACACTGAACTTGTTTAGTATAAAATCAGAATCAAATCTCAAAAAGATTCAGATACTAAATTGAACAATGAATGAACAATTAGAGAAAGAAACCTAACAATCCAATAAAAAAAGGTAAAACCTTTAAGATAAAAATTGCAATCAAATCTACCAATTCGAATGCAGAGGAGAGATAAGAAAAACCCAGAAACCCAAAAGAGAGGAGAATCGAATCGAGACCTCGAGAACTAGGATTGGAGAAGTTACGATGTTGATGATCGAGATTATCGAAAGATCCATCAGAGAAACGAGAAGAAACAGCTCTCTTCCTTTGAATCTTTCGTCTCCTACGACTCTTCCTTCTCTGTTTACTTGACCTTAGCTTCGCTCCTACACAGCTCTTTGGCGTCGACACGCAACCTCCCATCTCTCTTTATAAATCAGCTACAATCTTCCCATACACGATCACACAACAAAAACCCAGAAAAACTTATTCAGAGAGAGCTACGTTTCTCTCTCTCTCTCTATCTCTGATCAATTTCTTCGAATAGAATCTGACATCATCGAATTCGAAAACCCACGAAGAAGAAGAAGAAAGAGACAAATTATTTGGTGAAGAAAAGTTTTGATTTTTTTTTTCTTTACGAAGAACAACGAAAACAGAGGTATATTAAAGCACACAAATAAAAAAATAATAATATTTTTTGTTTTTTTTTTGTTGAAATTTGGAAAGTCAATAAAATGGGGAAAAATAAATATATCAAAAGGATAATAACTAGTTTAAAAAGAGTTATTATTATCTTCTTTAACGGCATCTTCCAAGCAAATTCTTCTAAATGGACTTTTAATTTCAGCCATTAAAGTGAACCGAGTTCTTAAACCGGGTTGATTTACGTCGGTAGGATTGGTCCGACCAAAACCCTTTGTTAAAATTTCAATCATTTTCACTAATCAACTTCGTTTGGAGTTTGATTTGTCTATTGATTGGTTTAATCGTACTCTAATAAAGGAGCCACTGGAGTTTGGTCTGGTTTTTTTCGTAATTACGGTTAAGCAAAGAGAGTGAAAATTTGCATTAAGACAAATTAATATGTATTTTCACTAATCAACATTTGGAGTTAGATCGTCTAATGATTGTGATTTACACCATTAGCAGTCAAAACACCTCAATCAAGAAAATATATATTGATATATATCTAGTCCTTGTATATTCAAAATGTTTTTCTTAATAATGGTCGTTTTAATATATTATTATGTAATACTTAATTTATTCATGTTTAAAATTCATACAAAATGTAATATAGAACAGAAATATATCATCATCAGATTTATTTGTAAAAAGTTACAAAATTTAAGTGTTTTTCTTTTGCTTTAAAAATATCAATATCTTATCATGAAATTTTTACTTTAAGAATTGCGGCTTCCCAAAAAAAGAAAAAACTTTTGTAAACTATTGGTTTTAGAAACTTTCAAAAAAAAACTATGGGTTTTAGATAAAAGAACTTGTTTAATTGGTAAGATATCAGAGAAAAGAAAAGTATACACATCTTTTTACCAATTATGTACTGATGTACACCTACTAGGCAACTACAGCCAATCAAAGATTCAAAATTTATATTTGGTTCATGTTACTCAAAAATAGTTGAGTTTTGAAGATAAACATGAGAATATGTTATCTTCTACATGATCAATTTCCAAAAATACCACTTTTTTAAAAAAAAATCCAAAAATACCACCTTAAAGTTTTTTTTCAAAAAATACCACTTTGAAGTTTTTTTTCAAAAATACTACTTTTAAAAAATTCATTTTTAACATTGAAAACTAAATCCTAAACCCCAAACCCAAACCATACCCCTTAAAACTATACCCTAATTTTGTAATAGTTAACCCAAACCCAAAAAATTTAAATTCTAAACCTTAAAAATTAATTTTTAAAAAGTGGTATTTTTGGAACTTTCGAAAAAATGTGGTATTTTTGGAAAAAAACTTTAAAGTGGTATTTTTGGAAAAAAAACTTCAAAGTTTAGTATTTTAGGGAATTTCTCTAAATATATATTCATCTTTAATTATAGATGAAAATATTCTTTTGTTTTATCTGTTCTTACCCATCACAGATTAAAACTAGTATAAAATCTCTCATTTGTTTAAATATTACCAACTAATTATTCATGACTTTCATATCTCGAGAAAAATTGGTAGTAAGTTAGGTTTTGATGTGACTATATTGATTTAGCAAAAGAACCATGCAATAGAAGTGGGACATGTCTGGGTTAATTAGGTGGCAAATTTTAAATGGTTGAGTTAGTATACTATACTCTACTTGTACCTTTTGTATATAAAAAAATCTGATTGTATGCACTTACAATAGTATTCATAGAGTTTCTAACTACATGTGTACAGGTTAGAAACTCTATTTTGTAAGTGAATACTCTATTTTGTAAGTGAATACAATCAGATTGTTTTTTCATTTGAATTATATAGCATTAAGGAAAAAAGAGTGGCATGTGAAATACTTTATATATAGTTTTACTAAAAATTCTAACATCCCACAAATTTGGGGAGAAAAACAAAGACAAAGTTAAACTGCATGATAATCCATTGTTATCACGATCGATATGATTTGGTCGCATTAATCCAAAATCTTGAGTTTTTATATGCATGTTTGGACATATGGTAAAAATGTATTTTTTGATATTTATAAAATATGGATCCGTTTATAAAATGCGCTAATTCTAAAACAAAATGTTGACTGTTTGAGAAAGGAGAAACACAAAACAGATAATTTGAACACGTATATGGAGAGTAGAAAATCTTGAATTTTTAATTTATAGATACATATAAATGTCTGAATTTCGTGGTAGATGGTAAGAAAATTACAAAATAAAAAGAGGGTTGGTCCAACTTATTTCATTTGACTCTGACAATCTTACAATTTCATCTTCATGGACCCTCACTCCATCTACATCTAACTTTTTTTTCTACATATTTTCTCCAATTATTTATATATGTTTGTAATTTCAAACCATTTTTTATAAATAAATTCCCACCATATATTTCTTCAATTTCACAACTACCATACAAATGATATGTAATCAAGAAACACGTTATGTCCATTAAATAATGAAAGTAACATATTCCTTTATCTTTTTATTTTTCTTTGTCGACATAAACGTCTTGTTTATATATACTACCTTTTTGATCAAATATATTCGCTCTCTTTTCAACAATAATTCGATATGTATATAATTGGATTGTTTTGTCTTCATAGTAAAAACAACACAAAAAGTAACAGTAGTAATAAATACGTATGATGAACGAAAACAACACACGTGCGGTTGTTTGTTTGTTGGCAGAGCCTCGTTGTCATTGATGTGTTTCGATTTGTTCAGAACTGACCATTTTCTTGGTCTACAGTACACACTCCTCGCAGATTTCAGCACTACTTTGCACTAGTTATAAATTAATTTAAAAAGAAAAAGAAAAATCTATGGTAATTATAATTCTTTAGTTTTTTTATATATATTTACTTGACTAACTTGATTAGTTTTGATTTGATATCCAAACTTTATTAGGTTAGAAATATTTTATTTTTGTTTTATTAGTTGGGCTTACACAATTGATCGTATATGTATTTTAATAACGTGTATATAAACATAAATGTCGGTCTACACTAAAAGACATTTTGCTACGTAGAAAAAAATGTCACGAGCAAAAATAATAATGCGAAACGACAACGTGTCAGTCTCAAGCATTATAGAGACGAGGGGCCATTGTGAAGAGCTTTCTCTTGCTTAGGGATTGTCAAATGTCACAAGTATGAAGTATGTAAATAACTTAAAATAGTATAAAATATCAGCTTCCCTGTTTCAAAAGAAAAGCAAATATTGTAGCCTTAGAATATATTTTCCCAAATAATTGAAGTGTTGACCGTAATTTGAGTCCAACTTTCGAAAACCTACAAACGCCAGTGATTGTAAAACTAATATTTTGAACTGTACATATAATTAAAGTAGCTAAACTATGATAAATAAAGAAACTAAAGTAGTGAAACCATGATAAATAAAGAAAATGGGTTTAAGATTGGGAAGAAAAGACATGGAGCCAGACCCGGCCCTGACCACAAGCAAAGGAAGTATGGGCTTCTGACCCAATTTTTTTAATAATAAGTCTATATAAAAAATCGGCCATCTTTTAGATAAAACTTGCCTTTACCTCTATTGGTAAAGTGTTTCGTGGAAGAATGTTGAAGTGGAGAGTTCAATTCCTTGTTATTAAATATTTTAATTATTTTCTTTTGTTAAAATTTTAATAGTTAGTGGCCCAAAATTTTATTTTGGCTTGTGGCCCATAAATTTTGAGGACCGCCCTGCATGGAGCAATAAGTGAAAGGAGTGGAAACTTAACAACTTCCCCACATAAGAACCACCAACTTCACTCTCAAGTGAAGTGACAAGATACTTTACTTTGGTGTCTTTAATCAAATCAATAGACAACACAAAAAAAATATCACAAAAAAAAAATAATCATATTTTTAATGATTATTTCGATTTTTGATACATATGTTTAGAAATCGAATGTGTGAAAAAATTAATGTAGAAGTACCAATTAACTATGAAATCTTAAAGGCCCTCGGTTCATCTTTATCGATTTAAACATAAAAAGTGTCCAATCAAAGATCTTAAATCTAGTGATTAAGTTCTCAAAACTTACATTTGATGGGTCATATGCTACACACATTTACAAAAGGTATAAAGTTAACACAAACATGGAAGGTCACGTTTTTTTGTTTTCTAAATTATTTCATTGATGCCCATTTTAAACAATTCCCTAGACGACCTTACCAATGTTTTTCTGTCAGAATTTAATCTATTTACATATTCATACATAAACTGATAAATGTTGGATAGTTGGATCCAACGATGAAATCGGATGGTGGACCATGTATGCCATCTTTGATGCTCCCAATCAGTACTGCTCCCAATAACCTAAATTGTTTTTTTTTTTGTTTCTAATGCCCCCAAAATAAACAAGTTTTATTGGAAAATGTTGAACAACCCCAATCAATGAACCAACCAATCAAAACTAGATTAATAAAAAGATGAAAATTAATTTCACCCTCAGAAAAAAAAAGGTGAAAATTAATCCAAGTGGCTACTGCCTACTCCTCTGTTCTAATTGTCTTCTTCCCCACCACCAAATAAACCAAAAATTTGTTCCCTTCATATTCGTAATTATGGACGAGTTAAATAACCAATATAAATTCTATCTGTCGTCAGTTTCCCACCAAACAATGATAAAAGAACGGATTGTATGGAAATGGACCAGCTTCTTATAAGAAAACTGAGATAAGTATAGTGAATTTCAATCTCTAAGAAAATGTTATCTACGCCTAATTCATTGCGTGCGAAAGTAGAAAAGTCACGTTCTCGTCGTTTATAATTAACATAAAGATGTAATTTTACCAGAGAAGTTAATGGAGCTTCACTTTGAAAGAATCTCTCTTTAAAATGGCTGTGGGACCTAATAGTTTCAATGTTTACGATTTGATGGTAGACAATTTGGTAAATGGCAAATATTGTAAATTTATTTTTCGGAATGGTAGTAGATTTATGTAAGTGTGATATTATTATGTGTTTTATTTTGGATGAGATGTATTTTTGTTTGATGGTAGATGAGTGATGGTATCTTTCTTATATATAAGGCTAAAATGATTCCACAGAACTACCAACATCGCGATTTTGGTATGTATGCGTTGAAATATAATGAGTGTTGGGCATAGTATGAAAGACTTGTGTGATTCCAATATGCATGTTATTCGCCTCAAACGTGCACCTGATATCATGGATGAGTTACCACGTGATGAGATTGTTCAGTTATCAGATCTAAACCCTTGTGATGGATCCGGTGATAGGTTCTTTTATAGACATATCCAGGTTTTATAAAGTGAGAGACACCGTTACGGTAGATTTATTTTTATGAGACACATACATTCTGATTTGTAATATTCGTTATGGTAGATTTGTTTCTATAAGATACAAATGTTATGGTAGACTTTTTGCAAAGAGATTCAAACATTATGGTAGACTTCTAGTTCTGTTGCATGGTTTTCGTGCAAATTTGTTTATCTTGTATGAGTAAAACCGACATTTTGCGTTGTCTGCAAATAATTCATCCACCTACCAAATAAGTCTACCACAACTATAGTTTCCCAAACATGAAACAAGTCTACCGTTATCACAATAAGTCTACTAAATGTCTAATTGTTTAAGGGGCAAAAATGACATTTTCTATTATGTGAAAAACAAGTCTACCACCGAACATTACAAATTTACCTTAACTATGTTGGAAGAGATGTCAGATAACAAGTCTACCATCAGTCAACTTAGGCAAATAGTCCACCACAACAATCGCTCTTAACCAATAAGTCTACCACTATTGATCCTAAAAAAAATAAGTCTATCAATCGAGGGTTGGTTACTGAAAAGATTGAATAAGTTTACCGCTCATTATAACTCTACCATTACTACAACAAGTCTACCATAAGTAGCTACCTTTATAAATCTACAACTGCTAATTATAACTCTACCGCCACTACAATAAGTCTACCATTATTATCCACAATTTTAAATCTACCGCATCTATCAATAAGTCTACTAGTCAATATAAAATCTACCATCGAATAAAATAAATCTACCGTTCAAAATAAGTCTACCGAGATAAATCTATCGTTTGATTAATAAGTCTACCGCTCAAACGCAAGTCTACCATTGGTGATCTTAACTCTACCGCTCAAAATATAAGTCTACCATTCGAAAATAAATCTACCACCGTATGTGACTCAATAAGTCTACCATTCAAATATAAATCTACCGCTCATCAAATAAGTCTATTGACTCCCAAATAAATCTACCAAATCGATCATAAATCTACCATCGTTGAGCGGTAGACTTTTTATTTTTAGACGGGAACTTTTTCTGTCTAAGTGTCCTGCTTCATTAATGGCAGTTTCGTAAATACGTTTTTGTTATCAAATAAAAATGAATAAAACGGATTCGAATATATCCTCAGTTATTAAAATCTAAAAAAGTTGTTTGATTCAACATCATATCTAAAAAATTGTTTGAGTCAACACCATATCTAAAAAGATTTTTTGAGTCAACTTCTCTTTATTTAACGATCATCGAATGAGTTTTGTTTCAAAAGTTGGTTGGTAGCATTATAACTTAGACTCAATAATATGACCATATCTTGTATCAAGACGGTCACTTACATGTACATATATATAATTTACATATTTAAATTTACTACCCAAAAAAATATGGAAAGTAAATTTTGCTAACAGATCTCAGATGAATTAGACGTAGAAAAGTACTACACAAAGTTCTAATAATTTGAAATTTATGTATGTTTGAGTATTTTTTTGGATAATTTTTAGTATTTAAAAGAGAGAAAGTATCCAAACATGAAACATAAAACTATTACAATGTGTATGGCTGCATACCTAACCATTTCTCGTACCCAACTTGTTGTTGTTGTATCCATTGCATATATTAAAATATCTCAAGTTAGGCCCTGATTGGCAGAGCATGAAGGAGCATTAGCATGTAGAAGCATTAGCATGTAGCAGCTGGAGCATGAGCATTTGAACAAAATGCAGATTTTAAGTGATTGGTAGAGCAGTTAATGGTTATATATAAAATAAAAATAAAAATTATTTAACTATATTTATTTATATGTATTCTAAAATATATTATGTCATAAATTATAAATATCATTTAATTTTTTATTTATTATAATACTATTTAACAAATAATATGACAAATAAACTAATGATATATATATAAAGTTTTAATTTTATTATAAATATATTTCTATATTCTAAAATTTAATATGTTAATATTGTATATAAATTATTTTTGTAAGGTATAACATAATTTTTTATAATCTTTTCGAATTTAAATTACATTTAGTTGATATATTATCTGATTATAATATTATTTTAAAGTATATAATAAATAAAATAATGATAAACATATATTAAATAATTAAAAGTTTATATAATTTGTTTTTATATAAGTATAAAAATAAATGAGTTGTATAATTTTATTTTTTAATTTTTTTATATATGTTAGAGGTAAATGCTTTGGAAAAGCTCTATTGGAGAGCATTGAGGGTGAGAGCATTTGAGAGCATTAGCATTTACTAAATGCTCGGCTTAATGCTTCGTCAACTAAACTTGATTGGATAATAAAGAGCATGATGCTCCTCTAAATGCTTTGCCAATCAAGGCCTTAATCGCAGTTCCACCGAAATTTTTAAAGATAATTCGATTTTAACTCGTGATCTTAATAGTTTCTTCTCCTAACTATTAGATTGTTAATTTCCCTTGTCCTTTCCATCCCTTTACAAAATCACATATATATATAGAGTACAATGGAATGATCTAGAGAATGAATATAGGGAAGTACAATGTATCTAGGGAATAGTATTCAACGTATCTTAACACTCCTCCTCAGTCGAAGCGATGGAAGAACAAACGGTGAGACTGCGTCGGAAGTCGAGAAACAACGGAGAGGGCAAGCCTTTGGTGAAAATATCAGCAAATTGTCGAGCCGTTGGGACATGAAGAACATGGACTTGGCCAATGACAACCTTTTCCCGAACAAAATGTATACGTATCTTAACACTAACTTGAGTTGCGTATCATAATTAATTCGTGTATCAAACCGTTTTGACTAAAATTCATACATTTCTCTGTTGGGCAGAAAAACTTTTCTTAAATGGGAATCATACAAACGATTTATT
Source organism: Arabis alpina (assembly GCA_900128785.1). Taxonomy (NCBI): domain Eukaryota; kingdom Viridiplantae; phylum Streptophyta; class Magnoliopsida; order Brassicales; family Brassicaceae; genus Arabis; species Arabis alpina. The sequence continues at coordinate 6,976,537 of LT669788.1, forward strand.
TTATCAGTTTGTAAGAAAATATGTGTGTATGTTGTGATCAATTGGTTGTGATTATAGACATTTCCATATGCATGCATTATGGGTTTCTCAGCTTCCTACATTAATGAACCAAGGATTTTTGTATCAAACAGTTGGTAACAACTAACAACTAACAACAACATTTTCGACCAAACAAAAAAAGAGTTGGTAACATCATGACTAAATGTTTGTTTGCATTTACATTTAGTGTATAATTTCTCTAAATGAATCTACAAATTAAGAAAAGATTTTATAATTATAAACGAAAACGAAAAGAAAAAAAACACTTGCATGCTAGAGAGGCTTGGCACAACTATGAGCATAAACAAGCAAAAGCCGAAAACGCATTACTGGTGAAGTCTTTACATAACCAAATTCATCGGTCCTTAAGCTCCTCCTGCAAAACAGTGAAGTATTTTATGAGGTCAAAAGAACGACATAAGTTTTAGGTGATAACAATCACAAATCGTAGTTAGACACTTAACTCTTATACGCAATTCGTTGAACATTCTGAATCAGGCTGGTTCATCAACTCTTTGCACTTTTCCTGCAGAATACTGACCATTATATGCACTTATGGTTTAAAGTCTGGAATTACTTCGTCACTCACCAATGAGAAAGCTACGATATTAGGATTTTTATAGGAATCTGAGTGCAAAAGGTAAGATTGTACACCAGCTGATGACTGATGTTATGAGCAAGTTGATTCTAGCGAATTGCTTTAAACATGGAAATAATATTTTCATTTTTTTTCCCTTCACTTCTATCAGCGATTGTAACCAAGTAACAAAGAAAAAATCGGTTTCACTTGCCTCGGTCTCAAAGTGTTTGTGGTTATCGGTACTCAGCCAATGGCCACTGACAATGTTCTTCTGCAGATACTGAGCCGAATCCAGTTGATGATCATCGTCCTGCATCAAACTGCAGTCTGCGTTTTGGTGCTGACATTGTGGAGACACTGATGGAATAACGTTTACTGCAAAATGAAGTAACAAAAAACCTGGTTTGTGAGGATTTGTGATTGATCAACGTAATTCTCTAATGGAGAAGGTGACTTAAAAACCTTCTCGCCGTATGTTATTACAAGGAAATACTTTAGTTTCAAAATTATTTAGATAGGCTTAAACACTGAAAATATCTAGGTGTTTATGGTTTATGTTGTTTCTAAATTCTGTTTTTCTGGTGATTTTAGTTGTAAGTGAAGGAAAGAACAAGGCAACAGAAGAAGAGTGCAGACCTGAGTTTTCTTGGGAACGCATAATAGAACCTTCACATAGAACTTCTTCCATTTTGTCAACTGTGTCATTGTACCTAGTTAGCCAATCAAAGAGAGATAAGCATTGATCTGGGACTATTGCTCATTCAAATCAAGATTCAAGCCGGGAAGGCCTCCCAGTTCATCGCAAAGTAGAACCTTAGAAGAGAAACTATTCAGTGTATCCTGTCATGTTCATTTAGAATTTTGCTATGCAGTCTATCCCCCCTTGGACAAGTATGGAAACACATAGATTTCTAAGTGATTTTACAGACCTAGAATCTTTGTTTCTCTGATCGACACCTTGTTCGAATGTCAGTATTGATGTAAACACCCTTCTATCCTGTCATGCCATGAAGATGAAAGAAGATTTGAAGTAAACATTCAATCATTAGACGTCACCACTACACTATTATCCAAGGATGGGATGTTAGAGAAGGAAAATTTAAATCTATCGGTCACCTCTTCGGTCATAAGGGTGACAGATTCCTGGATCCGCTGTAAAATCATCTCTAAACTCCTCACTTCATAATGCAATGCCTAAACAATGGAAACAGTATTTACAAACTGTCGAGGATACAAAACCGAACAAACTTGTTAAATAACTTATGATTTCCTTCCTACCTCTTTCTCATAAACCAAGTTCTCTATAACTATATCTTTGACCTGCAGATTTTTCTGAAGGTAAGGCTGGTCAAGTAAAAACATAAACAAGGCAAGTACTCTAAGAGCAAAGATCTGGCATTAGTTCCCTCATTCGAAAATGGAGTAAAAATGTAAAACTCTGATATGGATATCTCTTCCACTTGAAGTTGATGTTCATTTTTAATCTTTTCTGCTTCCAGCTGAGCGGAAAGCGCTGATATGATATTCTCCTTGCGCTGCAATTCTGTTTCCTGATATTCTATTTTCTCTTCTAAAGTGCTGATTTTCTCTGCATAAGGAAACAAGATTAACATGTGAGTTTATCAATTATATCACGATGATATGTCTTAGATGCATAGAGAAAGCCAAAGACATTAACACGCATCATACACACTTCTCCAGAATCAATCAATAACAATAAATTGACAATCTCCAGAATTCCATTCATCTAAACACCCTTCAGCCAATAGACCACAAGAGCTAACGAACAGTTAAGTAAACCTATCATCCATCAAGAGATTAAATGACGAGAAACTCACCGATAAACACTTTTTCATATGTAGACACATGGTCCATTTTCTCTTTCAAGCCAGCCACTGGATACAAGAAACAGCATAAACATGATCATTGCCTTGGGGGAAGCATTTTGTATTCTGGAAGCACACATATCCTTTAGCATAATTAAGAAGAGATCAGAGAACTACATGCCTACATCTTCTTTTTGATCCACAATCCCCTGAACTTCGTGTACGACCTTTTTAATTACCGATGCCTCTTTCTCGATTGAATCAAATAATTGTAAATGAGAAGTTATCTTCTGCTGTAGGATAGAAATCTTCCTATCCCTTGCTTCAACTGAACATTTCATTTCACAAAACGACACCTGCAAACATACCACCACTTCACTAACTAAAGCTACACAATTCCCATAACGAAAATGTATCCTCATGGAGATGATTCTCTAAGCTACCTGGTAAGCATTTAAGAAACTTTCTCGTGATTGAAGCAGGTTTTGGATAGTTGTCTTCAATTCACTCTGTTTATTTTCCAGTAAACCATAGTCGTTCTGAAGGTAACTCACCTGTAAATCAATCAAACTTTTCACACAACTCCATGTGATAGATTCGTATAACAAAGGGAATCTTATACCTTCCTTTCGAGTGCTTCCTGTGTTTCTTTAGAAGAAGATAACTCAGCTTGTAACTCCTGCACTTTCCTGCTATATTCCTCCTCCGTTTGCTTCTGTTTCTGTAACGAAACACCATCACGACTCAGAAACGCAGCGAAAACAAGAGCAATGTACGATTGAAATTGATTGAAAAACCTGATTCACGAGATTAATGTGATCTGTGACTGATCGCTCCCTTTCCTGCATAAAATCCGGTAGTGTATAGTGGAAGAGAGAAATCTCTGGAGTGGAAAATCAAATACACAATCCATAGATGTATACTTCTTACACGCAGATCTCGCACTTCTCCGATCATTGATTGAAGCTGCAATTTGAATTTTGAAAGCTTGAGCAACTCCATTTTTGGATTCTCCTCAGAATTTTGAAATTTCGAGCGCGAGAAAATCTGGTTTTGATATTTTCTCGAGAAAATGTCAACAAAAAAATTAGGTCGTCGGAAATCTGAAGAACCAATGATATGTTAGTAAGCAGAGAAGAGTACTTTATTCTATATGGGCCTAATCTAAAATGGGCTATAAATTATTAACTTACTAAGCCCATATGAACTAGGGTTTATAGACGTGTATAATACACCAAGGATACACCTAAAACCTTGATCATCTTGTATTATTATCGATTTGCAGATTCAACTTTTGCCCATTGTGAGTATTTGTGTGATTTTTTTCTATGTTGATTTGTGAGTATTTCATTATGTTTCTCTCTTTATTTGACCACTAGGAATATTTTTGTTTAGAATGTATTGTGAGTTTTGGAAGCCTAATTAATTCTATGTTGGTTTGGAAGAATGACGAGGATACACGATCTACCAGTGGAATTGGTAGGGAAGATAATGACTGGGATTCCTACAACTTGTCTGAGAGCAGTGCGGACTACTTGCAAATCATGGAACTCTATATCCAAAGAGTGGTTCGTAGCAGCAGCAAGGCAACATGATCAGTTTTTGGGGTTCATGAATTTGGGCTATAAACTTTGTTCGGTTAGATGTGATCTCCAAAGCAAGGACTACGACATATCTATAAACCAAGTAACTTTATTTGATCAGGTCGAGATATCTAACGTATTTCATGTGGACGGCTTAGTGTTCTGTGTCACTAAAGATAACAAGAGGCTTGTAGTGTGGAACCCATATTTGGAGCAAACGAGGTGGATCGAACCGAGAAAAAAATGCCACAGCATCTATGCTATCGGATACGACAGCAAGAAGCATAACCACAAGATCTTGAGCATTTATCAAAGTGTAAGGACACAAGTTGAGTACGAAAAGTTTCAAAAACAAAAAAAAGTTGAGTACGAAATCTACGATTTAAGCTCTGACTCATGGAGGGTTTTTGTCATCAACCCCGACTGGAAAATAGAGTATCAACGAGGTGTGACTTTGAAAGGGAATAGTTACTTTTTTGCTACGGAGGAAATGATGGGTATTGATGATGTAGAGGATGGAGGTTTTTTACTCTGTTTTGATTTTACAAGTGAGAAATTTGGAAAGCGCTTGGATCTCCCATTTCACTGTCGTGAATGGGAAGACATTGTAACACTATCTTGGGTAAGCGAAGAGCGGCTCGGGGTACTTTATAAAGAGTATGTCTCATATGCGTATTTGGAGATTTGGATTACCAATAAGATTGAGCCCAATGCAGTGTCGTGGAGTAAGTTTTTGTCTTTGTCAGAGGATCTTTTATCAGTTGAGTTTCAGTTTAATGCTGAGAGTTTCTTCATTGAGGAGGAGAAGAAAGTAGCAGTGGTTTTTGATGTGACCTGGGAGGATGATCATCACAGATGTGCTTACAGTCATGTCCCAACCGCTTTCATGATTGGGAAAGAGGGAATCTTCAAATCTGTGAAACTCGGAGGAAATGTGCATCCTATGGTTCTTCGTCCACTTGTCTCTTCTTTTTATCTTCCAAGCCTAGTGCAAATCAACAAGAAACTGTGCAAAAGGAAAAAAGACATGTTAAATTAGTTACAACCTTATATTCTTTCCATGTCATTTGATTTGAACAAGACTACTTCTAGTCATTCTGCTTCTCTTTTTTAATATTTATCATCTAACAAGGAAATCGACTTTTGACCTTAAGTCTCCTCATCTGCCGCTTGTTATCCTTTGATTCTGCCTTTTTTTGACCTATCTTTGCTTGTAATTTCGGTTTCGATTTAATATTAGGAGATGACAAAAAAAAAAGACCTTAAGTCTCCATTTATCTACAATAAAATATTATAAAATCAAATATACATCAATTTCTTCCAATAAAAAAGGACGGCATCAGGATCCTCATGTTTTGCTTCTTCCATATAGAAACTACGTGTTCAAGCTTCGAGGTGGTCGTTTAATTTGGATCCTCATGTTTCTCGTGGATGTTTACTTTTTATTGTTTCATTACCTCTTTATGCATAATTTTGGTCTCAGTCAATGCGGTTTGTCTGAGTTTTGAAACTAGCGTCAAGACTTAAAGCTCCAGTTCATGGTTAAACCTTTGATGGCTATGTTTTGTCTTTCTTCGACCGTAATAGTGAAATAAAGTTGCTTGGGAGATGGAAATATCTTAAAAGGAAGTATAATACAAATATTTTGAGAAAGATGACAATGAGAAAGGAATGAGCAAATATTATATTCTAAGTGGATGACTATATAATGGTAAAAAAAATTTTTGTCCAAATTAATATTTGTCAATTACGATAATTTTTAAATAATTTATACTCTATTTATAGTGAATTCTATGACCTTGAGTTATAGAAAAATGTTTTTATAGAAAATTCAAAGTTTGTATTGTCAAATGATCACACACAAGTTCATATGTATATATGTTGGAATGACTGATCCAATTATCTTTTTGAACAGTTTCTTTTACTTAACTTTTAGCAAACCTTTCCCCTATATTGTCAAGATATTGTTGAACTTACTACATGCATGCATTAGGTAACTAGATTAATCACCTACCCTATAAAACCTAAAAATCGTATTCAGAATAAAAGATAATTATATTATGTAACACTTCTAAACCAAACGAAAAAAAGAGAGAAACATTTTCCAATGTGTGCTAAATGTAGAAATGAAAACACTACCTTTCGCAGAAATTAAGCACGCGGAGTATTGCTCTTTGTTCGTCGTACTCGTGAATCATGACGTTTACACTTACCAGTCCATTTCCATCATAAGTTGCGTATTTTCCACGTGCCTAATTTTCCTCTACGTATTCGAATTGTTTTTGTAACTGCATAACAAAAACAAAAATATTGTGGTGAGATAATATCTCGGTGTCGTTTCCGTTTGGATTGATATAAATTATTGTACCTAATAAAAAGCAATCAAGACACATCTTATTTGTATTAAAAACAGCATCCGTATTAATATAAATAAGATACAGAATATAGCTAAAATTCCATATAGTTGATCATAACACAACAAAACAGCATCCATAATACTCCGTGGAGTATATAACTTGATATTTAAACGTACATAGCTTCCTTTGCACTATTTGTTTTGCCTTTCTCGAAAAAAAGAAGAAGAAGAAGAGTTAGGCGGAACATCGTACGTCGATGATTCCGTGGTGCTTGCTCACATTAGTTGTCGGGAATATAACGGAGACACGTGTCAGAGAATGATTGAGCCTCTCTCTCTAAATGTGAAAGAGGAAAGTGAAACAGAAAGCTTTAAAGGTGAAAGTGAGGTGCCTAACGAGCATTAGTCATTAGACATCAAAAATGGTAACAAAGAGAGTGAAGTGTTTGGCACAAAATACTATTCTTATTCTACAAGTCTTTCTCAAACCATAAAGCTTTTGTCATCTCTATTCCTTTTCTTTTAGGTTTACTATTGCGTGTTCTTGTATCGAATTTTCGTATTTTACGAATATGTTAGGCTCACAATTTAATCACGAGGTTTTTAGAGGTAAGAGGAACGAGATTTAGCGATTTTAACACAATTTTTTCAAATTTTTTTTTGAAGAAACTGAAAGCTTATGATTCGTATCATTAGTTAGAAATTGTCAAAAGGTTAGTTAAAAGTATGTGACACATTTCATTTGAACTCCTTGATGTTTCTCTTATTCAGAGCTTCGGCTCTCACGCTTTAAGTCATTTACCACACCAAAATCACTATGACTTTGTAATAGATGTATATATGAATTGAATCTCTTGGTTTGGTATATTATAGCCGGTACATTACTTCCGGTTTAGTGTGTTTGTAAATAAGGAAACACTTTATCATTATTGTTAATTAATGAAGCATATTTGGATTATAACAAACTTGTTATATTGAAATGGTATCAAGAGACTTCCTCTCTAGCTTCATTCACTTTCTTCCGCGAAATCTCTGAATCTTGTTCGTTTTCTTTGTTTTTTGAGCTCGAATTCGTAATCTGCGATCGATTCTCAACGTTTTCATCGGTCAATCTCTTTGATCGGTTTTCTCATCGGAATTCTAGCTCGATCTAGCTTCGATCTTTGTTTTTTCTCTTCGATTCAAGCTGATTCTTGCCTACAATGGCCCCGGCTACAAATCCTACTGGTTCTACATCAAATCCGACCTCCGATGCTTTATCACTCTCAGATCCATATGCGAATCCTTTGTTCTTACATGCGGCAGACAACTCCGGTGTATATCTTGTTGCTGACAAACTTTCCGGTGAATCGAACTATCATACATGGCGTAGATCGATAATCAAAGCTCTTAATGCCAAAAATAAGCTTGGATTTATCTACGGTACCTTATCTAAACCATCGGAAACTCATGTTAGTTACGGATCTTGGAGTCGTTGCAATGATATGGTTTGTACATGGATTACTAATTCAGTATCGAAGGAAATAGGATCTGGAACTGTATATTTTGATGATGCACATCTTTTATGGTTGAATTTGGAAGGGAGATTTAGGCAGAGTAATTTGTCTAAGATCTATCATGTTCAAGATCAGCTTGACAATTTACATCAAGGATCTTTAGATCTTAGCACTTACTATACACGTTTAACCACTCTATGGGAAGAGTTGAAGAACTATGAAGAGTTACCTAGTTGTAATTGTGGTGGTTGTACATGTGGTGCTAATGATCGATGGATTCAAATGTATGAGAGAAGAAATATTATCAGGTTCCTAATGCGTCTAAATGAATCATTTGCTCAAGTTAGAAGACAGATCATTATGATGGATCCTTTACCGGCTTTTACAAAGATTTACAACTTTGTTTCTCAAGATGAACAACAACGAGGAGTTCAAGTTACATCTACTGAGGCTCCTATTCTGCAGGCTACTGGTTACCAAGGGAAGTATAAAAACTATGGCCAGCAACCAGGAGTTCAACCTAAACCTAAACCTCTTTGTACTCATTGTGGACTTTCTGGTCACACAATTGCCCGATGCTATAAGGTACATGGTTATCCTCCTGGATACAGAACCTCGGGTAACAACAAAGGAAAGCAAATGAATTCCAATGGAGTTAACATGGTGTATATGCCTGTTGAGAATAGTCAGCCAGAACAAGGTGGATCTTTAATGCCAATTCCCAACAACATGGTATCTTACAATGGTACAAATTATCTTCCTGTTGCAGTTTCACCTGATCAACAAGGACTTTTACCATCTCCTACACATGTTGGTAATGGGAATTTCAACACACATCTGATCAATATGATCAACAATGGAAAGAGCTTGGTTCATGGTAATAGCTCACAAGGACCTGATCAGATATCTCACTTGATTGCTCAGCTGAATAGACAACTTCAGGGTTCACAGTATCAAGTCATAGCTCCTTCATCCTCCTCATCTCATCGTGGTTCTATCTCAGCAAACGGTATGTCACTCATACCTTCTCATTTCATATCTGTGTTGGAACCAAGCCTTACTTTACCCAATACAGTATGGATTTTAGATACTGGAGCTAGCTGTCATATCTGTAGTGACCTTAGGATGTTTTCCAATGTCATTCACACTGAGCATACAAATATTTCTCTCCCAAACAATACAACCATACCTGTTCACTTATCTGGTACAGTCAAACTCAGTGACAGGCTTATTCTTCATAATGTGCTTTTTGTTCCTTCTTTTAGCTACAATCTTATAAGCATTAGCTCTTTAACTAAAAACAACAAAAATTTCTCAGTTCACTTCTATCATGATTCTTGGTTTATTCAGGATCATTCTCAGGATCGGATGATTGGTCAGGGTGATCAGTCTACTGATCTATACCTTCTCTGCCAAAATGAATCCTCTCAAGCACAGAATCATGTTTCCTTCATGGTCGCTTCTCTTGAACTTTGGCATCAGCGTCTTGGACATCCGTCCAATTCCAGAATCCAAACTTTATCTTCAAATTTAAAATTTTCTGAAAACTTTCTGAATTTCATTGTAAAGTTTGTCATATGAGCAAACAAAAACGTTTACCTTTTATATCCAATAATAAGATTTCAAATGAACCTTTTTCTTTGATTCACATTGATGTTTGGGGTCCTTTTCATGTTACTTCAGTTCCAGGTTTCAGATACTTCTTAACCATTGTAGATGATTGCACTAGAATGACTTGGATTTATTTTCTAAAACAAAAGAGTGATGTCTGCACAGTTTTTCCAGAGTTTCTTCAATTAGTCTTAACTCAATTTGGTTATCAAGTAAAGAGTGTAAGATCAGATAATGCACCTGAGTTAAAGTTTAAAGATTTGTTTAAGAAATTAGGCATTTTTCACTATTATTCATGTGCATACACTCCTCAACAAAACTCTGTTGTAGAACGTAAGCATCAACATCTTTTAAATGTTGCACGCTCTTTATACTTTCAATCCAACATTCCATTAGCATATTGGCCTGAATGTGTATCTACTGCTGTTTTCTTGATAAATAGAACCCCAACACCAGTTTTAAATCATAAGACTCCTTTTGAGCTATTATATCACAAAATCCCTGATTACTCATTTCTTAAAGTTTTTGGATGTTTGTGTTATGCATCAACAAATTCTCATACTAGGCACAAATTTAGCCCTAGAGCTAAGGCATGTGTTTTTCTAGGATATGAGCTAGGAGTTAAAGGTTACAAAGTTTTAGATATTGAGTCAAATGTGATTTCCATTACTCGTAATGTTGTTTTTTATGAAAATATTTTTCCTTTTGTCTCAGACAATATTCAAAACTCGCTTTCTTTTTTTGATGATTCTCATTTACCTTCTTTTGAAAATCAAAAAAAGAAAAATGTTTTTTACTATGATGATTTTAAAAACTCACAATCTGAGCTTAATCCTGTCACTGAGCCTAATGAACCTTCTATTTCTACTTCTTTACCCTCTTCTTCTTCAACTTCCTCTTCTTCTTCGGATTCTACTTCTTTATCCTCTACTTCTTCTACTTCTCTTCCTTCTTCTTCTACTACTGTTGCTCAGCAGCATGGCATGGAAAACAACCTTAGACCACGTAGAGAGACACGTGCTCCAGCTTATCTTTCAAAGTACCATTGCTCTAATATTACTATAGAGCCTTCTTTTGATTCTTCTCTTTCTATTTCTTCTCCTCTTCATGGTACTTCTCATCCTCTCTCTGCTTATTAGTCCTACGATAAACTCTCTCATGAGTATCGTTTGTTCTGTTTTGCTATTCTCAATGAGAAAGAACCACAATCATTCAAAGAGGCTGCGATGATTGGACATTGGCTTGATGCTATGAACCTAGAATTGGATGCTCTGGTGAGTACTTCTACTTGAGATATTTGTTCCCTTCCTGAAGGAAAACATGCCATTGGCTGTAAATGGGTTTACAAAATCAAATACAAGTCAGATGGTGTCATTGAACGCTACAAGGCACGTCTAGTAGCCAAAGGGTACACACAACAAGAAGGTGTGGACTACTTAGACACATTTAGTCCTGTAGCAAATCTCAAAACAGTCAGAATGGTTTTGGCATTGGCAGCTATCAAAGGATGGAGTATTAATCAGATGGATGTTACAAATGCTTTTTTACATGGGGATTTAGAAGAAGAAATATATATGTGCATACCACAAGGATACTCTCCAAGACAGGGGGAGTTACTACCTCATAAGCCTGTTTGTAAACTCAAGAAATCTCTCTATGGTTTGAAACAGGCTTCCCGTCAATGGTTTCACAAGTTTTATGGTGTTCTTCTGTCCAATGGATTTGATCAGTCATCTGCTGATCCAACTCTGTTTATTCATCAGTCTACTTCAAGCTTTCTGGCCCTTCTAGTATATGTGGATGATATCTTATTGGTTAGTGATAAAGATGTGGCTGTTACCAATATTAAAAACCTTCTTGCTCAAGAATTCAAGATTAAAGATCTTGGTGTTATGCGATATTTTCTTGGTCTAGAGGTTGCTCGTTCTGCCACTGGTATATCTATATGTCAGCGCAAATATACTTTGGAGCTTTTAGACGAATTTGGTTTTCTTGGATGTAAACCACTTTCTACACCCATGGAACTTAATCTCCATCTTGGTGAAACTGATGGTGCTTTACTTGAAGACCCTTCTCGATACAGAAAACTCATTGGCTAACTTGTTTACCTAAATGTCTCTAGATCTGACATATGTTATGCAGTCAATAAACTCAGTCAGTTTCTGGCTGCTCCACGAGAACCTCATCTTCTTGCTGTTAACCGTGTCCTACAATACTTGAAGAATGATCCAGGTCAGGGACTCCTTTATCCTGTCACATCCTCATTGACACTTCGAGCTTTTGCAGACTCAGACTTTAGTGCATGTCCTGACACAAGAAGATGCATTACTGGTTATTGTATGTTTCTTGGAGACTCTCTTATTGCTTGGCGTTCTAAGAAACAGGACACCGTGAGTCGGAGTACTGCTGAAGCTGAATATAGAAGCATGGCTGATGCTACATGTGAGCTAATTTGGTTGAAGTTTTTACTAGACGATTTAAGGATTCAACTTGATGATGGCATTGTGCTTTACTGTGATAATGAATCCGCTCTAAAGATTGCCAAGAACTTTGTTTACCATGAGCGAACAAAGCATTTTGAAAGAGATTGGCATGTAGTTCGAGAGAGGCTTGCTGCTGGTTTTATGAAGACTCTACATGTAAGCTCTCAACATCAACTTGCTGATATCTTCACCAAACCTATCACAGCGCTTCAATTCAACTATCTTTTGTCCAAGATGGGCATTCATCATCTTTATGCTCCATCTTGAGGGGGAGTAATAGATGTATATATGAATTGAATCTCTTGGTTTGGTATATTATAGCCGGTACATTACTTCCGGTTTAGTGTGTTTGTAAATAAGGAAACACTTTATCATTATTGTTAATTAATGAAGCATATTTGGATTATAACAAACTTGTTATATTGAAACTTTGTCTAATCTTTCTGTGTGTACTTGTGCAATTACTGAAAATTATAATTCTTGTTTCATTACGACAGCATATAATATTACTGACAACGATTGAATAGTACATTTTCGTAAGAGAATACCAACATTATAGTTTAAATTTGCAATTTCACTTTGTGTTCACATAAGTTATGTAATTATAAACTGAAGACCTAACAAATCGTTTAATCCGTCTATCGTAATAGGAAAAAGATACAAATATAAAACCACATAGATTGTAGAATTTGAGCTATAAACCAACCAAAAGAAGGAGTCAACAATCATGTGATATAAAATCATATCCTATAATCATTTGACAGATAAACAGAAAGAAATGCATTTTAGCAATAAAAAGTTACGATGAACTAGTAAAATCCTATATAAGTATATATTGTTACAAAGAAATGAAAGATCCAACTTGGTACTATTATTTGTTTATCTTAAAGCATCATTAATTGAATCCACGAACCATCGTTGTCTCTCGTCTCCATCACTAATCAATGATGTTTGTTTAGTTTTGTTTGAATTATTACATAACCAAATCTGATAATTAGATATAAAGATAAACAAGACTCTACTTTCCCTATCATCTTTCCATTAAATTTCACGTACGCAATTTCAAATGTTACAAACCTGTGCTTAAATCAAGCTAATTAGGTCCTCTATTTTCAACATAACCCTCTTTTTTTTTAAAACGTGATATTTTCTTGTTATACCATAAGAATATCACCAATAGTTTTTGAAATCGTGTGGTTAATAGTGTATAGTCCGCGACACAGAGGATAAAATATAGCTGTAACGAATGGGTCCCACATAAGAAAACCTCGCGATGAAGTGACTTGCTTGCAATTCCCGAGGTAAAAAAAGCGGAAAAAAACAATTATAGAATATTTTTTAAAAATTAAGAAAAAAAAGAGGGGCAAAAAAAAAAACTTATATAGAAAAAGAAAATCCCCTAAGAGGAAGGAACACAGTGCGCATCAGAGACTCCAGTCTCTAAGCAAATCGAATCCTCAAGAAGTTACTGGTTCGAATCGGTAGTAGCTAAGCTGAGTCAACTCGGTGAGTACTGTTTTCGACAAAGACTGCTCTGATGGATCCCGGCGGGATGATGAACGAAGCTGGGACGTATAACATGGCTGAGATCTGGCCGTTTCCGATTATCGGTGGTGTGAACGGTCACTCGTCGATTAGAAACGGTGTTTCGTTTAATGGACCTAATTTGGTTCATCAATTCACGGATTCGAATCTAATTAGCAATACTAACTGTGTTGATCCGGCTCGTATGACCCACGCGCTTTCTCAGGCGGTGGTCGCTGGTATTTCCGGTGCTAGGAAGCGACGAGACACGGCGGAGGAAAAAGTCGGATCCGGGAGCGACGGAAATGAAGCGGTACGGTTTGATTTTCCCGCTTTAATTTTGTTTTCCCTCCTAATTGATGGATCTGTGATATGAATTTTGGGTTCTATTTGAGATAATCTCATTGTATAACCTCTATACATTAATATTTGGTAAATTAAACTAAGTTTTCGACCCACTTGATCAATTAATATTTCGTTAAATTAATAAAATATCATGTAAGTTTTAGAGGTTTTTTTTACTGTACCTTGAAGTTTTGGTATGCGTAATTAGCATTATCTAGGCTTTAATTCTTAAAGTAGTTTTGTTTTGGGCAAGTGTTCTTCATCTTCTATAATAGGCAATTTTTTGCAGCTCAATTACTATGGCTAAGAGTGTATCAGATTAGACCCTTTTGCATAATTGGTATTGATTGTGTTCTAATGATTCTCTGGTTCTTTCAAGATATGTGTGATTTTGTGTGTAAGAGTTTTGATCTCTGATTTTGGTACTTCTTTGGGTTTTGTGTGGAGTAGAATGATGGTGAGAGTAAAAAGCAGAAGACTACGGTGTGCGTAGATGAAGCGTGTGACGGGAAAGTCGAAACAGGACCATTGGAGGATCAAAAGAAGCAGTTGCCTGAACCTCCAAAAGATTATATTCATGTGCGAGCAAGAAGAGGACAGGCTACAGATAGTCACAGTCTAGCTGAAAGAGTACTTATAACACTCTTCTTGTATTACTACTCATTTTAAAAGCTTTTGAGCTAGAAATGAGAAATCTTGATATCAAGAGACTAGACTCGGTAACAGAGTTTTCTTGGTTTGGCAGGCGAGAAGAGAAAAAATAAGCGAGCGGATGAAAATCTTGCAAGATATTGTCCCTGGTTGTAACAAGGTATATCATGGTTTCTCTCTTCATTTTGCTGTGTCTATGACGACTAATCTTGCTTAGAGTTAGTGGTAACACTTGAATCTTTTGTGTTTTCAGGTTATTGGAAAAGCACTTGTTCTAGATGAGATAATCAATTATATACAATCGCTGCAGCGTCAAGTTGAGGTGAAACCTTACTTCTTTTGTTCTAGATGGATTGTTTTTTTCTAGTGCATCTCGTAAGACTGCTTCCAATTTTCAGTTTCTATCGATGAAACTCGAAGCTGTCAACTCAAGAATGAACCCTGGAATCGAGGGCTTTCCGCCAAAAGAGGTTAGCTTGTTGTGGTACTCATTCTTTGATAATCAGTCCTTCAAATCCATTGTCTCAGTTTTTCCCAAATACTTCCTGTTTCTGGTGACATTCTTGGTTAATCTATTAATGAAACTCAACAAATCATAGGTGTTAAATAGAAGTGCAGTTTATTTGGTCCACTTCTTTAGCATTTACCGAACAATTCATATTTTCCGTTTTTCTAATTTGATCACTTTGGTTGTCTCAGTTTGATCAGCAGCCGTTTGAGAACCCGGGGATGCAGTTCGGGTCACAACCTACAAGGGAATATAGCAGAGGAGCATCACCGGAGTGGTTGCATATGCAGGTAGGAGGTGGATTCGAAAGAACATCGTGATATACAGAAACGTAATTTTTACATTTACAATCTAGAAATAAGAAAGCAGGCTATCGAAATTCACTATACAAACTTGGATCTCCAATGTTAGTCCACAAGAAGAAGCATACGTATAAAAAAAACATTTATAACGAAAATACAAAGTTTATTGTGTATATTGTTGTGAAGAAAGCAAAAGAGTTTTTAGATTCCTAGTTTAGACATGAAGCAAAGTGGTTAGAGAATGTGAAGCTGTTTTCTCTATTGTTGTCTCAGAACATGTTACTAATGTCGGTAAATAATGTTCTTTGCTTTTTTTAACCTTTTCAATGCACACTGATTTCTTATCATAATTGAATTGTAATCTCTTATCTGTGTTACTTAATTGTACTGCCATCTTTTACCTTTATATTAATCACTAAAACCGTCTTATACTACAAGTGGATGCAAAACTGGAAGTGATACAGGGAGTGAAGAGAAATTTAATGTATGTTAGGTGAATCGATTACTGTTGTGATGATACATATTTTATTTTTACAATTCGAAGATTTTCTAAAACATGAATTAGTTTTTAGATGATAACCAAAGATCTCCGGTTTTTATTTCTATCCGTACCATTTTGTGAGGGTACAAAGAAAGTGGGCCCGTCATATTCGATTTGAATTTTCTTTCCTCGATAATTTCTCTCCTTTTGAGGAAAACGAGAAATAGAAATTTCACAAGCGCGAAGAAGAAAAGGGAAGAGGAGAGATATGGTCTTCTTCTCTATTTCTACAATCGGTATAGATCTTGCGCTGGGTTGAATTGTTGAAGCTCAATTTCGATTTTCGAAGGGTTAGGGTCGGGGAGAATCCGAATGGTTGGGCCGGGAGGGTTAAACGTTGATTCGTCAGCGAATCACCTTCGTGCACCGTCTCGGACGGTTACGTTGGGTCGTATACAGCCTCAGGCTCCGAGTTTCCGTACCGTTTACTGTAACGATCGGGATGCTAATTTCCCCGTCCGTTTCAAGGTACGTTGGAGTGTTGGGTTTTCATTTCCGTAATCGAAATGTTGTTCTATGTTATGTTTAACACATTACAGATTAGATTCTTTCTAATGTTGTTGTTTAGATTTGGGTTGTTTAGATTCTTTCTAATGTTGTTGTTTCAATTTGTAATGAATATTGGGTGAAATGTTGTTGCAGGGCAATTCAATTTCCACAACAAAGTATAATGTTTTCACCTTTCTCCCCAAAGGTCTCTTTGAACAAGTAAGTGTTTTTTTTTTTTGTTTATTAGATTTAGTAATGTAGCTAATTGCTCGATATCGTTGAAAGGGACCAAAGGAGTGTCCACTTACATCTACATATATGTGTAGGAGGAAGCTTTAGTTTACATTGGGAAGATTAATGGTCAAAATATTTGTTTGTAATCTGTTACATCTATATATCAAGTTTAGTGCGGTTACAAAAAGTGTTTATGTTATTCTTCTTGCTTTCAACTACATAATCCTTGTAAGCAGCTTATTGGTTTTCATTAGTTTTGTGTATATTTTTAGTGTTTGCAATGCACCTTTAGGTTTTGAGGGGAATGAAAATCGAGATATTTGGATTATATTAAGTTGCACTTCTTTCAGATTTTTGGCGTTTTCTATCTGATCTGAGAAATAACCTGCTTTCTGACAGTTTAGGCGCATAGCAAACATCTACTTTCTTGGAATTTCATGTCTATCAATGACACCAATAAGGTATGTTCACTTCGTGGTAGTTGTCTAATTCTAACTACTCCTGTTTGGTAGTCTAGTATCACTTGGCCATAGAATAATTGCTCGTACTACCAATGCAACTCTGGATGATCACTTGGCATGCCGTGACCAGTTTGAATCATCATTGTCTCCATTTTCTGCAATCAGTTCTTTTGTGGTTGAAACAAATGAAGATTATATCTAACCATGATGAGATTGGGAATTTTGATCTATTAGTCACAACTTACTTTGATCCATGGTATAAAAAATCGATTTTAGAGTCATGTTAATATAGCGCATGTGTCGGGAATTTTGGTTCAATTTTTTCAAGATTCTGATGCCACCATGTGCCTTGGATGCCCTTGTTATTATTCTCCCTTTTCAGTAAAGTGTAACTAGATAAACTGTTTGTCCTGCAGCCCTGTAAATCCAATAACAAATGTGGCTCCTCTGTCAATGGTGCTTCTCGTCTCTCTTATTAAAGAGGCTTTTGAAGACTGGGTAAGGGCCTAACTTCCGGTTCCTCTTTTTAACACTATAGAAATATGTCTTCTCACATTATCCAGTTATATCCGTCTTGGGTTTACGTTAGAGTTGCTTAAGAGTTTCCGAACCCATTTGCTTCTTAACCTCTAAATCCTTCTGCAAACAATCTGTTGCAGAAACGTTTTCAAAATGATATGTCCATAAATAATAGTACAGTGGAGGTCTTGCAAGATCAACAATGGGTACCTATTCCTTGGCGGAAATTGCAAGTCGGAGATATTATCAAGGTATATTTTTCTAACAGAGGTGATGAATTACTATGTAATCGAACAAGGTTGTTATGAAAACTCAACTCATAGTTGACACACATGTTTAGTTGTTTATGCGGCCCCCGGATTTTAGTTATTTTCAGTTACATTTATCTCTTCTGCGTGCCATAGTACTCGTTTTCATAATACTGACCTTTTCAAATTGATAGGATTTTATGACTGTATTAGGCATTTTCGTATACTTGTTGAAAGGAGTTTTAGCATATTACACTAAAATTGAATTTGTACTGGCTGCATTTCCATTGTGCTACTTTATCATTTAGGAATCTAAAACTGAAGGAGACGCTGTAAAACCATAGTTTGACAGTTTTTTTAGATGTATCTGCATGTTTGTGGAATTACCTTTTCTGTCAACATGACTCTGCTGCGTTTGTGAAGGATTCCAGAACTTGTAATTATCTTACTCCTAATCTATAAGATTGGTAAATATTCTTTGTTGGTATTTGCAGATTAAAAAAGATGGATTTTTTCCAGCTGATCTTCTTTTCCTGTCCAGCACAAATCCTGATGGTATCTGCTACGTAGAGGTGCTTGGCTCCTTCGCCTATTTAAATTAATTTTTCTTTGTCTAGCACAAAGGCAGCTATTTAGGATTATTGAATTTACATATTTACTCTAGTGTTGTTGTGGGTTCTCTTTGTGAGTGCAGACTGCAAACCTAGATGGAGAAACAAATTTAAAAATCAGAAAGGCCCTTGAAAGGACATGGGATTACTTGCCATCTGAGAGAGCTTCTGAATTTAAAGGTTAGCATTTGGAGTTGATTACTTTTTTTTGTACATTTTCTTAGCTGAATCTGTGCTTGTACTATTTTCCTTCATCCATTTGCTTCTGGAAATATATCCAAAAGCAATTCTCTTTGACCTGGCGGGTCCATTTTATCTAATGCCATTCTTTGTTAGTATAATTGGGTTGTTAACGGTTGAGCAGTTTTCATCAACTTTATCCAATATATTTTTCTCTTTTACCCTTCAGGTGAAATTCAGTGCGAGCAACCTAATAATTCCCTGTACACTTTCACTGGGAATCTTGTAGTAGAAAAGCAGACTTTACCTCTCTCTCCAGACCAGCTTTTATTGCGTGTATGATCGACTGTTTCTGCTTTTAGCTGTGTGTTCCTTTTCTGCCTTCGGTCTACATGATTTCATTATGCGAGATCTTATATTTTTGGGTTGTGTAAATCTTCTACATTCCAATTCTCAGGGATGTAGTCTTAGGAACACGGAATACATTGTTGGTGCTGTGATATTTACTGGTCATGAAACGAAGGTAAGCTGCCGTGAAGCCTATTTGATAAGAAACTAGCTATGAAAACTTTATTGTATGGCATGCATTCAGGATTATTCTTTCTAATGACATACTCCTGTTTTTGCATCTTTGTATATTTTCTATGTATACAATCTGATCTACTTTGTGGTGAATGCAATGTATGCAGGTGATGATGAATGCCATGAATGCTCCCTCCAAAAGAAGTACGCTGGAAAAGAAACTCGACAAACTCATTATTACTATCTTCTGTGCCCTTGTCATAATGTGCCTGATTGGATCTATAGGCTGGTATGGATTCTAGTCAATCTTGTGGTTCATCCAGTCCTATGTTGATATATCATCGCATTCTTGGCTCATATTTAAAATTCTGTTTATATTTTGCAGTGCAATCATGACAGACCGTGACCACTATTATTTGGGTCTTCAAAAGAATGATTGGGAATACCGTAATGGAATGACGGTAATAACCTTGCATAGTTCAATTGATTTCTTGTATATATGGATTGCTGGTGTTTATAGTACTTTTTGGTGCCACAGATAGCATTTTTCACCTTTTTCACTCTAATCACCCTTTTCTCTACAATTATACCGATCTCCTTATATGTTTCTATCGAGGTATGTCTTTTCAAAATTCTTCTTTTAATTTCATTCATCTGCAGTACACAAATTAAGTAATTTTGAATGCTTCCTCTTTTTCCTCCGCAAATGGAACATAGATGATCAAGTTTATTCAGTCAACTCAGTTTATCAACCGGGATCTTCACATGTATCATGTTGAGACAAATACTCCTGCCTCCGCCAGGACTTCGAATTTAAATGAGGAGCTTGGACAGGTAAACTACTAATCCACTCACCCATTGTCAGATGTTTGATATAATTGGTTTTATTGCAACCATTTGGATTGTTACCGAATTTTCTTATGATTGATATGCTTTTTTATTTCTGCTCTGACAATCAGAGTTCCAATAACTATTTTTTGACATCTTTCAGGTGGAATACATATTTTCTGATAAAACTGGAACTCTGACAAGAAATTTGATGGAGTTTTTTAAATGTTCAATTGGAGGAATAAGTTATGGATGTGGTATTACTGAAATAGAAAGAGGAATTGCTCAGCGCGATGGCTTGAAAATTCATGAGGTACAATTTTTTTCTCATATAAGGATGTTGCATAACGCATTACGGACAAGAAATGATCCTATTATACGCTATAATTTCCTCAGGAACAAAGGTCGACTGGTGCTATAAGAGAAAAGGGATTTAATTTCGATGATCCAAGGCTTATGCGAGGAGGTTGGAGAAACGAACCTAATCCTGATCTTTGCAAGGTGTTTTTCATATCCTATACTTGGAATCAGTTTAAGAATTGTAATAGCTAGGTGATATGTTATTTGGCTAGCTTGAGTACACGTTTTCTGGGAGAAATGATGAGATATATACTTTCATGATATTATCTAGGTGTTATTTCCTTTCCAGGTGGTATATGATTTCACTAACGACTAGAGAGATTAGTTAACCTTAGGGTTCCATATTTCTTCTCTGTTATTGGACATGCACTTGACTAACTTAAATGTATTGTATTTTGACCTTTGTAGGAATTTTTTAGATGTCTAGCCATATGCCACACAGTCCTCCCTGAAGGTGATGAGTCTCCCGAGAAGATTGTTTATCAAGCTGCATCTCCAGATGAAGCTGCTCTAGTTACAGCTGCTAAGAATTTCGGATTCTTCTTTTACAGGTTATTCTCATTTACGTTTCAGTTTCTATTAAAAAGTTGAAGATGCAAGCAATCTGACAAGAATAAATTTTCAATTAGTAAGCTAGACCCATAAAAACTCGTCTCTTATGTATTTTTATAAATACAATTTTCCACTGAGATGAGAAAAGGTGCTTTTGTTTATCAAGTCTCTGTGAGTTTCTTTGAGACAATTTTCATGTATTTTCAGGCGTACTCCAACTATGGTGTATGTTCGCGAGTCTCACACTGAGCAGATGGGAAAGATTCAAGATGTGTCTTATGAAATTCTTAACGTTCTCGAGTTCAACAGGTCTATAAGGCTGCAGAATTTTAGCTTGTTATCTCTTTTCCATGGTTAAGCATACTAATGAAATGTTACACCATGCATTAACAGTACAAGGAAGCGCCAGTCTGTTGTGTGTCGTTTTGCAAATGGGAGACTTGTACTCTACTGTAAAGTAAATTATTTTCTAGGTAGTTGGATGAGCTTGTGTATTTCGACATCAAATTTGACCACTGCTTGGAATAATGTCTACAGGGTGCGGATACTGTAATTTTTGAAAGATTGGCTTACGGTATGGATAATGTTAGAAAAGTAACAGGGGAGCATTTGGAACACTTTGGATCGTCTGGGTTGCGTACCCTTTGCCTGGCCTGTAAAGATTTAAATCCTGAAGCCTATGAAAGTTGGAATGAAAAGTTTATCCAGGCCAAGTCTGCTTTACGAGATCGTGAGAAGAAGTTAGATGAGGTATACTGCTGTTTCGTATTCTTTCTTGCAACCCTTTTATGGTAATGCAAAGATAGAAATGGCTAGCAGCCGCTGTAAGAACTTGTTGATCTGGGTACTTATATAGCTTTGAGAGTAATTCTTTGGTGTGTTTCTGAGTTCCCTGGTAATATCTTCTTTAATTTATAAGTGTTGTAATCTTGGTCCATGCAGGTTGCAGAACTTATTGAGAAGGATCTTATCCTGATTGGATCAACTGCAATAGAAGACAAGCTTCAGGAAGGGGTACCTACCTGCATAGAGACCTTATCAAGAGCTGGGATTAAGATTTGGGTGCTAACAGGGGACAAGATGGAAACGGCAATTAATATCGCATATGGTAAGTGCCACAAACTTTCTCTCTTATTCCTTTTCCTTCTTCCAGTTTAACTTTGTGCTCCTTGATTCTTTTAATGTTTCAGCTTGCAACTTGATCAACAATGAAATGAAACAGTTTATTATCAGTTCTGAAACTGATGCAATCAGGGAAGCTGAAGAAAGGGTAAGTTATACGGATGCCACATATATTTGTGTGTATGATTATCAATTTATTATTGACTACAGTCCTCCTAATAGTTGAAAAAATTATCTAAAACTAGGGTGACCAAGTTGAAATTGCGCGTGTGATTAAGGAAGAAGTAAACAAGGAGCTGAAGAAGAGCCTTGAAGAAGCTCAACAATACATGCATACTGTAGCTGGACCAAAATTGGCTCTTGTTATCGATGGGAAGTGTTTGATGTATGCATTAGACCCAACTTTACGTGTCACTCTGCTCAGCTTGAGCTTGAACTGTACTTCGGTTGTGTGCTGTCGCGTTTCTCCTTTACAGAAAGCGCAGGTAATTTCAGATGACTTTTTTCTTTATTAATATTTACGTGTGGTTCTGGCATGACAAACAAATGGTCTTGATTCTTCTCTAAAATAACGGTTGAATTATTGCTACTCTGGGGATCTTGTCGCGCAATAGATATACTTGGGGAACATATGTTCGTACATCTTTGTTCTTGTGACCGACTTCTGATAAATAATCAGTGACACGCTAATGTGAATTTTAGGTTACAAGCTTGGTGAGAAAAGGAGCAAAAAAGATAACACTGAGCATTGGTGATGGTGCCAACGATGTTAGCATGATTCAAGCCGCTCATGTTGGTGTAGGAATAAGTGGGATGGAGGGAATGCAAGCTGTGATGGCTAGCGATTTTGCCATTGCTCAGTTTAGATTTCTTACGGATTTGCTTCTTGTCCATGGACGGTGGTCCTATCTTAGAATCTGCAAGGTTGGTTTTCTCTCACCTAAAACTTAGTTTTCAAATATTGATGTTACTAATGGTCTTCTTTTATCTACAGGTGGTCATGTATTTCTTCTACAAGAATCTTACCTTCACTTTGACTCAGTTTTGGTTCACATTTCGAACTATATTTTCGGGTCAAAGGTTCTATGATGATTGGTTCCAGTCATTGTACAACGTTTTCTTTACAGCTCTTCCTGTGATCGTCCTTGGCCTGTTTGAGAAGGTAAAGAGTATTCTTAACTACTAACCATCAGGTGTGGCTTAGTTTTCTTTTTACTTGAATTGATAGTTCGATACTAACTTGTGCATTTGCTAGGATGTTAGTGCATCCCTTTCAAAGAGATACCCTGGACTGTATAGAGAGGGAATACGTAATTCCTTTTTCAAATGGAGAGTTGTGGCAGTATGGGCTTCTTCTGCTGTGTATCAATCTTTGGTATGTTATCTCTTCGTAACCTCCTCAGCTTTCGACGGCAAAAATTCATCAGGCAAAATATTCGGGCTTTGGGACGTGAGCACAATGGTCTTTACCTGTCTGATAATATCTGTGAACCTGCGGATTCTTTTGATGAGCAACTCGATTACTAGATGGCATTATATCACAGTTGGAGGAAGCATTTTGGCATGGCTCGTTTTTGCTTTTGCGTACTGCGGGATACCACATGATAGAAATGTAAGCTTTGTTTCCTCCATTGGCTCAAAACCCCTTTTCCCTTGTATTTCATATATTTTGCTTTATGATTTTAACTTTTTTTTTGCTTTCTGTGTATGCAGGCGAATGTCTACTTCGTCATATATGTCCTAATGAGTACATTTTATTTCTACTTCACGTTGCTACTTGTTCCTGTTGTTGCTCTTCTGGCAGATTTCATTTACCAAGGGTAAGTGAAACTATGTTAACACTCTAAACTCAATCCATATACTTATACCGTGAAAGATTGCTGAATGATTTGTGAATGAATGCAGGGTGGAGAGATGGTTCTTCCCATTTGATTATCAGATAGTTCAAGAGATTCACAGGCACGAGGCGGATAGTAGCAATGCAGATCATCTGGAGATAGAGAACGAGCTCACACTAGAAGAGGCGAGAAGCTATGCGATATCCCAATTGCCTCGGGAAATCTCAAAGCACACTGGTTTTGCCTTTGATTCACCCGGTTATGAGTCGTTCTTTGCGTCACAATTAGGTATATATGCGCCACAGAAGGCGTGGGATGTGGCTAGGAGAGCCAGCATGAGGTCACGACCCAAAGCACCAAAGAAGAATTGAAATTAGAGAACAGAAAAAAAATGGATATATGAGTTGTGTTTGTATATTTTAGGCCGTCACTTTTCCAGTCAAGTTTTGTAGGCTCTTGCACAACTGCCCTTGGAGCTGACTTGTAGTGCATGAATGTGTAAATGAAATTAGACCAACTGATAAAATTAGTTAATCAGTGTACTAAAATTTTGGTCAATGTGTAAATATTAAGAAATCATAATTTTAATTTATTGTTGTTAATGATTAAATAAAGGAGTAAAACATTGTAATTAAATAGAGAAAATATGTATATTGTTATCACATACAGCACAAAACTGGAGGAGGCCAATTAAACCATCCATATAAGTTAATCTCCGTCGAATGTAAAATCAGAGAAGCTGCGGATACATAGTCTTGGGCCACTTGGGATAAGCACGCTTGTACAAGTTCATGCATACGACGTCATGTTG
Source organism: Arabis alpina (assembly GCA_900128785.1). Lineage (NCBI taxonomy): Eukaryota > Viridiplantae > Streptophyta > Magnoliopsida > Brassicales > Brassicaceae > Arabis > Arabis alpina. The sequence goes on from LT669788.1 coordinate 7,001,157, forward strand.
CTGCACCACTCCGTTGAATATACATTTCATCGCCCCTGCACAACAATTCATTCACATGTATAATAAGACATCAACTTTTGCAATCTTTCTCTTCTAATAACAATATAACTAACAACGGCTTACCATGCGTGCCCACTGGCTCCTTCACACGACCACGCCGCCCACATTTTGTCCATACTTCTACAGGCTGACACACAAACATTGTTCCATTGATTCAACTTTAGCTTTACACACATTCGATAGAACACATAAGAATCCTTTTATTCAATCGATTCATTCTTACCTTGAACCATCTCACATCTTCCGGGTTATGGAACATATATCTCACTGACGCCTTCATTTTTGATACTCTCTGAGGATACCTGTCAACCAAACCACATTTTAAATGCGCTTAGAATCAAGATGCAAGCTGACTTCTTTCTTCTTCTTCAAGAATATATATGCATACCAAGAATATATGCCACTGTACTAGGAAAGAGAGGAAATAACATTACCCTGTTAATATTATCTTCTTCAAGATTATTTTGTTGGGATTAATGCTTTTCAAGGAACCAAGGGCAGCAACAGCAGGAGCTTCCGATCCTTTTGAAGTCTTCAGAACTACCAACGGAAGGGATGGGAAAGATATTGGGCCGTATATTGAAGCCAACGCAAAACACCCTGGATGCAGGAATCTCTCCATCTTGTGTTTGTCTGAGCTGAAATTATCGGCTGAAAATACCGGCCTGGAAACTCCCACCCCAACCAATTTATTAAAGATTTCAAACGAAAAAAGCTACTGCAATAGATGAAATAAAAAGCTCTGCTACCTTGCTAGGAATTGACGGAAACCAACATGGAACATAAGCTCTTCTTTTGTTTTGATAGGAGCTTCGTAACCATCATACTTCTTTATGCTGTGGCAAATTGACAAAGGCGATGAGAGGACAGCAGGGCAAACAAAGCCTAAAAAAATAAATTTAAAGAGAAAGATGGTGATTACCTAAAATGCAGAACCGACATCTTGGATTCATGTTGTAAAAGCCCAAATGCTATCATGGGTTTCATGTTCACAAGGGAGGATATTTTAGAGGCAGCTTCAAGAGGCACTTCCTTGATATAAAGCTGTACATATGAACCAGTCGGTACACAATCATCTCTGCTTTCTTCTTCCATCTTCAGAGCTTGTTTGAGCACAAGCTTTTGAGTCCTGGCGATGTTATCAAAAGCAAAAATTCGGGCATAGTCCTGAGGTAGAGACTCCTGCATTTGCAAAACACAAAAAAAGTTTTACCAAACACCTTTCTGTGAAAAGAATATAATGAGCTTCACATCAAGATCAGTGTTACTACATTTGGATCCCACGAGGAGGTTCTGAAGGATTTGAGACCTCTGTACTTTTCGAAACGCTTTCTTGCAAGAACATCAATGGGAGTCTCTACTTCATCCGGAAATTCTGGAGAGAAACATAATATAAAGGTTTAGTTCACTTGCTGCAATCTTGATGAGTAAATACAGAGAAGGCAAAATAATCAATGAGCACATGATGAATTCACAAACGAATGATTATACTCACATGAATATGTGAATATACACACATGATGACTTAAACAGAAAATAACTTCAAAAAAGGAAAAAACACTAACCCTCGTCCTCAGCATGCGCCTCTTTAATTTTCTTGATTTCCTCCTGAATTTGTTCAATTGTCATGTCTTCATCCTCCTGAACAATGAGCAGATTCAGTTATGACTTTACCAAGATACTCAACCATAATTAAAAAAACCCGTCTCGTTAGCCACAAAAATGATTACCATCATCTCAGAGTCATTTTGAGTATTATCAAACATGCTCAATGAGTCTTCGCCATCCTCAGATTCTTGGTCATAGGCTCTTTCTTGATTGGAAAATTGATCATCTCCGCCATCCAATACCATACCGTTTTCATCGGAATCATCATCATCTTCAGAGCCCTCTCCATCTGTGTCATCTACAATCCAAGCAGCCTACAACCCAAATCATAAACAACCAAATATAAGAGGGCTGTGGAGCAAAAACTGGACCAGATACATTATTATCAATTTGAAAATCATCCAGGAACCTGGTATTCTGAAGTCCCTTTTGGCAAAGTCCTCTTCTTTAGCTTTGCCTGTTTCTGGTTTCTGTCAGCCTCAGCCATTTCTTCCTCTGTTGGCCATGTCTAAACAATGGAAGCATCACACAACATGTGAGTTCATAGAACAGATAACAACACATACTTGCCCCCTTCTTCTGTTAAAGATCAAATCAGACTTACCTGTTCCCCTGCTAAAGGATCTGGAGTGTTTTCAACTACTAATGGCTCTTGTTTTAGGGGATCAGGAAGCAGAGACCTCAATACCTGGTCGATTCAAACACAAAAGAGAATAAAGTGAGCTGACAAAGAGAAGAAACCCGTGAAAATAATGATGTAAGGTCCATAAAACAATTGTCCTCGAGAAAATAATTTATCAGAGAAAACTTCAAGGGTTTCTAGAGAATATAATAAACGTAACGGTAATATGATATCATGACAACTCCTACAACCAATATAAGCTGTTTGTCTGTCACTTTATTTAAAAAAATATTGTTATGGCCTTCAACGCCATGTATCTTTTCTAAGGTAAACGTTTGTCGATATACCTCTTCATCATGCGAATCATCCAATTCCATGGAATTCTGTTTTTTCCTTTCATTCAATGGGTCCTTCAACACTTCAATTTTTGAGAACTGAAAATCACCAACGCCAGAAACATGGACCTAAAGAAAACAAATTCAAGCGGTGAGGCATGGGTATAGCATAAGGCATGACAGAGAGAGTAGAGTGTCTTGATTACCAGTTGATTTATAGATAGTTTTCGAGCACGCAAGTAACCAGAGAGAACAAGAGTACATTTTCCTGAGCTTTCATCATCCACCAGCATCCCAGCCTAAATGCACCAGTGAAAATTATGGAGATGTTTTACATTTTACTAAATGTTTTTTTTCTTGGGAGAGTTGAATAGGTTGATATGAATATATACATAATTAAAGCACCTTCTGAGCCACAACATATGGTCGTTGACTTCGCCAATGAGGTACGGTAAGCCTTTGTGCCTTAAACAACCACATAAACTGCAAACACATCCAGGAGTATGGATTTGCACCATCTAAACTTAGCTCAACTAATTAAAGCCATTTAATCTAATTGAAAATAACTTAGTCAGATATCAACAAGAAATTATATGAATCCTGAAAATTTACCTTATGCAATTCATCTCTGGTATCTGCTGGATAAAACTTACAATCCTCAGGAAATTCTGAAGCAATTTGAGAGGTACAAATCTTTTTCAGCTCATTTTTCTTTTTCAAGTCAGAGGGTAAATCCTGCAATCAGGCAAAACGAACCTCAAAATGTCAACTTCAAGCGAAGTTTGAGATTTCAGAGACCACGTGGTAATGAATATACAGCCGCAAGAACTTACACGGATCAACACAGTGGTGCTTGGTAAACCAATTGATCTGAACACAGAAAGACACTGGGTTCCAAATGAATCTATGAAGTCAGAGCCATTCCCTTCCAATGGAGAGCTTGCAGATGCAACAAAAGCCATCAAATCAGCAACCTATTACCCGTAAGACATAAAATAAGTTAAGGGCATGTTACAAACACTCCTCACTAACAGAACCAAAAAACGTGAGCAATAATTCTCATACCTTGGCCATTTCCATGCATGTCAGAAGATCCCCATGAGGCGCTTTTAACACCTGTGATACATTCATAGCATGAATCAAACATAAACCCAACTTAACTAGCAATGTACATATATAAAAACCGATCTAATAACGTAAAGGAAGTCACATACGGTTGCTTTTAGCTTATACTCAGAAGATGCAACTGTTGAAGAAAACACTCCAGAACCACCATTGGGAGATAAGAGTTTTATAATATCTTCACTAACTGAATCAAGTTCCACTGAAGCAGAGAGTGGAAACAAGACCTGTCAAAATACAATCAAACAAATCTATAAATCTCTAAGAACTAAATTCCAATTCCATCAAAAAGAGTAACAACAAAAGCTAAGCAAGTAAAACTCACGATAACACGAGGAGCACTAGTAAATCCACCAGATTGTCTCTTCTCCTCCAAAACAGCTGCTCTTTTCTGCTCTCGAAGCTACAAAATCAAAGAGAAGAAAAAACATCAAAAAATCTTCATAAAAACCATAAACGAGTGATTTGAGATTGAATATTAACCATCTTCCCACGCTGCACACGAGCAATCTTAGCTCCTTTAACATGGTTATTACTATCCGATTTCCCAATCCGACCACCATCTGAATCAACAAATTTCGAATTACATGAAGATCGAAATAGAGACGAAATCGTTGAGGTTCGTGTTAGGGTTTCTACCTTGGAGGTTGGTTTTATGGAGATTACGATAAGATTTAGAGGAGAATCTAGTTTTGTGAGCTTTGTTCACTTGAACTCGAGATTTTCCCATGGCTGATGAGGAAGAAGAAGAGAGATGGTTCTTCGCTCGTTTATTTAACCGCCGTCTTCTTCTTCTTCATCGTTTTCTTTTGTTTAATGTCACAAAACCCAAAACCCTAATTATTTAATTTTATGTTTATCATTGGGCCTTCTCTTTTGATTGGGCCTAAATAAGATATGACTTAAGTGATTGTGCTGAATGTAGTTTGAGACATATGGTCAAAGAAAGAAATTGTCCACTGTTGCCGATACAATTGTGGTCATCAAATTAATGGTAAATTCAGTTAGTTGTTGTTACTTTGTAAGCGATTGTTTAACTTTTGGTTGGTTGTTTTAAATATCGCTTGCATTGAAAAACAAAGCATACGTTGTTGAAAATCGATCATGACATTTTTTATTTGTCCATAAATTTATGTTTGGGTTAACTTTAAAATAAATACTAGATATTTACCTGCAAGTCTAAATAAATGTTATAGAGAATAAATAACAGAAATGATAAAAAAAAAAAAATCGGGCCTTAAGCTAAAATCACAGAATTAATCGTATTAATTTAAAATATTAAACGATATGGATCTTTACTGTCGGTCCAATTAAGTTAAAAAAAAACAAATAAGAACGAATGGGGGCAGCCAAGCAATGGAGTTCGTGTAGGAATCGAAGACATTAACATGATTTTCGAATAACCGACTGGGAATGTGTCTGAAATACGCGGAGCTGGACGAGGAAGCTAGATCGAACTATATATATAAAGATAGACTACATATTCATCATTTTTCTTTAATTTTAGATACACTTAACACAGAAAGAATGAGAATTACACACGAATCTCGTGTATTTTTAGAAAGAGGTTTTAAGATAAAAGATTGAGTCGAGAGTTTGTAACCGCAGGAAGAGAGCAAAGAGAGAGGTAATGACGCAAAGGCGAAGATAGCAACCTTAAATCAGCGTATATGTTACCTTGACCTTCTCTAAATCTTGTGGTCGATGGAATTGCATAAGATGCAGCTGATATGAGAATATTACAAATGACAAAAACATTGTCAAAGTCAGTCACACGAAGACCTGTTACATCTAATTTGAAATGAATGTACGTGAAACAAAAGTGATTCTCGTTTTGCATGAAGATCATAATTTTACAAATATACATGTCTTTTGAATGTGATAATCATTTTGTCCATTACATGTTTATTATTTAGATTTGAACAGAAGATCCTATCCTCCGGAAAGCTTAAACTAAAAGATTTAGGTGAAATACGAACTTTGAACATATAGACCCTAAATTTCAAACGATATCAACTAAAGCAACACAATTTAAACAAACCCATAACAAGAAACTATAGATCAAATAGAGAGATAAGCTGATCGAACCATATTGGTAAAAGCCGACAATGAAATTCCCAGAGGAAGAGCCAAGGCTTCGGCTTGTCGTTCTCCAATGCTTCATCGAGCCATACCCATGAAGCAGAGAGAGGGAGAGAGATAGCTCATAGATTTGAATGGGTCGAGGACTGAAGCCATCTTGATCGACTCTTGGAGAAGAAGGTGGGCCAAATTCAATTTTGGTGAGGAAAGAAGAGGGTCATGAGCTATGCTGCATGGAATCGGAAACGGATACGCGGAAGCGAAACGTTAGGAAACGCGGAAACTAGTTTTTCAAAAAAAAGAGGAAACGTGTATATATATATAATATTATCATGAAACCAAATTAATAAAAATTAAAACGATTTAAAAAAAATATTTGAAATAACAAAAATCCAATAAATAGTTTAGCTAAAGATTAAAAATATAACACTCAAATTCAAATATTTAGACTATCATCTTCATTCTAGGTTATCATAGTTAGCGATTATAGATACAAAAATGAGTGTTTCTTAATAGGTTCTTAAACTTATTAAATAATAAACAGATCACTACATATTTTAAAAAATATTTACATAATTTGTTTTTAAATCGAAAATAGTATTTCAAAAATGAAGAGTCGCGATTCCAATGCGTTTCCAAATTGATATTTTCAGGAAACGCGTTTCCACCGCGTCTCCTCGCGTTTTCATCGCGTTTCCGATTCCGAAACGTTTCTGAAACGGGAAATGGTCATTAGGTGGAGTTTCCATGCAACCTAGGTCACGAAATGTTTCGTAAAGTTGTAGAGAAACCTACGGAATCTGAAGTGATGGACCTTTCGTTTTCTGTGAAATTAAGAGGAGAAGTTTTTTTTTTTTTAATGATATTGTTTTAAGGAAAATTAGGCCAAATAGCCAAGAAAAAAAAATATTTAAAAAACTAACCAAAACCCACATATGTGGTTAAATCCTAGCCATTAAATATAGGGTTTTTGGTTAATTTTTTAGATATCTTTTTTTTTCTTGGTTATTTGCCAAATTAACCCTTGTTTTAACGTTGGTAGAATAAAAAATGCTGGTCATTGGGAGTGCCACGTGGTCTCTATATGGAAAGTGTTGGCTTTGTTTTATAGTATAGATATAGTTTTGTCGTACTCATCTCGACTTTTATCATATTTATAACCGTTGGATATATCAAATTTTACCAAAATATAAACTAATTTTTTGTATATATATTTTCAACAATGTTCATTTTGAATCAAAACAAAGACTTTGGGTAGGTGGCCACGTTTATCCTAACAATGTGGAATGATTTTTATTTTTTTTGTGGAATGATCTTAATGTTGTCATGTCACCATTAATCATACTACTATGAATATCTAATTAAGGATTCACCTTTCCGTCTAATCATTAACAACATCTAAATCAAACTATTTAAAAAAAAAAAAAAAAATCTCAATCAAACATGAACATCACTCAGCTCCTATGTTGTAGACTTGTAGTCATGAATATGATGGTGGCAAATGATTGATTAGACTTTTATGAAGTAACGAAGATACAAAACACAACGATTTAAACGAGTAACCGCGGGAAGAGAGCAAAGAGAGAGGTAATGACGCAAAGGCGAAGATAGCAACCTTAAATCAGCGTATATGTTACCTTGACCTTCTCTAAATCTTGTGGTCGATGGAATTGCATAAGATGCAGCTGATATGAGAAGATTACAAATGACAAAAACATTGTCAAAGTCAGTCACACGAAGACCTGTTACATCTAATTTGAAATGAATGTACGTGAAACAAAAGTGATTCTCGTTTTGCATGAAGATCGTAATTTTACAAATATACATGTCTTTTGAATGTGATAATCATTTTGTCCATTACATGTTTATCATTTAGATTTGAACAGAAGATCCTATCCTCCGGAAAGCTTAAACTAAAAGATTTAGGTGAAATACGAACTTTGAACATATATACCCTAAATTTCAAACGATATCAACTAAAGCAACACAATTTAAACAAACCCATAACAAGAAACTATAGATCATATAGAGAGATAAATTGATCAAACCATATTGGTAAAAGCCGGCAATGAAATTCCCAGAGGAAGAGCCAAGGCTTCGGCTTGTCGTTCTCCAATGCTTCATCGAGCCATACCCATGAAGCAGAGAGAGGGAGAGAGATAGCTCGTAGAATTGAATGGATCGAGGACTGAAGCCATCTTGATCGACTCTTGGAGAAGAAGGTGGGTCAAATTCAATTTTGGTGAGGAAGGAAGAGGGTCATGAGCTATGCTGCATGGAATCGAAAACAGATACGCGGAAGCGAAACGTTTGGAAACGCGGAAACTAGTTTATAAAAAAAAAAGAGGAAACGGGTACGTTTGGAAACATGTATATATATATATATAATATTATCATGAAACAAAAAATTTAAAAATTAAAACGATTTAAAAAAAATATTTGAAATAACAAAAATACAATAAATAGTTTAGCTAGAGATTAAAAATATAACACTCAAATTCAAATATTTAGACTTTCATCTTCATTCTAGGTTATATAGTTAGCGATTATAGATAAAAAAATAAGTGTTTCATAATAGGTTGTTAAACTTATTAAATAATAAACATATCACTATATATTTTAAAAAATATTTACATAATTTGTTTTTAAATCAAAAATCGTGTTTCCAAAATGAAGAGTCGCGTTTCCAATGCATTTCCAAATTGATATTTTCAGGAAACGCGTTTCCACCGCGTCTCCTCGCGTTTCCAATTCCGAAACGTTTCCGAAACAGAAAACGGTCATTAGGTGGAGTTTACATGCAACCTAGGTCACGAAATGTTTCGTAAAGTTGTAAAGAAACCTACGGAATCTGAAGTGATGGACCTTTCGTTTTCTGTGAAATTAAGAGGAGAAGTGTTTTTTTTTGGTTTAATGATATTGTTTTAACGAAATAATTACACTTAGAGACACTTTATCCCAAACTTCTTACACTTTAAGACACTTTTATTTTTAGGCACACTTTTTAAGTTTTTTCCTTGTTTTTGTGAAAAACAAGACTAAAAATACCCTTATACACAACTCCTTCTCTTGTTTGTCTTTTACCTCAAAAAAAAAAACTTTTTTATTTTTTCCTTTATTTTTTATCTTCTTCTTCTTCTTCTAAAACTTTGAAAAACATGATTTTTTTTCCTTTTATTCCTCAACAAAATTTACCAACATAATTTCCAGATTTTGGGTTCTTGTTTTTCAGAATCAAAGCTATCAAATTAATGGTTTCTAAATTTGTGAGAATTCTTTTTTTTATTATTGGTAAACAAATCTTTTCATTAATGGAATTGCATTGCTATGAGAATATGGGCACCCATAGCCTTAACAGAAAAAAGAAGAAAAGAAATTTAAAATAGGATAGATTTTCATTTAGATTTATAACCTAATTCGAATTTGTGGTCATATAAATCGAATTGCACTAGAAAACAATGAATCCAACCACTAAAAAAAAAAAAAAAAAAGAATTTTATTTGGATTTATACCCCAATTTCAAAACCTTGTTCGCGTGGACATTGTGTGGTGGACAATGCTAAATGTATTCTACATGGATAATCCGATTTTTTATAATAAAAAATTTGCAAATTTTTTAAAATTTTGTTACCTAATTTTGATGATCTGTTTGTGGTTGTTTACAATATGAGACATTTTTTTGATTAAGTATTTTGATGATCAATTTGTGGATAAATTATTGTATATATGTTATAAGTAATTATGTACTTGAACTTATTATATCGGTGGATATGTTATTTACAATACTCTCAACAACTATTATCTTGTCCACGATAACATGGCCACGACTAATTTTTTCTCATTTGTCAATTGTTTTCATCCACCAATTTCATGTTTACGCGCATTAGTATTTGTGACTGTCCACGGAATGGTTGTCCACGCGCGTGTCTCTAGGGGTAATTTGGACATTTAGAAGATAGAGGAAAAAAAAAGTGTGCCTAATATTAGAAGTGTCCCAAAGTGTAAGAACTTTGGGAAAAAGTGTGTCTCGGTGTAAATGACCCTTGTTTTAACGGTGGTAGAATAAAAAATGCTGGTCATTGGGAGTTCCACGTGTTCTCCATATGAAAAGTGTTGGCCTTGTTTTATAGTATAGATAGATATAGTTTTGTCGTACTCATCTCGACTTTTATCAGATTTATAACCGTTGAATATATTAAATTTTACCAAAATTTAAACTAATTTTCCGTATATATATTTTCAACATTGTTCATTTTGAATCAAAACAAAGACTTTGGGTAGGTGGCCACGTTTATCCTAACAATGTGGAATGATCTTTTTTTTTTTTTTTGGTGTGGAATGATATTAATGTTGTCATGTCACCATTAATCATACTACTATGCATATCTAATAAAGGATTCACATTTCCGTCTAATCATTTACAACATCTAAATAAAAAAAAATAAAAAATCTCAATCAAACATTAACATCTCTCAGCTCCTATGTTGTAGACTTGGAGTCATGAATATGATGGTGGCAAATGATTGATTGGACTTTTATTAAGTAACGAAGATACAAAACACAACGAGTTAAACGATGGCGTTTTTTGACAATGGATAGGTCTCAAACATTAACAATTAAAACAGTACGTTAAGAAGAAAACATAATGTAGAAATAAATTAAAAAAAGCATAGAATACCATAAAAGAGAAACAACAAGGCGTCTTGTTTATTGTTTGACTCTCTAGTCTCTAAGGCTGGAATGTTGGATAAAGGTTCGGTGCCAGGCGTGGTTCGGCGGACAAGAGAAGAGGCTTAGACATGAGTAATGCATCATCTTCCTCAAGGCTTAACGGTCCAAAACTAGGATGGAGTTTCCAATTAAACCCTTGAAGAAACCTAGCCAACAACATAACCATCATGATCGTTCCGACTTTAACACCAACGCAGCCACGTCGACCGGTGCCAAACGAAACAAAACGTAGCTCTGATTCGACTAGAGAAACTTCTTTTGAGATTCCATCTCCTTCGAGGTGACGCTCCGGTCTGTACACCAATGGATCTTTCCATATCTTAGGGTTACGGCCTATCGTAGAACGGCCAACATGAATGTGGCTTCCTGTCCAAAAACCAATGATTTTATTTAACTTATATATACGTAACCCTAAAATGATAAGAAACAAAATTTGCAATTGTTGGCTATGTATCTAAAGAAACTAATACCGATAAGAAAAAAAAAAAAAAAAAGAGAAGCAAATTATATATTGTTTATTGCTAAAATCCTATACAAAAAAAGTATTTTCTTTACCTTTGGGAATGAAGTAACCCGCGAGGGTGGACTCTTGACGAGCGACATGAGTAGGGATATAATGAGCACTTGGGTGAATCCTAAATGTTTCTCTGCAACAAGCTTTTAAGTAGTTTAGATTTGGTATGTCTGATTCTTGAACAAGCCTGTCTTTTCCGACCACTTGGTCCAACTCCTTCATAGCTTTTGTTAGAATCTCCGGGCTCTTTAACATTTCCGCAAGTGTCCACTCCATGTTATTTGCCGGATTATCTATCGCTGCTATACAAAATTCCTGTAAGAAAACACCAATCCAATTAGAATATCGAAACAACCATCCATTTGCCACTAGTCCACACTCACTTTACTCGTGTTATACGAGGCCCGGCCCTGGAATACCTTTGAAATAGTTTGGTCGGAAGCAAAAAAAAAAAAGTTTATGGACCGAATAATAGAAATTTTCACAAAAATATGGCCGAATATATATATATTTTTTTAAAGGCGGGAAGCACATGTTTCTATAGCTTGTACCCTGCACCGCCTATACGGTTACTATTTATAAGGTTTTTCTTTGTTTTTACTTACAACGCATTGAGCTTTGATTTCATCAGGCGTGATCGAGTACTTTCCGTTTTCATCTTTTAGCGTAATGAGGATATCGATCCAATCTTCAACAGTAGCCTTACCGCCTATTTTCCTCCATAACTCGACTCTCTCGTCAATTATGGGATTGCTGTAACTACGAACAAGATTGGTATTCGCTCTCACCATCTCTTCTTGACCATCAAGATTCCAACCTCCAAACCATTTCTCCAAGTAATCCGCTGGAGAAAAATTTGGCAAACAGTTTAAAGTACCGAAGATTGACTCGAGATGCTTCTTTTCCTCTTCCCCTAGCCTTCCATCGTCTGAATAAACCTTATCTTTCGTGGCATGTCTCCTACCAAACAACAGCCTCATGGTCACTGCGTAACCATAAACCCTCGAGAATTCTCTAACGTCTACCGTCTCGGACCGTTGATACATGGAGTGAACGTAAGCAATGAGATTGTCGGCTTCGATATTTCTCGAAGCTACCAACATATTCAACGTTTTAGCGGACATAAGTTCCGTTGTGATGGCTCTTTTCATCTTCGTGAATTGTTCACCGTAGGGTGAGTTTCCCATTGATTTGTTCTTGTCTCCAATGGTCTGCATAGAGAAAACATGAGGCCGGTCCGCCAAATCTAAGTCTCGCTCTTTCAACGCTTCTCTGGCGATCTCGTCCGAGTGTATGATAATGGCGTGGACTCCCGCGAAGTTGAAACATGCGATCTCTGTCTTTAGCTCTTTCATGGCTTGGTGCAAATATTTGGTTCTAGAACGAGACATGATTAGCTCCGGTAAATTGCCGAGGATAGGCCATCCTGGTGGGCCTGGAGGAAGCTTGCGATACTGGTCTTTGGTTTTGGTGAGGCCGCTTGATAGTATTCGGCGCAATAACGTGATCGATGCGAGGGAAATGGCAAAGACTAGTAGGATTTGAATAGGGTATGGTAATGATGTGGTAGTGAGGCTCATCATCGTCATGTGTGTGTGTGTGTGTGTTGGGAAAACTGTCTGTTGTGGTTAATTTCTTTATAGATTTAATATCTTGGACGTATGTGACACTGGCGATGGGGTATGGGGTAAAGATTGGGCATATGGGTAGGTAGTAAAGTATATCACGTTTTAGTATCTTGCATCTAATTTCAGTCACCTGGATGATAATGTTGAGTAGGAACATTCTAGTAATCATGCCTACGAGGCTTTTATCTCTTATGTACTAATTTGCATTAAGGTCTTTCTTCTCTCTACCGAGATTTTATATGACACATGGAAAGCTGATATTTATTCAAAACCAAATTGTGAAACCAAATGGGAATGAAAGTGACGAAGTTTTGGAAGCCTCATGCCTCTACGTAGTAATAAGTGAAAAGACACTCTATCTTATATAATATTTTAAAGTTTCTCAAAACTCAAGTCATGAGAGGTTGTCATATGTTATCTCAGCTTTTGACATTTGTGTTTTTATTTTAGGTTTTTACATTTAATTTTATTTATTTTTAACATGTTTCAACAAAAAAGTAATGGAGAAAACAATGATCATGTAGTAGTACTTGATTGCACGAGAAGATGCAATAAAAACATTAAGAGTCTCCATATGAATATTATTCGAGCTTATAAATTTCAACATATACTAAATATTACATAGTAAACATCAAATTCTTTGCACCGAATATTTAACCTAATAAGGTAAATAATTAGTTACTAAAAACAACAAATTTGTGTAATAAGAAATAGAAAATATTCAAATTCAAAGGTAACTAAATATATCGCTATGCTACATATTATTACATAATTCAATATGTTAATCTAAAACCCACGCAAAGCGTGGGCATTCTCTAGTTTTATATATATAGACGCCTCTACGTTACGTAGTAATAAGTGAAAAGACACTCTATTTTATATATATAGACGCCTCTACTACAAACTTTTTTTAAACTCAGCAATCACATAAACAACAACAAAAAATGATGTTTGTTTTCTCTTTCTTTTTTGGGGGAAATTTGAACTCCACATAGAAAGAAAAGAAAAGGGCACATCTACAATGATGATACATAAGCAAGAAAAACCGGAATTCCAAAAATTATATATGGTTGGGAACAAAAAAACAGAGAGAAATCACAAAAAATAATCAGGGGTCTTACGGGTAGTATCTGGTTCGACTTGTCGAGGAGCTGGATCAAACTGAAGGAAGTTCTGCTCCATGTTCTCACCTATCTCTAGAATAGCTGCCATGTTTCCACACCGGTAGCAATAGTTTGGTGCACTAAACACCGTCACCACGTTCTTATCCTGTTACCGTAAAAAGAAAGAGAGATCAACTCTAGCGGTTACCAAAGAGAAATGGACTAGTCATGCGTATGCCTTATAACCTTAAGCAATTGAGATGACTCCCATGAATAATCATACCTGACACCAGTTAAAACCTTCCATGACAAGCTGATGCGCTCTTGATATGAGACTGAGTCCATTGTTGTGATTAAATTGAGCTGCGATATCCTGTCCAAATGTATAACCAGCACCTCGTGGAGATATTCCCCATCCACACCGATCATCGGGATCAGACCAAAGTAAATCACACATTGGTCCTTCATGAGGAACCTGCAGATTACACCATACATAGTTCAAAGAGATGACTAATAAGATCTCAATCTTTTTTGCCCTCTGTATCTTATGTAGAGAGAGGAGGCAGAGACCCATAACAATTAAATCCAAACTAAAGACCTTAGCAGAAGGAAAGAAGGTAATACCTCCTGTATCCGATCTAAGCTTCGGATATTATCAAGGGTATCCAGAGAAGGTGAAAGTCCTCCATGCAAACAGAAAACCTGTAATGGATAAAAATTGATAAAGTCAAAAGCTGTGCTTAAGAGAGATGTTCGAAAATCAACTGAGAAGCAAGGCTCGAACCTGACTCTCTATGAGGGCGGTAAGAGGAAGATAATCAAAAAGGTCTGTGAAATACTTCCAGACATTTGCATTCCCGTACTTCCTCAAGCATTCGTCATAAAAACCGTAGCTGAAACAGAGAAGCAAAACACACATGGAACATGAAAAACTTTGTTGATGAGTCAGAACAAAAGGAGAAATGTATGATCGCTAGCTTATTGTAAATATCTTACACTTGGGTAATCTGCCGACTCTCGTGATTCCCTCGCAAGATCGTAAGTCTATCCCTGTATCGCACTTTCAGTGCCACCAATAGAGAAACAGTCTCTACCGAATAGTAGCCACGGTCTGAAAAGAAGAAAAAACCAAGACAGTTAGAATCCAAGAAAAAACCGCTATCAGCTAAACGCCTAAACCTATCTAAATCAACAAACTAGGATCATCCATTCAAGTTTAAAATAATTAGAAAAGCTGTCTGTCACCATCACATATTGCACCACTGAATGGTTAGAAGTTCGAAGACCAAAGGTTAGATTTGAAGGAAGGACAATAATGAAAGTGAGCTGCATCACTATACAAAAACCAAATGATAACTACATATCACAAAGATAACAAAAGCTATTCACCACAAGATTGAATTAATCCCATCCAAAAGTTAAAAGCTTCAGGGTAAGTACTAGTGCAAGCTAGCAATTGTATCCTAAAAACAGAAAGATAACCACATAACATAGTGAAACTAAAGGCTATCCAAGTCAAAAGATACCAATCAAAAAACCAGCTCCACGAGTATTCGGTTGGCTATAATGGACAAATCAATGTCAATGTAATAAATGAATGACAACTAAATCACACAAACAATCTAGTTGGTTTAAAGGATAGAATCGCACACACAACACTTTAATTCCTTCTAAAGTTCTAAACCATGTCAAAGAAACTCAAGAAATCATGAAGCCTGTCCATATTGGGAAATTCAGTACCTATCATCTCAACAACAAAAATTGAAAATCAACTTGTTCATCCCATAAACAGAGCCCAAAAGTAACTCCTTTTTTTAGGTATTAAACAAAAAAAGGTGTTACTTTTCCAAGATTCACCGTTTTAAACACAGATCTAAACAAAACCCAAAATCACAAAAAACGAAAGAAGGAGAAAAGACAGACCTACATAGTCACCCATGAAGAGGTAATTAGTATCAGGAGCGTTACCACCAATTCTAAAAAGCTCAATAAGGTCATAAAACTGGCCATGAATATCACCACAAACAGTAACAGGACATTTCACAGGCTGAACATTCCATTCCTCAACAAGAATCGCTCTCGCTTGATCGCATAGTGTCTTCACATCAGCTTCTGATAAAGGTTTACACTCCATTAGCTGTTCGATCTGACGGTCTAGATCTCCGTTTGACGGCATCTCCTCTCCGTGAAATTGAATACACCACCGATCCTATACGGTGGAGGAAATCTCCGGCGAGGTTAAAGGATTATTGAATCGGAAAGATCAAATCGTGTTTCTCTGCTCTCTCTCTCTTTCTCCTTGGCTGAGAAAAAAATTGGATATTTAATTTGGAGAGAGAGATACAGTAGTAGTACAGATGTTTTTTAATCCGGTTTAGTACCGGTTTAATTTAGGTCGGTCAATAGTTAAACCGTACTGGAATTGAATTGGGATGTTGTGACACGTGGGGGTTTGAATTTGTCTAAAGTGGTTAGTGTGCCATTTGGGGTTTTGAATTTGATTAGTCAAAAGTGAAGAAAAGTAACAAATGTTTGATGTTATGTTGTCACTTAATTGGTAATTAGTAATTAAGCGTACGTGGAAATAATGGTAGGAAAATAAGTGGTTGGACCGGAGTGTCGATAAATCTGGATAGGCTTTTCTAGTTATGGTCGAGAGAGAATCTGAGGCAAGTTTCAATAGGCTTAGTTTAAAATTTAAATTTTTAAAAAAATTGGGGGGCGTTCCGAGAATTGAACTCGGGACCTCTCGCACCCTAAGCGAGAATCATACCACTAGACCAAACGCCCTTTGATGTACTACGTAACAAAAAATATATTAATACACGTAAATTTGTTTTAGTGGAATGTTTAACCGTTAGATTTGTGTTATTAGCACAAATTAAACCTCATTTATTACTTTAGTGGATGTCTAATACATCCAGTATGAAATTGATGAACCAACTTCATATATATATATACACCAATACCATATCACTCACTTGTTAGAAAATGTCACCTAGTTTTCTAGATAAAATTAGGTTATTGTATAGTACTATTGCTTACTAAACTAATTATGCACACAGAACAATCGTTAATACACACTAGAAAGCTGTGTTTCGTTATTTATTACCTAAATCAAATCCTCACTTAACCGTACCCTAATTTGGACCTTGGAATTACATGTACAAGATTTCAAAACCTTCCACATGAGTCCAAAGGTGTCATTAATATATAATAAAAAAAACAAGTAGAAATTAATCTCCGTATATAAATATAACAAAGTCCCTCTTCTTCTTCGTCTCCTTGTTTCCGCCTGCTCGAGCGTTGCGTTACCCTCTTCTTCTTCCCTCCACATAGAGAGAGAGATTGCTCCAAACCAGAACCAATATCACCGTTGAGTTATATTTCTCCGGTGACTGAAACCAGAAAAGCTTGTTTCCGCTTCTCATTTTTGTGAAACTTCCGTTTCTACTTGAAAACTCCGGCGACTAAAAAGGTTTTCTCCGATCGTTTAAACGTTTCATTCTTATCATCAACGAACTCCGTTCACCGTTTCTAGTAACGTGATCTGTTCTACTAAAGGTTTTTTAATTTCAAAATCTCTTTTCTCAGTTTTTTTCCTGTTCATGTGTTTGATTTTCAAGATTATAGATCTATTAGTTAGGCGAAAAAACGAAAATCGATTTCTGAAGTTGGGTTGCTAAAAAGTCTAATTTTTGTTTTTGAAATTAGAGTGGAAGAAGAAGAGATGAAGAGAGTTAGAGAAGATGATGATTACCCTCAAGCACAAAAGCGTAGAATGTCTGATGTTTCTTCTCCAGGAGAAACGTATCTCTCTCTCTCTATTATCTCAATTTTTGTTTGTTTGTTTCATATTAGGCTTGATTTGTTTACAGGTTGAGTTTCCTTTTGAGTTTTATAATTGTTGTTGGGTTTATAGCTTGATGAACTAAGGTGGTTTAGGTTGTATTTATTAGAGACGAGATTGCAATGTTTGAAAGTGAGATTACATGTTTCTTTGCAATGCAGAAACGGGCAACCTCGAAGCAGTAGTAAAAGATTAACTACAACTGATGCCTTGCATTATCTCAAAGCTGTCAAGGACATTTTTCATGATAATAAAGAGAAATACGAGAGATTTCTTGAGCTCATGAGGGAATTTAAAGCTCAGAGGTATGTATATATACCTTCTCTTCCAGTTTAGGTTCATAAGGAATTTGTGTATTGTTGTGTATATTCATGGTGTCTTGTGTTGGTTGCAGAATCGACACTGATGGTGTCATAGTTAAAATAAAAGAGTTGTTCAAGGGTTACAGGGACCTACTTTTAGGTTTTAATACTTTCTTACCCCAAGGGTATAAAATTACTCTGCCAGAGGAAGAGAAGCCTAAGACCCGGGTGGCTTTCAAAGACGCTATTGGTTTCGTCACCAAGATTAAGGTATGTATGCTGTGTGATAAATCGCATACTAAAGTAAGCGTTGATTTTCTATCAGTTAAGGTTTACTTGAATTTCTAATTTTGCAGGAGAGGTTCGGAAGTGATGAACATGCGTATAAAAGGTTTCTAGACATCTTGAACATGTATCGAAAGGAAAGAAAGTCCACAGCTGATGTCTACAAAGAGGTATGTTTAGGGGGTTGATTCTTTAAACTTTCTGCTCTACATTAGAGCGACCGTTCTAGTGTATATCTCTGATCATCGTCTGTTGTGTAGGTTACTTTGTTGTTCAAGGGTCATGAAGATCTGCTCGTGGAGTTTGTTAATTTCTTACCTGATTATCCAGAATCGGCTTCTCCAAGAAATGCAGTACCGCGTCATAAGCGAACTCCAATTCCTGCCAAGCATTCTGATAAGGTTACTGTTCCTCATCCTTGTAAAGAATAGCAATATCTTTTGCGCAGTTACTAACTGTTTTTAATGGATATTCATGGTAGCAAAACTGCATTTTGGCCATACAATCATTTTCTCCACTGCTTTAAGAGTGATAAATTAAGATCAAGATATAACAGGCATTATGATAGAATTTATATAAGGAACTTGATGATTCAGGTTTTGAGCGAGATGTTGATTCTTATTTGCCACAGAAACTAAAACGACGAAGTAAGCTCGAAGATCATTCTGAACACTCTGATCAACGAGAAGATGGTGATGAGAACCTTGTTGCTTGCTCTGCTGGCAATTCTCTGGGAAGTGAGTATTTGGATGGTGTGTTACATTTCTAGCTACATTGCTTCTATTGTTCAGCTTTATGATTGTCAAGAGGTTTTTCGTTATCTAGTGAATTCAATTTAAGTTTATATAACCAAGCAAGTGATATCTATCTGAGACATATCCTCATCTTGTATACTTTGAACATGGCCAATTTTTCTCTGTTAATGACTTAAGTAGCCAGTGGTTTGTATCTGGGTCTGAGGTGTGTGTACTGTGAATGCACAATCGTGTCTCTGTTAAGTGATCAGTAGTTTATATCTGGTGGTAAAGTAGTTAATTTTTGCAGACTCCCGAGTTAAAGAATGTCAGCCAGGATCCTTGAATGCAGAGGACAACGGGGGAATTCAAGATTTTGAAAATAGAGAAGATCCTGAAAGAGACACAGATAGAACTGATAAAAGTGCAGCTTCCAACTATGTGGGAACACCTATTAATGAACTTGATCTTTCTGAATGCACTCGATGTACCCCAAGTTATCGACTCTTGCCAAAGGATGTGAGTGCCTCTTTTTCTTAATAATACTGTTCTAGTACTCTCCAATTTACTGCATCATTCTTATAATAATATGGTTGATCTGTGCCCTTGCAGTATCAAGTTGAGATTCCAAGCTACAGAAATGCACTTGGTAAAAAGTCACTTAATGACCACCTGGTATCTGTCACCTCAGGGAGTGAAGATTACTCATTTAGTCATATGCGCAAAAACCAGTACGAAGAAAGCTTGTTTCGTTGTGAGGATGACAGGTATGATCTCGTAGTTTGATGACAAATCTCCTTAATCCACCTTGTATATACAGTAGAGTACCTTTTTGTATTCTCTTTCTATATCCATATAGATTTCTCCCTATAATTTTGGCATGCTTAAGCTTATCTTCTATATGGTTGGGACTTCTCTCCTTTCATTTAGTTTGTCTCGAACCTTATCATATGGAGAAACGATGATCTATATGTTGGCAATAGAATTCCCTTGTTTAATATTCCTAATGTGTGTTCAGGTATGAAATGGACATGTTACTAGGATCTGTAAGTTCAGCCATTAAACAGGTGGAAATTCTATTGGAAAAAATCAACGACAACACAGACTCAATAGACACTACAGTATGTATTGAAAAACACTTATCAGGTAATCGTAAGTTTAGAACAACTATAGTGTAGCTATATATTGTCTATGCTTCATTTTCATTTATTTGTGCTAATAACTTTCTATGTGATTTGTATCTAAAAGCAATGAACTTAAGATGTATTGAGCGGTTATATGGTGATAATGGACTTGATGTCATGGATCTTTTGAAGAAGAATATGCATAGCGCTGTACCGGTGATACTGACACGCTTGAAGCAGAAGCAAGAAGAATGGGCAAGATGCCACTCTGATTTCCAGAAAGTTTGGGCTGAAGTGTATGCTAAGAATCACCATAAGTCACTAGATCATCGTAGTTTCTATTTCAAGCAGCAGGACTCTAAGAACTTGAGCACAAAATGTAAGCTTTTTTATCAAGTTTTTACCTAATAAGTTCATTATGTGAAGATCAACAACCTACTTTGATGAAACCACTTATTTTGTTTGGCTGCACTTGGATTTCGTGAAAGAATGTAGAGCTAATTCATTAGCATTTTCTTTCTCTACCTTGTGATTTTGAAGAAAGGATGGTGAAGCGAGAGAAATTGATTTTTTTATTTTAAAGAGATTGCTGATCATGAGAGTAGAGTGAGCCCAGATTTTGTAATTATTTAGGAGTTACAGTTTGCTTCAATGCAATTGTTTTGTTGTGTTCTCAAATGCAGGTTTAGTGGCAGAGATAAAAGATATCAGTGAGAAAAAGCATCAAGAAGATTTGCTTCAAGCTATTGCTGTTCAAACTGTGCCCTCTTTTACTTCGGATTTGGACTTCAGTTATCGTGATACACAAATTCACGAAGACCTATATTTGCTAATCAAGTATTACTGTGAAGAAATGTGTGCGACTGAACAATCAGATAAGGTAATGAAGCTGTGGATAACCTTTTTGGAGCCCATGTTTGGCGTTTTTTCGAGGTCTCTAGCTATGGACGATGTGTCGAAGTTGGAAAACAACGACCAAGAATTGCATGATGCACGAGTGGCAGTGAAGGATAGCGCTTCTGGGTCAAACTGTAAACATCCAGTGTCCCCTAAACTGCTGAACAAAGACAATCCAACAGTGCAAGGAAGCTCTCCTGGGAAAGATGTCTCCGCCAATACAGTGAAAGCAGTTCATCGCGATAAACTGCAAGATGATGCAGCAATGACTAAGGAGGTAACCCCTTCTTGTTTTTAATCTCAGGTTGTATGTACTTCGGTTGTTATAAAATTAAATAAAAGGCTTCCTTCCTTAGTTACCAATATGCGTCTTGATGAGCAATCAGTGGAGACCAGTCATGACTTTATTTATTATGAGACTTTGTAGATATAACCCTAATTTTGGATCATGGTCTACAGGCTATCAAGTCTTCCAAACTGATGTCACCCAGAAACGAGCAGATAATAAGGGATGCAGGGAATCATAGGATAAACAAAGTATCAGTGGGAAAGCATGAGGTAGAGCGAGAAGAGGGTGAGTTATCTCCCATGGACAGTTGTGAGCAAGGCAAATTTGAGGTTAATGGACAGAATGGCCTCGAGCTTTCACAAAGGGTGCTGGACAATGTAAGAAGCAATAAAGACCATCAAAGTTGTGATAACAAGGGTGCATATTGTACTGAAACCGGAGAAAAGAGCAACGCTCGCGCTGAAGATGACAAAAAAGAAAATAGTCACAAATTATCAGAGGATAATGGCTGCCATGAAGAGTATAACGAAGTTATGAACTGTAATGGGCGTGTTAGTGTGGCTGGAGAGGTGGTTAATGGAAATGAAGGTGAAGATGGATCCTTTGCATTTTCAGAACGGGTTCTACAAACTGTGAAACCTGTTGCCAAGCATGTGTCTTGGCCATTGCAAGCTACTGAAACTGGCTCCCAGAATGGTTCTCGAGTTTTTTACGGGAATGATAACTATTATGTGCTATTTAGGCTTCATCAAGTAAGGACTGTTTGATAACAAGCTTCTTTAGTCTTTAATATGGTGATGATTTTCTCCTCTAATGCTAACTTCTATCTACTTCTGCTGGTTATCCAGATGTTGTACGAGAGGATACAAACAGCAAGAAAAAATTTAGAAAATAATTGGAAGGCTCCCGATAACAAAACTCCTGATGCTTATCCCAGGTGATTTATCTTCCAAGTTAATAGCTTTGTATTGAAAGACGGTTCCTTACTGATTTTTGGTAGCATAACACTTATAGGTTCATGGATGCACTCTATAATTTACTTGACGGCTCTAGTGACAATACAAAGTTTGAAGATGAATGCCGAGCTATTTTTGGAGCGCAGTCATATGTTCTTTTCACATTGGACAAGCTAGTTCAGAAGTTTGTTAAGCATGTAAGCAAAACTAATTTCTTGTCTTCTTGACTCACTGTGTCCATTCTCTTTTTGTCTTCTCTTTTCTGATCATTGGGAATGTTTGGATATGCTTCAGCTCCATGCGGTTGCAGCTGATGAGACAGACACCAAGCTTCTGCAACTATATGCATACGAGAACTACAGAAAACCTGGAAGATTCTTTGATCTAGTATATCATGAGAATGCACGTGCCCTCCTCCATGAGGCAAACATATACCGGATCAGATATGTAGGTTTCTCTTAAACTTAACATCTTTGTCCATTCGAATTCCATAGTGTATTAATACTATTACTTTGGAACTTATTGCAGTCGTCGGCAGAAACCCGTCTCACGATCCAGCTTACGAACAGCTGGAACAGTCATCCTGAAGTAACGGGTGCAGCGATGGAGCCGGGCTTTGCAGACTATCTGCAAAATGAATTTCTGACATCCGTCGATGATGAAGAGAACCATGGACTGTTTCTGAAAAGGTGAAGAAAGCATGTCAACAGCATATGGCATATATATGTATTCTTTGGTTTTGCAGTAATGTTGAAGTAAACTCTGCAGGAACAAGGAGAAATACAGCAGTTTAGATGAATCTTCAGGGATGCCCGTTGCAAAGGGAGGAGTGAATATTATCAACGGGATCGAATGTAAGATGGCGTGCAGTACTTCAAAGGTACAATATATAATGAAATTCTCTGTGTTGGGAAAGACTTACCGTCTGAAATGTATAATTTGCGGATGAATGAAACTTCCAAATGATTCAACTACTGTAGGTGAAGTATGTAGCCAACACATCAGATCTCTTGTATAGAAGCAAACAGAGGAAACCAAATCAAGCGGGACATGCGCTTAAAAGAGTCAGTGAAATCTCAAAAGAGAGGAGAATATCGCGGTTTCACATTATGCTCAACTGCAGACTTGTTGCCTCGCCGCCTCAATAACATGTACCTACACCAATTCTTCCATCCTCGGTGTAACGGTTCTTCATTTGCAATTCTTAAGCTCGTGTTTTTTCTTGTTTCAGGTCTTAGTGTTGAGGTTCTTAATGGTTAGATGTTCTTTGGCACTTGGAGATTATGCAAAGCTTTGGTTGGTGGTCGAGAAGTTTGCTTGTTTTTAACGTGACATGGACTGGGATCATGTGGCTCATGACGTTTTGTTGTTCTTTCCTTTGTTGTGTTTTGCGTTTGTAGCCACCAGTTTTTGGACTTCTTGGTGTATAGTTTTATTAGAATTATATGATAATGTTACGAAAATTGCCAACATCGGAGATTCGTAATTGACTCAACCAAATGTTTTCTTGCAAGTTTCAATGTTTATTAGTCTCAAAATGAAGAAGATTACATACACATCACTCTGATTTCCAATAAAATAGAAAAAGAAACATTTAAATGTGTAAACTTCGAGAACGTGAAGAAAACTTATAAACAAATCATGCTGGTACACAAAAAACCTTATAAATAAATCATGCTGGTTAGTCTCAGATTAGTAAAATTGTTCAATGTTTAGTTTTGCTATACCATGCTTATATCTCAAGTTGGAAATGAGTTTACGATTCACTTTACGTCCATTTTTAGTATAGTTATAGATTTTGATCAAATAGTTACATCCTGACCGTTGATCTGATAAGCCCTCTTCAAAACCTCTGCAAGAATCGAAAGCTTTGTGTCAAACTTGACCAAAGACACAAACTGTGTCCCAGGATTCTGACTAGTCAGACCAGACACAGCCAAAGCCGAGCTCACCGAATCAATGTTGTATAAAAAATGGACCAACCCTCTAGGGAACACGAATGCTTCACCAGGATGAAGCTCCTGAGTAAAGACCCGACCAAACGTATCCACAAACCCGACTAGAAGAACACCCTCGAGACAGACCGTTACTTCGGAGGCGCGTGGGTGCACGTGCGGTGGGACTACACCGGAGGCGTCAAAGTCTATCCTAGCCATTGTGAGACCCATTGTGTTGAGACCCGGGAGGTTTGTGGTTGTTGTGAAAGTTACGTTGATCATAAACGGGTTTACCCGAGTGTTTCCGGGTTTGGATAATGCGGTGGTTGTGAAGTCGGAGACGGTGGCTTGTGTTGGATCTTTGCAGAGTATGCCGTTGAGGAAGATATTTTGGTTGTGAGATGAAGGAGGAGGAGAAATGCAGTAGTCTTGGAGCGGGTCCGGGTCGGGTTTAACCCGACTCATTAGAAGTGTGAAAGTTAATAGTAAGTTTAGAAGCATAGGATTGGTGGTTCTCATTGTTTGTTCTTTTTTTAACTTTGAGAAATGAGTTCTAAGGTGTATATATAAATAATGAGTTTGAGAAAATGATGTCTAATTAGGTATTACATGCACTAATTTATTTGGTTTTATACTTTTTATATGAAAACTGAAAATTTGGGATATCCTTAAGTTTGTGTTACAGAAGACACAAAACAAGTTTCGTCGTGTAAAAAAAGGTTAGTATCATCGTGGTGGTGCAAATTTTTAATTTAAGCAAAGCCAGTGAGGTTTTGTTAGCCGTTAAGCAAAGAAAAATATTACTTTCCTTCATTCAATGAGTTTTGTTATGCTATATCATAAAGAATTTATACTGTTTTGTTTCATCAATCCGATGATTCCTAACCCTTTCACTGTTTTGTTTCATCAATCCGATTTTTCTATTTACAAACTTCTAGTATCACTTCTATACAAACCAAATATTAAAAACCTCGACGTACACCAAATTACTCAAAGATATATTAAACTATATAATTTTGAATGACAATTATTTTTTCACTTAATTCGTGATGAGTGAGATGTAATATAATAAATTCCGTTTTATGAAACTTTAGCAAGGAAACGTAATTGAACCAGCCTCTTGGGCAAAACTATCAATTGTCTTATTGAAATTCCTATTGTATTCCAGTTTAACATACTTACACATAATTTTCAAAAAAAAAAAAAAAAAACTTATACATATTTGTAAACACATTTTCATCTTTTTAAACCCTATTTTTTTGTATGGTCGATGTTCTGTTTTTTTTTTTTTAAATTACCAAGAGGTTCTGAACCGAAACCAGTAATCCCCACAGGTTCGAAACCACATCATATAATATTAGTTTTGTCTCAAGAACCATTCGAACCAGCAACTTCTAGTTTTTACTTGAGATATTTATCAGTTGAATTCCATTTTCAACTTCTAGTTTCATTTTCCATTTGCTTTCAGGAAAATGCATAGTTACTATAATCCACAAGTAATAACATAAATCTGATCTTGGGTTTTGGGTTGATTCTTAAGTCTTAAATCATTCTCCCAAACTTGTGATATGGTCCATACGGACCAATATTTTAGAATATTTCTAGTGTGCCCACAGAACATAAATAATTTTTTCAAACTTAACGCTGTGAAACATTGTAAATAGTTAGTTTAAAAACATTGTAAATAGCACATTAGCCTTTGGGTTTTTAAAAAACATTAATGTAAATAGCACATTAGCCATCAGATAGAAGTAAAATCTACATGTCAAGAAGAATGTAGCAGAAAACGTGGAAAGGAAAAAGAAAGATATAAGTAGAGGAGACTCATTCCCTACGTGAAGGGACAAAACGCAAACCAAAGAAAATTTTGTTAATTTATTGCAAATTTTTAAGTACACCAAACGTGAGGAGTATCCTTTGGGGTTGATTTTGTTGTCGACAATAATTTAATGATTTTGATGGGTATGTACATTGCATCTACAAATTTTAAAATCGAACTCGTACTTCCAATGTGGTTGAATGTGTCATTAACAGTACATGAGATACTAATCTGATCCTTCTTTTTAGTGTTATGTTTAAAATAATAGTTTTAATAAGTAAATATTCAAGTAGTTGTTGACCAGTTTGTGAAGAAGGGAAAATCCATAAACTAAGATTCAAATCTCTTGTTTAGATAAGCAACAGATTTATCCGCTCTAGTCTAAAACTTTTACGAAGAATATGGAAAAAACAAAAAACACACATTGTATGGACCGTTAAAACATAAAAAATGGGTGCCATAGACAACGGATATATAGAGACTATTTATGGAGATAATATGCCCTGAAAGAAGGGAACAAGAGTTGCCCATTTCCAGCCTTGCATTTACCCTTCTTTGCTTGCTTACTCTCTACACATCTCCACATGCATAATGATGCATCCACTTCTTTGTATTTTATAAGATTCTTTTGAAAGTGATAAAAATCGTATATTAAAAGTTGCACTAATGAATTAGCTTATACTAGTAAATTGATACGTGGCTATAATAGGACTTCTTTTAGTAAAAAAAAAAACTTATAATTGATCAAGCTCTCTCAAGTCTCTCAACTATATTTATTCATGTAAATGTTCAACGTATTCATGATGTTATAAGTTTTGTTGTTATTGGAAAAGAAAAAGATCCTTAGCTCTTTGATTCTTACATTTTCAGATCTAGCAAAGTTATTGATAATAGATATAGCGTTTTACAAAAAAATATTTGTCAAATATAGCGTTTTATTTGAATTTAGTCTAATTAAAGACGTTAAAGTCGAACAATCTTCAATAAATATTGTATGCAAGTTGGGTCTCTATATTTTCTTTACATTGTTTTTCAATGCAGATTCGTGGTAAAGCAAGATCACACTACAAAATCTAGAACAAGGGTGGTAGGCTTCATCCTGTTCAATAGTGGTAGCGGGTAGAGTCTTAGATGCTACATTTGTAATTTCATACGTTTTTTATACATAAATAAAATAACCAATTAATAAAGTCATTTCCTCAAAGCTTGACAGCGATTAGCCGACAAACCAATTAATTAAGGGATATAGTAAAATGCAGAATGCGAAAAGAAAACAGCAATTCAAAGCATTCGTATTTTTTGCATGACTAATTTCGATGTAACCATGGAATGATGCGGATTTTATCATCCGACTGATTTTTTAGAGTAGATATCGCCGCTGAATAGCTCATTCACTAAAATTTTAATAGATTTTAAAGCGTTTAAACATGACACAATTTCTTGATTATCACCATTTTGTTAATTAATACAATATACTAGTACCATAAACGAAACTCAAGATTTTACGACAAATATGTGTAAATAGAGTAAATATATAGGACTGAAGTACCCAAGACATAATTAAATGTATTTTTCCTTAAAAGTTAAAACGAATGTTTGAGTTTCGATATCAAAATAAATGGTGAATGTAAAACGTTTATTCCAATTTCTTTAATTAATTGAATGATCTACCTGCAGTTTTCATAAATTAGAAGTTGAAACTGATCTTTACACCGATAGGTAGTTTTTAAATGTTTATTTATCTTCCATTTTCCCTTAATTGAAACTTAAAAAAGTCATAACCATAACTTTCTGCGTTTGTGCACCATAACATATTATATAAGATTTAGTACGAATTCGAAAAGGCTTTTAAGGAAAAAGAAGAGAGTGATTAAAGGAGATCTATAAAATTGACGGCGTTAAGTCAACGTGCAATTAAAAACACCGTCAAAAGTAAAAACAAAGTTAACGGAGATAGATATTACACGGGAGTAAAAACAAAAACACTTTTTCACTTTTCACTAATCTAAACCGGGACTCCTCATCTTCTGTCGTCGAACCGGCGATTCCTCCTCCGGCGACGATGTCAACAAAACATCGTCATCTTCATCGTCTATCGGCGACGGAGACGAAAACATCTCCACCGGAGATAACGGCGGAGAAGAATCCAACGACGATTCAGTCGAGATAGTTAACGGCGGTGGTGGTGGCAGAAGCGGAGTTTGGACGGAATCAGAATCTTCTGGAAGCTTCCGTTTGTTTCCGTTAGAAAGTTTAACGTCTTTAGACAAATGACTTCTTATGCGTTTAACGTCGGCAAGTTTCACAGGTTTGAGCAAGAAATCCTCTGCTCCTTCCTCAAGACACCTATCGATTCTTGTCAATACATTCTCCGACGACATTATCACAACAGGAACTTCACGGAAATTAGACGATTCCTGTTTTTATAAACTCAACATTGTTCAGACAAAACATTTTCAAGAAAAACAAGAACTGAATTATATTTTATGACGAAACTAACCTTAATCTTCTTGAGAAGCTCGTAACCAGTCATTCCAGGCATACAGTAATCAGTAATGATCAAATCAACTTTCAATCTCTGTAAATTCCAAAACAGAGTCCGAGTAAAAAACCAAACTTTATTATAAAAAATAAAACCAAACTTAAAAAAAAAAAATCAAAATCTCTTATCTAAGATTCAAATGACTTACATCGAATTCAGCAGAAGCTTTCTCATTATCTAACCCTAGAAACTCTAGAGCTCTCCATCCACTATCTACCGCCGTTACTGAAACAGAACCACACCATCGGAGATATAAGAAAATTTCCCGGCGAGAAATAAAAAAGTTTTTTTTGTTTACCTTTGCAAGAAGTAACACGAAGCAATCTTTCAATGACAATACGATCAACGAGACTATCATCGACGGCTAAGACATGAACTTCATCTAAATCCAACGGTGGAGATTCAATTCCGACGTTCATCATCTCCGACGACCTAAGAAGACAAGAAACACCACCGTCTCTAGCCATAGACTGAGAGAGAGGAGAGGATAAAAGTAACAGAAGAAGAGAGAAGAGCAAGAGGAAGAAGAAGAGTTTCTTACACTTGTTTCTTTTTTCTCTTCCTTAAAGTCAGTTTTAAATATTTCTTGAGATTTTTTTTTCGGAAAAATTAAAATCAAACTTTTTTTTTGTGATTTAATTTTTAATTTTCTTACTCCAGCTAGGAAAATCCAACAAAATCTTTGGTTTCTATTTATGTGAAAAAATTGTCTATTCTTTTGTGCTGTGCTTTTAGGGTTGAAAATTTGAACTTTTTTTGTAAGTTTGGAAAAGAATAATAATGTTAAATAAATTGAGATTTCTGAAAATCCGGTTGGGGCCTATATGCGAATATCATTAGAAGGAAAATATTCCTAAATCGAATAAATAATAGAGGAGAAAAATCCGTACAATAGAATCAAAATACCATATACAGAGATAGACAGATCATGTGAAACTGAAATGACTGTTGTTAAACTGGAACTACAGATTCACACTATTGGTTTAAACTAAACCGGTTCATTTGGTACGTATAATCCAGGCCGGTTCGGTTTAGTCGTATATGTTAAAGAACTGTTAAAACATTAGGTTACGAAATCTAAAATTCAACCAAGATCTTTAGGATAAATGCACCATTAAATTTCGACCGAGATAATATTTATTGCGTATGTAATTATGCTCTCTACTTACCACATTATGTTGTCTATCTGTTTTACAAAAAAAATGAAAAACATGTGATTGATTAATCAACTTTTACCTAATACTTTCACGATAGTGCAAATAATTCATAGAATGAATACTGTAGACGGTTAAAAGTTTCTAACAGTAAAGAAATAGCAACGATCGACTAGACTGAACAAGTCACTAACCGGTTTAACTTTCAATTTAAGAATTACGTTGAAATGAATGGTAAAGTTTTAACCAAAAAGTATAATATTGAGATCGGTTTTTCGTGGTAGGGTTGACGAGAAAAATAATATACGCCTAACTAGTAAGTATATCCATCTGATCTGACTCTAAAAAAAAATAATGTTATCTTAACATTTGATTCCACTAATCAATCCAATCAGACCTCCAAAAACCCAAAAAGAAATTATGATTTTTTTTTTAACTTAAAAATATAAAAAAAGAGAGGAAGGTGGACAAATAATAATGCATTGACGTCCACATTAAAATTAGGATTCGCGGGACCCATGGAAATCTAAAAGAGGGACCCATTAATATTTGTTGGAACATTTCTTTTTTAAGGCATTGGACTTTTCCTCTTTTTTTTCCAAACATAATTTGCTGTTTCACTCTTTAGACACCACGCCGTATCAAATCTTGGAGATTGCTTTTGCTTTGTCTTTCCCACCCAAATTTAATTTCATTATTATAAAATGTACTGTTTTTCTTCCTCGTGAAAAAAATTAATAACTACTTTTTTGTCAACTTAACTTATTTAAATGTTTAAACAAAAGAGTTTTCTCGGTTAGTAAAGAGATATTATTACAAAAATCTATCATTTTTTTTTAGTTAAAAATCATATGATACGGAATCGAAAAGCTTGTTAGAGCACCTTTAACGGTGAGACTCTTACCCTTTTTTTAACTATTAAAAAAATAAGAAAAGTTAAAAGTAGATGAGAAAGAGTGAAATGGTCTCAGTAAAAAGAGTTAGAAGAAACCTGTTTTTGAGACTTTGACCAACGTGGCCACTTTTCTATGGTGCACTTTTTTTTAATTTAGTTATATGATTTAATTTTATTATGATGAAATTTATATTTGAGTCTCACCTTTAAGGATGCTCTTACTTCCACTAAAATTTATGTTTTATATGTTAGTTCGTGTACGTGAACGCATTTTGATTATTCGGCTCTTAACTTTTCTTTGTTTAGATAAACAATCTCATAAAGAAAATTATTTAGTAAGAGAATGTGAAATTCTTCATTGGTTAAAAGAAAAGACAAAAGATTAGGTTTAAGAGTTAATCGATCATCGTCGTAGTCTCGTAATATGATTGTTTTTCTCTAGTTTTACTTTTTCTAAATTGTCCAAATCTTTTCTACATATAACCAAAATCATCAACATCTACAAAGATAGAAAGACGAATTCCCAACGATGTATGAAACAAACATTTACAATTATATTCTTTTTAGTTTGTCATTCAAAATGCTATATAGTGAATCATACGATAAAAAAAAAAAAACAATTACGCCAAATTTTGAGATTGATTTGTGAATTGATTATTCAAACGATATGGGCCAACGAATGATGGATCAAATCTTCATGATGTCAACTAGAAATCGAGGGTTGAAAAAAAATCCATAATAGTAGTGATCAACGTGTCGCACAAAAAATCAAAGTATATCTTTTTTTCAGGGAACTTTGAACATCACTAAAAAATTAAGACCCTTGACATTTCCCCTTTAATAAAATTTATTTTGGTACTCGATTGAGGTTTGTAGCATCTTTTTATTCTAATTATTATTGTAAGTATTTTATCAGTCTCTTTTTACACCCTCGTATATTAAAAATATATAAGCATGCATACTTAAACACATATACAATATATTTTTAGCAATAAAAGTAACTAATTAGTTGACCTAATTATACAATATAGTATTTGAAATCCACAAATACCGAATGAAATCAAAAATATATGATCATCTTAACGACTATATATTTGACCAAATGCCAAATGTGCATATTAGATGTTTATTTTGATGGGTCCAATGAATACCATTTGAATATAGCGGATTGATTCATTCTCATATACTATTCGATGTTTAATTTTAAATGTGGGATTCATAACACGTTAATTCAAAATGATACATATTTTAGCTATTCATTTTATCAAAATAATTCTAACAAAACTTTGAGCTCTAACACCAATATATGAAATTTATACTTCTATTGTATTTTTATTCTCACAATCACTCATGGAAGAAGTGAACACACGTTTCAAAAGCGATAAAAGCAAAAAGCACATAGAACTAATTACTAGTTTAGATTTTCGTTATGACAATCCTACTGTTTGCAAGAGATCAACTAAGATATGTTATCAACAATTAACATGTATTTTATCAAAATGTATATTGTTTTCGAAAAAAACAAAACAATTTACATGTATTGGCTTAGCTATCAGAATACATTTATTCGTTATGAGTCATCCTTTTATCTCTTACTCTGTTCGTGCTCTTTAATCTGTCTTTGTGTTATAGTCAGTCATTTTTTTCTTTTTCTGGTATTATATTTCATAGGAGCTGGATCATAAGTAATTACAAGCCTTCGATCATAAAACCATGAAGGTAAAGAAAAAAAAGACAGTTACAATGAGGTTAGGTACCTCTGAACCATAATTATAGAGAATATGAGAAACCTGGTTTGTGACGACGAGCAAAACAAGTATTATGAATGCCTCTATCCACCTTTTAGAACAACCTCAGCCGGAAGACGAATGTTGTTGAAGATGCGATCGTTCCTCTGTTTCCAGAGATCGTAGATAATCTCCTAAGCCATTACGAGCCTCATGTTGTTCTCTAATGCGTTTGGATAGCGTCTCTTCAGCCACATTTGGAACATAGTCCATTTGCCAAACCCAAAGTAAGGAGCTCTGAGCCTACGAAAGCCACTCCTCCATAATTCTTGACTGTATGGACAATTGAATAGCAAATGATCTCATGTTTCATTGTAAATTTCACACAAGACACAAGTGCTATCATCAATAACTCCCCATCTGTTCAATATGGACTTAGTAGCTAGCCTATCAAGACAAGCTAGCTATGTAATGAAAACGTGCTTCAGGACATATCCAGAAAATCATACCTCCTTGTGCCACAAAACCTCAGTGAAAGGTGTAGCCAACTGCTCTTTAAACCGAGAGAAACTGAATTCATCCCTTAGAGGACCACTCCCATCTCTCCAACCATATTTATCCTTGGCATTATCCAGAATCGAAATCGTAGTAACGTGTGTTTGAAGAGTAACCATGTTATCACATCTTGCACCTCTGAATCTCCAACCATTTTCTGTGGCCACTTCTGACACCTTTACTTCCAAAGGCAACCCATAGACCCGAGGGCCATCTATGCCAATTAAAGGGATTAGCTGGCCAAATGGAGTCCAAACATCAAACCAGAAAGAGCAATCTTTTTCATTACCAATTTTGCAGGAGATAAAAAATCAATTGCCAGAGGTCTAAGCTTTAGAAGCTATCATTAAATTTTCTTGTTTTATTACATTTAGTGGATAATGTTTTTTCAAATGAACTCGATAAACAACATTCATTTACTAGTTCTAAATGTAAACGCCAAACACCAGAGGAGAAATAACATTTTATCTTGGTTCAAGCCTCAATAGACCGAAAACAACTATAGTCCCGATTTTCATATATACAACCTAATTATCTTGGGATTATAAAACATAGAATTGTGCTTATAATTCATCATAATTCATACCCGTCTAATTAATTTTTTTTTTTAACGAAACAACTTGTTCATGGGCCTTAAACCATTTCGGCTTATTTTTATATATTTTTTCCTCTCCAATTGTTGATTTGTTATATAGTATTACTAGGGATTGCCACGCGTTGGTGGGTTTAAAAATTCATTGTAAAAGTATACAATAATTTATAATTTCTTCACTATTTGTATATTTAATGTTATATAAATTAAATGTTTATCGTAAATAATTATCTATGTTAGAAGACTAAGCATTTGTAGAAAATTAATGGACATATATAATGTTATATGAAAAAGACATAGGTCATTCATTAATAAAAGTTATAGTATATGAATGACATTTTTTTGGGTACAAATCCCTAACCTGTATGTGCTTATCAATATTCACTATGGTTCTTAAAAAAAATGGTTGGTCGTCTTTTTTTTTCTTGCATCAGACACATCTGTAAAAAACAAAAAATTGATTCAAAAACTTGTAGTATGCTTTGCTTTTAGTGAGACATATGTTCTCAACAAAAAAATTGGAATACATCTTTGTAATTGTTTCATGAGAACTTTGAATCGTTCTAATAGAATAATAGTAGCTTGATTGTATTTTTTCCCACTCTCTTTATTAATTTGTTGTGTTTTTTGTCTTTAACATCAATTCAGTGGAGAAATGAATATGTTTTTTGGATTCATAATTTGTGTTTGAGTAAAGTTTTTTTCCAGAGAGTATTGGTTACAAGCGTTACTTTGTCTACCACAAATTATTTTAATTGTATTGGCAAATTGGAGTTAAAAACCGTGAGGACATAAAAAGAAAAAAAAAATACATTTTTCTAATTAGACTTTAGCATTCTAACGGTTTTAAAAGTTCTTAAATCATTTCTTAAATTTCTCACAACATTTTGTTTTTGTTCATGTTACTTATTTTTATTAATGGTTTTTTGTAACTATTTGTTTTAAAATCACAACTATTTATACGGAGACACAGTTTTAAACATTTTTTTTGTTAAAGTGGTTTTTTTTTTAAATTGTTTGGATTAATTGTTATAGTGGCTTTTTTTACAAAAATAATTTTTTTAATAGACAAATTAGAAAGCCAAATATGAAAAGAATAGGTGACACATGACTTGAATTTAAGAAAACGCTACAATATTATATAAGTTATATTTTGAAACTATTTAAAATTTGCAAAATTTAGAATCACAGTTTTTATGAGTATCAAATAAAGAAAGAAAATAATGACTAATTTATAGTGTAACATGTTGTTGAAAGGAATTAACATTAATTAGCTATTAAATTGTTAGAATTAATTGTCAAAATTAAAAAAAATTAAAATATCAAATGTCAAAAGAGTAGATGACACATGACAACCTCTCATAACTTGAAGTTTTGGGAACCTTAAAATCTTATTATATAAAGGAGAGTTTGTCAAAATTGTAATTCACGGGATCTTGCCACGTGTTTATTATCGATCGAGATGATGACATGTGTCAAAATAATAAAAACGGAAAACTAACAAAAAAACTGTTAAATAATTAAGTAAATAGTGAAAAGAATTTTATTATATAAAGGAGAGTTTGTCAAAATTGTAACTTACGGGATCTTGCCACATGTTTATTATCGATCGAGATGATGACATGTGTCAAAAGAATAAAAACGGAAAACTAACAAAAAAACTGTTAAATAATTAAGTAAATAGTGAAAAGAAAAAATTACAATAGTTTAACTTAATTAGAAACAAAAATTAGAAAACTAACAAAACAAATTGTTAAATGACTAACTAAGTAGTAAAAAAGAAAATTCTAATAGTTCAAAGTAATTAGAATATTTTTTTATAATAGTCTAAAATAATTAGGAAATAGAATAAAATTTATAATCCAAACTACATATATAAAAAACTAAGAAAGAAATCGAGAAGATATATAAGTGGCAAAAAAATTTGAAAGTATAGAACAAATAGTTAGTAAAAACATTAACCTAAAGAGATTATAAAAAATAAATAAACAAAAATTATAGAGAAAATAAAAGAATCTTATTATATAAAGGAGAGGTGATTTGAACTAATTTATATTTGAGGAATTCCCTCATATACCACTGTTTGAAGTTTTTTTTCCAAAAATACCACCTTGAAGTTTTTTTTCCAAAAATACCACATTTTTTACCAAAATTCCAAAAATACCACTTTTTTAAAAGTTGATTTTTAAAGTTTAGAATTTAAATTTTTTGGGTTTGGGTTAACTATTCCAAAATTAGGGTATAGTTTTAGGGGGTAGAGTTTGGGTTTGGGGTTTAGGGTTTAGTTTTGAATGTTAAAAATAATTTTTTTGAAAAAGTGGTATTTTTGGAACTTTGGAAAAAATGTGGTATTTTTGGAAAAAAACTTTAAGGTGGTATTTTTGGAAAAAAAACTTAAAAAGTGGTATTTTTGGAAATTGCCCTTTATATTTTCTATCTTGCGGTTAACAAAATGCAATTTATGATAAATAAATTGATAATTATACGGGTTTCAACTTAAAATACGATTATACGGGTTTCAATTTACAATATACTTTTATGTGTTTTAATGTAGAATATAATTATAATTATATAAATAATCAATTTTAATATCTAACATCCGCATATTATGCGGGTCCTAATCTAGTATTATATAAGATTGTAATAGCCCATGGAGGGCGAACATTCATTCTCTAGTCATATGGTGAAGCCCCGACCTCGATCACTTTGAGCCCTAGATCTCGCGCCCTAACTTACACAACAATAAATAAACTTGCATTCACTGAAAAGGAGAAAAATGAGGCATGAGTAATTTAAATTACCCAGTAAGGAAGTTACCCGTAGGAACTCCAATACTCAAAAACAATAAATGGTCAAACACATTAAACCAAAAATAGACCGAGCAACACCAAACTTATTTAACCAATATCTCAGCCTTAAACATTCTTTACTTTTTTCTTTCACATTCTTTACTTATATACTTTACTTATCTATACACGGCGGAGCCAACCCCTTTCTCGCGTTTTGGGTATGCCCTCCCCGTCAACATTGTGGCCCTCTATGACCAATGCCACTACAACGGGCTAACGTTTGCGATCGTCCGTAGTCCAAACAAACAAAGTTATAAGTTCTGCAACGGGCTAACGTTTGGTGATCGTCCGCAGAATTATTATAACTATCATATAATATCATAGATAATATAATAATCTCAAACAATACTTTTTATTCCTTAACATCATTTCCTTATCAAACAATTTCCACACATCAACAAGTAATCCTTACTAATAAACAACAAGCATCAAACATACCTAGACTTAACATATAAAACCAATATCATCAAACATTCTATTCCTAGACTTAACATGCATGAACAACTATTGGCAACTAGTACCGAAGTAATATAGATCCCATCCTCACCTTAGCCTTAACGTATCCGGAGTCTCTGAAATTAATTCACTTATCCTTTGACAACATCTCTTTGTATGAATTCAAAAATTGCCAGCAAATATCCAGCTCATTCCGAGGTCGTTTGTGCAACCCAACAATACAACTCAGTACAGTTTATCATCAACCAAAACTGCACAAAAGTTGCTTCAAAAGTTCACTTGTCGATCCAACCGTTGTTTCCAAAGTCAATATTGCCATGAACATCTTCACAAAATTACAGCTCAATCGGACCAGATATGAGCTGCCAAACGGACCTCCAAAGTAGCTGCATTGGTGCTGAGTATTCTGAAGCTGACATACACAGATTCTGCTGTTTCGTGCGGAACAAGCGAAGCTCACCGCAGCCAAGAAACAATTCCTATCAAGATGATTGCAACTCCCATGGCTTCACTGACATGTATTCTATCATAATCAACCATTTTCATGACCTTAAGTACTCTGATTTGACTGGAATCATCCTCCAAAAACAGCAGCTTGAAAACTGGAATAGATTACAAATACTTAATTCCGAAACAGTAATTTTGGCTCAACTTTGAGATTGATTTCTGAACGGAACTTACCTCGGATTTAAGATTGGAAACATGTTCTCGAAACTAGGTAATGTCCTCTTTCCAGTGATATGAAGAAAAATGACAAAACCAATCGGATCGGACCAGAAAAGGCTCTCCAAAACCCCATGTCGGAGTTGTCTCCTCCCTTCATCTTCTTCCTCCTTTCCTTTTCACGGATGGTTCCGCTCAACACAGCTCCGATATGCTCCTTCTGAGATAACACCACCACCACAGCCGTACCATCAAACCAAGCTATCATCATCGTCTATACTCACCTCCACCACCGACGGCTCCAACTTTATTTCTCTTTTCTTTTTACGACAACTATCTCCTCTCTCTTCTTGTGATTACGGTTAGGTTGGATTAGCTTAGGGTTTGCATCATTAGAATAAGAATTAGCTTTACCTTGGGCTTATGGGCTTGATAAGCTTAGTTAATGGTTCGGTCCAATCCAATACACAAATAAATGTTTCCAACATGTATCTCTATAATACTCAATAATCCAACGGGTGACCCGACTCGACCCTACCATCTAATACTTCCTTCATTTAGAAGTTAAGTTTTCACCGGATCTCCAGGATAGGGCCGTGACACATATACTCATATGTTTAAACATTAACTGAAATAAAGAAGTTGAAATAATCAGGCAATGTTGGCAGATCGGAGTAATATAATATTTTGGTGTGTGCCCGAAACTGGAGATTTCAGTAAAGGCCCAATAGTGTCTGATTCCGACCCATTTTAGTATTCACTAGGTTCGGACAAATAAACCAAACCAAAGTTTAATCAATTTCATAAGTGTAGGACCAATTATGGAGCACTACGAATCAGTGATAAACTACGATAAGAAAGACGTTTAAGGGAAGAAGAGAGTTGCGGAGGCGAGACGAATCTCTTTCTTTAACCCTTTGAATCACCCATAGTGCGACGAGATGACTGATTCAAGGATCCCATGATACAACCACAAATCAACCGTATTTGCAATCACTCAAATCACGGTTCTAACGAACTGAACAACTACGATACTCTCAAGAGTCAAGACACAAACTTACTTTTGAGAGAGATTACTGGATAGCTTTTCTTTTTGATTTTCCTTTATGAGTGAGAAGAATGAGAATCAGAGAGGTCATATTTATAACCTAAGGAGTGGTTTCGAATTCTAAACGTTTGTAACGTTTTATGAATTAATAGGTGAAATAATGGTCAGCATTGATGGACACAACATCTTTGACCGAATTTATTTGAATGAAAATTCAAACTTTAAAATATCAGAATTAAAAAACAGAGTTCAAAACTGATACGGATCAAAGACCACGAGACCCAAGTGTCCTAAGTGTCAAATAAAGCCCACGACCACGCCCATTCCCGGTTAGATTCGGTTCAATCCGGTTTGGCTCGCGTGAGTTTTATCTCCACCCAAGCTCCATGTTTTTAAACTATAACATGAGCTTCCTCTATTATATACTAGATGAATATTTTACACATAAGAGATGTGGGTCAAATTTATACACATCCCTTTTATTTACTCTAATTTCTTATTTAGCCCACATGCTTAATACACATTTCTCTTCACCACTCAACATATTTTTAATAAGGCATAAAAGCCTTATATTAAAAAAAAACGTTCCAACAATGAGTTCACTAGTCACTTTTAAAAAATAAAACTAAACAAAAATGAATTGGAGATAAACTAAGCCAAAACGAATTCAACCATTACTTTATTATGTTTTATTTACCAAATTTGCTGTCAAACTATAAATCGGACGACCTTTAATGTTTATTTATTTAATAGTCATATTCGAATATGTCTATTTTGTCTACAGACGATTTGAGAATTTAAAAGATAATTTGTTTTTCAAAAAGCATGAACAAACACAAAACATATCTGATGAGTCTATCTGTAAATCAATGTCCATAAAAAATACTTATACAAATGTTATGTATCAAGTCTCACCACCTCTGCCTACTGATCAGCAACTCGACAAGCAAGTCAGAAACCACCTCTCTTCGATCAAAGGCATCACACCCGAGCTGGAAAGCAGCATGGAGTACTGGTTTGTAGTAAGAAATTTATCTTAAATGTTATGTATCAAACCATTTTTGTCTGGATCTTTTTATATATATATATATCCGCATAAATCGCATGCAGACCAGATACCTAATACATTGTTATTAAAACAATCAAATGAACTGGTCCTCCAGAGCCACCAAAGCCCACAAATTGCAAGAGCTAGCGCACGACGGTAATGAATTCATCCAACCATTTAATCACAACCCTAACCTAATCTAGCTTATTAAGAAACCAGACTTTAGTAATTAAACCACTATCCCACAAATTAAAATTATTTGCCATATGTGTAAATATTACTTTAAAAGAGTCTCTATGAGTATCACACGGTGAAACGGGCCTCATCTGGATCGTGCGATAGCAAATATTTACGTGCATTGTGACGCCCGTGAACCATTTTTTTAAAGAAAATGGAGGGGCTCTCGATCGACAGGGTCCTTAAGGGTTGTCGATCGACAGACTTGTTAAGAGCTGTCAATCGACAGGGTCTTTAAGGGCTGTCGATCGACAGGTGCCCGAATTGGTTGGTTTTCTGGTTCGATTTAAGTCGTTCAATTGGACCGGGCCGGTTTGGAGAAACCCTAGGGCTTCGTATTTAAGGGATTTTGGCCGCATTTGAGTGAACCAAAGTCCCAAAAACGCAGCAGACAGAGTTTGAGAGGAGTTCTCTGTTTTCTGTGAGTTTTTGGGAATTAGGGTTTCGTTTCTTGAGAGATTTGGAGTAGTTTTCTTGTGGAGATTGTCGTGGATTCGTGTCTGGCCTCAGTTCTACCAGATTCTATCGGAAAATCTAAGGTGAGTGCGCGACCATGGCTTCTAGGCTGGTGGATTCGTTAGGGTTGTGTGGTGGTAGGTTATGAATTGATTGATTGAATCTTGTGTGGATTGTTTGAGACTGTGATTTGTGTTTGGATTGTGTGGATTGTGTTTTTCGTGCAGGTTTCATGTCATCACAGAGGAGGAAATCGATCCGAGAGGATAATGATCGATTTCCCATGAATCTGCGACGGCCTGTCGATCGACAGCACTTGGGTGTGTCGATCGACAGGGCAACACGAGAGCTGTCGATCGACACCTAGAGGTTGTGTCGATCGACATGTGATCGAGGAGCTGTCGATCGACACCTAGAGGTTGTGTCGATCGACATGGTCTTCTGGAGCTGTCGATCGACAGACACCGTGGGTGTGTCGATCGACAGGTATGCACAGGGGTGTCGATCGACACCTAGTGGTAGTGTCGATCGACAGGCTGCCTGTTGGGCTGTGGTTGAGCCGTGTTCTTGTGATTGTGTGCTGATTGATGTATGTTTGCCTGAGCGGATCCATCGCGTCTGAGTGCGCAATCGTAGATGGGATGACCGTCTCACTGGGTATTTGTGATAATACTCACGCATCTCTTTTTTCCATGTGATGCAGGTAAAGGCAAATTGTGATCGTGGAATCATGGCAACGAAGAGGGAGATGATTTAGGGTCTCGGTTCCGTGCTGTGTGTTTATTGCTTTTATCGTTTTAGAACGGCTGTTAGGTTGCTTGTTTTGTGGAACCTCTTGATTGGATTTTGTTGTTGAACCGGTTTTGTTAGTTTTAATGGAATTGTCTTGTTGGTTTATTTTGTTGGTTATCCGCTGTAGTTTGACTGTGTTGTGTTGTTTGGTTGTTGATGATAGCATTTATGGGAATGCTAGTCCGAGACCAAGGGTTTATTGTTTAAAAAAAAAAAACGGGTCGGATCGTTTCATGCATGAATTAGGAATTTCCAATAATGCTATCAGTTATTATCGTTGTAACTTGTGTTTCATATTAAAAGTTATTTTTTGTTTAGCAAAAAAAAAGCATGTTGGCATAGTCTTGATTTTAACTTTTAAGTAACAACAATTTCTTTGAATTTAGTCAAATTAATGTAGCGTGAACTTAAGAAATTCGGACATCTCCATCTAGATCTATAATAATTGTTTATATTTTATTGTTCTAGTAGCTATATGGTATTGTTTAAAACTTGGTCTTTGGCATTCTTGGTGATCTTCTTTTCCTTTTGCATAAAATATATATCGAATAAGATATAATTAAGGTTCAAGTGCTCTTGGAGTCGTCTAGAAGAGAAGCAAGGATTTGATTAATCGGAGAGGCAAACTACGGGGGCCACCACCTTTGGATACTCTAATTATATTCGACCTAATTAGAAAATGGTAACTAATCCTACTTAAATTTATCAATTTATGGATTATAGTAATATACATGCATGTGCTAGTTTCCGTTTGTAGTTTACTTAACATTTTAAAATAGGGAATAGTTTTTTTTAACTTGTTTTCAAATAACTAGCGTTTACTAATTCGTATGAACTAAGTTATTTACATACAAAAAAGATACTAACATCTTTTTATCAATTACACTAGATTAGGACCCGCATAATATGCGGGTATTAAATATTAAAATTGATCATTTATGTAGTTATACCCGTAAAAATATATTCTAAATTAAAACCCGTTAATATAATCATAAATTACGTTTTGTTAACGGTGGGTAAGAAAATCAATAATGAGTTTAAATCTTCAATAAATTATAAAAATAATTCATCTAAATGAATAATGAGGTTTTAAATCATATCTGAAATCTTATATACTTTGAAACTGAATCTATAATATAAATGAACATCAATTATCTTTTTTAACTAATTTTTTTAAATGAATTTCTTTACATATTTGATAATTTTTAAATAAATATCTAGTTACGAAAATTTAAACATGAATCTTTACATTACAACATGAATTTTAGAAAATACAATTACATACACTAACAAAATATTCTGAAAATAGGTAACATAAATACAATTAGTACACTAACTAATGGGAGGTATGTGTTTTTATATACAGTAGAAGCTCCATAAATTAATACTCTATAAATTAATAATCACCATAATTAATAAAATCTTCCGGTCCCGAATCGAGCCAATGTAAAAAACTAAAAATTATCAAAATTTGATAAAATGATAAGATAATAATTTTTTTGAAATTCCTATGTAAAATATGGTCCCAATAATATGATAAATTAATAATCATATATAATTATATAAATATATATATATAACTATGATAATATACTAAAACATGGCTTTAATGATTTTTGTTTCAATTTTCATTAGACCTTAGCTTTAACTTTACTTATTGCATCAAAAACTCATAGGATTGTTTTCTAGATTTTTATCATAATCTTGTGAAAAATTCTAAACAGATAATTGATTCTTTATACTTAATTCTTTCTAAATGTGTTCATCGACATTAGGGATGATAACCATGATTTGTTTTAAATTTTATACATCGTATTTATTTTAATTTGATCGTTTATTATGATAATAACATCCATTATATTGCGATAATCAAAATTTCATGTCATTTTTGTAAATGGATTCATGAAATTCCATAATATAACATCATTCGAAAAAAGTAAGAAAATTATTACCTAAAAAGTATTTCTCTTTATAATTTAATAAATATTAATTTATCGATAAATTAATATCTCTCTAAATTAATTATTTTTCAAAGTCCCAACATTATTAATTTATAGAGGTTTTACTGTAGTTTTTGGATTTGCTTTTTCTGAAGTAATAATATATTTGGAAGGTTGAACGTATGTTTACTTTTTCTTTTAAAATAATGTATGGTTTAACATTTATTTTATTTTTATATATAAAGTTTCATTTTTGTGATGTAACATTTATTTTGTTTAACATAATAGTATTTATATTTTGCTTTTCTTTTTAACGACTTACATAAGTTTTGGTTTAGCTTTTAGAAATATGTTAATGAAACAATAAGAAAAATGTTAATGTGTTTTTATTTTATTGGTTTAACATAATGATATCTTTATTTTTCTAATTGATTTATTTTAAATAAAATATTTTTACACGTGTCATCATCTTAATCGATAATAGACACATGTCGCGATCTCGTAAGTTACAATTGTGACAAATTCTCCTTTATATAATAAGATTACATTATTAATACTGTATTTACATTATCATTGAGATGACCGAGAAAGATTCAATCTTGGTTAGTACGCTTTTAATGTCTGACGTAAACTTTGACGTACAAATTGAGATACTTGTACAACCCTTATAACTTTCCTTATGAAAAGACTTTTTTTTGTCAAGACTAGAGGTAAACCTTAAACACGATAAAATAGAAGTTTTACGGACAGTACGTACCGTAGAGTCGTAGACCAACTCACTTTCCAATTTCCAGAAATGGTTTCTGAATTAATGTTTTAAGTTTTTTTTTTTTTTGTCAATAACTAATGTTAAGATGTTTTGGCAACTAATAGTTGAAAATAGAAACAACAAATAAAATAGTAGAACACAAAATTATTACTAGTATATCTATTTTTTTTAGTTGATAACATTTAATTAAATCATTTTACTATATTACAAATGCAATTAAAATAATAATAAAAATTAGTTGGAGAGAAAAAGTAAAAAATTTGACACCATTTTGGTGTTATAGTCTTGTTGGACATGCTCTTAGTATAACATTTTGAGGTGAAAATGAGTGATAATATATATATATATATATATATACGCATATAATTTTTATTATTTCAAATCAAATATAAAACCAACCCACCCACCTAATAGCCACCACAAAGAAACTTTCGAAAAAAGACATTATGGGATAAAATTATTCCACATGTTATTGGATAAATATAAGATGATTGTTGACAGCATACTTATTTGGAATTCTTCTTTTTTGAAATAGTATTACAATTTTTTCTAATTTAAAGTTTACAATAAAACAAAGGACCTGAGAGAGAGGAAAGAGCTTTTGATTGCATGAGACACCAATTGGTGGCAAGAAAGTCCACCAATCAGAGATCGTAGGTTGTATGAGTGAGATAATTATAACACTTAATAGGGATTATAAATTATTATTTCGAATTAATTGTCTTGATCTATCTTTTAAGTTACAAGCCAGTGGGGTCATAATTGGAACAACTGT
The DNA here is from genome assembly GCA_900128785.1 of Arabis alpina. Taxonomy (NCBI): domain Eukaryota; kingdom Viridiplantae; phylum Streptophyta; class Magnoliopsida; order Brassicales; family Brassicaceae; genus Arabis; species Arabis alpina. The sequence goes on from LT669788.1 coordinate 7,045,653, forward strand.
CCAAACCAAATGCTATTTCATTAGCATTGTTTTTATTAAAATAAGATTATCTCATGACTTGAATCACCTGAAAATAGAATAATCTATACCCTTTTTTAATACCATTTTGCTTTCTGGATAAAATAATGTCTTCTCATGCTTTATGAAGATTTGCCCAAGATCTTGTTTTGAAGATTAGACTTATGAATATATTTTTTAATTTGTTGTATAGTATAGATGCTTGCATCATTGCCCACTTCTTGTATTCCTTCATTTGGCAACTAACTATTCTCCCTAGTTAATTTAATAATTTAGTTAGCATTCACTAAAACATGGTCAAGATAGGCTTTTTCTTTCTTTTCCCACAGTAATTAGACAAATAAGATTTGGTTTCGGTGGAAGACATTGAGATAAATTACATAGTAGCTTCAATTCATGCTCCATGATAAGATCTCTATAGGAGCAACTTTAGTTGATGGGGGAAATTCTAAAATATGTAATGAATAACGCATAAATATTAAATACACATCAATAAAAAGAATATCCAATATATTTATAGACTATTTAATACTATAATTTTTTTATTGTAGAATATCGGAGGACGATTAGTTTGGTCTCATTCTTCTTGATTGAGTGAAAATTTTAATACATAAACTACTTTTTACTCTCTTTTAAATTAGGATGGATATGCATTATTATATTCAGTATAGTGATTTTGTTTTATAAAATATGAATTTTAGGGATCTTAGTATCATCTTCACCTAATTGCATGTTGATTATAGGGTTAAATTGATTAGCTTTATCAATTTCTTCCTATCTTTCTTTGACTTTCGATCTTATTTCTAATAAGATATTAACATCTTAATCTTCGCTTTAAGCGTAGAATATAACTTTCGAATTAAATGTCACAAGTGGTATGATCGCTTCATGCCTTTTCATATTATTATTTTATTCGTCATATCTCAACTTAATCTAACTATTTAATTCACGCACTAAACAGAAAGTATTATTTCCACAATATTTAAAGTAAAATTCACTAATTTTAACCAAATGTATAATGCATAAGACAAAAGACAAAACAAGTTAGACAACAAGTTAAGTCTTTAATTTTATATAGTATGAAGATTTTTCAATCTCATTCTATTATTAATCGTTCCTATGCGCGTGGTATCCACATATGTCTATAAAACTATTCCGGGTTATATAGTGTATTATAGTACCTATCAAAATTTATTTTCCAAGATCATTTCTCGTCACACTTTAGATTCAAACAAATAATTTTATTATAAACCCTAAAAATAATATAAGTCGACGTTGTTCATGACTAATATAAAAACCCTACCAACAATATAAAAACTCCTAAGACTACAATATATTATATTATTACAGATGCAATGCATCATTAATTGCAAATTATTAAACTAAACATCCTCCGTCTCTCTCTCTTTGCTATATAAAGAAGATCATTAACACATCTCCTAAAGCCTAATTAAAACTCATCACCAAATACACACATACATATGTCTCCGACAATGTCTCGTACCGGCGAAAGCTCATCAGGCTCGTCCTCCGACAAGACCATAAAGCTGTTCGGCTTCGAACTCATCACCAATAACCGTTCGCCGGAGATCACGACGGCCGATAGCGTGAGCTCATCGACGAACTACACGACTTCGTTTATAGCAAAAAGACTCGAGTGCCAATACTGTGGCAAAGAGTTTGCAAATTCTCAAGCCTTAGGAGGTCACCAAAACGCTCACAAGAAGGAGAGGTTGAAGAAGAAGAGGCTTCAGCTTCAAGCTCGACGAGCAAGCATCGGTTATTATCTCACCAGCCACCAACAACCAATAACGACGTCGTTTCAAAGACCGTACAAAACGCCGTCGTATTGTGCGTTTTCTTCCATGCATGTGAATAATAATCAGATGGGTGTGTACAACGACGAATGGTCGTCCATGTCGTCGCAGATTAGCTTTGGTAATAAGGACATGTGTCACGATCTTAATGAACAAAGTGGTCACGAGATGGGTAATATGTACGGTGTACGACAGAACATGATTCAATTCCAGAGAGATATGTCTTCTCGTTCTTCAGGTTCGAAAAGAAGCAATAAGTCGTTGGATCTTCAGCTTGGGTTTGCCGAAGATACGGCCTAACAAAGAGAGAGAGAGATATGATTAAGAATCTAAGATTATTTATAGTGATTATATGTATTTTATTGGGAAAAAGAAAGAAAAAAACGAAACATAGTATTCTTGATGCAATTCGAGTTTTATATATTTAGGTTAATGCTTTTTTTCCATTTAATACCAAATGATGTTGTAGGTTTATTCAAAAACCACAAAAAAATCTCAAATTACTTAATAGAAAATTGAGATTTCGATCACTATTGATAGAATTAACAATTATACTGAAATTAAACAATATCACTTTCTTGTTGCTTAGTTTGTTAACCGAATACTAATTGTCAAGGACCCAAGGGCCAAAGGCTTACATATCTTAATATCAATAATTTATTATTATTGTGTGTTGTGTTATAAATGGTGCATTGCTTAATTGATGGAGAAAACAAGTTGAAACAATCACTTTCGTGTTGCTTAGTCTATGTATTGTATGGTCACGCGAACGTACTGAACTATTGGTGCATATATTTTTCCCTTTGTTTATTACAATGCATACATACTTACAAACCGTACCTACATATCCAAACGAGTAGTGGTGCATATATGTGCTAATACGCGCATCTGCGTACATACTTAGATTCATAGCCAAATATCAAATAATGAGTTAGGAATTTCACGTCAAAGATATACAAATATGAAATGTGGTAAAACTAATGTATCTCAATACTAAGTGAGTACATTCACGCTCATGAACTTTATGTATCATTACACATATGTACATATGGATGTGTATAATATATATGCATTTTATTGATATGAGTGATGTGCATATACTAATGTTTTCAGAATCTAATTTCATCATTTAACTATCATTCATGATAATTTTCATGTTTTAAATAGTGTTCATATATTTGATAAAAATATTATTTATTAGCTTAGATATAGATGTACGTTTTATTCATATATATACTACAACCAACATAAAATTTTGAACATTAACAAGATGATGAATCGGTGGTACAATGATTTAAGCATTTACCACAACCTAAAAACGAGATATTTGGAATATTAGATTTGAGTTTTAATATGTGAATGAAAAAGAGAGAAATATGTGAATTCTGAATACTCCTAGTCTCTTACAACTACAAGGAACCGAATAAGTGAATTTTAGTGGTGCTATTTCTTAGACTTAGATTTTATTCTTTCAATTAGATTTGGTGTAAGATCGATTCGAAATTTCCCATTAAGTCTCTATATGAAAGTGTTCATCGATTCATAAGTGTCCATTACTTTTAAATATATATAGACTTTAATGGAGTCGGCAGATGATATATTTAATCAAATTGCGTGATTGGAATGATAAGCTTAAGATCCAAATCCAACGTCCAATGTTGGAGGCCCCTTTAATTGTGTAACACATGTCACTTCCGACACCAGTGGAACTGCTTATGTGTGTATTAGATGCTTTATTTTATTTCTCTTTTGAAAAGGTTTTTCCTTTATTGTCCAATTCGATGTTTCCTAATTTTGGTAATACGTTTTGTATATGAGTAGTAAACTATAAATGAGTTTTCGACCACGATCATTGACTCATGGCTACTTCAGTATGAGTAAACTATAAATGAGTTATAAAGAATCTTCAACAAGCAGACCTCGGTTATTATAGTTTGTTTGTCTCAAAAATATGTTAAAGTGTTTTAACTATTTCTATTGACAATTAACGAAAAAATATATTTCATTAATCTATTGTATTATGATCTGCATTAATTGGACAATTTATCCTACTATGTATAGTATATTTTATTTTATAGGAACTTTTTTTTTTTTTTTTTTTTTTTTTGAAAACATTTTTCTATTAAAAGCATAAGAATTCAAATGTTACAAAGCCATATTGGCCCAATGGCTAAGTAGCCTTTTACGTAATGAAACCTTAACATAATGTAACCCAAAAAGAATCATGTTTTTGCAGCCCAACCTGAGGCCCACCCTAGTTGCAGAGTTTTTGTCGAAGGAGGAGGAGAAAGAACTAGTCTGCAATACTCGATTATCGTAGTTTTGAGAGAAAATCCAAAGAGACTAGTGGCTAGATCACTGCCTAGCGAACCAGCGCTGGATCATGGACGAACACACCTCCGGATTCGAAGATCTGAGACTAGAGATACGATTCCGCACCAACCGATCGATGTCTTTTGTGATCAAAGTAGCTGATTTTGAGCAATGTCGATGCAAGCGATTGTTTCGCTCTTGCCATATCAAATAGAGGGTTGCTTGCCAAGCGATGAGGAGGAGCTTTTTCATTTGTCTTGGTGGATTGAAATCTTGTAATTGTTGCAGATTTTGGTTCCAATTTCGATCACCCTGAAACCCACATCTACGAGCCGTGGACATCCAAATACACCAACTATAAGGGCACTCAAAATAAAGATGGTTTCTGGATTCCGGAGAGTTGTTGCAAAGGAGGCAGCTTAAATCAGTTTGGAGACCCCAATTTGCGAGTCGGTCCCTTGTAGGATTCCTATTCAGAGTCGTTAGCCATGTAAAAGTCTTGTGCTTAGGGACACCACCTGAGAACCAAACAACACCATTCCAAGGTACACGCAGTCTATGTTCCTTTAAGATATTGTAGATTTGACATGTGTTATATCTAGTCCCTTTTATACCATCCGGCCACCATTCAAACTCATCTTGGCAGTGAGTGATTACAATTGAAGAGAGGAAAGTTTGTATTTTGACCTGTGTTTCGGATCGTGCTGGAGGCATGACCCATCCTCCATTGTCCCAGAGCTCTGTTAGTGTTGTCTTCGGTGGGATTCCAATGTTCATTGAACCCTCAGATGCCAATAGACGCCTGATGTTCCCATATGGAGACCAGTTGCTGGACCAGAAATAGCAACGCTCGCCATTACCAACTTTCAAGCGAATCCACAAGTAAGCCATTTCCCTTATTTGCAGCAGTTCATTAGCCATCCAAGAGTTTTTTCTTTTTGTATTAATGACCCAGAAATCATTTATATTCCCTTCTAGAACTTCAGTGATGTACCAGTTACTCCAAATAGATCCAGGAAGAAAGAAAAGCATCCATATGAGCTTCATGGCACTTGCGGTGTTCCATACCGCTAAGTTCTTTAGACCCAATCCACCTTCATCCTTACTGAAAGTAAGTGTTTCCCAAGCCACCTTTGCTGACGCTTGACTATCAATTTTTCCTTTCCACAGGAATCTAGAACAGAGGGAGTCAATTTCAGTGAGACAGCCTTTTGGAAGTATGAATGTACTCTGCCAAAAATTTGTGATTCCAGAGATGACTGAGGAGATCAACTGCAACCTTCCAACAAAGGAGAGTAATCTAACAGTCCATGAGTGAAGTTTAGACTTGATGGACTGGATAAGAGGAGAGCATTGCTCTAGGTTGATCTTCTTTGTGCAGAGAGGCAACCCAAGATAACGAATAGGTAAGATTCCAGATGAAAGACTTGTATCTGTTTTGATCTTTGTAACTTCATCGTCTTTATAGGAACTTTGTAGTTGAATGTATAGATATTTTAGTAAATGATGATCATATGCATCTGCAAATGAATGTAAACCATAGGATATCTATTCGCGTTGCCCTCAAAAGTTTATTTGAAATTCAAAGTGGCCACCTAATAAGAATTCTTTTGTATGTGTTTTAATTATCATAACATGCAACACGCAACATGTTATCATGGATATGAAATGTAATCATAAGGATAAAAACAACAAAAACGATTTTTTAATAGAAGGGATAATATTATATAATGTTATGGGAGACAAAGATAGATCCAAGCCAGGTAAGGTTAGCTTGTTGATCGGAGTTGATTAAACATTCAACAATACTTCGCCATCTGTACCACCAATATTCTTTTTCAATTATGGATTTTTTTTGGTCAATTCTTTTTCAATTATGGATTATAATTTAGTAAATGTCATATGCACCATTATGAATTTTAATTATTATTGAAATTGTTGCTTTCGTAAAAAGCAAGTTTGTTTTAAATAGAACTATTGATTGGTCATTGTTAATCGTTACATTTGACCATCAAGAAAACTTATAATTACAATACTTATATTGTTATATTTGTACTATAGTTACGGTGTAATTGTTTGAAAGACTCGTTATGTGCGTCTTTTAAAAAGACAATATATTCCTCATTTTCTCTACGTCAAAAAAGGACAAGAATTATCGGTTAGTTTATTAGTTTGAATGATTCTTGATCTAATTATTTAAATACTAGCGTTAGATGTAAGGTTTTGAAATTAAAATTGATTTAAATGAATCAGTTGATCTAGAAAAATAATTTGGTAGAGCACCGATCAGATCTTTCTTTAAAGAAACTGTGATTGTTAAAGACGTGTACTAAGCGACAAGTAAAAGTAATTTATCTTAATGCAATGCATAGTTGGCTATTTGCGTGCATCATTATTTGCTAAATAGCATTAGTAAATATTCGATTCACGTCGTGTGCACTGTGCAGACATCAATCGATTAAAAGAATATATGAACATATCACTTTACTTTGTTTAAAAAAAAAAAAAACATATCACTTTACTTCAGTGGTCGATCAATGCAATAAGAACTTTATATTTTTTTTGCAAATGAATTTCGAACACAACATGCATATTTGTTTACTTTTTTGGGTTGGAAATATGCATCTTATTACAATTTATGCCTTTTTGCCGTTCCCGTACGTACAAACCATAATGTCCGACTATATACGATACGAGTAGGTTCAATCACAAATTCACAATACAAACTAGGTTATATTAATTAAACAAAAACTTGTGCGTGGTTAATTAAGGTCAAGGATCATAACTTTTAGTTGAGTGATTTGTATTAATGCTCTAACAATTGTCACATCATACATAAGTATTATTATTTAGAATCGAAAGAAAATAAAATCTTTTGCTAACATCATGTTCTTGTACAACGCGGACTCTTTAGTGTTGGTAAGCCAGATAGTTCAAGACCAAAATTAAAATTAATGAACTTCCGAAGTTAATAAGCTATGTACATTTCGCAAAATATGCACCTAGAGGAATCGATCACTGTTTTAGACCCCTAAAGGTGACTCTTTTTCTCTTCATGCTTTTCTTCACATCTCCGTCTTTCTCAATTCAGAGACTTCACTAAATCTATATCGTGGAATGACATGAAAAAGTTAGAGATATCTTATTATATAAATCTACATCATGCTAAGAAATATAATCAGGTAAAAAACCTGAGAACTGTAACCATTGTTGTACCATGACACTGCCTTCACAAAGTTGTCGCTCAATGCAATCCCAACATTGGCATCACATATGGTCGACCAGCACGCAAAATATTACACTCCTTAACGTCTTCAACATTTATAAAATGAAATAAATTTGTTTATATGAATAATTATCTACTTACTACTGGAAACCGCATAATCAGTAATATTCAATGTTTTTCACGTAGCTTCTAATTGATAAGCTACATATATACGCGTTTACAAGTATTTTGAATTTCAATAGAAATAGATAATTCAAAAAATCGAACACTTTTTCTCATTAAATTATTATATACATGTGTAAAAATATTTTGAGTTTGAATAGAATTAAATTTACATACTTAAATCTTCAAAAATTATAATCTGTGTCCTTTATTTAACTAATTTTGTGCTCTTTCGATCTCCTCACCAAACAATTTAAAACTTCAATAATCTCGTTCAAAACTTCTATTTCTGTTGATTCATTCGAAAATTGTCTGACATGTAAATTATAATCTTAAGAACCTCTTCCTATTTATTTATCTATTATATGTTTTAATTGTGACTTGTCAAATTAAGAACTAGTTTTTCGTTTAGCGAGGAGAGGTGGCTCCCTGAAGTATGCCTCTGTGAGTTTCTGGCGAATACGTTTGTGTTTTTAACCTTCTGTTGCATTCGAGAGATGGAAATAGGGTGTGGATAGCATTGCTAAGGAATCTCTTTCCTATTTAAATTATGATCCTAGGCGAGTGTCAAGCTTTGTAGAATGTGATAAACCCTTATCGTAATGGACGTTGGATGAGTAATAAATTGAAGTTGAGCCAAAAAAAGAAGAAGATTAGATCCAAAGAAAGTACAAAATCGAGATGTTAAAGACGCCTTCTTCATTGACTTCATTTTAAAAGCTTGGAAGGATATGGTCATTATCGACCACAAAACCATAAAAATAGCACAATACTGACTCTATGTGAGATTACCTATACTCTTGTGACATTTATAAGTTTTGGACTTACAGATTTTTGGATTTTCTTTTCACTTCAGTTTTAAACACATAATAACATTTAGTTGAACAGAAAATTTCAGACCAACTGAAATAAAATAATCTTTGATGTTCATATTTTACTCTAATGAGTTAAGGAATAAAACATGTCTTGTGTTTCTTACCCCAAACACACAATACTACACTCAAATATGTAATATGGGGAAGGGGTATATATATAAATCACAGATGATGAAAAAAAACGCAATGGCTAAATAAAATTGTCCATAACTTTTGAGTTTGTTATAAATAAAGAAGACCTGGAGTTTACCTTAGAAGATGACAAGAATACTTCACTCATCAACCTCTGCTTTGATTTCTCTTTGGAGATCTTCTTTGTACTCTTCAAATGAGCCATCGAAGAAAGACATTCTACAACCCAAATTTGACTATTCTCCTCTTCCTCACAGACACGCGAAATCAGTCTTGAGTTGTGACTCACCAACACAATTCCTCCTGTGAATTCATCTAGGGCATCGGCCAACGCATCTATATTCTGCATGTCTAAGTGATTTGTTGGCTCGTCGAAAAGCAAAATGTGTGGCTTCGACATTGATATTGACGTAAACACAACCCTAGCCTTTTGTCCTCCAGACAATTTCGCTATTGGAGATAAGTGGTTTTCACTTGATAGCCCAAACTTTCCAAGCTTTGCACGCACGGCTTCTTGCTTGCTAAATCCCTCTTGGTCAAGATGAAGTCGAAGAAGATATGAACCGGTGTTTCCCCCATTGTTAACAAATCAACAAAATGCTGAGAATACCTTCCAATCCTAAGCTTCTGACTTCTTCTCACTTGCCCCTCTGTCGGATCTAAATCTCCCGCAAGAAGATTCAAAAGAGTGGATTTTCCAGCTCCGTTACAGCCACCCGTGTACCCATATTGACACCTACATCAACATCTGAGAGCCTGAAATCTGGCATGTTGGGGTAGGAGAAGCTCACGCCAATCAACTGCAACAGCGGAGGAGTAAGCTCGGTTGGTTCTGGAAAATGGGACTCCACGCTATAATCTTTCAACTTTCTCGGAGCTTCTGCTACTGTGTCCTCATCATCTATCTCTTTACCCTTTCTTATACTCTTAGACGCTTCTTTCACAGCTGCAAACTTGGCCCTGTCTTTTACCTTGTCCTGTTGAACTCGGTTTCCAGACTTTTCAGCTGCTTTAACCTGTTTCTTGAAAGTCAGGTACTTTTTGTTCATCTCATTGCGACGATGTATATATCTAGCATCGAAATTACCACGGTAGAAGTGGAGCTTGTAAATGTATGATATCCGTGCAGACAGAGTTGAGGAAATCCCGGTCATGTGAAACAACAACTAACGTCTTCTTCCAGCGACACAAGTACTCCTCTAACCAGAGAACAGCTCTCAGGTCAAGATGGTTTGTAGGCTCATCTAACAACAAAAGAGTACTAGGTTGCACAAAGAGTGCTCTAGCTAACGATATTCGCATCCTCCATCCACCACTGAATGACTTAGTCGGACGCACTTGCGTGTCTTTCGTAAACCCTAACCCAGCAAGAATTTTCGAAGCCTGTGCTTCAGCAGCGTCTGACCCTAATATATGTAGCCTCTCATACACTTGAGCAAGCTTTTCTCCACTATCGTCGTCGTCAGCTCTCTGTAGAGTTTCAGCCTCTTGAAGTAGCTTAACCAATTCTTCATTGGCAGAAACAACTGCATTCAGCGCACTCGTTTCATCAGCGACCACTTCTTGCTCAACAAGAAGAAGATCAATATTTTTGGAAGAAGTTTGGCTCTGGATGATGAGCCCTGATCCATTCTTGCAAACATAGCTGAGACTGATAATTTCTCCTTTTTCGGTTCTTTCGCGGTAACAACACTCATACCCATTTAAGCCAGTATCTGACACGATTCGATATTCTTGATCTTAGAGTTATCAACGTTTGCTTAAGATTGGGGACAAACCTGAGAGATGCGAAAGCATAGTTGGATTTAGGGTTTGGGTTTTCAAATTCTCTTATAGTAATTTTTTTTTTTTCTGCGCTAGTATATAAAGAACGAAGCCACTCTTGGGTCACACCAAAAAAAGCCTCTCTCTGCTTCTTCGAGAAAGCCCTAATTTCATTGTGCGTTTGCTAGTTCGTCATGGAAGAAGATGGTGAGGAATGTTGCCGATTCATGGGAAAAGGAATGTACTGATTACAAGTGCTCTGCCTTACGTCAACAATGTTCCTCATCTCGGAAACATCATCGGATGTAATTCAATTCTCCCTCTTCTTCTCTGATTGCATCTAGTTATGTGTGTTTTTTCTTATGAATTCTACCTCAGACTCAGCATGAATTTTGCCTTCTTAGCTTTGAAACTGATTTCGAATGTTGTGTGTGTGTGTGTTTCTTCTTACAGGTGTTCTGAGTGCTGATGTGTATGCTAGATACTGTCGTCTTCGTGGCTATAATGCGGTTTATATTTGTGGGACTGATGAATATGGTACTGCTACTGAGACCAAAGCTCTTGATTCAGAATTGCACTCCCAAGGAAATCTGTTACAAGTAACGTTTCTTGATTTTGTATTTTTGTGTGGTTCCTAGTGTTGTTGCATCTATGATTCACAGTCATTTTCTGATGCTACCATGTTTCTTTCTTCTTTTCTTTTTGTGTGCATTTAGGTACCATGCCATTCATAAAGAAGTTTATGACTGGTTTGATATAAGTTTTGACAAGTTTGGGAGGACTTTTAACTCCACAACAGACACAAGTGTGCCACGAAATTTTTAACAAGTTGTGGGAAAACAAGTGTCTTTCTGAGGATACCATAAAACAGGTAAAGGTTTTTACTCAAATTATGCCTCATAGCCTTATTTGATCTCAGGATCACATAGTTAGTGGTGTATTAAGTCTCAATTCTTTGTGTGCCATTTTGTCTTCAGCTTTACTGTGATACGTGCGACAAGTTCTTAGCTGACCGGCTTGTTGAGGGTTCCTGTCCTGAATGTAATTATGATTCTGCTCATGGAGATCAGTGTGAAAATTGTGGAAAGCTCTTGGATCCTACTGATCTCAAATATCCAAGGTGCAAGGTGAGCTATGAGAAGAAAGGTTATAGAGGTTCTGTTATTATAAATTATTGTGAATTCTTACGTTTTCTCTTTCAAATAGGTCTGTCAAACCAAACCCCGATTTCGCGACACATACCACCTGTTTATTGAGCTCCCGCGTCTAAAAGATAAGCTGAAAGAGTATATTAACGAGGCGACATCTGTTAATGAAGCTTGGAGTAAAAATGCTATTCAAACGACAAAGACATGGCTTGATAAAGGGCCTGAAAAGAGATGCATTACAAGGGATCTAAAGTGGGGAGTTCCTGTCCCACATGAGAATTATGAGGATAAAGTCTTCTATGTTTGGTTTGATGCTCCTGTTGGATACGTCTCAATAACGTCATGCTACACATCTGAATGGGAGTAGTGGTGGAAGAGTCCTGAGAATGTGGAGCTTTATCAGTTTATGGGGAAAGACAATGTGCCATTTCACACTGTGAGTATATTTTGTAACATTTTCAGAAATTATGTATTTTGCGATATCCCTGTTTTCATGTTTGGTCTTGTGTTTTCTAAAGCTTCCGTTTTGTTGTTATGCAGGTGTTGTTTCCTTCTACGTAGCTTGGAACTGGGGAAAATTGGACAATGATGAAGACAATCAGTGTGACTGAATATTTAAATTACGAAGATGGTAAGTTGATGTTTCAACATGGCTAGCTGAGTGATTCTAGTTTTAATTAGTTTACATTTTCTGCTATTTATATAAACGTATTTTTCAGGGAAGTTCTCCAAGAGTAAAGGTGTTGGAGTGTTTGGTAATGATGTAAAAGATACAAATATCCCTGTCGAAGTATGGAGATACTACTTGCTCATCAACAGGCCTGAAGTAACTACTGATTGCTGCTACACAAATTGATAGGTTTGTAAATGTCACTGCCACTGATTGATTCTGGGATTTTTCATCTAGGTGTCTGACACAATGTTTAAATAGGGAGATTTACAAGCAAAACTGAATGACGAGTTGCTGAGTAACCTTGGCAACTTTGTTTATCGAGTTCTGAGTTTTATAGCAAAGCCTGAAAATGCAGGTTAGTTATTTTTTCCCAAACTTGAAGTATTGGATGTCAGCTGTAGATGACTTCAAGTGCTTATATATATATGTATATTTGTTCATATATACGCTCAAGTGGATGGTCAAATGTTGCATTTACTTTCCCAAAAAAATGAATTTGAGCGTGAGGTTCTGGTTACCTGCTTAGTGATACTCTTGAGAACTGGGCCAAGACTTTTGCATATATGTCTCTGATGTAGTAACACTGATGTGAAGGTTATGGGTGTGTAATTCCTGATGCTCCTGGTGCTGAATCTCATCTTCCAACACAATCACTGGCCGAAAAGGTTGGGTTATTGGTGGATGAATATATTAAAGCCATGGAAAAGGTGAGGAAAAATTATATTAACTTTGGTATGGTATTGATATCTTATAGTTTCTTATGTTCTTAATAAATGCTTTTGTTCATTTGATGCAGGTTAAGCTCAAGGAGGGGCTGAAAACCGCTATGCTCATTTCGGGTGAAGGGAATAAATACTTGCAGGTAAGTTTAATTCACTCATTAACAAAAGATATGCATGCTTTATTGGCTGTTCAATCTTAACCATGTTTGCTGTAATTTTCTGTGTCTCCCTGTGTAGGAAAACAAATGTTGGCAACTTTACAAGGAAGATAAACCTTGTTGTGCAGTAGTTATAAGAAGTGCTGCTGGTTTAGTACACCTTGTTGCACAATTGTTAGAACCTTTCATGCCATCCTTTTATCGCGAGGTAGGTTTTGTTTTACTGACTGTTTTGGAAACATTAATTCTAGTTAGAAGAAATGTCAAGCGTTGTCTCTTGCATATATGTAGGTGTTTAAACAGCTAAATTTGCCTCCACATTTTTTATTCTCGGACGAGCGAGGAGAGGTGTTACAAGCAAGTAGACTTTGGGAGATTCTTCCTCATAACCATAGGATAGGCACACCTCAACTATTGTTCAAGGCATTGGTACAAACATAGCTCTCTCCCTCTCTCTCTAATTTTTATCCATACAAATTGCCATGTAGAATTGAATTTAATATTTTGTGAAATGATATTATCACATAAAAACGAAGAAGTTGAACATTACAAAAAAAAGTTTGTCGGAAGTCAGTCTGAAAGACTAGGTAGGAAAGCAGAAACAGCTCGTAAACGTGCAATGAAACAGGAAGCAGCAGCTCGTAGACAGGCTAGGAGGCAAGCAAAAGCAACAACAAATCCAACTTAGGGGCATTGAGAAGGCTGTAAAAACATTCTTTGCACCAGTCATAGACATACATTTTTGGGGTGACAATTTAGACAAAAACAAAGTTGATCATATAAAAGAAAAAAAGTACCAAACGAAGTATTCAACACATCCAAAACAAAATTTGGATTTTGTCTTGACTATGATTTTGTTGTGAGAAAAAAAGTTTCTGAAATTGTTAGTCATAAGCTACAAAGATACTTCATATAATAAACCAAACCAAAGGAGAAACCGGCCCAAAAATGGTTTGCTTTCCAATTCGGTTATAAATAGTTAAATACAATGGAGAAACCGGCCTATAACCACCACAAACCGGAATAAAAATTGAAAAATCGGTTGGATATCGGTTTACAAGTCTGATTGATAGGGTTTTGGGGTTTTGACTAACAGTTGACTTAGGGCGTGCTTCTCTGCTTTCTTACACAGCCTCTCTCTCTCTTTCTTCGCTTCAGGTTCGTTCTCTGTCACACGCATCACTATTGACTAATCTCTACAGTTTTAAATCGAAATTAGTGCGATTAAGCAAAGGAATCGAGCCTTTGCTTAAATTTTCTCCGTTTCTGCTAAATTCTGAGACTTGCTTTTTGAAAGGTTGAAACTTTATTCGAATTGGAATGTTTTAATTAGATAGCTAAGATTAGGTCTTGCCTTGGTGAAAAACTATACCTTTGAGTCTACGAAAAGCTCAAACCTGTGTTTGATTTGAGTTTTGATATTTGGGTTTAAGGTTAAGGGAACAAAATTTGGTGTGAGAATGAGGAAGAAGGTGGACGAACGTATTCGGACTTTGATTGAAAACGGTGTTAAACTCAGACATCGTTCCATGTTTGTCATCGTCGGTGACAAGTCTCGTGACCAGGTAAAACCATAGAGAGAATTTCTACTTTGCATTGTCCCTTGGAGGTTTTTTTCTTTTAAAGATGAATTTGAATACTTTTCCTTTAATTTTTATGTAACAGATAGTTAATCTTCATCACATTTTGTCAAAATCGGTGACCAAGTCTAACACAAGTGTGCTATGGTGCTACAAGAACAGACTCGACATTAGCAGGTTTCATTTATCATCCTTGTGGTCTTCCATGTCGATAATGATGGATACTTACTTTGTGAACTATGTTAGGCATAGTTTTGGAATTCCTTTTTGTCATCAAAGAGTAATGGAACTAAGTTAAGCATAGCTTTTTGTCCTGAATATTTAAGTAGTGACATTGATTTTGTGTGCAGTCACAATAAGAAACGTTCAAAGCAGTTGAAGAAGATGAAAGAGAGAGGACAATTAGATCCTGAAAAACTTGACGCTTTCTCTCTTTTTCTTGATGTTGGGGAAGTAACACATTGCATGTACAAAGATTCTGAAAAAATTCTCGGGAATACTTTTGGCATGTGCATCCTTCAGGTTGGTCTTAATGATACAATAAATATCGCTGTTCCAACGTACTAGTTCTTTATATTTATTTAAATTAACTTTTGGTATGTTCAGGATTTTGAAGCTCTAACCCCTAATCTACTAGCAAGAACAATAGAGACGGTGGAAGGCGGTGGGCTAGTTGTATTATTATTGCAATCTCTTGCTTCACTTACTAGCCTATGCACCATGGTTATGGTACGGACTGTGTTTTTGGTTAGTTATTTTGTTTTGCTTAACTACTTATTTGGAGTTACATGATTGTTTCTGTTCATATCAGGACGTGCATGATAGATTTCGAACTGAGTCACACTCTGAAACTTCCGGACGTTTCAATGAACGTTTTCTGTTATCACTAGCATCTTGCAAAGCTTGCGTTGTCATGGATGATGAGTTGAATATATTGCCGCTTTCGTCTCATATCAGATGTATCACTCAAGTTCCAACAAAGGAGGTAATTTTTATAGCAGGTTTAACGTTTGTTGAGAGAAAATGTCTTCCATCATGCCAGTTAGCATCTCTAACTTTTACTTTCATTTGTTTTTAATTAAAGGATTCGGAGGGACTTTCTGAGGCAGAACAAGACCTAAAGAGTTTGAAAAATGAACTAAACGATGAGGTTCCTGTTGGTCCTTTGATTAACCAGTGTTGTACATTGGATCAGGTAGGTAGTTTTGTCACCTATGTACATTGGATGAAGTAGTGTTAAACACTGGATCAGGATTGAATATCTGCTTTGTCTTTTTTAGGGTAAAGCTGTTGTCACATTTTTTGATACAATATTGGATAAGAACCTCCGGAGCATAGTTGCTCTGATTGCTAGTCGAGGGCGTGGAAAATCTGCTGCTCTTGGTCTAGCTGTTGCAGGGGCTGTTGCTGCTGGGTAGGCTTTGAGTTAATGTACTATTTTATTTTTGAATGTTGAATGTTTCTGATAATGTTTGTTAACTTATTGGTACTTAACCTTTTTTGCTGTTAGGTACTCTAATATTTACGTAACAGCACCAAGCCCAGATAACTTGAAAACATTATTCGAGTTTGCTTGCAAAGGTTTTGAAGCTCTTGAATATAAGGTAATATGAACTTCTTCTGCATCACATATTTGAGGCATTTTTAAAGAGGGTTTTTATGTTACTTTTCTTCCATTTTTTTGCCTGTTTGTTCAGTTAAGTCATAAATTTGAATTAGATCTGCACTATCTCGAGACAAGAAGAAAAAGTTACTTTCTGTTTTTAATGTTAAGTCAGATAGCCATATAATTTCCTGAACACTATGTTCAACTATATGTTTTTGAAGGAACATCTTGAATATGATGTTGTGAGAAGTGTGAATCCTGACTTCAAGAAAGCAATTGTACGGATAAATATCTTCAAGCAGCACAGACAAACTATCCAGGTTTGTTCATTCCTGTTTTTCTAATAAGCTATTGTTTGCGTCTGATCACTCACTAAATTGCTTCAATTTCTTGTCTGATCACTCACTAAATTGCTTCAATTTCTTGTTCTTTCATGCAGTATATACAACCGCATGAACACGAGAAGCTCTCACAAGTGGAGTTGTTGGTTATTGATGAAGCAGCAGCTATTCCTTTACCAGTTGTGAAGTCTTTACTTGGCCCTTACCTAGTTTTCTTATCATCTACTGTCAGTGGGTATGTGAAACAGAATATTATGCTTACACTCCCATCATATCAAAGTTCTTTTTTATGTATGTCATGGTTATAATTTGGGTCTGTCATGCTTCTGATTTCTGTTTCTTTTATCGTTCTTTATCAAAGCTATGAAGGTACTGGTAGATCTTTGTCCCTGAAACTCCTCCAACAGTTAGAAGAGCAAAGCCGAGCTCCTGTTACTAGTGTTGAAGGCTCTCTTTCTGGTAATTACTGCTACATCTTGCTTTCACTTTTGACTGTGACAATCAGAAGAAATTTGTAGAGATCCATAATAGCATCTTTCTTAAAGCATCGCTGCATTGCCTTAATGTACTGGTTTAAGAAGAAAAAAGTGCTGCTAGCATTTTTTTAATAATTTTCTTTAAGTTAACCATCACTCTAGCTCCTAGGTTTGAGGAATATATGTGTGTGTTTTCCAAGAACGTAGGTCTTTGTTGTTACGGCCAGCCTTTATGGCGTCCAAAAGTTAATAAAAATTCATGCACAGTTGACCCCTATTGTGATGTTAGATTACTGTATCTGATGGGTCTTCAAAATTACTAGAGCTAATGTTTCTTTCTTGCGGGGCCTAGTTTAATGTCTTAGTATTTAGTATATTAGTAATTCGTTTTCTTCTTTGCTCTTTAGTTAACATGAATCGTTACCTTGAGGAATACCCTGATTGTCTGAAGTTTCTTTTGATTCAGGTTGCCTTTTTAAGAAGATAGAACTTAATGAGTCTATTAGATACGCTTCTGGAGATCCGATTGAATCCTGGCTCAATGGTTTACTATGCCTTGATGTTGCTAATTGTCTCCCAAATCCTGCCTGGTATGGAGATTTTCATAAAAAATAATACGATGTTTGCTTCCTTTTCTTGTCAACTGATTTTCGGGTTTGATTGTTTCTTCTGTAATTTGTAGCCATCCTCTGCCAAGTCAGTGTGATCTCTACTATGTCAACCGAGACACACTATTTTCTTATCACAAAGACAGTGAGTTGTTTTTACAGGTAACTTCAGCTAATTTTACAATCTAAGTTTTGGCTAACTTTGTTTTTGATAATAAGTAACTTGACACTAAGTGGTATTCTACAGCGAATGATGGCACTTTGTGTCTCTTCTCACTACAAGAATTCTCCTAATGATCTTCAATTGCTGGCGGATGCTCCTGCTCATCATTTGTTTGTGCTCCTCGGTATATGACTGTTCCTCCTTTTTGTAGCTACATATAATCACCAGATCTATAGTATTGCCCTAAACTTTCTATTTGGTACAGGTCCTGTTGATGAGTCCAAAAACCAGCTTCCTGATATACTTTGTGTTGTCCAGGTATAGACTTTTACTTTCTGTTTTTTTTTGAACAAAAATTGTTAGTTGATCTAAGCAAAAAGAATAAACACAGAAGCTACCAGTCTGCTTTTTGTTTGTTTGCTACATTTTCTTGGGTAAAACTATGAATCTTTTATCTTGACATTCTTCTGTGATTGATTCTGGTTGTACTTTTGCAGGTCTGTCTCGAAGGACAGATATCTCACAAATCAGCTAACAGAAGTTTAAGAGATGGTCATTCACCACATGGAGATCAAATACCATGGAAGTTCTGTGAACAGTTCCGGGACCTTGTTTTTCCAACTTATTCGGGTGCTCGTATAGTACGCATAGCAGTCCACCCCAACGCCATGAGGGTGAATTTTCTTACTCCGCATTTTTTAAATATTTTTTCGATTCTCTGAGAAATTAACAAATTCCTGATTGCATTCTTTGTAGATGGGATATGGGTCTGCTGCGGTTGAACTATTGACCAGGTAAATGCATGAGAATTTGCATATGTAAGCAGTAAGTTGTGATCAATGCTTAATGATTATGACTTAATTGATTGATATGTGCAGATACTTTGAGGGCCAGCTTGCTTCAATATCAGAAGGTGATGATGAACTCGAGGTGGAGGCTTCACCGGTTAGAGTTACCGAAGCTGCTAAAAAGGTTATTGGTTTTTCTATCTATCTTTGTGTCATTTTTTTGTATTATGCATTCAACTTCTTACGTGATTGCTTTTCCGTAGGCTTCTTTGCTTGAGGAACAGATAAAGCCTCGCGCCAATCTTCCACCTTTGCTAGTTCCTCTTCGTGATCGACGACCTGAGAGACTCCACTACCTTGGTGTCTCTTTTGGGCTTACTTTGGTCCTTTTCCGTTTCTGGAGGAAACATAAATTTGCTCCATTCTATATCAGTCAGATACCAGTTGAGGATATCTCTATTCCTTCTCCTGAAGTGCTTATTCTTTGCTTGTCTAGTAGCTAATAATACAGTTCCTATTTTTGGTTGGATCAGAGTGCTGTGACTGGAGAACACACATGTATGCTTCTGAAACCGTTAAACAACGACGAGACCGAAGTTAGCGAGTTAAATGAATTGGGCTTTTTTGCTCCCTTCTATAAAGGTTTGTTGATTCTTAAACAAGAACCAAAACTTTTCTGTATCTTTCGAGTATGACATACTTGATTTGATGGTTTGGCCATTTCGTCTCTTCTCTTCAGATTTCAGAATAAGGTTCTCTAAGCTGTTGAGCGATAAATTCAAGAAGATGGATTATAAACTTGCAATGAGGTTAGCACTAACCATTTTCTTTTCCCATTTTTGTACTTTTTTTGCAATACGATTTTACCCCGACATTATACTCTTCCTTGGGGATTGATTATATTCTTATATCTCTCTTTTGTCTAGTGTCCTAAACCCTAAGATCAACTTCCTAGACGTTGATTCTTCGGGAGATTCTCCAGACGGATTTTTGAAGAAGCTCAACGGAGTCTTTTCACCTTATGATATGGAGAGACTCAGAGCATACACTGACAATCTTGTTGACTTCAACCTGGTTAGATTCATTTTCTCAGATTCTCTTCTTTTGGGAAACATATACATTAACACACACACACACATTTCGATTAAGTAAGAAATTGAGCTTTAAACATATTTTCTTTGCGTTTGGTAATAATTTGTCTTGTCTTATCCTTTAAAGGTTTATGACCTCTGCAAAACTCTAGCACATCACTATTTTCAAGAGAGGATTCCTGTCTCGCTGTCGTATGTTCAAGCATCTGTACTTCTATGCCTGGGCTTGCAGGAGTTGGAATTCTCTAGCATCGAGGTATAACATTTCTACCCATTAGAGAATTTAGAAAATAAGGACCCGTTGGTTTATGCATCTCCACACATATGGAGATAAACTTATAGACACATCTGCATGTTCTAAATTGGATCATTTCATTGCACTTACAGAGACAAATGCAGTTAGAGAGGGGACAAATACACTCACTTCTATTAAAGGTTGGGAAGAAGTTATACAAATATTTGATTGGAGTCGCAACCAAAGAGATCACATCCACCTTACCTCGGTTGAAAGAAGTAAGTTCAGATGGCAAAACTAACAAACACTTCTATGTTCTTTTGCTTAAAAATAATAATCAGCCACTCATCTTGGAACATAAACAAATACATGCACGAATATCTTCTAATGTGAATCATGGCGACTTCCTTTTGCAGAGAGTCCTTGAACCCCACAAAGTATCGGTAGATGAAGATCTCAGGGAAGGAGCAAAAGAAGTCGAGGTAATCACTTATGTTTCCCTGCATGTGTATATTCTGTTTGGTTACCGTGTGAGGTCGAGAAATCATTTACATTCAATGTTTGGGTTTAAAGGAACAAATGAGGGCAAGGGTGGAAGAATTGTTGGATCCTGAGATTCTTGAACAATTTGCTATTGGGGACAAAGAAGCTGAAGCTTTGCAAAAGTCTAAGATTTCTTCAAGTGGTATTATCAGTATTGAGTCCACCAAATCTGATATCAAGGTAAAGCCAAGTGGTTTTGATAAATCCGCCAAAAAGAGAGGCAATGATAAGCATTCCTCCAGATCCAACAAGAAGAGAAGAGCTTGAATGAAGTAACAATGTTTTCTGTTGTTTTTTAAACTTTTGTAATCATGACTAGAAAATTTTGATCATTGGTTTGATTTGATATTGTAACCAGAATCTTGAATATTTATTATAGTTTTGGTTTAATCATGACAGATGAAAATGCTTACAGTGGTTCTGGTTCTGTTGAGGGCATTCTACAACCATAACACAAAATGTTCTATTAACTATAACTATATTATTCTTTTCGGCAATATCTCAAACTGTTTTACATCTCGGCAGCAAACGACTTCCCACAACCACAGGTTTGTGTAGCGTTTGGGTTCGAGAAAGAGAAGCCTCCACCGATCAACGCATCACTGTAATCGAGCTGCATACCGAAAAGGAAGAGCATGCTCTTCGGATCACAAACTGCAAAAGAAATGTGTACAAAAGACTTTCATTTTACATATGTATAAACACTTGACTGCAAACAACAATAGACTCGAAGTCGCAGCTGCTAGTATTATATGATTCTAGCTGCACATCAGAAAAAATCTACTAGACAACACCAAGTCGAAAACGTAGCCAATAACTTCATCTTAAGACTAACATTTAAACGAATGCTTCAACATACAGAAACTAGCATTCGTGTGTTAATTACGGTGAGTCAACATCAGCAAGCAACTCACTAATCCTACTCTTGGACCTTATCAAGAACAGAAGGACTGATCCTAATAAACCAAGGAAAGAAACCGAGACAGTTTACCTATAGTGAATCCTTCGTATTCGATGTTGGAATCATCTGGTCTTGCATTTGCTCTGTTCTCAAAGTCCATCGTGTAAGACATCCCCGAACATCCTCCCTGTTTAACACCAATCCTCAAACACAAATCTTCCCCACGTTCTGATCTCATCTTACTCAAATGCTTAAGCGCATTATCTGACAAAGATATCGCCGGCTTCAGTCCTTCCATCGCAGGTGCCACTGAGACAATCCAAAAACCCTCTTTGAATTCTCAAAAACACACAAAACCAAACTAGAGCAAAAACTCAGTAAACTTTAGACTATTACATACACAAACAAAATCACGAGGAAGCAGAGACTACCAATCTTCTAAGTATTTTCAATTTCAAAAGAAAGTTTCTATTTTGTTACCCAAAATCGCAGACATACGCTAAAGTCAGAAGATTCAACAACAAAATCGAAATCAAAACAACAACAACCCAGAAAAAACGATTCAATTTGAGGATAAAGCAGAGCAATATCATGAGTCAATTCGAACCTGGAGCTGAAGAGGATCGAACATAGAGGCGATTTCTCCGAATGAGATTCACGTTTAACAAACGAGGAAACGAAACCGAATTACATGGAACCACAGAACGTAAACTCGTGTTAGAGATCTTTATCCCAAGAAAAGTTGGATTCGAAGTCGTGATTCCAGTAAACGCCATTATCGCCGAGCAGAGGAGTCTCTAGAACTCGAAAACGTGTATAAGAAGAAGACGGACCAACAAAGAAAAAATCAAATCTTTATGCTCAACAGTTTCAGGTCCACATGTTTTTATCGTTTTTCAATTAAGAACCCTAAAGTAGATAAAGTCGAAACATTTGAACCCTGTCTCACTCAATCGGGTCATAAATGTTAGACCCGGGTCGGAGTTTGGGTCAAACCCGAATCTAAAGAACACACACACATAGCGCGAAGGAAACTTAACTTCATCTCTATCAAGTATCAATCTTCTTCTTCAAAGGTCGGATTTTTTTGACGCTTCTATGCGTAGTTAAGCAATTCTTCAATGGCGTCTTCTTCTTCTACAAGCTCTCTCTATCTCAACTCTCTCCCCATGGTAATTGCTTCTTACTGTGTATCCCTTTTTCTTTGTTTGTTCAATGATTTTGGTTTGTGATTTCGTTTTGGAATTTGAAGGCTTCTTCTGGGTTGGTTCAATGGAGAAGTGGGTTACGGTTTGAATTGTTGGGTAGCTCCGTTTTAAGCAATCGATTGTGTGTTTCTCCGGTGAGGTTTAATCAACGGAGTCCGAGACTTCCGGTGATCAGAGCGGAGGGAAGCTCGAGGGGTAGGGGTTATAAGGAGTCACAAGCGGCTAGTGGTTTTCCTAATGCTAAAGTGCAGGAGCTTGCTTCTTCTATCTTACCTGTTGGCTCGTTTGTTGTCGTCACTTTCGGTACGCATTGGTATAAAGAGCTAGTTTTGAGTTTAAGGTTACTTTAGTTGATTGAGATTGTGTTGACATCTAGTGATCATGCTGGGAAAATGGAGGTCTTGTTCTGTTATTGTATTTTGTCAAATGGTGGATACTGATTTGTGTATTCAGCTGACAGTTTTATGGAAAGTGGTTGAGAAGTTTATGTCGCCAAAGTCTCCAAAGACTTCTGCTGGAGAAAGCAAATCTTCTACACAAGGGCAGGGAGTGAAATGGTCAATTGGGGCTGGTACAAATTTGTTACAAGGATTTGCTGCAAAGGTTGATAGGGAGGCCAAGCAGAGGCTTAATGAATTTGCCAAAGAACTCAGGTCGTTCAGAAGTGTTGACATGTCAGGTGCATTGAATGATCTAACTACTGATACATTACTTATGACATTTCATGTTCAGAAATTGTGGTTGGTAGCTCACTTTTGAGTTTTATTTTGCAGGATGCAACTTTGGAGATGAAGGACTATTCTTTCTTGCTGAAAGCCTTGGTTATAATCAGGTTATAGCTCTCACTCTCTTTTGCATTTTTTACCTGCCAACTGAATAGAGTCCTAATCTTCCTATTTTCGATTGAGTAACCATACACATATTGTGTTTCAGACTGTAGAGGAAGTCAGTTTTTCTGCAAATGGAATTACAGCGGCAGGAGTTAAAGCGTTTGATGGTGTTCTTCAGTCAAATATTATGTTGAAGGTTCTTAACCTCTCTGGAAACCCTATTGGTGATGAAGGAGCTAAGGTTAGTGGAAATATTATGTACTGGCATTATACTTATTTTCTGGATGTCTGATGGTAAAAAAGTTCCCGATTCAGTTAACGTAGGAGAACACATTTGTTTCTGCCGATAGCTCTAAAAATCACGCAGAGCTTTTTGTTTCTGAGATATGGTTTGGCTTCTTTTTGTCTTGTAATGACAGACTTTATGTGCTACATTGATGGAAAATTCTAGCATCGAGATACTTCAGCTGAACAGTACTGATATAGGAGACGAGGTTTGTCTAAGCATATGTTGTAATATACATGCTCTTCAAGCTCCTTAGTTAGCCGCTATTCTTTTAATTAATTTCATGCTCCAAGTAGTTTCAATGTTTCTGCGCAGGGTGCGAAGGAAATTGCAGAGTTGTTGAAGAGAAATTCAACCTTGAGGATTATTGAGCTGAATAATAACATGATTGACTATTCTGTAAGTTCTTTCTATTCATTTGTTGTACCTCTGAATAATCGCCCAGGTTTATGAATTGAATTTGTTGTGTCTTCTGCCTTTTTTCTTTTGAAATGGAGGTAGGGATTCACAAGTCTTGCTGGAGCTCTTCCTGAGAGTAATACAATACGAAATTTACATCTCAAGTGAGTTTGTTTGCTTTTAATCTTCCTTTTTGTCTGTATATTTCATATCCCTGAGATGCTGTTTTATGGATAATCTGGTTCAGTGGAAACTACGGTGGTGCTTTGGGTGCCAATGCTTTAGCTAAAGGGCTTGAGGGTAACAAGTCTTTACGGGTACACATACTCCTCATGTCTCTTTTTATGTTAAGAGAAACTTTTGATAGTTAAATGTGCTATCTTATATGATGCATTAAATGTGATTTCTGATGTCATTTCCAGCAAAGACAACCAGTGTATTTATGTCTTTCAATAGTTAATCTGTTAAAGCTCTTTGGCCATTCTGCCTGTAGGAACTTCATTTGCATGGAAACTCCATTGGAGATGAAGGGATTCGTGCTTTGATGTCTGGTCTATCTTCCCACAAAGGTTTTTGTTTAAGCAGTTTCAGTTGAACACTCTTCATACGCCAATATTAACTTTTTCTTACCTTTTTGAAGAATTCAATATTTAGATTGAGATGCATTTTTGTGTACAGGGAAACTGGCTCTGCTAGACCTCGGTAACAACTCCATCACTGCAAGGGGTGCCTTCTATGTAGCAGAATACATCAAGAGAAGCAAGAGCTTGGTTTGGTTGAACTTGTACATGAATGATATAGGCAATGAGGTACTAATATTAAATCAAATAATTAACATTGGAGCTGGATCGTGTGCTTTACTTCTCTAATTTCAGAAAACTATGTTTCTCTTTTCTTTGTTGTATATCTTATGGTTTTTCAATGGTTTCAGGGAGCTGAAAAGGTTGCAGATGCTCTGAAGCAAAACCGTTCAATTGCAACCATTGACATGGTGAGAAGTAACCATCTTCTTCGCCATTCTCCCTAAGTGGTACCTTGCGCTTATATATAGACCCATTTGTTCTGCTAACACTTTTTGTGAAATAGGGTGGAAATAATATCCATGCGGAGGGAGTTAATGCTATAGCTCAAGCTCTGAAAGATAACTCAGTTATAACGACGGTGAGTGCCATATAATCTTTCTCATCTTTGTTACTTTGTTTACAATTACTTGGAAGATATTGACGCTACCAGTCTCATTATTTCCTCAGTTAGAGCTTGGTTACAATCCCATAGGCCCCGACGGAGCTAAAGCACTATCCGAAATTCTCAAGTTCCATGGGAATGTTAAAACGCTCAAACTTGGTTGGTGCCAGGTAAAAAGCATGTCCATAACTCTTCCCTATGAAAAGCTTCACAATTGCTTCTTCCATTTTATCGTTTACCATTTCATTTCTGTGTCTCTCAGATAGCTGCTAAGGGGGCTGAATACATAGCAGACATGTTGAGATATAATAACACCATCGCAGTCTTGGACTTGCGGGCAAATGGACTTAGAGACGAGGTTCCTTCACACAGATTTTATCAGTATTCTGTAGCTTCTTGTTACCACTTGTTTCCATAATTTATATGCTCTAAAATTTCAGGGCGCTTCCTGCTTAGCTCGGAGCTTGAAAGTAGTTAATGAAGCTCTAACATCTATGGATCTAGGATTCAACGAAATACGGGTAAAAACAAAACTACTTAGTTCTTTAACACAATGTCTTCTTTTAAACCTGTAAGCGGCTTTATCTTATTATTATGCCTCATATGCAGGATGATGGTGCATTCGCCATTGCTCAAGCTCTAAAGGCCAATGAAGATGTCACGGTTACATCGATAAACCTCGGGAACAACTTCCTCACAAAGTTTGGACAGGTAAAGAACATATCTTCTTTCCCTTAAAAGATTCTCTAGTTACTGAGACTTTACCCTTTTGTTATATCCAGAGTGCTCTCACAGATGCTAGAGATCATGTCCTTGAGATGACTGAAAAGGAAGTAGAAATTTTCTTCTAGAGTAAAGAGACATTGAAAGTGAAGATATGTCCCTCTGTAATTTTGCACCTTTAGTTGTTGTCTCATTCTTTATCAAGTGTTTGAAATGCTTTTAGCAGGACATAAATTTGTTCCTATTTTTGGTTTACGGTATGGTTCAGTCTGCTTTTCCTCCGGTTTTCAATCCGATTTTGGTTAAGAAGGATATCAATACTCAAATGAATTAAGGTAAATTGAGTTATTCGAAACCCTTAATTACAGAAATAACGGAATACATACACACGTTATGTGACTAATAAAAAAAAGGGAAATTAAATCCGGTTTAGAACCGATTTACTCGGTCTGGTTCAGATTCGGTTCGTATCTGGGTTACTAGAGGCTTAAGCAGTTGACAAAATTTGCTGTTCCGTTTCATAGAGGAAGGAAATAACGGAGTGAGTTTGCGAGTAAAGAGCAAGAAAAATGGCGCCAAAGAGAGGGAGAAATCGGTCACCGTCACCGGACCCGGAGGGGATGTTCGCCGGAATTGTAGTTTTTATGGTGGAAATTGGAGTCCAGCGTCGTCGATTTCAGGTTTCACTACTCGTAATGAAAAATTGCTCAGTGTTTTGCTTTGTGTTTCATCAATTTCGACAAATTTTCCTTAGCTTCTCTTTCTCTTCTAATTATTGTTACATGCTCTGTTATATGAATGAAGATCTGGAAGGAGAAACTGGTCCAAATGGGAGCAATGATAGAGGAAAATCGGTTAACTAAGAAAGTCACTCATGTTCTTGCCATGAATCTCGAAGCTCTTCTCGAGAAATTCGGAAAAGAACTTGTGTCGGATTTTAGAGGAGTGAGTTTGGTTTTCTTTTCTTGAACATTGAACATTGGTTGGTATTTATCATTTTTGAAGTTTCTCCTTGAGACACTTTAAAGTTTTAAGATTGGTTTCTTCCCTTTGCAGCGACTTCTGCTTTACCAGTGGTTAGAAGATAGCTTAACTTCAGGAGAGAAGGCTAATGAAGACTTGTATCTTCTCAAAATTGAGTCTGAACAAATTGTAGAGCCGAATATGTCTTTAAGTGGTAGCGAGGATCAACTGTCAACTCCAAAACGAACTAGATATTCCCCTGACGCTGGTGATACAAAAGGATCACCGGATTCGCCTACAAGTTACAGTGTTCCCTATACTAGTCCCAGTCCTGGAGAAGGCATTTCAGAGACTTTCATTAGTCCACAGTCAGAGGTA
This sequence comes from Arabis alpina, assembly GCA_900128785.1. Lineage (NCBI taxonomy): Eukaryota > Viridiplantae > Streptophyta > Magnoliopsida > Brassicales > Brassicaceae > Arabis > Arabis alpina. The sequence continues at coordinate 7,072,965 of LT669788.1, forward strand.
AGCCTGACTATATAAGAAGCTGTTTGCTATATCTGCTCTTTTAGCAAGAATGTTGTTGTTGCTATTTGAAGTTCTGATTGATCTTCTTTTGATTTATAGTCCACATCGGTGTACAAACCACCCGATTTGAACAGAAACATCACAGAGATCTTTGGGAAGCTAATAAACATATATAGAGGTACGGTCTTGGTGTTCGTTTTTTAATACTGCTCTTTATAGGACCTTAAGTAACGTAACTTATTTTTATTTTTTCAAAAGCTTTGGGTGATGATAGGCGGTCCTTTAGCTATTACAAAGCTATCCCGGTCATTGAAAAGTTCCCCTCTAAGATTGAAAGCGTTGATCAGCTCAAACACCTCCCTGGAATTGGAAAGTCATTGACAGATCATGTGAGTGAAGAAAATGTGTTCAAATATTATGTGTGTGTGTTTGTGCATGTGGGTGTCAAAACCTTTAATGCTTGGGGTACTTCCAAGTTTTTCAGCAGCTCTAGTTTCTAGGCTCTTGTATCATTTATAGCTTGGTGTTGCACTGCATTTAGCAATAGTTGATTCTCGTGTTAGAGGCTTCACTGGATTTTGTTTGATCAGGTTTTTGAAAGCACTTCATAGACCGATGCATTTTCTTCTCTAAGTACCTACCTATAACCGCTATTATGTAATTCTGCGAGAACATAACTATATTCCTCTACATGAGTTTGGCAGATTCATGAGATCGTGACAACAGGGAAGTTATCCAAGTTGCAACACTTTGAAACAGATGAGAAGGTAACTTCGAAATCCTCAGTTTAACTCATTCTACCATTTTTAGTTAAATATAATAAGCTCACAGGTAGAGTTTTTGATGTGTGATAGTTTTCTACTGTTAATTGTTTACCACTTCAAATATTTCCTTGCTATGATTGAAGGTACGTACTATCACTTTATTTGGGGAAGTTTGGGGTATTGGTCCTGCAACTGCACTCAAGCTATATGAGAAAGGACATCGCACACTAGAAGACTTGAAGAATGAAGATTCACTAACGCATTCACAGAGGTTGGGCTTGAAATATTTTGATGATATTAGAACAAGGATTCCACGTCAGGAGGTGTGATTCTTAGACTTCAACGTGAATTTAATATGTCTTTTGTATCCTTGATGTGGTTTTCTCCTTCATGTTTTCGCACTTTCTGTGTGTAGGTGCAAGAGATGGAACAACTACTACAAAAAGTTGGCGAGGAAATTTTGCCTGGTGTATGAACTTTTCAGTTTATTAATTTGCTCCGTATTTGGATGTAGAAACTTCAATGGGATCCTGACAATGGCATTGGGGCATTTTTGTTGCAGGTGGATATTGTATGTGGAGGATCATATAGACGTGGGAAGACTACTTGTGGAGATCTAGATATCGTTATCACTCATCCTGATGGACAAAGGTACGTACAATCTTGTTTCCCCCTTCTTCCTACGTTAGTTTTTAAATATGTCTTTTGCAACTTCTGGTTTCCAGTAGCAAAATTTACTAAGACCAGTCTCTGCTTATTGTCCTGACCAGTCATAAGGGATTCTTGACAAAGTTTGTAAAGCGTTTGAAGGAGATAAGCTTTCTTAGAGAAGATCTCATCTTCAGCACCCACAGTGAAGAGGTAATTTTGACATTTTGACATTTTCTTCTGCATTTGGCTGGTCAATTTTTCAGTATTGTAGAACATTATCTCCCTTAGCATTAGATTAAACAAAATGTTCTCCCGGAATCTTGTGATACAAAAATCTCTTGTTCAATCACATTTCTCCTCAACGCTTGCAGGGTACTGATTCAGGCGTTGACACATATTTTGGTCTGTGCACTTATCCTGGGCAGGAGCTACGGCGCCGTATCGATTTAAAGGTAATGTTGTCATGCTCAATGCGAAAAAGCTCTAACTTGGGTTAATCAAACCAAACAAAGTGACGACATACTTAGATACATCGCCATGATTGATTCAACTATGTCTAGGCATTGCAATTGATGGATCATCATCTGAAAAATATATTCAATAACGACTCTCTCTTTTCACAGGTTTATCCAAGGGATATCTATGCATTTGGACTCATAGCATGGACTGGGAACGACGTGTTGAACAGAAGGTAATGAATATGATATAATCCATATATGCATGTCACCAATACAATACAGTTCATTGTTGGTAAACATATCTATACGGCTTGGAAACTGTAGGCTGAGATTACTAGCCGAATCCAAAGGATATCGACTCGACGACACTGGACTATTCCCTGCTACTCATAGCTCTAGTGGTAACCGGGTAAGTTAATGAATGGTTTTTGTTTGTTTAAAAAGTGAATATAAGATTTGTTTTGACCTTGTGAATCGTTTATCTTTCTCAGGGTGCTAGAGCAAGTGCAAGCTTGAAACTGTCGACGGAGAAACAAGTTTTCGATTTCTTAGGGTTTCCTTGGCTCGAACCACACGAGAGGAATCTCTAGCTAATCAAACTCCGAAAGTATTTTTTGGTAGTTCTTATATTAGCTAACAAAACAAATCTTCTTCATTTTTGGTAGTTATGCTCATGTACAGTAAGCAGTTCCTTTTGTGATTGCATATCTATGGGAAAAAAAGGAACTTTTCTTGCAAAATAGATGCCAATATATCAATTTTAATTTAATTTCTCTTTTTTTAAAACTCCTAATTTACACGTGTAAGAGGGAGCTAGTAAGTGGAGATGGCAAATATCCCACATTGGAAAGCCAGAGAAAAGATGAGTTTGACAAGTAGCAATGGACCAATGGTCACGACCATACTTGAACAGGATCTGTTCTGTAGGCTCGTACCTCTGTATCCTTGACTTTTATGGAGACAGGCCCTTAACCCCGGTTGATGAACCATGACCGTGATTAACGGCCCGATGTCTTGGATTTACTGGCCTATGTTTTCATGCAAATTAATGCGTATGATCGAGCTCTTAAGTATATTCAAGACGTGCGCCAGATATATAGTCTTGGAAAAGAACTGTCATACAGCTTAAAAATCAGACAAGCTATCTGTCATGTTCACCTTGAAGAAATGGAGCAGGCTAGGCCTGGGCATAAAACCCGTAACCGAAAACCGAATCCGAACCCGACCCGAAAAAACCAGTTCGGTACGGATACGGGTGGAGTCTAATAACCGATCGGTTATGGTTTTTGATTAGATCGGATAACCGATCGGGTTCGGGTATTAACCGAAACCCGAAGCCAAACCGAAGAAATCAACCACCACCAGAGTATTGTCGATCTTGATCTTTGCTCTGCAAATTTTCTTAGCTCTGCATATTTTTCTTTGTCGTTATTTGCAGAGGAAGGAAACCTTTGTGCTTTGGTCTTAATTCTTAGCCTTAGATTTACAATCTCGTATGGGCTTAACATCATGGCCCAATCTCCTCTTTTCTTCTTCTGGTCCATTACCCAAAGCTATGTCGTTTTATCAATTGTCTTCATCTTGAAACCTTCGGATTTTGTACAGGTTTCTTACTCATCTCAACACCATCTCTTCTCTACTAAACAACAACGAAGACGAAGATCCAGGTTTGAAAATGAGACAGAAGATAGCCGAAAACAGACCGGAGACAACATATCAAGGTTTATCGGAAGATAAAGACGATGGTTCATTATCGGAGGTAACACAATCGACACGAACGACGACGTTTGGACTTGAGGAACCAAAAAATATAAATCTTCTGAGACAACATAGCATCGATAGAGGGATTTGACATCGCCGAATTTGTTCAAAATGAGTAAGAGAATTGAGTCAGAAAGATGATTGAAGTGGTTGATTTCTAGTGGATTTGAAGAACAGAGGATGAAATCCAACAAAGATGAACCAAGCGATTGTTCGGGTTTCTCGGGTATATCCGAACCCGACTCGAACCCGACTCGAACCCGACCCGTATGACTATATTATCCGATCGGTTTGTAAAGCTCTCTACCGAATCACCCGAAATTTTTTTTCAACCGACCCGAACCCGGTCGGGTACCCGATCGCCCGGCCCTAGAGCAGGCATAGGTTTGTATATCTACTACAAAACTGCTAATATTTTGTCCCAGTGGTTGCTTCAAAGCTATACCGTCTTCTAACTCATGTAATAGATTTATATGCCATCTCCTTTCCCCAAAAAATTTGGGTTGCCGGGAACCCATTTCTTCTGCTTTTAATGACCCAGATGTTGATGTGCCTATTCTTGTGAATGATGTTGCTTCCCTGATCTGCAGATTCTGTTAAGTATTCTACCACGTGAGGCTGTATCTGGACATCCAAAGCTCATTACCGATTTGGCTGATGAGCTAACAAACATTGGGAATTTTCAATCTGCTCTCAAATACTATTCAGAAGCAATCGGTGAACCCGTGAATGTAAGGAGATCCCCAGCTGTGCTCCATTGTTTCTTCTCTTACAAATTCTTTGTGGTTCATCCCTTGGATAACTAGTTATGTAGAATGGTTATTTGTTAGTGAAAATTGCTCGCTGTTATATGTCATTGGCAGAAGGATCAGTTTCTTATATACCCTTTTCTTGGTATGCCAAATCAGCATACCAAGATTTAATCTCAAATACCCTCATACCCTTTAATGAGGGTGTGAAATGACCAAAAAACCAATGTTTATTTGATTTAATTAAAAAATAAAAAGAGCAGAATAAACAAAAAAAACAGAATATTTGGGCCAATCAAATCTGGTCTTCTTCCTCCTTTTTTTTTCTACCGTAGCTCCTCCATCCATTGAAGCATCTCCATTGAAGTTGAAATCAAAACCTCCTCATAAGCATAGTTAAATTGGGTTTCTGGGTAAGCAAAGAGAAGAGGAGAAGTGATAAAGATTGGATTTTGAGGTGAGATTACTCTGCGTTTGAGATGATCGGATTCGTAGAAAACAGGGGAAGAGCGTTTCAAAGGACTGGTTGCAGGAGAAACGATGGAGAAGAAGGAATAACAGTGAGAGTACGGTGGTGAAGAGAGGCGGAGGAGAGAGAGATCAATGTCGTTGATGTTGCTTGAAATTCATCTTCATCATCATCTTCTTGTTTCCTTTTCTCTTTGTTCTCTCCATGTTCTCAATAATTAGAGAGTCAAACCATGTTGTGTGGTGGCATAAAATAGTTTGATTTTCCCAATCAATCCCTCGTCATGCTTTTATAACTTGACTTGTTAGCAACGGGTTCACGGATGCGAAGATGGGGTTTGTGTCAAGTTGGTCCCTTCTGTGGTGAGATAGATGAAACAATACACCATCTAATTATTGCTTGTCCCTACTCCTTTACGGTTTGGAATTGGCTCTGCTCGGGCTTCAATTTACAGTTTGGAGAGGGATGATGATCGCTTGCGCTTGCGCCATTGTTGGGCCCTTTTCTCTGCTTCCCATCTATACCTGAGAGACTTGCTAACTACGGTTGAGATCTATTCTTACTTTGAGTAGTCACGCTTCCATAATCATGCTCTTTTTAAGTCCAAATTCTCTTCTTTCCATTGTTCTGTTTTTGTTGTTTAATCATTTTTCATTTGAACCCAAAAAAAAAATTGTGAAAAAAGAGAGAGATATTTAAGGAAAATTCTGTTTTTAACATATTTATAAGAGAAAAAAATCTGTTTTATAAATATAAGTAAAACACCAGAGAATAAACGTTTGTGAATTGTGTTTGTTTGAAAAAAAAAAATATAAGTAAAACAAATATATACCATTATTGGGTCATAACCAATCAAATTTGACCACCTATTTCAGACACGTGATGTGTATTTACGTCATGTGCATTTCATTTAACACAAAGTTGTCCCGAGTTCTGGAGTAGTCCAAATTTGTTAATAGTTGTTCAAATAGTGTTTTAACTATTTAATTAGTGGTACCCTATTCTAATAAAATAATTTTCAGTTGTCCATGTGATATATGGTATTTGTAACATATTTTCAAAGTTTAAATGATATAATATATGTAAAACCACATTATGTGTGAAGTTTTGCACTATAAAGTAGATAACATTATGAAAGTCTTCTTGAAAGTATAAGGTTATTTAGAAAAGATTGAAGATATGATACATAATATCCACATTCTAATTCTAATGGAAAATATAGATTATATTCTCGTACTAGGATTATAATTGTAATGTTTTAAAAATTAATGAAATTAAAAACATTAAATATTTGATTAATCCGAATATTTACATATTATTTTATTAAAAAATTATTAGTAAATTATAAATTACTAAAAAACTTTCAAACGAGTACTTGATTTATTTTTCTTGACTTTTGAAAATACAATTGTTGTCCACATGAAAAAAATATAGTTTTCAAACAACCATGAAAATATTTAAAAACCGAAATTTCAAATAGCTTAGTAAACTAGTAGTCCCAGTAGAACTTAGTTGTGCAAATACAAAATTAGGCTCTTTAACGACCACTTCTGCCACTTTCTTCGATCTTTTTATAAAAAATAATTAAATGTTGGATAACGATTAAGATATACTTACATATTGCACGCTAATTTGATTGAGGTTACACAATTCTGTTTATTATCCATCCAATTTTTTATTAGTCCATTTGTACATAAAGTCTATGTTTTCTTAGTTTATAGGACTTATATTGTAGTGAAACATATGTTATTCAATTTTTTCTCCTTGCACTTCTATTTTTCTCACAAACAAAAAAAAACAGAATTGAATAAACAAAGCACAAGATTCTTCGAAAATATTATGGAAAGCTATGTTTTTTTGGAATTTTACTAAGAGATGAATGTTTTATTTACGATTTGAATATGTATATTTTAGAGTAAAGAGAGGAAATCCATTATTGCTAATTGCTAATACTGTTCTCAAAAAAATATGAAACCGAATATGATAAACGAATATAGAATTGAATGGTGAAAGCTGAATTCATGATATTCAAAGCTCTAGTCTCCAATCCTTACATCAAATACTAGTAAACAAAGCTCCAATAGGTTGAATGAAGTATCGTCATTTGTTGAATGAATTACATTTTTTATATGTCACTTGTACATCCAAATCGAGTACCTAATCAAACAATACAACAAATGTAATAAATCAAAGTGTCTAGTTTATACTAAATTATCATGAATTCCATGTGTTCTTTTTCTCCTTCTAGCCGTCATTGTCTTTTTTGTCTTTCTTTGTCTTTGATGTCTCTCTTCTCACTTCTCATTGTTGTTTCTTTTCACTTCTACCTTTTCATACAAAATAAAACAGAAATGAATTATTTCAATTCAAGAACAACAATTGCTAAACATACATATAATTGAATGTTAGAGGCTGAATTTATGATATTCAAATCCCCAATCACTACATTATATACTAATCAACAAAGCTCCATACGCGTCGAATGGGAAGGCAAAAGCTGAGAAAAAACACAAATTGACATGAAACCCAAACGAGAATTCGAACACTGACCACAATTGCACATGCGAAATAACGAAGTTAAAAACCATAAAAATGTTTTTTTACAGAAACAAAAAAATGGGGAAAACAATTTACCTATTTGGGCTACCTCGGCATTTCCAGCGAAATGGAGTTGCAATCGTTATAACCGGAGGTGAGAATCACGATGGAGATCTCGTAGCCACCATTGTTATCAAGATCGAAGCTTTTTTTCTTATGAAGCGCGAGAGAGAAGAAAGAATAATAGAGCGTTTGTGGCAAAGGGAATTTGGGAGAAGTTAGCAAGAAATCAAATCCTAATTTAGAGGATGAAGAAACCCAAATTAAGAAGAAGAAGAAGAAGAAAGGAAAAAAAAATTAGTTTTGATTTTGTTAAATTTAATAATAATCTCAGATTTTTCAACGGATCGGGTCTTGGATCGGATTCGGATGGATAGTACTGGTTGGGTCGTAAATAGATGAGATATTGGCATCCTGAAGTTGTCTGTTCTGTAGTTGTGCAAAGCTTTGGCATCCCTGCAAAGATATTGGGAAGCTTTGGAGATAGTTAATCTGGCTCGCAGATTGGACGCCAAAATGCTGCCTGTTGAAAAGAAAAAGGAGCTAGTAATCTTCTTCTAACCCAACCTCGATCTTTATTTTCCTTAAAACCTATAGATAAATCATCTTCGTTTAGATTTTTCCTGGTGGGTTTGTATCTCTTTGTTTTCTTCTTCTGATGTTTACAGGAATATTGTGTGATACTATGGATCCAAAGCAGTGGTTTGACTGTGTAAGATCTGTCATTCAGCAGCATCCATACCGTTTGAATGCCTGACTGCTATTACAGAGTCATTTCAAAGTATACCGAGGGGGGTATTTAACTTTTAACGTGTCGTAATCCCGGTTTCTGCTTTTGCAGTACGAATATCATATCACTATGTGCAGATTAGGTGAAAGAGCACATCGGCTGAAGCTAAGTTCATGCATCACTTAAGAAGCAAGTACAGAGATTGTGTGCCGCCAATTCTTATTGCTGGTCATCACTTCACTGTCACAAGCCGACATCAAGATGCTGCAAGAAAATACCTTGAAGCATATAAACTAATGCCTGATAGTCCTTTAATCAATCTCTGTGTAGGTGCGTATGTATCTTATTTTTGTTCTCTGTAGCTTTCCCTAGTTTCTGAAACCAATTAACCTAAAGCTTCATGTTTCTATCCTTTTTTATCAGGAGCTGCGTTAATCAACTTAGCCCTTGGTTTTCGACTAAAAAACCGATATGAGACATTGAAGTGAAGATTTGTCGCTCTGTAATTTTGCACCTTTAGTTGTTGTTGTCTCATTCTTTATCAAGTGTTGAAATGCTTCTAGCAGGAGATTAATTTGTTCTCTTTATGCCAAAAAGTTTTTTGGCTTTACTGAATCAAATTTTATTTCAAAGAAAAGTTGAAAGTTGACATATTTTTGAAAGTTGAAACCAAAAAGAGTTGGAAAAAACCCAAAAAAAGTTTAATGGAATCCTGACAATGGCTAAAACCCCAAATAGGGTTGCAGAGTATCAAAGAAAAGCTCGACATCATTCACAACTTTCATTTACTTTCTTTGAGCAGATCTTGGATTTTTATCATCCCTTGAGCAAGTTCTTCACTAAATAAACTTTGCATTTCTTACATCAGATCCGGCTCTCTTCCACATTTGCTTCTTGCGCGTATTGCAACTTTTGGTCCACTTTGAAGTCGAGCGCGTTGTACATCTCTGTTGTAACGTCACGGAAGAGATCAACGACATCATTCACCGATACCACAATAGTTTTAGTGACACTTTCTTGAACTGAAATAAGAGAATACGGAACGGATGATCAACATCTATGTGATTGTCTTTTGTATCCTTGATGTGGTTTTCTCCTTCATGTTTTCTCACTTTCTATGTGTAGGTGCAAGAGATGGAACAACTACTCCAAAATAATTTTACTTTTCATTGATGAGCAAACAGTTTTGCACAAAATTTGTTCACGGGTTTACTTTCCTTTGTTATGTGATGTCAATCAATACTATAATAATACAAAAGTCTCTCCACAAGATGACACATCATCATTTTTAGTTGTTTTGGAGCTGCCACCTCTTCTAAAAATTATTATTCTTGAAACCAATTACAACATTTTATTAATACACATCATAATCCACGTTAAACAACTAACATGGCTTTTACAATCTAAGATATAACGTGGCTTATAATTTTTCAAACTTCCAATTAAACAACTTTTCTAGAAAACCAAAAGGATAAATAAAGAAAAAAATTTAATGGTTGCTAAACTTAAGATATGGTTTTAAATATTCATCAAAAATATAGACCTTCAAAAATGTGATGAGAATTCAAAGACGTTCAAAATTCAAGTATATATCTTAACGTGGTTATTTATAACTTAGTTAGATTAAAAGTTTAATAATGAGCAATTGTTTTCTGTAGTTTAGATGTTAGTTATTGTTTGCTTTTTTTAATTTAAGAAGTATCCGATAGTAAAAGGATATACAGGAAATTTTCAGAGACTTTTGTTTTTTTATTGGCATGAGACTTCACTAAAATGTTTCGAAAAAAAACTTCACTAAAACGTTTATATATATAATAACTATGCTTTAATCAAAAGAAAGTATATAGAAAATTCAAATTATAGAATTTGTTCATTTCTTGATTTTATGTAAAATTTGATATTAAATAAATAAGAACTATAAATAAAAGATAGACAGTAGGTAGCGACACCTAAATTTTCTGATAATTAAAAAAAAAAAAAGGAAAAATGGTTTTTAGGCGTCTCTTCCTCTTCGACTTAGTATTCATTTTCCCATTTTCAAATAAATCTTTCTTATGAAACCAAAGCTACAATCAATCTTTTTTATGAAATCAAAGAGACATATTGACCATTTAACAAAAAACCATTTAATGGTTTGACTAGCAAGTAATCTTTTCGGTCGACGTAATTTATATCCAACTAAACAAATCAAACTCATATATATCTGAAGTTTCTCTTTGTCCTATTTTGTGACGAGATTCTCTCAACAAGTGAAATATAGAACAGACAATAGCTTATTGTAAAGAACGGAGGAGAGTGAAGTGCGCCTGTATTGAGTTGACGGAGATGCAGAATCATGGTTAGGAGGAGAGAAAAAGTCAAGACGGGTGTTCACCTAGTAATCATAATAGCGAAAAAAACAAATACATGGCATTCAAAACAATGAAGTGTTACTTTGCTTGCATTAATTTACAAATCACATATATATTTTATTTCATATGTTCCATTTAGTATAAATGATCAAAACATAGATGAGTTGCATTATCATCAACAGAAAATATATATTGTACCTCATATACACGTATAAAAAAGAACATTATACGGTTTATTCATAGTAAGACTAACCAATGAACAAATAAGATTTGATTATTTAGGTTGTTTGAAATGTTCTGTAGCTTCTTGTTACCATTTCTTTCCATAATCTATATGATCTTAATTTTCAAGGTGCTTCCTGCTTAGCTCGGAGCTTGAAAGTAGTAAATGAAGCTCTGACATCTATGGATCTAGGATTCAACGAAATACGGGTAAAAACAAAACTACTTTGTTCTTCAACAGTGTATCTTCTTTTAACCTGTTAACCCACTCGATCTTATTATTCTGCCTCATCATACGCATGATGATGGAGCATTCGCCATTGCTCAAGCTCTAAAGGCCAATGAAGATGTCACGGTTACATCGATAAACCTCGGGAACAACTTCCTCACCAAGTTTGGATAGGTAAGAACGTATCTCCCCTTCCAGGTTCCCTTTCTTAAAAGATTCTCTCGCCCATTTGTTTTACTCCAGAGTGCTCTCACGGATGCTAGAGATCATGTCCTTGAGAAGACAGAAAAGGAAGTAGAAATTTTCTTCTAGAGAAAGAGACATTGGAAGTGAAGATATGTTCCTCTGTAATTTTGCACCTTTAGTTGTTGTCTCATTCTTTATCAAATGTTTGAATGCTTTTAGCAGGATATAAATTTGTTCGTATTTTTGGTTTAGGGTATGGTTCAATCTGGTTTTCCTCCGGTTTTGAATTGGATTTTGGTTATCAATCCGGTTTTGGTTAAGAAGGATATCAATACTCAAATGAATTAAGGTAATTTGAGTTATTCGAAACCCTTATTAGAAAAATAACGTGATACATACACTTTATGTGACTAATTATTAAAAAATGAGCTATAATGTAAAAAAGTAAATCCGGTTTAGAACAGGTTTACTCGGTCTGGTTCAGATTCGGTTCGTTAAAAACAAGCGTGATTGAGTTTGGGTTTGGGTTACTAAAGGCTTAAGCAGTTCACCAAATTCGCTGTTCCGTTTCGTTAGAGCAGTGGAAATAACGGAGTGAGTTTGCGAGTAAAGAGCAAGAAAAATGGCGCCAAAGAGAGGGAGAAATCGGTCTCCGTCACCGGATCCGGAGGGGATGTTCGCTGGAATTGTAGTTTTTATGGTGGAAATTGGAGTCCAGCGTCGTCGATTTCAGGTTTTACTACTCGGAATGAAAAATTGCTCAGTGTTTTGCTTTGTGCTTCATCAAGTTCGACAAATTTTCCCTTAATTTCTTTTTCTTCTGATTGGTTATGTTCTTCTGGAAGTAATCGGATCTTTTTTTTTTGTAATTGCATATCTATTGGACAGTAATGCAATGTAATGTTATGAGGAAAAAAGAAACTTTGCAAAATAATTTAATTTAATTTACCTTTTTCTAAAATACCTAATTTACACGTGTCATAAGAAGGTAGTAGGTGGAGATAGCAAATAGTCCCACATCGGAAAGCCAGAGAAAAAGCGAGGTGTTTATATATGTCCGAAAAGTAGCATTGGTCACGACCTTACTTGAACAGGATCTGTTCTATAGGCTCGTACCTCTGTATCCTTGACTTCTAAGGAGACAGGCCCTTAACCCTGGTTGATGCATCATGACCGTGCGATCAGAGCGTGATTAACGGCCACGATCGATTTTCGGATCAGTCTGGTGCTGTAGAGGATCGTTACTCGGCTCGGTCTAATCCTAGCCGGGGTGGTCGCACGGCGGTCTGACAGGTTCCTTTTTTCCACTTCTCCCCTCAATACTTTTAATTTTTCCAATTTCACCCCATACTTTTTTTTGAGTTTGATGATTTTATATATTTTTTAATGATTTAAAATCGATTTTCAAAATGAAAATTTACGATGGAGAAGGAAAAACTGATGGATAATTTTTGAACTTTTTAAACGTTCGAGCAGTACTTAACCAGTATCACATCTTATTGGCAAACCGTCATCTCTTCTAGATAATCAATCATTACATTATCCCACTGTTTACAAATGACTATAAAAAGTAGATAATGTACTAATATGGACCGGAAGATGATGAAGGATTTGTGGCTAAAACTATACCAGTCAGCCAATCAAGTTTACAGGAGGTGTCTTTTCCAATGTCACGCACTAGCTCATGCAACAATTGGAGGATTGAGATTATCAGTTGACATGCTTCCGATAGTGTTTGCTTTCTCGAGTGATTTTTGAGACTGTACGGAAAAACCAAAATTCGAATTTCAAAGTTGAAATCAAAACAGAGAATCAGTTTTTCGGATCGATTCAGAGGATCAAAACACGATCATGACCCTAACTATCAGAAATTGCAAAAAAATGAAACGGTGTAGAGCTGGAAATCGAACCTGAAATCGGAAATAGAAACTGGAACTAGGACCTTCAGACCTTCAAGCAGTACTCTGGGCTTCACTAAACGACTGACTAATTGTTGAATAGAAGGTAAATCGACTAATTAGCTTAAAAGGAAGAATTATGATTTAGTTTACATCGATTAAAATAATCATTAGTTTACAAGATCGGAAATCAGTGACAAATTTTTGACTATTGATATGCTCAAATTTACCCTGAGCTACTCTCTCAAATTAAGAGGTCGTCGTAGTAGGGGTCGAATCACTGGGAGTCAAATCAAACGATATGAATATTGACTTCAAATTCGGCTAAGTAAAATAATATAAAATAAATAGCAAAAGCAATTGGTAACAGGAAAGATGGTTGATTTCAAATTCAAACTAGGCTTTTGGGTAATTCTCAGGATGAATCAGAATTGTAGTTCTAACAAAGTTAGGATTTAATTAAGAACCGTTCTAGAACTTGGAACACTAAAATATAATTAACCAACTGTCGTTGCGAAAACTAACTATGTCTAAACCCTAGAAAACCAAATTTCTTTGCGAATTCAATCAATTTAAACAAGCTTTAAATTCAAGTCCAATTTGTTCACAAAATCCCTAAACCAAATTTCTTTGCGAATAAGTAATTTTGCTCACCTAAGATCTAGTTCTGGGTAATCAATTACACTTTCGTGTCAATCTATCAACCTAAGATATCCAAATTCAGGGTCGCGAATCCTAAACCAGAGTTAAAGCAATCTAGGTGAAGAACCTAACAGATAATCCTAACAAGTGAGTTTACCCTAACAATTCATCTTCATTCCATTCGAATCACCCTAAACCTAACAAGCAAACTACTCAGACATGGCAGCAAAGCAAATCATAACTGAATAATACTGCATAAAGAAAGAGAATAAGAATAAGAACAATAGGGTTCGAAGAGTCTCAAAGTATAAAGTAAACTTGTCTCCCTAAAAACCCTAAAAATCTCTCTCTAAACCTTGTTAAGTAAAATCTAAAAGTTTTTCTGGTCTAAAAACCTAAAATAAACTATTTATAGAGTTAAAACTCGTGGTGGGCTTTTATGACGGTCTATTGTAGCTCTCGGCCCATTAACTGGTGAATTTCCTTCTTTAAAACGTATTTAAGTTGGTTTCTGTGCTGGCCTGTCGATCGATCGTCTATGTGTATGTCGATCGACAGACTTCAATGTAGCTGTCGATCGATCGTCCTTCTTTGGGCTGTCGATCGACAGGCTGCTTCATATCAACTTCTTTTCTTGCAAAATCCGGCTCCAACCTTGTTTACGCTTCAAAATGCACCGTATTCACCATATAAGCTCCTCACGTGTAATAACCTGTTAAGACACTAAAAAGACTCGAAATACAACGAAAAGACTCGATAAAAGGACTTATATCATGGTCGAAAACCGGTAAAAACCATGATATATCAACTATATATGCAATTTTTGATTTTTTATATTTGAATCATATACCGTATCTTTGAAAAATATGTTATGTTAGTTTTAACTATTTTACAGGTGGATTACATTTTATAAAAGATAATCGCAATTTTTTGTTGGCAAAATTACAAATTTAAATATATAAAGTTGATCTTAAATTTTGTCTAAAAAATATATACTAAAACTATATTAGTTTTAGTTGATAAATATTGTATTTTATTCGTACTTTTATACTAGTAAACCCATTTCGTATAATAAATATATACTAAAACCCTCTGTGATAAATTGTTGCAGAGAAAACGATAAGGTTTTAAGAGTGAAGTGAAAGTGTCGTACTAATGGCTTCTTTATCTTGTCCGCTTCAAATCCATTTATCTTCTTCTTCGTCGTCCTTGCGTTGTGCTCTTCCGATTATCTCCAGTTTCTCTTCACCAGCTGCGAATTTTTGCGCAATTAAATCGACCCAACGGAGTTGTAGGACCAAATTGACGGGCTTTTGTCTTTCGAGAGGGTTTGTATGTAGAGCTGCTGAGTATAAGTTTCCGGATCCTATACCTGAATTCGCCGAAGCTGTGAGTTGATGATTTCATTTTCTTGTTTTTACTTTAGTGGATGATTGAATTTAGTTGATGGGTGATACAGGAGACTGAGAAATTTAGGGAATTTATGGCGAAGAAACTATCCAAGAGGGATCTTTTTGATGACTCTGTTGATGAAATTGTCGGAATCTGCACTGAGGTATCTCAAATGTTGTCACTTTCACGCACGTCGGTGTGTGTTTTAATAGTGTTCAGTTTCAATCCAATGAACTTTTTGTTGACATGTGAATTGCAAATGCACATAAGAGTAAAGAGCATGACACTTGTTTTCGGCAATCTAATCATGTTTTAGTGTCAACCTGGTTAGGAAATGGTCTTTACAGTAATGATGTTTGATCGATGAAATTCTTGGGGGCTGAGTGATTTTCTAGTGTTATACAAGTCGAGCTAGATGTCTAGAATGGAGAAGGTCTGTTGAGAATGTACAAGAGCGGTTTTCGTTTAAACCTATCTAGAAAGTTCAACAAAAAGTTAGTATGGTTTGAAAATGAGAGAATGGGTTTTCATTTTACCAATTTGCAATTCGGATCGAAACATTTCCAAGATGTTTTGGTCTTAATAATGATCCGCAAAAAGAGCCTTATAAATGTGAATTTGGTTTTAAACAAGTTATTGGCTTCTCAAGTTTGTTGTATTTCTTTGAAAAACACTCAGGAGTTGACAGTTTTTGTTTTGTGGCATTGTGTTTCTTGACAGATCTTCGGGACGTTCTTGCGTAGTGAGTATGGAGGACCTGGAACACTGTTGGTCATACCCTTCATCGACATGGCTGATACTCTCAATGAAAGGGAACTACCCGGAGGTCCACAAGCCGCACGTGCAGCTATTAAATGGGCTCAGGATCATGTAGACAATGACTGGAAAGAATGGACCGGTACTGATTAGTAACACCAAGCATCAAAATATTAATCCGTGAGTTATTTAGTTCAGTAGTAATGTATCAGAGGATAGAACTGTCGTTGTAAAACTCCGAATTTTGCAGATTTTGGTATTTGATAAGCTCTCTTCTTATAATCTTTTGACGCATCATCTGTTTTCCTTGGTCGAACATATTCTTCCTATGTACCAAATAAGAACTAAATACTTAAGATCTGTTAGTTTTGTTGATTGAAGATTACTATGCCAAACGACTGGAAACAAGAAAATAAAGAAAGATCATAGAAGCTCTGTGTTATTATTGTTCTTAGTTTCAAAAGCTTTGTTTCTTCTACATCGAGTTTACATCAACAAAAACCTCGGTTTAGTCTTACAAACTTCGATTGATTTCTCCATCTGCGAAAATATATACATCGAAGATAGAGGAAAAAAAGAAAGAAGCTTCGTTCTTCGTGGCGGTCTTGAGCTTTCTTACTTATTATCTCTTCACATCTTGATCTAGACTTCATCTGTTCATCATCCTCTGCTGTAACCAGAAACAAAAAAGAAGGGAAAAAAAGGAACAGATTCAAAATTTATTCAGTAGAGTTTCGGATCTGTTTCTCGCCTAAAACCAAAACATTTCAGCTCGTAGCTTCGGAGATGCTCTGAAGAGAAGGCTTCCATGTTTTGGACTTTAAGGAAGAAGTTGACTTCGTTAACACACGAAATTGCTTCCCTTGTTTCTTCTCCTACCAAAACAAACACAAACCCATTACTTCATTTTACGTAAAATCTCAGTTTGTCTAAACGAAATAGATCACACGTGTTTAGTGTTACTATTCAAAAACAGCGTATGAATAGGAATCTACCGGAACTTTCTTCTCCGACAACTTCTTCACCGTCGTCTCAGTGTAGTCCTTCTTCATCTTTGCACTTTTCTTTTCACGTAAAACCTTCATAACCTCTATAAATTTACAAATAACCAATAAATCATAAACTCCAAGAAACAGACAAGGCATAATAAGAAAGAAAAACAAAAGGCCAACCTTGTGAAGTAATGAGGCGGTAAGCGTGACCAAGCACAAGATTCTCAGTTGGTCGGAGAAGCTGGACACGTGTAAACCTAACAGTCTTCTTCCTCTGTTTCTTATCGTCTCTCTTAACAGTCGCCGGAATATTCGTCTCTTCTTCGTCATTCTCAGTCAATGGGATGATAAGAGAGACGTAGTAGCCAGGATACATACCCATGACTTTGCTTACGGATACAGAGCCATAGTATCTGTCGATTTTCCCGCCGGGATGTTGTAGAACTAGAACAGCTGCGTTTATCGCCTGACAATTTCCCATGTCAGAGGAAAAAAAAGTATTTTTCTGATGAGTAAGAAAAAAACAGAGTAGCAAAGAGACTCTGTGAAAAAAAAAGAACAGAGGAAAAAGTGTTTTTTTCCGGCGAGTGCAGGGTCCACACACTCTCACTTTAGCTTTACTTATAAACAAGTGAAATCTCAATTTTTTATTGGGTTTATTTGTTGGAGTCACATAATTAGGAGGAATTTTTTTTAGAAAAACATAAAAGAGATGTTATATTTTAGGATTTATATTTCAAAGCCGTCCAGATATACTTTTTCTTCAAAATTGTATTTACTTTGTATTGAAATTTTGTTTTATGGCAAATGTGAATGTGTTAAATACGGTTTTTGTTTCGATAGCTTTAGATTTTTTTAAGTTGTGTTAGTTAGGGGGTGTATTCAACCTGAAATTTAGAGTGATTTGTATTTACGTGACAAATCCTCTGTTATTCAAACATGAGTTTTAAAAACTCCTTTAAAATCCAGTGTTATTAAACTTGTGATTTTAAAATCTACTTCAAAATCTAGTGTTATTGGAAATGTTTTAAACAATGAATTTTAAGATATTTGATGTGATTTTAATGTGTTTTGGTGTAATTCTTTATTTAAAAATGTGATAAAACAAATCACATTGTTTTAGGTGGGATTCTATGAGATTTCAATTAAAATCACAACAATTTCTCTAAATCATCAAAAATCATTTAAAAACTCAATTAAAATCAAATCACTTCAAATTTCATGTTGAATACACCGCCCTTAGTTTATGACAGGCTTTTTTTGGTTGACAGCCTTAGGGGGTGTATTCAACATGAAATTTTAAATGATTTGATTTTAGTTTAGTTTTTAAATGATTTTGGATGATTTAGGGAAATTGTTGTGATTTTAACTGAAATCCCATAGAATCACACCTAAAACAATGTGATTTGTTTTATCACATTTTTAACTAAGGAATCCCACCAAAACACATTAAAATCACATCAAATCTTCTAAAATCCATTGTTTAAAACATTTCCAATAACACTGGATTTTGAAATAGATTTTAAAATCACAATTTTAATAACACTGGATTTGAAAAGAGTTTTTAAAACTCTTGTTTGAATAACAGAGGATTTGTCACACAAATACAAATCTCTCTAAATTCCAGGTTGAATACACCCCTTAGATTTGCGTTTGGTGAATGTGTTGAATATACTCTTACAAGACATTTTATTTGTATTGTAAAAAACACACATTATTTACGAAAATACCACCATATATCGATTCGAATTTCTTCCAAAGAAATATGTAATTTGGCCCATGATTATGTAATTTGAGCAAAGAAAGCCTTTTATATCATAGTATTATACGGTTATTTGAATTTTATATATGAATTGTTGTGATTATCATATCATATGGTACATTATCATTATGGTTATTTGACTATGAGTGAGTGCCATCTAAACATGGGCCAATACCTTACGTTTATTAAGAATTGAATATTGGGGAATAGAATAGGAATAAGATGGTCGGAATTTAAAACTCGGTTTAAAATGGACAGGTGCCGGCACCGAGACATGTGACTGATGATTAAGATATCTACTAGTATTAAATTTGGCTCTCTGGATTTAAAAATAAAATAATAGGAATAATAATCATCGAATAGAAAAGCTATGAATAAGAAATTTTGTTTTTATACAACATTTTAATCATACAATACACAAAAAGCATTTACATGAATCTAAAGATCTTAGCAAAGTTTTTTTTCATTACCAAAGATTAATATATTTTTATAGTTCAGATTTTTTTTTGTAATATTTACATAATTCAAGATTTGTATTTTTTTCTGTTTAACGATAACTTGTGATAGTGAAAAACAAGAAGTTTGAAAATATTAAAATTAAACGTAATGAAGACTTTTGTTTTCTCTTTTGCAAGATCCGATGCAGTTCCACTGAGGCTCAGTTTTTATATACCTTTCTAACGGATGTATAATCCACTTCATTTGTAAAAAAGAAAACAATAAACATAGTTTTTTTTTAAATCAGATTTTTTTGGTTATATTTTGACTCATCGTGATTACAAAATATGACCAACCAACGGTCTCATAGTTTAGATACAAAAGTGACCTAACTATGGTCTCAAATCTCAAGTCTCAACCCTTAGAGCTAAAAACCCAAAACCGAAGGGATGATGGACTAAGAGAATATCCATCTTGAGATCTTCAAGCTACAAAACACTACAAAGCAATGTTTTTAAAACCGGACCGGACCGGCGGTTGAACCGGGTTCAACCGCGAACCGGTCACATGTCCGGTTTGGGTCAATATAAAAACTCAAATGTAGTTGAACCGGCTATCGAACCGGGTCGGACCGGCAAAAAAACGGGAACCGGCGAACCGGTTGACCCGGATCAAACCGGGTTCAACTGTTTTTTAATGAAAAAAACATTTTTTATTTCATTTCTTTAATTAATATGTTTATCAAAATTAAAATTAGAAAAATAAGGTTTATAGATAATGAAATAGCAATAAAGGTTTAACATTTTCTCTAATATAATCACATTTAGTGAAAAGAAAAAAACATTTTCCAAATAATTATAATTTTTTTAAATTTTTAGACAAAAAAGATTAGTTATGTATTTACGTATCATCATTTTCTTATTTAATTTTGTTATAGCTATTGAAGTTTTTTTTGTTTTTCTAAATATTTGTACTAAACTTAATATTTTGTTTGATATGTGGATAGTTATGCACATATATATAAAGAACAAATTCTATATGCTAAATATTTTTAAAATACTATTGAACCCGGTTGAACCGGTTAGACCCGGTCGGACCATATTAACCCACGACCCAAAAAAAATCCGGTTTGGTCGCCGGTCCGGTTTTAAAAACATTGCTACAAAGAGAAAAATTCACTCTTAGCATCAAAGAGCTCTTTTAACCAAACGAGAACTTCTAATACCGCATATTATCGGAGATCATCACGTCATCACAAGTAACACATTGAGCGACGAGATGTGCTCCTCTGTTAAGTGCCGATTCTTCTGAATGAATCCTCCATTCATTTAGTCTAATTTGCCTAAACTTTTAGGGGCCCGAGGCGAACTTAGAAATAATATTTTTTTTATATAATTTATTTGTTAACGATAATAGTAATCTAAATTTACATATTCCCTCCGTTTCACAAAGAGTGTCATTATAACCTATTTTACGCAGATTAAAAACTTTTAAATATCCTAAAATGTCCATATTTAATACACTTATTTAAATAATAATGGTTAATTTAATTTTTTTAATATTAAATGAGGGATAATAGAGGAATTTGCATGCGAAAAGCCACATTACAAAAGTGGAGTGACACTCTTTGTGAAACAAAAATAAACTTTTAAAATGACACTCTTTGTGAAACGGAGGGAGTCGTTGTTAGGATGTTAATAAAAAAACTAATAAAACTAACTAAAAATAAAATACCTCATTTCATAGTCTGGTGGTGGTTTGAACTTGGGATGAAAGACTTACATTCAAAACCATAATTTTACTTAAACCACTAGACTACAAATAAAATCTAGAAAATAGGGGCTTAAAAATGTGTATATTGATCCGGGGCCCCCGGCCAATGTATTTTCAAATGCATGATTGGCACGACTCTCCCTCTTAAGAATTGAGACTTGGTAGGTCTAAGAAAACCAAGCTTATGGACGTAGAATTTCTCCTAGGAAATCATGAGCTTGAGAAGCATTGATTATCTTGTTGAAATTGTGATCTTTAATGCTCTCAAAGGCTCAACTTAAGCTCTGTATAGAACAAAAAACATAGTTCTATTGCCATCATTTTGATTTTGTCACTACTATCAATTTTTATCTATTTGCTTATCTAGTACAATTTTTTCTTGTTATTTTTCTTTCCTTCTTCTACTCTGTCTTTCGTTTGCTTCCTTTTTTAGTCAAAGCTATTACTGTCAAAATTTACGATGTTTTCTCTTTCTTATTTGTATGTTTTATACACATATTAATGTGATTTAATATTGTGAATTATGTCCTTTGGTTTTCTATTAGGGCCGACGTAGATCGTCATTTTTCTATAATATTAATGGTAAACAACATCGTAAATTTAAATAGTCCACCTTTTCGTTAAACACAAACAAAACCAGCTAGTAAAAATTAACGATTACAAGTTAATAGTTAATTAATCAATATATCTAACAATTCGAATCCCATAGTACTACTGAAGTACTGAAGTTTGTTCACATGCATGAACATGAATCCAATAAAAATAATTCAAGATAATGTATGCTTTCGTCGAACGTCGAACTTAAAATTACTTTCCTTGTAAGAAATGCACACATCGGAAAAATACTCAAATCTACAAAATACTGGTCCAAGATTTAAAATTGAACATAAGTGAAGATTTAAGCAGTTAAGTAGTGTGATCATTACTAAAAAAAATGCGCGAAAAAGAAGAACATTAAATCGTTTAAACGCCTTTTTTCTAGATGTACATAACGTAATTTATTAGTGAGAAGGGAAATAATAGCTAAGATTGAAAGGCAAAGAGTAGAACTCTTGACTTCTAGTATCGGATTTGAACGATCTAAATGGTTTCCACCATACCATTCCTCGATCTTTCTTCGTCGTCTTATCCTTTGGAGGCAATGTCATGTCTAGAAAGAAGGCAAAAATCCCGGAAACAAACGCTTTAGACGAGAAAGGAACGTTTACCATATTGTTCCACTGCAAAAACAGAGCAAAATCGGCATTAGTTTATCCGATAATATCGGTGTAAAGACGCGGTTTTTAAGCGTTTTACCCATGTTGCGTTTGTGCGAACAGGTCCACCATAATTGTCTAAAAGTGTGTACTGGTAGAAGTATTGTGGTATTGATAATCCCATGAAGATGGAGAATCCAAGAATGAACTTAGTTCTGAAACTGTTTAGATTACAGAATTGGAGTAGACTTAGCCCACCAGCACCTGCAAAAAAAAATTTGGATAGTATATTGCAAAATGGTTTAAGATGCTTAATAATGTTTCAAGAAACGTACCAACATATGCAAAGAACAGACAGTAAAGTGCTGCGAAGATAGGAGCTGGAATAGAAGCAAAGATAGCTCCAAATTTACCTAGATTAATGTGAATTGATGCACAGTTTCAGATATTGTATACTTATTATGAGAAAAGTGAGTTATAACTTATAAGAGCAAAAGAGTCACCAAGAATGGAAAAAAAGATCATGAATCCGGCAGATATCTGAACTACTCTTCTGTTACCAACGCGTGTTACCGGCAACAAACCAGCATTCTCCCTACAAAGAAAGGCTTTCAATGTATACCAAAGATTGTTGTTTCCGGATAAGGAAAATGTAGTCTGTTTCTTGAGTGTCAGAAGTGTGTTTACACAGATATAGTTGTCGCATTTCCTGCTCCGAATAATCCACATAGAAGAATTCCAAATCCCTAAGAATAAAGAATCACATTAGCATTAAGACATTTTTGGAAGATCTAACAGAGAAGGATTTGAGTCTTTTTCTTATTTTTACCTGCCAACCGATTCCACGGCTAAGCACGGAAGGTGGTATTGGCGTTGCACTTGCATACCGCGATACAGCGATGTATGTCCCTGTGGACTGTTCCATTGTATCACAACAAACAATCAAACACATTGATATATGTCTCAATATTTCTTCACATTTTTAACAATAACAAAAGGAAAGAGAGATTTAGAGTTAGACCTCGACAAGAGAGACGAAAGAAGCAACCATCATAGCAAAAGCCTCCCCTGCATTAAAAGTTGGAGCTCCCCATTGAAAAGGGTAAGGTACTCTAATCCTGCATCAACAAGCTTAGCACTTAAGAACCAGTCTTGATAACCAAAATGATATAAGTTTTATATCTATACCATGGAGAGGCGCTAATGAGGCCAGCGCGGTCAGTTCTGCAACTAATTTGAGTATTGATTTCTGTATGACGATAAGCACCAGCAATGGTAAGCATATGTGCATAAAACCAGATAATCACCACTGTGAATATCACCGCAAACCGGTGGAAGAAGATGGTATATCTTTCTGCTTGCATCATATGAGGAATGTACTGCACACAAACAAACAACAAAATGGTAAAACCAGTTTTGGTAAATGGGTTTTTTCGGAATACGTAAAGAGCTAATTATACCTGTGAGAATGTGATAAGAAGTATGATCTCAGGTAGTCCAATCTCAATGCAATTAGCTAGCTGTAATGAGAAAAACACAAAAACTCAGGATTTTAAAGTAAAAACTTTCCGAGAGAACGGACTCTAGAGATCTACCATAGGGAATCCGTGTTCATAGAGTCCAAAGCCAGCAACGGCCACAAGAGGAACCACAGATAAGGGACTCAAACACCTAAACAAGTAGTTAACAATTTAGACCTTGTTATTTTTAGGAAACCGAGGAATCTCTGTTTTATACGTGTGGATTTTCAAACCTTACTACAATGCGCCAAAGGCCGCTAAAACCAACAAGGATCTGAAGGAACGAGGTAATGATTTGAGCACCTTGGATTCCACACATGATCTTCTCAAACTTCTGCATTTTCTCACCAAGAAAAATTACTCTCATGAGTTCAATTAGTAAATCAATTCTACACAAAAAACAGATAGAGATGTGATTCTTTAATAATTTCTTTCACGAACCTCTTGAGGATCAAAAATGTCACTGTACCGAGAAGCCAAGACTATTGTAACTGTGGCTGGCACATAGGAGTAAGAAGCTCCAATGACCGCTGGAAGACGAGTCCCAAATAAGCTTTGTAATAATGTATTGATTCCAGATACAAAGAGCAATGTCTGGATCATCTTTGCCTTATCTTCCTGTGAATATTATGAAGCAAAAGACAACATTGTTTTGAGACCAGAGTGTTATGTTATTTGTTTCGCGATAAAGCCTTACGTTTCTTCCTTCAATCTTTGAAACTAGCATTGTCGGAATGAGAACAGTCATTCCAAGCATCACCAAGTAGTGTTGAAAGCCAAGAAGTATTGTCTCGGCTGATCCGGAAAACAAAGAAGTTTAAAAGTTATAAGTATTAGTGGTTACTTATATGTATCACAAATTTTGATTAGTGAAAAAATGTGACAAGAGCTTACGCCAAGGAGGAGGACTTGTGGGGCAATAAGTGATACCGGAAAGTTGATCCTGTACCGGATGAGGCTGAAGATCGTCATGTTTCTGCGGCGGCTCTGCATTGTCTCCAGCCATGCTTGTTCTTCCGGTGAAACCCTAAAAGGCAAAAAAATTCAAGAGAAGAACATAGACGTATAATATTTTTGAGTGGATCTTCAAAGAATCCAACAAAAGAGAAGAGAAACTCAAGATTTTGGTAGAAGATTTTTCAGAAATTTGGAAAATGAAAAGCTCAAGAAACCGAAAGTGAAAGCAGAAGATGACTATGATAATTGACAAAAACAAAATATGAGAATAAATGTAAAAAACGTTTTAAGAAAAAGGATAGTAAGAGTGTTGTAAGTTTACGTTACAACTATGACTAGAAAGAATCTACACTTGATGACACGAAAGGAAGCAAAAAGACATGACAAAAACAATATTAAAGCTTACACTGAATTTTAAGTGGAAGAGGAAAAGCGTGTGAGACTAGTAGTTTGAGCTGTATTCAATAGTGCAATTAAAGAAACTAGTTAACTAGTACTACTATAACTAATGTTATTGAATGCAAAAGGAGAAATCTAGTCTCTTAACACTAAAACTAAACTTTAGTACTCATTTATGAATAAATTAAAGGGAAATTGGCCCCAATAATAGCTTTTAGGGTCAAATTCAATGATCCAACATTAGATTTAAAAAAATTAGGTGAATAGCATTTACATTAGATAGAATGACTATGATGTCCTTTGTTAATTTACACCATTTATTAGAGAAAAAAATTGAAAAACAAAAATTAAAAAGCAAAAACAAAAATTACCAAAATAAAGAAAACCCTAATTCATTCTCCTTCTTTTCTTTTCACGCCTCTTTTTTTTTTCTTTTTTTTTCATCTTCTCTGTCATGCTTCTTCTTCTCTTTCACGCTTTTTCTTCTCCACCTCTTTCTTCTTCCTCTTTTCTTTCTTCTTCCATTGTTATTTCTTATTTTTCTCTATCCACACCATAATCGATCTCGTCTTTATTTGGTGATCTACAAAATCAATCACTTTATTTTACATCATTACCATGGATAAAAATCTCAAATCAAGGATTAAGATGATGATTTTTATCATTCGTTAAACTCTCCATTGTCGTTCTATGTAAAATTGGAGATCGCTATATTTAACTATATATTTTGAAATCAGTATAACAGGTAATGATAATAGTTGACTATATATGCTATTCTTTTTCATTATGTAGACTATAAAACGTAAATATGTTTCAGATAATAGTCAACTATGTATTAATATGATATTATGTTCTGTAGTCAACTATGTTATGAAATTAATAGCCAACTTTATTACGAAATCAATAGTGAACTATATTAAATAAGTAACTATCCCACTACAATTTTTACGTAGTCAACTATGTTATAAAATCAGTATATTAAACTATTATATGAAAATAGTTAACTATAGTATGACATATAAAACATCACAATGCCCTTTCTCTATCCCTTTTTTCACCTGCACCAATAGTTGACTATCTCACCAACACAATAATAGTTAACTATTACACAAATCGTCAAAATAGTGGACTACAATTATCTCTTCAATTTTCTTCGATCCACTGTCAATCTCCTTCACCATGTTTGTCATCACTGCAAAAGTTGAAAGAGTTCTTCAAAGCTATTCTCGAAAACGATTTGTGATGCCAAACCATCATTGTTACGGCTCCTTTTATAGCAATCTCGCTAATTAATCTACAAAATTAATTTTGATTTTGTGAATCAATCTTCAAACCTTCAAAAGATCTCGCTAATATTAGATCAAAATCAATCATCCTAAAAACTCCATAATCACGATTTCGTTCAAAGATCAAAGAAGATCGGAAGAAATCTCAATCAAGACCCAAAACTATCAATTTACTTTTACCCACTATTGATTTTTGCAGATTTTATTTTTCAGATTTTTTATTTTTTTTTGCATAATTTTAGCTCAATTGAACATGGGTAAATTGGTCAAAAAAATTATTCTCACTGTTAGTCACCAAAATAACTTCCACGTGATGTTACATACTTAATTGTTTCCCTAAATTCTATTATTCAGCTAATTCTCCCTAAATTAAATAGCTAAAAACAAAGTCACGTTATTTTCTCCTACTTCACGTTTTCTTTTCAAATAAGGTAAATGGGTCATGTAGATTCTGACAAGTATTGTTTAGCGAAAAAAAAGATTCTGACAAGTAGAGAAATTTGTATTAGTAACCACTCTTCTTTCAACTTTTGTTTCCTCTCGATTTGTTTTTTTTTTTAGCACAAATTTCTCTCCATTTATTTTCTAGATTTTTCTGTTCGTAAGATGTGATAGGTCACCTATTTCGAATTAGCTGCAAATAAGCAATATAATCATTGTCTTAGGGATAAATAACATTCATGGAAGGAAAAAATACATTACATTCAAATTCCACCATTAATATCCTAAGTAAAAATGTAAAAAAAATTACTTTATTAAAAAATGTAACAATGTTTGTTATAAGTATATAAAAAAAAATTGCACTCAGCAGTCAAGACTTTGTATCTTGACTTATCACTACAATTAGAACAAAACTTCTCTTCTCTTCCTGTTAAGTTACTCTTGACTATAATTCTTCTGGTAACCGATAATGAATAATACTAGTATTATTTATTAAGAAAAGAAGAAGATCAAATATAGTCAAGAGTGAGACTTAACCCGTTGATAATAGTCCAAGAGACCACATCAGTTAGGCTTGATTTGGATCAAACCAAAAATAAAACTTCTCTTCTCTTCCTGTTTTCAAAATTCCATTTGCATACACATTCGTTTGGATCGTCCAATCGTGAAATAATAGCAATATAAAAAATCACATTAAAACTTTATAAAAGAGTTCCTAACTCCAAAAAGTAGTTTATAAAAGACAGAAATTAAATTTTAGTTTCGAAATATTGCAATGTGTACATAATTACAATTTTTATATATGTAATAAAAGAAAAATCTTTTTTAGAAGATCACTTAGGGTTACTAAATTCTTTTTTTACAAATTAACTTTTAACTAACAAAAATTAATTAGTTTTAAAAAACAATTGATTAACATGTTTGTTAAAGAAAACACTACTAACATTGAAAAATGTCTTGCAAATATTAATTTTGTAAGAAAAAAGCTTATAATTTGTTTTTAAGTATAAATACAAGCATTGTTTGCAAATGTTTTCTTGAGTAATCAACAATCGTGATATTTTGTGCTACAATTTCATGGTGATACAAGTGGTATAGAAGAGGAATTGCCAACTTTCCCCTCCAATCCTGACGAGGGACGACATAAAGGTTTGTGGCCTGACAATGACTTCCCAACTTTCTCATCGAATCAAAAGAAGGGGAGACAAAGAGATTTATGGTATGATGAAAAATCGAAAGCTTTCTTAGTTTCCTTTGAAGAGCGCGAGAGAATCAAGGCACATTGGACATTGTTTCTTTCAACATTGGAGTGCATTCATTGTACATTGGAGAATTGCTGATACATTTGTTTCAAGAGCACAATTCGTATATGTGCATTGTATGTCTCATATTCCGTGTGGTGAGGAATCTAAACGCAGTTTGGTTTCAAATATTTTTATTTCACCATTTTGCTTTATGCTTATTCTCTATTGACTTCGTCCATGACATAATTTATTTCTGATGTACAAAGAGATGTCTCAGGGCCACTTAGAATAGCCTCAGTTGCTAAACAAGTATTCCGCTTATGTTAGTCTTCAAAATCTTCAGATGACAAATGTTTACTTTAAATACCTTTCACTTTCTTTATTTGAGCTCCTTATTCAACCATGACTATAGTATACAAATTATAACATTCAAATTCGACCTCTCAAATCCTAAGTAAAAGTGTAAAACTATAGTATAAAAATTTACTTTATTAAAAACTGTAACAATGTTTTTTTAAGTATATAAAAAATAATCAGCATTCAGCAGGCATGACTTTGTATCTAGACTTATCACTACAATAAGAATAAAACATTAGCTTTCTTCGAGCCCAATCCATGGCTGTGATTTGATTCTTCGACAACGTAGCGAAATCTTGACCATCGACAGGGTCCAGACTCGAGACCGACCCGCCGGACTTAGTGCATGGCCCGGACCCGGTAGAAGTGCCGTTGTTAATGGAGCAACCGGTTAACTTCACGTCAGCAACGGAAGCTACAAAGGGACCGTACTTGTAGTTGACGGGGTACTTACCACCGTGAGTGGCCCAATCTGAACCGTCCCAAACGGTGACGTATAGAGACATCGGTTTAGATGGGTATGCGCTTGTGAAGGCTCCCCGGTTTGGAAATTCTCTAACCGGAATGTTGTCTACCAAAAATCTGTAACATCCATTCACCGGTTTAGTTAAATGACAAAACAAATTTCATTTGAAAAGATAGTTTAAACTTTAAACTTGCGTCTTTCTTCAGTACATGACAAATGCTCATTTTGATAATTAGTGCTATTTAAATGTATATATAACAGAAAAAGACATTCTAGATTTTTAGTTACCCCATGAAGCCTCATTGCTTTAGGATTCATGAACCTATATAATATTTTTTCTTGTTGACTTTTCTTGGCCCATAACTTTTTGTTTTCTTTCATCAATTATATTACCTATAATTCTTATTGTAGCCGATATAATAAACAAGAAGATAAAATATAGTCAAGAGTGTTGCTTACACAATATGGTGAGAGTTCCAAATGAGAGTATAGTCATGATAGGCTTGAGTTGGATCAAACCAAAAATAAAACTTCTCTTCTCTTCCTGTTTTCAAACTTCCATTTGCATAGACATTCGTTTGGATCGTCCAATCGTCTCTCCTGCTTCTACCTAGCAATTCTATGTCGATCTCATCGTGGTTTTTCGGGTAATCCTCGGCGTTTGACAACTGCATTTTTAAAAAGATACATTAGTACATCCTAAAAAAAGTATATATGGTAATCCAACATTTGTGATTTATTAACAACAAATCCGTATGGGCAAGACTATGCTATATATATAGAGAGAATAGTCTGCGTTTTGATCCATAAGACGCTAAATGTGTATACGTACATAGAAAGCAACCACAACCCCAGAAGCAAATCCAGCGGGAAGCTTGAGTCTTGCACTGAAGAACCCATAGTGATACTTGTTCTTTGACACCAATCCAGCTCCTACAAATAATTGATTTATGGTGTCAATATTATATTCATATACATATGTAGGTTTTGTGAATATATGCATAATGAAACTTTGGATATATACTCAAAAGTCAATTGTAAAGGGTTAGATGAACTTCTTTGTTTTTAAAACGTTAAAATTTTGGAGAATGGGACTATGGGAGTCTAAGACCACGAACCACCTCCATCGGAGGTCTCTGCCCGATGTGGATGCTCTAACCATTTATGAATTGTAGATACGTATTAAAAATAAATGGGACAGTAATTTATTTCACCTGTACTATGACCCCATACAATAAGTAATGTTCTCATAAATGTTATTAGAAATTTATCAAAAATATACTACATATTATAAGGAAAAACAGAGGAAACAAACACAGATAAAAAGAGTGTAGAGTTTGATGTACTATACCAGAGGATTTGTCGAGAGTGAGTTTTGCAAGAGAGCCATTGACAAGAATATTGTGAGCTCCAAAACGTTTGGAGAAGCCATTTTCAATGGCGATTTTACTGAATTGATCTGTGATGCGTGTCACGCTTGGTGTTGTGAATCTCCTGCTATGTGAAGAAACCAAAGACAATGAGCATAGAAAAAACACAACTGTTGTTTCCCAAAGAATCTTTATGTTGTAGTTCTTCAGAGACACCATTTTTGCTTCTCTTTTATACTTCTTTGACTACTGAATAGTTTGTGTTATGTATAAAATGCGTCTCTGAATATATATAGAGAAGTGTTGTGGGGACAGTGGGAGGGGTAAATTGGGTATTTGGTAAAATGAGTTGTACAAAAGCTGGCTCTTACCTTTGCTTTGATCTTCATTAGAAAATATAATCCACCATCATGGATTTGTGTTGTCATGTTACTGAAGAATGTTTGTAAATAGATGTCTTGATATATTAAAAAGTTAATAAACTATTGATGCAATATTGATATCACGTACGAGATGTTAATCATATTTTGTTTATTATGCCTTGATCATTGGCATATATGCAGAATCCATATTATGGGATTGTAATGACAAAGAGAAAACATGATTTATTGCATGCACATGACAGACTAATATACATTTTCTATTAGGTTTAAGACTTTTTGAAACACATGCATGTGGGCAATTCTGTTTCCCCTTTCATTGATATATAATGCTGTTATATATGTTTGATTTGATACAATTAAGTTTTTGGTTGATTAAGTTTGTTTAAATCTTCCTACTAAATATGTATAAACACCATTACACAATATATGTATTATAATTTATAACCTATAACGACTTGAAGATGAAGTGGGCATGATACTTAATGCTATTTGACTTCTCATTTCCTCTTGTACATTGTTTGGCTTTATTTCCTTTTTTTGGATAAAGAGTAATTATTTTGAAATACTTTTGTTTTTCTTAGCTTCGTTATATTATCTTAAAGGAAAATTGCATAAGAACACCTTAATTAACACACCGAATACTTTTTTGGAATTATTTGATAGAGTATTCTAAACATTGTAGTTTTAAAACTACACTAATACTATTTTATTGATGATATAATAATTATTTTAAAAATGACTAACTCGTATATTTTCTTGATGATACTTCTATATATAACAAATAATTACAAAATATTAATTTGACAAATTGATTTTTGAAATAAATAAATGTTTAAGATGAGAATAATAGTTTAACCATAACCTAGTGGTTTGTGAAAGTATCATTGTATAACAACCCAAATATTACGAGTTGATGAAAAGATAACTAAATATATAAACTGAATTAAAACCCCTAATTTTTTAAGACCTTATTTCTCTCAATTCACAATTGGTATTTTTCTCTTTTAGCCATTTTCGGAAGGCAATGGTTCTCTCAACTGGTACTCTATTTTTTTGTATACTACTAGTATATATACTAAACAAAACTAGTGAGAAACCATTCGGTCCATTCGATAATAAATAAAAATAAAAGCGTTACAAAATACATAAAATTGAACCGAAGAAAAGATGAGATGGGAAAAGACAAAAGAATAGTATATGATGTAAACATGAACAAGTTGATGAGATGCAATTCAATACAGCAACACTCAAGCTGGCAGTTTACAGATGGTTCATATCAAACCTTAACCAACCAATCAAATCTGCAATTATCTCTCTGCTTTCATTTCTAATTGATGTTTATGTCTTATATTATTTTTGTTTTCTCTTGATTTTATTCTTATCATCATTCTTGTTAATTTATAATTTAAATTCGGCGCGCAACATCACGTATCCTCTCATCTTGATCATGTCACCCTAAGTCCCTAACTAACTTCACACATTTCAACACACAATCATGTAATGACCTAAGGGTTAATTTGTAGTTTGCATTAAATTAATTGGTTAGGTTCTTTTACGTGAAACAAAATCTTTAGGGATTTTTTTGCAATAACTACTCCCCAAGTCTAGTGGACTTAATTAGGAATCTCTGTTATTTTTTGCTTTCTCAAATTTGTTTTATCTGCATAACCGAATGTTGAAGAAAACCCTAATTGTAGATTGTGCTCTTGTTGTTTCGCCATGGAAGAAGACCACGAGAGCTGTCCGAAGTTGCCGATTAAAGGCAAAAGAAATTTACTAATCACAAGTGCTCTGCCTAAAGCCAATAATGTTCCTCATCTCGGAAACATCATTGGAGGTAATTTTTTTTTTTTTCATTGGAGGTAATTTATAATCCTTTCTTCTCTCAATTTAGCTTTAGAAAATCATCATAATCTGATTTTGTATTTCAATTTTTAAAAAGCTGTTGTAAGTTGTAACTAATTAATGCATGTGAGCTGCAAAGTTTATTTAGATAAACCAAGGGGAAAATCACACATAGCTTTGATTAGAACAAGCTATAGTGACTCGATTTAAGGCGATATTGCTGTTTTTCTTATTGTGATTTTTCTTTCATTTACAGATGTTCTGAGTGCTGATGTGTATGCTATATATTGTCGTCTCCGTGGCTATAATGCGATTTATATTTGTGGAACCGATGAATATGGTATTGCTGCTGAGATCAAAGCTCTTGAAGAGAATTGCATTCCCATGGAGATTTGTGACATGTAATGTTTCTTAATTTCGTATTTTTGTTGTTCTTTGTGACTAAAAGTAAATACACAAGTCTTTCGTAGATTTTGGTTTTGAGAGTTGTCTTTTTTTCTATTTTTTGTGTGCATTTAGGTACCATGTCATTCATAAAGAAATTTATGAGTGGTTTGATATAAGCTTTGACATGTTTGGAAGAACTTCAACTCCACAACACACACAACTGTCCCAAGAAATTTTCAACAAGTTGTGGGAAAACTATTGTCTTAAAGAGGACACCATGGAGCAGGGTAAATGATCTTTTTTTCTCTCTCAAATGCATCCATACGTTCTTCAATTTGTGAGGTTTCATTTTAAGTCTCAACTCTTTGGTCTTCAGCTTTACTACGATACATGCATGAGGTTTTTACCTGACGGGCTTATCGAGGGTTCATGTCCATTTGAAGGATGTGATAATGATTCTGCTCGCGGTGATGAGTGCGAAGAATGTGAAAATATCATCAATCCTACTTCTCTCAAAGATCCAAGGTGCAAGGTGAGCTATATATATAGGCTTCTCTCTTTCATGGTCATCATTGTATTTGCATTGATTTGGCTTTCTTAAAGAGGTTATGTTATTATAATTATAGTGAATACTTATGTTTTATCTCTCTAACAGGTCTGTCAAACCACACCCCGAACTCGCGACGCAGAAGACTTGGTTATTAAGCTTCCGGATCTAAAAGATAAATTGGAAAAGTATTTATACGAGACATGTTTTACTGGTTCTTGGAGTCAAAGTGCTATTCAAACGACAATGTCTTGGCTTAAACAAGGGCTTGTAAACAGAAGCATTACAAGGGATCTAAATTGGGGAGTTCCTGTCCCACATGAGAATTATGAGGATAAAGTAGGAACATCATTACTGCAAGCCATGTCTCGTTAATATATATGAAACATATCAACTACTAATTTGTGGTTAATCATATATATATATATAATATATATAGGTCTTTCACGGTGGGTTTGATGCTCTTATTGGATACGTCTCGATAACGTCATGCTACACATCTGAATGGGACAAGTGGTGGAAGAATCCTGAGAATGTGGAGCTTTGTCAGTTTATGGGGAAAGACGATGTGCCAAATCACACTGTGAGTATATAATACCAACATTTCTGAAATAGAACATCAATGGTTCTATCTTTGTAAATCTGAATGTTTCAAGTGCCAAATTTGTTGTTATGCAGGTGTTGTTTCCCTCTATGCAGCTTGGAATTGGGGAAAATTGGACAATGGTGAAGACAATCAGTGTGACTGAGTATTTAAACTACTGAAGGCGGTCAGTTGCTGTTTCACCATGGCTTCCATTGTTTGCTTTTGCTCTTTATAGAAATGTATTTGTATGTGTGTTTCAGTAAAGTTCTCCAAGAGTAAAGGTGTTGGAGTGTTTGGTAATGGTGTAAGAGATACAAATATCCCTGTCGAAGTATGGAGATACTACTTGCTCATCAACAGGCCTGAGGTAAACTGAAATATTTTTTACTTGAGGCATATATTATATTATAAGTGTGTAGATGTCACCACTGATTGGTTCTGTGGATTGGCCATTCTAGGTGTGTGAAACCTCATTTGAGTGGAAGGATTTGCAAACAAAACTGAATAAATCGTTGCTGAATAACCTAGGCAACTTTGTTAATCGAGTTCTGTGTTTTATAGCAAAGCCTGAGCCTGAAGGTTGGTTATTTCTTTCCAAATTCCTAACAATTTTGCATAAATGTCTCTGATGTAGTAACACTGATGTGAAGGTTATGGGTGTGTAATTCCTGATGCTCCTGGTGCTGAATCTCATCTTCCAACGATGTCACTGGGTAAAAAGGTTGGAAAACTGGTGGAGGAGTATGTTGAAGCCATGGAAAAGGTGAGGAATGTTATATCAACTTTGGTATGGTAATTTCTATTCTTAGTTTCTTGTGTTTTTAATAAATGTTGTTGTTTGTTTGATGCCAGGTTAAGCTCAAGCAGGGGCTGAAAATTGCTATGCTCATTTCAAGTGAAGGGAATGAATACTTTACGGTAATTCTATTCTCTCATTAACAGAAACTACACAATATCATTATTAGCTTTTTTGTTCAGCCTAACCGACTTTTCTGCTTTGTTTCTGGTAGAAAATAAATTTTACAAGGAAGATAAACCTTGTTGTGCAATTGTTATAAGAACTGCTGTTGGATTAATACACATTCTTGCACAATTGTTAGAGCCTTTCATGCCATCAATTTCTCGCGAGGTAGGTTTCGTTTTGATTACTTGTTTTGGAAACATTGATTCTAGTACTTAAGATGTAGAAGAATGTCAAGCGTTGTCTCTTGCATTTTTGTAGGTGCTTAAGCAGCTAAATTTGCCTCCGCATTTTCCACTATCGGGCAAGAGTGGAGAGGTTTTACAAGCAAGTAGACCTTGGGAGATTTTGCCTCATAACCACAGGATAGGCACACCTCAACCATTGTTGAAGGATTTGGTACATACACAGACTCTTTGATTTTATCCATATAAAGTCAGGCTTTTGTGTGTTATAATTGTCATGTATTTGAATAAATATTTTGTGAAGTGATATGATCACAAAAAAATGAAGAACTGCAACATCACAAAGAAATGTTCGATGGAAGTCAAGCTTTATAGACGTGAATGCTCGTGATGCGGAAGCAACTAATTTGGTTGAGGAGTGATTGGTTGTATAAATTTTAGTTTATAACCTTTTTTCTTCATAATAGATCAACTTTACTTATACGTATTAGGTTTAAATCAAACATAATCTTAACATGATTGAAATAGATTTTACTTAGGGAAATTAGGCTTAATAACCAAACAAAAAACAATAACTTTTGACCCAAAAAAAAAAAAAAAAAAAAAAACAATAACTAAAAATCTAGCAAATTAACCTAGATCTAATGGTTGATTTTTTGCCACATATACCGATTTTTGTTACTTTCTTGATTATTTTTTTTTTTTGTTGCCCAAACCGATTTTTCCATTAAGTTTTCATCCCAAAATGGGAAAGGAGTTTAAAGATACAAGACCGAGCTTAGCTAACGCATCAGCCTCAACATTGGCTGTACGGGAAACAAACATAAAAGA
This sequence comes from Arabis alpina, assembly GCA_900128785.1. Lineage (NCBI taxonomy): Eukaryota > Viridiplantae > Streptophyta > Magnoliopsida > Brassicales > Brassicaceae > Arabis > Arabis alpina. The sequence goes on from LT669788.1 coordinate 7,108,747, forward strand.
TAGAAATTTGAAGTCTGCACTTACACATCTAATGTTAGTCTTCAACTCATTGATCACATTCTTCGAATTAAGCAATGTGACAAGAGAGAGCGAGTCCGAGTAGCAATATAGCGATTGGATATCCGCATTTTGAGCTGCAATTAGAGCCGCTTTAACTGCCAAAGCCTCTACAACAAGCACCGAGGGAACTTGTTTACAATGTGCATAGCCTTTTGTTATTGTCCTCATTTGTGAGTCCTTGAGCCACCACCCTAAGCCGCAGTCCAGAGAAGAGGCTAACCAGGAGGCATCGACAAAACACCGAGTTATCTGATGTACAAGAGGGTTTATTGATGGAGAATCTAGCCTTTGTGGTGGTTTTGAGATCAACAGTTGAGCCTCGTGCCACTGACGGGCCTCTGACACTGCTTTTGCCACCACTGCCTCCTCTGAAATGAAACGATCTTCGAACACCCTCTGGTTTCTTGCATTCCACAACTGCCACACTAACCATGGAAATAGAGGAGGGACCACTCCAGGGGGAGGTAGGTTTACTTGTCAGACATGCAGAGGTAAGAAACTAATTCATGTTCATGGGAACCAAAGGGTCTAGTTTATAGAGTACGGGAGCTAATTCCCAGACCTTTATTGCAAAAGGACAACAGAGGATAAGGTGTAGCTCATTCTCCAAGCCTAAACAATGTTTACACCGGAAGAGCTCTACTTTTCAGTTTCCAAAGGAAGCTTTTAAGTTTAGGAGCCGTTTTTACCATCCAGACGCAACCTTTCCAGTTGAATTCTTCATTTACCACCTTTTCATTTTTTTTTTTGAGTTATCTAGCAAATTGACCATTCTTTTTTTGTGCATAAAGAAATCGAATTGGAAAAGTAAAACATAATTCTTTAATCTACGTATTTATTTGATTTTGTTACTAGTTTTCCCACTGAAAAAAAAAAAAAACTCAGAGCAGCTACACAAATTATCAATGGTTGACTTTGGCTCTGAATTATTAGTTGTTGCATCTTTTAAAGCTTAGAGAAAATGGTCCACTAATGACGTAACCCCGCCATTGTTCCCGAATATTATAACTCCTTTCCACTGTCACAATTGACAATACCAAGTCCTACCTGAAAATATTCTTCTTTAATTTAAAGCAACTCAGGTAACAAGCCTAAAAAAGAATCCAAAACAACATTATAACATTTTCACCAACAATAGTTATCAAAAAAAAAAAATCACCAATAATGTATAAAAAATGAAATTGAGAAGAAACTGGTCACATATAGACAAGAATTCGAATTTGACAAGAACTTCAGGATAATGCGAAAAATGACAATTAGTGGTGATTTTTGCATAAGGATTACGAGAATGACCATCTTACGTATGTACACCAGAAATGAAATTGAAATAAGGAACATTATACAAAACATTCATAAACTTGGTTCATTCTCTCAAGTTCTCAGTACCGATAATCGGTTACGATTTTACAGATCATCGTAGAGATTCTCAACTAAGGAGGTAAAACAGAGACAAGACTATCATATGTTCATGCTTGGTGATTTTGGATGGTAAACACTCTTGAGTATTTTAAAGAGTTATTTTACCTCAAGAAATGAAAACTAAATTATTTAGGTTAGGTGAGATAAGTTTACCACTTTCATCCATACATGTTTTATGGATAAATATTTTACACTTGTCACACATGCGAATATCTCTACTTTGATGAATGGTCACATATAGACAAGAATTCAAATTTGACCAGAACTTTAGGATAATGCGAAAAATGACAATTAGTGGTGATCTTTGCATAAAGATTACGAGAATGACCATCTTACGTATGTACACCAGAAATGAAATTGAAATAAGGAACATTATACAAAACATTCATAAACTTGGTTCATTCTCTCAAGTTCTCAGTACCGATAATCGGTTACGGTTTTACAGATCATCGTAGAGATTCTCAACTAAGGAGGTAAAACAGAGACAAGACTATCATATGTTCATGCTTGGTGATTTTGGATGGTAAACACTCTTGAGTATTTTAAAGAGTTATTTTACCTCAAGAAATGAAAACTAAATTATTTAGGTTAGGTGAGATAAGTTTACCACTTTCATCCATACATGTTTTATGGATAAATATTTTACACTTGTCACACATGCATTCATCTCTACTTTGATGAATGGTCACATATAGACAAGAATTCAAATTTGACCAGAACTTTAGGATAATGCGAAAAATGACAATTAGTGGTGATTTTTTTTGTGCATAAAGAAATCGATTTGAAAAAGTAAAACATAATTCTTTAATCTACGTATTTATTTGATTTTGTTACTAGTTTTCCCATTGAAAACAAAAAAACTCAGAGCAGCTACACAAATTATCAACGGTTGACTTTGGCTCTGAATTATTAGTCGTTTCATCTTTTGAAGCTTAGAGAAAATGGTCCACTAATGACGTAACCCGCCATTGTTCCCGAATAGTATAACTCCTTCCCACTTTCACAATTGACAATACCAAATCCTACCTGAAAATATTCTTCTTTAATTTAAAGCAACTCAGGTAATAAGCCTAAAAAAGAATCCAAAACAACATTATAACATTTTCACCAACAATAGTTAAAAAAAAAAAACAAAAAAATCACCAACATGTATAAAAAATGAAGGTGAGAAGAAACGGGTCACATATAGACAAGAATTCGAATTTGACAAGAACTTCAGGATAATGCGAAAAATGACAATTAGTGGTGATCTTTGCAAAAGGATTACGAGAATGACCATCTTACGTATGTATACCAGAAATGAAATTGAAATAAGGAACATTATACAAAACATTCATAAACTTGGTTCACTCTCTCAAGTTCTCAATACCGATAATCGGTTACGGTTTTACGGATCATCGTAGAGATTCTCAACTAAGGAGGTAAAACAAAGACAAGACTATCATATGTTCATGCTTGGTGATTTTGGATGGTAAACACTCTTGAGTATTTTTTTTATTTTTTTTGAACAACAAATGAATTTTATTACCTAAAATTCGTGAATACAAAGACAAGAGGGAAGATCATCCTCATTAATTGAAGCAAAGCAACAAAGCATACAAAATAAGATAGATAATTCTTGGAAGAAGGTTGACAGCGAATTGGAGCCAAAGCTCGAATGCGTCAGATGACTCACGGCATAGCCGAGATATCCTTGTTTAGTCACTTTTCTTTTTGAAAGTTGTGACGTTGATGAAGAAGTTTTATTCATGCCCGCAATGGAAGAAGTTTGAATAGAGGTTATACACCTCGACGGACTACACGGGGATTCACGGCTGAAGGTAATTAGAAGCTTTTGATTAGAAAGCTTACTACACCACACAAGGCCCACCAAAAAATCTAAAGATGCAGTTTGGTCTAAGCCCACCAAAGATGAAATTTGGGCCAAACCCACTTCAGATGACCAAAGAAACCCTAGAGACAGATCTGAGCCATCGCCTGAGCCGTCGCCTGAGGTTTTCACCTTAGAGAAATTTCGGTTAAACAATCTTTGTCGTAACAGAGAGGGAGGAGATTCTCCTCGAAAGTCTCGCATGAAATTGGCCTTGCAAAGTCACAAAGAACAAATAGAAAATCGATACTTTTGGATCTGATGAGGAGTTACGGTTGGATCTGGAGGAATAGGTGGATCCGGCGGTTCAGGAGGTTGGAGGTGGTCGGTTTGCACCGGAGAGAACAAGCACCGGAGGTGGGAGCAAGTCTGAATCTGACCAGTTTGATTCACCATTACAGAGGAAGATCGCAAGAGAACACACATCATCACCATCTCAAAAAACCACCGTGCGTCAGAAGAGAGTAGTCACAGAGATGGGAGAGGGAGAGGCAAAGGGATTTAGTATCGAAGACGACGTTCGGAGATGGTGTTGAGGCCACGATCCATCTCGAGAAGCTGCGGCTGCTCTTACTCCTATTTTGTGTTCATTTTGTTTACACTCTTGAGTATTTTAAAGAGTTATTTTACCTCAACAAATGAAAATTAAAATATTTAGGTTAGGTAAGATAAGTTTACCACTTGTCATCCATACATGTTTTATGGATAAATATTTTACACTTGTCACACATGCATTCATCTCTACTTTGATGAATGGTTGTGATTCATTTGAAGGAAAACCCTAATAGGAACAAGATCTTCTCTATCTATATATACATGAATTTAGTCTATCAAGATTTAAGAACACAACATATAGAGAAAAATATAAATTTCTACCTAAAAATCAACTTTTCATTTTCAATTCAAAAACCTTTGAAAAAGATTTCACATCTATTATAAACGGAGGTATTTTTCTAATTCTTCTTTTAATTCTATCATGTGATTAAGATGAATGTTTAAAGATATTAGGGTTTTTGTAAATTATGATTATATATATGTATGGCTAGGATGGATTCGGATATCCGAACTTTTACATGATATTCGGATCCAGATCCGTGGTCAAGGTATCCGGATTCGTGGTCCCGGATATCTGGGTTCTAAATATCCGACCAAAAATTAGGACATCCGAATCCGTGAGATCCATGGTTAATGTATCTGGATCCGTGGCCCCGTATATTCGGGTTCTGAATATCCGACCAAAAATCAAGATATCCGTGAGATATGTGGTTAAGGTATCCAGATCTGGATTCGTGGCTCTGGATATTCATGCTCTGAATATCCGACGGAAATATCCGACCAAAAATCAGGATTTTCGTCGGATATCCGGATCCGAACCCAAATCCAAAAATAATAATTAAAATAACTAAAGGTTTAGTGGATAACTAAAATTAACATTTTTGGTTATGGGTGTTAATTTCTCTTAGTTGTTTTTGTCAATTAAACATTAACTACGAAATGTTATAGCAATCTAATTAGGCGGATAGTTGCATGCAAAAGAAATTTCAGAAACTTTTCTTTTGAATAAATAGTTTTGCGGATTTTTTAACACATAGTTTTATGGGCTTTTTATATATAAAAAATATAACGCCACACTTATTGCTAATTGATTTTGAGTTATAAAACCCTTTTGTTTGGCATTTTGTCTTTTAAAAATGCATTAGAAAGTCCAACTGACACAAATGAATATTGTCTACATGACCAGGAAGTTCCGGACCGAAACCTAGAGGACGAAAAATAATCAAAAGGCTTTATAATTTATTGATGAAGAGATGAAGAAGCAGAAAGTAATCGACTTAGATGATGTGGAGAAGACGAACAAGTTCCAAATAGAATGGGACAATGTTTTGGACGAAGAACAAGTCCCCGAGTTGGAAATCGTCGGCAGTGACAAAACTCCGGTAACTATCTCCGGCGAAGATTCCGCTGCCCCACCAAAAACCCTTGACGATAACAAAATTGAGGAAGAGCTCAAGCGTCAAAAATCGTTGCTTTCTACTTTAAGTCACAGATTACCAGACAAGGGCGAGAAAATTCGGACTAGAATCGGAAACCTCGAGTATGAGAAGCAGAAAAGGTTGATGCGAAAGATAAAACCGGTTCGTCTCTTACTTGCAATGTGGAGTTAGTTTGTGTTGTGCTTTTGTAACCATGAGTGTGTCCTTAGATTTTTTTCTATATTGTCTTGTGCAGTGGAATCAGAGTTTGATGTGTGTGTGTGTGTGTGTGTGATTAGTATGTGTTACGAGGTTTAGTGTTTTGATTTGTTGCTAAAGCTTTATCCTTTATTTGAAACGATGATGCTATGTGAATTTCCCTGATTTTGGCAGAAGACGGACGAACGTCAGATTCTCTCGCATTCCAAAAGCTCAGGTATCTCTAGTTTGTCTCACTAAAAGCTATAGGTGAAGAGTGGAAACGTTTGTCTCTAACATGTAAAGTTTCTTCAGATGTGTCTAGGCAAGGGAATACAGCGTCAAAAGATACATGTAGACAAGGGAATACGGGATTGAAACAAGTGTCTCGGTCAACATTTGCTGCTAGTTTTAGTGAGAAGAATTCAAAAGTATGGTGCTTTTTACATTCCCTGTTGTTTTAAATCCTTTTAGCTGGCTGCTTTAAGATGCAACAGTTGATAATCCTTGTTTTCACAGATGGATGCTCAACCAGTGAAACTGTTTAGTGAAGAACCAAAAGCTTTGGGACGTGAAAGCTGGAACGGCAAGGCTGATAGACAGAGAAAAACAAATCAAAGCAATGGGTGGCGGTCGATGCCAGATTTACGCAAGTGTCAGGTCAATGAAAAGGACCTTTATTCTGGATTAAAAGATCCAAAAAGGAATCGAAAACCCAATCAAGCTTCTTTAAAAAGAAAGCCAAAGGACTTGACCCCTTATTTACTTCTCGACAATGATGATGATGATGAAGAAGTCATTGGCTATGATACCCCTAGGTCCGTATCTTTGCTCTCTGATACTGCTTTATAGATTGTTTTGCTTGAAACTCCTAGGTCCGTATCTTTTCTTTCTGATATCTTTACCTCTCTCTCTCACAGGGAGTGGAGTTCAAAGGCCTCGACATCGCAGAATTCAAGCTTCAAAAAGGTATATCATCTTACGCCATACAATTGTATTCTTGTACAGAACTAATATAAAAGGAGCTTAGCATCTTTTCTGACACTTTTGTTACAGAAATCAGATGATAAAGTAATTAACTTGGATGAAGATGAACCTCAGTCTCCAATGGTAGTAGAGGAAGCATTTGAACTTCCTGAAGGGTAAGAAGAGAGTTATTTCTGTTTACCTTTATCAAGTGACTGTGACTCTTCTTGGACATAACTTTATTTTGGTCAATTCTGTAGGTTACCGGAAGATATATGCTACCCATCAAGGTATTCAATAAAAAAATATCATGTAGTTGGTGTAGATTTACCTTAATCCTCAATAAGATAAATGACCTGTTTTTTTCATCTGGTGATCAAGGGATGACCCAGACCTTGTTCAATTGTCTCCCAAAGATCTTAAATGCCTTTCACCTGGAGAATATCTTATGTCGCCGGTTATAAATTTCTACATCAGGTGAGTTTTGAGTGACGGACTTACATGTTTACATTATCTATCGCGTGTTATGGATTTTTTTGTGATTATTCTCCTTTCTGTTTGGCTAGGTTCTTGCAGCACCAAGTGTTTTCAGGGAATCAGACAGCTGCTAATTGTCATTTCTTCAATACATTTTTCTACAAGAAGCTCACTGAAGCTGTTTCATACAAGGTGATTATTTTTCATGATCCCTATGAAAAAAGCAAATGAATCAATTCCTCATTATGTTTGGTTTGCATTCGCAAAGTCCTCAAGACGGTTAAAGCTTTGGTTGTTATACTATAAAAAGGTTGAAAGCTAAATATTTCATGTGCAACTATACCAAGAATCGAGAGAATATGCTAATGCTACATCGTCTTTGAACCTTTACATGTTTTTCTTCTTGGCTACTCATGCGTTGATCAGTCTCTTTGTCTTGTCCTTTCAATATTTCTAGGGTAACGACAAGGATGCATTTTTTGTGAAGTTCAGGCGGTGGTGGAAGGGTGTTGATCTATTCCGTAGATCATATATTTTTATACCAATACATGAAGAGTAAGTAATTTACTGATTGTTATCTATTGAATCCTACCACTGCATCCGTGAACTGTAGGTTATTGTCATCTAAGCATGGGATTATCCTCAGCACCAATTGTTAGATTGTTTATTGGTTTTTTCTTTTGCATGTTTCAGTCTCCACTGGAGCTTAGTAATAATTTGCATCCCAGATAAGGCTGACGAATCGGGATTGACTCTTCTTCACTTGGATTCATTGGGGCTTCACCCAAGAGATACACTTTTCGACAATGTCAAAAAGTAAGACTCTGAGGAATCCATACCACTTGCATACAGTTTCTCAGTGTAAAGACAATCTTCATTAGATTCTATTGTTTTCACTTTTCATTTTGCGTGTTTTAATTAGATTTCTGAAAGAGGAATGGAACTATCTGAATCAAGATGATGTTTCACTGGATTTACCAATCTCAGAAGAAATATGGAGAGACCTTCCCAATAGGATCATTGAAGCTGAAGTGCAGGCTAGTATTTCTTGCAAATTATAGTATTTCTTAAGACAAATTATCGAATTCATCTAAATTACTTCATTACCTTCTCAACAGGTTCCGCAACAGAAGAATGATTTCGACTGTGGACTGTTTGTGCTCTTCTTCATAACAAGGTTCATCGAGGAGGCTCCTGAAAGGCTGAAATTGGAGGATTTGAGAATGGTGTTCATCTCTTCTGTCTCCTCCTCCTCTCTTCTAAACACTTTCTTGTTAACATAACTTGTTGTCTTGTCTCTGTCTCCAGATTCACAAGAAGTGGTTTAAACCCGGTGAAGCCTCTGCGTTGAGGTTCAAAATCTGGAACAAACTAGTTGCTCTATTTCGCAACAGTAACAGAACAGATTAAAGCTGTATAGCACAGAGAATCACTGAGATCCATTTTGAGACATTCATTAATCAGATGCTCTAATTAGGTGTTTCTTCACTGATCATTTTCTTGAAGTCTTTCTTCAATGTTTTAATAGAAAGTAAGAAACCAATGGCAAAATCTGAACTAGTGTTTCAAAAAGCTTGTTAGGTGCTAGTCGAATGTGTAACTAAAACCTATATGGTTTTATTTATTTATAAAATAATACACCAATCATTGGTCACACAAGTTTAAAATTTAACATAATGCATCGATCACATACTTAGCCACATAATACAATACAAAGGAACAAGAAAAAGAGAAACACACAGCATACAAAACGTCAACAATTTTCACCACACAAACCAGTCCCCACCAAATTACTAAGTTCTTTCATTTTTCTTCAAGCAAGTGACTACTTGTTTTGGTGGTCGTCATTACCGTATCTGGATCAGAAAGGAGGGGCCTTGTCGCTGAAGAACCGAGCAAGAACCTTGTCTTCAAGAACCTTTAAAGCCTCAGAAGAGTTTATGCACATAGGTGTCTTGTATTGAGATATAGAAGAACCTCGAGAGATGAAAAATTTCATGAGAGAATCAAATGTTCCTTGTTGCACCACTCTTATCTCTAGAGCTCCAATATATCCATCTTTTCTCCTAAAGCTTCTATAAAGATAACTCAAGGTTTCCTCCATGACACAACAACATTCCACCAATACCTTGTTATCAAGTTGTACAACATTATTGATGTTCTTGACTTTGGCTTTGAGTTCCATGTAAAAAACGTAGTGACCCGGAGCAGTGGAGATATCCGCATAGCATGTGAAACCCGTCACCATTAAATTCGAAGATTCAAGAATGATTGTCGCGCTAGCCAACACCTTTAAAAGTTCTTCTTCAGTCGTTGACTCAACATGGACGTTTAGAGTCGTATTTTTTCTACGTACAAATCTGAATTGAGGTGTCTTATTGTAAAAACCGGTAACTTGTAAAACATCGTCCACTCTACATCTGTGTAAACCTAAGAACAAGAAATATTATAACAACATTAGTTAAAATAAAAAAGGAGTAATTTTGATTTGATAGTAGTACTAATGTGCGATTGGTAGGGACTCAACGGAATAGTTTGTGACCAAAGGCTCGTAGTAGCCATCTAACTTCACATCCACAAGAGCAACAATCTGGTCCTTGGTTCCTCCATCGAAATCAAGCTCTCTGAACTCGAAATACGATAAGTTGGGTAGAAATGTGTAGGACACATGTTCCGGTTTGCTTAGAGGATTCAGATTTATCCCGAAATATGTTTCAGAAGACGCATAAGTTGAGGAAACTATAGGCAATTTATTAGAGTAGAACTCCAATGTTGGGATATATTGAGCCATATTTCCCGTAACAATACCTTCCATGAATTTGGTTTTGGGCCAAAGTCGTGAAATGATACCTTCCCAAGATTGTTGTTCGCACTCGTGTTCGATTAGATCTGCCAATTCAGGATTTGGTTCTCCAAGGATGATGGAGACAGAGTCTCTACAAGTAAGGTCAGTGATCCACTCGCTAACACGACCAAACCTGATGTTAGTACACAACTCTTTCCAGTAATTTTCAAGAAAATCGATTGCTTGAACCAAGACAGAAGCAAAGATAGCACCAACACTCACAACCTCGTCTCTCTGGACAAGACCACAAAGAAGTTGACAGTACATACTCCGCTTAGCATCCAAACACAATATGAATTGGCTGGGACTTGCTGCATTTTTTGCTTGGTTCTTAAAATATCCGCTCGTTGTCACGGGGGAAATAGGCAAGCCACAAGGACTCGTATATTTCAATGAAGTGAAAATAAACCTCAGCATTTTTCCTTGCTTAAAACCTTCGAAATGCCTACCAACCACAAAAAGATATCAATCATGGAATTTGATATTACTATATGTTGGCAACAAGTGAAAGGAAGGTGTGTAGAATTACTTGGACATAATGTGCGAACGTAGAGCAGAGACGGATAGAAACTTCTCAAAGTATATGTCGTTCACAGGAAATTTCTTTTGATTCCCACTTGAAGTTCCAGAGCTACATAATATATATATATATATATATATATATATATATAACTTTTATAGATTCATCAAAAAGATACATATATATCACTACAAGAAAACTGTATTTTTGTGACACCCAAATGCGTCACAAAACAGTCACAAATGACCTATTTGCGACATATTTGTGACGAAAAAAAGTCGTCGCAAATTGATCGTCGCTAATTAACGTTGTCGCAAATTCGTCGCAAATTAGCGACATCTTTGTCACTGTCAAAAAGACGTTGCAAAATCGCGACTACTTTGTGACGCCAAAAAGTAGTCGTAAATTACCGACTACGTTGTGACAACATTGTTGTGGTCGTAAATTAGCGACACTGTTGTGACGAGATATTTGGTGTCGTTAATTTCCGACTACTTTGAGACTTATACATGTAGTGGGAAATAAACGACTACTTAACGACGGCGTCTAATTACCGACTTTTACGTGACATCGTCTATTAGTCATCAAATAATGACGAATTTGTGATGCTTTTTGTAGTCATAAATAAGCGACTGATTAGTGACTCTCTTCGTAGTGGTTAAAAGTCACAAATCAGTCACTAATGTGTCACATATAAGCTACGATTTTGCAACATGTTTATAGTTACTCTTTGGTCTCTTTGTAGTAACTCATTTGCAACTAAAGTATTCAAAACCAACAAATATAAAATCCAAATGCCAAAAGCTATAATATTACAAGGAACAATAAGTTTTGAAGCATAAAGCTCGACAAGTTGTAGAGTACAAAACATATAGCAAAAAGGATTATAACATATTAAAGTTTTGTGTTTAAAACCGAAAGTTAGAGAGTTGGAGATGCAAACATTGAACCAGTCAAGTGTTGCCTTCTAATGGGGTCGTTGATGGTTGTGCATGAGGCTCCAAGGTAGAGGACTCGAGATTTTTGTTCTTCTCCATAAAAGCCATGACCATCTTCTCAAGCTCTGAGATCCTAGACTGACTGTCCTTAAGGTCGGCAGAAAGTCGATCATTTTCCGCATCACGACGCTCATTTTCCGCATCACGACGCTTATTCTCTTCGACTTGTTCATCAATCTTTTGACGAGCTAATTGCAGGTCCTCCTGCATCTCTAACAGAGAAGACGTATAAGATTCATCATATCTAACATTTCTTTTCCCTCTGCCAATCTCAAGCTGATGTGACAGCTGACCGATTCCGTAAGGGTTGCCCTTCGGATCGAACTGAGTACACTGTAGTGAAACATATACTTTATATTTAGAACATCAAATCCAAACAATACCAAGTTAATAACCACACCTCTACCAATAGTTGAATCAGTCCTAAGAAACAAGTAAATATTTGAGGAAAAAATAACCAAATGAGAATGAATCATCAACAATGTGATTCTATACTATACTAATCCAGTTCAATCAGTCCTAAGAAACAAGCAACAATGATCGTAGTGGTACACTGAGCTATGATTTTCAGGCATAAAACACATATCAAACAAAAACAGAGAGCAAGAGAGAGGATAAGAATTCAATTAGGCAGTGTAGGAGAGAAGATTTACCTTGAGGAATATTTCATTCTTCTGAGCCACAGTCAGATTTCGCTGAGTCGAATTTTCAGAATTGTCGGAGTTGTTTGGAGCATCGGCATCCTGATCCATAACCTCTTGCAGGGCTGTCTCGTAAGTCTCTGTAACTTCCTTAGCCTTTTTATCAATGAAGGTGCCATCTTCATTGGTATGAGTCCTCCTAAACACCTCACCCCATGAGACCCGTCGTCCTAGTTCCTCCTCCTGTGAGATTAGATAAGATTGATTAGGTAAATAAGTTAGTAACAGATACAAAAGATGAAAGGATTACCATGTCTTGTTGAATCGTCAAGTAAGAAGATTGGCCTGATCTATGCCTGTGAGCTCCAAGTCCATTGCGGTGCGAGTTGCGAGAGTTAGAAGCCGTTATGCTCTTTGTCTGAGCCTGAGGAGTATTCCAGTAGACCCACATTTCAGTCCAGAGTGTGACGCCAATCCAGATTGGCCTCACACCCTTCTGCTTCACCTGACTCACAATTCCTCTCATCCTTTTTGTAGCAATCCTATGGAAATGAGCCCTAACCAGCGGAGTGATTCCTAAATCCCAATTGTACATCCCCTATACATAAATAGACACAGTTAAGTAAGGTACATTCTAATGTAGTGTAATAACAGAAAATAGGAACTAATGTGAAGCATTAAACATTACCACGAAAGTTCGGAAATATCTCTCTCGCTTGTCGATAGGTGTCACACTCCAGCTGTAGAATGGACCATCGAACTTGTGACGAAATATTCCAGCTATGACACGGGTTAGTTTTCCTTTGTCCCGAGTAAACCTAGTAAACAAGTTGAAACATCATTAAACATAGGTTTAGGATCCAAATGATGATGCAAACTGAAGCTAAATGATGATGCATACATCCGGAGAAGGCAAGGATGAAACACAGACATACTACTCACGCAAGCAGCTCACAAAAATGAGTAAATTAGAAGTTTAACTTACCACAAACTCTTTTGGCCACCTGGGATGGGTTCCGGACTCAGGAGTGGAAGACTTTGACGACCTGGGAGAGATAAAACATTATCCAACAGCTCCTGGAAGTCTTGCCCTGCTGCTTCGTCTTGAACAAGAACTTGAGGACCTTGAACGTGTTCAACCTCCTCATCATGACCTTCCATGTCTTCAGCTTCCTCTTCGTCTTCCTCTTCTTCCTCCTGATATTCCATATCAACATCCTGAGTAGGTGGTACCACATTTAGATTCAGGATGCCAGCAGTACGAGCAGATGTAGTAGGAAACTCGTCATTGTGAGATGAATATCGGTTGGAGAGTGAAGGGTACTGCAGTGGAATCGTGTTGGTTCGAGAGAGTGAGACATTAGGTCGAGAGGAGGGTGTACCCTGAGAAGGAGGAGTACGCTGAGCAGATGGGTTTGAGTTGATTGACGAAGTTTGACCGCTGTTAGCCGTAACTCTTCCTGTTGGTGAACCGGAAGCGTTGTGGTTGTGTTCTCCAGAACCGGCAGAAGCAAGAAGCTTTCGTTGTACCTTTGAGAGTGGTTCAGTACGCGTACCTGGTCCATTTGCACCACTAGCAAAAGCAGGACGCTTTCCCTGAGCCTTTGAGAGAGGGTTAGTAGGAGCGACTGAGGCAGGAAGCTTCTCTTTTTCCTTGGACACAGTGTGAGTAGCAGCGAGTGAAGCAGAAGGGTTCTCCTTTGCCTTGGAGACAGGGTGAGTAGCGGTGAGTGAAGTAGAAGGGTTCTCCTTTGCCTTGGAGACGGGTTGAGAAGCAGCGACTGAAGCAGGACGCTTCACATAAACTTTGGAGATGGCCTGACCACGACCGCCTGAAGCACCACCACGACCGCCTGAAGCACCACCACGACCTATAGTTGAGCGGCCTCGCCCTCGTGAAGATCCTCCTTTCGGTCCAACCATAAGGTATGTCGCAGGTGTGGAAATGGATTTGTGGGTTAGGGTTTAGGGGAGAATCGAGAGAATCAAAGAGTGAGATGAAATTTGTTGTTCTGTTTGAGAAATCAGAGAATTGAAAATTTAGGGTTTCAGAGATGAAGAATCCATAGGATTTCTTCACTCTAGGTTTGAATCGAGTAGATGATTTGTGATGATTTGTGATGAATTTCGTGAAAAGGGAAGAAAACACGATGATCGTGTTGAATCGCGGTGGACGAGAGAGAGGAAAAAAAAAGTTAGGGTTCGTGAATTCTGATTTTGGGAATCAGAATTGGTTTTCTTATTTTCGTGTATTGGTCACTATTGTGTCGCAAATGCGTCGCAAATTATTTGGTTTAGGAGGGAAATTAACCCGCCTAAAAGCCCAATCTTAGGAGGGTAATTTATGACTATTTTGTGACACTATTTTAGTAGTCACAAAATCTAATCCCTAAACCCTAAACATTTTGACCAACAAATATGACCTCTAATATTTCCAAACAAATCCAAATGTATTTCTTTAGTGACTGCTTGCTTATATCAATCACAATAATAGGATTTGTGAATTTTGATTTAAAACATCACATATACCTAATGTTACATTAAACTTCCATGTGATTATGTAAAGGACATAAGGATGTGGAGGCAAGGATATGTGAAATATCAAGTGAAAATTTTTTCACTACAAAAATCTATATTTTTATCTACATTTGAGTTAAATACCTTATAAATAGGAAACAAATAATACACACTTACATTATTGTTGTTTATTTGTGAAACATGAAAAAGGTAGTCGCAAAATAGTGGGTAAGTCGTCACAATTATTCTTGTGGTCGTTTATTCGTCACTAATAAGTGGGTAATATATGACGATTTAGTGACATGTTTTATGCAGTAGCAAACAAATCCCCGAAACCCTAAAACATTTACGAACACCCCAAATTGTCACAAATTCGTCGCAAATGAGTCACAAAAGTTTCAAAGATTTTTGCAAAAAATGTTGCAGTTACTACTACTCGATCCCAGGTCTCTTAGTGTTTGGTAGGGAATGTGTGGAATCTTGAACCGTTATGCTATTGTATTTAATCGTTTACTACTAACATTTACATTTATATATACTTGTTTTGGAAAACGAGAAAATAAAATGTGGTGGTCAAGAGTTTCGAACTCAAGACCTCTAAGTCTATGGTTTCGTTATAAGTCTGAATTGAACCGTTATGCTATTGTATTTAATCGTTTACTACTAACATTTACATTTATATATACTTGTTTTGAAAACAGAAAACACAAATATAATACACATTACCATCAAATCTTTCAAAAGTCCAAACACACTTGCAAAATAAAAACATCAAAATACAATCTCACAAAGTGTTATACATAAGTTGGAATCACGGTTCAAATATCATCTTCCTCGTCTGAAGATGATAAATTACATTGGAACTCATCTTCTGGATCATCGTCTCCAATCTCATAATCGATGTCTTCCATTGGTTGTGCTCGATCAACTAAAGAATCGACATTGATTTCACCTACCGTAGACGTCAATCCCTCATCAGAACTTTGTTGCAAAATGACGAGCTCTTTCAATTTATACTTTCCTTGAACACGATTTCTTGGATTTACTTTCAAAACAGATAGCCATACTTTCCGAGGTCGTTTAGTATTTGGGTATGTAAGATAACAAACCTGATCAGCTTGGGACCCTGACATTAAATAAATTTTTGATTAGTAAATATATAGATAAATTAATTGGGATCATGAAAATTATACCTAGTATAAATGGCTCGTAGTTTGGATATCTCCCAGTTTTAAGGACGTCGACAACGCCTACCGAGCTCTTTCTTGTCCCTATGTCAGGAGTAGGGTCATACCAATCGCAATTGAAGAGGACGATTTTCAAATTCAAAGACCCGGGATATGTGAGCTCGATAATATTTTGAATTTTTCCATAAAAATCATCTTCCTGAGACGCGTCCGAATAATTTTGCCCTTTCACACATACCCCATAATTCATTGTTTTCCTGTGTTTTCCGTGTTCCTCGGTATGAAACATATACCCCCTTGTAAAATACATAGGCCACGATGTTGCCATGTTTAGAGGACCTTCGATTATATCGTAAACCCACAATGGAAAACTATGTTGACTTCTCGTTGCATTCACCTGCATATAATGATTATACGTTATTGATCCAATGGTTGATGCAAAAGAAGGATTTAATTGTTAATTCGTAGAAAATACATACATATTGGTATATCCAAGTGTGAAATTCATCATCTTTTTTTGCTGTGACCTCCTCATCAGTTAGGTCAGGATTTTCCAATCTAATTTGTGCGTCCACCATGTTGCGTTGCCAAAACATGATTATAACATAAGAATGGAAAATAAAATAAATATGTTATACGTAATTGTCGAATGAATTATAATTACCTCTCAAACGGCCGAAAATACTCACAATTACGCAAAACATATGAGTGAGCGCTCGCATATTCCTTATCTTCGAACCAGTGATTATTACTTTGGCCACTTAGACGACCCACTTCTTTGAATATATCTGGTACATCTACATTGTATTCGGGCACCTCACCTTCGTCATACCGAGAGTTCCTGAACAAACATTACCATGTCATTGATATGATTGCAAGAGAGCAACATAATTAACAAACATGTTAAGGTAAATTATTAGTTACCTTCTTCTTCTAGCTGTGGAAATGTGTGGCGGAAAGTAGTGTTCTGAGAAGTAAGATATTTCCTCCTTCATGTATGCATGCACAATGGACGCCGCGGGGTATCTTTTGTTCTTCGCTAAGCCTTTCAAGTGTCCAAAAAATCTTTCGAACGGATACATCCATCTGTATTGCACTGGACCGCCAAGCTGTGCTTCGTATGGGAGGTGGATAGGAAGATGCTCCATCACATCAAAGAAAGAAGGTGGAAAGATTTTTTCCAAGTTACAGATAATCATCACTATGTTCTCCTTCAAAACTACGAGGCGGCTTTCATCCAATGATCTACTGCTAAGATCACGAAAAAATGCTCCAAGTTCTGCAATTATAATTCTTTCGGTAAGCCCAACATTGAAATCTTTATCTAATCCCAACATAAGGATGATTGTAATGTAAATATACCTGATATTGCTTGGTGAACATTACGCGGGAGAAGTTCTGCAAATATGAAGGGAAGCAAGCGCTCCATAAAAACATGGGCGTCATGACTTTTCATTCCTGAAAACTTGCCACCTTTGATGTCTACACAATTTGCTAAATCTGATACGTAGCCATCTGGAAATTTGACTTCATTTTTTACCCACTCCAGTAAGGTAGCTTTTGCTTTTGCTGTTAATCTCCAAATAGGAAATGGGGCTTTGCCATGAGCGTCAAGATGTAGTTCATTACGAGCACAAAACGTAGCGACATCTACTCTTGACTTTAAATTATCTTTTGATCTATCTTTGACATTCATAGAAGTATACACGATGTTATCATGGATATTCTTCTCGACATGCATCATATCCAGACAATTTCGTAGATTCAGATCAACCCAGTATGGAAGCTCCCAAAAGATGCTTTCTTTATGCCAATTATGCCAATTCCCATAACCACTAGGTTTAGTCTCATGTCCGTTTCCACCGCATTGTGATGTTTTTTGCGCCCCGGTATTTAATATACGTTGGTATATTTGTTTACCCGTCCACGTTTCTGGTGGAGTATCGTCCACGGCGTTCTTTCCCTTAAGAAAATTTACTTTATTCTTTCGTAACGGATGATTCTCCGGTAGAAATCTTCTATGGTTGTCGAACCAACACGTCTTCCTACCAGCCGGCAAGTAGAAAGAATTTGTATCACTCATACAAATCGGACATGCTAAATTTCCATGTGTCGTCCATCCCGATAACATCCCATACGCTGGAAAATCACTTATAGTCCAGAGGAGAACAGCTTTAAGGTTGAAGTTCTGATCTAACGATACATCATATGCCTCAACTCCATGATTCCATAAGTCTTTTAACTCCTCGATCAATGGTTGGAGAAAAACATCAAGACTGCCTCGAGGATGATTTGGTCCTGAATTCAAAATCGTTAGAAACAAATACTCCCTTCTCATCGCCATGTCTGGAGGCAAGTTGTAGGGTGTCATGATCACTGGCCACAATGAATGGTTTTTGGACATACCAAAAGGATTGAAACCGTCGGTACATAATCCCAAATACACGTTTCTCGTTTCCTCCGCAAATCGTGGATATATTTGATTGAAATTTTTCCACTCTGCCGCATCAGATGGATGAACCATTATTCCATCTTCTGTCTGGTGCTCAGCATGCCACCTCATCGCAGCTGCAGTCCTTTCGGATTGGTACATCCTCTTTAATCTGTCAGTGATTGGTAGATACCACATCTTGCTAAACTGTATTTTAGTACGCCCCCCACTTGCCTTATATCTTGGTTTTTCACAAAACCTACAATGCTCCAACTTCGCGTCTTCTTTCCAAAAAAGCATACAATTATCTACACATACATCATATGTATGGTACGGCAATCCTAGCTTTCGCATCAATGTTTCTGTCTCATAGTAAGAACCAGTTGCATTATTAGGCTCAGGCAAAAACTCCGTCATCATTTCCGCTACTGAATCCATGCAAACTTCAGCGACATTGTGATCCGCCTTGATGTTCATCTGCCGAGCTGCTAGCGATAACCGCGAGAGACCATCACGACAACCATCATACAACGGCGTATTTGCTGCAGCTAACATGTCATAGAACTGTTTGACGTCGTGGGTAGGTTCTTCATAAACATGATCATTTTGACTTTGATCATGTTCATGTTGATTATCAGTAATTGGCACAGAACCGCGAAATGCATCATGAACCATTTCAGCATAAACATTTGCGCCATCGTAATTAAACTCTTGCGTACCGCCACTAAAATCAGCATTTTCATAGTAGCTACTGCTTCCTCCGCCATCGTAATTTGTTTCTCGGTTACCGCTACCAAAATCAACATTCCCATAATAACTACTACTTCCTACCCCAGCCCCAACTACATTGTAATCTTCACCGTGTGCCGTCCAAACATAATAGTTTTCCATAAAACCTCTACTATGTAAATGGTACCGAACAGTTCTAGCTGGTTTAAAACCTTTATCATTTTTACACTTTGCACAAGGGCAGTATAACATACCTCCACTACTGAGTGCCGAACCCTGTATAGCTGCGAACTCCAAGAAATGTTGTACACCCACCAAAAATTCATCTGACAGATTATTTGTGCGAGGATCAATCCGGTTGTACATCCACTCTCGATTAGAATTAAACATAATTTTTGGGTTTTTTCGATTATGTTTTCTCTTTGTTTTTTTTTTTCTCTTTGATTTTCTTTTCTTGGATTTTTTTTTTAAAAGTCACGAGACTTTTTGTATGATGGAGAAAGAGAGATGTTGTGGTGAATGGAGAAAGAGAGGAGCGGTGGCCCTTATATAGAAAAAATTAGTCACTACTTTGTGACTCCAAAATACTAGTCACAAATTTGTGACACTCATATAACGATTTCGCGACGATTCTGCGACGCATTAGTGACTACTTCTCGGCGTCACAAAAATTAGGTAACTTACCAACCAAACCCATTTATCACGTGTCAAACCACTTGCCTCAATGCCGACATGCTTACCGACATAAATATTTGCGATTGATTTGTGACACTTTCAAATAGTCCACACAGAGTCACAGAAGAGTCGCAAATTTGTGACGAAGTTATGACTACCTTTACTCACTACCACGTTCGTCACAAAGTCGTCGCGTATTTGCGACTACACAAATTTAGTCCCTAAATAGTCGCTATATTGCGACGCCTGAACGACGAAATGTTTGCGTCTCTAATTTGTGACTAATTTGCATCTGAATTTGTTTAGTCGTTAAATCGTCGCAAATGCGTCATTAATCGGTTGCAAAATAAGTGACTGAAAAATCAGTCACAAAAGTTAGTCACAAAAAAACAGTTTTCTTGTAGTGTATATAGAAGAAAGTTTATTAATCAATGATTAGATAGTATATACTTATGAAAAATCTAGTAATGGGATTGCCCGAAATGATATTCGAGGGTTCTCCGTTCAAGACACGATCGATATACTCATATTTGATTTTTGTTTGTTTTCTCTTATATCTGATTCACCCCAAATCAGGGGTTTTTTTATAGGTAACAAAATTGAAAAATGTCAAGCGTGGAAAACGTTTAGATTTGTTTTGTTTGAACTGTACACAATACATCGCACAAGCCAGACTGGACTAATAAATACTCATGAATGATAGAAGAACAGTATGGAACTATGTGATGATTAACATCTTTGTAAGTGTATCTGCAACATCATGAGTTTCACGTGGAAACAGTTGATGTCTTGAATCAAAAATTTCCAGCATTGTGTATTGCTCTACCTTTATAGTAGTGTGAGACGTTGCAAGATAGTTTAATACTATACAGTGATGAATCTGGACCGGCTTTCTATTTGGAACCTCCAACAATCAAAAAGAGATCTATGTTTTTAAGAAGAATCATTTGAATTTTAGCAAAAAAAAAGAAAAAGAATAATCATTTGAAGATAAAATAAACGATAAACAAGATTTTAATTAGTGAAATTTTATTTATGAATTAGATATCTCTTTCAAAAAAAATATACATCATATATTTATACAAATATTCTTAGTCATTTTCCTCTTTTTGTATGTTGATATTTTTCTTTTTCACTCTTAGATCGGCTGACCGTGGGCCGACATCGTTTTTGTGGGATTAGCTCGCCTCCCTAGCAATCTTCCAGAATCGTTCGAATTTTTGGACGAATTCTAAATTTGGTACCACCATTAAACTCTCTGTTTAATGAGGTCTCCCAGTGGAGCAATTACGTAAATCTTTGGCCCACCCTTTATTAACACACATACCCTTTTTCATAAAGCATACTCCTTCTCTTCTTAAAAATAAAAACTTTACAAAAAAAATTTGTTCCAAAAAAATAAAGTTTTTACTGTTTTCAATGCACTTTTACAAATTCCAAAACAAATAAGTAAATACTATTGGTTAAATTTTATTGGAAATTGTAAATCGTAGAAATCAATGCGTTTTCTTAATAAATGTGCATAACCTTAAACATTTATTATTTTGGAACGGAGGGAGTAGTAAAAAAGAAAAAGAGAAAGCAAACACCAACGGACTATTTAAAACCATGATTAATAATAGTACATACAACACCAATGAACCAATAAAATATCTAGGGTATGAATGGTTAGCTTGGAAATTTTGTTTACTCTCAATTACTCTACATTTTGTCCATTCAAAATTTAGAGTAATTTTTTTCCCTCTTTCCTTTCTAACTCCTCCTTCTCTCTTCTAAACACTTCCTTGTTAACATAACTTGTTGTCTTGTCTCTGTCTTCAGATTCACAAGAAGTGGTTAAAACCCGGTGAAGCCTCTGCTTTGAGGTTCAAAATCTGGAACAAACTCATTGATCTATTTCGCAATAGTAACCAAACAGATTAAATTAAAGTTGTACACCACAGTGATCCATTTTGAGACATTCATTGATCATAAGCTCTAGTTAGGTATTTCTTCACTGGTCATTTTCTTGAAGTCTTTTCTTCAATGGCTTGCAAGAAATAAAAAAACCAATGGCAAAATCTGAACTAGTGTTTCAAAAAGCGTGTTAGGTGCTAGTCGAAGGACTATTTAAAACCAACTTCTTCAGTTTAACACAGATTATCACATAGAGTCATAGATTGTCAATCTACCATTTATCACATAGAGTGTCAATCTACCATTTATCACGTAGAGTTCATTCTACAGGTGGATCCATGTCACCATCGCTGTCACTGGTAATATTTATGTACTGTCTTTCTGGCTTCTTGCGCTTGCTCCCTTTAGACTCTACCACTCTCTTCCGCTTGCTTTCATTTCCTTTAGACAATGATTCTTCCCGAGGTGGGATGCGTTTGTCAAGCTCTCCCATAATGCGTTCGAAAAGAAGTCCATTCTGCTCCAAAATGAATTTTTTTAAACCTTCTATTCCATCCGGCGCAACATCATCGATATCTTGAGGTTTTGTTTGCCTTGTCGTAGCACGATT
Source organism: Arabis alpina (assembly GCA_900128785.1). Taxonomy (NCBI): domain Eukaryota; kingdom Viridiplantae; phylum Streptophyta; class Magnoliopsida; order Brassicales; family Brassicaceae; genus Arabis; species Arabis alpina. Next base: position 7,130,759 of record LT669788.1, read on the forward strand.
ACCCTTCCGAGTAGCCAATTTTCTTGATGGTGGCTTCAAGGTTTGTACATTGACTGTTTCCGTTGTCTTCGTAGCCTGCTCTATAGGGATAGTGGAATCTCCAACAGAACAATCAAGGATAGGAATATCTCCAACAGACCAATCAGAAGGGCACCAGCTATGGTTCCTTTGTATTAACTCCAAAAGTATGTCAACACTTGGGTCTGGATTTTCATTGTCCCAAGAGAAATTACCTTCAATATTGTCTTCTAATGGACTAAGTGTGTAGCTAACAACTAACTGCGAAAGGAAAGCATGAAATTTTAACTATAGTTCAAAATCAAATGTGTGTAAAAATATTTATACAGTTCAGAACAATACCTTGGGATCCATCTCTGCAGCTAATACATCACCTTGATGCAAGATAACAGTACAAGATAACCGTTGAGAAGGCCGGTTAGCAAAACCGCGAATATCAGAATAGTTAGGAATCTTTTCAAGAAGCAATGGAATTGCCTCAAAAGCTTGAAGCTGAAGGGCAAGTGGGAAACCATAAGTTGCGCTTGTTTTTTGTTTCAATCGGACAATAAGATCAGCAATAGGAGTCTGTGAGCCTTGAGGAGGTCCAAAGCGGCCAATGGTTGCAATAAATGACTTCCTACCCCATGGATACGACAAAAAGTGTTCAATATCATTCAACATCTCAACAAACTCTCGAGTTATCTTCTTATACTTGTCTTTACATACAACAACACCATCAACGAGAAGTATCAAAGCAAGACAAAAACGCTTGTTTGGGGACATTTGTTTATCAGATTCAAGCATCTTTACAACATCTTCGACATACATAACAGTGTTTGTACCGAAAAGCTGGTTCCACATAGAAATAGTATCCGAGTTGTGTTCAATGGTTGCTTTAGATGGAAGAGGGTCACATACCAAGCCAGTGATTAAGTGAAATTCGCGTAAGGAGAAGCGAAATGGTTTACCTCCGTAAACAAACCAAAGTTCGTGAACCTTTTTGGTGATAAGTTGTCGACAAAGAAGTGCATGCAACAATTTACCTGAATGAGCACACCTTGTCACTGGTAAGTTGAAGAGTTTCCCAAACTGAGAAGTACGAAGACGATCCCATTCGGGTGTTCCTTGTAGTAGATTTGCTATGTAGCCAAGATATTCCGGTGTAGAGTAGATATTTAGTCGTCGTCCTGGTGGAATGGTTTCAACGGCCAACACACGTCGGGGTAAGCTGGAAACAGAGACGTTGTATAAACTTCTGGAGGAATCTGTGTTAAAAAAATGGGTTAAGATTTGAAAATACAAATGAAAAGAGAAGAAATGTGAGTATAAACTTCAACTTACTCATATCAGTAGATTCTTCTTCTACTTGTTGAGTGAGCGATTCAGTCTTCTTCCTCTTCCGAACCGGAGTTTGTTTTCCTCCGCCTCGTTTTTAGTTATTCCGGGAAGACGTATCGAAAGAGAGAAAATGGTTGTGGTGTTCTGACTTCCCATTAAATTTAGTTTATGGCCTATAAAGAAGTGTGCTAGAATGGCATGTTCGTAATTATTTGAGAAATAAAGGGGGCCATGCGACATTAACCAGCGAGTGTACAAATGGAGTGTCTAATTAGCAAATTAGTGAAGTTAACGTTATATGGCCAATTTTTCCTTAAAAAGACTGATTTTTTTGTCATCTATTTATTTTCATAAACTACATTGGTGAGGTACGCGTACAAACACGTTTCCGGAAACAACAGAAAAGTCCCCGGAATCAGATCGTGACTGTGACCAAACAACAAAAACACATATAAAAATTACATATAATGTCACATATGGAGTTCTAATTTCACAAAATATCACAGGTGAGTTTCACTTTCACAATATGTCACTTACATACAACTATTCTGAAAATGTCATTGGCATATGTGTGTAGAAATGCTGACACAATTAGATTAAAGAGATAACATGTAATGATGGAGAGAGAACATGGGTATGTGTCAGTTAAAGTAATAGTATTCTATGCGTATGTGTGAGTTAAAGTAATACTCCCTCCGTTCCAAAAAGATAGATGTTTAAGGTTGTGCACACTTATTAAGAAAACGCATTGATTTCTACGATTTACCGTTTTCAATAAAGTTTAACCAATAGTATTTCAGTATTTGTTTTGAAATTTGTAAAAGTGCATAGAAAACAGTAAAAACTCTATCTTTCTGGAACAAAATTTTGTTGTAAAGTTTTTATCTTTTAGGAACAGAGGGAGTAACATTTAATGCTGAAAAGAGAACATGAGTTTGTTTCATTTAAAATAATAGCATTTAATGCTAGAAAGAAAACATATTATTTCCGTACGTACATAAGTGAAATAAATAATAGATGTACGCGATGGTTGGACTGTGTACACCTTTGTTTGTCGGTGGTAGGGCAGTGTACACGGTGACGGTGGTTACATTGTGTACATGATGACGATGATTGGACTATACACACCGTGTATACGGTGGTGTACCAACATACATCGGTTAGAAATTACATTCATTGCTACAAAATTCACAACATCTACAGGTTTTACCAATTTGAAAGAAAACTAAATCTACGAAACATGTAATATACAATAAAATGTATAGAACTACATGATACATACACAAAAATTATGTACACTCAAAATAAAACTACACGTACACCAAATCAAACATTGTACATAGTGATATGTTGTTAGTCGAACTGTGTACACGATGATTGTGGTTGGACTATGTACACCGTGGTGTACTTGTGGTTGTATAGTGTACACGGTGTTATACAGGCCGTCGTATAATGTAAAAGCCGGCATTCGGATGATGTATACGGTGGTGTACCAGTTGTCGGATAGTGTACACGGTGACGGTGGCTAGACAGTGTACGTGTAGTATATGTTGTTGGTTGGACTATGTACATATGGTGCTAAAAATAACATCCCTAGCCTCAAACTGTGTACGTAGATATGATAGCTATTAACGTACATAGAAAAATTGACGTATATTTCACCATTTTGCAATGTTGGTGTACGTACATCCTATAGAAAAATGATGACAACTCTTACCGGAATAGGCGTGTCGGTAACAACTCTCTATGGAGAGGCGGATCCACCTCTTGTTCTGTTGAAATTTCGCGGTGGAGAGGACCAATCGCCTTTTGTTCTCGATAACAAATTGTTGTGGAAAGGTGGATTCGCCGCTTTTATCCGGTGATATCTCATTGGATTGGATCTAAACCGATATTGTTGTGTTGGTAACATCTTCAGAAGCTCGTCTCATGCCGGATCCACAACAAGAGGCTTTGAATCGGCGGTGACTTTTCCGCTGGAGAGAGAGAGAGAGGTTTTAATGTTTGAGAGAGAGAAAGAGAAAAGCTTTTTGTGTATGAGACACAGAAAGAAGAAAAAATAAGTTTTTGAAAGAGAGAGAAAAACAAACTCGAATAATCAGAGAAAGTGGAGCTCTTTTTCTAATATCTATTAGTTTTATTTTAAATAAATTATCATAAATGCAAAGAAAGTACTGCAATGTCAAATCTGTGTCATAATGTGTAAGTTGGTGTATGTATAGAAAAAGAGTAATTTGGTCATAATTATGTGTAAGTGACACAACATGAGATTTGAATTTGGACATGTGACATATATGAGATTTGAGTTTTGGATTATGACTTTTTGTAATTATTTCTAAAAACAAAGCCGAAAAACAAAAGCGAGATGAATCCTCATAGAAATCATGATTAAAGAGAATAACGCGTCAAACCAGCTGGAACTAGTGATAGTATTTCCGAGGAGAAAACCAAAACAGGCACAACCTGCTTGCAATCCTTGACGACATACCTAAGAAGAGTTCCTCTAGTCTTTAACGTAAAAAAACTCTTCACCATCAAGACAACAAAACAATGTGTGGGATCCACAGACGTAACTAATAACCTTAAAAAAAATTATGGTTTTTTTTCTTTCAAAAATGACATTTTTTGTGAAACATTATGGTTAAAATGACATTTTTTGTGAAACAAATGGAGTGGAGTATATAGTTTTAGTATATAAAAAAATTACACCAATCATTGGTCACACAAATTTAAAATTTAAGATAATGCATCAATCACACACTTAACCACACAGTTTAATACAAAGGAACAAGAAAAACACAACACACAAACCAATTTCCACAAAATAACTATGTTCCTACATTTTTCTTCAAGTAGGTCATCTAATTGTGTTTGATGGTCGTCATTATCATATCCAAATGGATCATATCCAAATGGATCATATCTTTATCAGAAAAATAGGGGATTTGTCGCTGAGAAACCGAGCAAAAACCTTATCTTCAAAAATCTTCAAAGCCTCAGAAGAGTTTATGCATATAGGTGTCTTGTAATGGATATAGTAGAGCCTCGAGAGATGAAAAATGCCATGAGAGAATCAAACGTTCCTTGTTGGACCACTCTTATCTCGAGCTCCTCAACATCTTATAAAGATCATTCAATGATTCCTCCATGACACAACAACATTCCATCAATACCCTGTTATCAATCAAGTAGTACATTATTGCTATTCTTGACTTTGGATTTGAGTTCTATGTAAAAAACATAGTGAACTGGAACAGTGGAGATATCAGCGTAGCATGTGAAACCCGTCACCATTAAATTCAAATTTGAGTCAAGAACAATTGTCGCGCTAGCCAACGCCTTTATAAGTTCTTCTTCAGTCGTTGGCTCTACATGGACGCTAAGAACAGTATTTTTCCTACGTACAAATCTGAATTGAGGTGTGTTATTGTAAAAACCAGTAACTTGTAAATGATCTCCCACTCTACATCTGTGTAAACCTAACAATAAGATGTATTATAACACCATTTGTTAAAACAAAAAAGAGAGTATTTTTTATTAGATATTACTATATTAGTAATATGCAATTTAAAGGGACTTACCGGAATAGTTTGTGACCAAAGGGCTCATAGTAGCCATCTAACTTCACATCCACAAGATCAACAATCTGGTCCATGGTTCCTCCATCAACACCGACTTCTATGAACTCGAAATACGATAAGTTGGGTAGAAATGTGTAGGCCACATGTTCCGGTTTGCTTAGAGGATTCAGATTTATCCCAAAATATGTTTCAGAAGACGCATAAGTTGTTGAAACTATAGGCAATTTATTACAGTAAAACTCCAATGTTGGGATATATTGAGCCATACCTCCCGTAACAATACCTTCGATGAATTTGGCTTTGTGCCAAAGTCGTGAAATAATACCTTCCCAAGATTGTTGACCGCACTCGTGCTCGATTATATCTGCCAATTCAAGATTTGGTTCTCCAAGGATACAAGAGACGGAGTCTCTACAACTAAGGTCAGTGATCCACTCGCTAACACGATCAAACCTGATATTACTACACAACTCTTTCCAATAATTTTCAAGAAAATCGATTGCTTGAACCAAGACAGTAGCATAAATAGCACCAAAGGCAACACTCACAACCTCGTCTCTCTGGACAAGACCACAAAGAAGTTGACAGTACATACTTTGCTTAGCTTCCAAACACAATATGACTTGGCTGGGACTTGTTGTGTTTTTTCCTTGGTTCTTTGCTTGGTTTTTATAATATCCGCTCGTAATACAAGTCGTTGTCACACGACCAATGGACAAACCACATGGAGTTGTAGATTGCACTGAAATGAAAACAAACCTCAACACTTTTCCTTGCTTAAAACCTTCGAAATGCCTACGAACCACAAAAAGATATCAATCTTGGAATTTGTCATTAATTTTTTTTCCGCAACACGTAAAATGAAGCAAGTGTGTAGAATTACTTGGACATAACGAGCGAGCGTAGAGCAGAGACGAATAGAACTTTGTACGTTCTTCTTGAACAGTTCTATATCAGAGCTCCCATGGAGAAAACACAGAGTACCTTGGACGTGAAACACAGAGTAGTAAAAATATTTTTATGTGTGAAAATCCACGTTAGTGTGAAGCCGGGAAACTGAAAAATAGAAATAACCTAAAGTCTTGAAAACTAGCATTATAACGTATCAGTAAACAGTTTCTTCTCTCAAGCATTTGGTCGTCCCTCTACATAATCCATTAAACCGAGATTGTTACAACATTGAAAACAGAGGAAAACGAAATTCAAAAGTCTGTATAGCCCAGGCTAGGCCGTCATTTCTGCGCCTTCTACTACTCTCGCTCTCTTTCTCCGTCATGCCTCTGTCTTTCTCTTAGTCCCTGAAAATGTGCAACAAAATACAAGGCAAAATCATTAGAATCACTTCTTAGTGAACTGAAACCATTAGAGTCAAAGTAGAGACTTAATTATTTCTCTGTCCAATCGCAAAATCATGACCCCTGATAGTGCAGCATACCGTGGAAGTATTCGACTTAAGTTACCCTTTTTTAACATATGCACTCATGGATCCATCAGAAGTCAATCTCTATACAATCACTATTACGCAACAAATATTATATAAGTATCTAAGACGCATCCTACATGCAAGAGCTACTCAACAACAACTCTAGCTTTGCTAACCAATTCTACCAACAACCATATGTTAAGCAAAACAAGGTACGCATCATGAAAGTAACCAATATAGATTGAAAGAAGTTACTTACCAGTACTTAATCAAGCCGTCCCAACCACAAGTTGCGACTTTACTCTGTTCCAGAGGATGCCACTCAGCTCCAATGCATACTCCATTGTGACATTTAAGAGTCCTGAAGACTTTGCAGCTCTTCCAGTCCCAAAACCAGCATTTACCCTCACCATCTCCCGACATTACAAACCGTCCATCTGGCGAGAAATTAACTTGGCAAGCATAACCAGCAGCGATGTGCCCTGCAAACCTCTTCTTTTTATTCAGCTGAAACCTTTCTCGGGTACTATAGATCAGAATCTGGTTGTCCAAACTCTGTGCCGCAAGCCAGTTTCCATTCGGGTGAACAGATATGGAAGGCATAGAGTGCATATGAGGTTCACTAATATACTTGATAACCACCGGTATCCCAAATTCCCACACACGGAGAGACTTATCATCACTCGACGTGACAAATCTTCTGTTATTGTCCACAAATGTGATTGTATTAACCGCACCCAAGTGCTGGTCATACTCTTGCGTAATCTCCCCTGTGTTAATATCCCACTGAACAATCTTCTTATCACTCATACCAGCCAACAAGATATTCTGCTTATCATCATCAGGATTCAGCTTAACAACATACGGAATCTTCCCAGTCGAGAAAGTCGATATAACTTGACCAGTTTCCGTATCCCAATACTTAATGTTCTTATCATACCCAGCAGTTAAGAACTTAGTACCATCATTAGAGAAGCAAATATCCCTCACAGCTTTAGCATGACCCATATAAGTCCTCATACATTTACCAGAGTTATAAACATCCCAAATCTTAACCTTACAATCCATACCTGCAGAGAGAAGCAAATGTCCTTGCTTTGGAAAGAACCTAATAGCAGAAACACCTTTCGTATGACCACTCCATGTATGAACAAGACGTTTTGGTATGTAACAATGATCATTGTTTGCCTTTGCATCTTTAGGAGCTTCAATCCATGACCTTCCTTGATAATCTCTCTCTTCTTTACCATGGAAAGTACTCTTATCTGCATAATGCTCTCCTTTAACTTCACCTTGTTGTCCTTTCTCTTCCTGCTTCTTTGCATGTGCCTCTGCATACTGCTTCTGCTCCTCCGTTAACTCTCCTTGAACAACCTCCTTCTTCCTTGACCATGGACTCTTCCTATTCTTCAAAAGCCACTCTTCAGTCGCTGGATTCTCAGCTTCCGGATTCTCAATCTTCTCTTCCCCATCTCTCTCCTCCTTGTTCTTCTCAATCTTCCTCCGTTTCTGCTCACTCTGAGGAATATTATAAACCGAAACACCATCGTTCTCCTTCAACGCCTCAACATCACCAATGTAATTCATCCCAGACGGATCCGCCGCGTAACCATACTTATGAAAAGTATTATACTGTTCATCAAACACAAAAGACCCAATCGAAGCATCTTCTACAAACCCTAGCTTATGATTCCTCATACCTTGTGCGATTCCGTCTTTCGCATACGGATGTGCAGGTCCGTTAATCGGAGCCCAAAGCTGGTCATGAGTAGGGTTAAACGTAACGACGTGTTGGGTTGGATTGATTGGTTTCGATTTCGATTGATTCATGTTAGCTACTGTGAGAGCTAGTGCTGTATCGTCTACCTCTGGTGCTGAAGATTTCGCCTTTAACATACGCGGCGGTGAAGATTCCGGTGAGGAATAAAGGGTTTCTTCGTCTTGTGCTGATGATACTCGTGGTGGTGAAGAACCGTCTTCTTCTTCGTCGTAGGATTGAATCAGATCCATCTCTCTCGATTGTTTCAGATTTGCTTCACAAAGTCGAAAGCTTTTTTAAAGTTGAGATTTTTCTCTTCGACGAGGGTTTTAAAATTCCTAAATCAATTAAGGGTTGCAATTTTGTGCAAATTGAAAGATAGACCCTGGAGTTTGTTTTATTTCCATATTTACCTCGCTAGTGTGTTTCTTTGACTTTTAACTCCACTTTCTTTCGAAGGAACCACAAACAATATTTCCTTTTGAGAAATTCACTCAAATACCACGCTTTTTAAAAAAAATTCTAAAATACCACATTTTTCAAAAGTTTCAAAAATATCAATTTTTATCTAAAATTCGAAAAATAACACAAAATTAAAATTTACTTTTTAACACTTTAACATTTACATCGAGAAGTAATTTGCAAATATTTTGCATAACTCCATAGATTTTCACTTGGAAATATTGGAGTTGATGAGATTTTTCGAGTATGAGGCCATCACGAAGTCGTGGTGGTGTCGATTCGAAGCTTGGCTTACGGCTCCAACCATGAGCGGAGAGGTGATCTGGGACTCTAGGGCTTCTCTTTGATCGACAATTTTGTTTTTCTGGTCCTGAGCAATCCATCCAATTTCGGCAAAATATGAATCTGACTTCCAAAAATAACACTAATTAAGGTTTTTTTCCGTCAAATCTACGTAACTCATACAATGTTGGTTTATAACAAATTTGTAGAGTAAATCGATTTTTTCTATACATGAACTTACATTGTTATATCCCAAATATATACAAACTATCTCTTATTTCAACTCCATCCTATTTGTGGCCGGGTGTTTTCAATAACATTATTAGTTACTATAAAACATACTAAAATCAGACATCTCGCTTGTTCACTTTTTTTCGATTTGAACATCTACGGTCTTTGTGTGTGTGTGTGTTTTTTTGTTCAAATATATATTAATTTGTTAGCCTCAATGGTATAATGTACGGTATTACTCGTCTACATAGTTATACAGATTTTTGTGGATTAATTATATGGTGGATCAGCATCTAATTAACACACGAGATATTAGTCGTTGTTGTATATATACACTGAGTATAGAACAAGAAAGTGATAATGAAGAAGAGGTATATCTCTAGGGCTGTCAAATGGGATGACCATCGTCCATATGGTCATGTCCAGCTGGACAATTTTTATTTGGACAAATCATGACCATGACCAACAACGACCATGACCAAAAACGACCAACATAATTCACTAGTTGTATTATGTTTTAGCCTAATTTTAAATAACAATTTAAATTGGTTATTGTCTCTTTAGATTACACCAAAATTGTGAAGCTTTATTTTTCGCTAAACCCGCAAAATTATGTTTTTCTATAATACCCTAAAATTACGTTTTTTACCAAAACCGTAAAATTGCGCTTCTCATTCAAAACCGTAAAATTGTGTTTTTTCCTCCCGTAAAACTACGTTTTCTCGCCAAATTCGTAAAATTGCGTTTTTCTCGCAAAAACTGGAAATTTGCATTTTAATTACTAAAATGATCTATATTTATTTTTATTATAATTATAGTTGATTTTGATTTTTTTGTTTTGATTTTGTTTTTTATCTAAATTAATAAAATTCAAAATTTAAGCTAACTATTTGTCCATTGGATAACCAATGACCGTTTAGTTCCACCCGCTTTTAACTTGGATAAAGTTGGACATAACCTATTTGGGCTCTTTCCCATTTGATCATGACCACTATTGGCCAGTAATGTTTTGGGCTGGGTTGGACAATGGACGACCATCCCATTTCAGAGCTCTATATATCTCTTATCAAAAAAGAAGAAGAAGAAGAGGTATATATGTTTTAACACAGGGATGATGGATACGAGACAACCAAAGTCAACCATCTTGTTGGACTTGGACATCCTATACCAATATTTGACGTGTACCATACATCAATGATGACAAATAAAGTTTGGACTATATAATAAATGTCCTCGTTCAGTCCGAGAACTGGTGAACAAAGGCATCCACACAAGAAGCAAGACAATGCAGTTTGTTCTGTTAACAAAAGGCTTTGATCTCAAAATGGAGGCAACCATAACCACGAATAATGGAGAGATCAAATCAAGAGAAACTTAAAGTCAATTGTTTTTTTAAAATGACTCTAAGGTTTGGTATTGTTGAAAATTTAGAATTATTGTCGGAAACATTGGATTTTATCATTGGAATTTGGAGATTTAACCAAGTGAAGCTACTCGCGCATACAATTCTCATAAGAGAAGGAAAATAATGGATTTAGTTATCTGCTACCGAAAAAGGTTTGTCTACAGAAAGCATGGTCAATTCACTTTTGATGTGTCTCTTTTATTATATGACGCATGATCTTCTTATGTAATAATTTACATTTCAAAAGTATATTGACTTCATATTCTTTATTTGAAATCAATTTCAATGAAATTGTTAGACAAACAAGTATAGAAACATTGAATATTTATTTCTCAAAATCATTACTCAAATGAAAAATGCAATTGCTTCTAAAGACTTACATATATTAATATTATCAACCAATATTTTATTTTATTTAATCATCTACGCATGCTAACATAATTGAACGCAAAAGTAACATTAAAAATACGCATCGCATGTTTGAAGAACTAACACAATTGTCAAAAAAGAACCCTAGTTGTTGCATAAACACTAGCGTAGACCAATGCTTTGGGAATGTAACTGGTTTAAATCTTCAAAAAAATATCAAAAGATGATATCCCTTAATCTCTTTTCAATCCTTGATGGATCAATGTCGATCCAACATGTGAGAGCCTGCAAATATTCATTGTAATTAGGCGATTAATCATATATATAATCAAAATTATATTAAAAATACGTGACACATGCATCTGCATGTGTATATACATACATTTTTTTCATGCGTGTTATGTCATACATACCTGGGCTATGATTGTATAAGCGGTAGTCTCATTCATGTTCTGAAGATTAGCAGTCATAACTTGAGCTCCTTCTTCTTCAAAAACACTCATAAGCTCGTTTAACATTACTCTTTTCATGTTAACATTGATAATCAGATTCATCTCTACCATCGAACCCCGTAAATGAATACTTAGTTTTGGCAGAAAAGACGACTTTTTAAAGTGATTCTCGACTTCTCTTCCTAACAATGCTTTTTTCTTCGTCTTCAAATACTTTATCTTCTCTTTCATTTGGATCATGTATGATGTCGCTGCATCTATAAGTTGAGGCACTCGTAACTGTTGGTGCCAATAAAAAAAAGCCAAGTTCTATAATCACTTTCATGTTTTTTTTGTTTTGCATGAAAAATATGGTTTATAATCAATATATGTATATAACTAAAACGTATAAAGCCTTCGTGAAGTAGTACTTGTTTTTAAGCCTGATCATTGGTTGTCCCAGATTTTGTACTAGCAATTAATGAGAACCGAAGAAGCTAAATGATGAGACGTTTAGAAAGAGACTACCGCCTATATATACAAGTAAAAAAAACTGGAGATTTTTTTTTCTTTGTATTATTAGATTTTAGGGTTAGTTGGTAGCATAACAAAATTAAAACTAATAAACTAGCTAAAATCCCTAAATCAAAGGGTTGGGATTTTGCCACATAAATTCATTTTGGCTAGTTTATTAGTTTTAATTTTTTTGATGGTTATTGAACCCATTAATCCTAGATTTTATATAGGGTATTTGCGGTGCATATACACAGACAATCCTCTATTTGGCCAAATGACATGCTCACTATTCACTTTTCTAAAATTCAACCTTACCCTTGTTCATTCTCTCTCAACTGTATCTCTCGCTAAATGTGACGGCTAAGTTAAACTGTGGCAGCTAGGGTTAATTGTAGCAGTGGGAAATCTTAATTGTTAGCCGGATATTCTAGTTAATTGTGGCAGTGGGTAATCTTAATTGTTAGCCGGATATTCTAGTTAAATGTAGCGGCTAGCGTGAACTGTAGCGATTAGGATTAATTGTGGCGGTGAATAATAGAATTGATATCCGGATATTAATTATAAATATTGTCAACCTAAAGATTTACACGTTTATCTTCTCACGATTCGTTAACTCCAAAATCGTCTTTTCCTCTTATCATTTGCTGTCATTTACTTAATTTTCAACACATTTAGGTTGTTTTCTTAAATACTCAATATTGCATGGATATTGAGTTAATTCACCATTTTATATATGAACTAGATTAGGACCCGCATAATATGCGGGTATTAGATATTAAAATTGATTATTTATATAGTTATGATTCTTATAATTATATTCTATATTAACACACATATAAGTAGATTCTACATTGAAACTCGTATAATCGTATTTTAAGTTGAAACCCGTATAATTATCAATTTATTTATCATAAATTGCATTTTGTTAACCGCAAGATAGAAAATATAAATTAGTTCAAATCACCTCTCTTTTATATAATAAGATTCTTTTATTTTCTCTATAATTTTTTTTTTTTTTTATAATCTCTTTAGGTTAATGTTCTTACTAACTATTCGTTCTATACTTTCAGTTTTTTTTGCTACTTATATATCTTCTCGATTTCTTTCTTAATTTTTTAGATATGTAGTTTGGATTATAAATTTTATTTTATTTCCTATTTATTTTAGACTATTATAAAAAAAAATTCTAATTAGTTTGAACTATTAGAATTTTCCTTTTCACTATTTAGTTAGTCACTTAACAATTTGTTTTGTTAGTTTTCTATTTTTCTTCTTCTAATTAAGTTAAACTATTACAATTTTTTCTTTTTACTATTTACTTAATTATTTAACAGTTTTTTTTGTTAGTTTTCCGTTTTTATTCTTTTACACATGTCATCATTTCGATCGATATTAGACACGTGGCAAGATCTCGTGAGTTACAATTTTGACAAACTCTACTTTATATAATAAGATATAATCTTTACATTTTCAATATTATAGTTTACAATTTTTTTAGTTTACACAAAAATAGAATTTATAAACGGTAAAAAATAAAATTATAATATATTACTATTATATTTTGTAAATTTTCCTGTTTATGTTATGTTTATAAACTATATATGCCAAGTTCTCATTGAATATATCCTCCTTTATATAATAAGATATCACTGATGTCATCACTTTTTCCTCATAAAAATTGGTACTCGCTAAATATATTTTCTATTTTTTTTTTTTAAATAACTTATGTTTTACCATTTGTCTCTTTCTTATTTTAAATTGAAATTTCTATTCTTTTTGCTATTTTTTCTTCTCTTTTTATTTTATATTATTGTCTCTTGTTTTTTTTTAATTGAAATTTCTATTTTTTGTGTTCTTTTTTAGTTTATATTACTTCTATTTTTTATTTTTCATGTTTCAAATTAACTTGCATTATTAAAAAAAATCTTACTAAATTTATATTATTAGAAATTTTCCTTTTTACTTAAGTTTTGAACTTTTAGAAAGTTTCCTTTTTATTATTACTCGAACTACTTGATAATGATTTTCTCTTACTGGAATTACTTGATAATGATTTTCTTAGTTTTCGATTTTAAATTTTAACTTTTTAATTAATTTTAAGTTTTATATATGTCACGATCTAAATTAGCATTGACACATGTCATGATCTCGTGAGTTACAATTTTGACAAACTCTCCTTTATATAATAAGATTAGTATGAAAAATAAAATATGATGTTCAATATACTTTTAGTATTTTTTAAGTTTAGTAGATAATTATAACATTTTTAATTGACCATCAAAACCAAAAACTATTGATTTTTCGTTGCTCGATCTTTAACTGGTTTAGCTAAAATCAGGATGCTCGTGTAGTTTTGGCCACATAGGTGGAACAACACGTACATTTGTCTAGTATTGTTTGTTGTATATATGCATAAAATACATGGACAATGTACTATATAAGTAGAGAGAGGGAGAAACAAACCGTATGAGTGGGAGAAACATGAGAAGAGAGTACAGAGAAGAGATCTTTCATGCGCATTCGTCGCTGTTTCTCTCTAAGGTTTCGTTGTTCCCTCCACGACAATGAGCTTCCTTCTCCTATTTCTCTTTCCTTCACCATTCTTTTTTTTTCGTTCTAAGCTTTTCTGTTACTATATATGCTTCTCTCTTTTCAAATCCATCTCTCTCCATATATAGAGAGATAGAGAGGGAGAAACAGAGAATCACATATCTCAATTTTTAGAGAAAAAGAGCAGCGTAATTTAAAGGAAAATGATGTTTTTTTAAAGAAGTCATTTTTGCGATTGCGTCCGTGAGCTTACACACTACTTCATATTGTATATACTATATGCTTTTTGTTTCCTACCATGTAAATTTTACTAGTTCCTTCATTATTTTCACTCTTGGAGATATATACTATATTCCTGGATAAGAAACATTTAGATTCTTTATAAAAAAAATAAGAACACAAAATAAGATTAGTTGGTACGTACGGTTGGACAGATTTCTAGGACAGTTCAAGAGATTATATTTTACATGTTACGATCGATAGACAAAAAATGAATTCAATGGCATAAAATAGTTGGATGATACGATGGACACAAAGAAAATGAATTCCATCAACAGTGCTATGTTTTCAATCGACAAAATAAAAGAAAAATTGTTCAGAAAAATGGGACCACAACAAAGAATCCTATGTTCAATGTATTGGGTGCACATATTTATTATCCGAATTGTAGTATCACACTCACTGGTCATATATATACGCTAAGATTATTCAACATACAAGAAAAGGACACAAAACCCATTATTTGCTGAACTTGAACACTGTTGGCCGTATTGCCGACATCATTCACCAGAGATGACGTCAAACAAAAAACACTTGACCGTCTATACATGCAACGATCTAAACGTTCACTGGAAATGAATCCGAAGAAATTAAGAAAGCTAAATTAACATGCTTAACTTGTTGAGTTGTGGAGTTTACCTAGGTGATGTTTGTTAGGATTTCTCGATGCAGTATCTCGACATAGCATCTAAACGAATCATATAGACGCATCTAGTTGCGTTTGTGCTTTTAGTTTATACGTCTAGAAATTGTATTTGAAAACAATTATGTTCGTTTTGTGTTTTTGTACTTGTATCTTGACGCATTTTAATGTAAATTTTTTTTTTTTTAAACTTATTATGTGTTAATAATACTATTCATGTTTTGAATTATACTTATAGTTAACTAAATAATCACTAAATAAATTTTTGAACAAAATTTTAAGAAATGTTATCTTACAAAATAATTAAATTAAAGAAATAAAATCATGTCTGTAAATTAAAAATTATATTCATAAATGACTAACCCCCCCCCCCCCCCCCCGCCCACAAATGTTATCTTACAAAATAATTAAATTAAAGAAATAAAATCATGTCTGTAAATTAAAAATTATATTCATAAATGACTAACCTCTCTCCCCCCCCATACCATATTTTGTGTTAATACTATTATTTATTATTTAAATCATATTATAACTAAATAAACGTAAATTTATTGTTTTGGCGGAAAATATAATTTTGCGGTTTTTGGGGAAAAATATAATTTTACCGTTTAATTGGGAAACATGGTTCATTAGATTTTATGGGAAAACACGGTTTTGTGGAAAAAAAAATTGTGCTATTTATAAATGAGAGTGTTTTTGACTTTTGTGATTTTGAATGAGTTTCAAATGTATCCAAATTCTACTTTCAAACTAATCAAAAATTTCCAGATATTTTGGATGAGTTTTGTTTTACATCCGGATGTTGCATTTACATGCACTATTTAATTTGTCAAAACGAACAATATCTCATAACTGCATCCACATACTGCGTCTGGATGAGAAAATGAACAACACCCTAGTTTTTTAGACGCACTGTAAAGATGCGATGATGAAAACACCCGATGTTTAAACATGCTTACATAGTTTTGTTTTAAAACGCCACTGAAACAAGTTTCCAAAAGCTTCCGAGAATTTCCTAATTCCGATTCGGATTACAAAGCAGAAAGCACAGTACTCCATCAAAAACTTCCATGCAAACATAGCTTAAGAGGACATGACCAATTCCTTTAACCGGGCTTAATTAATTTTGTATTGAGAACTTGGCTAATTTGGTATATATTCCGTTTCCATCGGTTTAGTTCGTAACTTTTGAGTCACTTTCACATCCCTAGATGTTAGTCATAATTTTGCCACCGCGCAAAGTGTGATGGAAAACATGCTACGCCGAAAAGAAATCAAAGTCTAATACGTCTTTCCAATTTTTTAACAAAGTCGCAAGTCTTTCCTAATTTTTACAAAATCGTATAATGACACTCACGGAAGAACGATTCTATATCTCTAGTATAGTCTGACCACTTTCTTCGAAGCCGCTAATTGCTAATATTATTCTTAGTGATTTTGCACATGTTCTTTTCTTTCTTCAAATTTTTGAATTCCAGTTTAAGAAATTGACTATTTCCACTGTGATGACCATCGAAAAATCTGTAACCATAGAGACAGCCATAAATTGACTTGGTCCCTTTTTCTAAAAATGGTTATACCTATTCTACCGTTGAAATTAGAATGGTCATTAAAAATTAGAATAACTTTACCGTTGATTTCTAAAATATCTAGAACATTAGTCTTAATAACATCATTTATCTGATGATTCATTACCGGATTTATGAGATATTGACCCAAAAAAATTCTCGCATTATTATTAGAACGATTCTTAGAGCATGTGCATTGGAGACACTCATCATAGGTGTCTAAAGTATTTTAGAATTAAATTTAATTAAATTTTATTAGAATGGGTGTCTAAAACCATAAAATGGATCCTATATTAGACACTTTAAATGGTTTTAGACACCTATTCTAATAAAATTTAATTAAATTTAATTCAAAAATAATTTAGACACCCATGATGGGTGTCTCCAATGCACATGCTCTTAGGTCCACCCGTGGGGGTGGACCAAGTTCATCCACCCCTCTTTCTAAACCAATCAAAAATGAGATAAAAGACAAATTAAAATAAATTAATAAAACTAAATTAGTTGTGGGGACCACTATTCTCTCTCTTCTTTAATTTTTTTCCCACTAATTAGTTTATTTTAATGAAACCCCGAATTATCATTTACTAACCCTAAACCACAAATCATAAACCCTAAACTCCAAATACTAAACTCTAAACTCCAAATACTAAACCCTAAACCCCAAAATAATAAACCCTAAACCCCAAAATACTAAACCCTAAACCAAAAGTTTAGTATTTGGGGTTTAGAGTTTAGTATTTGGGGTTTAGGGTTTATTATTTAGGGTTTAGGGTTTATTATTTGGTATTTGGGGTTTAGGATTTGAGGTTTTGAGTTTATTATTTGGGGTTTAGAGTTTAATATTTGGAGTTTAGGGTTTATTATTTGGGGTTTATGGTTTATTATTTGGGGTTTAGGGTTTAGAGTTTAGTATTTAGAGTTTAGGGTTTAGGATTTGTGGTTTAGGGTTTCATATTTATAATTTGGAATTTTATTAAAATAAACTAATTAGTGGAAAAAATAAAAATAAAAGAAAAGAGAGAACGGTGGTCCCTACAATTAATTCAGTTTTATTGATTTATTTTAATTTATCTTTTATCTCATTTTTGATTGGTTTAGAAAGAGGGGGTGAATGAACCAATTGTTCTTATTATTAATCAATGTCAAAGTATGATTAGACTTATCCCTTACATAAAAAGTTTTATCACAAAACCACTTACAGAAATCAAAGCTAATTCCAAATAATGTAGCAGTTCAACATCAATATTACAATATTTTATTTAACATTCATACAAAAAAAAAATACAATATTTTTCGTATCTTTTTATACCCAAGAACACATTTTTATTAAGATCAATGATCAAATACCAAAATTTTGTTATTTTTTTTGTTTGAAAATCAAAATTATCTTACTTGACAATAAAATAAACATATTTTGTTAAATATTCTTATACCTGGTACACGGTACAAGCCAATCACCTAGTTTTTATTAAGATCAATGATCAAATACCAAAAATTTAGGGATATAAAAACACTATAAATAAAAATTCTCAACTTTATTAATCAATAAAACAAACTTTGATTAATTATTTTAATTTTATGCTGAATCAAATCTTGCTAGATAATCAATAATTATAGATTCCAATTGAAAGTCGATTCGTCAATCATTTTGTCTGTGATATGATATATGTGTGTTGAAATACCTTGTTTCTGTACTCTACTTTCATATTGCAAAAACCAATTATCAATGTCATTTTTGTTCTTTAAAAAACATCACATTTGAGTATGAAGTGAACATGGTCGATAATCAAATACATCATCATTGTATACTTCGAAAAGAGGTTCACCATGGATTCCAGCTTCTTATTTTCTTTTTTTGAGGGAAAATGGATTCCAACTTTTTACAGGTACTTATTTTCATATTCCTCATATTATTATTATATATATGAGGAACCAATTTCGATCTGACAAATAATGCAGCGGAACATCAACAATATTACATTTTCATTTAAATTGAAAGCCTTTTTTCAAAAACAAAGAAAAAACTTTTCATAGATTTTCAGAATACTTAAAAAAACAAATTTTATACAGATCTTCGGCTCAAACATCAAATATATCCAAAAAGGGATACAACAATAGTGTAAATTTTTGTTTTTTGTGAATTTCGTTCAACTTTATTAATCAGTGAAAAGAAATGTTAGTTACTCTTTAAGCGCTTAATAAAACATCTTCAAATGGTGACCACTAAAAGAAAAAACAAAACAGAGAGGAACATTGAATTCCTCTAAATCCCTTAAAAATTACATAATTTGTAAGGAATATTCTTCATTTACCCTCCTGCAAAGAATTATAGAAAAAAAATATTCTCAATCAAATTTGAAAAGGAATAAGAAAAACTTTTTTTTCTTCCAATTCTTTCTCATTCTTCAAATTTTATTCATTTTATTCCTTTACTAGTCACTAAATACTAGATAGAGTATTTGAAAAAGTCTAGAGTATACTGCATCATATTTAGATCTTTAAATAAATTAAATAAAGGCAACTTGTGACACCCGTGAACCAAATTTGAGAAAATTGGAGGGTGTATCGATCGACACTAGTGTGCTGTGTCGGTCGACATGCTGAGTTTTGGGGCTTAAGGCCGGTTTGTTCGAGTGGCTGTCGATCGACACGAGTGGTGTGTGTCGATCGACATGGTCCTTAGTGGCTGCCGATCGACACAAGTGGGGTGTGTCGACCGACAGGGTGTTTAGTGATTGGTTTCTGTTTCGATTTAAATCGGACGGTTCGCGTTGGTTCGGTTTGGAGAAACCTAGGGTTTTGTATTTAAGCCTTTTTGGCCGCATTCTGATCGAAACAAAGGTCAAAATCAGTGGAAAAGAGTTTCAGAGGGGTTTCTCTTGTCTCCGGTGAGTTTCTGTGGGAAAGGTTTCGTTCTTGGATGCTTTGGAGTAGAATTTCGTGGATTTCGTTCTAGCCTCAATTCCACCAGTTTCTATCCGAAAATCCAAGGTGAGTGCGTGACCATGGTTTCTGGGTCGATGGATCGTTAGGGATTCTTGGTGATAGGTTTGTATGCGTTGATTAATCTTGTGGTGATCGAATTGTGTTTGTGCATGCTTGTTGTTGTGTGGTGATTGTTGTTTTGTGCAGGTTTTCGTACTGACGCAGAGGAGGAATCGATCCGAGAGAATTATGATCGGTTCCCACGAATCTGCCAGGGGCCTGTCGAACTACACACATGAGGTGTGTCGAACGACAGACCAGTACGAGGGATGTCGAACGACACACATGAGGTGTGTCGAACGACAGCCAGTTCAGAGGGTGTCGATCGATACCTAGTGGTAGTGTCGATCGACAACTAGTGGTAGTGTCGATCGACAACTGTCTGATTGACTGTGTTGATCCGTTTGTTGTTTGTGTGTTGTGTGTTTGTTTCTTTGCCTGAGCGTTCCATCGTGCCTGAGTGCGCAGTCGTAGATGGGATGACCGTCTCACTGGGTATTTATGATAATACTCACGCATCTCTTTTTCCCATGTGATGCAAGTAAAGGCAAAGTGTGATCGTGGAATCACGGCTACGAAGAGGGAGATGATCTAGAGTCTCGTGTTTTGTGTTGTCTCATGTTTTATTATCGCTTTAGAACTGGCTAGGTTGTTGGCTTAGTTCTGGAACTTGTTGAATTTGGTTGTTGTTGAACTGGTTTGATTGTTTAATGGAAATTGTTTTGGTTATTCGTTGTAGTGTTGTATGTGTGTGTTTGCTTGGTTGTTGATGATATCATTTATGAGAATGCTAATCCGAGACCAAGGCTTAATGTTTTAAAAAAAAAACCGGTTGGGTCGTTTCACAACTTATCAGGGATATTAATGTACTAGATTAAGCCCCGCGTTATTACGCGGATTGTCACATTAAAAAGTATTCATAGAAATATTTAAATTTTAATTAGTAACATGTTGAATTACTAAAATATTTTGAAATACTATTTAAACATGGATCTTAACTCATTAAATGTCAAATTTTTACCTTAATTTTTATGTTTTAATTCATATCATATATATATATATATAATAATTATGTGATAAAATCGTAAAAAATTCAAATAATGTAGAGTTAATTAATAATCTCATAAAAGCTATAAAATTAGATATCAAATTGTTTTATCATTCATCTTTTTCTTTTATTCTCTATTTGTTTTTGATTTTATGACTTATATTTTATCTAAGTTATTACTTTTCGATTTATATTTTGTCTCTACCTTTTTTACGACTTATATTCTCTCGATTTTAATTTTTAATATTTTTTAATTATTTTACACTATTACAAAAACAATTCTAATTAGTTTAGACTACTTAAAAATTTATTGTTTTTTTCTTCTAATTAATTTGGACTATTAGAAATTTTTCTTTTTACATTTTGGTTAGTTACTTAACAATTATTTTGTGTGTTTTCCATTTTTAATTTTTTTTTAAATAAATTCTTTTTTACAATTGGTTACTTACTTAACAACTATTTTGTGTACTTCCCATTTTAAATTTTAATATTTCTTAATTAGTTTTAAAATTTAACACATGTCATCATCACAATCAATATCATACACATGTCATAATCTTATGAGTTACAATTTTGCTTATGTGTCAACACTACAAGAAAATAGCCTAATACAGACGGACGATTTGGTTGGAAATCCGTTGTAAAGAGTTGTTTACGACGGATTTCCAACCAAATCGTCCGTCTGTTCTAGGTCGTTGGAAATAGAAATTTGGTCGGAAATCGGTCGAAATTTCAGACGGATTTGTAACGGTCGTAATTCCAACCGTTACCCGCTTTGGAATTTCGTTATATTTTATTCCGATTATTTTCCGACGGGTTCATAATTTTTAACGGATTTTTAACCGTAAAGACCGTTGTAAAGAGCCGTCGGAATTTTCCAACCATTTTCCAACGAGTTGTTTCCCACGGATTTCAGAGTATTATTTCTTTACATTTCCTACTGATTTTCAACGGAATTAGTAATTTAGAAATAGCAACAAATGTTTTCAAATAGAAAAAATGTTGTAAACAAAAATATATATATACAAATATTTTAATTCGAATTCTAAAGTTAAACAAAAGTATCATAAACGTCATACATAAGTTTTGTTTAACAAAACA
Organism: Arabis alpina; assembly: GCA_900128785.1. NCBI lineage: Eukaryota > Viridiplantae > Streptophyta > Magnoliopsida > Brassicales > Brassicaceae > Arabis > Arabis alpina. The sequence continues at coordinate 7,152,733 of LT669788.1, forward strand.
ACAAACATAAATATAACACAATATCATAGCGGGCAATCTCTATACTTCGACCTCATGAAAGCTTTTAACTCAGCGAGAGCATCTTTATTCGCAGCATTTTCGGATTTCAATTCATCGATCATGTTGTCTCTTTGCCCAATCGCTTCTTTTAGTGTTTCAATTTCTTTGGAAAGTACGGGATCCCTCGGCAACGAATATCTACTTCCAATAGTGGATACTAGATTGCCTAATCCTGGACGACGACCCTTGCGTAGTGGCGTTTCCTATACACAAATAAAAAAACAGCCTAAGAAATCACAAAAATCATAATACATAAGTGTTATTCATAAAAATGACAAACCTCAAGAACTATTTTGTCAATTTCCTCTTGGGACAACTCCATGTCGACCATTGAAATTGAACCATCTAAACCTTGAGACAATTGTGTCATGTGTTCTTCCTTCCTCTTCGTTACTTTCTCGAGGACTTGAGCAATATTGGGGTAGTCTATAGTCTTGGTTTTCTTGTTGGTGTGTGTACGTATAATTAACTCCTCCAAACTTGGAGGCACACCTCCGGATTCTCTGGTCTGAAAAAAAAATACACAAATATTATTTCAGTAATCGAAAGTGAAAAATATACTACAAAATTGCAATTGAACTTACCATTTCATCTTCACGCGCTTTGAAACTCGTTTCTCCGGAGTTGTGAGTGCCTAGAGGATTTTTCTTTCGATTTTCTGAGTTGGTTTTTGCGGTTTTTTTTGTTTCCTCAGCAGCCCAGTAAGGCTGCAATCCGGTCCAAACATCAGGGTCCAAATCACTTGGCTTTTTCTTTCCTTTTCCCCATTTACCTTTCCACCAGTTAATGTGACCGGAATAACTATCGGCTGCCATCTTATAGAACTCAACACGAACTTGTGCAGTTAACTGATGATGCCAATCGTAATCTTGCTACGTATTGAAAAGATTATTAATATTAGTACGTGAGAGAATCATTTCTTTATAAAACTTTTTGTTAATTACTTACAGTAAATGTTTTGAACCATGTCTCCTTCTCATCAGTTGGGAAAGCATTCCACGTTGGATATGGATGTTTAAGTTGGCCTTTTAACATCTTCAGAAATGACTTTGTAATTCCATTCCTACGACCAAACCTAGAAAGAAATCAAAAGCTGTGTTAGTAAATAAAAACAAACTTAGTAATATTGTTAATAGAAAAACAAAAAATTTAAACATTGTACCAAGTTGCATCTCCTTCACAAAGTGGGTGGAGCTTTGGAATTAGGTCTCGACCTGGTTGTTGCACCAACTGTTCAACCGTAAGTGTTTGTTGCGCGACATAACTCTCAGTATCTGGAATGTGAGAAGGACTCGAATTCAGTTGCGTGTCTTGGCTGATCGTATGTCTACGATCTCCACGACATCGTTGGAAATCATTATATGACCTGAAAATTAATATTCAAAGAGTGTGTAAAAACGAGTTTTGTTCCAACAAATAATAAGTTATAAGCTTATCAATGTACCCCAAGAATATGCGTGTATAATAATAATAATATTCATGTACCATGTAACTGCATAAACTTTATAATTATACTAATATAATAGATGAAGAAGCGAGAGGAACGTGAAGTAAGAAGAAGACAATTTACCTTCAGCTTTATGCAGAGACATGCAAGAAACTCATGAACTTCTCTTTATGTATGTGAAACATTCTCATTGATGGTCATGTCATACATACATACATTGTTCTACATGACATAAGAACTTGTTCCTTGAACTTTAGAGATACCTTTAACTTTCATCAATCTCCTAATCTTAGCAACATCATCCCATCTTCTATTAGATGCAAATATGTTTGATAGTAACACATAAACACCACAATCTTCAAATTCCATATCTAAAAAACTATCTAATATCTCTATTAATGTCTCATTACTCTTACAAGCACTAAGAATAGCTCCGAGCTTAACCATTTCTTCAAAACGTATAAGAGATTCATGTCCATGTCTTATAGTCATTTCTAGTTTTAAAAATTTGTACCTAATAAGTATGAAACGTCACGGCATAAGAAAAGCGTGGATGTTGAGTATAAGTATGAAAAGCACTTACATGATTTCAATGAGGTAAAGATAAGAGTATACGTGGCTATGGCTTCCGGTAAACACAAGAACAAACAGAGGAGAAGAGAAGAAGTTAAGATGGTGGAGATGATTTGATCGGTGGTAATTGAATACACAGAGGAGAAGAGAAGAAGTTAAGGCTGATTAGGGTTGAATACACAGAGGAGAGATAAGAGTATATGTGGCTATGGCTTTCGGTAAACACAAGAACAAACAGAGGAGAAGAGAAGAAGTTAAGATGGTGGAGATGATTCCATCGGTGGTGGTTGAATACACAGAGGAGAAGAGAAGAAGTTAAGGCTGATTAGGGTTGAATACACAGAGGAGAGATAAGAGTATATGTGCCTATGGCTTTCGGTAAACACAAGAACAAACAGAGGAGAAGAGAAGAAGTTAAGATGGTGGAGATGATTTGATCGATGGTGGTTGAATAAACAGAGGAGAAGAGAGGAGAAGCGGCGATTAGGGTTGAGAGGAGAAATTAAGGTAAGTTGATCTTTATTGTTTTATATTAATTAATTTTATTTTGTCCATTAATTAATTAAATCCGTCGGAATTCGATTAGTATAAGAAACACATATTTTCTTTTAACCACATATTTACTTAATTTTGACAAATTTAGTTAGTTTTCAACAAACTTATTTTCTTTTGCCACAGATTTCTTTCATTTTAAACAGGTTTGTTTTCTTTTAGCCACAGATTTATTTCCATTTTGACAAATTTAATTAGCTTTCAATAGACTTATTTTATTTTGCCACGGATTTACTTCATTTTCAGTAGATTTGTTTTCTTTGCCACAGATTTACTTAATTTTGACAAATTTAGTTAGTTTTCAACAAACTTATTTTCTTTTGCCACAAATTTCTTTCATTTTAAACAGGTTTGTTTTCTTTTAGCCACAGATTTATTTCCATTTTGACAAATTTAATTAGCTTTCAATAGACAGATTTTATTTTGCCACGGATTTACTTCATTTTCAGTAGATTTGTTTTCTTTGCCACAGATTTACTTAATTTTGACAAATTTAGTTAGTTTTCAACAAACTTATTTTCTTTTGCCACAGATTTATTTCCATTTTCAGTAGATTTGTTTTCTTTGCCACAGATTTATTTTCTTTTGCCACAGATTTATTTCTTTCATTTTAAACAGGTTTGTTTTCTTTTAGCCACAGATTTATTTCCATTTTGACAAATTTAATTAGCTTTCAATAGACTTATTTTATTTTGCCACGGATTTACTTCATTTTCAGTAGATTTGTTTTCTTTGCCACAAATTTACTTAATTTTGACAAATTTAGTTAGTTTTCAACAAACTTATTTTCTTTTGCCACAGATTTATTTCCATTTTCAGTAGATTTGTTTTCTTTGCCACAGATTTATTTTCTTTTGCCACAGATTTCTTTCATTTTAAACAGGTTTGTTTTCTTTTAGCCACAGATTTACTTCCATTTTGACAAATTTAATTAGCTTTCAATAGATTTATTTTATTTCGCCACAAATTTACTAATTCTAAAATATCTTTTAAATTTAATTGAATTTAAAATAGTAATGGCATAACCGTTATTAAAATAAAATGTGAAAGGTTAACTGACTATTTATCCATTTTTTAGTAAGAGTTTTGAATGGATGCTACTCTAGTAATATATTAATGAATCAGTGCCAGACAAAGTAATTTCCCATTGGAAAATTACAATTTTTTTGCATAACTATATATTACACAAAAACATTCTTAAAACATGTATATTACAAATACTACATATATAATTAATTAGTTTGAATCCGATGAATCTTCTGAAGTTGCTGACTCTGTGTCTTCCTCAAACTCGTCCACCTCTTCCTCTGAATCCTCAAATACAACATCCTCTGTGTCTTCGGTGAAATCAACGACAAGGTCTACATCCAATGAATGATCAATAGAAGCAGTATGTCCCATGAAATTTTGTTGCAAAGGTTCAGTATCTAAAACCCCATCTACTCTTCCTCTCGGGTTAATCGATGTAACTGTAATCCATGGATCTTGTTTGTTTCGAACTCGAGGGTAACGAATATATGAAACTTGATCTGCTTGTGATGCAAGGATGAATGGATCATATTTCTGAAGGGTCTTCCTCGAATGCACTGATGTAACACCAAACTCGTCATGTCGAACACCGGTAAAAGGATCATACCAATCACAGTAGAACACAATGCACCTCAAATCGAGTAGGCCGGGGTAATGAACCTCTAATATCTCACGCAAGACACCATAGTATACAATATCACCGGAATGTGAAGAAATTCCAGAATTAGAAGTGCACCTTGTGTTGCTTTCCTTTTGAATTTTAAAAGCATATCCGCGGGTGCAGTACATCGGATATGACGCTGCCACTAATGTTAGCCCGTTCGACAACTCATCTAACCACGTTGGAAATTGGTGGCCTTGCGATTTCCAATATGATATCTACATGAAAAAACAAAATATTTAGTATACGAAAATAGTAATTACTGACAAAACTCATCAATGATTTATTTAGTACCGGTTACGTACATAGAATGGTAACCATTGGTTAAATTCACTCTCTTTTAGGTCATTGAGTTCATCTTCTGTGTAGAGAGGATTTGCATTGCGTATTTGGTCCATGTAAATGCTACAAGAGAAAAACATATCTTCAATAATCTTATATTTTTGTATTGAAAAGTTTAATGAAATTTAGTAATAAAAATTACCTCTCGTATGGCAAGACTTCTTCGCAATTCCTGAGAATGTACATATGCAAGTGTTTCTCCTCCTGTTTTGACAGCCTTCTCGATTTTGCTTTCCCACTAAGTCGTCCAACTTGTGCAAACATATTGGGTACATAAGCTGGGTAAAATGGTGTTTCTCCGCGATCATCATAACGAGCAAGTTTTCGAATCTTGGTTTGGACTTTTGAAGGAAAGTAGTTTTCCGCAAAATAAGATGTTTCCTCGTTGATGCTCTGAGCAACAATTGAACCTTCAACTTTGCTTAAATTTTTGACCTTCTTCTTCAGGTGGAACATGTAACGCTCGAAAGGATACATCCACCGATATTGAACTGGTCCACCAAGAGCTACTTCTCGAGGGAGATGAATAGGAAGATGTTCCATTACATCAAAAAAAGACGGTGGAAATAACTTCTCCATATTGCAGAGGATTACGGGTATCCTTTCCTCTAAATTCCGTATCCCATCGACGGTATGAGATCTCGCGCATAAATCTCTAAAAAACGCGCCTACCGCTGCATATATCATTAAAAATATCATAATTATGAAGTGTCTATGGAAATATCACTATATACTGAAAATAAAATAGTTAATTTACCTGCAATTGCGCGATGGACATTTTTTGGAAGTAAATCTTGAAATGCAAATGGAAGTAGGCGTTGCATTATAACATGACAGTCATGACTCTTCAATCCAGAAAACTTCCCATCCCCAATATCAACACAGTTACGAAGATTAGACGCATAGCCGTCTGGAAATCGAACATCACGCATAATCCAGTCAAAGAACTCCTTCTTTCCTGAATTATCAAGCCTGAAAGCAGGAACAGGTGCTTTCCCATTCGCCATTACATGTAGTTCCTTCCGAGAACAAATATCTGGCAAATCTTGTCTAGACTTCAAATTATCTTTCGTCTTTCCTTGCACATTAAACACGGTATTCGTGATGTTGTCATGGATGTTTTTCTGGATGTGCATGACATCAAAACAATATCTTAAGAGGTGATACTTCCAATATGGCAAATCCCAAAAAATACTCTGCTTGTGCCAATTATGTGCGTACCCATAACCGTCAGGCGGATCATGCCCATTACCACCGCAGTAAGCCGTCTTCAGAACTCCAAATTCACTAAATTGGGTCATATGATAATCACCATTTAAATGGGGAGGTGGACCTTTCAACACTTTCTTTCCCTTTTTAAACAATGTGGTGCTCTGACGATACGAATGACTAATCGGTAGAAAACGTCTATGACAGTCAAACCAACACGCCTTTCTTCCATGCGGTAATTGGAATGCATCGGTGTTATCTTGACAGAGTGGACACGATAAATTTCCGTGCGTCGTCCAACCAGATAACATTCCATATGCTGGGAAATCGCTTATGGTCCACATAAGCACCGCTTTCATCGTGAAATTTTGGTGACATGAAACATCATACGTTCGAACACCATGCTCCCATAACTCTTGCAACTCATGAATTAATGGCTGCAAGAAAACATCAAGCGAACGCTTCGGGTGTTCTGGTCCAGGAACAAGGATTGTGAGAAATAGGAACTCTCGTTTCATGCACAAAGATGGAGGTAGATTATAAGGTGTCACGATGACAGGCCACAATGAATACTTCCTTCCATGCTTCCCAAAAGGATTGAAACCATCCGTAGATAAACCAAGGTATACATTCCGTGGCTCCTCTGCAAATGTTGGATACAATGATTGGAAATGTTTCCATGCTTCTGCGTCTGAAGGATGCGCAATTTCTCCATTACATGTATGCTCTGCATGCCATCTCATAGGACCAGCCGTGCGCTTTGATTTATATAACCTCTTCAACCTTTCCGTTAATGGCAAATACCACATCCTCTTATAAGGGACCCGAACTCTTCCACTTGTATCTTGAAATCGATGGTGGCGACAAAAACGACATTTCAAGCGATCTGCATCCTCTCTCCAGTATATCATACAATTATTCACGCAGACATCTATCATTTCATACGACAGACCAAGTCCACAAACAAGCTTCTGGATGTCATAATATGAACCTGGGTGAAGATTATCTTCAGGCAGAATATCTTTCACATAATCAGCTATCTCATCCATATAATCCTCGGCTAAATTCCAACCCGTCTTTATACGCATCAGTCGGAATGCAGAGTATAAAGATGAATGACCCTCTTTACAACCCGCATATAATGAATCTTTTGATGCATCTAACATATCAAAGTACCTCCGGGTTTCTAAGTTTGGTTCATCTACTCTATCTCCACCATCAAAGAAGGACGGTATATTTTCGCGAAACGCTTCGTTAACCATATGGTCCATATCTATAGTTTCACCTATTTCCGTTCTAGGTTCCTCTAACCTATTCGTACTAGAACTAGCATAATTCACCAGTGAATCATCTTCTCCATGTGAATACCATATCTTGTACCCCGACATAAATCCATGTCTATATAAATGAGCGGGGACTCTACTAACTGTTTTCGATCTACGATTCCGACATTGAGAACAAGGACATAACATTTTACCTTCTTCAATGGTTCTTACTTGGTTTTGTGCAAATCCCATAAATTGTTGGACTCCATCGTAGAACTCATCCGTAAGTAGACCCGTCGTTGGATCATGTGGAGGTTTGTCCATCCATGCTCGAAAATATTGATCTCTATTTGAAGGTTCCATTTATATATGTTGTTGTTGTTTTTCTGTGAATGAAGTGAGGGACTGCAATTATATTTGTAAGATTTTGAGAATTTCCAACGGATGTCGGACGGACAATACAACATTTGAACACCTCCCTGACAGATACAAACGGTTATATATTCCCTACCCATTTCCGACGAAAAGTGGTAAACTTCGGATAATATAGTCGGAAATCCGTTGGATAATTAATATTTTAAATATAATCCCACGGATTTCCAACCGATTGGACTTGCAGTCAGAAATTCGTTGAAAATAGATAATTTTAAATTTATTTTTTATTTTGACATCATCATTCTTTATATAAAAATAATTTAAATGCAATACATTCCGAAATTAAAATTCTAGATTTTTATAAATTCAAAAAAATTTAGAGAGAAAAATTTAATTTCAAAATAAAATACATTCGAAAATAAAATATTGCTAGGAAAAGACTGTTATAAGTGTTGTCTTCAGTTATTCCAATATCTCTGCAATCCAATCCAAACTTCATCATTCAATTCTCCCGGTTTTTCCTCGCCGTCGATCCACTTCTGCTTCCAATCTTTCATGTTGTGTAGATACTGTAACGCAGCCATATTGTCGAATTCCACACGAACATAATTTGTGTGTTGAGGTTCCCAAGTGAAATCTTGCTACAAGTAAAAAAAAATTAGTTATTTAATTGTTATAATTACTATGTACTTTATTAAAATATAATATTTTTATTTGTTACCGTGAAACAACGAAACCACATTTCTTTTTCTTCTTCTGGAAAATCATTCCATGTCCGATATGGATGGCGGAGGAATCCATGCACCATCTTTTGAAAAGATTTACTGATGCCCGGATGAATCCCAAACCTACAAAGATGATAAATAATAGATCTTAGTCTATAAATAAATTCGTCAAAATTTAAAGTTAAATATCAAATATATATATATATTTAAATTTAAACTTATATATATATATATATATATAATTTTTACCATGACGATGTTCCCTCGCAAGAATAATGGAGTTTTGGGATAAGCTCTCGGCCTGGTTCTTGCACTAACTCTTCAACCGTTAGTTGACGTGATACGTAACGCTGGAATGTATGTGTACGCCTCAAACCAAGAGCATCACGAAAATCATTGAGAGACCTGTACAATATAAAAAATGGTTGTTGATGGTTGTTTTTGTATATAAGTCATAAAAAGCAATACGAACGTAATATATAAATAAAATTAAAAATATAATCTATGTAAATTATATGAAATTGATTTATATGCGAATAGGACATAAAGAAAACCTTTCACATGTTTTAATGTAATTTTATTATACCATGCTTTTCTAATATAATTTATAATAAATATATTAAAAAACACGAATTCTAAGTATATACAAAAACTTGATTGGTATGCACAAAACCGATGTTATAATGTCAAAAATCATTTACATTTGATATTTTATACTAGAATAATAAATTAACAATAAAGCATCAGAAATCTCACAATTTAACCTCGCAAATTCACCATAACCCTACTAAACCACCTAATCTAACAAAATCACATTCATAAACCTATAATATATCAAATTATATATCTAAAAAGATAATTACAATTCATAAAGAACAAGAAAACATACATATTTTCGTAAGAATTTAGAGAGAAGGATGAGAAAAAAATGTTTAGAGAGAGAATAGAATTTAAGAATGATGAGAAGAAGAATAAGGCTGGCAAGTTTATTGATTTTGTTTCCTACGGATTTGTTAGGATAAATGTCGTTGGAAATGAAAGCCGTCGCAAATCCCCCTGAAATTCAAACATTTGCCGCAAAATTATTAATTTAAATTTTAAACTCCGTCGGAAAGTCGTTAAACATTTCCAACGGATATCTAATGACAGTAGTTAAAAAAGAAAATTACATATCCAACGGAATTCCGATCATATTTCCGACACATTTCTAACGGTAATATTTTCCAACGGAATTCCGATCATATTTCCGACACATTTCTAACGGTAATATTTTCCAACGGAATTCCGATCATATTTCCGACACATTTCTAACGGTAATATTGTCCGTCGGAAATTTCTAAGCGATTTACAACCAATTTTTTGCCGTGTAGAAACGGTTATAAATCCGTCTGTATTTAGTCAAAATATTCCGACGGGAAAATATCCGTCGCAAATGCCGTTTGAAATAGGCATGTTTTCTTGTAGTGCAAGTTTTCATCGAACAAAGTCTCTTTTATATAATAAGATAAGATGTAGACAATTAGGTGTATATATATATATATATATATATATATATATATTCTTCCCGTAAGTTAGGCTAAACTAAACTTAGATTTATGAATTGTAAAACTTTCTATCCATAATATTTAGTTTAGATCATTTTTTGTTGGACCTAATTTCCCTTCTTTTTATCAATGATTTGAGATTTAGGAGGGTACTGAATGATTGAATTACACTAATATTTAACGGAGTTAAGAATTTATAAATTAAATAACACCAAAAATTTAAAATAATTCAGAAAATAATTATATATACCTAATCCAATGACACATGACTTTAAAAGAATTCATAATTACATAATTAAATAACAATTGAATTTGATAGAAAATTCATTTCTTAAATGAATACTTCCCCCTTCACGCTTTAAAAAAATAATCAAAAGATGATATCCCTTAATCTCATTTCTATCCTTGATGGATCAATGCCGATCCGGCATATGATAGCCTGCAAATACGTGATACATGCATATTACTAGCATATATTATATACGTACATATGTGCCATGAGTAGACGTGTTCATACATACCTGGGCTATGATTGTATAAGCGATTCTCTCATTCATGTTTTGAAGATTAGCAGTCATAACTTGAGCTCCTTCGTCTTCAAAAACAATTATAAGCTCGTGTAACATTACTCTTTTCATGTTAACATTGATAATCAGATTCATTTCTATGATCGAATCCCGTGAATGGATACTTAGTTTTGGCAGAAGAGACGACCCTTCTGAGCGATTCCCGACTTCTCCAGATGTTTTTTTCTTCTCCTTCAAATACTTTATCTTCTCTTTCATTTGGATCATGTATGATGCCGCTTCATCTATAAGTTGAGGCACTCGTAACTGTTGGAGCTAATAAAAACACAAGTTAATTACGCTCATGTTTTTTTCCTGCATGAATGTGTTTATAATCAATAGTATTATATATCACAGACGTAAAACCTAGCTATGTGCATCACTTTTTTTAATTGTAGAATAAGTATACATACACAATATCATAAAAAAAAAATGTGTAGCTAATTATGTTTCTACAATATACACAGAAAAGAAATTTGCTAAGAGAGAGAGAGAGAAACGGATCGGACCCTATGAGAGGGAGAAACAAGAGAAGCGAGTTTAGAGAAGAGATCTTTCATGCGCATTCGTCGCTCTTTCTCTCTGAGGTTTCGTTGTTTCCTTGGAGACAATGAGCTTCCTTCTCCTATTTGTCTTTCCCTCTCCATTCTTTTTGTTTTTTATTAAGCTTTTGTATATTCTACTCTGTTCTCCTTTTCCCAATCTATCTTGCCCTATATATATATATATATATAGCTTTAACAAAAAAATAATATATATATATATATAGAGAGAGACAGAGAGAGAGAGAGTCACATGCAGTTCTCAATTTTGAGAGAAAGAGCTGGGAAATTTAATCGGAAAGTGATGTTCTAAAACAAAAAAAGTCATGGCTTTTGTACATTGCGTCCGTGTGCCTACACACTACTTAATAATGCTTGTTCTTTCCTACCAAGATAATTTCGTGTTTAATTTGTAATATCCAGTCTTAGAGATACTTAAATTCCGATTAAAATCGAAATTAATAAATTCTGATTTACATGTGTATAATTTTTTTTTACTAATTAATTAACTCTAGGTTATGGTCTAGGAAATTGCTCGAAAGTATATTAGTGTGTAGAAAGTGCTTACCAAACCCCTTATTTAAAAAAAAAATTGGTATTTTTTATTTAAATCAAAAAGATACAACTCCGGTAAAAATAAATTACACCTCCGAAAACAAAGTCAACGGAACACAAGTTTTTCTCGGAGACAAAACCATATAAAAGGGAAGCTTGCGAAACAACAAGTAACAGAAAAATAAAACCGCATAAACACGAAACCGGCAAAGAAGTCATATCCAAAACCAACTTAAATTCGAACTTAGGTAAAACACCGAAACCCTAAAAACCTTCTAAATTTCCGGAGAGCCTTGGGGCTTGGACAAAGATATAAGAAGAAGCCTAACACGGACAAACCATCGTACTAGCATCCTCCTATAAAGATGAGATGAAGGTCTATCTCTCAAATCCTATAATTGTTTTGTTTCGTTTTAAAAAAAATATTGTAATTCAAACAGCTAATATTAGTCAGAAGATATGGTAAACCAATGCATGCATATGTTACTATTTGCTCATATAATGAGCACATATTCGATCATCCCAAAATATCCAATCAGGTCATATTTCAGAAGCTACAATTATTCAACATCCAAGAAAACAACAGGACCTACTCATTTTGTAGAAAATAGTTAAACTCTTGTTGCCCATATTGCTGACATAATTAATTCACCGTAGACGTCGCGTACAAAGACTTGAAGACGTAAAAGAAGGAAACAAAAAACATCTAAAAATGTGCAGAATAAGAATACACAGTTTTGTCCTCAAACAGAATATAAGAAAACGTACTTGATGTTTGATTTAATTTCCAGAAACTACAGTATTGTACTAAAACTTTAGAGTGAGCATATATATTTCACCGAATCAAATCAGACTAAAATCTTTTGAACCTAAATTCCTCGGAAATCAGTATAGCTCTTTCCTTTTTTTGTCACAAGAAATCAGTATAGCACTATAACTTTGAAATTACTGTATATAGAAGTCGATTGGTACCAAATTAAAGTTGAACTTTGCGAGCACTGAATAAACCGAAGTTCAGTTATTATATAAATCATATTTTTAACTAAAAATATATGGAATTATTAATTCATTTTTTGTTGGACCAACACAAATAATATGGTTTATTTCTAAATGCAAATGTATTCCTGATGACCAAAAAGCCCAAAAAAATATCTTACGCCCAAAGGCAAACCAACTAGAATGCTCACAAACCCATCGGCGATACGAAATTAAAACAGAAAAGGATTTAACTATGTATTGTAATTCTATAAAACGGGTTTACAAAATTTATTGATAACCCGGCTAATAATTAGTAGTCCGTTTTCATCCGGTTTAGTCTGTAATTTTTTAAGGCACTTTCACTTCCCTAGAAGTCTTAATTTTGCCACCGATCGAGCAAAGTTTTTCCAAAACTAAGCAAAAATCCAAAAGCATTTGAGAAAGAAAAAAAATGATGGGAAACATGTTAGCCGAAAAACAAAATTCAAAAAAAAATCAAAATATCAAAATATCAAAGTCTACTTTTTTTTTTATTATCAAAATCAAAGTCTACTTATTTGTTTGTCTTCCTCTTACAAAGTCGTAAAATGATACTTAAGATATAGTGTATGTGTATATTTAGCCGTCTTCTTAGAACATATGTGTAAATGCCAATTTTATACATAACGCATTTTCCACATGTTTCTTTTATCTATTCAAATATTTGTATTCCACTACAAAACAAGCTGTTTTACATGATTAGATCAAATTAAAATTCTTTTTTCTTGACTGATCTTCTAATATATTTAAAATTTATGACTAGACTTACAGTATCAAGATTTGTATTCACTAAATTTAGAACAAAATCGCAAATTTTCTTTAAGAACAAAAAATTAGAACAAAACATTTATGACAAAAATCATAAAGAAAACTTAAATCATTATTTAAGATTAAGATGTATATAAGAATTTTATTAGATCATATATTAGTTTTTATTAAATATATATATATATATTTATATAATATTATAATTAAGAACTAGAAAAATCTAAAAACTTATGATTGGATAGTATTTTAGATAACTTCCCTTTCATGGTTTGTATATTTCCTGAATAACAAATATATAAAACAAAAAAAACAGAAATTAGATTGATAATACATGAATTATAGCTAAATTAGATAAATGACTATAGAAAAAGGAAAATCCTCTATAGTTTTCCAAAGGAATCTCCACATTTTAGTCATATAGCTAATTATACATAAAGTTATGATTTTTTAGCTAAATTACCCTTAAAAAAAATCAAATATGCATGCTTTTAATCCTGGTTCACACTATCCCGATAAATTATATAAGTAAGGGTGTGACGAATTTACCAACAAGTAAAACTATCAGAATAAATTGTTATAACTTGTCGTATAAGGGAAGATAAATATGTACTCAATTAGAAACAAATTTGCAATTCATAAATTTTTCAATACTGGTTTAAAAAGGTTTAAATACTACGTACTTAGTCATAAAATTCTATGGATTTAGTCAGATTCTGTATGTAAATCTAAAATAAGAAATCTTTATTTGTGAATTTTTTATTTAAATTAGGCAACAAATAACAAACACTTTATTTCAAAACTTCTCACTATAAGTACTCCTCTTTCATCTTCCCCAAGTCATCACCACTTTTCTTTTGCAAACTTTAAGTTTTGTTCTCTCATTTTTCTTTGGTAAAAGTTTTTGCCGAGAAAAAAAGTAGAAAAGTTTAAAACCTAACCAAAATGATGAAGATGAACCTCGTGGTTGTACAATTCTTCGTAATCGTTCTTCTCCTCACATCTTCTTTTTTCGAACTTTCAAGCGCTAATTCATGTAAGTATACTTAATCTAGTCTCAAATTTTTAGGTGGTTTCATCGTTTGAATCTAATTGTCTAACACTATAAAGATCTGATATGATGATATAAATGAATTAGCAGCATGTGGTGGAAAGTGCGAGGTGAGATGCTCAAAGGCAAGTCAACATGAAGAGTGCCTCAAGTATTGCAATATATGTTGTGCAAAGTGTAATTGTGTTCCCTCCGGCACTTTCGGAAACAAAGACGAATGTCCTTGCTACCGCGATATGATTAACTCCAAAGGCGAATCCAAGTGTCCTTAAAACATACATATTAAAGAATCTACTCCAATAAAATGTGAAAGCCTATGTGTTTAATTAGGGTTTCCCAGCAAGTAGTTTCATCACATAAAATATCCTAGATACGAGAACATTGTGTAACCTTGAGAGTTAGAAAATAACTCTCCTCATTTATCATTGTATGAGAGTAATCTAAATCTATTTGATCTTGGTGAAGAATCTAAAGTTCTTTACTTTTTTCTTTTTTTCTTTGCATTTGAGTAAAGCTCTATGAGCTATCTATTATATGAATCTCTTTTCTCTTTGATTAAGCTCTAATGAGCAACAATAAACACTTGTTTTGGATTTCTCACACTACACATCTCTCTAAAGATTTTATGACTAGACTGTACAATATCAAGATTTATATTTTTCTAAATTTAGAACAAAACATATATGGAAAAAAATCATAAAAAAAAAACTTAATAGATTATTTATGATTAAGCTGTATATTAATTATATCAGATCATAGTAGTTTTTATTTTTAAAATCATATTTACATAATATTATATTAAATATTTGGAAAATTTAAAACTTATGTGTCAAAATCTGATTGGATATTATTTTAGATAATTTATTTTTCAGGGTTTGAACAGTTAATATTTCTGGAATTATAAATACATATATATATATATATATATACTCCCTCTGTTCTTTTTTGTTTGATGTTTAAGGTTTCCACATACAAATTAGGGGAAATTACTTAATTTTCTATTTTTTTCAAAACAAAATATGTTTTTATCATCAATTCTAAAAAAAATTCAACCAATAAAAAAAAACAATATGAGGAATTTAAACCGTGAAAAATTCAAATCACAACTAATTTTACATAGAAAACTGAAAACATCAATCAAAATGAAACAAAAAAATCACTTTAAAACATCAAATATAAAAGAACGGAGGGAATATATATCTACTCGTTTTTAGCTACGAAACTTTTCTACAATTAATAAATTCTTCAGTACTGGTTTAAGAAATAAATTCAATACTACGTACTTAGGCATAAAATTCTATGGTTTTGGTCATATTATGTATGTAAATCTAAATTAAGTTAATATTTAATTGTGATTTTTTTCTTCTTCTCTAAAATTAGACAATAAATAATAAACATTTCACTTCAAATTTTTCACATTATAAGTACTCATTTTTCAGCTTCCCCCAACTCATCACAAGTCACAACATTTCTTTTGCAAACTTTAAGTTTTGTTTTCTCATTTTTCTTATGTAACAAACGTTTTCGAGAAAAGAATAGAAAAGTTTAGAAGATGAAGGTCGTGATTGTACAATTCTTCGTAATCGTTCTTCTCCTTACATCTTCCGTTTTTCGAACTTTCAAGCGCTGATTCGTGTGAGTATATATATACTTAATCTAGTCTCAATTATCATTTTAAGTGATTTTATCGTTTGGATCTAAGATTTGATATGTGACGATATATAAATGAATTAGCAGCATGTGGTGGAAAGTGCAAAGTGAGATGCTCAAAGGCATTTCAACATGAAGAGTGCCTCAAGTATTGCAATATATGTTGTGCGAAGTGTCATTGTGTTCCCTCGGGCACTTTCGGGCACAAAGACGAATGTCCTTGCTACCGCCATATGAAATCCTCCAAAGGCAAATCCAAGTGTCTTTAAACCATCTATAACTTAAACCAAAACTATTGTCAAAGCCCATGTGTTTATTGTTTCCGAACTAGTAGTTTCATCAAATCAATATCCTAGTTTTTTTTTTTTTTTGTGTCAACCATCAATATCCTAGTTATGAAACATTATTTGAGTAATCTAAATTTATTTGATCTTGGTGACAAATCTAAAGTTCTTTCCTTTTCTTTTTACCTTTGCATATGAAGAAAGCTCTATGAGCTATCTATTTTATTTTTTTATTTTTTTGAATAGAAGAGCTATCTACAGTAGAACTTCTATAAATTAATACTCGATAAATTAATAATCACCATAAATTAATAAAATCTTCCGGTCCCGAATCGGGCCAATGTAAAAATTAGCGAAATTCGATAAAATTATAAGATAATTTTTTTTTTGAAACTCCTATGTAAAATATGGTCTCAATAATAGTATAAATTAATAATCATATATAATTATGTATATAAATATATATATATATATACATATATATATATATGATAATGTACTAAACATGGTTTTAATGATTTTATTTTTACTTAAAAATGAAAATCTCATTAGACTTAATCTTTAAGTTTACGTATTACATCAAAAACTTTTATAATTGTTTTCTCAGTTTTTACCATAAACTTGTGGAAAATTCTAGGTAAAATAATTGATTATTTATACATAACTTTTTCTAAATGTATCGACATTAGGTTCATCTATAAGCATCATCTCGCTCATAGCAATCTGATCATCATTCATTATACGTCAACGTCGGTTTCTTTTACTTGTTGTTTTTTCTATTTTCTTGTTAATTTTTTTACTCTCTATAGTGTTGTTGTTTACTGCCACAATTGAGATTTAAAATTTATGTTATGTATGTTGTTCTGATATAAGTACATTAGTATATCTCTTTTCCTAATAGCATTAGGTAAATTTTATTTGTACTTTTGTCCATAAAAAGAAAAGTATATTGGCATTTTTACCAAAATGCCCTGATTTGAAAAATGCTTTGTTAGAATACCCTTTTTTCTTTTTATGTCAAAAATTTCCAATATTACCCTTTAATAAATCTGAATAATTCAAAATCAATGGTTTTAAGAATTTATAAAAATAAGAAAAATACAAAAACGGTATATAGAAAGCACAAGTATACATGTTATAATTTTTTTCATAAAAAACAATGATAGAATAGAAAAAAAAATTCCTTCTACCATACTCGAATCTACCAGCAGATTACGTGTTCTACTTAATACTACACATCTACCAGTGGTAGAACCGAAGTTCTTCTAATTGTAATCCTTCTACCTAGAGTGGAATGCATGTTCTACTATTTCCACCATTTCTACGATATTTAGAATACGATTTTTACCATTTACATTATTGTCTACATGCGCAGAACATACATTCTACTTCTTTCATCTACCTCTTTGTCTATATTCTACGAAATGGTAGACATTATATTCCGCCAAAGTTAGTTTTAATTCCATAAATGTAGGATCTCATATAAAACAAAATTATACACTTTTCTTAATCAAAATATTTAAAAAATATTTGCTAAAACAAAAATATTTCGTAATATTAAATATTCTAGAAATAATTTTATTTTCAATTTTGATGCTAACGAAAATATTTTGTTATTTAGTTATTTTTTAAAAAAAATTGCTTGAAAAAGAAAAAATTTCGTAATCAAAATATTTTTAAAAACATTTCCCTAAATCTTAGGTTCTGTTGACTACCTAAATATTTCCCTAAATATTTTGTTATCTACTTTACTTTTAAAAAATATTTAAAAATATTTGCTAATTACATTCTTCTCTTAATCTACTTTTTTGCGTCTCCTTCTCCACTTTGACCGTATTTCATTTTTTTTATTTTTTTGATTCTTTTATTTGATTAAAGGGTTTTTTCCTTTTAATGGTAGGGATTTTCGCAAAAATATATTCAAAAGGAAAGTAAATAAATTAAAAAGGAAAGTGAATATATTAATATTTCAAAATAATTTCGTAAAAACAAATATTTTTTAGAAAACATTTACAAATTTTCTTTTTACTAATTTTTAAGAGTGAAATTGGGTTTATATTTTACGAAAACGTAATGGGACAAGAATATATATGGTAGAAGGTATTCTACCAAAGTATTTTTCAAATCAAGGCAAATTGGCAAAATTCCCAAGTATATTCTTTTTACCGGTGGAAATAGTGATTAAACTTTTTATTTGGGAAAATATACAATTAATTTTAAGCGTTGGTTATTTTTGTTGTCGATCGAGTTTTAGATACACCTTTCTCTCACATGTTGGCACGTTGACCTTCAGGCATGACCAGTGGCAGATCTATGTGTAAGGAAGGTGGGCACGTGTACTGATTTTGTAAAAATTAGTCACAACTAATATTATTAACTCTCTAGTTAAGTTCAATTGGCTCACGAAAACTCTCTCTTCTCTACTAACCTCAGATCGGATCGCCGCCGTTGCAGCTCCGGCGGCTTCTTTAGCGCCGGGGCTGTGTTCTTTTTCTTTCCGCTTAGATCTATTTTCTCTTTTAGTCGGTGTCTTCTTGGGTTTGAGTGACTTCGGATCTGAATTTTCTTAGATCTAGTTTCTAGATCTAGAATTTTTAGTTATGATCTTTGGTTTCTCTCTTCGCTGGTAGTGTTTCTCTTCTATCTTTATGGTCTTGTGCAGTTTTGGAGAGGTTGTAGTGTTTGGTTGTCTTTTTCAGCGTTCGGCCATGGTGTTGTGTCACGGTGGTTTTGGTCGTCTTGCGGTGGTTTGTGATGGTTCTTGTTACGCAGATCTTGTCAAATCCTTGGGTCCGAGTTTGGGGTTGAGTGGATTTCGGTTCTGCCTCTGTGGTTTTCGATTCTAATTCGGAGTGTTGGGGTTTGTGGAAACGTATGCGCCTGATTAATTGGTTCCTGGAAATCTCTTGAGGGTGCGGCATAGCTGCTCTCGCTGCGGGTTCTGCTTACTTTTCTTCGGTGCTAGTTTGAGAATTCGTCTTCTGCGGTTTCGGTGGTATTTGGTTAGGTTTCAGACAATGCTCGTTTCGTTCTGTAATTGCGGTTTCTTTTGTTGGTCTTGGGCTTCATACTACTGAATTCGTTCTCTCCTCTCTCCTCCCTTGTCGCCTCTGATGAGACTCTCTCAATTCCAGCCTCTCCGAGTTTGTCTTGTAAGGAATTGGAAGTTTAGGTGAAGTATTTGTCCTCTCGACGGGTTCTCTGTTTGGGTGATCAAGTTTCGTCTTGTTTCCTTGTTGGGAAGAGAATGATTACGGGGCAGCCCCTCGCCTAGCTCTATTGCTAGTGTCTCTCTTCTTGGTTTCATCTTCAAGTGTTCAAGGCGTGTGCGTGCACTCGGTCTTCTTCGGAATGTTGCCCGAGAACCTGGAGGGACAACATCCTATCTCTAAACGGTCTCGATTCCTTATCGGCATTAGCATAGATTTTTCTTAGTTGTTGTTTGTGCTTTAAAATCGTATATTTTCCTTGTGTAAGTCACTGCTTCTAAGGGAGTCGTTGTGCCCTTAGCTCTCTTGCCGGAAAAGATTAGTCTTTTGCCGGGCTCCGCTGTAATTCGAATGCTGAATCAATCCTAATATTTAGATGCCCAAAAAAAAAAGTTAAGTTCAATTGGCTACGGATTTTTCTAAGAGATTCATGCCTTTTGATCTATGTTTCTCATTACCCTTTCATACAATTCTTTTATATATTTTGCCTTCTCACAACAATCTCTCTTTCCTTTTTTCTATTATCTTTAACTATGTTTTAATCTTTCCTTATTGGTTACATTACATTAGATGTTATACTTGGTTCTTTTTTTGTATATACTTGTTAGTCAAAACATGTATCTCTTTTTATATCCCCTAAATATTATTAGGGAGGTGATTCTTACAAAATTGCTTATGTGTCTCATTCTCTTTCAATGTTAGACTAAAAAATCAAATTTGATGTTGAATTTAATATGGAAAGTAAATTAATCAAAAACTAAATTATTGAGAACAAAATAAATTTGATCAAAATTTAAATATGAGTCGAAAGCATATTTAATCGTCTTCCTATATGTTTAATTCTATATACTAATAGTCACAAAAAGTAAAATTCGAAAAAATTCTAAAGACTAAATATATAAATTGAACATCATTAGAAATTTTTAAATATAAAATAAATTTTTCTTATAATATATAATTAAAAAAAAATATAAACCGCATTTACGGGGGAGGTCATCTAGTTTCTATTGAAACATGTGTAATTTCTTTCTTATCATACTTTCCTAGTATATTTTTTTTCTTCAAAATATAGTAAATTATATCATTTGTTTTCATTTTTCAGTAGATAAAAATGTTAGAATGTGATTCTTTTAAATAAAATTTATCATATTATAATATTTATAATTTATTTTAAAATATTTCTTATATATTTAAAGCATCTTAAAAACCAATAAAAATAGTTTCGAATATAATTTTATTTTCTAATCTCCAAATTTATATATATTACATAATTAATTTAAATATCTCTTTAAATATTAAAATTTAATTAATGTGTGCCTCATACCAAAATTATTTCTAGATCTGCCCTTGGGCATGACATCATCAAAAAAATGTAAATTAGTTAAAAATTGTAACATTCTTAATCTCTTATCGTATCTAGCTGTGTACAAAATATCAAGTAAAGTGTATAAGGTTATATATATATATAGACCACTATTAGAAGTTGCACAAAAAAAGAGATTACTATTAGAAATCACGTTAAATAAAAACACGTAAACAAAATCAGAACATAAAGAAAATATAAAAAATACATGGATGAAGAAATCATACATTATTATGGTTATCACCGATCTAAACTACAAAATATAAAAAAACATAAAAACCAATTATCACCAAAGGACGACCAAAGTGATTTAGAAAAATTCATGCTCATGAGCACGATGATCAATGCCACATGATCAAATAATATTAATCATGATGAATCTGCAAAAGGAAAATACTATAGAAAAGAGAAACATATAGAGCAATTTTAGTATGAGAGCAAAAAAAATTAAAAAGAACAATCAATCTTAAGTTTACAAAGGTAAGGAACGTGTATATATAAGCAAGAATGAGATCAGATATTTGAATTAGGGTTTCAAAATTATAGGGTTTTCTGCAAATAAATCCTCAAAGTTGGTAGGGTTTGCGACTTTATCCTCCAAGTCAAAACCCATAAAACAACCCTTAATGTATGAGGTAACCCACAATATAACCCTCAACCGTATATAGATTTTTCAATCCGTATATTACAAACATGTTTATTTGTAAACCTATTATAAAGAATTGCTTTCTCTTGGAAGAAGATGCAATCGCTTATATTCGGATTGAAATATTTTTTATACGGCCGAGGGTTATATTGCGGGTTAACTTATACTTTAAGGATTGACATGTGGATTTTTGACTTGAAGGGTAAAATCGCAAATCTTAGCCACTTCGAGAGTTTATTTGCAAAAAACCCAAAATTATATATATATATATATAGCTAATTAAAAAATTTGAAGATAAATACAAATATAGAAACATTCTATTGAAAAATATTAAGATAAATAGTTATATATATAAGATTATAAATACTTACACATTTTTATTTAACTGGTCTAACGTTAAATAGTTGGTGTTTGTCTTAGTTTGAGCAACCATTGTTTATGTGATAATGAAAAGAAAGTTTTTTGTGAATAGACTACTGAAATTTAAAATTGCTTGGTGAAAAGATTAAGAAATCACAAAAGCATGTTATATAGACAAAAATATTGTAATCCTTAAAGAATTGGATATGTAAACCTAAATCTATTTGGAGTGAAAAAATTATTATACATGTATTATCTTATTATATTAAACATGAAGATATAGCGTAAGGGAAAAACAAAAGAATGGTGGATTACAAAACTAAAAAGGAAATCATATCACATACATGCAAAATAACATATAATGTTCATTAATTAATATTAATTAGAACATAATTAAAAAAGATTAAGATAAGTACAAAACCTTGGGACAACATATGCGTATAAAAAAGACAAATTAATAAGGAATTCATATCACATACATGCAAAATAACAGATAATGCTCATTAATCCCCTAAATATTATTAAAGAGGTGGTTTTTTTCAAATATGCTTATGTGTCTCATTCTCCATCAAAGTTAGGCCAAATAAAAGCCATGTCAAATGTGACACGGCAAAAAACTCATTCAATTAGTTATGGGTTATTGAATACTTATCCCATTAACTTTATAAAGAATCATAATTAATTAACTTCATACTTAACCCGTTAACTTTGATTTTTCTAATTCAATTGATTATTTTATGTAAACTAATAGTAAACTTCATATATTATATATAAAGTTATACACCAATGACAAAATTTCAACATGAACATTTTTCTAAGTTTACGTAATAATATAAAATGTTTAATCAAAATGTCCAAATTTACCATTGAATCAAATAAAATGCAATATTGATATTGGAGAAAAATAATATTTTGATTAAAATGTAAACACAAGCCAAAATTAAACTATACAAACTTATTCATAATAGATTATATTCATTTTTTATATTGTTATTCACAAATAATTCACATTGCTTTAACCAAATGGTCCATTTGAAATGGATATTGAACACAATTAGAAAAAAAAAATCTCAAAATATTTTTTTATAAAATTTATTGGATATTTTAACAAATAAATAATATTTATATGCTAATTTAAAAGTTAAATTTATTTGAGTATTCACAAATAATTCACATTGCTTTAACCAAATGGATATTGAACACAATTAGAAAAAAAATAATCATAAGATATTTTTTTAAAAATTTATTGGATATTTTAACAAATAAATAATATTTAGATACAAATTTAAAAGTTAAATTTATTTGAGATAAAGATTATTTGATCAAACTTTAAATAGGAATCGAAATCATATTATCTTCTCAATATATACTTTATTTTAGATGATTATTCATAAAAATATTCATAAATTATCATAAAGACCAAAAATGAACCAAAAAACAAATTATAATATTATTGGCAATCGTAACTCTTACAAACTATAAATCCGCGTATAACGCGGAGAGTCATCTAGTTAATATTAATTAGAACATAATTAAAAAAAATAAGATAAGTACAAAACCTAATTCTATTGGGACAACATATGCGTATAAAAAGACAAATTAATAGATAATCCTTATTAACTAATATTAATTAAAGCGTGATTCATTTTTTTAAGATAAATAAAAAATCTAAATTAAATCTCGGTCAATCGATTTGACACGTGTCACGATCTTGTGAATTATTATGTTTGACGCATCAAGCTTTATATAATAAAATTATAATTAAAAACTAGAAAAATCAAAACACTTATGATTGAATAGTATTTTATGTGACGTCCGTGAACCATTTTTGAGGATAATGGAGGGACTGTCGATCGACACACGTGGTGTCTGTCGATCGACAGGGCTCTTAAGGGCTGTCGATCGACACACCTAGTGTCTGTCGATCGACAGGTACTTAAATTGGTCGGTTTTCTGGTTCGACTTAAGTCATTCAGTTGGACCGGACCGGTTTGGGAAAACCCTAGGGCTTCGTATATAAGCTTTTTGGCCGCATTCTGTGCGAAACCAAGTCTCAAATCTGCAGAAAAAGAGTTGAGAGGAGTTCTCTTGTTTCTGTTAGGGTTTTTGAGTTAGGGTTTTCGTTCTTGACCGATTTCGAGTGGAATTTCGTGGTGGTTGTAGTTGATTTCGTTTCTAGCCTCAATATCCAGCGAATTCTATCGAAAATCTAAGGTGAGTGTGTGACTATGGCTTATGGGCCGGTGGATTCGTTAGGGTTGATTGGTGATAGGTTTGGAACTTGTGAATTGATCTTGTGATGTTTGCTTGAGGCTGTGATTTGTGTTTGTTGTGTTTGGATTGTGGTTTTCGTGCAGGTCTCGTGTTGACGCAGAGGAGGAATCGATCCGAGAGGATTATGATCGATTTCCTATGAGTCTATGCTGGCCTGTCGATCGACAACCACTGGGTATGTCGATCGACAACCACTGGGTATGTCGATCGACAGACCGACACGGAGCTGTCGATCGACACCTAGAGGGTGTGTCGATCGACAGGCATGTACAGGGGCTGTCGATCGACACCTAGTGGTAGTGTCGATCGACAGGCCTGCCTGTTTGGCTGTGGTTGAGCCGTTTGCTTGTGTTGATGTGATGTTTGATGTTTGTTTGCCTGAGCGGTTTCATCGTGCATGAGTGCGCAGTCGTAGATGGGATGACCGTCTCACTGAGTATTTATGATAATACTCACGCATCTCTTTTTCCCATGTGATGCAGGTAAAGGCAAAATGTGATCGTGGAATCATGGCAACGAAGAGGCAGATGATATAGGGTCTCGGTTTTCGTGCTTGTGTGGTTTCCGTTATTGTTTTCTTTAGAACTGATTAGGTTGTTGGTTAGTTCTGGAATTTGTTGGTTATTGATATTGAACCGGTTAAGTTATTTTTAATGGAATTGATTTCTGGTTTAATTGTATGTGTTATCCGCTGGTTGTCTGTGTATGTTTGTTTGGTTGTTCAGGATAGCATTTATGGGAATGGTAGTCCGAAACCAAGGATTAATTGTTTAAAAAAAAAAAAAAATGGGTCGGGTCGTTTCAGTTTGGTATCAAAGCCCTTACGGTTTTAGGACGAGCTAGAACGGCTAGAATTGAATTTGGTAAATTGCAATTATGTAAGTTTGGGGGTTCTAGATCATCTTCCTTCGAGCCTTCAAATAGATTCCACGGTAAGTGTTGATTGTGTTGTGTGATTGGTCTTTCTAGTGCTTAGCTGGTCTGCTTGTGAGTGCAGTGAGATGGCTAGGACTACTAGAGGACGTGGGCGTGGAGGCCGAGGCAGAGGTCGTGGACTCGTTGAGGAGCCAG
Source organism: Arabis alpina (assembly GCA_900128785.1). NCBI lineage: Eukaryota > Viridiplantae > Streptophyta > Magnoliopsida > Brassicales > Brassicaceae > Arabis > Arabis alpina. Next base: position 7,177,868 of record LT669788.1, read on the forward strand.
TCTTGAGTGAGGCTTAGAGTTCCACGCGTGGGCCACTGTCAGTTCAGCAGGCGATGCATGATGGTCAGACCGCCAGTGTGACTACCAGTGTGGGGGCCGGTTTGGGTCATGTTGGGGCCGGTTTTGGTCCTGTAGGAGCTGGTTTGGGTCCCGTTGAGGCTGGTGGTGCTGGTGGTGTTGGCGCAGCTGGGGGTGCGGTCGCGGCCACAGGTGTAGCCCAGGCTGGAGATGATCGTCTGGCTGATCTGCTGAGACAGTTGTTGGAGCAGTTACCGGGTGCGGTGCCAGTGCAGGCTCTAGTGTTGCCACGAGTGGCAGAGGTGCAGCCGAGGGCTACGGTTGCTGATGAGGTTCTGTCATATATCCGTATGATGGAACAGATGCAGAGGATCGGTACGGGTTCTTTTGCGCGAGGTGTGAAGCCTGAGGAGGCTGATGAGTGGAGGATGAGGTTGGAGCGGAACTTTCGCTCGATTAGGTGTCCTGAGGGATACATGGTTGACTTGGCAGTCCATTATTTGGACGGTGATGCACAACTCTGGTGGAGGAGTGTGGCAGCTAGATGGGCTGGGACAGTGATGTCGTGGTCAGACTTTGTGATGGAGTTCAACTCCAAGTTCTTTCCTCAGGGGGTGTTAGATCGTTTGGAGGCGAGGTTCTTGGATTTGTCTTAGGGAGGGATGTCTGTCCGTGACTATGACGTAGAGTTTAACAGACTCTTGGGTTATGCTGGTAGTAGCTTAGAGGATGAGCAGGCTCAGATTTGGAGGTTCTTACGAGGACTTCGACCAGATTTACGGACTCGGTGCAGAGGCATCAGGTTCGGGTGTAGAGTGGAGTTGGTAGAGGTGGCTGCACAGATCGAGGAGGATCAGAGGGAGCAGGCTGCGGTTGTTGTTCCAGCTATTCAGCCTCGGAGGCCTCAGCAGCAGGTGCAGCAGGCGGGTCCTAGCAAGGGCGGCAAGCCTGCGCAGGGACAAAAGAGAAAGTGGGAGGACACTTCAAGATCGGGTCAGAGTGGCCGAGGTTGTTATGTTTGTGGTAGTTTGGACCACAAGAGGGTGAGTTGCCCGAAGCAGAGTGAGGTTCGAGCGGCTCGGACGTGTTATCAGTGTGGATAGTAGGGGCACATCAGGCCGAACTGTCCGAAGTTGCAGCCGTTGGCAGTGGCAGTGGTCCAGCCAGTATGCAGCGTCCGCCGGATATTGCAGTGCCGGGCGAGCCGAGCTCGAGGTCGATCACAGGTAAACTCTCTATTTCTGACTTTGTAAATTCAGTAGTGTAGAATTTCTTGGTGGTTGTTTGGGTTGTTTGCCTGTGATAGAAAGTTAGGTTGCTTAGCACATGGGATTTGTGTAGGGACCTTGTTTGTGGGCGGGTGTGAGTCCCCCGTGTTGTTTGATTCGGGAGCATCGAATTGCTTCATTACTCCGGATCATGCTGAGAGAAGTTGTATCCAGAGTGACGCTGGTGAGCGGACTGGACCGGTTACAGTTGCTGGAGGAGAATATCTGGCACCTCATGGTCGAGCGAAGGATGTGGATATTCTGGTAGCGGGCGAGTTGATGCCAGCAGACTAGGTGATTAGTTCGGTGGAGTTGTACGATGTTATCGTGGGTATGGATTGGTTGAATCGGTACAGAATTCATCTGGATTATCACCGGGGTCGAGTGGTGTTTGAGCGTGAAGGTGGTAGGTTGGTTTATCAGGGTGTGAGACCGACTTCAGGTAGTCTCGTGATCTCACTTCTCCAGGCTGAGGCGATGATTGAGAGGGGTTGCGAGGCTTACCTCGCCACGATTGTAATGCCGGAGGCTGTTGGTGGGGTTGCTGTGAGAGATATTCGGGTTGCTCAGGATTTCGAGGATGTCTTTCAATCGTTGCAGGGTTTATCGCCGTCTCGGTTTGATCCTTTCACGATTGAGCTAGAGCTCGGAACGACGCCGCTGTCTAAGGCACCTTATCGGATGGCTCCAGCAGAGTTGGCAGAACTGAAGAAGCAGTTGGAGGATTTGTTGGAGAAGGGTTTTATTAGACCGAGTACTTCACCGAGGGGAGCACCGGTGTTGTTTGTGAAGAATAAAGATGGTAGTTTCCGGTTGTGCATCGATTATCGAGGGCTTAACCGAGTCATTGTGAAGAACAAGTATCCTCTTCCGCGAATTGATGAGTTGTTGGATCAGTTGAGAGGGGCTACTTAGTTCTCCAAGATTGACTTGGCATCCGGTTACCATCAGATTCTGATCGACGAAGCAGATGTTCGGAAGACGGCTTTCAGGACTCGGTATGGGCATTTTGAGTTTGTAGTTATGTCATTCGGGTTGACGAATGCACCTGCGGCATTTATGAGGTTGATGAACAGAGTTTTCCAAAAGTATCTAGATGAGTTCGTGATTATCTTCATCGATGACATTTTGGTGTATTCGAAGAGTCTTGAGGAGCATGAGGTTCATCTGAGGAGAGTGCTGGAGAAGTTGCGGGAACAGAAATTGTTTGCGAAGTTGAGCAAGTGTAGTTTCTGGCAGAGAGAGATGGGATTTCTGGGTCACATCGTTTCTGCAGAGGCAGTTTCTGTGGATCCGGCGAAGATTCAGTCTATCCGAGATTGGCCTAGATCGAGGAATGCAACTAAGATCATGAGTTTTCTTTGGTTGGCAGGCTATTATCGGAGATTCGTCAAAGGTTTTGCGAGTATGACCCAGTCTATAACGAAGCTGACAGGGAAGGATGTTCCTTTCGTGTGGTCTGCTGATTGTGAGCTGAGTTTCACGAAGCTGAAGACGATGTTAACTAGTACACCAGTATAGGCATTGCCTGAGCCGGGTGAGCCTTATGTGGTGTATACATATGCTTCGGGAGTTGGTTTGGGTTGTGTGCTGATGCAGCAGGGTAAGGTGATTGCTTATGCTTCGAGGCAGTTGAGGAAGCATGAGGGCAATTATCATGTTCATGACTTGGAGTTGGCTGCAGTGATCTTCGCGTTAAAAGCTGGAGGTCTTATCTGTATGGTGGCAGAGTTCAGGTGTTCACTGATCATCACAATCTGAAGTACATTTTTACTCAGCAGAATTTGAATGTACGACAGAGGCGATGGTCGGAGTTGTTGGCTGATTATGACCTGGACATTGTTTACCATCCGGGTAAAGCTAACACTGTGGCAGATGCTCTTAGTCGAAGGCGGTATGATTCATCTCAGGAGCGAGATGTGGAGACTCTTGTGAGCATGCTGAGTACTTTGAGGTTGTGTGTTACTTCAGAGGAACCGTTGGGGTTAGCCGCAGCAGATCAGGCGGATCTTTTGAGCAGGATCCGAGTAGCTCAGGAGCAGGATCAGGTGTTGTTAGATCTCTCTAAGGCTGCTGGTTCTGAATATCATGTTTCTGCTAACGGGACTATCTTGGTGCATGGACGAGTCTGTGTACCTAAGGATGAGGACTTGAGGCAGGAAATTCTTAGAGAGGCTCATGCGAGTAAGTTTCTATTCATCCGGGAGCGACTAAGATGTATCGGGATCTAACGCGGGTACTATCATTGGGTTGCAATGAAGAGAGATGTGGCAGATTGGGTTGCACCTTGCAATGTGTGTCAGCTGGTGAAGGCTGAGCATCAAGTTCCTAGTGGCTTATTGCAGAGTCTACCCATTCCAGAGTGGAAGTGGGACAGGATCACTATGGATTTCGTGGTAGGGTTGCCGGTTTCTCGGACCTATGATGCGATTTGGGTGATTGTGGATCGTTTGACTAAGTCAGCACATTTTCTAGCCATTAAAAGACGGATGGAGCTGAGGTCTTGGCAAGAAGTATGTGAAGGAAATTGTGAGGTTGCATGGTGTGCCAACGAGCATTGTATCGGATAGAATCCGAGGTTTGCTTAGTGTTCTGGAGAGCTTTTCAGGCTGAGATGGGTACTAAGGTGCACATGAGTATAGCTAATCATCCGCAGACGGATGGACAGTCCGAAAGAACAATTCAGACACTGGAAGATCTTTGGAGGATGTGCGTGCTAGATTGGGGTGGTCATTGGGCGGATCACTTGAGTGTGGTGGAGTTCGCATATAATAACAGTTTTCAGGCGAGTATTGGTATGGCTCCTTTTGAGGCGTTGTATGGGAGGCCATGTCGTACTCCGCTGTGTTTTACCCAAGTGGGGGAGAGGAGCATCTTTGGGGCTGATTTGTTCAGGAGACGAGGAGAAGATCCGTGTTTGAAGCTGAACATGAAAGAGGCTCAGAATTGGCAGAAGAGTTATGCCGATAGGAGAAGGAAAAAGTTGGAGTTTGCAGTCGGAGATCGAGTGTATCTCAAGATGTCTATGATGCGGTGTCTGATCAGGTCCATATCCGAGGATAAGCTGAGTACGAGGTACATGGGTCCGTTCTGGGTTGTGGAACATGTGGGACCAGTTGCTTATCGGTTGGGGCTGCCTCCGATTATGGAGAAATTCCATGATGTGTTTCATGTTTCGAAACTCAGGAGTTGCTTGCATGCTTCTGAGGAGGTAGCAGTGACGATTCATGCGGATCTTCAGCCTAATCTGACTGTTGGGATGAGGCCGGTTAGGATTCTTGAGAGAAGTATCAAGGTTCTGCGCCGGAAGAGAGTGCCGCTTTTTAGAGTCTTGTGGGACTGTGATGGTATTCAAGAGGAGACTTGGGAACCAGTGGCAAAGATGAAAACAAAGTTCAGGAAGTGGTTCGAGAAGCAAGCCGAGGAGTGAATTCGTTTTTCTTTCTGGTTTCCAGTTTCAGTTTTGTGTTGTGATCACCGTGTGTGGTGAGGTTTTTGGTTGTGGATTTTGTATTTTCATTAAGTTGTAATGATTATGACATTTTCCTGTTGAAAAAGAAAGTGTTTTTCTTATGTTTTGACTTTGAGAGTCATGTGTTTGTGGTTAGAGAACCTCGAAATGGAAGTTTTATTGTGAATAGAACTTGCCAGTTTCGGTGGGGACTCTAGCGGTTTGTGTGTATATATGAGAGAGTCTCGGAATAGAAGTTTTATGGTGGTTAGAACTGTCTAGTTCCGGAGAGACTCTGCAGAGACATCCGGGGTGAGGGATGGTCCGGGTGGTCTGTGATGATCACGATTGTGATGGTATTCCGGGTGGGGAATATCATGTGAGACCTTAGGAGGTGGTTCCGATCAGAGGTGCATTATAGACATTAGGAATTGATTGCATAGCTCAGATATAGACATTGGTTCTTTCTTGGAGATGAGTCTCCGACAGACCTTGAGAGATGCGTCTCTCCGGGGGACAGTGGTTTCCCTGCATACCGATCATTCGTCAGGACTGCGAGGACTGAGAGCGTGAGGGTATGGAGATAGTTTGGGAGGTTGCGAACTCTGGCAGATCTTTGAGAGATGCGTCTCTCCAAAGATAGTGAGATCCATGTATACCGAGAGCTTGATAGACTGTGTTTCTTGATGGGTTGAGGTGTGGATATTGTTGAGTATCAAACACCGTCAGGACTGCACGGACTGAGGTGGGTTGGTACTAGACACCGAGAGCTAAGGGGTGACGATCCCGAGAGCTAGATGGTGGTTATGAGTTATGAGCTATGAGCAATCAATGTCTGAGATGGGTCTATGTGCATAGGAAGGATGTGAGCCTCGAGAGGGTCTGGGAGATGTAGTCTTCGGTGTTACTGGCGGGTTGGCCAGGGGTTAGCCTGGTGGGTTGTGTTTGAGGATTCGAGAACGAATCCAGTTTTAGTGGGGGAGAATTGTGACGCCCGTGAACCATTTTTAAGAAAAATGGAGGGGCTGTCGATCGACACACGTGGTGTCTGTCAATCGACAGGGCTCTTAAGGGCTGTCGATCGACACACCTAGTGTCTGTCGATCGACAGGTACTTAAATTGGTCGGTTTTCTGGTTCGATTTAAGTCGTTCATTTGGACCGGGCCGGTTTGGGGAAACCCTAGGGCTTCGTATATAAGCTTTTTGGCCGCATTCTGAGCAAAACCAAGTCTCAAATCTGCAGAAAAAGAGTTGAGAGGAGTTCTCTTGTTTCAGTTAGGGTTTTTGAGTTAGGGTTTTCGTTCTTGATCGATTTTGAGTGGAATTTCGTGGTGGTTGTAGCTAAGTTCGTTTCTAGCCTCAATATCCAGCGAATTCTATCAAAAATCTAAGGTGAGTGCGTAACCATGGCTTCTGGGCCGGTGGATTCGTTAGGGTTGAGTGGTGATAGGTTTGGAATCTTGTGATTGATCTTGTGATGTTTGCTTGAGATTGTGAATTGTGTTTATTGTGTTTGGATTGTGGTTTTCGTACAGGTTTCGTATTAACGCAGATGAGGAATCGATCCGAGAGGATAATGGTCAATTTCCAGGGATTCTGCGAAGGCCTGTCGATCGACAACCACTGGGTATGTCGATCGACAGACCAACACGGAGCGGTCGATCGACACCTAGAGGATGTGTCGACCGACAGGTATGTTGAGTTGCTGTTGATCGACACGTAGAGGATGTGTCGATCGACAGGGTGTTGAGGTGTTGTCGATCGACACCTAGAGGGTGTGTCGATCGACAGGCACATGCAGAAGGTGTCGATCAACACCTAGTGGTAGTGTCGATCGACAGCCTGTCTGGATGGTTGTGGTTGAGCCGTGTTCTTGTGTTTGTGTGCTGATTGATGTATGTTTGCCTGAGCGGATCCATCGCGTCTGAGTGCGCAGTCATAGATGGGATGACCGTCTCACTGGGTATTTGTGATAATACTCACGCATCTCTTTTTTTCATGTGATGCAGGTAAAGGCAAATTGTGATCGTGGAATCGTGGCAACGAAGAGGGAGATGATCTAGGGTCTCGAGTTTGGTGTTGTCTGTTGTTTCCATTACTGTTTTAAAACCTTGTTAGGTTGCTGGAATTGATTGATTTGGGTTATTGTTGGAATCGATTGGTTTAGATTGTTATTGGAATTTCTTATTTCTGGTTATCCGCTGTTGTTTGATTGCCTGTGTTGCTTGGTTGTTGAGGATAGCATTTATGGGAATGCTAGTCCGAGACCAAGGGTTTCTTGTTAAAAAAAAAACGGGTCGGGTCGTTTCAGCAAGACCATTCACACTAAACATATTAGTGATATGGGAAAAGGACCTACATTGCCACTTTCAAATGGCGATTCATATAGAAACAATGTAGATTATGAAATTGGCAAACATCAACGCACATATGTAGTGCATAACAATGGAAGTTCAAGCGCAAATATATTTAGTGTACATTCAAATCAATAGATAATCCTTTCTATTCCACATTTTACATGATTTAAGTTCTCTGTTTTTTGGGTTCTCTGATCACTTAGGAAAACCTTCCTAAAAGCTTACAATTGTTTCCTGAAATTTTGAAAACGTCTTCCTAAATTGGGTTTGCAAGAACTTCATCAGTCAGTTAGTTGTGAAAAATCAGTTTCTGCCTCACTTTACGCTGAGACGAGTTCAACTTCAATATGGGATCTCATCCATATCTTGTGCATCCAGCGGCAGATCCTAGTCCGTTCCCTATAGGTTGTTCATATTCAACCCGAGAAGGTGATGATGATATATATGTCAACAGATTTTTCAGCAACAAAGATGAGCTAATGGAAAAGATGAATAGATGGGCATTACGATGGAAATTCAAGTTCAGATGTCCTTGGTCAGATTCAAAAAGAGTTATGTTAAGATGTGTCGATAAGAGTTGTAGCTAGAGGATGCGAGCAACAAGAGTTTCTAATTCAGACGGCTTCATGGTGACCAAGTATGTTCATGAACATACTTGTGACACAACGCACAGAAACGCTAACCATAGGCAAGCCACAGCGAAGACAATTGGAACTATAATTTGTAGGAACTATGGAGAGGAGAAGGACGGGCTGAAACCGAAACAAATTATCGAGCTCGTCAGACAAGAACATGGTGCGCAAATCACTTACAAGAAAGCTTGGAGAGCAAAAAGGTATGGTGAATTGTTAATGAGAGGATCTGCTGAAGAAAGCTATCATAAAGTGGCTAAGTGGTTGTTTATGGCAAAGGAGAAATATCCTGGATCTGAAGTTTATCTTGAGGTTGACAAGGCCAGTACTTTCAAGTATGGATTTGTTGCGTTTGACCCATCTTTAAGGGGTTTAGGGTTTGATGAGGAGAGTGATAGCTATTGATGGTACGTTTCTCAAAGCTAAATTCAAAGGGACGTTGCTTGTTGCGATTGCACAGGATGGTGACTTTCATTTGTACCCTTTAGCTTTTGCTATAGTCGACTCGGAGAATGATGCTTCCTGGAATTGGTTCCTTCTTTTCCTGCGGTCTGCAATTCCAGATGCATCAGATTTGGTCTTCGTCTCTGACCGTGCTCCATCAATTTCAAAGGTGCTTTCACAAGTATATCCATCTGCCCATCATGGAATCTGCAGAGTTCAGCTACTGAAAAACTTAAAACCCAAATAAGGGCAATATTTGAAACTTGTTGAAGCTGTAGCGAATGCATACAGTAAGCAAGAGTTCAACGCGATTTTTGAAACAATAAGGAGGCAATCTCAGCCGTTAGCCAAGGTCCTTGAAAACTCTGTTTTCAGCAAGTGGGCACGTTCTCATGCACCTACAACCCGTTACAACATGATGACTTCAAATATTGCAGAGTCAATGAACTCAGCGTTGAATGATGCTCGTGAGTTGCCAATCGTGTCACTTCTAGAGAGTATAAGACTGACATTACCAACCTGGTTTCATGAACGTCGTGTAAAAGCATCGAAACACACCAAACGGCTTACACCCAATGTGGTGTCAATGATGATTGCGAGGTTTGAAGATGCATCAAAACTGGACGTCTATCAAGTTGATGAGAATGAGTTTGAGGTTAAAGATGAGATGAGAAAGTTTGTTGTTGACTTGAAGAAGAAGGAGTGCACATGTTGTGTTTTCAACATTGATCAAATCCCATGTGTTCATGCAATTGCTGCTGCTAAGCGGATGAAGAAGGATGAAAACATGCTTGCCCATGATTTCTATTTGATGGAAACATGGGGCAAAGCATATGCGGAGAGCATACACCCGTGTGGAGACCTCGATAGGTTAGATTTACATGAAGGTGTAACTGTTTACGTCTATGGACCTCCAAAGACTAAGAAAACCAGTGGGAAACCCTAAAAAGAGAAAGAGAGGAGCTGGAGAGTATGGAATACCGGGTTCAAAAAAACAGAGGCACAACTGCAGTAGATGTGGCAAAGAAGGACACAACAAAGGTACATGCAAAGTCCCTATATGATCATGTGATTATTATATCTTGTGCAGCAGCTGTGGCAGAGGAGCACACAAGAGAGATATATGAGTTTGGATTTTTATAGTAGAATTTCAAAAGAGATAAAATATGTTGCTTCTTTTCTTTTGGTTACATTTTTTATGGATACACTTCACTCGATTACTTTATTGATTGATTTATGGGGTTTTATCTAAGTGGAAAACGATTATGGTGTTAAATTTGTATTGATGACTTGTTCCACAAAACAGCAAGTATGGTTTAGGAGAGATGTCTACGTGTTTAGGATAGCCTTCCGAATTAGGAAGGGCTTCCTAAATATTTAGTAAGCTTTCCTAAATATAAATTAAAGGTTCCAAAATTTCACAACACCCAAAACATGTCATTTTCCCTCATTATTCATGATAAAAGCATTTACCACTTTTTACAGAAAAAAGAGAACCAATCTTTTGTATTACCACTAAAGTATCGCTTTTTTAAGAAAATTTTCTGAACATCCCACTTTCAGATTAGGTTTGGTTATAAGTGTAAAACGATCATGGTGTGAACTTGTACCTTTGCCTAGTTCCACAAAGCTAGTTCCACAAACTGGAAGTATATTTAGGAAAGATGTATGCAAATTTAGGATAGCCTTCCGAATTAGGTAGAGCTTCCTAAAAGTGTAGTAATCCATCCTAAATATAATTCAAATGTTCCCGAATTTAACAACATGCCCTTTTTGATTCTTGATGATACAAGCATTTTACCACTTTTTATTCTATCAACCATTTGAAGTTTTTTCCAAAAATACCACCTTGTTTTTAAATTGTTTTTAAATTTCTAAAAATACCGCAAAATTAAGGGTTTATTTTAAAGGTTTAGAATTTAATTTTTTTGTGTTTGGGTTAACTATTCCAAAATTAGGGTATAGTTTTAGGGGGTAGGGTGTGAGTTTGGGGTTTAGGGTTTAGTTTTGAATCTTAAAAGTGAATTTTAATTTAATTTTGTAGTATTTTGGCTTCATCGAAGTTATTTTGTGGTATTTGATTTTTAAGGTTTAGAATTTAAATTTTTTGTGCTTGGGTTAACTATTCCAAAATTAGGGTATAGTTTTAGGGGATAGGGTGTGGGTTTGGGGTTTAGGGTTTAGTTTTGAATATTAAAAGTGAATTTTAATAGCGACTAAGATATCTACGTTTAGGAGGGATATCTACGTTTTTAGTATAGCCTTCCGAAATAGGAAAGGCTTCCGAAATATGTTTAAACCCTTCCTAAATTAAAAAGAGAACAAAAAAACAGAAAGAAACAAACTTCTTTTAGACATAAGTTGATTTCAACGTTAAAAAAAAACTTCAAATTAAACATAGCTTAAAGATAACAAACCAATCAAGTGCATCAAATAGAAAATGAAAATAGTAATAGTTCAAGATCTAAATACTAAGGAGTATAAAACTCTTCGAAGATTTCGCTCGACATTCTTGTTCTGTAGTCTTCAACATCTTCATCAACAAGCTTGGACATATCATTGATACCCATCGAGTGGCATTCTATCATCTTCATTGTAAACAGTCCACAGTTGTCTGCCATTGCCGTCGTAGGAGTACGTTTCTTTTCTATCCTCTCGACTTTGAATGGAGTATGATCCACTTTAACATCCTTTTCTTCTTCCCTAAAAGCAGTAAGTAGGAAAGGGAACATAACTGCACAAAGACAAAAACAACACCACAGTTACAAGCTACTTTCTAATGTTGATCTTAAACATGATCATAATCCAAAGTAAAAAAATGTACCTGCCAAGGGTTGCACATGAGACGAAATGAAGTCCACTGTATCATATGGATTCTCGCATTCTAAGATTCTGATCTTGCGCTTCTTCAGGTCGATGGCCATACCAAACCAGTGCTTTCTGCCTTTGCGTAGTAACACAGCCCCATATATCACATCAGTATCTGCAATCCATCTTTTTTTCGGAAATCCCACTGGACCATCTCCACCTCTTGCAATTTTAATCAACTCTTCATCAAAAACAAAACGCTCAGGATTTTTCGCTGTCTTAAATCTGATGTGTTGTACCGCCAAATGCTTGAAGAACGATGTAGGTAAAAACATCGCTTTTGGAAGGCGGTTGTTGTGAAAGTACGCAACATCTTTCTCTCTTCGCATGGCCAACAATAGTAAGATCTCGTCGACGTGCTGCATAAACAAAACAATACTCAAAAGTTTTAGGAATGATTCCAAAATATTAGTAAAGCCTTCCAAAATGATTAAGAATGACTTACTTCCATTTTGATTTGCTCATCCATGTTCTCTAGACTAGTAAAGAAATCCCGATCTACTTCGGTTATCCCAATTCTGATTAGGCTGCAATTAATACAAACGATTTAGTAAAAAATAAACACACTTATTCTAAACAAACTATAAAGATTCACGTGATATACTACTAACCTTGAGTTTTTTGAGGCTTTCCATTCATCCAATTTTTTACTCTTATGGAATTGTGGCGATAGGAACAAGTGGTATATCGGGTGTTGATTAGGCGTTACAACTAATGCTAGATTCCGAGGAGCTTTGTATGGCGTCTTCGCAGGTCCAGATGGTACTACATCCCGAGCACTCCGCCTTAGAAACTGCTGTGTATCTTGCACCACACCATCACCTTTTCCTGTTACTTTTGGTGATGGTTTTTTACTATCAAATCTCCTTTTCTTCATTGGAACCTTAAATTCACATCCTTTCCGCGCTTCTTGAAATTTTTGCCAACATCTTTTGCAACAGTCGGGCTTGTAGCATCCCTTGTCTACTCCTGTATTTTTTTTTTTAAAAACCACAAGTTAATACTTTCTAGCCAAGTCACAAGGCCAAATTAAAAGAAACAAGATCTAATTTTCTTTTACAACAAACCTCTGGTGGAGTAAAAAACAAGTTGAAAAAAGGCATATCTGATGAGGCATCCACCTGCTTATCCTTCGCCTTTGATAAAAAAAAGAACAATTAAAAACTATTTAAAAATATTTTAGGAAGCTTTAGTAAAGCCTTCCTAATTAATACCTTATCATTTGCATTCTGTTTTTTTTTAGAAGGATCTTTAGAAGAGCTTTGTTCTTTCTGGACTTCAATCTCTTCCTGCAAAATTTAGATCAAAAAGACAGATTCAACACAAAACTTTGTATTTAGGAAACATTCACAAATCTTTTGGAAGATTTATCACATATTTAGGATACCCTTCCTAAATTATTTAACTAAAACTTTGATAGAAAACTACGCAATCATACCTCGACGTTCTGATCTTTAGAAGAGCTTGTATTCTTGTCGCCTTCAATCTCTTCCTGCAAAAAAAAAATAGAGGTATAAAGTCCAGTTTCAACACAAGAATTCGTATTTAGTAACTACTCCTCTGTTTTGATTTAATACCTTCTCATTTGCATCATGTTTCTGAGGAGAAGGATCTTTAGACGAGGTTTTTTCCTTCTCGCTATCAATCTGTTCTTGCAAAATTAAAGAATGAGATATTTCAGAAGTTTTCTTACGTTTTTAGGAAACCCTTCCTAAATTATTTTCTTAATGTTTTTTTTGGGAAAATTCAGTAACTTACCTCGACGTTCTGCTCCACATTTGAACTGAGTGGATGGCTGGTATCATCCATAATGTCATTAGGTTTCTGCAATAGAGAAAGGTTTTAGAAAAGTCTAAGTAAAATCTTCAAAGAAAAATACACTATCCATACCTCGATGTTTTGCTCGTCTTGATTGGATGAAGAATGGTTAGGAGACGTGTTATGACTAGGACTACCCTCATCTACCTGTAAAATATAAATAAGAATGTCAGAGCTAAATATCACATAAAACAAGTAAAATCAAAAACAAAGAATTTTTCGTTTAGGAACTTATGCTAACTATTTAGGAAACCTTTTCAAATATTCAGGAACCCTTTCCTAAAAAGTAAATCATACCTCATCATTTTGATTTTGTGGAGAGCTTGTATGATCCATAGTGTCCCTTTGTAGCTGCTGTAATGAAATTTTTACAGAAACATGTCAAAACAGTTTGTATGTCAAGGTAAACACTAGTTGATTCTGGGCAAAGATGAATGATCTAACTTGAAATGAAACCAAAAACAAACATCATAAAGATTACCTCTTCGGGCAGGTCCCATGCACCATTCACCCATTCTCTGTGAATTCGCAGTTCATTTGCTGCAACATCACGAGTTTGCTGCGAATTGAGCATTAAAACAGAGACCATATCATCCAATTTCACTGCATTCACAATCCCTTTCCACCATCCGCCATTCTCAAACAGTTCAACAGATTGCATCAACACTAGTTTTCTTGAGAAAGAGTCTCCTCCATCAGCTAAAGATGGTGGTGGAGGACAAAGCTGATCCAAAAAATACTCTGCTTGTGCCAATTATGTGCGTACCCATAACCGTCAGGCGGATCATGCCCATTACCACCGCAGTAAGCCGTCTTCAGAACTCCAAATTCACTAAATTGGGTCATATGATAATCACCATTTAAATGGGGAGGTGGACCTTTCAACACTTTCTTTCCCTTTTTAAACAGTGTGGTGCTCTGACGATACGATGACTAATCGGTAGAAAACGTCTATGACAGTCAAACCAACACGCCTTTCTTCCATGCGGTAATTGGAATGCATCGGTGTTATCTTGACAGAGTGGACACGACAAATTTCCGTGCGTCGTCCAACCAGATAACATTCCATATGCTGGGAAATCGCTTATGGTCCACATAAGCACCGCTTTCATCGTGAAATTTTGGTGACATGAAACATCATACGTTCGAACACCATGCTCCCATAACTCTTGCAACTCATGAATTAATGGCTGCAAGAAAACATCAAGCGAACGCTTCGGGTGTTCTGGTCCAGGAACAAGGATTGTGAGAAATAGGAACTCTCGTTTCATGCACAAAGATGGAGGTAGATTATAAGGTGTCACGATGACAGGCCACAATGAATACTTCCTTCCATGCTTCCCAAAAGGATTGAAACCATCCGTAGATAAACCAAGGTATACATTCCGTGGCTCCTCTGCAAATGTTGGATACAATGATTGGAAATGTTTCCATGCTTCTGCGTCTGAAGGATGCGCAATTTCTCCATTACATGTATGCTCTGCATGCCATCTCATAGGACCAGCCGTGCGCTTTGATTTATATAACCTCTTCAACCTTTCCGTTAATGGCAAATACCACATCCTCTTATAAGGGACCCGAACTCTTCCACTTGTATCTTGAAATCGATGGTGGCGACAAAAACGACATTTCAAGCGATCTGCATCCTCTCTCCAGTATATCATACAATTGTTCACGCAGACATCTATCATTTCATACGACAGACCAAGTCCAGAAACAAGCTTCTGGATGTCATAATATGAACCTGGGTGAAGATTATCTTCAGGCAGAATATCTTTCACATAATCAGCTATCTCATCCATACAATCCTCGGCTAAATTCCAACCCGTCTTTATACGCATCAGTCGGAATGCAGAGTATAAAGATGAATGACCCTCTTTACAACCCGCATATAATGAATCTTTTGATGCATCTAACATATCAAAGTACCTCCGGGTTTCTAAGTTTGGTTCATCTACTCTATCTCCATCATCAAAGAAGGACGGTATATTTTCGCGAAACGCTTCGTTAACCATATGGTCCATATCTATAGTTTCACCTATTTCCGTTCTTGGTTCCTCTAACCTATTCGTACTAGAACTAGCATAATTCACCAGTGAATCATCTTCTCCATGTGAATACCATATCTTGTACCCCGGCATAAATCCATGTCTATATAAATGAGCGGGGACTCTACTAACTGTTTTCGATCTACGATTCCGACATTGAGAACAAGGACATAACATTTTACCTTCTTCAATGGTTCTTACTTGGTTTTGTGCAAATCCCATAAATTGTTGGACTCCATCGTAGAACTCATCCGTAAGTAGACCCGTCGTTGGATCATGTGGAGGTTTGTCCATCCATGCTCGAAAATATTGATCTCTATTTGAAGGTTCCATTTATATATGTTGTTGTTGTTTTTCTGTGAATGAAGTGAGGGACTGCAATATATTTGTAAGATTTTGAGAATTTCCAACGGATGTCGGACGGACAATACAACATTTGAACACCTCCCTGACAGATACAAACGGTTATATATTCCCTACCCATTTCCGACGGAAAGTGGTAAACTTCGGATAATATAGTCGGAAATCCGTTGGAAAATTAATATTTTAAATATAATCCCACGGATTTCCAACCGATTGGACTTGCAGTCAGAAATTCGTTGAAAATAGATAATTTTAAATTTATTTTTTATTTTGACATCATCATTCTTTATATAAAAATAATTTAAATGCAATACATTCCGAAATTAAAATTCTAGATTTTTATAAATTCAAAAATTTAGAGAGAAAAATTTAATTTCAAAATAAAATACATTCGAAAATAAAATATTGCTAGGAAAAGACTGTTATAAGTGTTGTCTTCAGTTATTCCAATATCTCTGCAATCCAATCCAAACTTCATCATTCAATTCTCCGGTTTTTCCTCGCCGTCGATCCACTTCTGCTTCCAATCTTTCATGTTGTGTAGATACTGTAACGCAGCCATATTGTCGAATTCCACACGAACATAATTTGTGTGTTGAGGTTCCCAAGTGAAATCTTGCTACAAGTAAAAAAAAATTAGTTATTTAATTGTTATAATTACTATGTACTTTATTAAAATATAATATTTTATTTGTTACCGTGAAACAACGAAACCACATTTCTTTTTCTTCTTCTGGAAAATCATTCCATGTCCGATATGGATGGCGGAGGAATCCATGCACCATCTTTTGAAATTTACTGATGCCCGGATGAATCCCAAACCTACAAAGATGATAAATAATAGATCTTAGTCTATAAATAAATTCGTCAAAATTTAAAGTTAAATATCAAATATATATATATATTAATTTAAATTATATATATTATATATATATATTTTACCATGACGATGTTCCCTCGCAAGAATAATGGAGTTTTGGGATAAGCTCTCGGCCTGGTTCTTGCACTAACTCTTCAACCGTTAGTTGACGTGATACGTAACGCTGGAATGTATGTGTACGCCTCAAACCAAGAGCATCACGAAAATCATTGAGAGACCTGTACAATATAAAAAATGGTTGTTGATGGTTGTTTTTGTATATAAGTCATAAAAAGCAATACGAACGTAATATAAATAAAATTAAAAATATAATCTATGTAAATTATATGAAATTGATTTATATGCGAATAGGACATAAAGAAAACCTTTCACATGTTTTAATGTAATTTTATTATACCATGTTTTCTAATATAATTTATAATAAATATATTAAAAAACACGAATTCTAAGTATATACAAAAACTTGATTGGTATGCACAAAACCGATGTTATAATGTCAAAAATCATTTACATTTGATATTTTATACTAGAATAATAAATTAACAATAAAGCATCAGAAATCTCACAATTTAACCTCGCAAATTCACCATAACCCTACTAAACCACCTAATCTAACAAAATCACATTCATAAACCTATAATATATCAAATTATATATCTAAAAAGATAATTACAATTCATAAAGAACAAGAAAACATACATATTTTCGTAAGAATTTAGAGAGAAGGATGAGAAAAAAATGTTTAGAGAGAGAATAGAATTTAAGAATGATGAGAAGAAGAATAAGGCTGGCAAGTTTATTGATTTTGTTTCCTACGGATTTGTTAGGATAAATGTCGTTGGAAATGAAAGCCGTCGCAAATCCCCCTGAAATTCAAACATTTGCCGCAAAATTATTAATTTAAATTTTAAACTCCGTCGGAAAGTCGTTAAACATTTCCAACGGATATCTAATGACAGTAGTTAAAAAAGAAAATTACATATCCAACGGAATTCCCGATCATATTTCCGACACATTTCTAACGGTAATATTTTCCAACGGAATTCCGATCATATTTCCGACACATTTCTAACGGTAATATTTTCCAACGGAATTCCGATCATATTTCCGACACATTTCTAACGGTAATATTGTCCGTCGGAAATTTCTAAGCGATTTACAACCAATTTTTTGCCGTGTAGAAACGGTTATAAATCCGTCTGTATTTAGTCAAAATATTCCGACGGGAAAATATCCGTCGCAAATGCCGTTTGAAATAGGCATGTTTTCTTGTAGTGCAAGTTTTCATCGAACAAAGTCTCTTTTATATAATAAGATAAGATGTAGACAATTAGGTGTATATATATATATATATATATATATATATATATTCTTCCCGTAAGTTAGGCTAAACTAAACTTAGATTTATGAATTGTAAAACTTTCTATCCATAATATTTAGTTTAGATCATTTTTTGTTGGACCTAATTTCCCTTCTTTTTATCAATGATTTGAGATTTAGGAGGGTACTGAATGATTGAATTACACTAATATTTAACGGAGTTAAGAATTTATAAATTAAATAACACCAAAAATTTAAAATAATTCAGAAAATAATTATATATACCTAATCCAATGACACATGACTTTAAAAGAATTCATAATTACATAATTAAATAACAATTGAATTTGATAGAAAATTCATTTCTTAAATGAATACTTCCCCCTTCACGCTTTAAAAAAATAATCAAAAGATGATATCCCTTAATCTCATTTCTATCCTTGATGGATCAATGCCGATCCGGCATATGATAGCCTGCAAATACGTGATACATGCATATTACTAGCATATATTATATACGTACATATGTGCCATGAGTAGACGTGTTCATACATACCTGGGCTATGATTGTATAAGCGATTCTCTCATTCATGTTTTGAAGATTAGCAGTCATAACTTGAGCTCCTTCGTCTTCAAAAACAATTATAAGCTCGTGTAACATTACTCTTTTCATGTTAACATTGATAATCAGATTCATTTCTATGATCGAATCCCGTGAATGGATACTTAGTTTTGGCAGAAGAGACGACCCTTCTGAGCGATTCCCGACTTCTCCAGATGTTTTTTTCTTCTCCTTCAAATACTTTATCTTCTCTTTCATTTGGATCATGTATGATGCCGCTTCATCTATAAGTTGAGGCACTCGTAACTGTTGGAGCTAATAAAAACACAAGTTAATTACGCTCATGTTTTTTTCCTGCATGAATGTGTTTATAATCAATAGTATTATATATCACAGACGTAAAACCTAGCTATGTGCATCACTTTTTTTAATTGTAGAATAAGTATACATACACAATATCATAAAAAAAAAATGTGTAGCTAATTATGTTTCTACAATATACACAGAAAAGAAATTTGCTAAGAGAGAGAGAGAGAAACGGATCGGACCCTATGAGAGGGAGAAACAAGAGAAGCGAGTTTAGAGAAGAGATCTTTCATGCGCATTCGTCGCTCTTTCTCTCTGAGGTTTCGTTGTTTCCTTGGAGACAATGAGCTTCCTTCTCCTATTTGTCTTTCCCTCTCCATTCTTTTTGTTTTTTATTAAGCTTTTGTATATTCTACTCTGTTCTCCTTTTCCCAATCTATCTTGCCCTATATATATATATATATATAGCTTTAACAAAAAAATAATATATATATATATATAGAGAGAGACAGAGAGAGAGAGAGTCACATGCAGTTCTCAATTTTGAGAGAAAGAGCTGGGAAATTTAATCGGAAAGTGATGTTCTAAAACAAAAAAAGTCATGGCTTTTGTACATTGCGTCCGTGTGCCTACACACTACTTAATAATGCTTGTTCTTTCCTACCAAGATAATTTCGTGTTTAATTTGTAATATCCAGTCTTAGAGATACTTAAATTCCGATTAAAATCGAAATTAATAAATTCTGATTTACATGTGTATAATTTTTTTTTACTAATTAATTAACTCTAGGTTATGGTCTAGGAAATTGCTCGAAAGTATATTAGTGTGTAGAAAGTGCTTACCAAACCCCTTATTTAAAAAAAAAATTGGTATTTTTTATTTAAATCAAAAAGATACAACTCCGGTAAAAATAAATTACACCTCCGAAAACAAAGTCAACGGAACACAAGTTTTTCTCGGAGACAAAACCATATAAAAGGGAAGCTTGCGAAACAACAAGTAACAGAAAAATAAAACCGCATAAACACGAAACCGGCAAAGAAGTCATATCCAAAACCAACTTAAATTCGAACTTAGGTAAAACACCGAAACCCTAAAAACCTTCTAAATTTCCGGAGAGCCTTGGGGCTTGGACAAAGATATAAGAAGAAGCCTAACACGGACAAACCATCGTACTAGCATCCTCCTATAAAGATGAGATGAAGGTCTATCTCTCAAATCCTATAATTGTTTTGTTTCGTTTTAAAAAAAATATTGTAATTCAAACAGCTAATATTAGTCAGAAGATATGGTAAACCAATGCATGCATATGTTACTATTTGCTCATATAATGAGCACATATTCGATCATCCCAAAATATCCAATCAGGTCATATTTCAGAAGCTACAATTATTCAACATCCAAGAAAACAACAGGACCTACTCATTTTGTAGAAAATAGTTAAACTCTTGTTGCCCATATTGCTGACATAATTAATTCACCGTAGACGTCGCGTACAAAGACTTGAAGACGTAAAAGAAGGAAACAAAAAACATCTAAAAATGTGCAGAATAAGAATACACAGTTTTGTCCTCAAACAGAATATAAGAAAACGTACTTGATGTTTGATTTAATTTCCAGAAACTACAGTATTGTACTAAAACTTTAGAGTGAGCATATATATTTCACCGAATCAAATCAGACTAAAATCTTTTGAACCTAAATTCCTCGGAAATCAGTATAGCTCTTTCCTTTTTTTGTCACAAGAAATCAGTATAGCACTATAACTTTGAAATTACTGTATATAGAAGTCGATTGGTACCAAATTAAAGTTGAACTTTGCGAGCACTGAATAAACCGAAGTTCAGTTATTATATAAATCATATTTTTAACTAAAAATATATGGAATTATTAATTCATTTTTTGTTGGACCAACACAAATAATATGGTTTATTTCTAAATGCAAATGTATTCCTGATGACCAAAAAGCCCAAAAAAATATCTTACGCCCAAAGGCAAACCAACTAGAATGCTCACAAACCCATCGGCGATACGAAATTAAAACAGAAAAGGATTTAACTATGTATTGTAATTCTATAAAACGGGTTTACAAAATTTATTGATAACCCGGCTAATAATTAGTAGTCCGTTTTCATCCGGTTTAGTCTGTAATTTTTTAAGGCACTTTCACTTCCCTAGAAGTCTTAATTTTGCCACCGATCGAGCAAAGTTTTTCCAAAACTAAGCAAAAATCCAAAAGCATTTGAGAAAGAAAAAAAATGATGGGAAACATGTTAGCCGAAAAACAAAATTCAAAAAAAAATCAAAATATCAAAATATCAAAGTCTACTTTTTTTTTTATTATCAAAATCAAAGTCTACTTATTTGTTTGTCTTCCTCTTACAAAGTCGTAAAATGATACTTAAGATATAGTGTATGTGTATATTTAGCCGTCTTCTTAGAACATATGTGTAAATGCCAATTTTATACATAACGCATTTTCCACATGTTTCTTTTATCTATTCAAATATTTGTATTCCACTACAAAACAAGCTGTTTTACATGATTAGATCAAATTAAAATTCTTTTTTCTTGACTGATCTTCTAATATATTTAAAATTTATGACTAGACTTACAGTATCAAGATTTGTATTCACTAAATTTAGAACAAAATCGCAAATTTTCTTTAAGAACAAAAAATTAGAACAAAACATTTATGACAAAAATCATAAAGAAAACTTAAATCATTATTTAAGATTAAGATGTATATAAGAATTTTATTAGATCATATATTAGTTTTTATTAAATATATATATATATATTTATATAATATTATAATTAAGAACTAGAAAAATCTAAAAACTTATGATTGGATAGTATTTTAGATAACTTCCCTTTCATGGTTTGTATATTTCCTGAATAACAAATATATAAAACAAAAAAAACAGAAATTAGATTGATAATACATGAATTATAGCTAAATTAGATAAATGACTATAGAAAAAGGAAAATCCTCTATAGTTTTCCAAAGGAATCTCCACATTTTAGTCATATAGCTAATTATACATAAAGTTATGATTTTTTAGCTAAATTACCCTTAAAAAAAATCAAATATGCATGCTTTTAATCCTGGTTCACACTATCCCGATAAATTATATAAGTAAGGGTGTGACGAATTTACCAACAAGTAAAACTATCAGAATAAATTGTTATAACTTGTCGTATAAGGGAAGATAAATATGTACTCAATTAGAAACAAATTTGCAATTCATAAATTTTTCAATACTGGTTTAAAAAGGTTTAAATACTACGTACTTAGTCATAAAATTCTATGGATTTAGTCAGATTCTGTATGTAAATCTAAAATAAGAAATCTTTATTTGTGAATTTTTTATTTAAATTAGGCAACAAATAACAAACACTTTATTTCAAAACTTCTCACTATAAGTACTCCTCTTTCATCTTCCCCAAGTCATCACCACTTTTCTTTTGCAAACTTTAAGTTTTGTTCTCTCATTTTTCTTTGGTAAAAGTTTTTGCCGAGAAAAAAAGTAGAAAAGTTTAAAACCTAACCAAAATGATGAAGATGAACCTCGTGGTTGTACAATTCTTCGTAATCGTTCTTCTCCTCACATCTTCTTTTTTCGAACTTTCAAGCGCTAATTCATGTAAGTATACTTAATCTAGTCTCAAATTTTTAGGTGGTTTCATCGTTTGAATCTAATTGTCTAACACTATAAAGATCTGATATGATGATATAAATGAATTAGCAGCATGTGGTGGAAAGTGCGAGGTGAGATGCTCAAAGGCAAGTCAACATGAAGAGTGCCTCAAGTATTGCAATATATGTTGTGCAAAGTGTAATTGTGTTCCCTCCGGCACTTTCGGAAACAAAGACGAATGTCCTTGCTACCGCGATATGATTAACTCCAAAGGCGAATCCAAGTGTCCTTAAAACATACATATTAAAGAATCTACTCCAATAAAATGTGAAAGCCTATGTGTTTAATTAGGGTTTCCCAGCAAGTAGTTTCATCACATAAAATATCCTAGATACGAGAACATTGTGTAACCTTGAGAGTTAGAAAATAACTCTCCTCATTTATCATTGTATGAGAGTAATCTAAATCTATTTGATCTTGGTGAAGAATCTAAAGTTCTTTACTTTTTTCTTTTTTTCTTTGCATTTGAGTAAAGCTCTATGAGCTATCTATTATATGAATCTCTTTTCTCTTTGATTAAGCTCTAATGAGCAACAATAAACACTTGTTTTGGATTTCTCACACTACACATCTCTCTAAAGATTTTATGACTAGACTGTACAATATCAAGATTTATATTTTTCTAAATTTAGAACAAAACATATATGGAAAAAAATCATAAAAAAAAAACTTAATAGATTATTTATGATTAAGCTGTATATTAATTATATCAGATCATAGTAGTTTTTATTTTTAAAATCATATTTACATAATATTATATTAAATATTTGGAAAATTTAAAACTTATGTGTCAAAATCTGATTGGATATTATTTTAGATAATTTATTTTTCAGGGTTTGAACAGTTAATATTTCTGGAATTATAAATACATATATATATATATATATATACTCCCTCTGTTCTTTTTTGTTTGATGTTTAAGGTTTCCACATACAAATTAGGGGAAATTACTTAATTTTCTATTTTTTTCAAAACAAAATATGTTTTTATCATCAATTCTAAAAAAAATTCAACCAATAAAAAAAACAATATGAGGAATTTAAACCGTGAAAAATTCAAATCACAACTAATTTTACATAGAAAACTGAAAACATCAATCAAAATGAAACAAAAAATCACTTTAAAACATCAAATATAAAAGAACGGAGGGAATATATATCTACTCGTTTTTAGCTACGAAACTTTTCTACAATTAATAAATTCTTCAGTACTGGTTTAAGAAATAAATTCAATACTACGTACTTAGGCATAAAATTCTATGGTTTTGGTCATATTATGTATGTAAATCTAAATTAAGTTAATATTTAATTGTGATTTTTTTCTTCTTCTCTAAAATTAGACAATAAATAATAAACATTTCACTTCAAATTTTTCACATTATAAGTACTCATTTTTCAGCTTCCCCCAACTCATCACAAGTCACAACATTTCTTTTGCAAACTTTAAGTTTTGTTTTCTCATTTTTCTTATGTAACAAACGTTTTCGAGAAAAGAATAGAAAAGTTTAGAAGATGAAGGTCGTGATTGTACAATTCTTCGTAATCGTTCTTCTCCTTACATCTTCCGTTTTTCGAACTTTCAAGCGCTGATTCGTGTGAGTATATATATACTTAATCTAGTCTCAATTATCATTTTAAGTGATTTTATCGTTTGGATCTAAGATTTGATATGTGACGATATATAAATGAATTAGCAGCATGTGGTGGAAAGTGCAAAGTGAGATGCTCAAAGGCATTTCAACATGAAGAGTGCCTCAAGTATTGCAATATATGTTGTGCGAAGTGTCATTGTGTTCCCTCGGGCACTTTCGGGCACAAAGACGAATGTCCTTGCTACCGCCATATGAAATCCTCCAAAGGCAAATCCAAGTGTCTTTAAACCATCTATAACTTAAACCAAAACTATTGTCAAAGCCCATGTGTTTATTGTTTCCGAACTAGTAGTTTCATCAAATCAATATCCTAGTTTTTTTTTTTTTTGTGTCAACCATCAATATCCTAGTTATGAAACATTATTTGAGTAATCTAAATTTATTTGATCTTGGTGACAAATCTAAAGTTCTTTCCTTTTCTTTTTACCTTTGCATATGAAGAAAGCTCTATGAGCTATCTATTTTATTTTTTTATTTTTTTGAATAGAAGAGCTATCTACAGTAGAACTTCTATAAATTAATACTCGATAAATTAATAATCACCATAAATTAATAAAATCTTCCGGTCCCGAATCGGGCCAATGTAAAAATTAGCGAAATTCGATAAAATTATAAGATAATTTTTTTTTTGAAACTCCTATGTAAAATATGGTCTCAATAATAGTATAAATTAATAATCATATATAATTATGTATATAAATATATATATATATATACATATATATATATATGATAATGTACTAAACATGGTTTTAATGATTTTATTTTTACTTAAAAATGAAAATCTCATTAGACTTAATCTTTAAGTTTACGTATTACATCAAAAACTTTTATAATTGTTTTCTCAGTTTTTACCATAAACTTGTGGAAAATTCTAGGTAAAATAATTGATTATTTATACATAACTTTTTCTAAATGTATCGACATTAGGTTCATCTATAAGCATCATCTCGCTCATAGCAATCTGATCATCATTCATTATACGTCAACGTCGGTTTCTTTTACTTGTTGTTTTTTCTATTTTCTTGTTAATTTTTTTACTCTCTATAGTGTTGTTGTTTACTGCCACAATTGAGATTTAAAATTTATGTTATGTATGTTGTTCTGATATAAGTACATTAGTATATCTCTTTTCCTAATAGCATTAGGTAAATTTTATTTGTACTTTTGTCCATAAAAAGAAAAGTATATTGGCATTTTTACCAAAATGCCCTGATTTGAAAAATGCTTTGTTAGAATACCCTTTTTTCTTTTTATGTCAAAAATTTCCAATATTACCCTTTAATAAATCTGAATAATTCAAAATCAATGGTTTTAAGAATTTATAAAAATAAGAAAAATACAAAAACGGTATATAGAAAGCACAAGTATACATGTTATAATTTTTTTCATAAAAAACAATGATAGAATAGAAAAAAAAATTCCTTCTACCATACTCGAATCTACCAGCAGATTACGTGTTCTACTTAATACTACACATCTACCAGTGGTAGAACCGAAGTTCTTCTAATTGTAATCCTTCTACCTAGAGTGGAATGCATGTTCTACTATTTCCACCATTTCTACGATATTTAGAATACGATTTTTACCATTTACATTATTGTCTACATGCGCAGAACATACATTCTACTTCTTTCATCTACCTCTTTGTCTATATTCTACGAAATGGTAGACATTATATTCCGCCAAAGTTAGTTTTAATTCCATAAATGTAGGATCTCATATAAAACAAAATTATACACTTTTCTTAATCAAAATATTTAAAAAATATTTGCTAAAACAAAAATATTTCGTAATATTAAATATTCTAGAAATAATTTTATTTTCAATTTTGATGCTAACGAAAATATTTTGTTATTTAGTTATTTTTTAAAAAAAATTGCTTGAAAAAGAAAAAATTTCGTAATCAAAATATTTTTAAAAACATTTCCCTAAATCTTAGGTTCTGTTGACTACCTAAATATTTCCCTAAATATTTTGTTATCTACTTTACTTTTAAAAAATATTTAAAAATATTTGCTAATTACATTCTTCTCTTAATCTACTTTTTTGCGTCTCCTTCTCCACTTTGACCGTATTTCATTTTTTTTATTTTTTTGATTCTTTTATTTGATTAAAGGGTTTTTTCCTTTTAATGGTAGGGATTTTCGCAAAAATATATTCAAAAGGAAAGTAAATAAATTAAAAAGGAAAGTGAATATATTAATATTTCAAAATAATTTCGTAAAAACAAATATTTTTTAGAAAACATTTACAAATTTTCTTTTTACTAATTTTTAAGAGTGAAATTGGGTTTATATTTTACGAAAACGTAATGGGACAAGAATATATATGGTAGAAGGTATTCTACCAAAGTATTTTTCAAATCAAGGCAAATTGGCAAAATTCCCAAGTATATTCTTTTTACCGGTGGAAATAGTGATTAAACTTTTTATTTGGGAAAATATACAATTAATTTTAAGCGTTGGTTATTTTTGTTGTCGATCGAGTTTTAGATACACCTTTCTCTCACATGTTGGCACGTTGACCTTCAGGCATGACCAGTGGCAGATCTATGTGTAAGGAAGGTGGGCACGTGTACTGATTTTGTAAAAATTAGTCACAACTAATATTATTAACTCTCTAGTTAAGTTCAATTGGCTCACGAAAACTCTCTCTTCTCTACTAACCTCAGATCGGATCGCCGCCGTTGCAGCTCCGGCGGCTTCTTTAGCGCCGGGGCTGTGTTCTTTTTCTTTCCGCTTAGATCTATTTTCTCTTTTAGTCGGTGTCTTCTTGGGTTTGAGTGACTTCGGATCTGAATTTTCTTAGATCTAGTTTCTAGATCTAGAATTTTTAGTTATGATCTTTGGTTTCTCTCTTCGCTGGTAGTGTTTCTCTTCTATCTTTATGGTCTTGTGCAGTTTTGGAGAGGTTGTAGTGTTTGGTTGTCTTTTTCAGCGTTCGGCCATGGTGTTGTGTCACGGTGGTTTTGGTCGTCTTGCGGTGGTTTGTGATGGTTCTTGTTACGCAGATCTTGTCAAATCCTTGGGTCCGAGTTTGGGGTTGAGTGGATTTCGGTTCTGCCTCTGTGGTTTTCGATTCTAATTCGGAGTGTTGGGGTTTGTGGAAACGTATGCGCCTGATTAATTGGTTCCTGGAAATCTCTTGAGGGTGCGGCATAGCTGCTCTCGCTGCGGGTTCTGCTTACTTTTCTTCGGTGCTAGTTTGAGAATTCGTCTTCTGCGGTTTCGGTGGTATTTGGTTAGGTTTCAGACAATGCTCGTTTCGTTCTGTAATTGCGGTTTCTTTTGTTGGTCTTGGGCTTCATACTACTGAATTCGTTCTCTCCTCTCTCCTCCCTTGTCGCCTCTGATGAGACTCTCTCAATTCCAGCCTCTCCGAGTTTGTCTTGTAAGGAATTGGAAGTTTAGGTGAAGTATTTGTCCTCTCGACGGGTTCTCTGTTTGGGTGATCAAGTTTCGTCTTGTTTCCTTGTTGGGAAGAGAATGATTACGGGGCAGCCCTCGCCTAGCTCTATTGCTAGTGTCTCTCTTCTTGGTTTCATCTTCAAGTGTTCAAGGCGTGTGCGTGCACTCGGTCTTCTTCGGAATGTTGCCCGAGAACCTGGAGGGACAACATCCTATCTCTAAACGGTCTCGATTCCTTATCGGCATTAGCATAGATTTTTCTTAGTTGTTGTTTGTGCTTTAAAATCGTATATTTTCCTTGTGTAAGTCACTGCTTCTAAGGGAGTCGTTGTGCCCTTAGCTCTCTTGCCGGAAAAGATTAGTCTTTTGCCGGGCTCCGCTGTAATTCGAATGCTGAATCAATCCTAATATTTAGATGCCCAAAAAAAAAAGTTAAGTTCAATTGGCTACGGATTTTTCTAAGAGATTCATGCCTTTTGATCTATGTTTCTCATTACCCTTTCATACAATTCTTTTATATATTTTGCCTTCTCACAACAATCTCTCTTTCCTTTTTTCTATTATCTTTAACTATGTTTTAATCTTTCCTTATTGGTTACATTACATTAGATGTTATACTTGGTTCTTTTTTTGTATATACTTGTTAGTCAAAACATGTATCTCTTTTTATATCCCCTAAATATTATTAGGGAGGTGATTCTTACAAAATTGCTTATGTGTCTCATTCTCTTTCAATGTTAGACTAAAAAATCAAATTTGATGTTGAATTTAATATGGAAAGTAAATTAATCAAAAACTAAATTATTGAGAACAAAATAAATTTGATCAAAATTTAAATATGAGTCGAAAGCATATTTAATCGTCTTCCTATATGTTTAATTCTATATACTAATAGTCACAAAAAGTAAAATTCGAAAAAATTCTAAAGACTAAATATATAAATTGAACATCATTAGAAATTTTTAAATATAAAATAAATTTTTCTTATAATATATAATTAAAAAAAAATATAAACCGCATTTACGGGGGAGGTCATCTAGTTTCTATTGAAACATGTGTAATTTCTTTCTTATCATACTTTCCTAGTATATTTTTTTTCTTCAAAATATAGTAAATTATATCATTTGTTTTCATTTTTCAGTAGATAAAAATGTTAGAATGTGATTCTTTTAAATAAAATTTATCATATTATAATATTTATAATTTATTTTAAAATATTTCTTATATATTTAAAGCATCTTAAAAACCAATAAAAATAGTTTCGAATATAATTTTATTTTCTAATCTCCAAATTTATATATATTACATAATTAATTTAAATATCTCTTTAAATATTAAAATTTAATTAATGTGTGCCTCATACCAAAATTATTTCTAGATCTGCCCTTGGGCATGACATCATCAAAAAAATGTAAATTAGTTAAAAAATTGTAACATTCTTAATCTCTTATCGTATCTAGCTGTGTACAAAATATCAAGTAAAGTGTATAAGGTTATATATATATATAGACCACTATTAGAAGTTGCACAAAAAAAGAGATTACTATTAGAAATCACGTTAAATAAAAACACGTAAACAAAATCAGAACATAAAGAAAATATAAAAAATACATGGATGAAGAAATCATACATTATTATGGTTATCACCGATCTAAACTACAAAATATAAAAAAACATAAAAACCAATTATCACCAAAGGACGACCAAAGTGATTTAGAAAAATTCATGCTCATGAGCACGATGATCAATGCCACATGATCAAATAATATTAATCATGATGAATCTGCAAAAGGAAAATACTATAGAAAAGAGAAACATATAGAGCAATTTTAGTATGAGAGCAAAAAAAATTAAAAAGAACAATCAATCTTAAGTTTACAAAGGTAAGGAACGTGTATATATAAGCAAGAATGAGATCAGATATTTGAATTAGGGTTTCAAAATTATAGGGTTTTCTGCAAATAAATCCTCAAAGTTGGTAGGGTTTGCGACTTTATCCTCCAAGTCAAAACCCATAAAACAACCCTTAATGTATGAGGTAACCCACAATATAACCCTCAACCGTATATAGATTTTTCAATCCGTATATTACAAACATGTTTATTTGTAAACCTATTATAAAGAATTGCTTTCTCTTGGAAGAAGATGCAATCGCTTATATTCGGATTGAAATATTTTTTATACGGCCGAGGGTTATATTGCGGGTTAACTTATACTTTAAGGATTGACATGTGGATTTTTGACTTGAAGGGTAAAATCGCAAATCTTAGCCACTTCGAGAGTTTATTTGCAAAAAACCCAAAATTATATATATATATATATAGCTAATTAAAAAATTTGAAGATAAATACAAATATAGAAACATTCTATTGAAAAATATTAAGATAAATAGTTATATATATAAGATTATAAATACTTACACATTTTTATTTAACTGGTCTAACGTTAAATAGTTGGTGTTTGTCTTAGTTTGAGCAACCATTGTTTATGTGATAATGAAAAGAAAGTTTTTTGTGAATAGACTACTGAAATTTAAAATTGCTTGGTGAAAAGATTAAGAAATCACAAAAGCATGTTATATAGACAAAAATATTGTAATCCTTAAAGAATTGGATATGTAAACCTAAATCTATTTGGAGTGAAAAAATTATTATACATGTATTATCTTATTATATTAAACATGAAGATATAGCGTAAGGGAAAAACAAAAGAATGGTGGATTACAAAACTAAAAAGGAAATCATATCACATACATGCAAAATAACATATAATGTTCATTAATTAATATTAATTAGAACATAATTAAAAAAGATTAAGATAAGTACAAAACCTTGGGACAACATATGCGTATAAAAAAGACAAATTAATAAGGAATTCATATCACATACATGCAAAATAACAGATAATGCTCATTAATCCCCTAAATATTATTAAAGAGGTGGTTTTTTTCAAATATGCTTATGTGTCTCATTCTCCATCAAAGTTAGGCCAAATAAAAGCCATGTCAAATGTGACACGGCAAAAAACTCATTCAATTAGTTATGGGTTATTGAATACTTATCCCATTAACTTTATAAAGAATCATAATTAATTAACTTCATACTTAACCCGTTAACTTTGATTTTTCTAATTCAATTGATTATTTTATGTAAACTAATAGTAAACTTCATATATTATATATAAAGTTATACACCAATGACAAAATTTCAACATGAACATTTTTCTAAGTTTACGTAATAATATAAAATGTTTAATCAAAATGTCCAAATTTACCATTGAATCAAATAAAATGCAATATTGATATTGGAGAAAAATAATATTTTGATTAAAATGTAAACACAAGCCAAAATTAAACTATACAAACTTATTCATAATAGATTATATTCATTTTTATATTGTTATTCACAAATAATTCACATTGCTTTAACCAAATGGTCCATTTGAAATGGATATTGAACACAATTAGAAAAAAAAAATCTCAAAATATTTTTTTATAAAATTTATTGGATATTTTAACAAATAAATAATATTTATATGCTAATTTAAAAGTTAAATTTATTTGAGTATTCACAAATAATTCACATTGCTTTAACCAAATGGATATTGAACACAATTAGAAAAAAAATAATCATAAGATATTTTTTTAAAAATTTATTGGATATTTTAACAAATAAATAATATTTAGATACAAATTTAAAAGTTAAATTTATTTGAGATAAAGATTATTTGATCAAACTTTAAATAGGAATCGAAATCATATTATCTTCTCAATATATACTTTATTTTAGATGATTATTCATAAAAATATTCATAAATTATCATAAAGACCAAAAATGAACCAAAAAACAAATTATAATATTATTGGCAATCGTAACTCTTACAAACTATAAATCCGCGTATAACGCGGAGAGTCATCTAGTTAATATTAATTAGAACATAATAAAAAAATAAGATAAGTACAAAACCTAATTCTATTGGGACAACATATGCGTATAAAAAGACAAATTAATAGATAATCCTTATTAACTAATATTAATTAAAGCGTGATTCATTTTTTTAAGATAAATAAAAAATCTAAATTAAATCTCGGTCAATCGATTTGACACGTGTCACGATCTTGTGAATTATTATGTTTGACGCATCAAGCTTTATATAATAAAATTATAATTAAAAACTAGAAAAATCAAAACACTTATGATTGAATAGTATTTTATGTGACGTCCGTGAACCATTTTTGAGGATAATGGAGGGACTGTCGATCGACACACGTGGTGTCTGTCGATCGACAGGGCTCTTAAGGGCTGTCGATCGACACACCTAGTGTCTGTCGATCGACAGGTACTTAAATTGGTCGGTTTTCTGGTTCGACTTAAGTCATTCAGTTGGACCGGACCGGTTTGGGAAAACCCTAGGGCTTCGTATATAAGCTTTTTGGCCGCATTCTGTGCGAAACCAAGTCTCAAATCTGCAGAAAAAGAGTTGAGAGGAGTTCTCTTGTTTCTGTTAGGGTTTTTGAGTTAGGGTTTTCGTTCTTGACCGATTTCGAGTGGAATTTCGTGGTGGTTGTAGTTGATTTCGTTTCTAGCCTCAATATCCAGCGAATTCTATCGAAAATCTAAGGTGAGTGTGTGACTATGGCTTATGGGCCGGTGGATTCGTTAGGGTTGATTGGTGATAGGTTTGGAACTTGTGAATTGATCTTGTGATGTTTGCTTGAGGCTGTGATTTGTGTTTGTTGTGTTTGGATTGTGGTTTCGTGCAGGTCTCGTGTTGACGCAGAGGAGGAATCGATCCGAGAGGATTATGATCGATTTCCTATGAGTCTATGCTGGCCTGTCGATCGACAACCACTGGGTATGTCGATCGACAACCACTGGGTATGTCGATCGACAGACCGACACGGAGCTGTCGATCGACACCTAGAGGGTGTGTCGATCGACAGGCATGTACAGGGGCTGTCGATCGACACCTAGTGGTAGTGTCGATCGACAGGCCTGCCTGTTTGGCTGTGGTTGAGCCGTTTGCTTGTGTTGATGTGATGTTTGATGTTTGTTTGCCTGAGCGGTTTCATCGTGCATGAGTGCGCAGTCGTAGATGGGATGACCGTCTCACTGAGTATTTATGATAATACTCACGCATCTCTTTTTCCCATGTGATGCAGGTAAAGGCAAAATGTGATCGTGGAATCATGGCAACGAAGAGGCAGATGATATAGGGTCTCGGTTTTCGTGCTTGTGTGGTTTCCGTTATTGTTTTCTTTAGAACTGATTAGGTTGTTGGTTAGTTCTGGAATTTGTTGGTTATTGATATTGAACCGGTTAAGTTATTTTTAATGGAATTGATTTCTGGTTTAATTGTATGTGTTATCCGCTGGTTGTCTGTGTATGTTTGTTTGGTTGTTCAGGATAGCATTTATGGGAATGGTAGTCCGAAACCAAGGATTAATTGTTTAAAAAAAAAAAAAAAATGGGTCGGGTCGTTTCAGTTTGGTATCAAAGCCCTTACGGTTTTAGGACGAGCTAGAACGGCTAGAATTGAATTTGGTAAATTGCAATTATGTAAGTTTGGGGGTTCTAGATCATCTTCCTTCGAGCCTTCAAATAGATTCCACGGTAAGTGTTGATTGTGTTGTGTGATTGGTCTTTCTAGTGCTTAGCTGGTCTGCTTGTGAGTGCAGTGAGATGGCTAGGACTACTAGAGGACGTGGGCGTGGAGGCCGAGGCAGAGGTCGTGGACTCGTTGAGGAGCCAGTCTTGAGTGAGGCTTAGAGTTCCACGCGTGGGCCACTGTCAGTTCAGCAGGCGATGCATGATGGTCAGACCGCCAGTGTGACTACCAGTGTGGGGGCCGGTTTGGGTCATGTTGGGGCCGGTTTTGGTCCTGTAGGAGCTGGTTTGGGTCCCGTTGAGGCTGGTGGTGCTGGTGGTGTTGGCGCAGCTGGGGGTGCGGTCGCGGCCACAGGTGTAGCCCAGGCTGGAGATGATCGTCTGGCTGATCTGCTGAGACAGTTGTTGGAGCAGTTACCGGGTGCGGTGCCAGTGCAGGCTCTAGTGTTGCCACGAGTGGCAGAGGTGCAGCCGAGGGCTACGGTTGCTGATGAGGTTCTGTCATATATCCGTATGATGGAACAGATGCAGAGGATCGGTACGGGTTCTTTTGCGCGAGGTGTGAAGCCTGAGGAGGCTGATGAGTGGAGGATGAGGTTGGAGCGGAACTTTCGCTCGATTAGGTGTCCTGAGGGATACATGGTTGACTTGGCAGTCCATTATTTGGACGGTGATGCACAACTCTGGTGGAGGAGTGTGGCAGCTAGATGGGCTGGGACAGTGATGTCGTGGTCAGACTTTGTGATGGAGTTCAACTCCAAGTTCTTTCCTCAGGGGGTGTTAGATCGTTTGGAGGCGAGGTTCTTGGATTTGTCTTAGGGAGGGATGTCTGTCCGTGACTATGACGTAGAGTTTAACAGACTCTTGGGTTATGCTGGTAGTAGCTTAGAGGATGAGCAGGCTCAGATTTGGAGGTTCTTACGAGGACTTCGACCAGATTTACGGACTCGGTGCAGAGGCATCAGGTTCGGGTGTAGAGTGGAGTTGGTAGAGGTGGCTGCACAGATCGAGGAGGATCAGAGGGAGCAGGCTGCGGTTGTTGTTCCAGCTATTCAGCCTCGGAGGCCTCAGCAGCAGGTGCAGCAGGCGGGTCCTAGCAAGGGCGGCAAGCCTGCGCAGGGACAAAAGAGAAAGTGGGAGGACACTTCAAGATCGGGTCAGAGTGGCCGAGGTTGTTATGTTTGTGGTAGTTTGGACCACAAGAGGGTGAGTTGCCCGAAGCAGAGTGAGGTTCGAGCGGCTCGGACGTGTTATCAGTGTGGATAGTAGGGGCACATCAGGCCGAACTGTCCGAAGTTGCAGCCGTTGGCAGTGGCAGTGGTCCAGCCAGTATGCAGCGTCCGCCGGATATTGCAGTGCCGGGCGAGCCGAGCTCGAGGTCGATCACAGGTAAACTCTCTATTTCTGACTTTGTAAATTCAGTAGTGTAGAATTTCTTGGTGGTTGTTTGGGTTGTTTGCCTGTGATAGAAAGTTAGGGTTGCTTAGCACATGGGATTTGTGTAGGGACCTTGTTTGTGGGCGGGTGTGAGTCCCCCGTGTTGTTTGATTCGGGAGCATCGAATTGCTTCATTACTCCGGATCATGCTGAGAGAAGTTGTATCCAGAGTGACGCTGGTGAGCGGACTGGACCGGTTACAGTTGCTGGAGGAGAATATCTGGCACCTCATGGTCGAGCGAAGGATGTGGATATTCTGGTAGCGGGCGAGTTGATGCCAGCAGACTAGGTGATTAGTTCGGTGGAGTTGTACGATGTTATCGTGGGTATGGATTGGTTGAATCGGTACAGAATTCATCTGGATTATCACCGGGGTCGAGTGGTGTTTGAGCGTGAAGGTGGTAGGTTGGTTTATCAGGGTGTGAGACCGACTTCAGGTAGTCTCGTGATCTCACTTCTCCAGGCTGAGGCGATGATGAGAGGGGTTGCGAGGCTTACCTCGCCACGATTGTAATGCCGGAGGCTGTTGGTGGGGTTGCTGTGAGAGATATTCGGGTTGCTCAGGATTTCGAGGATGTCTTTCAATCGTTGCAGGGTTTATCGCCGTCTCGGTTTGATCCTTTCACGATTGAGCTAGAGCTCGGAACGACGCCGCTGTCTAAGGCACCTTATCGGATGGCTCCAGCAGAGTTGGCAGAACTGAAGAAGCAGTTGGAGGATTTGTTGGAGAAGGGTTTTATTAGACCGAGTACTTCACCGAGGGGAGCACCGGTGTTGTTTGTGAAGAATAAAGATGGTAGTTTCCGGTTGTGCATCGATTATCGAGGGCTTAACCGAGTCATTGTGAAGAACAAGTATCCTCTTCCGCGAATTGATGAGTTGTTGGATCAGTTGAGAGGGGCTACTTAGTTCTCCAAGATTGACTTGGCATCCGGTTACCATCAGATTCTGATCGACGAAGCAGATGTTCGGAAGACGGCTTTCAGGACTCGGTATGGGCATTTTGAGTTTGTAGTTATGTCATTCGGGTTGACGAATGCACCTGCGGCATTTATGAGGTTGATGAACAGAGTTTTCCAAAAGTATCTAGATGAGTTCGTGATTATCTTCATCGATGACATTTTGGTGTATTCGAAGAGTCTTGAGGAGCATGAGGTTCATCTGAGGAGAGTGCTGGAGAAGTTGCGGGAACAGAAATTGTTTGCGAAGTTGAGCAAGTGTAGTTTCTGGCAGAGAGAGATGGGATTTCTGGGTCACATCGTTTCTGCAGAGGCAGTTTCTGTGGATCCGGCGAAGATTCAGTCTATCCGAGATTGGCCTAGATCGAGGAATGCAACTAAGATCATGAGTTTTCTTTGGTTGGCAGGCTATTATCGGAGATTCGTCAAAGGTTTTGCGAGTATGACCCAGTCTATAACGAAGCTGACAGGGAAGGATGTTCCTTTCGTGTGGTCTGCTGATTGTGAGCTGAGTTTCACGAAGCTGAAGACGATGTTAACTAGTACACCAGTATAGGCATTGCCTGAGCCGGGTGAGCCTTATGTGGTGTATACATATGCTTCGGGAGTTGGTTTGGGTTGTGTGCTGATGCAGCAGGGTAAGGTGATTGCTTATGCTTCGAGGCAGTTGAGGAAGCATGAGGGCAATTATCATGTTCATGACTTGGAGTTGGCTGCAGTGATCTTCGCGTTAAAAGCTGGAGGTCTTATCTGTATGGTGGCAGAGTTCAGGTGTTCACTGATCATCACAATCTGAAGTACATTTTTACTCAGCAGAATTTGAATGTACGACAGAGGCGATGGTCGGAGTTGTTGGCTGATTATGACCTGGACATTGTTTACCATCCGGGTAAAGCTAACACTGTGGCAGATGCTCTTAGTCGAAGGCGGTATGATTCATCTCAGGAGCGAGATGTGGAGACTCTTGTGAGCATGCTGAGTACTTTGAGGTTGTGTGTTACTTCAGAGGAACCGTTGGGGTTAGCCGCAGCAGATCAGGCGGATCTTTTGAGCAGGATCCGAGTAGCTCAGGAGCAGGATCAGGTGTTGTTAGATCTCTCTAAGGCTGCTGGTTCTGAATATCATGTTTCTGCTAACGGGACTATCTTGGTGCATGGACGAGTCTGTGTACCTAAGGATGAGGACTTGAGGCAGGAAATTCTTAGAGAGGCTCATGCGAGTAAGTTTTCTATTCATCCGGGAGCGACTAAGATGTATCGGGATCTAACGCGGTACTATCATTGGGTTGCAATGAAGAGAGATGTGGCAGATTGGGTTGCACCTTGCAATGTGTGTCAGCTGGTGAAGGCTGAGCATCAAGTTCCTAGTGGCTTATTGCAGAGTCTACCCATTCCAGAGTGGAAGTGGGACAGGATCACTATGGATTTCGTGGTAGGGTTGCCGGTTTCTCGGACCTATGATGCGATTTGGGTGATTGTGGATCGTTTGACTAAGTCAGCACATTTTCTAGCCATTAAAAAGACGGATGGAGCTGAGGTCTTGGCCAAGAAGTATGTGAAGGAAATTGTGAGGTTGCATGGTGTGCCAGCGAGCATTGTATCGGATAGAAATCCGAGGTTTGCTTCAGTGTTCTGGAGAGCTTTTCAGGCTGAGATGGGTACTAAGGTGCACATGAGTACAACTAATCATCCGCAGACGGATGGACAGTCCGAAAGGACAATTCAGACACTGGAAAATCTGTTGAGGATGTGCGTGCTAGATTGGGGTGGTCATTGGGCGGATCACTTGAGTTTGGTGGAGTTCGCATATAACAACAGTTTTCAGGCGAGTATTGGTATGGCTCCTTTTGAGGCATTGTATGGGAGGCCATGTCGTACTCTGCTGTGTTTTACCCAAGTGGGGGAGAGGAGCATCTTTGGGGCTGATTTTGTTCAGGAGACGATGGAGAAGATCCGTGTTGTGAAGCTGAACATGAAAGAGGCTCAGGATCGGCAGAAGAGTTATGCCGATAGGAGAAGGAAAGAGTTGGAGTTTGCAGTCGGAGATCGAGTGTATCTCAAGATGGCTATGATGCGGGGTCTGAACAGGTCCATATCCGAGGATAAGCTGAGTACGAGGTACATGGGTCCGTTCCGGGTTGTGGAACGTGTGGGACCAGTTGCTTATCGGTTGGAGGTGCCTCCGATTATGGAGAAATTCCATGATGTGTTTCATGTTTCGAAACTCAGGAGATGCTTGCATGCTTCTGAGGAGGTAGCAGTGACGATTCCTGCGGATTTTCAGCCTAATCTGACTGTTGGGATGAGGCCGGTTAGGATTCTTAAGAGAAGTATCAAGGTTCTGCGCCGGAAGAGAGTGCCGTTGTTGAGAGTCTTGTGGGACTGTGACGGTATTCAGGAGGAGACTTGGGAACCAGAGGCAAAAATGAAAACGAAGTTCAGGAGGTGGTTCGAGAAGCAAGCCGAGGAGTGAATTCGTTTTTCTTTGTGGTTTCCAGTTTCAGTTTTATGTTGTGATCACCGTGTGTGGTGAGGTTTTCGGTTGTGGATTTTGTATTTTCATTAAGTTGTAATGATTATGACATTTTCCAGTTGAATAAGAAGTGTTTTTCTTATGTTTTGACTTTGAGAGTCATGTGTTTGTGGTTAGAGAACCTCGAAATGGAAGTTTTATTGTGAATAGAACTTGCCAGTTTCGGTGGGGACTCTAGCGGTTTGTGTGTGTGAGAGAGTCTCGGAATAGAAGTTTTACGGGGGTTAAAACTGTCTAGTTCCGGAGAGACTCTGTAGGGACATCCGGGGTGAGGGATGGTCTCGGTGGTCTGTGATAATCACGATTGTGATGGTATTCCGGGTGGGGAATATCATGTGAGACCTTAGGAGGTGGTTCCGGTCAGAGGTACATTATAGACGTTAGGAATTGA
Organism: Arabis alpina; assembly: GCA_900128785.1. Taxonomy (NCBI): domain Eukaryota; kingdom Viridiplantae; phylum Streptophyta; class Magnoliopsida; order Brassicales; family Brassicaceae; genus Arabis; species Arabis alpina. The sequence continues at coordinate 7,215,892 of LT669788.1, forward strand.
TTGCATAGCTCAGAGATAGACATTGGTTCTTTCTTGGAGATGAGTCTCCGGCAGATCTTGAGAGATGCGTCTCTCCGGGGGATAGTGAGTTCCCTGCATACCGATCGTTCGTCAAGACTGCGAGGACTGAGAGCGTGTGGGTATGGAGATAGTTTGGGGAGGTTGCGACCTCTGGCAGATCTTTGAGAGATGCGTCTCTCCAAGGATAGTGAGATCCTTGCATACCGAGAGCTTGATAGACTGTGCATCTTGATGGGTTGAGGTGTGGAGATGGTTGAGTATCAAACACCATCACGACTGCGCGGACTGAGGTGGGTTGGTACTAGACACCGAGAGCTGTGGGGTGACGATCCCGAGAGCTAGATGGTGGTTATGAGTTATGAGCTATGGGCAATCAATGTCTGAGACGGGTCTATATGCATAGGACGGATGTGAGCCTCGAGAGGGTATGGGAGATGTAGTCTCCGGTGTTACTGGCGGGTTGGCCAGGGGTTAGCTTGGTGGGTAGTGTTTGAGGATTCGAGGACGAATCCAGTTTTAGTGGGGGAGAATTGTGACGCCCGTGAACCATTTTTGAGGAAAATGGAGGGGCTGTCGATCGACACACGTGGTGTCTGTCGATCGACAGGGCTCTTAAGGGCTGCCGATCGACAGGTACTTAAATTGGTCGATTTTCTAATTCGACTTAAGTCGTTCAGTTGGACCGGGCCAGTTTGGGGAAACCCTAGGGCTTCGTATATAAACTTTTTGGCCGCATTCTGAGCGAAACCAAGTCTCAAATCTGCAGAAAAAGAGTTGAGAGGAGTTCTCTTGTTTCCGTTAGGGTTTTTGAGTTAGGGTTTTCGTTCTTGACCGATTTGGAGTGGAATTTCATGGTGGTTGTAGTTGAGTTCGTTTCTAGCCTCAATATTCAGCGAATTCTATCGAAAATCAAAGGTGAGTGTGTGACCATGGCTTCTGGGCCGGTGGATTCGTTAGGGTTGATTGGTGATAGGTTTGGAACTTGTGAATTGATCTTGTGATGTTTGCTTTAGGCTGTGATTTGTGTTTGTTGTGTTTGGATTGTGGTTTTCGTGCAGGTCTCGTGTTGACGCAGAGGAGGAATCGATCCGAGAGGATTATAATCGATTTCCTATGAGTCTGCGCTGGCCTGTCGATCGACAACCACTGGATATGTCGATCGACAGACCGACACGGAGCTGTCGATCGACACCTAGAGGGTGTGTCGATCGACAGGTATGTTGAGGGCTGTCGATCGACACCTAGAGGGTGTGTCGATCGACAGGCATGTACAGGGGCTGTCGATCGACACCTAGAGGTAGTGTCGATCGACAGGCCTGCCTGTTTGGTTGTGGTTGAGCCGTTTGCTTGTGTTGATGTGCTGTTTGATGTTTGTTTGCCTGAGCGGTTCCATCGTGCCTGAGTGCGCAGTCGTAGATGGGATGACCGTCTCACTGAGTATTTATGATAATACTCACGGATCTCTTTTTCCCATGTGATGCCGGTAAAGGCAAAATGTGATCGAGGAATCATGGCAACGAAGAGAGAGATGATCTAGGGTCTCGGTTTTCGTGCTTGTGTGGTTTTCGTTATTGTTTTCTTTAGAACTGGTTAGGTTGTTGGTTAGTTCTGGAATTTGTTGGTTATTGATATTGAACCGGTTTAGTTATTTTTAATGGAATTGATTTCTGGTTTAATTGTATGTGTTATCCGCTGGTTGTCTGTGTATGTTTGTTTGGTTGTTGAGGATAACATTTATGGGAATGCTAGTCCGAAACCAAGGATTAATTGTTTTTAAAAAAAAAAACTGATCGGGTCGGGTCGTTTCATTTTAGATAACTTCCCTCTCATGGTTTGTATATTTTCTGAATAACAAATATATAAAAAAAAACAAAACACAGAAATTAAATTAAATTGATAATACATGAACTATAGCTAAATTAGGTAAATGACTATAGAAAGAAAAAAATCCTCTATATTTTCGCAAAGGAATCTCCACATTTTAGTCATATAGCTAATTATACATAAAGTTATGATTTTCTAGCTAAATTACCCTAAAAAAAAATCAAATATGCATGCTTTTAATCCTGGTTCACACTATCCCGATAAATTATATAAGTAAGGGTGTGACGAATTTACCAACAAGTAAAACTATCAGAATAAATTGTTATAACTTGTCGTATAAGGGAAGATAAATATGTACTCAATTAGAAACAAATTTGCAATTCATAAATTTTTCAATACTGGTTTAAAAAGGTTTAAATACTACGTACTTAGTCATAAAATTCTATGGATTTAGTCAGATTCTGTATGTAAATCTAAAATAAGAAATCTTTATTTGTGAATTTTTTATTTAAATTAGGCAACAAATAACAAACACTTTATTTCAAAACTTCTCACTATAAGTACTCCTCTTTCATCTTCCCCAAGTCATCACCACTTTTCTTTTGCAAACTTTAAGTTTTGTTCTCTCATTTTTCTTTGGTAAAAGTTTTTGCCGAGAATAAAAGTAGAAAAGTTTAAAACCTAACCAAAATGATGAAGATGAACCTCGTGGTTGTACAATTCTTCGTAATCGTTCTTCTCCTCACATCTTCTTTTTTCGAACTTTCAAGCGCTAATTCATGTAAGTATACTTAATCTAGTCTCAAATTTTTAGGTGGTTTCATCGTTTGAATCTAATTGTCTAACACTATAAAGATCTGATATGATGATATAAATGAATTAGCAGCATGTGGTGGAAAGTGCGAGGTGAGATGCTCAAAGGCAAGTCAACATGAAGAGTGCCTCAAGTATTGCAATATATGTTGTGCAAAGTGTAATTGTGTTCCCTCCGGCACTTTCGGAAACAAAGACGAATGTCCTTGCTACCGCGATATGATTAACTCCAAAGGCGAATCCAAGTGTCCTTAAAACATACATATTAAAGAATCTACTCCAATAAAATGTGAAAGCCTATGTGTTTAATTAGGGTTTCCCAGCAAGTAGTTTCATCACATAAAATATCCTAGATACGAGAACATTGTGTAACCTTGAGAGTTAGAAAATAACTCTCCTCATTTATCATTGTATGAGAGTAATCTAAATCTATTTGATCTTGGTGAAGAATCTAAAGTTCTTTACTTTTTTCTTTTTTTCTTTGCATTTGAGTAAAGCTCTATGAGCTATCTATTATATGAATCTCTTTTCTCTTTGTTTAAGCTCTTATGAGCAACAATAAACACTTGTTTTGGATTTCTCACACTACACATCTCTCTAAAGATTTTATGACTAGACTGTACAGTATCAAGATTTATATTTTTCTAAATTTAGAACAAAACATATATGGAAAAAAATCATAAAAAAAATCTTAATAGATTCTGATTAAGCTGTATATTTATTATATCAGATCATATTAGTTTTTATTTTTAAAATTATATTTACATAATATTATATTAAATATTTGGAAAATTTAAAACTTATGTGTCAAAATCTGATTGGATATTATTTTAGATCATTTATTTTTCAGGGTTTGAACAGTTAATATTTTTGGAATTATAAATATATATTTATACTCCCTCCGTTCTTTTTTGTTTGATGTTTAAGGTTTCTACATACAAATTAGGAGAATTACTTAATTTTCTATTTTTTCAAAACAAAACATGTTTTTATCATCAATTCTAAAAAAAAATTCAACCAATAAAAAAAACAATATGAGGAATTTAAACCGTGAAAAACTCAAATCACAACTAATTTTACATAGAAAACTGAAAACATCAATCAAAATGAAACAAAAAAAAATCACTTTAAAACATCAAATATAAAAGAACGGAGGGAATATATATATACTCGTTCTTAGCTACGAAACTTTTCTACAATTAATAAATTCTTCAGTACTGGTTTAAGATATAAATTCAATACTACGTACTTAGGCATAAAATTCTATGGTTTTGGTCATATTATGTATGTAAATCTAAATTAAGTTAATATTTAATTGTGATTTTTTCTTCTTCTCTAAAATTAGACAATAAATAATAAACATTTCACTTCTAATTTTCACATTATAAGTACTCCTTTTTCAGCTTCCCCCAACTCATCACAACATTTCTTTTGCAAACTTTAAGTTTTGTTTTCTCATTTTTCTTAGGTGACAAACGTTTTCGAGAAAAGAATAGAAAAGTTTAGAAGATGAAGGTCGTGGTTGTACAATTCTTCGTAATCGTTCTTCTCCTTACATCTTCGTTTTTCGAACTTTCAAGCGCTGATTCGTGTGAGTATATATATACTTAATCTAGTCTCAATTATCATTTTAAGTGATTTTATCATTTGGATCTAAGATTTGATATGTCAACCATCAATATCCTAGTTATGAAACATTATTTGAGTAATCTAAATTTATTTGATCTCGGTGACAAATCTAAAGTTCTTTCCTTTTTCTTTTTACCTTTGCATATGAAGAAAACTCTATGAGCTATCTATTTTATCTTTTTATTTTTTTGAACAGAAAAGCTATCTACAGTATAACTTCCATAAATTAATACTCGATAAATTAATAATTACTATAAATTAATAAAATCTTCCGGTCCCGACTCGGGCCAATGTAAAAATTAGCAAAATTCGATAAAATTATAAGATAATATTTTTTTTGAAACTCTTAGGTAAAATATGATCCCAATAATAGTATAAATTAATAATTACATATAATTATGTATATGAATATATATATATATATATGATAATGTACTAAACATGGTTTTAATGATTTTATTTTTACTTAAAAATGAAAATCTCATTAGACTTAATCTTTTAGTATACGTATTACATCAAAAACTTTTATAATTGTTCTCTCAGTTTTTACCATAAACTTGTGGAAAATTTTAGGCAAAATAATTTGATTATTTATACATAACTTTTTCTAAATGTATCGACATTAGGGATAATAACCATGATATCTTCTAAATTTTATACATAGTATACCATTTTAATTTGATCGTCTATTATGATAATATCATTCACTCTATTGCGATAATCGAAAATTTTAATCAAAATTTCATATCATTTTGACAAATAGATTCATGAAATTCCATAATATAACATCATTCGGAAAAAAAAATTAAGAAAAATCTTACCTAAAAAAGATTTCTCTCTATAAATTAATAAATCTCTCTAAAATAATAAATTTTCATGGTCCCAACATTATTAATTTATAGAGGTTTTGTATTTTATGAATCCCAATAATAAATTTTCATGGTCCCAACATTATTAATTTATAGAGGTTTTACTGTATTTTATGAATCCCTTTTCTCTGTAATTAAGCTCTTATGAGCAACAATAAACACTTGTTTTTGGATTTCTCACAATACACATCTCATAGTGCAAGGTTTGTTTTAAAGTGTACGGATTGATAGAGAGAAAAACAGAAAAGATGAATTCTTCTCTTTCGTCTTTATAAAAATCCCATGATATTTAAAGAGAGAATCAATCTACAAAATAAATAAAAAACGGCAACCTGATTTTCGAAAACGAGAACCGGTAAAATCAGAGGCAAGCCGGATAATACATAAGACTACAAACCAACCTGCAAATTCTGATAAGCAAAACTCAAAAGCAGAGAGAGAGAGAGAGAGGCGTCTACTCCAACTAGAAAATGGGTGTGGTCTTTGAGTCACTCTGTTTTTCTTTTGGATGGAAGCAACCCCATCAAGCTTCCACGCTAACAAGCTCATACTCGATTAGCGAAAGATTGTTATCTTCCTTCACAGTGATGTCTGTAGGCTCTTCCGAGACTTCAACTCGCCCCCATCTATCAACTGCAAGCCTCATAGACCCCTTGTACATGTCAATCTTCGCATTGCGCAGAGTCACTGTACTGCCCTCTTTCATCAGATCCACTGATCACAATTAAAGTACAAAACCAATAAGAAATCTCTAAATCATACGAGAAACACCCAAAACCTGCAAACGAACTAACAATTTCCACATCCTACCGTCAACTCAAATCCGTCTTTTCACTATCTATCTTTAAACTAACAATACAATTTTCAGCTATGATTGGTTTCACAAATTCACAACTATTATGGAGCATAATTTGAAACGTATCATCGAAGATGCTAACCGAGAACAGAAGCAGCCATATGTAATGCAAAAAGACAGACTCACCTTGGTCGTTTCTTGCAGTAAAGATAATGATTCCAGTCTCATCACCAACTAAACATTCCGCAATACGCATCTGACGTGCCTGAGGACCACTAGGACGACCTCCTCCTCCTCTCTGCATCACCATCTTCGTGCTAACAACTTTCACATTCAATGAGTGACCATTGGTTCCTGGTCTCAACTCATTAACCTTAGTAAACACAGGCTTCCTCAAAGCAGACGTTGCCTCAGCCATTTCTACAACAAACCTAGACAACAATTCAATTCACAAGCCAAAAAACAGAGTTATCACACAGAAGAAACCATCTAACACAAAAGAAGAGTTACAGTGATAAAAATCAAGTTTTTAAATGAACCCAGAATACAATTTCACTATCCAAACCCAACAAAGCCATTAAAACGCAGAATCAGATTCGTAAAACAACAACATCGACACAATTCGATAATCAAAACTAATCACACCAAAACAATTCACAGAATCTCCGATCTAGCAGATCAAATTCACTATAATAAGAACAAAAGCTAGGGTTTTTGAGATCACGTACGTTTTCTTGTCTGGAGAAGAGAAGAGAGACGACTCAGAGATTAGATCTGTTGAGAAGGCGATGTGAACAAAGACGCGGCGTTCTTTATGTCTAATCTCATATATTAATCCTAACCGTTGATTCCATAACCTGGGACACGTGTCTTGTCTTTACAAAATCACATATTTGAGATTTGTCTTAAAACTTTTACTAGTACAAATTACACCCTGATTCTCCGGTTTACTGGTTTAGCAAAAACATCTTCTTCTTTTCTCTCTCTCCTTGTTCGAGTTTATCCATTGATGCTTCTTCTGCTTTCATGGTAACGCTTTCGTCTCCTTCTCCATCGCTCTCTTGTATAGAAGAGAGTGGGACATGTAAAGGGTCTCATGTTTCTCGTGTTCTTGTCTCCGGTCCTGATAAGATTCACGGCGAATCGTCGGAAACTAAGATACTGAGAGATGTTCATATCGTAAGAGAGATTTGAGATTCTTTGTTTTTGTAATCAGGTCTATGTAATTGGGTCGGATTGTGTTAACGTTGTTTTGTTTGTTCTTGTTTAGTCAGAAAGGTTAATGGAGGATTTCACTGAGCTTGCGAGAGAGAACACTGAGAAGGATCTTGAGACTTGTGGGACTCTTGCTGCTTTTCTTGTAAGATTATTGCAAGTTATTGTTCCAAATTAGAGCTCTAGTGATGCTATTTCAAGGCCTTTGATATGCTAATTCGTTTTTGTATTTATATGTTATGGTTTAGGAAAGAGGAGTTTTTTATGTGACCACTTTGATAATACCTAAGCAAGAATCAACTGCTAATTCGGTGAGTGATCTTAGAAAGAAGTTCTTGATCATTTTGTGGTTTTTATTGTAAATATGGGTGCTTATCGGTGTTGAATAATGGTAGTGTCAAGCTATGAATGAAGTGGAAGTGTTTTCGATTCAAAACGAAAGAGAGCTTTATCCTGTAGGATGGATTCATGTATGTATCTCTTCTTCCTCCTTGTTTTGAGTTTTTTAGGGATTTGTTGTAACTGCTTTGGTTTTATTTACTATAACGAGTTTATGTGTGTTTTACAGACTCATCCTTCTCAGGGTTGTTTCATGTCATCAGTAGATCTGCATACACATTACTCTTATCAGGTACTCTGAGTTTCTGTCCTGTATCCAAATTCACTATCTGGCAACAAAAGCAAGAATCTGTGACATAGATTATGTTTTCTTTCCCTCTATGGCATATTGTGGAAGGTTTGAGACAATTCAATTCTCAGTTTTCCTTCATGTCCTATTTAGGTAATGGTACCAGAGGCTTTTGCAATTGTCATAGCTCCAACAGATAGCTCTAGGTATGTGCTATCGTAACAAGTTATAGTGGAGTCAGTTAACAGTCAACTTATTACCTTGATGAACTCTCACACTGATTTTTTGCAGGAGTTACGGTATATTTAAGATAACTGATCCGGGAGGAATGGAGGTACTGAGAGGCTGCTCAGAGACAGGATTCCACGAGCACAGAGAACCAGAAGATGGGAACCCGGTTTATGAGCATTGTTCAAACGTCTACAAGAACTCGAACTTAAGGTTCGAGATTTTTGATCTGCGCTAAGGTAACCACGTTCAAGCTTTATCCACTGTGGGCTAAGGATGTCAATAACAACCGTCATTATAACCATAGCTCGAACCTGAACTGTATACTTAGTCTGAGAAGGCTTTCGGAATCTGATTATGAACACAAATAACCTCCATTATGGAAGAACACAAACAATTAAAATACAGAATGTATTGGTGTATTATACTTGTACATATACATATATCTTATTAGATAAAGTTGTATAAAAGTGATCTTTGCTTCTGTTTGTTTTATTGTCCATATAACCATATTTGGCCATTTTATTCTGCTTACTTTGCCAGTGATGGTGAGTGACTGATGAAAAAAGTTGAGCTTCGGAAATTTTCAAAAAACTTCAGCTTTAACATTTTCAAAAGTGATTTATATTCAACTTTTACTTTTTGTTTCTCTAATTCCGGTTTCACAGTACTAAAATTAAATAATAATAATAAATTGTAGTAAAGACATTTTCCAATTGGTTCACATGAAACAAAAGTACAAACCCAAAAACAGAATCAAAGGTCCAATCTTTTTTTGAAAGCTCTCAAAGTTCCTTCCGCAAAATAAGTAGTACAGAGTATGATTTTATCAAGTAAAGAAACCAAATCATTTCTCATATTGTTAAGTGTAGCTATCAAAACCATACAGTCCTTTTTGTTTGCTTCAAAAACTCTCTTTATGGCCGTTTTCAAAGCACATGATAAGTTTGTTCGTACAGTCAGAGTAAAAACCCATTCTCTCTCTTTCTACACATGTCAGAGATCTCTGTCATGGATTTGGGTACGATTCACTCTTCTCTCTCTTTCTTTGGGTTTTAATTCAAAAAGTGAAGTTGGTTACCATTGTCTTTGTACGATCGTATATTCGCTATATGATTTGGTTTTGACAGAGTAACTGCTGTGTTATATATATGCCAAAGACCTTTCTCTCTCTCTCTCTCTCTTTTTATAAGTAAGAACAAAAGAGTTCACCAAAGCTCAGGCTTTTTGTTTGGCTTTGAGAGTGAGTTGGTGAGAGAGATGATGATGAGAGGTGGTGAGAGAGTGAAGGAGTTTCTTCGTCCCTTTGTTGATTCTAAAGCTTGGGACTTTTGTGTTATCTGGAAACTTGGTGATGATCCTTCTAGGTACATACTTCCTATCTATTCTTGTGTTTTCATTCACTCAGCTATTTACTACTTTGTTTCAGTACAAGCTTCTATTTTTATGCATTCTGATGGGTCTTAGTGTTTATCTTTAATCTTGCTTTCTGGATTTGGGATTACTTTCTTGTTATTGTTCTATCTTCCTCTTGGTGTCTCCTGAATCGCTTTGTTCTCTAAAGTTTCAAGTTTTAGATTAATTTTCAAGCTTTGTTGATTCCAAAGCTTTGGTCTTTTGGCTCTCTGGTTCTTGAAATTCTATGGCGGTTTGTGTTTTCAATAGCACATATTTGACATGATTCTGGGTTGTCTTATAGCATATATCTCCTGGATTACCAAATTTTCTTAGTTTTGATATATTACATGTCTTCTTTGTCTGTTCTTGGTTTTTGCCTTGTCTGGTTTCTAAATCAGCTGTTTAATTAATCCGCAGGTTTATTGAATGGGTGGGATGTTGCTGCAGTGGTAGTTATATTGATAAGAACATTAAGCTTGAAAATGAAGAAGAAGAAGTTGAGAGAAACAAATTGGGTTCTATATGCAGAGATGAACACAACAAGCATCATATAAGAACCTTAGCTTGTGAAGCTCTTTCTCAATTTCCTCTCTTCATGCCTCTTTATCCTGGGTATGTTTCATAGATTCGAATTAAACCTTGAGATTTTGTAAGTTAATTTGTTCAAGAAAGTGATATGAAACTTACTCTTCAATTACAGAATTCATGGAGAAGTAGTGATGTCAAAATCACCCAAATGGTTGGTTAATTCAGGTCCAGGATCTAAAAAGGTTAAAAAGCTTTCTTCCTCATACTTGTTTAAATCATAAAGTATCAGGTTTTATCATAAGAACAATCTGATCTCGATGTCTTTTTTCGCAGGATATATTCAGCACTCGAGTTCTTGTTCCTGTGAGTGATGGTCTAGTTGAGCTTTTCTCCTTTATAATGGTAAGAAAATATGGTTAGCATTTTGGCATAGTCACTGGTTTCTTGTGGTAACTTCATAAAATGTGTCTTCTTTTGTTTTGGTTGATTCAGAAACCAGTTGATGAAAACATGGTTGATATGATCATATCGCGCTGTAACACCTTCTGTGAACCATTTCCTGAGCAAAAACTGCAATATAGGATCATTCCTAGAGCAGAGGAATCTATGAGTAGTGGTATGAATCTCGGCTTTGAAGGTGGTGGTGGATCATCAAGCGTTTCCAATCCTTCCAGTGAAACTCAGAACCTTTTCGGATATTACCCGAGTTCTCATTATGAGGAAGTTTTGAAGGAGGAACAAGCACTGTGTTTGGTAATGAGCAAGGAAGAAGATGTCTTGGCTCAAGACACGGTCGAATTCAAAGCTAATAAGAAGCTACCAAAGGAAAACTTCAAATCAAAGAATCTTCATTCAGAGAGAAAAAGAAGAGAGAGGATCAATAAGGGCCTTTATGCTCTAAGAGCCGTAGTCCCCAAAATCACAAAGGTAGGTTTCTTTTAAAACTCTAATTCGAGTTCTTGATCACTCTTCTTGGGATCAATAAGCCTTTATGATATGATTGTTATCCATTTCATTGTGCTATATGCAGATGAACAAAAATGGAATTCTTAGCGATGCGATTGATTACATCAATGAATTGCTAGTGACGAAGCAGAAACTTGAAGATGAGCTGAATGGAATCAACGAGATAGAATGCAGAGAAAGAGCTGCAAAGGAAGAATCTGCAATAGCTAATCCAGAAGCTGAGAAAGTTTCCTCTAAACTCAACAAGAAAGTGAACAAGGAGGTATTGAATATAAACCCTCAAAGATCATATCCATATCTGACCTGTAAAAGATTCTCATTTGTTTTTGTGGTTTTTATTTCAGGTGAATCTTGAAGTCCACGAGATTGGTGAGCAAGATTTCTTGATTCGGGTTGCGCAAGAACATACTCGAGATGGATTCAAGAGGTTGATAGAAGCTGTAGATTCTTGTGGACTTGCGATCATTGACGTCAATTTCACCAGACTCAATCTCAAAGTCATTACTCTTCTCAATGTCAAGGTACCTTTGTCACACATCTCACTCCCTATACTTAATCACACAGATTCTTGAAATCTGATTAAAAAAAAAAAATTGAATGTTTTCAGGGGAACAAAGACGTAACTGCATCTGAAAATCTGAGAGATTCACTGCTCAAGATGATAACAAGTTCAGAGTCTGTAAAACAGAGTACATAAACCAAAAGAAAAGAGTGAAATGTTTTGCTTGCTTGAGCCACAAGTTAGTACTTATGAGATTTTGATTCTCGCAAAGCTTTTTACATGTTTGAAAAACTATACATGTTTCTGGTTTTTCATCTGATTTTTTAGTTCATTAAGATCTTCACCAAGAAAAAATACAAACTCTAAAGGGTCCAAACTCCAAACGTTTTACAAAGGACCCAAGAAAACGAAAACAACATTTTTTCCGGTGAGTTGTTGAGTCCATTAGGTCCGGTGAGAATTTGTGTTGAAAGCTCTCTCAGATTCATGGCTATGGAAGTCTTGGCTAGTGTAGTAACCATTATTAGTAGTACCACCAAGATCCGAGGAATCTTCAGAAGCTCTTCTGAAAATACGAATCTCATTACTGTATTGACCAGAGTTATAGACCGTACTTTGACCTACTTTGACTCCATTTGTCAGATCCGACAAGTCATCTCTCGTGTCCAGTGCCCTTACCACCTGTAATAGTGTAATGTAAGAGAGAGACACGCTCGTTTAAACAGAGGGTTTCTATTTCTAGCTATTTAATAAAGTGAGTAACTAATTTGGTTCTGACCTGAACCATACGAGGCCGTTTAAGAGCAGAGTGTCGAACACAAGACGCAGCCGTTTCGATCATTCTAAAGACTTCACATTCAACGTAATGTTTTTCTAGCCGTGGATCAACTACTTCGCTTATGTCACCTTTTTCAATGGCCTCGATTAATCGTGGACGTGCCTGATAAAAAAAAACCCAAAAATGTTTCATTCATAGAGCATTTTTTTTCTCATTTGATTGGTTACAAGAAAATGAAATATTTACCCATTCAACGAGACTTTCTTCACCCAAAGGTTGAGAAGTATCAACAGGTTTGCGACCGGTGAGGAGTTCGAGTAGCACAACTCCAAATGAGAACACGTCTGATCTATCTGTTAATTTTCCACTTGATGCATACTCTGGTGCTAAATACCTGAATTGATATATTAGGAGACAAATGTAAAACACATAAGATATTGGTTTTAATATTAGTGAATGAATAAGATGTGAAAAATACGACGAATGATAAACTTATTTTCTACTATTAATACAAGTACATGATTGTGAGTGTGTCCTTTTGGAGACATGCAACGAAAAGAAACGTATTTATATTTTGAAATCATATACTGTATTTGTTTTGTTAGACAAGCAGAAAATATTATTTTTTACCGCACCAAAAGGGAAATGGTGATCAAAAGCTTTATATACATGTGGAAGTACTTGTTTAGATGGAAACCACTAAATTACAAAAAGTTTTCAGTATGAATATATTTTATTTATTTTTTAGTTGGTAAGTTTTCAGTATGAATATATAATGATATATATTTATTTATTTTTAGTTGGTTATTTTAGTGTTAAAAAGAAAAGTAGGAAGATTAATTGACAGTACCCAAATGTGCCCATGACTCGTGTCGATATGTGAGACTGTGCAGTATCGTTGAGTCTGGCGAGTCCAAAATCTGCAACCTATACGGAACAAATGAAAAAAAATCATTATGATGTCTACGAATCTGTACTGATAAAATCATAAAACAACAAAATAAAAATTAAATTAAATAATGACTTTGCCTGAGCTTCGAATTCATCGTCCAAAAGAATGTTTGACGATTTGATATCCCTATGGATAATCTTCGGGTGACCTATAAAATTAAATAAAAGCCAAAATCAACTAGCGGAAATATTGTTTTCCTTAATTATATAGTTTTATACCAAAGAACTATAATAGTCACGTTTCATTAAGATAAATTGAAAGAAATAAAAATGTAATAGAGAGTACTCACAATCTTCATGTAAATAAGCAAGTCCTTTAGCTGCGCCTAATGCAATCTTGATTCTTCTAGTCCATTCCAAAACCGGTAAGTCTTTGCCTGACAAGTGATAACAACATAAGAAAATGACCATAAATTTTTTTCGGCTCTACGTTGTAATAACTAAGTATCATTACTATTGGTAATCAAATTAAAATGTCAACACAAATCAAAAAGTCTAATCCCAATTCATGAGTAACAATGCAATTCACATGACCAACGAGTTTGAAGAGATTGTGGAAGAAATGAACGTACCATGTAAATGGTAATCCAAAGTATTGTTTGGGACAAACTCATAGATGAGGAATCTATGTTGCTCAGAGATGCAATAACCAACAAGAGACACCAAGTGCCTATGATGCACTCTGCTTATGATCTCTACTTCAGCTTTGAACTCTCTATATCCTTCTGCGCTTATCGATTTTAGCTGTTTGATAGCGACTGGCTTTCCCTCGCAAAGTATGCCCTTGTAGACGCACCCGAACCCGCCTTCTCCTACCACATATTTCTTGCTAAATCCTTCTGTTACCTGGCTTAGCTCCTCGTAGGTGAAAAGAGTCTTTGAAGTCCCTATTACCGCGGAATCAGGGGTTGCTCTACCGGGTTTCGGATTCCCTAAACTGTTGTTAGTATCCGGTGAAGAGTTTTGAGCCGAGTTGTTCCCGTTTCCTGGTTGTCTGTAGTGAATGAATCCCTCTGCCACAAGAACAAGTTGATGATTAGAAAAAAACAAGAACCAAGAACCAATAATCAAGAAAAAAAATATAATCAAGTACTAGAAAAGGAATAAAAAAACCAAGAACAAGGTTAAAACATGAACATAAAATCAAGAATCATGAACAATGTTAGGATCAATAACAAAGTCAAAATCAAGAACTTTTTAAAAATAACAAGAACAAGAAATCAAGAATCTATAATCAAGAACAAGAGTAGGTAGGAGGCAGAGCAAGATCCAAACCGAAAATCAAGAATCTAGAACATAAAATGAAGAGTAAGCGACAAGAACAAGACATGATTTCAAGAACCAATTTAAGACCACATCAAAAACTTAAGCATATACATATATTTTTACCTGTATTTACAGCGACATTAGCCGGTGGCAAATACGGCTGGTTAGACCGCGACGAGCCAGATTTCTTTTTCCTCCTAACAAAGAAAACGGCAGCGATAAATATAATGACCAATACACCTGCAATCCCAATACCGATCATTGTCTTCTCATTGTAATCAGACTCATTGTTTTGTTGTCCACTACCACCATTTCCGTTTTCATCATATCTATTAGAACCTCCTGAATTGTTATTTGAGCCGGAAAGTGAAGGATGAGAAGGCGAAGACGATGAGGGCACACGATTTGATCCTCCTCCCGAAGGTGAATCAAATGGCTGTGAAGGGTTTCTTGGGGAATTAGGGCCTAAAGGAACCACCGGAACCGATGGAGATGACAATGGAGGAGACACTTGGGTTGCGGAATCTTCAAAAGAAGGCGGCAAAAAAGGAGTAAAAGGCGGAGTTGGAGGAGAATTAGGGTTGATATTAGGTATTTGTAGGGTATTTTCATTAGGCCTTGTATCAGGTTGTTGAGTAACTAAACTCGGAGGAGGAAGAAGAGAAGGAGGAGGAAGTTGGGGTTTTGGAGAAGGAACCACCACCGGAAAATCTCCGGTTGAGATGATTTGTGGCGGAGGTTGAGGCTGAGGAGGTGAAGGTGGTGGAGTTATAGAAGGTGGAGGGGAAGAATTAGGAGGTGTTGGAGATGGAGTTGTATTAGGAGGTTGATTTGGTGGTGGTGGAGAAACCGTTACCGGAGGCGGAGATGATTGTGATCCGCCTCCGCCACCACCATTTTGAGGAGATGGAGGAGAAGGAGGTGAGGTTGATGGAGGCTGTGTTGTCTGCGAACCGCTGGTGATTTTCTGATCATTGAATCCTCCGACGTTTGTTGGTTGTGAAGCTACAAATGGAGATATCTTCTTACCGATTAAATCTGCTTGTTGTTGGACTTTGTCCATTTGTATTTCACCTTATTCTTCCTTCTTTGTTCTTTCTCTTTTACATGCTTGAATTTGGTCTTATATGGCTTGCCTTGTGAAACAAGAAATGATCTAATGTACCTATGGGAGTTACCCCCAAAATAATGGGTTTAAATTCCGTAGAAATCCAATAAGTTAAATTTTAAAACTTGTAGTGGTCTCTAAAGATAATGTGTTTATGGGATCTTTCAAGATTTGTGGAGATTAATGGAAGGGATGAGAAAAAATCCAGGTCTATAGGTTTCTTGCGATTCAAGGAAGATAGGAAGAGAAGAGATTTTGATCAAGTTGATGATTGTTTTTTCTCCCCTTGGATAAAATTTTCTGATTTCGTGTTTTTTGTGTAAAAATAGAAAGTCTCCCAAATCTCAACAATGGAATTCTAAAAATTACTGAGAATATAGGCTAAAAATTCACTTGATTGTTTTTTTTACAGGAATTAATTGTAGGAAAGAAGAATACCAATATCTGGAAGATTTACCATTCAGCTTCATTATCGGAATGTCGCGTAAATTATTTTTCTGAAATATTATCCTCTCCTATAATGAAATTTCTGAAAAATAAATTTCATAAAATCCGGTTACAACATTTAACTGAAATTAGCTTATATGGCATTACTAGTGGTTTTTTCGTTAAACAACTTAAGAATTTATCAATTAACATGATTAGTGCTTCATGTATTCAAAATACATGTCTAGAATCTAGATTATAACTGATTTGACTCTCTCTTATTTTATCTTGTCTCTCTCTTCTCAAAAACCCAATAATCTCATCGTACATAAAAAGAATAATTCCCATGCATGCATGTTATTGTTTGAATTTTTTAAAACAAACACAAATTAGTTGAACCAAATAATACAATGCTATGAAAAAAGTACAAAATAACATGCGTGATATGTGACTTGTTTCAATATATTCATTTAGGAACAAAGCATATCGAATAGAATGTTGTTTGTCATTCTACATACATATCAGTTCCAAAAAAATTGTCATTCTATATGTTTTTAAATTATAGAATTCTGTTCAGTGTATACATAACATATAATTCAGGTTTAATACATGTTAAAGTCGCAGCAGCATTTCCTAATTATTATGTGCATAAATATAAAATGATATGAAATTTCTACTATTTTAAAAATGTCTTTATAAGTAGCCTAAAAGTAAGCAAAGTGGAGAAATGGTGAGTGTTCAACATGAAACAAATCCCTTCAAGAAATTAAACAAATATGACTGAACCAAGAATAGGTCTTAAAACCACAAGAAACAAAGTTGACTCCGAAGAAGAAGCTTTCAATCCTCTCACAAAGTATCTGGTTGAGATAACCTCAAGCCTGCGAATTCGAGTAAAAGAAAGAAGCCATCAACACACAAACATCAAGATCACCAAAGACTAAGATTGCAATGGAGGTCAATTAACAATGTCACAAAATGTTCATAACCTGAACAAGAAATAAGCCTATTGAATCAGAAGTCTTACTTTGTTAGCAATGTTGTTAGAAAGCCAATCCAGACCTTCATAGAGCCCTTCACCGCTTGTTGCGCATGTGCTTTGGATGTACCTGAGAAGAGAGAACAAGCAATGTGTTTTCAAGTATGCAAGTAGTAATAACAAATCCTGGCTTAGGATTATAATTATAGATCACCAGTGACGTTGTCGGAGAGAGTGAAGGCCAAGCTTATCAGTTATCTCAGCAGCATTCATTGCATTTGGAAGATCTTGCTTGTTCGCAAACACAAGCAATACCGCATCACGAAGCTCATCCTGCAGTTACAAACCACCAATTAAGGACAAATTTTCTTACGAACCAACAAGTGATAATCAATCATAATTGTTTTAACACCGAAAAAAACGTACTTCATTCAACATCCTGTGAAGTTCGTCTCTCGCTTCAACAACTCGGTCTCTGTCATTGCTATCCACCACGAATATCAGACCTTGAGTGTTTTGGAAGTAGTGTCTCCACAAGGGACGGATCTATAAGAGAGTATAAGTGGATAAATGTTTACTCTTTCCTCATAAACTTCTCAAAGAGGTTTTTGTGAGAATCATAATCTAGTGCAAACCTTGTCTTGACCCCCTACATCCCAGACTGTGAAGCTGATGTTTTTGTACTCAACTGTCTCCACATTAAACCCTGTAACAACAAATCATTAATCAAGTAAGCTAAACTCCAACCACTCATCGAAATAACCTATGTAATGCAGCCAGTTAACATTGGTTCTGCCACCGGTTTAACAAGTTACATTCTAAGTTAACACAGAACATTGGGATTCAGAAGACCGTAAACAACATCTTGTGTAAAAAGTGACATAGAAAAGGAAAAACTGAAAGAGGCAAGAGGCAAGAGGCATCTAAATGAAAGTTGTAAGCTACCAAAAGCCTAAGCTATTCTCCGCTGCACCGATAGAAGGCAAAGCGAGAAATATGCCATATATCATATCTATTTTGAAGACTCACCAATGGTGGGAATGGTGGTAACAATCTCACCAAGCTTGAGCTTGTACAAAATGGTCGTCTTACCAGCAGCATCAAGACCAACCATAAGGATACGCATCTCCTTCTTAGCGAAAAGCCGACTAAAAAGCTTACCAAATGAAAGCCCCATTTTTCCTCTAACTGTTGATCCTGAAACACCAAAAGATCACAACAACGAATCACACACCATAAACAATAGCATCACTCCTGCATCTTACCAAACTCACAATTTTTTCCTCTAATCCTAAAAATCTTCCTTTTATGAGTTTTTACACCAAATTAGATCAAATCCATCTAACCCAATCATTCTAACATTCAACACCCAAGCAATAACTAAAAGACGAAACAAGATTCAATTTTTCCAATACATCAAAATTCAGATACTTCGAATCAGCTCATCAAAACGAAACCTTCATGAAACTACAATGCAGATCCAGAAAACCCATTATAAGCAAGACGATCTGAGAAGCTTTAGAGCTTACCTTTCGTAAAATTGAAGGGATCTCGAGCGATCAAAAAGCTTCAAAATCAGCAAGACTTTGATTTGTGAATAAAAATTGCAACTTTATGATTTGTGAAAATTGTGAATTTGAAGTTTCACTAACACCCTCCTATTACTGTATCTTATCAAATAAACCCCCAAATTGAAACTCTATTTTAAAACTAACCCCTCATATTTTAAAAGTGCAACTCATGTCCTTCAATTTTTGATTTTATTGGATTCTGGCCTTTTTTGCATCCATTTTGTAACCAAAAGAGTCTACATTATGTTTTGGTTAGTTAAGAAAGTGAGGCCAATTCAAGTAGCAAGAGAAGTATTGAAAAATACATCAACTTTAAACTAGTAATTCGTATGAAATAGTAGTACCAATAGTAGTAGAGGCTATTAGGCTAAAGAAAGATATACATTCATCTACATTTTTTCACAATCTTATAACTTGCAAGTTCCCATCAACAAACATCGTGATCGGATTGAACTCTGTTTCTCGCGGGCTTCCCGATCTGTAAACAATCAATAGGAGGAAGAGTAGGAGTGTTGAGCTCACCAAATGTCTGCCAACAAAAAGCATCAGACATATGATACTTTTCTGGAACCGGTTTAAGCTCAATTGAAGATAACTGCACATCTACGCAAGGGAAGTTATCGCTACATGCGAAATGCACGGGTTTCACGGTGTATGTGCCTTTGATTCTCTCGTAAGTCACTCCTTCCACTGCAACTGCTGATGTTTGGTTCTTGCATTTGCTATGGTCACAGTAGAATTGGTCTATTACTATTGGACATTGGACTTCGTTGAGTTGGATGTTTGAGAAGAGTATTCCTTTCACTGATCCTACTCCTCCTTGCCATGTTTTGATCCGGACACCGTTCATTGTGTTGTGCATTGTCACGTCTCGTACTGTTATGTTTGAGACGCAGGCTTTTGTGCTGTCTTTGCCGAGACTACCAATGCTGATCCCGTGACCCGGTCCACAGTTTACGTTGTGTATATATACATTCGAGCAACCCGTTTGAATCGAGATACAATCATCTCCTGAACATACACACACACATATATAGACACCATTAATCAAAAATTCATAATCCAAGATTCAAGATCATTCAAGATACAAAAAAAATCAAGACTTCAAGATAATTCAATATTCATAAATTTCAAGAATTCAAGAACTCAAGATTCAAAAAAATTCAAGAATTCGAGAATTCAAGATTCATAAAACTCAAGAACTGGAAAATTCAAGATTCATAACATTTAAGAATTCAAGATTCAAGATCACTCAAGATTAAAAAAAAATTCAAGAATTCAAGATTCAGGATTCATACCGCAAGCGAGTGTTGTGCCGTGAATGAGGACATCTTTGGTGTTCTGGAGGTGAATCCCATCGGTGTTTGGACTATCACCGGGTGAAGAAACGACCATGTCATGTACCACAACGCCTACGCAGTTATCGAATTTGAGGTGACATTGAGGACTGTTCTGGATGGTTATACCCGTCACTTCGGCGCCAAAACTACCATAGAATCTCAGTGCCTGAAACCATAAGAACACAGAGTAAACAAACCACACCTACAACAAATACAAATCCTAAACTCTTTTTGTATTTGTTTAAACTCACCGTTGGTTTGATGCTTGGCATTCTCTCATCAAGCTCACTTCTTATCTATAATATATCAAAACAAAAACAGAGTTTGATATATGATCTCATATGAATATTTTGCGAATGAGACAACGAAAATGAAATAGAAATTTTACCGGCATTGGAGGATGTTGTTGAACAGAATTGTTCAAAGGGACAAGGAATTTGTTTTCTTCATCATTGAAAGGATAATCTTGTTGCCACCAACCAGAACCTCTTCCATCAATCACACCTTTTCCTTGTACTTTGATTCCTATTAGCTTTGTGAACTCAATCCACCACATTAACCCTTTTCCCCATGACTTTGAATCCGTTGGAGCTATGATTGTACCATCAAGCTGCAAAAAAAACACACAAGAAAATTTAAATTTTTTCACTAAAAGGATACAACTTTTTCTATTCAAAAATGATCAAATTTCTCACCTGGAACACAATGTTAGCTTGACAATTAGGACCAGAGAATGAGATTGGACCGACAAGGAAAATGTATTCAGGCGGTACGATCATCATCGATGCTTCGATTTTGCAAGCTGATGCCCAAGCCGCTTCAAACGCCTACAAACATTATGATAACTCTGTTTACATTTTCATTAACCAAACATAAAAAAACCACTAATCACAATTTGTTCAAACAATGCAACTATTATTATGATTTATTAAGGCTTGTGAATTATTGTGGTCCTATTTATAATCTGTTATTTCTGTTGTCACTTTATATTCGTTTGTCTTTTTTTACGTAATTTAACATTTGAGATTGAAAAAGAACAAGAAAAAGTTTAGTGACTTCACAAGACAGAGAAAACTTTTTCTTAGCTCTGTTTTTTTATTTCTTGTTCTGTCTCGTGTTCTGACTCAATGATCTTTCAACTGTAATTTGTCTTTTTTTAAATTCTCATGATAACGAAATATAAAATGCTCTAATTAATATCAAATACAACCACTAGGAATTGAAAACTGTACGGATAAAGAAATTAATGAAGTTTTAAAAAAAATTATACAAAGTATATTTGTTACCTTAGTGTCATCACATTTGCCATCACCCTTTGCACCAAAATCCATCACATTGAAAACTTGAGAGCCTTTTACCGGTGGAAGAGGCGGTGGTTGGACTTTTGGTGGCCGTGAAACCACCGGAGGGTTATTGTCGTGGTCAGCTTTTGGTGGCGTTTTCACCTTCGGTGTAGGTTTAGGTTTAGGTTTAGACTTGTGGTGATGATTGTTGTTGTTGTGAGAGTTGTGGTGATTGTTACCATGGCTTTTTGGTTTCTTGTTTGACAAGGAATCAGACAAATCAGAAGAGCTTTGGTGGTGGCTATGTCTCCAATGTCTTCCTCTTCTAGCAATGCAGGTCTCTAGAGTTATAGACCAGACCAAAACCGCCATTAGTATCATCATTGTGATGGTTCTAAGGTTTAGACTTCTTCTCATTATCATGTTTCTTGGTTTTTTCTAAACGAAGAGTGTTGTGGGGTGGTTGAGAGTAAGAGACTTTGGTTGAAGAAAGAGAAGGTTTTTAGGGGATTTAAATAAGGAAGTAGTCCAAGAATGTAGAGAGACTCACGGGTTTTTCAAAGTCGAATTTTTCTATTAAAAATGTAAAACGAAATTGAATGAATAATTAACTTTATTATTCCATATTGTTGATTAGTAAACTTATTATTAAAAAACAAACGAATAAGGTTAAGCTTAGTACGTATAAGTTATCCATATATGCTAATAGGACCATAATGTTCGATTATAGTTGGATTTTTTTGTAAAATAATGAAATGATATGATATTGACAGTGATGTAAAGTAATTACTCGTGAATTAGTATTTGGAAGTTTATGAGTAGGAATAAGCCAAAAATGTAACTGAAACAAATTATTTTTTCACCTTGGGTGAAAGTAAGTCTCTTACCCAAACGGCTAAGCTAAAACCGAGTAGTTGAGTAAATATTAGTCAAGGGCAATTTCAATATGCATGCCACGTTTAGAGTATTGGTTGGTTAAGAGCTCATCTAAATTGGTTGCGAACATGCATAGCCAAGACTTGACATAATCACATATTTACAAACACATGTTTGAGCATATGACTGATCACTGATGTATATATTCTCACCATGAAGTGGGGATAGCTTAAAAATGAGGTGTATATTCAGTTTAAGGCTCTTGCTTTTTGTTTTTGGATAAATACATATATAGATTGATACAAGCCTGCATGTGTGTAGGTAATGTATGCATGTCTTGGATCTGTCGTATTAGCATGATTAGACTGTCGTATGATTTTCACATATACTGTGGTGTATTAATTCTAGAGGCCATGTAGAATTTGTTATAAATAATATATATTTAATGTGATTTCGATAATAAATATTTGAATTAACTATTTTAAGAACACCATGCTTAACTGAGAGTAATTTTTTTTGGGACAACGCTTAATTTCATTAACTTATAATAAAGCAAAACACAGTAGAAAAATAGATATATAATTATTTATAGTCGAAACAAAACCAGTTGTTTAATTGAGAGTATAATTTTACCAAAAAGATATTCTGAAAATGGTAAACATAACGAGAAAGATAAATCAATTAAATAACAAGAGATTAGAAAATATGAAGTCTAGTAAAATAAATTATCAACAAAACGCAGTAATATATCAATTTAGTACACAAAATTTTCATTATTAATTTTACATATAGACTAAAATTTGGCTGAAACATATATTTTGATTCAAAGTGAATAATCAAAATCTTTAACCAAAAAAATTGGATGCTTAAAATCACAAAACTATATTTAAGAAAGAAAAAGTTGGACAGAATATAAAGTTTGTTGAGAATTTTGTTATCTCATTAGTTTTCTTCAGATTCTAATCTATGAAACATATATATATATATATTGTGTGTGTGGATATATAAAACGAAAGAGACTCGTGAGTGGGTCTATATGTTGTCAATGGGGCACTGATTATAACATCTCTTTTAGTACTCACATGCGCCACTTCACGGGCATTGCTTTTGTATTCACAACTTCTCCAATTATTATTTATTTATTTACTTATTTCTCTTGTTTTTTTATTTATTGGATCCATTACAGATTAAATTTCATTCATTACTCAGGAAGAAAAAGACTGCTATTAGAGGAAAGAGCAGAAACAGAAAACAGAAAGTAACCGAAGCTTGTTTCTTTAGGTCCTCATAATTTTTTGGTTCTCTTTTTTTTTTTTCACATATGTGTATATACAATAACTATAATGAAAATTTTGAAACAAAATGTTGTCGGCATTGTTTTTATTTTTATTTCCACGAGCTGTCGGCATTGTTTATGAATGATATAAAAAACTCTTACTTAGTATATAAAAATATAAGTAGAGACATTTGATCCGCAATATTGTGCTATATATGGTAATTGTGAAGTATTATTTTTTTGAATCGAGTGAAACATCCTATATATATTAATTGAGGAGACACTAGGTGAAAAAATCTTACGTGTCACTCATAGAGGGGTTTAAAAGATAATTAACCAATCAAAATATTTCAATTAATATTATATGTCATTATGGAAATCTCTACATATTGTCATTAATTTTATAACATAAAACTCATTAATATATGTTTTACAACTTTAAGACTAAGTTAATGTAATAGTTTAAACGGGTAAGTATAAATCGAAAGTATTTATTTTTATTACATCTATCTACAAGATATATCTTTTATACATTTTGAGATATTAAAAATATTATGGTTTTTCATACATATTTAAATATTAAAAAGTATATATATGTTAAAATCGATAAATCTATTTATTATGTAATCTCGTGCTTTGGCACGGGTCAAAATCTAGTAGTAAATAGATTTGATGATTAAATTTCTATAGCAGAAACTACAAATACAAATATAAGTCATAACAGAACATTAGAAGAAACACTGTACATATACTTTACCAATAAATTATATTTGACAAAATATCTTAAATGTGAATAATGCATGAGTTCTACTTCTAAGTTCTAATGCATACTATGAGAATACTTGAACTTGGTTAGTGGTCAGGTCGTCCTATCAAGCCGCACACTAATGGATCAGCGTAAAAACTGGTTTTGTGTCGTTATATAAACATTTTATGAATTTTCATATAAGATAATTAAATGTTTTTAAATTACATTAACTACATTATATTCATCTATTGCTATTAGCTACACATTTTTTTCTTTCTTGCATGTTACTTCGATCAAGAACTGGGGTAACAATCTATAATAGATATGTTATACGCATTGACGAAACTCAGATTGTACATTTACTGATTTAGCTGTCTAGCCAAAAAGATCGAGTCGTACATAAAGCTTTTATTGTATTAGTTCTCGTACAAAGTATTTTTTTCATCTACAACAAATTTCGGATCATAAATACAACATATTTCTTAATTGTAGGATTATAAACACATTTACACAAATATGTCTTAACTGGATCGTGTAAGGATAATTGGAAGAAACGGCATCATGATCAGTAAAGTATTTCCTTGAAAAATGGATGGAATTTGATATCATGTATTAAAATTGCTAATTTTTGTTTGGAGATAAAACTCAAATTTTCCTATCTGAAAATTTAATCTTTACTTTTTTTCACTACCTTTGTTTTCTTTAATCTCCGTTCATTTTAAATGTTTGTGTCACTAATAAAATTATTTTCCTCTACATGTTTCAGTTAAACTTACTTAAACCATATTTCTCTTAAACAGCTTTTACCATTGTTTACTTCGAAACAACTAAGAGGGGGTTATTGGTTTGTGTATTTTAATGGATTTTAAAATTTATTTGGATTTTAGAAATCTGAGATGAATCCATGGATTTTAAAATCCATAATAATAGATAACGTGGATTTCAAAATCAAATAAAATAGATTTACAAAACAACTAAATGGATTTCATTGACTAACCAATAAAGTAATATCAACATCTAACTCATTATTTTCATGTGATATATGTCTTTTTCGTTCTTCAAGGATTTTTTGTTCTCCCGTATTTGTTGAATCCATGTTTGAGTATACTTTTAACAAATAAAACTTAACCCATCAAAAACGAATATTGACACTTACACCTTTGTATCTTTATATATATTATTTACGATGATTAGTATATGATTTCACAATAATATTCACTAAAATCTTTATTGTGAAGAATCACAGAGAAATTGATCACGTAAATAGCAAGAAAAAATGAACAAGCCTATAATAAGAAAGAAGCAAGAAAAACATACATAAAATGATGAAGAAGAGACGAAAAGTACATACGTGACACAATTTTTCTATTATTTTGTTTGATGGTGTTTTATTTATTGGTTTGATTATTTTAGTTGATTTGTGGATTTATAAGTCTGTGTTATTTGATTTGTAAATCCGAAGGTTTCCCCTCCGATTTGATCATTTGTATTTTTGACATGAAATCCTTTCAAATCCATTAAAATCTTAAGTGAAATCAAATCCATAAGTAAATCCGTATGATTGAATAACACGTGATTTTAATTAGGATTTATAAATCATAGAACCAATAACACCGGATTTTAATATGAATTTTAAAATCATAGAACCAATAACACTATATTTTATTTGGATTTCCAAATCCATTAAAATTCATAAACCAATAACCCCCTCTAAACGTAAACGATCATAATTGCACTTTCTTAAAATTACTAGCTACCAATTATAGCTTGCTAAAAATGGTCAGCTACTTAATAAACAGGCCTGTTAAAAAATAAAAATGAAAATATTTAGGACCAATTGTAGAAAAATTAAAGTTCAACAGAAATGTATATGCACAATTATTCAGTCATGTACGAATAAGCATTAACCATCTTTGGGATTCAGAAAAAGCTTTGTGCGCTCATAGTTTTACACAATTTCTCTGTCAAGTAAAAAAAGAATGCTTCAACTTGTTATAAGGGAAAAAAGTAAGTGGTTGTTAATTGTTACTATGTCCTAAGAGAAAAATTGATTTTCATGCTGAATTTTCATAATTATAATTATAAATGAAAAATTATTAATTTACTTTTTTTGTGAATATTAATTTACTATTTTGCAAATAGTAATGCAAAATAGTAATGTATCATGTGATGAACACACACATATGTGATTCGACAGAGTGCCCTTCTTGACAGCCAAAAAGCTGTTGGCTATGTTATATTTCTGATTCTGCACATAAAAATAAACAAGAAAAATGGATTATTGTGACAATCTTGATAGTTGATAAACAAACATTCGAATACATTTCAATCTTTTTATCAATGGTAGTTAATCGAATAACACATGATTATATCAACTTATAAAGTTATAAACCATTTTATCATAAATTTTTTGTTATGGTTTAGTTATTTTCCGTAACGTTCATTTGGAAAACTCTACAAAACCTTTTGTGTTGCTTTTGCTCAAATACGATCTTGCGTGCACATGATTCTAATACCAGCGATATATAATCAACAATGACAATAATACTAGCCAGTGATAAACTGATAATATAATTATTAGTTATTATATGATATACTGTCACGGTACACGAAGAAAACATGAAAGTTAAAATCGTTTAGTTTGATTAAATATGTGAAGATCGTCAGAGAGCAGAGACATGCTTGGCTTCTTTACTGAGATTACAGTTAGTTTCAGTTTACTTACGTAGCAGATATATAGGTCCAACTAGATGCCTCTAATGACCCTTTCTTTCATTAAAATTATCGAAAATGCCACTGTTCATTCTTGCACGAGACAAATAAGAACAAAATAAGCCTTATTTATTTCACTACTTTTTAATTTGTTATAACGAAAGAATCAGAATCAAGAAATGTGTGGACAAAACATTTATTAAAACTTAACCTAAAGCTAACGTTGCATTTATAAAGTCGAATACTTATAGGTGGACCAAACATGTTGCCTATCTTAGTTTGCTGGTGCGTTTAGTTACGAGAAGGTAGAAAACAAAAATGTTCAATAGCATTAACCATTCGTTTGAAACTTTTTTTTTTTTGTCAACAAAACCTCATAAATTAAATCACAGTTGTTCGGTAGAAATTATTTCTGTTAGGAAAGTTTTTACCGACTCATCGAGATTTACATGGAAAAAGACAAATCCACGTGCTCGTGCTCCTTTAGCCAGGACATCAGCACAAACATTTGAAGAGCGTGGAATAAAAGCTAATTGAAAAGACACAAAGCTATTTATAAGTTCAAGAAGATAATCCAATCATGATTGAAAGGCAGGCCAATCCAAAGGGTCCTCAACCATCTTCAGAAGGTCTGAGCAGTCAGTCTCTAATCGAACCGAAGCAAAGCATCTATCTTTAAGAAATTCCCTCGCCCATATAAGGCCCTCCAATTCTGCATGTAAAGCAGATAGGCTCCTCCGACATCCATGTAATCGAGTATGTACTTGTCTTGATGAGTCAATGAGGCACCATCCAAGGCCACTAGTGGCCCCGTGATCCACCCATGACGCATCGACTTGACAAACCGGAAGACGGGAATCCTCTGCCTCGATGGTAATCATGGATTGAGGAAGGCTACCATCCTCATCATCTTCTTTCTCCTGAAGGTTTGTTAATCTCCAGCTTGGCAAATTGTAATGTCTCTAAAGGTGATACCTCGAATCCATTGAAAAGATTTGTATTTTTTACTTTCCAAATGTACCATATGATCCAAGGGAAAGTATCCTGTTGGGGTTTGGGGAGACCCCTTTCCTCTGTCCTCCAAAATAAGAAATCCATATTTTGTAAAAGGGACATACTCGGGAAGTAACCCGGAATGGACGGAAAGTCCGATAGAGCCCATACTTGAAGGGTTGGGGGACAAACAAATATCATATGGTTAATTGTTTTTTCCTTTGCACCACATCTTGGGCAGCTTTTATCGGTCCCTAAATGGCGATAGGTAAGTCTTTGGCACGTGGCCACACACCCAACAAAGCATGCCACATAAAATGTTTAAGCTTTCCGGGGGTCTTCATTTTCCATACATGACTAAGAAGGGTCTTGATGCTTGGCTCGCTAATCTGCCGATTTCGAGAAAGGGTATTAATCTTTTGTATTACTTTATAACCTGACTTGACCGTATATAGGCCTGATTTTGTATAACTCCAAGAATATCCATCTAGGTTGAATCTTCAACTAGGTTTCAACCCCATTATCAAGATGGCGTCCTCGGAATGGAAAAGTTCTCGGAGTATTGTTTCGTCCCATTCGATCGAGTTGGGACTCATGAGATCTCGGAGTAACATACCGTGCTTATCAGGTATCCATGGTTTACTCCAGACTTTTGTATTACAGCCCGACTGAATAGTCTTCTGGATGCCTTGGGTGAGTAGGGGTTTAGCCGCCATAATATTATTCCATCCAAAAGAGGGAGAATAAGTCGTACACTCGACTAGCGGATTGGATTGGTTATAATAACGGCCACGGACACGAGTAAGAAGGGATTATGGGAAATGGATGAGCCGCCATAATTGCTTAGCAAGTATGGCTAGGTTGAATTCATGTAGGTCTCTAAAGCCCAATCCGCCCGAATCGCGAGGGATGCAAATCTTGTCCCATGCAATCTAATGTAAACCTCTACTATTTTGACGGAAGCTCCACCAAAAATTAGATATAGCACTCCTCAATTTATCTGTAATTTCCTGAGGGAGAAGAAAACACGACATTACATATGTCAGAAGTGCTTGTGCCACTTGCTCTTACAATCCTTAATCATGTGATACGGTTTTCTTCCTCTGCTCCATTGAGTAGGGAGATAAGTGCTTCGGTACATATGAAACTATTTAGCGTCTATAATTTATAAATCAAAAATCCATATGAAACTGTAGTTTTTTTGTTATGAACATTAGTGACAAAAACTAACTGTTAGTTCCGTTTTTCATGTATACATATATAGAACACAAATACTTGCAGTGTTTATTAACTGAAAGAGTATGCAATGGGGGGAAATTGAAGAAGATGTGACGTATGCGATTTTTTTTATAAGTTTTAATGTTCCTACTTGAATTTATAGTTTAGTGTTAATTTTGGATGTGTTTTTGTATCGCCAGTCAATTATATATATGGTATGTGGATTATACAAAAATAGGATTTGATTATGATCCACGTCCATATGGTCGCTCCTATATCAACTATATCAATTTGTCTCAGTTTGGCTACTAAACCTAGCTACCGCACAATCTAAATTATTTGGCATTTTAATTTTCTCGAATTATTTGGAGTATTAAAGAGAAAAACAAATACCGTTTCCAAACAAAAATGGAGACAATCAAGATATACAATAATACGTGGATTGGATGCTTGTAAATCTTGTTTTATTACTTTTACGTATACAACACAACTCATACATAGAATAAGTCAAGAAACGATGCGACTGTTATATGTATCTATATTCTAAAATGTATGGACGAAACTGTAAGGTGCACGAGACTTTTGTAATTATTGGATATGTAATAACAAAAATGTATGCCCTTTGACTTCACAGCTCGACTCTTTATGATCTCGTGCCAATCTCTTTTTTCTTTTTGTGTACGTAAAACGATACCCTTATATTATGTGGACCGTACCATTTCTCTGATACATCATAAGTTGCCTGTTTTCTACGTTTTTTATTATATTCACGCGACACAAAACACACACACACACATTTATGTATGTTATTATAATTCACTAATAAGTGAGATCTATATAAGAGAATATATGTTGATAGGATCGAAACAATCTATTTTGCACCAGACTAGAGATATAATCACTATTAAAAAAGAACACACAAATCTTAATCATCATCTTTTTTCTATACTTAGACGCATAAACCTATCTTAATTACCCATGTTAATGAAATAGTTTTTTTTTTTTTTGAAAATTATGTTAATCAAATAGTTGACACCATTCATCTATATTCGCTCCTTTACACATTAGAAAGAAAATCCTATAATATTCTCTCTTTTTTTTCGGTAACCAAAAAAAAAAGAAAAAAAGAGAGAATATTATAGGATTTTTTTTCTCTTTTTTGTAACCGTAAGTATGTATATTTCATTTGTATGTGGCTATTGTTTCTTTGATTTTTGGATTAATTTAATTTTTGTTTTATCTTTTGGATTTACGAATTTTAAAAGTGAGTTATATACTTCTATATGCCGTCTTCAAGCGCAGAGCCGCTCGTGAACCTTTTTCTCTTGTTGTGTTTTTTTCTGTTTCTTTTATTGGTTCCCCCGTGAACCCCATGCAACGGTCTTGGATTTACCTTAATGCCCTTCCATTGCATGATCTAGTTTGTAATCTTTTTGTTAAAAAATAATTCTGTTGTTCTCTTATTACTGTTTGTGATTTGGTTAACTAATTTCCTTATTCAAACAATAAATTATTGGAATTAACTGTTGTTCTTATATATAGCCAGAAGATTTAGGGTGTACATGGTGATTGAAGTTGATGTGGGACTTATGGTTTAAGCTAATATCCAATAACATTATCACAATTGTGTGCACACCATTACATCAACATCTAAAATATTTATACACGTAACAGGCCCTATATGTGTTATGGAGGAACATATCACAAGGATTAAGGATGTGACTAAGCGCTGGGCGATTTTGATTATTGGGATTCAATAGTAAACATCTAGAATGACAAGAGGAATGAAGAAGACTTGAGATATAAATTTTAATGAAAGAAATGCAAAGAAAAACAAAATAATTATTATGTGAAGTGAAGTTAGAGTGATTTTTTTGTTTCGAAAATAGTTAAGAGTAAATTTTTGCTGCTGTGAAAGCAGGTGATTAAAAATTTAATTTAATTTAATTTAAGGAGTCAAATGTTCCGCAAATGACGACAAGTTGATTTTAATGTGGAAAGATAAAACCAAAATAATTTTTTATGAAAATTTTGTTTTTTACTGAAAAAAAGTGCCGACCTCGCCATATATGGGATTCTATCGAGACAAGTAAAAATTGGGACCCTATTCTTCCTATAAGAATAAAACCATATTTCATTTCTTTTTCTTTTTCAAGTATGTGGTGAGTAATTTTCTTTATAATTTAAAAACAGCTAAATTATGATGATTCCAGGATAAGCTAGCTTGTTTTTAAATATACTAAATCTTACCATCTAAACTGATCCCAGGATAAGCTAGCTTGGCCTGGAATGAAAGTCTAATATGATGCGTATAAATATTTCACTAGAAACCGGAAGTTGATAATCATTTTATGAATATGACTAAAGAAATTATTTGATTTTGTATACCATTATAATATTCGGCAGTATCTGATATATTTAGTAATTGAAATCTGAAGTGATATATATGTTAGAATATATTTATTTATGTGTGACGTGGGTGTTTTTGTCCAACAAAGGAGCTGTGTTTGTTATGCATGTAAATAACTAAATATCCACTTCGAAGAATTCGAGTTTTATAGTTATATATATATACATGACGTATGGTGTGATATATGTATAGAGAGATCATGGGTATTTACTGTTATGTTGCTTCATAAATTCATACAGACAAAATTTGTCTCTTTCCCCACTCTCTTGTCCAAATCATTTTGTTCTTATTACTGTACTAGACCATCATCCAATCATCGTTCAACATTTGGATGGTAAGTATATATATGCACATGCATATACCACATCATAAATATAGTGTGTACATATATATTATACGGTATGTGAAATTAAATACAAATGTCAGTGATAATCACATGTATATTATTTATGTTGAAATCGTAGAAGTAGCCAATGATTCTCGATGATCTTCAAGTATTACTCTCAAACTAACCATTTCTACCAATCGCATTTTCCTCTCGCCAACGGTCTTGAAAATTTGGCGTTTCTAACAAAAAAAAAAACGAAACTGGCCATTATTTTTTCAGAAAAAAAACTAAAACTAAAACTAATATTTTCATGCATGAGAGAGTTGAAAATGCTAGCAATAATGGCTCACATGGCGTTTTCCTTTGCATCGCTTGCTTTGAGCCTAAGAGCATCATTATAGGTGATCCAATTAGAGGATCATTAGGATTAGTTTAATAATAATTGTGTTAATTGAAACTCAATATGATACTTGTACTTTTGAACTATTTATTGGTGATACGAATCATAAGAATTAAAAACTAATTTATGTTTAGAGAAAAAACAAATATTTGAAAGAATAATCAAATTACTATGGCTAAATATAAATGATTTTATAAAAACACAAACACAAATTTATTATGGTTCATAACTTCGTATAAAAAAAATTTCCACCGACACATCAAATTGAAACAGCCCAATAAGAACACGCCGTGTGGCACGTTTCACTGTTCAATTCGGATCACTAAATTGATTTCTTTTGGGCTAAACTGATACCCAACAATTAATTAAAAACTCTTAGTGGACTTGTGATACCCAATTGATTCTCAAGAGAATCACCTATACTGATGCTCTAATAAACCTTTAGTCATCCCGTTTTCGAAGTAGTTTGGGACAAATAGCTCTGTTTTGGGTATAGTATTCTTCTTTGGAGTTATGGTTGTTGTTTGAGTGCGTTAAAATTATAGGTACCCCAAGAAATGCCCAATACTATCACTATGCAAGGTATAAATTCAAACTTGAAGGTTAGCAAGAAAATTCAATGCTCGAAATATATATTGGAGAGGCTACTCCC
This sequence comes from Arabis alpina, assembly GCA_900128785.1. Lineage (NCBI taxonomy): Eukaryota > Viridiplantae > Streptophyta > Magnoliopsida > Brassicales > Brassicaceae > Arabis > Arabis alpina. Next base: position 7,248,624 of record LT669788.1, read on the forward strand.
AAATCTGAAAGAAATAAATGATGAAAAAATTCAATGTTGGGATTATAGGTTGCAATTGTTCATCATTCATTTCTTTTAGATGAGGTAGACGCCTCTTCAATTTATCATCCTATCGTCTACTATTGGTTCTGGATTATTTGAGCTGTTCCATTTTATGGAGCACGATTGGAATCGTAAGTCTTATATTTCAATCTCTTAAAACTATATCCCTGTTTTTTCATGATTTGCTCTGAATCATCTTAAAAAGAAATAACATATATTCAAAATGTGTTCACAAGAATTAAGAAGTAATGTGTAAACATAAAATAAACTATGAAAGCAGCAGCTCAACCTCTCTTGCCTGATGGATATTGAAATGCTCAAATTTACCCTGAGCTACTCTCTCAAATTAAGAGGTCAATTGTAGTAGGGGTCGAATCACTGGGAGTCAAATCAAACGATAGGAATATTGACTTCAAATTCGGCTAAGTAAAATAATATAAAATAAAGACAAAAGCAAATCGAAACAGAGAAAGATTGTTGATTTAAAATTCAATTAAACAAAGTGCTAGGCTTTTGGGTAATTCTCAGGATGAATCAGAATTGCAGGTTAAACAAAATCAGGATTTAATTAAGAACCGTTCTAGAACTTGGAACACTAATGTATAATTAACCAACTGTCGTTGCGAAAACTAACTATGTCTAAACCCTAGAAAACCAAATTTCTTTGCGAATTCAATCAATTTAAACAAGCATTAAATTCAAGTCCAATTTGTTCACAAAATCCCTAAACCAAATTTCTTTGCGAATAAGTAATTTTGCTCACCTAAGATCTAGTTCTGGCTAATCAATTACACTTTCGTGTCAATCTATCAACCTAAGATAGCTAATTTAGAGTGATCAATTCTAAATCAGAGTTCAAGCAATCTAGGTGAAGAACCTAACAGATAATCCTAACAAGTGAGTTTACCCTAACAATTCATCATCATTCCATTCGAACTACCCTAAACCTAACAAGCAAACTACTCAGACATGGCAGCAAAGCAAATCATAGCTGAATAATACTGCATAAAGAAAGAGTAAAAGAAGAATTACAATAGGGTTCGAAGAATCTCAAAGTATAAAGTAAACTTGTCTCCCTAAAAACCCTAAAAATCTCTCTCTAAACTTTGTTAAGTAAAATCTAAGTTTTTGTTCTAAAAACCTAAAATAAACTATTTATAGAGGTAAAACTCGTGGTGAGCTTTTATGACGGTCTATTGCTGCCTTCGGCCCGTTAACTGGCGAATTTCCTTCTTTAAAACGTATTTAGGTCGGTTTCTGCGCTGGCATGTCGATCGATCGTCTATATGTATGTCGATCGACAGGCTTCAATGTATCTGTCGATCGATCGTCCTTCTTGGTGCTGTCGATCGACAGGCTGCTTCATATCAACTTCTTTTCTTGCAAAATCCGGCTCCAACCTTGTTTACGTTCCAAAATGCACCGTATTCACCATATAAGCTCCTCACGTGCAATAACCTGTTAAGACACTAAAAAGACTCGAAATACAACGAAAAAGACTCGATAAAAGGACTTATATCATGGTCGAAAACCGGTAAAAACCATGATATATCAACTCCCCCAGACTTAGCTTTTGCTTGCCCTCAAGCAAACTAGAGACTAAAACTGAAGTCGAGGTTTAAAAATCGCGAGAACTTACTTATCTTTGGGAACATTGCTTTCGCTTTCTCGACTCTTTCGCTGCATGTAAACAAAGTACCTTTGGCGGTCACGAATCTCAACCATCAACGGTTGGGCCTTAAATCTTAACCTGCAAACCCATCAGTTTCACATTCTCCTAACTGTCGCACACTCGATCGAAGTGATGATGGAATTCTCTCCAATGATATCAACCAAGTAAAAGGGTTAGGTGTGATGTAAAAGGCTTTTGTGTTTAAGTGGAGCTAAAGAGTGTTTAGGGTTACCGGATTTTATTTGGTGGATGCAGACATTATGCATAATCACAAGAGAGAGTCGGGTCCAGTTGATGCCCACAGTTTCTCATTCACATTGCACTCCCTCCTCCAAAACGTTATTAGGAACCAAACACCTTTATATAATCATGTTCCACTTTCCACATCCAACTTCTTCATTCCTTGGGATTTTCTTTTGAAGCTAGAGACTTATTTAAATAATCATTTCCCTTTCCCTTTCTTATTTTTCGAAATAAAATATTTTAAATTTCCTTTTTTTTTTTTTTTTTTTTTTTTTTTTTTTTTTCAAAGCTGAAAGGGGGGAAATGATTTTACAAAGATATTAGTCTCGAAAATTACCATTGTTGTGTATTAAATCCCAAGGAATGCTTAGCATTGCTGCTCTCTTTCAAGTACTCCTACCAAATCCTTTTTCTGTGCAATTTTTTGTGAATGAAAAACTGCGTCGGACCTCTTTCTCTCCGGAGTTTATACACATGCCTGCACATAAAACAAAAGGAGAAAGATCGCATGAGGTTTGAACAAAAGGTTAAGGTTAGGGGTTGGGTACCAACTAAAAATGAGCTGGCCATTCAGGATCAACAAAGAGTGGTAAAGAGAATAAGGAGTCCTGAATGTTTTACTGTCGTGATATCATCAAAGAGAATATAGCGAAATGGAGATCAAGTGTGCTAGTCTGGAGTTTGATCTACTTCGTTCTGCAAATCGCGATAAGAGGGGAACCTGTACTATCATCTGGTTTTGAATTCGTTCCATCCAAAGGCTTCATCGCAACAGCTAAAAGTTTCAAAAATTAAGCTTTATTCCTAAGAAATATCATTATTCCCTACATTTTGACTCAATAAAAACAAATTTTTGACTCCAAAATAGAAAACAATGTTAGTAACTACCTCCCCCAGACTTAAACAACACTGTCCCCAGTGTTATTAAATCTGAGATTGGTGAAAAGAAAAAGAAAAAGTCAGAAAATTTGTGAAAAGAATGAAATTCGGACCTGTTCTGCTGGCCTGTCGATCGACAACCATTAGGTGTGTCGATCGACAGGGCTTCATGGGGCTGTCGATCGACAACCAACAGGTGTGTCGATCGACAGGCTCGTCGAAAATCTGAAATCTTGGCTCTGACGACTGATGTTGCTGGAGAAATCTAAAGAAAAGCTGAAGATCACTGAAACAAAATACCATCAAGTACCACAGCAAAGAGTCGCAAACAACATGTTCCACAAATTTTGAAAAAGCAAACAGAAACAAAGAACTAACTGACTCAAAGAAAGAAAAATGACTCAAAGGGAAAGAAAAACTTACAGGTGGGTTGCCTCCCACCAAACGCTTGTTTTCAGTCATTAGCTTGACTGCGGATGATGTTCAGGCTGGAGGTGGATCACTGAAATGCACTCCCCCAGACTTGCAAGGAACAATACCAGGAAAGAGCTTCATAGTATTGTTTAGCATCTCTTGGACAACTATCTCTCCCTTGTCCCTCAACTCCGAAGGAATGACAATTCTGAACTTGGAGAATGCTTTAGAGGTCTTCCTGCGCTTCACCTTGGGGGACTCATCGCACTTAGAACTGGCAGGAATGTTGTCATGGCGACGTGGAATGGGAGAAGCCAACTTGAGAACGTTTTGAACCTTCTTCGTCTCATTTTCAATACCCAGCGTATCTCCAACATTGACACTCATACAAGAAGCTGCTGTGACAAGAACCGAAGGATAGAAGACATTCTTGTTGATGTTCGAGAAGGAGATTCGTTTATTAGGAAAATCCACCATTGCTCCCACTGTTGCAAGGAACTGTGCACCAAGAACCAATGGTTTACAGATTTCATCCTTTCTCTCAATGATGTAGAAGTCCGTAGGAACAAGACAATCTCCTATTTGAATAGATACGTCAGGAATGAAGCCTTTAGAAATCGTACATGATCTATCTATGAGCTCGATAGGAGTCCTTAAGGGTTGTAACTCCAAAATTCCTAGCTTCTTTGCAACAGCCTCACACATAACATTCACATTTGCTCCTGTGTCGCATAGAGAATCCTTCAATTCTACACCATTGATCGAACAAGGAACCACAAACATCCCTGGATTCAACAACTTTGGCAGCTTTCTCAATGATGTTGGAGCTTGTTTCTTTTCCTCTCGAGGTGCTTTGTCACTGCCTTGGTTGATGCATGAAGGGTATAGACTCCTTGGATACGGAATCTTGGGCTTGTAGACACGTTCAATGGCGGTTTCCGACTGACATTCGAAAATCTCTGCATTTTTCGGGGCTGTCGATCGACACTCATCAGGTGTGTCGATCGACAGGGCTGCTGAAATCGTGTTCGTACCGAAATTTTCTGTAGCTGTCGATCGACAACCACCTGGTCTGTCGATCGACAGGCCCTCCGAAAACTCAGAATCTAGGTTTCTTTCATGAACCACTGCCCGATCACACTTCCCAATATTTGGAATCACTTGTGCTTCACTCTTCAACGTGATAGAATTGGAGAAGTGTTTTGGATTCATGTCTGCTTTCCCTGGGAGACAACCTGCTTGTTTCTTTACATTTTCAGCAGTCTGAGCAACCTGAGTATCAAGCTTCTTCAAGTGAATATTGATGGCTTCTATTTTTCCATTAAGATCAGTGTAGAGACTGTCAATCTTCCCATTGAGATGTACTGTTAGGGTTTGTTGCCCCTCAAGAAGCTGTTCGAACATCCTCTTCACGTCACTTTCTGAAGATTTAGAGGGAATCGGTTGATACGATGAAGATCCGTAGTTCCTCTGATTGTAATTGTTGTATCCCTTGTTCTCTGACTGATTCCCATACCGCTGACTCTGGTAGCCATTCTGGTTGATGTAATTAACATCTTCCTCAACAATCTCAGCTCCATTTGTTTGACCAGCTCCTCGTCTCCTTTCCTCATCAATCTTCTTTGTACTATTGCTAGTAGACACGTTCTTGATGAGCTCAAGGCAATCAGTTGGGAATCTGGTCTTGAAATTTCCATTACTCGCAGCATCTAAAGCCATCTGATGCTTCCAATCCACACCTCTGTAGAAGATACCCAGCAGCTGAACCTCTGTAAACCCGTGATGAGGACAATCTCTTTGATATCCCTTGAACCTTTCCCACACAGCTTTGAAAGATTCTGTCAGATTCTGAACGAATGTTTGGATCTTAGCTCGTAGATCCTCTGAACGTGACTCATCGTAGAAGTGACTCAGGAAAGCGTTCTTTATATCGTTCCAAGTAGTCAGTGAGCCTGGCTCCAACTGCTTCAGCCAAGAGGCTGCCTCTCCAGCAAGAGAAAATGGGAAGAGCTTACACATAATGTAGTCTTCCGACACGTTGTTAGCCTTGATGCTAGACGCAAGATCCTCAAACATCTCAAGATGATCCATGGGGTGCTCTGATGGGTGCCCATGGAACTGATGTTGAGCCACAAGAGAGAAGTACGCAGGCTTCAACTCAAAATCCCTCCGCTCAAATCTAGGAGGTCGAATCGCTGCCCTGTTGGCATAATGTTCTTCAGGACGGTAGTAGTCTCCCAAAGTGCGTTGGTTAACTACTGCCCCCTGAGGTCCGCGATTCGCCTGAGCCAGATGCTCAATCTCAACGCGCCGGCGCTCTAACTCAACCCTTTGACGACCTAGCTCAGCACGCTCTGCCGCAACTGGATCCATAACCTCAATGATGTTACCAGCTTCATCAATGGGATCCCCCAGATCGTTGTACCGATTACCATGTCTATCAATATTCTCCCCTTCAGCATTCCGAAAAGTTACTACAGCTCGATTAGCCATCTTCGCTTACTGAAACACAAAAGCAAAAGAAAACGCGTAAAAACGAACAAAAATAACTTAGTCAGAATTCTAGAATCAAAATCCTATGGAAATTTTGACTCCCCGGCAACGGCGCCAAAATTTGATATGCTCAAATTTACCCTGAGCTACTCTCTCAAATTAAGAGGTCAATTGTAGTAGGGGTCGAATCACTGGGAGTCAAATCAAACGATAGGAATATTGACTTCAAATTCGGCTAAGTAAAATAATATAAAATAAAGACAAAAGCAAATCGAAACAGAGAAAGATTGTTGATTTAAAATTCAATTAAACAAAGTGCTAGGCTTTTGGGTAATTCTCAGGATGAATCAGAATTGCAGGTTAAACAAAATCAGGATTTAATTAAGAACCGTTCTAGAACTTGGAACACTAATGTATAATTAACCAACTGTCGTTGCGAAAACTAACTATGTCTAAACCCTAGAAAACCAAATTTCTTTGCGAATTCAATCAATTTAAACAAGCATTAAATTCAAATCCAATTTGTTCACAAAATCCCTAAACCAAATTTCTTTGCGAATAAGTAATTTTGCTCACCTAAGATCTAGTTCTGGCTAATCAATTACACTTTCGTGTCAATCTATCAACCTAAGATAGCTAATTTAGAGTGATCAATTCTAAATCAGAGTTCAAGCAATCTAGGTGAAGAACCTAACAGATAATCCTAACAAGTGAGTTTACCCTAACAATTCATCATCATTCCATTCGAACTACCCTAAACCTAACAAGCAAACTACTCAGACATGGCAGCAAAGCAAATCATAGCTGAATAATACTGCATAAAGAAAGAGTAAAAGAAGAATTACAATAGGGTTCGAAGAATCTCAAAGTATAAAGTAAACTTGTCTCCCTAAAAACCCTAAAAATCTCTCTCTAAACTTTGTTAAGTAAAATCTAAGTTTTTGTTCTAAAAACCTAAAATAAACTATTTATAGAGGTAAAACTCGTGGTGAGCTTTTATGACGGTCTATTGCTGCCTTCGGCCCGTTAACTGGCGAATTTCCTTCTTTAAAACGTATTTAGGTCGGTTTCTGCGCTGGCCTGTCGATCGATCGTCTATATGTATGTCGATCGACAGGCTTCAATGTATCTGTCGATCGATCGTCCTTCTTGGTGCTGTCGATCGACAGGCTGCTTCATATCAACTTCTTTTCTTGCAAAATCCGGCTCCAACCTTGTTTACGTTCCAAAATGCACCGTATTCACCATATAAGCTCCTCACGTGCAATAACCTGTTAAGACACTAAAAAGACTCGAAATACAACGAAAAGACTCGATAAAAGGACTTATATCATGGTCGAAAACCGGTAAAAACCATGATATATCAGATATTCAAGCTGAGATTCAGAAGATGGTTGTGGTATCCACAAGGTATGAATGATGATTATATATGTTGAGACTCTATTATGGGCTAAAGATTAGAAGATGGTTGTGGTATCCACAAGGTAGTAAAAGTTAATGGGCCGGGCCTGGGTGTAGCATAGGTATTATGGAGAGTCGATGCCTTATGAAAGTATGAAAGAAGCTTACAATAACGCTACCACATAATCAGAGCAAGCTCTTGCTGTTTTTGTGACTGATTTAAAACGGAACTTGTCTGCTGAAGCATGCCCAGTTGTGTTGTTCGGTGGATCGTGGAAGTAAGTAAATGATTTGGAATGAGATTTTTGATTGAATGTTATTGTTGATGCAACAGTGTTAGCAGCATGGATGAGGCTTAAGTATCCTCACAATTGCAATAGGAGCTTTAGCTTCCTCACCGAGACGTTTTATGACATTGTATCAAATGATTTCAAGGTATAATGTTTTAGATCTTTTCTTATACTGCGTTGTGACTCTATTTTCCCTGGACCTCCTATTAAAGAGGTATACTTTCCCAAAATCACTGAGAATGAATTCGCTTGCTCATGTGGATTGTCATCTTTACATCTATGACCCCATGAGGCTATGCTTTAATGATTTGCTTGTTGCATCTGGCTATTACTCCACTACGGCCTTTGAACTCTTAATGTGGTTATCTTTCTCTAGGTATGGAGGTATAAGTGTGTACTACAACTATACTGGGGATGTTGACTTATCTCTCTAAATTTAAACTATTTGGAGTTGTCTTTGCTCTTCCTTCTTCATCTGAGAAGTCTGTTAGGTTTATCTTTTTTCTCTACTCTTTTACATTCAACACTCAGCAAAATCTTGCTTCTTTGACACTAATCACACATTTTTCTCTTTTAGCTACATGGAAGCTATGTGGAACCTCATTCAAACACTTGGGCTAGACAACTTCAGTGGTGAACAATGAAGGCTTGCTCTATATGCAGCTCTGTTTCTTCCGTTTAGGAAAACCGTTTACAATGACGACAACCAAAAATCGTACGGTATTTAGTTCCATAAGTATTTGAGCTCTGTTGGATTAGCTCAAATGTGAGTTTGGCTCTCTAAACAAACAAAACATGAATTTCTTTTCCCAGGTTCTTGTTATCAACTACATCTTTAAAGTCTCCATGAAGCGGAGGAGCAGAGACGGTGACACAGTGAGCAATGTTTATTAATGTTCTAATGTCTTAGTCCTCTCCAATTGCATCACTATCATGGTAACAAAAATCTATTTCTGTTCCAGGTTATCAATATACACCGTGCCGCGGAGAGATTCTTATCGCTGATTCATCCTCTTCAGTTGAAGAATCCAGTACAACATGACAAACTTGATTGGGATAGTGATGTTCTTGAGCACTGGGAATCCATCTCTTTAAATGATCCAGAAGTCCCGGAACCATCAAAAATAAGAGTAGTCACAGGTAAATCCTCAGTAGATACTATAGTATTGTACTAAGACCACCTTAAAAACTTCGAGGTTATAGGATTTGTAGTTAGGTAAATACCCTTTATCAGACCATATGTATATAACTCTATAACGGTTTTGTTTCGGTCATACTATCCAGGGTTTCTTCTGAGAGATATCAAAGATTTATGGCGTGTTGCACTCTTAACATCATTACTGCTGTATACCGATGAAGACGATGTGAATCTTGATTCTCAACTTGACAAGAAACGAGAAGTGTATCTAACAATTCAAGACACCATTCATGAACTCGGTAAGTACCTATAAATAAGTAGTAGTAGTGGAGAAATTAGACTGATTAATTACTTAACCCTGTTTCTTGTTTATCATCAAAGGTCTTGATAGTATTTAGGATGTAAAGCCTCTGATGAATGGAGATGAAATCATTGAAGAAGTTCAAAAGAGAGGAGGACCGGTAATCGAAAAGAAAGACAGAGGACCTATTATCCGTGAATATGTAAGACTTCATTTCAAAACATAGAGCTCCAAATTGTGCTTATTAGAAATTGAACTTGTAGGCTTATTCCAAAAAATATTAATCTCTGTTTTGGTTGCTCTGTTTTGCAGCAACGGAAACTGTTGACATGCCAGCTAGTTTATCCTAAAGGCTCTGCAGATGAATGCATCAAATGGATTAGACAAACAAACACAAAATGAACATATCTATGAGAATTTAGGTACTCAATAGCCATAACAGTTCTACAATGCAGACACATGAAGTCGAATTCCAACGAAGAAAACTGTAGAAATGGTCACTTGACCACATTGTAGATCATACCAAAATCATCAAACACATGCAGAATACTTATATACAAATGTTTTCATATAATATCAATGATGATAATAGTAACTTTAAAAGTTGAAAGATTTATATAATGTAATAATGGATTCTCCTTTTACTTCTTTTCTTTGTGATCCATTTTCTATGTCCACAAAACTCAGGAAAAGAAGACCTGAACGCTAGAAGTTTTCAAAGACTTGCATACAGGACAAATCCCAGTGAATACATCACATTCTTTACACAAACTCAAGTGCCTACACGGCACAAGCAACACCGATACTTCCTTCGCGTTGCACATTTTGCATCTCATCCTTTGAATCCCCATGTTGTTTGGATCATTGTACGACGAAGCAGCATCATCTATCTCACTATCTCCAAACCCTTCTTTGTCTGCAATCACATTGTTGTTCTTATGTGACATTGCTTGCTGGAGATTTGTCTTTAAGACATTAACCACAGACTCGTTGTACTTTGCTCTGTAATGCCAATTCTGAGCTTCTGTTGCCACTTGCTTTATCCGCTCCACGAGCTCTTTATTCTTCCTATTCATGTTATCAATCTCGAGATCCTTCTCTTGCAGCTTCTTACTCACACCTCTCTCTACTGTGTTGAGAAAAGACGCAATCTGTCTTTGTTTCATATCCCTCACGCCTTTCGCCATTTGAGCTGCCTGAAACCACACAAAAGTAAACTAAAACATTACAAATCAAAGAACCTTAGCGCACAAAACTAAACAAGCGCAGAGACAATCAGTACCTGGATTTTGATGAACTGGTCAAGCTCATCTTTTTGTCTATGGAGGTCAATTCGAAGACTATCATCGAGTGACTGAAACATAGGAGAAGCAGCTACAAAGCTACCACTACCACAAGTCACTGAAGAATTGCGTTCATCGTCATCATAAGATAGTCTAAGACCTGTTGAGACTAGATTCTCCTTAGGGACTTCTTCTCTAACATTACTAATGTTGTTATGATTATAGTTCAAAGATATCTGCAGCTTCTGTTGTCTTTCCATATTACTAATGTTTTCGGCTTCTCTTCCTCTTTTGTTAGGCCGAATCATTGGAACGAGATTCTCGTTAGCAAAATAGTTTACTGGATCAACAGTGCACCCACCACCTCCCACTTCAAAACAAACACAAGACTAGATTCTAAGTTTCTCAAGTGAATGATGTTTGAGATTAGAACATTATGAATGAACCAGAAACTTACTGTTTCCAAGCAAATGAAACTGATTTGATTGTGTGTTTGTCTGGTATTGTAACTGGTTCTCGTTCATGAAAACCGGTGGTAGAGTGTTTCCATTGTTTCCACTTAGCATCTTCTTCAATATATAGACAGTAAAGTATTCGCCTCTCTCGGTTAAATTAGAGTACTAAGAGACAAAATCAAGATTAAGGAAGAATAAGAACTCATTATCCAAGACAAATCAAGATTCAACCTTTCTTAAGCAACTAATCATATACTCTAATCAAAACATGAATCATAGTCTAGTCTAACCAAATACCAACCAGATTTACAGAACAGAGAAATGTAAACGAGACAATGCTGGATCATAGAACAGATTTTTATGTTAAATACACATAATCAAACAAAAATCTAAAGAGAGATTTATAACCTTCTTCACCTAAACGATTAGATGTCTATGATTGATTGATTAGATTAGTCAAAGTTAGCATATATATGATTTCTTGAGATTCACAGTCAAAGTTGCATAATATATAAATGTTGAACATATTGATTTAAAAGGTAAATAAATCTCAAGAAACATGGAAAGATAACAAAAGTTACCCAAAGTTCAAAGAAACGAATCATATAACCCAGAAACAGAAACAGAAAACCCTAAAAGAAATTCTAATTTTCCATAAATAAGAAGAGGAAAATAAAAATAAACCATACCTTTTTCAGAAATTTCTCATCAGATTTAACAAACCCTAGTTTCCTTTCAGATCCTGCATACCAAACAACAACATCATCATCGACTCATAACCAAAAAAAAAAAAAATCAAGATCAAGAAACCAATTAAAAAAGTTCAAGAAACCGATAAAAAAAAAGTTCAAGAAACGTAAACGAACCGATGAATCAGGATCTTGAGAGAAAAGAAGATGTTTTAAGATGAGAAGAAACGGCTAAAACAAGAACCAAAGACTCAAATTAAAATTTGGTAAAGAAGAAGAAGAAGACAAGAGAGAAAGAAACGGAAGAAAGAAAGAAAATGAATGAATGATGGAGTTTGTGAGCAAAGCGGGTGCGATGGAGCAGGGACAGTGGTGATGAAGTGGGCAAAGTTGGGTGCTATTTTCTATATATTACTTATTTTTTCAATTTTTTTTTAAAAACTCTTGTTGTTTTTGTTTTTTTGAATAGATTTTAAAAAATGGTTGATAGTAAATCTAAACACCAAACAAGAATCGGTGGTTCTGCTTTCTCTTCTTACGTCTCTGAGTTGTGTTTTCTCTCTGAGGTTACGCCAACTTTTCAGTTTTTCATTATTCCTTTTCTTGTTTCCTTCTTTTTGTTTGGCGTTAAATTCCGGAATATATAATGGGTTTGATTGACATCACAAAAGTAGTGTCATTAGGATAGAAGATATCAATATAAATCTTATTATATAAAGTTTAATGCGTCAAACATAATACTCCCTCTGTTCCTAAATGTAGAATTTTTTACAAAAAAATTTTGTTCCAAATTAATAGAGTTTTTACAGTTTTCTATGCACTTTTACAAATTTCAAAACAAATATTGAAATACTATTGGTTAAACTTTATTGAAAACTGTAAATCGTAGAAATCAATGCGTTTTCTTAATTACCGTGCATTACCTTAAACATCTATTAATTAGGAACGGAGGGAGTAATTAACATGATCACGACACGTGTCAACCGGTTAATAAGATTTTGACAAGTGTTATTTTAGTTTTTTTTTTTTCAAGTGTTATTTTAGTTTATTAAATTAAATCACATATTTCTAAATTTCTATAATCTTATTTAAATTAGGTTTTGATACGTGTTATTTTATTTTAACTAAACTAAATTTCAAAAAATTTCTAATCCTATTTAAAATAGGTTTACTTTTTACTATTTTACAAATAAAGATGTTATTAATCTAAAATACATAAATCTTTTGATATGTGGATAAATCATCATATGCAAAATCTAAGTCTATTTAAACTAAAAAAATCTTACATGTATATTAGAATATCCATTGAAACAAATTAGATGCTTCTAATTAGAATAAAAAAAAATACTTGATAAATACAAAGATATAAATTTTTATCATCACAGAAAAACACAACAATGATTTCATGTTAGACAAGTTAAATAAAAAAAATGTTTATCATCGTATTGTAATACATCTTTTAAGAAAGTAATATACTAAACAATTTAAGAAAAATAATGAGCTTAGAGGAAATGACTTTATATCAATAAGAGTCTTAATATATTACTAATTATTTGAATAATATCTAACTACAGTTTGATTTTATTTGAATAATGTATTACTATTCAGAGCTTTGTGTATCATTACATTCTTCCAAACTTTGGGAATAATTATGTGAAAAAAGCTCAACTGAAATTTGTAATTTTAGTTTGCAACTAAAAATATGAGATTCAATTCGTTAAGGTTTTGGAAAAATAAATATATGAATGACCAACTGCATAATAAAATAATCATAATTCAATAAGATATAAGAAGAAAAAAAAAAATTACTTTAAAATATGTGAAAAATTTAAAAATAAAATCTTATTATAAAAATAGAGTAGTGAAATAGTGAAAATTAAATTATTTCAAACATGAATAGAAAGAAACCAGTTATTTTTAAAAGACATAATCAAATTTAATTGGAAATCAAATTAGACCAAACAATTTAAGATAGAAAAAGAAGTAAGTATTAAATTTATTTATATTAAGATTTACAATTTTGTTTATTTTCATAAGTAATTTGCTTTTCATGTGATTTTTCACGGGTTGTAAAATATTTTTTTCATAAACCTGCATATATGCGGGTCCTTCACCTAGTATAACATAATAATCGACATCTATAAAAAAAGGGTTTTGTGATAATTTTATAAAAGGTTTTCAAAGATAATTATTACTGATTTTGGTTTTATATTATATATATCATATGATTATTTGAAAAACATGAGACCATGATCAAGCGTTTAAAAATAGATGATTCGTAAAAGAGTTTAAATCGTACCTCAAATAGAATTTGGTTGAATACGTAAAACGTTTGGAATCAGAGACGAAAATCAAACGTCTCTTTACTCGTAAATAAAAATATCGCTATGGATGATGTTTAGAATTTTAAATTAAATCATATAATTATTTTAAAATCAAAAAATTGCGATGAAGCGTTTAAAAATAGATGGATTATAAAAGAAATTAGGTCGTACCTCATATGAAATTCGGTTGAATATGTAAAGGGTTTGGAGTCAAAGACAGAAATCAAACACCTCTTTGCTCGGACGTAAAAATATTGTTATGGATGACGTTTAGAATTCTAAATCATATAAGAAGATGTTATGAGATTTATAAGATTACGAAATCCTCTCTAGTCTTATTTTTATAGATTTAGATTCCTTTGAGATATATCTTTTAGTTTTGTGTTTACAATATTTAATTTGCGTATCTCATAATAATAAAATATCAATTCAGTGTTAAAAAAAATTGCGTATCCAAAATTAAATTTAAAGATTTTTTTCTGTAGAAAACAAATTTTAGAAAAGGCAATTAACATAAGAGTTGTATTTTAATTAATGTGTGAATGAAAAAAAGAGTGAAATTATATTTTCAAAATGTAAAATATGAAGAAAAAATGGTATACAGTTTATTTTCAATATGGCAATTTGTTAGTATTGAAATGACATAATGAAATCACTAATATAAGCTATTTAAATTAGTTTTCCTTAACTACAAAAGTAAAGCATTTTTATAACATCTATTACTTTGACCCAAAAAAGCATCTAAATACACATAACAATATATTGAATTCTGAAATGTTGACTAAAAATATATTAATTTTGAAATATGGCATTTGATTAAATTTTATTAAAGAATTTTAATTATTTTAAAAGTCTTTAAAATCAAAAAAATTCCAATCACATTATGATGCTGTAATTTTGTTTTTTTTTTTATAAATCCAACTGCTTATCATAACTCTTTTGCATCTTCTATTCATTTTCCCTTCTTTTATCTAGGCCAAAACTTTTACATCTAATGTTTAAAAAAAAAATCAAATTGTAGTCATAGTTTCGACTAGTCAATCTCTTTATATTATATTTAAAACAATTGTGTGATCAGCATGCCTGGTCCAATAAAAAATTGACATAGTGCAAGAAATTGCAGAAAACACCTTAAAGTTTACTAAATTTTTTGAAAAACCCCTATAGTTTTGAAATTTGATAAAACCCAAAGGAAAAATCTGAAAATTCAGTTGCACATGGTGCAAATGCACCTAATGCACACCCCTAGAACCGGCACTGGTGATCAGCTGTTACGGTTTATAAAAAATCGTATGATTGATAATATGGCCACACTATTTATGTTAGAAAACCCCATTTCATATTTCCACATGAATTATCAACTACGATAGAAGCATGAATTATCAACTACGATAGAGATTGGCCGTTATATTAAAAAGTGAAATCACTTAATATTTTTATATTTGATCCGTAGGGTTACATGTGGAAAATTCAAATTGAAACGCTCTTGAAGTCAATACCACGAGAGACGTTATATATGATTCAAAATATTCCACTAATTAATCAAACACCATGAAAGACGAACACAAATGTTGCTATAACAATATGAAAAGAAAGAAAAACATTATAGAAATTTAAACTCTGTCAACATTTCTTTATAATATCATGATCTCATATACTTGGAAACCATTTTCTTTTTGTAATCACTCGACGACCATCAACATTGTATTTGTTTTTCTTTATTTTTATATAAAAGATAGGTGTGAATGGAGATAATAAATAATAATGAATATTCACGTCAGAATTTCAAAGTCAGGACACGGATTTCACAGTGTGGGAATTATGACAGTTACAGTAGAAAGAAGAAGAGAGGGTCAACTAACACGTAAGGGCACTTTCGTCATTTTAAAACCCAAATTCATGCGACGGTAACGGAGAAACTATCAAGGCAGACGTGTCGGCGTGATCTCGGTGTGCGTGAGTGTGTAAGAGAGAAGAAGAGCCGTTAAATTACGAGTGGGGCCCACGCGCCTAGGGGTCGTTGGGCAAATATGGCGGGTAAGTTTTGGCGGGGAAGGCTTTTAGTTGTTTACCATATTGACTTTCTGGAAACATGGACCGGACCGGACCAAACCGTCGCACGCCAGATTTGTCGGAAGAACAAATTATTGTTTTTTTTGGATTAAAGAGGAAATGATGGTTTACTTACATATGAAACGTAATTTTTGTATTAAAACTCTGGAAATTTGCACAAACTAGTTGGGGAAAAGAAGCAATGGTGGATTTTGTTTTAACAAAATTGTGAAAATATGCAATCAGAGCTAGTTTTTTTATTTGTTGAAATTTTAAAAAATGTAATAAATAATGATTTCACTAATATTATATTTATATAATTTGAATAAATCTATTTGTGTAATTGAGACTATGAATCTTTATAATAAATTGGTTTCGCTTTTGAATTTTTGTGGCAAACCAATTTTTTTGTTAAAAGCCTTGAAACAGGGAAAAACAAACAAACTAAAATACAGTATTTAAACGAAACCAATACTGGTTCGGCTTCATTTGAATACTTTATTTTAGTTTGTTTTGGTTTTTTTGTTTCAAGGGTACTAACCGAATAAACAAGTTGTTAAGACATACTAGTAACCTTCGTAAAATGGGAAAATCATTCATATGTGTGTTTGAAAAAGAAAAAGAAAAAGAAAAAGGTTTCAAGTGGTTGCAACCACACCGACGCAACCAATTTATTATTATGTGTACTATTGTTTTGTAACGTTACACGATATCCAATTAATATTTGGTTGAAGATTTGTTATGGTTATACGATTTAGCTTTTGACTATGTCCACTGCATAACCTTTGCTTTCCTTTCAAGTTGTTAGAAGAGATTCCCCTATTCAGCCTGAAAATATCTCTAATTAGTTGAACTTTCTTATAAAAAAGGAATTTTAACTTGAACATGCCAGAATTAAAGGAAGGTAAGAAGAAACCTTGAACTTTTCAATTATTTTCAGAAACTAATTTTAAAATTCTTGGTAGCAAATGACAAAATACGATGATAATTTTCATCTATCATATTTTGAGTCTAAAACTATGCTGTTTCTTCTAGCTATAGACCGGAACTAGCATCATTCTTGCATAATAGAAGAAAAAAACTATAGTATTATCAAGTCTCTTTGTGTCCATCATTATGGGGTTTCATGCACATATCATTCTCCATATTATGGAGAAGCTTTTCAAATGTTTGCTATGTGTTCAGCTGTTCACATTCATTAAAGTTTTTACCCCTTGATAATCCTTGTGATGGTAGTATCTATTTTGCCTAATATTTGAATATGAGCTTTCTCATGTTTTAACTCATCAGTAAACCTTCAATTTTAATGTGATGTATGAAGACCAAAAATTCTATATATTCTTTCGGTTTAGTGGAAGGAATTTATCAATTACTAGGCAATAAGGTAAGCCCGAAGAGCACTTGGTAAAACATCAATTAATGTTAATATAACATTAGAGAGCAATTCCAGACATTTCACGAGAGTTGAGGCTTGGTAGGTAGATTTAAGGCCCATTATAGTCACACACAGTCACAAGAACCAAACCACAAACACTGATCTTCTAAATTTGCGGAGAGCCTCATAGTTTAACTTTCAAGTTGTCTCTATACACAAAACTTGTCGTGATGGATGATTCAAGTGGCATTTAGTTGGCCACACAATTCAAAACGTAACGTTTACGAGGGACCAGTCACTTTTGTGATATGTTTTAAGGCAGATACCGATTGAGGGTTTTGGCACACTATGCCAAATAACCGATTTATTTGTTTCGGTCTTAAGGAAATAATATAAGCTATATGCTTCTTTTTGTGTACCAAATTTAAAATTCATATATTATATGTTGTTTTCTCGAATCATGATTTGGTTGGCATCATTTCAAGTGTAAGAAGCGGAATTCATAGTGTATTTTCTATTCGATTTTTATATAACAAATGTTAATCATATAGGATAAAATCTCGGTTTAGTTTAGATTGGTTTCAGTATTCTTACAATAATTTCCTAGGACCAATAAAAAATGAAATGGATGTTGTGGATTAGGTTGGTTCACATTGATTATCATTAGCTTAAATGGTTTAGAATAAATTCAACCGAATTAAAGTACTTGCCAAAAGTTTTTCTTCCGGTAATTAGTCTTTGAAATCCCATTTTTCCGTTCAAATAAACTGCCAAAAGAAGCCCTAATTAAAGCTTGGTCAAGAATATATTTCCTAGAAAGTAAGAAAAAAACAAAGGTAAACTGTGAAGTCATAGTCAAAAAGAAAAGTTAGTTCCAACCAATCAAATTAAAATGTGATCAAGTTGAAAAAGTGGCAGATAGAGAATCTATCCTTTGGATCCTCTCCTCCATTTTTAGCCCTTCACTTGGATCTCTCTTGGATAACTCATTAAATGACACTATCCAATATACACACATGTGTATCACCGTATGTATATGCATGTGTATCTATATTTAGAAGATTCCTTATTTTGTCACAAAAAATATCTCCATGTTTTGTTCCTTTCCGTTATAACTCATAATTCTCTTCCAAAGTTCTTGGAGATCTAAGAAGAAGAAGAACGATTTTCAAAAGAGAAAGAAGCAAATTTAAAGAAGAAGAAAAATGTGTACTCATAACGATGATCAATCACAACCCAACCTCCCTTGTCTCCATTGCCAACCACATTCATACATTCGCATGGTAAATATATCACCCTATTATATACTCCCTCTGTTCCTAAAAGATGAATTTTTTACAAAAAAATTTTGTTCCAAAAAGATAGAGTTTTTACAGTTTTCTATGCACTTTTACAAATTCCAAAACAAATACTGAAATACTATTGGTTAAATTTTATTGAAAACTGTAAATCGTAGAAATTAATGTGTTTTCTTACTAACCGTGCATTACCTTAAACATCTATTAATTAGGAACGGAGGGAGTATGGTTTATAAGTTTTGTTTTTGGTTTAATAATCCTCACCAAAATTAGTGGTTGATTGGTTTGTTAGGTTCAGCATATGATAGAGAGATGCCTTATACTCCGTATGACTCGTGACGAATGCGTCAAGGCGTTAGATCAGCACGCAAGCATTCTTCCACTCGTTACCCTCACCGGTTAGTTTTTAGAACGTTGCACATTTAGCCTCATATGCTTCACAATCTATAGATATCAAAGTTGTTTTAGGGGTTCGTATAAAAAAGCTTAATAGATATTATGTATGGATTTCTCGACGATCAAATGATAACTATTTGGAAAAAGACTAAGAAATCGAGGAGAATGTTGATAAGAGTTTCTTGGATCATGTTCGTCAATATATTCGAAATTTTGACATATACTTATAAAACTATAGAAGCTCACAAAAGTTTATAGAACTAAATTATGTAGTTTCTCAGCAATATATATACACCATGCGTATATTTAAGCAATTGTGGGCTGCAAATTTTCTAAAATGTTATTGTGATTCCTTTATGTTTTGTAGTTTGGAGAGGACTTCAAAGGGAAAATAAGGATTTCTTTGAAACGTATGGCCATTTCCTCTCTCGTAGGCCCATCCTAAGTAAGTTTTTCTTAGATCAAATATGTTTTTTTTATTGTTAATAAATTTCACTTCATTTCTCAACCAACATATAAGTTGACCAAACATCAAAACATTTATGTTGTTCAATACGATTTTGATGAAGAATATTTTGCTTTTTTGGCGTGAATGTTGATCAGGTGGATATGTTCGGAGATCGCCGAGGTTTGCGAGAAGGATACAGTGAAGACTTTGCTTTAGGCTTCTAGTCTTTTAGATATGTTGACTTAACTAGGCATATATACCTATTGCTATCATGAAATATCCATGCTATTATATATATGTCGAACTTTTTATGTGGTTTGACTATTTATAGATTAATCATATAAGCTTTTCTTGTGTAGTAAACTATTTATAAGGTTGCTTATTTAGATGCAATATAGTAATTGAAAACCCTGAATTATAAGTGTTGTGTTTCTTTCGAGCAGTTATATACTCAATCCGTTTTATATTAGTTGTCATTCTACGCTTTTTTTGTATCATATTAGTTGTCGTTTTACATTTTCAATGCAAATTTATGATTGATTTTCCATTTTTATCCGTACTCTTTTAGCTTATTAAGGAGTACATATATCAAATGAAAAACACATTAATTAGGGGTAAAACAGAATTTTCAAATGTTTTCTTAATTAACGTGAAATCACCTAAAACGACAACTAATATGCAACAGATGGAGTAATAATACTAAGAGCATCAATACTCGTGATATTTTGTGAATATCATTAGGAGAATTGGATTATAAAACAATATATGATTTCTTTTAAGCCCAATTTATATCAGTTTGTTGATTCGCAAGCTACAGTAATTAGTGGACACGTGTCTTCATATTATTGGGCCGCGATTTTTAGGTTTGGAGTAAACATTTTTTTTTTCATTTTGCGTTTTTCTCAAAGAAAACTCGATGACTAAGGCGACGGCGACTCCGTACGACGAATCCTTCTATTCTCTTCGGTCCACTAAGAGCATACATCTTCTTCTTTGGCCTTTTCCGATGTATTTTCATCTGGAAACTCGCGATTGAGCAAACTCAATTGAAGCGTGTTGTTATTGATAATAGCATAGTGATAGTATTGGTTGATCTATTGAAACATTGCTTTTGCTTCTTGTTGTATCCGATCTAATGTTGGAATCAAATAAGGAATCATTGATGCATAAATATTGTTTTAGAGAAATGGTGTAAGGTTCAAATAGATTGTGTATTGGTGTTAGTATTAGTGTGTTGTGTATTAAGTTGCTCTGTTGATGGGAAATAATCTAATTTGTTGTTTGATTTTGGTTACAGTGATTTTGAGATTTGAAGAATGGTGAGAATCAATGTCCTTAACGATGCTCGTCTTCTTCCGTCCAGACATGCCAATCTTTGTTCTTCTTGTTATTTAAGGTTCTGATTCTAAAACACTAGACTTGTTGAATCGTTGAAACTTGTAGAAAAACACAATTTAGGTTCCTTCTTATCAGTCTATGTCAATGTTTACTATCACTTACAATGTATAAACCCAGTTTTTGTGGCCTTGGTGATGATTTGGTTTTTGTAAGAGCAATGCTGTATCTTTAGTGATCTTAAATTTGAAAACTTTCTTTTTCCTTTTGGTGAGATGAGGAATTCAATTGCTAATAAAAACTCAAGGAAGCTTATGAGGCCAAAAGGAAACGAAGACGTTCATTGTAGTCTGCTGAGATACTTTCCTTGCTTAAAGGAACAAGAGTTATCTAATGCTTAGAGAGGTGTGTGGGTTTGTTTTACTTGTCCTCTGTGTTAGCTTTGATTTCAATTTGAGAACATTTTGTTTCAGGCTCTTGCCAAAACATTATTTGTACCACTGCTGACTTATCGATGGAGAAAGTTAATCTGCTCGGACCGAGCAAAAACGGATGTCTTGATGCAGAATAGTTAAACCATGAGCCGTATAATATTTTCAATAAGTTTTACCAATTTCATATTGTGATATTGTAATCTCTGTTCTTTTGTATCGGTATTAGACTTGTATAATTACAACATAATTCTTGAGTTTGGTTTTGATAATAAATTCTTTAGAACTATCCCCTTTAAAGTATCACCAATGTATATACACAAATTGGAAATATCTTAGTAAGTCTCAAAGATTTAATTACTAATATAATTAATTCTAATGATACTCTTTGAGTATAATGGATAAAGATGCTCTAACACATTTGTTGAACTGTTTTAACTAAAACAGTCATGATCTCTTAAATTAAGTATAAACCATTAATCCGGTAGTTGGCAACAAAACAAACAATACAGTCCTAATCTGAATTTTAATTTGAATACGCATCTAAACTAAAACATTTCAGTTTCTTGATTTAACCACAATTACCTAATCTGAATTCATAATAAAATCGAATAAAAAAACTTAAATGTAAACAAAAGTTGGCAATAAAAAAAGTTACATATGAAAATATGTTAATAGAACTTTGGATATTTTATTTCAAAGATCTACTACAGTCCCTTTAGAAACATCCAATAAAATATTCTTGTAAGCATCTTACTTAAAAAAAAGTTGGATATTCGTCCTAAGAAACCCAATGAACCAGAAGTTCTTTAACAAATTAGTAATTAAATCCCGGTTAAATCCAATTCAAGATGAATGTATTGTTGCACCCCCGGTTCTTTCCGGTTTCAGAGAACTGAAAGAAGACAGTGGCATTAGACCTGGACACAGATACCCGTTACCCGTCATTTATCCGTTATTTGATTCGTAGCCGTCTTCAAAAAAGGGTACTCGTGACTTCCGAGTCGGATAAAAGGTATGATAATCCAATTCTTGTGGGTAAGAGTCGGGTATTGGGTATTAAATTTTGGGCAATTTCCAAAAATACCACTTTTTAAGTTTTTTTTCCAAAAATACCACTTTAAAGTTTTTTTTCCAAAAATACCACATTTTTTCTAAAGTTCCAAAAATACCACTTTTTAAAAAATTCATTTTTAACATTCAAAACTAAACCCTAAACCCCAAACCCAAACCCTACCCCTTAAAACTATACCCTAATTTTGGAATAGTTAACCCAAACCCAAAAAATTTAAATTCTAAACCTTAAAAATTAATTTTTAAAAAAGTGTTATTTTTGGAATTTTGAAAAAATTATGATATTTATGGAAAAAAAATTTCAAGGTAGTATTTTTGGAAAAAAAACTGTATAGGAGATAATTCCTCTTAAATTTTTTGATTACCTGTCCCGTAAATACTCATATTTATGGTGGTGGAAGATTTATTGGGTATTAGTCTTCCTCTTCCTCTCTACCAACTACTAAACTCATAATAATACCGATAAAGATCTTTCCTTTTCCTTCTTCTGGTTCCTTAAAGAGGAGGCTCTCGGTCTCAGCATCTTCAATTCCTTAAGAGGATGCGTTAGAGAGTCTACTCTTAAATCTTCTAAACAACAAAGGGTCTTCGAATTCTCCAAGTAAGAATACTTTTGTAAATCTTCTCTTTCTTGTTCTGTTATTAAATTGAAGTTTTTTCTTAATCTATGGATTGAGTTTGATTCAGAAAATGGTGTGTTTTGTCCGCTCATGCAAAAAGGTCTCACCTTTTTAGCTATTTTACAGTCTTTGTGAATAGTTCAATTCCAAGAAAATCTTGTTAGATTCTTTAAAGAGAAATGCTTCTTAGTGTGATGATGTGCTTCTTTGTGTTTTTTGGTGGAATCTTATAGGACTCTACTTGACTAGCCATGGCTACTGATACAACAGCTTCAAGTTACTGGTTGAATTGGAGGGTTCTTCTCTGTGCATTAATCCTCTTAGCTCCATTGTTACTAGCAACATTTCTCATTTGGAGATACGAAGGTAAAAGAAGAGTACGAGAAGGACGCGAGAGCCAGCGAGAATTACCCGGGACATTGTTCCAAGATGAAGCTTGGAACACATGTTTTAAAAGAATCAGCAATCGTTGGTTGCTTGCTTTGAGAGTATTCTCATTTGCTACAATGTTGACTTTACTTATTTCCAATGTTGTTCGTGATGGAGGCGGTATATTTTACTTCTATACTCAGTGGACATTTACTCTTGTCACACTCTACTTTGGGGTATATCTCTTTGAACTCTAATGTTGAGGTTACTGTGTTTGTTTCAGACACTAAATTTGTGATACCTTTTCATGTCGTAGTATGCTTCGTTGTTATCTATTTACGGATGGTTCTTCTACAATAAAGAAGATGGTGGTAACAGGGAGAGTTATACAAGTATAGGTGATGCAGAACAAGGTACTTATAGACCACCAAGCACCCTTGATGGGGCAGAAAATACGTCAAAATCTTCCAATACACATTCAGAAGCACCCGTGCGTGAAACAGCGGGTTTTTGGGTTTACGTCTTTCAGATCCTTTTCCAAGTAAATATCTTGTTGAGAGTGAAGACTATACAATGCCATCTCAAAGCTTCAGAAGGATTTAAAAGGTTTTTTTTTTATTATGGCAGACTTGTGCAGGTGCTGTTGTGCTAACAGATATCGTGTTTTGGGGGTTACTCTATCCGTTTACTAAAGGTTACAAGCTGAGTTTTGTAAGTTCTGGCTCTACTACCGTTTGATTCTCTCTCTTTAGAATTATTTGGGACATATTATATGATGAAATCTCTAATCAAGAAGTCGAAAGTGAATATAGTTATGTGTTATTTCGATTGCAGCTTGATGGTTGTATGCATTCTCTCAACGCTGTTTTTCTCCTCGGTGACACATGTTTCAATTCCTTGGTAAGTCTTCATAACTGAAATTGGGATACACAAATCTCCTGCAATTTTATTAGAACCTAACAGAAATCTTCTTGCTTTCTTGTCTAGCGATTCCCGTTATTCCGGATCTCTTACTTTGTACTTTGGAGCTGCATTTTCGTGGCGTACCAATGGATAATCCATGCTTTCAAGAACTTATGGTACAGACGTTTTCCGTTTTCGGATCTTTCCATCTTTTTAACCCCAGACGTTCACTCATTGTTTTGATTAAGTACTCTGAAAAATGCCTGCGTGAAGTCTTAACAACAGACAACACCACAATCTCTTCAGAGTTTTAAGGGCTCTTGTTCTACATCTTTTACAGGTGGCCATACCCATTTCTTGATCTGTCCTCACCATACGCACCCTTATGGTATGTTTGTAAACTCTTAAAACTTGGTATGCATCGTGTAAATATCAAATTCAACGAATCAGAAAAGCGACGCTTAATATGATCATTTATTTACTATGTTTCTGCAGGTACTTGGGAGTGGCAGTGATGCATATACCGTGCTTTGGCGTCTTTGCTTTGGTCACAAAGCTGAAGAATGTCTTGCTACACCGTCACAACTCATGATAGGTTTCGGTTTCGGTTTCCAGAATCCATTTCCATCTTCTATATGTTGAGGTTCTTGTTCATGAGAGTAGTAGAACACAGATGATGTGACAATAGTCATGGAGTCATGGTCAAAAGTCAAATAAAGAGTCAAGAGAAAGTCAAACCTTCTTTGTGGATAAGTAAGAAGAGTTAGCTCTTAAGTTTCCAACACTCGTTATATATGATTATAAGATAAAAATCACAAATAACGAATGTGTTTCTTGTTTGTTAAACATTTGACAGATCTATAGTACAAAATATCAGTAACTAATAATGAGTACTAGTACACAATTGTTGTAACTTGTAAAAATTGGACAAGAATTTTTGTGAAACTTCTTCAAAACTAATTTGGTTATATGTAAATGTCACACAATGGCACAAATCAAATGGTTGAAGCTGAAACGTTCGTTTGCAAGTTAGGTAGCATACTCTAAAATTGAACATGCACCAGCCTTTTTCAAGGAGGAGTAACTTCAAAGTCTTGCAAACTATTGTTAAAAAACTTTTAACTTAAGATTTGTGTCTGAATTATGTATTAATTAAATAATTTGAACATTGACTAACAAAAAAGTATTTGTGAGAATGAATATGAATTTTACATATTACACTAATTGGTTTACCCGCTGCCACCCGCAAACGTAACGTTTGGTAGCGTTTGACACCAATCATAGAAAATGCTTTGTACCGCTTCATACCGCTCCGTACCGCTCAAATTTAAAAACTACTTTCCTCGAGCGTTTGCGGTTGCGGGCGGTTGCGGGTGGACAATTAAAAAATAAAAAATTGAAAAATAAAATAAAATTCATTTAAAAAAAAAAAAATTTGAAAATGCAAAATTTAGATATTATAATTATAAAATATATAAATAATTTAATATTTCTAATTAATATTCAATAACCTATCATTACATTATATTTATAAAATCTTCAAACCAAAATTCTCTCTATAAATATTGATAACTAAAATACATAAATCTATCAATTTAAAATTTAACACTAATCTCTCCAAAAATAAATAATTTTTTCTTTAAAATCATAACTTTCATTCAATCAGTTTTTTGAAAAAAACATAAACATAATATTATATAAATGGTTTTCATTACTAATTATATTAAATACATGATTTTTATATTTGCAATATTAATATGGCTTTTCATATTTTTTATAACTATATAATGGGTTTTTATTGTTATTTTATTGTTTAACTACTACCGTTTATGCTAATCAACCAGTTATAAACATCCCGCAAATACATCCATTTTTAATCGATGCGCCAGTCGTATAAATCACAGAGTAACACTTCAAACCGTAACTGCCCGCTTCCGCAAACTCCCGCAACCACAACCGCAACCGCAACCGCTGCGGCTGAATAGGCGCTAACAATATTTTAATTTTATGATTTTTATGAGGGAAAGCAATGCAAGTATGTATGTATAAATGGTAAAGACAGTTCCTTTCCTTAACAATGTGAGGTTTTGGTGAGAGCTAACTACCGAACTTGAAGCTACCATTCTCTCTCAACTCTCAACGGTAAAGATCCTCCATTCTTAGAGCTTTGATCTCTACGCAATTTCTCAACATTCTCTTTTAAATTTTTGTTTGATTTCGGAATTAATCGATTTGATTAGGTAATTGAGTGATTTCGCGTTCGATTTTGTGGTGATTCGACTCTGGATCTGTGACAAATTTATCAGTTTTTAGCGGTGGGTTTTGATTTTGTTGTTTTTTTGGTTCTTTCCAGATTCGTATAGAGAAATGGCGAGGAAGAAGATCAGAGAGTATGACTCAAAGAGATTGGTTAAAGAACATTTCAAAAGACTTTCTGGCAAACAACTTCCTATCAGATCCGTTCAGGTTCAAAATCTGTTTCCTTTTCTATCTTTGTCTCTTTTTTTATAGCTTCTTGGTTTATTTAGAGCATTGGTTTCTCCGACATGGAACATATCATCCTTTGTGGATTTATTGCGTCTGATTGCATCATATATGATGATTATGATGATTGCATAAGCATCTCTTTGGATTTGTGGCTTCATGTAACCTTTTATTATCCTCTTTGTGTTGTGTAGATTAACCAAACAACTGATCTAAATGAGCTAGTAGAGAAGGAACCTTGGCTTTCGTCTGAGAAGCTTGTGGTGAAACCTGATATGTTGTTTGGGAAGCGTGGCAAGAGTGGTTTGGTTGCCTTGAAATTAGATTTTGCTGAAGTTGCTACTTTTTTGAAAGAGCGTTTGGGCAAAGAGGTAACTACTTTTTGTTTTTGCACACTTTACATTTATCCTTCTGACAACATTTTCACTCAAAACTTTCTATCGATTGTAGGTAGAGATGAGTGGATGCAAAGGACCTATAACTACATTCATAGTTGAACCATTTGTACCACACAATGAAGAGTATTATCTTAATGTTGTCTCGGATCGGCTTGGGTGCAGCTTAAGCTTTTCAGAGTGTGGAGGAATTGAGATTGAGGAGAACTGGGACAAGGTATTTTGGAAGAGCTTTCAGAGATTTTTCCTCGAATGTCTTAGTGTCTAATTTAGTATCTTGCTTCATAAAGATGAATTTTTGTTCTGAGGCTTCAATTTTTACAGGTGAAGACAATATTTTTACCTACTGGTGCTTCCTTGACACCTGAAATATGTGCACCTCTTGTGGCAACTCTTCCCTTAGAGGTAAATTAAATCGACTCTGAACATGACATAGAATCTGGACTCTGTGACTTCGACTTATAATGTTTCCATGTACAGATCAAAGCAGAAATTGAAGAATTTATCAAAGTCATTTTCACCTTATTCCAAGGTATGCCAAGTATAGCTGAGCATACATGGAAACTATTTTTACTGTGATACAAACTAAGCTTTCTAAGTCTTGTTTCCTTTGGTGTGCTAGATCTTGATTTCACTTTCTTGGAGATGAATCCATTCACACTAGTTGATGGAACGCCTTATCCTCTGGATATGAGAGGTGAGCTTGATGATACTGCAGCCTTCAAAAACTTTAAAACGTAAGTTAGACTCCCGCATGTTCCCAACTCTTTGAGCTAAAGAACTACGAGAATGCGCACATGATTAACTCCTCGAACTTGCAGATGGGGTGACATTGGATTTCCAATGCCATTTGGAAGAGTAATGAGTCCCACTGAAAGCTTTATCCACGGACTCGATGAGAAGGTATCATCTAGTCTTTGATATAATTGAAATGTTTGCCAGTTTCATCGTTCTGTGCTAGCGAATCACTAGTAAAGATTTTTTTTCTATGCCCCATTTGTGGTTGTAGACAAGTGCGTCTTTGAAGTTTACCGTTCTAAATCCCAAGGGACGGATTTGGACAATGGTAGCTGGAGGAGGAGCAAGTGTCATCTATGCGGATACTGTATGTTCCCTAAAGATTCAGTTCTGAGAGATTCTCTGCATTTTTACTCCTTACAAGTCCATCTAACATTAATATTTCTTATCTAGGTTGGAGATCTCGGGTATGCATCTGAACTTGGTAACTATGCTGAATACAGTGGAGCACCCAAAGAAGATGAGGTTCTGCATTACGCCAGAGTCGTTATCGATGTAAGAGTTTATATTTTTCTCCTTCCATAAGAAACTTCTTTTCTGCGACTGAATAACAATGAAATGATACCGCAGTGTGCTACAGCAAACCCGGATGGTAAAAGCAGAGCTCTTGTGATCGGAGGTGGGATAGCCAACTTCACTGATGTTGCTGCTACTTTCAATGGCATAATCCGCGCTCTCAAAGAAAAGGTAAGTCAAGAAAAACTGGCTAAAGAGATCAAAAGCAAAACATGCCTATTCTTATTGTGATGGAATTATAAATGTCAACAGGAAGCAAAGCTGAAAGCAGCAAGGATGCATATATTTGTGAGG
The DNA here is from genome assembly GCA_900128785.1 of Arabis alpina. Taxonomy (NCBI): domain Eukaryota; kingdom Viridiplantae; phylum Streptophyta; class Magnoliopsida; order Brassicales; family Brassicaceae; genus Arabis; species Arabis alpina. Next base: position 7,277,036 of record LT669788.1, read on the forward strand.
AGAGGAGGACCAAATTACCAAAAGGGACTTGCGAAAATGCGAGCTCTTGGAGATGAAATCGGTGTCCCCATCGAGGTCTATGGTCCAGAAGCAACCATGACAGGTATTTGTAAGGAGGCAATCCAGTACATCACAGCAGCAGCATAAGCTTCTCTCAGTACCTTCAAATCCATATTTAGTACCAAAAACATCGGTTTTTAGAGCCTCTATCTACTTCTTATTCAAGATCACTCAATCTAAGCTACTTGCAAATTCTTGAAAACTCTTGTGGTGTTCAATTCTCTTTCACCTAATGTTTCCTCAGATTCAATCAACAATCATTGTTTACTCCTGTTAGTTTTTTACCCTCAGTTTCTTTTGATTAGATGATATCATAAAGCGTTAGAGGTTCTGTTGTGAAACCGAAAGAAAGAACAATGAATAACATAATCAAATTTGACTAACATAATAGCTTCGATATTTAGAAAATAACAAACAAAAGTTTAGACCATTCAATATTAATAGTTATCAAGGATCTTGTTGTTGCTGCTGCTGAAGATTGAAGAGCTTAGAGTAAGGACCATTCTTGTTCTTAACGAGGTTATTGTGGCTTCCTTGCTCAATGATCTTACCTTCTTGTATTACACTTATCATATCTGAGTTCTTGATTGTAGATAACCGATGAGCCACCACCACCGTGGTTCGGTCCTTCATTAGCCGATCCAATGCTTGTTGTACCTAACAATCATTAGTACAAACCCGTTAAATTTTTGTAAAAAATCTCGAACCAAACTCTAATGCTAAAGAAGAAAGCTTACCACACGCTCTGATTCAACGTCCAAGGCGCTTGTGGCTTCGTCAAGGAGCAAAATCTCTGGATTCTTGAGGACGGCTCTAGCGATAGCAATCCTCTGTCTCTGGCCTCCCGACATTTGAATGCCTCGTTCACCGACTTTGGTCAAGTAACCTTCCGGGAGAGAGCAGATGAAGGTGTGAGCGTTTGCAAGCTTAGCTGCTTCCATGACTTCAGATTCAGAAGCTCCTTCTCTTCCGTACAAGATGTTTTCGTAGATAGTCGTTGCAAACAAAGCTGGTTCTTGCTGAACTAGACCGATGTGCCTTCGCAGCGAATTCAGTTTCAGTTTCTTGATGTCTATTCCTGTAAGAATTATGGGGTTAAAGAAAACAGATTACTCAACTAAATAACAACTTTCTTGTAATACAAGTAACCTTGGTTAGAGTTGCTTGTGATTGAAGAAATTAAGTCAAGAGCTAGCTCACCATCTATCAAGATTTCCCCGGCAGTAGGATCGTAGAATCGGAGAATGAGCGAAAGGACCGAACTTTTCCCAGACCCGCTTTGTCCCACGAGGGCCATGCTTTTTCCGGAAGGAACTTTCAGATCGAAATCGCGGAAAATGGACACATCGGGCCGTGAAGGATAGCTGAAATGGACACCTTTGAGCTCAATTTCCCCTTCCACATCACTCAACTCCTCGCCGGTATCCCCAACGACCTGTGTTCTTCGGTCCAATAGCTCGAAAACTGAAGCAACCATCTGGTTGCCTTTAAGTAGATCTGGAGATAGAGCCAACACTTCACCCATAGCTAACGCCGTTACAATCAAAACCATGAATGTTTTCATCACGGATTCGAAACTTGACAATCCTTTCCCCATTAAAATCGATCCATACCTGTAAAAACATCAAAAGTTTCAATCTCTCCAATATTTCTATACTCAACTTCTCTTCGTGAAACTGTTTATACATAATACCAGAGTGCAAGGCCGTAGGAAGAGAAGATGAAGAACTGCGAAACACCGTACAAAATCCCGGCTATCTGCCCACGCCTGAAAGAACGTTTGGAAGGTTCCAAAAGCTCGTTGGAATAAAGTTCTAGAACCTTCTCTTCCGCACAAAAGGCGGCCACGGTCCGAATGTTGCTAACGGACTCTCCTGCCAACATGTTAGCCTTCAAATACGCTTTACTCAAGTTTCCTCCATAGCCTTGCATGAAAAGTCTCTAACAAATACAAGGAAGAAAACGTAAGAACATAATTAACAAAATTGGAACCGCTGAATATTTATTAGAAACTGCGTTTTACCTCGCTTATATGGCCACTAATAATCAATGGATATGTGGCCAAGACAACAAGAGTGAGACGCCAGTTTAGTATAAAAGAAATGATGAAAGAGGTCACAATGAGACCAAAATTCTCCAGTAGAATCGTCGATCTATCGACCACGATGGATTTAAGCAATGTCGCATCGCTTTCAAGCCGCGATGCCAACATAGAGCTAGTGTTATCTACCTTATCAAACCACCCGATTTCATTCCTCAAGATCGCTAAACCAAAAGACAAAACAATCACACATTAGGTTAACCAATTTGAAGACAACAAATGGTCGGATTTAAACCGCGGTTTTTGTGTTTGTTCGTACCTGAAAACATCATTTGGCGGACACGGAGAGTGAGACGCTCACCCATAATACCATAGGTGGTATGCTCAATGGCATGGGCGACGACTGTTAAGACCGAGGCACAACAGAAGAGGATAGAAATTCTCTTGACCTCTTTTTGAGTCGTGTCCCATTCCATGTAATAAGAAACTAAAGCCTGCGTGATTCCAAGCGCGAAAAGCGGCATTTGAGATCCCCCGATTAAGGAACTTAACGTCCCACAGATTCCGTACTTCCAGTCCGGACGGATCATAGAGAAGAGACGTCCCAACGTTACTTTTTCTTGTTCCTGTTTGGTCGCGTCTGGTTGATTTACTGATTGATGAGTGGAGCACAAACTCCTCTGTTTTATAATTGGTAGTTCCGGCAAAGAATTTGTACTGCAAAAATGAAAGAAAAGAGAACCTTCATAACAATTTCCTCGAGACAGAGTAGTATTAAGTAGAGGGTGATAGGGCCTCTTTAGTACCTCACTGTTATGCTTGGAGTGTTGTTCAAGTTAGGGTTTGCAGCTTCTTGGATACGAAGGAGAGAAGAGTAAGCTCCATTAGGGTTGGAGATGAGTTCGTTGTGGCTTCCGGACTCGATGATCTTTCCTCCTTCAACGACGGCTATAATGTCGGAATTTCTTACGGTAGAGAGTCTATGAGCCACCACAACCGTCGTCCTCCCAACCATCACTCTGTCCAAAGCTTCTTGCACGCTTTTCTCTGACTCCGCATCTAGGGCACTTGTGGCCTCATCGAGTAAGAGTATCGACGGGTTCTTCACAACTGCCCTCGAAATCGTGATCCTCTGCTTCTGTCCGCCCGATAGTTGAATCCCTCTCTCACCTACCTATAAAACCAAAAAAACAGAATTTAGGGTTTCTATAAAGTCGTTCCGTGTGTTCTAAGGTATTCGATTTTTGACAAACCTGTGTTTCGAAACCTTCAGGGAGGTTGTTGATAAATGTGAGAGCTTCCGAGATCTTAGCTGCACGGGTAATTTCCTCAGCCGTGGCATCATCTTTACCATACATAATGTTCTCACGAATCGTGGTTGCAAACAAAGCAGGCTCTTGGTTAACCAGACCAATATGTCCTCTTAGCCACTTGAGATCCAAGTATCTAATATCATTTCCATCAAGCAACACCGCCCCATCGGTAGGCTCGTAGAACCGTTCGGTTAGCGATATAATCGTGCTTTTCCCGGACCCGCTTCCTCCGACAAGTGCCACGATTTTCCCAGCTGGGATCTCAAGGTCTAGCTTGTCAAATATCACCACATCAGGTCGAGACGGGTAGGTAAAACTCACTTCCCTAAATCGAATGTTTCCATCTACTTTCCCAAGTGTACGACCCGTTTTTGCCTCCTTGTTACGTTCGATCATCTGAAAAATAGGATACGCAGCAGCTCTCGCTCGTATAAATGTTGAAATGTTTGGAGCTGCCTGACCAAGAGACCTACACAAGACCCCAAAACAAAACAGTCTTTGTGATCAACAACAAGACTAAAGGATACGTTTAGACCAAGCAATCAAACAAAATATGGAAAATAAAGCTTTTATATTACAAGCCAGCGATGACAACGTTAAGCATGGTAGTGAAAGATTCTGCGCCACTAGCAATTTCCTTGTGAACAATGATGCTTGTGAACCAAATGAGCAAAGCCCAAGACAAGAACAGGACACAGTGCAATGAACCTAGCCCTAGCCCTTTGGCTAAACCGGCTTTTCTACCGTACGCGTACGTATTACTCAGTGCTTCTCGGTACGATCTAACCGCCTTTTCTTCACCCGTGAACGCTTGTACGGTTCTCACATTCCCTATCACCTGAATTTGAACAGAGAAATTTGTGAAAATTACTATACACACTAAAGAAAATAATTTTCGGATAGTTTTCTTGTCAGACAAGTTACCGACCTCTTCCGCGATTTCCCCAGCTTTGACGTATGATTTCCGGATACGAGCTATGAGCCCGGTGCTGACGAAAGCGTAGAGTCCACCAGCGAGAGCAATGAATGGGACTATGGCGAGAGTGACGAGAGTTATTTGCCATACACTTGTGAATCCGATTGCAAAACCGGCTATAAACCGGCTTAGGCAGTGCAAGAAATTCCCTACCTGTACCATGAACCAGATTTAGGAGATCACATTTTAAGAATGCATGCAAATCTCTTTATTATTACAATTATATTTGACTAAGCCATAATTTTTATTAAAATTGGCAGGATTAAACAAGTTATGGCGCATGCCTTAGGAAAACTAAGAACCACACTGGTTCCAAATTCCTTAATTAAACAAATTTCGTTTGTCAAAATATAAAAAACACAAATAAATTTTTTTGCTCATAGTATTAGTAAAAAGAAAAGGTACTATTTGTTAATAGAAAGATATTAGTATTTTCGTGGTTTAAGTAAATTAATTTTTGATTACATATTGAAAAGCATTGTATTTTAGAAAAAAAAATCCATATATCATATTTAACCAAATTTAGATAGATTCATTGTACTAAAACTAATAAAATCATTGTATCCGTTCTTTCTTAATAAGTAGGTATTATTCATTATTGGAAAAAAACTATTATGTTCATTGTATTCATCGAATATAAGGTTTAATCTCGATTTAGCGTACCTTCTCGGAGAGAGCGTCTTGGACGACAAGTATGTCGGAGGTGATGGCGGAGATGACTTCTCCGGTGGAAGATTCGGTGTCGAATAAGCTTATGTCTTGACTTAACATTGACCGGATATAAGCTTTTCTCATCTTCGCCGCTTGTCTTTCTCCCGTATGCATCCAACATGCAACCTCTGTTTACATTCATTAGTTATGCATTTATTCATGTAAATTTTTATATAATATATATATTCATTGTTATGTTATTTACCTATCCATGATGAGAAGAGAACCACCACACTCAGATATACAAAATCCAACGAGTACTGCACAACCAAAGAAATACAAATTAAATGGAGTAAACATAATAACAATAGAACTTAATCAGCATCTCAAATGCATTGAACCCAAAAATATCATATTTTTGTTTCTAGAATATTTTGATTTATTAGATCTTAAACCTCTTTTGGATTTGTGACTCGTCCTGTTAGTTTTTAAAAATTCTTAAGGTTTATTCAAAATATTTTTGTTTCTAGAATTTTTTGAATTATTTGATCGTAACCTCTCTTGGATTTGTGACTCGTCATGTTAATTTTTAAAAATTCTCTGAGTTTATTTAAAATATTATAACAAACTTTTCTTAGATATATATAAAAGTAAAGAAATTATAGCGTAGAACCTTGGCGACTATGAACAAACCCTAAGACTTTGAAATTTTCGAGAAATAACTATGAAAATGTATAAACCTTGGCGACTTTGTGAGAAGCTTCTTGTGGGAAGAAGTAAGCAAGACCGATGATATTGATGAGTTTACCGAAGAAGATGAAGAAAACCGGAACCGAAGCTCCGTGAATACACGCACCAATGGATCCAAGAGCCATCAAAATGCAATCGTAGAAATCAGCAAAGGAGAAGAGCTTAAACATTGACACACGTGGCTTCTTCTCCTTCTCTTTCTTCTTCTCCACCACCGTTGCTGGAACATCGGACGATTGCATTTTCACGTGAAGCGATGCGTTTCGATGGAGAGAAAAATGAGTGAGATTGATAGAGAAAAGGAGTGGTTTGAGAGAGAGACACTAGAGATGAGAAGGTGTGTATAAATATTAAATAGGGAACTTCTTGTAAGAAATCGCTTAGGTCTTAAGTTTGAATTATAAGGACATTATGAAGAGAGTCAAGAGACTAATTTGTCATTGATTCGCAAAACTAAAAGACCTGAAATAAATATTTTTGGTTACATGTGTAAAATAGTTTTAATTGGAGATTTTTGGTGTGAAAAACTACGAACGTGACCGTAATTTGGTGATTCTATAAAGGTTTTATGTCTCGCTTTTTATTGGGGTGGTTTCTAAAATGACTCAAAATTTGAAGTCAATTACAAATGTATACCCTATTTTCACTCTCATCAATTTTTTTTCAAATAAACAAAAACATTCATCTTATTTACGGAAATGCCATTATATCTGAATATTTTTTTTTTTTTTGAAAATCAGACATTTGATTTCACAAACAAACACCCAAATATATCAACTTATTTACGAAAATGCCATCACCATCAAGTTTCACAACCACCATGAACAACCAAATTGAAGCTCTTCAATGCTTCTCCATCTGATTTTCGTGCATAAATACATCACAAATGAACTCATAACTTCCTCAACTACCATTTCATCTCCAATTTCATCCAAAACACTATGTAAATGAGCATTTGAAAAATTCTCTCACTCACAATCTCTTTAATTTTAGTGGTTTTTGCGATATAACGTCTGGGCTTCGTAGTTAACAGTTAGAGTAGGAATTTTGTGTGTTTAAACGAGCTAAAAACCGAGATCTACGGCGAAACGGAGCTAAAAACCGTATAATCCGATCTGGTTCAGAAGAGTAGACTTCGTCGGACGTCTGCTGGTCAACGAGAGGTTAGATTTGCAATTGACTTTTTTTAGATTTTTGACGTAGACTTCTCATAGAAGTATGCTTGTTCTCCTTTATTCTCCTTTGACAACAAAAAAAAATCAGTAGACTGCACGGGAAGTCTATTTAAAAAATGGGTTAATTTCGCATTTGACCAAAATGTTGACTTTTTTTAGCAGACTCTGTACGCGATTCTACTAGCAGACTTCCCTCATAGTCTGCTCGACTATGTTTAGGTTATTTTTTGCAATTGACTTTTTGTTGACTTTTTTGAGTAGACGCTATTTAAAGTCTACTCTATACGGTGAGGTTAGTTTTGCGATTGACCAAAATTTCGAACATTGACTTTTTGAAAATATTTAGAGTAGACTTCCCCAGAAGTCTGCTGCAAATTGAATTTTCAGCAGACTTCTGGGGAAGTCTACTCGTTAATTAATTCGATATTTGGTCAAACACAAAACTAACCTGTTTTTTAAGTAGACTTCTTTTAGAGTCTACTCAAAAAGTCAAAAATAAGTCAATTGCAAATGTAACCTCTACTGTTCCAGTAGACTTCAACTGGCAGTCTACTAAGGTGCGTAGACTTCCGTTGGATGTCTGCTAGATATTTATGGGATTAGAAGTCTACCGCGGAAGTCTACTGAAAAAGTCAAATTGCAAATATAACCTATTTTTACAGCAGACTTCTGGAGAAGTCTACTACTAAAAGTCAACATTTTAGTCAAATGCAAAAATAACCTTGGTAGACTTCAATTAGGGTCTACTGAGCCAGAAGACTTCCATTAGAAGTCTACTGGATTTTGCCGTAATTGCAAAAACTAACCCATTCGATAGACTTCTGCGGAAGTCTACTAGTGAACGTCAAACGCAGTCTTCTGCCGCAGACTGCTGGTGAAGTCTGCGTTTTTACGTTTTTAAAAAATGAATTTATAGCTTATATATAATACATTTTCAAGATTTTCTTGCTCTCACATGTGTGTTTTCTAATATGTGATCTTCTGTATGGCTTTGAGATATTTAAATGCAATATTTATGGTGTAAATTAATTTTCTTGTTTGAGTAGTAATTAGTTTTTCACGGTAGACTTCTTCAAGAGTGTACTAGTAGACGGCATGGGAAGTCTGTATTTATGTTTTTAATAAAACATTATTTTAAAATTATGTATAACGAAATTTTAAGATTTTATTGGTTTCAAATGTGTGTTATATTATTGCTGTTTTTATGTACTAGTTTGACATCTTCAGGTGTAATGAAACCATTTATTTTTGATTAATTAGTTTTTTCACAGTTTAGTAGACTACCGTTGAAGTCTATGAGTAGACTGCGTATGAAGTCTGTATTTTATTTTAAATGCAATTAAAATTTGTGTATAATGTACTTTTTAGATTTTTTTGACCTCAAATGTGTGTTAATTGTTATTTTTGCTTTTGTATGAGTTTCACAAGTTCATTTGTAACACTTATGGATTAAATTAATTTTCTTGTTTAACTAGCATTCAAAACAAATTCTCCCTCAAAGTACTATCTCTATTACACAAAAGAGTCTTTGATATAAGAATATATGAAAGTATAAGACTGAAAAAATTCCGAAATTGCGGTGATCTATTTGTAATTTTAACACAAGTGTGTGTTTTATGTAATCATAAATCAAGTCAATGTTCTTATTATTTCACAAAATGATATGGGATGAGGTGTATGCATTTTAGAAGTTTGATTTAGTTCTTTAGAGTGTAAATAAAGAACATGCATGTTTCAGTTTGTTATTACTAAGGCATATTATTGTGAATTGGTGCTCTCTCTTCTTCCTTTTAGCCAGGTATCCTACTCTCTACAATGTAAAACAACAAGCTATATTACTATCTTTTGGGATCGACGAAAGGAAACATGTATTTTAAACTTTTAAATAAAAGTAGATGTTTAGAGTACAACAAAACGAGAATCCAACCATATTACATTTGTAAAAAATTGAAAAAAAATGCACAAAGCTGTTTTTCTTTTGATTTTCATAGAGAAGAATTAGAAAGAGTATGAGCAATCTTCCTAAAAGCATCATTACACCTACATGACAACTGCAATAGACATCGATTTCAGGCTTGTACAAAGATAAACTTGCACCAGTTGCTAGCCTGTTGCATGATATTTACTCTTTGTATGCTCTTCAACTCATCTACAAGGTCATACACCAGTGTGTTTGAATCGACAATGAGCGACGACATGACAGTTCCAACGGTGGCTCCATAGTTTATGTTTTTCCTTTACCTAATCCACTCAAAACACCACTCCATTGGTATCAACATCGCATGTGGTTGCTCTTCTGTCACCATTGATCCACAAGCTTGCACCTGCTCAAACAAAAGAACATCAAGTAAATGAACTCTAGCTTGCTACCAAATCAAACAAGAAACACCATAAAACTCAATACCTTGATAATATAATCCAATCCAACTAAAGTTAAAACCTTTACCTTCTTGTTATCAATTAAAAGAGACAAGGGCAAATTCCTCTCTTTCAAAATCACATTGAACTTATTCTTCTCCCCCTTCGTCTTATCAAACTCTTCTCTAAAGCTTCTTCTGATCAACAGTACGTGTGTTCACTATACACAAACCCACAATCAAAACAGAGTACAAAAAATTTCAACAAACACAATCAACTCTATAGAAATCAAAACAAGATTTAAAACACAGGGCAAAAGAGTTGATCATAGTACAACAACAAACACAATCAACTCTATAGAAAGTGAAAGATTCTGAGATATGTGCATATGTATACCTGAGAGTTGTTCCGGATTTCAACATCTTGAAGAACAGCTTCATCGTCAAGCAACATTACAGTATCACAAGAGAGGCAGAAGTTTGACCATACATGCTTCCTGCATATTCCCAGAAACTCCTTATTATGATCAATTAACTTGGAACTAAGTTAAGATTCCGACAAGAAAAAGATGAGAGCTCACCAAGAAATGTGGCGATGACCCATGTTAGCTTGTTCAATTTCGTTAACTTTCTTCTTAATCAAATCTTTCAAAGTAGTTGAATTCATGACCGCAACATCTAACAAGAATGAGACAGGGAAAGTAAGGAACAAGACATAATCGATGTAAGAGTCTACAATGCACACCACATGTTCAACAAAATGCCCATATGAACTTACATAGAAAGAGATTAAGAGTAGTACCCAAGGAGAAGCCGTCGAGCTTGACGACGGAGAGACGCATAGCACTTTTTTTTCAAGGCTGACGAGAGTGACAACATCGAAAAGAGTTTGATTTTGAACAAGCTACAAGAGTATCGACAAAACAAAGGATTCAAGAACAGCTTTTGTTTGATTTCAGTCAATTTTGTTTGATAAAGACAAAACAAAGGATTCAAAATAATCAGGTCAGAAAAATAACTTCCTGAGACTTTAAGATGGCGATGTTGACCAAGCCTTTAGAATGACATCAATATCACAAACGATATTTATGGCAGCGTTTTTAGCGAGAAATCAAGAGAGAGAATGGAGGTTACCAAATCTGTGGAGGTCGGAGCAAAAAACGTTAGATTTGAAGCTGATTTACAGGAGATCTATGCTCATTCGAAGTAGATGGAGAGATCGATGTGTGCTGGTTTTAACTATTAGAGAAAGAGAGAGAGGTTAGAGAAAAATATACACGCTCTGAGAAGGAGAGGGAGAGATGATGGTTGCTAACCTTGGCGGAAGTGGACGCGATGGTGGAGGAGGTAGTATCGAAAGCCATAGCTCTCACCTGAGAAATATTGAATTAGAAACGGAGAAGGAGGCTAGAAGATGATGGAAGAGAGTCAGAGGGAGAGAGAGAGGCTGAGGGATTTTCAACTAAAAAATTAGGGCTTCCAAATGTAATTTTTGTTTATATAGGAAGATACTCAAATCCGGTTAGGTTAAAAATCCGGTTAAGTTAAAAATTTGGTTCGGTAGACTTCGTTTGCAGTCTGCTAAACCCTAAACTTTCCACGAAACCCTAAACTTAAAGTAGACTCTATCAGAAGTCTACTTATTGAGTAAACAACTAATGAAGTCTACTATACTTTTAACGAAACCTTAAACTCAAAGTAGACTCTATCAGAAGTCTACTAGTTTGAGTAGACTACTAATGAAGTCTACTATCCGAAAACGTAAATTGACTATTTTCAATGATTATTCAAAAGTTTAAATAAAAACTTATACAAAACGGTCAAAAAGTTTAATATATTCACAAGTTAACACTTTTATGCAAATTTGACATTTTAAAGATAAAAATGATAAACCCTAAATCTAATCCTAAGTGTAAAAACATGTTTGCAACCTATAAATGTCACATTATTACCCATATTTCATACTCGTAACTCGGCCAATTACGCCAAATGATGAAAACCTTGCCAAAATTTTACATCATCTTATAGTTAATTCAACTTAAAAAGTCAAACCCTACAGTACGGTTTATAAAACGAAACCCTAAACCATCCAAACACTAAACCCTAAACCATAAATAATAGACAAATTCCTAAAACTAAACCACTACAACCGTAAATAAACTCATAAAACCTATAAATATCATACATTAAACTACCAACATATCACCACATCAATATCTAAACAAATGGTTATGAAGTACCTTGTTTAGTATAGCATGTATTTCATTCATAACCTAATTTGTCTTTCTAGGTTTAATTTGTGAAATTTTATAAAATTTTATTTTTCATACATCATAATTATTTATATTTTGGTCATCAACCAAAATTTTTTATCAAATTTTTTTTTGTTAATTTATAAATTTAAATTTCAAATATAATTATATAGTAGACTTCTCTCGAAGTCTACTATACCACAAAGTAGACATAATTTGTCTATGTAGGTTTAATTTGTGAATTTTAATGAAATTTTATTTTTCATACTTCACAATTATTTATAGTTTGGTCATCAACTAAAATTTTTATCAAATTTTTTTTGTTAATTTATAAATTTAAATTTGAAATATAATTATCTAGTAGACTTCGAGAGAAGTCTACTATACCACAAAGTAGACATAATTTGTCTTTGTAGGTTTAATTTGTGAATTCTTATGAAATTTTATTTTTCATACTTCACAATTATTTATAGTTTGGTCATCAACCAAAATTTTTTATCAAAATATTTTTTGTTAATTTATAAATTTAAATTTGGAATATACTTATAGAGTAGACTTTTCAAAGAAGTCTACTAAACCACAAAGTAGACTTCACATAGAGTCTACGAGTTGGATATCGGGTGGAAGTCTATGAGTAGACTTCTACATTACGTAGCAGACTTCTCTAGGGCTAAAACAGTCATTATGACCTGCGGGTTTTTTTTGGTCATAAAGGTTGTAGTTGTAATTTCACTACCCCTTCGGGTTAGTTTTCACAAACATGAGATATGTGGGTTACCCATGTAGTTAAAATCAAATTATGGGTCAAACCAAGCAAATTCCCCCTTTTTATACCAAATTATTTATAAAATATATCTGTCAGTCAAATACTCCTTCCGTTCTTTTAAAATTGATGTTCTAGAAAAAAAATTTGTTTTACATAGATTAATTTTTTACATTTTCTATGCAATAATAATTATAAATTGTAGATTTCAAGACATATTAATTGATTTTATTGGATTGTTATTGGATCAAACTTATAGAAAATTGTTTAATACAAAAACCAATACATGTCTAGTCAAACATTAATTTGCTTTCTTAATATGTGTGAAAACTCTAGAAAATCAATCTTTAAATAACGGAGGGAGTATAACTTATATATTTTATCAAATAAAAATATATATAAGTAAAAAAAAATTTCCATTCATCGAAAATGTAAATTAAGAAGTATATACATTTAGTTGAAAATAAGTAAGAAATATGAATTTTGGAATGTGTAAATAATTTGTAGGTTAGTAATATTTTGATTTTATAAGCTGGATGTTATGAAAAATATTAATAATTAACTGTCATTCCATAATTAATTATACAACAATATAAATCAAATAGTAATAGGAAACAAAATATATATAAGGGTAAATATATTATGACATATCATATCCGTGATCGAATCTCGCGAAATAGAAAATTGAAATATTTCATTTCAAGTATATAAAGTTCAACTTTAAATGTATAGTGAACTAGTAACAACTATAAGTCCCTAAGAACATGCATTATCATATTCGAGACCGAATCCCGCTACATGTTGATAACTTAATATAGAGTTTAAACTATTGGGCCGGCAAGCTGTGGCCCAATGTTTGACAAAAAAAAAAATTTGCTAATTACCACTGAATTATTAGACGTAATTTTTTTTTTTATCAAAGAAGACATAATTTTTTTTAGAGACATATGATGAAATAAAATGGTTTTGCATCTTTTTATTATTTTGAGTATTGTTAAAGGGGGTTTTCATTGACTTAAGCGAGTTTAATGAAACCTAGAGAGAACACACATGAGCCCATCCGAATTTTGTTACAGTAGAACCTCGATAAATTAATACTCGATAAATTAATAAACACCATAAATTAATAAATTATCCCGGTCCCGAGTCGGGCCAATGTAAAAATCAACTCAATTTGATAAAATGATAAGATAATAATTTTTTTGAAACTCTTATGTAAAATATGGTCCCAATAATAGCATAAATTAATAATTATATATAATTATGTATATATATATATATGATAATGTACTAAACATGGTTTTAGTGATTTTTGTTTTAACTTAAAAATGAAAATCTCATTAGACCTTATCTTTTAATTTAAGTGTTATATCAAAAACTTTTATAATTGTTTTTTCGGTCTTTACCATAAACTTGTAAAAATTCTAGGCAAAATAATTGATTCTTTATAATAACGCTTTCTAAATGTATCCATAAATTCATTAAATTCCATAATATAACATTATTCGAAAAAACAAATTAAGAAGAATCTTACCTAAAACGGAATTTTTTCTATTAATAATTATTAATTTATCGATAAAATAATATTCTCTCTAATTTAATAAATTATCCCGGTCCCAACATTATTAATTTATAGAGGTTTTACTGTAGTAAGAAAACGAGTTTAAAATGGTCATAGTTTTGTTTGTTGGACAAAATTTTAACAAAGTTCTTTCATATATAGACCCATTAACCGGTTGAGAAATACTTTTCAAGTTTGTGTTATTGCAGTAGCGTCCTATTACTATTATTTTGTAAGCACTTATGTTCTTTATTGGTTAGTTGACGAAGCTTTTAACATTTTCAGTTATATTTTAAAATAAATTAAGATAAGGGAGTGACATCAATATCAACTAATTCATTCCGTCTATCAAACTCCGACGAATGAGAGTTAAAGTCTCTTACGTTCCGAGATAAATGTAAATTTCTATAGAACAAACAGTTTAAGGACGGTCAAAAAATTCAGATACAAGAAGAGAAGAAAAACAAGTAACAACCATAGAAATCAGAAGGTTAATAAAAAGACTCATCATGAGCAAATTTTATTCTTAAACATCGGAAAGAAACACACATCACAAGACGATCTATATATTACAACTTTCTTTCCCATTGATACAAATTGCTAAAAATGATTTAAAACGGTAGCAATTGAATCTTAAAACAATTCAAGATCGATTTTACCACCGAAATCAAATCAATAGAACTAGAAAACACGAGCCTGATGCCTTTATATGACTTGCCGTTTTGCCATTACCATAAAACACAAGTTTGCTTTGTTGACTCCTTGCTTCTTATGGCCAAGCTAAACAAATGTTTCAAAGTGAAGTTCCTTTGTGTCCTCCTTGAATGGCTTTGTCTGCATTTTTTCTGGTGGTGCCTCTCTGGCTGAGGAAATGTTTTTCATTCCCTATGAAGAATATTGTTTTGAAGTTTTGAATTTAAAGATTTATGGGTAAAATCTCTAGCTATATGGACTATATATAGAGAGATGTCTAGATAAAAAGAGGTTAGTTTTATTTTAATTTATTGAATGTGGAGGAGGTGATAATTATTGGATAATGATATCTTATTTTATGTTGGGTCCAATCCAAGTCATAGTCCAATTGGAAGTTCCCCACTTTCTTACATTTAATAAAAGAAAGTATTCAGTTTAGTCGTTAAAAGAGTTTGGCGCTGCATCATCGCATTCGTGGGAAATAAAGTTGCTAGATTCTCATGTTTGTTTGAAATGACGGTTTTGCCTTTATTGGTAATTTCACAAAAAATAGTAAATAGATCAAATACAAACTAGAGGTTGCCAACGGCCAAAATAGATCACATTTTTGGTTTAAACGTGAAGAAAAGCAGATTATGGTTGGTTCCACATTTTTGGTGTTTTGCAATTGTGGAATCAAACTAGAGGTTGCCAACGGCCAAAATTATCTGTCTTGTGCCGTAATATGAAATAAGTTATTTAATTTATAGAGAATTGATTAAGATTTGAATATGCTTTGGGTGATGTTTAAAAAAGATGTATTCACCAAAAAATGAACATTTTGTTGGAAGAAATTTTTTAAGTTATGGAGAAAGTGCTTAGAAAACCTTAGGAAAAAGAAAAAAAATTCAGGAAATATAAGGTTTTATTTCTTAGATTCAACTTGGTTGCAAACTTACAAATGAAATGAGAGAAAGTATTTATAGCTTTCAAAAGTATAGGTATCTAACAAATTTTAATCCTAAAATCCAGATAGTTACTTATACCATAATATTAAAAAATATAGGCAGCTAACATATTTTAATCCTAAAAATATAGGTCTCTAACATATTACATATATACATATATATAAATCATTTCATCCAAATATCAAAATATTTATTCTCTATAAGAAATTAAGGAAGTGGAAAATGATTGTATAACTTGGATCAAGTTTTGGGTTTGGGTTTGGTCCAAGTGATGATTGATCATTGATCAATAATTATTTTGATCCAAAATCAAATTAATATTTAAACACATTTTAGAAATTTCAACTACAAAAACAAAAGCTTAATCGTCAAAAGTGCATGCTACGTTGTTTCTTTAAGCAATTGTGCGTTCCTTGTATGCTTCCACATTTTTGTTTTGTCCATGCACCCTGGTTATATATTTTACTGGCCAAACATTAGCTTTACTTTTAATATATATAATGTATAATAGTCGAAAAAATATACATAATAATATAATTATGTAACTTAGTGTAGGTAGGTCACCGATTAGAAGAATCCTATTCTAGTATCTGCTAAGTCTGAATTTGAATCAACGTTTAAAGAAAATTAATTTCAGTTTTATGAAACGTTTATGTCTTGTAAAAAAAGAGAGGGTCTAAATAACTCATAATACAAAAAAAAAAAAGAGAGTTCCAAATGTTCTCTTGTTTGCCCACTTTTCAAGTTTTTTTCTCTGCCTTTTTCTGAAATCCTTTCTTTTTGCAAGGTTACTCAAAATGATGTCTCTGTAAGAGAAGAAAAAGAAAAGTTAAAAAAATTGTTTTAAAAATACTATAGGGCAAATTAAAGAATTTCATGTTTGTTATAAGTATTATTAATATAACCAATGTTCAAGAAAGCGTGGATGGCAACCCAACGCCTAATGTCTAAAATGCCTAATCGAAGCCTACGTAATTTTGTAGGCAGTTTAAACGTTTTATAAGAAATCATAATATGTTAGATATATAATGAAATATATAAAAGATCATAAATATAAATAATAAAATTATATTATTTTCATTATAATACCATAATATTCTAGGCACATACACCATAATCTTCACAATTTATGTGGGCTTAGCGCTTAAGCGTCGCCTAAACATTTATCGGATATTACTTTTAAATCAAATCAATGTTTTTTTATAATACACTATTGGCATATCTATATTTATTTTATATTTTCAATTGAAAACCTTTAAAAAAATTAACATCTAGATTAATTTATTATTTTATTGCAAATTATGAGAAATGTTATAAAGACGATTATACCACGGATAATTTACTCTGGCCCTAATAGATCCACGATAAACGGTACTTTCTGCTCCATACTCGTGATGGACACTTTTTACCTTTAATGCGTGGAATCATGACGAATGGTTCTAATTGCGAAACGCTTGGATCTTCTGTAAACTTGACCCCATTAATATGCAAGTGTAGAAACTTAATTAAACTATTGGTCAACCATTAGACTAAGAGCATCTTCAACCTCCAGCTTTTGGTGGTGTCTTTAAATTAATAGTTTTAAAATAAGTTTATTATTAATTTAAATTTTAATTACTTAAAACTAAATCTAACTAATTGGATAGAGACACTTGTGAGTTCGCTTTTGAGAGGCTTTCTTTCTCCTAAGCCTTTAACCTAGCCGCCACACTCAAATCTTCATCTCCGTTTCTCTCTCCGATGGTCGGAGATTCTAGTCGGCACCGGGGACGAGTCTTCTCTCTTTCTATTTTTCCTTTGTTTTGCTCTTCACCAAGATTTCTCCGGCTTGATTTGTTTCTTCTCGTTTCCATCGTTGTTGTGGCCTCTCTTGGTCTAGGGAAGACGCTGATGAGTCTCGGTGATGGCTTAAAGTTGTATGCTCGGAGGATATATGGCGGATGTGCTTCGGAAGCCAGATATTTGAAGACGGATTTTGGTAGTGTGAGTAGATCTGCTTGTATTCTTCTCGCCAGATATGTTGGAGGCTAGATCTTGATTTTCAGAGTCTCATAGGTGGTTAAGGTCTATTTCGTGGTTTTGTTGTTTGATGTTTTGTTGGACAGCGTATATTAAGGGTGTTATCACTGACTTAAGGACATCGGTGGCTCTGGAATGGACGTATTTATTCTCCGGCAGATGCTTTGCCGTCCTCTTCTCCTCTCGTCTCTTTTCCCGTTATTTGACTCCACTTGTGTTGGCTTTGTTGGTGGTTTATAGAGATGACTTTGTCTCATTCTCTTTTGACACAAATCTTGTTGTGGTTTGTGTCTTAGCAAGTCTAGTTTGCTCGGTTCTGGTTTGGAACTTTCGGTTGGATCGTGATGCAAGTCAAGTCTTTTGGAGTGTGTTGGTTCAGCTTTTTTGGTCTCTTTTCTTTGTTTTTGTTCTGGTTGTTGCTTTGACAGAAGATGGTTAGTCTCTTGTTCCTGCTCCGAAGTTGAGGTATGGTGTATGGGCCTCTAGTTTGGGTGTTGGTCTCCTCGGGTTTGTAGCTGATCGATCCAAGTTGCTTCCGGTTTTCGTATTGGAGGATTGTTGTTATTGTTGTCCTTTACCTGGTCGTATGCGTGAATGGTTTGTTTTGAGGTGTGTTTTGGTTGATTTATTTCTAAGAAGAAGATGCTTTCGAGACTCATTTCCCTCGCCCAACAGATTGGCTTCCTTGTCACTCGTTTTTTCATAATAATTCTCCAATCGGCGGTGTACATCAACAGTTTACCGGTTCTATTAAATTAGAGGGGTTTTGTTGAATACCATTTGGTGACTCCTCGAGTGTTTGGTTGGTTCTTTCTCTTATTGGTGGTTGTTTTCTTCAGGGTTTTCATGGAGTCTTCCAATTTACGCTTAACTACAGCTTCGATCCTTGGTGGATCATATAGTGGCTGCCTCTCTTTGGTTCATTCTTCTTTCCCGTATACCTTTGATATTGGTCAGCTAGGGTGCGTTCTTTATCGTTCTATGTTCTCCAGTGTGTGATCGATTGTTTTTCTTGGTGTTGTGATCCCTTGTTTATGTGTTGTCTATCGGATTGGTTTAGACCTCGTTTCCCTCTTTTGGGCTATTGGCTCTGAACTTTGTGTCCGTTTTGACGATGCTACGGTTGGGTTTTTCCCTATCCGGCTCGGATCTTCTGTATGTATTTATATTCGGTTATTAATATAAGCAATTTAGATGTCAGAAAAAAGGAAGAGACACTTGGCAAAAAAATTCTTGACACTTTTGTTGAATTGGTTCTATAGGGAAACACTTTTGTTGAATTGGTTCTATAGGGCAACATTTTTGACACTACGCGGCGCGCATATGATAGTTAAAATAAAAAAATTGCATTTATAGTAGAACAATAGAACTCTAAGTTATTGAATTGAAGAATTTAATTAATTTTGAGAGAATTAGACATTCTAAAAAAAAATTGTGTTATTCAATTTATTAGAATCTTAATTCTTATAAATTCTAGTGTTATTCAATTGGTTAGAATTTTAATTCTTTTTAATTCTAGAGTTATTTAATTATTCTGTAACTTTTATTCTTATAGATTTCAAAAGAATTTAATAGAATTCTAGGGAAAAAATGTAAATAGCCAATTCCACCATCTTTACTAAAAATTTGATAGAAAGCTATTAATTCCTCTACAATACATAAAAATCAATTCTATCTAAATCACTCAACGAATACCACCCCTAAAATACTCACGGGACTTAATACGTTGGGCCTTGTCCTTTCTACTTATTACTTTATACACCCAAAATGATTACATGTTTAGCTTAAATCAGCAAGTAATATGAATCCTACCAACATAATTTCTTATACAACAAACCATGATGGCTCAGATTTCAGATACCCGAGTTGTATGGTTTCATTCACAAGAGAAATATTTTTGATATTTACCAGTGTTATATAAGTCCACTCTAAATATACCCCGATGCAAAAAAAGTTTTAAGAAAATGGACTAGTGATTGATAGTATTTCCGTTGTTACTAGCCATAGGTTTGTGAAAGATTTTCTATATCCACATTAATTAGACAATTAATTACATTTTCCGATGTCAGTAAAAGTTGCATGATTCGTCGACAGGTTGTACGTGGGTGAACCGATAGGCAAATTTTTTCTCTTTTTTTTGTTACCCGTGAAAGTTTTGGAATTTTGATTTATAATTTCCTCGATATCTAGAACTGATCATTAATAATACCAAGACTAAGGCGTAGAAGCTTCGTCTTCTAGATCAAACTCATTGATCAAATCCTATCATTTCCAAAAAAATATTCTGGTTCTACAAATATCGCAAAAATATTCGACTTTAACTATCTTGAATTTTAATTTAAATTTTGGTCAGAAATTTATCTTGGTCATGAGAGAAATAGAACTCCGCTGGATTTTTGTTTTAAAAAAAAAAAATATATATATATATATATATACATAATTATATACTTATTTGTTGCATGTTGTAACTTGTAACAAAAACGTATTTGTCCCCGAGTCGGAAACCAGACGAATAATATTTGTAAATATAAACACCTCTATATATTGTGTCAGTATATTTTTCGCTTAACTTGTCAGATTATTTTTTCCATGTGGATGATGGCTATAACTGTTTTACTTCTTTTTTCGAATAACTTTGCATTATCCAACATGAAAATTTGAAGTTCTTAATTTACAGGTAAACCACGTGTCTAGAAACACATACCAAGTGTCAATGCATTTGAAAATCTGCTCAAGTTAATTTACATCCAGGATCCGGTATTATGCATTTTAATTTCTACCATTTTTTTGTTTTGTGCATTGTATTTAAACTCGCAATAAACTAACTTAATTAGATACATTCAGATCTTGAAAGATGCATGAGATTAAATTAAGTAGTAGCAGCTCTTCCAAGTACAACGCACCGGGATCGCCAAATTATTGGATCTTTAACCATGTGGAGTACAATAATCTGCCTCTATTTAATGTGATTATCCAAATAATTTTTATAATCAAAAGTAATACGAGGTGACGTAACCTTCACACTATCGTTACTTTTTAAATAATTGTATTATAAAAAAATACGTATTTATACGAGTCTGCACTAATCCCAAATCACTCTTAATCTTGGGTTTAACAAAACCAAAAACAAAAAAATTTGATTATGTTTTGATGAGACTTATCTTGTTGACGTTGTATTTTCATGACTCATGAGACTCTTATTTTTAAATGTTGTTTTGTTAGTATTTTTTCATGCAGTAAAATCTGTATATAATACTCCATCATATTTGAAGATTTTTCATGCAGTAAAATCTGTATATAATACTCCATCATTTTTTCATGGAGTATAACAAAATATGATGTAAAGTAAAAACTTGAATCTTGCAACATGGCTCATTATGAGGTCATTGTTTGTACATGACCTATATTGATTTCGATGAAAATCATGAGTTATTTGAATCCTAAATTTAAAATGTCTTATTCCAGTCAGCTTTTACAAAATATATGTACAATACTTAATCTGAGTTTGTTCAACTGAAAACCTCACATATAACATTTGGTTTTCATGCAGATAATGGTGTATACATCCTTATCCACTCACGACTCACGAGCAAAGGTTTTGTTTCTTACAAATATAGTTTCTCAAAAAATTCTGAACCTTTGTAAATTGTCGTTTATGTTACGGACGATCGGAGGAGCATATACTGTAATTTGATTCCGTATATCGAATCTTCTGATCTTTATTATAATGTGATGTTACACGACAAATTAATGGGTTGTAATTATTGATCACATTCAAACTATATAAAGCGTTATGTGATCAATCACGTTACTAAGAAATAAAAATAAAAACAAATATTAAGTTAGACCAAAAAAAAAAAATATAATAGAGGCCCCTAGCTAGATAACGTATAATATTAGTTTAGCGAATGTTCAACCATTTATCAAACAACTCCAATCACAAGTCTAACCGTTAGTTTAGTTAGTGAATGATTGGAAGAGTAACAAACTACTCCCTCGGTTTTTTAATATTTGATATTTTATAGTGATTTTTTTGTTTTATTTTGATTGATTTTTTCAATTTTCTATGTAAAATTAATTGTGATTTTGAGTTTTTAACTGTTGAAATTCTGCAGATTGTTTTTTTATTGGTTGAATTTTTTTGG
The DNA here is from genome assembly GCA_900128785.1 of Arabis alpina. NCBI lineage: Eukaryota > Viridiplantae > Streptophyta > Magnoliopsida > Brassicales > Brassicaceae > Arabis > Arabis alpina. The sequence continues at coordinate 7,298,739 of LT669788.1, forward strand.
AATGGATGATAAAACATGTTTTGTTTTGAAAAAATAGAAAATTAATTGATTTCTTAATTTGTGTGTAAAAACCTTAAACATCAAATAAAAAGAACGGAGGGAGTAATTGTTATTAGAAATCCAATAGTGGAAAACAATTACTCCCTCCGTTATTTTTTGTTTGATGTTTTAGAGTGATTTGTTTGTTTTGTTTTGATTGATGTTTTCAATTTTCTATGCAAAATTAATTGTGATTTTGAGTTTTTGACTGTTTAAATTTTGCAGATTGTTTTTTTATTGGTTGATTTATTTTGGAATTGATGATAAAACATGTTTTGTTTTGAAAAAATTAAAAATTTAATGATTTCTTAATTTGTGTGTAGAAACCTTAAATATCAAATAAAAAATAACGGAGGGAGTAATAGATAATCTTATAGATGTTTCAATGGTTAAATGACTCAACCAATAAGTTATTGAAATTCCACTACAGTATTGACCGTTGCCACTATAAATATTTTTAAATAGTAAAAATATTTTTATTTTCACATGTTCCATATCTGCCTGAACTTCGGTTCGAATTTTTGGTTACTAATAGCGGTTCAAAATTTAGAATTTATCTCACAAGATCCTAGAAACATAGGATTCCAACACTTCTATGTATCTCACAAGCCACAAAGTCACAAGTCGCATGTGGATTGCCTTGCGCGATTCATGGATTAATTAAGATTTTTCCTAATAACAATAAATCAGAAGAACCTTCAGAGAATTTCATGCTAATCCAAAAATACAAACATTTAAAGTTTTTCATACAAATTAATAAAACAATTAAAATTTCAGTTTTATTTGTAATTGATATATTGTTTTATTTAGTATGAGTAATTAATAAGATAAAAGAGTAGAAATAACAATATAAAAGTAATCGTACTGAAAATGTAAAACAATAATTAATTTCAAACAAATAATTAATCATACAATATACAATGACAACTAGTATAAACGGATGGAGTACCATTTTGAGAAAGTTAAGGGATTGCCCAACCAAAATGCATTTTAACGTATATAGTATTAAAGGATTATGGGTCCCCAAAAAGGGGAATTTTGAGGCTAATAAAATTATTCCCTCCGTTTCATATTAGTTGTCATTTTACGCTTTTTTGTTTGTATCAAATTAGTTGTCGTTTTACATTTTCAATGTAAATTTATGATTGATTTTCCATTTTTATCCATACTCTTTTAACATATTAATTACATATATCAAATGAAAAACACATTAATTAGGGGTAAAACATAATTTTTAAATATTTTTTTAATTGACGTGAAATTACCTAGAACGACAACTAATATGCAACGGAGGGAGTATGTGTTAAGAGAGGGTGGAAATTACGTTTATGCTCCAGACACACAAATTACAAATGTAAAAGTAAAAACTACTAAAGAAACAGAAGAAACTATATAAATTTCAGATTTATTCGTTGGAAAGTTGTAGGATATTAGTGCTTTCGTTTTTACTATCATACGTTTGATAAAATTCTGCTAAGAAAGCTGTGGAAGAGTAGTTTTCGAGTTAAGTATAGAGTTTATAGGCAAATGCTTTTCCGATGTTGACATGGATGTGTCATTGCTACGCATGAATATACAACAGTGGGAGATTGGATATAAACATATGAAATCAGAATTATATATACTCCTTCTGTTCCTAAAAGATAAAAAATTTACAAAAAAAAATTGTTTTAAAAATATAGAGTTTTTACTGTTTTCTATGCAATTTTACAAATTCCAAAACAAATACTGAAATACTATTGGTTAAATTTTATTGGAAACTGTAAATCGTAGAAATCAATGCGTTTTCTTAATAAGTGTGCATAACCTTAAACATCTATCTTTTTCGAACGGCGGGAGTATATAACTAAAATATAAGGCGAAAATAATAATAATAATAAATAACTAGAAAATAATAATAGATAGACTGATATTACAACTTAGTACAATATAGAAAACTTCCAAAATTTTGGAAATTTTATGAAATGAGAACAGATTTTTGGCGTATTCTTTTCTCGGATTCCACTTGCGTCGGTGGCTGTCACTGATCATCGAATGATGTTTGATTATTATTAAAATATTACCGATGTAATTGCATATGTTTTTGTGCATTCCAATGGATCAATAAAAAGATGTATGAAAAAACGAAGCTATAACTTAATTATTTTGATATATATAAAAACAATAAAGTATCAAACGACAAATATAATTTGAAAATTCTTAGAGTTAGTCTTATATATTTGTGTTAGAAAACTGTTTGAACTGAAAATTAATTCATATTTTATCTAGATCTTTTTAAAAAATTGGATTATAATTATAAAAAATAATCGGAATAACTAAAAATAAATGTCTCCCAATTGAATTTTCTATATTACATTGTATGAAGGAGAGACTTTTGCATTCTTGAAAATTTCTAACCATTTTGAAAAAGTTTCTCTTTTGTTTTTTTAACAAAGAAGAAAGATTCTTTTATCGTAAAGAAAAATTTTCTTCTTATAAAAATTGCAAGGTAAATAAATATATAAAGTAAACTAAAAGGTATATAAAAGTGAAAAACTTTTGATCTGTGAACCATATTGTTAATATCATCTCAAACTTAAAAAATAAAATAATAACTCTTTGAGTAAGAATGATTCTTATAATCAACTAAATTCGATAATATATGAGTGCAAAATAATTGACTGAAATTAACCAGATCAAGAAACTCAGAAAATTTGTAAATGAACAAAGCTAAAAATTATATATTTATATCAATTCTACGGAAAATCATGGGGAGATAAATGTACATAAACATGAAACAACACTTCCTATTCACTAACCTTAATTAGTGTCCTAAACATTACTAGAACTAAGAAACAAATAGAGTAATGTAAGACTTAACCAGAATCGAGAAATTAAAACTAAAGAAACAAATTTTAAAACCCTAAGAGAGAAAGTTATGAAGAGAAGAGAGAAACAAAGTTAACTAGCTCTCTGAATGAAAACGGTTTCAAGGTCCGGCGGAGAAAAGAAGACTCTAGCTCCGGCATCATAACTACATTTCGACGACGGCTTTCGCTTCTTTGGCGCCGCTGGACACGGCGGGACTCTTGGAATTCTGACGGAAACCGCCGTTGGTGTTGTCGGACACTGATCTTGATCCTCTGTTTCAGTGACTGTGATGTCGGAGGATAGGTTAATCGTTTTGAGCGGTGAACGTGAGGGAATTCCGGCGATGACCCATCTCTTACCGTCGGTTGTTTCTCGTGTCTCGCCGTCAAGCTGGTGGTGAGGCTTGTCGGAAATTCCCATGGATGTAAGAATTAAGAGAAAATAGAGAAAGTGTTTACAAATGAATAAACAGAGGAACTTTTTTGTTTTTTTGAAGATGAAAAGAATCAAAAGTTTAGATGATTTGTGTAAACTCTCTTTTATTTTTTCTAAAAGAAAATAATTACTTTTTAACTCGGTGGAGAATGTGAATGAGACATTTTTTTTCTGAGAGGATGGTTTTATAGTCAACAAGAGAATTAAATGATCCGTGTCGATTCAGTTTGTTAATTTTCCTCTTCCTCTCATTTTTTATTTGTATATTTCAAATTTGATACAATTTTGTTAAAGAATAGCAAGACAGTGAAACTGAGTTGTACTTTTTTCATAAATATTCGTTTATGAGAAGAGAGAAAATAGTGGAGGGAATAAAGGGAGACATGAGAGAAAGAGGTAGCAAACGATTCCTAAATTTCAAAATTTAAATTTCTGGATAATAATTGTTTTAGATCATGCATGGGGTTAATATAAAATTTTGATTTGAGGTAGACGGAAATTTAATTACTACTCTGAAATATGATGATTATAGAAAATAATTTGGTCAAAGGATTTCAAAAACAACAATTGTTAATTTTATTTCATCATTGTCGGCATGTTGAAGTCAATGCTTTTAAAAAAAACTTCACTGAAATCAAAACATTGTTATTAGTCGTCAAATAATTGTTTGACAATTTCTAAATGATGTTTTGTATAAAAAAAAAACAAAAATGCGATTTTTGAATCTTCATACTTTATACTACAACTCTGTATTTTTAAAAGGAGATAATATATCAATTTTCTATTTTTCATTTTCAGCTAATCATAATCGTTTCACTCTTTTTCTCACTCACTATGGCTTTCAACATTATATACACTTAATCTTAATGTATACGCCCATTAACAAACGCGAAAATATCATTGGATCCGGTGTGTAAGTGTAAATTATCCATGATTTTTTTTTTGTTAAAGGGTTTGGTATCCATGAATTTATGTGGCCAAATCATCCACAAACTCATCTACAATATGTTCTGTGAATTTGTTAACTATATTTTGAATCTACACCAATTGATGCTAATTTGTGTGTTGGTCTCCGTAGGTGATATTTGTAGACGGAAACTTCTTTAATTAACTGTATAGTGTATACCACTTCTTAAAAAAAAAAAAAAAAAACCGTTGCGATTTAATTTAGTCTCTCCATAAATAGTACTATTAGTTGTTCTGCAGATTCCATGTATTATATTGTTTTCTGATATATACCATTTATCAAATAGATAGAAAAAATCCAGATTGTAATTACTAAAACAGAGCTAATATTTTGTAAGTCATGATCATGTGAACAAGGGTAAAAGTAAAACGACATTTTCATTGAAAACGAATGGGAGTATCTGTGATTGAGAGGATAGTTCATATGCAAAGAGAGCGAGCCCGTGACAAATGATCAAAACGAGTAAATAGAAAAATAGAAAATGGGGTTTTAAATGAGAATAGGGAACCCGAGGAAACGCGTGACCTAAGCTAGCTGAATTTAAATAACACTTATTTAATGTTTATCGTTATAAATACTAAACTCTACGTATTAAATATTTCCTTTAGATGCAATGACGTAAGTAATAAATAGAGTAACGAGATTGAAAGTGTTGTTGAGATTCAAATTGTTGTAGTTTATATTTTGCCCACACCGTTTCAAGTGGCGGTCATATCATATGTTTGACTTTCTAATAATCATCGGTCAAACAAAATTTGACCAATCCGAACCTCGGACGCTTAAGAGCATGATTATCCATAAACTTTTTTAAAGGTTTATCCACATTAGTTTAGTATTAAATTTAATATGTGCTCTTATGAACTTGGATCAACAAAGTCTTTCCTTTGATCTTTTTCTAGGGAGTGTTAACTCTTTTTCTTATTTTTAATGCTATTTAATCTAAATAAACCTCCAAAAAATATATGGATAATCATGCTCTAAATTGCACTGAATAAAAATTTGATGGTTGAGAATTTATTTAAATTTTCGTTTGTCTTACAAAGCATCATGTTTTGAGTTTTCACTTAGTTTTTAAGTTGAATTCTAATTTTAGCTTTACCATTACAAATCACGAATTCATATATCATAAGTGACACGGAAATGTGATTTATTTCATTTTTAACGCATGTAGATTTTTATATATACTCTTTCTGCCTTATAATAATTGATGTTTAAGGTATTTACACACATATTAGGAATCTATTTTTTAAAAAATTTGTTCAACAGAAAACATGTTTATCACTAATTCCAAAATGATTCAACAAATAAAAAAATAATTTGCAAAATTCAAACAGTCAAAATCAACAAAAAAACATAATTTGCTTAGGAAAATGGAAAAACTATCTAAATTGATACAATGTTTTTTGTTTAAACATCATGTATTGAAAGACAAAAGAAAAATTATTTTGCTATGCAATGTACGGTTTGCGGTTATTCATGTCTTTCGAGTTAAAATATAATTTTTCTGATCCCATATCCTAATTTATTATAAGAACATTAAAAGTAAGCTACATTACATGAACTAATTTACTAGTAATTGCCAATGAATTTGTTTAGAATGCCATAAAATTTACTACTGTGATATGAAATTCGTTTTGTTGACCCATATAAAATAGTCAAAGTAAAATTTATTATCAATAGTAAAGTGGGAATTCAATTCAAACTGAACTAATAATTAATTAATCTTAAATGGAAAATGATTTGTTTGTGTCTTCTTAGCAGCCTCTTGTTTACCAATAAATATAGAATACAGTCGTCACTTGTTGTTTTAAAATGATTTCTAGGCGCGTGTACCTTCCCAAATCCCAAATCCCAAATCCCAAACCCAACGTTTGTATTGTTTGTTAACCCTCCTCTTAAACCACAAACGAACCGAACTCCCTAAATAAACCGTTTATCCTCAGTCAGTTAGACCAATGGTTATCTAAATTAGTCTGATCAAACCGGAATTAAACCGAACATCTTCATAACGTGTCATTTGGCAGGTAGGGGCATATACGTCATTTCGTACAGTCTCCGCCACATGTCAAATCCGTCATTAAGCGCAAAAAATTCGTAATGAAGATATCTCCGCCGGGAAATTCGTAATATATTTGACCCTTCGTAATCGGAAATGGCGGCTGTTTCTCCGGCGACTGCAACAACCGCTGCTTCTCTATCTCTCCCTCACTTCTCCTCTTCTTCTTCTCCGTTTATTCTCAGTTTCAAAACTTCTACTAAAGTCAATAATCGCTGCGTGAGGTGTGGAGTTAGAAGCTTAGAGAACCAGTCGGGTCATCGAAGCCTTGATTTCTTATCTAATGGAGATCCGATCAGCTTAATCAATCCCAATTCATTGAATTCTCCGATTTCAATGTCTGCGTCGGCTTCGGAATCTGGCTCTAAGTGTTCGAAGCGGGTTTGTTTATTCCATAGCGATGAGACTAGAGATCTCGCTGAGAGAATCGTTGCGCAATCTGATTGTATTGAGCTACGTAGTATCAATTGGAAGTAAATACCCTTTTTTTTTTTATCTCTTGATTGATTTCATATTCGTTGGTTTGATTTTGTTCAAATGTGATTATAAAGTCGAGACCTTTAGTAAGTAAATTTGTAGCTCAAGAAGATTGAGTTTTGATGTGTATAGAACATGTTTTAGGTTCTTGTTAATGACAATCATTGTTCTTGGTTTTAGGAAATTTGATGATGGGTTTCCCAACTTGTTCATACAAAATGCTCAAGGAATTCGAGGGCAACACGTCGCGTTCTTGGCTTCGTTTAGTTCGCCTGCTGTGATCTTTGAACAGCTCTCGGTTATTTATGCTCTTCCCAAGCTTTTTGTTTCGTCGTTTACACTTGTTCTTCCGTTCTTTCCCACTGGAACTTCTGAGAGAATGGAAGATGAAGGAGATGTGGCGACGGCTTTTACGCTTGCTAGGATACTCTCGAATATACCTGCTTCGAGAGGAGGACCGACTAGCTTAGTGACCTTTGATATACATGCCTTGCAGGTCTTCATTACAACCCTGATTAAATGCTGATTGACTCTGTTCTTTTGGGTTCTTTGAGTTGATTGTTTTATCTTAGATTTTGCGTGTCTTTTCGTTTGGATTGTAGGAAAGATTCTACTTTGGTGATACTATACTTCCGTGCTTTGAAAGTGGTATTCCATTGCTCAAGAACAGACTCCAGAGTCTACCTGATTCCGATAACGTGAGTTTCTTGTCCTCTGGTTGTCATATTTCTATCACTTTCATCGTGTCGAGGTCAACAAGATTACTGGTCTTCTTTGTTTCAGATATCTATTGCATTCCCAGATGATGGAGCATGGAAACGTTTCCACAAACAGCTCCAACATTATCCAACGGTATTATATTTTTTTTATACATAATTCTCTATATCGCCTCTGCGTGTCTCATTAGCATCTTCTAGTGAACCCATGTGGATCGTATTAGCATCAGGAGCTTGATCTTCAAGCCCACATTAGACCTAACTGCAAACAAGCATTGCATCATCCAATCTTGAATAGCGTATATGTACATCAACACTTGACTTAACCTGTAATCCTCTTTGTGATTCAGATTGTTTGCAACAAAGTTAGAATGGGAGACAAGCGAATAGTGCGTATCAAAGAGGGAGACGCTGAAGGAAGACATGTCGTGATTGTCGATGATTTGGTTCAGTCGGGTGGCACACTAATCGAATGCCAGGTTCTGTACTCATATTCAACTCTCAAAGTATAACTCTGTTCTCACTTCTTTATGTTTAACCACTAATTCTTGTACCCTTCAGAAAGTCTTAGCTGCGCATGGAGCCGCGAAAATAAGCGCATATGTAACACATGGCATATTCCCCAAGAGTTCATGGAATCGTTTCAAGCTTGACACCAAAGGTTACAACCAGTATACAAACGTTTCAGTATTTCTTTATCTTTGTGACATAGTGTCAATCTTGAATCTGTCTAATTTATGTGATGCAGGTGATCCCGCAGAAGGTTTTAGCTATTTCTGGATCACAGACTCGTGTGGATTGACTGTGAAAGAGGTGATGAATAAACCTCCTTTCGAAATTCTTAGCCTTGCTGGTTCCATAGCTTCTGCTCTTCAAGTTTAAGCTTCCGTTGTTCGATTAGAAAACCAGCTGCAAGTGATTTTTGAGGTTTGTGACACTCTGATTTACGAACTTTTGGTGTATAGTCTTGATCAAAGCATTTGCCATTTGAGAAGTTGTTTGTTTTTTAGGAAAATCCAATAATGTAATAATGTTTCATTTCACTTCTTTGTACTTGACAGACACAAAATTCCATTGGAAATAATTTTTTTTTAAGCTGCTAACTTGAAATTAGAATCACAATGCATTTGTTGGAATCTTCTTGTGTTTCTATTCATCAATCAAGAAGAATCAAACGAACTCCTGAATCGGAGACCAGAGAGCTAGGTTAGGGACAAGGTTGAGGTGAGGAAGCTTGAGATTTGTCATGGGCGAGGTATCGTGACCTCTGCTAAACCATCTCCTAATTTCTTCTGCTTCGTACATATATCCATCGGCTGTAAAGTGTGGCTCTTTCATGACCTCCTGCGAATTTATAAACCAAAAACTAAACATATTACTAGTCTATGAGATTAAAAATGTAATGCAAGTGATCTTCTTGTCAAATATATAAACTTGCCTGTGTAATAGGGCAGTAAAACGATTTTGGAAGTTCACGCTTTTCCGCTTGCTTCATTGTGAGCTCTTGCACTGATTTGAGAGCATTGTCCCTCTCTTCTCTCATAGAATTTGCTTCTCTCTTGTAAGATTCGACTAGTCCTTTAACTGTCTTAACCTCTTCTTTATTTCTAGAAAGAGCATCCTTTGTTTTGTTGTGCCGGTCCTGCAAAGTTCTGACCTGTGAAGTCATTTCTATTTTGTAGGTTTCAAGTTGTTGCTTCATCTCTTCCAACTCTTTTCGTTCTTTCTCCAGCGCGATTTCTGATTCTCTCCTGAGAATGACCTCGCCTTCGTACTTGCTCTCGAGCTCCTCATTCTTCAAACACACACTATCAACTTCATCACCAAGATTTTGGAGTTGAAGCTTTACGTTCTCTATCCTCTCCCGTTCTATAGCAAGGGCAGATTCTGTTTCTTTCCTTAGACGCAACCCCTGCTCCAAAACTTGAGTTTGTTGATGCAATTTACCTTTCTCTTCCTTGTAAGACTCGAGTAACCGTTTCAACATCTCTAGCTTCTTTCCTAAGCCTGACTTCTTCATTGCTTTTGCTCTTGATTTTTGTAGCCTGTTTATCAAGCCACGGCTAGAGAGATGATATACTCATACCAAACTAAAAGATCATTTATTCGGATCAATGGTGGTGTTACCTGAGAGCTTTGCACAAGCTGCTTCTTGAAACTTCCATCGCAAAACGGGAAGTCAGCGAGTTTCCCAGTGGAGGATAGAAAAAGATTCATTGCAACGGTGTTCCTCTCAGGTGGGACGATAGGATTCATAAGCACCTACACTACAATTTCACAGGTAAGTAGGCTTCTTAATTAGCAGATTCTAGTGAAAGAGGAAAACCTGAATTATGCTTTGCCGAATAGTGTTATTGACCATCTTATTCTTGAACACTTGAGCCAGAATCCGAACGGTCTTAACGAATTTCCAACAGTGTGATTCTGATTCCTCAACAAAAACAAGTGGTGGTATATCTGGCATAGGAGATGAGTTTTCGAGCTCAAATCGGCATTTGGATAAGAAGAGTTTCTCAAAAGTTGTAATATCGCGGGCTGATAGAAAAAAGGGAAGCGCGTGAAAAAGCTCAACGCATAGACGAGAGAATAATACATAGGCATTGTCCACCATTGCCATATAAAAAATGCAACACACTAGAGACTGCAACAATTTGGTGTAGATCAAAGTCAAAACCAATAGAAAAAGTTTTAAGAAAATGTGTTTGCGATATGTCTACAAAAAGAAAACAGAAACCTTGAGAATAGAAGAGGAAAGAGATGCTTTTATTGTCTGAACAATCTCACACTTGATCATGTCAAAATTCCTTTGCTTTAACACCTTAAGTAAACTATAAGAATCAAACATGAAATTTTACACTTAAAAAAAATTTATACCTCTTTAGTGGTTCCAATACTCGTTTCCCATCAATAAAATTCCGAACTTCTTTAGAAAGCTGAGAGTTTTTCTTCTTCAGTGCAACCTGAAAAATTCTCAACATTTAGTAACGAATGCATCATAGAGAAGGGGAGTGAGAACTTGCATCGATGAAACTCCGGCGAGAATCCATGAATAAGATGCGTCTTCTTCTTCTTCTGCTGCTTCTTCAATATTACTTGTGTGTGTTTAATGTTTAGGAGAATACTGTTTCTTTTTTTTTTTTTTTTTTTTTTTTTTGTTCAACTGGAGAATACTGTTTCTTTACTTCTTGTGAATGTAACAAGTTATAAAGACCAAACGGACCAACGTTTAAACTTCTATTCGGTTGTCTGCATTGCAAGTATGACGTGTCTTTCACTGATTGGATCTCACTTACGACGGCCCAGAGGAAACAAGTTTTGCTTCAATTGGGTATTCGCGTGGCCCATTTATGTCAGTTATGAGGCCCATTAAGATAATAAGCAGATAGAAATGTTTATTTCATACACTACGGTTTTTGAAATTTCAAAAAGTTTTAAAAACGAAATTTCAAAAAAACGGAGGAAAATATCTAAAGGAAGATGGCGGGATCTCTAACAACACCAATCCGCCACCGTGGAAACGCGGCGGTTTCAGAAACTTCCCGATGGTTAATCAGTTTCGCTAGGTTTATTCCTTATCCATCTTCTCCTTCTATGCATCATCCAGGACTACTGATTCCTCTCGGTCAGAGAGAGCTGAATCCGCCGCCTCACGGGACGTGGTTATCGACGTCTTCTTCGTCGGCAATTCTCCAATTGTTTGACGAAGTAAACAGATCCGATGCGATTCTCTTCGTTTCACTAAACGGAAAACTCCTTGTGAGTTGATTTCATCTCTCTCTGTATCGGATTTGTTCGCGATGGTTTTAAGCTTAATCGGATTTGTGAATCTGGATCTATACATGTTTGATTGAAGTTTTTTAGTGGTTGATTTAGCTTCCTGGTGTTTGATTGTTCATCGATGTTTGGGGAATTTCGATTTCTGCAGGAGGAACATTACATTTCGAATCTGAATTTCTCATGGCCTCAGATGACTTGCGTTTCTGGGTTCCCACCTCGTGGTGGTCGAACGATTATCGTTAGCTTCAAGGATTCTGAAAACGAGGCAAGTTCTTAACACTTGAATCTCACTTTTGGAAATTTTCTGGAATAAACAGATTAGAAAAGCTTAATAGTGTTGCTTAAGAAGAATTTGATAACTGTTCATGAGTTAGATACTTCAGATTTGTGATCGGAATCATGTGGTTTATTAGTGTGTTTGTTGTTGTTCTTCTCCAGATCCAGAAATTCGCTTTAAGGTTTTCCACATGTGATGCAGCTGAGACCTTTGTTGTAGCTCTTAAGGTTAGCTATTACTGTAAAGATAACGATCAGATAGAGATGGTTTCAGTTTATGAGCTATTTGCTTCGAGTCATAGCCAAAATGATTGCTGTTTTGTTCTGTTTGCAGGAGAAGTTTAAGTGTTTAGAGGAAGCTAGGATCCAGAGAAGTGATATTAGGTCTGAGATTTCTTTCCAGTCAGATTACAACAACAATTCAACTGATATTTACCCCAGGTTAGATCACATTTAGAGTGTTGTGGATTTGTGTACAAGTGCTTGAGGCAACATTTTCGTTAGATAATGGTAAATCCTCTTTTGCAGAGCCAATGTGGGAGTACCAAATATGGTTCAACCTCTTGATAGTTATGCTCCTGAAATGCTACCAAGATTTGAGTATGTAACTGGAAAAACCTTATAGCCACCACATTTAGAGTGTTGTGAATTTATACAAGTGCTTGAGCCAACATTTTTAGATAATGGTTCTTCTTCTTTTGCAGAGCCACTATGGAACAACCAAATATGGTTCAACCTCTTGATAGTTATGTTCCTGAAATGGTACCAAGACTTGAGTATCAAACTGGACAAACCTCCTACCAACCACAATCCGTGCTAAGTCAAATCCCTAACGAGACTCCCATTAATCTCCCTCCGAGCTTCACCACCTTGCTCTCTGGTTGTTTCCCTAACTCCACTCTAGGTAACATCGACATTGATCTTCCTTGTTCTAAGTTTGAGAAAATATCGCCTTCTTTCATACATTTTTAACTCATTTCCTACCTTATGAAACTCACTTCAGCTGCAGGCCAAAAAACTGTAAAGCAGGATCCTGATCTAAAGTCACAGATAATGGTACAGTCTAAGAAAACCTGAGTTTTTTCGACATAACAACACAATTCTAATGATTTAGTTCTGATTTGGGATTCCAACTTTTTTTCGTTTTAGCAGAAATACATGGAAGATTCTGCGTTTCAAGGTGAGCTTTCTCTCCAATACTAACACATTCAGCTTCAACTTCACAATAATAGATTTCAAAAATCTACCATCTATTTAACAAGTGGTTTCCTTTATCCAGATATGCTACAGAAAGTAGAGAGAATCATGGACGAAATAGGCGGTAATTGGATTATCTGAATTTCCTCATCTAATACACTAAATACCAATCTTATACTCCAGTTCCAGGTCTTTTGTTCATTGATTCAGTATATAGATGGGTGGTATAATCTGAACACATTGTTGATTTTCTGTTTGGAAATAAGAACATAGTACTCTAATTTGGGCTTGAACAAAATATCTGTTTTTACCTGCAATGCTATATGATATTTCAAAGTATTATTATATAAAGTCTAATTTGATTTGCATTTCCATAACTTTGCAAGACGAATGTTCAAGACAGATTCACAACCTTGAATAGTAACATAATTGTATGCTGTTTATTCCATTTCAGTCTCTTCTAATGTATTCTTATAAACTATAATGGATATATATCATGTAAATTTGATTTTATCAAATCAAAGATGGTTCACAAGTTCTTTAAGACTTTTAGAGTTAAGACAAATATATCCACCCGAAAACATGTAGGAAAATATAGACTAAATTTGAATAGTGTAGGAAAATATAGACTAAATTTGAATAGTGTTACTCTAAAGCTGTAGCAATATTCATTTCTCTAATTGTATAGTTGGAGATAAATTTATACAAAATTTAGGTATTAGAGTGGGATATTTTGTACTATTGGAAAGATATGTATTAGGGTGGTTTTGTTTTTTTGAAACTCCAAACTCTTTGGTGGTATATGCCTCAGATGCCCATCATTATAGGGAGCAAAACTTGTGTGTCCATCTTTTACTTGAACAATCCTCGCTCTGACACTTCTCAAAGATGCATGAAAACTTTTTTTTTTGTATTTTCAGATTACAACAACTCGATAAGATAACAAGAATTACAAGAAGACAAGATCCTTAAGACCAGTCAAACCATGAAACCATTACATATAGCTCTAATCTGCATATTCATGCTCTGTCTCTTTGTTCTGCATGAGTGTACGTATAGTTTTTTTTTCTCATATATACGTCTCTTTGTTTTTGTTTCTTTTTTTCATCGTCAAAAAGTTTGGTTTGTGTGTTTGAAATGATCAATGCGTATAGGTGGTCGAATGGAGGTTAGAGACACAGAGATATCAAACAAAATCTATATACCGCCATGTGTCAGAACCGCTTGCTCCGATTTCTCATTTAAAAAAAGTTTGTTGGTGTTGCGTCTCAATGGATCCTAAAAAGGATTTTTGTTGGCCAATAAAACAAGATCCCAACGCCAAGGAGTATTGCTTCGCCGAATGTTCAAAACCTATTTAAAACCTTGAATAATATATATAACGTATGCTGCTTATTCAATTTCAGTTTTTTTTTTCTTTCCATTGCATTCTTATGGTATGCTTATTAGTTATTAAATTCTATTTCTCTTTATTTTGTATTACACTTTATTTAAAATTAGGTTTCTACTCGCGCTGTTTAAACAGTTTAGACGGTACCAATTGACACTGATCTCGACCTTTCTATGGAATGTTTTGATTGAAGAAACCGTGTCGAAACAATATTGTGATCCTTCTATTATCAGTTTATCCTTTTTCGAGATCTTGAATGCTCGGGCTCTTCACTTTGTCTTCGGCTCGGACTTGATATCCCCATGACTGTTCCGTGTTTTGTTCTAATAACTCGACATCTTTGAGATTGACATCTCCTCCGAGTTTTCCTTCGGCTACCAATCTTGCCACGACGTTTAATCCCAAGCTACAGTCGAATGCCCCGTACACACGATGATACTCACAAAGTCACCATATGTTTTCTCCTCGTAAGAGTTTGTGTTCCTTATCCATATGCTCTAGGGAACTTTTCCTCAGCTTTGGTCGCATCCGAAGCCAGCCGATCAAAGCATTCGAATACATTACGATTTATAATAGAGGTTTTGTGAATAAATTATCATTAAAAAAAAGTAAAGAAGAGAACAAAAAAGCTACAGCCTCTTACAACTCAGATACAAAAAGAGTGTAAAATATTGGACCTTAATCTGATATGTCCTTTGACCAAAACATATAATCTGATATGCCCCTTGACCAAAATGAATTTATTTATTTTTTATTTTTTGAACCAAAATCTATGTAAAGACCAAAAAGATTTAATGAATCTCTAAAATTACCAACCCAACCACTCGGATCCGAATCCGAATCCAGATCCAACAAGAAAATCAATAAATATGGATCATAAATAAAAAGACAAAACCCAATTTCTTTTTCCTCTTCTTCGACAATCATCTTCTTCTTCATAGGCTAATCTTCTTTTCTCCTTCTTCTTTGCAGCCATTAACCACGCTAGATTCTTTTCAATTTTTATAGATTCTAGGTATGATGATTTCGTGTCTCTTTTCTCCATTAATCTGCTGCGTTTGGGATCCGTTGCTTGATTTAGGGTTTTTTCTAATTTGAACAGAGATGGTGTTAAAATGATATGAAGTTCACCGATTAGAGGCGGTGGTGTGGAGGATCTCGATCTATCCTTGTGCTCCTCGTTTTTTTCCTTGTTTTTGCACCTCTCGTCTTCTTTGTTGGTCGAAGAATATACATCGACGGGTGATGGATGTCCATGGCTCTAGTCTCAAATCTGTAAGTTAAATTTGTTCTATCGATCGTGTTTTCGTTCACCGATTTTTCCATCTTCATTGGTCGATTTGGTTTGTTGTTGTGAAAGTAGTTGCCAATTTTACGGGTGATGATTTGATTCGAAATTTGTGATTTAGTTTAGAATTTGTTCTTGAACCTTATGCAAGTGTACTTGTATTCGAAACATGTGGTTGAATTTCTTGAGACATAGCTGCTGGAGCTTGTTATTTAGTTGTATATGTATGCAAATCCTGGGTTTTAGGAAATAAGCATAAAAACAAGGAAGAACAAGTAATACAACAAACGTCAAGAAGGTCTGATGCAAAGGTGTGTATTTATGTAATCTTCTTATTGCAACCTTTTCAAAATTCTCATTACAGAACATTTAAGCGAATTTATTTGTGTAATCTTTTGGTTTTTATTTGTAGAAACCTGATAGAAAATTATGCTTGCGAAACAAAAAGGATTGTCAAAAAAGTAGGTAAATTGAGATTTTTGTCTTACTTATGGTTGCAATCTTTGTGTGTTTTATTTGAGTCACTTTGGTTTCTTTGCATCGTAATTAGGTTGCTAATTGGTTCATAAATGCGAGAGTTCGTCAATGAAAACATATGATTATAAAGAAGACTTCGGTGATGAGTCTGACTTACTACTTCAAGTCTTCTCAAGAACCAAACCGCACAAACCAAGAACACTCATCGTCGCAAGCAGCAGTAGGGAAAAATTGTTATGTTGAAGGACAAGACAGAAAACGAAGAAATGACAGGATTTTAGAATGATTTCGGAGGATATAAAAATTCAGGAATGGATGATATCTTGTTATGTTGAATTGCTATTCTATTTGAAACAAATGTTTTAGGTACTTCTGTGTATCTCGAAGACCAAGAGAAAGATACTTTTCTCTTTTTGTTTATAAGCTTAATGTTTATATAATCACATTAATGGGTTGAAGCTTAATGTTTGCAGAAAGAGAAGAAGATCAAACAATTGTTGCTGCGAGTCCAACAAGAAACATCCATGTACAACAGAAAGCAAAAACATGATGAAGGATGCTGCGAAGAAGCTGAACAAAAGGAAAAACACCGGAAAGATTGTGAAGAAACTGAAGTCGTAATGGTTCTTGTGCGAAAGAAGAAATAATGGTTTCTGTGTTTAGGCTGTTGCGAATGTTGGACAACTTTAAATGATGTTTTGTACTCGTTTGTATGGATTTTAGTTGCTTGGAACTATTTGGTATGAATGATACTAATAAGTATGACTATGAATTGATTTCTATTTTTCGTACTACTGATATAACTAGTCGTTAAAAATGTTTGTCAATTATGTGTCTTGAATATAAAAAACGTGTAAAATATGTATTAATCAATAAAATTAAAAAAAAAACAGATAAGAAATTTAAGTCACATATTTAACACATGGGCCGTCATGTATTAAAAAATATTAAAATACTTTATTTAGTTATATCCAGTTATCTAGTAGTACCGTTTTACACACAGTCACTTTTAC
Organism: Arabis alpina; assembly: GCA_900128785.1. Classification (NCBI taxonomy): domain Eukaryota; kingdom Viridiplantae; phylum Streptophyta; class Magnoliopsida; order Brassicales; family Brassicaceae; genus Arabis; species Arabis alpina. The sequence goes on from LT669788.1 coordinate 7,315,697, forward strand.
CTAGTTTTCAGGTATTATCAGTCATACTTAGGTCAAATTAAACAAATTCTAGTAGTATTCATCAAATTGAACCATTTAAATGTATTTACTATCATTTCATATATTCAAATGTGAAAAACCTTGTTTTTAGCTTATTTGGCATAAGAATGAAGCATGTACTCATACATTAACCATATGTATAAGGTATAGTTTTGGGTAAAAAGTTATGCTTTTTCTCTAATTTCAATTTTTTCCGGTAGTACCTGATAATCAAGTAGAGATAGATATACCAATAAATAATAGGTACATAAGTCTTATAATACGAAAACAAAACGTAAAGAAAAAGAAGACAAAAAATAATCAACACAGTCATAATCTTTTATACCAGTTATACAAATTGGCAAACACAGTTATACGCAGTAGTAGTAGTTATATCAGACAGAGAGAATTACCATTTTCTAGCTAGTTTTGTTCCTACTCGTTGGGTTCCTGCACTCCATCTTCATCTGTAAAAGTCTCCCTCATACCTCCTCTTCCTCTTCCTCCATGTTCTCCAATTGACCGGTGTTTTACTTCTCGATTTATTCCTTTCTTAACCACGTGGACCGGAGACAAGCCGTAACGGATCTCGCTGAGGTCTAGCTCAGGTATCAGCCAAGTTATGGAATGGGGTACATGATATATCATCTTTGTACATTCCATTTCCCTCATCTCGACCAAATAAAAGCTAGAGGCAAACTCATAATGACGAACCTCCTTGTCTCCGCTTAATTGGATGATAGCTTGTAATGCATGCCGCATGGCTATTCGTCTATATCAAAGTACTTGCAACTGCAAGTTTTCTCGCTCAAATTAACTATAAAACTCTTCCCATCAAGGCCAATCACATTGTACTCATGGGATGAGTTGTTTAGCTCTCGCGACAATAACTTCCTTCCAGCCAGTACTCCCTTCTATTAAATAATATCCTCCATAATCAAATTGAACCATTTAAATGTATTTACTATCGTTTTGTATATTAAAATGTATGAAAACAACATTTGTGTTTGTTTGACATAACAATGAGGCTTATACTCATACATTAACCATAAGCATAAGGTATAGTTTTAGGAAAAAAATATGTTTATCTCTAATTTTAATTTTTTTCGGTAGTACCTATGTACCAAGTAGATACAGATGTACCAATAACTAATAGGTACATAAATGAACATACTAAGAAACCAAACATAAAGAGAAAGAATACAAAAAATAATCAACATAGTCATACTCAGTTGTATCAGTTATCTATGACATAGAGAATTACCATAATAATTAAACACAGTCATATTCAGTTATATTAGTTATCCTTGTCAGAGAAAATTGCCATAATAATTAAACGTAGTCATATTCAGTTATATCAGTTATCCCTCACAGAGAGAATTGCCATAATAATTAAACACAATCATATTCAGTTATATCAGTTATCCTTGACATGGACACCACTTGTATCTCTAATTTACCTTTGATTTACCTCCGATTTTGTTTGATTTCGCACGATTCAACATCTATGTTACCTCAAAATCTACCACATTACACTAATATATTTAGAAAACAAGTCTAATATAATTTACAAACAATATTTTCAAAACTAAAAGAACTTTTAATGTAACCCTAACCATTTTTTTTTAAACGTAAATTTCTAACCTTATTAATTCAGATCTAACTTTGTAAGGAAGAAGATAATATTCTTTTACTTCTCAATGCGATATTTTCCTCATTGCCTCTGTCTTTTGTTAGTAAAGATGAAGAATCATATAAAAAGGACGACAACGAGTGAGGAAGAGGAAGAAGATGACCAAGACCAGAAGAAGAATCATAAGATGAGGAAGCTTATGGATCTTAAGCTTCCTCTACTTTTCGTTTAGTTGTTCTTGAGAAAAAAAGCGAGAGGAAAACGAAGAAGACAATAGGAAGAGAAGGAAGATAGGAAGAAGATGAAGAACACAAAAGACGACGAGAGAAGAAAGAAGAAGATAAGAAAAATCAACAAATTTCTTCAAGCTTGTTCTGTTTCGTTTTGTTGTAACAGAGAGATGGAGAGAGGAGGAAGATGAAGCACGTAGAAGATGTAGATAGGTTATAATAGTTTTTGGTTGGTGAATTATTTAATTGAAAATTTAATTAGGGTATATGTATTATATTAATAAAAAAAGAGAGGTAAAGTGAGGGTAAATTGAGGGTAAATTGAAAAAAGTAAAAGTTGGGGGTTAGTTAGGTTAAGAAAGGTTAGTTAGGTTAAAAAAATTTGAGGAAGATTATTTGAGATTAAAGTCCTAAACAATTGCTAACGTATCACCAAAAAAAAAAAATTTAGCCAAAAAAAAAAAAAAAAAAAAAATTGGTTAGATTGTGAGAAAAAAAACTACGGACTCTATAGCCTTCTACCAATCATAAATCATGCCTTAAAAAATATAATTTTGTTTTTATATATAATGAAAATAACCAAGATAAATTAAATAGTCATTTTGTAAATAAAAAAGTTCTAAGACCAAAAGTAAAGTAATGAATACTGTTATTCCAAATTTGGAGAACACTATTTATAGAGTGGGAATTAGTGTACCGTTGAAAATGATTAGTGTTAGATTTGGTATACCATAAGAAAGGATTTTATACCAATATAGGTATTAAAGTGGGATTTGGTGTTCATTAGAGATGCTCTTAAAACTTCTCTAGCTATATTATATATACATATTGATCAAGTTTTTGTGTTTACAAATATTTGCAACAACGCGATAAGATAACAAGAATCACAACAAGACAAGGTCCTTTTAAGACAATAAAACCATGAAATCATTACATATTGCTCTAATATGCACAGTCTTGCTCTCTCTCTCTGTTCTGCATGAATGTACGTATAAATTTCTGTCTCTTTGTATTTTTCTTTTTTTATCGTCAAAAAGTTTGATTTTGTGTTGAAATCAATGTGTAGGTGGTAGACTGGAGGTATCGAACGCCAAAGCGATCATTTTACCGTCATGTGTCCATTCCATTTGCCATGATTTCACATTTAAAAAAGATTGTTGGTGTTGCTTCTATATGAAAACAGGAAAGGATTGGTGTTGGTACGAAAAAGAAGTTCCCAACGCCAAAGACGTTTGCTTCAAAGAATGTTCAAAGAAGATTTTCGAACCTTGAATAATATACTAATACTTTGTGACAAAAAAGAAGAAGAGTACTATACTAATACACTTATTAGCAATGTTTTTAAAACCGGACCAGACCGGCGGTTGAACCGGGTTCAACTGCGAACCGGGTTCAACCGCGAACCGGTCACATGTCCGGTTTGGGTCAATATAAAAATGCAAATGTAGTTGAACCGGCTATCGAACCGGGTCGGACCGCAAAAAACTGGGAACCGGCGAACCGGTTAACCCGGATCAAACCGGGTTCAACTGTTTTTTAATGAGAAAAACATATTTTTATTTCATTTCTTTAATTAATTTGTTTATCAAAATTAAAATTAGAAAAATAAGGTTTATAGATAATGAAATAGTAACAAAGGTTTAACATTTTCTCTAATATAATCACATTTAGTGAAAAGAAAAAAACATTTTTCAAATAATTATCATTTTTTAAAAAAATTTAGACAAAAAAGATTAGTTATGTATTTACGTATCATCATTTTCCTATTTAATTTTGTTATAGCTATTGAATTTTATTTTTTTTCTAAATATTTGTACTAAATTTAATATTTTGTTTGATATTTGGATAGTTATGGACATATATATATATAAAGAACAAATTCTATATGCTAAATATTTTTAAAATATTATTGAACCCGGTTGAACCGGTTAGACCCGGTCGGACCATATTAACCCACAACCCAAAAAAATCCGGTTCGATCGCCGGTCCAGTTTTAAAAACATTGCTTATTAGATTTCAGTATCTTCCAATCCATTTTGTATCGTATGCTTATTAATTTTGTACTTCTCTTTATTTCGTATTTGCTTTACTCAAAATTATAAGAATGATCTTTAATAACTATCTAAATTTTTCATTTCATGTAATTTATTTGTTTGATTGCATGAAAGATAGTTTACGAATTGTTAAAGACTCGAGACAAACCTATTTAATTAACCACCTAAAACATAAATCATTATACCATAGAAAAAATAATTAAGATTGATCAACCATATATCTAAGATGGATATTTTTCCATCCTAAAATAATGTAGAGAATATAATTTTTGGAGTGTAGGTCATATATTGTTGGCTTTCTACGGGCTCTATATAGCCTTTTACCAATCATGCCTTAAAAACGTATAGTTTTGCTTATGTATAAAATGAAAACATAACCAAGGTAAATGGTCATTTTGTAAACAAAAGAGCCCAAAACAAAAAATAGAATAATGAATAAATGCTATTCCAAATTTGGAGACTTGGAGTAACACTATTTACTTCCCAATATTTAGAATGACACTGAGTTTACCATTTGAGATATCCTTATATCAAATATAAGTCTTAAAATAAGATTTGGTGTATCAAATATAGATATTGGCGTGGTATATGGTGCGTATTGGAGATTTAGAAGATATTTATATGTATATACTAGATTAGGGTCCGCATAATATGCGGGTATTAGATGTTGAAATTATATTATAAATTATAATCTATGTAGTTATGATCCATATAATTATATTATAAATTAAAACCCGTAAAATTATATTCTAAATTGAAAATCTGTATAATGATCAGATAATTTTTTTCCAATTGCATAAATAATCTTTTCATATTGTATCATTTTACTTCGAACTTATAATTCGCTTGATTAAGAAAATAAAATAAATTGATGTCATATTGAAATTGAGAACGATCTTCATGCATTATTTCCTACTAGTTTTGATTAAGAGTTTTGTATTCTTTGAAAAACCTTTTAAAGAATAGTTTATGTAAACCTTTGAAAAACTTTATATAATAGTTTTTTTACTTGCGAATCGAAAATAAGATAAAAATAAGGTAATGTGTCTTTTTATTGAAGTATTAACTTTTTTTAGATTTAACACTTTTCCTATTTTAATGATTTACATTTTGGCATATATAGTTTTTAGTTTGACTTTAAGAAATATGTTAATTAAACACTAAAAAATATGTTAACATGCTTTTTGTTGTTGTTTAAGTTAATGGTATCTATATCTTTTATTAAATACAATTTACATTAGAGTTTGATTTTCCTTTTAGAAATATGTTAATGAAACAATAAGAAAATATGTTAATGTGTCTTTATTTTATTGGTTTAACATAATTGTAGTATTTCGACACATGTCATCATCTCGATTGATATTAGACACATGTCACCATCTAATGAGTTACAATTTTGAAAAACTCTCCTTTATAAATTATATATATATATATATAGATATATATATATATATATATATATAAGATAGGCTAAAAAGAAATTTACCATTACTATTAGAATTAGGAAATAGGAGTTTTCTAATTCTTAGAAAAGGAAATAGATTTAGAAAAAGGAAGTTCTAAACTATAAATACATGATCATTGAGTTGTGATGAATTATGAGAAAGCATTATAGCTTGTGTTTAGTTTTTAAGAGAGTTTTCTAGACATTCAATAAAGAGAAGGATTTCTTTATCAAGCTAAGTTTGTTTTCTTATCACTTTAAAGAAGCACACCAAGACAAGGTCCTTTAAGACAACCATGAAATCATCACGGATAGCTCTAATCTGCATAGTCATGCTCTCTCTCTTTGTTCTGCATGAGTGTAAGTATATGATTTTCTCATACATACGTCTCTTTGTTTTTTTTCTTCTGTTATCATCGTCAAAAAGTTTGGTTTGTATTTGAATTCAATGTGTAGGTGGTAGAATGGAGATATCGAACAAGATCAATTTACCCTCATGTTACGAAGACAATTGCGACTCTTACTCAGGAAAAAAGGATTGTTGGTGTTGCTACTATATGAAAACAAAAAGGGATGATTGTTGGTACATAAAAGAGGAACCCCGCGCCAAAGAGATTTGCTTCGATGTATGTTCAAAGAAGATGTTAAAACCTTGAATAAGATCATAAATGTATGTTGCTTATTCAAATTTTTAGTATTAGAGAAACAAAGATATCGAACAAGATCAATTTACTGTTATGTTTCATTAGTTTATTACCACTTGCTCCGATTTCACAATAATAAAGGATTTTTGGTGTTGCTACGAAGTGAAAGCTATAAAGGATTATGCTCTCTCTTTTTTTGTTACACATGAGTGTACGTATAGGTTTTTCTCATATACACATATATCAAAAATATCTCTTTAACATCGTTTATATATAAAAAATTTGGTTTGTGTGTTTGATCATCAATGTGTAGGTGGTCGAATGGGGATTAGAGAAACAGTGAATCGAGCAAGACCAATTTATTGGAAGGAATTTGTTTTATTCGGGTCAAAAATAAAAATAATTAATTATTTATTTATTTTAAATATAATATTATTAAATAAATATTAACAATAAATAAAATAGTGTATATGTTGCATATTTTGAAATTAAAAACACAAATTCAGTTGGATTTAAGCCCAAACTAAAACAACAAAAGTTTAAATTTGATATTTACAGAGGCGAAATTGGGCTTGGGAGGTTTGAAGTTTGAACCTAGGTTAGGGGATCGGCAGGATAAACTTTAACTGTTTGAGCTGTCGGATCAGATATATATATAGGTTAAAACGTTTGATTTATATTATTTAAGAGGTGTTAGCTGACCCATAGCATGACCCGTTTACCACCTGTTCCTATTTCACAATAAAAAAGATGGTTGGAACGCTAGAGAAATTTGTTTCCACGAATGTACGAAGTACAGTTTAAAGTATGTTGCTGATTCAATTTCAGTATTCATTCTTATTAATTTTTTTTTTCTTTTCATAATTGATGTTATACTTCTTGATGGATACCTAGGCATTTATGGATAAACAAAAAACGTTATAAGCGACGAAAAAAGTGTAAATCTAAAACTTTTGAATAGTTTAATATTTTGAATTGCTATTGAATCCATTAACACATAGGAAACCATTGAAACACCATTACATTATTCATTACTGCAATACAAATAACACATTCACTTTATTAATGGAGGGAATTCGTGATGGATGGAGCAACTATTTCCAACCATATAGTACTACTAGTCTACTATTGCTAGAATGAAAGGCAGTTTCGAAACAGAATTATGCTGGTTCAAAGAAATATAATCATACCTAAGAGCACCATTATAGGTGATACTTGGTGGGTATTAGTTGGCTTATTGAATTAATAATTATTATTTGGGTCTCTATTAAACTGAGTTTGTATCACTTAACTGATACGAAATGAACAGTAATAGAAGGTACGTGTCACCATGTGAGTGAATTTTGATTTTAATTTTTAATTTTCTTTTTGAACAATTTTCAAAAATACAACTTTTTAAGTTTTTTTTCCAAAAATACCACTTTAATTTTTTTTCTCCAAAATACCACATTTTTTCAAGTTCCAGAAATACCACTTTTTAAAAATTTATTTTTAATATTCAAAATTAAACCCTAAACACCAAATCATATCCCCTAAAACTATACCCTAATTTTGGAATGGTTAACTCAAACCCAAAAAATTTAATTTCTAAAGCTTAAAAATCAACTTTTTAAAAAGTGGTATTTTTGGAACTTTGGAAAAAAAAATGTATTTTTTGAAAAAAAACTTCAAGGTGATATTTTTGGAAAACAAAATTCAAATGATGGTATATGAGAGAATTTCTCTTTCTTTTTTGTAAACATAAATTAGTTTTTTTTTTTAACTTTAAGTATCACCAATAAACACTACAAAAACAGAAGTATCAGATTGAATCCCAACTAACAGAATTAGTACTAAATAGTGATACTCAAAACAGTATCACCAATAATGATGCTCTTATATTAAAGTGTGTTTGCACAAAAAACTAAAAATATATTATTATACATTTTGGTAAAATGTTTTATATTAGAAATTAAGTATTGTTCTTTGCAGCATTTTTTATATGTAATTTTTTTTGGGTGTGAATTAATGTACATACTATGTCCAATTACATTTTAAAAATAAGTTAAGATTTTTTAACAAAATAAAAAGTTGTGGTCCGAGTTTTAAAGTTCTAAATTATGGAATATATAAAAACTAAATTACAACTATAGGATATTTAATTTGTATGGGTTTGTTGGAAAAAAAACATTTTAAATTTGTATAGGTTTAATTTGGAGTCAACTAGAGTAATGGATCAATAAGTTAATGAAATACAGTTTTATAAACTAAATTACATTTATAACTATAGAATATTAAAATTTTTTGTAACAAAATAATATTCAATTTGTATGGGGTTTGTTGGGCCAAAACAAAAACAATTTAAAATTGTATATGTTTTAACCAATGTTTTGATACCTGGACCAGACCGGGCGGTCCGACCGGTTAAACCGTGACCCGACAACCTATCTGGTCTGGGTTTTATGTAAAACTCGGCACATGTTTGAACTCCTCAAACCCGTAAAAAACCCGCTCAAACCCGATGACCCGGCCAAAACCGGTGACCCGGACCGGCCGGCTTTAAGAAAAAAATAAAAAAGAATTTCAGAAATTTAAACCAAAGATATCTGTCACGTAAATTTGGTTTTGCAGGAGCTCAAATTAAGAAAGTCAAACACACTAATTGCATAAATTTGGTTGTGCAGGACCTCAAATTAAGAAAGTCAATCATTAACAAATATTGTGTTAACTCGTTTTAATTATAATTCTTTTGTTTCCTTAAACTTTTATATTGATTACATTAACAATATTTTCTTTTAGAAGTTTAAATTAAATTAGAAGATTAAAATTAATTCATACATATTTACTTCGAAAAAAAACATATAAACTACAAAATTATAGTTATATATTGTATCATTAATCATTATATATTATAGTATTCATTATATAGATTAATATGTATATATTATATATGTGGTTGACCCACGGTTTAACCGGTTCGACCAGAAGACCCGATGACCCGGACGGTAACCCGGTTCGCTTACCGGGTCGGGGTTAAAAACATTGGTTTTAACTTTGACTCAACAAAATGACTAATGGATCAATAAATTAATGAAATACTATCAGAGCAAAAAAAAAAAAAAAAATCAATCATAATGTTTTCGAATTTTTTGGAAAGCTTGTACGATGGCATCGGAGAAGACGACGACGACGATGATGCCGACGAAAACGACGACGATAACACCAACCCTAAATATTCACACGATTCCGTTAGAGTCACCGATTCGATTTCACCGGAAGAGGAGGCTCAAGCGCGTGGTGTGAAAGATGACCTGACGGAACTTGGTCATACCCTAACTCGTCGATTTCGCGGCGTGGCTAACTTTCTTGCTCCGTTACCTGATGGATCTTCTTCTTCCCCTGATCTATTGAATCCTAGATTGAATCAATCTCGTTCTTCAGATCCCGAATTGAATAATCAATCTCGGTCTTCGGATTCGAATCCTAGGCTGAATCAATCTCGTTCTGAATCGTGTGTTGGAGGAAGTGATACGACGGAGAATGAAATTAGGGTTAGGAGCTGGAATTCGGTTTCGGATGAAAAAAGGATAGAAGATACGTGCAGTGATCCAGAGGAAGAAGAAGAAGAAGAAGAAGAAGAAGAAACAGATGAAGAAGAAGAGATTGATGCGGTTGCTCTTACAGATGAAGTGCTTGCATTTGCGAGGAACATAGCAATGCATCCAGAAACATGGCTTGATTTTCCTCTTGATCCTGACGAAGATCTTGATGGTAAACATACATTGGCTCTTTGATATTTGCGTACAATTCAGAGTTTTGGTTTTGTTGAATTATGTTAGCTTGTTGTTGTAGATTTGGAAATGTCTGATGAACAAAGAGGTCATTCTTTAGCTATAGAACGTTTAGCTCCAAGGTTAGCTGCACTGAGAATAGAGCTTTGTCCATGCCATATGAGTGTTGGTTACTTCTGGAAAGTCTATTTTGTTCTTCTTCATTCAAGGCTCAATAAACACGATGCTCTGCTTTTATCTTCTCCACAGGTATAAAAACACGATCAGTGTTGTTGAAATGATTGTTCTTGTTGTTGTTGGTACTCAACGAAACCCTGTTGATTTGTAGGTGATGGAAGCAAGAGCATTGTGGATGAAAGAGCTTCAGAATCAAACTCATTCTTCGAAAGATATTCTTGAGGAAGAGATTACACCATCTACTTCGAATTACTATCATCATGCTCCTCCTGAGTTTTTGTCTCCAAGAATATATGCATTTGAACCTCCTTCTATCATGTATCACGATTTTGAAACGGAAGATGATCGTGTGTCTGATAACGCTCAGTTTATCCAGAAGGATGAAAAAAAGAGTGCAACCCTTAGCCAAAAACCTAAAGATGATGATGATGATGATGACTGGCCAGAAGAGGAAGATTCTGCTGATACTTGGGCTCCAATGTACACAGTGAATGAGGATGATGTTTCTTTTAGTGATCTCGAAGGTGATGACGATATAAGCAGCTTAGCACTCAAGTCTAAGATTACCGCAAAAGGCACAGACCAAAAAGGAATGTAAAAACATCATCTCAGGTCATAAGCAAGCTGGCTTGTTGCGATGCCCTACCGCTAAGATCGAATGAATAGAACTGAACATAAGGATTTGTGCCGAGTCAAAGCGTGAAAGTCTGAGTTTTGGGTGAGTTTGATTGTTTTGGCAAAGAAGAAAGATTTTGAAAAACATGTACAGAAGAAGAAGATTTACTTTGATTAGTTCAATGCAATTGTATTGTTCTCTCTCGCCGATGTATTGAAATATTGGAAAACTATAAGTGATAAAAGTAAATGAAATGTGTGAAGTGTATGAGGATGATAACATTTCAAAGATCGTAATTGGCCAGTGAAACATATTTCAATCAATTGTCAAAAGTCTTTGCAGCTATAGCACAAGGTTGAAGACCGAATTGGACGCTTTGGTTACTGATGAACGAAGAAGAAAATATATCATACGTCTCCCTTAATCCAATCCCCTCGTCGGCGGAGAAGGATGAAAAACTTGTTTATTCAAAACGGATATTAAACTTTAGTATTTACTTTATGATGTATCTTTAGACGGAATTCTTATATTTTAGTTAGGGAGTTTCCCCCTAAGTTGCACTCAAACGGGTATGGAGATAGAAACGGGACGGGAAACGACAAATTAAAAATAGGGATACGGATTTGGCATAGATACGTCTATACAAATACATAAATGTAAAAATATAAAGTAATTTATACATAAATCTAAAAATTAAAGAAAATTTAAGTATATATAAACTTAATCATTGAACATTCACTTTTAAAATCTGGTTTATCTAGTCATATAAGTGAAAAGAGTGAAGAAATGAAAGAAAAAAACAGAAAGAGAATGATTAGAGATGAGATATTTAAAATTTAGTAGCCTAGTTTAAATGATGACATCAATTTTAAAAAAATTCATTATAATTTTATATGTGAAGCCAAATTCTAACATAATTCTATATGGGACGCTAATTTTAAAGCGAAAACGGCTTGGAAATGTCTCCGCGAATCGCTATTGTCCCCACATGGCTCGAAACGTTTTGTAGATGTTTCCGAGCCGTCCCCAAACTGTATCCGCCCCAAAACATTCTCGGTATTAGTACGTCACCCCAGCTGACGTTTCAGTGCTAATTAAGTTTTCTCCATCTAAAGTGTCAACATTATTAAAACAAAAAATGTTTACATTAATCATTTAATTCATATTTGTTTATATTTATTTTCATTTATAATCACTAGAGGCTAAAAATGAAAATAAAATATATGAATAAAAGTAATAAATAAAAGATGTTTCCGAGGCATGCGTTTCCTTCGAAACAACTACAGTATAACCTTTATAAATGAATACCTCGCTAAATTAATACAATTTTTAAGTCACAAATTAAGTTTTCGAGCCAATTAATCTCTCGATAATGTAATATTTGTCTAAATTAATAAAATATCGTGGTCCCGATATGATTAATTTGTAGAGGTCTTACTGTATTAAGAAATCTGTTCTTATACAGTTAGCAAACATGTGAAGACCACGTAAAACACGATTGGAGGCTGTTTTCCGACAACTCTTTGATGCTCAAATCAGAAAATAAGACAAAAAGAGAGAAGTGAAATACATTAATAAGATCACGGTGAGTCGAAGAGAGTAAAAAGAAGAAGAGTAGGAAAACAAAGTCGAAAGGAGAATGGATCTGCGAAGTATTATCTCTTTGAGTAAGAAGTTTAGCGGAGAGAGAAAGAAGTAAGCATGAGAAAGAGATCGAGAAAATCAAGAAGAGCTTCGATCAAAGAATGATCAAAACCGGAGAAGAGACACGGAATATTCCGTGGAGTTTTGGTCTTACACAACCGAAGACAATGTGTCTTTTACTCTCTGAATGTAACTCTTTCTTTATAGAGTTAGAATAAAAATACAAAGTCCTTAAATAATAAAGTATTTATAGATGTTTATTGTGATACCCGTGAACCAATTTTGATAAATTGGAGGGTGTGTTGATCGACACTAGTGTGGTGTGTCGATCGACATGCTGGTTTTTGGCTTAAGACCGGTTTGTTCGAGTGGCTGTCGATCGACACAAGTGGTGTGTGTCGATCGACAGGGTTTTAAGTGGTTGTCGATTGACACAAGTGGTGTGTGTCGGTCGACAGGGTTTTAATTGATCGGTTTCTGATTCGATTTAAATTGGTCGGTTCTTGTTAGTTCGGTTTGAGGAAACTAGATTTTCGTATTTAAGCCTTTTGGCCGTATTTTGATCGAGAGGAAAGCCAAAATCAGTGGAAAATAGTCTCAGAGAGTTTCTCTTGTTTCCGGTGAGTTTTTGTGAGAAAGGTTTCGTTCTTGGGTGTTTTGGAGTAGAATTTTGTGGTGGTTGTCATGGATATCGATTCTAGCCTCAATTCCATCAGTTTCTATCCAAAAACCCAAGGTGAGTGCGTGACCATGGCTTATGGGTCGATGGATCGTTAGGGATTCTTGGTGATAGGTTTGTGTGCATTGATTGATCTTGTGATGATCGAATTGTGGTTGTGTATGCTTGTTGTGGTGTGGTGGTTGTTGTTTGTGCAGGTTTTTCATACTGAAGCAGAGGAAGAATCAATCCGAGAGGATTATGATCGGTTCTCACGATTCTGCCAGGGGCTTGTCGAACGACACCCCAGTATGAGGTCTGTCGAACGACACACATGAGGTGTGTCGAACGACAGCCACTGCGAGGTCTGTTGAACGACACACATGAGGTGTGTCGAACGACAGCCAGTTCAGATTGTGACGATCGACACCTAGTGGTAGTGTCGATCGACACATATCTGATTGGGATGTGTTGAGCCATTTGTTTGCTGTGTGATTTGTAAGTTGCATAAGCGGTCCATTGTGCCTGAGTGCGCAGTCGTAGGTGGGATGACCGTCTCACTGGGTATTTATGATAATACTCACGCATCTCTTTTTCCCATGTGATGCAGGTAAAGGCAAAGTGTGATCGTGGAATTACGGCTACGAAGAGGGAGATGATCTAGGCCTCGGTTGATTGTCTTTCATGTTTTGTTATTGCTTTAGAACTGGCTAAGTTGTTGGCTTAGTTCTGGAATCTGTTGAGATTGGTTGTTGTTGAACCGGTTTATCTTGAGTTTTATTGGAAGTGAATGGTTAGGTTTGTTTGTTATCCGCTGTTGTTTGTGTTGTGGTTTGCTTGGTCGTTGAGGATAACATTTATGATAATGCTAATCCGAAACCAAGGGTTTAATGTTTTAGAAGAAAAAAACGGGTTGGGTCGTTTCGTTTATCTGCCCGGATTCGAATACCGGATACTTTGTTTCATTTCCAAACATCAAAATTTTTTGGGAGATGTTCTCATGAGACTTAAACATGAATTTTTTTCTCCCTGATATAATAAATCGTAGAATGGTCATTGAAGTAGTTTCGTTTTTCCGTAAATTCATAACTTCTTTCTTTACAACATGTTAGTGATTAGCTGCTTTTCAAATAAAAACTATCATGTTGATAATAATGTTGTACATAAGGTAATAAAATAAATATATAATTTAACTTTAAAATCAATGTGATTCATATTGTTTTTTTTTTGAAAAACCATGATTCATATTATTAGCTGTTGAAAATAAAATCTCGCGCGAATCTATTCAATATTCGGTAACAATTAGAGAGCGCTCTCCTACCAAAATGTCACAATCAATTCGTTGTATCAGTGTATGAAAATGGAAATAACGCAACCCAATAGATTGAGTAAATAATTATGCAACACTATTAGGAAAATCTCCTTTATATAAAAGAGGAAGAATCTCTGGCCTCTAAAGGCCTCCACATCATCAAAAATCTGAATTTTTGTGGCCAATCAAAGTACCATGTCAGCAAAAAACACTCCTCTAATGATGCCATGCCACGTGAGCAAATTTTCAACAAGCGACGCGATCAATTATGATGGGCTTTTCATTTGATTCTTCTTCGATTTTCCTGCTATTATTATGCTACTCCCACTAAATTAGCCCAAATCAATGAAACCCAACACATAAGCCCAAATCAATGAAACCCAACACATAAGCCCAAATCTTAACCTTCGTTTTCCCCTCCTACACCGCATAATGATTCCCCTTCCTAAACCTACTAAAATCAGTCACCGTTACCAAAATTTTCTCAATATCGCACACGATTCCTCTTACAAAATGTAATAAATTCTCCCACCGTTACCACTTCTTCATATTCATTGCTCATCAATGGTTCTAACGGACATTAACCACTCCTCCATCACCTCCCACTCGGACGCTCATAAAAACAAGCCCTATACACAAGCCTTCTCCCAACTACACCCACATCAATTATTCTATTCAATACAACAATTGTAATCCATTTTTTATTTTATCCTATCGAAGGCATGAGAAACATTATCAAGAGATTGTATCGAAGACGTTAACTCTTGCACAGTCTCCATTTCCGGTATATCTTCACAGCGGCGAAAGTGGCGACTTCAAGACGACCTCCATGGCTCTACCATCGAGGTACCAAACCGTAGCGAATCAGAGAAACACGCTTACAATTTTCATGTATGGTGTTCAATAGACGTGAGGACGTATTTGATCAAAAAATTGATCAGAGACACGCAGGCCCGGATGGTGTAGGACTCGCGAGAACATATATCCATATTGCATGCCCTTGGTATGATAAGAAACCCAACTTCAAACTGTTCTGTTTTTCGAGAGTACATTAATAAAAAATCGTAGGGCTCATGCTCTCAGCCTAACTTAAATAACCATGAAAGAAAACATGATTAGTTAACTTTTGCTCAAAGTTTGTTTTGTGTTATGTTCAAATTAGTTATTTCACAAATTTAGGCTTCTCAGTTGTATAATTTCAGGTCAAGGATGTGCGATTGATCAAGGCCAAAGCCAAAATGAGATGGTATGCCTTTCTTTATTTTTACAATTGTCGTACCATTTAATTTCACTAATTTAATTTAGGATTTATATAAAATGTCATGTAGCATTCATTTGAAACGGGGTGCTTCTAATTTTTCAAACCTCCCATGAATTTTTGTTTCAACTATTATAGTATCTTTTGTAAAAAAAAAATTAGGTTCCATTGTTTTGTAACAGGTTGGATGCATGATAAGCGTGAAGATGGAGGAACACTTAAAGTTAAGGCTAAGCCAACAATAATTAAAGAAGCTACGAACGTATGTTGCTATCAGGCTACGGTGATAAAGCATACTGTACCATTTTTAATGCGGCTAACCAAATACTCAAGATAATTAATTAAGTTATATGCTCAAGAGTTTGATAATTAAACCACGAGGTTCCCAAAAACAAGACCTAATTAATTTTATTCATCTTTTTAGGTTCAAATGGATCTTTCCAATCTGGAAAATAACAATTTTCTGTTTGTGTAAAAGGTAGCAAAGTTCTCGACTCTGAACAAGGATCTAAAAAGCGGTTCACCAAGCTTCGAATAAGGTACATTTATTTCTACTTCACATATTGCTCCAGAACTTATTGTCAAAGAGAGGTCAAAAGTAAACACGAACAAACTTAGATTCTCCACCAAGAATGTTGAATCTTTTATAGCAAGTAACAATGATCATTGATGAAAATCAATGTGCGGGAGAGTAGCAAGTCAGAGATTGTGATTTGTAAATGGTATTAAGGAAAGTATTTGATGATCAAAACAAAGATAGTTTTGATGATCCAAGGAATTTGAAGCTCCAATGGACACAATTTTTTGAGATGAACCGTTTATTGAATCACTCAGAAAAGTAATTGGTATTGTCTTCATATTGTTTGTAATTTGGTTTTGGTTACGAATATTAACAATGTTACCATCTCTTACAGCTATGTCTCACTTCCGATACTGATTCAGCCGGTGTACTTTTAGATTAGTTTTCTCTTACTCTCTTTTATCTCATTTGCATAGATATTTTTCAAGACATATACCATACATGTAAAACTTTAGACATTTGCTATGAAGAAATTAGTGAGATTTAGTGGGAAACAAGTTCCTACATGTTAACATGTATTGAAACCTACCAGAAAAAATTTCAGAGGCAGAAAAGTAGCCAGAGAAGGATTAAACAACGTCAGAGTTCTAGGAGGGAGAGGTTACAAAGACGGCAATGTTAGCTCCGGAGAAACGGCAGAGATCGGCGGCTTTAGAAAATATGGTTTGACGGCGTTTAGAGCAAGCCACCGATCGTTGCTGTTTGGTGATGTACATGTGGTAGTTAAGAATGTACTTTCTGCTTCATGTGGAAGTTCCAAAGGTTTCCAAAATGTATTTTCTGGTGATTTGCTATACTTCCTCAAGATCGTTGTAAGAGTTTTTTAAGTCATATCATGAAACCTTTGACAAACTATATCATAATTACATCATCACTCAATCTATCCATTTATTCTGTAGTGGTCTTACTATTGTCTTTTGGGTTCTTAGAGCCCATCATTCGGTTTGTTAAAGGTTTGGGTGCAATGGCATTGGCTAATTTGGTTATAACCAATGTTAGGGCGTCATTCTGATTTACAGTTTTGTTTACAATATTCTTAAACTCAAATAATCTGTTGATACATAGTAATAGTGAGTTTTATTGTACATTTTAAATATGTATTAGTCAATAATCGGTTGATACATAGTAATAGTGATTTCATGAATACATAGTTTCCTGGTCCTTTTGACTTTCCTTTCTCATCCTTCATATGAGAATGAATCTTGAGGAAGCAAAAGTATAAAACTGATTCGATAATTTTCTATGTCATTTGGTATAACAAGATAAGGACTACCCTCCATGGTTTTTATGTGCAATTGTGAATTTCAAATTTGTGGAAAATAAAATGAGTTCGTTAATTCACACCATGGTCTCAGAGATTAGTATACAAAAAAATGGAATGGGAAAGAGGATTAAGGATTTAACTACTCAACCATGAATAGAAGAAGTTAAGGAGATTAATTTACACTTAATGTTATTTGTTTTTTAGATAAAAAATGCGAAGAATTCCAATCTTTAAATATAAAAAATACATGACTCAACAACCAAAATTCACATCGTAACTAAAGATTAAGGGACATGTATTATATTATTCGTCACAAAAACCTCCTATCGTCAATAGTAAATAACCTTCAAACTTGAAATAATTGAACGTGGTGTTTAAGATTCTATGAACACATGTAGATATAGTTGACTAAATACTAATAGGCCAAGAAGTATTTTGTAAAACATTTGAAGAGTATCGTCCTTCTTTCAAACCAAAAAATATTTTGTAAAATTTTACTTCTTATCATAATTTTACAAACATATAAACAACAATCCGCACGTAGATAGATTGATAGAAAAAATATATCTAAAAATGAACGATGGATAAATGAGTATGGAACCATATTAGAGCAATAATTGGCATGATGAAATTAAGCTAACGATTTATAGAAAATGAAATAGATGTTTATTAAATAAATAAAATCACTATATAAAGAGACGATCGTCATAGAAAGGAACTATGTAAAGCGGAATATAAACATAAAATTAATTACGTAGGATTTACAAGAAAATGAGTTTATAGATATCTTGAGGTTGGATTGGTCAACACGATAGAAAAGAAGAAAACTGCAATCCTTAAGATCCAAATTACACCTTACTAATCCATACCTATAGAACTCTACAAAGTTTATGCAACTTTTTAAAATCGTTGTTCTTACAAGTTTAAACTTTTCGCTTCATTAGAATACTTTTTTTTTTTGTCATCTGAATATTGATATTAAAAAACTTTCACCAAACATTACAAAGAACAACGACAACGGAAGCATAACCCACAGAGGAAACGAGCTTAAAAACACAAGATTACAAACTTGAGATAATAGAAAGCAGAACCTAAAATAAGCATAATTTGAGATGGAGATCTATTGGTCAATTTGCTGCCCACTCTTTAGAACATCAACGATCAGAGTCAAGACGAAACACCACCCGAACAGCGATTCATTACCCTCCTTACCACAATAATAAGGCAGATTCGTTGCAACCTAACCTTCCTAAACTACTCCGACTTAGCGGAACCAGTTGGGGCGGCACATACGGACCAAAACCCAAAGACCAACTTGTCTCTTGAACATATTGCAAAGGGGAAAATCAGCAATGGTGAAGACTCCAATCTCAGGCAAGGAGAGACTTAAATTTGCCTCGCCACAAACACATTACAAGGCCAACAAAACATGAACCAAGGAGACTCTCCACAAACCCAAACCCACACCAAAAATTACTGCTTCAAACTAAGGCAACCCTTACTAATCGAGACAAGAGACACTCTCTTTCTGATATACTAGAACTGAAGCAACAAAAAGGCACAAAGGATAAACTAAAGCAAGCAGCAGAACACTAACAATCTGAAGACAAAGACAAAGCAAAACCTCTAAGACCAACAACAATAAAATTCTAAGATAGGACAAGAGCCAAATCGGCACTATGCTTCTAGGAAAGCAGAGAAATAAGCTCATCGAAGACAACAAGAACCGGATCTGCAATCACCAACTAGAAGGTGAGCCGAACCACAAGCAAAACCCCAAGACCTCAATGGATCTAAGCTGAGCAATCTTGAGACCGGTTGTGGACAACGACTATGAGCCAGATCCACTACCCAAGTTTAACGACACCTACCATACAACTACAGACCTAGCCATAGCCAAGGATCTAAACTCAAACCTACTAGAAAGATTATGACGAAGGCTAGAAGCAAAATTGCAGAGAATTACACTAAGAGACTAATCTACACAAGCTCCAGCGTCGGTGCTAAGAGAGCCACCGAACGCCGGAGCCAACCTTGCAGATCGCGATGAGGAGGACTGTAGCCGGCGGCTGAGAGCTAGAGAGAAATTAGGTTTTTGGCTTCATTAGAATACTTATGTAATGTTATATTTCGCCGCCAAATATTTTAACATTCTCTTCAGCTAGAAAGATTTTAAACCAAACATGATAGCATGTTTTTCTCATCATCAATACAAGTGTTACATAAATTATCATGTATGTCGTAAACTGATTTTAAGTTGTATGATGAAAATAAACTGATTTTAACTAAAAACAAAACTAACAAGAAATATATTTTCAAACAATTCTTGAAAGATGAAAGAAATATACAAACTACAGTAATTTAGACTACCGGTTCTTTAAAAAACAATTAAAAGACTTAAAAATACAGACAAAAATTTCACAATTCATCACAAAATCCGCGCGTAGCGCGGAGAAGCCCCTAGTCATCATATATATAATAGCTAACTCTTCTCTCCATCTAAGGCGTCAAATCATTTTTTTACAATTAATTTCAATTTTAAGTGTCATTTAATTCATGTTTATTTATACTTATTCTTACTTATAGGTAAAAAAAATCTAATTATATATAAAACACGAAAATAAGTCAATAAATAGCCAAAAGTAGTACATGTAAAATTAATTTGAGTATTTTATTGTTGTAAATATAATTTCAACAATAAATGGATTTTATGATAACAATACAAGTTTATATATTCAGTTTCGAAAATTGGAAATATGTACATTAAATATACATATAAGAACAAATGAATAAAAATATAAACAACATTAAAGAATCAAATAAAACAAATCTAAATAATTTGAATGTCAAACGATTGTTAAGATGTTGTTAATCTAAAGAGAAATAATATATATTGTTTCACTACAAGGATATTGAACCATCTCACTAAAAATGATGTCGTTTATGTATATTTATTGTTACTAATAACTACTACATTTTTTAATTAAATTAAAAAAACAAAAATTAGTAAATATATGTAGAGTTTAAACAAGTAAGTAAAAAATGGGTTAAACAAGTAAAATAAATATAATGTTAAATTCTAAACAACGGGTTGACCTTCTTGCTTAAAAGTTTTAATATATATAATCAGTTTAAGAAATTGGAAATATGTAAAATAAATATACATATAAGAACAAATGGATAAAATTATAAACGATATCAAAGAATCAAAGAAAAAAAACCTAAATAATTTCAGTGTCAAACAATTGTTAAGGAGTTGTCAATGTACAAAAAGAATATATATTATTTCATTAAAAAGCTATTGAACTATCTCAGTAAAGATGAGATAATAAGATGAAAATTTGGAATATACAATTTTTTCATTATATTATATTTGAATTTTATGAAAGGATGAAATACAAATTTGAAAGTGTTATAATACCATTATTTGAAAGATAAGAGGTATACACTGTAAATGGTAAAATCAAAATTTTGTCGTTAAGTTAATAAAATTGTAAAACTCATGTATCACGCGAACGATGTTTTAGGATTATTTGAGTATTTTATTTTCTAAACTAAAACTACAAAAATGAATATATATCATTTATAATAAAATTTCATTAGAAAATAATCAAAATATTCTGAGATTACATATAAGAGCAATGAATAAAAAAATAAAAAAACGGCATGAGATATAATCAAACAAAAATAGATTAAATGATTCAATTATTAAGGCATCATAATTGAGCTTCCGCCGATTGCTATGAGACTGAAGGTTTAACGAGAAATAGGATATATGATTTTACTAAAGGATATTAAAAAATCTCAAGAGAAAGTAAAGTAAAAATTTGGAATATAAGATTTGTCCAAAAGAAAAAAAAAGAAAAAAAAATAGTCAATATATTTGAGTTTTTGGAAGTCTAAAAGAAAAAATTGAAAACTTTGCAATACCATAATTTAAAATAAATAAATAATCTTGAGTTTTGATATATATAAAGTTAAAAAATGAATGGTCACGTTATTCATGAATTATACAACAAAATATAGGGAGAATGATATATGATTTTTATGTAAAAGTGTATGCAGTTATACACCATTATCCAAAAAAATTACCTTTTTGATAATTCAATATTTGAATCAATGCTTTTAACACTAAAATCTAGGAAAAAATACTTTTAAAGTGTTTAAGAAAAAATAAATATATTATTATGCATGTTACGCGATTATGGTTAAAATATGTTTAAAGATTAGACAGAAAGCAACTAAAAATAAAATAATAAATTTTTAGAAACTAAAAATTATTTATTTAAAATCAAATGCTAAATTGGAAGAATTTTTTTTAAAAAAAAATCACACTCAAATTAATGATTGAACATATGATATTATAATATGTTAATGAATGTAAAATATATATACTAACATAAATACTTTGTAGTACATGTTATATATGATATAGTTTCCAAACATAGGAAAATAACATAAGAACATCAAAAGAAACAAAACTCGCCCAACGGGCGAGTCCAACCCTAGTATATATAATTAGGGAGTTCTCTCTCCATCTAAGGTGTCCACATAGGCAAAACAACTTTTTAATAATTAATTTTAGTTTTAAGTTCATTTAGTTCATGTTTATGTATATTTATTGTTACTTATACCTACTAATTTTTTAATTAAATTAAAAAACGAAAAATAAGTCAATAAATTACTAAAAGTTTTGAGTATTTACTATGAATTTATGATAACGATAAAAGTTTATATATTGAATTTCAAAAATTGGAAATATGTAAAATGAATATACATACAAGAAAAAGTGAATAAAGATATTAGCGACATCAGAGAATAAAAAAAAAAGAATCCTGAGTGTCAGAAAATTGTTAAGAGGCTATTGGTTTTTTTTTTGTCAGGAACGCATTTACACCTATTTGTTAAAGAAATACATGAGCATATTTGAACCAATGAGAGATGAACGTGTTAATATAAAAGGTTGTTGATCTAACGATAAAGAATATATATTATTTCACTGAAAGGATACTGAACCATCTAATTAAAGATGAGATAATAAGATAAAAATTTAGGATATACGATTTTACTTATAATGTTATATAATTTTATGGAAGTATGAAAGAAAAATATGAAAGTGTTATAATACTATTATTTTAAAGATATAAGGTATAAATTAGTGTAAGACAAACAAAACACGCATTGTTTGACTTATGTTCTACTAAAAATAAGTAAACAATGTAACATAAAATTGTAAATAGTTAAATCAAATTTTTGTCGTTAAGTTTAATAAATGCATCATACAAACCATATTTTAGGATTATTTGAGTATTTATTATCGAATTAAAAATTACAATAATGAATTACTTTTATTTATATGGTCATTAGAAAATAATCAAAATATTACGATTTATATATAAGAGCGCTGAATAGAATTGTTAATAAAAAGTAATCAAAGAAAAAATAGATTCTATGATGTTAATTATTGAAGTTTCGTAATTGAGTTTTAACCGATTGTTAAGAGACTCAAGGCTTTAAAAAAAAAGAAGATGTATGATTTCACTAAAGGATATTGAATTATTTCACTAAAATAAGAAAATACTTTAGAATATAATATTTTATTTAAAATGTTATTTTCAGGTTTTGGAAGTAGAAAATAAAAAATTGAAAACGTTGTAATATCGTAATTTAAAATAAATGAATAAATCTTAAATTTGATATATATAAAGTATAAAATTAATGGTCACATTATTCATAAATAGTACAGCAAAATATACCGAGAATAATTTGTGATCTTTGTGTAAAAATGTACGTAGTTTTTTAAAAAGACATTCTCTGGCGAGCTTCTGTAATTCAATATTTGAATCAAATATTTTAAAAATCTAGAGAAACAAAAACTATTTTGAAATGTTTAAGAAAACGTAAAAAACAATTATGTATAAATTAACTTTCTATAATTATATTAGTGTTTTGTGAAAAAATGACAAAAGTAAATACATTGGTTATATTTAGAATTTGTTTGAAAATTAGATGAATTTATTATGCAATAATAGATAAAATAATAAGTTCTCAAAAACTAAACAACTATTTATTTAAAATCAAATACCAAATTGAAAGAATTTCAAAAAGAGAAACTAAAAACAAATAAATAATTGAAAATATGATATGATAATGTGTAATTAAATATAAAATATATATACTAACATAAAATATTACTAATTCATGTTATACACGATATTGATAGAAAATATAGGAAAATAATACAAAAATATCAAAAGAAACAAAACTCAACCCTAGTAATAATTATGAGTAAACGGAAGACTAGAAGAGACCTCTATCCGACGACCCATAAAAACCAAGTTGTCGCTAGCTTCCACTCTGTATCACTCTCATCATTATTATGATGTCTACTGTCTCTTCTAGGGCTGGAAATCTAGTTTGTTCGAATTGAGAAAATTCTAGCCGACATAAAATGAAATTTTTTCATTCGACTCGGTTCACTTTTAAAAAGATTTAATTCGGTTCTTCGATTCACTTTAGCCAGAAAATACAGTATATTTTGTTTAAAATTTGGTGTATTTGCTTATTTTGTAATTTTGGAGTTTTGGTTAATTCAGTTATCCGATTATTTTGAAAAGATCGGTGGATATTACAAATTACTGGTCTAGATATAGAAATATCAAAATACTACACTAAAAACTTTATAAAGTAATAATGTTGGGACCACCAAAACTTATTACTTTATAGAGTTATTACTTTATGAGTATTACCTTAATTTTTTTTTTTTTTTTTTTTAGTAAATTCATAATAAAACATAATTTAATCACTAATAATTGTTTTTACTAAATATAAATGGTTAAAACAATAAAAAATTAATTAATTCTCTAGTAAAAGTTGAAAATATAATATATTTTTAAACAATTTGTTTCTTCTAAAACATTACTTACTATGAAATGTTATTATTTTATGAAATTAATGGACCATATATTTTTATTGGATTTTTGAAAAAATTATTATCTAATCATTTTATTGATTGGTGTTATATTTTACATTAACCCGACTCGGGACCGGCAAAGTTTATTATTTTATCGAGTTTATTACTTTATAGAGTTTTTACTATATATAAAAACCTATCTATTCAGAGATGTTGAATCGATAACCAAAATCAAATCGAGCAATCGGTTGCTCGAACCAGCATGAAAACCAAAAACCGAAAGAAAATTTTCATTCCATTCGATTGTGAGTTTGTGACCATGTAGAAGAATGCCCAACACTAGTCTCTTCCATAATTTTCTTTCTTCTTGTGCTTCTCAAAATTTTGTATGTGATCCGAATGGAATACAACAATTCAATAACTCTTTTGTGTATATCAGTCTAACATAGACATAGTTTAGAGTAATCAAAACTACCAATTGAAGGATTGACGCTCTATTTATTTTTGTTGATCATCACATTTATGCATCTACAGTAAAACCTCGAAAAATTAATAATGTTAGGACTTTGTAAACTTATTAATTTAGAGAGATATTAGTTTATCGATAAATTAATATTTATTAAATTATAGAGATAAATCTTTTTTAGCTAATAATATTTGTAATTTGTTTTTCAAATGATGTTATATTTTAAAATTTAGTGAATTCATTTGCAAAAATGACATGAAATATTGATTTAAATTTTTGATTATTGCAATAGAGTGGATGTTATTATCCCAATAAACGATCAAATGAAAATGATATACTATAAATAAATTTTAGAAGAACTCATGAATATTATTTCTAATGTCGATGAATACATTTAGAAAGAGTTATGTATAAAGAACAATTATTTTGTCTAAAGTTTTTCACAAGTTTATGATATAAACTGAGAAAACAATCATAAATTTTTTTGATGCAATAAGTAAATGTAAAGTCTAATGAAAATTATTGAAGCATTGTCATACCAGCCAAAAGCATTTGAAGCATTTGAAGCATTTTCACCGTCTTTAATTATATATATTAAGATATTTATACTTTTTTGATTGATGTTTTAGCAAAATACACATATTAAGAAAATTTTAATAATTACATTTCTAACCTCATTGTTAACTGAATAAATAAAAGAAAGCATAAATCATATATATAATTAGGGAGTCCTCTCTCCATCTAAGGTGTCCACATAGGCAAAACAACTTTTTAATAATTAATTTTAGTTTTAAGTTCATTTAGTTCATGTTTATGTATATTTATTGTTACTTATACCTACTAATTTTTTAATTAAATTAAAAAACGAAAAATAAGTCAATAAATTACTAAAAGTAGAAATTAATATTTGCGTATTTACTATGAATTTATGATAACGATAAAAGTTTATACTCCCTCCGTTCTTTAAAGATTGATGTTCTAGAGAAATTTTTTTTTTTTAAAAAGATTGATTTTTTACATTTTCTATGGAATTTATAATTATAAATTGTAGATTTCAAGACATATTAATTGATTTTATTGGATTGTTATTGGGTCAAACTTATGAAAATTGTTTAGTACAAAAACCAATACATTTCTAGTCAAACATTAATTTGTTTTCTTAATAGGTGTGAAAACTCTAGAAAATCAATCTTTAAAGAACGGAGGGAGTATATTCAATTTCAAAACTCTTATATATTAGCGACATCAGAAAATTGTTAAGAGGCTATTGGTTTTTTTTTTTGTCATGAACGCATTTACACCAATTCATTAAAGAAATACATGAGCATATTTGAACCAATGAGAGATGAACGTGTTAATATAAAATGTTGTTGATCTAAAGATAAAGAATATATATTATTTCACTGAAAGGATACTGAACCATCTAATTAAAGATGAGATAATAAGATGAAAATTTAGGATATACGATTTTACTTATAATGTTATATAATTTTATGGAGGTATGAAAGAAAAATATGAAAGTGTTATAATACTATAATTTTAAAGATATAAGGTATAAATTAGTGTAAGAAAAAAAAAACACGCATTGTTTGAGTTATGTTCTACTAAAAATAAGTAAACAATGTAACATAAAATTGTAAATAGTTAAATCATATTTTTGTCGTTAAGTTTAATAAATGCATCATACAAACCATATTTTAGGATTATTTGAGTATTTATTATCGAATTAAAAATTACAATAATGAATTACTTTTATTTATATGGTCATTAGAAAATAATCAAAATATTATGATTTATATATAAGAGCGCTGAATAGAATTGTTAATAAAAAGTAATCAAAGAAAAAATAGATTCTATGATGTTAATTATTGAAGTATCGTAATTGAGTTTTAGCTGATTGTTAAGAGACTCAAGGCTTAAAAAAAAGATGTATGATTTCACTAAAGGATATTGAATGATTTCACTAAAATAAGAAAATAAGGTGAAACTTTAGAATATAATATTTTATTCAAAATGTTATTTTCAGGTTTTGGAAGTAGAAAAGAAAAAAATTGAAAACGTTGTAATATCGTAATTTAAAATAAATGAATAAATCTTAAATTTGATATATATAAAGTATAAAATTAATGGTCACATTATTCATAAATAGTACAGCAAAATATACCGAGAATAATTTGTGATCTTTATGTAAAAATGTACGTAGTTTTTAAAAAAGGCATTCTTTGGCGAGCTTCTGTAATTCAATATTTGAATCAATGATTTTAAAAATCTAGAGAAGCAAAAACTATTTTCGAAATGTTTAAGAAAACGTAAAAAAAAAAAATGTATAAATTAACTTTCTATAATTATATTAGTATTTTGTGAAAAAATGACAAAAGTAAATATATTGGTTATATTTAGAATTTGTTTGAAAATTGGATGAATTTATTATGTAATAATAGATCAAATAATAAGTTCTCAAAAACTAAACATCTATTTATTTAAAATCAAATACCAAATCAAAAGAATTTCAAAAAAAGGAACTAAAAACAAATAAATAATTGAAAATATGATATGATAATGTGTAATTAAATGTAAAATATATATACTAACATAAAATACTTACTAATTCGTGTTATACATGATATTGATAGAAAACATAGGAAAATAATACAAAAATATCAAAAGAAGCCAAACTCGCGCAACGCGCGAGTCCAACCCTAGTTAATATAATTATCATCTATAAACTGAACGTAGGAAGAAGTCAAAAAGACTTGCGTGTGTGAGTTAATTGTATTTGCTTTTTTCTTTGTATCATTTTCCCATATGGAAGATCCCCATTTACATTTACCATCTCATTTACACATTCTTTTTTTTTTTTTTTTGAATTTTCAGGAGGTTCCGGGCCGAAGCCCATAATCCCCCAGGCCCGAAACCACAACATGTAATATTAGTTTCGTCCCAAGAGCCACTCGAACCAGCGACCTCTAGGCTTTGCCTGAGATCTTTACCAGTTGAGCTATCGGCTCTTGGTCTCATTTACACATTCACACACTATATATATAACGTGAATTTTGAAACAAAACTAATTTTTGGAGCCAAAATTTTCATTGTCTAAAATATTCAAATTTTGTTTAGTGCCAAAACATGAAGTTTCGTTTCCAGAAGATTGACTATATATACCATCAACATATGATAGACGGTAACAACATCCAATATATTCATGGATTTTTATGTAAAAACGAAAAAGACTTAAAAAAAATAGAAGAAAATGGACTGTATGAGTGCATGAACATTGACTGTGTGTATTCATATATGGCCGATATAATAAATGTATACATGTGAGTGATGAACATTGACCGTGTGTATTACGAAGCAGCGATGAAATAAAAGTTTATCATTTTCGTAATTTAGTTTATTGTATTTCACTTATTTATGCTAAAAAAGAAAGAACAAATAAATAAAGATATAATGGGAAAAATGAGCTAATTGTGTATAGAAATCTGAAAAAAATCAATCATTTAACAACAATTTTTTTTTTAAAAACATCAATCAATAAAAAACGGAGGGAGTAATGTTTATGTATTATTATTCTTTATGTTTCATTTATTATCATTTCTAATAATTTTTAATTTAAAACTTAATAAACCATATTTTTTCTCGCTATTTCACGTGGGTATTAGTCCTCGTTTAATCAGAAATAGTATTGAGAGTTTTATCTCCTCTTAAAATGTCTAAATCAATTCGTTATATAAATGTATGAAAATGAAAACGACGCAACCCAATAGATTGAGAAATAATAATGCAACACTATTTAGAAAAATAATAATAGTGACGCAACCCATTATACGTGGGTATAATGACGCAAGTTAATGGAAGACTAGAAGAGACCCATGTACAAACCAAGTCGTCGCTAGCTTCCACTCTGTATCACTCATCATAATAATGGTGTCATAGTCTATTGTCTCTTATAGGGCTGGAAATCGAGTTTTTTTTGTTCCAAATCAGAAAATACAGTGTACTTTGATTAAGAGTTGGTGTATTTGCTTATTTTGCAATTTTGGTGTTTTGGTTAGTTCGATTATTCAGTTATTTTGAACAAATCGGTTTAGATATTAAAAATTTCCGAACTTGATATAGAAAATCAAAATACTATATAAAAACCAAAGAGACCCATACAAATCAAGACATCCAGTTTGTTCGGTTTGAGAAAATTCTGGCCAAAGTAAAATGAAAAAGTTCCATTCGGCTCAGTTCAAAAATCGATTAGTTCGGTTCAGTTTTGAAAGAGATTAAAAAAAAAAAAAACAATTCACAAAATACAGTATACATTGTTTAAAATTTGGTATATTTGCTTATTCGTAATTTTGAAGTTTTGGTTAGTTCTCCGGTTATTTTGGAAAAAAAAAAAATCAGCTTGGATATAGAAAATATAAAACCTATCTTTTTTTTTTGAACAACAAGATCTTCTCATTAGATTAAACTCAAAAGTTGGTTACAAGGTATAAACCCAACACCAATCTAAAACAGAACAATTCAAATACATCAGAAAGTGATAAAGAGACATGGACTAAACCATGATGTTTGAGAACTTTAGAGTCTAATGAATTGACTCTAACCATAGGGAAGGATTCAGATTCTACCAATATTTTCCTTTTATCTTTGACTAAAACCGCTAGAGATTTACCTTGAGTCGCCGAAGGATACTCAATCTTGGCTTTGCACTCGAACTCTAGCAACCAAAAATTGGTCCTAGAGACTGCTAGTAACAGAGAAAATATCACTAGCACAAGGTAAACAAACAAACAACTTAAGAGTCTTAAGCTACACCCATATTCCAAATCCATAACCAAACCCTTATATGGTTCAATCCCTAGACAAGCAGGTCCATTAACAGAGCTAATGAAGAAGCGACATACGGTGGTGCATCAAAAACTTGAAATCTGAGGGCATCGGCATAGTTGTTGCGGTTGAGACCCACGAACACGGCTTGGATAAACTAGTAGCCTCGTCTTGAAATCTCGGCATGGAGGGAGTGGTGGGACTGAAACCCGTCGAGGATGGAGAGGAGAGAGGTGGAAGGAATCGATGAATATGGGTAATTGAAGCACCCACAAACAAGGCTTGGCTAAACCAAAAGCCCCTTTCTTGGATCGATGGCAGATGTGAGCGGACGGAAGTACACACGAATATGGCTTGGCTAAACCAAAAACCTCTTCTTTGGATCGATGACGGAGGTTAGGGACCAAGGAGTGGTGAAACTCGCCGGACAAATCTGACTCTGGGCGTGAGGGAGATCGAGGCAGATTCTTGAACTCGAGTAGCGGTGGAGCTGTATCCGGTGGGGATTTGGGAGGATCCGGAGGCTTGGGCGGTGGTGATGGCTCTCGCGCTTCCGGAGGGAGTAGATCTGGTGGCTCCGGAAGCGGAAAGTTCGAAACTGGACTCTTCAACATCTCCGTGTGAATGGAGAGGTCGTTGAGAGGAGGAGGTCGCACAAGCGACATAAGTCCAGTCGAGAGAGGGAGAGAGCCATGGGAGCACCGCAACTTTCGAGAATGAACAAGATCTTCTCCGATTGGTGAGACGGTTCGTCGAAAACACCCATTCGGGGTCTCGAGGATGAGAAGCATGGCTTCTCCGAACTCAATCGCGGCGGAGGAGATCTACGGAGCTCATGAAGATTGGAGTTGGAGGAGGCACGGCGGCGGCTTGAGAGAGAAACTCTCTCTTTAGGGCGAACTCCTTATATAAAACCTATCTATTAAGAGATGTTGAACGGATCAAAGCCGCCGAACAATTGGTAGCAGCTGGAGACAGAATGATAACCGAAAACCAAAAGATAGGCTTTGTTCCATTGGATTGTGAGTTTATGACCATGCAGAAGAATGCTCAACACTAATCTGCTTCTCAAATTTTTGTAAGCGATACGAATGAAATATCACAATTCCAGTGATTCTTTTGCGTATATCAGTCTAATATGTAGTTTAGAGTAATCAAAATTACAAATTGAGGATTGATGTTCTATTTATCATGTTTATTATTTATTTTCGTTGAGATAAAAACGATGTATATTACTTTGCGTCTGGTGCATAAGAAACGATGACTAATGTTAGGAGGGAAATGGCAATGAAAACTGAAGTTACAAAGAGCAGCTCGATTCACCCAAATGAATGGAGTCACTATAGTCACGTGCAAATTCAAAATGTATGGTGTTATGTCTTCCATCTTATGTTAACAAGTAAACAGCCCACACACAGAGACCTCGACACTAGTATAAATCAATTTAGTAAGTATTTTGTTATTAAACTAACCCATGAAAAAAAAAAAACAAATATTTTAGTTGAAGAGAAACTAACCTGGCGAGCGAAGATTTTTCGCATAGACTTCACGTCCCAACTAAGTCTTCTATTTTTTGTTTTTATTCTTTGGTTTATTCATTACCACATATATCTTCAATTTGAATTTTATTTTTGATAAAAACTTTATCTTATTTCCACCTCTCTAGCCTATATAATTGCAGAAACAAGAGTCACACTGATAAGTAAAAGCAGAAAAATGAGTCACACTAGAGTCTCTTCCATGGCCCTCTTTCTCCTTCTTGTTGTATTTCCTGCCTTTACCACACAGATTGAGGTTAACAAACTAAGTAAGTCTTTCTCAGTGTCTTTAAATATTTGTTAGTCCTAATTGTCGTTTGGATTTATCGAATTTTGAGTTTACAATATATCGAAAGAAATAATAAACGTTAAACTTAATATTTTAGCAAAAAAAGCGTTAAACTTAACTTAACACATCGATTTGATACAATTTAAAGTGATTTTACTTCATATTTAACTAAATTAGGACCCGCATAATATGCGGGTATTATATATTAAAATTGATAATCTATATAGTTATGACCCGTATAATTATATTATAAATTAAAACCCGTAAAATTATATTTTAAATTGAAATCCGTATAATTATCAGATAACTTTTTTCCAATTGCATAAATAATATTTTCATATTGTATCATTTTACTTCGAACTTATAATTCGCTTGATTAAGAGAATAAAATAAATTGATGTCATATTAAAATTAGGAATGGTCTTCATGTATTATATAAAATTATAGATTTTCGTTTGCTAATTGAAAATATGATATTATACCTTTTTATTTGAGTAACAATATTTTGTTATTTGAACATAATGACAATTATATCATTTTTTAAGCATAATGTTTTTTTATCGTATTGTCTATTTTTTTTAATTGGTATAAAACCTATTTTTCTTAGTTTATTCGACCATGATGACAACTATACTTATTTTGTCGACACTTAATTTCTTTTTTCCAATTGCATTAACTCTCTTTTATCTAATTGTTATGCAATTTTTTTTGCCTTATTTTTGTTATGACTACTTTTTTCATTAATTCCGTTTCTTTCGACTTTATTTTTTTTGTTTTTTTTATTATTGATAATTTTTTTTATTTGTTATTAAATTTAAATTAGACTACAATTTGATTTAAAAAGTAAATAATATAGATTATAATTTTTTTTATTGGCACATGTCACAATCTAAACTAACAATGACACATGTCGTAATCTTGTAAGTTATAGTTTGGTGCAACTTTATATTATAAGATTTCATACAATTTTCTTTTAAAAAACACCGAAAGTACCTATATTGAATTATTCTATAATTATGTTGAAAAGTATGTGTAAAGTTTTTTGTACTTTGAAAACCCTTTCAAAAAATAATTTAAATAAAACCTTTGAATTTTTTGAAAAGCTTTATATAATTTATTTTTTGCGAATCAGAAATAAGGTAAAAATAAGGTAATGTGCATTTTTGTTGAAGTGTTAACTTTTTTTTAGATTTAACACTTTTCCTATTTTAATAATTTACATTTTGACATATATAGTTTTTGTTTTGGCTTTTAAGAAATATGTTAATTAAACACTAAAAAAATATGTTAACGTGCCTTTTTTGTTGTTTAACTTTATATATTCTTTTTTAATTTACATTAGAGTTTGATTTATCTTATAGAAATATGTTAATGAAACAATAAGAAAATATGTTTATGTGTCTTTATTTTATTGTTTTAACATAATTGTAGTATTTTGACACATGTCATCATCTCGATCGATATTAGACATATGTCATCATCTCGTGAGTTACAATTTTGAAAAACTCTCATTTATATAATAAGATATTCTCTTTAATTTTCAAATGTATAAATTGCTTTGGTCAAAATATATTTTTCACTTGTTTATCCGTTTGTTTGGTTATTAAGATTAAAATTCAGGTTTATTGGTGTAAACAAAATAAAACAATTAATAGTTGTATCCAGTTCGGTTTTATGTTCGGTGTATCCTAGATTCAATAGACAAATTATCATTAAAATTGCCAAAGTTTGACACTGTGATATAAATGTAAACTGAGTTTAGGTGGTGCTGGTCCAGAAGAGACAAACCATCCTGATGGTTTTGCAGATAAGGCGAGAGGTTTTGCATCACGTTGGAAAGACCGTCATGGATCAAAAAATACAAATCTTCCACCATATCCTTCTCCTCCGCCCAGCTTAAGCTCTTCCAAAAGCACAAAGAAACTTGGTCACTGATCTCGCTATAGTTTCAAATGCGTCTATTATATATATGCATGTTTTTTTTACATTGTAGTTTCGTTTGCGATTTCTGTGGTTCTTGCTTTGTTTGTCATATGTTATCGAATATGTTGTACTTTCTGTTAAACATTCTGTAACACTGTATCCTTGAATTATGCATGGACAAAATAAATAAAGAACAATATATAGTTTTTTATAATTTAAACATTTGATGGTCAATCTAATATATAAGAGAAGAAAACCTCAAGAATTTTATTTCTATACAATAAAATGGTAACAAAAAAAAAAAAGAACAAGGTGTGATAGTATGATCGAACCCGAAAGACTAAAGACTAAATAACATTTGTGTATGTATTAATTACATATATTATGCTGATTTGAACCTGATTGATAACGTAATTCCGATCTTATATCACACCACCAATCGAGTAGCATTTTCGTTGTTTGTGGTTTTTTTTTTTTTTTTCTGTCTTAAAGAATTGTTTTGCTTTTTTTTTTAACCATAATTTTATTAGTGAACCGATTACAAATTAAATTTTTTCCGGATAGAAATTATTCAACGTGCAAAATTTTAAAATACAAGATCTTGAGATAGATGGTAAGTGAATCTTCCACTGCGGTTACCGAGATTATAGAGACTAGCCACAACCACCTCTACTTCCCCTACCACGATTACCACGTCCACCAGTCACAACTTTCCACGTTTTTGTGGGGTTTTGTTACATATTAATAACTAGAGAAATGCTAAGTAGGACACCGTGTCGGTGGAATCTAAAGGCATGTTTGCGAATAGAGTAATGCGATTTCACCCACGGAACAAGAAGGAAATCGTCAGATCGTGACTTTATCGAGAAAAAACCACTCAAAGCTGCAAAATGATCTCAGCTCATTGATGTTGCTCCTTCTCCAGTGAAGATTCATCAAATCTCGTTGAGGAACAGGGAGGAAGAAGAAGAAGAAGAAGTTTGTACAGTTGTGTTATACGATTGGTATTGGATTAGAATTTGATCAGAATTGATAGTATATTTTTACTTTTGCTTTGTGGGTGAATGGAAGTTCTCCAATGGCTGCTGTCTCATGGAGGAGTGAGGGGTTACAGTTTAAGAAGGGGACATTTTGTTTTCAAGTTAATCATCTAGTGTTTAGGTTTACAAATGGCTCTTGTTAGCCGGTCCAACACACCGGATCCTTCTGACTTAAGAGACATACTAAAATACTCTAATTTTACTTTCACTAAGGAACCCCAAGGAACAAACATCCAATAAGCAATCAAAACTTTAAAAATGTATAAAAGTCTTAACCAAAACCACAAGTGCGTGGTAGACGGATGTAGTATTTAAATGTCAAAACCAAAAATAAAAAATCTTGCACACTAGACATGCTAGAAACAAACTAAACTAGCTCTAATTAAGTTGTTTTTTCT
Organism: Arabis alpina; assembly: GCA_900128785.1. Taxonomy (NCBI): domain Eukaryota; kingdom Viridiplantae; phylum Streptophyta; class Magnoliopsida; order Brassicales; family Brassicaceae; genus Arabis; species Arabis alpina. The sequence continues at coordinate 7,350,387 of LT669788.1, forward strand.
CTCTCTCTCTCTCTATATATATATATATATATATATATATATATATATATATATATATATATATTGTTTATAATCTGACAAAAGATAAAACATGGTTCATGGACATAATTAATTGATTATAGGGGTGATTAACAATTAACTAGTAACATGGAAATACTTCGGATAAGTATGTTTTGTGGTTGGTTTTTAATGAGTTTCGAAAGAAAATATTGTGTTGGCGTACGTAGATAACATTTTTCTGTGTATTAACAACAACAATTCGCGCGCAGGATTGAATCTGAATGATAATGCAACTACGATATTATTATAGCACTCACGTCTAGTACTTTGACGGGTATCTGATGATTCTTCGTAACACCATGATATTATTCGTCTTATACATAATTATACCTTATGTATCTAATTATTAAATTAATAATTAGTTTATAAGATTGGAAATTGGTGACAAATTTTTGGTTATATATGCAATTTTTGATTTTTCTTTGAATCATATACCGTATCTTTGAAAAATATGTTCAGTTGGTTCCAACTATTTTACGGGTAAATACATTTAATAAAATATAATCATAAATTTTAATATGTAAAACTGATCTTAAATTCTATATAATAAATCTATATCAAAATTATATTAGGTTTATTTGATATATATTTATTCCGCGTATAACGCGGGTACTATTCTAGTACCATATAAAATCCAAAGACCTATCTATTCAGAAACGTTGAACTGATAATCAAAATCAAAGCGGCCAAACAATTGGTAGCTCGAAACGGAATGATAACGGAAAATCAACAAAATAGGTTTGATTCCATTCGATTGTGAGTCTTTGACCGTGTAGAATGCACAACACAAGTCGATTGTGAGTATGTGACCATGTAGAAGAATGCACAACACATTCAATTTTGTTTCAAATTTTGTATATTTGCTTATTTTATAATTTTGGAGTTTTTGCTAGTTTTGTAGGAAAAAAATTGTCCGTAGTGTGACGGTTTTGATGCAATCAAAATCCCTGAATAAAAAACCACACGCTCGACTATTTTACAACACTCTGGCAAACTAAAAATCTATGTGTACTCTTAGACTCTAACAAATGAGAAAAGAGTTGTGTAAGGGATTTTGTTTCTTTTTTTTTTGTCACATAAGGAACGATGACTACGCGGGTATAATGTTAGAAGTGAAATGCCAGTGAAAACTCGAAAACTGAAGTTTCAGAGAGCAGCTCGATCTAATCAAAACCACCCTAATAGAGTCACTATAATCACGTTGCAAAATCCAAATAAACGGTGTTATGTCTTATTTCTTATGTTTACAAGTAAACAGCCCAGACACATAGACCTCGACACTAGTATACATCATTAAATCCATTAAGTATTTTGTTATTTTACTAACCCATGAAAAAGAAAAGACAAAAAACAATAAAAAAGATGTCCCGCCTAAAACCTAAATCAAACAATTGTGTTAATCCCAAAGAAGGAAAAGGAAAGACCTGAAACAATGAAAGATTTCCGCCCCATCAGTCTCTGCAACGTCTCGTATAAGATCATTTCAAAAATATTGGTAAACCGCATGCAACCTATCCTTTCCTCGGTCATCTCTGAAAACCAATCTACTTTTGTACCGGGTCGAAATATTGGGGATAACATCCTTATAGCCCACGAGTTAATTCACTCCCTTCAAGTCAAAACACGACAAGCTAAAACTTATATGGCTGTTAAAACAAATATAAGTAAAGCTTACGATAGAGTTGAATGGAATTTCCTACAAGATGCCATGGTAGCTCTGGGATTTTGCACGCAATGGGTTGATTGGGTCATGGCCTGCATCCGCTCAGTTTCCTACTCCGTTTTGATCAATGGTTCTCCCTATGGACATATCCAACCCCAACGAGGTATACGACAAGGTGATCCTCTTTCACCTTATTTGTTCCTCATTTGTGCGGAGATGCTTTCCCAAAAGCTAGCTGCTGCTCAACAACAGAACAAACTCCAAGGAGTATCGATAAGCAACGGAGGGCCACGAATCAACCATTTGTTTTTCACTGATGACTCTCTGTTCTTCTGTAAAGCGAATATCAAGGATAGTAGGGCTTTGTCGAATATTCTTACGAAATATGGTGCCAACTCTGGCCAACTTGTCAACAACCAAAAGTCGTCTATTTCTTTTGGCTCGAAAGTATTTCAGCATAATAGAGGAATCGTCCACCAAATGTTAAACATCACGAGAGTCGGTGGGTGTGGTAAGTATTTAGGCCTTCCTGAGCAATTTGGTAGGAAGAAAACGGAGATGTTCACCTATATCATTGATAAAGTCCGAGAACGAACCACTGGTTGGAGTAAAAAGTTCCTCTCCGCAGCTGGAAAAGAAATCCTGCTTAAATCTGTGGCATTGGCTATGCATGTATACTCTATGAACTGTTTTAAGTTACCACACACTATATGTGATGAAATCAATAGTCTCTTGTCTTCATTCTGGTGGGGAACGAAAAATGGAAAACGCATGATTTCCTGGGTAAGCTGGAAGAGAATGTCCATCCCAAAGAACCAAGGTGGGCTCGGTTTACGTGATTTCGATGAATTTAACTCAGCCCTCCTTGGCAAACAAGCTTGGCGAATATTTCAACTCCGAATTCCCTGTTACATCGAGTCCTGAAGAGCATGTACTTTCCGACTGGTACACTTCTGGACGCACAACCTGGTATAAAACCATCCTATGGTTGGACGTCCATTTTACATGGCCGTGATTTATTATCAAAGGGTCTTATTTGGCAACTTGGAGAAGGTAATATTGATGCTTATCAAGAACCATGGATTCCTTCTCATCCCCCACGTCCGGTAACCACTTCGGACCTGAATGCCAACCACAAGGTTAGTGAGTTCTGGACTAATAAACAATGGGATCCCATTAAGATGCAGGATGTCTCAGATGAGGACAAAGTAGAAATAAATCGACTCTACATCCCCAAGCATCCGCGGACTGATAAACAAGTTTGGCATTATTTCAAGGATGGACTGTACACAGTCAAATCAGGCTATTGGCTAGCCTCTCAACACCGTGAACAAATCACTAACCCACCGCACGGTTTCCCTATTGTCAAATCCAATATTTGGTCCCTACCACTCAGACCAAAGATCAAAATGTTTATTTGGCGTGCCTTATCACAAGCAATAAGTACCTCAACTCGTTTATGTGCTAAGGGTATTCCTATTGATCCTCTTTGTCAAAGGTGTTTCCAAGACAATGAATCCCCTAACCATGTTCTTTTTACTTGCCCTCACGCTACTCTAACATGGGAGACTCTTCCTGGAAGCCCTTTCCTAAACCAAAGTCCAAGTGATAGCTTAGATGATAACGTTCAAGCATTATACACTAAACTTTTACCAGCTACCAATCCCTCTGCCCATATCACAACCCGGTGTTGGCTCTTATGGAGCCTTTGGAAGTCTCGTAACGACATGATCTTCAATGGCCGAAAATGGGAACCACAAGACATCATTAACCGAGGTCACCTAGAAGCGCAAGAGTGGCTGACTACTACGACCTCTACTACTCCACACCGCCTTTCTCGCCCCCACATCCACGTCGATGCATCTTGGTCTCCTCCACCAATAGGCTGGCTCAAATGTAATTATGATGCGACTTTTCATGAGGCAAATCATAAAACGGGTTCGGGTTGGATAGTACGTGATCATAGTCATTTTATCACTGCGGCATCTGCATACATTCCTCAGGCACACTCATCTACAGAGGCAGAAGGTTTAAGCCTCCTACACGCAATGCAGACATTATGGTTCCGTGGTTACCTACGAATAATTTTTTAGGGCGATTCGAAACATCTTGTTGATCTTATCCATGGCCGAGCAAAGAATATAGCAACCGATAGTCTAATTAATGATATCATTTTTTGGATTAATCATTTTGCAGGTGTTCAAATAGTTCATATTGGACGACGTTCAAATGCCATCGCCGATAAACTCGTCCACATTGGGCTGTCTCAATTTCATTCGTGTTGTATTCATAACTCTCATCCATTTTGTATACATCATTTGCTCATTTGAGTATGTATCTTTATTACACATCAATAACAATTAGACGTTCAAAAAAAAAAAAAAACCTAAATCAAACAATTAACCCGGTAACAAAATGCACATGGACTCAACTTGATGCAGTAAACTAACATGGTGGCCGAAGATTTTCACCATAGACTTCACGTCCCAACTAAGTCTTCTAATTTTGTTCTTATTCTTTGGTTTATTCATTACCACATATATCTTCAGCTTTTGTGTTATTCTTGATAAAAATTAAAAACTTTACCTTATTTCCACCTCTCTAGTCTATATAAATGCAGAAACATGAGTCACACTGATAAGTAAAAGCAGAACCATGAGTAACACTAAACTCTCTTCCATGGTCCTCTTTCTCCTTCTTCTTCTTGTGTTCCCTGCCCTGCTAAGTGAGTCTTTTTCATTGTCTTCAAATATTTGTTAGTCCTAATTGTCGTTTTGATTCATCGAATTTTGAGTTTACAATCTATCAAAAGAAATAATAAACGTAAAACTTAACCTAACACATCGATTTGATACAATTTAAATTTTAATTGCTTTCACTCAAAATATATATTAACTTTGTATATAGTTTTTTTCTCCTTTTTGTTTGGTTAAGATTGAAATTCATGAGGTTTACTAATGTAAACAAAATAAAACAATGAATCGTTGTACCGCGACCCAATTTGGTTATAAGTTTTGGCATATCCCGGATTCAAATGACAAATTATCATTAAAATTATCAAACTTTGACACTGATATAAATGTAAACTGAGTTTAGGTGGTGCAGAAGAGACAAATCATCCTGATCAAGTGACAGTCCAACCCCAACGTTTTCCATTCCGTTTTCCACGGCGTCAGCCAACTCTTCCACCAGGTTTTCCAAAACGTCTTCCACCACGACCACGTACTCCAAAAGATCTTCCACCAGCTCCTCCTCCTCCGCCACATCGTACTCCACGTTTCGTCCGACGTCCTCCTCCTCCGCGCACACCTTAAGCTCTTCCAAAGGCACAAACAAACCTGGTCACTGATCTCATTGTAGTTTCCATTGCGTCTATCTATCATACATATGCACGTTTTTTTTACATTGTGGTTTCGTTTGTGATTTCTATGGTTCTTGCTTTGTTTGTCATATATCGAATATGTTGTACTTTTTATTAAACATTCTGTAACCCTGTATCCGTGAATCATGCATGGTCGAAAAAAAAAAAAAAAACAATATATAGTTTTTTATAATTTAAACATTTTATGGTCAATCTAATACAAGGGAAGAAAACCTCCAGAATTTTATTTCTATACAATAAAGTCGTAACATGAAAAAAGAAACAAGATTTCTGATTTTAATTATGTTTACATCATATATATATATATATACACATGTTTTAAAACTGTCATTAATGTATATTTTTTAAAAACTATATTATAGATAACAGAAATGCAAAAAAGGATAATAAGAAATATAGGCATTCTGTTGCCCCAAAAATAAATAAATAAACATATAGGCATTCATGAAAGTGGTAAAGAATGGAAAATGAAGAATCAACATAGTGAAGAAAAACAAAGAATGGGCAATGAGAAAATGCAAATAAGTGTTAGTTCAAATATTCAAGAAAAAACTTGGATGTTGGCATAAAAAAACCCTTGAAACGTTGGAGGAATTCTGAACTTGGAACATAAGCTTTACAAGGGGAACATCATCACAGTAAACCACATATATAATTTTTTTATAAAAATAGCCCTCTTAGTCTTGTATAATGGTACTGATTGGTGTCGTATTGTATGATTTTGATACAACATGTCTCTTGTGTAATTATTCAGTAAAACAGTAAATATTTGGTGTTACAAAGACTTTTTTGTTATGGTTTCATTTCATAATTACTTTATATTTTTCTAACTGTACTGCGGTTTTGTACCACATATATACGATATTAACTAAAAGGCCCTCTAAATATTGTATAATTTTGAAATGATGTAGGCATGTGGCTGAAGAAGATCATATGAGACATACTAAAACGCTCTAATTTTACTTTCACTAAGGAACAAAGACCCAATAAATGATCAAAACTTTGAACAAAACCACAAGTGCATGGTAAACCAAAATAATATTTAAGGTTTGAAACCAAAAGAAGTTTACACACTAGAGAATACATATGCGAAAAACAAACTAAGATATAGCAAATATTTTAGGTTTTTGTTTTGGTTTAACATATAGAAAATACAAAAAACTAAAATTGCAAGATGTAAAACTATTTTTTTTATTAGACCATGAGCCAAACTACATTACAAGACCTAATTAACAATCAAACGACAATGATGCAAAATGTTGAATTAAACACCTTCGTAGGACATGGAACTCACAAATATGACTAATACACTCTTGTAACTCTAATCACTTAATTAATTATTTGCAATTAGATAATCAATATGACTATATGAGAATGTGTTGGCTAAGAATGTTTTGAGTTGCCTTTTTGTATCTTCTTGTAAGGCAAGAACAACTTTTAACTTTAACTAGGTGACTTGCCCGCACCTTGTGCGGGAATGCATATTATGTAACAAAATTTCTACATAAAAGTAATAAAGACATTATAAATGATGAATTATGTAAAGCAAAATTTTCATAACATGGAGAAAAGGAAAAAAATGGTTTACATTGCTAACATCAATGAAAAAAATTAAGTAACAAAAATCCTTTTTATTAAATTCTAATAAAACTAAAGACAAAACTCGAAAAGCTATTGAATGTTTTGAAACATTTCCTTACCTACGACATTCAAAGATTTCTTATGCATTTTCATCTTTGTTGGTGATTAAGATTTTCAACCCACTCCTAGATTTTATCCTCGATACGGCAACATACAACTGCCCATGATATAATACGGGTTTAAGTAGAAACAAACCAACGATTTTGAGTGTCTATCCTTAAATTTTATTTATGGTAATTGAAAAAGCCAAATTCACTGGAAACTACATACTCCTCATTTTGAAAGGAAACTTTGTTTTTGGTGGGTCACAAACATCCTAGGGATTAAAACTTTTTTGCCCGATATATCATCTTTAGTAATGATTCTACACATGATGTGCCAATTGAGTAACTATAAGCCTAGTCCCATTGTATAAACCTCCTTTAGGATCAATGTTTGCTTATTCTGGGTTTTGCTTATTTTCGTTTCATCTTTTCAGGGTGATTTACAGTCAAATGATCCGATGGCTTACGATAATGGAGTGACCTACATGTTTGTACAGCATAGTAACATTTACCTGATGATAGCTTCCAGACAGAATTGTAATGCTGTTAGTCTTCTCTTCTTCTTGCATCGTGTAGTCGATGTAAGCCTCCTTACTGATTCTGTTTTTGCAATTCCATTATTTTTTCCTGATTGGAAGAGAAAACCCCAAGAAAGAACACTACTGTTTCATATGATACCTAACATTTACGTGTTTGTTATACTATTTATAGGTCTTTAAGCATTACTTTGAGGAGTTAGAGGAAGAATCATTGAGGGATAACTTTGTGGTAGTGGTATGTTAATGCTTCTCTCATCTGCTCTTATAACACTTCTCTGATGCTAGATTTTGTTATTTCTCTCTTGTGGGGGCAAACAGTATCTCTAGTATTAGTTTCTGAAAATTTGACTTCTCTTTACTGGCAGTACGAGTTACTTGACGAGATGATGGACTTTGGTTACCCTCAGTATACTGAAGCAAGAATCCTTAGTGAATTCATCAAAACTGATGCATATAGAATGGAAGTTACACAGAGACCTCCTATGGCTGTTACAAATGCTGTCTCATGGAGGAGTGAGGGATTACAGTTTAAGAAAAACGAAGTAGGTTTCTTAGTTTTCAAGCTGGGAAACATTTGTATTCTTCTAGTGTTTAGCTTTCCAAATGTTTACAGACTGCTGTTTTGTTTTCCAGGTTTTCTTGGATGTAATAGAGAGTGTAAATATCCTTGTCAACAGTAATGGACAAATTGTGAGGTCTGATGTCGTTGGAGCATTGAAGATGCGAACATACTTGAGGTGCGTTCTCTAGTGTTCCTTATCAACCAAAGCATGTTAGATCAAAAAGTCCCTCCTCTTTGACTCTCTGCGTCTTAATCCATGTTATTACAGTGGAATGCCAGAGTGTAAGTTAGGCCTGAATGATAGAGTATTGTTGGAGGCACAAGGACGGGCAACAAAAGGAAAAGCCATTGATTTGGAGGACATCAAATTTCATCAGTACGTTTTCCTCTTGCAACTCCGAACATTCTCTAACAATCACTTATCCAGACCACTTTTTCAATACTTTGAGTTTTACATGACTCTTTCTCCGAAGTGTAGGTGTGTTCGATTGGCCCGTTTTGAGAATGATAGGACGATATCTTTCATACCACCTGATGGATCTTTTGCTTTAATGACATATAGACTCAGTACCCAGGTTTGAAATGTGCATGGATGGTTTTTCCCCTGCATAAACAAATTAAATCTCATTCCAGTTGAGATTTATGCTTTATATCTTTAAACAAATAGTAACAACATGGATGGCTTTATGTTTTATATCTTTTTCCAGCTGAGTAGCCCACTCACGAGGTTTTCTAATGGACTTAAAGCGTGACAACCCACTCCGGAGTTAACTGACCTAAAGCGTGGCAGCCCACCAAGAGTTGCGGATTCTAAGTTCGCGTTTCAAAAAAAAAAAAAAAAAAAATCCGGAGCAAGTCATGATGTTGGTCCTTAAAAGAGACTACAACTTTTTTGTGCTTAAAAGCTCAATCGCTGGGAATGGGATGGAACTGCATGCATCCCATCAATATGTAGTATTGTGTCTACTCTGGTGTATTTTGTGTTAAATGTACGCAGTGAATGAGGATGATGTTTCTTTCAGTGATCTTGAAGGTGACGACGATATAAGCAGCTTAGTACTCAAGTCTAAGGGCACATACAATAAAGGAACACAAAAACATCATCTCGGTTCATAAGCAAGCTTGGCTTGTTCCGTTGCCGTACGGCTAAGATCGATTAAAAATAACTGAAGAGGGATCCCAACTGAATATAAGGAAGGATTTGTGCCGAGTCAAAGTGTGAAGTCTGACTGTCTGAGTTTTGGGTGAGTTTGATTGTTTTGTCAAAGGAAAAGGTTTTGAAAAACATGTACAGAAGAAGATTTACTTTGATCAGTTCAATTGCATTGTATTTTTTTTTTTTTTCAAGAATCTATCTAAAACGAAGCAAATCACAAATATCATTTACAAAAACTCGAGTATCCGCTCTGATTCGTATGTTACTTATATATATATATAGGTATAATATAACTTATATTTGCATTTTTAAACTTTTTAAATTTATTTGGAAAAAATATTTATAGTAATTTATAGATATATACTAGCTTGAAAATCTATTTAATTCTTTCTATATAAGAAAACATATATTTCATCATTTTAATCTTGTACTTTTTTTAGTGTATTGAATAAAATTAGGTAATTTAATATATTTATTTACTCGTAAGTTTAAATATTACATTAAAATGATATTTTGTTTTTAAATAGTGTTTTTTTTTTGTCTAAAACAAATATCCGCGAATATCCGATTATCCGCAAATATCCAAAAAAACTCCAGATATCAGGAGTTTAGGATATCCGAATTTTTCCAAAGCAAAGCAAATAGAAAAATTAGATACCCATCAAAAACAAAGCGGATCACAAATACTCCAGTTTTTCCGGGTATCCGCTCCGTGCCCAGCCTTAATCACCATTCCGAGGCACACTTCCAAAATAACTTATGCAAAGGTCCCATTTGTCTATATCTTTTCTTCAAGTTGGCGAAAATGTGTCTAGCACACATTCTATGCTCTGCATATGGGAGTACATTTTTAATTGCATATATCAATCCCTTTTGTTGGTCTGAAGATAGTGCAAGACCATTTCCAAGCTCCAAGTTCAAGTCTTCTTGCAATAATTCCATGAACCACTCCCAATTGACTTTGTTCTCCACCGGAACTATAGCCCATGCAATGATATACATTTGATTATTAGGATCCCTCCCCACGGCAGTTAATAGTTGTCCCTTCATGCGTCCTTTTAGAAAAGTTCCATCCAAATGAATTATACGTCGGCATGCACTTTTCCAGCCTGTTTTTTGAGATTCAAAGCAAGTGTAGAACTTCTCAAAGACTTTATCTTTTGTACCTAAAATCACCGTTGAACCAGGATTAGACTTCTTTAGCTCTCCAACATAATCATACATTCTTGTAAACTGCTCAGCATACTCATCATTGATTATGTGTAACATCATTTGTCTTGCACTTTGACACTTTGTTTTGGGAACCCGAAGACCTTTGAGAAGCAACCTCTGCATTATTTGGTCAGCAGTCAAATCCTTATTAGTCCTAAACTCATTCAAAAAATCAGATGCTATCTTTGGTGCGCTGTAGAGATTCACAGCACCTGAAGGGTAACATGTGTGGGCTTCTTTATAAGATCGCACGACCATACTGTCTGACCGACTGTTTATCGATGCATATATCCTCCATTCACAACAATCTTGAACACATGCTGCTGCTACTTTCTTCCTTTCTGATTTCGGAAAATAGATATTCACCTTCTCTCTCACAGCATACTTCTCAATAGCCTCCTTACAACTCTCTTTAGAAACAAAAGACTTGCCTACATAAAACTCAACTTTATCCCCCTCATCATCTGAATCATCAGTCTCAACATAATCATCAGAATAAAAATTAATATGTTCACCATCACTCTCGGGTTCCTCTTCTTCCTCCTCGTCTCCAATAAGAACATCATCTAGATAAGGATCATCAGCCCTAACGACATATAGATTCATGCTTTCCAGTTCATGTGAATAAGTAATCATTTCTTCAACATCAACATCACCACACAAGTCTTTTCGATTCTGGTCGATTATTCCAGAAGAAAAGTAAGAAAACTTGCTCATATTTTCAGCAAAACCCTCACTCAAAACCATATCTACGAGCATTGTTAAACTCGAGTTTTCATATTCAAGCCTACAATGTCTTATAACACCACCGTTGTATGAACCATCTCCTGCCCAATAGCCTCCAACATGTAACCGGAAGAATATCGTCCTGTATACAAATTAATTAGATAAGAAACCTTTTTTTGTGTGTGCAACCGATAAGAAACTAAAAACCTAATAACATGAGGAATATTGTAAGAAAAGCAATATATAAACCAAATATAGCGAAGCAAGGAGCCATTGAAACTGTTTTCATGACTAATCATTGGAACTAGCAAACCAATATATAATCAAGATCACCGGTAAATGAAAAAACTATGAAATTCATCACTCAAAAGTCAAACCATATGAATTTTAAATTGAAGGCGTAAACATAAATAAAACAAAATTACCTTGTCATTTTGCAAGCTAAAGACAAATCAAATCCTCCTTCTTAAACGAAATTGGTATCATCAACCAATCCTCCGGGTTTAATCAATTGTTGCAGTTTTCTCGATTTTTTTTTAATCTCCACAACCAATCTATCTTAGTTTTTGCTAGTCGACTTTTGCTTTAGGGTTTAGTGTTACTAATACTATGCTCTAGTATTAACGCCTTGAAGTTTTAACGCTAGTAGCTTAATTTTTAACGGAGGGGTTTTTTCATTAACGGACTAATACTTGAGGGGATTTAACATTAATCTTATAGTTGGGGGATTAAAATGGATCAAACTATACTTGAGGGGTTTTTTTATTAAAAACCCTTTATATAATAATAACATCTCAAAGATCTCCATTGGCCGGTGAAACATATTTCACACAATTGTCAAAGATCTGTACTGCTATAACCCAAGTTGGAAGACTGGATAAGACACTTTGATAATTGACAATCTAAGAAGAAAATACCTCATACGTCTCCTTCAATTAGGATGAGAGGCTTTGATTATTGATAATCTAAGAAGAAAATACCTCATACGCTTCCTTCGATTCTTCGATTAAGATGAGTGACTTTGCATATTGATAATCTAATAAATAAATACCTCATGCGTCTCCTTCAATCAAATCCCCTCGGTTTGGTTAAGCAGTAAGTTTGGGAATGAGATATCAACTAGAGAGAATGGAGAAGGGATGAAAAACTTGTTTGATTCAAAACGGATATTATATTTTAGTATTTACTTTGTTTTATAAAAAAGCTTTGTGATCTAAATGGGATAAAATACAAATAGCTAATAGAAGCGGATATTAATAATACTAATCGAAGCGGAGTATCTTTAAATAGAAATTATATTTATAATTAGGGAGTTCTCTCTACATCTAAGATATTTATATCACCAAAACAAAAAATGTTCTATTCAATTTTATAATAAATTTTTATTTAATTTATGTTATATTTATTATAATTAGTAGAGACTAAAAATGAAAATGAGTAACTATTGGAGTAAAAGTAGTAAATAAAAGATTGTAAATTTTTTTTTTCATAATAATAATATAGGGAGACAGCAAAAAATGTAGGGAGGCACGACTACATATTAGAAGATGACCATATAAATGTTAAGAAATTCTAAGAAATACCATTTTTTTAAAAATCCCATATTTTAAAATTATTTTCAGTTAACTATTTTATGTTACGATTTTAGTTTCTATGATTAGGGATTAAATAATCTTATCTTATTATATAAATGAGAGTTTGTCAATTGTAAGTTACGGGATCGTGGCACGTGTTAATGCTAATTTAGATCGGTTAATACTTAAAATTAATTAAAAACTAAAATGGAAACTAACAAAATCATTATCTATTAATTTAACCAATAATAAAAAGGTAACTTTTGAAAAGTCCAAAACTAATTAGGAAGAGGAAAACTTCTAATAATCTAAATTTAGTAATACCATCAAAATAGAAAATTTTCGGCTTAACCGAGTATTAAGTACTTTCAATGTTTTCTAAAAGAAAATTGTATGGAATAAAAATTATACCATTAAGAAGATAATAACAATATTTTTTTTGATAACTCAATGTAAATCTCAGACTCATGGAGAACCAGACTCATGGAGAACCAGACTAATCCCTGGGGAGGTGCAACCCAATGATAAACTCTCTATCCGGGTATGCAAATGGGCCGAAAGCAATGGTCCATATCCATGTGGGTGTTCAAGGCAATATGTTTTAGTTTTGCGTAGCAGGTGGATCGAACTTGAAACATGCTGGCGTCTCAAGCCCATGTCCTTACCAATATAGTTACTAATAAAATAATTTTATAGGTTCTATGAGATTATTAATATGAAATGTATTCTTTTATAATTTAATTTTACATTATTTGATTTGTTTACGATTTTATCACATAATTAAATATATATATATATATATATGTACTAGATAGCTCCCCGCGTATACGCGGATTATATTTTTAAATTATATATTATAAAAGATATTATTTTATATTTAAAAATTTCTAATGATGTTCAATTTATAAATTTGGTCTTTAGAATTTTTTTCGAGTTTTACTTTTTATGACTATAGTATCTAGAATTAAACACATAGCAAGACGATTAAATATGTTTTCGACTCATATTTAAATTTTGATCAAATCTATTTTGTTCTCAATAAATTTTAGTTTATGATTAATTTACTTTTCTCATAAAATTCAACATCAAATTTGATTTTTTACTAATATTAAATAAATTACATCAATGTTGCATTGGTGTTTTATCACTTATCATAACTTTTAGTTTAAATATATATTTTAAAATTGACACATCAAAAATCTTTTTTTAATTAAAAGAAATTTTGTAATTAAAAAATATTAATTATGATGAATATTGATAGTTTAATTTTTTTTCAAGATATTTTGTTTTATTTTTGCTTTTTGTTTTGTAGAACATCATAATTCTAATAAATTAATGTCGCTCGTTTCTCTCCTCAATTAAAAGAATTTTAAAGCCCTTAAACTGCTTTTTATCTATGTACAAATTGAAAAACTTGAATACTTAACCCATAATATTTAAATTCATTGTTCTAATGGTTGAACCAAAGAAAGAATAAAAAGAAAGGAGAGTGAGATTTTTGCCATGTCACATTTGACATGGCTTTTTTTAGGGTAACATTGAAGGAGAATGAGACACATAAGCAAATTTGTAAGAATCACCTCTCTAATAATATTTTGGGGATTGTGGGTAATAAAGTATTTTGTTTCCTTTGTTATTCAGAATATGAATTGAATTACACTTATATATATTTTTTGGATCTACATGATACGAATTATAACATGAAAACTAAGATAAAATGGATCTCTAATGATTTGGGATCCATATTTAAAATGAATTTAAAAAATAATTAAATATTTTTCATGGACCATGGACCATGCAAAATAAGGGGGTGCTTGGTAATGACCATGTCAACATAATTTTTAGATTCTATCTTAGATTTAGCATTATTTGTAATCTAGATGAAGAACAAAGTGATTATCCTAATCAATTAATTGAATCTAGCCATTCATTTTCAACTTTTGAATAACCCTAAACCTAACAAACAAACTACTCATACATGGATGGAGAAAACATAATGCCGGAATAAAATTACATTAAAAAGATGGAGTTGGAGATGTAGAGGGTTCGAAGAATCTGAAATGTATGAAGTAGACTTGTCACCCTAAAGCTCTCAAAACCTATCTCTCTCTTTGTCTCAATAGAAAATAATATACAAAACTCTAAAACCTAAAACAAAACTATATATAAGGTTCTACAATCGTGTTGGGCTTTTATTTTAAACTTCTGGAACTTCTAACGCAAAAAGAAAATCTTCAAAATTGGAAATAGCCATTTCCTTCTCGTATTGTAAGTGTGTCGATCGACACACTCTGGTGTCGATCGACACCAATATTTGCGGCAATAACGAATTCGTCATAGTGATTGCAACTCCTCTTTTTACAATGCTCCAAAATGCTCCAAAATGCTCCATAATCTCCAATTAATCTCCACACGTACATAAACTTGCAAAGACTCTGAAACACTCTAAAAATACCGACAATACTCTATAAAAAGGTCTTATATCATGGCCTAAATATCTTGAACTTCACTGTGGTGATTCCATTATTTGCTTTTGGATTATCGTTTTGTGTGCTCTATTTTGATAAGATGCTTGGACTGATATACTCATGTAAAAAGGGGAGATTGTAGATGTATCCAAGATAACATCAAAGGCCAAGAAGGTGTAAAGAGCTATGGGCTACACAGAAGGTTGGCCAAAGGACAAAGAAGCTATGTGCGCTCAACAAAGATCAAAGAGTTTATTTGACCAACTGAGTGACATGTGGCACCTCGAGCCTTGTGACGTGCAAATGGTTGTCTGATGCAGAGGAGCAGCTCCGGGAATGTGCAAAAGAGAAAAAGAGTGATCATGAGGGGACATCTGATATATTGTTCTCTACAACAAAACAGTGTTTGGTTTCCTAGACCATAACTTGAATCGGATTGTTACCATAACACTCCATATTCTGGAAATGTGTGGTGCATTTATGAAAATATGTGATGCATCAGAGGGGCTAAAAATAATTGATTTGACTAACTATGTCATCAAAGTGCACTTATCTATTTGGTCACACATCATGAGAAAACTTCGGAGTTAAGCGTGCTTGAGCTAGAGCAATTTCATGCTAGGTGACCTACTGGGAAGTAATTTCCAGTACCGTACGACTTAGGCCAAAACACGGGAAAAGATCGCGTGGTGACTGTAGGATCAGTAAACATGCATTTCGAGTCTTCCGGACTAACACATTGACCGTCAGAAAAATCAGCATGTGGGCAGAGACTGGGTTTAGGGCCCACAAATAGGGCAGTCCGGGCGTTATAATGTTACTTTCTTTTTACAAGTTAAAGTCCAAACAAAATAACGACATAGATAAACAAATAAACAATTACTGGTTTTTGAGGCCTGGTTTCCTTGTCCTGTTTGTTAGTCGGTTTTGTGATGGACCATTATATGACTCATCAAAATAATCAAGAATGATTAGGTTTTATAAGGGGCAAAGGTTATGGCTTTAGACTATAAAAAGTCAAAGGTTAAGATAAGCAATTAAATAATCCACAACAAGCAATGAAATTTAATACATTCAACATAAACCAATAAGGAAATGCATTGGATTAAAAGGTTCAACTAAATAAATCATTATTCAAATGAGATGCAAGGGTCTAATTAAGCACCATCGTAGATTATAAGTTATTATACCCATGACTAGTTCTCTTAAAGATATTCATCTTTGTTAGTAAGGTAACTTTGTTAAATTTTAATTTGCAAACAAAACTTTTCTTTTGGAAATATCTGAGAAATTCTGGGCTAACGCTAATCTAGACCCGAAACTACAACAAGTCAAAGCAGATTACAACGAGGGATTCCACCCAAAAACGATTTTATAGTCTTTAGGATGTTTGGACCTTTCGATGGGTAACACATCTAACTTTATATATATGTTAGTGTTAAATAAAGCAGTAGACGCTAATAAGACGGTGACCCAACGCCTAGTGCCTAGAACGCCTAATCGGAATATGTATGAGTTTTTAGGCGGTTTAAACGTTTTACAAAACCATAATATAGTATCTAGCAAAATATATGAAGTATCAAGTTGATAATTAATAAAATTCATGTTACATTTATAATTATCATTTTATAGCATAATATATGATATTATTTTTATTGTGTACTATAATAGTTTAGGCCGCATATTTGGTATTCTTCATGGCTGCACACCACAACACAAGCAAACTGAGGCTCCTGGTCCTAGAGCTTGGCATA
Source organism: Arabis alpina (assembly GCA_900128785.1). Taxonomy (NCBI): domain Eukaryota; kingdom Viridiplantae; phylum Streptophyta; class Magnoliopsida; order Brassicales; family Brassicaceae; genus Arabis; species Arabis alpina. The sequence goes on from LT669788.1 coordinate 7,367,168, forward strand.
CAGCTCTTGATCCTTTAAACTTCTGACTGCATGTAGAATCACAATCTTTCTGAACACAAGGATGTTTATCTCCACCATATCCATATCGACATGGAATTTTCTTTTCAACATTTCCTTTTACTCCTGTAATTGATATAGTTAAAACATAAGATCTTAATTGTGATAATGAAAATGGAAACAATAATTATTTTTCATCTCAAGAAAATATATATTTCAAGATTTTTACTCATATGAATAAAAAAAAAAAAAATACATTGATTATAAAGTTGACAAATATCGTATAAATTAACATAAAGATTATAGAGAAGCAAGTTTAACAAAATTGAAAACTATAATTTGCTACATATATCTACCAAATACGAAACGAGAAAAGAACAATGAATAAATGTTAAATAAATTTATATCAAAATATTTTTCATGATATATCACGAGTATTTGACTAAAAGAAAATAAGATATATCACAACTAAATATTTTCTTTATACGCGAAGGAGTTTTACATAATAGGTAAAGAAATCCTAAAAATATTTGTGTGAATCAATTTTGTACGTGTAGCACAAAAAAGTTGTAACACAATTTTCTACATCTAGTTAGTACATGGTTGAGGGATAATTAAAATAAAATGCCATTTTTTGAAATATATTTTACGAAAATGTTATATTGAGTTTTGTAAATATTATATTTTAGTAATTCTGAATACATATACTAACCTAACACAAGAACGGTGAAGATAACTAGAACGGTGAACGAGAGCTGAAAAGATTTCTTCATTGTAGATTATACAAATTTATTGTTGATGTGCTTTTAAAATGAAAAATAAATAAGAACCTGTGCTTATTTATAGAAAACGTTAGAGGCATTCCACATTAAAACATATATAATTTAAGCTTTTTGCCTCCTTAACTTTCGACTCCGTAATTCAAGGTTTTTCTTATCTAATATATTAAACTTTAGACTCGCTCGTTTTTCGTAAATTTTGTTTCACAATTTCAGTAAAATGATACAATTTATAAAGGATGTGAATATTTAAACAAAAAAAAATGTATCATGTAAAAAAACTAAACAAACAAACATGTACTATCCTAGTTATAATAACACATAAACAAAACTGAATATGTACATTGTTAATACTATATTACAAAATATAATATAAACACATGTAAACAAACTAATAACACAAATCTAATATCTTATTATATAAAGGAGAGTTTGTCAAAATTGTAACACATAGAATCGCGACATGTGTCTATTATCGATGGAGATGATGACACGTATTAAAATACTCTGTTTTAAATCAAGCAATTAGAAAAATAAAGATATCATTATGTTAAACCAATAAAATAAAGACACGTTAATATTTTTCTTATCGTCTTATTAGCATATTTTTAAAAGTCAAACTAAATTTTATGTTAGTCTTTAAAAAAAAGCAAAATATAAATACCATTATGTTAAACAAAATTAATGTTACATCACAAAAATGGAACTTTATATATAAAAACAAAAAAATGATAAACCATAAATTATTTTAAAAGAAAAAGTAAATGTATGTTCAACTTATAAATGTTAAACCATAAATTATTTAAAAAGGAAAAATAAAATATTACTTCAGAAAAGGTAAATCCAAAAACTATATAATAACACACACCTCCCACAATTTAACGTACACCCCAAATCCTTAATTTTCTGTGCAAATTATGAATACGATCTTCCACAAATTAGTTAAAACTATTTAATTTTTGATAAATTAGATCGAAATTGTGTTTACCGTCAAACTATTGCATGCATTCTTCGAAAGTGGGAGGCTAGAATTTTTTTAAAGCAAACAACGTAATATGGGAATAAAAGTTCTTCTACTTGATGAAAAAGAGTATATATCAATTATATCAAATTTTAAATTCTTCGACTTATACAACACTTACCATACTGTATTCATGTTGTATAAAGAAAATTTATAAACCTAACATAAAATGGAAAATTTACAAAATAGGATAGTAATATATTATAATTTTAGTTTTCATCGTTCATAAATTCCATTTTTGTGTAAACAAAAAAATTAATGAGGTTTATAACTATATTAACTATATTATGCGGGGTTTACAAGATACGTAATTTATAACTATATTAACGGAGTTTTAATTTAGACTATAACTATACGGATATAACTACACAAATTATCTAATACGCGCATATTATGCGAGTCCTAATCTTAGTTAGATTATGAAGAAAAAGGAATAGCAGTTTGAAAGTGTGTAATTTGTAAGTTTGTAACTTTGTAGCTTCCATTGTTGCAGACAGAAATGCAGAATTTTCCGAGTTTTATTTTCTTATGCGAAAATGTTACCAATAGTCTTCGCAAGAACAGTTTCCATCTCTAAAGTGATGAAAACAGTTTGAATCTCTCAAGATAATATGCCGATGATACACTCTCGATATGTACTTTACTCCCCACAAACGCGAAGGTTCTTGATAATTCGTATTGGAGCTCCAGATGGTATAGCAAGTAGACCAAATGCTACAGCTAGTTTCTCACTATGGTAAGCCAAACCAAGCTCTTTGCCTTCTTTATCCAAGTCTTGGAGAGCAAAACTCATATCCGGTAAATAACCAGCTTCTTTAATCACAACCATCATTTCATCGACCTTGGAATATATCTCGACCATTCTCGGATGTCTTCTATCTTCCGACATGAAACTATGAACTTTACCTTTCCCTTCAACCCAACTGCAACCAGGCTCTTTACTTATATTACGAGATTTCATCAATCTACGAGCATTTTCAGCTTCCTCTTGTCTTCCTGCTGCAGAATACATGTTTGATAACAAAACATAAGGAACAGCATTGTTTGGTTCCAATTCCATGAGAGTTTTCACTGCTCTTTCCCCGTTTTCTATGTTCCCATGCTTCCTACTTGCAGCCAGTATCGCTTTCCATACAGTTGCATCTGGTTCAACCTCCATTTGTATCAGCAATTCCTCTACTCTAACGAAATCACCAGATCTACCAAAGAGATCAATCATACGAGCATAGTGCTCAGGTCCTGGAGTGATTCCATAAACTGTTCTCATCGAATCAAAATAGTGTTGAGCTTCTTCTATGAGCCCGGCATAGTAACCCAATAAAGGTAATGTAATCTGGTTTTATACCACTGCCTATCATCAGACTGTATGATTGTAGTGAATCCTTGGCTTTGCCGTTTTTCGCATAACCCACAATTAGAGCAGTCCATGTTATTAAATCCCTGTTCTCCATAGAGTTGAATACTACATTTGCGTCTTCTAAGCTTCCGCACTTTGTGTACATTGTCACAAGAGAGTTATCTACTGACAAAGATGATGGGACGCCAGATTTAATGTAATTCCCGTGTACCAGTTGCCCAAACTCCAGAAGAGTTAACTCCGCTGAGGCGCTTAATACACTTGCTGTAACAATCTGATCAGGAGAAATGCCTTCACCTCTCATGTCACAAAACAACTTCAATGCTTCTTCATAAGATCCGTTATGTGTATTTCCCGTGACAAGAGCCGTCCAAGTTATCACATCTTTCACAATCATCTCTTCAAATACTTTCAACGCCGAATCCATGATTCCTCTTTTAGCATACATATCCACAAGAGCGTTATTCACAAGCTTGTAATTACCATATCCAGTTTTCACCATCAGACAATGCACAGAACAAGCTATATTCATTTCTCTCCTAGACAAAGCAAAACAATTCAAAATGGAAGGGATTGTGAACTCGTCTATCTTCAAACCTCGCTCGTGCATTCTTCCGAATAAAGACAGAGCTTCATCTTCAAGACCTTGTCTAACACACTCAACAACCATCGAGTTCAAAGAAACCTCATCATCAACATCCATACCTCTCAACAAAACTCTTGCTGCTTCCATGTCTCTGCATTTAGCGTACATAGCAATCAACGAGCTCTGAACAAATATATTCTCCATGAAACCACTCTAAACTATGCAGCCATGTACTTGAACTCCTACCTTACGAGCAGAAACCGTAGCACAAGCAGTTAAAACACTAGGAAACGTAAAATGATTCGATTCATTTCCTTCTCTTCTCATATCCCTACACACTCAATCGCCTTGTAAGCATTCTTCGCGTAACCAGTAAGCATCGAAGTCCATGTAACGTTATTTTTCTCACCTAACATTGTCCTAAAAATATATTCAGCTTCAAAGATGCGTTTACACTTTGCATACATATCAAGAACACCATTAACAACATAAACATACAAATCAAACCCGGTTTTTACAGTACACCCATGAATCTGTTCACCTCTCAGAAGTGAAGCACACATCTTAACAATACTACCAAAACTATACTCACCAGAGAGGAGGTGAGGAAGAGCAAACATCATATCGTTGCATCCTCTTTTTTTTGTCTTTACTTGACCACGTTATGTCTCTCCTTCTTTCTTCTTTTTGTTTGTGTTCAGCGTGGGCCCCTGAGCACCACCAAATTTTGCTATCTTTCTTTACCTGCTCTTTTTTTTTTTTGTCATCTCGTTTGATTTTTCATTGAAAGATCACAAAAAAATCACAAAGTTTTAGCTTACAAAGTAGAGCAGAAAGAAACAAGAATAGATCAAAGAGAATGATCACAACTTGAAACATGACATACCCACAAAAGAAATTTCCCACCAACACTGATGGGCTAACTATCAAACCCCAAAATTACTTCCTAAGTTAACCAAGCAAACTCACACAGAGGGACCACTTTTCTCACCATCAAAGATCTCTCTTAGCCAACAAGGAGGACCTTAGGCTACAAAGGAGAGAATCTGGATTTGATTTGGAACATTTTGAGCAATAAGAATAGCCTCTCTGATGGTCTCGAATGTTTCCGATTCTATCCTCCAATCCACCAATTCTTTTAAAACATGTCTCATTTCCCAAGCTTCTAAAGAAGCTAAACTTGATGAAAAGGTTTAGGATAACTGATCTTGAATCTTGAAAGATGAGGCGACACATTTACCATGAAACACACACGGGTACTGAATACGGAACGCAGGGAGAGAACTCAAAACCACGTGAAAAGAAGAACGACCAAATACTCAAAAAGCAGAATAAGCAACACGTTTGATAACTACTTTTGATGGCTAAACCACAAACTAACAACTCTGAGATCAGATCACCAACCCATAGATGAAGGACCAAACCACAAGGTATGCGACTGGCGAAGCCAAATAACAAGTGCAGCAAAGCCAAAAAATCCAAAGACTTGAACTATTGACACTTGCATCAACACGAAAGCCAAATCAAAATATCAGACCCGCAAACTCAACCTAGAGAGAACCAATCACACCCCAGCCAAATACCACAAGAACTCAACTAGCACAAAGGCTAAAGATGAGATCAATCAACCCGAAATTACTCACAATCATAAAGCCAAATTGAAACGACCCGACCCGTTTTTTTTTTTTTTTTTAAACAAAACATAAACCCTTGGTCTCGGATTAGCATTCCCATAAATGCTATCCTTAACAACCAAGTAAACACACACAGACAATCAGCGGATAACAATAATAAACCAAGCATTTCATTCCATTAATCTAATCCAGTTCAACCACAATTTCCAAATCCAGATTCCACAAAAAACCAACAACCTAATAGCCGTTCTAAACAGAAAAGGAAACAATAGAAATCACACAGCACGAAACCGAGACCCTAGATCATCTCCCTCTTCGTTGCCATGATTCCACGATCACAATTTGCCTTTACCTGCATCACATGGAAAAAAGAGATGCGTGAGTATTATCATAAATACCCAGTGAGACGGTCCTCCCATCTACGACTGCGCACACAGACGCGATGGATCCGCTCAGGCAAACACGCACCAAACAATCACACAAAGCACAACAACGGCTCAATCACAGCCCAAACAGGCGGCCTGTCGATCGACACTACCACTATGTGTCGATCGACACCCCTGTTCACACCTGTCGATCGACACACCCACGGTGTCTGTCGATTGACAGCTCCACATGACCCTGTCGATCGACACAACCACTAGGTGTCGATCGACAGCTCCTCGATCACCTGTCGATCGACACAACCTCTAGGTGTCGATCGACAGCTCTCGTGTGACCCTGTCGATCGACACACCCAAGTGCTGTCGATCGACAGGTCGTCGCAGATTCATGGGAAATCGATCATTATCCTCTCGGATCGATTCCTCCTCTGTGTTATCACGAAACCTGCACGAATAAACACAATCCAAACAATCCACACGCAATCCACAGACATATTCAACACAAACAATATCAAATCAACAATTTCAACCTACCACCTAACAACCCTAACGAATCCACCGGCCCAGAAGCCATGGTCACGCACTCACCTTAGATTTTCGGATAGAATTTGCTGGATAATGAGGCTAGAAACAGATTCAGCTACAATCACCACGAAATTCCTCTTCCAATCGATCAAGAACGAAACCCTAATCCACAAACTATCAGGAACAATAGAAACTCCTCTCAAAACTCTTTGTTTCTGATTTTGGGACTTTGGTTCGCTCAAATGCGGCCAAAAACCCTTATATATGATGCCCTAGGGTTTTCCCAAACCGGCCCGGTCCAATTGAACGACTTAAATCGAACCAGAAACCAACCAATTCGGGCACCTGTCGATCGACAACCACTAGGTGTGTCGATCGACATCCCCTAAGAGCCCTGTCGATCGACAGACACCAAGTGTGTCGATCGACAGCCCCTCCATTTTCACAAAAATGGTTCACGGGCGTCACAATTCTCCCCCACTAAAACTGGATTCGTCCTCGAATCCTCTAACACTTCCCACCAAGCTAACCCCTGGCCAACCCGCCAGTATAACCGGAGACTACATCTCCCAGACCCTCTCGAGGTTCACATCCATCCTATGCACATAGACCCGTCTGAGACATTGATCGCTCATAGCTCATAACCACACCCTCTAACTCTCGGGATCGTCACCCCTTGAGTTCTCGGTGCCACATATCAACCCACCTCAGTCCACGCAGTCCTGACGGTGTTTGATACCAACTATCTCCATACCCCTCACTTTCAGAACACATAGTCCTTCAAGCACTCGGTATACAGGGAACCCACACATCCCCTGGAGAGACACAACTCTCAAAGATCTGCCAGAGATCACAATCTCCATGAACTATCTCCATACCCTCACGTCCCCAGTCCACACAGTCCTGGCGAACGATCGGTATGCAGGGAACCCACACATCGCTTGGACGACTCAACACTAGACGTCTATAATGCACCTCTGACCGGAATTACCTCCTAAGGTCTCACATGATATTCCCCTCCCGGAATACCATCACAATCGTGATCGTCACAGATCACCCGGACCATCCCTCACCTTGGATGTCCCTGCAGAGTCTCCCCGGAACTAGACAGTTCTAACCACCATAAAACTTCTATTCCGAGACTCTCTCATACACACACACACAAACCGTTAGAGTCCCCACCGGAACTGGCAAGTCCTATCAGCAATAAAACTTCCATTCCGAGGTTCTCTAACCACAAACACATGACTCTCAAAGTCAAAACATAAGAAAAACAATTTCTTATACACTCGAAAAATGTCATAATCATTACAACTAAATGAAAATACAAAAATCCACAACCAAAACCTCACCACACACGGTGATCACCACACAAAAACTGAAACTGGAAACCACAAAGAAAAACGAATTCACTCTTCCGCTTGCTTCTCGAACCACTTCTTGAACTTCGTTTTCATCTTTGCCTCTGGTTCCCAAGTCTCCTCCTGAATACCGTCACAGTCCCACAAGACTGTCAACAACGGCACCCTCTTCCGGCGCAGAACCTTGATACTTCTCTCAAGAATCCTAACCGGCCTCATCCCAACAGTCAGATTTGGCTGAAGATCTGCAGGAATCGTCACTGCTACCTCCTCAGAAGCATGCAAGCATCTCCTGAGTTTCGAAATGTGAAACACATCATGGAATTTCTCCATAATCGGAGGTAGCTCCAACCGATAAGCAACTGGTCCCACACGTTCCACAACCCGGAATGGACCCATGTACATCGTACTCAGCTTATCCTCGGATATGGACCTGTTCAGACCCCGCATCATCGCCATCTTGAGATACACTCGATCTCCGACTGCAAACTCCAACTCTTTCCTTCTCCTATCGGCATAACTCTTCTGCCGATCCTGGGCTTCTTTCATGTTCAGCTTCACAACACGGATCTTCTCCGTCGTCTCCTGAACAAAATCAGCCCCAAAGATGCTCCTCTCCCCCACTTGGGTAAAACATAGCGGAGTACGACATGGCCTCCCATACAACGCCTCAAAAGGAGCCATTCCGATACTCGCCTGAAAATTGTTGTTATATGCGAACTCCACCAAACTCAAGTGATCCGCCCAATGACCATCCCAATCCAGCACGCACATCCTCAACAGATCTTCCAGTGTCTGAATCGTCCTTTCGGACTGCCCATCCGTCTGCGGATGATTAGCTGTACTCATGTGCACTGTAGTGCCCATCTCAGCCTGAAAATCTCTCCAGAACACTGACGCAAACCTCGGATCTCTATCCGACACAATGCTCGCTGGCACACCATGCAACCTCACAATTTCCTTCACATACTTCTTAGCCAAGACCTCAGCTCCGTCTGTCTTCTTAATGACCAGAAAATGTGCTGACTTAGTCATAGGTCCGAGAAACTGGCAACCCTACCACGAAATCCATAGTGATCATATCCCACTTCCACTCTGGAATAGGTAGACTCTGCAATAAGCCACTAGGAACTTGGTGCTCAGCCTTAACCAACTGACACACATTGCAAGCTGCAACCTAATCTGCCACATCTCTCTTCATCCCGACCCAATGATAGTACCTCTTCAGATCCCTATACATCTTAGTCGCTCCCGGATGAATCGAAAACTTACTCGCATGAGCTTCTCTCAGAAGTTCCTGCCTCAGGCCCTCATCCTTAGGAACACAGACTCGTCCATGCACTAAGATAGTCCCGTTAGCAGAAACCTGATATTCGGAAAAAGTAGCCTTGGAGAGATCTAACAACACCGGATCCTTCTCCTGAGCTACTCGGATCCTGCTCAATAGATCCGCTTGATCCGCCGCCGCTAAACCCAACGGTTCCTCTGAAGTAACACACAACCTCAAAGTACTCAACTCATTCACAAGAGCCTCCACATCCCGCTCCTGGGATGAATCATACCTCCTCCGACTAAGAGCATCTGCCTCTACCTAAGTTCACCGCGATGGTAAACTAAAGGTAAAACTCAATCTTCTACAACTCCTCCCAACACTTCTGCCTCCTAAACCAAAGACCACCGAAAAGAAACCTACTCCTCCAACCGCTTGGTCATGGAATAAGTCGTACTCTCAAAGCCTTTTGATGCAACTCCTGAAATAATCTGCCATCCCGAGAAAACTCCTACACTTAGTCGCATTCATCGGTCTAGGCCAAATCTCAGCTTGATTGCATCTTAACTGGATCCACATAAACTCCACCTGCAGAAACAGTAACACCCTGAAAACCCATTCCCTTTGCCAGAAACTGCACTTGCTCAACCTAGTAACTAGCTCTTACTTTTGCAACTTCCCCAGAACTGCCCTCTCCTTGCTCATGCTTCTCAGGATTCTTCGAACCCACCAAGATGCCATCGATGAAGTTAATCACGAACTCATTCAGATACTCCTGAAAGGCTTCGCTCATCAACCTCATAAACGCAGCTGGTGCATTCGTCAACCCGAAAGACATCACCACAAACTCAGAATGCCTATATCGAGTCTTGAAAGTCGTCTTCCTGCCATCCCGCTCATCAATAGAAAACTGGTGTTAACCGGATGCCAAGTCATCCTTGAAGAACCAAGTAGCCCCTCACAATTGATCCAACAACTTATCAATTCTCGGAAGACGAAACTTGTTCTTCATAGTGACTCGGTTAAGCCCTCGATAATCGAAGCACAACCGGCAACTACCACAATTCCTCAACACCACACACATGTTCTCCCCACGGTAAAATACTCGACCAAGAGAATCTTTACTCAAGAAAACCTCTAGCCGCGTCATCGGCTCTTCCAACCCTGCTGGAGCCATCCTGTAGGTGCCCTAGATAACGGCGTCGTCCCTAGCTCTAACTCGACCGTGAAAGGATCCGACCACGTTGACGGCAATCCCTGCAACGACCGAAAGATATCCTCACACTCCTGGACAACCCGAATATCCCTCACTGCAACCTCACCTACAGACTCTGCCAGCAAAACAGTCTTCGAGTAAGCCTCCCAACCTCTCAGTCATAGCCTCAGCCTGCACCCAAGAGATCACGAGACTCTCAGAAGTCGGTTTCACTCCCTGACAAACCAACCTTCTCCTACTACGCTCCAACACAACACGACTCCGGTGACACCCCAGATGAACTCTGTACTGATCAAGCCAATCCATACAGAGGATGCAATCATACAGTTCAACTATACTGTACACCAAGTCCGCTGTCATCCACTTACCAGTCACTAAAAACTCCACGCCTCTCGCCCGGCCATGAGTAACTAGAAACTTCCCTTCCACAACCATTACCGGTCCAACCCGCTCACCAGCGCCACTCCGAAGAGATGAAGCAATCATGCTCCAGAATTGAACAACGCGCGGAATTCACCACTGCCCACTACAAAGGTCTCCACACAACTCCCATGTGCTAAGAAACCTAACAAACTCGCCAACTATGACCCATGCTTCCACACCCGAAGCATCCCTGGCCACTTTAGCTCAACCCGGAAGTATCCTCCCACTTCCTATTCTGTCCCTGCACAGGCTTTCCGCCATGCCAGGTATTACCTGCTGAGGCTTAATAGACTGAACAGTTGGGCTAATTACCACAGCCTCCTCTCTCGAGTCTCGACAACGCCTCCAGCAGTCTCAAACAACTATGCTCTCGCAGCATACACGGACACTCCGCACCATGTCCTCAATCTGATCAAAGTCCTCTCAAGAACCTCTTATCCCGGGCCTCCTCGCCCTCCATGCTCCTACCAGCATGAACCAACACCAACCATGAGCCGATTAACTCCAAAACATACCCACGAACTGATCTCTCTCACAGATCCAGTTCCAAAAACCTCGTCTCTAAATGACCCGCAGTCTCTCGAGGAAAGAACCTGGCATCACACTCTGCCCACAAGTCCGCCCAGGCCAACACTGCCTGAACCCTCCTAGCTGCAACACACCACTCGCAAAGAATCTTATACCAATCATCTGCACATGTTCCCTTATCAGTAGATAAGACGGAACCCTACCAACAACCGCAACCCTCAGCCGCACCTTTGCCACTCGTGGCATCACCGGAGCCTAACTCGTACCGCACTCGGTAACCGCTCCAAAAACTGCTGAAGCCAATCCGCTAGACGATCCACTCGACACTGAGCCCACCCGCGGGTGCACACGCACTACCAACCTCACGAGGACCCACACCGGCCCCCGACAGCCAACCTAGGACCACACTGCCCCCACCAGCCCTCACACTGGCGCTCACACTTGGCTGCACGCTGGCAGCCTAAATGGCGCTCAAGCCATCATGAAGCGTCTACGGATCACTCTCAGCCACTTGCGCAACACTCTGAGCCGCCCTCCTGGCCAACTCCCTCACTAGTGCCCGCCACAACACCTACTGCAACAAATCTGTCAGCCGATCAACTCGTCACCTAGACTCCTCCTGCGGGCGCACCCGAACAGCGAGCAAATCCAGCACTAGCTCAAGTACCAGCCCTGGCCCAACAGCCCTCACACCGGCTCTCACACAGGCACTCCCACTGGCACCCGCACTAATACTCAGACCCTCTTGATACGTCTACGGATCTGTCACAGTCTCAACGTGGAACCCTGAGAGCCGCATCCCAGCCGACTCACTCACTAAGCACTAAAGAATAACAATAAAACACACTTACCGTGGAATCTCTTTAAAGGCACGAAGGAAGATGATCTAGAACCCCCAAACTCACAGAATTGTCAATTTAACCGAATTACAATCCTAGCAGTTCTAACCCGTCCTAAAACCGTAAGGGCTCTGATACCAAACTGAAACGACCCGACCCGTTTTTTTTTTTTTTTTAAACAAAACATAAACCCTTGGTCTCGGATTAGCATTCCCATAAATGCTATCCTCAACAACCAAGTAAACACACACAGACAATCAGCGGATAACAATAATAAACCAAGCATTTCATTCCATTAATCTAATCCAGTTCAACCACAATTTCCAAATCCAGATTCCACAAAAAACCAACAACCTAACAGCCGTTCTAAACCGAAAAGGAAACAATAGAAATCACACAACACGAAACCGAGACCCTAGATCATCTCCCTCTTTGTTGCCATGATTTCACGATCACAATTTGCCTTTGCCTGCATCACATGGAAAAACACGCACCAAACAATCACACAAAGCACAACAACGGCTCAATCACAGCCCAAACAGGCGGCCTGTCGATCGACACTACCACTAGGTGTCGATCGACACCCCTGTTCACACCTGTCGATCGACACACCCACGGTGCCTGTCGATCGACAGCTCCACAGGACCCTGTCGATCGACACAACCACTAGGTGTCGATCGACAGCTCCTCGATCACCTGTCGATCGACACAACCTCTAGGTGTCGATCGACAGCTCTCGTGTGACCCTGTCGATCGACACACCCAAGTGCTGTCGATCGACAGGTCGTCGCAGATTCATGGGAAATCGATCATTATCCTCTCAGATCGATTCCTCCTCTGCGTTATCACGAAACCTGCACGAATAAACACAATCCAAACAATCCACACGCAATCCACAGACAGATTCAGCACAAACAACATCAAATCAACAATTTCAACCTACCACCAAACAACCCTAACGAATCCACCGGCCCAGAAGCCATGGTCACGCACTCACCTTAGATTTTCGGATAGAATTTGCTGGATAATGAGGCTAGAAACAGATTCAGCTACAATCACCACGAAATTTCTCTTCAAATCGATCAAGAACGAAACCCTAATCCACAAACTATCAGGAACAATAGAAACTCCTCTCAAAACTCTTTGTTTCTGATTTTGGGACTTTGGTTCGCTCAAATGCGGCCAAAAACCCTTATATACGATGCCCTAGGGTTTTCCCAAACCGGCCCGGTCCAATTGAACGACTTAAATCGAACCAGAAACCAACCAATTCGGGCACCTGTCGATCGACAACCACTAGGTGTGTCGATCGACAGCCCCTAAGAGCCCTGTCGATCGACAGACACCAAGTGTGTCGATCGACAGCCCCTCCATTTTCACAAAAATGGTTCACGGGCGTCACAATAGGAAACTAACCCAAACAAAAAACAAGGAAACCAACCACCTAAAGCTCACCACCGAAAATCAGACCACAAAAGAGAGAAGACCTGCAAAGTCTGAGATTGATCTCATCAGCTAGCAGAGCACGGACAAGGACACGGTCAATCGAAGATGAATGGGGTTCTCCTGTGTAGAAAACCTGGGACCAACGCTGTATAAGAACGCCTAAAATCTTCACCAGAAGCCACCACCACAAGGCCCGACTCAGCCCGACACCCAACACCCGAACTCTACACCCCGACTCTATACCCCGACTCAGATCTCAAACCACAAGAAAAAAATTCCTCTTTAAGACTGAAAACTTATGACTAGAAAGAAAAAAACGAGGGGAAAACAACAAAAAGGACCGGCACCGGTGCTAATGGAGCCACCAGCACTGGTCAAGCCAGAGATCGACGAAGAAGAAGGAGGAGCAAAATCGTCTTAGGGTGTTGCCATGTTCTATCAGTGTTTATTTGTCTTTTTCTTGACTTTACCTGCTCTTCATGTGAGCATATTATGGCCTTGATTGGCAGAGCATTTAGAGGAGCATCATGCTCTTTATTATCCAATCAAGTTTAGTTGACGAAGCATTAAGCAGAGCATTTAGTAAATGCTAATGCTCTCAAATGCTCTCACCCTCAATGCTCTCCAATAGAGCTTTTCCAGAGCATTTACCTCTACCATATATAAAAAAATTAAAAAATAAAATTATACAACTCATTTATTTTTATACTTATATAAAAAAAATTATATAAACTTTTAATTCCTTAATATATATGTTTATCATTATTTTATTTATTCCATACTTTAAAATAATATTATAATCAGATAATATATCAACTAAATGTAATTTAAATTCGAAAAGATTATAAAAAATTATGTTATACCTTACAAAAATACTTTATTTACAATATTAACATATTAAATTTTAGAATATAGAAATACATTTATAATAAAATTAAAACTTTATATATATATATCATTAGTTTATTTGTCATATTATTTGTTAAATAATATTATAATAATAAAAAAAAATGATATTTATAATTTATGACATAATATATTTTAGAATACATATAAATAAATATAGTTAAATAATTTTAATTTAAATTTTATATCTAACCATTAACTGTTCTACCAATCACCTAAAATGTATATTTTGTTCAGATGCTCATGTTTTAGATGCTATATGCTAATGCTCCTACATGATAATGCTCCTTCGTACTCCTCCGTCAATCAGGGATATCTCTTTGCATATTATGCTTATGTTGAGATCGGCGTAGGACCCATAAGAAAATGATGTTGCACATCATGTGTATCTCTTCTTCTCTATAATAATCTGCATGACGTTACACTAAAACTTAATTAGAAAAAAAATAGAAATAATGGGTCCATTAATGACCATGGACCATGCTCATCTTCTTCTCTTTTAAATTATGTTGATTTTCTTGTTCTTCATCTATATTACAAATAATGATATGTAAAAATTATTTATGCAATTGGAAAAGATTATTAATGCAACCGGCAAAAAATAATTTGATAATTATACGAATTTCAATTTAAAATATAATTTTACGGGTTTTAATTTAGAATATAGTTATACGGGCTATAACTATATTGATTATCAATTTAAATATCTAATACCTGCATATTATGCGGTCCTAATCTAGTACACAATAAATTTATGTCAAGATTGTCGATTATATCATGAATTAAACTAGTATAATTAAACTACAAAGTCCTAATCTGATCTTATCTTATTTATATAAAAGAGAGTTTGTCAAAATTGTAACTCACGAGATCGCGACATGTGACTATTATCGATCATGATGGTGACACGTGTTAAAATACTATATTTAAAATAAAGCAATTAGAAAAATAAAGATTTCATTATGTTAAACCAATACAATAAAGACACATTAACATTTTTCTTATTTAACATATTTCTAAAAGCCAAACCAAATCTTATGTAAGTCGCTAAAAAGAAAAGAAAAATATAAATACCATTATGCTAAACAAAATAAATGTTACATCACAAAAAAAGAAACTTTATATATACAGATAAAATAAATGTTAAACATAAATTATTTTATAAAAAAAAAAAAAACATACGTTCAATCTTGCAAAAATGTTATTACTTCAGAAAAGGCAAATCCAAAAACTATATAATAACACACATCTCCCATTAGTTAATGTACTAATTTTATTTATATTATCTATTTTCATAATATTTTGTTAATGTATTTAATTGTATTTTCTGAAATTCATGTTGTAATATAAAGACTCATGTTTAAATTTTCATAACTGGATCTTTATTTAAAAATTATCAAATATGTAAAAATTACTTTTTTAAAAATAATTGATATTTATTTATAAAATAGATTTAGTTTCGAAGTATATAAGATTTCAAATATGATTTAATATTTTATCATTCATTTAGATGAATTATTTTTATAACTTTTTGAAGATTTAAACTCATTATTGATTTTTTAACAAAACGTAATTTATGATTATATATTAAGGAGGTTTTAATTTAGAATATAACTATACAGTTCTAACTATACAAATTATCAATTTTCATATTTAATACTCACATATTATGCGGATCCTAATCTAGTTAGTGATATTTGTGCAATGGACAACTTAAAATGGTATTTTTAAAAATTTACACACCATAATCGTTGGTGAAAAAGTATCCATAAAGAATTTAACTACATTTCAAAAAGATATATGTAAAAGACTTAACGAAAAATATTTTAAATCTCATTCATTGCTTGGAATAAATTAGTTTTCATAAAATACATGACATGGATTATTAAACCGGGTTATCAAGTTTAAAGTTGAGTTAATTCATTTCTCCGTGTAAGTTGTAACCGTGATAAGTGAGATTGGAAAAGATCAATGGTAACATCAAAGTTTCTTTGGAGCAGTCTTCATATGACTTGAACATGAAAAGAACTCTCTATTAATTAAATAATGGATCGTGGAATGGTCACCGAAGTCAGTTTTGTCATAAATTTATAACTTAATTTTTTGTTTTGACCATGTGGCATTTTAGTGATTGGTTGCTTTTTAAATAAAAAAACTATCCCGATAATATTTATGTTGTACATAACTAAAATATATAAATTTATCTTTTAAAACTGATACGATTCATATTGTTAGTTTTTGAAAATTAAATCTCACGAACGCGCGAGATATAAACCTAATCAATAACCAAAAAGCCTATCTATTCAGAAATGTTGAACCGATAATCAAAATGGAAGGCTCGAAACGGAATGATAACCAAAAACCGAAAGATAAGTTAATTTCATTCCATTGTGAGTTTCTAACCATGTTGAAGAATGCCCAACACTAGTCTCTTCCATAATTTTCTTTCTTCTTCTGCTTCTCAAATTTTTGTATGCGATCCGAATACCACAATTTCAGTGTTTCTTTTGCGTATATCAGTCTAACATCTATATATAGTTTAGACTAATCAAAATTACCAATCGAAGGATTGAAGCTCTATTTATCATGTTTACTAATTATTTTTGTTGAAATAAAAACGATGTCTAATATTGTACATCTGGTGCATAAAAAACGATGACTACGTGCGGATAATTTTAGACGGAAATGGCAATGAAAACCCCAGTACTAAAGTTACAGAGAGCAGCTCGGTTAAATAAAAACAACCCTACTATAGTCAGGTCGCAAATTCCAAACGAAGGTGTTACGTCTTCCAAATGAAGGTGTTACAAGCAAACAACCCACACACATAGACCTCGACGCTAGTATAAATCATTAAATCAGTTTAGTATTTTGTTATTAAACTAATCCATGAGAAAGAAAAGGAAAAAACAATAAAAAGATATCCCGCCTAAACCTAAATCACACAATTAACATGGTAACAAAATGCACATGCACATATGCACCCCACTTGACGCAGTAAACTAATATGGCTAGCGAAGATTTTTCGCCATAGACTTCAGGTCCCCCAACTAAGATTATTTCTATTTGAAATTTCTTATTAATTTAATATTGTCACTTTTAATATAACATAATTATGTCATCAAAATTATGTTACAAAAAAAAATTGAGCCAATTAAATGGAGACAAGTGTGATATGAGTCTTTCATGGTATCTCATTTGAAAGATAAATCATTCTAAGTCGTCGATTTTTGTTATTTTTCTTTGGTTTATTCATTACCGCATATGTCTTTATCAATTTTTATTTTATTTTTGTAAAAAATTTCTCTTATTTCCACCTCTCTGTTCTATATAAATGCAGACTACATGAGTCACATTGATAAGTAAAAGCAGAAACATGAGTCACACTAGAGTCTCTTCCATGGTCATCTTTCTCCTTCTTCTTCTTGTGTGTCCTGCCCTTACCACACAGATGGAGGTTAACAAACTAAGTGAGTCTTTTTCATTGTTTTTAAATATTTGTTAGTCATTACGTTTTTACTTATTGGGGGTATTATTACTAATATTTGTTTGAATTCATCGAGTTTTGAGCTGTCAATATATCAAGCGAAACAATAAAAGTAAAACTTAACCTAACACATGGATTTGATACAACTTAAAGTGTTTTCACTTCATATAAAAAAATTCTATTTAGTTTTCAAATATATATATTTAAAGTGTGCTTTCAGTGAAAGCCTTTCACTCTAAATATATATTACATTTGTATATAGTTTTTTCTCCTTTTTGTTTGGTTAAGATTAAAATTCAGGTTGACTGCACGACCGAATTTTGTTTTACGTTCGGTATGTCTTGGATTCAATAGACAAATTATCATTAAAATTTACCAAATTTTTACACTGTGATTTAAATGTAAATCTGAGTTTAGGTGGTCATGATGGTGCAGAAGAGACAAAGCATCCTGATCAAGTGACGGTTCAACCTATAGGTTTTCCAATACCTAAAGTTAAACCAAATGCTCAAATAGGAAGACGTCGTCGAGGTACTCCAATACATCTTCCACCAAACATTCCTTCTCCACCTCCGCCCACCTTAAGCTCTTCCAAAGGCACAAACAAACCTGGTCACTGATCTCATTGTAATTTCAAATGCGTCTATTATCTTTTTTTTCTTTTTTGGGTCAAAACTAAACTTTGTCATTTAAAACTTAAACAGAAGATGGGCCTGGGGCTAAAGCCCAGTCCGAATACAATGCTAGTTTAGCAAGCTCATCAGCTTTGCTGTTACAGGTGCGTGGAACGAAAAAGAAATGTTCGATCTCAATTTCCTTCGAGATGTTGGTGATATCCTTGACAATTCCATAAGTTTCAAGCTGGAATTCCTTCTTGTTGATGATTTCGATTAGGTTGCTGCAATCTGAGGCTATATTTAGCTTACGGAGGTTGAGGGATTGGATCTGTATTAGTGCCTCTCTGATTGCCAAAGCTTCAGCCATCAGTGGTGAGGAGACTTGATCACTGAAGGCCATACCTTGAAAGAGTGTGTTGTTTGTTTGGTCTCGAATTACCCATCCCAATCCCGCTTCTCCGGTGTCAGATCGCCACGCCGCGTCGGTATGGTCGAATCGGTGTCTTAGTCTTAATCAGGGTCGATGCCGTAGCTGGTAAGGGTTGTGCCTCGCTCCATTCTTTTGCATCTACAATCGCCTTATTGATAGTCTCTTCCGCAGTGAAAGACCTATTATTGAAGGTTTTGTTGTTGCGTGTGGTCCAGATGTTCCAGAGGATCCAGGGGAATACGGGTTCTGTGATTCCTACTGGTGGAAGGATCGTCATAAGCTTTGAGGCAGCTAGCCCCGCAACTATATCTGGGATATGGATTGACTTTATTGTCTCTTTGTAAGGAGCCAATTCCCAGATTTTTTGGGCGAAATTACAGTGGAACAAGAGATGAGGAAGAGTTTCAGCCTCTCCACAATGGATACAGAGGGAGCCTGTCCTGATTCCTCTCTTCTCCAGTTGTTCTCCTACAGGTAAAGCTCCCATGACACATTTCCAAAGAAATAGTTTCAACTTTTGGGACGTATGCAGGTTCCAAATTGACGAATTCCAATTGAATCCAGGATTATGAACATCTTCTGGAGGAGCTGAGATAGTCCTTGTTGAGTGATAGCCGGATTTGACAGTGTATAACCCTGTTTTTTTACCTAGCCACGCAAAGGAGTCTTCAGCTCCTGTTAGGCTTGGTTTGAGCTGCAAAATTTGTTGTTTATAGCCTGGTAGCAGGAGTTCAATCTTCTTCACATCCCAGCCTTTATTATCAGGTAAGATTAGCTCACTTACTAAAGCCTCCTTCTCAGTTGCATGTATTGGGCTCATTGGTCTGGTTGGTTCCTTCAGTGATAGCCAATTATCAGACCAGATTTTTGTAGACTGACCATTACCAATAACCTTTCCCAGGTTTTGTTTGAGAAGTTCCTTGCCAATCATTATGCTTCTCCAACCATGTGAAGCCGTATTTGGTGTGTAGCTCTCCAAAAAGCTTTGATATTTGCAATACTTCCCCACCATAATTTTTGCAAGGAGGCATTCTGGTTTAGTGATGATCTTCCAGCTAACTTTAGCTAGCAATGCGTCATTGAAGCATTGTACATCTCTAAACCCAAGTCCCCCATTCCTCTTACTTCTGGTTAGTTTCTCCCAAGAGACCCAACTTATACTATTTTGATCTATACTTGTATCCCACCAGAAACGTGTAAGCGCTGATTGGATTTTCTTACACAATCCTGCAGGGAGCTTAAAGCATGACATCGTGTAGGTTGGTATAGATGATAACACTGACTTGAGGAGAACCAGTTTTCCGGCTGGGGAAAGAAACTTTGTAGACCAATTCACCTTTCTTTGTCTGATGCGATCCAAAATTAGACTGAACAGATCCTTCTTCTTGCGTCCGAAGTGCTCTGGAAGGCCCAAATATTTCCCCAAGCCTCCTTCCATTGGGATAGATAAGTCTCGTTTAACTCTATCTTTTATATCCTGAGGAGCTTTTGCTGAGAAAGTAATAGCAGATTTTTGTGTATTGATTTGTTGTCCAGAGGCCCCTTCATATGCTTGGAGAATGCTTTGTAATGTCTGACAGCTCTTAGTGTTTGTTTTGCAGAAAAACATGGTGTCATCTGCAAAAAGAAGGTGGTTAATGCTGGGACTGCCTTTTGCGACTTTGATTCCAGGTAAACTCCCATCCTCCTGCGCTTTCTTGCATAACCCTGAGAGAACTTCACTGCAAAGTATAAACAGATAGGGAGAGAGAGGATCTCCCTGTCTTATACCTTTTGTAGGGATAATTGCTCCTTTAGCTGAGCCATTAAGGAGGAAAGAATATGATACAGTGGAGATGCATTGCATGATCCATTGGATCCATATTCTGTGGAAACCAAACCTTTCTAAGACAGCTTCAATAAAGTCCCATTCTAGCCTATCATAGGCTTTACTCATATCAGTTTTAACTGCCATTGAGCATCTTTTCTTTGTTGCAGATGTTTTCAAAAAATGGAGGACTTCATGGGTGATTAAAACGTTGTCTGTGATGGCTCTGCCTTTGACAAAAGCTGACTGGTTTTCAGAGATCAAAGATTGAAGAACTGGTTGGAGTCTCTTGGTGAGTATCTTCGAGATTGCTTTGTAGTAGACACCACACAAGGCTATAGGCCTGTATTCTGGTATAGTTTTAGGTCTGTTTGTTTTTGGGATCAATCTGATATGTGTTTTGTTTGTTGACAGCTGAAGGACCCCAGTTTTAAAGAAATCTTGTACCTCATAGACCAGCTCTGATCCAATTGTATTCCAGTTTGCTTGGAAGAACCCAGCTGAGAACCCATCAGGTCCAGGGGCCTTGTCTGGATGGATAGAAAAGAAGGCATCCTTGACTTCTCTGGGAGTAGGTATCTTAATTAACTTCCCATTTGTTTCCTCAGAGATTGAGTGATCTAAAGCTCTGTTCACTGTGCTTCTTCTATCCCCAGGTATGGAGGTGAATAGTTTCTGAAAATAGCTAGAGATTACCTCTGTTATCTGCTCTTCTTCATAGACTTCCTTTCCTTCTGAATTTTCAATGACTGCAATCTTGTTTATAGTCCTTCTTGTCTTTGTTGTGGCATGGAAAAACCCGGAGTTTTTATCACCCAACTGTAGCTACAAATTACGGCTCCTTTGTCTCCAATAGCTCTCTTCAGCCTTGTAAGCCTTTTCCAGCTCGAAGTTGATCTGTTGAATGATAGTGGTTGAGGTAGATGGGTTAGCCATTGCAGCTTCTAGTTCCTCCTTCTTCTTTATGATTATTTTTTGGCTATTCTTGTATTGCTCTTTGCTCCAGATTATAATAGCTCGTCTGCAGTTACTAATCCTCTGTTCTATGGAAGAATTAGGCTGAATCTTCCAGGCAGTAGCCACCAGTTGTTTGACTTCTTGATTGTCCTGGAGATTCCTATCAAACCGGAATAGTCTCTTCTTATTTTGGATCTTGTTGGAGAAGTAAGAGGCTAGGGGCCTATGATCTGATCCTTCAAAATTCAGGTACTCACTTCTTGCGGTTGGAAATTGATCAAACCAAGGGCAGTTAGCCATAGCCCTATCCAATCTACAGAGAACTGTATGTTTATATCGTTGTCCTCTCCAACTGAGGAAATTACCTGTGTGTTGCAGGTCATAGAGGTCACATTCTGAGAGTAGGGCTCTGAAATCACTAAAAGACCCTTCAGTTCTGATTCTTCCCCCTTGTTTCTCAGAGTTGTCCAATATCTCGTTAGAGTCCCCTGTTAAGAACTATGAGGTATCTCTACTTGTGGCTATGGTGCATAGTTGCTCCCATACCTTCTTTCTTTTCATCTGGTCAGGCTCACCATAAACAAAGGTGGCGTGGAATCTCTTCCCCTCATAGTTAATAATAGTATCAATTAGATTCTGGTTTGATGTTAAGATCTCTATTTCGACTTCCTATTTCCAGAGTAAGGCTAGACCTCCACCAGAACCTTCATGTGGCCTGACTAGGAAATGAGAGGGATAATTGAGGCTGCTAAGTTCATTAACCACTGTTGTATCCGGGTTCCTAGTCTCAGAGAGGAACAAAATTTCAGGAGATATGGAAGAATGTATCCCCTTCAGACGCTAGGTTGTTGTGGAGTTCCCCAATCCACAACAATTCCAGCTTATTATCTTTAAGGAACAGGGTTTCGAGGATTGTGAAAATCCAAGAAACCTGACCCTTGTTGTCTCCTGCTAGCTGATGAAGATTTTTGTGGTATATCAGCCTGAGCCTGAGGAGATTTATGATGGTTTTGGCCTGCTGTGGGATCAGCTCTGGCCAGGTTGGTGCTTCTATCTTCCATTGTTTGTGTTGGAGAGTGCCCAGTAAGTATGGCTGATGTCCTTTCTATTGCAGGGAAATGAATTGTTGGGGGAGCAGCTCTGCTTGTGGAAGCAAGATTTGATCCCAGCTCAGGTAATAAGTTATCTGTATTCTGGTGTTCCTTCCTGGCTTTCTTATGTGGTTGATGATTCTTTAGTTGGGGCGATGTGTAGACAAAAGCCACGTTCCGTTTCTTTGAACTAGCTCCTTGTAAATGTTTTGGTGAAGCTCCAGTTCTTTTGTTCAGTGGTGGTCTCCCTCTCTTCTTTTTGGCCACTTGTGTGTTGTTCAGCTGAGGTAAGTCTTGAGTTAACATAGCTTGTTCTTCATTTATAGGGTTCAGAGTGAAGCCAGATTGTGGAAAGCCGTTTCTAGCTGCTTCAACTATGGCCTCTGCTGTTTCCTGCATCAAACCTGTAGCCTCGCCATCTAAGACTCTGTCATATCTAGCACTTTTTCTGTTGGATTATCTTCAGAGCAATATTGAATTGTGACTTCCCTCAGAGTCTCTAAGACTTGCTCAGTGGAGAGTTCCTGCACTGGGAAGTCAAACTGCGCCAAGTTCCTTTCCAGAGGGGGTCTTCTTGCTCTCTGCGATTCAGGGGTGCTTTTAGGTGAGTGTTCATCAGTCTTTTCTTTTGGTATCCATTGTAGATTTGTTGTCAATTGTCTCTGGTTAGCTGAGAGTTCTTTGGCTTGCTCTTTCCTATTCCCAAATTGGTTGTAGGGGTAATAGTGTCTGTCTCTCTGGCGTGAGTGCGAATCTGGGGTTGATCTGGTCTGTTCCTCAAGGTGCCAGTGACCTGATGGAGTTGAGAGTTAAATTCTCTCTCTTCCCTGCTTAAAATTCTGGTCTTGTCTTGCAGAGGGTTTATCCCCATAAGGCCTACCATGCATGTCCTTCCATTCCTGAAAAGGACTGGTAGGGCCTACCACAGATGTGATGCGATCTCCCACCTGCCTAACTAGCCTGGTTGGCTTTTGATGAGGTTTTGGTTCCTTTGTGATTGTATCCAGTGGTTTGTCTGGGCAATGGAGCTCAGAATGAGTGATACGGAAACATCTTGTACAGTGATTCTTGAGTCTTTCATAGGTGAGAGAGACCACTGCTTCTTCTCCCTGCTTAAAGTCTATCACTGTTTCCTGGATAAAAGGTTGGAGTCCATTAACTATGACTCGGATTTTGGTTGTAGTGTTAGAGAGTTCAGATCCAGTTAGTTGACCCAGCGCTTCACCGATATCCTGAAGCATCTTTGGCTTCCTGTAGTGAAGAGGTATCCCTTTAAGGTGAATCCAGAAAGGGATCTCAGAAGGGAAATTTAGAGAGATGATAGGCTCCCATCGTTGGAGAATGACCATCCAGTTTGAGTAGTGATATGGTTTGTTATCCAGTACTAGAGAAAGATCCTCTTCTTTAGTGAAACGGAACTGGAAGGTACCATTTCCCATGTCAACTCCTTCTACCTTACCACAGAGCTCCCATTTCCGGCTAAAGTAAGATATCATAGCCCAAACCCTTTGTTCCTTGGGGTTCGTGAGTCTTCCAATAAGAGTTAGTTTGTTTTTTCTTACCAGGTCTGAAGTATCCAAGTCTGGAGCTTTGATCCTCAGACGTGGTGGAGAGGTGTTTTGTTGTTTAGCCTTCTCAGTGTAAGTGAACCTTCTTGCCATGGTTGGTGCTATGGTAAGATAGCAGAGTCGAAGCCTGGTTAGAGTTGAGTGAGGTGGATTGTTGGATGATAAATGAGTTGAAGTATCAGAGGAGCCTTTGGAGAAGTTGTAGCTGAAACTTGAAGATGAAGCTAGCAGAGGATAACAAAAGTAGGCCTTTTGGAGATTTTTGGAGAGGTTTAAAACGAGTTCTTTGGAGGCTCTGAGAGATAGTTTGAAGTGGGGAGTGACTCCATTGTTAAGGCTAGGTTCCGGTCGACCAGAGTCACCGTTGGCCTACCTATACGTCGTCGGAAAAGAGTCAAGGACGGTGGTTTTGATACAAAAAAGGAGGGAAAAGGTTGGTGAGGGATTAGGGTTTTGAAAACTTGTCTAAAAAAGGAAAGAAACCAGTAGGTAAAGTTGACTTTTGGAAGAAGTTTTTGGGTAATAACTGATCTCGATACTAGTGCCTGGGAGAGAAAAATCACAATTTTTTTGGACAAATATATTAAATTGCGTCTATTATCTATATGCATGTTTTCATACATTGTAGTTGCTTTGGTTTGCGATTTATGTGGTTCTTGCTTGTCATATGTTATCAAATATGTACTTTCCGTTAAACATTATGTAACAATGTATATGTGGATCTTGCATGAGCAAAATAAATAAAAACAATATGTAGTTTTTTATTTAAAATTTTATGGTAAATCTAATACAAGAGAAGAAACCCCAAACAATTTTCTTTCTTTACAATAAAGTGGTAACACAAAAAGAAGAGTTGACTGCTTAAATCAATCCCCACTTAAGAAACTCAACCTAAAACCACCCAAATACTAATCTCTTTACAAAACTCCCCAATCTAACAATTTTATGCTTGAAACCACCTAAACTATTTTCTTATGCTTAATTTCACCTATGTAATCAAATTCTTAAACTCACGACCAAATTATCTAAATCGCGTCTTGAAATCGCGTTCTGAAAATTAAATTCGGATGAAAAAATGAAATCGGACAAAGTCATAGGATTGAGAATACCTTTTTTTTTTGTTCAACATCATTCTTCATTCAACTAATCAAACAAAGATACAAAGAGAGGGGAAAACTCATCCTCTAACATTAAAGTAGCAAACATGAAAAGACCATAACATAATCTAGATAGTTCATCGCATAAGATGAGAGACAGCGAATCCGATGTGAAACACGGATGCGTCAAAGGAGATTTCTCGACATAGTCGGAAATTCTGGAATTAGTCACTAGCATTTGCATTTGTGACGTTAGAGACGAATTCCTACTTTTGGTACTTATGGAGACAAGAACAGCTGCTACTTCTAGGGCCACATAGACACCAACGAGAGGTAACAAGACAGTAAGGACATTCATAGAAGTTCCCGACATATTGCACAGGATGGTTCTTTTCTTCGAACAAGAAGACGGTGAATATGGTCTCTCCCCAAGGAAGGACTTTGATAAGCTTGTCAACCTCGTAAAATCAGAGCCAAAATTTCTCGCCAACACGTAAGCGAAATTAACATCATGGATACTCAAAGGAAAAACAGAGGAGACGCTATAGTCATATGATCTTGTTGAATCAATAGATCCAACTATCTTATTGGGACAAGTCCCTCGTTGATACGGCACATAGAGAAGAGGTTTCGTTATGTTTACCTCATACGACCCTTTTGGCAATGCTATATACCGGATGGGAAGAAATCTGGTGAGCGGATGGATTGATATCAAGAGATGACCGATCCAAGCTGGTTGTGAAAGGAGTGAAAGGTTTACGCCCTTACGCGATGGTGGCGCTTTGGTTGGTGCGCATGTGTCAATCCCGAGTGTTGTACCGAGATCCGCCGACGGACTGGAATTTTGCGGAGCAGCAGACGAGATTGTCCGAAGGATTGTAGATGACTACGGTGGTGGTGGATAGGATGGATACAACGGAGCTATACTGCAACCAGATCTGGTATCTTTCCAACTTGGAGAAGGAGAGAGTATATGGGATCGATGCAGACTCTTGAAAACCGGTGTATGGAGGAGATGTATCTAGTGGGTGGTTGAGAGGATCCGGTGGTTTTGGCGGTGGTGAGGCCTCTCACGGTTCCAGAGGATGTAGATCTGGTGGCTCCGGGAGAGGGGAGGTCGAAGCTGGACTCTTCACGATGTTGAGAGGGGGAGGTCGCACTTGCGGCCTAAGTCCAGTCGACGGAGGGAGAAGTCCAACCAAACGCTGCAGTCTTCGAGCTTTCACTTCACCGATCGGGACAATTCTTCGAACGAACTCATTTGAGTTCTCAAGGATGAGGAGCATGCTTCTCATACTTAAGAGTGGTGGATGAGATCGAAGGAAGTCATGGAGATCGGAGTTGAGCAGAGGTGCGGCGCAGAGAGACAGTTCTCTCTCTAGGGCGAACTTCTCCTATGTATTGAAGTTTTCACTATTTTGTTCGATATAAGTAATTATTAAGCTGAAAATTAAGGATAAAATAAGGAAAAATGGTGATAAATCTGCATTGAAAATACAAAATGACAAGTAATATGAAACAAAAAATTATTGCTATAATGACAACTAATATGCAATAGACGGAATAAAAAATAAAAAATAATGAAGAGTAGATAACGAGTTACACAGAACCAACAATAGTGAGGCTAGATCACGCCTGTCCACATAATACACATAACCAATTATACGAATCTGCATACAACTATACTAGACCATAGAATAGACATGCAACATGCACTAACAAGAAAGTTGTATGTCAAACACAATAACATTATAATTCAGGCTCAGCAATCTTAGCAACAGATAACCAATGCCTCAAGCATCGTCTTCTTACCATCACATGATGCATGCATCCATGCACCCTAACCAGTGGCGAATCCAGAAAATAACTTTAGGTGGGTCAATATCTTTGGAAATGACAATAAAAAAATTATATGTGCAATTGAAAGGATTTGATCTCTAGTTGGGAGGTGCAACACTAAGCAGTTTGACCATTTGAACTACCATTTTCTTCATGTACTGTAAGTCAGTTGACCCACCATTTATACATGTAGGTTCGCCACTGACCCTAACACGATAAGTCATCATGACTCTTAACATCCTCATACGATTCCTACCAAAGGAGCCATTCGGCATGCATTTACGGTCTACACCGAATGAGCCATTCTGTGTCTTAGACGAGAGATGTTGAGTTTAGTCTACTATGAAAAAGACATGTAATTTTTTTTCAGTTAGTTTTGCTATTTTGTTCTTCATTTTACCATCTGATATTTGTATTTTAGATTTCTAAAAGTTGGATCATCTCACCATCTATATATAAGAAAACTATATTTTCGTATTTATTACAATTTGAAATTTTCAAACACAGACATATATTACTCCTGCTATTTATGAAATATTACAATAAAACGTAATATAATATTGGTGTGAATGACAAATTTTCTATCATTCTTTGTGATCATGGCACAAATCCCAAAACTTTATTCCATTAACATTTTGGCTATCATATATGAATGACAATTTTGCCTTTGGAAAATATTGTTGTGGATGTGTGGAATTTGAGGATGTAATGGAAATATGTAGGAGATAGACATGCAATAATGCTTTCCAGCAATAATGTGTTGAAGAGAGACAGATTAAGCCCCTGACGATTATTTTGACTTGGTTTGTTTACTAAAAAACAATCTTCCATAAGTAAATACTGGAATCCTACCTTCATTTCCAAAATATATCTACCATAATTTATGAAACAAATATACGCACGCAAATCTACGATCACGCTTTCTTTTTTTGTCACAATCTACAATCAAACATTTTTAAGTTATTAAATCAGCCATTAATCGTCTCAATTCAGTTAATAAATTTATTATCAATTGTTAGTACATCTACCACTAAATTCTAGAAACCTCGAAATACATTATTAATTTTTTCTCACTAGAATTGTCAATATTATCGACGGAATAAGTGTACTATCAGAAGAAAACACAAATTCTGCTACAAATATGCGAAATAAATAAGAAATTATGGTTTTGAGATTCTCAGAAAACTCTTCCAAACCAAAACGAAAACCAAATCTATAAAGATCATAACAAACATGTTGAAGAACACACCCAAAATGAAACCCTAAGACGTCGAAACTTTCGTTAGCCGAAAATATCTACAAAAACATGTCGAAGAAGATGAACAATTACTATCCTCAAATATCTGAAATCAATGTTATTGGGTACTAGTAATCATAGGAATTGAAAATCATTTTGTCCCAATGCTCATTCTACCATATTTTAAGTCCCATTAACCTCCCTTTTAGTTGAAACTCTAATTTACCCTTTGACTTTAATTAAAAATTATTTTCGAAATTGTTTTTCAAATTCATTAAATAATAGAAAATAACTTATTTACAAACAATAAAAATAGATATGGGTTATATAATATATTGAATATTTTTTTGTAGAATATAGTAAATAAGGAAATATAATATATATTTTTTTTGAAAAAAACGTAATATAAATATTTTAATTCATATATATATATATATATATATATATCTATTTACCCTTTAAATTTAATTAAAAATAATTTTTCAATTTGTTTTCCAAATTCATTAAATAATAGAAAATAATTTCTTTACAAAAAATAAAATTAGATATGGGTTATAGAATGTATTGAATATTTATTTGTAAAATATAGTATCCTAGATTTAGAGAATTTAATAAAAGTATAGTAAGCACTCCAATATGTATTTTATATTTTTTTTGGCAGATTATATATAATAATTAGAAACCTAATTAGTCATATAATTCTATAATTAAAAAACGTAACATATATTTTAAATTTTTTATTAGACAATTGTTTAAAAAAAATATTAAATAAGGAAATGTAATTATTGTATTTTTCTAAATAAGGAAAGAAAATATTTAGATCCGTAGAAAACACATTCTACAATCCTAGATTTAGGGATTTTAATAAGGATTTAATAACTAATCCGTAGAAAACACATTATACAATCCTCGGTAGATGTTTGATGATGTGGTATAATTTATATTCTAACGCTGGTAGATTATAATAAAAACGGCAGAATGCGTAATCTACCGTCGTAGAAAATAGTACACATCGTGTAACACACATTCTACAAACCGAAGAACATATAACACCTCGCAGAACACAGAATCTACGCTTGGTGGATAACAATGTAGTTAGCAGAACCAAAAATCAACAATTTCGTAGACGTAGAACGTGGATTCTGGAGCCGTAGAAGCAGATTATAACATTATTTTTGAACATAATTTTTAACCTATAAAAATATTTAAAAATATAGAAATGACTATTATTTAGATGTTTATAATTTTTTGATTTTTTAAAAAATTTAAAACATTTTATTTCTATTTATTTATTTTTGGGTTAATGACACTTTAAACCAAAATTGGTCAAAAAGTGAAATGGGCATTGGGACAAACACATTTTCAATGTGGGGCAATTTGCCAAACTCCCAAACTTTTATTCCCTAACAAGATCTTATCAAAACTTGCGACAAAGCTCTTCAAGATATGCTAAAGGTATGGCAAGATCAACAAGGTCTGCCAAAGTCTGCCCTGTTGGCAAGCATGTACCATATTTTGTTGATCTCCTAGACTTTGTTAGACCTCAATTGACCTTGCGAATCTCGGAAAGTTTGGAAAACTCAGCAAACAGAAAAAAAAATTACCATGACCATATCTTTATAACCTAAATATGTAAATCAATATGAGATCTCTAAATCCCTAAAGTGGATCAAACTAGCTAGGCCATATCACGTATGCAAATTAAACCTAGATCATTAAACCCTAACTTGTGACGAACAAAGATTGATATAATCTAAACTTATAAATGTGAATAGGTTTTGTGGATGAAGTGATTTTGTCTTTTGATTCATCATAGTTTTTTCCTTCTTCTAACTCATTTGATTATTGATACATGTGTTTTTTTTAACAACATTAATACATATGTTTATGTTTATTCTCTTTCAGATCGATGAGCAAATATGAAAACAAAGATGACACAAGGATATACAAGTTCCCAAGACCAAGACCAAATCCAATCAAAGTACATCTAAGTGAGCCAATATATAGAACCAGCTCACAAGAGTATCCCAGAGAATCAACATACAAGGTCACCTTCACTCACCAGTAGTAAATACAACCAACAGAGTTTCAAGACCAAGGAACAAGGTATACAACACAAGGATTTTTATTTTAACTAAACGCATAATATAACATACGGATATTTCTTTAAAATTATAATGGTTAATTGTAAATTTCATTTAACGAAAAATGTACTAACATATAACAAAAATGATTAACAGAAAATAATGACCAGTCAAACATCTTTTTTTATGTGGAGTACAAATTAACTACACATTAATTTTATATTTTGGTCATTTTGTACAACTTTTTCATTAAAGAATCTTGTTAGCATGATGTTGACCAAAAAAAGAAGAAGAAAATCTTGTTAGCATGATTACAGGTCTGTATGTGGTGTTGGAGTAGATAGATACATTAAATCTATTGGTATATAGTATATTACGATAGATAGGTACAAATCTTTTGATACATAGAATATTACGTGTGATCATTTTTATGTATATTAATCTTTATAATCTTCTTAATTTTTTTTCATCCAAATAAACTTATGTTACCATAGTTTTCTTTGACAGGTGTATTAACAATTGTACTTCTCCTTTTTTTTTTTTTTTTTTCTGAACAACCTAACAGTTGTACTCATTATCAAATTGACTGTTAGAAACAAAAACAAAAACAAAAAAATTAAATTGACTGTCAAAAACAAAAAAGACAATAATAGTTTCCTAATACGAAAATCCTTAATCAAAAGAAATTATGTTTCCTAATTAGATTGGTTCACTTCACTATAAAAGGAGTATTTTTACCCTCAAAGAAATAATCTCAACTAACAAAGCCAAGAAGGAGAAGAAGAAGAAAAGATGGGTCTCTCTGGTTTTCAAATGAAGCTGCTCTTATTCGTTGTGGCCTTTGCATGTTTCTCCTCATCTGGCGCAGAGGCATGGAGCTCGAGTTAGAGTAGCGGCCCTGGTGGTTGGGGTTGGGGATCTGATGGCTCAAGCAGATCTAGCTCCGGTCCGATTCCACCATCTGATGGTTCAAGCTGGAGTTGGGGCCCGATGAAACCACCCAACGTCGAAGCAAAATTGCGTGGTTTTCATATTAGAAATGATTCAGATTAAAAACATGTAAATGCATTAGATATATGAATAAAATCGTGACTCAATAAAAATGTGATACCATAATGTCAAATGTTTGCAAACGTGAGAATAGTTTTATTCAGTGGTTAGGTTATCATGCTGATAACGTGTTATGAATAAGAGAAGATAATAGAAAGAATTGTGTTGTGTATTATTCCATGATAAGTACAAGGTATATATAGGGTACAATACATAGAGATGAACTAGGGTTTAGGAATATTGTAGAACATGGGCCTCTAATGGGCATCCACTAAATAGGTTTATAACACTCCTCCTTGGATGTCATTAGAGTAAAAATAATCATAATACGCATAAGATGCTGCCTTATTAAAACCTTACCAGGAAAATCCAATTGGGACAAAACCATGGTTAAAGGAAAAAAAGTGCAACGCGTTTTTACTCCCCCTGATGAGTGCATTACTTGAAATCTTCGTGATGCTGCAAACTTGTTTCTTGAAAGTAATAGTTGGAAGTGTCTTGAAAATACGTCCACCAAAGTTTCATTTGAACAACCTCTTGAACATGTACACCGTCATTCTTCTGCAACTCATCGGTCTTCTAGATGATTCATCTGGATCATTCTCTTTGTTTCTCTAGATATCACTCATGGATGACATGCTTATGAGAGATTGATAGACTTTCATATATCATTATAATGATAACATTCTTCTATAAATGTCTATCATTTGCGTGTTCTTTGATGTCTCGTTAAAAAAACTTTCATAGAAAAATCTTATAGGATAAAAACTATGATAAGGGAAAAAGAGTACATTCACGCATATCATTATATTTTTTCCCCTCATAATCATCTTCTTCAGGAGATGAATTATGATCATATATAATATCTCTTTTGGAACTATTATAAGCATAAAATTAAGGGTTTTTAATGAAAAAACCCCTCAAGTATTGTTTGATCCATTTTAAACCCCTCAAGTATAAGATTAATGATAAAACCCCTCATGTATTAGTCTGTTAATGAATAATCCCCTCCGTCTACACACACGTTAAAAACCTTGAACTACCTGACATTAAAATATAATTCTACGTTTTATCTAAAAAAAAATGACATGATGTTTGCGCAAAACCCCAAATTCAAGAGTTCTTCCCATCGATGGACTTAAGTTCTAGAATACATAAGTATTAGACCATTAACAATTGTGTTGAGCCCTGCATAAAATTTTAGTTTCAGAGACAAGATATGCTGCTTTGGTTGCAGTTTTAGAGAGAAGAAGAAAATCAAAATATGATAGCACTTGAGTTGCAACATGAAATTCTAAAAATAATAACATTCTGTAAAATCCAATTTAAGTAACAGTTTTAGAACATATAGCGTAAACATGAATAAAATATTACCTCGTCATCTTGCAAGTTAAAGACGAATTATATCCTCTTAAGCAAATTGCAGTTTGCTCGATTTTGGTTTTAATCTGAACAACCAAATCTTTTTTAATCTCTCTTAATCGACATTTGCCATTTAGGATTTATTGCGTGTCGATTTTTAGAGCCAAAACGTAGAATTATAATTTAATGTCAAGTAGTTTAAAGTCTTAACGTCAGTGTAAATGGAGGGGATTATTAATTAACAGACTAATACATGAGGGGTTTTATCATTAATCTTATACTTGAGGGGTTTAAAATGGAACAAATTATATTTGAGGAGTTTTTTCATTAAAAACCCTAAAATTAATGAACAAACTCGTATCGTTGCCATATGATATTTTATACTATTGAATTCTGGTTCATAACATCTTTTCGCTAAATGTTTAATCTGAGACATCTTGAGATAATTTTGTCTTTGCAAGATCTTTTATCTCAAACTTTTTCTTTTGATATTCCACTGTATATAAATCTCTTCAGGAGTTATATCATGTTCAAATAATCAAATATATATTGCGATCATAACAAATCATTTTCTAAATCTTCTTATAAATATGCATAGGCTAATATCATCTTTTTCATTGCCTTTCTCTTAGCAAATACTCACTAAGAAGATTCTTGCAGTGTACATCCTTTTTGGAGTATATAAATATCATTATACAGTGGTTACTTATCGCATAACTTGTAATAACTCTGCCGGAGTTTCGATGATGTTCAAGCTTTTGATATAGAAAACAAGCTTCTTTGATAATCCTCCATAACGAATTACACAAGTCTTATATAGACCTCTATGGAACAATCTAGAGAGAAGGAAAAACATAAACAAAGCTTATACATTGAGTGTCGTAAAAGACTCTACTGCAGGTTATGATTAAAGGAGCTTAGATAGGTTTTTGGTAAAGCAGAGAAACAGAGCTAGCGTCTGTTTTCTCGTTTCTTGTCTTCATCTGTTTTGGACATTTTGCTTCTTGGTCCTTATCAGCTTTCATCTTGTCGAGGCCCATTGGTGATATTGAGATATCACTTATATTCCCCCTCAAATTCAGTGTGGGTGAAGAAGACACACCAAGATTGCCTCTGAAATTGACATAAGGAGTTTTTGGAAGAGATTTTGTGAAGATATCGGCAACCTGAAGAGTGGCTGGGATGTGTTGAGTCTCGATGTGACCAAGAGCAACTTGCTCTCTAATGTAGTGATAGTCTCTATCAAAGTGTTTTGATCGATTGTGTAGAGCAGGGTTAGCTGAGAGATAGACCGCGGAGAGGTTGTCGCATTGAACTTGAATGGCTTGGTGTTGTGTAATGTCGAGGTCTTGAAGTAGCGCAGAGAGCCAAGTGATTTCTCTTGCAACAGCCGTAAGTGCTATGTATTCGGCTTCCGTTGAGGAATGCGAGATTGTGTGTTGACGTTTAGCTGACCATGAGATCAAGTTAGTACCCAAGAGAACACAGAACCCCGAGGTTGATCGTCTTGTTTCCTTGCATCCAGCTCAACCACTGTCCGAAAACGCAGAGAGAACAAAACTTGAGTTTTCCTTGATCGGTAACCCCATCTGCAATGTTCCTTTCACATAGCGGAGAATCCTTTTCAAGAGACTGAAGTCAGAGATTGTTGGAGAGTGCATTCTCTGAGAAATGAAGTTCACGGCATATTGTATGTCCGGTCTAGTGATCGTTAGGTATTGTGACTTTCATGCAAGACTCCGGAAATATGTTGGTTCGGAGAACGGTTGAGAATTCAGGTTGTCCAAGTGTTGCGGAAGCGGTGTTGGCATAGGATTGCAGTCTTGCATCCCAGCTTGATGGAGAATGTCTGAAGCGTAGGCTGTTTGGTGTAGAATAGGCCATCCGTGTGGGCTTCGATTTCGATTCCAAGAAAGTAATGTGGAGGACCAAGGTCCTTCATGGAGAATCTAGAGTTGAGATCTTTGAGAAGATTTTCAAGGAGAGAGTGATGACTTCCTGTAAGTAACATGCCATCCACGTATAACAAGAGAACGAGAGTCATACCATTGTGATGGTAAACAAACAATGATGGGTCTGATGTGCTGCAGATAAATCCAATATCACGGAGGAAGTGGTTGAGTGTGTCAAACCATGCTCTTGGAGCTTGTTTCAGACCGTACAAGGCTTTGGTTAGACGACAGACATGATTAGGCTTTTCTGGATCAATAAAGCCAGAAGGTTGAAACATGAATACAAGTTCTTGTAACTCACCATGTAAGAAAGCATTAGAGACATCCAATTGCTTAATCAACCAGTTCTTTGCTGCAGCAATATCAAGCACCAAACGAATTGTGGCAGTACGGATCACGGGACTAAATGTTTCAGGATCGGCGACGCACATGTTTACTTCTTCGGCGTTGATGGCTGAAGCCCTTGCTCTAAAGGCCTCTTTAATCGCAGTTCCATTATTGGAGAATAGAAAGTTTACTTTTTTCTGATTCTCAATCCCTCGTCTCGATCCTCAACTCTGGCGAAGTGATCAACGAGTTGAAAAGCATTCTCTTTAACATTAGATGTCTACTGAACTCCTTTTCTTCCCCTATCTTTTATTGCTTATGTCCTTCACAAAGACAATATTTTAGCTGATGTGTAGGCTAAGAATGCTTTGAGTTCCCTTTTTTCCTCTGGTAAGGCAAGAACAACTTGTAACTTTAATGAATTTGGTTTGCTCTCAAAAAAAAAAAAAAAAAAACTCTAGAGAAGTGCCAAGTAAGATTGCAAAGACGACACCGTTTTGGTGGAATCTAAAGGAATGTCTGTGAATAGAGTAATGCGAAACTGAATTAAAAGTTGCTCTTGATTCCACCCACGAACAACAAGGACATCGTCAGATCGTGACTTTATCGAGAAAAGAAACAACTTGAAGCTGCTAAATCATTGATGTTGCTCCTTCTTCTCCAGTGAAGATTCATCAGATCTCGTTGATTCATTGATCGGATCTGATTTCGCAATCCTTGAGAACACAGCGAAGAAGATAGCCATGGCAGGGGCGGCCTCTGCGCTGTTTCTACTCGATATCAAGGGTCGTGTTCTTGTGTGGCGCGATTACCGTGGAGATGTTACCGCTGCTCAAGCTGAGCGTTTCTTCACCAAGCTCATCGAGAAAGAGGTTTCTCTTCCCATCTTTCTTTCGGTTGATTCGTATCTGTCTTCGTGATCTGCTTTGCTATATGAAATTTTGAACATTTGGAACTAATGAACAAGCTTGTTTCAGCTGTGTTATACGATTGGTATTGGATTAGAATTTTATCAGAATTGATATATTTTTACTTTTCCTTTTTGTGGGTTTTGCTTATTTTCGTTTAATCTTTTCAGGGTGATTCACAGTCAAATGATCCGGTTGCTTACGATAATGGAGTGACCTATATGTTTGTACAGCATAGTAATATTTACTTGATGATAGCTTCCCGGCAGAATTGTAATGCCGCCAGTCTTCTCTTCTTCCTGCATCGTGTGGTCGATGTAAGCATCCCTAGTGATTCAGTTTTTGCAATTTTATTATGTTTCCTGGATTGTAGGAAAAAGAATGGTACTTTTACAATGATGTTGATGATTTATGAAGTTTCTTATACTGATTGTAGGTATTCAAGCATTACTTTGAAGAGTTAGAGGAAGAATCGTTGAGGGATAACTTTGTGGTAGTGGTATGTTTATGCTTCTCTCATCTGCTCTTATAACACTTGTTTGATGCTAGATGCTGTTTATATTAGATGCTGAAATTGACTTCTCTTGCTGGCAGTATGAGTTACTTGACGAGATGATGGACTTTGGTTACCCTCAGTATACTGAAGCAAGAATCCTTAGTGAATTCATCAAAACTGATGCATATAGAATGGAAGTTACACAGAGACCTCCTATGGCTGTCACAAATGCTGTCTCATGGAGGAGTGAGGGGTTACAGTTTAAGAAAAACGAAGTAGGTGCTTAGTTTTCAAGCAGGGAACATTTTTATTCGTCTAGTGTTTAGGTTTCCAAATGTTTACAGACTACTGTTTTGTTTTCCAGGTTTTCTTGGACGTAATAGAGAGTGTAAATATCCTTGTCAACAGTAATGGGCAAATTGTTAGGTCTGATGTCGTTGGAGCATTGAAGATGCGAACATACTTGAGGTTCGTTCTCTAGTGTTCCTTATCAACCAAAGCATGTTATCAAAAGTCTGTCCTCTTTGACTCTGCTGCATGACCCATGTTATTACAGTGGAATGCCAGAGTGTAAGTTAGGCCTGAATGATAGAGTATTGTTGGAGGCACAAGGACGGGCAACAAAAGGAAAAGCCATTGATTTGGAGGACATCAAATTTCATCAGTATGTTATCCTCTTGCAACTCCGAACATTCTCTAACAATCACTTATCCAGACCACTTTTTCAATACTTGAGTTATACATGTTCTTTCTTCGAAATGTAGGTGTGTTCGATTGGCCCGTTTTGAGAATGATAGGACGATATCTTTCATACCACCTGATGGAGCTTTTGATTTAATGACCTATAGACTCAGTACCCAGGTTTGAAATGTGGAATATTGCATGAATGTTTTTTTCCCTTCTCAAACAAATTAAATCTCGTGATAATTCTCTTTATCCCCTCGATACTTATTCAGGTAAAGCCTCTTATATGGGTGGAAGCGCAGATAGAGAAGCATTCCAGAAGTCGGGTTGAGATGCTCGTAAAAGCTAGAAGCCAGTTCAAGGAAAGAAGGTAATAATCCTTGTATGGCTTATTTGATTGTACTTTTTACCATTACTTTAAATTCTTCAAAACGTTTCAATAAGAATTCCTTTTCTGCAGCACTGCAACAAATGTTGAGATCGAGTTGCCTGTACCAACCGATGCATCTAACCCCACCGTAAGAACATCTCTCGGGTCTGCGGCATATGCTCCAGAAAAAGATGCATTGGTCTGGAAAATAAAATCTTTCCCTGGGAACAAAGTAAGTGCTTATAATTGCAATGGAACACTTGACCATATAACGTTGAATGCTTTTATGTAAAGTTTTGAAACAATGTAGGAATATATGTTGAGAGCAGAGTTCCACCTTCCAAGTATAACCGCAGAAGAAGCCACACCTGAGCGAAAAGCTCCAATCCGTGTCAAATTCGAGATCCCATATTTCACCGTTTCAGGAATACAGGTTAGTAGTATATATATATCGTGTTTCTATATTTTTATATTTCTGCACTAAAATCTTATGATGAAACCTTCAAGTGGAAGAATTCTGATGTGTGTGAATTGTCGATATTGCAGGTTCGATACCTG
Organism: Arabis alpina; assembly: GCA_900128785.1. NCBI lineage: Eukaryota > Viridiplantae > Streptophyta > Magnoliopsida > Brassicales > Brassicaceae > Arabis > Arabis alpina. The sequence continues at coordinate 7,405,360 of LT669788.1, forward strand.
AAGATCATTGAGAAGAGTGGGTACCAAGCTCTTCCATGGGTGAGATATATAACCATGGCTGGTGAGTACGAACTCCGACTCATGTAATATGAGATCTCTTTTTTGGTCTTTTGTTTTTATTTAAGCCATTGTCAACGAAACAAAGCTGAGGAAGATCGACGACGAAAAGGAAAAATATTGAGATGTTTTAGCTGATGAAATTTACGGTGAAAGTTGTTTTAGAAGCCATATTCTTGTTAATTGTTTCATGGTGTTCTCTTTTTTACCTGTAAGCTTCTTACAATCAATTTTATTTTTGTTTAAAAATTGTTAAACAACGAGCTATATTTTACTATCTTTTGCGCTCATGGTTCGTGGCCACGGAAGGAAACTACATGTAGTTTGGGTGACTATACCACGAACGGCATGCAGTTTTTCGATCATTTTCGAAATATATTATACTAATCATGATTACTTTAGCTTTTGTGTTGTTTTCTAAATCAACGATAAAAAAAAACAGATGGGGGATGATACTTGATATGGTACATATAGAATCTGAGTTTGTATCATTATGACAAAACAAGTATTATAAAAAATTTAAGGAAATGTAGATGTTTAGAGTACAACAAATCGAGAGAGAATAAGAAGAACAATGAAATTTATATGTATTGCCTAACAAAATTAAGCTCAACGACGACCCAACCCTACTACATTTGTTAAAAGAAAAATGATCAAAATGTACAAATTTGGTCCTTTGAAAGAGGAGAACGAGGAGATAGATTGGGGAGAGTCTGTGGAATCTTCCTAAAAACATGTTTCCTGCAACGTTGGAAGATACTGTCGTATATTAGATCAAACTGTACTCCAGCTCTTTCTCTATTCACTATGAACATTATATGATCTGCTTCCACTATCTTATAATACCTGCAACAACAGCAAAACTGAACACATCAACATTCAGTTTCCACTATATGGCACTTGTTAAAATATATGATTTCACTCACCAGATCCCGGGTTGTAACGATTGGCATTCAGAATCGCTTCTTATGAACTGGCTTGGATGCTCTACAGGTAGCCTCGGATGCGTCATTGATATCGTGTTTAATGCCCCATCGTTCTCTTGCCATTCCTCATCCCTTCATTCGAAAATGTCTATTACTTAAGAGCAATGCAGCTACTTTGCAATGTAAAGTTTGGTTATTTTTGGGGTATTGTGTATTACCTGTAGCCTTTGTAAGGAGGAGATACATCTTGCGGGAATCGCCATTGGCTCATTTGAAAGACGCGGAGGAAGAGCATCGGGTGGATTCCAAGAACACCTGAAGGGATTGTCATGCCCATCATTCTGCGTGTGCGTTTAGTCGCGTAGCTGAAGTAGTAAGTGCTTGGGAATGTTTGGAGATTGGTGTTAAGAATTGTCGAGCCTTGGATTGTCAGATCAGGTAAAATCCAATCACCGGAAGCAAAAGGACCCGCGTTTCCCATTAGGCAATCAATAAGACCTCTCACTCCCGTTTTCTTCCAAGAAATGTTGAAGTGATCGAACCCGAAATTGTAATAAGTCTTTAGCCATGAAATGTCCATCCAATCGTACATTATCACGCCTATACGACATAGCTGCAACAAACATATCGGTTTCATGCTCATCCCATCATCTGTCCTGTATTAGCAACAAGAAGATTCGTCGTGATAAGAACCAACAATCGCGACAAAAGATCTTGGTATTCTAATACAACAACATACAACTGCAAGATCCATTAAATACCGAAAAAAGAACTGATATTTTCAGGAAGGAAACTAACCGCATGCCATCTAAGTAAGTCCTGGTAGTACCATTGAATGCCCCGGATAAAGATGTCACACTCAGAACCCAATTCTCATTCGTTTCTTCAAACCCTTCAAATGCCTAAACATTCACAGTACAAGGCATGTGTTAGCATCAATTATCAAACAGAGCTTAAACCAGAAAGTAAGAAGTATTCAACTCAAACCTTATCTGCAAGCATTTGCTGCAACACGCGAACAACTTGCGCACCCGCTGAATGCCCCACAAAATGAATAGGATGATCCTCATCCCATTCAGAGTATTGCCCTTTAAAACACACATATACCAAAGTCAGATTATACATTCAACAATGAAACATTTGGATACATTACTCTTCATCAAATCCTAACCTTCTCCGTATTCTCTTCCAAACCGAGAATGTCCACAAGCCTCACTATGCTCTTCACCGAAATCAACTCTCCCTCCTTTCAAGTAATAGAACAACTCCCTTGCCCTAAAAACCATTTTTCATCATCAACACAATGCACAACAAAACACTAGATCAAAATGTTGCATCCAAATCACTAAATCCCACAACTTAAGATGCAAAATGAATCCAATACCTATCATAGATGCTAGTTAAGGATCCTAAATCAGGAACAAGAACCCTCTCATCTTTCTTCTCAGCACCACCAAAGTAAGATAAGCCTCCTAATCTCTGATCAAACAAAACAATAACATCAAAACCAGAATCTTATTAAAAACCAAATTTTGAGTTTTTTTTGCAATTACCCCTTTGCCAAATCCAAAGATCCCATGAACCAAAACAATAGGAGGCAAACCCTCAACATTGCTTTGAATTTGACCGGCTCCGACAACGTCATTGAACTTAAACAAGTAATCATTCAAGGTAAGAGAAATATCTCCAGCAACGGCAGAGCTGAATATATAAAACCCATAAAGCAAATGCACCATAGAGCTCACAAAAAGCTCCGCGAGCTGAAAACAAGTCATCAACCACAACTTTATCATCTCCAATTCTTCTTCCCTCAAAACCCAAAGATAAAAGAATCTCCTTTTATCCTAAAAATACGAAAACAAAAATCAAAACTCCCCGAAACAGGGGAGATACAGAGAGAGAAAGAGACACTCGTTGAGCTTTCTTCAAAAGAACATTAAAGGTTGTTCCTTTGGAAAGAAAGAAACCCAGAATTTCGAATTTTCCCGAGAAAAAAGCGTCGTCTCTCGTCTCTTCTTTCTTTATTATCCAATTTTGTGTCCACTTGTATATGCCCACCTCTCACCAAGCAACAATTTTGTGTTTTTTAATAGAATTTTTTTTACAAAATCTTATTTAGCTGAATCACGCCATGTGTATGAGTCTTGACCTCTCTTATAAATTTTCGCAATATTGTAATATTTCTCAAGTCCCACTAAAATCAAAAATAAATTATTTTGGTGAATTGTGATTGGTTGAGAGAAACGGCGAAGTTCGCTGGATCGGCGCTGGAAGTTTCGTTCGTATAATTTTCCCAACTGTATCTTTTTTTTTTGTAACCTTATCCGTTTTAATTATGTAACGTACTTTCCGTTTAACTAGTAATTTAGTTTACTAGTATTCAATTTGTTATTCGTTAATCACGTTCCATATCCAGACGTTTAAGTAGGAAAGTGGATAATTATGGACATAGATTACTCAAAATGATATAGGAATGTTTAATCCGATTAACGAATTTTTACAATTTTTATTTATGAATAATGTATAGAGTAAAGTGTTTTTACATGGGGAGATTGAGTTGAGGACCATGTAATGTTTGATCAACATGAAGCGGAGGCATCTTTCGTAATGGACTGTTTTGAGAATGACTTGCATTTGAAATCCACACAGAAGAATTACATAAATTAAAGGTAAAATTTTCTATTTTCTCTTTATCGTATATCTCGCGCACTATAAATTTCAAAACTGGCAAATTTACAAATGTTGCTCGATTAGTTAGTTTTGATATGTTCAGTGTAAATTCATCACCACCATCATGAGTAATCGGGTCGTGGTAAACTTATTTTTATTACGCAGACCGAATTTTAGATTAAATCAATTTTTAACTAGGAGGACACGTTCACCGTTACAATATCAACCTTAACTAACGAGCCATGGTAAACTAGTTTATGGTTTTCATGACAAAAAAAGAGTAAAGTGTTGCTTACTATAGATGACTTGGTTATATTCAGATTTAGATCCGATGTTTTTGCATAAATCCATTATCTCATACTAAAATATGTTTTTGGATAGGTTCTTTTGGTTCGAACATACATAAGACCATATTTAACCGTGGATTTTCATGAGGCTCATAAAAAAGGGAACTATATAAAATAAATAAATTTCACGGTTGCAAAATCACCTATCATAACTCATTTGTTGGTGCAGAAAATTAGTTAACACTTAACACTAAAGAGGTTTTAAAAGAAACGTAGCCTCATGTGGAGGTTAAATACAATTTGGTTTCTCTTGGCGCAGGAGAAGGTTTGATTGTGTATCGTGGAATTAATTGAGGAACTAATGCACATGGCTTGTAGCTTCTTTTTTTATAACAATAATATTCCCAAACTTTTTAAAAATTGTTCATTAAAGATTCAAATTTAAAATGCCTAAAAAATAATGGTTGTTTGGTGATATCCAAAACTTTCTTTTCCTTTTTTGGCAAGAAACAATTTGTCGTGCAAGAAAATTATGAGATTCAGAATAATGTGATGACAAACATGGACTACCACTTGACATATTACGTAATCGGAGAATAAAAGTATTGTTGTATTTTCATAACCTAATACTAATCGTCTTAACTCATTTTTTAGTTCACTCTTGAGATATTGCAATACCGGTCAAGAGCATTAGAGTTTTGTTGTTTCCAGTTCCATCTCCAATTCCCCCGTGAATTTATTTTTTTTTAATTACCAAGAAGTTCGGAAGGGAATTTTGTAATCTTCTTAGACCCAAAACCACAACATATAATATTAGTTATGTCCCAAACATCATTCGAATCAGCGACTTTTAAGCTTTTTCTGAATTTTTTACTAATAAAGCTATTACCACTTGGTAAAATGTAAAATTTACATGGGTCTAAACTTACTGTAACTTAAACAAAAAGATTTAATGAACAACTAACATTATGTCTTAAAAAAAAGGGAGACTTACTAGAATAACCTTTTTAGATTTTGGTCTAACTCAAACAACCTTCTTAGATTTTAATTATTGGGGCTATTTTCGAGTCCGTTTTACCCTTTTTCCTTTGATAACAAAAAACGTATTTACGAAAATGCCATTAATGAAACGCGCCAAGTAGGCGCGAAAGTTTCCCGCCCAAAAAAAATAAGTCTACCGCTATGTGATGGTAGACTTATTTGATTTCTGGTAGACTTATTTTTTTGTCCGTAGACTTATTTTAGGAGCGGTAGACTTATTTTTGAGCGGTAGACTTATTGTGTCTCCTTTGGTGGTAGACTTATTTCCGAACGGTAGACTTATTTTCTCTGCGGTAGACTTATTTTCCCAAAGCGGTAGACTTATTTTTTGCGGTAGACTTTTTCTTCGAATGGTAGATTTATTTCCGTAGACTTATTTTCAACGGTAGATTTATTTTTCTTCGATGGTAGATTTATTTTGACTGGTAGATTTGTTTCCTTTGGTGGTAGATTTTTAGTCATAGTGACGGTAGATTTATAGTGATGGTAGACTTATTTTAGTAGCGGTAGACTTATAGTGTGCGGTAGACTTTCTTATCGTGGTGGTAGATTTATTTTGTGTTTAGTTGCGGTAGACTTATTGTAGTAGTGGTAGACTTATAGTTAGCGGTAGACTTATTTCGTATTTTCGGTCAACAAAACCAACCGTTGACTGGTAGACTTATTTTTTTAGGATCAATGGTGGTAGACTTATGCGTTTTTAGCGATAGAAGCGGTAGATTTGTTTTTACCCAGGTCTAGTGATGGTAGACTTTTTATCAAACTTAGTGACGGTAGACTTTTTTCACATTAGACATTTGGTAGACTTATTTGCGATAGCGGTAGACTTATTGTACTTGGTGGTAGACTTATTTCCTGTTTAGGAATTTATAGTGGTGGTAGACTTATTTTCGAACTTAGTGACGGTAGACCTATTTGTGATAGCGGTAGACTTATTGTACTTGGTGGTAGACTTATTTTCTGTTAGGAATTTATAGTGGTGGTAGACTTATTTTCGAACTTAGTGACGGTAGACCTATTTGCGATAGCGGTAGACTTATTGTACTTGGTGGTAGAGTTATTTTCTGTTTAGGAATTTATAGTGGTGGTAGACTTATTTTCGTTTGATGGTAGACTTATTTCCGTTTGATGGTAGACTTATTGTTGTTCGATGGTAGACTTATTTCCTGTTTGATGATGGTAAACTTATTTTGGTTTGATGGTAGACTTATTGTTGTTCGATGGTAGACTTATTTTCTGTTTGATGATGGTAGACTTATTTTCTGTTTGATTGTAGACTTATTTTTGTTTGATGGTAGACTTATTGTTGTTCGATGGTAGACTTATTTTCTGTTTGATGATGGTAGACTTATTTTTGTTCGATGGTAGACTTATTTTCTGTTTGATGGTAGACTTATTTTCTGTTTGAAGGTAGACTTATTTTTGTTCGATGGTAGACTTATTTTTTGTTTGGTGGTAGACTTATTTTTGTTTGATGGTAGACTTATTTTTGTTCGATGGTAGACTTATTAGCTGTTTTATGGTACACTTATTTTCCTTTGATGGTAGACTTATTTTCTGTTCGATGTTAGACTTATTTTCTGTTTGATGGTAGACTTATTTTCTGTTTGATGGTAGACTTATTTTGTTAGGTGGTAGAGTTATTTGCAGGGAACGGAAATGTCGATTTTACCCTTTCAAAATAGACAAATTTGCACGAAAAACCAGCAACAATGGTGATGAACTAGGGTTTACAGCCGCATAGGTTTGATCTTTGCGAAGTGATTTTTTTAACTTTCCTTGTTTTCTAAACTTCTTTTCGAACAAGTGAACCTGTTGGAGTGAACTTGAACGAGGTCCAATGGAACAAATTGTTCTTGTCTGTGGTAGATGGAGTTTTTCGAAGAATGGATGGGTGTTCGAGGTTGACAACTCAAAAGGTGGTAGAGTTCTTGGGTTAGATCATGCAACCTCGTTCAACAATTTCCTTCGAATGGTGTATGAAGATTTTGGAATCGATGAACAAATTTTCGAGGTAAAATTGAGTTACCTTTTACCAAGCTTAGCTCTAGATACACCACCGATTTTCGTTGCAAATTCAAGACAGTTCAAGAGTTTTGTACAACAATATAAGAAGGAAATGATTCGTCTATGCGTGGAGATTAGTGAAAAAGAAAAAAAACAGTTTAAAAGAGAGAGAAGTGGATGCAAGAAGGGAGAACCTATAGATGAAGATGATGACGACGCCGCCGCCATGGAAACTCTACCACCGAAGAAAAGGGGTCTACCATCGATTCCAGATGCCGTGAAGTTAGAAATGAGGTCGGTAGACTTAGCGGTTGGGCAACGTTATGCCACAAAGGAGGACTTGGAGAGGAGATTGGAGATTATTTCTGTTGCACGTAAGTTTGACTTTAACGTCGGACACTCAACTCCAACGTTGTTGACGGTTAGTTGTTGGGTGGAAGGATGTACGTGGAGGGTTCGTGCTTCAACTATTGGAGACAGTCCCAGTTTCCATATCAAGACTTATAATGGAAACCACTCTTGTTCTGTGACTGATCGTTCAACCCGTGCTCGTAAAGCAACGTATCAGGTGTTAGGTCGTCTCTACAAAGATTTCATTGGTGGTGTTGGACCATCAGTCTTGCCAAGTCATGTTGCCGATGCTATAAGGAAACGTTTCAGAATAAAGGTACTTTAAACGATGGTAGACTTATTTTCTGTTTGATGGTAGACTTATTTGCGTTTGATGGTAGACTTATTTCCGTTTGATGGTAGACTTATTTGCCTTTGATGGTAGACTTATTTTCCTTTGATGGTAGACTTATTTGAGTTCTGGTAGACTTATTTCTGTTTGATGGTAGACTTATTTCTATTTGATGGTAGACTTATTTCCGTTTGATGGTAGACTTATTTCCGTTTGATGGTAGACTTATTGTTGTTCGATGGTAGACTTATTTTCTGTTTGATGGTAGACTTATTTGCGTTTGATGGTAGACTTATTTTCCTTTGATGGTAGACTTATTTGAGTTCTGGTAGACTTATTTCTGTTTGATGGTAGACTTATTTCTATTTGATGGTAGACTTATTTCCGTTTGATGGTATACTTATTTTCTGTTTGACTGTAGACTTATTTTGGTTTGACGGTAGACTTATTTTTTATGTGATGGTAGACTTATTTCTTTTTGATGGTAGACTTATTTCTGTTTGATGGTAGACTTATTTCTGTTTGATGGTAGACTTATTAGACTTATTTTGTGTTTGATGGTAGACTTATTTTCGTTGGATGGTAGAGTTATTCTCGTTTGATGGTCACAGGTTGAGTATTGGAAACCCATCGAGCATTAAAGTATGCAAGGCAATTGGTTAGAGGAAGCGCTGAGAATGGGTACGAAGAACTGCCATGTACTTGTACATGATTAGGAGAGCTAATCCAGGGACACTTATAAAGCTGAAAGTCGATGGTGAAAATAGGTTCAAGTTTCTTTTCCTTGCATTTGGCGCAAGCATACATGGTTTAAAGTATATGAGGAAGGTAGTTGTGATGGATGGGACATATTTGAAAGTTAAGTACAAAGGTACTTTACTGATTGCCACGACACAAGATGGAAATTTTAACATATTTCCTATTGCTTTCGGTGTTGTTGATACTGAGAATGATGAGTCTTGGGAGTGGTTCTTTAGACAGTTAAACCGAGTAATCGCGGATGATGAAGGTCTTGCGATTATCTCAGATAGGCATAGATCAATATCGAAGGCGATTGGGAAGGTATACCCGCGTGCTTCTCGTGGTATTTGCACATATCATCTGCATAAAAACATTTTGCTGAAATTCAAAGGTGGAGAATCATTCGGACTAGTGAAGAAGGCAGCGAAGGCATATACACTTCAAGAGTTTAATGAGTTATTTGGGCAGATTGAGGCATTGTATCCTGCTCTTCATACTTATTTAGAGGGAGCCGATGTTCGTTTATGGACTCGTGTGCATTTTCCCGGTCATAGATACAACTTCCTGACAAGCAATATAGCGGAATCTATTAATAAGGTCCTATCTCCTGCGCGCGGGTATCCAATAGTGGAACTTCTGGATACTATTAGGTCGATGTTGACAAGGTGGTTTGCTACAAGAAGGAAAAAAGCAAGTTTAATGACCACAACCTTGACCACTGCGGTTGAAAAACAGCTTCAGGTAAAATATTTGTTATGGTAGATTTAATAAGCATGTTGTGGTAGATTTAATAAGCATGTTGTGGTAGATTTAATTTGCATGTGGTAAAGTAGATTTAATAGGCATGTTATGGTTGATTTATAGACAACTGAGGGTAGATTAATACTTGTTTGCCTTTTTTCGTAAACAGGATAGGGTTGAGAACGCTAAGCTTTGGACTGTGCAAGAGATTAATGACAACGAAATAGAAGTAACGTTGGGGTCATCATTGCATGTGGTGAATCTGACATCAAATAGTTGTACTTGCAAAAGGTTTGACAAGGATAGAATTCCTTGTCTTCATGCCATTGCAGCAGCGGAAACAGTGAAGAAGTCACGGATCGCCCTTGCACATCCCTACTTCCATACAAAGAACTTGTTCAAGGGTTACTCAAAAAGTATTATGCCACGAGATATTGCGCTTCCAGCGCTGGCAATTGTGGCAACAAAAGTCTGTAAACCTCTGGTTGTGCGGGAACCACCAGGTAGGCCTAGACTTTCCCGGATTAAAAGTGCTTTAGAAATAACCATGGCTCGGAAACGAAGTAGGAAAGAACCCAAGTGCTCAAACTGTCTTCATCATGATCACAATCGTGCGACTTGCAAAGCTTAATCATGTATGTTATGTTATGTAATTTGATTAACATAATGGTTGCGAAACACTTAGGAAACATAAAATAAGTCTACCGTCAAACAAAAATAAATATACCGTCAAAGAGAAAATAAGTTTACAATCGAACAAAAATAAGTCTACCATCAAACAGATAATAAGTCTACCATCAAACAGAAAATAAGTCTACCATCAAACGGAAATAAGTCTACCATCAAACAGAAATAAGTCTACCATCGAACAAAAATAAGTCTACCATCAAACGGAAATAAGTCTACCATCAAATAGAAATAAGTCTACCATCAAACAGAAATAAGTCTACCATCGAACAACAATAAGTCTACCATCAAACCAAAATAAGTCTACCATCAAACCAAAATAAGTCTACCATCAAACCAAAATAAGTCTACCATCAAACAGAAAATAAGTCTACCATCAAAAAGAAAATAAGTCTACCATCGAACAACAATAAGTCTACCATCAAACGGAAATAAGTCTACCATCAAACGGAAATAAGTCTACCATCAAACAGAAAATAAGTCTACCATCATCAAACAGAAAATAAGTCTACCATCGAACAACAATAAGTCTACCATCAAACCAAAATAAGTCTACCATCAAACAGAAAATAAGTCTACCATCAAACAGAAAATAAGTCTACCATCGAACAACAATAAGTCTACCATCAAACGGAAATAAGTCTACCATCAAACGAAAATAAGTCTACAATCAAACAGAAAATAAGTCTACCATCATCAAACAGAAAATAAGTCTACCATCGAACAACAATAAGTCTACCATCAAACCAAAATAAGTCTACCATCATCAAACAGAAAATAAGTCTACCATCGAACAACAATAAGTCTACCATCAAACCAAAATAAGTCTACCATCAAACGGAAATAAGTCTACCATCAAACAGAAAATAAGTCTACCATCGAACAACAATAAGTCTACCATCAAACGGAAATAAGTCTACAATCAAACAGAAAATAAGTCTACCGTCAAACAGAACATAAGTCTTCCATCAAACAGAAAATAAGTCTACCATCAAACCAAAATAAGTCTACCATCGAACAACAATAAGTCTACCATCAAACCAAAATAAGTCTACAATCAAACAGAAAATAAGTCTACCATCGAACAACAATAAGTCTACCATCAAACGGAAATAAGTCTACCATCAAACGAAAATAAGTCTACCATCAAACAGAAAATAAGTCTACCATCAAACAAAACATAAGTCTTCCATCAAACAGAAAATAAGTCTACCAGAAAATGGTCTGATTGAAGGTTTACCATACCATCAAATGAAATTAAGTCTGAAAATGGTGTCAATACGTTTTCGCTACAGAAGTCTACCAAACTTTCAAAGGACCACTAAATCTACTAAACATGGTCCTTCGAAAGTATGCAAAATATCCAATAAGTGTACTACCAAATGAAAATAAATCTACCACTGCATACACAAAAGTCTATGACTACATACACAAATCCGATTATCCTGAATCTGTCTGTAACGGAACTTTGTCGTCTGGATTAGTGCGTGGGTTTGGGTCGGAGACCTGTATGGCCAGGTCTACAAGTGGTGCCTCCTCCAGGATATCAGCCGCAAGTTTTAGACGAATAGCAGGCACAGTTGCATCGCAAATCCCATCCATTGTATGTCCTAGAGCTAGACACTCTAAGAATTTCACAGTGTAGACACCACAGTCACCTGATTGGATGTTTTGGGGTATGTTTGATTTTTTCCTGTAGAATTGAAACGCAGCCTCAGTCATCCCCTTCCTTTTTTCAGGTGGTGCAGCAGCTTTAAGCAACTTAGGAATCATCTTCGTGTATGGTCTGCATGACTCGGCCACAACGTCGTCCTTGTAACCCGAGAGGATGCTATCGTACACTTTGACATTCATGTTAACTAGGTCTACCACAACACCCACCCAATGCACGTCGTTGATATTATGAGCTATGTACAATGTATCAACATCCGTTACCCATTTCTGGTGGGTTGGAGAAAACGTGGGAGTTAGGCCATTGTACATGTTGATATACCCCTCGCCGAATAAAAAGGTCTTCTCTTTACCTTTGAAGTCCCATTTGTACTCCTGACACCAAAGATTCCCAAATATCGAATCCAGAAAGGCTATCCTTTCACTGGTAAAAGGAGTAGGACGTTGCATAGCCCTTTTTCGCAACATGTCCATTGCAGCCCCCATTTGCTGCAAAATAATTTAACCAAAAGTAAATAAACCTGGCACAAAAATTATAGATACGTCTACCATCAAACAAAAATAAGCCTACCATCGAACAACAATAAGTCTACCATCAAACCAAAATAAGTCTACCAACTAAGTACAAATAAGTCTACCATCAAAAGAAAATAAGTCTACCATCAAACGAAAATAAGTCTACCATCAAAAGAAAATAAGTCTACCATCAAACAGAAAATAAGTCTACCATCGAACAAAAATAAGTCTACCATCAAACAAAAATAAGTCTACCATCGAACAGAAAATAAGTCTACCATCGAACAAAAATAAGTCTACCATCAAACAAAAATAAGTCTACCATCAAACAAAAAATAAGTCTACCATCGAACCACAATAAGTCTACCACCACTATAAATTCCTAACTATTTAGCCTAACATTAAACGAAAATAAGTCTACCACTAAGTACAAATAAGTCTACCATCAAACGAAAATAAGTCAATAGTAGATTTAATTACCTCACTATTTAGCCATCCATATCGAGTGTGTGGCCACATTTCTTTAGCTGTCATAATTCCCAAATAGAACTCCACTAGTGGCAGAGTGTTTTCAAATGGGTTGTCTCTGACATAGAACCATATGTCAACTGGTTAGAAGAATGAAATTTTGGGTGCATTGAATAAGACGTTCCTATTAAAATGACTATTAAAAGGACAAATGACTTACATATCTTGATTCACGTAGTCCGTCAACTTTTCCAGCCTATGCTCGTCCACCGGCTCAAAAGGATTGTAGATAGCGGAAGAAGGAACTATACCACCCATGATTCGTACGGTCCCGGAGTGTCCTATAAATGGGGACTTCTGAGACGGAGCAAGATTTTTATTGCGAGCTACGGGGGGAACCTCCAAATCATCTTTGTTTGACAACCTTGTAATAGCATCGAAAGCAGTGGTCAGTGCATCATTGACCTGCTTTGCCTTTATATCATCTTCATCATCAGATGAAGATGAGTAGGCGTAACGCATCATTCTGCGCCTACTAGGAGGTGTAACAAAATCAGAATCAGATCTTTCCTTCTCTTTCCCAGCATCAGCAATAGCATCTTTTGTCTACAAGTTAAGGATTGAGTCAAATAAATCCCAATAAGTCTACCACTAAGTACAAATAAGTTTACCATAAAAAAAAAATAAGTTTACCATAAAACAGAGAATAAGTCTACCACTAAGTACAAATAAGTCTACCATCAAACGAAAATAAGTCTACCATAAAACATAAAATAAGTCTACCACTAAGTACAAATAAGTCTACCACTAAGTACAAATAAGTCTACCATAAAACTGAAAATAAGTCTACCACTAAGTACAAATAAGTCTACCGTCAAACAAAAATAAGTCTACCATCAAACGAAAATAAGTCTACCGTCAAACAAAAATAAGTCCACTATCAAACGAAAATAAGTCTACCATCAAACAAAAATAAGTCTACCACTAAGTACAAATAAGTCTACCGTCAAACAAAAATAAGTCTACCGTCAAACATAAAATAAGTCTACCGTCAAATAAAAATAAGTCTACCATATACGTACAAGATCGTGGATTTCGACACAGTCAGCTCCTGTCTTCTTTTTAACCGGTGTAGATTCCGTCTCCTTCTCTTTAAACGTTAATCTTTTACTCTACAGCTCCAAACAATGTATAAGGAATGAGTCAAATGGAAGTAAGAAAATTTGTTGAAAATCAAACTACAAAGAAGAATTACTTCCCACCTTCAAACGGAAATAAGTCTACCATCAAAGAAAAATAAATCTACCATCAAACAGAAAATAAGTCTACCATCAAACGAGAATAACTCTACCATCAAAGGAAAATAAGTCTACCATCAAACGAAAATAAGTCTAACAGCAAACGCAAATAAGTCTACCAACAAACACAAAATAAGTCTACCATCAAACACAAAATAACTCTACCATCAAAGACAAAAGAAGTCATCTATATACGTACCAGATCGTGGATTTCGACACACTCAGCTCCTTTCCTCCTTTTATCCGCTGTAGATTCCGTCTCCTTCTCTTTAAGAGTTATTCTTTTTCTCTACAACTCCGAAAAATGTATAAGTAATGAATCGAATGGCAGTAAGAAAATTTGTTGAAAATCAAACTACAATGGAGAATAACTTCCCACCTTCTTTTTAGCTTCAACTTTCTCCAAGGCTGTTAAAGGTTTGCTTTTCTGTTTGCTTTTCTGCACAGGTGCCACAGATTTGCTTTTCCCTTTCCGCTGGTCAGTTCGTGTAGCCTTTTCATCCGGCTTTCTAACTACACGGCTAACTGCCAAATTTGTTTTTGTTGTTGGTTGTTGTTCCATCCAAGACTGTTAAGAAAATTAGAGGGAAAATGTTCAAACAGCTGTATAAGTTCATATAAGTCTACCATAACACACTAATAAATCTACCACGCCTTAACATAGAAGTTCAGGAAAACATGTAAATAAGTCTAAAACATGGTTCCCATATATCTACCATCAGCTTAGAAAAGAGTCTTACATACCAGATCATCATCCTCCTCAGATGCATCTCCGCCATCTCCCGTGTTTGACTGTTCATCTCCCACAGCTTTCAAGACATTCCCTTTTCCCTCTAGAGCTGTAATCCTACTATCAAAGTTGGCAATTGTGCTCGCCATTCCCTGTAGGAGCTTAAGCACTTCAGCAATAACTCCACCTTCGGTCTCCTTCTCCTTCTTTTTCTCTTTCTTTTGAGCCGGAGACTCATCCTCACTTTCATCAACAACAACAATAGCCTTCATCTTCTTGCTCTTCGTTATCTTCTTTTTCTTTTCAACAGGAGAGTCATCCTCATCCTCATCATCATCCTCACTTTCCTCAACCACCTTAGCCTTGTTCTTCTTTTTCTTAGAACCCGGAGAGTCATCCTTAGCCTTACTCTTCTTTTTCTTAGAAACCGGAGCATCTAACTCCCAAAAATCTTCATCCATGCATCCACCAAGAATGTCGCGGATCATGTTATTAAGTTTGAAATCTTCTGCATCAATCCATGTAGGGTAAATGAATTCGAGAGGCTTCACCACTAAGTGTCTGATACGAACCTATAAAGAACATTATTGCAAAAAAAAAGAATGAGATTATTAATAAAAGTCTACCATCAAATGAAAATAAGTCTACCATCAAACAGACAAATAAGTCTACCATCAAAGTGCTAAAAAGTCTACCATCAAAGACCTAAAAAGTCTACCATCAAATGAAAATAAGTCTACCATCAAATACCTAAAAAGTCTACCATCAAATGAAAATAAGTACCATCAAAGACCTAAAAAGTCTACCATCAAACAAAACTAAGTCTACCATCAAATGAAAATAACTCTACCATCAAACAGACAGTAAGTCTACCATCAAACAAAAATAAGTCTACCATCAAACAAAAATAAGTCTACCATCAAATGAATATTACCTTGTTGTTGTTGGAGGATTTCTTATCCTCCTCCATCACCTGTTCCAGGTTGTACCTTCCTCGGCCTCCACCCCAACGTAGCATAGGAACACCTCCTTCTCTTCTCTTCCCAAATCTTTCCCCTAAAATGGGAACTGCCTCGTAAATCCAAACAAGCAACGCATGAACACACCCATGGAGTGTGATCTTTTTCATGTCCGTCACTTGCATGGACGAAATCAGAGATTCAAAGGACACTCGTCCCCATGGATACCTCTCGAAAGCCTCGGGATCCATCACCCTTTTTGCAGCTTTCAAAGGGATTCTACTATCACGAGCGTAACCATACACTCCAACATGCAAAATAAACAACAGAGCTATCATTCTCTCTTCTCCTCACTCCACGTCCTAATTTTTTCAAACAGGACCAACAGCTCAGACCACTTTGGTCCTTCCCCAACTGGGACACCAATTTCTTCCCAAAACTTTGTGTGGTCAATGTCCCAACCATCATTTGCATCAACCTCACCACAGTTCATCTAGGTTACCTCTTCAAACTCATTCAACGAAAATCTAACCGGCCGACCACCAAACAAGGACCACATCTCATAGAACCTTGCAGTTTTCAATTGGTTTGAGAGGAAATGAGTCACCGTCGCACCTGAGAAATTGAATTTCCGTGCAGCAAGCTTCAGAATTATTCCAACTGAGGAATTATTCATTATATCATTGTACACGTCTTCACCAACCGCTTCCCCCATTTTCTCAAAGTCATGCAACATGCAATTGTGATGCATGCTTCTTTGGCCCGATGGTGACAATCCAGCCGGAAACCTTCTCGATGGATATATCTTTCGCACAATCGAGGAACTCATATCTGCACAAATCAGTAATTATAAGTCTCCATCACATCAAAATTAATCTACCATCAAATGAAAAGTAAATTAATTCTTCAACATAAAATAAATCTACCATTACATAAAATAAATCTACCTTGTCATAAAATAAGTCTACCATCAAACGAAAAGAAGCCTACCATTTTATAAAATAAGTCTACCATCAAACAAAAATAAGTCTACCATCAAATGAAAATAAGTCTACCATCAAACAGAAAATAAATCTACCATCGAACAACAATAAGTCTACCATCAAACAGAAAATAAGTCTACCATCAAACAAACATAAGTCTACCATCAAACAGAAAATAAGTCTACCATCAAACAAACATAAGTCTACCATCAAATGAAAATAAGTCTACCATCCATCAAACAAAAAATAAGTCCTATTAAACAAAAAATAAGCCTACCATCACATAAAATATAAGTCTACCATCACATAAAATAAATCTACCGCTACTTAAAATAAATCTACCACCACAGAGATTAACAAATCTACGATACCAATCTTTTCTCTTACTTTATCTGCGAATATTGACGCCGGAATCTGGGTTTTCACAACCGAAACTGAAATAAAAAAACAGATTTCAGATTAGGGTTTTCGTCATTCATACAAGACTTACACAAACCAAACCAAAAACGGTTAGAATAAACTGAATACCTCTTTTCAATGCACGAAATCGATAACCCACCGCTTGACGCAACTTTGCTTCGCCGGAATTTCGAAAACCTAAAACCGACGGACGCAAAATTTACTTCAAATTCCGTCTAAACTCCTTACCGAATACTCGTCATGGATAGAGCAGACGAAAACCCATTAAAGAAATCGAAACTTACCGTGAAATCAACGTCGCTTGAACAATCACCAAAATCGCCGGTTACGCAGAAGGTGAAGAAGAAGAACGTTTTTTGCGTTTACGTTTTTTTTTTCCTTTTTTTTTATATGTTCAGTTTTTTTTTTTTTAGTGGCAAAACCGTTAACATTTTTTAAAGGTCTTTGTAACCGTTTTTAGAAAAAAAAATTAGAGCTCAAACATATAAAGGTCTTTTGAGTAAACCACATATCTAAAAAGGTCTTTTGAGTAATTATCTGTAAAAAAAATGGGTGGTCTCTGTTTCCTTTTCGTTTTTATTATGTCTCAAAAAAATGGGTGGTCTCGAAAAGTAAAATTCGATTTTGTTTATGTTATCAATTAATATAGGAGATATACACCATTTTGGTAAAGTAGAATGACTTGACTAATTTAAGGGATATGACAATACATATTCAACCTCTTGAGTCAACAAAAAAATACTCTATCTTTTTAAGATAATTAATACGAGTACATAATTCATGCATCTAAGAAGAGGTTTCATTTCAATATTACATTATATATATGACTATAAAAAGAATCACCTATTGTATTAAAATAAGACAAACTAAACAAGAAAAACACATCACAAATTTGTTTTAAGACAAACAAACGATGAAACCACATACAGTTCTCATCTGCATATTCTTGATCTCTCTCTTTGCTTTACATCAGTGTATGTATAGGGTTTCCTCAGATATAAATAACAATTGTCTCTTTGATTTTTTTCATTGTGAATGTTGGATTAATGAAGTGTGGTTTCAAAAAATGTAGGCATGCATGTGGATGTTCAAGAAATAGAGAGGTCGAGCAAGCTCACTATTGGACCATGTGTCCATTCCCAGTGTACACCAACTTTTTTTCAAAGAGACTGTTGGTGCTGTTTTCACGATCAAAATCGTTGTTGGTTTAAACGAAATGATTGTGAATCCCGTTGTCCTCCTGTAAAGATTTAAATCTTTTAAACACTAATGTAACGCTACATGAAATTTTCCAATTTATAATTGTTGATTTCGGTATGACATTGTCACAACTCATTGTTAAAATTGAACCGGGTTTGGTTTAATTTTATTGGTTCAGGAGTCTGTTAGAGATAACCGGTGTGGTTATTGGATCTGTCTAACTCAGGATGGACCGGGCTCTGATATATATATGAGGAGGAAGGGAGTTTGTCAAGTTAACCTAAAAGGTTCTAACCTAGATTTAACCTAGAAAGAAAGAAAGACACGACGTCTTATAGAAAACCTAGGGTTTAGGTTTTCGGAGAGAAAAGAGAGAAGAGAGATCTAGGAAAGTCCTTCAATAGTTTGTTGAGTTCTCTTGTAACTAGGTCTTGGTGCATTCTCTTGTTATAGTGAAATCTTTTGCTTGTGCCGTCAAGCCCCAGACGTAGCATCCTCCCATCGAGGTGTGAACTGGGTAAACAATCTCTTGTGCAAATCTCTATATCTTATCTTTGCATGTTCAGACGATCGTTAGATTTCTAGGGTTTGTTCGTGAAGCAATCAATCGCTTGCTTAAAGTAATATAGATTCACAGGTTGAAGGTTTCAGGACGCTGAAATCATAACAAAGTGGTATCAGAGCCAGGTTGAGTGAATCTATGGCGAAAGTTCGAATCGATGTGGAGCGATTCGATGGAGAAGGGGATTTCTCTCTGTGGAAGAAGCGCATGCTCGCGCATCTGTCTGTGTTGGGGCTGAAAGATATCCTAGTCGAAGCTGTTCTGCAGGCTGTAGCGGTTAAGAAGGATGAAGATCCTGCTGCAGCAAAGCTTCATGTTGAGAAGGAGGAAGCAGATCGGGTTGAACGATCAGAGAAGGCTATGAATCTGATTTTCCTGAATGTTGGAGATCGAGTCTTGCGCAAGCTCGATGACTGCACGACTGCTGCAGCTACATGGTCAACATTGGAAATGTTGTATCTCTCTAAGTCACTTCCTAATCGTATTTACTTGCAGCATAAGTTTTATACGTTTAGGATGAATGAACAGAAATCTGTTGATGAAAACACCGATGATTTTCTGAAGGTTGTATTGGAGTTGGCGAGTGTGAAGGTCGTTGTGTATGAGGAAGTGCAAGCTATCTTGCTGTTGAACTCACTGCCACAGCAGTACAACTCGTTGAAGGAGACTCTGAAGTATGCTAGAAAGAGTCTTACCTTGGAAGAAGTGATCTCAGATGCTAGATCAAAGGAGAGAGAGATAAGGGAAAATCCAGGCTCACAAAGAAGTGGGGAAGCCTATATAGTTCGAGGAAGACCTGAAAACAGAGAGTCGTACAATAAGAAGTACAAGAACAACTCTCGGTCACGATCTGGTTCTGGCTCAAAAGTTACTTGATGGTATTGCAAGAAGGAGGGTCACCTGAAAAAGGACTGTTTCTCCTGGAAGAAAAGGATGGAGAATGATCAACGCGGTGAAGCAGCTGTTGTGATAGACAAGCTTCAGGTGATTGATGCACTGTCTATATCAGGCAGAAATCATAATGATCGGTGGATCATTGATTCTGGATGTTCGTACCATATGACATCTATGAGAGATTGGTTTGATGATTTCACAGAAGTCACAGGAAACCAAGTGTTGTTGGCTGATGAGAGAGCTGTGGTAGTACAAGGGATTGGTTCGGTCAGGATCAGTGCTACAGGGGGATCTGTCACAAGACTCACCAATGTCAGATATATTCCTAACCTTGCTCGTAATCTGATCTCTGTTGGTACTCTTGACGTGCAAGGGTTCACACAAGAAGGTGGGAATGGTAAGACAAGATTCTACAAGAACAAGAAGTTGGCTTTACAAGGAACGTTGACTGGTACAGGGGGTCTGTATCTTCTGGATGGTGAGACAGTGGTTGTTCAGTCGAATCATGTTGTGTCAAAAGATGACACAGCCCTGTGGCACAGTAGAATGGGTCATACAAGTATGAGGAATCTGAAGGTGTTGGTTGAGAAAGGGATTCTGGAAAATAAGAGAATTAGTGATATGAAGTTCTGTGAGAGCTGTATCATGGGCAAGAACAAGAGGTTAAGCTTCAATGTTGGGAAGCACAACAGTGAAGAGGTCTTGAAGTATGTTTATGCTGATATTTGGGGATCACCCAATGTCACACTTTCAATTGGGAAGAAGCAGTACTTCATGTCCATAATTGATGACTGTTCAAGGAAGGTGTGGGTTCAGTTTCTTGCTACAAAGGATGAAGCCTTTGATAAGTTTGCAGAATGGAAGCTTCTAGTGGAGAATCAAGTGAATCAGAAGGTAAAGTGTCTCAGGACAGACAATGGTCTGGAGTTTTGCAACTTGAAGTTTGATGAGTTTTGTCGGAAGCACGGTATTGAGAGACATAGGACGTGTGCTTACACACCACAACAGAATGGTGTGGCAGAGAGAATGAACAGGACCATCATGGAGAAGGTCAGATGTTTGCTGAATGAGACAGGACTTGGAGAAAAGTTATGGGTTGAGGCTGTGGCTACAGCTGTATACGTCATCAACAAGACACCGTCATCAGCAAATGACTTCAACATTCCGGATGAGATTTGGTTGAAGAAGACACCAGGGTATGCACATATGAGGAGGTTTGGCTCGGTGGTTTATGTTCATGTAGACCAAGGGAAATTGAAGCCAAGGGCACTCAAAGGAGTGTTTATCGGATATCCTGAAGGAGTCAAAGGTTATAAGATTTGGCTGATCAAAGATAAGAAGGTTGTAATCAGTAGAAACGCAGTGTTTCTGAAAGATGTTGTTTACAAGGATCTGTTACAGGACAAGGAATCAAGTATAGGTTCGGCTGGTGTGTTAAATAAAGGGAACGGTACATTGTTGATGGAAGCTTCAGGGTCCGAAAAGGATGATGAAGTCACAGTGCTAAGTGACTCAGAGGATGAAGCCGAAGAGACTTCACATGAAGGTGGAGCTGCTGCAGCAGTTCCTGGTAGTGAAGATGTGTCTGAAAAAGATGAAGAAAGTTTGAGTAACTTTCGGCTAGCCAGAGACCGGGTTAGGAGAGAAATAGTTAAACCTCTAAGGTATCAAGATGATGAAGATGAGATTGTTGCTTTTGCACTGAATGTAGGGGAAGTATTGGATTCTGAAGAACCAAACAACTACATGGAAGCTTCACAGAGTAAAGACTGAAAGAAGTGGAACTCCGGTATGGATGAAGAGATGGATTATCTCTTGAAGAATGGTACTTGGGATTTGGTGGATTTACCAAACGGAAAGAAGACGATTCGTTGCAAATGGGTTTTCAAATTGAAACCTGGTATTCAAGGAGTTGAGCAACCTAGACACAAAGCAAGGCGGGTAGCAAAAGGGTATGCTCAAAGAGAGGGCATTGATTATGAGGAAGTGTTTTCACCTGTGGTGAAACATGTATCAATCAGGTTCATGTTGTTTGTTACAGTGAATCAGGACTTTGAGCTGGAACAGCATGATGTGAAGACAACATTCCTACATGGAACGATTGATGAAGACATCTACATGGATCAACCAGAAGGGTATGTAGAGAAGGGCAAAGAGAACAAGGTTCTCTGGCATCTGAAGGGCACTCGGAACAGAGGGCTGGTATTCAGGGGCACTCGGAACAGAGGGCTGATATTCAAGGGCACTCGGAACAGAGGGTTGATATTCAGGGGCACTCGGAATAGAGGGTTGGTATTCAAGGGCACCGGGACAGAGGGCTGGTATTCAAGAAGAATGAAGATTTCAGAGTTGAAGGATACTCTGATGCGGACTATGCAGCGGATTTGGACAGGAGAAGATCAATCTCCGGGTATGTGTTTACTACAGAAGGTAATACAGTGAGTTGGAAATCAAGTCTACAGGGTATTGTGGCTTTATCTACAACAAGGGTTGGGTACATTGCTTTGACAGAAGCTGCAAAGGAAGATGTTTGGCTGAAAGGATTAGCTGAAGGACTGTGCATTATAGTTGAGAAGTTTGAGCAAGCTTTGGCTATGCTCAAGGTAGGCAAATGCTAAGGCATTGGCTGTGCTTGACGGCGACAAGGGACGAACTCAGAGTTGTGAATGTCAAGGTGGAGATTTGTTGATTTTGGTATGACATTGTCACAACTCATTGTTAGAATTGAATCGGGTTTGGTTTAATTTTATTGGTCAGGAGTCTGTTGGAGATAACCGGTGTGGTTATTGGATATATCTAACTCAGGGTGGACCGGCCTCTGATATATATATGAGGAGGAAGGGAGTTTGTCAACTTAACCTAAAAGGTTCTAACCTAGATTTAACCTAGAAAGAAAGAAAGACACGACATCTTGTAGAAAACTTAGGGTTTAGGTTTTCGGAAAGAAAAGAGAGAAGAGAGATCTAGGAGAGTCCTTCAATAGTTTGTTGAGTTCTCTTGTAACTAGGTCTTGGTGTATTCTCTTGTTATAGTGAAATCTTTTGCTTGTGCCGTCAAGCCCCAGACGTAGCATCCTCCCATCGAGGTGTGAACTGGGTAAACAATCTCTTGTGCAAATCTCTATCCCTTATCTTTGCATGTTCAGACGGTCGTTAGATTTATAGGATTTGTTCGTGAAGCAATCAATCGCTTGCTTAAAGTAATATAGATTCACAGGTTGAAGGTTGAAGGTTTCATGACGCTGAAATCATAACAATAATGTTTTTACTACTCTTAATTCACAACTATACATCACTATTTTGATTCTATATTTCTTTTCTTTTTGTATTGTGAATTTGATTGTATCCAAGATTGCTACAATTCGTTTTAAAACTTTATAAAATTCTATCTATCTAAGCAGTGAAGATGAAACAGGTATAAAGAACAAAGGAGATTGGTCAAAATGCCACCAATGATAATCACTCAAACGCCAAAAGAGTTATTTAAAGCACTTTTATATTGAAAAGTGATACAAATCAGTTTTTTTTTAGCAAAATCATCTTCTCTATATCATATAATTCTCTTTTTTCTCTGTATTAATCTTACTAGTACAAATATTTTTCTCTCTTGTAAAAAGCACAACTATGGTAATCATTAACTAATAACAACACTTAATCAGATTATTTGAGGAGGTACACCAAGAAAACATATCGAAGGGATCATTAACATAATTTCTCACGTAATCAAATCATATGTCCACTGTTTGTATAATAAAGATTAGAGACGAGACGCCATGAGACTTTAACTTCGAGCATTTTCACAATTATCATACATTTTGAGAGTTTTGGTTCGATTTTGTTATTTGACTTAGGTTTTTCACCCTCCCGCATTAAATTGTAACAAATAAACTATATATATTTGTATATATTTTTGTTACGTTTTGGTCGATCCATATCTATATAATCACCCGCATCGCAGTATCATCAATATTTATTATGTTTGACGTGTATAGGTGTGGAAATGGAGGTTAAAGAGATGGAGAAATCGGACTATCAAATCGATGTACCAACGTGTTTCCATGGCCCATGTCATGCTTTGGTACCTGGTTGTTGGTGTTGCGAACATTTACGTCAATTTTGGTCAGGCAAAACTGGCCAAAGCTATTGCAATGAACAATGTAAACTAATGTCCTCCTTAAATTTAAACAGTTGATAAACTTTTTCAATTATTAAACTATTCAAGCAGTCTCATAATGCTTGCTTGTAATAATAATAAAAATAGACATTTGATGTGGTACCGTATATTGACGTTCTCTTACAGTAATTTGCTATTTTGTTTAATAGTATTATGTATTATATATCTTTAATTATGATCTAGAAACATGCTTGTGATATAACCGTAAATAAAATAATGAAATAAAATTGTAATTTATTGCGATAAGGCTACAACATATTTGGGGTTATCTAGTTTATATATTTAAGCTTATCTCTTTTAGTTTACTTGAGGCTTACTCCTTTTCTTTTGTATAAATACTTTGTTTTCTCAACTTAATACAACAACACCTTATTCTACAAATCCTTATAGGGTAACAGAGCAAATAAAAGATCTCGTGACCTAATTTTTTTTTCTTCTTCTTCAAGGTTGTTCGTCTTCTTCCTCTTATCAATAACATTGCCATTGATTATTGATAAGCAATCACTATATCTACTACATCCGCTTCCGCTTCTACAAACACATCTACACCAAGTGATGTTTCGTCTCAAGAATCACCATACACCTTGCACCCCTCTGACAATCCGGGTGCGTTGATTACATCGGTTCTTTTTCGAGGCGGTAACTACTCCGAGTGGGCCATCGAACTATGGAACTCGCTTCTTGCTAAACAGAAAATCGGTTTCATCGATGGTTCAATCATTAAACCTACTCACGCTCCTGATCTTGCTCGATGGACGGCAACAAACTCCATGATCGTCGGTTGGATCCGAACCTCCATTGATCCCAAGGTCCGTTCTACTGTCTCACATGTTCCAGATGCCTACAAGCTCTGGGATTATTTAAAACGCAGATTTTCCGTAAAGAATGGTGTTCGCAAACACCAAATCGAAGATGAAATCACTAATTGCAAGCAAAACGGTCAACAAGTTCTGGAGTATTATGGTCGTCTTTCCAAGTTGTGGGAAGAACTTCAATCCTTCAAGAGTCCTACAACATGTACATGTGCTGCTTCAACAGAGATTGAGAAAGAACGTGAAGATGCTAAAGTCCACAAATTTCTATTTGGTCTTGACGAAGCTCGATTCAATTCAATAAGATCACAAATTATTGATGAAGATCCTCTACCAGATCTCAACAACGTTTACTCACGAATCATACGAGAGGAGGAACACCTTCTTACTATGCGATCCAAAGAGGTAAGACAAGATGCAATCGGTTTCTCGGCTCAAACAGACATAACAAAACAGAGCACTTCTATATCTGCTGCGGCGACGAACTCTCGTACTCGTGATCCTAATCGTTACTGCACTCACTGCAATTGTAAAGGCCATGACATTACTGAATGTTTTTTGATTCATGGTTATCCCGATTGGTATGATCAACAACAACGACCACCAACCGGAATCCTAACTCCAACCTCTAACCAACGAGGACGAGGAGGCAGATCGGGAATGTTTAGTGGTCGCGGACGTGGCCGAGCTAATACAACTCGCTCTTTGTCTCAAGGTGTCTCGTCTCTTTCTACTCCAGCTGCAACTTCGGAGCAAATTACTGCTCTTATTAATCTACTTCAGAACCAACAAACACAATTGACCACGGAGCGTTTGTCGGGTAAAACTAAACTCACTGATGTTATTATTGACACTGGTGCTTCTCACCATATGACTGGTGACTTATCTCTTCTAAAAGATGTCCGAGATATTTTTCCATCTGCTGTGACATTCCCAGATAGGAGAGCTTCTCGTGCTACTAAACTTGGCACTCTTCCTCTTAGTCGTGATTATTTGTTAATTGATGTGCTTTTTGTTCCTGATTTCAATTGCACATTGATTTCAGTATCAAAATTACTAAAACAAACTGGTTGCATCGCAATCTTTACTGATACTTTGTGTGTTTTACAGGACCATTTTACGAGGACCCTGATTGGAGCCGGTGAAGAACGAGAGGGGGTTTACTATTTCACGGGGGTCACAGTTGCAAGTGCTCGTCGAACTACATCAGAGAAGCCTTCTCAAGCAGTTTTATGGCATCAACGACTTGGTCATGCGTCTTACAAAGTGCTTTCTTCATTACCTGTTTTTGAGAATTTTAAAGTTGATTTTGGGAACACGAATCCGTGTGACATTTGTTTTCGCGCTAAACAAACACGAGGTGTTTTTAAAGATAGTTTTAATAAAGCTAGTGAACCTTTTGATTTAATACACTGTGATGTTTGGGGTCCTTATCGTACATTATCTTCTTGTGGTGCTGCTTATTTTTTAACAATTATTGACGATTGCTCAAGAGCCGTATGGACTTACCTTATGCTCGAAAAGTCAGAAGTCTCACAATTATTTCAAAACTTTTGCGCTATGAGTATACGCCAGTTTGGAAAATCGGTTAAGGTTGTACGTAGCGACAACGGTACAGAGTTCTTGCCTTTGACTTCTTATTTTCACCAAAATGGAATTCAATATCAAACCTCCTGCGTCGATACGCCACAACAAAATGGACGTGTTGAACGTAAGCATCGTCACATTCTCAACATTGCCCGCGCTTGTTTCTTTCAAGCTCGTTTACCAGTCAGTTTTTGGGGTGAAAGCATTCTCACGGCAGCTCACATTATTAATCTAACTCCAAATCCTGTTCTTAGTGGAAAACACCTCATGAGATTCTACATGGATCACCACCAAATTACGACTCCTTACGTGTTTTTGGGTGTCTCTGTTATGCTCACCGTCGAGCTAGGAATAAAGACAAGTTTGGAGATAGAAGTAGAAAGTGCCTCTTCGTTGGTTATCCCTACGGTAAGAAGGCTTGGAGACTCTATGATCTCGAAACTGATGAATTTTTCACAAGTCGAGATGTTGTCTTCTATGAAGATCAATTTCCATGTGTTCCAGATGAGCCTTCCATTACTCCACCAATGTTTCAACCTGATCTCGCGGTTGATGAATGGCTCATGCCTGAAGCTTTATCATCACCTCCTACTCATACTACGAGTGCTCCGACAACTCATCAGCCACCACATGATGTATCTCGGTCACCTACTGATATTACTCTCTCCTCATCACCATTATCCCCTTCCATTGATGTCTCACCTTCTACTCCATCTATTACTATAATACCTGATGCTACTCCCACTACTCTATCTGCTCCTCCAGCTACATCTTCGTATGATATACCTAAACCTACTCAACCGGAATCACCGACTACTCCGGTTGCTAAATCTACTGAAATTACTTCGTCACTCTCTCTGGGACTTCCCGAGCTTCTTGGACGTGGTCAGCGCAAGACAATGCCCTCCGTCTTGCTCAAGAACTTTGTTACTAATACTGCTACGCTTACTACTCCTCGTGATTTACTCCCCCCTCTCGTCTCTAATCCCTCCGATTCGGGTTCTCCTACTACGGCTCCAGGTACCACACCTTATCCCATTTCTAATTATGTCTCTGACATTCATTTTTCCTCTTCCCATAAGGCGTTTCTCGCTGCCATAACAATTGCTCATGAACCACGTGATTACAAAGAGGCTGTGCAAGACAAAATTTGGCGCAACTCCATGGGTGATGAAATTCACGCACTTGAAATTAATCACACATGGGATGTCACTACTTTACCTCCGGGTAAGAAAGCAATTGGCAGCAAGTGGGTCTATAGAATAAAATATCACTCGGATGGTACGATTGAACGATACAAGTCACGTCTCGTTACGCTTGGTAATCGTCAAAGAGAGGGACTTGATTACACCGATACGTTCGCACCAGTGGCAAAACCAACAACGGTGCGTATGTTGCTTCAACTTGCTGCTGCCAAGCAATGGGAATTACATCAAATGGATGTTCATAATGCCTTCTTACATGGCGATTTGGATGAAGAGGTTTACATGAAGCTTCCGCCTGGTTTTGAAACCTCTGATCCTACGAAGGTGTGTCGTCTACGCAAGTCAATCTATGGTCTAAAACAGTCTCCGAGGTGCTGGTTTGCAAAACTACGAATGGCATTGAAAACCTATGGGTTTATTCAAAGGACTTCTGATTATTCTCTATTCTCTTTAATTCGTGACAAGGTGTGTCTTCATATTCTAATTTATGGTGATGATTTCATCATTGCCGGCAATGACTTGTCTACTATTCAGAAGTTCAAAAATTATCTCCAAGCTTGTTTTCACATGAAGGATTTGGGTAAGTTGAGATATTTTCTTGGTATCGAAGTGGCTCGTGGGAACGATGGTATCTTCATCTCTCAACGGAAGTATGTTTTGGACATACTTGCGGAAACTGGTCTTCTTGGAGCTAAACCTGCATCGGTTCCTACTGAATTAAATCATAATTTGTCTCAGGCCACCGGTCCTCCTCTCGACGATCCTCAACCTTTTCGCCGGCTTGTTGGAAGATTAATCTACTTAACGTTTACTCGACCCGATATAAGTTACATTGTTCAAGTTCTTTCGCAGTTCATGAAGTCACCATTACAAGAACATTGGCGAGCTGCACTTCGTGTCGTGCATTATTTAAAGGGAACTTCGGGTTATGGTGTTCTTCTTCGTTCTACGTCCTCTCTTCATCTCACTGCTTACAGTGATTCAGACTTCTCGTCCTTCTCTCTCTCTCGTCGCTCCATTAGTGCATATGTCGTTCTCCTCGGTGCTTCTCCTATATCGTGGAAAACAAAGAAACAAGATATTGTCTTTATGTCCTCTACCGAAGCTGAGTATCGCGCCATGGCTTTTGTTCTCAAGGAACTCAAATGGCTTAAAGGATTACTTGAGGATTTTGGTGTCTTACATACTCAGCCTATGACTATGTTTTGTGACAGTAAATCTGCATTACACATTGCGGCAAATCCCGTCTTTCATGAAAGAACTAAACACATTGAACGGGATTGTCATTTTTTTCGTGATGCAGTTCAAGATAAGACCATTGTCACTGAACACATTTCTACAAAGGAACAACCTGCAGACTTGCTCACCAAGGCATTGCCCTCTTCCGCATTTGCTTATCTTCTTTCCAAATTGGGGATTCAAGACATCTCACCGCCAACTTGAGGGAGGGTATTGCGATAAGGCTACAACATATTTGGGGTTATCTAGTTTATATATTTAAGCTTATCTCTTTTAGTTTACTTGAGGCTTACTCCTTGTGACGCCCGTAAACCATTTTTTTGAGGAAATGGAGGGGCTGTCGATCGACACACTTAGTGTCTGTCGATCGACAGGGCTCTTAAGGGCTGTCGATCGACATACCTAGTGGTTGTCGATCGACAGGTGCTCGAATTGGCTGGTTTTCTGGTTCGTTTTAAGTTGTTCAATTGGACCGGGCCGGTTTGGGTAAACCCTAGGGCTTCGTATATAAGGGTATTTGGCCGCATTTGAGCGAACCAAGTCCCAAAAACGCAGCAGACAGAGTTTGAGAGGAGTTCTCTGTTTCCTGTGAGTTTTTGAGAATTAGGGTTTCGTTCTTGAGAGTTTTGGAGGAGATTTCTTGTGGAGATTGTCGTGGATTCGTGTCTAGCCTCAGCTCTACCGTTTTCTTTCCAATTAACTCGAGGTGAGTGCGTGACCATGGCTTCTGGGCCGGTGGATTCGTTAGGGTTGTATGGTGGTAGGTTAAAACTGATTGATTGTGATGATTGATGTTGAACTGTTTGTTTTGTTGCTTGTGGATTGCTTGGATTGTGTTGTATGTGCAGGATTCGTGTTAACGCAGAGGAGGAATCGATCCGAGAGGATATTGATCGATTTCCCATGAATCTGCGACGACCTGTCGATCGACAGCACCTGGGTGTGTCGATCGACAGGGTCACATGAGAGCTGTCGATCGACACCTAGAGGTTGTGTCGATCGACAGGTGATCGAGGAGCTGTCGATCGACACCTAGAGGTTGTGTCGATCGACAGGGTCCTGTGGAGCTGTCGATCGACAGGCACCGTGGGTGTGTCGATCGACAGGGTCCAGTTGAGCTGTCGATCGACAGGCAACGTGGGTGTGTCGATCGACAGGTGTGAACAGGACTGTCGATCGACACCTAGTGGTAGTGTCGATCGACAGGCTGCCTGTTGGCCTGTGGTTGAGCCGTGTTGTTGTGTTTGTTTTGTGTGTTGTTTGATGCGTGTTTGCCTGAGCGGATCCATCGCGTCTGTGTGCGCAGTCGTAGATGGGAGGACCGTCTCACTGGGTATTTATGATAATACTCACGCATCTCTTTTAACCATGTGATGCAGGTAAAGGCAAATTGTGATAGTGGAATCATGGCAACGAAGAGGGAGATGATCTAGGGTCTCGGTTTAGTGTTGCTGTGTGGTTTTATTGCTTTTCATTTCCGTTTAGAACTCCGCTAGGTTGCTGGTTTTGATTGGAATTTGTTATCGAACTGGTTTAGTTATTTTAATGGAATTGATTTATGGTTTAATTGTTTGTTATCCGCTGTAGTGTAATCTGTGATGTTTTGTTTGGTTGTTGAGGATAGCATTTATGGGAATGCTAGTCCGAGACCAAGGATTGATTGTTTAAAAAAAAAAAAAAAAAAACGGGTCGGGTCGTTTCAGTTTGGTATCAGAGCGATACGGTTTTAGGACGGGCTAGAACTGCTAGGATTGAATTTGGTAAAATTACAATTCTGTGAGTTTGGGGGTTCTAGATCATCTCCCTTCGAGCCTTCAAAGAGATTCCACGGTAAGTGTGTTTTATTGTTATTCTTTAGTGCTTAGCTTGTGTACTGTGGTAGTGCATGGTGTTGGCTAGTGGCACTAGAGAATGTGGTCGTGGGGGCCGGGGAGACTGTGGAGGTCAGGATTGTGGTCGGGGACCAGTGAGTGAGTCGGCTGGGATGCGGCTCAGGGTTCCACGTTGAGACTGTGACAGATCCGTAGACGTATCAAGAGGGTCTGAGTATTAGTGCGAGTGCCAGTGGGAGTGCCTGTGTGAGAGCCGGTGTGAGGGTTGTTGGGCCAGGGCTGGTACTTGAGCTAGTGCTGGATTCGCTCGCTGTTCGGGTGCGCCCGTAGGAGGAGTCTAGGTGACGAGTTGATCGGCTGACAGATCTGTTGCAGTAGGTGTTGTGGCGGGCACTAGTGAGGGAGTTGGCCAGGAGGGCGGTTCAGAGTGTTGCGCAAGTGGCTGAGAGTGATCCGTAGACGCTTCATGACGGCTTGAGCGCCATTTAGGCTGCCAGCGTGCAGCCAAGTGTGAGCGCCAGTGTGAGGGCTGGTGGGGGCAGTGTGGTCCTAGGTTGGCTGACGGGGGCCGGTGTGGGTCCTCGTGAGGTTGGTAGTGCGGGTGCGCCCGCGGGTGGGCTCAGTGTCGAGTGGATCGTCTGGCGGATTGGCTTCAGCAGTTTTTGGAGCGGTTACCGAGTGCGGTACGTGTTAGGCTCCGGTGATGCCACGAGTGGCAGAGGTGCGGCTGAGGGCTGCGGTTGTTGGTAGGGTTCCGTCTTATCTGCGGATAAGGGAACATGTGCAGAGAATAGGTATAGGATTCTTTGCGAGTGGTATGTTGCAGCTAGGAGGGTTCAGGCAGTGTTGGCCTAGGCGGACTCTTGGGCAGAGTGTGATGCCAAGTTCTTTCCTCGAGAGGTTGCGGATTGTTTAGAGACGAGGTTTTTAGAACTGGATCTGGGAGAGAGATCAGTTCGTGGGTATGATTTGGAGTCTAACCGACTCATGGCTTGTGTTGGTTCATGCTGGTAGGAGCATGGAGGGTGAGGAGGCACGGGATAAGAAGTTCTTGAGAGGACTTTGATCAGATTGAGGACATGGTGCGGAGTGTCCGTGTATGCTGCGAGAGCATAGTTGGTTGAGACTACTAGAGGCGTTGTCGAGACTCGAGAGAGCAGGCTGTGGTGGTTAGCCCAGTTGTTCAGTCTATTAAGTCTCAATAGGTGATACCTGGCATGGCGGCAAGCCTGTGCAGGGGCAGAAAGGGAAGTGGGAGGATACTTCCAGTTTGAGGTAGAATGGCCGGGATGCTTCGGGTGCGGAAGCATGGGTCATAGTTAGTGAGGTTGTTAGGTTTCTTAGTACATGGGAGTGTGTGGAGACCTTTGAAGTGGGCAGTGGTGAATTCCACGGGTTGTTCGATTCTGGAGCATGATTGCTTCATCTCTTCGGAGTGGCGCTAGTGAGCGGGTTGGACCGGTAATGGTTGCGGAAGGGAAGTTTCTAGTTACTCATGGCCGGGCGAGAGGCGTGGAGTTTCTAGTGACTGGTAAGTGGATGACAGCGAACTTGGTGTACAGTCTAGTTGAACTGTATGATTGCATCCGGTGCATGGATTGGCTTGATCAGTACAGAGTTCATCTGGAGTGTCACCGGAGTCGTGTTGTGTTGGAGCGTAGTAGGAGAAGGTTGGTTTGTCAGGGAGTGAAACCGACTTCTGAGAGTCTCGTGAACTCTTGGGTGCAGGCTGAGGCTATGACTGAGAGGTTGCGAGGCTTACTCGGAGACTGTTTTTTTTTCTGGCAGAGTCTGTAGGTGAGGTTGCAGTGAGGGATATTCGGGTTTTCCAGGAGTGTGAGGATATCTTTCGGTCGTTGCAAGGATTGCCGTCATCGCGGTCGGATCCTTTCACGATTGAGTTGGAACCCGGGACGACGCTGTTATCTAATGCACCTTACCGGATGACTCCAGCAGTGTTGTAAGAGCCGATGAGGCGGCTAGAGGATTTGTTGAGTACTTCACCGTATGGAGAACCGGTGTGTGGTGTTGAGGAATTGTGGTAATTTCCGGTTGTGCTTTGATTATCGAGGGCTTAACCGAGTCACTATGAAGAACAAGTTTCGTCTTCCGAGAATTGATAAGTTGTTAGATCAATTGTGAGGGGCTACTTGGTTCTTCAAGGATGACTTGGCATCCGGTTAACACCAGATTCTATTGATGAGGTGGTTGTCAGGAAAACGGCTTTCTTGACGAGTCATGAGTAGGGTGGAGTTAGTAAAGGTGTTTGTCGGGTTGACGAGTGCACCAGCTGCATTTATGAGGTTGATGAGCGAAGCCTTTCAGTGGTATCTGAATGAGTTCGCGATTAACTTTATCGATGTCATCTTGGTGTATTCGAAGAGTCTGGAGGAACTTGAGGTTTATTTGAGGTGAGTTCTGGAGAAGTTGCGGGATCAGGAGCTGGTTGATAAGATGAGCAAGTGCAGTTTCTGACAAGTGATGATGGGTTTTCAGGGTCTTACTGTTTCTGCAGGGGAGTTTCTGTGGATCCAGTTAAGATGCAATCGAGCTGAGATTTTGCCTAGACCGAGGAATGAGACTAAGTGTAGTAGTTCTCGGGTTGGCAGGTTATTTCAGGAGTTGCATCAAAAGGCCTTGAGAATACGGCTCATTCCATGACCAAGTGGTTAGTGGAGTAGGTTCCTTTTCGGTGGTCTTTGGTTTAGGAGGCGGAAGTGATGGGAGAAGTTGTTGCGGGTTGAGTTTCATCTTTAGTTTACCATCGTGGTGAACTTAGCTAGAGGCGGATGCTCTTAGGCGGAGGAGGTATGATTCATCTCAGGAGCGGGATGTGGAGAATTTGGTGAGTGTGCTTAGTACTTTGAGGTTATGTGTTACTTCGGAGGAACCGTTAGGGAGTTAGCGGCGGCGGATCAGGCGGATCTGTTGAGCAGGAGCCGAGTAGCTCAGGAGAAGGATCCAGTGTTGTTAGATCTCTCTAAGGCTGCTGGTTCCGAATATCAGGTTTCTGCTAACGGGACTATCTTGGTGCATGGACGAGTCTGTGTTCCCAAGGATGAGGACTTGAGGCAGGAAATTCTGAGAGAAGCTCATGCGAGTAAGTTTTCAATTCATCCGGGAGCGACTAAGATGTATCGGGATTTGAAACGGTATTATCATTGGGTTGGGATGAAGAGAGATGTGGCAGATTGGGTTGCAGCTTGCAATGTGTGTCAGTTGGTGAAGGCTGAGCACCAAGTTCCTAGTGGCTTATTGCAGAGTTTACCCATCCCAGAGTGGAAGTGGGACATGATCACTATGGATTTCGTGGTAGGGTTGCCGGTTTCTCGGACCTATGACGCGATTTGGGTGATTGTGGATCGTCTGACTAAGTCAGCACATTTTATGGCCATTAAGAAGACAGACGGAGCGGAGGTCTTGGCTAAGAAGTATGTGAAGGATATTGTGAGGTTGCATGGAGTGCCAGCGAGTATTGTGTCGGATCGAGAACCGAGGTTTGCTTCAGTGTGCTGGAGAGCTTTTCAGGCTGAGATGGGCACTAAGGTGCACATGAGTACAGCTAATCATCCGCAGACGGATGGGCAGTCCGAAAGGACGATTCAGACACTGGAAGATCTGTTGAGGATGTGCGTGCTAGATTGGGGTGGTCATTGGGTGGATCACTTGAGTTTGGTGGAGTTCGCATATAACAACAGTTTTCAGGCGAGTATCGAAATGGCTCCTTTTGAGGCGTTGTATGGGAGGCCATGTCGTACTCCGCTATGTTTTACCCAAGTGGGGGAGAGGAGCATCTTTGGAGCTGATTTTGTTCAGGAGACGACGGAGAAGATCCGTGTTGTGAAGCTGAACATGAAAGAGGCTTAGGATCGGCAGAAGAGTTATGCCGATAGGAGAAGGAAAGAGTTGGAGTTTGCAGTCGGAGATCGAGTGTATCTCAAGATGGCGATGATGCGGGGTCTGAACAGGTCCATATCCGAGGATAAGCTGAGTACGAGGTACATGGGTCCGTTCCGGGTTGTGGAACGTGTGGGACCAGTTGCTTATCGGTTGGAGCTGCCTCCGATTATGGAGAAATTCCATGATGTGTTTCACGTTTCGAAACTCAGGAGATGTTTGCATGCTTCTGAGGAGGTAGCAGTGACGATTCCTGCGGATCTTCAGCCAAATCTGACTGTTGGGATGAGGCCGGTTAGGATTCTTGAGAGAAGTATCAAGGTTCTGCGCCGGAAGAGAGTGCCGTTGTTGAGAGTCTTGTGGGACTGTGACGGTATTCAGGAGGAGACTTGGGAACCAGAGGCAAAGATGAAAACGAAGTTCAAGAAGTGGTTCGAGAAGCAAGCAGAAGAGTGAATTCGTTTTTCTTTGTGGTTTCCAGTTTCAGTGTTGGTTGTGGATTTTTGTATTTTCATTAAAGTTGTAATGATTATGACATTTTCCAGTGAATAAGAAAGTGTTTTTCTTATGTGTTTGACTTGAGAGTCATGTGTTTGTGGTTAGAGAACCCCGAAATGGAAGTTTTATTGCGGATAGAACTTGCCAGTTTCGGTGGAGACTCTAGCGGTTTGTGTGTGTGTGTGAGAGAGAGTCTCGGAATAGAAGTTTTACGGTGGTTAGAACTGTCTAGTTCCGGGTAGACTCTGCGGGGACATCCGGGGTGAGGGATGGTCCGGGTGATCTGTGAGGATCACGTTTGTGATGGTATTCCGGGAGGGGAATATCATGTGAAGACCTTAGGAGGTAGTTCCGGTCAGAGGTGCATTATAGACGTTAGGAATTGATTGCGTAGCTCAGAGTTAGACCTCGGTCTTTCTTGGCAGATCTTGAGAGATGCGTCTCTCCGGGGGACAGTGGGTTCCCCGCATACCGATCGTTCGTCAGGACTGCGCGGACTGAGATCGTGAGGGTATGGGGATAGTTTGGGAGGTTGCGACCTCTGGCAGATCTTTGCATACCGAGAGCTTGATAGACTGTGTGTCTTGATGGATTGAGGTGTGTGGAGATGATTGAGTATCGAACACCGTCAGGACTGCGCGGACTGAGGTGGTGTGATATTAGGCACCTAGAGCTGAGGGGTGACGATCCCGAAGCTAGATGGTGGTTATGAGCTATGGGCAATCAATGTCTGAGACGGGTCTATGTGCATAGGACGGATGTGAACCTCGGGAAGGTCTGGGAGATGTAGTCTCCGGTGTTGCTGGCGGGTTAGGCCAGGGTAGATTGGTGGGTAGTGTTAGAGGATTCGAGGACGAATCCAGTTTTAGTGGGGGAGAATTGTGACGCCCGTAAACCATTTTTTTTAGGAAATGGAGGGGCTGTCGATCGACACACTTAGTGTCTGTCGATCGACAGGGCTCTTAAGGGCTGTCGATCGACATACCTAGTGGTTGTCGATCGACAGGTGCTCGAATTGGCTGGTTTTCTGGTTCGTTTTAAGTTGTTCAATTGGACCAGGCCGGTTTGGGTAAACCCTAGGGCTTCGTATATAAGGGTTTTTGGCCGCATTTGAGCGAACCAAGTCCCAAAAACGCAGCAGACAGAGTTTGAGAGGAGTTCTCTGTTTCCTGTGAGTTTTTGAGAATTAGGGTTTCGTTCTTGAGAGTTTTGGAGGAGATTTCTTGTGGAGATTGTCGTGGATTCGTGTCTAGCCTCAGCTCTACCGTTTTCTTTCTAATTAACTCGAGGTGAGTGCGTGACCATGGCTTCTGGGCCGGTGGATTCGTTAGGGTTGTATGGTGGTAGGTTAAAACTGATTGATTGTGATGATTGATGTTGAACTGTTTGTTTTGTTGCTTGTGGATTGCTTGGATTGTGTTGTATGTGCAGGATTCGTGTTAACGCAGAGGAGGAATCGATCCGAGAGGATATTGATCGATTTCCCATGAATCTGCGACGACCTGTCGATCGACAGCACCTGGGTGTGTCGATCGACAGGGTCACACGAGAGCTGTCGATCGACACCTAGAGGTTGTGTCGATCGACAGGTGATCGAGGAGCTGTCGATCGACACCTATAGGTTGTGTCGATCGACAGGGTCCTGTGGAGCTGTCGATCGACAGGCACCGTGGGTGTGTCGATCGACAGGTGTGAACAGGACTGTCGATCGACACCTAGTGGTAGTGTCGATCGACAGGCTGCCTGTTGGCCTGTGGTTGAGCCGTGTTGTTGTGTTTGTTTTGTGTGTTGTTTGATGCGTGTTTGCCTGAGCGGATCCATCGCGTCTGTGTGCGCAGTCGTAGATGGGAGGACCGTCTCACTGGGTATTTATGATAATACTCACGCATCTCTTTTAACCATGTGATGCAGGTAAAGGCAAATTGTGATCGTGGAATCATGGCAACGAAGAG
Organism: Arabis alpina; assembly: GCA_900128785.1. NCBI lineage: Eukaryota > Viridiplantae > Streptophyta > Magnoliopsida > Brassicales > Brassicaceae > Arabis > Arabis alpina. The sequence continues at coordinate 7,442,095 of LT669788.1, forward strand.
GGAGATGATCTAGGGTCTCGGTTTAGTGTTGCTGTGTGGTTTTATTGCTTTCCATTTCCGTTTAGAACTCCGCTAGGTTGCTGGTTTTGATTGGAATTTGTTATCGAACTGGTTTAGTTATTTTAATGGAATTGATTTATGGTTTAATTGTTTGTTATCCGCTGTAGTGTAATCTGTGATGTTTTGCTTGGTTGTTGAGGATAGCATTTATGGGAATGCTAGTCCGAGACCAAGGATTGATTGTTTAAAAAAAAAAAAAAAAAAAACGGGTCGGGTCGTTTCACTCCTCTTCTTTTATATAAATACTTTGCTTTCTCAACTTAATACAACAACACCTTATTCTACAAATCCTTATATAATTCGACAAGCACATATAAAACAAATAGTAAATTAAAAATCTTGACCTAGTCATGTCAGTTTACTCCTGTTGACCGGTGGCGGTGGGTTAGTGTGATCAAGTAAAAGGGACAAACCAATGAGCCCATTCTCTTCATCAGTACTTTGATGAGTTGATGTCGTTGAGACGAAAATAATTATCAACTACTTAATGAATGTTCAAGATATCAATCGAAATATTTAAAAATTTACCCACAATCTCAAAGATCGTGATCAAGAAAATAAAAACTATATTATCTCTACATATATTAGTGTCTTACCTAATTATCAAGATTCATTATTTCCTATATATACTGATTAAGCTATGGATTTCATTAAAAAAAATCAGAAAGATAACTAAAAAACACCAATATGCATGCATCATCACATGCATCTCTCATATGCTTGGTCTTGCTCTCTCTATTTGCTCTACATCAATGTATGTATATATAAGATGTCTTGTCTCATATTTTAAAAACTTCTCTTTGTTTTAGAGTCATCAAAGTTGGGTTGATGTGTGTTTCAAATGAATGTGTAGCTGTGAGGATAGAAAGATCGAACAAAATCGATATGTCTGCATGCTTCCATGACAATTGCGACAATGTTTTCGATGGAGGCTGTTATTGCTGCCCCAAAACACCAGCTCTTTGTTGGGCAGACCAACAATTTTGCAACACTTATTGTCATTCTCAAGATTAAAATCCTTAATTAATAAACTGGTACAACTACTACTTCCATTTCAGAATTTTCTTGTATTGATTTATTTTTATTATTCGATTCAATAACAATAAGAATGATCTATATGATTATCTTAATGTTCTATTTGGTGTGCAATTGATTGAAAAAATATTGTTTACAGATTGGTTAAAGACTTGAGACAAAGCTACTTGTTGAATCAGTTAATAATCGACACTTCCATGATGTTTTAACTAGCTATCATGGATACTAGTTATATGTTTTAGTAGATGTTTATTCAAACGGTTTTATTATATATATTGGATTGAAAGATACTCCCTCTGTTTGGAAATAAGTGATGTTTTAGAAGATTTTTTTTGTTTGTTAATAAGTGATGTTCTCACTTTTCTATGTAATATTAATTGTGTTTTTATTTTTTCTTACTGTTTAAATTCTTCAGATTGATTTTCTATTGGTTGAAGTGTTTTGGGTAAATAAAATTTGATGTCAAATTTCAGAAAACAATACAAACTTAATGATTTATTAAAGGGAGTGCCCAAACCTTAAACATCACTTATTTACAAACAGAGGGAGTATATAACAAAGAAGAAGACTCAATCAACTCTTTGGTCTATGATTTTGAATCCTTAACTTTTGTAAGGTAATAAATAATAACAAAACATCATAATCTCTTACTGAGTTGCAAAGTATTGTGCTAATTGAACATGCATGGTACTCACATTTTCATTTTGAGAATAAAATGAATGTCGTTTAAAGAAAAAAACATGAATTCTTGTCGATATAATTCTACATTTCCTCCAATAAACTGTTTGAGTAATCTTGGCTTAACAGAAATATCAACCGAAATATTTGGAAAATGACCCAAAATCTCAAAGATAGTGATCGAAGAAATAAACACTGTCTTACCTAATTAATCAAGCTTCTCCTATACATTTATTAAGCTTTGTATTTTACAACAAATCAGAAAGATAACTTAAAAAAAGCACAATATAATATCCTTTAGTACATCCAAACCATGAAATCATCACATGCATCTCTCGTCTGCATACTCATGATCTTTCTCTTTGCTCTACATCAGTGTATGTATATAAAGATTTATATAAACTGTCTTTGTGCATGTACGTACCATCATCAAATTTGAGTTGATGTATGTTTTTAATTGAATATGTAGGTATGAAGATAGAAAGATCGAACAAAATCTATGTACCTCCATGCTACCGTTACAGTTGCCATGTTTTCCAAAGAGAATGTTATTGCTGCCCCTCAAAAGATCTTTGCTCCAAAGACCAACACTATTGCAACACCCATTGTCCTTAAATTTATAAACCTTTTTTGCTTAAATTTGGTGTTTAATTTATAAAACTTTGATAAACAAATGTATAACTTATTCAGATTTCAGATTTTATCCAAGCATTCTTGTAACTTAGTTAAGCAGGCACTATACCACTCACATGTTGATTTAGAAACAAATAAAATGAATTCTTGTGGATATAACTTCTACATTTCCTCCAATATACTTTTTTCACATTTACACATAAAACTGAACATGATCAAAACCCAAAAAAATAAAACTAATAAATGATGAAACTAGCCCCTTATAACCAGATATCACCTAGTAATACACCATTCAAACTTTTCACTTTTTTCACGAAAAATATGAATCCCTAAACCCTAATTAAAAATCTTCTTTAAGGACATTTTGGATTCTTGCCTGGTCCTCCATAGTAAAAATAATTCCCCCAAGCTCGATTAGATCCACCTTGAATATCGTAACAATTTGGATGATCCGCGAGTACTTTGAGATTCGGAGAAGGGACCAAATTGTTATCCCAATCAACTACTTGGATGTTTCTAAAATAAGAAGATTTTGTAAACCCTTCTTCTGCAAAATATCCACTTCCCATTTGTGTCGAAGTGTGAGTCCCAAATGGACTAGAATTTACGACTTCTCCACCGTATTGGACCATACTCGCATGTTCCCTCAGATGTGTGAACAAGAACGATGGCCAATACCCGACTAGAATACCCGACCCGAATTCTAGCCACCAGTTCCCATGCTTCGGATCCTGATAATAATTAAATATACTTTTAAGATTCTTCATCAAAGCTACAAGATTGGCATCAAATAAATGTAGTGAATGGTTTCTTTAAAATATTTGAACTTACATGAATTTCAATGCACACAAAAATATGGTTTAATCTGCGTGTTGTCCTTGAAAGAAAAAAACTAATACGAAAAATGCATGCCTTTAATTATGACCCATGTGAGGCTAAAGATAAATAAATAACTTATGAGCCATGCTCCTAGTATTGCTTTGAGAGTCGGTATGTTGAACTATTTGGGGACAAATGTATCAAAGAAATGAAAAAAAGAATAACTTAGAACAAAAGTAAAGAGATGTAATAAGTGGTATGATACTCAAGTATACTTCCCTTTTTTCTCTAAAAAATGATATAAAGAGAAAAGAAAGAGCATCTTCTTATTAAAGCATATGCAATAGATTGGTTTTTTAATGTATAGTATCCATTTTCAATTATTACTGTCCAAACAAATCAAGAAATGAGTGAATATATATTGTAAATAAACTATAACAAGAGAAGAGAATATTTTGATTATAAAGAGTTTTTGTACCTTCCAAATAAGGAGAGTAACATCGAATTGTCCACCTTTGTAGGAAGAAGAGGGAGAGATTGCAGCTCCAATGGCAATGTCACTATTGGTTTGGACAAAACCGGAACACAAGAGATTGTAACAACCCGTTGCTTGGTATGCATCGTTCTGTCACCAAAACATAAGACTTAATTAATTATACACATTTTTAAAAAGAAAACTACGTAAATATAAGTACAGTAAACAAATTATAAACACAGATGAATTAGCATTGGAATTACTTACAGTCCAGTAAGTAAAGAATCTTGGGTAATTATCTCCATAGAGCTCCGGACTAACCTATTTAGCAAATGGTAATTGAAAATTTAACCTATTAGTCTATAGTATAATAGTAATGTTTCAAACTTAATGCTTTTCAACTAAATTTAAATTAAAAATTACCTGCCAACCAGCTTCAATGGTATTGAGGTCATTACCAAAGGAACCAGAGATAATCCAAATCTGAGATAAACTAAATTCGTATTGGTTCTGAACCTTTGGGGCCCATACATTGATGCTTGCTTTTGCACCATAGTATTTCTCTCCGGTCACGTATCCCACTGCATGCTATATAACCAAGTAATTAATTACCACAAATTTAACACTGACTATTATTGTACTTGTATTGCATCTTTTACACTTTCCTTTAAGTGTTGATGATTGTGGATGGTTATGTTTTGTTTCTTTGGTTTGTTGGGTTTTTTCTTTGGATTCTTTCTATTCAATCTTAAACTCTAGTGTTAAAAAAAAAAAAGTAAAAGAAACTGGATTTTTGTAGAAACTTGGCAGAGCTTTATAATTCGTGAGAGTTTGTGTTTTCCTAATCTAGACTAGATAAATAAGGATTTTATATTATAATATTCAAAATATGATATTATCTTGTATAAAAGATAATTTTACTGACAGAATGTAGAAGATGATTAAATCAAAAGAAGTTTTTTGTAGTGTAACACAATACTCTCTCTCCTCTCTTTTTTTACCGACAAGTTTGTCAAAAGATGAAATTAAAAAGAATAATCAAAAAAAGAAAATTGAAAATACTTGCCAATTTCTTTGACCACCTTTTACTTCTAGTCCAAAGATAGTAAAGAAATAAAAAATTCCATCCCTTTCAAAATCTTACATTTCCATACCAAATTTTCGAATTATAAACAATCTGGACCCTTTAGAATTTGCTAATGACTATGAATGGACCAGAGATCTATATTTTAATATTCATAGACAAAGATATATCATTTTTGTTTGGTGTGTTTCAAATTAAAAACTTATGTATTTTCTTTTTAAAACTTAAAGAGAAGTTAAGAATCTTACTTCATGGCCATTGCTGCTAGTATCTCTTTTGAAATGTCTAAGTTTTTTGCCAAAGACAGAAACAGAGTTTGCTCTGAGAATGTCTTCTTCTTTTGTTCTTCTGATAGGGACAGTTCCTTCAGGACATGTCTCTCCTTCCATACTCCATAGCTGAAAGCTCTTTGGTCTCAATCCTATCCTCTTATTATGCCCTCTTGGTCTCTCTGGAGGTTCCTTCACAAAAATTAAGTCACACAGCTTAATTAGCTAATGAGATTAACGAGTCTACTGATTAAGATTAACATTATATATGTGTGTACCAGTGGCTTTTGTCCTCTTAATCTTGGATGATCAAATGCTGGTTGATGATGTAATAAAACACAGTCTATGATGTCACCATCAGAGCTCTGCAACAAACAATAATGGGACCATAAAGAATCAGAATCAGAGTAAGAGGAACAAGAAACAGAGTTTGATAAAATTTCACTTACATGAATTGTCTTAATGTAAGGTTTATTGATCTTTCTGAGATGTTGTTGTATAGCTTTAAGCTTATTAAGCTCCTCGAGTGGCCGGAGAGTTTGGTTTCTCGGTGAGAGATTATCTGTTTCCGATGAAGAAGAAGAAGACAAGAGAAGAAGAGAGAGGAAGAGAATGTTATAGGAACAAGGACGAAACAAAAGGATCATATCTAAGAAGAAGCTTCTTCTTCTTCCTCGTCTTCTTTCTCTTGTTTCTTCTAAGAACAACTCTGTTTCTGTTTGTCTCATTGTATTGCATCGGTCGAAACGACGGCATTTATTGCCGTTTCTAGGTTTCCTCAACACGAACACACCTCCCATGAAGACCCTCAAAACGATTTCTTGATATAAAAGAATGAGTAAGTGAGCAAAAGAAGACAAAAAAATTAACCCTTTTTTAAAATCTTCTCAAGATCTCACCATTTCCAAAGCTATTGAAGCTAAGTTTCTTCATCTCAAAAACTAAATAAAGAACACTCTTTATTGTTTATGTTAAAACAAGAAAGAGAGAGGGAGTATTAAAAGTGGTTTATGGAAATGTGGTGTCTTAAAGTAATAGTCTAAGTTTTTATATGTGTTTTGTGTTGGTGTTATAAGTACTTGGATAGTGATGAAATCATTCATGCCTTTGTTTTTTTTAACCTCCAAGAATACAAAGGAACCAAAAATAAAAATGACAAAATCATAAAAGCTCACTGACATAAAGTGACGACATAAAGTGACTAAGCAAAATCTAATTTGTATAATGCTTTTTTTATTTTGATCCATTGATTAAGAAAATGAGTATGCACACTTCCTCCTTAATTCACCTATCAGATGTAAACATAGAAGGTAGCAAGCTGAATCAGAGGATAATAGTTTCAACAAAATAAAAGAGGATAATAAATTATATAGTCTAAATGTATCATGGTTGGCTAATGAGAGAGAGCTTAAGAATGGTAATCTCTTTTGATTTTTTATCATTCCTATTTACAATTAAGTGAGTATTTGGCATGTTAAATCAGATTTTTTTGGACTTGTGTAATTTAAACAATCCTAAAATCTGTTAAGACATCAATTTTATGACAGTGAAATAATAAGTGTAGATGGACCATAACCTAATATTAGACCTTGAACTTTAGTTGGACCTAATTAGGTTTGATGCTATATTTTTTTGTTGTGTCACTGTTGTATTTTTCTTTATGCATATTATCAAAAGAAAAAACACATCTTCAGTCTAAGCACAATATACTGTGAGTGAAATGAAAATTTTCAATTAACAATTAGTGAAATCAAATTCATATAAGTCGGTCAAAAGAGAAAAGATTGGGGGAGAAGAAGTGTTCCCAATCAGCAATACAAAGCCTGAAACATTGTATGTTTGTGTGTGTGTGAAAATATGTATATAGCCAAAAATAAAGGGAAGTCTTGTGTTTGTTATGTTCCTAATGATAATGACAGTCAAAATTATGTGTTCTTCTTCTTGCTTTATTTTCTGTTAGTTTGTGTTCTCTTTAAGTTTCGGAAAAAACATTTCTTGTATCTTTTAAGAGACAAATAGAGGATTTTAAATTTCACATTTCAAAAAAGAAGAAGAGGATATTGCAAATAATTTGCTTATGTTTTTATATAGTTGATTCTTGAAATTCTCTTTTTCTCTTTGCTCTCTTCCCTATATGTTCCTTCTGTCAGCTATAGTCTCGCCTTTTTCTTTTACAAAAATATTTCAAGAACATTATATAAGTCTAATGACAAATAATTAGGCATCTAACATAATAAAAAAAAACTAATTTGATAACTAACATAAAATGACAAATATACCCTCAGTCTCAACTAACATAATCTCTGTTTTATTCTATCCTAAAAATAACAAAATAAAAAAACATTATTTTCTCGATCTTCTTCTCCGCCTCTTTCTCATAGTCTTCTCTTTCCTCTCCTTCATGTCCATCGTCTTCTCCTTTCTCGTTCTCATCCATCTTCTTCTTCTAGTTCGTCTTCTTCTCCTTTCTCTTTCTCCTTCTTCACCTCCTCTTTCTCCTTCTTCTCTTCTTTCTCCGTCTTCTCCTCTGCCTCCTCCGCCTCCTCCTTTTGATTTGCAGTTGATGTTGTTGAGAACGTGATGGCTGATCTCATACAAAATCACGAGTAAATTCACTATGCCACTCTGTGTAAACATATAGTCAACTATTTCATATAATATAGTCGTGTAATATAGTCAACTCTATAAAAGAAAAACACAAATTTGCATAGTCAACTACTTCGTATAAACATAGTTGCATAATATAGTCAACTATGTAAAAACACATAGTCAACTATGTAAAAACACATAGTCAACTATTTCGTATAATATCACTATGTACAAACACATTGCATCTTGAATAGGTATGAAATCTCAAGCACCACTCGCCAAAAAAAAAAAAACCATTCACCTAGCTTCATCACATCTGACACAAATAGTTCACTATTTCAATTACAACAACAAAAGTATTAGACAAATATAGTGGACTATTTATTACCTCTCCTTCCTCTCCACAAACCCAGTTGACCTTTTAATTCATCGTCTTCACCATTGCTAATTCGAGCCTCCTTCTTTATCGCTTCTCTTTCACATATGTCTGAGTGAAGAACATCATAAACGATCCCCATTTATAGCTACAAGAAGAGCAAATCATCAATGATTGAGATTCTCCTACAATCAGATCAGATTCACCAAATATTTTCCCTAAAACTTTACCCATCTTGTTCAATCATAACAGATCTAGACCTATCACAATCCAAACCTAATTTGGAACAATCATGAACTAGATTTTGTTGTTCTATCAAGAAAAACAAAAAAATAAAAAAAATTACGGTAAAAATAGAATTTTGTATTATAATTAATTTTTCATTAGTTAATTTATTTATCTTTGCTAGTTTAGGGACAAAATCGTCCAAGCAATAAAACTAACTGCTATTGACCTAAATCTCATTTAAGTTATGTTACTTTCTTAATTATGTAGGCTAAATGTAATATTGAGTTAATTCACCCATTTTTATAATGTATAAAATGAGCAATTATGCCACATAGTATAAATGTGTTAGAGGAAGAGATCACTCACATACAAAATGTTGGGATTGTTTTTTTAATGCTTTTGGTTTAAGAAAATAAATTCTTTGCAAATAATGATTCTCTTAAATATGAAGAATTCTTGATTAATCGACCTAAGAAAAGCTTTTAGATTGGAATATATACTCAATAAGAAAAATGACAAAATTATTAAGAATTTTGTTGGTTAACTTAATTAGTGGCGTTGATGTAGCTAGCAAGGCTACGTTGCTCAATAGATTTAAAGTCATAAGTATAATACTAACTTAGTAGTAACCGTTATAAAATAAAGTTTAATAGTATAAACATGTATACTAAAATAGTTATATATTAGATCATTTTGATTTAATAAGTAGTTTGTGTTAGCATGCGCGGTTGGGTATTAGCAATGCATGCTTGAGTGCGTATGTTGGGGACCCATCCATGCATGCCATCCTTAATTCCCAACCAGTTATCATTACTTGTTACTCTATGTGTAACTACTTATAAACAGTAAGATAAAAATAATAATCTTAATACGTATATACGAATGTCTACAAAATGATATGTATATAGTTTTGTGCGTCATATTTTTAAATATGTTTTCCAATCGATTACATGACAGACCATCTTAATTTATGTCTAACCATTGTTGCAGATGACTATCCGCAATGGGTAACATGTAGATTACTCAACCTCAACCAAACAAATGTTTACATATACCTGATGATGTTCCAATCATGAACATGATAACAAGAGATTCAATTTGTGGCACACATATAACTTTGATACTTGTCTTGTCTTCATAGCTTGTTAGAGACCTACAAAAGCTGAGATTGGAAGTAGACTATATACGTTGTATAACTTGAGATTTAATACCTAAACTTACTAACTCGTGCATAATATATATGGACTAAAGATTCTTTCACAGTTTCACTATTAGTGGATTCTTAAAGAAACCTTAAACCTGTTAGTTAAGCATTGAGTACGAAAACTATAATTCATACTAATTCTTCTTTTATTTTGCGTAAAATTCAAAACTAATTCATTAGTCATTAGACTATTTAGCGTGAATACCACAATTTTCAAGTATCTGAATATATATAATTCATACCAAGAAATTGACTCAGGCAAAATGGGATCTAAGTTTTCCTATAAGCCACATTTATTTAATGCATAAATTGGATCATTTGGTCAAACTGACAGTGTACTCTCTATACATTATTGTGATTTCTATAAACAAACACACATATGAATTTGTGTGCATTAAATATCGATGTGCATTTATATAATTCTATCAACTGAACAACTGAAAACGGTGGTTGGCTTCAGAGAAGGCCACTCGTGAGATTCCAATACAAACATTAAATTAGTAGAAACCAAAAATATAAAGTCAAAGACTAGGCTGGTGGATATCATTTGGCTGTTAACTTAACATAGAAACAAAATGAATCACCGAAAATTGCATCACATTCCGTGAAAATAGCCATTTATAAATTGCATCATAAATGTTAAATGTCTTTCTTCTACAATAATTTTAGAGTAATATTGTCCAAGTTAAAACCTTTTTCACGGCGAGGAATAATGATATCTATGCGTGTATATATTGAATTTAACTACATAAAAGCCCGTTACAAAATGCTGGATCCTCTCATGATCACATATGATGAGAACTGTCATATTTATTACAACATGGCAAAAATAGTTCGTAATCACCAAAATCACCATCCCACATCACCTTAAGCTTTCTAGAATAATCTATTTACTACTGTCACCAATTTGATTTTATTTCTAAAATCATCACCAATTAATGTCATAGCCCCCATTTCTTATTATTGCTATAAGCAGAGTTACCTTTTCTACAGCTATAAAATTTCGTACTGCCTTAAACCATCAATACATACGATTTCGAAAAAAAACTAGAAAGTATAAAATTCCAATTATTTAATGTAGAGAAAACCATGAAAAGTAACAAAAAGGAAATAACGCGCAAAGATAAACGTTGTGGATTGTATATATTAACTAAATAATGGGCCGAAATGAAGCCCAATATTCGACTCAATATTCAGCCCATCTATATATACACCAATTCCCGGCAAAGGCAAGTGTGAGAATTTCATTTTTCTTCTCAGACTCTAAAGTTTCCATTTTTCTCTCTCTCTGTGTCGCCGATTCGAAGATCTTCAGATCCTACGTTCGTTTGATCTCTCAGGTTTGCTTCTTCTTCGATTACGATGATGACTTCTTCGTTTACGTTTTCTTCTCAATCTTCGTCTTCCTATTCGCATCGATTACCCACGAAGAAGCTAGGGTTTTCACCGATACGGCCTTCGAGTCTCTCTCTTCTTTGGTTTTATATTCCGTAGTAGTTAGGGTTTTATGAATTCATTGAATCGTCTATGGCTTGCTTGGAATTGGAAGGAATCGTTTGATTTTTAGTGAGATTAGGGTTTCGTTAGATTTCTGTGGACGGTGTTCTGCGATACTTGGAGCTTTGGATTCTTAGCGATTGGGGAATTCATAAACTCCGTGCTTCTGGAATTTCTGTATTGGATCATCATGGATGAAGCAACAATGTGGTTCAGTTTTCTAAAGTAAATGTCTTCTCAATGTTTTTTAGTATGAATTACAAGGCGCCAAGGAGATACTCACAAGTAAGAAACTTCGGAGTTCAAAGAGAAGAAGGTTTTGCAGTAGATATAGTTCCGAGAAGACCTTATACTCCTTATGACAACAGAATGAAGAAAGGTTCAAATAAGTGGTCAAGGAATCTTGTTTGGACATCAAAAGAGTTCCAAGAATCAGAAGGCAACAGGTCTAGGAAGGATTACACCAATGGGTCAACAAAACCGCTAGTTTTAGGCACAGGATATAATGTGTCGAACCAATCGAGGAAGAATGCTGCGTATGGGCGAAGAAGCTCATCTGTTTTAGACACCAGAGTTTGGGGGTCTACTAGTGGTAAAGGCAGTTTCAAGACTAAGGAGTGTGTGTGTAAATTTTGGAAGGCTGGAAACTGCAAGAAGGGCGAACAGTGCCCGTTTTTACACTCTTGGTCGTGCTTCCCTGGATTGGCCATGGTAGCTTCTCTCGAAGGGCACAAGAAAGTACGTTTCCGGTATTTTTTTTTTTTTGTAATAGTATTCATTATTGTTTTACTCTTTACTATTGACTAATTGTAAACATAATTTGTTGCCTACAGGATCTAAAGGGGATTGCCCTTCCTCAGGGTTCAGATAAACTTTTTTCAGCAAGTATTGATGGTACATTGTGCATATGGGACTGCAATACTGGTCAATGTGTTCATACAATCAACCTCCAGGCAGAGGCAGGGTCTCTAATCAGTGAAGGCCCCTGGGTTTTCCTTGGCTTACCAAATGCTGTAAAGGTTTGTCTAAGGCCTCTCTTAACTTACATTGTTCTGGTATCTATCTATAGGAATTGTGAATCGTTGTATTGGTTTCTGGTCTCATAGTTTTTGTTTGTACAATCCTGCAGGCTTTTAACGTTCAGACCAGTAAAGATTTGCATCTTAGTGGGGTGGTTGGCCAGGTGCATGCTATGACCATTGCAAATGGAATGCTCTTTGCTGGAACAAGTGTAAGCATTATAACTCAATTCTCTACTTGTATTTAATTCTCTGCTTCCTTGTTATTGTTTTCGGATCTGAAGTAAGTTATTTTTGGGTTTTGTTTTGATTGCAGTCTGGTAGTATATCAGTCTGGAAAGCTAATGACACCGAATCTGATCCTTTCACATACCTCACATCTCTCGAGGGACATCATAATGGTCAGGTCACGTGTTTTATTGTTGGAGGTCAGCGACTATACTCTGGTTCGGTCGATAAAACAATAAAGGTAAGAAGTGGTTTCTGCTACTTATTTTGATTCCCTCTTTTAACAAGTAAAATTGACAAACTTATAGAATGACTTTTAATCAATTATGTTTGCTGTAAATTTCAGTCGTGGGATCTTAATACCCTGCAATGTACAATGACCCTGAGACAACATACCGACACTGTCACCTCGCTCTTATGTTGGGATCAGTTTCTGATATCGTCTTCCTTGGATGGGAACATAAGAGTTTGGGCTTGTTCTGAAAATGGCAGCTTGAAAGTTACTAATACTCGCAGACAAGAACAGGTAAAGTTTTTGTTTACACTTTAGCCCCATTCTCCTCACAACAACAACACTTGGATTTTAACTAACGGCCTTTTCGTTTTTTTCTGATTTGAAACAGAGTGTACATGCTCTTTGTGGGATGCATGACGCAGAGGGTAAACCAATCATGTTCTGCTCTTACCAAAATGGAACAGTCAGCATCTTCGATCTACCATCATTCGAAGAAAGAGGAAAGATGTTCTCAACGAACACGATCGGCACCATCACAATTGGTCCTGACGGATTGTTATTCAGTGGGGACAAGAGTGGGAAGTTGCGTGTATGGAACTTAGCTGCCACCAAAGTTTAGCCATTTGTTTTTACAATTTTCGACCAACACTTGTTTCTTGGTCGCAAAAGAATATTGATTTAAGATGTATATACACATTCGTTGTTCAAATGAGTTAAGTTGTTCTTTTGCAGTGAGACTCGGACATACTAAAACAAAAATCAAAACTGATGTAAAATTCCAATATAGTTATTGATTCTTAAATGTTGTAAACTCCATAGAAGCTTGTAGTTAAGCTTGAATTCGATTAAGTAGTCTCTTGCTTGACCTCTGAAACGACAAGCAGTTTTCAGCTGCACTCTAACTTCGAAGCTTGAAGAAGCGAAAGCTAGAGAAGCACTTAACAACTCCAAAAATAGTTTTTATTTTATATCTTAGAGGTAATGCCAAATGTTTTCGTATTACACATTTCTGTAATCTATATGCTTATGCTTTATACTCTTTGCTTATAGAGCAAAGAAGAAGTTCACTGGACAAAGAACTGTAACGTACACATTGATGAGAAGTGATCGGAGAATTTGATCACACTTGTGGTCGTGTCTGGACGACATAGAGCTTCCCATCTCTGATCACACCTTCAATGTCCTGTGCAGTTCCATACAGTTTCTCGATGGCATCTCCGGCGCGAGCTATGTCTGAGAGGATCTTTTTCTGGAAGCTCTCGTCAGTGATCAGAGGATCTGTCGTGTAATCGAGAACAACTTTGTCTTCCGCGTCCATTGGTACACTGCAAATAGATAGAAGGAGAATTACTTTCATTGTTGCTTAAGTGCTAATGATGACATCAAGAAAATGAGAAGAGGTTTTTGAGTTTGTTTATATTACCTGTCGTAGAGACCTGCACCTGCATAACCTTCAAGATCTTCTCCATTGGAATCGGATCTGAAGATGATGGAACGTCTTATGAACAGCCCAATCGGTTTGCTCGGGTAACCCAACACCTGAATGATGTTTTAAATTTCATCAGCGGGAATGATATAACAGGATTGACAATATCCTATTTGCAGTTTGTACACACAAAAACACCAGTGGCTAGCTTTTAGTACCAGAGGTGAATCGAGGTTGTCTTTCTTGCTGATGAAACTGAGAGACCGACCGGGGTATGCTCCTACAAGAGTTTCACCAAGGCCTTTGACAACCTGAAACCGAAAAACAACAGTCAGGCGAAGTTGGAAGAAGCACCAGTTCACATGGGTTTAGGAGTTAAGATGAAGGGGGAATTAAATATTTTGTACCTCGGCGTATATCTCTGATGAATCTCCAGAAGATGGGTTGGTTGTGTGAATGACAAATGCATAATCGGCATTGATGACTTCTTGGACCAAAACAGCCATGCAGAGATAGTCATGATCAAGTTTTACTTTCTTCGTGCTGAAGTACGCTCTCTCGTTCCATTTCGAAGCCCAGACCTGAGATTTAAATGGCCATTTAGTAAACTTTGCCATTTTCATGTTAAGCATCAATGTACATTACTTCAAGATTTGACCTTTTTAATGGCTGCCCAAGCTTGCTCCCATCTCTGTTCACCTTCATCACCCGGCCATGGCATGTCAGAACTTTTCATAGTACTTTTCAGTTCTTCAACCTGAGCATCACAACCACCATTACAGAGTTAAGCAATGTAAAGGCATTAATGAAAAGCAAGGTGATCTGCTTTGATAAAGAAAGGGAAGGGGCCAAAGAGCAGATGTGTAAGGCTTGAATGTGAACTATATTTTGGTTAATCGCTTGTTTTCTGAACATGTACAACCGCCGTCCAGATTCTAAAATATGCAGCAACAACAACAGATGATTGTGTCCCAAGGCTCTAACAAAAAAACAGTATGACATACCAGTTCTGGGGGCGCAAGTAGCCCCAATACTGTCTTACGGATTTCCCCGAGAGCACCTTGGTCCCCCTCGTCAAGACTTTTCTTCAATACTTGCAATTTCTTGCTAACCGCCTGGCCACATCCAGAGAGCGAGTGAGAAGTGATGTTGGGTGAAGGTAACAATGGACAGGTAAAATCTCAGAGATATATTGGTTTTGACAGCAACCATTTCATGATAGTCATTAGTCATGCACACCAAGGCACCATGGTTTGTGAATAAAAGATATGTTCTGAGAAATTCCCTAGAAAATCTAAGAAGCCTTGGAACTATCTCTACTCTAATTATCTCCAGATAAAGACCACCAATAAAGAACAGCTCAACTATACAGGTGGCGAAAATTCAGCTAAGTGTCTTCCTGTTTTGTTGATCCGAACTAGTTAAGAGGATTTACTATCGTGTACCTGATTCGCCTTTTCGGAGAGAACCTTCTCAAAAACACCAAATGGCAGCGCAACTGAAGTTGGGATACCAACCCAAGAAGGAACTTTTCCTTTCAGATATCCAATATTTCTTGATTTAGCACCAACCTAGACCAGAGAAGTCATTTATTCAAACACGAGTAAATTCCAATGCAAATTTAAGGCGTTATGTTATTCGATATTTATTAGGCAAAGATGAAAACTACTAAAAGAGAGTAAATATTCAATAGCATTTCACACTAACCAAATCACTTGTGAACTCCTCAGATGATATAGCATATCTACCCGAAAACTCCTTCTTGACCAAAGAAATGTTCGATGGGACATCTTCTAAGTTGTCCGAACTTACACTCGAAAGTTCACTCTCGTTTACCTCACTGCGAAAACGAAAAATAAGTAAGAACGCCGTTTTCCCTAATATTCTCAAAATGACTTGAGATAATTCTACTTGTTTTTCGAGCACATCTCAGCTCAGTTTTCCAGAAATCAGCAAACAAGGATGATCACCTATAGACTACATCTGCAGAGGTTGGTTTTAAGCTCAACAATTTTCCATCCTTTGCTTGGAGATCAGATAAGATATCAGAATCAAAACATGTGGCAAAGCAGATCTGCAAGTGAAAAGCAAGACAAAGTCAAATGAACAGGCCACAAGCATTCAGAAACCGTTTGGCAACATGGTGAAAGGTTTTACCTTTCCATTTCTCGCTCGAACAGAAACATGAGATAATACATCCGGCATGTCAGGTGTCAGTACCGCAACTGCACCATCAGGAATTTCCTCCTCTCCTCTCACTCTGTTTGCAACTATAATCGTCGGTCTGTCATAGGTTTTATTCTGTACAGTGAGCAATTCATCCACAACAATGACATATCCGACGACCTCTACAGGACTTATAACCTGCCAACTGATCAAGAGAAAGTGCAGCAACATTAGATACAACTTGCTACAGAACCATATTCATCAGTCAGCCAGTTGTTCGGCCATCTCACCTTCCCAAGTTAGCAGTCTGCCTAAGAACTGGGTCAAGTCGGTTAACCAGTGAAGACAATGCTGCAGCAGATCCAGCTCGAATGATCTCTTCAGTAAATATGTTTAGCTGGTAAAGTGGTTAAGAGAATATTAAAACCTATCTCATGTTCCAGGGAAATTATGAAAAGGACGATGGGTTCAGTCACAGGAAGTGTAACGTACAGCCCCTTGATCGACTCCAAGACATGATCCAAGATACTCAGCTGACGGTTGCAAAATTTCAAGGTATCTTTCACCTTTGCTTGCCAGTGCCAGTCGGCTTCTGTCAAGAACTGATTTTGCATACAGAGCCCAATGATCTTTTTTGCTCTTGTACATGTCAAGGGCAAATTTCCATCCCTGCAAAAGCAGTAGAATAGTATCATGCATCTTGCCTAAAGTCATTACATTTTAGACCATGGAACTGAAGCCATTAGAAGACGGGATCTAAATTTTGTATAAAACATGGCCATACGAGTGGAAACGGTAAGTTAGACTCATTTCAATAAGCCAAAAATGCTAGATCTTGATGAAATGAGTCTATGGATAATGTTCTACTATACATGGCGAAGTCAATGAATATTCACCTTCAAGCAGTAGATAAGATCTTCATTGTCATCTGATGAAAGGGCAAGATTTTCAAGAACTAGGCTGATGAAGTACATGATTTTCTGCAACATAAAAGCATTAAATAAGACAAAGAGAATACGGAAGAAGAAACGAAACAAAAGAAGAATATGAAATTGTTGACACATGATGGTCAAGAACATTTTATCATAATGATGAATGAATCCACTAACCTCAGGTCCAGCATCGTTCAATTGCTCATATCCTCTTTCAATAGCTGTTCTGACAGTAGAATCGAGAGCTAGGTCCAAGAATAACAGATCCTTGAGGCGGTCGTGGGACTTCAGCAGAAGTGGCCTTATCTCTTGACGAGCTTCAAGCAAACCCTACATCAATATTCCTTCTCATGGTAAGCATACGATATCTTCAAAGAGGTCAAATTAATAGTATAATTAAATCGTTTAAACAAATGGGAAAACGTAGCACCTCTAGAAGTGGTTCTACATTCTTTTCTTCAACATGTTCTAGGACGAAACGAAGCAGGTCCTGTTCAGGGGAGTGGCAACACAGTGTAAGTTGTACTAATTTGATAGGTGTTTATATTCTTAAATTAGTAAGTAAGAAAGGAAGAAATGTACTGGATATCCAGAAGGCAATCCTGATACAGGATTTATCTGCACTCCAACCATGAAACCCTCACCCTGAAGAACAACACAAATATTCAGTTGCCAGTTTCAAGAAGAATCATTAACTGTAACTTTTCAGTATATTGGCATTACGTCATCTTGGTAGCCCATGCAATTTTGTATAGCCGACTCAAGGTCTGCCCCCGAATGAACAGCCTAAACAAAATAAAGAAGACCACAAATTACATGGTTTCCCTTAATAAAAACAGGAAATCAGACCAAGTTTGCAGAAGAAAGGTGTAGCTAGATTCATAAAAAGCGCCTAAAGTAAACTTGGGGAGGTAACCTTTAAAGTCCTCATGTAGTGTCCAAGATCACGCAGAAGACCATCTTTTTGTTCTCCTCTAAAACTTGGTTCAGAATGTATGGCACGATCATAACTTAAGAGTCGCTCTTTGTTTATGCCATTGTCGTTCAAGGTCTTCCAGTAAACACTCATGTCAAAGTCACTTTTGATATAATCCATCAATGCCTACAGCAAGAAAAGTATCAAGATACAGATTAAGATTGGAACCGCAATAATGAACCATATTAGGGTGAAAGTTCAAATACCTGACAGATGACAACATCATCTGGACTAGTGTTGTTATGCAACTTCTGATGCCATTCCTCCATTATTCCACCCTTGCAGTCATTTTTCCTCTGCAAGCAAAAAGTTCACTCATCATATTTCCAAATAAATAGAGAAGCTAATGAGTGCATCTAATCTTGTCTTGATAAGCCAGATGAACATCACCGACAAAACCCTAGAATTTTAGGATTTCTTGATGTAGAGCTTTTCATCTTTTATCCTTCATTGTTCATTCAGAAGTAAAATCTTTTTGAAAAGATAATAAAAAATCTAAAGACCAACCTGGATAACTAGAATTTCATCTCGGATTCGTTGCCCAACATCTCCTTCACCGCCTCGACCAACAGTAGACATTATTATCCGCAAAAGTTCTCTGTACTCTGGATAACTTGCATAAACTTCTTGGAGACTGTCAGTCAGCCTATCTTGCGCTTTGCTTATCTCCCTGCAATAAAGTAGTGAGTTGTGACATTTACTGAAAGAATACTGTAAATGAAGGTAACATTTGTAGATGTCAGAACAAATTGGAAGGCTCTTATAAGGTTTGCGAATTTTTCCCTTGGGGGCTGAATAAGAATAGGATCTAAACTTTCAATTAATATCACATTCTTTTTTAACTGTACCTTGGCTTAACATTATAGTTTTTGTTCCACACAAGCTGTCTTGTAGCCATAAACCTCATCCATACCAGGATCCCTGCAAAGCCCAGTTCACCAGCCCTTTTTGCCTCGTCCACAAGGTCTGCTGCAATATTGAATCTAAACATACAAAAACCCAAGATTTACCCCTTCATAAAAGTCACAGTGTTTTAGGAAAGCATTTCATGCACAAAAGAGATGTATGATTGAAAATATAAATATAGTGATCATGGATCATCGTATATGTATCAATGACTGTCATTGGTAGAATTTTCTATCAATCTCTTCGGCCTCAAAGGCGGAATTTTATTATGAAAAGTGATGAACCAAGAAAACTAACAAAACACATTGGGTCATCGGCCTGGAAGGGACTTTTAAGTAGCAAATTGTTTTGAAAAAAAATATGCCAGTTAAGTTTCTTCTAAAAACACAAAAATAAGAACCAGAATGCTTGAGCATTAAACTGACCGATGCATAAAAGACTTCTGAGCCTCGCTCTCCAAATCTGCGATTTTATCCAGTAAATTCTTGGCTGTACCTTTTCCATCACCAAAATCCTTGCAAATAGAATAATTAAAATTTAAGTATCTAAGGGACAATAGGACGCAATTGAAAATGCCTTTCAGAAGACCAAGAAGGAAGAGGAACCTTCTGAACATGTTTTTCTTCTTTAGCAAAGTCCACATAAAAGTCACTGTCATTATTTTTAATCCACCTTTCCCCAGCATTGAGTACAAATGGCATGCCCTTGTAACTGTCGCCTTCTATTTCCAGCTCGAAAGTTTGAACCTACATTTTGGTTAACATGAGGCAATTTACATACCATCTCTCGATCCAAATGTTATTAGGCTTATAGGATATAATAAATTACATTATCCATACCGGACTAGGAAGATCTGTTGAAACAATGGTCAGTTGTGTGTTCACAGCACCACGTACTGGCAAAGAGTTTGGTGGCAGTATATCTGAAGGTGGGTCCTGCAGTGTCAATGACTCATAAACTCAGACAAAAATAGACCAAACCAGAAATGCAATTAATCTCAAAAGTATGCTCTTGTTTGAGAAATAAGAAAGAAAAATCTTACCAACCACTCTCCACCCTTTTGAGACAAAGCCCAGTGAAGGGTAAGCGGCTCTTTAAAATCCGTTGCCAGAAGTATTTTTGTCTTTCCCGAAAGTTTAGTGACAAGAACCTAAACAGAGGGAACAATGACGTGCCATTAGAAGATACTTGTCGGATATATATCTAACCCAAATAGAAATAGAAATAGAAAAGAGAGCAAGATAGATATTTCCAACTGACCAAAATCCCGTTGCCATCAAGCTTGAATGTTTTCTTGCTAAAAACTGGAGTGGTTTCTTGTTCCTCCTTTGCTTTGGCGTATAACTCAAGAGTTGTTAAGGCCCGTGGTTCATTTGAGACTTTGGAATTTGGTTCAATAGAATCAGCAACGTGCTTATTGATAAGCTTATTAAGGTCCCTTCCCTGGCGCTGGATCTTCTCAGTGCTGTAATACTTTTTATCCTTCTGTTGCTTGGAAACTTTTTTCGGTGCCTCCCGTCCACTGGATGAAGTCCCATTAGATTTCGGAGAGTCGCTAGTGTTATCTTTCTTCAACAGCTTTGCTCGGAGATCTTCCACTGAAGCACCTCGCATCATTTCCTCCCGTAGCTCCATACGGGCGGCTTCATACTCCTCCTATTGACCAGAGTGCAACTGAGATTTATATAGGTCTACCAGATAAAGCAACAAAATATATTCCATGACACCAGCCAATCTTATTCAAGTGTTACTATCGCAATATAATCCAAAAAGGTTTTTTTCATTTATGATCCAAGAACCACCTGTGCAAACTTTAAAACGCTATTAGCAAAACTCAATCAAGAGAATTTTCAACTTAGCTAACCCAGCATTCATTTCCTGATCAGTCAAATATACCAGAAAATGGTGGAAATTTGTGCCGGTTATGAACTCAACTAAATGCCTGGTGAGAATGATGATTCCTCTTTATGCGAATGCCAGAACAACATAAGTATTCATATGCTTGTATAGGTACAAAGTCTAGCGTACCTTCTCTTTCTCAGGGCTGTACACTTGTTTACCATTACGTTCCCATCTAAGATATGACTGGATCTGTACAAGATCTTCAGGAACAGAGACATTGTGTTCCACATTCTTTCCCATGGGTAAGTTTATACGAAAATTTTGACCATTATTTTTGTACCTGCATTGTTAAGATTATGAGAAACTACAATTTTTAGAAAAAATAAGGTAGCTCTATGTTCAGGTTCAGATAGTAAGAATAAGAGCAAACAAGCTCACCATTTGTTTCGACTTTCGTCAATTATAAGAAACTCAATAGCCTGTATGGCCTGATCATCTATCTCTAGTTTAAGGTAAGAATTGTCACCGGACTGTAAATGAGAACACAAAACACCATTTGAAAATCTTAAGTTACACTGATATCAGCTGGAAAAATCATACAATCACAAGTAGCAATGTAATGTACATCGAGGACTGAATTTAAAACTCACTTTAACAAATGGAGTTCTTAGCGCTCTGTTCTTGTAGTTTATAGTTCTATCCGGATTGCGAGAAGGTAGAACCCATTTTCTGAAAGAAATTTAAATAAGCCAGGTGCCATAATAAGTTGAAGAAACCTATTAACTAGGAAAGTTGAACATCATTTGATAAGTACATACTCTTTGTTGTCACGTATTGCACCCCAATGTAGAAGCAATGAGTCACTTGTATGAGCTATCTGGATATTTACTTCTCTTCCATTTGTAGAAGTGACTTCAAGCTATCACACAAAACTTACCATCACATAAATATTACGGCTACAAATCATAACAAGATAATACCCGTTTTGTAAGGCTACACTTACCAATAACTCAATATTTCCATCAAGTTTAAATTTCTCGGCCGCCTGTTCAAGGATGAAACTTTTTAGCACATATTGATAATGATAACCATCTTATGCAGTCAATTGCAAGAGAAATGTACAAACACTACACGTTTCACTGTTATTGCAGCAACTACCTTAATTTATAAGGAAAAAATCAGGTCAAACAAGCAGCCAAAACTTTCATTCAGCACAGAACTGCATACCATTCAAAACCACGACAAGTTTTCGGACATCAAAAGTCTAACATACATCGACTAGTTGCAACCAACTATCATATTCCAAACAATGTCAATACTGGTGAACATGATCTCCATAAGAAATACCTGAGAAGCAGGATCCATGGCAAGCACAGCTCGTGGAACGAATGAGACAGATCTTCCTGTTTCAGTAATCAGACTCCGTCCTGCTTTTTTAAGACCTTTACCATATAACTTAGTACCAAGATTTGATCTACCAATCTTCCCCAACGCCGGATTTACGCAAGACGCGTTAAGCTTGTTTTGATGTTCAAAGTTCACAGGACGAATCAAACCACGGTTAAGTAAGTTATGCACAACAGAGTTACTCATGTTTTCTTGTCACAGTTCTTGTAGCAGAATCAAACTTGCCCGATCTGATAAGTAAAGTATTGATTATATCAAAACAAAAACAATCAAGCTTTTGCATATATGAATAGAAAAAGAAACAAGTTATATATACTAAAAGAAGAATCTCACATACTTAGACAAACCCAAAAACACTTTTCTTTTTCCACTTTGTAGTTAATAGTTACTTAAGCCATAATCAAACAATGCACCGAAAATTCTACACAACAATCACGAAGAGAGCATCTTCTTTTTGCCCCTTTTACTCTATTGTGGCGATAAACTTGCAATTTGAATAAAATAAAATTGATTTTACACTTTTTTCCGTGATTCAATCAACAAAATCGAAGATCAAAAACACGAATTCGAACAATACCTGTTTTGATCGATACCGAAACGAAGAAAGAATCCCAGAATTTGAGTGTGACTGGGCTTTCTTCCTTCTTCGCTCTTCACAGACACTCACGTGTAATCGAAGTAAAACGACACTTTATCCTGCGTTTACGACACGTGGCGCATTGTGATTTGAGCACGTAGGAGGAACGGCACGGAGAAAGAGAGAGAGAGTCTAGTCTCGTGGGGATTCTTCTGAAGCGAAAAATGATACGTTGATGGACGGTACTTGTGGACCCCACTTTTCGTGATATTTTTTTATACAGAATCTTCTCACCGTTGATTTTTGCTTTTTTTTTTTTAATTTTCGTTTTGTTTTTGTTTTTGTCTTTTTGTTTTGATATTTTTATGCATCTTTCTCTTGTATTTTTTCTTTGGTCGACATGCTTTTTTGTTCTTCTTGTTTTTTCTTTCACAAACCACGAATTACAGAAGATATTTTTATGTTATCTTTCTATGCTTGCTGTGTCCAAAACCCACTTGTTCAATCATGCACTTCTATGGTGTGTTATGTTGTGTGATGAGATTTACACATTGTGCAAAAAAAAATGTTAGAAGTAGAAGCAAAAAGGATAATTTTGTATAATGTTATATGATCTTTGGAACAAACCAACAATTATAATGGTGATGGAAAGAAAAGAATTGTGCTATTGATGTTAGATGCATGGTGCTTTTTTTATATATGTTTTGTTTGTTACAAACTTTTACTCTTTATTTTCTTATAACCGTTATCAAAAACCGAATCCGAATCCAAAATCTTGTTATTGTTGCTACTTAACATGTCTATAGGTGATCAAATATAGAAGTAACTTAACTACACATTTAAAAGGATTCCTTCCATGACTTTGGCCAATAAGGCAGAACCACCAATCCTAGACAACAGTCAAGCCATAAACCACTTATCCAATTGATTTGACAGGCTGCACTAAAAGTGAAATATGAGCAGGACCTATTAATTTGTATCAAATAAGAGATTGAATGGTTCTCAATTAAAATGAAATCATAAAATAACCTTTTGGAATATACAAATGTTAAGAAAAACATTTTAAAATGTTTGCATTAGTGATGAATGAAACGTTTTTAATAATTTCATGTTAACCAATATGTAATATAAAAGAATTACAATACAAAGTGTCCTTAGATAAGTGATTTAAGCCCAATTTTTGAATTCGACTCGCGAAATTCTTTTGGTTGGATTCTTTTAACCCTTTTAGTTACGGTTAAATTGGCCAATGGCTTTAACAAAGCAAAACGATAGAAGTTGAGAATGGTAAAAACTGAGCATATTTACCTTTTAAAACGTGATTTTGTAGTTTAAAAAACAAATTTACGTAATCTAGAAAATGTATAAGATATAGCCATGTAGGAAATATGATTATGAGAAAAGAAACATAATCCTTTTATCAAATGTGGAATTTATCATAGGTTAAAAAAATCTAATAGCAATTAATTACATGAAAATAAATATAATTAATTACACCCAATGGCGTTTACACAACGAATGATGATCAACAAATATAGCTCCCTCAAAACAAAAACAACAAACAATAAGAAAAACCCATTTTTAGTAAATTAAGATTTTTTTGTTCTTTCCTTCTTCAGTGAGACGAAATGTATCATGTTTTGTATTTTGAGAAAAATTAATCAAATGTGTATAATCGATCAACTAATCAAAGTAGACAACGTCAAGCAATTGCTGCTAATTTTCCTCAGGTCAACCGCTACATTTTGGACCGTATTAACCTGATTAGTCTCAATAAACCCGTCCACACAAGCTCCATAATCAGACACAACCGCAGTTAGATACGTGTTCATAGCCATCACATTGCGTTTCCTTATGCTCTTCCTCGCATTAGCCAAATTGTAAATCGCATCACTCAATGTCGCGTAACACGTGGTAATCGCCTGGTTACCGTTTTTGTATTTACCCGCTTCGGCTAGAGCCAACTTCGTCTTTGCTTCCAAAGCTTGAATGGTTCGGTGCGTGGCACGTCTAGGATTCGTGATATGTCTCACAAATGGTTGACATAAAGATGGATACGCGGTGTGAGAACATAGATTCATCATACGCGATGCTTCCGCGACATGGTTAGAGAAAAGAAGGATTAATACGGCGGCGGAAGCCGCGACAGCCACGAAATGCAGCTGGAAGTTGTCGCGGCCCGCCATTTTTTTATTTGAGTTTATATCAAATATAGTTAGTTTATTCAAGAGGAAATTAGCTTAGGCAATTTTATTTGGTGGGAGTTTTGTTATTATATATAGAGAGAGTTTATTTTTGGTTTGGAAATTTGTTGGTATTGCGCGTTTTCCGTTATATCGTTTAATTTTGGTAGTTTATAATAATAATGTAATGTAATCTGAGGTTTGTCTTGTTTTTAGGAGATTAATCTTCTTAATCTTTGTTTTAAGCATTGGTCTTGTTTTTCTCACATTTTCTATGTTCCATGATTATCCTTTAAACTCTTTAATTAGTTCAAGGACTTGAACAATACATACCACTAATATTTATTTTTCATTTTTTGTTACATAAGTTTTGAATTCATACATACACAACAAAGATTAAGCGGATCTAACCAGTAACCAGTAGTGCAAGTTGTGCAACAACTAATAAGAACAAGAAAACAATAAAACTAAATTAAGAAATGTGTCCATAATCATTTGTTTTCAAGACAACTTGGAAACGTTGTCGGAATAATCCAGAGTCATTAAAGTGACAACAATGAATTAGGAAACAAAAATTACTCAAAGAGTCTAAACAAGAAATTCTCAATGGTAACAGAATGAGAAACATAAATCAATGGTTGAGATTAAGATTAATAGCAAAAAATTATGGGAACTCATTCGATTTGAACAAGATCAATATTCATGTGTCGGAACCTGCAGATATCGTCGCAGAAATCATCTGCACTGCTGTGATTGCTCTTCATCCGCAGCATCCTTATCACCATTCGTTTCAGACCTTTCGCGTATTTCACAAGCGATTCAAGCGTGTTCATCTTCTGTTCTGCGTTCAGTGGAGATCTCACTGTGATAACAACTTCCTCTAAACACGGTATTGCAAATCCTGTCTCAAGCTGCATACAGAAGGAGAATTTGACATTAGTGGTAAGACTTTCACTCATAGGGAAGGTTTCTGATGAAGAAGAGATGATTATCTTATACCTTCTTTAGGCTGTTTTTCTGGCAAAGTGCAGCGAACATTGCACCATGGATATCGAACTTTTGAAGTTTGGGATGGCTATTGAAGAACTCAACAAAATCAATCTCAGGGAAAGGTTGAAGAGACTCATCTCCTGTGAATTCGACCTTCATAAAGAGATGCTTCACGTCTCTTGCTTGCTGCAGTATTATGGATATCGCATCCCAACACCATTGTACACCTCGAATTGACAAGGCCTCAAGCGCTGAAAGGTTATGGAATTCTACCATGTAAACTCTCCCTGTTAAACAATCAAAGACAAAGTAAGACAAATGGCATCTGCAGATTGTAAATGAAACCAAACAAGTTAAACTCTTGTGTTTACCAGCAATATTGGAGATGGATAGGCTCTTTAAGAACCTGGTTTCAGGTACACTCATCCAGCTACATCCTTGAACATCAAGGGAAATTAGTTTCGGACTCCGAAGGGTAAGCAAGCTGTTACCCAGTCCATAGAAATCCAATTTACAGTGCTCCAAGTACGGCAGATCAATCGTTATGCATTTAACTCCTTCAACAGCTAGTAGAAGCAAGTTAGTCAAATTCGGGCATGCACGTATAGCATCACACAGTGCGGAATCATCCAATCTTGCTCCAACAATTTCAAGGCTGCGAAGGTTCGGGAACATATCCCACTTAGGAGGGTTCATCATTAAAACACCCCAAAGCTTCAAAGTCTCCAAATTCTTAGCCAAACCAATACAATCAACCTTCAAAGGTCCCTCTAGAATAGCTTCTTCACTAGCAAGATTATCCATTCTTAGCTCCAATACCTTAAGAGACAAACCCACATGCATCATCCAAGACGCTAGGCCTTTGCTAGTGAACGGGCTATACACCACAAGCTCCTCGAGGCGACAAAAAGGCGAAATCATCTTCAGAACAATGGTGTCGGAATCATCAATCTCTGGAATGCTTTCAAATGCGTTACGAGGGAAGAAAATGCTCTTAACACAGTCTGTAGACTCTTTCCATCGCTTGGAAACGCAGTTGCAAGCAGCCACATGCTTTGCAGCGGTTAGGTTGGAAAGAATGGACTGAAGAAGCGCATCAGGGAGAGAGTCCATTTGGCTGAGACATTTCATCAAACAGTTGGTGGTCAGCTAATAAACAAAACTCAATATACACATATTTTTCATTTTCATAATTTCAATAAGTATTTTGGCATCACAAATCATAAATCAAAGTGGACAGATAAAGCCCAGAATTTCTTAACACCATATTTTCATAAATGCAACATGAATGCAGTAGAATACGGATTTCAGATCTTGACGTAAGAACATTCAAAAGCAATAAATCCCCACAAGTTTACAGTTGAGATCTGAAAATTCATCGAATTTTCCGCTCAATGTAAAACTCAATTACACACATATCAGATAGAATCAAGCAATCCTAACAATGGCATTTTCTCAGGAAAATAGCTTGTATATAATCAATTGGATTAGAAGTAAGAGACAAAACCCACATTTGCAAAACTCTATATAAGAAAAACAAATCCAGAGATTCCCAAACAATCGGATTATTAGATCCAGAGAAAAGGGTAAACAGATTCACATTAGATTTTGGTGGGTTAGAGTAAAATGCAGCTACTTAGCAACACTGAAGAATCAACACAGGTGAAGAAGAACAAAAGCAAAAAAAAACCTCCAAATGAGTAGATTTGAATAATGCAATAGGTATTGGATGAGAGAGAGAGAGAGAGATTCTTACAATGTTGAATCTGGGTCGACCTAAAAACCTAGTGAAATAAAGAAATGGAATCTGGAAAACTCAGATGAAAAATGTGAAATCTGTGATAAAGAGAAAGAAGGGTTTGGGTATTTGTAAGAGGAGAGAGAGAGAGAAGTGAGGGTGGCGCGTGAGGAGAAGGAAGGCGGAGTTTCAAATTTTGAAAAAGAGATCTCTCTCTTTCCCTTTTTCAAATACATTTCGCTACTTTTCGTTTTTTCTATTTTTGTTTTCATTTTCAAACGGGAAACTTACGAATCTTTTGTTTACTATTCGTATACTCTTTGAAATAAAATTTTCGTATAATACACTTTAAACAAACCACAAAATTTGAAACTTTGCTTTCTCTTATTCAGTTTTACTTTCTTTTTTTGGCACAGTGAAAAAATGAACTCGGTCGAGAGAGATTGGGTATTTATTCGTTGGGTTATCCCATAGTGCTTCGGTAGGTGAATATGAAACGCTATAAAATCATAGGTACGAAATGACTAGAAATCGACGAGAAAAATGATGTTAAATTTTATCTAATGTACAAAAATTTCACCCCAAAAAATATAATAAAAATTATTAATCTTTAGTCGTTTTTATCATCCAACATGTCTAAACCTATCCATATTTTTTTCTATAGACAACTTTTAAGATGTGAGGTTACGTAAGAATTTGTTTTCAATTCATAATTTTGTCAATAATATATTTAGGGAGGTTGACTAAAACAACCTTCTTAGATTTTGGGTTGACTCAAACAACCTTCTTAGATTTTAATTACTGATGCTATTTTCGAGTCCGTTTTACCCTTTTTCCTTTGATAACAAAAAACGTATTTACGAAAATGCCATTAATGAAACGAGCCGCGTAGGCGCGAAAATTTCCCGCAAAAAAAAATAAGTCTACCGCTATGTGATGGTAGAATTATTTGAGTTCTGGTAGACTTATTTTTTTGTACGTAGACTTATTTGAGGAGCGGTAGACTTATTTTTGAGCGGTAGACTTATTGTGTCTCCTTTGGTGGTAGACTTATTTCCGAACGGTAGACTTATTTTCTCTGCGGTAGACTTATTTTCCCGTAGCGGTAGACTTATTTTTTGCGGTAGACTTTTTCTTCGAATGGTAGATTTATTTCCGTAGACTTATTTTCAGCGGTAGATTTATTTTTCTTTGATGGTAGATTTATTTTGACTGGTATATTTTTTTCCTTTGGTGGTAGATTTTTAGTCATAGTGACGGTAGATTTATAGTGACGGTAGACTTATTTTAGTAGCGGTAGACTTATAGTTTGCGGTAGACTTTTTTATCGTGGTGGTAGATTTATTGTGTTTAGTTGTGGTAGACTTATTGTAGTAGTGGTAGACTTATAGTTAGCGGTAGACTTATTTCGTATTTTCGGTCAACGAAACCAACCGTTGACTGGTAGACTTATTTTTTTAGGATCAATGGTGGTAGACTTATGCGTTTTTAGCGATAGAAGCGGTAGATTTGTTTTTACCCAGGTCTAGTGATGGTAGACTTTTTATCAAACTTAGTGACGGTAGACTTTTTTTCACATTAGACATTTGGTAGACTTATTTGTGATAGCGGTAGACTTATAGTACTTGGCGGTAGACTTATTTCCTGTTTAGGAATTTATAGTGGTGGTAGACTTATTTTCGAACTTAGTGACGGTAGACCTATTTGTGATAGCGGTAGACTTATTGTACTTGGTGGTACACTTATTTCCTGTTTAGGAATTTATAGTGGTGGTAGACTTATTTTCGAACTTAGTGACGGTAGACCTATTTGTGATAGCGGTAGACTTATTGTACTTGGTGGTAGACTTATTTCCTGTTTAGGAATTTATAGTGGTGGTAGACTTATTTTCGAACTTAGTGACGGTAGACCTATTTGTGATAGCGGTAGACTTATTGTACTTGGTGGTAGACGTATTTCCTGTTTAGGAATTTAAGTGGTGGTAGACTTATTTTTGAACTTAGTGACGGTAGACCTATTTGTGATAGCGGTAGACTTATAGTACTTGGTGGTAGACTTATTTCCTGTTTAGGAATTTATAGTGGTGGTAGACTTATTTTCGAACTTAGTGACGGTAGACCTATTTGTGATAGCGGTAGACTTATTGTACTTGGGGGTAGACTTATTTCCTGTTTAGGAATTTTAGTGGTGGTAGACTTATTTCGGTAGGTGGTAGAGTTAGTTGCAGGGAACGGAAAATGTCGATTTTACCCTTTAAAAATAGACATATTTGCACGAAAAACCTGCAACAATGGTGATGAACTAGGGTTTACAGCCGCATAGGTCGGATCTTTGCGAAGTGATTTTTTAAACTTTCCTTGTTTTCTAAAGTTCTTTTCGAACGAGTGAATGGACCAAATTGTTCTTGTCTGTGGTAGATGGAGTTTTTCGAAGAATAGATGGGTGTTCGGGGTTGACAACTCAAAAGGTGGTAGAGTTCTTGGGTTAGATCATGCAACCTCGTTCAACAATTTCCTTCGATTGGTGTATGAAGATTTCGGCGTCGATGAACAAAATTTTGAGGTAAAATTGAGTTACACGTTACCAAGCTTAGCTCTAGATACACCACCGATTTTTGTTGCAAATTCAAGACAGTTCAAGAGTTTTGTACAACAATATAAGAAGGAAATGATTCGTCTATGCATCGAGATTAGTGGAAAAGAAAAAAAACAGTATAAAAGAGAGAGAAGTGGATGCAAGAAGGGAGAAACTATAGATGAAGATGATGAAGATCATGAAGATGATGATTGTAGATTTGACTATTGCGACGATTCATACGGTGCAAGCTCGGACGATGATGAATACGGGAGGCGTGGTAGACTTTCAGATGACGACGACGCCGCCATGGAAACTCTACCACCGAAGAAAAGGGGTCTACCATCGATTCCAGATGGCGTGAAGTTAGAAATGAGGTCGGTAGACTTAGCGGTTGGGAAACGTTATGCCACAAAAGAGGACTTGGAGAGGAGATTGGAGATTATTTCTGTTGCACGTAAGTTTAACTTTAACGTCGGACACACAACTCCAACGTTGTTGACGGTTAGTTGTTGGGTGGAAGGATGTACGTGGAGGGTTCGTGCTTCAACTATTGGAGACAGTCCCAGTTTCCATATCAAGACTTATAATGGAAACCACTCTTGTTCTGTGACTGAGCGTTCAACCCATGCTCGTAAAGCAACGTATCAGGTGTTAGGTCGTCTCTACAAAGATTTCATTGGTGGTGTTGGACCAACAGTCTTGCCAAGTCATGTTGCCGATGCTATAACGAAACGTTTCAGAATAAAGGTACTTTAAACGATGGTAGACTTATTTTCTATTTGATGGTAGACTTAATTTCTGTTTGATGGTAGACTTATTTTCTGTTTGATGGTAGACTTATTTCTGTTAGATGGTAGACTTATTTTCTGTTTGATGGTAGACTTATTTCTGTTTGATGGTAGACTTATTTTGGTTTGATGGTAGACTTATATTTTGGTTTGACGGAAGACTTATTTCTGTTTGATGGTAGACTTATTTTCGTTTGATGTTAGACTTATTATTGTTTGATGGTAGACTTATTGTTGTTCGATGGTATACTTATTTTCTGTTTGATGGTAGACTTATTTTCTGTTTGATGGTAGACTTATTTTGGTTTGATGGTAGACTTATTTTCTGTTTGATGGTAGACTTATTTTGGTTTGATGGTAGACTTATTAATGTTTGATGGTAGACTTATTGTTGTTCGATGGTAGACTTATTTTCTGTTTGATGGTAGACTTATTTTCTGTTTGATGGTAGACTTATTTCTGTTTGATGGTAGACGTTTCTGTTTGACGGTAGAGTTATTTTATGTCTGATTGTCACAGGTAGAGTATTGGAAAGCCCATCGAGCATTAAAGTATGCAAGGCAATTGGTTAGAGGAAGCGCTGAGAATGGGTACGAAGAACTTCCCACGTACTTATACATGATTAGGAGAGCTAATCCAGTGACACTTATAAAGCTGGAAGTCGATGGTGAAAATAGGTTCAAGTTTCGTTTCCTTGCATTTGGCGCAAGCATACATGGTTTCAAGTATATGAAGAAGGTAGTCGTGTTGGATGGGACATATTTGAAAGGTAAGTACAAAGGTACTTTACTGATTGCCACGACACAAGATGGAAATTTTAACATATTTCCTATTGCTTTCGGTGTTGTTGATACTAAGAATGATGAGTCTTGGGAGTGGTTCTTTAGACAGTGAAGAAGTCACGGATCGGCCTTGTACATCCCTACTTCCATACAAAGAACTTGTTCAAGGGTTAATAAACGGTTTTGCCATATTTTAAAGGTCTTTGTAACATTTTTTAGAAAAAAAATAAGAGCTCAAACATATAAAGGTTGTCTGAGTAAACCATATATCTAAGAAGGTATTTTGAGTAATTATCTCATATATTTATCTCTTAGAGGGTGTTATTGGTTGTAGGAGTCTAAATCAACTCCCATTAGATTTCAATCTCATTAGATTTTTTAGATCTCATCAGATTTTTAAAGATTTTGATTGAGTTAAAATGATTCATCATTGATTATGCATATCTACAATTGAAGATTTACCTATACTTGCAAAATCATTGGTAGTGTATTTACAAAAGACATATAGGATCATTTGGTTTCTAGAATAGATATGAATCCATAATTTTTTTCTTTTTTCAATTCGTTTCAAGTTTTCACTATTTGGCATAATTTGTTTTGGGGCTTGTAATTTAAAACCAAAACTGAAAACCATTAAGAAAAAATATAGAAAATAAAATAAAGTTTAACTTTTGAGACATCTTCAAAAAGTTGAAAAATGGAAAGCTTTCTTCTAGTTTTTAGATCATCGTCACTCATTGATGTTGATATTTTTATTTGATTTTGATCTCTTGAGTATTTATATTGTTATTAGTATACAAAACACTCAAATATCTCTATGGGTGTTAATAATATAGCTACGATGGATTTTAAAATATCTGGGTAAAATGTGAGATTCTGATTGCCATAATTTACTTGTAAAACTGATTTCAAATCCACTCAAACTCCACCAAATAAAATCAAGGGGGATTTGGCAAATTGCCCCATATTGAAAATGTGTTTGTTCCAATGCCCATTTCACTGTTTAACCAATTTTGGTCTAAAGTGTCATTAACCCAAAAATAAATAAATAGAAATAAAATGTTTTAATTTTTTTTTAAAATCTTAAAATTATAAACATCTAAATAATAGTCATTTCTATATTTTTATAGGTTAAAAATTATGTTCAAAAGTAATGTTATAATCTGCTTCTAAGGCTCCAGAATCCACGTTCTACGTCTACGGAACTGTTGACTTTTGGTTCTGCTAACTACACTGTTATCCACCAAGCGTAGATTTTATGTTCTGCGAGGTGTTATATGCTCTTCGGTTTGTAGAATGTGTGTTCCACGATGTGTACTATTTTCTACGACGGTAGATTACGCATTCTGCCGTTTTTATTATAATCTACCAGCGTTAGAATATAAATTTTACCACATCATCAAACATCTACCGAGGATTGTAGAATGTGTTTTCTACGGATTAGTTATTAAATCCTTATTAAATTCCCTAAATCTATGATCTAAATATTTTCTTTCCTTATTTAGAAAAAATACAATAATTACGTTTCCTAATTTAATATTTTTTTAAAAACAATTGTCTAATAAATTTTTTAAAATATATGTTACGTTTTTTAATTATAGAATTATATGACTAATTTGGTTTCTAATTAGGAATATTACTTTTGTATAAAATACTTAGAAATTTCCTAATCAATTACATAATGGAGTGTTTACTATACTTTTATTAAATTTCCTAAATCTAGGATCTTAATATTTTCTTTCCTTATTTAGACTAAATATAATTATAACGCTTTATTTAAAAAAAGAATATTTTAACAAATTTTTATTACTACTTAAAAATAAAAATATATCTATTACGTTTTTAATCAACCAAAAAATATATATATTACATTTCTTTATTTACTATATTTTACAAATAAAAATTCAATATATTCTATAACCCATATCTAATTTTTTTTTTTGTAAAGAAATTATTTTCTATTATTTAATGAATTTGGAATACAAATTGAGAAATTATTTTTAATTAAATTTAAAGGGTAAATAGATATATATATATATATATATTAATTAAAATATTTATATTTCGTGTTTTTCAACAACAAAAATATATATTATATTTCCTTATTTACTATATTCTACAAAAAAATATTCAATATATTATATAATCCATATCTATTTTTATTTTTTGTAAATAAATTATTTTCTATTATTTAATGAATTTGAAAAACAATTTCGAAAATAATTTTTAATTAAAGTCAAAGGGTAAATTAGAGTTTCAACTAAAAGGGAGGTTAATAGGACTTAAAATATGGTAGAATGGGCATTGGGACAAAATGATTTTCAAAGCATGGCAATTTGACAAATATTCCTAAAATCAATTGGTAAGAATCTATCGAAAATGAATAACAGAAGATTTTCGTTTGTCATTTTAAATCTTACATTGAATAGCAATGGATTTCAAACTCTTTTAATGAGGAGATTATAAATACAAGATCCAATAACACTAGATTTTAAACTCCTACAATAAAGATTTTGTAAATACAACAACCAATAACACTAGATTTCAATAGAGAATTTTAAATCAACTATTGAATAACATTGGATTTGGAATAGATTTTAAATCTATTAAAATCCATTATTAAAATCCATTATTGAATAACACCCTCTTAGTGTTTTAACGATGCAACAAATCAAAGGATAATCGTTTGATTCATATTTTTCTCATAAAGTTTTGTCTTATAACTTTTTTTTAAACGTAACTAATCGTTAATCGTTTTTGCAGTCCAAGTATGAAATGATTCATAATCTTTGTCTAAATATTTCTAAACTATGAAGTTACGTAAGAATCGGTGTCCAGTCGTTTTTACCATCTAACAAATCAAATGAATATATGTCTAAAGAATTCTGGGTTGTTTACCTTTATACATACTTTTTTGAAACTATTAACTATTATACACACTTTATCCGATTGGGGCACTTTTTTGGGTTTTATTCATTCCGAAAGTCTCTACTACCCTTATAATAAATACACTCTAGACTTGTAAGTAACTGTGCGTAAAACCTCTCTTAAACCATGGTTTAGTTACTTTATTTCCCCAAAAAGTAAAAGTGTATATTATTTTATTTCGTCCTCGTCTTCGTCTTCGTCTTCGTCTTTATCTTCTCTCCAACAGCATCGATTTCTCCGTCGTTCCCGGCGATGATTCTAGGTCAGTTTCTGAGTCGGTCTATGTTAAAAATAGTGATAATCTAGTTCTTTCCGCCGATTATTGGTTTGATTTGTCTCTCGATTTTGGTTTCTATTTGTATTATCTCTGTTCTTATTTTACTTGCCCTTTTCGTGTGGTCTGACACATTTTCTGGTGAATTTAGGCCTCGCGAAGTGTTTGAGTGTCAAAGAAAAGCAAGATCCATAACCCATTTGGTGTTTTGATGGAAGGTATATGTAGTTCATATGAATGGATTTGAGAACGCTTTTGTAATTCGTAGATCTGTCTCTTTACTAGTCGTCTTATTGTGTTTGATTTGTTATGCAGAAACGAAGGTATGCGAGGAATATTCTGGGCTCGACATGGGCTACCTCCAAGATTGCTTGCTACGAATATGTATTGTGACTGTCGTCTCAATATTTACACTCGGCCCGACATTTTTTCATTTGTGCGGAACAACTTGAAGGTCATGAGAAGTTTGAGATTATTAGAAGGTCACCTTTTGGAAGGCTTTTTGATTTCCCAATTAGCCATTTACCACCGTCTAACAAGCTTATACATGGTCTTCTATGTCGTATCAAGTACTGACCACGAAGTAGTATGAGCTATGGTTAGTGTTCAGTGGTCACCCTATGAGATTTTCACTAGTTGAGTTTGAGGCAATTACTAGACTATATGTTGTGATGAGTTTCTTGACTGCTATGACCAAGAAGAGAGTGGTGGTCAAAACTGGGAAAGAAAGCTAGTGGGACCAGCAGATTGGTTTTAATCCAAATGCTATTTAGAGTCTCTTGTCACGTGGATGTTTTGATGTATTAGGCTATTTAGACTGTTATTGTTGATGGATGCTTCCACCAAGTAATTATAGTTATTTTGTCGTATGACTTGTAGTAGGCTAGTAGCCATAGAGTAGTAACCACGATGCAATGTACACAGGTACATACATTTACGGAGTATGTGTACGTGTAACGCCTAAACCATGAATTGTATTAGTTGATTGTGTAAACCTTAAAACTTAAACCCTCGACGATCCATATGTTTACACGTTTACGCTCATACTATTATCATACTTTTAGCGTTTGTATAGACAACAAGCCCTAAAGCCTAACACTAGACCACAAGTTCTAAATTTTAAACCATATGGTGTAACCTTTAGCGTTTGTATTAACCATATCATGTTGTCCAAGATGCAGTGTACACATGTCCAAATGAAATTTAAGTATACTGACCATAATCGTGCGAACATTGAAAATTGGGAGAGTGGTCAATTGACACCAAACTCATGGTCAACGGTTTACGGTCACTACCCATGCTGAACAATATACCCGGACTTTTATCATATGCACTAGTGGTCACGGTTTCATGGACACATAACGAGACCGAACCACTTGACTGATATATATCTTTAAGCTTCCCTTAAACTGAGAAGTAGACCTGCACGTGATACCATCAAAGCAATTCCAATAAAATATCAATATCGATTATAAGAAAAGACAAACAAAATCTCCATTCGAAAATTCATGGGTAAATGTTGGGCAAAGTCGTCACCCACAAGAACCCAACCACAAAATCACTAGTCGTCACCCAAGAACACAACCACAAAAGACGAATTTAAAAAGAGAAGAAACATAATCGAACTTATTTGCGGTGGCTCCATAGGCAGCGTTACAAGCAGCCTTTCTAATGCTCCGGCAATCCAAGTACGAGCTCCCACATGTTCAATCATCTCAGCATTTTTGAAAGTCCCTTAAATCTCTCAAGTAAAGTTTACAGGAATCTATTTCAAAATTGTATATGAAATCCACCGATCGATAAACTTGCTGTTGTTGATTCAATTGATTATAGAGACTTGACTTCATTTGATTACCGAAATCTCCTCTGTCTCCGCTGTGAACTACCATAGGTGCAGCCGAATATCTCTTTTCCATTGTCATGTTCACTACGTCTTATCCCTCTGTTTTTTCCGAGTTCACGTTCTTTCTCTCTATGGTCACGACATTTGGCTTTGCAACCCTCCACCTTTGTTCCTCGCCGTTGTACCTAACTATTTATCTCCACCACCGACGATTCTGTCCGCGTTCTTCTGTCTTATAAAATCATCAATGGATCTCAAGTTCTCAACCTTACGATGCTGGACAATCACAATCATTTTGAACCTCACGATTGGATTAAAAAACATACAAAACCAACGGTTGTGGACATAAGTAAACATAAGCATTTTTGGCAGTATTAACACGTGACTTCATTAACTCAACCAAAGTTTGTGGTTTGGTTAGGGGTAAAACTGGCAAAAAAAATACTTTTTATCCTTGAAAGTGTGTCAATCTCAACAAGTGCCTTTAAAAGATAATACTTATAAAAAAAGTGTGTATAAGAGTAAAAAACTCAAGAATTCTAAGGCATGTGGTTAAGAATCTGCTTTTAAAATGAATTGTGTTAAAATGAATTCTAAGCCGGTCGTTTTGATTGTGTTAAAATGAATTGTTTATTTTAAAACCAATAAATAAAAATTGACCATAAATGAAACTCATATAACTACCAAATGACCTATTTTTATTGATTCTTTGGACGAGTTATACAAATGCAATATTTACTAATAAATAAGAATAATTATGGTTTATTCTTCTCTCACACACCACAATCAAATCACACCACACCTTTGTGCTTCTTCATCTCAACGTTGGTTGAGCAACCAAAAACCCATTCTTCTTTCTTCTTCCTCACGAACTCAAAAAGGATCTCACTTTCTCTCGTTTTCCTGAAACTGAAGATTATTATTATCATCGAGTTTGTTTCAGATGCTCTTGAAATGGGGAAGACACTCGAAAGAGAACGATCACGATCAACACCAACAGAATCTCGACCTTGAGAACCCTGAATCGTCTCGATTCTTCTGTCGGAGCTGTTCTTCTTCACTGTCGCGCCTGTTTGATCTACGATGTCTCATCGTTTTGGTCTTAACCTTTGCGATTCTTCTTTCTGCGATCTTCTGGTTATTACCGCGTCGATCTTTGTCTGAATTCGATGCAAACGAGACAGTTAAACTCAGTGGTAAGTCCCCTTCAACACAAGATCTCATTTTTTTGTGATAAATTTTGTATGAACATACTATGGTTCTAGAATTTACTGTTTTGAAGATTTTACAGAAATGAAGAGAACCCTTGTTGATTAGTTGTATAATATTTAGTTTATTATCTTTCAATTTGTGTTTGATTTATAAAGGTGGAGACTTTATAGTCTTACTAGTCTTGAATCCTAATAGTTTTACAATTTTTGTTTGATTTGTAGTTGCTGCTTAAAGGTGGAGACTTTAAGTAGAGAAAGCTGACTCTGCTTTTAGTTTCACTAGGCTTGAATCTTAATAGCTTTACAAATTTAGTGAGTCAATTATCATTTTATAATGCCTTTTTTTGTTTGAGTTTCCTTCTAAGTATGATCACATACTAAGCTTAGATTTTTTAACCTATGAATATGCCAAAATCCTTAATGTCTTTACATTTTCTTCTTATTTTTATCAAAGCAGCATCAGTACAAGGATACTTTAGACTTCATAAACAAGCTTCTGAGGTTATTTCCCACAAAGGAAGACTAGAGAAGGATATCTTTCGGAGTCTAGGTCTTAGGAACACCAAGGTACAAAACTTATGCAGTATACATTGTTTAAAGCTATAATTTTAGAGCTCTAATGTTTATTTACTGATTGAACAGGTGACTATTCTGTCTCTGCATCAATCAGCTGCATCTAATTGTACAGATGTGGAGTTTGCGGTTCTACCTGTCCATACTGACTATACAATAAGCCAAGACTCATTAACTTCACTGCGATCGTCTTTTGTTAAGCTCTTTGCTCAAAGATTGAATTTGAATCTTACCACATCGAGTTTCGGTCAGCCAACTTCTTTTCAGGTCTTGAAATTTCCCGGGGGAATAACTGTAGATCCGCTGGGGTTTAAACATGTCTCTGGAGTGCTAGAGATTCTGTTTAACTTTACTATAGACAATTCGATATCCGAGATACAAGAGAGCCTGGCTCAGCTAAAGGATCAGCTTGAGATTTTGTTGCGTTTGGAGCCATATGAGAGTGTTCATGTCCAACTCATGAATGAAGAAGGATCTACAATATCTCCTCCGGTAACTGTTCAGGCTTATGTTGTATCAACCATGGAAACCATGGAAGACCATCTTGAGGAGAGATTGGACCATCTTGCTCAGATCATTCAAACAGCCGGGGCTAAAAACCTCGGTCTAGACAGCTCGGTTTTTGGTGAAGTCAAGAGTGTTACTTTCTCAACTTACTTGGAGGGCAAAGTTCTTGATTCTGCTTCGGTATTGGCCTCAGCACCAACTTCTTGCTTCCCTTCTCTATGTTAAGTCTTCCCATGAAGCTTCTTACCAAAATGGGCAAAGGAGGCTACTTTTCCTCTTTTAGGTACATAATTTCTATTCTGGCGAGGATAAAAACTTGTGTGAATGTTTCTAGTCTTAGTAGTTAAGTAGCGGAAACAAAATGTATATAGAACAAGAGATTGGTGAATGGTAAAGGCAAACAATTGCCGCCGGTAACACCATCTCACATCTAAGTCGTTTGATACAGAATCTAAATGCTAATAAATAGTTAGCTATAGAATCATCGGTCTCATCGATGTTGTATGAAACAGAGTTCTTCATTTGTATGAGATGCAACTTGACTTAACTTGTTACATCTTTGATTCAGTTTCTTGAAATTATTTATTAATCCAAACAGAGGAATTCAGATTCTGCTTATTGAGTTTATATAACCTCCCTATGGTTTGTTACAAATAGAATATCGCCATTTTCTTTGAATCGATCTAGCTCTTCTTCTAGCTTCTTGATTACTTCATCTTTCTCTGCAAGAGTCTCAAGTAATATTCTATTTTCTTTACTAAGAGCTTGAAACTGGCTAATGATTCCATCTATCTGCACTTCAATGGCTTCATCACTAAGCTCAAACGCAGTCTCCACAACCCTCAAAACCCGCCACAAACTAACCACCACGATAAACCCGGTCCCTTTCTTCTCAAGCAACACCTGAAGAATCAAAGCTATAACCGCAACCGCACCATCCATTACACAACCAGGTTGTCTGAAGAATGATTTCCCCATAGCAACAGCTAAAGCCATGGATTTAACAGCGAGAATGGTCAAAATCGCGGTTCCTCCCCAACGGAACCATTCATCGTTGTTTTCAGTTTTCTTGACTGATGTGCAAGAGAGTAGAGAAGAAGATAGTTCGAGAGACGTTAAGATAATGTCGAGAGAGAGCAAGAAGATGGTGAAAAGGTGAACTTGGTATGACTCTAGAAACTTTAATAGAGTGATTCTCCATTGTGGTTCGATGGAGTTGAGTTCTTGTCGCGGTTGTTTTGAGGAGAAGCTGATGCAGAGTTGTCGCCATTTTCGCCGTTTACACCAATTCTTGATTAGGTTTTGGATTGAGGAATCGACATTTTCAACTGTTCCGGTGTTGGTGGAATTCATGGAAAGATAAACAAAAAGCTTGTGGAATTGTTGATAAAAATTGGTGAATATGATCTTTAAAGGAAGGCAACCATTTTAAATGTGGTGTGAAAATTAGTTTTCCTCTGGGAAATTACTTGAAAGGCAAGTATGCTTCCGAAATGAGCAAGTTTAATTTATCCTTTTCAGGTAACGATGTTCTATAAATCATTTTTAACAAACTTTTTGTGCAATTCTAATTATTTTCCACACATATCAAAATACTTCGTCTGACCAGAAAATAAATCAATATACTAACAAAGACGTGTTATATACAATTTGCTTATTTGACGCCAATAGTGCAGAGATAAGTATTTGATTATTACCATCAGTCAACTTTCCCAGCTTTTATTATTGCGCATTTGCAAGATTTCAAATTCGTTTTTTGCACTGACTAAGAAAGCAATGACGACTCAAGCTAGTGAAGTAAGGAGGGTCAAGCTAGGAAGCCAAGGTCTTGAGGTCTCAGCTCAAGGTCTTGGTTGTATGGGTCTTTCAATCTTCGATGGAACTACAAAGGTGGAATCAGATCTCGTAGCTCTCATTCACTACGCCATTAGTTCCGGTATCACGTTTCTCGACACTTCCGACGTATACCAACGAGTTTCTCATAGGAAAGGTTAGGTTTCGAGATTTTACCATCTTTGTTCATGGTGAATATAGGTTGATTCACAGAGGAGATCCAGCTTATGTGAGAGCTGCGTGTGAAGCGAGCTTAAGGCGTTTAGGTGTTAGCTGCATCGACCTCTATTACCAGCATCGGATTGATACCACTTTCCCAATTGAAGTCACAGTAAGCCTATTGGTTTTGCTTCGTCTTGTTTAGCTTCTTGCTTCTTTCTATTGCTTTGTCGATTCCATGAGTTGTGAGTGTTTACAGTTTGTTGTTGTTCTGACTTTGTAAAGATTGGAGAGCTGAAGAAGCTAGTTGAAGAGGGAAAGATAAAGTACATTGGTTTATCTGAAGCCTCTGCCTCGACTATAAGAAGAGCTCATGATGTTTACCCGCTAACTGCGGTGCAGTTAGAATGGTCTCTATGGTCGAGAGACGTTGAAGAAGATATCATTCCTACTTGCAGGTGCTAAATCCGCAAAGATCTTGATAGAATTCTAATATCCTCATCTTGTAATGTTAGATCCTTTGCTTTACTTTCTCCAGGGAACTCGGGAGCGTACAGTCCACTGGGACGAGGCTTCTTTGCTGCAGGACCAAAGCTCATTGAGAATATGGACACTGGTGACTACAGAAAGGCAAGTACACGGGTTCATCACCCGTGTCATAATCTCAATATGTCTAAAACTATGTTTTGCTCTCTATTTCAGTGTTTACCGAGATTCCAACAAGAGAACTTAGACCACAACAAGCTTCTCTATGAGAAGGTAAATGCAATGGCAGAACAGAAAAACTGCACTCCTGCACAGTTAGCTCTAGCATGGGTTCATCACCAAGGAGATGATGTCTGTCCCATTCCAGGAACCTCTAAGATCAAAAACCTTGATCAGAACATAGGAGCTTTATCTGTGAAACTCACCATTGAAGAGATGGCTGAGCTTGAAGCCATGGGACATCCAGCAAGGAAACAGTGTAATGAGCGAATCAATACATGACTTGGAAACAAATATGAAAGAGCTTGTCATATGCATCTCAGACAGGAAAAAGAAGAGTCTTTACCGGGTTCAGGGTATGTCCTTGGTTGGACTTGGGAAGAGAAGCCTTGCCTGAAGACAAAAAGATTGGCTAGGCATAAAAAGGGTCAGAAACCAAGGGCAATAAACAGCAAAAAAGAAAGAAAATAAGGGTACCAAGTTAGGACTAGGTATGTTGCTGGCCTGGTCCTGGAGCAAACTGGAAAACAGGGAAAGGGAAACAACACTAATCTTAGACTACACAGTGAATGTTACCAGAACAGAGGAAGCTAAAGGGCTACGTTATTATACCATTTACTTGCATATGGAAACAATTCTGGGTGCAGCTCTGCTGCCAGTTCCAGGTGAATTTTTGGCGACGCTACAAGCAAGGAAGATCAAATCAGTTTCTACGAAAACCAAACACAGGTCCTGAATTGACAAAAGAAAGGTGGTAGCTTTTGATACCGCTACTGCGTCTTCTAGACTCTTCATGTCGAATTCAGTCGTCCGAATTTCATACCGAGCAGGAAAGTTTAAACACATAGAGATCTTGCCCTTGCCCTTGGATATAGCTTCCTTACTCTGACGGACTAGCTCCTTGATATCCTGAAACTGAAGGCTTACCGACTTCAGAATCACACCAACTGTCTGAAATCCTGAAATAAGGACATCCCGATCCTCTGCCAGAAAGAAAAATCAGATAATTCAAGTATGAATTATGGGTGGTTGGGTTTTTCTGGTGACTTACTACTGCGCGAGTTGCAGAGTAGCCATCTCATCGATGGAATCGTGCAGTGCAAGTCTCACACAAGTTAGAGAAGGTCCAGATCCGTTTGTCTATGGAACAACGACATCTTATCAATTTATTTAAGGGAATATTACAATTTACAAGATTTGTTTTTACTTCAGTTTCCTTCCTTCATTCAATTAAGATACATGTATTTTGTATCGCATCAGGTTTCAAAACCATGAAGATGAAGAGTATGTACCTCGTCAATGATAATATTACCTGAACCAGAATTTGTATTACACATAAAAGAGGCATCAACAAACCAAACTCAAAACAACTGTCATTATACTAATTTAAAGCTTCAACAAGATTACATCAGAAACGACTTAATCATTATCACTAAGAGTCTAAAAGTGTTACCTTGTTCTGAAAACTTCAGACTCAACGAGGCAATCTCTGCAACTCCATAGCAACGAGCGAAGCGACACTGTTAAGACCAGCTACATCTGAGTTCTTGATTTCAGAGACAATGGCATTGATCTTAGAGACATCGTGTCCTGATATTGACAAAATCATCGCTTGCGATAGATATTGCTTGCAGGCATATCCCAAACAATGCAAAATTCTCTTCAGAACCAATAAATGTAGCTCCGTGCTCTTCCTCCTACGCCATGTGTCGAGAATCGGTGTGATCTTAGGAAGATTGGTTAAGAATCCCGTCGTGGCTTCTCTCGAAGCTGCTTTAAGAAGCAATACGACACATTCAGAGGCAATATCTGCAATGTCCGTGTCATCTAAAGCTGTGAGGTCCAAGAACAAGCCAATGTTGCTACCGAAATCTGCAATGTCTCTTATACATTCCTGTGGATCGACCTCGAATGTAAAAGATGTATCTGATAAAAGTGTTGGCTCTTTCGTGTAGTTGGAGCTGAGACCTTTCTTGTTACCAAGTGATCGTAGCAGGAAAGCTTTGCAGAGGCATAAAGTGGGTTCGAGGAAATCTTCCATGTCTTTTGCATTCACGAATTCCAATAGATTTCCGATTCTCCTCACTACTTTGAGCTGAGAAAGTAGTTTGGTTTCCATCTCTGGAGCTGAGGCTAAGGCAAGACAGAGCTTGACGCTGTTCACATTCGCGCTTGACAAGTCGCCCAGAAGAAACTCGAAGCATTGTGACACTGTATTCTGATGCAAGATGTTGGAGATTTTGATGTAATCGAACTCAACAAGCATTACGAGGAGCTTTTGCGCGTAAGCTGGGATTGGATCTTCGTCTTGGATCAATGCAGGGTAGAGTGG
Organism: Arabis alpina; assembly: GCA_900128785.1. NCBI lineage: Eukaryota > Viridiplantae > Streptophyta > Magnoliopsida > Brassicales > Brassicaceae > Arabis > Arabis alpina. The sequence goes on from LT669788.1 coordinate 7,486,179, forward strand.
GAGGAAATGAGAGTTGGATATTGACTTCAAATCTTCTGATGTTTGTTGCTCGATTTCAGTGCACTCGGTTAGAAGAATTGTCATTGAATCAAACCAGATCTTCAAACAGAGAAACCGAGCATCCCCGTCTTTGTTCCCATTGTAGATTCCAGCTAGAGATGGAAGAATCTCACGGATAATAATCTCAGCATTTTGTGTAACCAGAGGAGCATCTTCTGCTATGCATTCTAGAACTTGCAGAAGGGTAATACGGAAGTCATCTTTTCCCTGCAAAATTGTTGACAAGTCATGAGAATACGAAAGTGTGATTTGTGAAGGACGACAAATACGAAAAAAGTCAGAGACTAGGAAATCTTTTAGAAAGCCACAAGTATTAGTCAACCAATCTCCTTCAAAGGTCGATGTAAAATCATGGAAATATCAATGCAATGGTTAGGACAAACTACCTGGATTTTGTTATTTTGCAAAAATAAGGAAGACATGAGATCTTGTGCTTTGCTGGATTTAAAGAGGAATAAAAGACAGGGGACAACTGGAGAAGATTCTTTATGATTAAGATCAACTAATATGTATCTTAAAGCATTTATACTGGAAAGAGGAGATGAGTATCTTAAAGCATTTGACATCTTAAACAATCTATCTATAGTGAAAAGAAGAGATGAGTAATTTAGTTGGTCGTTCTGGAATTAGTTGTATGAAAAACTTAATCCTGTCTTATAAGAAGCAATACTGACCATAGAACAAAGGAGAAGTATCTCAAACGTGGACAAGCAATTGAACAATCTCACTAGTTCAAAATAACAATAACACAGCATTTTGTACGAGCTAAGAAAGCAACATAAAAAGAGGAAGGTGAAGTTGCAACTACTGACCTGAAACGAGGCTTCCACAAGTTTCGTAAGATTTGCCAACTGCCTTAGGGCTTGTGTGGTTACCATTTTGTGTTTAAACGAAGAGCTTCCAAGAAGATGAAGCACCACAGGGAACAAGTGTGCATTAGTCTTTACAGCAGGTCGACTGTTAAGAGAAGAGACAGGTCCATGGCGTCTTCCTGTCATCAGTTGCTGGATATCACTGGTTATTGTATCTAGTAAACCCGGTATTATGGAGGCGATTACATTCACGAATGCCTCAAGACATTGTTGCACATAGCTGTCTTTTTCTTTAGCTAACCTGTCCACGACAGGAAGAAATCTTGTATTGCAGAAGAAATTTGACAGCCATCGTCTACTGTTTTTGCAGAGAAGTGCAACGCAGAGAAGAGCTTTGCCCCTCAAAACTTCAGTTCCTTGCTCTATGATGGAGAGCAAACTAGGGAAAAGATTTTTCTCCTCTGTTAATGTCACGAGATGCCTTCCAAAGCTTGTGAACGTGTGACTTCCAATCATAGCCATGTTCAGAAGATTTAAGCAGTTTTGCTGCTCTCGTGGGCTGCCTTTCACAAATGATGAAGCTATTTCCTTCAACGAAAGCTTTTCCACAACGGTCTGAATGCAAGGAGGATTAAAACGAGCGAGACGGACCAAACATGATCCAGCAGTCTGCCTCATGCTCTCTTGTTTCCCAACTGCTCTGTAGATATAGCAGAGGTTACTAATCAAATCTTGGCTGGAGAAACGGGTGGCCCAGTAAGCTCCTTGGCTGCAGATGTTTTCTATTGTCCTTAACGCGTAGAGCTGAGTCAGGTCATCTTCCCCTTTGCGTAAGACAGATGATACAAGAGAGATCAAGGCATTTGAAACCTACTTCAACAAAACAAGAATCTGTTTAGATAGGAACAAATGCAAAGATAGAACATTTAGATTAAACAGTGGACTTGGTCCATTGTAAATACACCGTGAGCATTAAAAGTCAAATAATCCATAATTTAAGAGTAATAAACCAGGGATGCTGACCTGCCAACCCGATGCAGAACGAGTCTCTTTGGATGGGGATTCTGCTGGTTTGAAATCCTTATCCTCATTCTGGGTGGAGATGTAGAATAGCAATTCACCTAGAGCTGCCATGGAGAACCTTCTCACTTTTTCATGCTTGTCCCTGAGGCCATTAGTAAGAGAGTCTAGAATACCCGAATTTGCCAAGTCATCTTCGATTGAAGTAGAATGCCGAATTAACAAACCAATTAGTGAAGCAATTTGTACACGAAAAGCTGGGGTCTTGGATAATCGCAGAACTTTAACAAGCACAAGCATTATTGGTCCATTGGTCAAGATATTGGCTGCATCAGCATTGCTACTCAATGTCTCGAGGTACCTGATCAAATTCTGTTTCTCTGACATGCCAGCACTGCTCCCACTTAGAACTGTTATGATCCTGTTGTTTAACGGTTCTAATTCTTGCTTTCCCATCTTACTGAATTCAGAAGGCTGTGGTACTTCAAATGAGAGAGAAGGCACAGATTCTTTGTCAGATTTTCTGCTGGGCATGACTGGTCTAACAGAAAGATCAGATAAATGCCAAAGGACGTCAGTGAGGCTACTAGGTGTTTTAGATGAGCCATGATTAACAGCAACCCCAGAAAGTTCTCTTCCTCGGTGAGTTTTAACCTGCGGACTAGCACTTGGCGGTGCAGCTGACACTTCAATAGGCTCTGTCTGCTCTTCATAGTTCTCATCAGGCACATTATTGCTTATAACTGCTTGTCTTCTGTGACTATCATTTTGACTCGAAACTCTTTCGTCTTGTGCAGAAGAGGTGTTCTCAGCTCCTTCACCATCATCAGGTCCCTCTTCATCATTGTCTTCATCAAAATCAAGTTCCATATCAGTGTTCTCTATCTTCACTTCAGCACAATTCTCGTTGCTATTAGGTAAGGGTCTCCTGTAGTTTTCCTTCTCGTTTTCCTTTTGGAGATTTGCCTTTGCTATCCTTGACATTCTTAGAATATTCACCTGTCTGTTAGAACCAGGACGACTTCCATGCTTTTCCTCATTTGCCTTATTAGGAAGCTTTGATTGTGCTTTAGAGCCGCCAGGTGTACCCTTTAGCGGCGTCTCATGGCCTCTTGAACCTTGAATGGAGTTCTCATTGTGCTTTGAACCCCCTTTTGGATCTTTCTCCCGGTACTTTGGAGGGGTCTTGTTTGGTCTGTCTCCGTTACGCTCAGCAAGGCATGGCTTTGTGGATATGCCAATCATATTATCAAAAGAAGGCTGAGGAGGCAACTGAACAAAATTTATCTTACTCTCCCAAAATGCATGACCACAGAGATCTGCCCATTGTATTCTTTGAGCTGGGTCTTTGATAAGTAGAGAATCAATGAGATCGGCAAATGAAGCGCTTGGATTTCCAGGGAGTGGTGGAGTTGGATCTGAATGGATAGATTTCACAAGCTCGGTAAACTCTCTTGCCACAAAAGGAGGTCTCCCTGTGTAGCATTCATATAAGACACAGCCAAGTGCCCATAGATCAGAAGCAAAAGAATGAACCCCTCCATCTTCATATAGTTCTGGGGCCATATAATATGGGGTACCACGTTTTCCCTGATGCAAATTATCGCAAGAGAGGAAGTATTTACAACTTGCAATTATTGAGATTATAGATTCACTAATACTTTAAAGCTTTTAGAGAAACAAAATTGTTTACCGAGGAAGGAGATTTAGAAATATCATCTAGCTTCCTTGCCAATCCAAAATCACACAGCTGCAACACACATGGATACAAGATCATTTAAACCAAATAAAAACTATCATCATAAACTACACACCTGGATAGGAAAAGGCAGCAACATGTGTACCTTAATATGTCCGTTTTCATCCAGTAAGATGTTTGATGGTTTCAGATCACAATATATAATTCCTTTAGAATGCAAGTACCTACAAAAAACAGGAAACAAATGTCCATAAGAGAAAACATTATCAAAATGCACCTAAAGGTAGTGTCAAAACAGATCTTACAGCAAGGCTATAACAAGATCATAAGCAAAGCCATAGATTGAATCTTCTGGCAATTTACAATCCTGCAAAAACAAGATTGGGTTTCAGAAAACCTGTGACTTGAATCATCAAATAAGATAGCCTACTACAAGCTATATACCTGCTGCAATAATGCCCTGAGATCACCCCCAACACAATATTCCAGAACTAACCACATGTGAGCAGAAGTTTCATACCTAAGACCACATAAAGACCCATAATTAGAAACTTGAGTAAATGCATAAGGAACCAAATCATTGGTTATATATTAGCTTGTTAAGTTGTACCACGCATAGAACTTGAGTACGTTTGGATGATTTAGCGAGTGAAGAATCCTGACCTGAAATAAGTAACCATCCAATTCACACCAAATCAGAGATCCTGATAAATCAATTCGACATTTCTACTCAAATTTCAGTTAACCCAAGTAATTCGGGAAAGAGGAGAGTGATTTAACCTCTTGGAGAACTTTGTTCTTCCGTGACTTGTCAACACTCTTGCAAGCAAAATACTCGATGGTCTTCTTCTTCCTTCCTTTATACACAGTCTGCAAAAGACATGGAAACCGATTTGAACAAAACGTTACAGAAGAAAAACGATTCTCAAGGAATGTTAAAAGCAGATTCTTAAATTACCGAGCATTTGCCATGACCAATGGCTTCGTAGATGTGATACTGATTCATCTTCGGAGATTCAAACTCGCCTGAGATCTGATTCGGAATCTCTCTCAGCTCTGTAGAGAATCAATAGCCGTTGTGGAAAGGATTTGGGAAGAGAGAGAGCAGAAATTGTAGAGAGAGAGAGAGAGACAAATTCAAAATTTAGAATTATTATTGTATTTTCACCGAATTTTTGTATTTTTATCGATTAGTGGTTTTATTTGTGTATCTAGTATCTACTCTAACCTAGCCCAATGGGCTTTTAATCAATAAAAGTGATTGTCGGCCCAAAAAAGGAGATTAAGATGAGGAATTAATTATTTAATTACTAATTGAAATTTTAATCGCTTGATCCATAGTTGTCTGTCAATTTATGAAACAGTAGCAGTATATCAAGGATTAAAACTCTCTTGCGTATATCATAAGGATTAATACTAATTTTATTATACATAAGCGGCCTCTGAGGACCAAACTCAAAAGAATACTAATTTAAAGCATTAACAAGATTACATCAAAATGCTTTGGAGTTACATCAACTTATGCCGGAACTCTGCTATAAATTTCAAGCAATCCTATGTTGGAGCGAAGAACAAAGCATTTTCTGTGGAACCTTCGCCTTATAAGGCCTGTAGTTCATTCTTCTCTGTCAAATTACTCGAGAGCACAAGGATTTTACCAATACCGATTGTTATATTTCGTGTCCTGGAGCGGTGTCCGCAGTTTGTGTCATGTCGTTCATGGAAACATTGCCACTTACCAGGTACTGTGCTATTTTCTTTAGCATCGGTCAAAATCCGGTTTTATTATCAACTTCTTGGCTCTTGCTTAAGGTGGATACTTGGTGGAATGGTGTACGATATTGGCTGTGAGAAAAGGAAAACAATTCACTTAACATCAAACCTGGCCATTTCCCAAGAGAAATGTTCAAAGATAACCATTACCAACAGAATCTGTTACCTGTGTTGTACTTGACAATAAACTGCTTGCAAGATCATCGTTAATTGAAACGGGTAGAGGCGGCATCCGACTCATGATACCCGGCATTTCCTTCATGCTGCAGCAAAAAGTAAAGAGTTTAGCAATTGAAGCTTTAATCATAGAAAGGAAAAGAAGACAAGAGGAAATGTCTCAATTGTGAAACTGAATCTATTATCAGATACACATACTCAGTCAGGATGGCATTGATGTTATTTCTTGCCTGATAAAAGAGACCAATGTTCTCCTGCAGCTGTATGCAGTAAGTTGGTATCTCTGTGTGAGTATGCCATTGCAAGAGGATAGCGAGGAAATCCAAATTACACAATATCAACTTTTCTGATAACTTGAATCTGTCTCTCACGCAAGTAGCCATTAAGGGTTGAAGAATAAAATTACCTTACACACAGAGAGATTATAAGAAATTTGACTAAAAGCTTGAGCGTTTCGCTGTAGAAGATCCATTACTGTGTCACTTAAACCTGAGAAGAAGAGTTTAACAAAGGTACCTGGCTGCATATTTGATTTTCTCTTTAAGAGCAAAGAATTAAAAGAGCACTAAACCTTCAAAAGGCATGCGTGTACTGTGGCACACATTGTTCATGACATATAAAGCATTTTGTTGTGGCACATTGGATAGCATGTTCAGTTCTGGGGATGTATCCACCACCTTACCATGAAGGAGTAGGGTCTTTAGAACCAAGTTTAAAAGATTATTGAACAGAAGTTCGTATGACCCAGCAAAGAGAATGTGAATGATATGAAACACATCAGAACAAACAATATGTAATAGATTTACATTACAATTCCCTATGAACATCATTATATATATGCGCACAAGCTTAGATGACGGTAATGTTATATTTGCTAATACTTCTGCATAGTCAGCTACGCATCATTTGAGGCCCATCATTGCAAAATCAATCACAAACTTTATTGAATGTCAATTCATGCACAGCAAACATCATACGAGGTGGTCTTTTTTTTCTTTAGTCAAGAACTAACTAAAATATATTCCCATCAGAAACCCACCATACAGCTAATTTAGTAACAGTAGTTCAGCTTCTTCATTGAAAAATACTATCATGAACAAAAAATCACATTTGTAGGCAAAATTTCTTTCAAACCAAAACGTAAATGAGACCACCTAACTTCATCAGTTTCTTAAATGGTAAACAAGACACACGAAAGGTTTAAGCATACCTTTCTAATGCCAATGTTCTTCCCGGCACTATTTTCTTCTCTTTTCCTTCGTTTTCGCTGTGAAAATAGATTCCCGTCTTAGCCAAGACAAACTTAAAGATCATAATATATATCTAGTGAAAGATAAAATAAACCAAACAAGACTAATGAATAGAAAAAGGAGGAATTTTCGAACTTTCTCTTTGATTGCATCATATATCTGATTGAAGACTCAAGTCATATATGCAGGACAGAGACATGAAGGAGGTGATAATAAAGCATTATATTTCATTAATGCATATTGTTCCACTTTATCCTGCAAACCTTTAACATTATGATGTAACCTATCTTGTGGCCGAAATAATCATTTTAAAAAAACTTCAGAGCCTGTCATGAGAGGTGTTATAATTCTAAGCAAAGTTAACATGCCAAAATAAATTTCCTAACCTCCAAAAAGTATTAGGGATCTCTGTCATCACCAATAAAAGCAAAATATCTATTTCAGGGTAACTACAGAAATAATAAAATGAAAGCTTTAGGCTTATTTCCTTTTCCTACAATTCTCTCCACACAAAGCTAATATAAAGACGGATCTAGCGTCAGCAATATCTTTTTGCTCATCCTTTACCAGTCTTTAGACAATCTTTACGACATGGCAGAGTGACTTTTCATCAATAATACCTATAGCTTTTTTATAGGACTTTTATCTTTATCACAAAGCACACACGCAAAGTTTTGCATCATCATGTTGATTCCGTCATATATAGCAAATGCTTTTAACAGTGATAGAAAGATCTCTCGGATAACTACTTCTATAACAGCCACAAACCATTCAATAAAGAATACTAGAAACTTCTAACCAATACTCTAGCAATCAAAATATCCTTGAGAGAAGTCTAGAGTGGTAAATTTTATACTCATACAAGCAAAAGCACATAACAAAGAGCACATGAACAACATGAAGTATGCATACAGCTCAAGGAAGCTTAACTGAAACCATAACAAAAGTACGAACTTACCGTCATCCATCTACACCTCAATGCTACATCCCTTACAGTTTTATCTGGTAGAGCTGCAGCTATCTTTACATACTTTGAAATTCTCGGTTCTTCTTTTAATCTACAAACAGCAAAACAAATATGTCATGCATGTAACTGTAAACCAATAGAACAACAACCTACAGATTCTACAAACTCTTGAAAGTATTACAATCTCAGCTAATGTATTAGAGCAAACCTGAATGGGCTAATGGTCCCAGTCCTAGAAAACACAAAAATATGCGCTAATTTACATGGGAACACAAAGGCAAATACTTTTCATTGGAAGGAACAAAGGAACATACTTTAATAGTCCACCATGGAGAAGAATATGATGTGCCCACTACTTGTCAGAAAACAATTCCCAACTTTATTTTTGTTCTTAACCAAAAAAACTAATCTTAGTACGAAAAAAGCTAAAGAATTAACAACAATACACACTGATTATAAAAAAATCAACAAATGGAAGGAAACTTCCAAATACCAAACGTTAAACGCATAAGAAGATACCTACTTTGCAAGAGCTTTCTCTAATACATACTGCTCCTCAACAGACCAATCCATTACCAAAGCAGCTTCAGGTTTGATTCCAGTTACCGAAACCGATGAATCCACAGTATAATTGGCTGGCGGAAATACAAAACCGGTGGTGCTAGAATTAGGCACACAGTGATTATCCATTGGAATCATCTTTTGAATACTGATTTGAGCTATGAGAATGTCCCTGAACATATTGAATTTAGGGTTTTAGTAAATTCAGAGGAAACAAGTGAAAGAGAATAAGATGAGCAAACCCACCTCAGATTATGATACGATCTTGCATCAACAAAGAAGATAGAGCACTCTACTGAGAAGCTACAGATATAAGAGATGAGCTAAGAAGTAGATCAGAGAGTGGCAGATCAAATTGCGAAATCCAATGAGAGAAAGTCGAGGAAGGAGAGAGAGAGAGAGAGGGGTTTTGTTTAGTAGTAGAAGTAGTAAGTGTTGGTTTTTGTTTCGTTCTCGAATTGCAGAACCACTTTCTTTGTATTCATATACACTTTATTTTACCTTTCTTTAGAGGTTTCTTATTTAATTTGGCTCTATATATCTTTTTTTATTGAGTATTTGCATCTCATATACATACTTTATGGGATAATTAGGTACGTGGATTTTGTACTATTTATTTTTTCAATAACCCCATTTACCCATATTCTCTCTTTCATCTTTATCTCTATCTTGATTGTTAGTCGGACATTCTCTTTAACTGGGACGGCTGCGGTGAACCGTAGCGGCTAGGGTTAACTGCTAGTCAAATTTACTAAGGCTAAATTTGTTATTTCCACTATGCACATGATGACACCATGTGCATAGTGGTGTCATCCAATTAATTTTCAACATCTTAAAGTCATTTGACTAAATATACTATCTAATATGGATATCTAGCTAATTGACCCTTTTTTATTTAGTTTACATGAAAACTAGAAAATTAAAGGGAATTCGTTTTTAGATATTTATCTTTCCATTTCTCAATTTAGTTTTAACTTTTAACAAAGTTTTTGTTGTACTTATACATTTTTTTGTGAAGTAAATTATAAATTGTTCCTTGAGAAGTTTGTATGATGATTGTAATAAACAGAATCTACCAATGAAGCCTAAAGCTTGCACCTTGCATTAGCGGGTGAGCAAAATATGCTCCAACAGTTAACGCAGTGATTGCGAGATAAGGCAACCGAACAAACTCTTTGTAGTAATCCTCAGGCAAAACTTGGCGTCCTTCGAAAATGGCAGCAAAAGGAATCACACTTGTTCTCTTCTTGATGCTTTCGAAAGCTTCTCCGTATCTTTTAGCTAATCTCCTGTCTCCATTCCACGCACCAAACAAATGGTGTGCAATCAAACCGAGAGAAGCTGATGCAGCTACTGTGTTTCCGATCCAGAGTGTGTGTGCCAAACACCAAACGATTTGTCCAACCATCTGGAGAAGAGAAAGAGAATAGATGTGCAACAATAAGGAAAGACTCATTAACACATCCACTAGAATAAATCATGGTTCTAAGATGAAAAAAGAGAGAAGTACAAACCAAAACTAAAGCTTAAAATAATCTTTCTATCTGTTATCAAGTTTTCACATGATGAAGCAATTGGATTAGAGTTAAGGATTCAAAGTTTAGTGTTTAGTGTTTTCAGTAAAGCTTTAATAAGCTATTTCAATTTCTAGTTTAGATTTCTATCTTAGTAAAGCTCTTATAGCATCAATCTATACTTGTCTTGAATCAACTTACACTAAGCAATATCGAGTAATCAAGTATATGTTGGGGAAATGGTCAGTAGTCAATCTCATGATTCCTGTCTTTTAGCCACTAATATGGTACATGAAGCTAACACGAGAGCAAACTAAAACTAAAAATCCAATCTTTCTTGTATATTGTCAAGTTTATGCAAGACAAAAATGAAGTAAATGGATTAGATTGTGCTGATGCGTAGACATATTAGGGTATAATGTTCAGTACCTGTGGATGTCGAGTGATTCTCATGATACCGGTCTCCCACAAATGCATCTTCGGTTTATCAACAGCTGCTACCTCCAAAAGATTGAAGGTTGAAGGATAAAGAAAGAAGAAGGACACAAAATTAGCAACCCAAATAGCTTCATGGATTCCAGGAACACCCTGAAGCTGCCATAACTGTGACCCATCATACCTATGGTTTATAAAGTAAACCTGAAACAACAAAAAGACAATGCATAGACCCCAAAGAATTACCAAAGCAATCCTGAAGAACTCAAACAGATCTTAATCCATTGATCCAAAGTACTCACAATGGTGCTCATAGCTAAAGGAAGAGAGATTCCAGCAAACAAAACACGAAATGCTCGTTCACCAATGAGTTTCTCTCCTACATCTCTAAGACTAGCTAAACCACTATGTACAGTTGCAAATATGAGGATAAGCAATAACATAGCAACCTGCAAAAGAGTGGTTTTCAAGTCATATCTCATAGAAACTGAAATTGGTATCAGTTACTGTAATTTTTGCATACCTCTGGTGAGCCAGAGATGTTAGAGACGGCATCGATGTATGATTTTCCGAAACCAGTGGAATTATCAATCCAAACAAAGTTGAGTATGAAGAGAACGACTCCAAGGACAACGCTGAAATAAACCCAGGAAACAATCTTCTGTTTCCCTAATTCAAAAGCAGCTGAATCTTCACCGATCAGTAGAGTGGGACTCTCGGGTTCCGAAGAGACTGGGTCTTCTCGGAGAGTGCTACGGATAAGAACTTTCCGAATTACCGGTGACGACGTAGAAAGGAAGCTGGTTGATTTCCCGAGACGAGGATGAGGTGTGACTCGGCGGGTTAAGGTGAAGTTAGAACGGCGAGGAGAAGGAGGAAGAACAAGCGATGGAGGTGGAGTAGAGAGGAGGAGATGATAAACCGCCATTGCTGTTGTTGGTATGAGGAAGAAGCAAGAAAACCGAATTTAGCTGACTGCTTTCGATATTTTACTATATCCATATCTGGTGGAAGAAGTAACACAACTATCACTTAGTGATGCAGTAGTAAAATACAAAAAAACGTATAAAGCAGTGCTCTGATTTTGGCTAATTCTTTCAAGATCTTTAAAGATATAAAATATGTTTTAAAATAAGTTTGTATTTTAAGTTATTTCACAACAAAAAAGATTTAAAAACTTCCAGGAAGACCAAATATAGGATCTGTTCTAGTACCAAATCTCTGGCTTTCTCGACTCAAAAAAAACAAAAACTTGGGTAGTTTTGTAATCAGTTCTCGTGCAGAGCCTTGGTGAGGTAAAGCCTGCTGAAGTTCTGGCCAGCCACTCTGCAGCAAAGGGTGGATTCATTTAAGTCTCTTTCGAAGCTCGAGATTGTGAAAACTGTATATGAAAAAGTTAACAAGAACATACCCATTGATTTGGCCACAGAAGTTTGAAACTTGGTTTGTGATGAGGAAGCTCTCTAGCCTTGATGGTTCAGGGATCGCCTTAAAGATTGGGTTCGAGGGATCCTCCTCGGGCAAAGGCTCTTCTCCAGCTGATTTACGAGCCATGTTTTCCGTCCTATAACCCAAACCTCATAGTTAGTTACTTGGATTATTAACAAGAGAAGCAAAAGCTGAAGACAAATGTTACAGAACATTCACTACTCTTTCCTCATTAACCCATGTAACTAAATTTATCATTATCCAAGATCAATACAAAGTATGAAACAAGTTGAACACAGAACCAATAATGCGACCTACCTTCTCTTCTGGAGCCAGGCTTGCTGTTGTGCTTGCTGACGAGACAGGTTCCTGTAGTAATATTGGAACTGGGACAATAATAGAAGATGTTGAATTAAGATAGATAGTTGTTATAAGGGTTTGAATTGAACAAGAGTGCAGAATAAGAACCTTTTGCTGTTCCCCGGATAAATCATCCATGCATTTAATCAAAAACTCCATATTGTTCTCAAGGAAAGGAGTGGTTGATGAGTGTAGACGATCGTAATCACCCTAGAAAAGAGAAACGCCGAATAAATTAAGAGTCAACATATGGAATACTGACAGCAAGCGAGAATCCCTATCCAAATACCAATACTATACCTGTGAGACAGGTGCATCAGTCTCCAATTCGGTCATGAAGGCACTGACAAGCGCAGAGTTTGAAACCTTGATCTGTCAAAAGAAAGTGAACACATTCAAACCAAAACCTTTTCTCAGAGGAAGCTATTATTAGGTAACAGTTTCAACATAGTTACTTAAATGATTAGCAAGTAAGAATTCAACATAAAAGAGGGTGAAGCTCTAGAGACTTACGGGAATTTCCTCAAAAATATCCATCCACGAGAAATTCTTCTCTCTCAACCTAAAAAATATAGTGATTAGAACATTACAACAATCCAATGTGGCACATAAAACATATATTTCAATAGACTTGGATACATACTTCTCGCCTGTAAAATTTCCGCCTCGGTACAACTCCATAAAGGAATCTGAAAGCTTCAAAGCCTTCAAAGCTAAGACGCCAAGGTCAGCTTTAGAGGGATCATATATGATACACACACACCTCTTGATATTCTCCTGTTGATGCAGAAAAAATAATTCCTTAAAGTTCAAATTATCAATTTTTCAAAGGATTTGAACTGAATTGCAGAAAAAAGTATCAACCAACATTGTCATGGTCCAGTTTACAACTTTTCTACCAGAACAGATGCCAATAACATATCCTATACTAGAGTAACCATGCTATACATAGAAATGTCTACACCTCTGAATTCTTGTATCAGAAATAAATAAAATACAAAGCAAAGCATTCCTCCATAAAAAATGAAGCAATCAGAATACCAAAACCAGATCTAGAGTATCTGGACATAATTCTGGAAAATTACCTGGTAATTCATGAAGGTCTCGATCAGTTCAACTGTCTGATAAGAACCAAGAACTGTAGATTGATACCTGCAGAAAATTTAAGCAGATATTAAACCTTAGTACACACATTCACAAAAGAATATTTAACAAAGCGAAATCAGACTGATGACATACCACCCAACAGTGTTGTTGTCGACATTAACCTCCCTAAGACATCTCATCATTTCAAGCTGATAATTAGCACCATCAGCTTCAATTTCTTCATCGTCATCTCTGACCTGTTCTCATATAAGATACAAATTACAGTAAATCACATGTACATCAATCAGAAACAAGCTCTAACACTCTTCTAAAGCATGTAAATTCTCCATACTTACAGGGAAAGGAAAACAATTGGTAACTTCAAGAACGCTACCAACATCAAGTCCAAGAAGCTGTCCTGTGACAAGAGTCGGTGCAAACTCCTTGCAATGTTTGATTATCTTTAACACAGCCTATCAACACAAAACATACAAATTCTCAGCAACACTAATCACACTGTAACAAACCCTAAACTCGTAAACCTAGAGATGAGAATGAGAACGTTACCAATCCTTCGATCTGAACAACTCTAAGCGGAGGAGCAACCGCTTCATCCTTCGATATCGCCTGCAAAAAAGACCTAGCCACTGCAGAAACAAACCAATCGTCAAACACAGATTCGATAAATTGAGAAGGCGTGAAGAGCGGAAAGGAAAAACTGTACTCACTGGTTGCCATTGAAATACTCTCTTGTGATGATAAAGCTTTTCCGGTGAAGGACTGAAATTCTCTGCCGTGAAACCCTAACGATGTGGTATATTTTCTGACGGCGGCGGAGATGAGCGAGATAAAAGAGCCTTTGTGTATTTGATAGGGCTTCTTCGAGAAAAAACATTTTGATAAGATAGTAAAATTGCGAACTAGTCCTCAAATTTGAGTTTCTTGCTAAATTATCCTGATTGATTCTAGATTATATTTACAAACAAATCGAATAATAGTCAGGTATGATGGACTTTATCTATATGCTATACTCTTGTTTAGGCCCATTACGATAGTAAATGGGCTATTACAATTTGGAATCTTGGCCGCTTGGGTAACACTACAGCCGACACGTTTATAACATAAAACAAAGAGTCAAGAATAATCCAAAAACTTTAGAATTTTCCATCCAAATTCCAACCGGTTTTATGGTTTGATCGAAAAAGAGGACTAATTCAAAGACTCTTCTTTCCAATAACCAGCTAAAATTCTTATATAAAAAATGGTCGTGCCATAAGAAACTCTAATCATCCTAGTATGTTGAATAAAAAAACAAAACATGGTAAATGTACAAAAAAAACTAGTCTCCTAACGTGTTATGAAACTAGTCTTCTAACGTGTTATGATTACCACATATACCAGTCTAACACAAAACTATACTTATTTGTTTTTAAATCATCTAATTTTGCGGATATCATTAATATGAGTTGAATAGTTTTGTAGTTATTCCTTTTAAACTATTAGAGATAAACTAGGTGAGTACCTTCGCTACGCGAGGGTTAGTATTTAAAAAATAGTTTATACATTTTGGCTGTAAATGTTGTTCCTTATATATATATATTTTTGTAGTGTTTGGTTTTTTAGACCAAGTTACTATAGTTTCATACGTAATATAGTTGTAAATTACATATGAAAGTTGACTCTTACATGATTAGTATTTGGTTGTCTAGGTTTGTTAATACATGTTTTGGAGACCATTCGCTGCACCAAGATAGTAGTAAAAACATAACCGAAATATTTGGTTTTAGCCAAAGGAATCATCAACGAAACAACTAAGAAAAACAAATGCATAAGAATGCGTAAGTTTAAAATCCACAAGACAAAAAGTGTAGAGAAAAAGAAAAAAACAACAGTCCTATATTTACTCTACAATTGTCTCGTCAACTTGCAATATCTGCTTGAGCCTTCTCGTTTAGGAGTATGACGCGTTAAAAACTTTTGATGAGAATGAAGAAGGACGTATGGTAGAAGTTAGTGTCTTTCACTCAACAACTTTGGGTTTGTGTATTTTGTATTTTAAGAGAATCTTTTCAAAACCATTTGAGATTTTCATTTTCTATGTGTCAATTCGTATCTCTCACCCGACACTATAGTTTTAGGCGATGTTAACCGTAACATAATGTTACTATAAACATAAGATGCATATATTTCTTGTAACTTTGTAAGAGAACACAATATTGACATAGATGTTTTAAGCTTTTTCACTAACTTGAAAATTGGTAACATTACACACCTTCTATATATAGGTTAAAGCACTATATGCATAAACCAATAAAGCTATGTGAAACTTCGATTCCACCTCTTGGCATTTCTGGTGGAATTTGACCTAAGACGACTACATCATCAGCTGCTTCTTTTGCGATTTGACAACTCCGACTTTGTTTTCACTTTTGGATAGCTTCCTCCTCCAATTTCTCATTTCTTTCTAGTTTTGTTGCGCCTATTAGTATAATTATGTAGGAACTTTAATGATCCCTTTGTACTCATTCATTGTGATCTTGTGAAGTAATCTCAACTCCCACGAATAAGCTACTATATGAAAAGTACTAATTTTTTTTTACTCAAAGCGGTTGAAAATATGTCTAATAACAAAAGGGGTGCCTAAGAGAAGGAAATGACAGTAAGAGTAAGAGATGATAAAGCCAACTGGAGACAACCTCAGTTTTTCTGGGATTAACCAGTATATCGAAGCATACCTTTGCACCACAATACAATAGAGAGTTTTTGTTCTGAGAATGTAGCACCGAAGCTGCGGCAATGAAAACTTATTATGAAAGCATATCTCTCTAGAATATGATACTGCCAACCATCATCTTAACATATATAGTTAACATGCGGTAATCTTTATGATTTACAATAGAAACATATATAATCATGTTCGCTTGTGAACTCATAAGTTTTTCTTCTTTAGAATTGTCTTAATTTGTAGCTCATATTCATGTAACTAATAAACACACAAAACTTGTGACCAATATAAGGTATCTAGATGCAGCTTGACCAGAAAATAAGGGTAAATGATAAGAATGGGGTTCTAAAGCTAATTAGTAATTTGACCAGAAAATAAGGGTAAATGATAAGAATGGGGTTCTAAAGCTAATTAGTAATTTGACCAGAAAATAAAGGCAAATAATCTGAAATACCTGAAGGTAATATAACCAATGGATAGTCTTATTCCCTCTTGCTCCTACTAAAGAAGATGGTACTTGCATCCATGTGCTTAGAGATAAACTCCCTCTTAACAATATGGTGATAAAGCTGCTAAAATCGCAAGTATATAGTCGAATGATATATCAAAAACTATAATCGGAAAGCTAACATATATAATGTCAGCTACGAAGAACATGAAGGAATTTTAAAACTAATATGGGAAAAGGGAAAGTCACGAAAATGAAGGTGCTCGAAAGCATCTGAGCTTGGTCAAAAACAGTGTTGAACAACAAATAATATGTAATACCCACCAAATGACAGTGAAAACAACGTAATTGGAAAATATCTTGAAAACTATGTTAGCTACAATATGATTAAATGTTGCAAATTTGAAATGTTTAACTTAAACGCATACCTCAGTTTTCCCCACCGTTGCGGACATTGCCATATATTCATCATTCAAGCTTATAAGCTTAGAATATTACAATAGCTGAACGCTCTCCTTGTCCTACATTAGAAGAAACAGTAGATTGGAATTTGAGCATTTTTCTCCATGAAATCATTCTAATGTTGAAGAAATATCAAATAAGGCGATTTGCTACTGATTCTATTGATCAAACCAAATCAATATATCTGCTGGTGATTCATTTTCACATGAGAAGAATAAAAAGTGATAAAGATTCAGAAGAAATAGTGTAACTAAGCCAACACAATTCACATGAAAAGGTGAATGCAAAACATTCGCACCTTAATAACCCGAACTTAAAAAAAGAGAGTCAAATTTGATAAGAGGCAGCTCTTGGTTTTTGACTCTAGAAGAACATTGATTGACATGATCATTAAAAACATAGCTTACTCTGTGAGTCAATGAATAGGGTTTTGATTGGCATCATCTCCGAACTACCATGTGCATCGTTCTCATCCAAAAATGACTATGATTCATCTTCGTTGGTGTTAACGGTGGAGTGAGAGTTCACAAACTATTAGAAACTTTGGAAAAAGTGGTTGTAGATCGTTCTAGAGGTTTGTGCCTTTAACAAACAGAGTAAAACAAGAACTATAATTGAGTAAACAAGAACAAACAGAGGAAGCTCCGGAGTATGAGAAGGTAAAATTGTTAAACAGTGGTAGGCGTCCTTAGCGCCTTGTTAAAAACTCCTCTTGTGTTCCTGCAAATCTTCTATCTTGATATGAAAAACCAATCAGGAAATCGAATAAATCAATAGCAAAAAAATATGCAAATCCCTAGGAAGACAAAATGCACAGAATGAGTTCACCAAAAGGCAAATGAATATGCGACGACACCCGGAAAGGAAAAATGAGTTAATAACGATGAAGGAGTCTATTAGGATTCGATGAAGCTTTGAAACTTTGTGGAAGTTGAAGCTGATAATAATGAGAGATGGGAGAGAGATAAAAGACGTTTGATTTTTCTTCAGTTGACAAAAATTAGTGTGCATGTATCTAAAACGGATCTTTTTACCGATTATCAAACAAGAATGCTATTAAACCCTAATTAAGAAGGAAGATGAAGTTGAAGCTGAAGCTGAGAAGGTACGGAACCGAAGGCGTTTTAGAAAGTGAATCGACAAGGAAATTGTGTCCTACGTGGCCTCTCCTGATGTGCTGACGTGGCAGAAGGAGGGAGAGTGCACAAGGGCTTTCATATAGTAAATCTTTTGTATGTTAATTTATTATTTGTTTGTGTATCTTTTATGCTAATCTAGTATTTTAAGGGTTTGAAAACTTTACCACGTATTACATCAGACTAACTATATTGCTTCTTTATTAATTTGAATATAATTGAATCTTTTTTTTTGGTTTCTTGTTATTGGTCGAGTTAATTTGATGTTTCGTTTCATAGTCAATGTTCGTCAACTAGCACCTAAACTTCATGCATGGTTTTAGCTTATTCTCTGTATTACATCTCTGTTTTCATCAATCATTTTATGGCTGGTGCAGTGAAACAAATTCAAAGTGATAGGCTTTTTGGTAGTTGTTTGTTGATTGGCGCTACTTCCTGATTATCTTCACTTACGCCGATAAACTTCAAAAAAACATTGTATGTTGATGTGTGTATATATACTATAACTTATTCTTATTAATACATATCATAACCAAATTAGGTAATGTAATGAACATAATCTTTAAAAAACTTCTAAAAACGGAAGAGATAATATTTATCAATATATATATTGTAATCTAATTAATTTTAGAAACGTAGGAAGTAATACTTATTAATACATATCATATTCATATTTTATAATTAGGGAGTGTAGAAAATCAAAGAATGAAGAAAGCAAAAACACCTTTTCTAAATCGAAAACCGCATCTAAAGGTAAAGGTGAAAAAATATATCTATATGACTGAGTCGCAATTAGTTGTTTTGTTTTGTTTTGGTTTCGGTTTCATCAAAAAAATGTGTTGATTGTTATTTAAGAAAAATATTTTGGTTTTGGTTTGGTCTAAACCATAAAACCGTTTGAATTTTTGAATTTTGTAATAGTTCGGATTTTTGAATTTTTGTAATTTTGGTAACTTTGTTTAGTTTAATAATGATTCAACACCAACCAAGAACTAAATTCTAACCCAAACTATAATCAAAGCAATTATGTTGTCTTCTTAGTGTACTACTTTTGACCAAAATGACCAAGAGGAACCATGTAACAATTGATCTTCAAAAAAATACAATGTCTCTCTTTACTTTAAATAATCACTCAAATATTAATTTCTTTTGGTTTTATGGTTAGATCGAAGATATGACTAATTCAAAGTCTCTTATTTACTATGACGAGCTAAGAAATCTATAAGACATGGTCGTTTCATAAGAAAATTAACAAATATATCAGCAATGTCCTAAATACATTCATTGATTGTAGAAAACTTGTACAATTTAGACATAAAAATGACAAAATTATAAAAACAACATACAATTGAAAAAACAATCAAATTTAAAATCACTATTGACCCCATTCATTTATATCATGCCATTTTAGTTTTTTAATTTTCGTTTTATGCATATATCATGACATTTAGATATATAATACATCGTATCATGACATTCAGTTATATAATACAGTAAATATTATATAGAGCAATTCTAAAAAAATACAACATTTTGAAGTTATTTATTTATGGGACATTCTATAATTTGGGTAACACAGAACCATAACTAACAATCAACTCATTTGGAAGAAAACAACAAATAACAGTCACCAAACCAAGAAGAATCCAAACTCTATAATTTGTTTCTTAAAGTTATACTCAATAATTCTCCCTCCAAATTTTACCGTGTAGGTTTGAAAGAAAATATAACTATTTCAAAGTCTACACAAAAACATAAATACAACATTCAATGTATCTTCTTTAAATTTCTCAATGTTTTCGAGTTACTACTATATTTATTACTCGAAAGTTGCGAGCCCTCATAATCGAATTGAAGGTCAATGAAGTCAACAAAATTGATGCCAATTAATAAATGACTGCAGTCTCTTGGAGGTTGGTATTATTGGACTGGACTGGACCAGTCGATTAATTCATGCTCAGCCTTTACGTGAACTCAATTCACATTTTCTTTACATTTCATTACGCCTAAGCTAAGCAACTCATAAATTATAATTAATTACCCTTCACTAACCTTAATTTAAGTCTAACAACGATTGAACACCAAACCATGAATTGAATTCTAACCCAAACTATAATCAAAGCAATTATCCTCTATTCTTTCTTAGTACAACCTTTGACCAAAAATAATTCACTTCCAAAGGTCCAATATTTTTATATATATTTATGAAATAGTGAGAACATGCAACAAGAAAAGAGGTAGAAAACATGCAAGCTCAATAATTGGTTGAGGCAAGAGGAACCAGACAACAATTGAAATATTTAAAACTACAATGTCTCTATTTACTCTAAATTATCCCTTAAAATTAATTTCTCCACCACATTTCTTCTGCTCCATACTTTCTCCCTCCAAAAATTTCTTGCATTTTTCGCAATAGCAGTAACTCCCTTGGCCCCAAAACCTATCTGTCTCTGAATCTTGAGAAACTAATAAAAAAAAAACAATAAAGACAAATAAAAAAAAGTGAATTATACTAACTATTTTATTTTCTCTGTTTCTTCGTCTCTCCTTCATAAACCCAATATAATACTAATGCATTGAAGAAAGTACAGTCATAGAGAGAGAAAAACAAAAAAGAAGAACTTTGAGAAGCAATGGCTTCACGTGACATCTTCATCGACTATGAACTTCGAGAAAAGATACTCAGAAAGTGAGTGAGAAAGAGAAAAATGCAAGAAAGTTTCTCACTTGTCCATTAATGCTCCTTCTTCTTTCTTCTTCCTCATGCTCACTTCCGCCATTAATGACCACTCACTTTCTTCTTCCATTTTCAGAGTAAAGCTTCAATTTTTTCTCACTTTTTCTTCATTCGAGATGATTTTAGCAAATGGGTCAGATCTGGAAAGTGACTGTTAATGGAAAGTGAATCTTTTTATGGAAAAATCGATTCGAACTGTATATATGATATATCATCTCTGATTCTTACTTGACCTAGGAAAGTTCTTCGATTTGATTGATTCAACGATAATGGTGTCTTCGTTGCAAGTCGTAGTCTTTGCTTTTACAGTAATCCTCTGTTTACTTACTCCGGCGAGATCCAACGACATCGAAGCTCTACTGAGTTTAAAATCCTCAATCGATCCATCAAACTCGATTCCATGGAAAGGTAAAGATCTCTGTAACTGGGAAGGTGTTAAAGAATGTATAAACGGAAGAGTCTCAAAGCTTGTTCTTGAGTATCTAAATCTCACTGGCTCACTTGACGAAAGAAGCTTGAACAAATTGGATCAACTTAGGGTTCTTAGTTTCAAATCCAACTCTCTTTCAGGCTCAATACCTAATCTCTCTGGCTTGTTCAATCTCAAATCTGTGTTTCTCAACGACAACGACTTCTCTGGTGAGTTTCCAGAGTCTTTAACTTCACTTCACCGGTTAAAAACCATTGTCCTTGCAAGAAACAGATTATCTGGTGAGATCCCTAGTTCGTTGCTTCGTCTCTATCGTCTTTACACGTTTAATGTTCAAGATAATCTCTTTACTGGTTCTATACCTTGGATTAACCAGACGAGTCTTAGATACTTCAATGTCTCTAACAATAACCTCACTGGTCAAATCCCACCGACGAAAGCTTTGAAGCAGTTTGATGAGAGTTCGTTTACTGGAAATGTAGCTCTTTGTGGTGATCAGATTCGAAACCCTTGTGGAATCTCACCTGCACCGTCTGCGAAACCGAGTACTATACCTAAGTCGAAGAGTAACAAAGGTAAGCTAATCGGAATCATTGCTGGAAGTGTGGCTGGAGGAGTCTTGATACTTGTGCTTCTGCTAACGGTTCTTATCGTATGTTGTCTACGGAAGCGACGGAGTACACCTCCGACGGAAGATAGGAAAGGGAAAGGAATAGCTGAAGGAGAAGGAGGAGCAACATCTGCAGAGACTGAGAGAGACATTGAGAGGAAAGAGAGAGGATTCTCATGGGAAAGAGGTGAAGAAGGAGCAGTGGGAACTTTGGTTTTCCTTGGAACAAGTGATTCAGGAGAGACATTGGTGAGATACACCATGGAAGATTTGCTTAAAGCTTCTGCAGAGACGCTTGGAAGAGGAACGTTGGGAAGTACGTATAAGGCTGTGATGGAGTCTGGTTTCATTGTTACTGTGAAGAGGTTGAAGAACGCGAGGTATCCTCGCATGGAGGAGTTTAAGAGACATGTTGAGATTCTTGGACAGCTTAGACACCCAAACCTTGTGCCTCTAAGAGCTTATTTCCAAGCTAAAGAAGAACGCTTGCTCGTCTATGATTACTTCCCCAATGGCAGTCTCTTCACTCTTATCCATGGTATGTAATCTAATTCCTCATATTCACCATTGATAGCTTAGCTCAAGGTTTCTCTGTATGGTTTGAATAGAAACTTGGATACTTTCGCCAGCTTCATTGTGTTTTGTGTATGTGTGTTTGTTTGTAGGAACTAGGGCTTCTGGGAATGGGAAGCCTCTTCACTGGACTTCATGCCTGAAAATAGCTGAGGACTTAGCCTCAGCTCTGCTTTACATTCATCAGAATCCTGGCTTAACTCATGGGAACTTGAAATCGCCCAATGTCTTGTTAGGTCCTGATTTCGAGTCCTGTCTCACAGATTACGGCCTTAGTACCCTCCATGATCCTGACTCGGCTGAAGAAACAAGCGCAGTCTCTCTTTTTTACAAAGCTCCAGAGTGCAGAGACCCACGTAAAGCCTCTACGCAGCCAGCTGATGTCTATAGCTTCGGGGTACTTCTTCTTGAGCTTCTAACAGGTAGAACACCATTCCAGGACCTTGTTCAAGAATACGGGTCAGATATCACTAGATGGGTGCGTGCAGTGAGAGAGGAAGAGACTGAATCAGGCGAAGAACCGACTTCTTCAGGGAACGAAGCATCAGAGGAGAAACTCCAGGCACTTTTAAGTATCGCAACTGTTTGCGTGACCATTCAACCTGAAAACCGGCCTGTGATGAGAGAGGTGTTGAAGATGGTGAGGGATGCAAGGGCCGAAGCACCGTTCTCGTCCAACAGTAGCGAACATTCGCCCGGGAGATGGTCGGACACTGTTCAGAGCTTGCCACGGGAAGATCAAGTGAGCATATAGAGAACAAGTTGCTGGGCCTTCTTCATTGCTTTTCCTAGAATTACTCTTGTGATTCTTGAAGTAGGGTTAATAGTGTAAAGCTTCTTTCGTTTTTTGTAACGCCATTTTGATTCATCAACCTTTTAGGACTTGCATAAGATCTGTTGAATTGGTTAAATTTGAGATATGAGCATTGAAAAATTGGAAGGAAGTTTTTTTACTATAAGCTGCACGACGACATTCAATTGCCATGTTGATACGACTTTAAAGACAAAAAGAAAATCAAGTTGAGTATAGGAACAAGCCTAACTTGATATTGACATGGCAAGTAATTAATTTGGTAAGACTCTGCGTTGCCCCTTCAATATTCTGAAGCAACTATTAGAGATCAAAGGAATTTGATAAGAACAACACAAAAATGACAAAGTGTATGTGATATCGAACAAGCAGGTGCTCAGTGCCCAATATTTTTCTCTTCTGTTAGTAGCCTTTGTTTCCTCGAATCCTGGCTCTCATGTCTACCTAGAGAAAACACAATGCAACTTCCAATTAGACCAAGAAACCCAATAATCTATTCCAACATCAATTCAAGAATCAATATTCTAAGCTTCAATGTAACACTCTCTCAAGTACTCACAAGCATGCTTAGTTTTATTCATTACCAGTTGCATCCTATCTTTTAAACATCATGCATGATTTAAAAATTACAGAATCACAATAGATTTGGTGAGGCTCTTTGAGTAGAGAAAGCAAAACATACCTGTCCTCTTTTACAATTGAAGTAGGTTTCCCTTAGGCCAACACACTCACTCGGTATACATGGGCTTTTTTCACCAGTGCAGTCCCGAATTGACCGTTTCTCAACCTATACCAAAATATCCAAAATCAGAAATAAAACTAAAGTAACCCCATAATTAGTTAACAGCTGGTGAATACACAAAATAGAGTGAAGAAAATAAGTCTCTCTATATGTGTTTCAGACATGTTTCATATTTTACCTTGACGCAAATCGATTCACTGAGACACTTGACAAGCTCTTCAGCAAGACCCTTACAAGACTTGGCCATTTAAACTGTTCCTCTGCAAAAAGGCAACCAATAATACATGAGAAGACGTACCAAACAAACGAGTTTTCAGGATATTGTGATGCTTAACCGCAGAACCTCAAGGATATATCGTCAAGATACAACAAGATATGAGCTCTACTGTATAACACTGAACAAATACAAACAAAACATAGTCCACGAAGCCCGCAAAAACCAATGTATCAGACCATGTTGAGTTCTCAAGGTAATGCAATGCTTAATAGCAGAGCCGCAATGGCATTTTACGAAGAAAAATGAGTGCTCTAGTGTAACACTCAAGAACTGGCACATAATCTGGAAAATCCTTCTAAACACACAAAGAACTAAAGAGCTGGCATAATGAAAATCCTTCCAAACACAAAAAACAACATCACATGTTTGTTCACTTAGTAGAAATTACCATTCTCTAGCATCGAACTCAAGAACAATAAAGCTTGGGAAAAGAAGAAAGCTTAGATACAATTGCGTATTGTGAAGAGTCCAACACAAGTCATGAGCAAGAAAAGACGTCAAAGCAAATGACAGAAAGCATAAACCAGTTTCGATCTCTTTGCTTCTGAATTCCCTTTCTAGGAATCTCAAACTTATAATAAAACCTGGGTTTTGCGAGAAAAAGCCTAGAAACTTCGAAATTTGAATAATTTCTATAAAATCAGAGATAACAAAAAAACCCATCTGATTCCTCTATCTCCTTTTCCCCCAACTGATCATAGAACTCAAAAGAGTATGAATAAGATCATAGAGAAAGAAACGATGACAGAGAAAGACAAGACATGAAGGATCCGAAGAACGAAAGAACATACCGACTTACCGACGACGGAGAGAATGAGACAAGATCAACGTCGACGAAGACAGAGAAGAGGTTTTCGAAAGGGTTTGGTTTTCTTTGATTTCGGGCTTTACGGAAATCTCAATTTTGGTTCGGTTTAGCGAATTTGCATCAACCGAGTAAATCCAAAATCTCATGTTTCAAATGTTTTTTTTTTTTTGTGTGGTCATCTTAATTAAATAAAAGCAACTGAGAAAGTTTAATTACACAGGAGCCTAACAAAAGGCAGGAGCAAAACATAGCTCAAACCCAACGGAGAAAACACCTCCCATTACAGACGAGTTAGTGACACAAAACCAAGACCAAAAAATAACCGGCTAAGCATCCCAAAAAAACACAATCACAACACTCAAAAAAGAGGAAAAGAGTCTCTCACTCATAAAAATATGATGTAACCAAGAAGGATGACCCGCTGCCACATACGAATGCACCCTAAAGTCCTTAGTCACACTTTGAACAATGAGAAAAGCTCCTCTATTGGTTGCTCTAACTTCATTGACAACTTTCCAATGCGCAAAAGCTTCCAGCTTATAACAAATTTCACCTGCTTGGTAATGAAAGGAAGGCCAAGCTCGCGGTCTATTGATAGCACTCACAATATCCAACCATTCAAAACCAAATATCAGCCGATCAAACCCATGCGCTTTCATGCTATCCATCGACCACAAAATACTCATAAACTTTGTATCAACCGCAGACTCCACATGAGCAAAAGACCGCCTACTGTGCAGCCGAACAAGACCAGCCGCATCTCTGAGAACCCACACAGCTCCTCCAACCTTAGTGTGCGTACACCAAGATGATCCAATATTACATTTAAGCCAAGGATCAGGAGGAAGCTTCCACTTAACGTGACCTCTTGGCACAACAGAAACTGAGGAATCAACATCAGTTAGCGAAACAGTTTGAGCTTGGAACCATGAGTCAGATTCCACCAATATTTTATCAACAGTTTCCGTAGCCAAAAACAAATTCCCCTCAAACAGAAAAGTATTTCTGTTTTTCCACAAGTACCATAAAATCCAAGGGAAGCTTCTTCTAATCTCCAAAGGTATATCCTGGCAATGAAGCTTAGACAAAAGGTACTGAATATTATCAAACTCAGAGGCGTCATTAAACCCACCATCAGGCACTGGGAACATTGAAAGAGCCCAAACCTGCCTAGAAAGAGAGCAAGTAAACAACGCATGATTAATAGATTCACCATCCAAACCACAAATCTGACAACAATTGTCCACCTTCATTCGTCGAGCTAAGAGCACATCAGCCACAGAAACAATACCACTCAGTAACTTCCACAGAAAAGTTTTAATTTTGAGAGGAACCTTTAGAGACCAAACTTGAGTCTTCAGATCATTGATAGATGGCAACATCTCAGCATGCCTAATGAGATCTTTCTTCTGAGAGTTCCAAGCCACACTATAACCTGATTGCACAGAGTAATCCCCACTGCGATTAAAACGCCAAACCCAAAAATCCTCTTCCCACACAACTGGTTGAGAGCTTAGAATAATGTTAGCATCAGCCGGGTAAAACAGGTCAAGAATGGTAGACTCCTTCCACCTACGACAACTCGGATCAATCAAATCTTTAACCCTTAGGTTCAAATCAATGAACTGCTGCTTGATCAAAGGGTTTCTCATTTGCTCATCAAAAATCCATTTGTCAATCCAAACCAAAAGAGAACTGCCATTCCCAACCATTTTCTGCAAACCTTGAACCAATAACTCCCTCCCAAAGAGGATACTTCTCCACACATAAGAAGGCCTAGGACCAAGGGACGCAGATAACAAATCACCACTAACATAATATCTACTTTTCATAATCTGACCAAAAAGACAATCCGGCTATTGCAGTAGCCTCCAAGCTTGCTTTGCCAACAAAGCTTGATTGAAACACCTAATGTCTCTGAAACCCAAACCACCTTGATCCCTAGATAAACACAACCGCTCCCAACTCATCCAATGAATTTTGCTTTTATGCTCTAAGGCATCCCACCAGAAACTCGCCATAGCCGATGTAAGTTTCTCACAAGTATAAACAGGCAGTTTAAAACACGACATCGCATAAACAGGCATCGCCATAGCCACCGCTTTCAATAAAATCTCTTTACCCCCCAGAGACAAAGATCTAGCAAACCAACCTGACAATCGATGCTTGAGTTTGTCTTGGATATACCCCAACATTTCAATTTTTGAACCACTAAAACATTCAGGCAATCCCAAATAAGTTCCAGCACCACCTTCAGCCTCAATGCCAACCAATTTCTTTAACAAATCTTTCATTTGATCTGCCACAGAACTGCCAAAAGTAATAAGGATTTGAGCAGGTTTACCCTTTGACCAGTTGCATCACCATAAACTTGAAGAATTTGCTTGAGCTTTGCACATTGTCCCAACTCTGCCTTACACAGAAACAAACTGTCATCAGCGAATAACAAGTGATGAATGCTGGGGCCATTCAAATTAAACCGCACACCACAAATCAGGCTCTCTTTCTCAGCTTGGTTAAGCAAATGAGTTAACCCCTCAGTGCAAAGAACAAAAAGAAAGGGAGAAAGAGGATCTCCCTGGCGCAGACCCCTGCCAGGATTAATCAAACCATGAGGCTGATTGTTAATTAAAACTGAGAAAGTCACTGAGGTGACACAAAACATAACCCAACCAATCCACTTCTGATGGAAACCTAAAGCTGTCAACAGAGCTTTCAAATAACTCCATTCCACCCTGTCATACGCTTTAGACATGTCAGACTTAATAGCCAAAAACTCCTTAGAGATAGAAGAGTGCGTCCTCAAAGCATGAACAAGCTCATGTGCAATGGCTACATTATCTGAAATCAACCTTTCAGCAACAAAAGCGTTTCAAATGTTTATTTCTGAGCGTGGAAAATAGAATATTTTAGTAAAAATCTCATATTGATAAATTAATTTTTTTATAAAATAGTTTAGAACTTTAGATCAAGGGTCATTTAGCAAAAGAACGCAAATTGTAAAATTAATTTGTGTAATAGCTATGTAATAATTGTAATAAGGACACTAGCAATAATTGTAATTAAGGTACATGTGCTTTTATCTTTTAAGCCTCAAACCTAAACCCCAAACCCAAACCCTACCCCTAAAACTATACCCTAATTTTAGAATAGTTAACTCAAACCCAAAAATTTAACATTCAAAACTAAACCCTAAACCCCAAACCCAAACCCTACCCTCTAAAACTATACCCTAATTTTGGAATAGTTAACCCAAACCCAAAAATTTAACATTCAAAACTAAACCCTAAACCCCAAACCCAAACCCTACCCCCTAAAACTATACCCTAATTTTGGAATAGTTAACCCAAACCCAAAAATTTAACATTCAAAACTAAACCCTAAACCCCAAACCCAAACCCTACCCCCTAAAACTATACCCTAATTTTGGAATAGTTAACCCAAACCAAAAAATTGAGTTTGTCATTGAGAGCATTTTTGTCATTAATACATAATAGAGAGGAGCATAGTAAATTGTGCTATTGGATGCGTTATAATTTTTTTTTTGTTATACACTACAATTACCTTTAGATCAATTCACTTGGAAATGAGTAAAAAAACAAAGAAGAATTGAGAACAATTCACTTGGAAAATTCGGTTGAATTTTCTTTTGATTTGGCTTGGCCTTGAATAAAAAAAAATTATAGTAAGAACTAACTAAATTTAATACACTGTATTTGTATATATCTAATTCAAAGCATTTGTTTTAAATAATTTAATTCAGTTTAACTGCATAAATTTAAATATGGATAATTTGATTTGGTTAAAAGTTAATGAATTTCAGTTTTGTTTTTATATCCGTCATTTAGTTAGTTACTTAGTTGGATTAAATAAAATTAGTTTTGTATTATGAATAATGACACATAATTAACATAATCAACGCACAACAACTCGCGTTGCTAATGGAGATGGTGAACTGTTACTTGAAACCAACATAAGTCACATTCCTATTTTAGAAGCGGGATTATATCACATCACATAATGTGGCAAATGATCAAACCTGGCTAATAGGGGGGATTTGCCACATAGAGTTTTAACCTGGTATGTATTCTTTTTGGAATTTTGTTTTGGTTTCATTTTTTTGCGACATAATGTTTTCATTTTGTGACATAATGTTTTCATTTTGTTTTGATTATATTATGACTTGCTTTGATACTTGAATAGTCATAGTTTGTTTGGGTATAAGATTATATTAAGACTTGTTTTGATTTTTGATGCTACGATATGACACTTGCTTTGATACTTGATGCATTGATTATATTAGTTTTGATGCTTTGGTATGACATTTGTTTTAATTATACTATAACTTGCTTTGATATGACATTTCCTTTAATTATATTACGACTTGCTTTGATACTTGATGCTTTGATTATATTAGTTTTGATGCTTTGATATGACATTTGTTTTAATTATATTATAACTTGCTTTGATACTTCATGCTTTGATTATATTTTTTTACTTGTATTTGCTTTTATATTTAGTGTAGTTTTTGTACAACTAAATTTTGTTTAGAGCCCATCCTTGATACAAACAGATTAGCATGTGCTTCTAACCTTCAATTTTTTTTATTAAATACTACTAGGGGCTTCTCCGGGTCATGCCCGGATTTTGTGATGAATAATGAAATTTTTTCATTTATATTTGTATATTTGTTGATGAATTTTTAGTTTCATTGATATTTTCGGGTAATCTTCTAGAACTTGGTTAATCGTTTTACTTAAGTTTATGTTAGTATCATGTACTTTTCTAAGTAATACTTTTCTTTTTCTCCCAACCACACTTTAGTTAAATAAATCCACAATAAATATATGTTTTCTAAGTAAACTTTTCTGTGGTTTGTTTTTGGAGAATTTGATGCGCGGATTTTTTTCCCATGTGTTTCTATCATTTTATCTTATCTTTTTGTACCATTTGTATCTTTGATTTGTACGTATATTATATGAAATAATTTATTGAAAAACACAATAAAGTAATATTTAACATTATTATTAACGCAAACTAATGAATATAACAAATATGTAATAATGTTTGTTTTTTCATTTCAATTGTAACATCATACCATATCGTAAAATTAGTTATATTTTTCCCGTTATAATAAGTTTTTAAAATAAAAAATAAGTTGGACTATGTGAACAAAGCAATGCAGTTTTTGTTGCAAACATATATAAAAGGTTTTGTGCACCATATGGTAGTCGATAGGAGTACCTAGCTATCAACGCAGGTTTTGTGAAGAAGATGAGACTTTGACCATTGTTGTTCTGTGCCATAGTTGTTTAATGTGAAGAAGAAGGAGAAGAAGGTTTGGGAAGAGTGTATTTGAGGGTCGGGTGGTATATAAAGAAGAGGTGTGGCCATAGCGATGGTGGAGGTTAGGGGAGATGAAGGTGTCAGAATTGAAGATCATTAAAGGATGGAGATGAAAGCAATTGGAGGATAGAAATGAAGACCATGAGGATTCAAATCGGCTATGGAGTTACAATAGATGGTAACAACGACGGAGAATCTCAAAGTTCTTGGGTTAGGTTGGTAAAGAGGAGCAGCGTCGTGAGGAGCAGAGTCGATGGTTTGTTTGTGGGAAGCTAAATTAATTTGGTGGTGGGCCTATTGGGCTTTATGTAAAGTCACGTAAGAAACCCAAGGACATGATCATCTTCATCCATTTTCACCCATTGTATGTTTATTCTATTGATTCTTTGTATTAAAATTAGCTATGTTACCTTTTAATTAACGTTTGAAATTCGAAATTTAGAAGATTATCTCTAGGGGATGTCTCGGGTTACGCATGGTTATGTTGTTTATGTATTGGTTTGCTATTTTGGTATGAACGTAAGTGCAATTAATTATGTCAAATGTGTAATCAGTTGCGTCTTAGGATGGAAGCAAAGGTATGACAAACTGAAAAATGATGGAGGCAAAACGGATGTACAAAAACTTTTTTACGTAATTGTCTTCCTTTGTATCAAATAACTCATAGTTCCTACCTTTTAAACACTTTTAGCGAACTACTATTGGTCAATAGTCTTTATAATCGATAATTGTTTTTGTTCCGTCTAACCCAAAAAGTGTACTTGTTAGGTAGTTAGAATCGAAGATTAATTTTTAAAATCGGTGACAAACTACTCATTGTTTTTTTACTTTGTGTTGGTGTTTGTTTTTTGTTTTTGTTTTCTTTTTGTGTAAGTAAAATATTTTAGTATTTAATAATATACGCATTAATATAAATCTTTTATTCCTTTTTTGTAACTAAGATGATATAAGCATTAATGTTTTATTAAATATAAAGAATTGAGTTTAGTGAAATTTGTAGTAGAACATGAATTATAGTTTTCTATGTTAAAAAAAACATGAAATCAACGTAATAACTGTTTTTTAATTGTTTGTTACTTAATGTTATGAAATGATTTGTTTTGTGTGCATTTCTGCTATTTAGCTTTCTATTTATACGTTCTATTTGTCACAAAGCTCCTGATCCGATACAGATAAAGCCTACCTTTGGAGATTTCAAGAAAAACAATGACGAATCTTCTTACATGAATCTTAAAGATATTGGTGGAGTTTCTGATTTGAAATGGCTATTTCACAGCCCTGAAACTCAAATGGGTAAGTAAAGTCTTTCTTTTCTGCTTTTGGACTTGTTGTGGCTGTTGTGACTGCCATCAGATTAGTTCATGATTTTACGGTAATTTACTGCTTTAGGTAGATATGGCACAAACACTTGTGACGCTTTTAGAAACTAGAGTAACATTTCTCTTGGTCCTTGTGGAAGCATTGGATCAATGGTGAAGGAAAAAATAAAGAGAGAAGAGATGAAGATGATCCCTACCCCTAGACTCTGGACCATCAAGAAGTTACTAAACCCGAACGATGTTAGTTTTGTGTTTTGCTGTCTTAGGCTTCTTAAAAGTTCAGCTCATGATAACTATATTCAGAAACATCTCCCCGAAGCAGATTTCCAAAAGTTAGTCAACGATAAGGCTGGAATCATTGTAAAGGTGTATGACCATGACACGACGACAACGCATAAGGTGTTTCTCGCACTCCGGAGTTAACAGTATCTTCTAATTGATAACTGGAGAGAAGCTTTTGTCATAAGGAGATGTTTGAGGGAAGGAAAAGAGATTGGACTCTACTGGGATACTTCTGATTCTATGCTTCATTTTACGGTGCTTGATTACGCATACGGAAAAACTCCTGCAGAAGAGGGAAGCCAGTAATATCAGGAGAGGCCATGATACTATGTGATTACAATTAAAACATATATTACCAACTGACCAGGAAGAGTTTTTTGAATTTTTTTTGTCAGATAGTGATACTATGTGATTGTTTTTTGAATTTGTGTAGCCAACAACTTGAGTGTTTGATGCTTTGTAGTACACCAACAATGTATGATTTCAAATGTGAAAACAATCAAATGTTATTATTACCACATACCTTTACCTTTGAGAAGCTTGTCCTCATAGGAACCACAGTCTTTGAATTTATCCCACCAATTCTTGCTTTGCTTTTTGTTCCTTGTAGCCCAGCCACCTTTTGGATTAAAGAATCATGCTCAAACTTCAAGTAAAAATCCCTCAGTGCATCTCTTGCTTCTTCTAGAATGTCACAAGACATATATATGCTTGAACAAACAAAAAAGCCAGCAAAATCAATGATAGCCATGATCTAACAGCAATAAGAAAATTTAGTCCTCTAGAATCTCATTTGGCTAAGATAACATTGAACGGAAACAAAGAGATCACTTGAAGCTTTCAAATAATATTTTAACACCAAGCAAATAAGTAATTCAAGCAGAAATGAAATCAATATCTGAATAATCTCACGTTTGGTCTTTCCAAATTTGGTCATGCTTTGATACTGGTAGAATCAGAGTTGCATTCATAATCTTGGCAAGCCACTGCATTACAGATCTGGAAACAAAAACCATAAAAAGGCATAACTCAATCTCCCAAGATGAATAAATAAAATAAAACATCAGTCGTTTGCATATTGAGCCACGATTGCGCATACGTACAACGATTCACTTTTGATTCAAACCACCCTCAGCATGAATGAAAACATAGCTATTTGTTTCGTTCTAAGGAGGAAAATCTGAAAGAAGAAAAAACCATTGAGATTTGCTAATTACCTCACATCAAACATAACTCAAAGTACTTTAAACTTTCAAGAAAAGACAGATCAAGAGCACAAGACAATGTCAAATGGCGATCCTCTATCCTTTAATACCTGAGATTCCACCAATCCGCCGCTCAGCGAAAGGCTTCGAAAAAGTTGTTGCAGGGAGATGATTTTCCCAAGGAGAAGGTGGGTCTTTTACCTAGAAATGCAAACAAACACTCAAATTCAATTTATAGGATTCAAAAGCGTAAGCATTCCACAAACACATACAAAAGTTTCAAACACTTACATGAGGGCAACACAAAGTTCCTAGAAAATGAAGCTCAAGAATTTGTTTTCCACACACCTAACCAGAAATTAGATGTGACCACATGAGAGGGCTGACAGAAGATAATGTCATCATCGACCCTAAATTGACATCCAACGCCACAGTACACAAACAAAATATCAAAAAATTTCATCATGACCCGAGTGGTTGTTGGGCTCGTCTTTGTGAAACAAAATTGCAAACTTGCATCAAACTTTCAAAAATATACAAATTATGAATTGCATACTCTTTAATGAAAGTCAAATTAACTAAATTAGATGCCATGAATCGATAGGCAGAACTGAAGGATCGATTATGAGTGGTGGCAAACAGATTACAATCTTGTGCTTCTTCAGAAATCAAACCCAACTGATAACAGTCAAATAGTCGATTCTCAAATAACAAAATCAAAACCACGGAGAACAAATTATTGGAAAAAAACAAAGGAGATTTAAGAATATCGATAGAGAAAATTGAACCTTATTCTCATATATTGCTTTGAGCCTCTAAGAACCATACTTTCGCCTGTAAGATCAATACAATAATTTCAAATACATTTGCGATGCGTTTGTGAGCATATGCTTACCGAGTTGGCTAAACCCAAGGGTAGGAAGAAGAACTGAAGACCTGCTTGTGCATCTATTAAGAACAAAATTAAACACACGATTAGCATAGAGCATAGATCCAAAGAGAAATAAAAAAAAATATCCTAACAACAGGGGCCGAGAGAGAAAAGAGAACTGATTTTAAGATTTTAGGATTGTAAAAAGAAGTATGATAATAATAAAATTTCAAGAGAGGAGAAAACCTTATCGTCAAAAGAGAAGATACAAATTTCCCTTGAGTTAAAAGCTGGTATTCCAAGGGGTAAGAAGAAACAAGAGAAATTTAAAGCCAAAGGTACTTTTTGACAAACTTTTTAACTCTTTAAGATACTTATAAAGGATGACATACTTTTGTCATGGTCAAAGTCTATTTTAACCCCAAACTAACTCAATCCTTTTAATTATCATGTTTTTGTTCAGAATAAATCATAAAAATCAAATAAAAAGCCAAAAATCAAATTTAGAAAAGAGTCGACACTTTCCTTTCATTTATTTTTGCTCTTATCGTTTCAAGTCTCAACCCAACACAAAAAAGAAGATCTATAATTTTTCAGATCTTCAAATCTTCCTCCTTCTCCAGATCCTCCTCCTTCTTTGCTAGAAACCGTATCACATATTGAAGACCCACAACTCGATCCCAATCGCGAATAGAAACAAAATCCATGTTCTCGTCTGTGGGGAAAGAAAAGCAACCATCGTGTAAACTAAAAGAGAGATGCGATCCCGAGATCAGAATCATGGTAAATGACCAATCTAGGCTTTCAGAGGAAGAAACGAGATTTCGTTACCCACGAATGTAATTTGTAAATTGGTTTGTATTCTAACTGATTTTCGAGATTGAACTTTTTAAAATTGTAAGTTTCTAGGTTTGTTTGCATTCAATTGTTCTGCTTGTTCTTCTTAAATTTTGTGTGGACATATTAACATGTATCCACATTGTCCCATCAAATAGTTTATGTGGATATTGTCTCATGGATTAGTTAGTGTGGACATAAGTTAGAGAGTTAAGAAAAAAATGAGATGAACAAGAGAAGCAACTCTATAAAAACATAATTGAATTTGTAAGAAACATCTAGTGTTGTGGAGTTTGTAATGTTATACGTTTTGATTTAAATTTTTTTGTTCTCAATGTGAATTTGATATAAAGTGAAAGTAACTTGAGCAAAGAAGCACAACCATCCCTTTGATTATTTGATTTTCAATCACCCAAGCTGATTTATATTGAGTTTTTCTGCTTATGGTTGCAACTACATTAATCGTACTGTGTACAAAACCTATCGATTTTGTTGTATGCGGACCAATTCCATGGTTATTGACGGTACCTTCTGTTGCAATTCATTGGTAGAGAGATAAGAAAGAACATCGTAGTGTATCCACGTAAGTATGTCCAAATCACTCTAACCATTGCACAATGTCTCTCACGAATGACTAAATGTTCAAAGGAGAATGGACATATTCTTTTGGATGACAATCCGCAACCATCTACGCTATCCACAAATGAGTATCCATGAAAATATCATTCATGAATCATCACTGTCATGAATCATCATCATCATTGTCATGAAACAATTCTCGCTTGTCTATTCCCATTTTCATTATAGAATCACACCCTATATGCAATTTTCCGATTATAAGAGATTATCAATCTTTGTATTTGTGTTAAATTTGAAGAAGGTTTTCAGTTTTAAGCCTAATACATTTATTTCCGTACGCTGTTTTTGATTTACTTAATTTGAAGATGAAATGGAATCTATATCTTATAATAAATTCAGAATTTCACAGAGCACTGAAAATCGCTAAAGATGTGAACATGGTCGGAGCCATGGCCGACGGCAAAAGAAGACAAAAATCAAAGCCACCATGACGGATGAAATAATAACGGATCTGCGAGGGGAACTAGTCGAAGTCGGGATTGACAATGGGAAAGAAGACCAAAATCAGGGCAACGGCGAGGGACAAAATCATAACGAAGCTGTGAGGCAACAAAGAAGAAGAAAAAAAACAGAGAAGACGAAGAAGTTTGACGGCGGAAAAAAAGAAGAAGGATGATTTAGTTTTAGGTTTGATTATAGCCACATGATCTAAAATAGATTATAGCCACATGATCTAAAATAAATCAACAGTCATTTATAAATCTTTAATAAAGCTATATATTTCTTTTTGTCTAACTAAATAACACCTCTCATTCTTTCGTTCAGACTAAGGATAGATTAGTCATTATAAATCTCAAACAATGCAAAAAGTATAGTATCTTGTGAAAGTGTGTTTGTTGAAAGAAAAGTTTGAGAAAGTATTTTTAGACGTAAGAAGCCCATAAACAACTGTTTTGATTTTATTGATTTAATTAGATTAAAAACTAATGAGAATTTAATGTCACTACTTTTTTTTAGAACGAAAGTTATTCCTATAATGACATGGCAGTTTTAGTGGACAGGAAAATTCAGAATTCTTTGCTTAGGTGGCATGCCTTAGAGGACAGAAATTCTTCCCCTTTTATATAAAGGAGATATAAACCAGTTATTATGTTAAAAATCTATTTGGTTGGTGGTAATAATTAGTAACAAATTTGGTTATATGTAGAAATTTTAAAGTTTGGCTAAACATATCAACTACAAAAAAGGTTGGTGGATGCAATTCTCAAGTCGACACCCACATGGTTGCACTATAAGTGAAATATACAACAAATAGTTTACAAAAATATAGATTCATTTTCCTAACTCTACACATATTTGACGGAGATAACCATGTTCAATCGTGACTACTGTAGTTTTCAAATTGATAATTGATAACTTTAGCTTCGATTATAACTCCTAAGGTAAAACCAATAGATTAATCGAATATTAACATATTACGTAATATTTTGTATCTCAAGCTTTATGATTATGGTCTCACATGTTAAGGTTTGAGTTTCCAAATTTTTTTATTCCTTTTCATTTTCTTCTGTTTGTTTTGAATAAAAATATTTCATTGCAAATTCATTTGTAAACAAGATTATTTTTTAAAAGCAAACTTGAAAAACGTATAACTATGGTAAAATACATACAAAAAATATATTACATTATGCCCGCAATAAAATTTAGTTTTGGATCCACCATTAGTGTTTTAATCAATTGTTGTTTCTTTTTTGAAAAACCTTCACTTTGCAGCCGGAAAATGTTGCAATTTTGTCATGCGCATCTGCGATCTCCGACAGTTACTTCTGATGCCCTGATAAAATACATACACAAAATATATTACATTATGCCCACAAGAAAATTTAGTTTTGGATCCACCATTAGAAGCATTAGTGTTTTAATCCATTGTTGTTTCTTTTTTTTGAAAAACCTTCACTTTGCAGCCGGAGAATGTTGCAATTTTATCATGCGCATCTGCGATCTCCGACAGCTACTTCTGATGCCACCCTATTGTATTTCTGATGCCCTTTTTCTTATATTCCAATGCTTTGACATCTATTGTATTTCTTTCACATATTAAATACAAAATGAAAACCTATTGAGAATAATTTGTCATGTATTCCTTTGACATATTAGATCACTGGCGAAACTAGTGTATTAGTTGACCCCATAACTTTTTAGAAACTTGGTTTGTAAGCTTAATTAATTTGTATGTGTTAGATGATTTGGTTTAAAATACGTTTACTTGACTCAAACTCGAATCTTCTAATACAATTTTGTTATTAAGTTTGTTGTTCATTCAATCATTCTTTCTCTTTTGTGTGTGTTCTGAATAATTTGGTCTTATTATATATTAATTTTATTCTTCGTCTCTCCTGTTATTATTAATGTAACAAATTTGAATTATTTTCTTACCTCAGTTGTTTATACGACTTTCATCATAACAATTAATTATTATAACACTAATCTATGCAATTAGATAAAGAAACATCTAGAGTAAATAAAACATTCCTCACCAATATTTTAGTGAAAAACTTAAATAATAAATGATGAACAACCTGAGAAATTACGTGTATCTTACATATATAATTGAGTATTTTTCAAACTACATATACTGTTTTAGTGAAAATAGCTACTATTTAGAGGGTTTACAACAATAATGACATAAATTTTAGTTTTAATTAATTTTAAAATAGTTATTTTATTAGTACTATATCATTTTTTTTTTGTAATTATGGTAACACTGACAATACGGTGATTACATTACTGAAAATGAATAAGCCGAAACCCAAAAGTGTAAAATTACTTAAGCTACAGAGAACAACATGCTTGGTTGGCTCACATATGGTCGCTCAGTTCAGAACTGAATTATGACTAACATAGGTAAAAAATTTATAACTGTCTTTTTTGACTCAGTATTCCAGGTTTGTAACTCCGTTTTGCAGTATATAAGGTCATGTGTACGAACTGTCATTTTCCTGCATATGTCGACTTACGGTGTATAAATAGATATTTCAAACATCTCAAATCCAAAATTCATACTAGAGTTGTATCGTTGAATCGTGAACAAGTCTTTAAACTGGAGAGCTTTAGACAGACGGGCATCTTCATAATCTACAGCAAGAACCCAAAGAAAATCTTGAAGAGAAGAAACTCATCGTTAAATTACAATGCAGAAAATGTTAAATGGTTTCATTGGAAAAAGAAAAGAAAATTCATATGCTAAATCAGATTGTTAAGTGATATTGACCTACATCGGTAATTAGAGAAATAATAAAGTAATTTCTAATGGGTCAGAGTAAATCCACTAGCTGCCAATTGGTTTTGAGTTGGAAGTCCGTAAAAAACTCAAACTAAACCTTGGAAAGGTTTAAACGGCAGAGATCGTATACTTTGAAATTTGAGAGGTATAGGTTCGAGAGACGCAACTTGAGAGAGATCGTATTATTCATAACTTTAAGCAAACAAAAGCTTAGAGAATGTTGTAGTTCCATTGATTGTTTAGGTGGAACAAGGTTTTTGGTTTTCTTCAATCTGGCCTTGTTGCGGAGTAGCAGTGGCTGCCTGTCCCGGTCAACTCAACTTTTGTTCGGTTTATAAAAATTGCATTCGTTTGATCGGATTCTCAATTCCAATTCGGGATAATTTACGTTTCAGCTCTGTGTCCGTTTAATTACGTTGAAGGCTCAATTATTTACCAAACATTTTGATTGTCCATTTGCAACTAGTAAAAATAATTTCTTTGAAATTTTTATAAGTGAAACACTAATGCAAACGAAAAAATGACATTTGAAACGATAGAAAAGCTCTAGGGACTTGATAAATACTGTAAGCGGAGAAAACTATAGTCTATATAGTTCATCAACTCATATCCTTCCTTATAAATAAATAAGGACCATGGCTTAGCCGAATTTAGTGTCTTGTTGTACCACCACCAAGTCATTACATGGTTTTGCATTTTTGGGTAATAAAGCTGTGCACAGTGTCGGTTTAAGCGCACTCGGCTAAGAGAAGAAAGAGCTCTTCATCGGTTATCGCTCCCATTTCCATTGCCCTTTCCAGCACGCTTAGCCCTCCATCGTCCTCTATCGATGGACGCGCTCCTCTGCATTTACACAAGCAATTCAAGAAATATGAACACAACCATTTTTTTTTACCCAAAGATGAAAAATGCAATAGAGGGGACAAACAACCAAAAGAAACAGAGCAATGGAATCTACAGGATGTGGAGCTATGAGGTTTTAGATTGAGCCCTAACATTCGTTCGATGCCAAAATGAAACTTAACACAAGAACGAGACCGTTTCTGATATGTTAAAATGTACCTTCGCAGTAGGATCTTTGCAAATTTGTGGTTCCCTGATGATATGCAATGGTGTAACGGAGTCCTACCGTGATAATCTCTCACGTTTAAGTCGGCACCAAACTGCAACAACAGTTCAAGTAAGACAGAGTCACCAATATGAACAGCCACATGGAGCACGGAACAGCCTTGAAGACAGTTTCCTGGTTCATTGGAGTCTTTGATTCTCTGACACACAGTTGGATCATGTCTTTTCTTTACTACTTCCTCTGACGCGTCAACATGGTGATACGCATCGATATCAGTTATGTCATCGAACTTGGTATTGATGATATTCACATCCCCAGCAGTTACTATCAGTCGATAGATTTCTCGTATGTTTCTGCTTTGAACAGCTTCCCATATTCTACTTGCAGCAGAAGAGTTTGTTTTGCTTTCATCTTTGATGACTAATGCTTTCTCCAAGTACTGCCCCAAGCATAAAACATTAACCAAGTTTAGTTCTTAAGATCTATCAATCATCCTCGTGAAGATAGATTTCACGACTTGGACACTACAAAGTAAGGACTAATAATTACCTTCCCTAGAATGTATTTCTCCTTCACACTAAATGAATCTTCTGGACATGGTTTTGAAACTGAAGCTCTTGATGATGTTGATCCGTCTTCACTGTAAAAGCTAACACTTTTTATAAGAGCTCAACACTGTTAATCATGATGTACCTTGTCAACTACATGCACGATTTATGAAACAGGATACTGTTGGTAGATACACTGTTTGATAATTGGTCTTTACTTAGAGTACAAAACAAACTATATATTCATAGAATCATACCAGTCATCGTCAAGGTGAAGTAGTCCCTCCCACAGTGAATTACAGTACAAATTCCCCAATTTTCGAAATAAGTCCAAGATTGTTGGCTCCCACACTTTCACATCTAATGTGATGGACCTCACCTGCAGTTTGTGGGGTACAAAATTTGTGTCATCAGCTTAGAAATCTAGCACTGAGGAAACGACAGTGATGTTGACTTTTGCAAGAAATTCTAACTGTAGTGGAGAAACTTTTACTTAAGGAAACTTCAGATTAACACATCTGAGTTCTACAAGTTCTGGATGGTTGATGAGATAGCATATACCGACTCGGTGGTATGAGAGAAACTAGTTCATACAATGAGAAATTTCAAGGAAAGATACTTGCTCCAAAACTAGTTCATACTTCATACCTTGGATATATGAACCCCGAGGTTCCTGTGAATACCGGAGCATTGAATGCACAACAAAACTCCAAGATTTAACGATGCCCAATCAGGCTCAGGAGCATTGCACTCTGCACATACATCATTCCCCGGAATTCCTCTGAGTATTGTGGAGACATCATCCCCAATATTTCGTCTAGCATCATTATGCCGACTTTGATCCAGGGAGACGGCACCTTTAGCAGGAGCAGAACTACTGTAGTCTTTATCCAAATATTGCACTGCTGACTGTAAAAACAATCTGTATTAGCAGGAAACTTCACTATTAATTCAGTTTGAAAATGAAAGAGAAGCCTGAGA
This sequence comes from Arabis alpina, assembly GCA_900128785.1. Classification (NCBI taxonomy): domain Eukaryota; kingdom Viridiplantae; phylum Streptophyta; class Magnoliopsida; order Brassicales; family Brassicaceae; genus Arabis; species Arabis alpina. The sequence goes on from LT669788.1 coordinate 7,527,400, forward strand.
CTTATTGTTATTGTGTCAACCTGTTGCATAAAATGAGAATTTAGAAGCGTCCCTATCGCTGTTGTGATTTTATTTACCCAGTCCATCCTATCCGCTCCATTTTCAGCCTGGTAAGGTAGAAGAATAAGGCCTATTAGCATTCTGCAGTGCTTCGATAATGGGAAGAGTGTACTACGATAAAGATAGTAAACTTGTGACTGAATTATACCAACTAGATCCTATAACTGTAACAGCTAAAACCAACCCATTTTCAAGGAAGAATTAAAAAGCAGAAAAGGGAAATGACTTCCAATCTAGTCCCTATAGAGAGTAAAGTGGTACCTGAAGTGTGTAAGTTTTTTGAGGAGAAATAATTCTGAAACAGAGCCGAAGATCCATGTCTTCTGCATCTAGTTTTATCAAAGAAGTGCCGAGATCGATAGTATTGTGGTCTACACTGCCCTCAGTGAGCGAAACTGATCGATTGTGTCTTGCACGAAATCGACCAAAGACGCCACTATTATGGTCAGATGAACCACTATAGTGATGCTGAGATCCCTGAGAATAAGAATGGCATACAAAATTCAACCGTTAAAATAAACGAAAACTATAAATAAAAAGCAATATATAGTGAGAAAGACTTGCTTAAACTGTTACACAGATTTTAAGTTCCAGAATCGCCACATATAAACAAAAGCACGAGGAAGTGCCAGGTTCTACATGCAACTTCCAGCTTAATATTGAAACATCGAGTTTACCACATCACAACGTCGAATCAGGGGAATGCTATGCAAGTGATGATGATCTAAGAGGCTTATCCATAATCAAAATCCACAGTTCTTCAAGAGACTTTCTACCACATCACATGATATTACAGGGTTTAAAACTTAAAGCTGATACAGCAATCTCATAATTTACCCCACCTTTTCTGCTCATTAATGTCCCACTATGTCATAACAAAACTATTATTTGTTTCAGGAGAACAGAAGGAATCATGAAACAATCAATGAGATTTTAAGACATTGTCATATTTGGCAAGTAGAACTAAAGCCAAATTTAAAGGGCCTCATGGACATGTCTCATAAGAAAAAAGAGGGCTGCACACGTACCATTGATTTATTGCCATTGTTTCTGTAATAGTACAAGGCACCATGATTATCAAGGACAAAAAATTTCCTTTTCCAATTAGTTCTCAAACTTGACGATCGTTTTAATAAATACCCTTGTTTGATTATCTGCATCGGTACAAAAAGAAACTTTGTAAGACAAGAATTAAATTAAGCATCAGCTAAATAATAAAGTGTGAAACGAACAAGTCTCTTTATGCTGCATAATTGCATTGGCGCAAAGCCATGACGCTGGATTGATTTTTGTAAGGGCTATCAAGATATTAACACAATCTCAAATGTATCAACAGATGACAGTGAGTGGCTTAAGACAATTGTGTTGCAAATAGTTAAACATAGTAGAACAAGCAAGATTCAACAGTTCCACCTTCTTTTTCTATTTGAACTGTTTATAAGTAGAAAGCAAACACAAGGAGCCACGAGAACAAAAAGATGGAAAATGTGAACTGCACTCAATTCTTGCAAGAATGAATAGGGAAACACTTACTTCCTTGTCTGCTGTTAAACTTGTTTCAGTATTTTTATACGGGACAGTTCCAACAACACGGTTTCCATTAACACCAGAAGGCTCCACATCAGCGGCAAGCTGTTGGCTATCTAATTCAGACTGGGTCCTGAACTCTTGAATGCGTCTTGCTAGTCGATCTTGTTCAATCTTAGACTGTTCTTTTGATTGTTGAGCATAAGTCAATATCTGTAAGAAGAACAATAACAAGTATCAACGTCAGTCTCTACAATAGAAGCTTACGATTTGTTCTTCCCATTTAAAATATTGAAACATCGAGTTGACTGTAAGCTTGTACCTGATGGATAAATGGTTCCATTTGACCCAACAAGTCATATCCCTGAAAAAGCAAAGAGGCCAAAATTAAGGATCAGAACACGACACATATGTCAGACTTAGTTGGTCTTACATGGCAAAGATTCAAAATGTAAAATTAGAGACCCTACAAGTTTAAAATATCTCAGATGGGCATCCATAATTGCACTTATAGATTCCAAAAACTCATACTTCTTTTTAGCGTCAATAGTCATCAATGAATTGACCTGCATTCTTCAACCAGAGCAAAAATTTACTTTGAAGAAGAAATATTGAAAATAAATAGAAATGACTTCTGTCAGAAGAGTCACCATACTAGATTGAAACGGCTCTTCTCAAATGTTGACTTTGAGTTCTCCAGATCCTGCCATTGAAATATGACAGCATAAGTAAGTTACCATGTCAGGAATAAAAAGCATAGAAGGTGCCAATAATATTAAGAAAGAACAGCATCTACTTCCTGGCTTGTCAAATTAAAGGATGCCTTCACTTAGCTACTTAACTCTGGACATTTGCCTAGAATAATCAGATCATTATCTGGAGTTGAGCATCCCTCTTTAAGATTTCATTACTTAAAAAGCTTTACAATATAAAAGGCACACACCAAAATTAATTTCGCCAGCCTTTCTTGATTTAACTGGTGGTAGAAAAGTCAAATAATATGATGAAAAGAGGGATTTACAAGTGCGCAAACATTCCTATACTTATACAGCGGGTGAGACACAAATACGTGCATCATGTACACATACACCAATAGAACGTATGGAAATGTATCGTGTATATGCAGTCTACGAATGTGTCTATGCTCATGGGCAATCATGGGCACATTCGCTAAGCGTGATTTTTGCTTACTTTTCCTAGCTAAGAGAAGGCCAAAGGAAGAGATAAACATAAGAAACAAATGCTCTACCTCTTCCAACTCTGCAACAATGTCTCCTCTTGTATTCTTCTTTAAAGACACAAACTTTTCCCGTGACTACAAGTAGATAAGAAAAATCATTACACCACATCAGATCAAAATAGGGTATATGTTACAACAATCTGTAACATGAAAAAACAAGTTCCTTTGGTGGCAATACCATCCTATAAATCATATCTGTATTAGGTGAAGAAAACGGGTGTACAGCCGCATGCACAAGAATTAAGGAATCTATAGACTCTATAACCAAGTACCTGATCATACGAATGAGCAGCTTTATCAAATCGTTGACGAGACTCCTGCAAAGATAGAAACAGCATAGTGGATGATTGAATAATGACAGCTTGAAATCTCGATCATATATGTCTAAGTGCAGTGCCAGGACATAAGAAACATTTTTATAGTGAATATGATCAGTTTCAAGAGAACAGACATTAATGTGGGAATCAAAACTGGCAACACCTTTTCAATTCTAACCTAACTAAATGGCAGAGCTTTCATGATTGATGAGAGAAATCATTAACTACATTTGATGTGGTTGAAGTATGATGGCCTGTAAGGTTTTTTTTGTTACTATAGCCTGGCATGTTAAGAGAGAAAGAACGTTTACTCCTACAAAGTCCCTAGTGTTGAGTACATTGCAGTGACCGCCTTTTAGAATGCATAACCAAATGACTGTCTAAATTTCACACAACAGTAAAGAGTCACGAATTTCGACAGTCTGTCTGGTTTGCAAAAAACAGTTTGCAAAAAACCAAAAAAAAAAAAAAAATCTCCAGTTTATTGATCGAATCTATACAATTAGAGACACTCAGTACATTGGGAAAGAAATAAATTGATCAAACTTAACAGAGAAAACAAATACCTTAGCTTCTTGTAGATCAACATTAATAAAGTTCGTCAACCTCTCAAGTAACACATGCTCCACCTATAATTTCCCCCCATAAAAATACCACAACTGTTAGTGAAACATTGTTGAAGGCATCTGCACTAAAATAAACTACATATTCAGCATTTTAAACTCAAACTATCTTATTTTTTCATTGCTCTCCTTTCCACAGAGTTGATTAGTAACTCAAATTAGCATTTCCAGAAAACAATCAAGGTGGGAAACTCCGAATCAACAAAGACCACTATGCTAACCAGACCTTCATTTAAATTACCAAACAAAAATATGAGGCATCATTTAGTCTTTACTGGCATATATTATTGTTCACACGATACTATATGCATACCTGTGAGCAGAGAAACTCCTTATAAGAGGCAAGCTCTCGAAGCGTATTTATGAACTTGGATATAACGGGGCCTGGTGTCACTCACAAGAACAACAATCAAATAGGTCAGAAATAATAAATTTGAGACTACCCCGGTCTATGATATAATCTCTTCAAATATAAAATGCAATACTCAAACTCATGAGCTTAGGAGTGATTCATAGCAGACAAACTCATAAATCAAAGTTGGATGTATATCAACAAACCTCCAATTGAAAGACTGATAGGATCATCAGGCCCTGCCCCAAATTCTTCCAGACAATCTGCAAAGGCAATTTCTCCTTTGGATGCTTCTCCCAAAGTTACCCTATCAAAGAAAAGCAATGCAATTCCTTTCAGACACATAATAACCGAGAGAACGTTAATACGCAGAAATTCGAATTTGCAAAAGAGAGCAAATGAATCATAAAGCTAACAATATACGATTTTACACGAAAATAGAAAAACATTGAACAAAGCTTTTATGGCCAAACAATTCTCCACATTTGCTAATTGAGTAATAGAAGAAACGAAATGGTAACACACCACAAATGGGTATTCTTAGAATCTTAAATTCACAGAGAGACAAGAAGATTAAGACAGTAGAAGGAAAAAAGGGTAGATTAAGACGTACATAAACTTCTTAACACCTTTGTATAGCTTCTGACAACGACCTTTAAGCTCTTCAGCTGTCCCTTCCAATGAACAAACCTATATATCCAATCAACCAAAACCCAGATCAAAATGATCAATTTTCAACAACAAAACTCTGAAATTAATCGAAAAATATCAAAATTTGACCTGTTTCTGAAACATCGGGGAATCCTCCAGATTGATAAAGGTTGCCATTGATGAAACAGAAACGAAAAAGGAAGAAGCTTTCAGACCAAAAGGAGGAAGAAGATTAGATTCGATTCACCGACAAGTAAAGTTGAATTATGGCTTTTGTGTTCTGTTCGAAAATGGATCTGGCTAGATCCAGAGGCGTTTTCAGTTGGTGTTATTGATGGTGATTGCTTCATAGAATGTTTTCAATTATTTTCAAATATACCCTTTCTAGTATCTTTATTTCAAAAATCTACTCTTTTTTAATAAAGAAGAAGTACATCATACAGTATTAAGCTCAAATTTATCTTATTTCAATACATTGTAAATCATGGGTTAGGAATATCTAATTCATCATTGGAATCATCATATAACTTGTTACATGGACTAGTCATAGGTTTGATGTGTAACTTGTTATTTGGAACGTCAAATCCGACATTATGGCCTTGAAACATCGGCATCCCGATGAGGTTCTGTTTTATCGGTGATTCATCTATGTATAGACAAAATAGCGCATCATCGACTTGGATGAACATCTTCATTGTATTCATCATCCATGTTACCTTACCAAACATGAATGCAACTCTTATATCCTCCTCTTTGGCTTTGGGTATCGTCCCGTCGTAACAGATAAGGTTGTCCATCTCATATGCTTCATATCCTGCATCACTCATTTTCTTCGTGATATTTGCGACCACAACATGGTATATTTCTGAGACCAAACTAATACTTGAAGTTCCTGTATCCAATATCGATTCGTATTTGGACAAAACATTTTCTATACCTAGACTTTCTCCATCGATGATTATTGAAGTCATACTGATTTTATACTTCAGTTGCTGTGTATCTAATGGCACTTTCATTCCAGTAAACACCGCATCATTTCCTAAGGCAAGAAAATACTTTTGGTCGCCAATATCATTAAAACTTTCAATACATATAGAGAATTTCCTCTCAAATGAATTGACTATAGACCAATCTTCACCCAACTGTAATCCTAGAGAACCCATCCCAGCTTGCGGCCCATCAATAGTTTTCCCAAAGCCAAACAACACATTCTTTAGAATGCCTAATCCCCTTTTTCCGAAAGTAAACGTTTCGATACCAAAAGTACCTATATATGATGATTTGTCAGCTAGCGTTTTGTTGTAATCGCACTGTCCCCTTATCTTACTGCGAGTCACTGAATTGATTATAGGTAATCCGTGACAACTTTTGTAACTGAATGACGAGGACTTCAATGGATCATAGCCGGAAGAAGGGTTGTGGAGCACCCATGTTAAATCTAAACCCGTATCAATGTGTAATCGTTGTTCCAATGGGGGATATCCAACGGACACAAGTGCATAAGCTGCAGGTGGATCTTTTTGAAGAGCAATGTGGATTATCTTTTTCTCATTTCCTCCTAAGCTTAATGTTCCCCTTGGAGTAGGCCTACTAGACATGATACTAGGCCAACGAAGGATAAAAAGAAAAAAGAACAAGAATAAGTAACTTAAGTTGAACTTCATGATTTTAAGAAGTGAATGTAATGTGATTTATATGTTTAACAAGAGATATGATGATATGTTTTGGAAGAATATGAAGTTATGTATATATATGATTTATGCATGATCGAAGAAATGTTGTCAAACAACACTGCTTCTTGAAAAACTACACGTGAACTGTATCTATAGAAACCACATCCAATTTAGAACAACTTTTTACTTAAAATCGTTCTTAACTGTTAAATGACACAAACCCAAATCTTCAAAGATCACGATATATCTCTCTTTCAACAAAAACCGGGAGTCTTGAAACAGTAATTTATTGAAAGTTTTGGTGATACATGGAATGCAAAAGTGATGCACTTGGAAGATATCATCCTTTTGGAACATTCAACCAAACTACATTTAACTATTCCCTTCACGTCTAAAGAAACAGAGGGAGCTACCAAAATTCCCAAAAACAAAAAGACTCGTTAATTATTCTCTTCACTTTTCTCTCTTAACTATACTCTTGTATGCTACTTATCTTTTCTCTTCTTTAGCTTCTTCGAACTATATGATCTAGACAATCATATCGTTGTACTTTTATTTTAATGCAATTCAATACAAAGCATTTTTTCAAAAAAAAAAAAATCTCAAAAACAAAAATCCAAAAAAAAAAAACCTATGAGCGAAATCCACGAAATAATAAAACGTAAAAGAAAATCAAAACATCATCTATCAGCCAAAAAAACAAAACTTCATAACTCTTGTTTGTTATGAATCTCGTGTAACTTCTTACGGTTATGGAAGAGATAGCATTTCGACTTCCAAGTACCTACAAAATAAAAAGAACATGAACTGATTGTAAAAGCTTAATAAGACGGGTTAGAATTTATAAATATAGAATATGCCAACAAATCAGTAAACTTACTCTCATAACCGCGCGTGGTAATTGTTTCTCCCATACAACCACAATTCATGTATTTCAATCCTTGGGTGATCATAGTTACAAACAATGGCGGCGCATGATATCCCGGAGACGCATGCTCTCCTAGACTAGCTTGACTAACAGAAATCTGAAATGAACATGAACTTTTCGCAAGGTCGGCTTCTTCTAACCACGGAGGAATCAAACCGTTCTCGGAACAGTTTGGTATGTTTCGCTGGTCATCATGAACAATTTGTGGTGGTAAGTCCACAATGGTCACGCTATTCAAGCAGCATGTGTGGTCACCTGTCGAAACATAGCTATGTTGTATACCTTTAGCCCCCACAGTGCTCAATAGAATTTCGTCTGCGTTCCATGTCCACTTTAAATCCCATGGCCCTTCAATGTGTTGTTTCTCCAAGTACTCAAAGATTATAGTTACATTAGCCATGTAACTATCATACGTTTTATTCATTATGTCCAACTTTATCGTCACAATCCCGGATGGATCCACTGCGATTAAACCACAAACAAACAAGTAATTTCATGATTCGCTATTAATTTACCATGCATGCGATTTAGCTATAATTAACAAATTTACAATTACCTCTAGGAGGAGGTTTAGACCGATTTCTTCTCATAGATTTAAGGATTTTAAAAAAATCGGGGTTAAATAACCTCCTACTCCTATGGCTTAAGTCGTAATCATCCTCCAAATCACCACCACTCTCCAATGGATATTGCTGAGTCTCATTATCCAATTGATAATATTTCTCAATCTCAGTCTCATTCCAATAAGAAATTTCTTTTCCCAAGGAGCAAACCAATGAAGCCTCTACCAAAAGCAAGATAAAAAGAACTTTCACACTTGAACATGCACTTCTCATCATTGTAACACCCTAGATAATTTCTCTCAAGCTCGACCACGTATAAACAATCTTTAGTTTATAAAAATATACAAGAGAAAGTTCTGATCACTTTTCTTCTTATACTCTTTGTATTAGGTTTAACTCACTTTCTCCCTTTCTCTAACAAGATTGATACAAATTTATTTGGGATAAGATTAAAATAACAGTTTTAAGATACAATGTTAATCTTTAAAAAAAAAAAAGATACAATGTTAATATCTATTATTTTATTTATAACTTATAGAAAATACAAGTTTCGATTCCGAAAGTAACGTAAAGAAATCACGCCTCATGATATCATTTTTTGGATTAATCGTTTTGCAGGTGTTCATATAGTCCACAATGGACGTCGTTCAAACGCCGTGGCTAATAAGCTTGCACACATTGGATATTCCCAATTCTCTTCTTGTTGTATTTATAATTATCCCCTTCATTGTATACAACAGTTGCTCTCTTGAGTTGTAAAACAGTTTCAATCTAATAAATAGACGTTCAAAAAAAAATACGTAAAGTAATCACGCCATACCGGCTTAACCACTCCCATAACCGGCTTCCATTTAGTCACACTTAAACCAAAATCACATCTCGAAATTTTTGTCTAAACAACTCTTTTCGTATGAAATGATTTCCAATGCTTTTTGCTTTCTGATTCGAATATTCTCCATCATTTTTGTCATAGACTTAATCTCATTCTCTGCCTTCTTTATTTTTCTTTCCTTTGACTCTATCTTCTTTCTTCTACTTAAAACCATCTTCCTCTTTTCTTCATCTCTTGCCTCCACAGCCTACCAAAAAAATAGAGATGGCCAAATCAGAATTAGTATTTCTCTTAACCGAATTAATTATCGGTTCTAGATCGGTTCCTCCTAACCAAGAAAAAAAAATCCATAAAAAATTAAGAAATCCAGTTATACTTGAATTTGAATTCGTAAATCCTTGGTAGAAGGTAATGCATTCCATAGAGAGGCTTTAGAAGGAGCATTAACAAACATTTGGTCTCTCTTCCATTCAAGTTCTTTTAACGTTCTTTTGTTTGTTTCTCCATTGTTTGTGTTTGTGCTACTATTGTATTGTGGCCATTTTATCGAATAGTATAACTTCCCCATCTGTCACAGCAACAACAAAAAAGTGTCCAAGTAAGAAAAAAAAAAGGTATATAAATGGGTATAAACCGATATGATACAAATCCAACCCAAAAAAGAAGAAGAAATCAAATAGAGTACTCCTATGTTTGACCATATGATTTTATTTATGGTTCTTCGACTACGTTTTCTGGGTTAAAGATGATAGGTGACTAAAACATAAACCAAGCCGTATCAAACCATATATTTAATTGGGTTTTATTAAGTTCATATAGAACAATTAAGACCATAATTCTAATAGAAACCAAACAGAAAATAAGGTAACGTAACTGTATAGGATTTTTACACTTAACTTGTTGTTCAACTTGTTTAAGAGAAATACCATAGTCGATATCATTATTTGGATTCAGCATCTTGAGAATACGTCTCTCACCATCCATGCTATGTGCCTCGTGTAACATCCGATGGTTTAGATTCTGTAAGATAATCAAAACAAAAATGAGATTTAATTTGTTTGTAGAACAATTTTAAGATCAATAAAAAGTTAAGTAGAAATTAGCTAGGGTTTCTAACATGGATGTTAATTTCTCGTTCCCCAGACGAGAATGATAATACAGCTTTGTTGTCACGATACGCGCCATTAGCAAATGTTAACTTGTCTAGCACCATCTTCTTAGGACAATCCGATTGGAAATGCTCGTCATTCTCGCCAGACCATCTATAACGCAAATTGTAATTTAATCTTGAGGTGGCTTTTTCATGAACGAGCTGTTCTCAAGAGAAACATTCACAAGTTTCACCAACTTAGCTAATGTGAATGTGATCCACAATATATAAATATAGAGAGAAAATGATTTTTTTCCCAATAAACATGTGTATACCTTTTTCTCTGTTATTTTTCTTTCTATTCGAAGTATTTGTTGTTGCATTTCCTCTACAATCTTCTCGTTCTCTTCTATTGACTTGACATGGCGGTATCGATTCCTCTTGGGTCCAACAAGATCTTGATGTCCTAAATTTCGATCAGTTTTCTTTCTTCCACTCTTTGCGACCTCCATAGCTTCGGAATAAAAATGAAGTTGGTTCTTGTAAGAAAAAATAGAATAAAAGTTTTTAGCTAAGGGTTTACAAGATGGAAGAAAGTTGTCTGAGTTATAAAATACAGAGGGTTGAGAACTTTTATAAGCTTCCTAAGTATCTCTAAACATTTTAAATGATATTCTGGAACTTGGGTTGCACACCAAGGAAGTTGACCATTTTGCCACCTAATGATTTCTTATTTTAACTCAACCACACTATAAAATATCTTATTTTCATTTTGTGTATCGTGTTTAGATTTTTGTAAGAAAGCCACATAATCTCTACAACGCACTTAAGATATATTTAGATATTTACACAGATTTTTCATAATTCAAAGGTCCATAACAACTAGACGCAGCCATGGGCACAAGCTATAGAAGCATGCGCTTATATAGCCTTATTTAAAATATGTAATTATTCGACCACATTCGAATCAAAATATCTAGTAGTTTAGTTGGTGAAACTTAAGTTCGAAGAGGTGTTAGTTCAAATCGTCTTGTTTCAACATTAGTTTTTTTTTAAAATGTTAACATGTATAAGTCTATAAACATTTTTTTTGTTTCCGGCCCAAGATGTTTCAGGTTCAAGGTTGGACCTGATAACAGCCCTAATTTGCTTACATTTAATTTGACTCAAAAACTCCCTAAACTACAAGACTATTTATGATGTGAATGTAAGCAACTACGAAGCAAGTTTATTTATGCTCATAAAATGAGCTTAAGAAGATAGTAATTAAATAACATAGAAAAATGATATAGCTGATTTGAACTTTATTATGCAAAGAAATATAATAGAGACAAAGCTTTAAACGAAGAACATCAAGATCAAATCGATATTTAGATTAATCTCATAAAAGGATAAAAGGAATTGTCTTGAGGCAACTTTGAAAATTACATCTCTTAATGACATTATAAAGAGTATTTATATGTAGGAGACTTGCTAAGAACTCTACGTGGGCTTAAGATTTAATGTAAGACATAATATGGGTTTCTTGTGAATTCTCTAACAGGGAAAGAGCTTGCAAAGCTTTCTGCTTTTTCTGGCGAATCCTCGTCATTGTCTTTCTCAAACACTTAATCTCATTCTCTGCCTTAATAAATTCTCTTCTGTTCGATTCTAACATCTTTCTTCTCTGTGAGATTACTTTTCTCTTCTCTTCTTCTACTGCCTCCAAAGCCTACAACAAACACATTTATACATCTATCATAACTGATAAACAAAAAAGAACTGCTTTTATCCACACACAAATAAAAACTAACACTTCTTGAAAATCTTTTAAGCGTAAGAAAACAGACCTAATTAAAGTCATACGAATTTATAATCAAAATGTTGAAACTACAAAAGCACATGCAATATATCCATATTGATATATATGTATTAATGTGTATATATATATATATATACTATTGAATTCATACTAATATATACTATTTTCATATTAGTTTAGTAAGCTAAGTTATTTAATACACAAAATTATTGTTAAGTAACTAACCAAACTGTAAAAATGACAATTTCTACAGGAAAATAAAAATGGAAAACACACAAAATAATTGTTAAGCAACTAACCAAATTGTAAAAAAAAGAAAACGGTTCTAGTGAGTTACGTATTTTCGAAAAAATCGTTTTATAGTTATTAATGTCTGTTAGAGTTGTGTTTTTCGAAAATTTGTTTTATGATTATTAATCAAAAAATCAATTTATGGTTACTAATAAATCTTAGGGTTGTTTTTGAAGTTTTTTTTTATTATATATGGTTACTAAAATATAGGGTTGCATCTTCTCAAAAACCAAAAACCGTGTTATGGTTATTAAGATATATAAAGTTGCATCTTTAAAAATAAATCATTTAGTAGTTATTAATCAAAATTTTATTTATGGTTAGTTACTAATGCATCTTAGAGGTGTTTGTTTCAAAAATCGTTTTCTATATGGTTATTAAAGCTTAAAGTTGCATATGCTCAAACAAATGTGTTATAGTGATTAATGCATATTAGGGTTGCATATTTTCGAAAAACCGTTTTATTGTGATTAAAACATCATAGGATTGCGTCTTGGCTAATTAATGGAGTCTAATGTTAATCTCGGTATGTAAAAAGTTTGTGTGTTAAAATAATAATTAAAATTAAGCTCGTGTATTGTTTTGGAGAAATTTGGTTTTCCTCATTCAACGATGAAGCAGAGAAAATGATTGGATGTTCAGCTGATGAGCTCAAAGAAACTAAGATTAGAGGTAAGGAAACAAAATCCTATAAAAGGTCTATTATAAGAACATTTCCATGTTGTGTCGGAGGTAAAACAAATGAATCTCAGACAAAAGTAACCAGATCATCTCATATCTTCCGTGTTAGTGTCACTCAAAATGAGTATAATGGCGAGAAGAGGCAGCCAGTTACTGTGAAAGGAGTAGCTCCGATTGATTTTGCTGTAGAGTCCAGATTATTTCTCCAAGACATCTCCAAGAAGATCTAAAATTTTCTTGTAATATGTAAGCTTTTCTGCATTTTATATAAGTCGAATTATCTTTTAATGGCTTAAAGATTATTCCTTTAAATAATAAATATTAATTAAATTGACAAAAAAAAAATCATTAATAACTATTTTGACAAATAAAAAATCATTAATAATTTTTTATTGCTGATTTAAAATTTAATGTGATACTTCTTAAATTGCATTTTATATTAAAAGAGACTAATAATAATTAATGCAATGAAAAATTAATAAAATAATAAATACAAAATTTAATACTACTATTTAAGTAAATAGGCAATTTTCAAAAATACCACATTTTGAAATTTTGTTTCCAAAAATAGCGCTTATGATGATTTATTTTTAGGGTAAATTAGGTGAATAATAGGTTTTAGGGAAAAAATTAAGGATCTAACATGCCTTTAAAATAAATTAGGTGAGTAGCATAGAGAAATAATTAGTGGACGATTTTGCCCATATTAAATGTTTTAACTATTGTTGGTAAAAAATAATCTCTAAGAATATTTTTTTCCTAAATATGAAATTTGCTCCTCACTCATTGTTTATGTTTTGTGCATATATGCTCTTAGAAAATGCTCCATCAATTGTGCTTTTATCTCTGAAAAATTAGATTTGATCAGCAAACAAAATATATTTCGATCAAAAATTTACGGAAAAATATACGAAAAAGATATGTTGTAACAGTTATCTATTTAGCAATATAGTTGACTATTTTCAAAACTACATATTATATTGATTTCATACTATAGTTAACTATTTTCATAGAATAGTTTAATCTACTGATTTTATAACATAGTTGACTACATAAAAATGGTATTGTGATAATTACTTATTTAATATAGTTCACTACAGATTTCGTAATAAAGTTGGCTACTAATTTCATAACATAGTTGACTACAGAACGTAGTTACTTATTAATACATAGTTGACTATTATCAGAAACATATTTACATTTTATAGTCAGCATAATGGAAAAGAATAGCATATATAGTTAACTATTATCATTACCTGTTATACTGATTTCAAAAATATATAGTTAACTATAGTGATCTCCAATTTTACAGAGAACGACAATGGAGAGTTTAACGAATGATAAAAATCATCATCTTAATCCTTGATTTGAGATTTTTATCCATGGTAATGATATAAAATAAAGTGATTGATTTTGTAGATCACCAAAGAAAGACGAGATCGATAATGGTGGTTGTATAAAGAAGAAAAAAACAACTATGGGTAGAGAACAATAAGAAATAACGATGGAAGAAAAAGAGAAGAGGAAGAAGAAGCATGAAAGAGAAGAAGAAAAAGAGAAACAAAAAAAGGCGTGAAAAGAAAAGAAGAATAATGAATTAGGGTTTTCTTTATTTTGGTAATTTTAGTTTTTGTTTTTTAATTCTTTTTCTAATAAAATGTGTAAATTAATTAAGGGCACTATAGTAATTCTATCTAATGTAAATGCTATTCACCGAATTTTTTTAGATCTAGTGTTAAATCCTTAATTATGACCCTAAAACATATTATTGATACCAATTTCCCTTATTTTTATGAATTAAAATTTGAGATACTTCTCAATTTGTCTTTAAAATGTTAATCCTAAATAAAAAAGTGTAGTTAATATATAGGTTTTAATTTTAATTAGCAAAATCTATAAAAAAACATTAACTGTAAAAAATGATGTGACATATATCGATTGTTTATAAATATAAATGTATATCATACTACTAAATTTAGATTTTTGTTATATATATAATTAGTCTTTAGTTAACGAGTAAACCAATTAAATAATGATATGTAGATAGGTTTTCCAACATGTGGAAAGAAAAATGAGAAAATCTAGTTTTATATATCTATATATAACAACTAATATGCTCTCCATTTAGAAGTAAAGTTTTCGAATTCCATTTGTTTGGTTTACTGGATTGGTATATACGCATAATCGAAAAAGATGTGTCTTTACAAACCTCTTATGTTGTAGCTTATGAAAACTAAGCCTCTGTATTCGAATAACCATAATTAATTAAACCTAAAAAATAAACCATTTGATTTCTTCTCTTGTTTAAAAATTGGTTTTGTGGATATTTGTTCATCAGATTTAGGTTTTAGTATTATTTTTTTAACAAACTAATCTCGTTTTTTTATTTTTATTTTAAAACGTAGATTCAATGGCAAATGCAAATGATAGGAAAGAGGAGTTTTACCAAAGGGTATTTCTCTCTTTTTACATTTGTTATACTTTGACTTGAGATTCAAGTACGGTGTAACAAGAAAACGATATTACATAGATATAACCGTGATGAGTAATCGTATGGTCTTTGCAGATCAAATTAATGAAAGAGAAATACTTCCTAGAGCTGAATGATATATACGCAAAATGTGAAGATCAACTGATGTACGTAAGTACGTTTTTTACTATGAGAATAGTTGGCACGTAACAATAGTAAATAACTTATGAAAGAGTTAAATTCAAGTTCAGTTAGTAATTGCAAAACATAAGCATTGATGTGTTTGTTGAACACGTTTACTTTTTTCTCTCCAGGAGGCGACTCTTCCGAAGAGAAAAAGAACATGTACTAATAATGTGCATTTGAAACCATCCATAGAAAAATTGGAGGGAATGATAACATTCCTAGGCATTTCAAAGACCGATATCAAGCCTATTTCAAATGATAAGTTAGATGAATATGAGAAGGTGATTATAACTAATTTAAATCTTTACAAGCAGGCCGGAGAGAGAGGAGAGAGCTCTATGAAAAAATGAAGAAGATCACTCTCGTGATAATAATACTATAAAAAATACTATGAATAATAATATCGCTGTGATATATGTGTTTCCTTTATTTGAACTCTCATCTTCAATGATGTTGACTCTTATTAATGTTATGTTTCTAGTTGGATTTTGTCATCCAAATGAATAAAGAAGCTAAATCAAACAAAATTATATTTGATTTAAATAGTTTCACTCGTTTTCTCTGAGACACCTTTCCCGAGAGTGGGTAATAACCGTTTGTAAGTGCAAAAAGTCAAACTTGACCAGCGGTTTCTTTCCTATTTTTGGTGTCTCTCCTCGAAAACCCTAAAACTACCAAACTTTCTTTACTTCTTCTGAACGTCATCAATGCAAAGAAGCCTTTGTAACCTTGTTCAGCCGCCGGGAACAGATCTCTGGAGCTCCAGGCTCTTTGCAGCCTCAGAGATGACACATCTCTTGGTGAAAACCACTTCACATCGTTGGTAAGCCTCGTCGCCATTCAATCTCAACCTCCATCAAGTTCAAAACCTTACTTCCCTCAGTGAAGAAACACTTGCAAGCTATCCTTCCTACTACTATAAGTTCATACAAGATGACAAGCAGATGTTTTTACCGTGAAAAAGGCAAAGTTGTTGCCTCACCTTTAAAAGACCCTAAGGTGACAAGAGTCAAAGTTCCTGCACCAGACAAGTCGGCTATGCTAGCTTAACACTCTCTTACTCTCATTGGAAGAGTCACTCACAAAAAATACCAAAAAGTCTGGTCAATCATATCTTTCTTTATTGATAGATGGAAGACATCCGTGCGCCCTGTAGGTGCAGACCTAGGGCAAGGTTAGTTTTGCTTCCAATTCGCAAGTGAAGAAGACCTCCAACTGGTCCTAACAGACCAACCTTACCACTTTGCAAAATGGATGCTCATCTTGCAAAGGTGGGAACCCACTGTATCTAGAGACTTTCCCTCTCATATACCTTTATGGGTGAAGGTCCAAGGGCTTCCTATCCACCTCTGGACTCCTCTCACTCTAGGGAGCATTGGAGAGAGTATGGGTTTCTGTGAAAGGGTGGAAATCACAAAAACTTCAGCAAGAATGAGAGTTCATATCAATGGACTCAAACCTCTCATTACCTCCTCAGTTGTGGAGTACTCAGATGGTGATGAAGTCACTGCTCGTCTGGTGTATGAGAAGCTTGAAAGGCACTGCTCCCTCAGCATGATGATTGACCATGACGACAAAGAATGTCCTGAGACTGCCCACAAACTCCCTGAAACCAACCAAAGATAATAACACAGAAGTGAATTATATGAGCAAACTGAGATACATCATGATACATTTACTAACCACTATAGATGAATGGAACATGACTTACATGCAGCTCCTTTGGATGAATCCAGATCTGTCTCCCACAGGAACATAGTTGGTGACTACTCACGAAGCAGGTTCCGGGACCTCTTTGGAGAAAAAGACACAACATGGAGATACATTAAAACTCCCCCAAGAGAACTTAGAAGAGACACAAGAAGTCAAAGACAAAATCATCTGCTCCCAGAGGAGAAAAGGAAAAAATCCTACTCAAAGGTCAGAGCATGAAAAGCTGAGAGAGTCAGACTGAAGGAAACCACTTACCTTACCACAAGTAGAGATTAAAGGGAAGCAACTTCCAAGAGTAGTAGGCCTCGAACTGAGTCCATGGACAATTCAGTCACTCCTCATCATGATGTCCCACTTGAAGCTGTGGTGGAAGCTATAAGTGAAGTCAGAGAAGTGATGGACAAGTACTCCAACTGCCTAGATTCCACTGAAAGTGCCGCCAAGAGGGAGAGATACATGCAAGTTGAGGAATCCGGGAAACTGGGAGATACAGTAGCCTAAATGGTGCAAGCTGCTTTCTCTACATTACCAAAAGAACACAACACTCAAGAACGAATCACAGTGGCTTGCAGACTTGGTTCAGTAAACCCAGAGACCCTGTCTACTGGTGTTGTCTAGGGAGCAACCCCAAAGACACAAGCAAAGCATAGGCCAGACGACCCCCTGGAAAAAGAAGATACAACTTAGCCCCAAACCACTCAATGGAACCAGCTCCAGAAAAAGAAAAGTTATGCAGGTCAACAACTCCTTTATTTGACCTCTCATCTTCAATGATGTTGACTCTTATTATGTTGACTCTTATTAATGTTATGTTTCTAGTTGGATTTTGTCATCCAAATGAATAAAGAAGCTAAATCAAACAAAATTATATTTGATTTAAATAGTTTCACTCGTTTTCTCTGAGACACCTTTCCCGAGAGTGGGTAATAACCGTTTGTAAGTGCAAAAAGTCAAACTTGACCAGCGGTTTCTTTCCTATTTTTGGTGTCTCTCCTCGAAAACCCTAAAACTACCAAACTTTCTTTACTTCTTCTGAACGTCATCAATGCAAAGAAGCCTTTGTAACCTTGTTCAGCCGCCGGGAACAGATCTCTGGAGCTCCAGGCTCTTTGCAGCCTCAGAGATGACACATCTCTTGGTGAAAACCACTTCACATCGTTGGTAAGCCTCGTCGCCATTCAATCTCAACCTCCATCAAGTTCAAAACCTTACTTCCCTCAGTGAAGAAACACTTGCAAGCTATCCTTCCTACTACTATAAGTTCATACAAGATGACAAGCAGATGTTTTTACCGTGAAAAAGGCAAAGTTGTTGCCTCACCTTCAAAAGACCCTAAGGTGACAAGAGTCAAAGTTCCTGCACCAGACAAGTCGGCTATGCTAGCTTAACACTCTCTTACTCTCATTGGAAGAGTCACTCACAAAAAATACCAAAAAGTCTGGTCAATCATATCTTTCTTTACTGATAGATGGAAGACATCCGTGCGCCCTGTAGGTGCAGACCTAGGGCAAGGTTAGTTTTGCTTCCAATTCGCAAGTGAAGAAGACCTCCAACTGGTCCTAACAGACCAACCTTACCACTTTGCAAAATGGATGCTCATCTTGCAAAGGTGGGAACCCACTGTATCTAGAGACTTTCCCTCTCATATACCTTTATGGGTGAAGGTCCAAGGGCTTCCTATCCACCTCTGGACTCCTCTCACTCTAGGGAGCATTGGAGAGAGTATGGGTTTCTGTGAAAGGGTGGAAATCACAAAAACTTCAGCAAGAATGAGAGTTCATATCAATGGACTCAAACCTCTCATTACCTCCTCAGTTGTGGAGTACTCAGATGGTGATGAAGTCACTGCTCGTCTGGTGTATGAGAAGCTTGAAAGGCACTGCTCCCTCAGCATGATGATTGACCATGACGACAAAGAATGTCCTGAGACTGCCCACAAACTCCCTGAAACCAACCAAAGATAATAACACAGAAGTGAATTATATGAGCAAACTGAGATACATCATGATACATTTACTAACCACTATAGATGAATGGAACATGACTTACATGCAGCTCCTTTGGATGAATCCAGATCTGTCTCCCACAGGAACATAGTTGGTGACTACTCACGAAGCAGGTTCCGGGACCTCTTTGGAGAAAAAGACACAACATGGAGATACATTAAAACTCCCCCAAGAGAACTTAGAAGAGACACAAGAAGTCAAAGACAAAATCATCTGCTCCCAGAGGAGAAAAGGAAAAAATCCTACTCAAAGGTCAGAGCATGAAAAGCTGAGAGAGTCAGACTGAAGGAAACCACTTACCTTACCACAAGTAGAGATTAAAGGGAAGCAACTTCCAAGAGTAGTAGGCCTCGAACTGAGTCCATGGACAATTCAGTCACTCCTCATCATGATGTCCCACTTGAAGCTGTGGTGGAAGCTATAAGTGAAGTCAGAGAAGTGATGGACAAGTACTCCAACTGCCTAGATTCCACTGAAAGTGCCGCCAAGAGGGAGAGATACATGCAAGTTGAGGAATCCGGGAAACTGGGAGATACAGTAGCCTAAATGGTGCAAGCTGCTTTCTCTACATTACCAAAAGAACACAACACTCAAGAACGAATCACAGTGGCTTGCAGACTTGGTTCAGTAAACCCAGAGACCCTGTCTACTGGTGTTGTCTAGGGAGCAACCCCAAAGACACAAGCAAAGCATAGGCCAGACGACCCCCTGGAAAAAGAAGATACAACTTAGCCCCAAACCACTCAATGGAACCAGCTCCAGAAAAAGAAAAGTTATGCAGGTCAACAACTCCTTTATTTGACCTCTCATCTTCAATGATGTTGACTCTTATTATGTTGACTCTTATTAATGTTATGTTTCTAGTTGGATTTTGTCATCCAAATGAATAAAGAAGCTAAATCAAACAAAATTATATTTGATTTAAATAGTTTCACTCGTTTTCTCTGAGACACCTTTCCCGAGAGTGGGTAATAACCGTTTGTAAGTGCAAAAAGTCAAACTTGACCAGCGGTTTCTTTCCTATTTTTGGTGTCTCTCCTCGAAAACCCTAAAACTACCAAACTTTCTTTACTTCTTCTGAACGTCATCAATGCAAAGAAGCCTTTGTAACCTTGTTCAGCCGCCGGGAACAGATCTCTGGAGCTCCAGGCTCTTTGCAGCCTCAGAGATGACACATCTCTTGGTGAAAACCACTTCACATCGTTGGTAAGCCTCGTCGCCATTCAATCTCAACCTCCATCAAGTTCAAAACCTTACTTCCCTCAGTGAAGAAACACTTGCAAGCTATCCTTCCTACTACTATAAGTTCATACAAGATGACAAGCAGATGTTTTTACCGTGAAAAAGGCAAAGTTGTTGCCTCACCTTCAAAAGACCCTAAGGTGACAAGAGTCAAAGTTCCTGCACCAGACAAGTCGGCTATGCTAGCTTAACACTCTCTTACTCTCATTGGAAGAGTCACTCACAAAAAATACCAAAAAGTCTGGTCAATCATATCTTTCTTTATTGATAGATGGAAGACATCCGTGCGCCCTGTAGGTGCAGACCTAGGGCAAGGTTAGTTTTGCTTCCAATTCGCAAGTGAAGAAGACCTCCAACTGGTCCTAACAGACCAACCTTACCACTTTGCAAAATGGATGCTCATCTTGCAAAGGTGGGAACCCACTGTATCTAGAGACTTTCCCTCTCATATACCTTTATGGGTGAAGGTCCAAGGGCTTCCTATCCACCTCTGGACTCCTCTCACTCTAGGGAGCATTGGAGAGAGTATGGGTTTCTGTGAAAGGGTGGAAATCACAAAAACTTCAGCAAGAATGAGAGTTCATATCAATGGACTCAAACCTCTCATTACCTCCTCAGTTGTGGAGTACTCAGATGGTGATGAAGTCACTGCTCGTCTGGTGTATGAGAAGCTTGAAAGGCACTGCTCCCTCAGCATGATGATTGACCATGACGACAAAGAATGTCCTGAGACTGCCCACAAACTCCCTGAAACCAACCAAAGATAATAACACAGAAGTGAATTATATGAGCAAACTGAGATACATCATGATACATTTACTAACCACTATAGATGAATGGAACATGACTTACATGCAGCTCCTTTGGATGAATCCAGATCTGTCTCCCACAGGAACATAGTTGGTGACTACTCACGAAGCAGGTTCCGGGACCTCTTTGGAGAAAAAGACACAACATGGAGATACATTAAAACTCCCCCAAGAGAACTTAGAAGAGACACAAGAAGTCAAAGACAAAATCATCTGCTCCCAGAGGAGAAAAGGAAAAAATCCTACTCAAAGGTCAGAGCATGAAAAGCTGAGAGAGTCAGACTGAAGGAAACCACTTACCTTACCACAAGTAGAGATTAAAGGGAAGCAACTTCCAAGAGTAGTAGGCCTCGAACTGAGTCCATGGACAATTCAGTCACTCCTCATCATGATGTCCCACTTGAAGCTGTGGTGGAAGCTATAAGTGAAGTCAGAGAAGTGATGGACAAGTACTCCAACTGCCTAGATTCCACTGAAAGTGCCGCCAAGAGGGAGAGATA
The DNA here is from genome assembly GCA_900128785.1 of Arabis alpina. Taxonomy (NCBI): domain Eukaryota; kingdom Viridiplantae; phylum Streptophyta; class Magnoliopsida; order Brassicales; family Brassicaceae; genus Arabis; species Arabis alpina. The sequence goes on from LT669788.1 coordinate 7,548,955, forward strand.
CATGCAAGTTGAGGAATCCGGGAAACTGGGAGATACAGTAGCCTAAATGGTGCAAGCTGCTTTCTCTACATTACCAAAAGAACACAACACTCAAGAACGAATCACAGTGGCTTGCAGACTTGGTTCAGTAAACCCAGAGACCCTGTCTACTGGTGTTGTCTAGGGAGCAACCCCAAAGACACAAGCAAAGCATAGGCCAGACGACCCCCTGGAAAAAGAAGATACAACTTAGCCCCAAACCACTCAATGGAACCAGCTCCAGAAAAAGAAAAGTTATGCAGGTCAACAACTCCCCCCCCCCCCGAAGAGGACCTGCAAGAAGTTCTGGATTGAGACAACAAAGACAAAAAAATGGTGGCCCTAGCGGCACAAATCCAGATACTGGAGGACCCCCAATAGGAACAATCATACCTAAAATAAGAAAGAAAATGATGGATTTTCACACTCCTAGACAGTCAAACGAATTAGGGACATCAGACATGAGTTGTACCCGGAAATCTTCTTTCTCTCTGAGACGAAAAACTCAGACGAATTTGTTCGTGTGACAACTACATTGATACTCGCTTATGCTACGAAGGAAAAACGATCTATATAACTCTTGTGTATGGAGATCCAGATCGCGAGAACCAAAAACAGACCTGAGACTACTCCTATAGGTCGCAATGATGAGACAAACACCTTGGTTCTTAACTAGAGATTTTAATGATATCATAGATAATATCGAGAAGAGTGGTAGACCGGAGAGAACGGAAGGAACATTCATCGAGTTTCGATCATTCCTTTCTGCGGGCGACCTCTATGATCTCCAATTTTTGGGTAACTTCCTGTCTTGGCAAGGAAATCGATAAGACCACTTGGTCCGGTGTCGGCTAGAAAGAGCACTTGCTAATAGTGAATAGGCCGAGGCTTTCCCTGCAGCACGATCAGAGTATCTCCGATTTGAAGCTTCCGATCATCGACCGATCATATCTCATGTCGATCTCATGAGGAAAAAGAGAAAAGGAATTGTTCGATATGATCGGAGACTCCGGAGCAATTCTGAGATTTGAGATTTGAGATGTGGTTACTGAATCATGGACCAAAAAGCCCAACTCAACAATGGCCTAGCAAAATTCGGCAGTGTAGATGGGCCCTGATCGAATGGAATTCAACAGTGGCCCACCACTCCAATGCACAAAACCTCATTCATGAGGTAAAACAATGGCTCAATGAGTTGATGTCTTATCCGACCAACGACGGAGACCAAATCAGAGAACTCACCGAACAACTAAAGAAAGCTTATCAGGAGGAGGAAGAATTCTGGAAGCAACGGAGCCGCACACTCTGGCTGAGCTTGGGTGACCGAAACACTGACTACTTCCATGCCATTACAAAGAGCCGCACAGTGCAAAACAAATTGTTGAGGTGGTAGTATCTTATTTCCAAGATCTCTTTGAAGCAAGAACAGTTACAGTGAGCACCACAGTGGAGGAAGCGATAACTCCAACTATTACCACATAGCTTAACAATAGACTGGTTGAGGAGCCTTCAGTGGAGAAAATTAAGCTTGTAGTGTTCTCGATCCACGCTGACAAAGCGCCTGGACCTGATGGATTCTCTGCAAGATTCTTTCACTCTAATTGGAACACCGTGGGTCCTAAAATAGTAAATGAAATCAAAGGCTTCTTTGCCTCTGGTGAGCTATCACAGTTGTGCAACGAGACGTTTATTCGCCTCATACCAAATAAGCTTGGGCCAAAGAAGATGGATGATTACCGTCCCATAGCCCTCTTCAATTTATACTTCAAGATCATCTCTAAAATCCTAAACCGCATGTTACAACCAATCCTTCCCCTATTAATCTCGGAGATCCAATCCGCGTTTGTCCCTGGTAGAGCCATAAGTGATAATGTAGTCATCACTAACAAGGTACTTCACTATCTCAAGACCTCAAGTGCGAAAAAGTATTTCTCTATGGCGGTTAAAACCGACATGGGCAAAGCTTATGATCGACTTGAATGGGGGTTTATTAAATCAGTACTCCTAAGGTTTGGCTTTCATCATAAATTGGTCCAATGGGTTATGCATTGTGTGCATATAGTCTCATACTCTTATCTCATTAATGATGAACCAAAGGGGAATGTGATACCAAGTAGAGGGCTTGTACCGCTTGTACTCTTGGCACCGTTCGTGAGGTCACCTTTTGAGGGCTCTTCTCCCACAATGAATATGTCCAACCCATTTCTCTAGGTCTATCTTCTCTAAATTTGGGCTCTGATACCATTTATTGAGGCTTTTTAAGCCCATATCCAACTCCTCCATTAGTATGATATCCAACTCCCCCATTAGTATGATATTGTCCGCTTTAGGCCCAAGTGGCAAAGCCTGCGCGGATTTATCTTTGAGCTCCTTCCCAAAAGGCTTCATACTAATTGGAGTTGGACATTGCTATATATTATACCAAGTTTGTCTAAACTTCTGATGTGGGACTTGGATTGATATCCCAACAATGTCATCTTGAAAGATTGTTGAAAAGTCTTTTGGCAATTCATTTGTAGTTGATGAAGTTCCTCTTTGCAAGGAACAAACCGTTAGAATCACTCAGGAAGATAGCTACAACGAAGATGCAACGATGAATTTGTCTATTGGAAATACTGATTTTCCATTTCTCAAAGGGAGTCCCTTCACTGCTGCATTGTGGACTGGCTTACAAGGTTTTCATATGACGGTTAATGGGCGTAATGAGGAAATGGTGAAATCTAGTGTATAGTTTGATTGTGAGCTGAAATTGAGTGGAATAGTTTGGTGATTTCTAGTTTCAACATGTGTAATTTCATATTTTTAAAATTCTTAAGGACTTCTAAAGAGTTCTAACTAATAAAGAGACTAAAATTATAGATTTTAAAGCACGGCATTGATGGTACTCTTAAATAGAGATCTAATCTAAAAAATTAATACTATTTAAATATTAGGTAGTAATTTATTTAAATTTTAATTATTTTAAAAAATCCAAACCAATAGTAAAGAAGCATGTGGAGTAGAGTTTCTATTAAGTGTATCTCAAGTCTCTAATTTTAGGACCTCATATTTACCTCTTTCCTAATTTTTCTAATTTGCTTACTATTTTGATTTATTTTTAATTTTAAGATATCCTTAGAGCATCTCAGCAGTGTTTCTAAGAGAGGTTTTCAAACTATAATTAAATAAAAATAACATTAAAATACTAAACATTAATTAGTGAAGTAACATGTTTTAACATGTAAATTAATATAATATGGTGTAATTTAAAAATTGGGTAACTAACAAAGAAAAAAATTTGACTTTTTTTTTGTCATTTTTTTTTGTTCACTCTTTTAACCATAATAAATTCAATTAAAGTTGTCCACTTTAATGTACATTTAATTCAAATTGATTTGTAATAAAAAGAAAATAACATTTTTTCTAGAAATAAATTTGAAATAGACATATATAGAAAAATATAAAATATATCCTTTTTGAGCATTATAAGTTTTCTAAAACAACTATGTTTTTTTTTACTATGGAGAATAATTGATTATTGTTCGAATAAATAATTATATAGTAAATTATATTTAGAATAGGTATTATTGAAATAAATAATGAACTATTTGAATTCAAATAAAAGAGTTAGTTTTCTTTTAAGATAACTAATAACTTGTTTGATATAATGAATAACAAATTTTACACTAAAATTGTGTAATAGTGAACTATTTGTGAATATATTTAACTATATATAATAATGAACTTTTTTTGAATTAAAAAAAAATTGATTGTTTGTGAATAAAATTAAATAACTATATGTTTATATATATAGTTAACTATACATAGATATATAGCTAACTATATTTAAGTATATTGATCTTTATATATATATATATAATAGTGAATTATTTGTCAATATAACTAGTACAGTTTACTATTAGTGAAAAATTAACTATATAAATAAATTTATTTGAGTATATAGCTAACTACATATATAATATATATATATATATCTAACTATATTTAAATAAACTATTGGTAAATAGAACAACTATCGTTGATTGTTTGTTAATGAAATTAAATATAAAGACAAATATATTTGGGATAGTTAACTACTGTATATGTGTATTTGATAGAGAAGAAGTATAAAAAAAGTATTGCAAAAAATTAATATAAAGGAGGAGAGAAGAAGAGTGAGAACATCGTAACTGGAAGGGGAGAGAAGAAGAAGAGTGTAAAAAAAAATGTTTAGTTTTTGATTAAAAAAATTATAAAAATCTATAATAATTTTAAAAGGTAAAATTAGAATTTCCTTTAACTTATATGTTATTTACTACCTTCCGGTTTTGAATGTGTTATACAATGAATTAATGAGCGAAAAACTATTATTTTACCTAATTTCCCAAATATTAATGAGCATCTCAAAATATTGAAAACCCTATCTAAAAAGTTCTCATTTGAAAACTTTGAGAACTTTTTGGGTGAGGTTTTCATCATTTTGAGATACTCATTAGTATTTTAATGTTATTCTTTTATTTTGAGAACTCCTATTAAAATCATTGATGGAGATGTTCTTAGGGTTTCACTACTCGAGATGGATGCTCTTAGACCATCTTTATTGATAAATTCTAATGGATATCATGGACCTTGAATGAATAAAACAATTTATTCAGGGGTTAAATGTGGTTAGAGATGGATAGTAACGACTAACGAGAGAATGTAGAGACAGTTATCCGGGACACGTGACATCTTTTGATTGGGCCGAGTCGTTTAGGGTCTCTGAAACCAAAAACGAAAACTTCATTTCTGATTTCTTCTTCTATCTCGCCTGACGGCGAGAAGGGCGATTTTCAGTTCCGTACTGTCTTCGTCAATACAAATGTTGTCGTCTTGCTATGTTGCTAAAAAATCTTGATTTTGATTCTCGATAATTGTGTCTTTTAGGTTGAATCTTCATTGAGATGACACTCTAAATCGAGATATGGAAGGCCCATTTCTAAAACCCTAATTCCAGAATTATTTAGAATACTTGAATGATTTTGATAATAGTATGCGATTTGTTAGGTATGCTAAGCGATTCTAGATGTTGATCGATGCAATTATTTTGTTTGTTAGTCTAGATGATGATGCTTTAGTGATGGTTAGTAATTTGTTGTCACTGCAATGAGTGTGGCATTTTGCAACAGGGAATAGTGGTGTTGGTAATGAACCCGAAAGACTACAACTTTAGAATTTACAGCTGGAAAAGTTGAGTTGTCATGGGGTGGAACAGCTTGTTACGAATCATGGTCATAATGTCCTACAAATTTGTGAATTTTTGAAGAGCTTGCTTGCTCTAGTCGACAAAAATAGAAAGAAGCAACTTCTTATCATGTGTGAAAAATACAAGGTGGGGCTTTTACATTTTGATGAAATGACTTTACACTCTAATAGGAAAACCCCTTAATACATTACTTTTCTTTCATACTTGTTTCTAGAGAAACATCCCCACTAATTTTCTGGTGCAGGTATGTCATTAGGTGTAGACACTGTGACGACAAGTTGGTTCTCAAGGTTACTGATAACAATTTGGTTCTCAAGTTTGCTCTTGGAATCAATTTTGCAAGAGATTTATGTAGCGTAAACACAATGTCGGCTTAGAGGGGAGGTCAAGTGGTGCACTGTCCCTAGGCCCCACTTCCTCTCCTCATATTTAGGGGCCCACATTTTTTAATTTAAAAAAATATATATAAATTAACAAAATTTTAAATAAAAAGGCCTAAAATGTTTTTCTCTAAAATATATTTTCCGTTTTTTTACGAAAATATGTATTGAAAAAAAATTTAGATAAAAAAATTCTTAAAATACTAAATTTAAGGGGCAAAATTTTTTTTTTTGCCCTAAGGCCCACAAAAACTTTGAGCCGGTCCTGCGTAAACATTGGCTCTCTTTAGTTGTTGTACATAGTGATTGTTGGTTGCTCTCTTTGTCTTCTTACTTTGGTGCTCGGGTTAATCGTAGTGGGAGGTATGTGTCCATTTTACTTTACATATTGTTTGATTTGGCACTGTCATGTTTTCTCAATGATGGAACAAATCATTAGATGGCATGACTTGTTTTGATTCGTTCTATGCAAACAGTAGAAGATCATTTTAATGTGGTCGAAATGTGTTGTTAAGGAGGTGTAAGACAGTATCATGAGTTTATGTCGTGACCATTTGGTTTTGTTTCTTGCTTCTCCTTTGTACTCTAGCCTTAGTTCTCAATGAATTGACAAGAAACGTTCTGTAGGATGAAATATATATATAAGAGAAAAGTTGGAGGAAAGTGAAACCTTTTTGTAGGGAACATACTTGTACTGGTAAATGGGATCAGATTTCACAATACAATCTCTTTCCTTCTTAGGTTAAGTAAGGTTTTTTCCATGGGTGCCATTTTTCACTATTTCTTCTATCTCATGACTTATGCAACATTGGCTATAAAAATGGCTACTACATTCTATTGTTAAATTCGGTACATTTTTCAGTACACGTATGTTCTCTCTGAGCTAACATGCTTGGTAATATCTATCTTATGGTTATACATAAAGAATTACATCAGTGTTTGTGCTTAATTAGCTCATACCTGTTGCCCTCCGTCTTATTTCATCCTGTGCATTTTGTTTGTTTATGTGAAGCATATGATAGATTTTCATTTCTACTCTTTTTGTTGAAATTGTAGTGTCTCAAGTGCAAGACTGACCAAGCACAAGAAGCAAAGAAGATGGAGAAACTAAGCTTAATCCCTTCATCTTGTAGGACATCTTGCCATGTCGATCGCTCTATCGAAGAACAACTTTCATTGATTCAACTTAAAGAATAAGTGAGAATCTCTCTAGATTTCATATATGTGTAACTAAAAATCATGTCCTTGTATTGTATGATAAATATTAATTCACATAATTTTGCAAAGAAAAATGTATACAATGCATTGAAAACCCCTTTTGTTAGAGTTTTTTTATATCAACATTTCAATGGAGTTTCACCATTGGACACATAAATTAGTAAGAAATTAACTGATTCTAAAAAAAATTAATATTATTTTTAATACTAGAATATGATTAAGAACCATACCCTTAAAGGATGCTCTTAAAATGAGGTTTTTCACTTAATTTATTGTTAAAAGAAGTGATTAAAAATTGTCAAAAACCCCTAATGGATTTTTACTTCTTACTAATGGAGATGGTCTTTCTCAACACAATTAAAATTATATTTTGGAACTTGGTTCACACCAAGAAAGTTGACCGTTTTGCCACCTTTTTTAATGTTCTTATCTTTATTCAACCACATTTAATTATTTTTCGTGTTCTAACTGGTGACTACTTCGGGAATAATAGAAATGAAAAGGAAAATGAATGAAAAAAATTATAAGAAATCAAATAAAATGAATAAATGTAAAAATGGAAAAGAATGTTATAAGCCCATTTAGTGGATGTCCATTAAAGGCCCATATTCTAGAATATTCTTAAACCCTACTTCCTCTCCAAGTATTGTATCCCTATATATATTATGTACTTCTCATAGTATAATACATAACACAATTCTCTCTATTCTCTTCTCTTATTCACAACACGTTATCAGCACGATAACCTAACCACTGAATAAAACCATACCCATTTGAATAAAACCCAAACGTTCCCAAAATCTCGCACTTTGCTTCGGTTCTACTTTATTTTTCATTAAGGTAAGTGAATCTCTCTCACTTTAGCATACGGCACATCTAATATTATTTGCTAAAACATAAGGTTAACGTCATACTTTCTATATAGTATCACGTTAGTTTTATAATTGCTTTGATACAATAATTGACTTACTTTTCTCTTATTATGCTACTTAATCTATTTTATACATAAATATTGACTTTGTTATTCATAGCATACACATGTATGTCTATCGATGAAGAATTTCTCACAAGTCATATTTATGAGTTGATTTCGTAATTCAATAGCATATTCATATTGGGTCATGACTCCTATATGTTTATTGATCGAATATCACAATTTTATGTTTTTATATTTAATCTATTTTTAAGTTTGACTTTGTGATTTGATAACATACACATGTTGATTCATGAATACTATGTCTATCGATGAGTAATTCTCACAAATCATACTTATGTATATTAATTATTTTATTAATACGCTTTTTTTTGTTCTTAAAATCATGTCTTTTATAATAAAATTAAGCGATCATGATTAACGCTTCTCTACTATTGATGAAAGATATTTTATAATTATTCAGATGTTTTATAATTGAATTTCTATCATGATCGAGCTAAGTAATCTTTTATTGATTCATAACAGAAAAATAATTTTATTCTGATTAGCCCATGCTTATCGCTTAGTGTCTCCATACTTTATCATTATTTATATTAGATCGTACATAATCATGTCTACATACCGATCGGACACATGTTTGTTCATTAATATTTGTTTGATCCAAAATCATTTATTTGATAGTTTCGGATGGATGGGTCATGCTTTGTCGGTTGTCGATTACAATTGATTAGTGAAATCATGTAGATCACAAACCTATGATTTGATGATCATTATGATGTTAATTACGATGAAGCTATGATATGTTTCTGATGATTGGTAAAACATTGTTGGGATATAACAACAAAATTATGAATCACATCAATTTACAATCCATTCCCAGAAGTGAATGATACATCTTATATCAGAAAAGAAAATATCACACCAAGTCAAGGAAGTGACTATAAAAACGTCTAACATGTTTCTTTCAAGAACTTAAATTCTCATCGGAAGTGAAAAAAAATAAAGATTGTAAAAAATAAGAAAAATTTATCTCATCTAATGATGAAAGAATCTAGTGTGATTACAATGTAATCATTGATGCATTATACTCTCCCAAATCTTAAAGTTAATTGGATGATAAAATACATTACCCAAATTGGGAATGATGTTGATTATACAGTGAGATTCATTTCGGGATAGTTGAACTTGAAGATTCATATCATCTCGAGGGGAGAATTAGAGAATCTCACAAAGACAATAAGTGACATATCCAGAAGATTATGTTCACTGCTTGATTATTAAAGTTCAATACATGTGATATATCTAAAAGATTATGTTCACTAAGTTCTTCGAACAATTCTCAAAAGAAAAGTGTGATCGCCAGAATGTCATATTACCTAAAACTAGCTATGTGATTGGTTAATTCTAACTATATCTAAGATTACATGACTTAAAGTCTGTAAGTAAATTAATTCAGCTATGTTCAAAATTACTTGCAAATTGATATTATATTGAGAGAATATCTCTAATGCGGAGTTGGTAAAGCAGACATAATAAAATTTTCATGCAAGTAATGTTGTCCTATAGACACCAAGTCATGAACAAGAATTTAAAAAATATTATGGATTCTTCTTGAGGATGAAAAAATATATATGAGTTATTGATAAGAAATCATACTCATATTTGACTAGTTTTGATATATTCCATGAAGTGAATATAATATCTTACATATATATATCAAAAAAGGATTAGACAAATAAAGTCCCCGAGAATGTAGCTACGAAACTGATCGCATCAGTCACCATTTTCTGACGACACCCACCAATGGCTTTGGATTCTCCAGGTACTCGATTTCTACGCTTTACCTCATATTATACCTTTATGATTTTATATACTACATTATGTCATGATTATGTTAATTGCTTTATCGGCACATGGTTCACCATCAAATCCATGTTTGAAAGATTAAAGAAAGCAATTTTAATTATCGTATTCCTTGAAGGGGGTAATTGATTAGCAACGAAACGTAAACCAGAAGTTTACTAGCTAAGAATGAAAAGTAAACCAGAAGTTTACTATTTAAGAATGAAAAGTAAACCAGATGTTTACTAAGAATTTATATGTTTGGCTTAACCGGATTGGTCATCTTGGTTTAATGATGATGCGGAAAATAAATGAGAATTATGTGGACATTAAGTGAAGAACCAGAAGTTTCTCCCTAATGATTTATCATAGGTTGCATGCTCAGAAATCAATATGATAATATGGTTTTCATCAGTTAAAGATGATTTGGACTTTATCAAATTTTTGGAAATATATACAAGGAGATGATTATGGGCTGATCACCCACTTTGTGACATTTAGATGCATCGATTCAATGGACGCATTGAATCGATTGACGTACTAAAAGGTCCTATTTTTCCTTGTTATAAACCAGCAACCTGGAGTTTACGAGGTTATTTTTTTGTTTCTATTTGAAGCCTGATTATTATATGTCCATTGTGATAAGTGTTGAACGTCCTGAAACTCATGTTCATACACAAAATTTTAGTAGCATTGATTCGCATCAAGCCAATGAATAAGTTATTGTTCTCCTCATCGTTATTGGTTTTGGGTTAGAAACCAAAAAAAAAAAAATTCCCATCTGAAAGACCTCTGAATGAAAGATCTTTGAATGTAAAAAGTGCTACACCATAGCGCTCTATGATGGAACCTCAAAAGAGGAAAAAAATATATGTTGGATATGAAAGATAATTAAGTATACAGAGTCATCCCTGAAGGATTTATATAAGACTCAATTTGTAGACTCTCATTTTAATGAGTCAAATTTTTCCAACATTAGGGGGAGAAATTAAACAGCTGGAGAAAGATATAAGTATGCATGAATTATCAATGATCCTCGGACTAAAATATGTACATCAGTAGTCCAAAAAGATAATTCATAAGAAGAGCTTAAGCGTATTAATTGCCAGATGCATTTACTGACCCAAATAGAGTGATAAAGTCACCTATTCCAGTTGTATATGCTCCAAATTATAAATGATGTCCAAAAAGAGCGATATCAAACTGCTAGAGAGTCTAAAGATCGCCTGAAGCGTGATAGACCTATTTGGTTCCAAATATAATTATCCTTGAAAAAGAAAAGGAGCAATTGAGAATGACCAAATCGAGCAAAGAAAGATTTTGAAAAATCTCCAGAAGAGATGGGATGATCTCTAGAAGAGACATAAACATGACAAATGAAAAAAAAAATCAAGTGCTTGAAAATGAAGAGATATAGCTAGCTATGTCATGTGTGGAGTAAGATGGAACCATAAAGCAAATCGACGTCGTAATATTTTGCATGCAATTAACAGTTGATATTATGGATAAAAAGAGAGCATCATGAAAGAAAGTCTATTGAAAAGTGTACACAAAATAATGATTGGAAGAAATAGACTTATGTAATCTCTTGTAGAGAAATATATGGACCAGTAGTCCTTGCACTTAAAGTATAAAACCAGTGCCATATAAATAAGTCTTTTGTATGAAAGAATAGTGAATATAATGAAATTCACAAAGATAAAGAATGTTTTATGAAGAGATATCTCTTGTGGTGGCAATTATTTTTGATATCTTACAAGTTTGGTAGTAAGAGATGAAACAATGGATAAAGACATTTATATGCAATCTTTGAAGGATATATATGTGAAGGATACAATCCCTGAAGGATTAATGATATAATTAGAATTATATTCCCAGGAATTCTACTCGGTAATCGATCGAATGAAAAGAAAGTATGTAGCATGGGGTATAATCATGTAAATATCCATGTAGACTTATCAAAATATTTTGATAAAGTGATTCTTCATTTGAACATCATCGAAACTTCGGCAGAGTTATTACAAGTTATGCGATAAGTAACCACTGTATAATGATATTTATATACTCCAAGAAGGATGTACACTGCAAGAATCTTCTTAGTGGGTATTTGCTAAGAGAAAGACAATGAAAAAGATGATATTAGCCTATGCATATTTATAAAAAGATCTACAAAATGATTTGTTATGATTGCAATATATATTTGATTATTTGAACATCATATAACTCCTGAAGAGATTTATATACAGTGGAATATCAAAAGAAAAAGTTTAAGATAAAAGATCTTGAAAAGACAAAACTATCTAAAGATATCTCAGATTAAACATTTAGCAAAAAGATGTTATGAACCAGAAGTTCAATAGTATAAAATATCATATGGCAACCATACGAGTTTGTTCATTAATTTTATGCTTATTCCAAAAGAGATATTATATATGATCATAATTCATCTCCTGAAGAAGATATTTATGAGGGGGGCAAATATAAAGATATGCGTGGATGTACTCTTTTTCCATTATCATAGTTTTTTTCCTATAAGGTTTTTCTATGAAAATGTTTTTAACGAGACATCAAAGAACACGCAAATGATAGACACTTATAGAGGAATATCATTATAATGATATATGAAAGTCTATCAATCTCTCATAAGCATGTCATCCATGAATGATATCTAGAGAAACAAAGAGAATGATCCAGATGAATCATCTAGAAGACCGATGAGTTGCAAAAGAATGGCGTTGTACATGTTCAAGAGGTTGTTCAAACGAAACTTTGGTGGACTTATTTTCAAGACACTTCCAACTATTACTTTCAAGAAACAAGTTTGCAGCATCACGAAGATTTCAAGTTATGCACTCATCAGGGGGAGTAAAAACGCGTTGCACTCTTTTTCCTTTAACCATGGTTTTGTCCCAACTGGGTTTTCCTGGTAAGGTTTTAATGAGGCAGCATTTTATGCGTATTATGATTATTTTTACTCTAATGGCATCCAAGGGAGAGTGTTATAAGCCCATTTAGTGGATGCCCATTAGAGGCCCATGTGCTAGAATATTCCTAAACTCTACTTCTTCTCCAAGTATTGTATCCTTATATATATTATGTACTTTTCATAGTATAATACATAACACAATTATCTCTATTCTCTTCTCTTATTCACAACATGGAACAAATTTTCATAGTAAATGGTAACAAACATAGGAATACGTATTTCATAATAAAAGGAAAGTTGCACATTAAAAATGTATTTCTTCTCATTTCATATCAAATTAGATGGGGAATAATTTTGTTCTATGTTCCCTAATATTACAAGGTATAGAGAAGAATGACATGGAATCAATATTACATATAAATAGTAAAAAAAGTTTAGGAATGAATGAGAATGTGATGTTCATTCTCATTCCTTGTATTCATTATGGTCACCAAATCATTCATCCATGACGTTTATAGATTTAATTGGCTGTTTTTCTGAATGGGTTTAAAGGTCCAAACGAAGCTGAACGGTAAAGTTAGTTTTTCTCGGTTACGGTATTTTACGCATCTCTAGAATATGCATACACTTTTAGATTAAACCATGTATATATCAATCAACAATTACATAGATTTCTTGCATATATTGGAGACTTGAAGTAGATTATATATTCGAATAAATAAACAGTCTCACAAGTATGTTCAATTATATAAACAAGTTTGTTTATATCTTAACATAATAACTGAATAAAGTCTAAATTCCATACAAATATGGAGCAAGCTTCATGAGAGGGTCGAGTGTGCTCACATGAAACTTCCTAGCAAAAAGAAAACACACATTAGTCACCTCACCCTCGTAGCTACAATTCGACCCAAACCGGATCATATCCATAAACTCGACCCGGATATCCTTCCACACAAACCTCGCAGGATGGGACCCACCCCTCGACCAATCCACCCATGTCACGGTCCGGTTCGAATTCATTTCCGGACATATCTTGTTAACCAACGTAGAAAGATAATGCTCGTCGATGTAACACGGTGCGCGGCAGTGCTCCTCGAAGACGGCATAGTACCGGCGGTCGGAAACGATCTCGGCGGCCACTCTCCGTGAGATCTCGAACCACTGGTTACCTTTGCGCCAGTCGGAGAGCGACACGTGTGGGAACATTTTAGGGTTGTAACGGCCACGACCCACGCGCCTTGGGTCGTCGAATGAGCCGAGGAAAGAGAGTGTTGAGCGCGTGAGGTAAGTGTAGATTGTGGTGAAGTTGAAGAGAGGGATGCATGTCTCCGAGAGGAGGACGAAGCGAGCATTGGAAGGTTCTCGAAGCGCATGAGATAGAAGACGCTTCTCTGCGTCCATCATCGATGATTTCCCCCATTCCACGGTCTGAAAATGTACACAAAGTTAAGTATCCCATGCTACCGAACCGAGTTATATACTTATAGAATGGCTCAAATATTGTTTTTTTTTTGCTAAAAATAATGGCTCAAATATTTAAAGATAGTTTTATACATAGGAAGATATATATCGCTAGACGAACATAATTCGGGTTTTAAGAATGACAAAACCCCATGAAAGATTGAATTTAATTATCATACCTTGCTTGGTATACGTTTCTTGTAGAACACTGAAGATGCCGGCGGCTCCTCAGTGAACTCCGGTGAGGTATGAACATAAATGGAGTAAAATCCTTCATGCCCTTTGAAGAACATTTCCCAAAGAGGAGACAACGGCAAATTCCACCTCGTCAGAAACATGAACGCAATCTTTGGATGAGTCTCATTCATCATCGTATCACGAGGCGCGGCCACTGCTCGCCCCATCACCTCTTCCTCCGTAACGTCACTACTACGGAAGCTACTAGGAGTAGGAAGAGGAGGAGGGAGAGAATGAGGTGGAGGAGGAGGAGGAGGAAGAGGCAGAGAATGAGAAGTAAGAGGATTTGAGGAGACATCGTCAACGAGGAAAAGTGACGTTTTGAGGCGTTGGTTAAGGTAAAGAGCGAGGAGGATGACGATTGAAGAGACGGAGGAGAAGAAGACGACAGTGCCGAGGATGTGAATGTATCGGAGAGTGGTCGGTTCTTTCTTCATGCGTACGTTCAATTCTTTAACAAAGGTTGTGATCTTTTGCTTCTTCATTGATTTGGTATATATGAATACTAGTCTTAGTTCTCTGGCTTGATTTACGTACGTCTTTCAAGTCCTCTAATTTTGTGTGAATATGTATAGTGCATAGAATATATATATATATATATATATATATATATATATATGTGTGGGTGTAAAGTGGTGATTATTAGTAAAATAAAGTGGTGATTAGAATATTTTAAAATAGATGACCGTTCTGGCCACAAAATAAGCCTAAAGGGATCAGAAGTTCAATAATTATTATGGATTTTAATCGATTTCGTTCAAAACCTAGGCAAGATCATGTATGGTGGACGTGCCTGGTGTGCGGAATTAAATGTGCATGAGATTTGAGGGTTTAGTGAAACGTGATAAGGACAAGTGAAAAAGAAGAGAAGAAGAGCATGAAATTTGCGGCAATGTTAAATTATTGTTACGTTAGACAAAAGTGAAATAGGAGATTAAGGTGTTGATTGGTTCACCCGTAACCATCCGCAAACGCTGCAACCATCCGCACGTTTGTGGGTGGTAGCGGTTGTTAGCGTTTGATAACAATCATCCAAAATGCTTTTTACTGCTTTGTGCCGGTCATAAACTTTCCGCAAACGCTCCAATTTCTAACTATTGCGCCAATCGCTTAATAACGCTTGAAACCGCTACCGCCCGCTTCCGAAAACTCTCGCAACCGCAATCGCAACTATTGCGGCTAAACTAGTCAGATCCTAACAAAAGAAGCCATGCGTTATATCTTTTTACCTCACAAGTCTTTTCCTTGCGTCTAGATATGCACCAAGCTTCATGATCGCATAACAATGAAAAAGCTGAAACCTATGCAACAAGCTTTATGCCGGGTTATTATTATTCTATCGAAATTCCGCAATAACCTACGCAACACACATAAATCTGGATTTGTATAGTTTTACATAATTTTTAGTACGAACCATAATTATGATTATAAGATTTGAGAATTTGATGAAAAATAACTTCAAAATAGGTGCTTCCACCAGCGAAAAATAATGCACATTTACTTTAGAGTTAAATCCTAGTTTCTAAAGTAAAACTCGAGTTTGAACATTTTGAATAGTATTGTACATTTTACGGATGACGACTATTTGATATATACGGAATTGATTATAATGTTAGATGAATAGTGTAATACAAAATTAGTCAGATAATGGAATAGTCCAAAAATATATTTGAATAGAATGTCCGCACCTCAATTAAGTAACCATATAGAATACTAAAATTCTGGTTTTCGCACATGACATTTCAGTTTTTTTAGTCCATAATATATAATGGAATCGTTTTTCAAAAACATGGAAAATTTGATATACATATTTTTGAATAGTTTAAGAAAACCAAATTTTTCTGATCAAATAGAATCGGAACAGAAAATTGTGTATATTTTTCCCAAATCTTCAAAAGCCCGTATATATATCCAAGCCCAAAGACATTTACATAAAAGGCTTTCATCAATAAATTACAAAAAGCCCTAAAACTATTAACAAATTACAAAAAGTTCCAACTTGATCTAGCTCTGTATCCAAATCTCCTGCGTAATTTCATCAATCAAATCTTCCTCTCTTACCTTGTTGACTCTTGTAGAGATTCAACATCATCAACAACGCGATTTCTCCGGTAAGTCTGACGATTTCCCTGGAAATTTTTTATGGGTTTTCTGCGAAATCTCTTTCTCTTAGGGTTTTGTTATGCATAGATGAGAACTAGGTTAATATCTTACTTGCTCGTTGATGAATGAGATCCTTCTGAAATATTGGCTGTTTGTTATGAATCTCGATGATAGGCTCTTTCAGTTACTAACTTGAGTTGTTGAATCTGGATTTTTGCAGAACAATTTGAGCTTGTTGTTATAAAGCAAGATACTTTTACGGTGTTCAGAGATGCCTCGGGACTTGTCAAGATCGAGGTCACCGTCTCCATCACCATCACGTCGAAGAAAGCATTCGAGGTCTCCTGTAAGGCATAGGCATAGCAGAAGGAGTAGAAGAGATAGAAGCCGTTCTCCGTACTCGTCTTATTCGTATAGCAGGTGATACCCGTAATATTTCCTTCGCTGTTCGTTTACTTTAGTTATATAATTGGTTTATCCTCATTGTAAGAAAGATTGGTGGAACACTATTATCTATCTTGCTGGCTACTTGTGAACTGCATTATTTAGCTAAATCGTACAGAGTTCAGCTCTACGCATCTCATCTTTCTCAACTACTCCTTGTTTGTATTTCTTCTCCAAAAGGGAGTACTCTATCTGTATGCTAAAGTCTCTATCGTATTAGTTTTTTTTAGTGATAGTCTTTTTGATATCTTTGATTTATCTGATTGTTGTAAGCAGTGTGTAAAGTTTTGGCTGGAATGCATATATTTATTACCTGAGCTTTGCGATTTAGGGAAATGTAGCTTGCATATTCAGTAAAGGCAGAATTTTAGTTGGGATAACATTACTGGTTTCTCTGAGACTTTCTAGTGATATATCTAGATGGTGTGATTATTTGTTAAAATCATTTTTAGTCTTGTTGATTGTGTCTTTGCGTGTTTCTGAGCTATCATTATGATGTTCTTTTCAAATGGAGATTGTTAACAATAAATAGGCAGAACCACCATATTATCCTAAGTAAGATGATGTGATAATACTGTTGAGAACATGACTGAGAAATTAGGAAGAGGATACATGTTCTTGCCATTATATTAAAAGCTCAATTTCTCCCCGTTCTATGGGAGGGGAAGTGAGCAGGTCATGGATTGCTGTTGGGTGTTCTTTCATTGATCCCTTGTTAGCTTCTTCATGTGGTAAAAGTTGGAGCTGATAATTCTTAACAATGTATGAGGTAACTGCACATACTTTGGTTTCGTTATATGAAGTTGTGGGCTATCTGATGCCTAGTCTTTAGATGCGTGGTAGTTCATCAGTTACAGCTTTTGCTTACTGCTTTATTTTGGGTGTTGTGCAGACGAAAAAGTCGTTCTATTTCTCCTAGGCGCCATCGGAGTCGATCTATTACTCCTAAGAGACGTTCTCCAACACCAAAACGTTACAAAAGACAAAAGAGTAGGAGCTCTTCTCCGTCTCCTGCTAAAAGATCTCCTGCCCCAGCCCTTGAGTCAGCTAAACATAGGAATGAAGAAAAACTAAAAAGAGAAGAGGAAGAGCGGAAAAGGTAATTAAATGCAAAAAATTAAACTGGAATGAATGTTGTGCTCAAGATATAAGGTCTTGTGTTCTCAAATGTTATTCTAGTGTAATGTTGAAGTGCTTGATTACTAGTCTTAAAGGTGCAACAGGTTTCATGGCATTTTCTCACAGGCTTCGCTTAAGGAAGATAAGCTATAATTCGACCTGTTCATATTTTATCCTCTGGCACAAATATTCGTATTATCATGTGTTCTGAGAGTCATTTACATGGATCGTGATTGAGTTAGAGATATACATGTTAAAAACACAAGAATAGCTTAGTGAAGGTTTGTTTATGCCTATGGTTATGTGAAAATATCCTGCTCGAAATATATCCTTGGAGTTGAGAGGAGGTAAAAGGGAAACAATCTCTACAATTTTTCTCGGACTTGGAATAAAATTTTGGTTCTTTTTCTGTTCAAGATTGAAGACATCAAGATATGAGAAAGTCCAGGTGATATTTAAGGTTCTGAATCTGATGTAAATGTCTTCTAACTATTAACTATATTTGCTATCAGGCGACAGCGGGAAGCAGAACTGAAGCTAATAGAGGAAGAAACTATAAGACGGGTTGAAGAAGCTATACTAAAAAAGGTTGAAGAAAGCTTACAGTCTGAGAAAATCAAAATGGAAATTCTAACGCTGTTAGAGGAAGGACGAAAGAGGCTTAATGAAGAAGTCGCAGCTCAACTTGAGAGGGAGAAGGAGGCTTCTCTTATCGACTCTAAAGAAAAAGAGGTAATGGTCCCAGAAATGAATATTTCCCTTCTCAAGTCTAAAATTTTTATTTGTTCAAAAGCTTTCAGATGTTGACGGATTTCATAAAATGGTCTTATCTTACTGAATTTCACAACGGATAATCTACTCTTCATGTGGTTTAACTTCTAGAGTTGAGTGACTGTAAGAAAATAAGGAAATCGCCATTTCTACGAGCTGCTTATCTTAGTTTTCTTGGTGGAGACTGTTGGGCATTACTTCATTTCAATAAAGTATAAACTGTTGATCCTCTTGTCAAATATTTTGTTACAAAATGACATGGTTAGAAAAAAATATCTGCTCTTGGCATTTTTCAATGAATTCGAATGGCTTATTACATTGGTATTACGAATCTGCCTGTCTTGGAGCATTGTTGAAAAAGAGCCTTTTTTCAGGGCGTTATGCGGTGTTTGTCGCAGGAAAGGGAGCAACGAGAGAGAGAAGAGATGGAAAGAATAGAGGAGGAGAACCGTAAGAAAGCAGAAGAAGCTCAGAGAAAAGATGCAATGGAGAGGCAAAAGAAAGAGGAGGAACGGTATCGGGAGCTCGAGGAGCTGCAACGAAAGAAGGAAGAAGCGATGCGAAGAAAGAAAGCAGAAGAGGAAGAAGAACGTCTGAAACAGATGAAACTGTTGGGTAAAAACAAATCACGCCCTAAATTATCTTTTGCCTTAAGCTCCAAGTGAATGGATAAAGAAGACAAGGAAATTATTTTGTTGTGATGATGCATCCTTCTTCCTCTCAAGTATGCTTTATGATTATTACTATTAGTAACGCTTGTTTTAGAGCTTAAAACTTGTTTCTGGCTTTATTTTTCGTAATTCTAGTTACACTTATTTGTATATACAGTATGTTTTTGAAAGACAAAATTGTGGCCAAAGAAACAACGTCCATATATGTTGCAATAGAAGTATTATCCTGATGCATATTGATCTTGCAACAAATTTGCTCATTAACCTTTCATTGTGAGGTTTTTTTAATGTTAATGTACACCAAGGATATATAAAAAGTATTGAGAAGACTAGATGATCTAAAAGGAAGACAAATGTTTTTTGTTGATCCTACCTTTCTTCTGGGAATACCTTGTGTAGAAAATTGACAAAGCGTTTTGAGTAAGTCGCGGGCTCGGTAACAGATATTGTCATCGGATCATACTGCAAAGACTTGCATCTATGCTCCACTTTCTTCTTGGTGTTATATTCCTGCAGAATATCTATGATTCCCATGTACACAACCACATCGTATACTTCAAAGAGCTCAATTGTCGCAGACTCTTCCTTGTCCTCGATAAGCTTGTGATGAGCTTGAGCTGGCATGTTCACTCCTAGTTGCACCCGCAACCTAAGACAACAGATCAGATGCATTGTTCAGCGAAAAGCACGTGTCAAATGAAGAAAGTAAGAAAGGAAATGACTAACCTTGCAGTTCCGGGAAGAATAAGATCAACTTCCTGCTCTCCAACGGAAAATGCTCTGAGTGTGCTTCCTCTGATGTGAGGACCCGGGGCAGTATTTACAGAATTGGGTTCGTGGGTTACCAATAACAATCCTTTTGGAGGAATGGAGAGTTCCTGAGTCACACCAACTGAAAATAAAAATATGAAACGGTAAGTTTTGCTTCATTTATCGGTTCTGTAATCATCTTCTAATATGAAGGCGTGAAGTGGCTTAAAAGCTTGTCCTTAGTATACGGATAGAATTCAAGCTCAAGGCTGAATTACCAAGCAAATGACAAAAGAAGAAATGCATCGTGCACAAAATATACCCTCTTGAAAGTTGAAACACTGACACCTACCATCGACAGAAGAAATGCTCTCTTGATCTGACATTGCATTAGGAGGCTCAAGGATATCATTAAGTTGCCCAGGAGCTCTAAAATGTAATCCAAGTAAAAGACTGTAGTCAATGATGTGCATAGATTCCAGGAACGAGCAGTCTAAGCAAATTTGCCTGCCATGTCAAAGAAACAAGGGAGTTTCGGAAACAATCAGAAGTGCTCATGCAAAATACAGCTGCTTAGTCATTGCTTGGGATTGATGTACCAAGAGACTGTAAGCGTTGTTCCCTTTAGCAAGAAATTGTGGACGATTTGTCATTCAGCTGAGTATAACATATCTTGCACAACAGTAAATGAAAAAGGAAAAAGGTATAGCGCTCACTTGAAGAGGGCCTCCCGCAACAGCTTGTCCATATGAAATTCATAAGCAAGATCAAGATCTTTCAAGGTGGTCTTTTCTTGGATTTTAATCTTTTCAGTAAATCTCCCTTGTGTTGATCCCTTAAGATCATATCGACGATGAATCTTCAATTCTGTGCAAAACATATTTCCCATGACCACAAAACGTACCTATCAAAAGACCAAAAATATCATTCTAAAGAAAAAGTGGAAACACAATGGAAACTAAGATATGAAAGGGACCAGAGAAGTTCTCACCTTTTTCCCCCACTTGAGTGTTATTCTGTGAACTCCAAAAAATTTGGTTATAAGTGTGTTATCATGGTCCCCTACATGTTTATAGTACTTAGGCAACATTCTGAGTAGAACCTACAAAGCAAAAAAAGGATGACTTTAGTCATCTGTAATATTTTGACATTTAGAATGTTACCACAACAGACTACAGAGTTAGCAATATACTAAGAATTTTGGCTTCTTTGACATATTAAGAAAGGCTTATAGTATCCCCCTAAACTACTAATATGGGTAAAGACGAGCAAGAGTCAAATCACATCTTTGTTCAGTTAGTTCAAACCTTCAACTCAGATTTTTTTAATGTCTTGATCACAAATCTGTCGTCGTGAGAAAGGTAGAAGATACTGCCACTTTTCCCAGGGGAAGAAATTTCTGTCAGGCCATCATCACCACAAATAGACATCATGTACTCTGCAGCATCTAACTTGAACATCTCCCTCAAATTCCTGAAACGATTCATTGAAAAACAGGTACAAAATATCAATTTAGTGAACAAGCAATCATTTATTTCATAGTTGTTCGATCCTTAAGAAAGATACTTTAACTGATCAAGAGGAACAATAGAGGTATAAGGCAGAGCTAAGAAGTTTATAATTTTTTAAATGTTTTAAATTGAGATCAGCCCCCAAAACTAATATACACATTGAAAGATGATTTTTTTCTGATTCAAAACTTCTTTGGTATCTGCCTGAAGAAATCTGTTTTACCTGAAAACCATAGGACAATAGTCTTTCCAAGAGAAGTCGATAGATTTGTGCGGAGGCGTAAAATTTGAGCCGTCTCTAGGGAAGAACATCTTTGTTCTGGCTTTCTTACCAAAGTCAGAAGCACGTACTTCTCTCCTAGGCACTGGCGTAATTTTTCCAACAGTATACCTGTGAACTTCAAAAGATTGTTGTGTTAGAGGAAGAACCAATTATAATGCAATCTTAGAGAAGTATGCAGTGGATATATATAAGGCCATCATAGTAGATATGCACACAGGTTGTATCTTTTCCTGTATGCAAATGTAACTCTATTGTCAAGCCATATTGCAGAAATTAAAAACATAATGTGTTCAAGGCTATAAAGGAGCAGTCTCAAGAATCATGAGAATCGAGAAATATATTACCTGATACCAAGTTGAAGATTTAGCATTAGATAATAATTATGTTCCCCCTTTAGAAGTGTCATAAAAGTCCTAGCCCTGACTTCTTTAGGAAGATTTGGAGGTCTAATTTTGTGTAACTTGTCAACAGAACTCGTTACAGTTTCTCTTATCAAAACTCCTTGCATGTATTCCCTTTCATAAACGATACGATTCTTCTCTTGTCCCTCGCTTTGGCCAGAAAACCTTGCAGACTTAGATACCGGCCCATGACATGTAAAGTCTCTTGGATCAGAAGTCCTCCAATTTTCATCCGAAAACCTATTCGACATTCTACCTGAAGTTTTCGCCGTTCCACTAGCTGAAGTTTTCACAGAAAGACTTTCCGTCACAGTGCTCAAACTCCTTAGCTCCTCAACATTTACTGACGAACTACGAGAAAGTACAAACTTTCCAGTGTCATCATATTCAAGAGAACGACACCACTTCTTTAGAGATGGATATTTAGTTCCAGCAGGATAAAAGACTCCTTTCCCGTCTTTTAGGCCACGAGACCAGGTTCCAAAGTATAAACATCCATCAGCAAACTTATAAACTCCAGAACCATGTCTAAACCCATTCAACCAAAAACCGTCGTAAAGATCACCATTTGCCCATCTCATAACCCCTCGGCCACACATTTTACCATTTTTCCACATCCCTATATATATATTTCCATTGGTCCACGAATAACTACCACGCCCGTCTTGTAACCCTTCTTTCCATGAACCATCATATAGATCCGAGTTACAATACTCTTTCCTCCCAAGCCCGTGCCTTACATTCATTCTCCAGGCTCCACTATATACAGATCCATCAGGTGAAGTCATGGTTCCAAAACCATGAAGGTATCCACCAGAGAAATCTCCCTCATACTTTGCTCCAGATGACCACATAAGCTTTCCTTTACCAGAGATTTTGCCTTCATCCCAGTCCCCTTCGTAGATAGTTCCATCCAACCATATATACTTTCCCTTCCCATTAGGAAGTAATCCTTTAACTTCGCCAGAATAGAAATCCCCATTTGAGAATTCTCTATCTCCAGCCCTGAGGATACACAAAGTATAATACCTTAATACGCTACGAAATCAAATACCGAAAATGCAGGAAGATCCCTTGACAAGAAAACACACCTTGCATCCATCTCGGCTAGCTTACAGTGATCCTAGAACATCTTTTTGCACCTTACATACAATGTTTAGTCTGTCTCCTTGAGCACATGTTCCACCTTTTCTGCATAAGCTAAGAAAAATCAAGATTAAATAACGCAATAAGAAACAATTCATGCTTTAGCTCAAGACATCACTAATCGTTGTGCCTTGTATTTAGCAAAAAAATGATAGATTTAAAACTAGCCTAGATTTCAGAGTCAACTAAAATCAGATTCAAGCAATAGACTTTATAAGTAATTTATCCAACTACAATCGAATTTTCCCAGATGATAAATGCCCATCAAAAGATCAATCCCGAAGAAATCACACACCAAACCCATCACTTGAAATCAGCATTTCCAGCGAAAAACTAATCGTAGCTATAATTGCGCAGCTCCATTTCAGAGATTGAAAACAGAGAACTAAATCTTTGATTAAGCAAAGCAAGTGACAATCTCAAGCTCAAATCTCAGAACATGACTTTTACAAGCAGCAATTTCATAGATTTCGGTGAATAAAAACAAAATCGGTGCGGATTCGCAGGATACTCACCAAGATAAAGCTTGTAAAATCTAAGAAGAGAGAAGAAGAAGAAGAATAAACCTAGATTGAGATTGAGATTGAGATTGAGATTGAGCTAGATTTGAGAAGCTTTTTACTCTTGAGAGAATTTATTCGTTTGTATTGTAAAATATTAGTTTGTGTTGCCCATGCACCAAGTTCCATTCAAACACCTTTCTTTTTTTATCGAATTTATGCTACATGTTTTTTTATATTGTTTGGTTCATTAATATGGCACGTATATTAAGAACAAAAATAACTTTTTAATTCTTAACAAGAATTCTTTTCACCGTTACATGCAGAGCTGTATAGCCTCATATGGGCTCTGTCGAGTCTCAGCAAATATGGACGGTATTGTGCGATGTTTCTCACCGACTCCCAAGAATTAGTAGGTATGGTAGCAGACCCAGATAACTGGCCCAACTTCCAAACCGAACTGGCTGAACTCCAGGAGTTACGTAATGCTTTCCCAGACTTTACTCTCGTGTATTGTCCCAGGGGGAAGAATGAAAAAGCAGACTTCCTAAAGAAGAATGCTCGTCTCCGAAACTCGATCTTTTCTTATATCAGCACTTCTATTCCGCATTGGTTCCCTGATACCTCTGTATCTTTGTAATCTTGTTGGATAAGTGCGTTCGTGACAAAAAAAAAAAAAAAAAAAAAAAAAATCTTAACAAGAATACGAATATTTTCAAATTTTGAATTCAAATTAATTTTTGGACTATAATAAATATAGATAAATTATTTTATAATTGCACATATAATAGGTTATCTCTGTTAATGTTCAAGAAATGTTTAACTTACACAATCATATTTGAGGGAATTTACAAAATGATACATATGAATTATCTTTTTGCAAAAATGATACAATGAATTATTCATTTTTAAATATGACACAAATTATATTTTAAAAAAGCTTTAAAACATAGAATTTTAAACTTTTAGAAAAGTTATAACCCTAACAAATCGTAAACCGTAACATAACATATTTAACCCAAATGATATTTTGCACAAATAATATTTCAAAATGTGTTACTTTTGTAAAAAAATAATTTAAGAGTCTCATTTGTATAGTGTGTCATTTGGTAAAACTTCTTTCATATTTTTGTTTTCTCGTTACGGTCAACCAATCATTTAAATAATGTTTTAAGCCTAATCAATAATTAACAAATAAAGCATATTTGTTTTTTACTTTCAAATAAATTAGGTTATCTCTGTCAAAGTGTCAATGTTCAAGAAATGTTTAACTTACCAATCAGGTTTTTGTTTTCTCATTACGGTCAAACCGATCATTTGAATAATGTTTTAAGCATAATCAATAACTAGTTCGGATAATCTATGTAATTGTATAAATTTGTATGACTGTCAAATCATCCAGGAGAGTTAAATCCATAATCCACCCATACTTTATTCCAACTTTCATTGATTAACAATCCTCAATCCATATAATACAATTTTATAGTTTTATGCTATCCACAAAATGTATACTATAACAAAGTATCGAAGAATGAAGACAAATTTCTAGCCCGTTTATTAATTTTGTTATATCTCTTAAAAAATGAGAATTTAAATTTCGTCCGACTACTCAACTCACAGGATGTGTGGCCAAACAATTAAACCACAAGGCTCTTGGTCGAATAAAAAGCTTTATGGTATTTTATTTTTGAATAAAAGCTTTATTCCCACGAAATAAAGGCATTTTCTCAATATATATTTTATGATGTATGTGGTTGCGTTGAGGAAATGTGATTTGTGGAGTTATTCGCTATATACTGTATAATATATAATAGTGGAGTTACAAAAATTCGTTCAACCAACTCTTTATTGTTTTTTTTGAAAAACACCAACTCTTTTTTTGTTTTTGTCAAAGGTCAACTAATTCTTTTTCAAAATGTTACTAGAATAGTTGTACAATTATATTTAGGGATATAATATTTCAACCAATGTGATCAGACAACAAATACGTTCAACTAATATCGACCATATTTCCATGTGCGAATCATATTAAGCTAAAAAAATGACCAAAAATTGAGAAAAAGACATTGCACCGTCCAGGATCAGATTCAGATATCACTTGATAAAAAGGACCAACCAAATATATACATATTTGTTCTGCTGATGATTTTCAATAGATAACTAAATTAAGATGTGGACGATGTTGACGTTGAAAAATAGAGGAGATATAATGGACCAATGTTGTGAAATAATATTAAAGATCTCGAGTTAATGAGATTGCGACTTCGTGAATCGTGACTACACAATAGAAGAAGACAAACCACGATACGACCCTTGCATATTGCTTGTTGATTTTTGTCTTGCTTTTGCTTAATGCTTATTACTTAATTTAGATAGTATTATAAAATTTTGTTATTTGCTTTTACAGTATATTGTTCACTATAAATATGCGTTAATTTATTCTATCCGATGATAATTTAACTATTTGCAATAATCCAACTGCCGTTTTGCTTGTATACATATTTTACAATATCATGCAAAAAAACCCATGATAATCCGATCCAATGACTAATATTGTATTAGAAGATATTATCGTAAATATTCTAAATGACGGTACGTGAGTCCGTGACATGACTACGTGTTTAACGTTAACTATTTATAATTTATCAGTGAGGTAAGGTAATCACACAAAAACGATGTAGTTTTAATACATGAAATAAAAGTAGGACAAATAATTTGAATTCAATAACTTGTGGTTTGCAATACTTTACGTAGTATGGAATATAATTTTATATGTGATATAACAACTAGTTTTTTTCTAGCTATCAACTGTAAATAGTGTAGCAAAATCGCTTTCTAAAAAACCGATAATAATTGGTAGCGAAAAAGTTCAACTACATACTTTTCTAACATAACAATAAGTTACAATCTCGCAATACTACTGATGATGAAATAAACAATTTGCAACAGTATTGGGTTATAAGAGTCTCCCAAATTACGAACGAATCAACAAAAACACATTATTTGAATAATCAAGAGGTTAATAAAATGCGATTAAAGAAGTGAGAAAAAAAAATGGTGAAGTGGGTGTCACGAAACGTATGAAGCAGAAAGTGGAGTGGGGCTGCGCTGTTCCATTGTCGGTCTCCTGCCGTACAATTCGTTGCAAAGAATCTCATTTCTTCTTTTTTATTCAACAAATTATACCAAAAATAATTATATTTTTTGACATTAGTTATATTTACAGTTTGAAACATATGATTTGGTGTTGCGCTAATTTTAAATATTAAGGGCCCGTTGGATCAATTTGGGATTAAAGCCCATTTTCAACGCAAAGATGAAACTCGAATCGTAAATCCACGTGGACCCAAATCCAGTAACAATGTTTCTCTTCTCTTCTACTAACAAACCGACTTTTAAACCGAAATTAATTTTGATTCGGTTTACTCCGAGGAGATTTTTAAACCAAACATCTTCTCTATACTCTTCTTCTTCACTGACTCGCTTGATAGCTCGAGAAAAATGGAGACGCCAGTTCTGGGACTCGAACTTCGGTGTCCTCATCTCTTCAACACTAACTCTCGTCCCTCTTCTTCTTCTCTCTCCATTCCCTCCGTCTCCTTACGAATCATCACGGCAGCGACGGCGACATCATCTACTGTTGTGGAATCACCGGCGACTGTAACTGAGCCATCTCGTTCGAAGCGTCATTCAAAATCATACTTGACGAGGAAATCCGCCATTTCTGAAGTAGAACGGTCCTCAGATTTCCTCTCCTCTCTGCAGAGGTTTCTAACTTATCTTTAGAATTCAATTTGCTTCAAATTCTATACAGAACCAATCAGAATCTGTAGAAATGCTCAATTCTGAAGTAGAGGTAGTGCCTCAATTGGATTGGTTTATAGGATGTTAAAGTGCGGTAGGTAGGTGACTTGACCACAGCATTACTAGCTAGGTACTGAGATGAATGAGAATTGCTTATTTTGAAGATTCACTTGATAAGCATGCCGTACTCTTTCTACTACGTAGTCGAGTTTTCTCACGATGTTACTGACCTTTCCACAGATTAGGAGGAGGTTTAAAGGTGCAAGACTTGAATGTGATTTTGCGTAATTTTGGAATCGCTGGACGGTTGCAGGATCTTATACAGGTTTTGTTGATTTGAACATGTATACGTAGAAATCATGATATCCTATATTGTCTCCTATAGAAGCAGGATTTCCAAGATTTGCATAATCAATGTGTTGTATGTTTGCTGTTGTTTTTTGTAGCTCTTTGATTGGATGCAACAACATGGAAAGATTAGTGTTTCAACTTACAGCAGCTGCATAAAGTTTGTGGGGGCAAAAAATGTCTCAAAGGCTCTAGAGATATACCAAAGCATTCCAGACGAGTCAACCAAAATCAATGTCTTTATATGTAACTCCATTCTTAGTTGTCTGGTCAAGAATGGAAAGCTTGACAGCTCCATCAAGTTGTTTGATCAGATGAAGCGCGATGGTCTGAAACCAGATGTGGTTACGTATAATACGGTATGCCAGCTGAAAGGTTTCTATATGAAAGTAAATGACAAAATAGTTCACATATTTTCCTGCCTTGAAGATTAAAACAATTTCCCCTTGCATCTGTGATTTCAATGCTTTAGCTGATTGAGATGTACTGAAAAGTTTCTGCATTTAAAGATTATTAAGTACCGGTGAAAGAATTGGGACAGGATATGCAACATCTCGATTTGTGTAGCTTGTATAATAGATTTTCTCTTTGATTGTCTTAGCTGCTTGCAGGTTTCATCAAGGTAAAAAATGGATACACTAAGGCTATGGAACTCGTTGGAGAGCTGCCACATAACGGAATACAGATGGACAGTGTGATGTATGGGACTGTGTTGGCCATTTGTGCTTCAAATGGTCGATGTGAAGAAGCTGAAGGCTTTATCCAGCAGATGAAGGTTGAAGGTCATTCAACCAACATATATCATTACAGCGCCTTGCTCAATTCTTATTCTTGGAAAGGAGATTACAAGAAAGCTGATGAGCTGATGAACGAGATGAAATCAGTAGGGTTAGTGCCAAATAAGGTTTGTTTTTGTTAGTATTACATGAGAAATTGGTTCTCTCAGTAATTTTGATTCCTTGTGTAACTCTAGCTACACATATTTGCAGGTGATGATGACTACTTTACTAAAGGTTTATATTAAAGGAGGTTTGTTTGACAGATCAAGAGAATTACTTGCTGAACTTGAATCTGCAGGCTATGCCGAGAATGAGGTACTTAGACAATATTATTTTTCAGCAAATGGTTGTATATATTCTAGAAAAGAGCAATTATAAACCTGGCTGCAAATTTTTAGTTTGTTCAAAATGTTGAATAGGGTAAACAGCAATAATGTTTATCATGCCGTGGCAATCTATGGACAACTTTTAGTTGCATGATAGAAAACATAGCTTATTATATGCTATCATGGTATAACCGTTCATATAGTTCTTCTATCTACCGTGCAATTATCTTATGGTAAAAAAATTACTTTCTTCTCTAGATGCCATACTGTATGTTGATGGATGGTCTTTCAAAAGTGGGAAAGTTAGAAGAAGCGAGGTCAATCTTTGAGGATATGAAAGCGAAAGGTGTTAAATCTGGTATGTTTTTTTTTTAACTCATAATTAGTTAGCTTTTATCATTCTTAAACTCTTCCATTGGTACTGCTTTGAACTTTAGGATATAGTTCCACTGCTGTCCAAGATATGGTCAGGAATATATTGCAATGATATCTTGCGCCCTTCTTGGGATAACACTATCCATAGACTAAATTCAGGATTTGTCAATAAGTTGGTAGAAAAAGGTTGTTCTGCCCTTAGCAATTTGCTACAATTAGGGTGTCCTAAGGGTCAGAGCTTTTCTAAGATTTGTAGAACCTGATAGAGGGACCAGTAAGAAGGAACTGGTTCCCCTATTTAAAATCTTGCCCTATTTGAAATCTCTACAGATTTTAAGCACATCACCGATCAAAACCCGTGTAGCTTCTTTCCCTATATTATAGAGAATGATATCAGTTTCTTGTTTTCAGATGGCTTTGCCAACAGCATCATGATATCAGCTTTATGTCGAAGTAAGCATTTCGAGGAGGCAAAACAACTGGCAATGGACTCTGAAACCACTTATGAAAAATGCGACTTGGTTATGTTAAACACAATGCTCTGTGCCTATTGCAGAGCAGGAGAGATGGAAAGTGTTATGCGAATGATGAAGAAAATGGACGAGCAAGCCGTTAGTCCTGACTATAATACTTTTCATATCTTAATCAAATATTTTATCAAGGAGAAACTGCACCTGCTTGCGTACCAGACCATGCTTGACATGCACAGTAAAGGCCACCGACTAGAAGAGGTAAACTCTAGAATCAAGGCATTGCCTGTTTTTAGTGTTCCAATATAGAAATCTTGCTTCTTAGGTTGTCTTGCTTCAATTGTTTTGTCAAGTATAATGCAATAGAAAGAGAAATTTGCTTTGCCAAACCCGGTTTCTTAAAATAATTGCAGTCTTTCACAACTTGTCGAAATTTGCAGGACCTTTGTTCGTCCTTAATTTACCATCTCGGTAAAATTAGATCTCACTCGGAAGCATTCACAATCTACAATATTTTGCGATACAGCAAAAGAACTATCTGCAGAGACCTGCATGAGAAAATTCTTCACACTCTTATCCAAGGGAAACTCCTTAAAGACGCATATGTTGTAGTGAAGGTTTGAAATCCCTTTCTCGAGGCACATTTTTAACATACGGTCTGCATGAACTGTCTAATTTGGTTAAAATTTTGTTGCAGGACAATGCAAAGATGATCTCACAGCCTACTTTAAAAAGATTTGGCAGAGCCTTTATGATCTCGGGTAACATTAATTTAGTAAACGATGTTCTGAAGGTCTTGCATGGTTCTGGCCACAAAATTGATCAGGTAAATAAATAACCGGCTTGGAACAATTTATAGCTATTTTTTCAATGTTTTACTTCTTATAACTTACATTACAGTTGAATTATCCTAGAAATAACGATCATACTGAATCTCATTTTTTCTTGCTGTGTTCTTTTATTTTCAGGTTCAGTTTGAGATTGCGATCTCTCGATACATTTCGCAGCCAGATAAAAAGGAATTGCTTCTTCAACTTCTACAATGGATGCCTGGTCAAGGATACGTTGTTGACTCTTCCACAAGAAACTTCATCCTCAAGAACTCTCATTTGTTTGGCCGGCTACTCATCGCAGAGATCTTGTCCAAGCATCATATCACCTCAAGAACGACTGTAAAATATCGATCCGAGCCAAAATTTAGAAGCAAGTAAAAACAAGAATTGAGTTTTTTCTTTTCTTTTTCTGTTTTTAGAATGTAAATGTATGTATTTTGTTTCGTAAAATAACTGTAGTCAATTTACAGATATGAAGGTTTGCTAATATCTCCGACTGATCATATTATGGTTAATGAGCTATTGAATAACGTCATAAATTTGCAAATATTCGATCTATTGTAGTAGGTGTGATCATCTACTACTCATTTTGGAAATACATGGTTCGATTATTAAACACATTTATCATTTGCGACCTCAAGATATACTCTCAACCTCTACCACCACTATCTTGAGGTTGAGAGAATATCTTTGAGGTTGGAAATGATAAATATGTTTAATAATCGAACCATGTATTTCCAAATTGAGTAGTAGATGATCACACCACTAATTAATTTAGTAGATAAAAACATAATATTTTTTTGTCTGATTTATGTGTACCAGTTGGTATGATATGTCTGTATGTGTAACGTGATCATAAAATGATATCAAGAAACTGGTATGATATTTCTGTGTGTGAAACGTGTTTATAAAGTATCAATAAAATGATATCAAGAAACGATTTGTAATCGTATATAATATAAGGAATTAATGATTAGAAAACCTAAAATGACAGGTGATCTTATATGAATACGTTAATAACGAAGTCTAAAATGAACAAGGGCATATCCAATTGTTTATAATTTGTAGAAGAAAGATTCGTTTTACCTCTAAATTTAAAACATACGTTAGTAGACAAGAGCATCCGGAATTATATATACAACAGATTCTTGTAACAAGAAATCACAAAAAGAAATATGAGTAAGAAAGAGCTTCCACCTCCATTGGGAGAAAATTACCTAAGCGAAGAAAGCAAGACTTTGATCTCTTCACTTCTTTCATACCAAGATTTTGTGGGGAAGCTGTGCAACTACCAAGGATGTTGGTACTTCTACAACACTCTTCAAGGTGTTATTAACTTCCAGAAGAATTTCAAGCCTCAAGACACCGATATAATCCTCGCTTCTTTCCCCAAATCCGGCACCACTTGGCTCAAGGCCCTCACGATCGCCCTCCTCGAAAGATCCAAGAAGAACGACCGTTCTTGTGATCATCATCCTCTGGAATCTGATAATCCTCATGGCCTAGTACCATTCCTGGAATTGAGTTTATATCTCCAAAGCTCAACACCGGACTTAACCAATCTCTCATCATCATCACCGAGGGTGTTCTCGACTCACATGCCGTTGCATACACTTCAAGTACCTCTCAAGGACTCTCTTTGCAAAGTCGTGTATGTTTGCAGGAATTTGAAAGACGTGTTGGTGTCAAATTGGCATTTCAAGTGCACCACTCTAAAGAATACAAAGGTAGAGGGAAGCTTTACTCTCGAGTCAATGTTCGACTCCTTCTGCAGCGGAGTTGACTTCTTTGGTCCTTTTTGGGAAAACGTCTTGAGCTATTGGAGAGGGAGCTTGGAAGATCCTGAGCATGTGCTTTTCATGACATACGAGGACTTGAAAGCAGAGCCTCGTGGACAAATCAAGAGACTTGCTGAGTTCTTGGGTTGTCCTTTTAGTGAACAAGAAGAAGGTAGTGGAGGTGTGGACAAGATCTTGGAGTTGTGCTCTCTACGTAATCTGACTAGTTTGGAGATCAACAAATCTGGAAAAACGTCCAACAAGGTGTGTAACTCTAGCTTCTTTCGGAAAGGGGAAGTAGGTGACTGGAAGAATCATCTCATTCCCGAAATGGAAAACAAAATCGATAACATTGTTGAAGAGAAATTTAAAGGTTCGGGTTTAAAATTTTAAAGTTTTTATCACTAAAGTTATGTAATATATATGTGTGGTTTGTGGTTTTTCCTTCTTTGATGAAACAATAAAAGTTGCTTCCATTGTTATTTTCTTTTGATGTTTTCTTTTGATGTGTATGTGGTATGTGGGTTTATCTTTCTTTAATGCACCAATAAAAGTTGCTTCCATTGTTACGGTTTTTTTTAATAGATGTATGTCCTTTGGATTTTGAAAATCTCTCGAATATTTTTTGAATTTTGTTTCTAATGATTTGTTTGTTAAACTTTTACCCCAGGTGATTTTAAATCCATTAAAAAAATAAAAACTTTGAAAGTCTTTTAAAAGTTGAATAATATTGTATTTTAATTATAAATTTGAAATCTTCTATTAAATAGTACAAGATTTTTTAAAATCTTTAAGACATGATTTTACAAATATTATATCCAATATTTACGCAGCGTTTGCGGATAGAAGCGGGTGAACCAATGAATCTCTGGTTTGATCACTTACATCTAAGAGGAGCTTCAACAATAAAGATACTCTTTTAGAGTATCTCATAAATATCATAAATACAAAAAAAGTTAATATAAAAAATCATATAATTAAATACAAAAATTGAAGCAATTATGGAAGCTCCATAAGCTCAATGGTTGACTAAGAAATTAATTAAGGTTTTTACATTTAGATGTATGAGGGTCAATACCCATATATTACGATTTATTAATAATTTGCAAATTAATGGACGCAACCTTATAGGAGATCCACATCGTTGCGCAATTAAAACAACTTACCATGATTCCACGCATTAAAGGTGTCCATCAAAAGCATGCAACAAGGAAGTGTCGTATATCGTCGATTTACTAGAGTCGGAGTGATTATCCGTGGTAAAGTTCTCTTTGTAACACTTATCATAATTTGTAATAAAATAATAAATTGACAATAAAATAATAAATCATCTTTGTAACCGTTCATAAAAGATTCGCAAAAATGAAGCAATCATAAATGCATATGTAGCAAAAGAGTTTATAATACTCAAAGAGACGCGATTCTCGTTCTCTCTCCTTGTTTATTATTTTTTGGTCAGTTGGTAAACTCTCATTTTTGGGAGAAAAAATTAGGCAAATAATATGTTAAAAAAATAAATTTAGGTAAATAGATCCGATCTCTTTGTTAATTTTCAAAAAAAGCCAAAACAAAGAAATCAAAATTTCATATTGTTAGTTACTGCATTTATTGTATAGTAGATAATAAATAAAATGCCTATTAATTAATATAGAACTAGATCATCCACCCGCACCGTGTGCGGATATGATTTTTTTAGAAAAACAAAATTGATATTTAAAAATGTGATTTTATCATTTATAAAAATTGATTATACATAATTGTTACTTTTAAACATATGTATGAAGAAGTTAGTATTATAGATATAATAATTTGAAGATGATGAGGAACAAAAGGGATCCGATGGAAATAATTAAAAAGTGACTATGAACTCTTTGGAGTAAAGTTTAAGACCAACTACTGAGATAGAATATAGGTCGGCTAATATAGATTTATAAGCATTCTCGATATTCTTGTTTATTCCGTAGTTTTGCAAATTGTTTATAGATCTCTCCGTGAGATATATAGTTTGATTTTCTAGAGTCATGTTAATTGAAGTCACTTTTTCTCACCACTCGTTTTACTCTTGAAACTATGCGTCTAATCTAATCAACGTTTCTGACTATAGCATCATCATCATCACTTCATACTTATTATCTAAAATTAAATAGAACCAAAAACTAAAATTAAAAAATAATCTCACTTGGTAAACTAATCAGCATGATAACCATGTTATATTCTTCAATCCACTCTTCGATCCTTGTCCTCTTTATCATAAATGTCTTCTCCCTCATCTTCCTCGTATGTTTCTTCTTCCTCAACCCTTATTTTTCCGTATTCTTCATTGTACTCTTCAAACTTTGTTTCTACTTGATGGTCATAGCCTTCCTCCTACTCCTCCTCGTACTCTTGTTTTCCTTTAAGAAATATTCGGTTGTCTCTATTTGATCATCATCTTCCTCTTTGACATTCACTACAAGAAATATACACTATAGCCACATGAATAAGTGTAGCTATAATATGATATTTGTAGCTAAAATCTTGTTGCTACAAATTTTGTCTTTGAAACTATGTAGTGGTAGCAAATGAAATTTTGTAACAAATTGTTGCTAATTAGGGACGAAAACCCATAGCGGTATAGTGTAGCTATCTGAATCAAATTAGCTTCAAATATAATGTAGCCAATTGTTACGGAATTAGTTACAACTTATACGTAGTAATTAGAAGCAAAAAGCTACAACAACAATGAAACAAATCACTCACAAATAGCCACACATAATTATATTTTTTGTATAACTAATAACCACACTTAGTTATAACATTTTTGTGAGTAATTGGTGGTCTGTTTAAAAAAAAAATTGATTTATTACATTGATATTTTGGAATGTACAATAAATGAATAATATAATAAAATACAAAGATGAAAATAAAATATACACAATGTTATCTAATGTTTTCTAAAAACAAGTATAAATCCAACCAGTAATCAACAAAATATCGAATTAAAAGATAAATTATTGCAAAAACTTACAAGATAAAGCGGTTGTTGAAAAATCGTACTTTTAGCAACCCATATGCTGCTACCAAATCTGAAATCCTTTCAATGATCGCCTGCCAAAAAGACATCAAAAGTAATCAATAAGCAATATTTAGATATCATTAACGATGAGCAATGATAAGGAAGTTTTTGATGAAACGTGTTGGGAAACTCTCACATAAACACCACTGAAATAACAATGCAGAAAAAACAGTAAAACAAACAAACATAAAAAAATTCCACATCAGATTTCATAAACTTTATATAAAGGCATTATATTTTTCAAACTGAAAACTAATGTGATTATGAAATATTACCAAGGTTAGAAGCATCATGCTCTATTTCTTCTCTGCATCCTCTTTAGCTTCTCCATCTTCACTTCTCATCTTTAGCTTATGCTTGTTCTTTAGCCAAATACTTGCTAGTTATTCTTGTAGCAGCATTTTCCAGGTCTTCACTAGCCTGTTAATCAGCTTCAAACGTTAAGTAGAAACAACACTGAATCCAGTAAACAAACCAAAATATAGATAGATTATAAGAGCACCTAGCATATTTATGTCCCCTATAACTCACTCTTGATGGCTCTAGAAACAAGTAAAGACAATTCAAGTACAATAGATGCTATCGTTAATCAGCCCACACACTGACATACCTATAATAAGATTTGACATGCTTCTATGAGATTTGAAACTAAAGATCTCATCACAAGCAGCTGTGATAAACACAAACTGTATGTTGTCAAAGGAGCTGTAAAGGAAAATCAGATTATCAGTATTAGGTTCTGGATATCGGAACACGATAAAATTGATTCAGGTTCCATGGGGTTATGGGTTACCTGAGATCATCCGTGCAACTCATTTCTAACATACCCTGCAATCATCGAAGTCCAACAAACCACATCCCTCAAAGTAACATCGTCAAACACTTTACTCACACTCTCGATTTCTCCACACTTAGCATACATATCCAACAAACCAGTCAACACAATATCATCATAACTTGGCACCTTAACAATCTGACAATGTATCTTCTTCCCATTATCCAAATCCACACACAAATCCTTGTTTCATCAACAAATCGTAAAACGTTATGACTTCAACACTCTCATTATTCAAAACATAACATCTAAGCATAACCTTCGTTACATAAAAATCTGGTTCAGGAATTTTATCGAACACTAAGCGTGCATCTTTAGTATACCCAAAAGAACCATATAAACTAACGAGCTTCGTGGTACATAAGAGATCACTCATAAGACCAATAACCGTTAAAAACCCGTGAGTTTTCTTCAGAGAATCAAGTCTGATTTTTTTCGAATTTCAGAAACTTTAAATTTCAAAGGAAAATTATCCATAATAAAGAGAGAGAGTGAGAGTCGACCATACCTTATCTTTGTGGAGAATCGGTGACAGAGGAATCATCTGATTGAAGACAAATCATATATATAATTGATAGCGTCACACGCCCAAACCAGCGAGGGTGATTGCAATTTGCAAGAACCTTGATGAAAATTTGATTAGAACATCTTCAAATCAAATGATTATTAAGCAAGGTTAACATCACAAAACATCACAAAATTAAAAAAAAAGGAACACGTATAATAAGAAGATAATTCGGATAAGAACAAGAAGCCCTAGATCTAATAGACTGATAGACGGATCGAAGAAATATTGCAGGGGAAGAAGAAGAAGAAGAAGAAACCCTAGATCTAAGTGAGCGAGAGAGACACAGAGATCGATTCAAGTATGTGTCTTTACTTGGTTTCGATCTGGTTTCTTCAATCATTGAGGAAGGAGGACCCATGAAGCAAAGAGACGCGGCGTTGACGAGACTAAAGAAAGCTTTGGAGATTCCGAGATCCGCGGCGTTTTGAGGAAGCCAGTGAGAAGCGTATATGATCCGATCCGGAGACGAGCGGCGGAGAAAGTCTGTTAATTGAGGTTGGAAACGATCGAAGGCGGATGTGAGAGATTGTAGGTTGTTGTAAGGTACGTCCATGGAGGATTCAGAGGAAGGAGGGAGAGGGAAGGATAGAGACGAGGGTAATGCGATCTTGATGACAAAAAGTATAATAATAATAAGTGGGTTTTTAATTTCTGGTCAAAATTAGCTTTGGTTTTTCAATTGGGTCAATGTTGGTTTTAATTTTGGTTTAATGTTTCTAATCGGATTATTAACCGGTTAACTCTGGATTTTATTTTCTAGTTTATTTGGTTAAGAAAAACTTGGTTTCAGTAAACCAATATTAAACGGATTGGATGGAAATGTTTAACTCTGATTTTGGGATGAATTAAGTGTTTAACTTTGATTTTGGGGTGAATTAAGTGTTTAACTTTGAATTTAGGGGGAAATATTACGCACAAAATTTTCCGGGGCTATCTACGAGGATATGAAACTATTGAGGGGGAATTACTACGTTTTCCCCAATTCTTTCGGCCAAAATCATTCAAACTTTTTGCTTTCACTTATTTGATAAAAGAACCGGGAAAATAATTTGGCAACCAAATGTAATTGGGAAATAAATATTTTGTGCAAAACTTTTTGATTTTTAGGCAGCTACGACATATATTGTTCATTGCTAGATGAAACCAAATCATTAATTTTGTTAATAAGCAGCTTTTCTTGTAGTTTTTGTGCCATATTGTCATTTAAAAAAAAAATATTTAGTTTGATTCTCAAAATTTATTTACTAATTTAGTTTGGGTTTAGGATATGATAGGTGCCATCTTGTTATTGTTTTAAAATTTTCTAATTTGATACATACTACTTTAATTTGGTTTTTACGGTTTGATTTATACCATATTTTCATTGTTTTATAAATTTGATTTCTAAAAGTTTAAGGGCATATGATTTTGTGCCATATAACTGTCGTTTTAAAACATAATATTATAAATTGACATAAGTGATTGAGTTTGGTGTTTGAGGTTTGATGGATACCATATATATTGTTTTATAAAATTTTAAAAACATTTGTTGTGACACTTTAGTTGTAACTAATAGTAACAATTTAGTTACAACATTTAGTTTGTAGCTAATTGTAATCCTTGCGACTATTTGATTTGTATCTATTACTGAAGCAAATAACTTAAGTCACGTAATGCTTCAAAACAAACTGTAACAATTTTGTGACAGATTTTTTTGTAACTACTTGAAGTAAATTAGCTACTATTTTGAGTTCGTCACTATTTTGTCACAAATTAGTTACTAAACGTGACGAATTTGCTACATATGAATGATTTCATAATTTTGTCGCTAATTTCTAACTAATTGTAGCTAAAATTTGCTACAAATCTTTGTTGTAACAAAATTTGTAACTATGTTCACCCATTCTTGTAGTGATTGCATTCTTCTTCTTTTTTTTTCTTCTCTTACCACGAAACTCATGCATTTTTCCCTCTTCCTCTTTCCTTTGATTTCTAAAAAACCATAATATAAACCCAAAAAGCTCATACTTGTAATTAAAATTATGTAAACTAAATCATAATACAGACCAGTGGCAGAAGCATTTCTGTAGGTGGGGGATCATGTGACCCATACTAATTCTATAAAATCTAATTGTATATCTTCAACATT
Source organism: Arabis alpina (assembly GCA_900128785.1). NCBI lineage: Eukaryota > Viridiplantae > Streptophyta > Magnoliopsida > Brassicales > Brassicaceae > Arabis > Arabis alpina. The sequence continues at coordinate 7,588,196 of LT669788.1, forward strand.
AATGATAATGAACCCAATCAAATTTAATTTTTGACCCCATAACCCAAATTCAGCTGAAAATCAATCTAAATGCATGAAATCAACAAACACAATGTACTAAAATTGGTTTTACGTTAAAATTTAAACCTATGTTTAGTGTAATTTTCCATAAATAAAATAGGTTTAGTTAAACAAATCCACTTATTTTACATTTATGTGAGCAAACACAATTATAATGCGTTTGCTACATATGTCTCTTTGAATCGCTAAAAAACAAAATCCTAAAACATTAAGAGGGTGTTATTCAATGATGAATTTTGACAGAGTTTAAATCTAACCAAAATCCATTGTTATTCAATCAATGATTTTAAATCATACTTTAAAATCCGGTGTTATTGGATATGATATTTGTAAAATCATGTCTTAAGGATTTTAAAATCTTCTGTTATTTAATAGAAGATTTCAAATCTATAATTAAAATCCACTGTTATTCAACTTTAAAAGATTTTGGATTTTGGAAGTATTTGTTTTTTAATGGATTTGAAATCACTTGAGGATGGAGTTTAGTGAACAAATATTTAAAAATCAAATCTCAAAGATACTGCAGAGATTTTTAGAATCCACCCAAATAAACTCCATCAGAGTTTAAAATTTCAAAGATTTTAAAGCTTATAAAATTGATTTCAAATCATTCATCCAATAACACCCCCTAATTATTTTCCATGGTATAATTACAAACTATAGTTGTTATTGAAAAATTGAGAAGGTATTAAATGAAAAAAATGTTATTGAAATTTTCAATCTATGAATAAAATTTTAATACGTTTTTAGTTTCGTTTTTGTTCTTGATTTGACCCAGGTTAAAAAAATATTATGTCTCCACTCATACATACAAAGGCAAATACATATGAGAAAGACAATTGTATAGAGAGAGTAAGATAAAGAACAAACCTTTAAGCAGGATTGAGATCTTTGAAATCATCGAATGCCTCATATACAAAATCATAAGAGAAAACTAAGTTTTTAACGAATCAAATAAAAAATATATTTATATCTACAGTTTTAGTATACCTTAAGAGCCTCACCAGTCAACTATGATACTGCATGATAGATCAGTTTGTCTCCGATTGTCACACTGTAAACCAAAAAAAAAAAATCTCATTAAAATCATCAATTTATGCTGGGTTTTTGAAATCTAAACATAAAACTAAGAAAAGCCAATAAATTATCTAAATCTTAAACTCCTATATTAAACTAAGAAAAACCAACAAAAATACGGAAAATGAATAAACAATGTTAAAGTCTTAGAGATGTTGTACGGTGTGTACAAAATTCAGTATCCACCTAGCTGTAGAATTCTATATAAAGAGATATATGTAAAATTCATCAGTTAGAGTATCTTTTGTGAAAGATTTTGTGGCACAAAATCACTATTTACAAAATTTGGAAAACAATAATTAAATCAAAATATTCGACATATTTCTAAATAACAATGGATATTCGTTGGTATTATTCTAAATGGATAAGAATTTTAAAAATATCAGTTACACGTTACTAATTGTATATTCTAAATGGGTAACAAAATCAACCATAACCACACAAGAGACAAAACTAAGTTAGATAACCGGAATTTTCAACAAAACCAATTTCACAAAATAGTTACAAATTAATCAAATAAGATTGATAAATGTCCCTAGAGCGTAGAAGCATTAAAATTCTCAAACATTAAAATCTAGGTGCACGATTAGAAAATTAAATGATTAAATTATATAATATATTAAAAAAAACCAAAGGTGAACCAACAAAACCTAAAATAAAGAATCAAATCTTAAACATGTTGGAACAAACTGCGAGGAGAAGAAAAAGAGTCTGTAATCCTATGATCATGAACCGAAATTGAGAAAGCCAATTCCATTATTGCATATCTTTTAATAGTAAGAGAGTTTTGTAATATTATAAGAGAATGGTGTCTCCTAAAGTCTTTGGCATCTTATAGTTTGTCTGAATTGGATTTAGTAGACCGGTTTGGTATTTATGCGAACTTCTTGTTCCGAATATAAGGATTTGTTGGCCTTTTGAAATGAAATTTCCATAAATTTAACTTTTAATTTGTAGTGTTCAATCGTAATATCATTCCATAAATTTTGTATTCAAATAATACATATTTTCTTCTCTAAAACATTCGAGCATTAGAGCATATGAAATAGTTCATCAACAACTTATTGAAAACGATGGAATCAATTACTTTATTTTATTTGATCATTAGAGCATATGAAAAAACTGAAATATATAGAAAATATAGTTGATCAATTTCTTTACACACGATTTTATCATGAACAATGGTTTAGGATCCTATATATATAAGATTTATTGTAATTAGTTTATTGGTTTGTTTGTTCCTAAACTGGCTCAACAATATTATATCCTATTGAAATGAAAGTTTAATATTTTTTTTTGATTTTAACTATGAAAAAAATCTATTTAATTAGCCTACTATGCCATGTCATATTTTTAGTAAAACCATGTCATCATTTTGGCTTGACACGTCATAGTTTTCAACTAATCAAATTATAACGTTTAGTGAATCTAAATAATTCGACTTCGCTTTTAATAGGAAAGAGATATAATTTTCCTTTTCTTTTTGTTTTCTTAATCGATAGATTTTCTTCTACACACCGAGGTACTCTAAGGATTTTCTGAATCCTTTGGTTGCTTATCACGTAACCAAAACTTTATCACCATCCTCTTGGGTTCATGGGTCTTTTGTGGCTGAATTGGTAGAATTGAAGGAGTACATGCACAACTGGGCGAATAATAGCCTTTTTTGCTTCAACATTGATAACAAAAACGCAGTTTGGTATATAAATTCAAGTTGCCTTATGTTTGGAAAAATCTACTACAGTGATAGCACTCAGATAAAAAGTCAATCGGTACGGTTGTATGTTCACATTAAAATCTTCTTTGTTGTTCGTTACTGGTTAACGGAAGTATATATCATATATGGTCTACCCATCATGTTCGTCGCTTCTAAAGATTCAGAGGATGATGTTCTCTTTGACAACAATATGAGGTCGGTCCTGAAATAATGGAGGCCACAAACAAACCTAAAAACGGTGGCCTATGTAGAGAGCCGTGGCTAGAGATAATAAGACTAGAAGCAAGACTAATTACTAAAAAAAATTGGCATAATTTATATAAAATAAATGATAACCATTTTTTTCGATGGACAAGATAGCAAGTCATTCAATCTTTTTTTATGATATATTTGAGCGAAGATAAGATTTTATCAACTTCAACTTTGAGAAACTTTTTTTAACATATGCACTGTTGTTTCCAAAGTCGGGTGGAGGAAATGTGTTAAGTAAAAAAAGGGGTCGAGATTTCTGTAAATAAGAACGAACCGGATCGAGAAATAAACGTAAAATAATACGGGTGAAAGTACTCGAAATGATCGGTATTGCTCTGAATAATCTTGCATGAGTTGTCCTATCAAGTGATGTGACAACTATATATAGTACATCTTAGAGTTAAATATGAACTATGGTTTACATAAAGTAACTACACAAATAAAGTACTTTGGTTAACTCTTTGATGAGTTGGGCCTTAAGCTTGGTTCCTCTGATGGGCTTTTAGCTTTATTTTCTGATGGGCCGAAGGTAAATCTGGGAGGCCCAGATGTATATCCAACTGTAGTCCCCCCAAGTCTGTAAAGCCAATTGATATGACTTGAACCAATGGAAAGGATTCAGATATTACCAAAGAAGTCATTTTGCATTCTTCGAAACCCGCTTGGGTGTCTGGTCGAGTCACCAGGGAAACAACCATCCTGGATTTACACTCACCTATTAACAACCAAGCTCTAGTACTAGTGACAAATACTGATTTTAATCTCAATATAATTGTTCTAGCAACACTAAGAAACCTGATTTGGCTAACAATTTAACAAGAGTTCACTAAACAAATCATGCAAATATGGGCCAGTTTCTCTAAATTCCACTTTCCATCCAAGCCCAATAACCAAAAGACTACATTTCGGCCCACCACAACAAAAGAGATGAAGCCATCACCTACATATCGGAGGGAAAGCAGTCTGATCATCGGAATGTCTAGCTTGTCATTGGACAACCACCATACGATTGGGATTGGCGGCTTTAAGTCTTGCTTGAACTCCGGTGGTGTTGTGTTCTTCGGTTTCGTCTCGGACGGAGAAGGATTTATGAAGCAGAGGAAGAGCTTTGCAGTCGGCGATCTCGGGGACGGAGGCCCAGATGTATGTCCAACGATGTGCATCATTCTAGCTTCTTCCGCAAAGGGGAAGTCGGTGACTGGAAGAATCATCTCACTCCTGAAATGGAAAACAAAATCGATAGCATTGTTGAGGAGAAACTGAAAGGTTCGGGTTTAACATTCTAAGTTTTTATCACTAAAGTTGGTAATATATATGTGTGGTTTGTGGTTTTTCTTTCTTTGATGCAACAATAAAAGTTGCTTCCATTGTTATGTTCTTCCATTAACGAACTTATACGGATTCAATATTTTATAAATAGTTTTTGCAATGGATCGACTGCTCTAGTCCCCTTCAACTTATCATTTGCAAACCGAGCACATTGGTAATAGGTTCGTTCCTGACAAAAGACAAAAATAATATTATAAGGAATTGGAATCATACTTTGAAAATATAAAGCGATGGACGAAAACAGAAAGATGAGAAAAGGAAAAGTATTATTTCAGTAATTTAAAAGAAGCAGAAACATTTATCGACGGAGGAGAAGCCTGTAACTGAAAGAGAAAGCCAATTATGATTTATCCGTACGCCCAAGAGCTTTAGTTAATATGTCAGCAATATACGAATTCGTACGAATATTTTGAGTGACAATGACTCATGCTTGAACTGCATCACGTACAGATAATCAGTTTCCCTATATTTCTCATGCAAACTAAATGAGAGATTTAGTTTCAATTATCTAGCTTTAATCCTCAATTACTAACAACAAGTATATAGCAATGACACACGCACTTCAAATCTTAGTCAACCAAATACAACAGTATCAGAAAACCAAAAAGGGACTGAAGTGCTAACATTAGCGAAAATTGAATTCCGTAGGCGAGCATTCTTAGCAAGTGTATTTCCTTTGGTATTCTTTTCCCCGAACAAAACCTAATGGTGAAATCCGGGAAAAATTTCTTAGCTCCTTAAACTCATCCAACTCGGATTTAAAACGAGGTCACTCGTCGGGATCTCTGATCATCTTGACCAACCCCTACGAATATGTGGGGAACAATGAACAATATCGATGTTTCCGCTTTAGACTACCCATTGCCCATAAGAGACTTTGCATCTCGGTATCTAAAGGGGACAGTTCTCGTCGCATTCCACGAAGGCCTAGAAGATCACTTGTAACATATAACGCCCCGACCGTCCTGCCGTGGGTCTCACGTCCACTTTTGGCTCGCAAGCCGAAACTCTTCTGACGGTCGATGCGTTAGTCCTGGAGGCTCGAAATGCATGTTTACTGACCCTACAATCACCACGCGATCTTTCCCCGAGTTTTGGCTTCACTCGCCCGGTACTGGATATGACTTCCCAGTAGGTCACTCATCTTTCGATTGCTCCAGCTCAAGCACGCTTAACTCTGGAGTTCTCTCAAGACAAGTGACCGAAAAGATAAATGCACTTTGGTGACATAAGTAGCCAAATCAATTCTTTTAAGCCTCTCTGCATGCACCACATATTCTCAGTCAATGCACCAAACATTTATAGAACCTGGAGTGTTACATAACATCTCCGTATATGGCAATGACACTATAGTAATCAAATATCATTCTTCCACAAGGAGTTATCGCATAATACACCAAAAAATAAGAAACTAATGAAGCTAAGTCATTTCAAGTGTATGGTTCCATTTTCGGTTTCTACTAACACTAATAACATAAACTAAATGGTGTATTTAACTAAATGAAACACTAAATGAAGCAAAAGACTAAATGAAACTAAGCAATGACATAAGTACATAGAAATTAAGACAAACATCAAATATAAGAAAAGTCAATGCAAATTCAACAAAATAAGCAAAATGATCAGGGTTGTTGGTTATGGAATTGGAAATTCATGAGTATTTGAGAATTCATGAGTATTTGAAAATCCATAAACTAGATATAAGAATCAAGTACATAGGATTTGAAAATCAAATGAAATGGATTTGAATGTGGATTTAGAAGGAAAACATACATTACAAAATCAATTAAATTGGGTTATACAAAAATATTATGATATAAATAATAATCTTTTTTTTCAAAACTTGCAACTTGCTCTTCGATACTTAATAATCAGTTTTTAATTTGTTTATGGTTATAATGAGAGTATGCACATGAAATCATGAAGAAGAAAAATGATTGTTACAATAAAACATAAACCATTGAATTTTTACCACACATGAATGAAGAATTGTTGATATGTGTGATGATATAAGAAATATATGATGTGTTTTGGGAAAATGGTGAGGTTTGTTTTGTCAAATCCAATTCAAAATAACAAAGTTCGTTAAAGATTTCAACATTCATATTTATAACATAAAATCATTCTCAGATCAATTAAAATCCATTTCCAAATCAAATTCATGTTTTACTCATTACTATTGAATAACACTTAATTTGGATTTGTATTTGATAATCGCAAATTAAATAACATATGATTTTAAGAAAGATTTCAAATGACTAATTGAATAACACATGATCTAATTAGATGTGCCAGGTCGGTATAGTCGATCAGTGTAAGGTAACATCTAAGGAGTGGAATGTTACAATATTTCTCTGTAAAAAATTAAGTTTTCTATCCTCTACGTACTTTCAAGACAAATATGATGTAAAAACTTGCCTTTTCACCAAAAGAGATTTTTTCTGTCTCTGATGATCATTGATCAAATTAATAAGTAACTGAATTTGATATGCATTTCAACAAACCAGGAGAAAAAAACATAGTATATAAAGTTTACAGGGTTAATTTACCCAATAATTATAAAATATACTATAATCATATATATAATTAGGGAGTCATCTCTCCATCTAAGGTGTCCACATAGGCAAAAAAAATTTTTTAACAATTAATTTTAGTTTTAGGTTCATTTAGTTCATATTTATGTATATTTATTGTTATTTATAGCTACTAATTTTTTAATTAAATTAAAAAACGAAAAATAAGTCAATAAATTACTTAAAGTAGAAATTAAATATTTGGGTATTTACTATGAATTTATGATAACGATAAAAGTTTATATATTCAATTTCAAAAATTGGAAATATGTAAAACGAATATACATATAAGAAAAAGTGAATAAAATATTAGCGACATCAAAGAATCAATGAAAAAGAATCTTGAGTGTCAAAAAATTGTTAAGAGGCTATTGGTTTTTTTTTGTTATGAACGCACTTACACCTATTCGTTAAAGAAGTACATGAGCATATTTGAACCAATGAGGGATGAACGGGTTAATATAAGAGGTGTTGATCTAAAGATAAAGAATATATATTATTTCACTAAAAGGATACTGAACCATCTAATTAAAGATGAGATAATAAGATGAAAATTTAGAATATACGATTTTATTTATAATGTTATATAATTTTATGGAAGTATGAAAGAAAAATATGAAAGTGTTATAAGATTATTATTTTAAAGATTTAAGGTATAAATTAGTGTAAGACAAAAAAAATCATGCATTGCTTGAATTATGCTCAACTAAAAATAAGTAAACAAAGTAACAAAAAATTGTAAATAGTTAAATCAAATTTTTGTCGTTAAGTTTAATAAATGCATCATACGAACCATATTTTAGGATTATTTGAGTATTTATTTTCGAATTAAAATTACAATAATGAATTACTTTTATTTATATGGTCTTTAGAAAATAATCAAAATATTACGAATTTATATATAAGAGCGCTGAATAGAAATGTTAATAAAAAATAATCAAAAAAAATATAGATTCAATGATGTTAATTATTGAAGTATCGTAATTGAGTTTTACTCGATTGTTAAGAGACTGAAGGTTTTTTAAAAAGAGGATGTATGATTTCACAAAAGGATATTGAACGATTTCACTAAAATAAGAAAATAAGGTGAAACTTTAGAATATAATATTTTATTCAAAATGTTATTTTCAGGTTTTGGAAGTAGAAAAGAAAAAAATTGAAAACGTTGTAATATCGTAATTTAAAATAAATAAATAAAATCTTAAATTTGATATATAAAGTATAAAATTAATGGTCACATTATTCATAAATTGTATAGTAAAATATACCGAGAGTAATTTGTGATATTTATGTAAAAATGTACGTAGTTCTACAAAAAGGCATTCCCTGACGAGCTTCTGTAATTCAATATTTGAATCAATGATTTTAAAAATCTAGAGAAACAAAAACTATTTTCGAAATGTTTTAAGAAAACGTAAAAAAAATGATGTATAAATTAACTTTCTATAATTATATTAGTGTTTTGTGAAAAAATGACAAAAGTAAATATATTGGTTATATTTAAAATTTGTTTGAAGATTGGATGAATTATTATGCAATAATAGATAAAATAATAAGTTCTCAATAACTAAATAGCTATTTATTTAAAATCAAATACCAAATCAAAAGAATATCAAAAAAAAAATTAAAATTAATTAATAATTGAAAATATGATATTATAATGTGTAAATAAATGTAAAATATATATACTAACATAAAATACTTACTAATTCATGTTATACATGATATTGATAGAAAACATTGGAAAATAACGCAAAAATATCAAAAGAAGCCAAACTCGCGCGTTGCGCGAGTCCAATCCTAGTTAAGTTAATAACAGAAACCTCCTTATGTAATACATTTACAACCGCTAAAGATTTTGGGTTAACTTCCTAAAATCCTCTCGACCCACAAAACTCTTTTTTTTTTCCACCCAAACTATGAATCTCACTTGATGTCCACAAAACTCAAGTTATATTCACCATCATCCCAACACTTTTTTTCCCACAAAACTCTTAAGTCCAGATTCGAGGCAGGGTATATTCACCATCATCCCAACACGTCAGCTCTATCTATATCCCACTTGATGTTTGCTGATGATGTTATAATCTTCTTTGACGGAGGTTGTTCTTCTCTCCATAAAATTAGAGAAACTCTTGAGGATTTTGCTTCTTGGTCAGGGCTGAAAGTCAATAATGATAAAACTGAGCTGTTCTTAGCCGGCCAGGATCCTTCAAAAGCCACTATGATCCAGGAATTCGGTTACCCACAAGGTACTCTTCCCATTAGATACCTAGGGCTGCCCCTCATGAGTAGAAAGTTGAGAATTGGTGAGTATGAGCCGTTGTTGGAAAAAATCTCAGGGAGATTTAGAGCATGGGCAGTCAAGAGCTTGTCTTTTGCGGGACGTGTTCAACTAATCTCTTCCGTTATATTTGGAACTATAAATTTATGGTCCTCTACTTTCCTCCTACCCCAGGGTTGCATAAGGAAAATTGAGTCATTGTGTTCTAGATTCTTGTGGTCTGGGACCATTGATGGGAAAAAGGGCTAAGATCTCTTGGAAGAATGCCTGTTTGCCTAAGAATGAAGGTGGCTTAGGGCTGCGAAGAGTCTCAATGTGGAATTATACGCTCTGCCTTAGACTGATTTGGATTCTGGTTTCCAACGAGTCCTCTCTATGGGCTAAATGGCATAAAGAACACAACCTTTGTGGCCTATCACTCTGGGAAGTTGAGGAAAAACAGAATGACACTTGGTCTTGGAAGATGCTTTTGAAACTGAGAAGGTTAGCTCAAAACTTCATCAAGAACAATGTAGGGAATGGGATCAACACTCACTTTTGGCTTGACAACTGGACTCCTCTTGGTCCATTCATCAAACTAACGGGTCCTTATGGTCCAAGAGGATTGGGTATTCCCTTGAATGCTAAAGTGGCTGACGCTTGTAATGTGAATGGTTGGAAACTGCGCCACCCAAGGTCTGATCCGGCTGTTGCCATCCATGCTCAGCTTACTCTAGAACCATTACCAGCTGCAAGTAACTCACATGATTCCTTCAGCTGGGTGGTTCAAGATTGGTTATGTAATGGTTTCTCCTCATCCAAAACTTGGGAGGTGCTTAGACCAAGGAATGATGAACAACATTGGGTGGATGTGGTCTGGTTTAAGGGGGCTATTCCAAAGCTTGCTTTTAATATGTGGGTTACAAATCTAAATAGGCTTCCAACAAGACAAAGGCTAGCTGCTTGGGGAGTCATTACCTCAGATGCTTGCTGTCTCTGTTCTGTTTCCCCGGAAACACGCGACCACTTAATGTTGAAGTGCTCTTTTGTGTCTATTATCTGGTCCCAAGTTTTCATCCGACTAAGCCCCAATCACCGGCCTTTTGATTCCTGGCCAGAATTACTCTCTTGGATTAGGCAGTCCTCTGCGCAAGGTCCTTCTCTTCTCCGTAAAATCATTGCTCACTCGGTGGTTTACCACACTTGGAAGCAGCGAAACAACCTCCTGCATAACCATCAAATACTCCATCCGCTTGCTATCTTTAGGATTATTGATAGAGAAGTGAAGAACATCATTACCTCGCGAAGACATCGGAAGCATTGGAAGAATTTGATGGAAGTTTGAATAAGATAATTTCTCATATTTGAAACAAGTTGTTGAAAATATTGTAATCTTGTTTTTAGCTTTTTTTTGCCTTGATTACTCTTCTTAGGTTTTGCTTTGTAATACCTCTACTTCATCTTAATGATATTTACAATCTAGCAAAAAAAAACTATGAATCTCATTATAAAACCCTCTAATCTAATAAAATTATGCATGAAACCATCCAAACTATTTCAAAATTTTGATTAGATTAGAAATAGTTTGGGTGGTTTAAAACCCTCTAATCTAATAAAATTATGCTTGAAACCATCCAAACTATTTCACTATTTCAAACTATTTCAAAAATTTGCAAACGGAAATAGTTTGGGTGGTTTCAAACATAATTTTATTAGATTAGGGGGTTTTATAATGAGATTCATAGTTTGGGTGGAAAAAAAATAAGTTTTGTGAGTAGGAGGGGTTTTAAGCAGTCAACCTAAAGATTTTTGGTAGGCAAGTTTTATGATCTCATGAACGTGAGTCGTGTGAGATGAACGTGAATCACGTGATTCAGAGACAGCTAAACACAGAGTTGTACAAAATCCCATAATTGAAAGAAGACAAAATATTGCATCCACAAAGATCTCAAGATAAAGTAAATGTTTAAATACACATATTGAAAGTTGTAGCCGTTGATCAAGAACCAAGAAGAAAGTGAAGATATGGCTTAAGTGTTGGAGATACTCTGAACCATTCAGAGGTTTTCAACCAAGCTCTCGGTCACGTGTGGAGTTCTCACGTGTGTTAGACGTTAGGAGTATTAATGTCTTGATTAATCCTCTCTCTATCTTATCTTCTTCATTCTGTTGTAACAAGAAAGTGAGGTTAGAGAGAGAGATCGTTGTAAACAGTTTTAACGGCGAGTTTTAGCCGGAATAAGAGAGCTTGCGGTGAGAAATCACCGGCGGATTAAGGGGAGGCACTAAACCCCGATGTCTGAGTGTGTGTTGTTTTCTTTCTCGTTTTAGATCACTTAGGTTGATTCATTTCTCGATTCAAGTTCGTTTGAGCTCAATCAAAGCTCGAGATTGAACAACGACGACCGTACAAAGTGGTATCAGAGCCAGGTTCACAGAGCCAGGTGAATCGGAAGGTGATTCAAAGTCGAATCAAGAAGAATCGGAGGAAGGTTCGAGTTCGAATCAACAAGAAGCGAAAGAGGATTTGAAGTTGAATCCAGGTGAATCGGAAAAAGAATCGAAGGTTAATCTGAATCTTACAGGTTACGAAATGTCAGGAATCAAGATCGACGTTGAGAAGTTTGAGGGATCTGGAGATTACTCTCTGTGGAAGAAGCGTATGCTTGCAAATCTCAGTGTCCAGGGACTCAAGGACGTTTCAGTCAAGGTGGAGTCAGTTATCGATGAAGCAGCAGAGCTTAAAGATCCTGAGTTAAAGAGAAAGAGGATCGCAGAAGAAACGAAGAAAGCAGATCGATGTGAGCGTGCTATGAACTTTATCTTTCTCAATGTTGGAGATCATGTTCTTAGAAAGCTTGATAAGTGTGTAACAGCATCTGAAACTTTGGAGACATTGGATCGATTGTATATGGCTAGGTCTTTGCCAAATAGAGTTCATGCTCAGCACAAAGTCTATTCATGCAAGATACAAGAATCAAAGAGTATTGATCAGAACATAGATGATTTTTTTGCGGTTGATTGCAGATCTTAACAATCTCAGTATAGAAATTCCAGAAGAGGTACAAGTTATACTGTTGCTTAATTCTTTGCCATCAAGGTATGATCAGTTGAAAGAAACGCTTAAGTATGGTTGAGAAACCATTAAGCTAGAGGAACTTGCGAGTGCTGCTAAGTCAAAGGAAATAGAGTTTAAAGAATCATCTAGGTCAAGAAATGATGGTGAAGGGAATTTTGCTAGAGGCAGAACAGAAACTAGAAGCTTTCAATATGGAAAAGATAAACAGAGGTCCAATTTTAAGTCTAAATATGGTAAGAGAGCATGTTGGATCTGTGGTAAGGAAGGTCACTTCAAAAGGCAGTGCTACAAGTGGATTGAAAGGAACAAAGGTAAAAGTCAGTCACAGGACAGAGGTGAGGCTTCTCTGGTCAAGGAAGTCAGAGATGATGCAAAGGATCTTGTTGGCTAAAAGCAGCAGAGGTAAACATGTCTATGGCAGAGATCAACACTGATAAATGGGTACTTGATACTGCATGTTCTTTTCACATGACTTCAAAGAAAGACTGTTTTATAGAACTAAAAGAGGTATCAAGTGGTAAGGTGAGAATGGCAAATAATTCAGTATCAGATGTCAAAGGTATTGGTTCAATAAGGTATGATAACAATGATGGAACCACATTTGTTCTCCACGATGTGAGGTATATGCCAGGGATCTCAAGAAACTTGATATCAGTGGGTACTCTTGACACAAGAGGCTGTGAGTTCAGAGGTGGTCATGGAGTTATGAAAGTAGTCAAAGACAGTACAGTTATCATGACATGTATAAAAAGGGAATCTCTCTACATCTTACAAGGTAAAGCTAAGATTTCTGAAGATCAGTTAGCAGAGGTGTCATCAGTTGAAGAAACCAAGTCAGCTCAAGATCAGTCAGCTTTATGGCATAGCAGAATGGGACATATAGGCCATAAAGGTTTTGAAATACTAGCTAAGAAAGGTTGTTTTGAAGGATCTAAAGTTACAGGGGTCAAGTTTTGTGAAGATTGTGGGTTTGGAAAGACACACCGGGTTAGTTTTGGACCAGCTCAACATGTCACCAAGGATAAACTTGACTATATTCATTCAGATTTGTGGGGTGCCGAATGTTCCCATGAGTCTAAGTCAGAAACAATATTTCATATCCTTTACAGACGACTATTCAAGAAAGGTATGAATATATTTTCTGAGGTTCAAAGATGAAGCTTTTGATCAGTTTGTTGATTGGAAGAAGATGGTTGAAGTACAATCAGAAAGGAAAGTAAAGAAGCTCATGACAGATAATGGACTTGAATTTTGCAACTATCAGTTTGATAAATTTTGCAAAGATGAATGTATTGTAAGACATAGAACATGTACTTACACCTCAGCAAAACGGAGTTGCAGAGAGATTAAACAGGACAGTTATGAACAAGGTAAGAAGCATGCTCAGTGAGAGTGGTCTAGAGAAGAAGTTTTGGGCTGAGGCGGTAGCAGCAGCAGTGCATCTTCTCAATAGGTCACCGTCTTCTCTACTTGATTTTAGAGTTCCTGAAGAAGTCTGGTCATCAACTATGCCATCACTCAAAGACTTGAGAAGATTTGGTTGTTTAGCCTACGTTCACACAAGTGATGGGAAGCTAAACCCAAGATAAAAAAAGGGCATTTTCACAGGCTATCCAGAGGGTGTTAAAGGATACAAAGTCTGGCTAGTGGAGGAAGAGAAAGTAGTAATTAGCAGAAATATTGTGTTTAGAGAAGAGCAGATGTATAAAGACATCAAAGATGATATTCAAGCAGGTAAATCTAAAACTAAGCTTACTACTAACAATCTTGTGAGTCTTGATCTTGCAGGTATAGAGAAGGACTTAGAGAATGTTCCTGAAGGTGGAGCTGAGACAGAAGAGGGACACTCTACTCAAACTCAATCTCGGACTGCACCTAGTCATAACACAGATGACCATCAAGAAGATCAGAATGGTGAAGGGAGACCGAAGAGAAAGACTCAAATGCCAAAACATTTGGATGACTATGAGGTTTATGGAGATGAAGCTGATAGTGAATTCGCAGAATACTTTTGCTAAATAACTGAGGATGCAGGTTAGATAGAGCCATCTTGTTATAAAGAAGCAATGGAAGATGCAGATAGTGAGTTTTGGACAGAGGCCAGTAAAGAAGAAATGGAGTCATTACGAAAGAATGGCACATGGATACTCATTGATAAACCACCAGGTCAAAAGACAATAGGGTGCAAGTGGGTCTTTAGGAGAAAAGTGGGTCTTGAGCAGAAGACTGTGGAAGTGTCTTATGATTCTCAAAGTGCTATTGCTTTATCAAAAATGCAATACATCATGAGAGAACAAAACATATGGATACCAAGTATCACTTTGGTAGAGATCACATCAACAAGGGAACGATTCAAGTGCTAAAGATTCCTACTGCATATAATCCTGCATATATCTTCACCAAAGTCATGCCAGTGGCGAAGTTGCAAGAAGCATTGAAGATGCTTCGAGTTACCAAAAGCTGAAGACATGAAAAGCTTAAGTTATAATGACTATGTTCAGGTCGATGAGCATAAGGTAATTATAAAGAGTATTCAAGTTTCTGAATGCAAGTGTTCTAGTGCCAAGAACAGGAGAAGACTCTGTCAAGTATTCGATCACGGCTAAGGTGGAGATTTGAAGGTTATAGCCGTTGATCAAGAGCCAAGAAGAAAGTGAAGATATGGCTAAGTGTTGGAGATACTCTGAGCCATTTCAGAGGTTTTCAACCAAGCTCTCGGTCACGTGTGGAGTTCTCACGTGTGTTAGACATTAGGAGTATTAATGTCTTGATTAATCCTCTCTCTATCTTATCTTCTTCATTCTGTTGTAACAAGAAAGTAAGGTTAGAGAGAGAGAGAGATCGTTGTAAACAGTTTTAACGGCGAGTTCTAGCCGGAATAAGAGAGCTTTCAGTGAGAAATTACCGGTGGATTAAGGGGAGGCACTAAACCCCGAGATCCGAGTGTGTGTTGTTTTTTCTCCTTTTAGATCTCTTAGGTTGATTCATTTCTCGATTCAAATTCGTTTGAACTCAATCAAAGCTCGAGATTGAACGACGACGACCGTACACATATATATTGCTAAAGTTCAGTATAGATATCACGTACTTAGACACATATACATCTTTATTGTCTCACACTTAGAGAAATTTAACAAATTATTGCGGCTAGATTTCTGCAAGGGCTATAAGCTTGAGAGCTTCCCCATCATGCAAATTCATAGTGATTCTAAGTTGTCTTAGTTTTTCGTAGCTGATAGGCTTGTATAGACGCAGATGTTCATCATCTATAAACTCACTTGGAATCTCAACATCTATATCCTTTGGTCCTAATAGGAACGAGGCTATAGAAATCCTTGTTGTTCCTTCTTTGCATTGCATTCTATGTTCACATTGCACAACCTCCCATTACTCCATAGTGTAGCTGTGTCTCCGAAATTGATAAGAAGCGAGTTTGGCAATGGGTTTATGGGAAAGAACGTTTTTGAAGAACTATCCATGGCTTCAAGTCCACCAACATTTTCATCATCTTGAAGAATCGTCAAGAATCCAAAATCCGTGTGTAATCGCACACCGAGTTTCCCGACTGTTTCGGGTTTAAATTGATATTTGTTAATTCGAAACTGGCTCGGCCATCCCTTGAATAAATCGGTCTCTACCAGCCCATAACTCTCTGCTAACTTCCTTGCTAGATCATTTGCAAGTCCATCAATAACTTTTGCATACTTCAGAATGATCTCCCTTCCAACACAAAATCCATCAAGACATAATAAAATTTTAGAAATTTTTTTGCTATACGGATATAATAATTTTTAAAATAAATTCGAAAATAATAATTTAGATGGTTAATATCACCTCTTTTTTTGGGGTGAATGGTTAGTATCATTTTCTAGTTTTGCTAAAAACTGTTTTAAATAGATGTTTAATATCTAGTAGCATAATTTGTCTCCTAGTTTTTTTTTAAAACAACAGTTTTGATCATAATTATTCGATTAAGTGTTGATTTGTAAGGATTAGGACGTGATCGATAACCACCAAAATAATCATTAAGCTGTTAAAAAATGATAGTTACAAATTGATTTTGTTTGAGTATATTATAGTTTTTTATGGGAAATTGACACCAATAATAGGGTTTGTGACCATAATTAAGAATCTAATACTACATAAAATAATTAGGTGCATAACATTCATATCAAACAAAATGTCTATAATACCGTTAATTAATTTACATCTTTTATTAAAAGAAAATTAAAAACGTAATTATAATAATTACTAAAAAGGGTTAATTAGTTCTATAATAGTTTTTTGGTCAAAAATTAGGTATCTAGCAGCACGTGTAAAAAAATTAGGTGAGTAGCTCTGAGAAGAAAATGTTGGATAATTTTGCCCCTATTGAATGAGGGAAATTATTGACGGTAAAATAAATTAACTAAAAATCTTTCTTCTTTGCCAAATCAATTTCCGTGATATGTTCAAATGTATTTAGTATATCAGATTGATTTTGTGTAGAAAATTTAAAACACGGTGCAGAAAATTTGTCTTCGTGTTTAAGAAAAGTTCTGAAGAAGGTTGTACAAGATAACAATGGTGAAGAAGATGATAAGTGAGATTGTAAACGCCGGTAAAGGATCCATCATAATGAATTAATGATCTATCTTCTGGCTTGAGCAAAAGATTCATTGAGACGCATTAAAAACCTGATAATATTTTTTCTCTCATACATTTGAATCCATAGATCATTAGCACCACATGTACAACCACTATAGTTAAAACTAGGTAACTTTTCATAATTCTTCAACTCTTCCCATAGTGTGGTTAAGCAAGTATAGTAAGTGCTAAGATCTAAGGATCCTTGATGTAAATTGTCAAGTTGATCTTTTGATCTTGAACATGATAGATCTTAGAAAAATTACTCTGCCTAAATCTCCCTTCCAAATTCAACCATAAAAGACGAGCATCATCAAAGTATACAGTTCTAGACCCTATTTCCTTTGACACCGAATTAGTAATCCATGTACAAACCATATCATTGCAACGACTCCAAGATCCGTATCTAACATGAGTTTCTGATGGTTTAGATAAGGTATTGTAGATGAATACAAGCTTGTTTTTGGCATTAAGTGCCTTGATTATCGATCTACGCCATGTGTGGTAGTTCGATTCACCGGAAAGTTTGTCAGGGACGAGATATACGCCGAAGTTGTCCGCCGCATGTAAGAAGAAATAATTTGCATATGGATCTGAGATCGAGATAGCATCGGAGGTCGGATTTTATGTATAACTGTTAGGATTTGTAGCCGAGGCCATTGCAAGAATCGGCTTGAATCGAAGAGAAAAAACGAAGATCGGAGCTAGATCGAGCTAGATTTTCAATGAAGAAAACCGATCAGAGAGATTGACCGATGAAAACGTTGAGAATCGATCGTAGATCACGAATTCAAGCTCAAAAACAAAGAAAAACGAACAAGATTCAGAGATTTCATAGCGGAAAGTGAATGAAGCTAGAGAAGAAGTTTCTCGATACCATTTCAATATAACAAGTTTGTTATAACCAAATATGCTTCATTCATCATCAATAATGATAGAGTGTTTCCTTAGATACAATTACACTAAACCGGAAAAAATAAACCAACATTAAACAACTATAATGTACCAAACCAAAGATTCAATTCATATATATCTATTAGCCTTGACTAAATGATATCAAGAAACCTCTTGTTTCAATCGCATGTTTCAATCGTCCGTTCCAACCGTTCGTCTGAATGGTAACACCACATCATTTCAACCACCTCCTTACTCGAAACGTTGCCACCAATCTGACCCAATATAACACCAGGAATAATAGTAATCCAAAATGATAAGTTTATATCATATATTAGATAAAAGATCCGCATATATGCGGGTTCATGATAAAATGTTGTATCCCGTAAATAACTATATACAAAAGAGTAAAAAGAAAATTAAATCACCAGTGAACATAAACAAAATAAGTTTGAAAACGTTGATATTAAATAAATTTAATAGTTAATTGTCATCTGAATTTTTTTCCTTGTTTAATTTCCAATTAAATTAATCATGTTTGAAGTTATTTATTTTTTCCTATTTTGCTACTCTATTTTTCAAAATCTTGTTGAATTCATTTTTCCTATACCTATTTGAACTTTTCAATATTATATAATCGGTTAAAAAACACATGAAAAGTGAAAACCTATGGGAGGGTTTCTGAAATAACCCTAAAATTGAAATCAATTACAAAACTATTTCCCATTTTCTCTCTCTTCAAATCTTAATCAAATAAACCAAAATATTCAACTAATTTACGAAACTACCATTATATTTGAATAATTTATTTTATTTTTTAAATCAGAATTTTGTTTGTTTGTAGAAACAACCAAAGAAATCCTTTTATTTACGAAAATGTCATCATCATCAAATTTGACAACCACCATGAACAACCAAATTCAAGCTCTTAATGTTTCTCCATCTGATTTTTGTGGATAAATACATCACAAATAAGCTCATAACTTCTTCATCTACCATTTCATCTCCAATTTCATCCAAAAAACTATGTAAATAAGGTTTTCAAAAATTATATGTCTCATAATCTCTTGAATTTTAGTGGTTTTTGCGATATAACGTCTCAGCTTCAAAGTTAACAGTGAGAGTAGGATTTTTGGGTGTTTGAACAAGCTGAAAACCGAGATCTACGGCGAAAACAGAACTAAAACCCGTTATATCCGATCTGGTCAGACGAGTAGACTACTTCGAACGTTTGCTGGTCAACGAGAGGTTAGATTTGCAATTGACTATTTTTCAAATTTTGGAAACAGACATATCTTGTAGTCTGCTTGTTCTCCTTTATTCTCCTTTAACAACAACAAAAAATTGTAGACTGCACGTGTAGTCTACTTTAGAAATGGGTTACTTTTGTATTTGACCTTAATGTTCACTTTTTAGAGCAAACTCTACAGGAGATGTTAAATGTAGATTTCCAACAGAGTCTGCTCGACTATATTTAGGTTATTTTTTGCAATTTACCACGTCGTTGACTTTTTGAGTAGACGTTATTTGAAGTCTACTCTATATGGTGAGGTTAGTTTTGCGTTTGACCAAAATATCGAAACATTGACAAGAGAAAATATTTACAGTAGACTTTTCTAGCAGTCTGCTGAAAAATCAATTATCAACAGACTGCTTGAGAAGTCTACTATTTAATTAATTTGATATTTGGTCAAACACAAAACTAACCTATTTTTTTAGTAGTCGTTGTTTAGAGTCTACTCAGAAAGTCAATAATAAGTCAATTGCAAATGTAACCTCAACTATTTGAATAGACTTCCAATTGCAGTATACGCGTTTACGTAGACCTCCGTAGATGTCTGCTAGCGGTTGCAGTCTACCAAAGAAGTCTACAGAAAAAGTCAAACTTTGGTCAATTGCAAATACAACTTATTTTTTAAGCTGACTTCTGGTGGAT
Source organism: Arabis alpina (assembly GCA_900128785.1). Lineage (NCBI taxonomy): Eukaryota > Viridiplantae > Streptophyta > Magnoliopsida > Brassicales > Brassicaceae > Arabis > Arabis alpina. Next base: position 7,608,002 of record LT669788.1, read on the forward strand.
TCTACTACTAAAAGTCAACATTTTAGTCAAAATGCAAAAGTAACTTCGGTAGACTTCAAATAAGGTCTATTTGGTCATATGACTTCTCTGAGAGTCTACTAAGCGTTTGCCGTAATTGCAAAAGTAACCCATTATATAGACTTCTCATGCAATCTACAAGTTGACATCAAACGTAGTATGACTTTGGCAGACTGCAAGTATGTATTTTTACGTTTTTTAAAAACAAATTTATAGCTTATATATACTATATTTTTTAGATTTTCTTGCTCTCACATATGTGTTATCTAATATGTGTTCTTCTGTATGAATTTGAGATATTTAAATGCAATATTTATGGTGTAGATCAATTTTCTTGTTTGAGTAGTAATTAACTTTTCACAGTAGATTTCTTCAAACGCTTGAAGAAGTCTACTAGTAGACGGAGTGTAAAGTCTGTAGTTCTGTTTTTAGTAAAAAATAATTTTAAAATTATGTATAACGAAATTTTAAGATTTTCTTTAATTCAAATGTGTATTATATATTTGCTTTTTTATGTACTATTTTGACATCTTCAGCTGTAATCAAATTAATTTTGTTTGATTAACTAGTTTTTATCACATTTTAGTAGACTACCGATGAAGTATGTTAAGACTTTCGATTAGTAATGTGTTTTCTATTTGTTTTTACAAAGAATGGTTCATTTAGCTGCTGTCTATGGAGAATGTACTATGAAAGATGGGGTGTGGGAGTTTGTTGTTGATAATCTTCAAGGAGTACGACTCTTCTTCTTGAGTGGTGGTTATACATATGGTGATCTTCTTGAGATGGCACAAGATGATTATGAGCTCGACAAATATTAATTGTACATGTAAAGGTGCAGTATTTATGGCAAATATTAATTTTCTTGTTTGACTAGTACTTAGCTTATATTGGTAGATTGCGGTTAGAAGTCTACTAGTAGACAACACGTGAAGTCTACTTGTAATGTTTTTAATAAAAATAGATTTTAAATTAATGTATACTGAATTTTTGAGATTTTATTGATCTCAAATGTGTGTTATTTATGTGTTTTGATTATGTTTGAGTTAGTCATCTTCAGCGGTAAGGAAACCATTTTTTTTTATTAATTAGTCTTTCACATACTTTAGTTGACTGCTTATGAAGTCTACAAGTAAACTGCTTATGAAGTCTGTATTTTAGAGGGGGTTATTGGTTTGTGTATTTTAATGGATTTTAAAATCCATTTGGATTTTAGAAATCTGAGATGAATCCATGGATTTTAAAATCCATAATAATAGATAGTGTGAATTTCAAAATCAAATAAAATGGATTTACAAATCAACTAAATGGATTTCATTGACTAACCAATAAAGTAATATCAACATCTAACTCATTATTTTCATTTGATATATGTTTTTCTCGTTCTTCAAAGATTTCTTGTTCTCCCGTATTTGTTGAATCCATGTTTGAGTATACTTTTAACAAATAAAACTTAACCCATCAAAAACGAACACTAACACATACACATTTGTATCTTTATATATATTATTTACTATGATTAGTATATGATTTCGCAATAATATTCACTAAAATCTTTATTGTGAAGAATCACGGAAAAATTGATCACGTGAATAGCAAGAAAAAATGAACAAGCCTATAAAAAGAAAGAAGCAACAACTATTAGAAAGAAAAACATACATAAGATGATGATGAAGTGACGAAAAATACATACGTGACACAATTTTTCTATTATTTTGTTTGATGGTGTTTTATTTATTAGTTTGATTATTTTAATTGATTTGTGGATTTATAAGTGTGTTATTTGATTTGTAAATCTTATAAGATTTACAAATGTTTGTAAATCCGAAGGTTTCCCCTCGGATTTGATCCTTTGTATTTTTGACTTGAAATCCTTTCAAATCCATTAAAATCCTAGGTGAAATCAAATCCATAAGTAAATCCGTAGGATTGAATAACACGTGATTTTAATTAGGATTTATAAATCATAGAACCAATAACACCAGATTTTAATATGGATTTTAAAATCATAGAACCAATAACACTAGATTTTGTTTGGATTTCCAAATCCATTAAAATCCATTAACCAATAACCCCCCCCTTAGATAAATAACTTAAAAATGTTTTGCAGAAATTTTCTCTCTCAAAGCATTACCTCTTACATCAAAAAGTATAGGACTGATCTTTTAAACACGTAAAAGAATCAGAAGGTACCGTGTTCTGCTTGTGATTTTAATACAAATATGTGTTTTTTGTAAACATAAATCAAGTCAAAGTTCATATCATTATCTCACAAAATGAAGTTGCCTATATTTACTTTTTTCTATTATTATGTCTTCTTTCTCTTATTGTTCTTTCTTCATAGTAGAAAATATCCAAATCTTGATTTAGATGCAAGGAAATTGAAGATGATATATAACTAAACTATAGATGAATTCAAAAAATGAAGGCATGATTATTGTGAAATGGTGATCTCTCTTCTGTTTTTGACATGTACATAATATAATAAACAAGTATTATAATTTTCAAAGAAAGGTAGATGTGTATAGAGTATAACAAATCGAGAACCCATGTTAAATTTGTTAAAAATCGATCAAAATATACACAAGCTGTTTTTCTTTTGGTTTTCAAAGAGGAGAACGAGTAGATAGATCAAGGAGAGTATAAAGAAGAAACCAAAATCGATGGTTCTCTTTCTCTCATGATCTATGACAGCAATCTTTGTTGGTTCCCTTTCTCTCATGATCTTTGACATCAATCTTTGTTGGGTGTTCATGTACACTCTATCGATCTGCAGAGACAAAACTCTATATCAATCTTAAAAAAGCATAACAGAAGTATCAGAAAACAAACCTAATACCTAACTAACTTAGCCCCAGTTTGTAAAAAGGTGAGTCACTATTGAATCTACACTAATATATAATCATACACAGCTACACTAACAATTCAAACTTGAGTGTATGATGCAGTCACATAACAACATAACGAAAGAAACTGTACAATAATATTGTAAAGAAAAAAAAGATTTGTTGATTTGATTCTTTAAACCACGCATGCACTTACCCATTGTGAGTCTCAATAGCTTCAAGTTGCCTTAAAGCAATTCCACAACCAAAAGGTTCTCGTTCCTTCTCTTCTCGTCCTTCAAGATCTCCTATGTTGTCATGGTACTCCTAAAAAAAGAGAGTTTATGTTAGTGAATGCAAGCAACAACGAAAGATAAAAGGGGGTCACAAAGGGTATAAGTAACAACACAAGATTGTATGAAACGATGTGGAGTCTCTGAATTACTAACTCATGTCTCTATAATCTACTAGTAGCTAGCGTGTGTGTTTGTTTCAATGAATCAAATTGCTCAAAAGTTTCATCCATATCAAGTCACGTCACTAATTTATTGGTGTGAGACTATCCTTTTGAGTGAAATAAGAGAATGAGAACCTGAAGTATCTCCTTAACGTCGTTTTTACTAAGCTTATGTTGCTCGTATAGACAGCTGCAAATTCACTTAAACAACATAATATTACGAACTAATATTCTTTATAGTTCGAAAAGATTAAACATATGAAGAAACTTTCTTCTTCTTACGAGAGTAACAGAGACAGTTTCGGAAGAAAAATAAACCTGGATATGAGGCAACGGAGAGCTATGCTAGTCCGAAATAGATGGCGACACATATGGGCTAGATCAGTGGCTAACCTTAATGGAGGTGGAGCCGAGGTCGAGGGAGGCGAGAGAGAATATAGCGCCGTTTAAGAGAGAGAGCAACTAGTTCAGTTTTTTTTCCTAGAATTAGGGTTACGAAGATAAGAATATCCGGTTAGGTTAAAATTCTGGTTTAGCAGATTTCGTTTGCAATTTACTAAACCTTAAACTTAACGAAATCCTAAACGCTGAGTATACTCCACATGAAGTCTACTAGTTTTAGGTTAAAATTCCGGTTAGGTAGACTTCGTTCGCAATCTGCTAAACCCTAAACTTTGAACGAAACCTTAAACTCAAAGTAGACTCTACCAGAAGTCTACTAATTTGAGTAGACTACTAATGAAGTCTACTATCCGAAAAACGTAAATTGATTATTTTCAATGATTATTTAAAACCTTTAATAAAAACTTATACAAAACATTCAAAAAGTTTAATATATTCACAAGTTAACACTTTTATGCAAAATTGACATTTTAAATATAAAAATGATAAACCCTAAATCTAACCCTAAGTGTAAAAACATGTTTGCAACCTATAAATGTCAAACTATTATCCATAATTCATACTCGTAGCTCGGCTAATTACGCCAAATGATGTACATCAGTCAAAATTTTATATCATCTTATAGTTAATTCAACTTAAAAATCAAACCCTACACTACGGTTTCTAAAACGAAACCCTAAACCATCCAAACACTAAACCCTAAACCATAAATAATAATTTAGTTCATAAAACTAAAGCACTACAACCATAAAATAAACACATAAAACTTATAAATATCAAACATTAAACTACCAACATGTCACCAAATCAATATCCAAACAAATGGTTATGAAGTACCTTGTTTGGTAACTCTTTCTTTAGTATAGTACACGTAGTATGTATTTCATTCATAACCTAATTTGCCTTTGTAGGTTTAATTTGTGAAATTTTATGAAAATTTATTTTTCTTACTTCACAATTATTTATAGTTTAGTCATCAATCAAAAAATTTATCAAAATATTTTCTGTTAATATATAAATTTAAATTTCAAATATAATTATACGGTAGACTTTCAAAGAAGTCTACTATACCATAAAGTAGACTTCACATGGAGTCTACGAGTTTGATTTATGGTGGAAGTCTTATAGTAGATTTCGATATTACGTAGTAGACTTCTGTAGGGTAAAACAGTCATTATGCCCTCCTTTTTTTTATTTAGTCATAAAAGTTGTAGTTGTAATTTCACTACCCCTTTAAGTTAGTTTTGCCAAATATAAAATATGTGGATTACTCATGTATTTAAAATTAAATTGTGAATCATAATAAACAAATTCCCCTCGACCTATTGTAGTAGGTGTGATCACCTACTACTCAATTTGGAATTACATGCATGGTTCGATTATTAAACAAATTTATCATTTGCAACCTCAAGATATTCTCTCCACCTCTACCACCACTAATTAGTAGATAAAAACATAAAAAAATTTGTATTATTTATGTGTACCAGTTGGTATGATATGTCTGTATGTGTAACGTGTTTACAAAGTATCATAAAAAGATATTGCAGAAACTGGTATGATATGTCTGTATGTGTAACGTGTTTATGAAGTATAAAATAATATGAAGAATCGATTTGCAATCATATATAATATAAGGAATGATTAGTAAAGCTAAAATGACAGGTGATCTTAAATGAATACGTTAATAACGAAATTTACAATGAACGTAAAGCATATCCAATATTTTACAATTTGTAGTCATCCACGAAGAAAAATTCGTTAGTAGACAAGAGCACCTAGATTTGTATATATAACAGATTCTTGTAACAAGAAATCACAGAAGGAAATATGAGTAAGAAGGAACTTCAACCTCAATTGAGAGAAGATTACCTAAGTGAAGAAAGCAAGACTTTGATCTCTTCACTTCTTTTATCCCAAAATTCTGTAGGGAAGCTCTGCAACTACCAAGGATGTTGGTACTTCTACAACACTCTTCAAGGTGTTGTTAACTTCCAGAAGAATTTCAAGCCTCAAGACACCGATATAATCCTCGCTTCTTTCCCCAAATCCGGCACCACTTGGCTCAAGGCCCTCACGGTCGCCCTCTTCGAAAGATCCAAGAAGACCGACCGTTCTTGTGATCATCCTCTGGAATCTGATAATCCTCATGGCTTAGTACCATTCTTGGAAATGGATTTATATCTCCAAAACTCAACACCGGACTTAACCAATTTATCATCATCATCACCGAGGGTGTTCTCGACTCACATGCCCTTGCATACGCTTCAAGTACCTTTCAAGGACTCTCCTTGCAAGGTTGTGTATATTTGCAGGAATATGAAAGATGTGTTGGTGTCAAATTGGCATTTCAAGTGCACTAATCTAGAGAATACAGAGGTAGAGGGAAGCTTTACTCTCGAAACAATGTTCGACTCGCTCTGCAGCGGAGTTCACTTCTTTGGTCCTTTTTGGGAAAACGTCTTGAGCTATTGGAGAGGGAGCTTGGAAGATCCTGAGCATGTGCTTTTCATGAAGTACGAGGACTTAAAAGTAGAGCCTTGTGGACAAATCAAGAGACTTGCTGAGTTCTTGGGTTGTCCTTTTAGTGAAGAAGAAGAAGAGAGGGGAGATGTGGACAAGATCTTGGAGTTGTGCTCTCTGCGTAATCTGAGCAACTTGGAGATCAACAAATCTGGAAAAACGTCCAACAAGGTGTGTAACTCTAGCTTCTTTCGGAAAGGGGAAGTCGGTGACTGGAAGAATCATCTCACTCCTGAAATGGAAAACAAAATCGATAACATTGTTGAGGAGAAATTTAAAGGTTCGGGTTTAAAATTCTAAAGTTATGTAATATATGTGTGGTTTGTGGTTTTTCCTTCTTTGATGAAACAATAAAAGTTGCTTCCATTGTTATTTTCTTTTGATGTGTATGTGGTATGTGGGTTTATCTTTCTTTAATGCACCAATAAAAGTTGCTTCCATTGTTACGGTTTTTTTTAATAGATGTATGTCTTTTGGATTTTGAAAATCTCTCCAGTATCTTTTGAATTTTGTTTCTAATCATTTGTTTGTTAAACTTTTACCCCAAGTGATTTTAAATCCATTGTAAGAAAAAAAAACAAAAACTTTGAAGTCTTTTAAAAGTTGAATAATATTGGATTTTAATTATAGATTTGAAATCTTCTATTAAATAGTACAAGATTTTAAAATCCTTAAGACATGATTTTACAAATATCATATCCAATATTTACGCAGCATTTGCGGATAGTAGCGGGTGAACCAATCAATCTCTGGTTTGATCACTTACATCTAAGAGGAGCTTCAACAATAAAGATACTCTTTTAAAGTATCTCATAAGTATCATAAATACAAAAAAGTTAATAAGAAAAAATCATATAATTAAATACAAAAATTGAAGCAATCATGGAAGCTCCATAGGCCCAAAGGTTGACTAAGGAATTAATTAAGGTTTTTACATTTAGATGTTTGAGGGTCGATACCCAGATATTACGATTTACTAATAAATTTGCGAATTAATGGACGCAACCTTATAGGAGAACCACATCGTTGCGCAATTAGAACAACTCACCTTGATTCCACGCATTAAAGGTGTCTATCAAAACCATGCAACAAGGAAGTGTCGTATATCGTCGATTTACTAGAATCGGAGTGATTGTCCGTGCTAAAATTGTCTTTGTAACACTTATCATAATTTGTAATAAAATAATAAATCGGCAATAAAATAATAAATCGTCTTTGTAACTGTTCGTAAAAGATTCGCAAAAATGAAGCAATCATAAATGCATATGTAGCAAAAGAGTTTATAATACTCCTCTAAAAGATTTGCAAAAGAAACGCGATTCTCGTTCTCTCTACTTTTTTATTAGTTTTTTGGTCAATTGGTAAACTATCATTTTTGGGAGAAAAAATTAGGTAAATAGATCCTATCTCTTTGTTAATTTTCAAAAAAAACCAAAACAAAGAAATCAAAATTTCATATTGTTAGTTACTGCATTTATTGTATAGTAGATAATAAATAAAATGGCTATCAATTAAGGGAAATTAGGTAGAATAATATGTTTTGACATGTACATGTGTAATTGAAAAATTGGGTAACTAATAAAGAGAAAATTAAATTTGACTAAGTTGCCAAAAATAAATTCAATTAATGTTGTCAAATTTCATCACACTTAATGTTAATGTTGTCAAATTTCATCACATTTAATGCTAATTTATTTGTAATAAATAAAGAAATAATAATTTCATCTATAAAGAAATTTAAAATTGACATAAAAAAACATTTCGTTGAAAAAAAAACATTTTTTCTGCATTATATGTTCACTCAAAATAACTATAATTTTTTACCTTTCAGAATAATTAATTATTGTTTGAATATATAAATTATAGAGTGAATTATATCAAAAATTAGAAATTATTGAAATAAATAAAGAACTATTTCATTATTTGGATTTAAATAAAAATAGTGAATTTTATTTTAATATACTAACTTGTGGTTCAAAAAAAAGAATTTCACACTAAAATTGCGTAATAGTGAATGATTTATTAATATATTTAACTATATATAATAATGAACTATTGTTGAATATAACAAGTATAGTTGATTGTTTGTGAATAAAATTAACTATATAAATAATTATTGTTTATTTATAGCTAACTATATATGGATAACTACATTTAAATATAGTTATATATATATATATGTAATAGTGAACTATCATATACGTGAATATAAGTAATATAGTTAGCAGTTTGTGAAAAAATTAACTATATACATAATATATTCATAGTTTCTAATTTGTGATACAGTTCACTATATAATTTAACTATTCAAACAATAATTAATTTTTCCGAAAATTAAAAGACTATGACTATTGTGATATAGTTCACTATATAATATACCTATCTAAAAAATAATCAATTAGTTTGAATAGTACAAAATTATTGTTGTTTTGAGAAAATATAAAAAACATAATTTGTTTTTATATATGGCAAGTTCAAATTTATTTAATTTTGTTTAAATGTAATAAATAATACAAGGCAAATCTACATTAAATTTGCATTAAATGTGATGATTTTGATTGAATGTATAAAAGGATAAAATCATTTAATTTTATTTATCTTTGTTATCTACTAAATTTTCACATTACACATGCTACTTTATTAATTTAGATGCTCAAACCTATTATTTCACTAATTCACCCATCAATTAATATAGAATATAACGTTCCTTTATTGTTGTTTTCTTAATCGTGAGATTTTCTTCTACACACCGAGGTACTCTAAGGATTTTCTGAATCCTTTGGTTGCTTATCACGTAACCAAAACTTTATCACCATTCTCTTGGGCTCATGGGTCTGTTGTGGCTGAATTGGTAGAATTGAAGGAGTACATGAAAACTGGGCGAATAATAGCCTTTTTTGCTTCAACATTGATAACAAAAACGCAGTTTGGTATATAAATTCAAGTTGCCTTATGTTTGGAAAAATCTACTACAGTGATAGCACTCAGATAAAGAGTCAATCGGTACGGTTGTATGTTCACATTAAAATCTTCTTTGTTGTTCGTTACTGGTTAACGGAAGTATATATCATATATGGTCTACCCATCATGTTCGTCGCTTCTAAAGATTCAGAGGATGATGTTCTCTTTGACAACAATATGAGGTCGGTCCTGAAATAATGGAGGCCACAAGCAAACCTAAAAACGGGGGTCTCTGTATCATACTAGAACACCATTATCAAACGCAGTTTTTAAATGACATTAAATATCCAGAAGTAGCTAAATAAAACAAAAATTCTTAAAATAAACAATCTGACATTAATAATAAATTTCTTTCCTTTTTTTGTTCTTTTTATTTGACTTTTAAACTTCTTCTTCTCCTCTTTCTCGATTACCTATTTTTTTTTCATTTCTATAGGTTTTTTGTTTCTCCACCAAAAAAAAAAAAGTCTATTTCAGATTATTTTTCCATCGAACAAGACATACATTTGTTTGTAAATGGGTCCCACTTGACTCAATTTATCTTTTTCCATTACGTTGAAAACTTAAGAGCCGAGATAATTTCTTTTGGTATTATCTATATAAACCAATGTTCAAGAAAGCTCTAGACGTTAAGCGGGCGACAACCTAAGAGTATCGGTATCCATAAGCTTTTGATGAATCTCTTTTATTAAATAAATAATAAAAGAATATTTATTATGAATAAAAGTAAGAGAGAGAGTGATGAGAGTATTAAAACTCTCCGTGTATAGAGACTAGGGGTGGGCAAAAAATCCGAAACCGAATTACCGAACCGAACCCGACCGAAATTACCCGTTCCGAATCCGATCCAAATTTATAAAATATCCGATCGAGTTCTATGCTCCTAAACCCGAAAATCCGAATCCGAACCCGGACCGAACCGATAACCGAACGAGTATCCGAACTAACACAAATATAAATTAATCAAAAGATAATTGGAGGTAAGGTTAGATATGTTCATATATTTTAGATAATTTCTATAACTTTGGTTAATTTGAATAGTACGGATTATATTCGAATAAAAATAACTAATTTATCAATGCTATTTGAATTTTTAAAATTTTGTTTTTGATATTTTATCGGGTATTTTTGAATAATTCATGTAAAAACTAATAAAATCGAATTTTTTTTTTGATATCTATGTTCATTTGAATTTTTGTTTTGAAATTTTTGGTCAATTTGAGTTCTGATCAAATTCATATTTGAAGTGTATTTTTAAATAGATTGCACATCGGAGATAACCGAACCCGAAATCATTATATCCGAACCCGACCCGAATTTATAAAATACCCGATAGGGTATTAAACCCCATTACCGAAGTATCCAAAAAACCAAAATACCCGACCCGAACCCGATCGGATATCCGAGTGCCCAGCCCTAATAGAGACGGATGATATGTGTTTTGAGCTTTTTATGTCATGTGTCTTTGTTTAATTAGTTGAAATTTTCTTTGAATAATTAAAAATTAAATAAATAATAAATTGATTTTAAAACTATTAATTATGAGCTTTAGGTGTGTCTCAAGGTTGTAGATGCTCTAACACCTAGTGCATAGAACGCCTAATCGGAGTCTAAGCGATTTTTAAACTGTCTACACGTTTTACAGAAAATTATAATACGTTAAATATTTATATCAAAATATATGAACTATCATGATTTATAAATAATTATATTTATATTACTTAATAAAATATATGAAATATCATGGTTTATAATAAATAAAATTTATATTACTTTTATTTTCGTCGTTTTATAGCATAAGCGGTAATGTCCACGGTATATGGGGCCTAGGGTTAAGGCACGGCCGTGCCTCCCTTACAAATATTAAGGCATTGGCCTTATGGCTCACCTGATATTGCAAAAAATTGGGGCCTCAAATTTTGAAAATTTAATAAATAGTATGTATTTTTATAGTAATTTAAAATTAATACCATTATTTATACTAATTTTACGCTCCATATTTTTCTAACCCTAGTTTTGAGACAACACATTTTAGAAAATTAATAAATAGTATGTATTTTACAAAATAATTTTAAATTGATTTCAATATTCATACTAATTTTGGGATTTAAATATTTTTTAACCTTAGATTTGGAGCCCCAAATTTTTTTTTTTTTCCTTAAACCTCTTAACCTCTAAGAACGGGTTTGGGCTGTGTCTAGGCTAGGCGGCGCCTAGGCAAACGCCTAGAACGCTTTTTAGAACAGTGATATAAACAGAATATCAGAATTGAGGCCATTTAAAAACTAGGATCCCAAGGGCCAAGGCCCACACCTTAAAGCATGTGCATTAGAGACACTTGAAATGGGTGTCTAAAATATTTTGTAATTAAATTTAATTAAATTTTATTAGAATGAGTGTCTAAAACCACAAAATCGATCCTATATTAGACACTTTAAATGGTTTTAGACACTCATTCTAATAAAAATTAATTAAATTTAATTTTAAAATATTTTAGACACCCATGATGGATGTCTACAATGTACATGCTCTTATTTGCCTATATCCAGGATCGGTCCTGTATTCGATATAACTAGACGTGGATATAAAAACATGAATAACCAAAACTGACAAAAAAACAAAAAAAAGGTTCGGTTCGATTTTAGGTAGCCTTTTGTTCGATCTCTTGTAGTAGGTGTAATAATCTACTACTCAATTTGGAATTAAGGATTCGATCTCTTGTAGTAGACTAGTAGGTGTAACCATTTACCACTCAGTTTGGAATTAAGGGTTCGATTTTCAAACACATTTGTCATTTGCAACCTCAGAATATTCTCTCAACCACCACTATTAATTGAGTAAATATATGTATATATTTGTATTATTTATGTTTATCAGTTGGTATGATATGTTCACAAGACCATTTCGTCATCTTGTCCTCCGGCCTTCGGCCATCGCCATCTTGTTCTCTGACCACCGTCTGTCACTATCTTGTCTTTCGACCACCGTCTCCGTCACTATTTTGTATGTCGTTATATTGTCCACTGCTAATATTGTTCATTGTCGTCTGCAAGTTATTTTCCGATCATTGTCGCCAACTTGTCCACCGTCAATATTGTCCACCGTCGTATGCATCTTCTCTTCCGGTCACCGCCGGCATCTTGTCATCTGACCACCGTCACCGTTTTCATATTGTCCACCACCATATTGTCCGCGAAGTCGCCATCTTGTCATCTGGCCATCGTCTCCATCGTTATCTTATCCTCTACCATCTGGTCCACGAAGTCGTCGTCTTTGTCCTCGTTTGGTCCACCGCCGTGTTCATATTGTCTTCCGATTACTATTTCCGTCGCTATATTCTTTTTTGGCCACCGTCATCACCATTAACACCACAACAGAGAAAAGAATTGTAGAGATTAGAGAGAAGGAGAAAGATGCTTTGAAGAAGAAAAAGAAAATGTGAAGAAAGGCAAAAAGTGTCTTTTGTCGGAGAGAGAAAAGAAAAAGACAAAAAGTGGTAGTTTTAAAAATGAATTTTGAGAAATGGTATTTGTGTATACCATATTTCCGAAAATGGTATTTCCATTAATTTTCTCTTTAAAATATACGTTAGTAGTTGCACGTTATTACAAGGGCATGCATGCAGATTATATATATATACAGTATAGTGATATATGGGAGACAACAAATTACAAAACAAAATATGAGTAAGAAGCAGCTTGGACCGCATTTAGGAGACCCGCATTTTGGCGACGACAACCTAAGCGAAGAAACCAAGACTTTGATCTCTTCACTTGTTTCAGAAAAGATGCTCTTGGGAAGCTCTGCAATTACGAAGGATGTTGGTACTACTACAACACTTTTCAAGGTGTCCTTAACTTCCAGAAGAATTTCAAGCCTCAAGACACCGATATAATCCTCGCTTCGTTTCCCAAATCCGGCACCACTTGGCTCAAAGCCCTCATAGTCGCCCTCCTCGAGAGATCCAAGAAGAACGACCCTTCTTATGATCATCATCTTCTGGAATCTGATAGTCCTCATGGCTTAGTACCATTCTTGGAGATGAAGTTGTATCTCAAAACCTCAACACCGGACTTAACCAATCTCTCATCATCTCCGAGACTATTCTCCACTCACATGCCTTTGCATACGCTTCAGGTACCTCTCAAGGACTCTCCTTGCAAGATTGTGTACGTTTGCAGGAACTTGAAAGATGTGGTGGTGTCAGCTTGTCATTTCAAGTGCACCAAACTAAAGGAAACAGAAGCAGAGGAAAGTATTACTCTCGAGTCAGTGTTCGACTCGTTCTGCAGCGGAGTTCAGTTCTTTGGACCCTTCTGGGAAAACGTCTTGAGCTATTGGAGATAGAGCTTGGAAGATCCTAAGCATGTGCTCTTCATGAGGTACGAGGATTTGAAAGCAGAGCCTCATGGACAAATCAAGAGACTTGCCGAGTTCTTGGGTTGTCCTTTTACTGAAGAAGAAAAAAATAGTGGAGATGTGGACAAGATTTTGGAGTTGTGCTCTCTGCGTAATCTGAGAAGTTTGGAGATCAACAAAACTGGAAAATCGTCCAACAATGTGCGTCACTCTAGGTTCTTCCGGAAAGGGGAAGTCGGTGACCGGAAGAATTACCTCTCCCCTGAAATGGAGAACAAAATCGACAACATTGTTGAGGAGAAACTTAAAGGTTCAGGTTTAAAATTCTAAAGTTATGTAATATCTTCTTTTTAATGTGTGTGTTTCTTTCAAATTGTTATTTTGATGAATTTTCGTTGATCAATAAAAGACTTTACACTCATTCACTTCATATGTTGTAGTTATTAAACCATCTATAAGAAGGCCCAACAATGTGTTTTCAAGAGATCATTAGCCCATGTAATTAGGATAATCTAACAAGGTAGAATTTTATGTTATGGTGGATTGTAATCTTTTTAACGTTTTGCTTGGAAATAATTTACATTATATTGCGGGAGAATATAGATTTCTTGTTTTCTCGAATTCCAAATAGGCTGAAATTAGAAGAGTTTATTCGCTGTTTTTCCTGGATCACCTGGTATCTTTAGAAGATTCGTAATGATAAAGTGTTCAATAATGTGGATAAATCCCCACAGCCGATTGTTGCGTTAGCCAGAAATGAGACTACATAATGGTTCTTAGCTAAGGATTTTAGGGAAACAGCCCTTGTGCCTCATGTGCAGACGGTTACTTCTATGCCCACAAATGATGTCTTCAGATGTTTCATTGATGGCTATTGGAACGACCAAGACACCACGAGTGGAGTTAGGTGGATTCTATAACTCCAAGATGGGTCCATCGATATACTAGGGACACATGGCTTGCATTGGGTATTATCCCAGTTTCATGCGGAGGCGCACAACTTATTATGGGCTATGGAGACTTTACGCAGGAAGAGAAGGTTTTGTGCGTTTTTTTTAACTGATTCCAAGGAATTGGTGAACATAGTAGCAGATTCAAAAAACTGGTCGTGTTTCAAAATGGAATTAGATGAAATAGAGGAGTAATGTATTTTTTCAGACTTTACTCTTACGTTTTGTCCTCGGAAAAAGAATGAAAAGACAGATTTTCTCGCAAGGAATGCTCGTCTCCGAAAAACAGGTTTTTCTTAGATTAGCACTTTTATTCCTCATTGGTTCATGGATACTCATATATTTTTGTAATCAATAAAGGTAAATGCGTTCGTGACAAAAAAGTAATTACATTGCACTTAAATTATCCTACAAATCACGAAAAAGATATTGTTTATTTGATCATATTGGATCTCGGCTCTTTCTTGGTTGACAATGTCGGCTCTTTTGTTTTCAGGTTCACTTTGCAATTATTAAGAGATACAAAAGTACATGAGCCGCTACATACAATCTTATTATATAAAGTTTGATGCGTCAAACATAATAATTAACAAGATCGTGACACGTGTCAATCAGTTGATAAGATTTTGACACGTGTCAATCAGTTGATAAGATTTTGACACGTATTATTTTCTTTTAACTAAATTAAATCCCATATTTCAAAATTTCTCAAATCCTATTTAAATTAGGTTTTGACATGAGTTCTTTTATTTAATTATAAATTTCGAAATTGTTCTAACCTAAGTCTATATAAACTAAAAAGATTTTATATGTATATTAGAATATCGTCGTATGCAAAATTTAAGTCTATTTAAACTAAAAAGATTTTACATGTATATTAGAATATCCACTGAAAAACATTACTGGATTCTTTTTGCCTTATAAGCTTCTATTTAGAATACAAAAAATTTAGTTGAGTGCGTCTTTTAAGAAAGTAAGAAACTAAAAATCTTAAGAAGAATAATGAGCTTATAAGAAAAGACTTTATATTAGTTGATGAAAATGTTTAACGTGTTTTTATTTTCTATCAATAAGAGTTTTAATGTATTACTAACTATTTGAATAATATATATAACTACAATTTGATTTTATTTTAACACATAAAATACTATTCAAAGATTTGTGCATCATTGTATTCTTGCAAAATTTAGGAATCAATTATATGAATTTTTTTAATTGAAATTTGTAATTTGAGTTTGCAACTAACAAGATACAATTCCATTCATTAAGGTTTTGGAAAACTAAATATATGAGTGAGTAACTATATAATAAAAAAACCCATAGTTCAATAAGGAACCGAACAAAAAACTAATTATTTGGAAATATGTGAAAATATTAATTCAAAATAAAATACTATAATAAGAGTCAATATAATTTAATAATGGTGAAGCTTTATCAGTGGTTTTCACATTTCCTTTTTGTGTTTTTCACATGTTATAAATTTAAAAAATTCAAATAAGATTATGAGAAAATAATTCTACAAGATTTTTTTTTTTAAAATAGCGAAATAGTGAAAATTAAATGACTTCAAACATGAATAAAAAGAACCTAATCATTATGAAAAGACATGATCAAATTAGACAAAAAAATCAAGATGAAAAAGTAAGTGTTAAATTTATTTAATATCAAAGTTTTCGATTTTTTTTACTTTCATGAATGATTTTTTTCGTATTTATTTTTTTACGGGCTATAAAATATTTTTCCATAAACCCGCATATATGCGGGTCCTTTAACTAGTCTTATTATAAAGCTTGAGGTGTCAAACATAATAATTAATAAAATCGTGACATGTGTCAACCGTTCGATACAATTTTAACATGTGTTATTTTATTTTAATTAAATTAAATCACATATTTCAAAAAAATCTAATCCTATTTAAATTAGATTTTTGATACGTGTTATTTTATTTTAGCTAAACTAAATCACATATTTCAAAAACATTCTAATCCTATTGTAGTATGTCTTATTAGAAAATGAGATACAAATTTTTTTAAGAAAAAGAATGAGCTTATACGAATAGACTTTATATTACTTGATGAAAAAGTTGGCATATTTATATCAATAAGAGTTCTAATGTTTTACTAATTCTTTGAATAGTATCTAACTGCAATTTGATTTTAATTTGTTTTTTAGCGCATGAAAATAATATTAATGCATTTTGCATCATTATATTCTTGCAAATTTTAGAAATCAATTATGTGAAACAAATTTTATTAAAATTTACCATTTTAGTTTGCAATTAAAAATATGAGATTCAATTCATTAAGGTTCTGGAAAAATATATATATGAGCGAGTAACTATATAATAGAAATAAACATAATTCAATAAGAAATAGAAAATAAACTAATTATATAGAAATATGTGAAAATTTTAATTCAAAATAATAATATAAGAATAAGAGTTAAAACAATTTAATAATGGTGAATATTTTCTATCAATGGTTTTCACATTTCGTGTTTTGTGTTTTTTCACAAGTTATAGAATTGAAAAATTCATATAACATTAGGAAAGAGTAATGAGAAAATTGGATTGTATACCCTAAAACTTTTTTTTTTTTTTGCTAAAAGGTAAATATTTCATTTATCATGAAAACGATATGGTTACAATCGAAAAACGATTAACCTATTAATACGTTCAAGGCAAAAAAGATAAAAACAAGAACGTATAAAACACACGACGGTTTTCTTTCCGTTAACTCGACTTAGACGAATTGCCCATGGAATTTATACGAAGTGATGACGATGAGATCCGTTCAACACCGCACCTATGCGTGAAAAAAGCACAAGAGCAAGCATCGTATGCTGAAAATACCTACCGAGCACACAAGAGTCCGTTCTGAAGACGTTCAGGATTGAGTCGTCAACGACCAAAGACCGTAAGGCGCTCGATCACATGCACCAACTGTGCCATGTGAGGGCAGCCTAAGGCACGGTTCCATGAGCTAACTTGCAAAAGAAACTACCGACTAGTAACCACTAGCCTTACTAGTCCTCTATAGCACCCAATAAAGGAAATCAGAAATAGAGAGGCTTAAACCGTGAGTCCTCAACAAAGCAACAGGAGTTATGAGACACGAACCAACACCCGGGCCTGAACCTACAACAAACTAAAGAGACAAGAGCTGCATGAATCCTAAAACTTGTTGAACATTGGAAAAGTATACCAAATTTTACAAAATTGGAAAACTACCCTTAATATTAAACAAATTATCATATAAAATATGTTGATAATTAAATATTGTTTAGTGTAAATTTTAAAATTAAGTTCAATTTATTAATAACTCATATTTATTTTTTAAAACAAAAAAAACTATATGGTTAATTAATCATAATGTTTCCAACTAAAATTATAATTAAGTAAGTTGATTTATTTTACACAATTGATTTATATTTTCTTCGTTGATTTTTTGCTCTATTGATTTATTTAAACTACTGACTTATTTTTTTTATGTTCGTCGACTTAATTTTCAGCTTGGTCGACTTATTTTCAACTATAGATTTATATTTGTATTGGTTGATTTTTTCCTTTGTCGACTTATATAACCATTGACTCTTTTTTTTATGTTCGTCGACTTAATCATCAAATTCGTCGATATATTTTCAACTATGGATTTATATTTGTATTTTGGTTGAATTTTTCCTTTGTCGACTTATATAACCATTGACTTATTGTTTTTGTGTTCGTCGACTTAATTTTTCAGATTCGTCGACTTCTTTTCAACTGTTGATTTATATTTGTTTTGGTTGATTTTTTTCTTTGTCGACTTGTATAACCATTGACTTATTGTTTTTATGTTTGTCGACTTAATTTCTTGGATTCATCGATTTATTTTACACTATCGATTTATTTTAAATATTTATTAATTTTAAAAATTATATTAATTTTTATTTAAAACTGAAAAATCAAATTATTTTGTTTTAAAAAAATTAGAATGATTAATGATTAACTAATAGCCTAATAGTAAAAATATCATTTCAAACTAAAAATAGGGTAGTTTTCAAATGTTAACAAATTTGGTATAGTTTTCAAATTTTCAAACAAATTTAGGGTATTTATCCAATTCCCTCAAGAGTAATTCAACCGGATTTTGAAAAACTAGTGTGGCGAAATTGTAAGAATTAAATTACTTCGAACATGAATAGAAAAAGCCTAATTAATTTAAAAAGATATGATCAAATTTAATTGAAAATCAAATTAAACAAAAAATATCAAAATAAAAAAGTAGGTGTTAAATTATTTAATTTCGAGGTTTTCGATTTTGTTAACTTTTATGAGTGATTTTTTTTCTTCTTTTCGTGTTTGATTTTTCACGGGTTGCAAAATATATTTTACCATGCGGGTCCTTGACCTAGTTATATATAAACCATATGATAAAATAAACCTAATGATTTTAATATTTAAGCCCAACTAAACTGTTCAAAAGCTCAATGTAATGATTTTCTTAATTCTTTGAGATTGCGATTCCTCGATACATTTTGCAGCCTGATTAAAAGGAATTGTTTCTTCAGCTTCTACACTGGACGTCTGGTCCAGGCTACGTTGTTGACTCTTCCACGAGAACTCTCATTTTGTTTGGTCGGGTACTCATTGCAGAAATCTTGTCAAAACATCATATCGCCTGAAGAACGATTGTAAAATCTGGATCCCATCCAAAATGTAGAGGTAAGAAGTAAAAAAAAGAATTGAAACTTTTCTTCTCATTTCCGTTTTTAGAATGTAAATGTATGTATTTTGTTTCTTTATAGCCATATTCGCAGATGATCCAAATTAGATCGAAATTTACATAAATATTGATTTCTGAATACTTGTTACCGTTGTAAAACGCAACTTCAGCATATGATCCTACTTTCGTTTATTTAAGGTTAGTTAATATCTCCAATTGATCAATGCTTCACGTGAACCACGTCTCATCAATTAGTCATCAATAACTAAATATTCAATCTATTGTAGTAGCCAGTAGGTGATCTACTACATTGGATTATTAAAGTACCCTCTATTCGAAGCTGTTAGATAATACCGTCATAGTAAAATATACAAACCAAAGACGTCTAATTGAATACATTATCATTTGCAACCTCAAGATATTTTCTCAACTTACCACTATTTGACTAGAGAAAATAAGTTAAGTTTTGTGATATAATAGGTATAAAGTATGTATTCTAAATTAAGAAACAAGTTGTAATCGTACATAAACATTATAATAATCTAAACGTATACGTCACGAGTTATTACATTTTACAAGAATCCAAGGCATCCAGATTTATTTATATAGTGATATATGCGTTTGGAGCAAAAACAGATACTCGTAACCACACACAAATCACAAAGAAAATGGTTAAGAAGGAGATTCCACTGCATATGAGAGAAGACAACCTAAGCGAAGAGACCAAGACTTTGATCTCTTCACATGTTTCATACAAAAATGCTTTTCGGAAGCTCTGCAACTACCAAGGATTTTGGTACTACTACAACACTCTTCAAGGTGTTGTTAATGTAGGACCAGAATTTGGCACACTACGTGATTGGAGATGAATTGCGATAAGAAAAGCGTTAAGGGAAGAGATCAGACAGAGAGTGGAGTCGAGATACGAAATCTCTTTCCTTAACTCTAAGAATCTCCCGTAGTGTGACGGGTTTTTGATAGATTCACGAGTCCCAAGATAAAACCACTGATAATCGAATTCGCAAACACTCGAATACCGATTCTAACGAACTAATATCTACGATACTCTCAAGACTTACTGTAAACGAAAGAGAGATTGTTTGTAATCTGTTTGATAGATTTTTTGAAGTTTTTGTGAGTTTTCCGGTGTATCAGAATGTGTGAAGAAAGGAAGAAGAGGACTTCCTTTTAAAACTGGCGGAGAGGAAGTTTCTTCAAACCGTCGGTTGGTTTTAAAAACTGACTCTGGTTTCATTTAGTTGGTCCAAAAATATATTTAATTGGGCCGGCAACGGCCCTTTAGCCAAAGCCAAAGCCCGAGCCCGGCCCGGCTCGGTTCAGTTCGGTCGGTCGGTCGCGCGTGTGGGGATTCCCTCCTCTCTTTTATGGTATATAGCCTTTGCTATGTTTTGAACAAAGGTATATGTGCGGCTCCTTATATACCACTTGAAAAATTCCCAAACTTTGGATGTGGGATTTTTGCATGTCACTCACTTAAGCCAAAAGGCTTTTCTCATTCACTTTTCTACCAAAATTGGGTTAGACAAATGCCCAATACAAGGCCCATTTGTTTAAGCAATAAATTGGTTCCAACAATCCCCCACATGAATAGAAATGACTCTATACAAATGAATACTCGACTGAACTTAACTAGACATGATTGGACTAGACTAGACTTGACTGGACTAGACTAGACTTGACTGGACTAGACTAGACAGACATTCGAGAGTATGCGAAAATGCAACTATATCTGAGAGGTAGCGTTTTCCAGCTTTGAACCAATCATCTTGGATATATCTCGGGTTAACTTGGCCAGTTTGTGAACATGGTGTCTTGAACCAACCAGATGTTTATGTAAACCTAGACAACAGAAATCGCATAGCAACATTTTCTCGTAGAGCTCAGTATTCTATTGTGTTCATTTTGGCCTTGAACATGTCCTGGTTATCATGAGTGAACTTGGAGAATATAGCCTGACCTTCATTCTCCTAGAAACGGCCCCATTTCACACTCACTAGGTGATCTGTCATTAACTTTGTTCTAAGATGTTTTTCTGTATCATTCCACAGATATCTCAAAGTTAATGAATCATTAAAAGCCACAGCTTAACCTTATTACACACACGTAACACTGTTTATTATCTTAGGAACTGGGTATAGACATAGTCTTAGAGTGTACAATTCTGAATCAGTTTGATTTTGTTGTCCCTTTTGAACCTAGATCTTGGGATCTCCAGTCACATAAGTGAGGTATCCATCAAACGTCATCTTAAGTGATAGACTTTAAACCCATTCCTTTTGATAATTTAACAACTTGATCTCGAGGCAAACTTTTGGTGAACGGATCAGCTAAGTTTTCTGCCGATTTGATATAGTCTATCGTGAGTACTCCAGTTGAGATCAGTTGCCGAATGGTTTTGTGTCGCCTTCTGATGTGACGAGATTTACCATTGTATAGGTTATTCAGTGCCCTTGATATCGCTGATTGACTATCACAGTGTACACGTAATGCTGGCACTGGTTTTTCCCACATTGGAATATCTTCCAAGAAGTTGCGAAGCCACTCTGCTTCTTCTCCAGCTTTGTCTAAAGCTATGAACTCGGACTCCATGGTTGATCTAGCCAATAGAGTTTGTTTGGAAGATTTCCAGGATACGGCTACACCGCCAAGCGTAAAGATATATCCGCTTGTTGATTTCGAGTTTCTAGAATTCGAAATCTAATTGGCATCACTATAGCCTTCTAGAACCGCTGGTTCTTTACCATAGTGTATGCCATAATTTTTGGTGTATCAAAGGTAATTCAATACCCTCGTTATAGCCTTCCAATGATTATGGCCGGGATTACTCGTATAACGACTGAGGACGTTTATAGAGTGTGCTAAATCGGGTCTAGTACAGTTTGTCAAGTACATTAGACTTCCAATTATTCTTGCATACTCCACTTGGGACACTGCTTCACCTGAATTCTTGGTCAGATGAATTTGAGAGTCCATTGGAGTTTTTGCAGTTCCAGTTGAGTAAGTCTTGAACCTTTCTAAAGTCTTTTCAGCATAATGATCTTGGGATAATGTAATTCCTTCAGAAGTTCTTATGATTCGTATTCCTAGAATTACCTCTGCCAATCCTATATCTTTCATGTCAAATTTCCCTTTGAGCATGTTTTTTGTTCTATTGATGATATCTTTGTTGCTTCCAACGATAAGCATATCATCTACATATAAGCACAACAAGATATACTCTGCCTGAGTACTCTTGTAATATATGCATTTATCACATTCATTTATGCTGAAGCCATCTGACATCATTACGTTGTCAAACTTTTCATGCCATTGCTTAGGAGCTTGTTTAAGACCATATAGAGATTTTACAAGTCGACACACTTTGTGTTCTTATCCGGGGATAATGAACCCTTCTGGTTGTTTCATGTAAATTTCTTCTTCTAACTCACCGTTTAGAAAAGCAGTTTTTACATCCATTTGGTGAATTTCAAGATCTCGTAATGCAGCAATACTTATGATCATTCTGATAGAGGTTATTCTCGTGACCGGAGAATACGTGTCAAAGAAATCCAAGCCTTCTTTTTGCCTGAATCCTTGAACTACAAGTCTAGCTTTGTACTTGTCTATTGCTCCATCATATTTCATTTTTGTTCGAAAAATCCATCTGTTTCCAAGAGATTTACACCCTTGCGGCAGATCAGTGATTTCATAAGTATTGTTTTGCACGATGGAATCCATCTCACTATTGACTACTTCTTTCCAAGAAGGCGCATCTGGAGTGGACATCGCTTCCATATATGTTTTTGGCTCGTTTTCTGCTAGAAACACTACAAGGAATTCGGAGCCAAAATCTTTCTCTTTACGAGCTCTTTTACTGCGTCTAGGTTCTTTTGCTTCTTCAATTTCGTCATTGATAGCAGTGCCTGAGCTACTTGCTTCGTTTCCAGGGATATCCGCATCACGTTGTTCACGAGTCCGTTTATTACTTTGTCTATCTTTACAGGGTAACACATTTTCAAAGAATGAAGCATTTCGTGACTCCATTATAGTGTTGACCTTGATAGTTGAAATATCAGACTTATGAACAAGAAACCGATAGGCATTACTATTATGCGCGTATCCGATAAAAATGCAATCTACCGTCTTTGGGCCTATGGTAACCTTCTTTGGAAGTGGTACTACTACTTTTGCCAAGCACCCCCACACTTTCAGGTATTTGTACGAAGGTACATTACCTTTCCAAAGTTCATATGGAGTTTTCCCGGTTACTTTATGAGGTATTTTGTTGAGGATGTAATTTGTGGTAAGCAAAGCTTCCCCCCACATGCTCTGGGCTAACCCAGATTCCTCCAACATTGCATTCATCATTTCTTTAAGAGTTCGGTTTTTTCGTTCCGCAACTCCATTAGATTCTGGTGAATAAGGAGCAGTTGTCTGGTGAATAATTCCGTGTTCTCGACAAAATGAATTGAACGGTTCACCATATTCTCCTCCTCTATCACTGCGGATCATTTTTATTGTTTTTCCAATTTGATTTTCGACTTCCAACTTGTATTCTTTGAATTTCTCCAAAGCTTCGTCTTTACTATGTAACAGATATACATAGCAGAATCTTGTACAATCATCAATGAAAGTTACAAAATATTTCTTTCCGCCTCTAGATTGAAGAAATTTTAAATCACACAAGTCTGTGTGAATCAATCCTAGAGGTTCGGTTGTTCTTTCAATGCTTGGTGATGGAGTTTTAGTGAGTTTGACTTGAACACAAATCTCACATTTATCTTTGCTTATTTTCTGTTTTGGAATCAGGTTCATGTTCATTAATCGACTCATAGATTTAAAGTTAACATGTCATAATCGTTCGTGCCATAAATTAAAAGACTCTGCAACATAAGCAAAAGGATTGTTATTAAACTTGTTCTTCGAGGTGGAAGCCTCGGTTACAACACTAACACCAACATCAGAAGAGCGAATTACATTTTCAACAGACATTTTGAGCAAACCATCACAAACAAATCCCTTACTCAGAAACATTCCATTCTTGGACAGCACAAGCTTATCAGCATCCAGCTTGATAGTGAATCCGTGCTTGCTCAGGAGAGATCCCGAAATCAGATTCATACGCATGTCCGGCACGTGGACCACATTGGTCAAGCTCAGCTCACGTTCCGAGGTAAATTTCAGAACAACCTTTCCATATCCAGCGATCTTCGAAGTAGCAGAATTACCCATGCAGAGCTTCTCATTCCCTTTGTTCTTCTTGTAGGTGGAGAACATTTCTCTATCCATGCATATGTGCCTGGTTGCACCGGTGTCAAACCACCAAGTTTTTGGGTGGCTTTCAGCAACGTTTGCCTCAGTGACCACCGCACACATGTCAGCATCAGTGATGGTGGAAGTGAGATTAGCTTCAAACTTAGCATTGTTTTGGTCCGCCTTCTTACTGCGACACTCAGAGGCCTTGTGTCCCACCTTGTGACAGTAGTTACAGGTTCCAAAAAACCTCGGCTTTGAAGGTTCACCACCAGCCTTCTTCTTGAACTTCTGAGTGTTCTGAGGACCAACCTTACCCTTGCCTTTGTCTTGGTTCCCTTTATTCTGCCACTTTCCTTTCTTAGCAGTCTGGTGCTCAGCCAAATTCGCATTGTTCTCACGATTCTGAGCACTTGCAGCTTCGAGGTTCATGCGGTTTGTGGATTCAATCCGAAGTCGCATGATCAGATTCTCCATGCTCATCCACTTCCTCTTCAACTTGAGGTAGTTCTTGAAATCTGTGAATCCTGGCGGAAGCTTCTCGATCATACAAGCAACCTGATAGGTTTCACACAGCCTCATACCCTCGGCATGAATCTCAGGGAGAAGGTTATGCACCTCATCAACTTGTTCCATCAGGGGACGAGAATCCACCATCTTGTAGTTCTCGAATTTTGCTACAGCATTCTTCTGAGATCCAGCATCTTCTGAACGGTACTTCTTATCCAGAGAGTCCCACAGTTCCTTAGACGTGGCAGCGTTACTGAACACGTTGAACAACTGGTCGACCAGACGGCTCTGGATGTAGCCCTTACACAGAAAGTCACTGTGTCTCCATGCATCAACACTTGCAAGTGCATGGAAATCAGTGTTGTCCGCTGGTAGGGAAGGACAGTCTTCACGGATGTACTTTTCCAGATTGAGCGTGGTCCGATAGAAGTGCATCTTCTTTTGCCACATCTTGATGGATCTTCCATCAAACTTATCAGGAAGCAATCCAACAGAAGTTGCAGATGGCATCTGCACTGGTGGAAACAGAGCAGTGGTCACAGTTTCAGACTGTGTGGCAACCGGAATTGCAACCGTAACAGGCGGTTGATTCCCAAACTGCACTTGAGCAGTAGGCGTCTCAGAAGATTCAACCCCAAGGGTTACGTTAGCCGCAGCATCAACGTTGACATTGGTGTTTTCGTTTTCGGGTTCCATTTCTGAAAAACCAAAAAAACAGAGAAAACAAAAAATTTGTTAGACGATTTAGTGTATGAACACAAATAAATCAGAAAGCTTTCGATAATAATTAGAATCGCAATTCAGAAACTATTATCGAAAAACAGAGATGTTTAAACGTTCGCGAACGATAAACGATTTTATCCCGACAGAAACCAATCAGCGAGAACGTTTTAACACGATCGCGATACAAGGTTTCTGTTAAAAACATTTCTATTATCGCAATCCAATCCGTGAGGATTTTCTTAGAGTTAAGATTGTAGGACCAGAATTTGGCACACTACGTGATTGGAGATGAATTGCGATAAGAAAAGCGTTAAGGGAAGAGATCAGACAGAGAGTGGAGTCGAGATACGAAATCTCTTTCCTTAACTCTAAGAATCTCCCGCAGTGTGATGGGTTTTTGATAGATTCACGAGTCCCAGGATAAAACCACTGATAATCGAATTCGCAAACACTCGAATACCGATTCTAACGAACTAATATCTACGATACTCTAGAGACTTACTGTAAAAGAAAGAGAGATTGTTTGTAATCTGTTTGATAGATTTTTTGTGAAGTTTTTGTGAGTTTTCCGCTGTATCAGAATGTGTGAAGAAAGAAAGAAGAGGACTTCCTTTTAAAACTGGCGGAGAGGAAGTTTCTTCAAACCGTCGGTTGGTTTTAAAAACTGACTCTGGTTTAGCAAAACCGGAAACCACAGAGGTTGGGCTTTTATCAGCTCATTTAGTTGGTCCAAAAAGATATTTAATTGGGCTGGCAACGGCCCTTTAGCCAAAGCCAAAGCCCAAGCCCAGTTCGGTTCGGTCAATCGGTCGCGCGTGTGGGGATTCCCTCCTCTCTTTTATGGTATATAGCATTTGCTATGTTTTGAACAAAGGTATATGTGTGGCTCCTTATATACCACTTGAAAAATTCCCAAACTTTAGATGTGGGATTTTTGCATGTCACTCACTTAAGCCAAAAAAGCTTTTCTCATTCATTTTTCTACCAAAATTGGGTTAGACAAATGCCCAATACAAGGCTCATTTGTTTAAGCAATAAATTGGTTCCAACGGTTAATTTCCAAAGAAACTTTAAGCCTCAAGTCACCGATATAATCCTCGCTTCTTACCCAAAATCCGGCACCACTTGGCTCAAAGCCCTCACAGTCGCCCTCCTTGAGAGAGTCAAGAACCGTTCTTGTGATGATATTCAAACCCATCATCATCCTTTGGAATCTGATAACCCTCACGGCTTAGTACCATTCTTGGAAATGAATTTGTATCTCAAAAGTTCAACACCGGACTTAACCAATCTATCATCATCGTCTCCGAGGCTGTTCTCGACTCACATGCCCTTGCATACGCTTCAAGTACCTCTCAAGGACTCTCCTTGCAAGATTGTGTACATTTGCAGGAATTGGAAAGACGTGTTGGTGTCAACTTGGCATTTCACGTCCATCAATGTAGAGGAAACAGAAGCAGAGGGAAGCTTTACTCTCGAGTTATTTTTCGACTCGTTCTGCAGTGGAGTTCACTTCTTTGGACCCTTCTGGGAAAACGTCTTGAGCTATTGGAGAGGGAGCTTGGAAGATCCTAAGCATGTGCTTTTCATGACGTATGAGGACCTTAAAGCAGAGCCTCATGGACAAATCAAGAAACTTGCAGAGTTCTTGGATTGTCCTTTTAGTGAAGAAGAAGAAGAAAGGGGAGATGTGGACAAGATTTTGGAGTTGTGCTCTCTGCGTAATCTGAGCAGCTTGGAGATCAACAAAACTGGAACGTCCAACGATGTCCATAACTCTAATTTCTTCCGGAAAGGGGAAGTCGGTGACTGGAAGAATCACCTCACTCCTGAAATGGAGAACAAAATCGATAACATTATCGAGGAGAAACTCAAAGGTTCAGATTTAAAGTTCTAAAGTTATGTAATATCTGGTTTGTGTTTTCTTTCTTTCTTTGATGCACCAGTAAAAGTTGCTTCCATTGTTATGTTCTTTTGATGTATGTGCGTCTTTCAAATCGTCAATTTGATGAACTTTCGTTGCACTAAAAGACTTTTTTACGCATTTAATATCTCATAAATAGATTCCGCAATCTACTGACATGGGGAGATTACAAAAATGAAAAGCAGCAGAAAAGAGAGTTACAACTAATATTTCACAATGGTTACTCACAACTTTCACCAAGGTAATACTCTTCCCTCAGGTCGTATCTCCGACCCATCTTCATCTTCAATATCGAAATCAAGCTTTTCCGTGACCATGCCTACTACATCTCTATTAACGCATTCACCATGATAAGCCTCATTGCTTTTGTTTCTCACTGTTTTTTTGCAGGACTGGCTTGTGCTCTCTGCAAAATCATCATCCTCCGCTACATTTGGACTAACGTTCTCATCTCTTCTCCTCTTTGCTGAATCAGGACTGATGTTGCTGATAACGGAGTCTTTCTTATTGGGTCCGTAGTACTCATTGACTGTTGATTCTATTGTTTCCAACAACCGATCGCCATACTTAAGTACTTTGGCCCTGAAAGAGAGTTTTAAAGATACACAGATCATCAAACTCATTAAGTGTTTTTCTTCATTGCTTTGTAGATAATTACGAGTAGAGGTTTTGGAGCTAAAATAACTTACTTCCCGAGGCCATGTATCTCGAGGAGTTCCTCTTTAGTTCTTGGAATTTTTAGGCTCATCTGCTGAAGTGTTGCATTGCTGCCACCACAAACAGAAGGAGTTTGTGGAGTATGAATCAAATTGACCATGATCAAGTAAAGAACTTGGAAGATCATGGAAATGAGAAGCGAAATGGTGATTAGGACTTACCCAAATATATGATATGCCATGACACCGTCAGGGGATTCTTTGAGAAGAAGCGTACGAAGCTTCCTCAAGGCTGTGTACATGTTGGCACAGAGAGTCTATAGAAAAAGATAACAAACCAACCTCAGCAAATTAAAAGTGGTAGATTAATCTAAACAGGAGAAAGAAGATTAAACTACAAAGAGGTATACCACATCTTGTGGAGGAGTATCTGCTGTTGGAAGTGGAAGAGTACTTTGCTTCCCTGATGTAAGCAGACCTTTTGCTGGGGTTGCACCGGGTTTACTCGGTTTTAATACTTTTACAGAAGAAGGGAATCTGCAACAGAATATGGGAGTCTTAGCTAAAGTTATCCTTAACACATAAAACACAGCTAGTTGCAATGATTTGCTTGAACCTTAAAAGAAAGATATATCTCAAGCACAAAGTCAAACCTCATCATTATAGTCTGGCTCCCAGAAAAGAGTGAGGAAGCCTTTGAATTATTCACCTATATACAGACAGGTAAATTTATGTGTAACAGTTTGACGAATGGATGTTTTGTGCACACACACACAATAAGGGTTCCAGTTCTCTTACTAACATCCTTAATAATCAATGAGAGGGAGAACCAAAGTGGAAATTATTCACAATTAAGTACCTTAAGCAACGATGACACAGATCCATACATATCACTTTTCCTAACATCCTCCACAAGAATGTCCTCTGTTACGAGATAGTGCACGATACGAGAGACTTCAATTTTTGACAAATGTTTCCCAGCTCCATGAAGCTGCAAAGTCTCATGTCTGTGTTTCTTGACCTAGATGCAGAGAAGACAGTTATTTTTTCAAGAGACTGAGCCACACAGATTGGAATGAGAAGCCAAGGATTTCATTAAGAATTAGTACTAAGTACAGAAAAGGGATCACGGTTTTGGGAGGGGTAACAGGGTTTAGGTTTAAGAAGAAATGAATAATCTAGAAGAGAAACAGAATCTATGGATCTAAATATCTCCTAAGGCTGAAACAGATGCGGAGTTATTATTATTTTTCCATACCATTTGGTTTAAAGAACCTCTGTAGACTTCAAGGATATGAGATGAAGAAAACCTTTCTCCTGTTTGCTTCACCAGTTCAACCTATGCAAGGCACAGAAGATCATGACATGTGATCAATAACAACACATCCAACAAATGAGATATAAATGATGAACTTTAAACAATTCCTATACCAGTTGCCTTGTAATCAAGGTGACATCTTTGTCAATCAAACTCTGGCTACTGCAACAATTATCACACGTCTTTTTGCAGTTTGTGGAGTCAAATTTTTCCCCAAAATGGACTAGTTGTAGGAAACGTCGGCAGTCCACTTCATTTTCACAGTACCTAACCTGAAGCAGTAAAATTTGGAGAAATATCTCAGCAAGTATAACTTAGAAAGTAAATATAGGAATTTTCCCGTTAAGTACCATGCGGAGAAGGTTTTCAGTATTCGTTTCAAGTATTCTCCCTGAACTTGCTACACGATTATAACCATTTGCCATGGGGCTTTGGTCAACTCCTCCTTGGCTAATCATATGCTTAACTCGTATCTGAAATAATATTGTGTATGTAAAAATATGACCAAGAGCAGAAAGATGAAAGATAATAAATTCATAGTTCCACACTAACAAAGTGGATAAGAACCAGAAAGAATAACAATGTGTTAGAATAACTGCAACTTACATAGTCACCATAACCATAATACAAAACACAAGATGCCCGCTGGCCATCCCTGCCAGCACGACCGCATTCCTTGGATCAAAAAAATATATAGCTTATATAAGTTTCTAGAAGAAATACCAGTATCTAGCCTTATGTGATGTGCAACTAAATACCTGATGATAGCCTTCTATAGACTTCGGGAGCGAGTGATGAATAACAAAACGGACATCAGGCTTGTTGATTCCTGGAATGTGCAATGTTAATGGGCAGCAACATTCAATTAACTAAAACAGCGTTAGCAAAAACCAGTACCCATTCCAAAGGCCACAGTAGCGCATATTATATTGATTTCGTCCTTGCTCCATTGTTTCTGTACTAAGGCACGTTGAGTAGGCTCAATACTGCCATGGTAGAATGCTGCTTTATGACCAAACTCCTGAAAACAGTATCCAATTCTACGTTCAAACATTGATGTTTGTTGTATGCGCAAGACATGATAAAGCTTAAATATACAAATGACCAACCTGCAACCTTTGAGCAACTTTCTCACAGTCCATTCTTGAAAGACAATATATAATTCCACATTCATCAAAATGGTTATCCTTGATAAATTTGTCAATATCTTCCAGACACTTTTTTGTCTTGGGAACAACGGAATACCTGCAAACTTCTTTGTAAGCAGTATTCTGGAATACATGTAGACATACGGTTTTAGGTAGTTTTACTTTACCATAGATTTGGGCGATTAAAACTTTGCCGGAACACAACACAGTTAACAAGACCAAGGGCTTGTACAACGTCTTCTTTCACACTAGCTGTTGCGGTAGCTGTTAAAGCTAGCACCGGAATGTTGGGAAACTTCTGCTTCAGAATACCAAGACTCTGCGTATTCCACAATATTTTTGGTGGTTAAGAAAGGAATGCTATGTTTCTCGAAAAACTAAGAGAGGTCCCTTTAATGCCTAACCTGGTAGTCTGGTCGAAAGTCATGCCCCCATTGGCTCACACAATGAGCTTCATCAATAACAAATCGAGCAAGCAAATTACGAGAATTTAAGTTCTCTAGATGCCTCAAAAGCGAATCGCTCCTGTAGTCAAGAAAGAGATACTTCTTAGCTATGTGTTACCAGTAATATCATTCATTGTGGCGAGCCTAGCATTACTTGTCCATCACATGCCAATAACTAATCTAGAATTAAAAAACAAACTGGTAGTAATGCATAAATCCTAGGCCACGATATAACCTACCCAAGAGTAGTAAAAGAGGAATAACCAAAAACAAAAAGAGCTTTATATTACAAAAATAACAACTCACTGTGCCACTTTTTCGGGCGTGACATATAGTAATTTGTACTCAGAATACTCGGAACTCAGCTCCTGAAGGATCTTCAGTTGTTCTGCCCATTCCATGCCGGCACTTAGGGAAGCAGCTTTTATATTGGCCTTAACCATGATTCAGAAATCAAAAGTGTCAAATGGAAAGAATCCTCTATAAGAATAATTCATCAATGAAACAGAAGATACGAATAGAATCTCTGGGGGTTGATGAAGTGTTTACCTGCAATAGGTTCATTATCTGATCTTGAATAAGTGACACAAGTGGAGAAATGACTAATGTTATGCCTGGACAGATCAGAGCGGGGAGCTGCAAAAGAAATATGTTAGAAAACAGTTGGAGGACAGAACTTGAAACGTCCATCTCTTTTGTGTAGGATGTACACAAACATCTCAGTGAAAAATAATAAATATTTTGCAAAAATCAAAAAGTGAAACTAAAAAAGTAATCGTTTTAGTATAGTGACCTGATATGTCAAACTCTTCCCTCCTCCGGTTGGCATCAAAACAAAAACATCAGACCCACTCATTGTAGCATTGATGATTTCTCTTTGGTTAGGTCGAAACGAATGATTTCCAAACACTTTTTTGTTAGTAACCTGAACATTGTAAGGAAACACATGAGCACATGGAATGTGAGAGAACAAAGAAAAGAGAACTCAGCTCATTACCTCCAATTTTTTCGTCCAAGAAAAATCACGGCTGCTCCACTTTTTGTCGGTTGAACCTTCAGTGTAGGTCACCTCAATAATCTTCGGAACATATTGTTCCCTCTCTACAGGAGCAGATGAAAGACCATACCTATCTACAGAAAATGAAGAATCTCTTGGCATGTTCCAGCTATCACTTGCAAATCTACCTTGCTCACTAAAATTTGGTCTAAAATCATTTTGTGGATGATCCATGTTTAGGTTTGTTGATTTAGGTGTTTCATACTGGAAGGTACGAGTAGCTGTAGATGACAAAAACTGAGATTTTTGGGTTTCTTTATGCCGTATATGGTTCTCGAGCTGCTGAATTTGCTTCTTCAGCTGTAGCCTAGCAACAGCACAAGTTGGATACATTAGAAATGACCATAAGTCAAGGCATACTCACAGTTGTGATACCCTTAAAAACTCAGACTCAGATGCATAGTCTATTATTTCGTTAAGCCTAATTGCTTCTGTATTCCTGATAAATTTTGCTAAGCGATATACCACAATCTCCTTAAGGAAACTAAATCATTACTCTTAATTAAAAGGTCATTTTAACAACCAAGAAAATGGGACCAAAATTGATTGGGATATACCTCTCTTGACGAAGCTGTTCAACACGATCAGGACTCAGATCAGTAGCATCATCGTCAAGAAGTTCATTTGAAATTGCAAGCAGCATGTCCTTCATTTGTTCCACATGGCTTGAAGCTTCTGGACAAAGTCCTAGCTGAGTAGATACCAACATCAAATAAAATGAGAAAACCAATAGGTTTCAAACCATTGAGGAAAGAACAAAAAGAAAGAGAAAAGCAGTAGTCATACCTTTATTCCATGACTACAGTTGGAACATAATTCAGGAGGCAGAGAACACTCTTCTTCTTCTCTCCTGGAAGCACTCCTATCCACAGTTGGAGTTCTCAATGGAAAACTAGATACTGATGGTTGAGGAGTACTTGTCGACTGGTAGTGTTCCATCACAATTTGGTCGACATCAATATTCTGCATCACAGAGTGATAACATGCTTCAGTTGACGTATTCTCACTACAAAGCCTTATTCTGCATAAGCATCTATGAAAATATTCCTTCAGATCCGAACTGTATATAAGTAGTTTTGATATTTTCTGTCACAGAAATATGCTACAGTTTACAGATACTACAAATACAAGACTGAAAAAAAACTAGCTTGTTTACACAGGGAGATGCATAAGGAAAAACGATGTGCTACTTTCACTGATAACTTTACCTGAAGTATGTCATCATCATCAATCTCGTCAAGACATGCTTCTCCAAATTCCAACTGCGCAGCTGGGAATACAGAATTCCTGAATGGTTTCTCCCCACTATTTAAATGCGTGCAACTGGTTTCTAATTCTCTGACCCCACCATTTACCCGTGGAAGCTTTTCAGAAATCATTTTATCACCACTAGGGACAGAGGAAGGGAAGCTGTGAAAGTATCCTCCAGCTCCTGATACATTCATTTGACTTTGGTTTTGTTGACTGTTCGAATAAACAGAACCATCAGTGCTCGATGTAACTTTCACAGTGGATCTCCCTCTAGCAGAATATGAGCCATTAGTGCCACCATTATCAACAGGGGGAGTACTGCCAGGTCTTAGGTAGGTATTATTTATGGAGAGACTTGAAAGAGCACGCCAAGCCTGCCAACATAGGATACCAATAACTAACATTATGTACAGTTCATAAAAAAGGTCTATCTAAAAGGGGAAGGTCAATCAAAAACTAGGGAAGTATTAAGAATTACAAATGAGATAAATTATTTATTCAACGAAAATGAAAGAGAAAAAGAAAAACATGTGATGAAGATCCTCCTCATGACGAGGGGAATGCATCACTTAAAAGTTATAATTAACACCACAATTTCTCTTCAAAAATATTACCTTCGCAACTTGTGGGTGCGCCAAAGCAGGAGCATTCACACTGAGAAACGCACTTGACCTAGACAAGAGAGAGAACTTGTTATATAATTGTGAATCACTTAGTTGTAAACAGATTCATGAAGAAGACTAAGAAAACCTTCCAAAAATTTCCGGCACTGGCATAGTCTTACTAGAGACATTAAAGAGAAATATTATGCACATCACACTCAATATTATTTGGGGTAGTTTGGTAGCATGAGAGTTGACCCATACACAAGCTGAAGCCTCTATTTTTTCAAAACTATTAATAAGAAAACAAAGCACGAATTGGCACAAAGGTCCAAATGATGCTGGAAAAGCAAAATAATACAATGTGGTCGAAAGTTATCCTTGAAACCATTCAATTTTTTCGAACTAAATCTTCAATAGTTCTACTTCTACGAATCCAAACAGCAGATAGTACTGGGCCAAAAGTAAAAGACAATCAAAGAACAATGACAGGAAGACAGAAGGAGATGATTGTTCTCGAAAGAACAAACATATAGCCATAATACCTTGCAGCCATATCTCTGTTTCTTCTAGGCTTTTGACTTTCTAGAGCATAAAGGAAACTGGAACTCAGAAATTTCGCAGACGATGGACTCTCGAATGCCTTTCCATGTTCTGACCAATTAGTTTGAGGACCTTTAGGTTTCTGAACTTCAGGGAGATGACTCATACTGCATTTTAACAAATAAGCAAACAAATATAAGAAAATGCCCATCAAAATTTGAAAAAAAAACCAGAGAGTAGCAAGGAAAAGATCATTCTTGCCTCATTTGATTCGAGCTAATCATAGGTTTAGCATGCTGAAGAATTTCCAGCAAGTTTCTCTTCCCTTGACACCGCAAGTTAGTCACTTCATAAACACACATAGAAAGAAAACGCATTGTGATTAGTGAGTGCTGATGATAATGCAACACAATTTACAAATTCAAGTGTGATTCACAGAAATCTGCAAAATTTCGGTCGAGAATGTTATATTACAAACAAAAACTCCAGTGACACACAACGATTCCGCTAAGCCCACCAATTTCAGCACTTGAAAACACGAAATCGAAGTGAAATCGAGCAGTCATGACTCGAAAGGAATCTAATTTACCAACCGGAAACGAAAACCCAATTCGAAAACTAGCAAAAGTAGTCAAATTCGCAGGACCCAGAAACGCAATCGGTGTGGGAACGAGCGAAAACTAAAAAACCCTAGAAATGACTAGGAAGAGAAAGCCGAGGAATTATACATTTTAGAAAGCAATGGAGTCTTCTGCTTCTTCTACACAGGCACTGTATTACTCCGGCGAGGCGAAGTTGAGAATAAAAGGACGCGTCGCCACCGTGAGCTTTTTAGGCCGTAAAGGATTACGCGTTCAATGGCGGGATAGCTTCCCTCTCATATTCGCAATTTCCAAAACTCAACAAAAAAAAAATAATTATTTTTGAATTTTGAACTATTTTTTACCTTTTTCACATTATTTTCCAACATTATTACAGCCTCGTTCTGCAGGGGAGTTCACCACTTTGGACCCTTTTGGGAAAACGTCTTGAGCTATTGGAGAGGGAGCTTGGAAGATCCTAATCATGTGCTTTTTATGAGGTACGAAGACTTGAAAGCAGAGCCTCGTGGACAAATCAAGAGACTTGCAGAGTTCTTGGGTTGTCCTTTTAGTGAAGAAGAAGAAGATAGTGGAGATGTGGACAAGATCTTGGAGTTGTGCTCTCTGCGTAATCTGAGCAGTTTGGAGATCAACAAAACTGGAAAAACGTCCACCAATATGCATCACTCTAGCTTCTTCCGCAAAGGGGAAGTCGGTGACTGGAAAAATCACCTCTTAAAGGTTCGGGTTTAAAGTTCTAAATTTGGTTTGTGCTGTTTTCTTTCTTTGATGCTTCAAGAAAAGTTGCTTCCATTGTTATGTTCTTTTGATGTATATGTGTCTTTCAAATTGCCAATTTAATGAACTTTCGTTGATCAATATAAGACTTTACACGCATTCACCATGATAAACCTCGTTGGTTTGTTCATCCTTCCCGAGGCCATGTATCTCGAGGAGTTCCTCTTTAGGCTCATCTGCTCAAGTGTTGCATTGCTGCTGCTACAAACACAAAGAAATCAATTTTTAGGCTTATCTGTTCAAGTTTTGCATTATCGAAAAGCAAATAGATGAATGAAACAAAGATACAAATCTAATTTACAAAATATTTATTGGAGGTCACAATGTAGCAAGAACTCATAAACAACCACTGTTTGTTTTCTTCTTATACTGCAAATTTTACAAATCTCCAAAACCCAAAAAACCAAAACGAAAGCATTGTAAATGCAAACACAAAAAAAAACAGAGAATTTTTTAAAGTTTTTTCAACAAACCAACGAGAACTTCTTTTTTGTTTTCCTTACACAGACAAAAACTTAACTGATTCTCAATTCACCACTTGCGTGTACTTCCTTTACAGTCTTGTCATATTCATCTTCTTCGTCTTCCTCTTCTTCCACTTCCTCCTCTTCATCCACCTCCTCTTCATCTTTCCCTTCTGCATCTCCCTTTCCTCCCCAGCCAAAACCACTGATGGACCGGGAAACGGGAGGAGGCGTTTTGGCGTCATCCACAATCTTCATGATCTCTTCGACGGTCTGAAGGGAGAAGGTCGGGTTCTCTTTCCTGAAATATGCAGCTTGAGCTGTCTCTGTGAGTTCCCTTGGCAAGTTTTTCAGGAACCATGGGTGTTTCTTGATCTCTGCAATGGTAACCCTCTGCCAAAACAACAAGAAGCTCAAACAATCAGATGAAACCATCTTTTGAAACCATGTAGCTCATTTGATTGATGTATGTTTATACTTTATACCTTGAGTGAATTGGCAACAAATATACGTGAAAGGAGATGTTTGCAATCCTGTGAAATATGGACGTAGTCTGGGATCTTGTACTGAACAGCCATGATTTTCTGTATAACAAGATCACACATGGATCAGTAGGTTGTAGCATACTTAGCATGAGATATGCAGACACATGGCTCAAAAGAAGAAACCTACTTGTATTGTTTTCCTGAAGTTTTTAGGATCTTCTTGGTCTTCAAATGGGTATGCTCCAACCAACATGACATAAAGCGTCACACCACAAGACCATACATCAGCCATCTGAAAGACAAAATAATTATGAATCTTACCAACTTCCACAAAGATACTATTCCAAATCAAAAGAAAATGTAAACGTGCAGCATGATGCACGATTTACCAAGACTAGGAAATCAAGAAGATTACCTTGCCATCATATTCTCTGCGAGAAAGGACCTCAGGTGCAATATAGGCTGGAGTCCCAACCGTTGATTTGGGCCTAGAGTGCAGCAGAGAGGACTACCAAAGAAAAAAACAAATCATTTGACAATGCTTTTAAGACAATGGGGAATAATAACAAAAGAGGATCTCATTTTTTAATAGATAATAGTGGCAGACCTTGGAATAACCAAAATCACAGATCTTCAGACGTGGAGCAGGACTTCCATCAAGGAGCGTATTCTCGAGCTTCAGATCTCTATGGCATATTTGCTGTGACAACATGGACACAAGGTGAGAACATGATTGATAAACAAGCATATTTAAAACAACTAGGGAATTGGTAATTGCCTAACTCATATATGTGTCTTACCATAGCATGGCAATAGCTAACACCTGATATAAGCTGTTGGAAGAAGTATCTCGCCTAAAAAAGAAAAAAGGATTAGAAAGTATAAACCAACTGTTTGCTACGGGATAACAATTAAGAGAAGATTGACATGTTTTCTCTTCTTCCCTTGCCCTTAATCTAATCCAAAGACGCAGAGACCATACAAAACTCCGAAACCTATCCAAAATAGTACTTGCATAATACCAAAAGAACGCCACAATGTCAAGCTCACCTCATCCTCACTGAATCTTCCAGCACTACATATACGCTCAAATAGTTCACCACCAGCCGCATATTCCATAGCAATAGCAAGATGGGTTGGAGTCAACACCACCTGTATATATCCCAAGTATGGAAAATGGAAGCTATGAAATTAGTATAATACCAACTTCAGTAAAACCTTTATTCGTAGTCACTTCATGAAACTCACTAACCTCCTTAAACCGGATAATATTAGGATGGCGAAGTGATCTGTGATTTATGATCTCTCTCGCCACGTTCTCATCAATCTATATCCAAAAACAACAAAACCAAAAATTCAATCAACAATCTTTAGAGGAAAAAACAAGACATCTCCTACAAAACTAGCTCTGCTTTTTCCTTTTTCTTCTTTTGGTGAACAACTATGACTACTTTAATCACACAACCAGCTAAATGAGCAAAACAAAATCCACTATTTCTCCTTGAAAACCAGATAGGACTAGTGGGTTTCTTATTTTGCTCATAAGAACATTGAAAACACACAAATTGCAGATAAGAGAGATCTAAAGACGGGACCTTTGGACCACGCTCGATGTACTTCATGGCAACAAGTTCCTTAGAGTTTTTAACCTTCATGAGTCTGGCTACACCAAAATTCCCAGCACCTATATCTTTAACCAGCTCGTACTTCTCCATATCAACAACCCTAAATTCCAAACACACACAAACAAAGAAGGAAAAAAAACCCAGAAAATTCTACAAGTTCAAAGCCCTAGCAGCTTAAAACAAATTCACGTGAAAATCCTTAAACAAGACAAAGAAAAAACCCAAAATCAAGGATGCGATTCCGAGATCTCGCGAAGAAAGTGAATAGAGAAAAAAGAAAGGACAGAGATGACGATGGTGATTGAGATTTGGATTGGAGAGATTTCAAGGCAAAGCGAAGAATCCACCTTTTTTTTTTTTTTTTTTTGGAATTTTTGTTTTTGTTTTTTCGGTATAAGAGATTTGTTTTTGTTTTTCTAACAAAAATAAAATAATAATGATAATGATGAGAAGAATGAAGAATCTCCCTCATGATGCTGCATAATTTGTTTTTTTCAATTTTTTTTTTGATAATGTGGGACCCACAAGTTCCCATGCGATCTATCCATGTCTCCCTTCGATACATAAAAAACTACAAACAAAATAAATTTTGTATGAATATTAATATCGAAATGCTTTAAGATTTTGTGAAAATCAATCTTAGAAATATATTTATTCATGTTAAAATTTTGTAATTATGAATATGAATGCTTGTTTGTTGTAGTTTGTACTATTTTTATCAACGTTTTTTTTACTTTTTACTATGTTTCCTTTTGTGTCAGAAACTAACATTAACACTCGTTTTCTATAAATGGATAAGTTTTTTTTTTTTTTTTTTTTACTTTGGTAGTTCTATGAGTAGCCTAACGTTGTCTTGTAGTTGTTGGTAATGGACCGTTAAGTACTAATGGTAGGTTCAAGTCTAATTCTCAAGACAGTATTATATCTTTACAATGTCGGTATGAAAATAAGGTGGTGTGTAATTGTAGAAATAGTTACATTATTATATAGTATATACTGATAATGACTTCTTAGTTATATTTGCAATAATCATTGTTTATAAGAAAGAACATCACTACCAAAGAAAAACTCCTCCAAGTAGTAATAGTTTCCTTTTTTTCATTTGGCCTACATGGACACATTTTGGCTTAAACTCTTTTTCATGTCGACACATCCGCAATATTCTCTAAAAGAATCACTAGTCGAACAGATAATTGCAAACAAGATAAATTTGAGTAATAAAATCATTATTCGAACAGATAATTACGAATAGTTTATAAAAAACAATGTAAATCCAAATTTTTTATCTAAATTTTGTATCTGTTAAAACGAAAATATCTTAGGTTAAAATGGATAAATTTGTGGAAGTCTCATCGTCCCAATGGTTTACTAAAGGTTTAATTAGACTTCTACACCCGGAGATCGGAAGTTTGATTCTCAAATATTACGATTTATTAAAAAAACTACAGATTAATGGAGTCAAGCGTACAGGAAATCTCCAGCGTAACGCAATTAGAACCGTTCGCCATGATTTCACGCAGCAAAGGTAGATGGTGTCCATCAAGAGAGTCGTCTGTTGTGGATCTATAAAAATCGGAGTATATTGTCCGTGGTAGAATAATCTTTGTAACAATTCTCATAATTTGCAATAAAATAATAAATCAATCTAGACCTTAAAAAATGGATAAATTGTAATTATTTTTACCCAAAAAAATCCACTGAGTTTAATTTAGGTTGGATAGGTGTATAATTGGGGTGACTAGATGATACATGGGCTTTTAAACTAATATTGGGCTTGAGGTTTATAGGCCCAATAACCCAAAATCGCTACAAACCAATACACTGAAGATCTCTGAACACTGCTCTCTTTCTCTTTGTTGGTCTCTCGCTCTCTCGATCGCTCGTTGCTGAGAAACGAGAGAGCTGAAACTGTATCATCAAGATGCAATTTATGCTAAACTGATATCAAATCATCGAGCTTAAGGTCACTGTTCTAACGCATTTTCCACCACCGTCTCTTCCGTTTTACTCAGATCTGATCGTCCGTCGGTTTTCGCGATGCCGTCTTCTTCCGTCGTTTTCGTATTCATTGTTCTCGTTTCGATTATCGCACCTGCTATTGCATCTGAGTCAGATCACAAGGTTTAGAATCGGATCTCTGGTGTCTACATTCCGTTTTTTTTTTGTATGTATGCAACTTGAATCGAGTTAGTGTGTTTGTAGATAGATCTCGTGATTTGCATGGTGTTTGTGATTGATTTTTTCCTGGGATCTGTTTGGTAGGTTCTCAAGCTACCGTATAATTGCTCGTATTTGTGTCATAGTGATTTAGGCTTTTCGCAATCGCGGATTTATGATTAGGTTTTGCTATCATGGGATTGAGATTCTCGCTTTATGATTTGCATAGTGTTCTTTGGAATGAATGTGTGATATGCAGAGTTTATAGTTCTTAGAGTTGGGAGATATTAAGAGTCAGAAAATTTTGTGGATTGATTTAAATATGTGTTATGCATTATGTTGAATGTATTCCTTGTTGATGTTCAGTTTTAGCTCAGAAGTATTCTAAAAGTATAGTGAAATCATTTGTAATGATGTAAATCATATTTTAGTTGGCGTAATTTCTGGCATGTTAATGCTTTTGCTTTCACCTTTTTCAGTATCAAGCCGATGAGCAGGTTACCCTGTGGGTGAACAAAGTTGGCCCATATAACAATCCACAAGAAACTTACAACTATTACAGTCTTCCATTTTGTCGCCCATCTGGAAACAATGTTCACAAATGGGGTGGTCTTGGTGAAGTTCTTGGTGGAAATGAGCTGATTGACAGCGAGATTGCGATTAAGTTTATGAGTATGTTTCAATTCACATGCTAGCTTCTGTTTCATACTAGTTATCTTACTTTGGCCTTATTAGTAATTACGATACTTTTTCTGTTTTTTTTTCCACAGAGAATGTTGACAGAAGTGTTATTTGTCCGCTCGAACTCAATGAAGCTAAGGTCAAGCATTTTAAAGATGCCATTGAATCTAGCTACTGGTTTGAATTCTTTATGGGTATGTTTCATATTTCCCTGTACATATTGCCGCTGAAGTAGCATGAAACAAAAACGGTTTATTAGCTTCCAAGAAAAAATATATTGTAGTATTCTATTATGTAAAGTTCAGAAAGATTTGAATTTGCTGAGTTTGCTTAATTTTTGTTCATCATGCAAAATCTAATATATCCTTTATACTTATCTTCACTGCATTGCCAATATCATTTAAAACATTGGAAATTGAGGATATATTCTTTTTGAAAACTAAGTTGTACGATATATTTACTATTTCTTACATTAATGGAGCTGGAAAGGTAAACTCTTTGGATCGCTAACCTATTTTTCTTTTTCTTTTTGTGGCATCTGATCTGTGTGGACTTTCATCGGGTGATTCCAACTTCAGATGATCTGCCTTTGTGGGGTAAAAGCTTTATATTTACTTGAAACATCCAAAATTTATCATGTTCTTTTTTAGTTTTAGATAGTTTTAATAGTGTCTCATTGCTACTGTAGGCTTTGTGGGTGAGCTGCATCCTGACAAAAATAGTGACAACGGCAAGCATATCCTCTACACGCATAAGAACATTATTATCAAATACAACAAAGATCAGGTCAGTTGTTGATACGCCATCAGACAATAGTATGGATATCATCTGACCTACATGCTGTGTTCTTACTTATTTATTTCCAT
Source organism: Arabis alpina (assembly GCA_900128785.1). Lineage (NCBI taxonomy): Eukaryota > Viridiplantae > Streptophyta > Magnoliopsida > Brassicales > Brassicaceae > Arabis > Arabis alpina. Next base: position 7,650,285 of record LT669788.1, read on the forward strand.
AGATCATTCATGTTAATCTCACTCAAGACAACGCAAGGCCACTGGAAGCAGGGAGGACAGTGGAACTGACGTATTCTGTGCAATGGATTCCAACAAATGTCACATTTGCTCGCCGCTTTGACGTATATCTGGATTATCCATTCTTTGAGCACCAGGTAACTTTTAGCTTGCTATGTATAAGTCTTAAACCCTTCTGCTACTGTCTTTGATTTTGATTGGTTAACAGGTTCATAATGTATCACACTGAATGCCCCATTTCCTGCTTGTTTAGCAAATTTCTAAATTCCATCTCTTCAAATTTCTGTTCAAGCTTATAAGCGTTCTAAGAGTTTTTTGTCGTTTTGCAGATCCATTGGTTCTCAATCTTTAACTCGTTCATGATGGTTATTTTCCTCACTGGTTTGGTCTCAATGATATTGATGAGGACTCTCAGAAATGATTACGCGAAGTATGCTCGAGAAGATGATGATCTCGAGAGCTTGGTGATGTCTCCTCAACTTTGATTTGTCATATCTTCACCATTTTCTCTGTTTGCTGATTCTACTCTCTTTTCAAAACTCTATAGCCATTCTGACATCAGTATTGATGAACACAGGAACGAGATGTAAATGAAGAATCTGGTTGGAAACTTGTGCACGGGGATGTGTTCAGGCCACCATGTAGTCTAGTTCTTCTCTCAGCTGTTGTTGGCACAGGTGCACAGTTGGCGTTGCTTGTTCTTCTTGTCATATTAATGGCCATCGTGGGGACTCTCTACATTGGGTATGTATTACACTCTTCTTTTCACTTGCACCCAACTTTTCGTGTTGTTGTTGCCCCTCTCTTTTTTTGTAGTATTTTTGTTTTGCTTTGTATATTAAGAAGCAGACCTCAGCTTGTTGGCTGGATTATACTCACCTAGTATTCTGGTTGGTTATTTCAGGAGAGGAGCAATCGTCACAACTTTCATAGTTTGCTACGCTCTGACTTCCTTTGTTTCTGGTTATGTGAGTGGTGGAATGTACTCAAGAAGTGGGGGTATGACTTACTTTTCTTGGCAGATCTGTCCTGTGTTGCTTTCCTCTTTGATTGCTCAAGTTATTTAAATGCTGGTTTGTCCAGGTAAACATTGGATCAAGTGCATGGTCCTCACAGCTTCTCTCTTCCCCTTTTTGTGCTTCGGAATTGGCTTCCTCCTGAACACAATTGCCATATTCTACGGATCTCTTGCTGCTATTCCTTTTGGGACAATGGTGGTTGTGTTTGTAATTTGGGGTTTCATTTCCTTCCCCTTAGCCCTCCTCGGGACAGTCGTTGGAAGAAACTGGAGTGGTGCTCCAAACAATCCATGCCGTGTGAAGACCATTCCACGTCCAATCCCTGAGAAAAAATGGTACTTGACACCATCGGTTGTTTCCTTAATGGGTGGTCTCTTGCCCTTTGGAAGCATCTTCATTGAGATGTACTTTGTCTTCACATCCTTCTGGAATTACAAGGTAAAAGTAGTTGCTTTGATCCAATTGAACTTCTTCAAATATATCCTCTGCGTCATTGCATTTATAAAGACAAAAGTAAAATTTGTTGGTTATTTCTGAAAGTTCTTATACATTTGGGTTTGACAGGTCTACTATGTGTATGGATTCATGCTGCTGGTTTTTGTGATTCTCGTCATAGTGACGGTCTGTGTGACAATTGTGGGAACGTATTTCCTGCTGAACGCAGAGAACTATCATTGGCAATGGACTTCCTTTTTCTCAGCTGCTTCAACGGCTGTCTATGTCTACTTATACTCCATATATTACTACTACGTAAAGACCAAGATGTCTGGATTCTTCCAGACAAGTTTCTACTTTGGATACACCATGATGTTTTGTCTTGGACTCGGAATCCTTTGCGGTGAGCTCTCTCTCTCTCTCTCTCTCTCTACTCTCTTCAAACTTAAAGAATGGTGTTACTGATTTGACTTAATGTTCTTATTGCAGGAGCTGTTGGATTCCTGGGATCAAATCTGTTTGTAAGGAGGATCTACAGAAACATCAAATGCGACTAGAGGAAAGGTAACAAATTATCGAAAAAGAGGAAAAAAACATCCAATTTAGAAGGAAGCAGCTTCTTATGGGAGGTTATATATTATATAAACACAGTAGAGAGAGAGAGGGAGGAAGGTGGAACATATATATTCTTCAATGGGGGCTCTTTGTCTCTTCATCTTCTTAACCTTTTTCCCTTTTTGGTAAGTGAATTGTTCTCTTTAGATTAGAATTGAATGGGTGTACTATACTACTACTACTACGACTACTACTTGAAATCTTTTTCCCTATCCTTTTTTGTTCTTGTTTACTTCATTACTACACTTAGATCATTGAATATGGGTTTCAACGTTAAACATTAGATAGCAGAAAATGTGGGTGGTCATGTGTGTATCATTGGTAAGTGGTTAAAGATTTAACCATCGTCATGTGTTGGGATTTGGGAGACGTTAACGCTCTTTCACGTGGTGACTTTATTGGGTGTACGTAAAGCCCGTGATGTGAAGATTACCCTTTCCCAAACTAAAACTGGGTACTGGACTACTGGTTTGTTATCTCTTTCTAAGAAAACTACATGCATTGGTTCAATCTGAAAAGTGAGTGGCACCTGCGACCGAAGAAAAGTGCACAAGTGTTCAAAGTAAAGAGGAATAAAATAATTTAGTGGAGATAATTAAAGGATTGAAGGTGCAGATTGTGTTTACTTGACGTTTTACAATTTCTCTTTAAGGGTAATTTTTTAGGTTTTTTTTATAAAAAAAAGTGATGTTAATAACGTTTAGCCAAGTGATCAAAATGGGAATCCAAACAAGTCTAGAATCCTCCTTTAGCAAAAAAACAAAAAAAAAGCCTAGAATCCTCCAAGTTCCATATTGTGATGGCGACTTGTCCCAAGTCCAACCACAGATTTAACTCCACCAACAAAACAGTACACAAATGTAAAACACACAGAGGCGACAATCACAAAGAAGATAACACAATAACCCACACATCATACGCCACGTAGCCAGATAATATTCAAAAACACTCTTTATAATCCTCTCTTCCTCAAACACTACGCCCTCTTCACAAAAGACACTCTACACAGAACCATAATCATCTCTCTCTCTCTCTCAACAATGGCTTCCACTGCTCTTTCAAGCGCAATCGTAAGCACATCTTTCCTCCGCCGTCAACAAACACCAATCTCCCTCAGATCTCTCTCTGTAGCCAACACACAATCCCTCTTCGGCCTCAAATCCTCCACTGCACGAGGCGGTCGCGTCACCGCCATGGCTACCTACAAGGTCAAATTCATCACACCAGAAGGAGAACAAGAAGTTGAGTGTGAAGAAGACGTCTACGTCCTCGACGCAGCTGAAGAAGCCGGAATCGACTTGCCTTACTCATGCCGTGCTGGTTCTTGCTCTAGCTGCGCCGGTAAAGTCGTCTCTGGCTCCGTTGACCAGTCCGACCAAAGCTTCTTGGACGACGACCAAATGAAAGAAGGCTATGTCTTAACCTGTGTCGCTTACCCAACTTCTGATGTCACCATTGAAACCCACAAAGAAGAAGCCATTGTTTAAGCTTCTTGATGTATAACTCATCGCTCTTGTTACTTTGCTAATTTGCCTCTTAATGGATCACAAATTTCAATAATTTACATCAATTTTTCATGCATCATTATATGTATGTTCTTCTAAATCTTTCTTTCTTTATATAATGAATCAAGGCACAAGAATCTGAAGAAGTTGCGAGGTTGTGTAATATTATTTGATTCTAAAGTCTAAGCCCAAATGGCTAGAGCGGACATAAGTCCAGCTCCAAGGAACAACATTATGTAAGAAACAACTTGAAGTCTCACATTACAACTCATCCTCTTGCTTAGAAAATCAGCTGCAATTAGGTCTACTAGAGCCATGTAGACTAGAATCCCAGCTGAGAGTGAGTCGAGTATACCTTCAGTTACTAAAGCTCCCGGGCTGTGTGAGTGGAAAGATGAGGCTACTGCGGTTCCAATCCCGATTCCTATTGGCGTGGTTAGTGCGAAGAAGCAAGCCATTATGATTGCTGATTTGTTCCTGAATTGTGCTTGAGAGATGCAGCCTCCGAGCGCAAAACCTTCGAAGAACTGGTGAAATGATAGAGCTGCGATTAGAGGACGGATTGTACATGGAGACTGCGATACCCCGAGTGATAAACCGATGATGATAGAGTGCGACACAATCCCAAGCTCCAATATCTGCAATATCAATCATAGAGGTGAGATAAATCGGTAAGATGATGTATAGATCCCACATTGAAAAGGAGATACAAGCTGGTTTTGGAGGCTGAGTTGTATCCATTGAGTTTCTAAAGTGTTTCTAGGCTCAATCTTTACATAAGCACGAGTTTTCAAAAAGGAATAAGAGATTTGACCTGAGAAACAACAACATGCCTAGCTCCATTTTCGACATTTGAATTTCCACCATGCATATGTCCATGTGAATGCCCTCCGTGTGAATGTCCATTTGCATTTGCATGTCCATCGCATGTACCATGGCTATTAGAGTGACTATGTCTATGGTGAGCAGCATGAGCACGAATGCCAACAATGTGCATCCCACCACCATCCTCTTCACCAAACACTTTATTATTATTATCATTTACTCTTTCAACAACCACAGGAACAACACTCGTCTCTTCGCGACCCGACTCAACAACCACAGCTTCACTACTAGCAGCCTCCTGCCCCTGTTGCTTCCTCTCATAGTACTGTGTCCCCATGAAATCCACAAGCAGAGTAATCAAAGCAGCAACCATCGCAAAGAACCCAGGAAACGGAAACTTAGACCACGGAAAATCCGGTAAACACGGATTAGTCAAAGCTTCAGTACCACCTGCAAGCATATGAACAAATCCAGTAGCTAGTATAACACCAGCTGCAAATGCTTTAGCAGCTACAAAGAGATTTCCCTCTGTTTGAAGAAACCGTCTGTTCTTGCCAATGAGAGGTATAGCTACACCAGCAGCTCCAGCTAAGAGAATTGAAGCAATGGCTACAAACTTGAGTAGAAATGCAGCTGAATCGTCTCTACAAAGGTCAGATTCACCAGCATTACAGAGGATTTTAGAAGCCATTGTCTCTGGAATTACCTGCAAAATGGACTCTTTTGTTTGTTTCCATGGTCCATATAGCAACAAATAACACAATTCAGCTACAGTTTCAGAATTCTACACATCAAAACAGAGTGTCACTGAATAGTGTGGATAAAGTGTTCGATGAAATACCTGAGAGAGAATCACTTCCTGATCCGAACAAGTGAAGAGGAAACAATTTCCAAAGAACCTAAAGAGTAAAAGAAGAGAATTCAAGAATCAGATTCTACAATCATAAATTTCGATGAAGAGAGAGTAATCGAAGAGGGGTATATAATATAACTAACATCGACGATGATCATGGGAACAAGAGTTTGTTCTTATTCTTCGTCTACCTCGGGATTTTAAGGAGAAGAAAGCGGAAACTCTATAAAGAAAGAGGAAAAGTCTAGAAACCGCAAGTGGAAGAAAGAGTGTCGACATTGTTAGGAGTTAAGGACGTTGCAGTAACGAACCGTGGCGGTTTGGGATTGAGGAGAAACTGACGCGATACGAACAGTATTGCTCAATCTTGTCTATTGTTGCGGATAAATGACGACATTTTCACGTTATTCTCTTTTTATTCTTTTTTAAAATTAAAAAATGAGTGATTTTTTTATAAAAGTTTTTAAAAGTAAAAATTATGTAACCTTTGTTTTCACTTTTTTTTTTTTTGTTATCTATATATATAAAAAGACTTTTTCTATCTTCTCCTTAAGACACCTCATCATCCACGTCATTACCACATCATATCTTTATTTTAAATTTAATACATATATTAATTATTTTGGTATAAACATTATGAGAAGAAGATGAAAAGTTATCTTTCATATCCTAAATTGGTTATTAACATGCTAACACTAATATGAAAAGTTATTATTCATATTCTAAATTAAACAAAAACAATAAAAACTTATGTGAAAGTAAAATTTTTTTTAAACAAATTAAAATAATATGTATTGGAATTATCATAAAAACTAAAATATAACAACTAAGCAATTAAGTTGATCTAGAATTAAATCCATAAAGAAAATATAAGTTCGTAAATTTAACATCTAATAAAAAAATAAGGAAAAAAATAAAAAAATAATTGCAATTATACATAACTAAAATGAAAAAAAAAGAATAAGAAAAACTATTTTTTAATATAAGGCCTCTTTAACTCAAATATGCCAATAATATTCACAGCCCATAAATTTACATACGGCCTTCTTAATATTTACAACCCATCGCAACATGAATGCTCAACATACCTATAGGTTTCTTCTTCTCTTCCGTAGTCACAGAACAACCGTTGAAACTAAAGCAACGCTTAATACCTCCATTAATGACCACATCCACGATTCCATCTCCCTTGCCCTTCCTGTAACGCCTTCGTAATTCCTGCAACCCACTCTCCCAATCATTATCGATGTCTACTTAGTGCAATTCACATAGCCACCTTCAAGCTCTATTATATATAGATGCATAAATACAAGCTTAGAGTCTTATTCACCTACTACTCTCTCATTCTCTTTTCATACTCACTCTTTCACATTTACCAAAAATGACCGCCTCATGCATCATTTTCTCCTCCCCTATGTCAAGACGCCCTCTCGAACGTGTCCTCGCTAGGCAGCTTGGCTTTTGGGATGCATGTAACATGAAGAAAGGAGGGGAGCTCATGAGCATTAATATGCTCCTCATCGACGACAAGGTATTCTCTTCCCACCAGAAGCCTCTACGATTTTTAATTCACTTCCACTATTTGCGTTTAGACATGGCTTTCTTGATCTTCATAGATAGAATTATCCACACGCTTGATTCACACATGATAGCCTTTGTATTCTAAGAAATCCATCAGCCCTAGCATGTTTCATTTCCCTTCTCCACTGGTGAATTGATTTCAAAGTCTTTTTCACTTTATAAAATCGAGTTTTACAAATCTATAACATTAGTTCCCATTCCTTTATTTCAGGAGATGACGATGCAAGGTTCAATCCATGTACAAGTCCTAACAATGCTTAAATCAATGTTGCATGAAGGATCCATCTATGTTATCAGCGGATTCGAGGTCAGAAGGAGCAACAACCGTTTCAAGCTCACTGATTTCCACCTCTCAATCCGGTTCACATCAACCACGTCTTTAGTCCTTAAATACCGAAACAACTATTTAGGTTCCATTTTACCATCTCCGAAACCAATCATATATTGTGTGGAGCTGGTGGTGAACGACGAGAGCAACATTTGGGCTTTCGTTGCTTTTGACAAAAACAATGAGAAACTCCCTAGAATGCATGCTGCCCATCTAGCAACTAAAATGGTATGCACAAAACCAATACGAACCACGGGAATCATTATTATTTTCACGAACAAAAAATCCAACTACACTATTCTCACGAAGCATGGAGACACATAACAACTCTCGCTCTTGAAATTGACAATGGTAGGAGAAGAATAAACAAACCCCTAAATCTCAAGAGGTGGTCGATTACAACTATTTCACTGTACTTAGTTTTTTTTTCATGCTACAATGGCGCACTTGCCTTTTTTCAAAACAATTTTTGTCTTTTACTCTGGAGGACTTTTATCGCTCTCTCTACCTTCATCATGCTCAAGTTTGGGCATAACATTAATTAAGTTTGGTAACATTATTTTATATCAATTCAGAGAATCCGAGTACATTGTGTATTTACAAAATTAGCTTCGTTTAAGAGGACGAACTTAACTTTCCTACTTTTATGATATACAAGAGCATTTATATTAAAAAAATAAGCATAATCAAAATATTAAGAAAGTAAGACTATAAAACAAAATCTAGAAATTAAAATATGTGAAACAAACCCGCGCGAAGCGCGGGCCAACCACTAGTCTTATTATATAAAGGAGAGTTCTTCAAAGTTGTAACTCATTAGATGGTGTCATGTGTCTAATATCGATCGAGTTGATGACATGTGTCAAAATACTACAATTCTGTTAAACTAATAAAATAAAGACACATTAACATATTTTCTTATTGTTTCATTAACATATTTTTCTAAAAGGCAAATCAAACTCTAATGTGAATTGTTAGATCTAAAAAAAAGTTTGTACTTCAACAAAAAGACACATTAACAAAATGTTGTTACTCATATAAAAATGTATAATATTATATTTTTTCAAATAGCAAACGAAAATCTATAATTTTATATAATACATGAAGACTGTTCTCAATTTTAATATGACATCAATTTATATTATTCTCTTAATCAAGCGAACTATAATTTCGAAGTAAAATGATACAATATGAAAAATGTTATTTATGAAATTGGAAAAAAATTATGTGATAATTATACGGATTTCAATTTAGAATATAACTTTACGGGTTTTAATTTATAATATAATTATACGGGTCATAACTACATAGATTATCAATTTCAATATCTAATACCCGCATATTATGCGGGTCCTAATCTAGTTGTTAAATAATATACATTTTTGGATTGTAGATGTTGACCAAAAAACGAAATTGTAGATGTAGCTTACATTTATATTTTAGTGCTAATGTAGTGAGTTTTTGATGGTTTAGAGTTAGTATTTTGATATAGAAGAGGTAATTGCAGATGCTTAATTCATTGGGGATGCAAGAAAACAAAGGTCCTGATTGGCAAAGCATGAAGGAGCATTAGCATGTAGGAGCATTAGCATGTAGGAGCATTAGCATGTAGGAGCATTAGCATGAAGCAGCTGAAGCATGAGCATCTGAACAAAATGCACATTTTAGGTGATTGGTAGAGCAGTTAATGGTTAGATATAAAATTAAAACTATTTAACTATATTTATTTATATGTATTCTAAAATATATTATGTCATAAATTATAAATATCATTTAAATTTTTATTTATTATAATATTATTTAACAAATAATATGACAAATAAACTAATGATATATATATATAAAGTTTTAATTTTATTATAAATATATTTCTATATTCTAAAATTTAATATGTTAATATTGTCTATAAATTATTTTTGTAAGGTATAACATAATTTTTTTTAATCTTTTTGAATTTAAATTACATTTAATTGATATATTATCTGATTATAATATTATTTTAAAGTATAGAATAAATAAAATAATGATAAACATATATTAAGTAATTAAAAGTTTATATAAGTATAAAAATAAATGAATTGTACAATTTTAATTTTTAATTTTTTTATATATGTTAGAGGTAAATGCTCTAGAAAAGCTCTATTGAAGAGCATTGAGGGTGAAAGCATTTGAGAGCATTAACATTTAGTAAATGTTCTGCTTAATGCTTCGTCAACTAAACTTGATTGGATAATAAAGAGCATGATGCTCCTCTAAATGCTCTGCCAATCAAATCAAGGCCAAAGAATATTGAAATGGAAGACGGAATGATTCCAACTTAAAAAGAGTTTCTCTCTTCCTCCATTTGTTATACTACACAAGTTCATGACACTGATAAACCGATTAGATAAACCTCTTTCAAGGTACTAAAAACACTAGCATATAAATGGCATCTCAATCAAGTCTGCTGCAAAAGTTTCTAGTTATACTAAGAGTTTTAAAGACACTCCAAACCCGTAGGTCAAAAAAAGCGGCTTGAGCTAAAGGACCATGATGATGCCACCAAATCGTAACACTTCCTAGGTTGGATTTTCATGCCTCCCCCTTGGTATATTCCCAAAGAAGATGATGAATGCATCCAGAAGAGTCCTCCTCTCCGCATCGCCATCTTCAGTCTTCTCTCCGCTTTCGATCAATGAGAGTTCTTCATCTGCTTCTTCAAACTCGTCCTCCATTTCAGCTATGTATAGGTACCTGCAGTTTCAAACCAGTATATATACATTAGGAGGCAAAATGTGCAAAGTGTTTACTTTAACAGTTGGGAATTGTAGATAACTAAATGGCCAGCAAACACACAATATCTTTATGTGGAAGTTCAAGCTACACAATGATCAAAGGCCAAATAAAGGGTGGGTTAAGAGAAACTGATATTATTTACCTAGTTGGCTTTTCCGTTGGAGCCCAAGAGAAGCAAATGAATACCAATAGTGCATAAGAAAGCAGATACCAAACAGTTGGGATGATCCACGTCACGTGCCAAAGCTCACTCAGAGACAGATACTTAAAGGCATATACCTATTCAGAAAAACGACATGGGACCAAATAAATTTCAGTCACTTAATCCTGTGACTTGCCATACTCAAGTGATTCCCCAGAGTTATCATTAGACTAGGGAGCTGTTACCTCAACATAAATCCAGAAAATGTTGAGCACCACCATGGTTACAAGTACTCTTGCAAACTTCTTGTAGAGCTGCAACTTAGCAATGTTCCTCTTATTCACCTACAACAAACAAAAAACATTGATGGGATTAGCAGGGATGGAAAATTTAAGAAGAACATGATCTTCATAGATAGCTCATGTGGCAAAAACTGTGCCTAATCTGTCATATGAATCATCAAATGAAGAGAACAGGTATTGTAAATATCTTACCTTAAGATTCTTAAGTGTTTCAAACAAGGACCTGAAAATCCATTGGATAAAACAAGTTTCCAGAATAGCCCAAGAGAGCGCTAAGAAGGTCATTCCATTTTCAGGAATGTTCCCAAAGTGCATAGCCAACCCGAGAGCTTCACTTATAACAAAACATAATACACCAGCAAGAAGCATCCTCAATGTTATACGGTCAAAGGTAGGCTTGATTATACCATAGCCCGAAGATAGGAACAACAACAGAAGCCGGGACACTGCCTTCCTCGCCGAAGAAAGGGTTACTACACAGAAAGTAACATCCGTAGGACTTGAACCGGCTGAGTTGAGATAGGCAAAGTCATAGTACAGGAAGGCCAGCTCATATATGGAAACTGAAATGAGCAAGCTAATTTGATTTTGAAAATGGATTCCACCCCTCCGATACCGAAACACTTGTGGAAACCAAACTAGGCCAAGAACCACATAGGCTAAAAACATGAACCCATAAAAATTCATCAAATGAGCTTGATCTCCTGGTAAATAACCATCTAGGTTCTTCCATACCGTTCTTCCTCTGATTATGGTGCCATCGAGTTCCGGATCACATGTCATGAAGTAAACGGTGTACCATCCAGTTCTGTTTATTGCCACAGCTTCAAGAGACATCTTAACTTCTTGCTCACCACTTTTGAAAAAAGTGTGAATCCGCTTAGGCCCTTGATGAGGATCATTAGGATCTGCACTAATTATAACTTCCCCAAGATTGCAGGAACCAGCATCTGCAAGTGCTTGTGTACAGCACATGTTCTCTGTTTTCAGTAAAGATCTACCAATTCTGTCTTGTTGCTTCGCCACAAACAATATCGCTTCCACCAAGCCTGCAGATGACTGAGTTGAATTCTGCTTGATAGCAGATTCCTTAGTTCTCAGAAACGAGACATCTTCAAACCTGCACAGAACAAGAACAACCATTAATATCCAAAAAAACCCATCTACAAATGCCAGAGTAAAAACCCCTAAGAAGCAGTAAATGAGAATCTCTGAGCTCATAGTCATGTCTTAAGGAATCTAAGAAGGAGTAATCAAAATCTGCAAGTAATTTCTTTTGGAAAAACTACATCAAACGCTAATAAGCAATAATCCAACACCTAAGAAGCAGTAATCAAAAGAGAAGAAGAAATCTGTACCTGATAAAGGACTTTCCTTTAAGAGGAAGAGGCGTATCAGGAGAAGAACCAGGAACATTCAGGAACCTAGTAGCATAAAGCCCTTCACTACCACCATGAAAGTAGCTAGCATCAGCGAGTTTCGTGAACCCTTGGCTCTTGTATCGAGCCATTAGCTACGTCGATCAAGCTCCCGAGTAAGAAAAACGCAATCGCACAAAACCCTAGACCAAAACCAAAATTCGCCATTCTTGCTCACTTCTTCTTCTCTGTGACTTTCTCAGTCTCTCTCACACATACACACGCAAAAGTTGCAGTCTTTTTTTTGGAAAATATAATTATCATTTTCCGTACTACGTAAACTCTATACGATATGCATTCCGGGTTTGAGGGATGATGGATAGTTTGTTCTCTAATGGGCCTGGCCCTTCAGGCCCAAAAATATCTCTCTAGTTTTTTAACTCTGATAAATTTTCCTAAACTGAATTACGCCAATGTGAAATTGGTTCGACATATTTAACCTGAAAAGTTATCATCTCCAATAAACATGTCATGAATCCTATCTTATCTCCTATCAAAAATGAGATAGACATACAAAAATGCCTTTGAATTGTTATTATATTTAAGTAAAACTTAAAATGTCAAACATTTTCAATTATTACATTAAAAAGCTCCAAAAAAATTTCACCCCAAGGGCAAAGGCTACTAACTCGAACTTGTTTCAGTAATCCCTAGTCGAAATAAGTGTCCTTATGTAATTGATTTTTATATGCACAGCTTAAGGATGCATGATCTTGATCATTGTTAATCTACATTTTAGTACTAATGCACAGAGTTTTTGTTGGTTTAGATTAAATGGATGGATAGTAAAAAAGGTAAAATTTGTACTAGCTAATTGCAGATGCTTAGTTCATTGGGGATGCAAGAAAACAGATAAAATGGTAATGGAAGACAGAATGATTCCAACTTAAAAAGAGTTTCTTTCTTCCTCCATTTGTTATACTATACAAGTTCATGACACTGAAAAACCGATTACATATCAACCTCTCTCAAGGTACTAAAAACACTAGGCATATAAATGGCATCTGACAATCAAGTCTGCTGCAAAAGATTCTAGTTATACTAAGAGTTTAAACACAAACCAAACCCGTAGGTTAAAAAAGGATGATTAGAAAGCAGCTTGAGCTAAAGGACCATGATGATGCCACCAAATCGTAACACTTCCTAGGTTGGATTTTCATGCCTCCCCCTTGGTAAATTCCCAAAGAAGATGATGAATGCATCCAGAAGAGTCCTCCTCTCATCCCTCTCCGCATCGCCATCTTCAGTCTTCATCAATGAGACTCCTTCTTCTTCTAACACGTCCTCCACATCAGCTATGTATAGGTACCTACAGTTTCAAACAAGTATACATATATATAAATTAGGAGGCAAATGTGCAAACAAATTCCTTTTCTCTATGGAGATTGATGAAGAGAGTTAAAACGTTATATTTGATAGTGCAGGATAAACAAGAGTGATATTACCTAGTAAGCTTATCAGATGGAGCCCAAAAGAGGCATATGAGTAGCAGCAGAGCGTACGCAAGTATGTACCAAGAAGCTGTGATAATCAACTCCAATTGCCAAAACTCACTCAGAGTGAAATATATCTGATTCAGACAAACGAAAAATATATAATCTCAGTCACACATTCCTATGGTTTTGAATATTTTCATTGGAGTGGCAAGATTGTTACCATCACAAAAATCAAGGCAATAGTAAGCCACGTCATGATAACTACTGCAGTTGCAACAAACGAAATTTCAGATGGCATAAACCTTTCCACTGTTAGCAAGATAAACATGTGCCAAGCAATGTCCTTTTCCACTGTGCTATATCACTAATCAAATAGTTTCTTACCTTGAGCTTCTGAAGTGTACTCCACAAGGATTTGAAAGTCCACTGAAAAGTGCAACTTTCAACAATTGCCCAAAGAAGCTTTATAAATAACAATTCATTTTCAGAAAAGATTCCTAGATGTTCAGCCACCCCGATAGCTTCTGCTAGAACAAAGCAAGCGACGCCAAGAAAAAGCAACCTCTGTTCTATATTTCCAACGATGGGCTTCATGACTACCCCAGAGCCCGTAGTGATGACCAAAAGAAGGAGACTGGAGAAGTACATCTTCAATGAAGAAAAGATAACAGCCCCAATGGAAACATCAACAGGGCTTATACCAGTCGAGTTAAGAGCAGTGAATTCATAGTACCGGAGACCTGATTCACACATTGCAAGCACAACTACCACGGTAATATGCAAATGCAACTGAATTAGATGATTCCAATGCAGAACAAACCCCGTAAACAAGACTAGTGCAAGCAGAGCATAAGCCCAAAACATACAGGCGTAGAAGGTCTTGAAATGAACTTTCTCTCCAGGTAAATAACCATCTGGATTCTTCCATACCGTTCTTCCTCTGATTATGGTGCCATCGAGTTCCGGATCACATGTCATGAAGTAAACAGTGTACCATCCAGTTCTGTTTATCGCCACAGCTTCTTGCTCACCAGTTTTGAAGAAAGTGGGAATCCGTTTAGGCCCTTGAGGATCATTAGGATCTGAAGTCGTTACAACTTCCCCAAGATTGCAGGAACTAGCATCTGCAAGTGCTTGTGTACAGCACATGTTCTCTGTTTTCAGTGAAGATCCACCAACTGCATCTTTCTGCTTCGCCTCAAACAATATCGCTTCCACCAAGCCTGCAGATGCTTGAGTTGAATTCTGCTTGATAGCAGATTCCTTTGATCTCAGAAACGAGATATCTTCAAACCTAAACAACAAAACAGGAACATATCAAAAACCCCCATCTACAAACGCAAGAGAAAAGCCCTAAGAAGCAACAAGTAAATGCAAATCTACAAGCTTATATCTCAAAAATGTCCCTGAAAACGCTTAATCTGAGGAACACAATCCAACACATTAAGAAGCAGTAATCCAAATCACCAAGTTCATGTATTCAAAATCGTGTATTGTCTTCTGCAAACACTACACTAAACGCTCAAAATCCAGCAACAATTAAAGAAGATACAAACCCTACTTGGAAAATCTAACTCACACATCAAAACCTTACTCAAGGGTAAACAAGATCAGAAGAGAAAACGAAATCTGTACCTTTAGAGGAGGCGTATCAGCAGAAGAACCATCAACAAGAAACTCAGAAGCATAAAGACCTTCACTTCCACCATCAAAGTAGCTAGCATCACCGAGTTTCGTGAACCCTTTGTTCTTGTACTCGTGTATCGAACCATTAGCTTCGTCCATCAAACTTCCGAGTAAGAAAAACCCAATCACCCAAAACCCTAGCCACAAATTCGCCATTCTTGCTCACTTCTTCTCTCTCAGTCCCTTTTTAGAAATTGTAAAGCTTCAATTTTTATTTTTCATGCTCAATTTCCGTACTACGTACAAATCTCTCCACGTTATGCATATTCAACAAGGCTTGTTTGTTTTCTAATGGGCCTGGCCCTTCAGGCCCAAATTTTAACTAATTTTCTTTAACCGTATCAAACCGGAGTTGACCACAACCAACCAAAGAATAATTTACTTTGTTAATTTATGCTTTTTTATGGATGTGTCAAGTAATTACAACTTAACCAAGGTTACCAAAAGATTCAAGTCCTTCTAAACAAGTCAAAAAGTGTTTCTCCACCATTATCACCATTACTATTCTCTTCACTTCCACTCTCTCTTCTTCCATTATCTTCTTCACTTTCAATCTCTATCTCAATCTCATCGTTTAAACCAATGTTGTTGTATGTTTCAGACAGATATTCTTCGACTCTTGACGTGTATTCATCTTGAGGACTGCTTGATGAAGCTGCTGCTCCGAATATAGACTCTGCTTGATCTATGGAGTTAATGGTGATTTGATTTAGTGAAGTCATCGATGAGCTTCTTGATAATGTTCCTACTGTGATCTCGTCTCTTTCGTCTATTGTTGCTGTGTCGAGTGAACACACTGATCTTGTGTGCTTTGACCTCTCTTTCACTCTCTTGCACCAGCTGTGAAGTGAGTCTCTTACACTCTCTGCTATTACGGCTTTTTTGCACCGAGATCCCATCTGTTTAGATTCAGGTGAATGTATAATGCTTCGTCATTGACCTTGATAGGCTTAAGAATATGGAGCTTGGAGATATAGGAAAGATTTAGACGAACCTGAGTGACGATCACATTGAGAGGCACAGTGCCATAACTGCACCAGAACTGAACAAGAACTCTGCATTTACGATAAAGAAAACCGTTAAGAGACAGCTGGTTGCTGCGAAATTGTTATGTTTTTGAAACGCACCCAGAAATTAGCCTGCTCGATATCATCACATGGTTCTTCATGAAGCAAGATCTTTCTTTGATTCCCCACTGATACATGAAATGAAAGATCTTTTCAGAATCAGAAAAGCTTAACAAAGCTAATTTAAGTATTGATGCAGGTTGGTTCAAAAAAAAAGAAAAAAAGAAAGTATTGATGCAGGTACTTGTAAGTAAGGTGGTCTTACCAAGAACCAGATGAATGTTGCCATCTCAAATGCATTCTGCATTAGCAGGAAGTATATAAGGATCATATAATTGTGAATAAACAAGAATCATGACTTTTGAAATTGAGAAAGGAAAAGTTCTTTTATTTACCTGAAAAATGATAAATTGTATCAACCGTAATAGAATTTCTGGTTTCCCAAACCAGAAAAGTCCATCGCGTGGTTTCACTTGCGCTCCACCAGTTGTGCCCGTCTGCTGCTCCTTAACCTCAAGAGCAAGCTTTGAGACAACGTGCTCAAGTTTCGTTCCAACCAACATGACAAGCTAACAACAATTACAAACACATGCTTTGAGTGTTAATGCCTGATTATGAAGTTCAAGCTTTCAATTGCGTTGTTTACTTACAATGGCAGGGATGAATGATAACCAAAAGTACATATTCAGGCCTGCAACGAAAACATCAAATTAGTCAAGACAAAAGTTAAATTTGAAGATAGAAATGGAACTCACTTTGTATCTATATAACCGATAAAATACCATGAACATTTATGCAGATGCATACTATAGCGTAGATCCAAAGCGGCCAGCTGTTGATTCATTAAGAAAAACTCATCAGTCCCATAGTTGAACCAAAGAGTCTTTGATAAATTCTCTATTCAAACAAACGCATACCTGATTCCAACAATGCCATGAAACTCATCTTCCATGCTCCGTACCATATACATATGGAAGTTGTATGTAAATGGCAAGTTATGTTTCTGAAATTTCAAATTAATGAAAAACGGATTCAGTACACAAATCATGCCAGCTACCAGATCAGATGAGAAGTCTGAAAATAACAAAAGGAACCTTCACAATCTAAGGCCAAAGAATTATCACGTAAAAAAGTTATCTTTTATGTTCTCAGGAAATAACTGAGAAACAAGACAAAAGAGAAAAGATACTCACAGTGAGGAAACCTAACCGAAGCGCGAAGTAGTCAGACTTCCGTATGGAGCCTCTAAACTGCCGCAGGAAACAAAGCTGCAATAACAAACATATATTCTATAGATCCTGGAAAAACAAGTAATTGTCTTTGTTCTTACTTCTAACAATGTTCTTTTGATAGTCTGTAGTTCTTTACTTATGAAAAACATCTGTATCAAGAATGTTCTCAACTGGAGACAGTAAAATATTGAAAAGTATACATTTTAAGGAAAAACATGGAGAGTTACCATCCAGATGAGAAAACGATTGTTACTCCAAGGATGAGAGGCATGATGGAAAATAAATGTAGATTGCCGCAACATCACCTTTTTCTTCTTTGCTATTGAACAAAGTCAAGAAGAGAGGATATATAAGTATGTGAAAATTTAAAGCATCATATGCTGTAAAGTAGGATAAAAATTCTATTCAAATTCACAGAAACATGTAATTATATTAGGATAAAAAAACATTTTTCGTAATACGCTAATATTTAACTGTATAGTTTACTGGATTTGACTCTATAGTCAGGGAGAAGAGGGAATTGCTAATGCTGCATAAAGGCATCTACAAGGCTCAAGTGAGTTCTTGAAATGAACAGACTAAATACTGAACATAATCCTAAGATTACATAGATTCTCATGAGCCTCAAGATGAGAACCATCAAAGAAGCATACAAGCTTTTACTTGAAGGAGAAACAGAAAAGTTATGTCATTACCATGGATATCTGCTTCAGCCATTACGATCGCTTGGGCTTCCCATTTTCTCCAACTGTAAATCTGTGTTACATAATAAAAAGAAAACACTGATTATGAATCTACCGTTTTCTGTTTGTCTGCACTCATCACAACAACACTCTTTGTACACAAAAGAAGATATCGAAGGTTTGATTGTACAAGTTTTTCCTAAAATTTAACATTGAAGATAAAATGTATGTGCATATACTTAGTAGCACGATATATTTGATCATAATGGTTCTCTACATTCTCCAAACAGGCGGATGAATGTGATAGCAAGTATCTGTCTTCCTTCCCGAGCAACATAGAAATACCCAAGAAAATAAATGTAACACTCAGGAGCTAGAGTTGTGTACCTTGCTCATGGCTAAACCAATGGCAATACCACTGTACAGAACATGAGTGATACCCAGGACAAATAAGAATCTTAGGAGTTGCTCGAGACCCTCATATGACACAAATGGTTCACGGCCCTGATATTGGAACCAAGATTCAGTTCAGCCATATATCCTTAGAGGAAAACGGATAATAGACAGTTAAGTCTATAGATAACTAGACATTACATGACCACATCGATGAGGAGCTCCATGTACTCCATGATGAGGTAAGGAAGTCTTGTTTGTAAAAGAGGTGTGTTCCAGAAGAACTTTTTTATGGATTCCATAGTCCTCTTCAGAACAAATGTAGAATTTACTGTTGAAAAGGGAAGAGTTTACACAGATTTCTGAAATCCATCTTGCACTTTGCGACAACAGCAGTGATATAAGTCCCAGCAACATCAACTCTACCAAGAAAATATAACAAGTCAAAATCATAAACACAAAAAGCATATGTTACTATTTCTAGCACAAATTATAAGGACCACAGTTTTAAAACTACACCACACGGGTCTATTTGACATACCTTCTTTCATCTTTTCCAGAGAAGCAAAAAGTGCTTTTCTTCTAGTCTTCTTTAACCACTGATATACAAAAGTATATGAAATTAGCTTCTCATCTTCATCTAAATTAAATACAATCATTCTGTAATAATGACTTCTTCTAAAGTGACTAATTTTCAAAACCAGAGCAAGGTCCTCTTCACTTTCTAGTACACTCGATGCATAAAAGAGCAAGACTTTTACTACCACAAGTGCATAAAATTCATAACCTTTTCACTCGCACTAACTTTTTCGAGCTGAGCATTTCAACAAACACATAGTAGGCATATAGTAGAAAAGAAACACTCACTTTTCCAAACCTGTAGATGGCTCGTTCAACAAGAAAGCAAACAAAGACCAAAACAGTAACAACAGAAGCAACAGAGTAAGTAGGTGTCTCTGCCAAAGACCTCCCTTCTTTCATCAAATGTTCCATTACCAAACTAAATATTTTCCGCAAGAAACTTGTTTTCTCCCGAGAAAATTATATCAGAAGGGATCTGCATCTGAGTGATTACGATTGAATAATAAAGTTTAATTTGGTATTCTTCATTTAATTAAAATATAGTCAAAGAAAGCTCATGGAATGCTGTACCATGTAGAAACCATCGCACATGGCTTCTTCCTCTTCTTCTCCAACGGTTTCTTTTCTTTCTTTATTCATTTGTCTTCCATTAATGCATCTCATGTGCTTTTGCCTAAAAAGTCGTTAAAAACATAAATAATGCCTTAAAAACCGGAATTGGCCGGCCGGTTCAATAGTTTGAGCCACGATTCGGTCATAAAACCGGTTTGATTGGAAGAAGAACTTTTAATAAAATGGCGGTTAATATTATTAGTTACGTACGTGTACCCAAGAAACCTCTAGTTACGGCCTGGACAGAAAATCCGTATCTTAAACACCTCGAACCAAAACAAAAAAAAACACCTCGAACCTGATAAAAAAAAATGTTTGGTTCGGGTTTGATTGCGTCTAAATACCTGATCGAATTTTATATAGTTAGTATTTTAAGTTCGGTTTAGGTAATACCCGAAAAATCCGATTGAATATTCGAATATATTCCCTCATATACCAGTCTTTAAAGTTTTTTTTCCAAAAATACCACCTTAAAGTTTTTTTTCCAAACCTTAAAAAAATTTAAATTATAAACCTTAAAAATGATTTTTTTTTAAAAGTGGTATTTTTGGAACTTTGGAAAAAATGTGGTATTTTTGGAAAAAAAACTTTAAGGTGGTAATTTTGGAAAAAAACTTAAAAAGTGTTATTTTTAGAAATTGCCAAAAAAAAAATATTTCTTTATCTTTTGATTTGATAGTATCAAATATTTTGAATAATTATTAGTTTATCTTTTGATTTGATAGTATCAAATATTTATACACAATTCTTTTTAAGTGAAACATAGGTTCGATTTTTCGTATTAGTTTATGTTGCGATGTGAGTTGCTGAGAACGTGGAACTGGTAGGGTTTTGATTGTGAATTTTGCTTTTCATTATAAGTTTCTACCATATTTTTCTTAACAATTTTATTTCTATGTGTAGAGACATAGAAACTTCTGGATGAACGGAATTGTGTCGATTGGTTGTGTGGATGATGGCTGGTATTATACAAGACGAGTCACAGGAGTCCACAAAGTTACCGTGCTTGCACTCGGAATGGTAGCACAGCCACATGCTATTGTACTATGCTTATGTTGTTTTGGTATTAATACCGTTACTTTGTTGTTGCTTTGTTCCAAATGCGATCAGTTGCTTTGGTATTTCATGTGTTCGATAGTTTGATGAAGCAAGTACCAAGTCATGTGAGAAGAAAAAACCAGGCAAATACTACAAACCAAGTCTCGTTCCAGATGCGATACAATTTTCATTACCGGTTAACCAAATAAAACTTTAGGTTAGAAGCAATTATAATGAGATAAACGTTTTTTTACTCGAAATAATTAAGTCGGAAAAATTAATATCTTTTTGACTTAATAATACTGAGTATTTTGAATTTTTTTAGAGAAATTCCTTAAAATATCACATTTTAAAATTTTATTTCTCAACATACGACTATTCTAAAATATATTTTGGTATTTTTGGAAATTTAAACAAAAATAGTATTTTTGGAAAATTTGAAAAAAAACAAAAATTTGGAAAAAAAACTTCAAAAATGTGGTATTAAATTTTTATTTGAAATATTCATAACTACCCAAAAATATTAAAAAAACAAAATTTTGAGAATATTTATTTAATAATCGGAGTACTTTGGATAAACAAACGGAAAATACCCAAACTTGAACAAAACCCGCACGAATTTGTAATGCCTAGAGCCCCTAAACGGGTCAACCGTCCTACACGTAATATAATATTATTGTCAACATCTTACAACATAAGGGGTGGTGGCGCAGTTGGCTAGCGCGTAGGTCTCATAGCTACTGAGTGATCCTGAGGTCGAGAGTTCGAGCCTCTCTCACCCCATTTTCTTTTTCTCCATTTTTCTTTCTTCTCCACTTTCTCTAACCTTTTCACATCGTCGCACGAAATTTCACAATCCGAACCAAAAATGACAGAGACCCTTTGATTCAATTCAAATCAAATCCTTCCTCCTCTGATCTCAACGACGCTTTGTTTTTGTTTTCTCTGAAATTTAGGGTTCGTGAAGGTTTGATCAATGACGCAAGGTGGTGAAGTACAATTACAACCACCAGATTTGCAGAAACTGAGTGATTCCGCTCCTTTATTGGGAGATTCACCATCATCTTCTTCTTCGGCTTCTCCTGCGTCTGTGGTGGAGATAAATTCCGATGGTGAAGAAGATTTGGAGAGTGGTTCATCTTCATCAGATCCTTGTTGTCGTATTTGTCTTGAGAACGATAGTGATTTGTTAGGTGATGAATTGATATCACCTTGTATGTGTAAAGGTACTCAACAATTCGTGCATCGTTCATGTCTTGATCATTGGAGATCTGTTAAAGAAGGGTTTGCTTTCTCTCATTGTACTACTTGTAAAGCTCAGTTTCATCTTCGTGTCGAACCTTTTGAGGATAATAATAACTCTTGTCGTCGAAAAGTCAAATTTAGACTCTTTGTTGCTAGAGATGTGCTTTTGGTCTTCTTCGCTGTGCAGACTGTGAGTACTTTATCTGTCTCTTTCAGCTTTTACTCCATGGTTCTTGTTTATAAAGATGATTATGCATTTAATGAGAGATCATGTGGAATCTTGACCTGATTAGTTCATAATTTCACTGTGATTGGTTTTGTTTTCTTGAATTGCCATTGTTGAAGCATGTTTCTTATTAGGATTTGTCAGTAATATCAACAAGGAATTAGTGAGAATCTTACTGGATTGATCATTGATGACATTGTAGGCTATAGCTGTGATGGCTGGATTTGCATACATGATGGACAAAGACGGAGAGTTTCGCAACTCTTTCAACGATGATTGGGATCGTATATTGTCAAAACATCCCATTCCCTTTTATTACTGCATCGGTAATCCTGAATCTTTCATTTCATTAACTAAAATTGCTTTGGAATATCACGGATCTATAACCTTAACACACATTTAAACATTTGGTGTATTGTGAATCGTAGGGGTTATATCTTTCTTTGTGCTGATTGGATTTCTTGGACTCATTCTACATTGTTCTTCTCTCAACGGTAATGACCCGAGGATGGCAGGATGCCAGAACTGCTGTTACGGATGGGGTATCTTGGATTGTTTCCCTGCATCAATGGAAGCTTGTTTCGCTCTTGTTATTGTATTTGTCGTCATCTTCGCCATTCTTGGCTTAGCTTATGGTTTTCTTGCTGCTACTATGGCTGTTCAAAGAATATGGCAGAGACATTACCATATTCTCACCAAGAGAGAGCTCACAAAGGAATACATTGTGGAGGATCTTCACGGATCTTACACTCCCCCGAAGCTGGATGCAGAGCATGAAGGAAGACTGAAAATGCTGAAACTTCTGTGACCATTTCTTTCAACTAGTATTAAATAAAAAGGTTCTATGGAGTTTCGGGCACATTAAAACAAGTTAATGCGTCTTTGTTTACAGAAAATTGATTTCTTCTTTATCATGCGATGGTATGTATCTGATGAATACTGCTTTTGTTTGTAGTAACTAAGGTATTGATGAGACCCATTAAACAGAGTATCAACTGTTGTTTCATTGTTACTGTTTCATGAATCTTTAGCCATTGATTTAAATTACACAGAACAGCTCACCAGAAAACGTTGGGTTACAGTTTCTGTTGAAATCAATGAGATAACAATGGAGTTTAGTCATGCAGCTTCAATTTCCTAGAAAACTCAAAAACAAAAAAATCTCAAATTATTTAAAATTCGACCACAGTGGGAGTCGAACCCACGACCTTCTGATCCGAAGTCAGACGCGCTAATCCACTGCGCTATGCGGTCATTGAATATTGTATTGCACGTTGTACAATATATAGCAAATTTCATGATTATGCACTTATTCACATCAAAATCATATACAGTAATAACAAGGTCACTCTAATAAAGAACAAAACATTCATGGAACATATAAAATCAGCCTAATTAATGTCAACTCGTAGGAAACTATATACATTACAAAGGAGAATAACAATAGATACAATGAAGTGAAAGGCATGAAAACCATATTGTATATTATAAACCTTTTATTCCCAAGAACAATCTTTCAAAACCTCATGAGCCATTGACCGTTGTTCATCGCTCAATTTTTCCGGGAAATTCACTAAAAACGTTATTCTCAAATCCCCTCGTTTACCTTCTTCTTTAGCATTCGGCAAACCTTGACCTTTAATCGCCTTTTCGAATCCAGGGAAGATCACTTCTCCTACGGATATCGACATTGAATCGCCGCTCAATAATGGTACCGACAGTTTACATCCGGTTAAAGCCTTTATAAGAGGAATCTCTACCGCAATCTCTATGTCATCTCCGCGTCTTTTGAACAATGGATGTCTCTTTTCTTCAACCACGAATGTTATATCTTCCGGGAGATATCCCGGTTTTTCGTTCCCTACTCCTTCGAATGTGATCTTCGTCCCTTTCTTCCACCCGGGTTTGATATTTACTCTTAACGTTTCTTCTTGTTTCTTAATCAATCTGTTTCATACAAAAACATAATGAATGATTCGAATAAATTTTCACAACCAGAACGGACAATATCATACTAATGGGCTTCCACAACCCAATAAAACCGGAAATGCAAATTAAGATCAAGAGCAAAACAGACAAACCCTTCATCGGTGATGATGTCTCTAGTGATCTTGATGTTCTTGACTCCCCCATGACAAAGTTCTTCTAACGTACACTCAAGCTTTTTCTCAACGGCCGGAGGCTTTTTCGGGGGTGTTGACTGCGAGAAAACAATCGGCGTTGTGCTCCTCCGGCTTATACTCTTCGCCATTGACCCATTCTCCGATTGTCTCGTGCTCGTGCTCTTTGAAAACGGAACAGAAGTCGACGTCGCCGAGCCTCTATCGTCTTTATCTCTTTTGCTAACGCTTTTCGATCTATCTTCTTTATCTCTTTTACTAACGCTTTTGGATCTATCTTCTTTATCTCTTTTGCTAACGCTTTTTGATCTATCGTCTTTCTCTCTTTTGCTACCGCTTTTCGAAATGGAAGACGTAGGAGACGACTTTACACCGTTTATCGGACTATTACTTGGAGGAGACGTTAGGTCATGTACAGGGCCAAACAAATCACTCAAGGTTTGTTCTTTCCCTCTTGGACTCGTAAAAGGAGACGTTTTTGGGCTAGCATTGTTCGAAACAGGACGCGATTTAAGACCAACGTGGTTTCTTCCAACACCGCCATGGCTGCTTCCTTCTTCTCTACGGCTTGTGCTTCTTGAAAAAGCATTTCCGCGATTGGAAGAAGCAGAGGAGGAGAGATAAGTCGGTCTAGCTTGCGGCGTATGGCTACGACGACTACTTGAGTTTGATAACAGAGAAGATCGGCGTTTAAAGACGGTGCTATCGTCCATGCTCTGTAACCGGAGACCTCTCCGTGCAGCGATGAGATCATCTTCCTCCGCGAATTTCTCCTCTAGATATCTCCGGTGGATCGCCTATACATTTTGACAAAACGATTATGATACATTACGTTTTAAAGATCTGATTTTTATTTTACAAAAACAGAGAAGATTGGTAAAAACGTACGGAATCGGCGTCGGAGGTGGATTCGGATTTGCGGTGAGAAGAAAGAGGCTGCAATTTGGTGACGAGGGATTTGTAAGCTTTGCATGCTGTTTTTGAGATGCCGAAGAAATCTGTCGCCGGAGAACGTGGAGTTCCCATTGCATTTAGATGAAGATGATGATCTGAAAAATGGAGGAAAGAGAAGAGAGAGAGAGAGATTAGAGAAAGTTGTCGTGCGTAGGAATTAGATTATTATTATTACCAGACAGACGAAGAACCGAGTTGTTTGGGAGCTTTTATTAGGAAAGTTCTGTTTGTTTTTTAAAACCAAAATATTAAGAAAATACTTGGTTTCATTTATTTTTATCAAAATTCTATTAACAAACAAAAAATGAATTCTAAGATACAAAAAAATGAAACCAATACACTATCCACCATGTCATAAACACTACCCTAGTTTTGGTTATATTATTGTGACAAATCATGCCTTGTATTCGTAAGGAAGGATCCAACTTTTGGTACAAAGGTTAGCAATATTCTAAACCGGAGCTGATCAGCAATGTTCTAAACCGGAGTTCCCATTTCATATTGTTATTTCAAGACGGTAAGGTCAATGGTCTTGGTAGTTGGGTTGATGTTCCTCCTCTCAAGCACTACTCCATTGTCATCAATCTTGTGACCAATTTGAGGTACACTTGTAAATTTGTAATCCGGTTATTTTTTGGGTGTAGTCCCGGTTCATGATATTGTGAGCAATAGACGTTTTAGCCGAACGAAATAGTTGTATCACAGATGAATATAATGTGGTTACAACTTAGAGGTCACTGGTTCAAGTGGCGCTTGGGAAGAACCTAATATTACATGCTGTGGTTTCAGATTTGGGGATTACGAGCTTAGCCCCAAACCTCCCAGTAATTAAAAAAAAAAGAATATAATGTGGTTAAGTGAGAGAGAGTGTTTGATATTACTAAGATGAATATATTGAAATCAAGACTCAATGAATTTTTAAAATTTCAACTAGTAATATTGTAAAGACCAAAAATTTTGATCATTAGATGAGGAATATCCAAAAGGTCACACAAAACAAAAGCAAACAAAACTCATATGTTTAAAACATAATTAGAAAAACCTTCTCATCTCTCATCTCCTTTTGCAGCTGCTTGGTTGGAACAATGTTTCTCGAGGAAAGTCGAAATCCCAGTTTTAGCAGCACCACCAAGTTTGAATCTTTCAACTGCTCACTCCAGATTCTTCTCCCAACCTTCTACACCGATTTTGCATTCCACTTGTGATTTTTCATAGACTATAACTCCCAAGATCAACCACATTTCCGACTCCTCCTGGTTTTCTCCATCTCCTTGTTCCTTTTTCAGCAACTCAGTGACAGCTTTCATCTTCTCTTCTGCACTATCAAAGAGGTTTAACACCTCTGTTGGATCCCAAACAGATAAATCGATCTTCTGCTGCAACACGAAAGACCATTGGAGTTTAGCCATCTGGACTTGTTGATGTCCTAAAGCGAGTAAACCCTCATGAAAATCGGGGTTGATGGATAAAGCTTGGTCATATTTTTCTTCAGCCATAATAAACTTCTGTTTCACCCACTCATAAGTCTCTTCCGGAACTGTCGATTCTTCCCAAGGAATCCGCTTTTGCGCAGAGTACATGTGCACATTACCCCATTCCAATTAAGCAAAAGCAGCCACTCGGTTGAATTTTTCAGCTGCTTTGTCGAAAAGTGGTTGAGCTTCTTCACTAGTGAGTGTTTCTTCAAATGCTTCAGTGCAACGGATATCATGTAAGTCCGCATGAGCATCAGGGTCAATGTGCAAGCGAGACCGGAAAAGCTGAGAAAAGTCGTATAACCAATCATCCATCTCCATTTCTTCAGAAGAAGAATCTTCAGTTGGAGGAGCTGCCTCCCTCAAAATTTCCATGGCTTCCTTGTGATTCGGATGTGCTTTTAAAACCGTATTCACGTCTTGCACAGCCAAATCAACCTTCCCAATGGCTTCAAAAGCTTTAGCTATTCGAAGAAGTGCTCGAGTAAACCCTGGCTGAATCTTAAGCGCCAAGGAACACTCGGCGATTACTTCTTCGTAGTTAATAGGGTTTATCTGCAACAAACAAGCGGCACAGATGCTGTGAAACACTGCTTTGTTTGGGTGGTTATCAGGAATGCGCTTAAGTCCCTTTGAGTAGTACTCAAGAGCACCGGATAAATCTTCTGCTTGGTACTTTTTGTGTGCTTCTTCCTTGAGGTCTTGAGCACATTTGATAAATAGTTGAGCATCGGAAAAATTACCACCATTAACAATCGGCTTCTTCGACGAATCCGTGGTTACCTTGTCCGTACCACCACCACCCTTCTTCTTCTTTCCTCCTCCGGAATTTCCCATATCAAATCAACTCAAAAATCTCATCTCCTTCCTTCTCATCTCCTTCTGCATTTGCAGGAGGATGGTTGGAACAATGGTTCTCGACAAAACCCGAAATCTCAGTTTCAGAAACACCAGCAAGTTTGAATTTTTCAAGTGCTGATTCCAGATTCTTCTCCCAACCTTGTACACCGGTTTCGAATTCCAGTTGTGATCTTTCAAAGAGAATATTTCCCCATATCATAAACATCTCTGAAGTCTCCTCCTTTCCTTCATCTCCTTTGTCCAAACCTTCCTGTTCCTCCCACATCTCAGTGGCAGCTTTTATCTTCTCTTCTGCACTATCAAAGAGGTTTAATGTCTCTGTTGCATCCCAAACAGATAAATCTATCTTCTGCTCCAACGCGAAAGACACTTCGAGTTTAGCCATCTCGAGTTGTACTTTTCCTAAAGCTCGCAAAGGAACATGAAAATCGGGTATGATTGATAAAGCTTGTTCGTATTTTTCTTTAGCCGTCATGTACCTCTCTTTCACCCGTGTATAAGTGGATTCTTCCCAAGGAATTCGCTTTTGCGCAGCGAACATGTGCACGTTACCACAATCCAATAAAACAAAAGCAACCTCTTGTTTGAAATTTTCAGCTGCTTCCTCGAAAAGTGGTTGAGCTTCTTCACTAGTGAGTGTTTCTTCAAGTGCTTTAGTGCAACGGTCCACACCAACGAGACTGGAAACACTGAACAAAGTCATATAACCAATCATCCGTCTCCACTTCCTTATCTTCAGAATGACAACAAGAACAATTTGTCTCATGATCTTTAGTCGAAGAAGCTAACTGCCTCGACACCTCCATGGCTTCCTTGTGATTCGGTTCTGCTTTTAAAACCGCATTCACGTCTTCCACAACCAAATCAACCTTACCAATAGCTTCAAAAGCTTTAGCTCTTCTAAGAAGTGCTCTGATAAACTCAGGCTGAATCTTAAGCACCAAGGAACAGTCGAGATTACTTCTTCATAGTCGATAGGGTTTATCTGCAACAAACAAGCAACACGGTTGCTGTGAAACACAGCTCTGTTTGGATGGTCATCGGGAACGAGCTTAAGCCCCTTTGAGTAACGTTCAAGAGCACCAGCGTAATCTCCTGCTTGGTACTTCTTGGTTCCTTCTTCCTTGAGCTCTTGAGCACGTTTGAGAAATGGTATTTGAGCATCGGAAGTATTACCACCGTTAACATTCGGCTTCGACGAATCCGTGGTTACCTTGTTCCTACCACCACCACCCTTCATCTTTCCTCCGGATTTCCCCATTATCAAATCTCAGACCAAACTCAAAAATCTCAAAGTTTTGAGACTATGCAAACCCTAAGTTCGTATTATATGGAAATGTAACAAGACGGCAAAAAGCCCTAGAAAGCTATCATCAACCCTAAACCCTAGGAAGTTTCTTGATCACTTCTCAGCCGTTGGATTCGCTAGAGAGGTTACATAAGCTGGGCCTATTTATATTTTGGCCCAAAACAGTAACGTGTAATAAAATAATCTTTATCGTTAGTGTTGGCAGTTGCATCGTCAGTTTCCATGTTGCTTCCAAAGTCAACTGCTCAAAGCAGCCTCTTTGACCATAAAGAATCCACCTTTTTTGTTCTCTTCATGACCATAAAGAATCCACCTTTTTGATGTTTAAAAAAAAGAAATAAAGTCTTCTATAGTTTTTTTAGGTATAGAAAAAATGAAAAACATACACTAGCTATCAACCATGACCTAAACACTACCCTAGTTTTGTTATATTAGGGTAACAAATCAGACATCTATTTCTCTACGAGAAATATGATATCTTAGTATATACGGTCCAAATTATGACCTCTTCTTCTATATCTATGAAAAGAAAGTTCTATACCTATGTATCCACCAATTGAGACTAAAATATCAATATACCCATAAATCTGATTTATATCGGTTTTCAGTATAAACTGGAGACCAAACCGAAAGAACGGAATGTTGACCAAACCAGAACTTTCACAGTGAGTTGTATGGTGATGGTGATGTCACTATGTGGTGATAGTTGTAGGACCAGAATTTGGCACACTACGTGGTTGGAGATGGATCGCGATAAGAAAACCGTTAAGGGAAGAGATCAAATAGATAGAGTGGAGTCGAGATACGAAATCTCTTTCCTTAATTCTAAGAATCTCCCGCAGTGTGACGGGTTTATGAGATTCCGAGTCCCACAATAAAACCACAAACTAATCGTGTTCGCAGACACTCGAACAACGATTCTTACGAACCGATTACTACGATACTCTCGACGAGAAAAACTTACTGATGAACAGAAAGAGATTGTTGATATGTGTTTTTGATAGAACGTGAAATTTCTGATAGAGATTTTTGTTTCAGAGAGTGAGATTGTATGTCAGAGCATGAGAAAAAACGAAGAAGATGACTTCGTTTATAAAACTGACAGAGAGGAAGTTTTAAAACCGTAGAGAGGTTATCTCCGGTTGGTTTTCAAAACTGACGCCGGTTTAGCGGTTTCCGGTTTAGCGAAACCGCAGAGGAACCGATGCAACGTTTTGGGCCAAAAACGAGATGGGCTTTTATGTATTTTGGGCCAACGAGATGGGCTTTTATCTGCTCATTTAGTTGGTCCAAAAAGATATTTAATTGGGCCGGCAACGGCCCTTTAGCCAAAACCAAAGCCAAAGCCCGAGCCCTGCCCGGCCCGACTCGGCTCGGTTCGGTTCGGTCGGTCGGTCGCGCGTGTGGGGATTCCCTCCTCTCTTTCATGGTATATAGCCTTTGCTATGTTTTGAACAAAGATATATGTGTGACTCCTTAGATACCACTTAAAAAATTCTCAAACTTTAGATGTGAGATATTTAACATGTTACTCACTTAAACCAAAAAACTTTTCTCATTCACTTTTCTACCAAATTTGGATTAGACAAATGCCCAATACAAGGCCCATTTGTTTAACCAAAAAATTGGTTCCAACAATCCCCCACATGAATAGATTTGACTTTAAACAAATGAAGACTCGACTTAACTTAACTAGACATGACTGGACTATACTAGATTTGACTGGACTAGAATAGACAGACATTCGAGAGTATGCGAAAATGTCATTATATCTGAGAGGTAGCGTTTTCCAGCTTTGAACCAATCATCTTTGATATCTGTCGGGTTAACTTGGCCAGTTGGTGAACATGGTGTCTTGAACCAACCAGATTTTTATGTAAACCTAGACAACAGAAATTGCATAGCGACATTTTCTCATAGAGCTCAGTTCTCTATTGTGTTCATTTTGGCCTTGAACATGTCCTGGTTATCATGAGTGAACTTGGAGAATATAGCCTGACCTTTATTCTCCTAGAAACGGCCCCATTTCACACTCACTAGGTGATCTGCCATTAACTTTGTTCTAAGATGTTTTTCTGTATCATTCCACAGATATCTCAAAGTTAATGAATCATTAAAAGCCACAACTTAACCTAATTACACACACACGTAACACTGTTCATTATCCTAGGAACCGGGTATAGACATAGTTTTTACAGTGTATAATTCTGAATCAGTTTGATTTTGTTGTCCCTTTTGAACCTAGATTTTGGGATCTCCAGTCACATAGGTGAGGTATCCATCAAACGTCATCTTAAGTTATAGGCTTTAAACCCATTCTTTTTGATAATTTAACAACTTGATCTCGAGACAAACTTTTGGTGAA
Organism: Arabis alpina; assembly: GCA_900128785.1. Taxonomy (NCBI): domain Eukaryota; kingdom Viridiplantae; phylum Streptophyta; class Magnoliopsida; order Brassicales; family Brassicaceae; genus Arabis; species Arabis alpina. Next base: position 7,681,385 of record LT669788.1, read on the forward strand.
CGGATTAACTAAGTTTTCTGCCGATTCGATATAGTCTATCGTGAGTACTCCAGTTGAGATCAGTTGCCGAATGGTTTTGTGTCGCCTTCAGATGTGACGAGCTTTACCATTGTATAAGTTATTCAGTGCCCTTGATATCGCTGATTGACTATCACAGTGTACACGTAATGCTGGCACTGGTTTTTCCCACATTGGGATATCTTCCAAGAAGTTGCGAAGCCACTCTGCTTCTTCTCCAGCTTTGTCTAAAGCTATGGACTCGGACTCCATGGTTGATCTAGCCAGTAGAGTTTGTTTGGATAATTTCCAGGATACGGCTCTACCGCCAAGCGTAAAGATATATCCGCTTGTTGATTTCGAGTTTCTAGAATCCGAAATCCAATTGGCATCACTATAGCCTTCTAGAACCGCTGGTTCTTTACCATAGTGTATGCCGTAATTTTTGGTGTATCGAAGGTAATTCAATACCCTCGTTATAGCCTTCCAATGATTATGGCCGGGATTACTCGTATAACGACTGAGGATGTTTATAGAGTGTGCTAAATCGGGTCTAGTACAGTTTGTCAAGTACATTAGACTTCCAATTATTCTTGCATACTCCACTTGGGACACTGGTTCACCTGAATTCTTGGTTAGATGAATTTGAGAGTCCACTGGAGTTTTTGCAGTTCCAGTTAAGTAAGTCTTGAACCTTTCTAAAATCTTTTCAGCATAATGATCTTGGGATAATGTAATTCCTTCAGAAGTTCTTATGATTCGTATTCCTAGAATTACCTCTGCCAATCCCATATCTTTCATGTCAAATTTCCCTTTGAGCATGTTTTTTGTTCTATTGATGATATCTTTGTTGCTTCCAACGATAAGCATATCATCTACATATAAGCACAACAAGATATACTCTGCCTGAGTACTCTTGTAATATATGCATTTATCACATTCATTTATGTTGAAGCCATCTGACATCATTACGTTGTCAAACTTTTCGTGCCATTGCTTAGGAGCTTGTTTAAGACCATATAGAGATTTCACAAGTTGACACACTTTGTGTTCTTGTCCGGGGATAATGAACCCTTCTGGTTGTTTCATGTAAATTTTTTCTTCTAACTAACCGTTTAGAAAAGCAGTTTTTACATCCATTTGGTGAATTTCAAGATCTCGTAATGCAGCAATACTTATGATCATTCTGATAGAGGTTATTCTCGTGACCGGAGAATACGTGTCAAAGAAATCCAAGCCTTCTTTTTGCCTGAATCCTTGAACTACAAGTCTAGCTTTGTACTTGTCTATTGCTCCATCATATTTCATTTTTGTTCGAAAAATCCATCTGTTTCCAAGAGCTTTACACCCTTGCGGCAGATCAGTGATTTCATAAGTATTGTTTTGCACGATGGAATCCATCTCACTATTGACTACTTCTTTCCAAGAAGGCGCATCTGGAGTGGACATCGCTTCCATATATGTTTTTGGCTCGTTTTCTGCTAGAAACACTACAAGGAATTCGGAGCCAAAATCTTTCTCTTTACGAGCTCTTTTACTGCGTCTAGGTTCTTTTGCTTCTTCAATTTCGTCATTGATAGCAGTGCCTGAGCTACTTGCTTCGTTTCCCGGGATATCCGCATCACGTTGTTCACGAGTCCGTTTATTACTTTGCCTATCTTTACAAGGAAGCACATTATCAAAGAATGAAGCATTTCGTGACTCCATTATGGTGTTTACCTTGATAGTTGATATATCAGACTTATGAACAAAAAATCGATAGGCATTACTATTATGCGCGTATCCGATGAAAATGCAATCTACCGTCTTTGGGCCTATTGTAACCTTCTTTGGAAGTGGTATTGCTACTTTTGCCAAGCACCCCCACACTTTCAGGTATTTGTACGAAGGTACAATACCTTTCCAAAGTTCATATGGAGTTTTTCCAGTTACTTTATGAGGTATTTTGTTGAGAATATAATTTGTGGTAAGCGAAGCTTCCCCCCACATGTTCTGGGCTAACCCAGATTCCTGCAACATTGCATTCATCATTTCTTTAAGAGTTCGGTTTTTTCGTTCCGCAACTCCATTAGATTCCGGTGAATAAGGAGCAGTGTTCTGGTGAATAATTCCGTGTTCTCGACAAAATGAATTGAACGATTCACCATATTCTCCTCCTCTATCACTGCAGATCATTTTTATTGTTTTTCCAAGTTGATTTTCGACTTCCAACTTGTATTCTTTGAATTTCTCCAAAGCTTCGTCTTTACTATGTAACAGATATACATAGTAGAATCTTGTACAATCATCAATGAAAGTTACAAAATATTTCTTTCCGCCTCTAGATGGAAGAAATTTTAAATCACACAAGTCTGTGTGAATCAATCCTAGAGGTTCGGTTGTTCTTTCAACGCTTGGTGATGGAGTTTTAGTGAGTTTGACTTGAACACAAATCTCACATTTATCTTTGCTTATTTTCTGTTTTGGAATCAGGTTCATGTTCATTAATCGACTCATAGATTTAAAGTTAACATGTCCTAATCGTTCGTGCCATAAATTAAAAGACTCTGCAACATAAGCAAAAGGATTGTTATTAAACTTGTTCTTCGAGGTGCAAGCCTAGGTTACAACACTGACACCAACATCAGAAGAGCGAATTACATTTTCAACAGACATTTTGAACAAACCATCACAAACAAATCCCTTACCCAGAAACATTCCATTCTTGGACAGCACAAGCTTATCAGCATCCAGCTTGACAGTGAATCCGTGCTTGCTCATGAGAGATCCCGAAATCAGATTCATACGCATGTCCGGCACGTGGACCACATTGGTCAAGCTCAGCTCACGTTCCGAGGTAAGTTTCAGAACAACCTTTCCATATCCAGCGATCTTCGAAGTAGCAGAATTACCCATGCAGAGCTTCTCATTCCCTTTGTTCTTCTTGTAGGTGGAGAACATTTTCCTATCCATGCATATGTGTCTGGTTGCACCGGTGTCAAACCACCAAGTCTTTGGGTGGCTTTCAGCAACGTTTGCCTCAGTGACCACCGCACACATGTCAGCATCAGTGATGGTGGAAGTGGGATTAGCTTCAAACTTAGCATTGTTTTGGTCCGCCTTCTTACTGCGACACTCAGAGGCCTTGTGTCCCACCCTGTGACATTAGTTATAGGTTCCAGAAAACCTCGGCTTTGAAGGTTCACCACCAGCCTTCTTCTTGAACTTTTGAGTGTTCTGAGGAGCAACCTTTCCCTTGCCTTTGTTTTGGTTCCCTTAGTTCTGCCACTTTCCTTTCTTAGCAGTCTGATGCTCAGCCAAATTCGCATTGTTCTCATGATTCTGAGCACTTGCAGCCTCGAGGTTCATGTGGTTTGTGGATTCAATCCGAAGTCGCATGATCAGGTTCTCCATGCTCATCCACTTCCTCTTCAACTTGAGGTAGTTCTTGAAATATGTGAATCCTGGCGGAAGCTTCTCGATCATACAAGCAACCTGATAGGTTTCACACAGCCTCATGCCCTCGGCAAGAATCTCATGGAGAAGGTTATGCACCTCGTCAACTTGTTCCATCAGGGGACGAGAATCCACCATCTTGTACTTCTCGAATTTTGCCACAGCATTCTTCTTGGATCCAGCATCTTCTGAATGATACTTCTTATCCAGAGAGTCCCACAGTTCCTTAGACGTGGCAGCGTTACTGAACACGTTGAACAACTGGTCAACCAGACGACTCTGGATGTACCCCTTACACAGAAAGTCACCGTGTCTCCACGTATCAACAGTTGCAAGTGCCCAGAAATCAGTGTTGTCCGCTGGGAGGGAAGGACAATCCTCACGGATGTACTTTTCCAGATTGAGCGTGGTCAGATAGAAATGCATCTTCTTTTGCCACATCTTGAAGGATCTTCCATTGAACTTATCAGGAAGCATCTGCACTGGTGGAAACTGAGCAGTGGTTGCGGTTACAGTTTCAGACTGTGTGGCAACGAGAATTGCAACAGTAACAAGCGGTTGATTCCCAAACTGCACTTGAGCAGTAGGCGTCTCAGAAGATTCAGCCCCGAGGGTAACGTTAGCCGCAACATCAACGTTGACATTGGTGTTTTCGTTTTCGGTTTCCAATTCTGAAAAACCAAGAAAAACAGAGAAAACAAAAAAATTGTTAGACGATTTAGTGTATGAACACAAATAAATCAGAAAGCTTTCGATAATAATTAGAATCGCAATTCAGAAACTATTATAAAAAAACAGAGATGTTTAAACGTTCGCAAACGCTAAACGATTCTATCCCGACAGAAACCAATCAGCGAGAACATGTTGAAATGATCGCGATACAAGGTTTCTGTTAAAAACGTTTCTATTATCGCAATCCAATCCGTGAGGATTGTCTTAGAGTTAAGATTGTAGGACCAGAATTTGGCACACTACGTGATTGGAGATGGATCGCGATAAGAAAACCGTTAAGGAAAGAGATCAGATAGATAGAGTGGAGTCGAGATACGAAATCTCTTTCCTTAACTCTAAGAATCTCCCGCAGTGTGACGGGTTTATGAGATTCCGAGTCCCAGGATATAACCACAAACTAATCGTGTTCGCAGACACTCGAACAATGATTCTTATGAACCGATTACTACGATACTCTCGACGAGAAAAACTTACTGATAAACAGAAAGAGATTTTTGATATGTGTTTTTGATAGAACGTGAAATTTCTGATAGAGATTTTTGTTTCAGAGAGTGAGATTGTATGTCAGAACATGAGAAAAAACGAAGAAGATGACTTCGTTTATAAAACTGACGGAGACGACCTCTTTGATAGTGAAAGGTCCGGACCATCGAGAGCGTAACTTACCTAGAAACAAAGACAAACGAGAGTGTAAAGAAGTACCTGATCGTTTTGCTCGAATGTCCTGGAGATGATGCGCTTATCATGATACGCCATTGTCCTCTCTTTGTACAGCTTAGAGTTTTCATAGGCATGAAATCTGATTTCGTCCAACTCATTAAGTTGTATCTTACGCCTTTCTGTAGCTGGTTTAATATCAAAATTGTACCTCTTCACTGCCCAAGCTGCTTTGTGTTCAAGTTCCACTGGAAGGTGGCATGCTTTCCCATAGTGTAGATGAAACGGAGTAGTCCCTAATGGTGTTTTGAAGGCGGTTCGGTATGCCCAAAGTGCATCATCCAACTTAGTAGACCAATCTTTCCGTGTAGAATTCACCATCTTCTCTAGGATTTCCTTGATCTGCCAGTTGGAAACTTCCACCTGCCCACTTGTTTGAGGATGGTAAGGGCTGGCCACACGATGATGAACTCCATACTTAGCAAGCAAGCGATCAAAAACCTTGTTGACGAAGTGTGTTCCACCATCACTAATAACCACGCGAGGCACTCCAAAACGAGGGAAGATGATGGTCTTGAACAGCTTAACAACCACTCCAGCATTGTTCTTAGGACTCGCGATTGCTTCTACCCACTTAGAGACGTAATCCACAACAACCGGTATGAAGTTATTCCCATAAGATGAGGGAAAAAGTCCCATGAAGTTATTACTTGATGAAATCAATACACCCAGGTAATTGGGCCGGCAACGGCCCTTTAGCCAAAGCCAAAGCCCGAGCCCGGCTCGGTTCGGTCGGTCGGTCGCGCGTGTGGGGATTCCCTCCTCTCTTTCATGGTGTATAGCCTTTGCTATGTTTTGAACAAAGGTATATGTGTGGCTCCTTATATACCACTTGAAAAATTCCCAAACTTTAGATGTGAGATATTTAACATGTTACTCACTTAAACCAAAAGGCTTTTCTCATTCACTTTTCTACCAAATTTGGATTAGACAAATGCCTAATACAAGGCCCATTTGTTTAACCAAAAAATTGGTTCCAACAATAGTGACGAGATATAGAACTTTCATTTCATGCATATAGAAGGAGAGGTCATAGTTTGGACGGTATAGGCTAAGATATCATATTTCTTATGGGAAAATATATGGTTTTCCTAACAAATCCGATACTAAATCCATGAGTTGTATTGGTAACGAAGGATCCAACTAAAGATCAGTGGTAATTCAACTCGAAATATTGTAAAGATCAGAAACTTTGATCATTAGATAAGTACGTTCCAAAAATGTCTCGCAACACACAAAACTAAACAAAGCTCACATGTTTTAAACTTTAATTAGAAAAAAGAGATTTTTACACTTAGACACACTTTCTACAAAAGTATTAGCCAATATAAGCACTTTCTACTATCAAGACACTTTCATTAGAGAGAAAGACCAATTTACCCTTTTATTTATTTTTATTCTTTTTAACTCAACACATGACCTACATTATTTTATTCTTTGTCACTTTTCTCTTTTCTCTCTCCATATCTTCATTTTCTGATTTTTCTCTCTCTATCCTCATTTTTAATTTCTAAATAGTTTTTAAGATTTTAAATTACTTTTTTGAAAGGTGAAAAGTGATTAGTTATGGTCAATGACTTATGGTCGACTAATGGTCAGTGCCGAAATACACGTGTGAAAGGTGATTCATGGTTAATGTTTTATGGTTATTGTTTTATGTAATTGCTATTCTTTTGTAAAATGTTTGTGGCATTGAATATTTTAAATGTTTGTGGCCAGACTTTTACATATTTATTGTTATGCACACCAACCATCCAACTTTGATGGTTGATCTTTTAGTGACAAAATTTGCACCAATGGTTAAAATATGTTCTTTTAGCTCCATTCAGATCCATAAGTGAGAGAGTTTGATCCTCAATCTTGTTCTCCTCACATTTCTTTCAATAGTGGTCATCAAGGTATACAAGTGATGGTGATAAGAAGTGATTTATGGTTAGAGTTTTGTGGTTAATAATTTATGGTTAAAGTTTTGTGGTTAATTATTTAGGGTTAAAGTTTTGTGGTTAGTGTAATGAGTGATTCATGTTTAGTGTTTTATGGGTAGTTCCCCTCATCTTGCAAGTCTATTGATAATACTTTGTACTTTACTTATAAAACTATGTTTTGCTTTGTAAACGTATTGAGTTCGTTGACATAGAAATATGTTGCTAGATTCATAAGGTATGTTATCCATATGGACGATATACATGGTTATGGTTTTATGGTTACAAATCGTTTCATTGAGTTTGTTAGTTCATTAGTCAAACAATTTTGTGTTGATTTCTTTGTCCAAATTAATTAATTCAAACTGAACCATTCACCACATTGTATCAGAAATATATGATCTAGTAAGTTTTTCTTTCAATCCAATACTAAAATTAAATACTTTATAAGGAAAAAAAAGAAAAAAAATAAGTCAAAGCAAGAAATTAAAAATTGAATCATATTTTTCTCACATTTTATATTTAAACAAAATTGAGAAAGAAAGGAGAGAATAATAGTTGGGTTTTTTTTATTAAAAAAAAAAAATCAAGTCATATGGTCCCAAACCTTGTGGAGTATAAAGTGTGTCAATCTCAAAAAGTGTCTATAAAAGCTAATAGTTTTGGAAAAGTGTGTATTTCAGTAATCAACCCGAAAAAACCAATATAAAAAAAATCATCAAAAGCAACAGAAACTTTCTTCTTTTGATAGGTGTTCACGATTAAGTTACCTACTTTCTCATCTTCTTTTGCAGTTGCTTAGTGGAACAATGGTTCTCGATATAAGCCAATATCTCAGTTTTAGAAGCACCAGCAAGTTTGAATTTTTTAACTGCTGATTCCAGCTTCTTCTTCCAACCTAATACACCGATTTTGCATTCCACTTGTGATCTTTCAAACAGAATAGCTCCCAAGGTCATCAACATTTCCGAATCGTCCTCGTTTTCTCCATCTACAAGTTTCTCTCGTAACTCAGTGGCAGCTTTCATCTTCTCTTCTGCACTATCAAAAAGGTTTAACGTCTCTGTTGGATCCCAAACAGATAAATCCACATTCTTCTGCAACGCCAAAGACCAATGGAGTTTAGCCATCTCTAGTTGTTGTTGTCCTAGAGCACGCAAACTCTCACGAAATCGGGTTTGATTGATAAAGCGTGTTCGTATTTTTCTTTAGCCATAATGTACCTCTGTTTCACCCACTCATAAGCCTCTTCAGTGGATTCTTCCAAAGCAAACCGCTTTTGGGCAGCGAACATGTGCACATTACCCCAATTCAATAAAGCAAAAGCAGCCATTTGTTGAAATTTGTTAGCAGCTCGGTCGAAAAGGGGTTCAGCTTCTTCACTAGTGAGTGTTTCTTCAAGTGCTTCAGAGAAACGGTCCTTACCAAGATCATGTAAGTCGAGATGAGCATCAGGGTCTACGTGTAGGCGAGACCGGAAAAGCTGAGCAAAGTCATGTAACCAATCATCCAGCTTCAATTCCGTTTCTTCAGAAGAAGAATCTTGAGTTGGAGAAGCTAACTGCCTCGACATTTCCATGGCTTCCTTGTGATTCGGTTCTGTTTTTAAAACCGCATTCACGTCTTCCACAGCCAAATCAACCTTCCCAACAGCTTCAAAAGCTCTAGCTCTTCTAAGAAGTGCTCGAGTAAGCCCTGGCTGAACCGTAAGCGCCAAGGAACACTCGGAGATTACTTCTTCGTAGTCGATAGGGTTTATCTGCATCAAACAAGCGGCACGGTTGCTGTGAAACACAGCTCTGTTTGGGTGGTCATTGGGAATGAGCTTAAGCCCCTTTGAGTAACGCTCAAGAGCACCAGAGAAATCTCCGGATTGGTACTTGCTGTTTCCTTCTTCTTTGAGCTCTTGAGCACGTTTTAGAAATAATATTTCAGCATCGGAAACATTACCTCCATTAATATTCGGCTTCTTCGACGAATCCGTGGTTACCTTGTTCTTCTTCTTTCCTCCTCCGGATTTTCCCATATCAAATTTTTGATATAGAGGTGCTCGAATACTTAAGCTTAGCTCAACTCCAAGTATAAAGGAAACGTAACAAGACGGCAAAACCCCAGAATATGTCATCAAACCTATAAACCCTAGGGAGTTGTTTGATCACTTCTCAGCCGTTGGATTATATAAAATGGGCCTATTTAAATATCAGCCCAAAATAAATAACTTTAGCATATGCACTTTGAAGTTTGAATCGTGTTTGTTTTTGTCTATAGAACAACCCAATTTCTGTAAAGTTTAAGAAGGTGTCTATAGAACAATTTTTAGGTTCACCCTCAGGGTGAAACAATATCATTCATCCCGTTCTTTTTAACTAATAACAATTTAGATAAAAACTGATTAAAATAAAAACTGAATTAATTGTGTGAGACCACTTCACTCCTTAAATGGTGAACAAAATCGATAACATTGTTGAGGAGAAATTTAAAGGTTCATGTTTAAACCTATCTATCGGGTTTGTGTTTTCTTTCTTTCTTTGATGTACCAATAAAAGTTGTTGCCATTGTTATGTTCTTTTTGATGTATGTATTTATTTGATGAACTTTCGTTGCTCAATAAAATACTTCATAGCCACTCAATATCTCATAAATTCTTTATGCAATGGTCTGACCAGTGGCGGAGGCAAAAATATTTTCCGTTGGGGGCACAAAATGATGTTGAAGCTATTTTTTATTTTTATTTTTGATAATCAATGAAATATGCCCATGTAATAACATTAATTGAGTTTGAACTTTAAAAAACACTTTTTTTAAAGTTAAATGGCCATATATTTTTTTTTTTTGGGTTTAAAAATCTGTTTTAGTGAGTTCTGCAATTTGTAAAATAAAAAGATGGTGGCAAGACATAATTAACAAATGGGGGCATAAATATTGGGCCTTAATAGTTTACACTAACTTAAAAAATTTTCGTTGGGGTCATTGGCCCCCATCTTAATGTGCATGCCTCCGCCACTGGGTCTGACCATGGGAGTTTACAAAAAAGAAAAGCTACGACGAAACATTACAAGTATTATTTTGATGTATGTCAAATTATATTTATATATAAACTCAACTAGCAACATTCTAATTATTGTATCATATATTCATATCATAGGATCAAATTATGAAGAAATTGGAATAAGATAATTAAAATTCCAAATAATCGAATAAACTGAGTGATTCGTAAAAGATTAACAAGACTGGAAAACCAAATACATAAACAAACTAAGACTAAAGAAAAGCATAACCATAAAGATAAAAAACTTTAATTAGAAAATTAGAAAAGCCAATTCAATCTCATCTCTCGTCTCCTTTTGCAGCTGCTTGGTTGGAACAATGCTTCTCGAGAAAAAACGAAATCCGGTGTATACGGCCGTATATACGGTATACAGTGAAAGATTGTACTGTTTTTTTCTATACGGTTAAAAATACGGATTAAATTATACACCGTTTATACATCGATAATATGGCCGTTTATACGGTTATACGGCCGTATATACGTCGTATAAACGTTATGTATTTTTTTTAATAAATATTTTGACAAAACTGATACTTTGAATTTCTTTTTGTCTAATTTCAACTATTTGAGATGATCAATGGTTATAATTTTCTTATATCTAATATATTTTCATGATTATAACTTTTAAAATAAATTATATTAACAATGAGTTATATGTTACAATATAAGTTGTATATTTATTATATTTATTCTGTTATACATATATTTATTTCAAAAAATATTCACCGTATATACTCCGTATAAACGTCTGTATATACGTATATACGCTATATGGTGGTCGACCGTACGTCTAGCGTATATCGTATTTTAGAACAGTGGTGGTACGTTATGAAATGAAAACAAAAACGTTCATGACATTTCTAACGATCAATCAGAAATTGACAGTATACAATGTTTGAGTTATTTTCACAACTACGCAAAACAATCAAATTTTAGTAATTAATTATGGCATATATATAATATCTTCATCCAATATTTTTTGCCTAATTTTTTTACCTAAGAGGTTTTGACTAAGGTTAGCTGGGAATATTTTATTTGCCATATTAATTTGAAACTGATTGTTTTACATTATGTAATGGAAATAAAGTGTTCATGACATCTCTAGCAATTAGTCGGAAACTGACAAGATACCATGTTCGAGTTATTTTCACAACTATTTAAAACAATCAAGCTTCAGAATTAATTATGGCAATCTAAAATCTTATCTAAGACCATCTAATATTTTTACCTAGGAAATTTTGACTAAGGTTAGGCGGGAAGATTTGATTTGTCATATTAATTTGAAACTTATTGATTTGCATTATGAAGTGAAAATAAAACGTTAATGGCATCTCTAACAGTTAGTCAGAAACTAACAGTATACCATGCTCGGGTTATTTTCATAACTATACAAAACATTTAAATTTCAATAATTAACTATGCCAGTCTAAAATCTTCCGCTTATAAGGTTCATACCTAATCTATATTTCGGATACCTAATCTATATACACAGAGAGTGAAGAAATCTCTCACCATGGCATTGCTCTTCTGTGACGAAATTGATCAAGACGAGCCCTCTTTCCTTTGCAAACATCAGCTAGAGTTAGATTTCTGACAACGAGGGTACTACAAATGGTCCTGTAACAATGAGAAAGTTGTAAAATGAATAAAAAGGTAGTTGATATGTACAATTCCAGAAGATACGATGCATGAGCTAACTTTTAAGATGCCCAACCGCTCCGATCACATGCCACACTTGTGCTTCTTCAAGTCACTTACCTACCGAGTGTCCTCGAGCCAAGAAGCAGGACACAGTTAAGTCCGATCCCAAACTTCCTCCTCCCAAGCTTCCTGTTCAGGGGGAAGTGGAAAAGAAGCTGCTGAAAGTTAAAAAGAGTAAGAAGGAAGAACAAGGCAGAAGGAACCTTCCTCTTCTCATAAATGAGCCTATTCAAGAGAACTCAGAGATCAAAAGATCAGAATTAAGAGAGCAAAAGGAAAGATTGCTTAACCTGGCTAAGTTGAAGAAAGGAAAAGCAAAGGTGAATCCACCTGAGGATTCTGACTCTGACTCAGAACCATCTTATGATTCTTCGCAATAGGTGCCTTCCTCTTCTTCTTCAGAGGACCATTCTGAGCAAGAAGATTATCATGGTGAGAGATTTGAGCCTAGAAGGAAGCTATCTAAGAAACAGAGATGATTTGCTAAGAAGTTGGCGGGGAAGAGCCCCAAAAACCACCCTTCTCAATAGGAAATGATAGGTCCTGAAATTTTTTGTTGGAACACTAGAGGATTTAATGATCGTGTTAAGAGACAGAGCTTTAGAAAGGGGTTGAGGTTTAATAAACCTCTTTTTGGGAGTATTATTGAGACTAGAGTTAATATTTTGAAGTCTCAGAAGTATATTAGTACTTGCTTTCCGGGTTGGAAGCATGAGGATAACTATGATTTTGCGGATTTGGGTCGCATTTGGGTAGTGTGGAACCCTTTGGTGGAGCTAAAAGTGATTTCTAAGTCAGCTCAGATGGTGACTTGCCTAGTCACTCTGCCACATTCATCTGATGAACTGGTATTCTCCTTTGTCTATGCTTTCAATACTAAGGAGAGAAGACGTGAAGTTTGGGAGGAAATTATTTGTTTGGGTAATGGGAATGTTGTTGCCTCGAGGCCTTGGGCCATCCTAGGTGATTTCAATCAGACCCTTGACCCAATGGATAGTTCAAAGGGAGGAACTAGAATAACAAAAGGCATGGAGGAGTTAAGGGAGTGTATCTTTCAAGCAGGGGTCTGTGACTTGTCCTTCAGAGGAAACAATCATACTTGGTGGAATAAGCAAGTGGGCAATCCTATCTCAAAGAAGTTGGACAGGATTTTGGTTAATGACCAGTGGAATCTTCAATTCCAATTCAGCTATGGTGTTTTTGGTGATCCGGAGTTCTCTGATCATTGCCCAGCCTGCCTCTATACAGGTTCAACCTCTTACCAAAAGAGACACTTTATGATTTCTCACTTCTTGATGGATCATACAGAGTTTCTGCCCAGAGTAGAAGACCATTGGGACAAGAACAATGTCAGAGGAACAAGAATGTTTCAGGTTTCCAAAAAGTTGAAGTCCTTGAAGCAAACTATTAAGGACATTAACCGTCAGCACTTCTCTGGAATTGAAAAGCGAGTTGCTGAGGCTCTGAGGATTCTTACCTTTTGTCAAGAAGAGGCCCTCCTCAATCCCTCTGCCTCCTCTTTCATCAGTGAAAAAACGGCTTTTGACAACTGGATGATACTCTCAAAGGCTGAAGATAAATTCCTTATTCAACGGTCTAGAGTGAAATCAAGCAGTGAGGGGGACTGTTGTACAGCCTATTTCCACCGCCTGGTTGCCTCAAGAAGATCAAATAACAACATCCCTTACCTGACAAGCATTGATGGAACAAAGTTGCTCTCGGAGCTGGATATCAAGCAGCATTGTTTAGACTATTTCACTGCTTTGTTTGGTACCGCCTCTACGCATCTTTCAGAGTTCGATAAAGAACAGGTTGAGAATCAGTGGCATTTCAGATGTGACTCTCACACTAAAGAGCTCCTAAGTAAACATGTCTCCTCTGAGGAAATTAGAAGAGAGATTGTAGACTTGCCTTTCAACAAAACCCCAGGACCGGATGGCTATACTGGAGAATTCTACAGGAAGTGTTGGGATATTATTGGAGAAGACATTACTGCCGCAATCTCTGAGTTTTTTACCTCTGGCAGAATACTAAAACAGTGGAATGCAACTGCTGTTTCTCTTATTCCAAAACGTCAGGGAGCTGACAAGGTTAGTGAGTTCAGACCCATCTCCCTTTGCAATGTGCTCTACAAAGTGATCTCCAAGATAATTGCTAGAAGGTTGGAACTGATTATGCCAGATATGATTGGTCCGTCTCAGTCAGCTTTTGTAAAAGGAAGGCTCCTGGTTGAGAATATCCTTCTGGCTAGTGAATTAGTTCAAGGCTTCAACAGAAACTCTGTTACTCCAAGAGGTATGCTGAAGGTGGATCTGAGGAAAGCCTTTGACTCTGTCAAGTGGGAGTTCATCTTACTCCTCCTTGAGCTTGGTGGTTTCCCAGTTATCTTCAGAGAGTGGATTAAGCAATGCATCACTACAACCTCTTTCTCTATCAATGTGAATGGAGAGCTTTGTGGTTATTTCCAGGGTAAGAGAGGACTCAGGCAAGGAGACCCGTTATCCCCTTACCTCTTTGTTATGGCTATGGAGGTCCTCGCAAACATGCTCCACACTAAATTTGGTACTGGTAATATTGCCTATCATCCTCTTTGTAAGAACCCTACTATAAGCCATCTATCATTTGCAGATGATATCATGATTTTCTATGATGGGAGTCCCTCTTCTCTTGCTAGCATCGTGCAGGTGCTGAAAGATTTTGAGAGGCTCTCAGGTTTGGCAGTCAACTCGGGCAAAACTGAGATGTTCAATACTGGAGTCTGTTCTGAGGATAAGGAGAATCTGAAATTGTTTGGTTTTGCTGAAGGAAAGTTACCAATAAGGTACTTGGGGTTACCTCTTGTGCCCAGGAAACTCAGAATCTCAGATTGTTCGGCCTTATTTGATTCTATCAGGGTTAAGTTCACCCATTGGTCAGTCAAATGCTTGAGTTTTGCTGGTAGATTGCAGCTTCTAAAGTCGGTTATCTACAGCACAATAAACTTCTGGTTCTCAGCTTTCCTGTTACCTAAAGGTTGTATTTCTGAACTTGAGAAACTGTGTAATCGGTTCCTTTGGGGAAATGATATCAACTCGAAGGCTGTTGCTAAGGTTTCTTGGAAAACTGTCTGTTTGCCAAAGGATGAAGGAGGACTGGGGTTAAGGAATTTCAGGGTTTGGAATAAGGTTTTCAACCTCAAGCTGATTTGGATGTTGTTTACCAAGTCTGACTCTCTTTGGGTGGCTTGGAACAGAGCTCATAGGCTCAAGAAGCTCAGCTTCTGGGCTGTCCAACCAAACTCTAAATCCTCTTGGATATGGAAGAACCTCTTATCTCAAAGAGATTTGGCCAAGGAGTTCATGAGATGCAAAATTGGTGATGGGAAGATTGCTTCTTTTTGGTTTGACCAGTGGACTGAACTTGGAGCTCTAATTGATTATGTTGGTATAGATGGCCCTCGTCTCATGGGAATACCTCTGCACGCTAAGGTCTCCCATGCGAGAATGGGTGATAGTTGGTGTCTCTCACAAAGACCAACAAGGAACTTGCTTGTTGCTAACCTCAAAGCTCACTTGTATGGTTCCCCTGCTCCGAACATCCAGGAGACTGATCTCTATTTCTGGGGTATGGGGTTGACTGATTCTCAATTCTTCTCTTCTGCTAAGACTTGGGACTCTATTAGGCCTGTAGCTACTAAGGTCTCTTGGACCAAAACAGTGTGGTTTAAAAGTGCAATCCCGAAACACTCTTTCAACTTCTGGACTGCACTATTAAACCGCCTACCAGTCAAGCAAAGACTGTTATCTTGGGGACTCCAAGTTGATCCAAATTGCTGTCTTTGTGGTTCTACTCTTGAGTCTAGGGATCACATCTTCCTTCATTGTGACTTCTCTTTGGATGTTTGGGGAAGGATTCTACACAGACTTTGTGCTGCCACAGTCTTACTTCCGGATTGGGATTCTCTAATGGAGTGGCTTGCAACCAGCTCCTCTACAACTCCGACCAAGCTTAAGAAGTTTGTGGTTCACTCACTTATCTTTTATTTGTGGAAAGAAAGGAATGACCGGTTACACGATAACACCTCATCAACCCCGGAGATTCTCTTCTCAAGGATTGATCGCAACGTCAAAGACACACTACTAGCCCGTCGAAACATCAAGGGTTGTAATTTACTCTCCTTTTGGTTCTTGAGAGCCTAATTCCTCATGTGTCTTCTCCTTTAGCTCTAATGGTTTTTAATTTTTTTTTGGCCAATTTAGCTACTTGCCTAAAGCTCTTGTAATCAAACTCCTTGTTCCTTTTTTGGTGTCAATATATTCACATATTTATCAAAAAAAAAATGAGCTAACTTTTACCTCAAAACCATCTCATTGTGTTGATCTGTGTCGGAAGTGAAGTTTGAAAGCAGTGACTCCAAGGAATTAGCTTTCAATCGAATGAAGATCTACTCAACAGTAAGCAAGCAATATTCAAGTTTAAAACCACAACGGCAAAAAGGAGAAAACCAAGTTTCCAAGTAAGAGATAGTTTACCATAAACCATAACAATCGATTCAACATGCTCCTGCAACTCATCCAGCAAATCTAAAAGATTACAAAACTCAAATTAGTAACCCCACAAGATAGTAAAACATATATAAGCCCTAAACTATGTATTATGGTCCAATTAAGCACCTTGAGGTGTTACTTCATGATCCACCAAAACCTGTTCAGGTGTTTGCATAACTATTGTAATCTCTTTCATGCGTTTGACAACATCTACAATCTCTTAGCATATGTAGAGTATGAAAAAGCTTCTCTACCACAAGCTTAAAGCTAATGATTTTCTATCCTGCAAAGTAACCATAATCAAACGATTATTATCTAAATAAACGTATGCTTGTAATAGAACTTGAAGTCACAAAACCCCAAATCTAAGATTCTTTAAACAACCATCGTCGAAGAATATTCACGTTTGGTTTTTTCGAAATTTATCAATTGAAATTTGACAACACCATAAATTCGAAAAAACCAAAAAACCGAAATTTATGGTGTTGGTCAAACCAGCAAGCGTATATATCAATTGAAATTTGACCTTCTATATTCATGTGTGCTTATGAGAATGATTTCGAGTTAAGGCCTATTCGTTTGGCAGCTGCAGCGGCTTGCGGCTGCGTCATGCGGCAAAATGTTGTTCGTTTGCCTGCCGCAGGTACCTGGGGCTGCGTCATGCGGCCAGACGCTGCGTCATGCGGCCAGACGCTGCATCTTGCGTCAGGAATTTTTGGCCGCAGCTAAATTCAGCGTCTGCGTTTAAAAATTAGCGTTACGGCTAAAATTCCAGCCGCAGCCGCAGCGGCACACAAACGAACAGCGATTAGACGCTGCGTCTGGCCGCATGACAAACGAACAACAATCGCAGCCGCAAGCCGCAGCCGCAGCCGCATGCGGCAGGCAAACGAACAGGCCCTTACTAAACATTTCTTAAGATAATCATATTGTATACGTAGTCACTGAGTTAGATTTTTTCATATATTTTTAGGAACATGTAAAAGTAAAATTTAATCATGCAAATTGAAGTACGTTTCATTAGTTGTGATCACAGACGTCTCAAGCACTACTCCATTGTCATCAATCTTGTGACCAACTTGAGGTACAATTATAAATTTGTAATCCGGTTATTTTTTTGGTTTAGTCCGGTTAAATGATATTGGGAGACGCAATAGACGTTTAAACCGAATTGAAACATGTACGATTAGTTGTGATCATAGATGAATATAGTGTGGCTAAGTGTTGGAGAGTCTTCAAGCAATACTATAACATATGAATACTGAAAACAAAGACTCACTGAATTTTTAAAAATTGCAAAAAAATTTATCAGTAGACGAGACATTTCCAAAAAGTCACACAAAACAAAAAGTAAACAAAGCTCATATGTTTTGAACTTAATTAGAAAAACCAACTCAATTGAAATGGTCAAAAGGGTTTCACTATTCAGTTACCTTCTTCCTTCTCATCTCCTTTTGCAGATGCTGCTTGGTTGGAACAATGGTTCTCCAAAGAAACCGAAATATCACTTTCAGAAACACCAGCAAGTCTGTATCTTTCAAGTGCTGATTCCAGATTCTTCTCCCAACCTTGTACACCGGTTTCGCATTCCAGTTGTGATCTTTCATATAGAATATTTCCCCAAATCATCAACATCTCTGAAGCCTCCTTCTTGTTTTCCTCTTTCTTCTCCAGCATCTCAGTGGCAGCTTTTATCTTCTCTTCTGCACTCTGAAAGAGGTTTAATACCTCTGTTGAATCCTCCCAAACAGACAAAATTATCTTCTGCTGCACCGCGAAAGAGCATTGGAGTTTAGCAATCTCGAGGTTTACTACTCCTAAATCGCGCAAACCATCATAAAACTCGGGTTTGATGGATAAAGCTTGCTCGTATTTTTCTTTACCCATGATGTACCTCTGTTTCACCCACTCATAAGCCTCTCCTGTAACTGTGGATTCTTCTAAAAGATTCCGCTTTTCCGCAGCTAAGATGAGCACCTTACCCCAATCCAATAAAGCCAAAGCAGCCACTTGTTGGAATTTTCCAGCTGCTTCCTCGAAAAGTGGTTGAGCTTCTTCACTAGTGAGTGTTTCTTCAAGCGCTTCATTGCAACGGTCCACAGCAAGGTCATGTATGTCGACATGAGCTTCAGGGTCAATGCGAAGGCGAGTCCGGAAAAGCTCAGCAAAGTCATGTATCCAATCATCCATCTTCCCTTCGGTCTCTTCAGAACAACAAGAAGAACAATCTGTGTGATTCTTCTTCACATCATCTTTAGTTGAAGAAGCTAACTGCTGCCTCGACATCTCCATGGCTTCCTTGTGATTCGGTTCTGCTTTTAAAACCTCATTCACGTCTTCCACAGCCAAATCAACCTTACCAAGAGCTTCAAAAGCTTTAGCTCTTCTAAGAAGTGCTCGAGTAAACCCTGGCTGAATCTTAAGCGCCAAGGAACACTCGGAGATTACTTCTTCATAGTCGATAGGGTTGATCTGCAACAAACAAGCAGCACGGTTGCTGTGAAACACAGCTCTGTTTGGATGGTCATCAGGAACGAGCTTAAGCCCCTTTGAGTAACGCTCAAGAGCACCAGCGTAATCTCCTGCTTGGTACTTTTTGGTTCCTTCTTCCTTGAGCTCTTGAGCACGTTTGAGAAACAGTATTTGAGTATCGGAAGTATTACCACCATTAACATTCGGCTTCGACGAATCCGTTGTCACCTTGTTCGTACCACCACCACCACTCTTCTTCTTCTTTCCTCCTCCTGATTTCCCCATATCAAATCAACTCAAAACAAACACAAAAATCTTGAGACAATACAAACCCTAAGTTCGAATACTTTATAGGCTTAGCTCAACTCGTATTATAAAGAAACGTAACAAGACGGCAAAAACCCTAGAAACTTTCATCAACCCTAAACCCTAGCTAAGGACTTGCTTGATCACATCTCAACCGTTGGATTCGCTAGAGAGGTTATATAAGCTGGGCCTATATATATTTCGGCCCTATTTATAACTTGGGCATATTAATATTTCGGCCCAAAACAGTAACTTGTAATAGAATAAAATAATCTTCATCGTTAGTGTTGTGGCAGTTGCATCGTCAGTTTCCATGTTGCTTCCAAAGTCAACAGATCAAAGCAGCCTCTTTGACCATAAAGAATCCACCTTTTTGTTCTCTTCATGGCCAAATCACTCACGTTCCACCAAAAAAACCGCAGATTCTCAAAACCCATTTCTCCAATTTCACCATAATCAAACACAAACATGACCAAATCGATTCCACAACATACCCTTATCTTCTTCTTCCTTCTCTTAACCTACGCTCAATCACAGACTTGTCCTTTAGACTTCACCCATGTCTCTACAATCCCATGGAACACAACAGATTGTCAAAGCTACAACAAATCAACAGAGACTAAGAACAGTTGTTGCCAATCAGTTGTGAGTCTAATCGGAATCCCTTTAGCTCATCGTCTCAAACAAACCTCAAATTTCCGTCTCCCAGATCTCTCAACTTCCATCTCTTGTCTCAACGATCTCCAAACAAAGCTCAATTCACTCTCTCTACCTTCCAATCTCACTTCTGTCTGCTTCGATCCGAACCAGTTCGTTATCAACAACGAAACCTGTGCAGGAATCCAAACAACTAAAGATTGGGTTTCTCGTCTTGGTCCTACCACAGCGCTTGACTCTGCTTGTAGCAGTGGACTCACTGATCTCACGAGATGCGATGCTTGTGTTGCGGCTGGGTTTAGAGTTCAGAAACAGTTGATTAATTTAGATGGTAATAGCTCTCATGGTGTTTATTGTTACCATTTCGCTGTTCTTTATGCTGCTGGTATTGTTAATAAGAAAGGACCTGAGAGTGATGATGCTTTGTCTTGTCTCTTCTCTTTGAGTTTGAGATCATCGTTTAGCTCTAAGAAGAAGAGACACACGGTGGCTCTTGCTTTAGGTATAACTGGAGGTGTTATTGGAGCTCTGGTGATTGCTGGTTTGGTTGGTTTGTATTTACGGTTTGGTAAAGTGGTTAAAGGAGGAGGGGAAGTTGGTTGGGAGGATCAAGAGTCTAGACCTAAATGGAGACCAAACACTGGCTCTATCTGGTTCAAAATCGAGGAGCTTGAGAAGGCTACGAATAGTTTTTCGCAGAAGAATTTCATCGGTAGAGGCGGGTTTGGTTTTGTTTACAAAGGGGTTTTGCCGGATGGATCGGTTATCGCGGTTAAGAAGGTGATAGAGTCTGAGTTTCAAGGGGATGCTGAGTTTCGTAACGAGGTTGAGATCATTAGTAATTTGAAACATAGGAATCTTGTACCGCTTAGAGGTTGTAGTATGGTTGATGAAGATAGTGAGAGTCAGAGATATCTTGTTTATGATTATATGGAGAATGGGAATCTTGATGATCATTTGTTTCCTCGGGTTGAGACTCCGAAGACACCGTTGAGCTGGCCGCAGAGAAAGAGCATTATTTTGGATGTAGCTAAAGGGTTGGCTTATTTGCATTATGGCGTGAAACCTGCGATTTACCATCGTGATATCAAAGGTACGAACATATTGTTAGATGTCGATATGAGGGCGAGGGTAGCGGATTTCGGTTTAGCTAAACAGAGTAGAGAAGGGGAGTCTCATCTGACTACAAGAGTGGCGGGAACACACGGTTATTTGGCTCCGGAGTATGCTCTCTACGGTCAATTAACTGAAAAAAGCGATGTGTATAGCTTCGGAGTTGTTATATTGGAGATAATGTGCGGAAGGAAAGCTCTCGATCTGTCTACTTCTGGATCTCCAAACACGTTTCTGATAACAGATTGGGCTTGGTCATTAGTGAAAGCCGGGAAAACAGTGGAAGCTCTTGCACCGTCTTTGTTGGCAGAGGAAGGCTCGGGGATCTCAAATCCGAAAGCGATAATGGAGAGATTCTTGCAAGTCGGGATTTTGTGCGCTCATGTATTGGTTGCTTTAAGGCCAACAATATTAGATGCATTGAAAATGCTTGAAGGAGACATCGAGGTTCCTCCAATTCCCGATCGACCAGTCCCGCTCGCCCATCCTTCATACCGCATTGACGGAAACGGTTTCACTATATCGCCTGCACTTAGCGGGCTACAAATATATCCGGGAGATATGCTCCGATGAAGAAATCTAGAAAAGCTACGCTCATCGCATAGAAAACGGTATTGAGTGTAGATTAATTACATGTAAATATTTGAATCCAAGGATTACATCATGTTAACATATTTCAAAACCTTGTTTATAGTAAGAAAACATATGTAAGTTGCTTTTAGAAATCTTTTGATCACATCATGTAAACCTTGTACTTGTAGTACACATAATATAATAAGAAAACATATAAGTTCATTTAAGAAATCTATATTTTTATCAAATTAGAGACGAAAGCTGAGATGTGGGTTTTCCGGTGAGAAGGACGGTGGCTGGTGGAGGCCTGGCTGTGCAAGTGCAAAGGTCATCACGGCACTCACAGTTGGTGCAACCGTCGCACCATAATTGACAGAGGTCTACTGTGAGGCACATTCGGTTCACTATTGGTCCTCTTGCTCCAGCCACCATGTGAATATCTGCAACCATCATAATTTGTGTGTGTACCATAATTTCCGTCTGCAAATTTTAATCAAAACATTGGCTAAAAACATCAGAAAAGTTTGAGGCTTTGAGCAACCATTTCTTTTAACGTTTGAATCCCTTAAAACGCAGTAAACCAAAACACAACTTGAAACCTCCTAATTCAACAACTTACAAATTCACAATGTGAAAAAACACACAGACAAATATGTTTTTTTCAAGCAAAAACGATTAATTTTGTAAAAAAAAATGGAATAACAACATTTTATCAAAGTTTAAAGTTTTAAACCATTGTAATTAAAAAGTTCATAAAATAAAATAAAAAACGGCCATTGCGTTTGCTTCTCTCTCTTCTTCAGCTAGAGATCTTACAAACACTTTTTTATTCCCAAAATACCCTTTTTCGATTTCTCACCTAAAATCTCCCCCAAATTCCCAATTTCAACGACCTCGCTACAACGACGACGAGCTCGGCGATGATGGAGCGAACATACGGCCGCCGCAAGCCTGGCATGCCACCGAGAATCCCATCCAACGATACTCTTTCTCAGTCAGAATATCTCTCTTCCTCTTCGTCACCAGACATCGAACCTCTTGATTACTCTCTTCTTCCTTACTCTAGTCAAGAATCGTCTTCTCTCTGGCATTCTTCTTCGAGATCAGTTTTCCAAGAAGATTATCCACAGAACGGAGGTGTACGGAGAGCGAAAAGAGTGAGGAACGGTGAGGCTTTCGGTTTTACTTCTACGTTGCTCGAGGCTCAGGAATTTGGTGAGTTAATGGAGAACGAAGACGAGGTTAACTTCGCGCTTGATGGGTTGAGAAATGGACAACAGCTGAGGATTAGAAGAGCAAGCTTGTCGTCTCTATTGTTGATTTGTGCATCTAAACACCAGCGACGCTCATTGAGAGCTCAAGGGTATGTTAGCTCTTTGTTCTTAGATTTCTCGAGTTAGCTATTAGTGATTTTGTTCAATTTGTTGGAAATTTAGCGATTTGGCATGTGGGTTTTGTGAAATGGATGTGTTTGAGTTCTGGGTTTTCATGATTTTCCGGTATTGAGTCAGGATTAGGGCACGATTGTATACAAATTGATTCGTTTTCTCTCTATTTTGCATTCTGGTTTTTGTGTGTTTGGATCAGATTGAGCTTCCTGTGAATCAGATTTGTGATTTTCTGAAAGGGATTAGGGCATGGAAGTGTAGATTATCATTAGGGTTTTTGGTTGTAGTGAATTGGAATGGTAAATTGTTATAGAATAGGGTTCTTATCATGACTCCAAGTAAGGTTTTGGGAGTATGTCTCATTCTCTCCCAAAGACTGTAATTTTTTGTTTTCCCTATCAATATTTGTTGGTTAAGTTGAGGAGAAGTCCTTGTGAGTTTCATGAAACCTCACTTTTTCCCTATATTTTTGGGCTTATTGTTTCAGGATCTCCCAGTCCATAATTGATGCGATTTTGGGTCTTAGCCTTGATGACATACCGAGCAATCTTGCTGCGGCGACTCTTTTCTTTGTGCTAACTGCTGAAGTAAGTGGCTTGCAGTTGCTGTTAAATATGTTTTTGATGTCTTGTCTTTGATTCATTGACATTTTTTTGCTTGGTGTTTATCATTTCACATTCTTTTATATAACTTTATCAATTCATTCTCATGATTCCAGGGTCAAGATGAGCAGTTTATGGAGTCACCTAAATGCATCAAGTTTCTGATAAAGTTGTTGAAACCTGTGATTGTCACTAGCACCGAAGGGAAGCCACGAAATATAGGATTTAAGCTCTTATCAGTACTTAAGGATGTTGATACAGCACGGGATGCAGCGAAAATGAATGATCCAAGCTCCAGTGTTATACTTTCTAGAGTTCAGGAACTTCTTGTTAATTGCAAGGAGATGAGAATGATTGATAACTATAAAACTGAAACAACGAGGCCTGATCTAAGTACGAAATGGGTAGCTTTGTTGGCCATGGAAAGGGCGTGCTTAACCAAAATTTCTTTTGATGGTATTCGTACTCTTTGCCTCTTCTGTTGGAAGTAATGACTAGCTAACTATTTCAGAGATCTTCGAGTTACTTAGATTTGGAAAATATAATAATGAAAAGTTCCTAGATTTATATTGCTTCTCCAGATACATTTTAGCAAAGAATTATACTGTGATAATATGGCGAGCCTTTGTTTATTGTTAATAATTGTTTCATTTTCCCCCATCCAGATACTTCTGGCGCTGTGAAAAAGACCGGAGGAAATTTTAAGGAGAAACTGCGAGAACTAGGAGGACTTGATGCAGTCCTTGAGGTTGTTACGGATTGTCACGCTGTTATGGAGGTGTGAACCTGTATGTTTTTTTGGGTTCATCTGCACTATATCTTTAATAATAGGATTGAAATTGAGGTTTATAAACTGCCTAGGACGTTGATAATTTGTGTAAAGCATCTTAAATTGCTATATTTTTCTGAGTATTCTAGGGGCGTCCTGTTGTTTTTCAATCTAACTTATAGAAATAGTTGACTATTTCTTTACCATTTTATAAAGGAGTTGGATTGATAGATTATCGACCATAATCTTTTTACCATCCAATCTATATGCTTTCTTTGTGCAATTAATTGTCTCTGTAGACGTTCACAATTGCATTATGTTATATTCAGCGAGAGTATCTAATACAGATTCTACGTGCAGCGCTGGGTGGAATACGACACACTTTCCGTCCAGGATAAGAAAGATAATCTGCATAAGCAGAGTTTAATGTTGCTTTTGAAATGTCTGAAACTCATGGAGAATGCTACCTTCCTCAGCACAGACAACCAGGTATCTTTTATGTATATTGCTTTCTAGTTTCATGACAACATTTTGGAGATTCAGACGTTCAGCTGTTACCAAGTTGCCGTATATATAACTCAGTGCCTGTGATAACATTAACTGTAACGCTACTTTTGTTTCCAGAATCATTTGCTCGGATTTAAGAAATGTTTGGGTTCTCATGAATCCCGAATGTCTTTCACAGAACTCACGATAAGTGTCATCAAGATGCTTTCAGGTTCGTTATTTATACCATGTCTGATGTTGAACTGATACACGTTATGACTTCCGCCCATTCTATTATCTCTTATCCTGATAGCTGGTTGTACTGATGGCTAGGTCTTTATCTACGTGGAGATTTTCAAAGTCCTCACAGAAACAATGTAAATACTCACTGTTCAAATGGTGGTAATCGTGATTCTATCTTGGGAGCAGATCATAAAGGTATTTTATTGTAATGGCCACAATGAGTCTCTATCCCTTCTCTAGTCTCTGTATTTTTCTATGTTAAGCCACTTCTATCTTTTGCAGGTAACAATGAGGTCGTGACAATCAGTTCAGATACAGGCTCGACCGTTGGCTCTATCTCCACGAGGAATGGGAGTGTATCCCAAATAAGTCAATCCATAATCGATTTAGATTTCTCACCGCCATCAATGTCTAGTTCTCAATCAAGCGTGTCTGGAAATGAGCCCACTACATCAACAACAAGAGTCGGTTCCACCATCTCTGGTTCATTTGCAGGCAGATTGGCGTCATTGGGTAGTGGCATTGCCAGAAATTCTTCAAGGACTAGTCAAGTTGGAGAACCAAGTTGTAAAAGAAATGGAAAATTTACATCCCCTGAGGAAAGTGAAGATCCTTTTGCGTTTGATTTGGACGATTCTAAACCGTCTAAGTGGGCAGTAGTATCTGTAAAACAAAAGAAATCTAGAGCTCAAAAGAAGAAAGGATGCTTCAAAGAAAATAAAGACGAACATTTGTATAAGCTGTTCTCAAGCCAAGAAGAATCATCAAACCATAGGTTGGATTCCCAGGAAGAATCAAGTGAAAGAGACTGCACTATTGTGCAAGAGCCATCATCTTCTACAAATGACATTGACGAAGAATGTCGATGTCTTTTATCTGATTGCCTTCTAACAGCCGTAAAGGTAAATTTTCTTACAGTCTCTTAACACTTTTACTGGTCTGAAGCGATATTCCATTAGCCGGAATAGCATCAATTTAAATCATCATTATCTATTTGCAGGTTTTGATGAACTTAACAAATGACAACGCCGTTGGTTGTCGGCAAGTTGCTGGGTGCAAAGGGCTCGAAAGCATGGCCGAATTAATTGTCGGACACTTTCCGTCTTTCACTAGATCTCCGCTTTTCAGTGAGATGGAAAAGACAGGATCGTCACATCAGAAGAAAGACAAACATCTCACAGATCAGGAGTTAGATTTTCTTGTTGCCATCTTGGGTTTGCTAGTAAATTTGGTTGAGAAAGACAGAATGAACAGGTACAAAGAAAATCTCAGCTTTTACGATCGCAATCAAAATTTAACACCATCATGTGGTTGAGTCCATACAAGTTAAACTAGTCATTACTCACTACTTTGTCTTCTGTGTATGATCCAAGTCATATTCTTTTGTCCAGAATTCTTAAACACAACAGGCGTGGTATCTCTTCTCTGATCAGGTTATTCTTTTTTGTAGATCACGACTTGCCTCAGCAAGTGTTCCTATTACAAAACCAGAAGGGTTGCAAGAGGGTGAACAGGAGATGATTCCTTTACTATGTTCAATCTTTCTCACCAATCAAGGATCAGCAGACACCAACGAAGAGACAACTACTTTCACCTTAGTGAGTAGTAGCACCTAACTATTGTTTGCTTGGATTTCGAGATCCCCAGAAAAGGGTTGTTTCTATTTATTAAACCTGCTGTGTTTTTTTTCTTTAGGATAATGAAGAAGCTGTTTTAGAAACCGAAAAGGAAGCGGAAAAGATGATTGTGGAGGCATACTCTGCTCTACTACTTGCCTTTCTTTCAACTGAAAGGTTGTTTTTCGTTCTCAATCTTATTATATATGTCATAATCCATCTAAACTTTCTCAAGGAACTAAATATGTTCTTGGATTAGCAGTAGAAGTATACGCAACTCCATCAAAGACTATCTTCCGAAACGCAATCTTGCAATTCTTGTACCGGTCTTGGAAAGATTTGTGGTATGTGTGCCTTATATTGCTGCTTGGTTTTAGGCTAACGAAACCTCAATATCCTTTAATGTGACTGTGTTCTTTGTTTGTTTGCTTGGTTTTAGGCTAACAAAATCTTAATAACCTTTGTGACTGTGTTCTTTGTTTGTTCAGGCATTTCACATGACTCTGAACATGATCCCTCCGGAGACACATAAAGCAGTGATGGAAGTGATTGAGACCTGCAAATTACCGTAAACGGATCGAAAAGAGCAAATTAGTTCTTCATCCTTATTTTTCTCTGTACAGCTTCTGCAAAAGAAAACTTGGAATGCTTTGGGGTGATCACTGACTCTGGTGATCATGGTGATGTGTGATATAAGGCTACGATTAGTATGTTAGTTCTCTGTTTTTAGAGTTTTAAGTTGTCTGTCTCGGCATAGGGTTTGTTTTAGTTGTCTTTTACACTCATACACTCCATTCTTGTAGTTTTCTTGACCAATCAAAATCATATATACAAGTTTGTTCTACGACTTTCTTTTTCTCTCTCTGTTACATCGTTATATGAACATCACAATCTTGCAAATAATGACTTCAAAATGTTTACAATAGGTGATAGTGTATATACAAATGTCATTGCCTTTGATATATCGCAGAATGTTAGAGTGGGAAAGAAACAATTGATCTATCAATGAAAATTTAATAACTCGTCTTAACCATAAAGTCTTGTTGCCTTCTCTTTCTCTTTGAGATAAAACTCCTTTCTTCTTCTGGATTGGTATGTTCTGTTTCTTTCCCTCCTGACCTCTTCTCTCACTCTCCCGTCCACTGTCGCCACCCGTTACCTCTGCATTCGTCTCCAGACAGAGCTCCCCGTATTGTCACAAGTAAGTTCCCAGTTTTCTTACCCGTTTCATCCGCTTGTACGTTGAAAATCTGGTTTTTTATGCGTCTGTAGTTAAATTGTCGTGGCCTCGAGCCTAATGTATAAGTCTACTTTCTCATTCATAGGTTCAGTGAGAAGAAACATATCAGATTACAACAGCTTCTTGGTAATTATATTACAACATTTTCTTAGAACCAGTTTCTTAGAATGTTTTCTTAAAAGACTGAACATTTTTTGTGACATTATTCAGGTGAAACATACTAAGAGGAATGGTTTCCAAGAATCAGATTGATCTCATCAGCCAACTCTTTAGTAAGCTTATCAGCTCGGTCGTCATGTCCGCCAGCAAAATGGTAAACTTTGTGTGCAAACTGAAATGCCCTCCACAGCGTTTTAGCCCATCCTACAGTTTTATCCTTCATGCTCGCCTTTCCCACTCGTGATTCTGCAGCATGTGACGCAATCTTTGCTTCTCTCTTTTCCTGTGAGTTTGAAATCAAGAGACTCTTGTTAAAAGAGTTTCAAAACATTGATCAGATGTTTGGAAAAGTGTGTTGTGACTTTGGAAGTTCTGATTTACGGTTATAGTCCTACCTTCAATGCTAGTTCCATGCAGCCTGATGAGATATCAACCATTAACTCCTTGATCTGAATAAGGATATTGAAGTCGAAATGGATGTTATGGCTCTTGAAAGTCTTTTCCTCTTCTGCTTTGGTCTGGTCTAGTTTTTCAATCTCTTTTCTGATCTGTTTTTTTGAATCATTCTCCTCAGATCAGTTCAGCTACTTGGAAGACGAAAGAACAAAAAAAGAGCAAACTAAGTATTCGTATGACTTGCCTTTGCAAAGTAGCGTTCAGTCTTTTCGAAAAGTTGGTTTGCCGGAGACACTATCTTCCAGTTCTTAAGCTCTTTGATCATACCCTGCAGCTTCGAGTACAATGCAGCAGCCAATCTTATTGCTTCGAGTTTACTCTGCGGGAACCCTTCACATCTCGAGAGAACCTAATCAAGATCAAACATTTTTGTGATCACATGATGGAGAAAGTTTGTGACATCATTCATTGTTGTTGTTGTCACTGACCTGTGTTTCATCTGCTAGTTTCTCAAGCACTGATTCCATATACTGATGAAATGTCAGAAGCTCGGTAATGTCCTTATTCCGGAACATGGAAATCTCTCTCTTAAGCTCATTGATTGCTTTCATGTACATTTGAACATCCGCTTGTATTCGCTGAAAATAAGGGGAGCTGTGTAGTAGACAATCAAACATAAAAGCAAGTATCAATATTTGAGGTTGTTGTGTGATTTTGTTTATTATAAGTGTAATGTGGACTTACTTCTTTGTTATCTCAGCTAGAGCATCAGCCATTCCTTGCTTTCCGCTGGCAGCTGGAGCGCTTCCAATCGCGACTTTGCTTCCTCCGCTCGGGGCACGGGATTTTGCTTCTGGATTCTTCCCTTCTATTATCTCCTTAACGAATCTGTAGAGCTCCCCTAATTGAGTTGATCTCTTCAGTTTAGAAGTTGCTTTCTTGATTCCCAAGCGAAGTGGCGGTGGTGGTGGTGGACCACCTGGTCCTTTTCCTGCAGCCCCTGGAGGTGGAGGCAGAGCACCTGGTCCTTTTCCTGCAGCCATTGGAGGTGGCGGTGGTGGCGCAGCCCCGGAAGGTGGAAGAGGCAGAGAAGCTGGTCCTTTACCGGCAGCCATTGGAAGTAAGGGTGGTGGTTGTAGTGCTGCAGCCCCCGGAGGTGGAGGAGGTAGAGGAGCTGGTCCTTTTCTGGCAGCCATTGGAAGTGGCTGAGGGGGTGGTAGTGCTGCATTACCTGGAGGTGGAAAAGGAGGTGAAGCCAAAGATTTCGGAACAATTTCAGCTTTCTCTGAAACTTTTGAGCAACTTTTACCATCAATCTCATTCTTGACACTAACTTTTTCCTCAAGAATAGCTTCTTTAGGTTTAACCACCTTCTCACTATCTTTTTCACTCTTCTTCTCCTGCTTCTCTTTAACACTCTCATTATCAACATCAGCAGTTTTGCTTTGAGCTTCTTTCTGGAACATATTTTCGGTAGCGAGGCGCTTTACATCCATAGGACTTAGCTTGACAAGCGCGTGCATTCTCACATTCTTGGGAAGATTTGAAACAGAGATTGCAAAATCTCCAACTTTGCGGGGTGGTGTCAACACTGATCTTGGCGTAATTGGTTGCTTCTTGACTGGTTCTGGTCGCTTGCTCGATGTTTTACCCTGCGGACTAACCTCATTCTTCGTTACATCATTACGAATTTCTGTCACATTAAGCCTCTCGTTCATACCTTTAATCAGTCCATCTAATGCAACTAACACTTTTTCAACTGCAAGAAACAATTTTATAGAGATTTCGTTATAACAATGGTGTAAAATTTGTATAATAATCATAAGACTTCTCGAATGTTTACCAATTTGATCAGACAGATTCTTCCTCACGCTAGTGTTCCGGTACTTGGATCTGATGATCCATCCATTGTCATCAATCCAGGAAT
The DNA here is from genome assembly GCA_900128785.1 of Arabis alpina. Taxonomy (NCBI): domain Eukaryota; kingdom Viridiplantae; phylum Streptophyta; class Magnoliopsida; order Brassicales; family Brassicaceae; genus Arabis; species Arabis alpina. The sequence continues at coordinate 7,711,411 of LT669788.1, forward strand.
CTCCAATTGATTTCAAAGCGTTGTAGAATTGATCAAGCAACTGTTACAAAGAGTTTTGGTCAGAGCTTAAGCTTCATTAAGTCTTGTAGACAAATAATTTTAGTTATGAGATGGATTTGGATAAACCTTGTCGACATCAGCACGTCTTATAGCTAGGATTTGAGAGCTATCAACGATCTCAGGACAAAGCTTATGAAGATCTTTCATAGTACGAATCACCATCTACCAATCGCCAGAAAACAGACAATAACACGACAAAATCAATCCTAGGTAACGTCTGAAACAAACCAAGTTTTTGTGGTTTTTCGTCAAAGTTTGGGAACCGATTTTCACTACAAAAATACTCACATCGCAAAAAATTGATTATGAATAAAAATTAAACTTTTTTTATAATTGCTACTCTACCTTCTTCTATAGCTAGTTATAACTTCTTCACTTTCATTCTTTTATGTTAGTATCATCTTCTTGTTAACGAAAACTCATATTTCATGGCGGTTGCAAATTTTGTGATTTATGGAGTTTTTAGGTTAGAATAAAATACGATTTTTTGTGATTTGATAGGGACTAATATGTAAATATCTAGTTGTATCTTCTTATAATTTTGGACAATTTCATATTCCTAGCTAATCATAGATGTGTAGCATATTATTCTAGAAGATATCATTAGGCTACATCATACTGTAAATATTCTCAATATTGGTATCATAAGAACAAAACGATGGAAAGATATAAGATATTTACATAGTAGACCCTAATAAATTATCCCACAAAATACATAAACTTACATTGGTGATGGAAAGATAACTGGTGAGAGGAGGAAGGTCAATGATGCCTCTAAAAGCGATAATCTTCCTTCGAAGCTCGACTGTAAGAATGAAATTTCCTGTCCATTTGCTAGAGTCGAAGCTCGAACTCGAGATCTTTGCTACTTCTCTATGAGCACTCTTTATTTCATTAACCGATGAAGCAACACGTCTTAACGTTCTTTGGCTCAGGAATGGAGATCTAGACTCCTTGATCGATGACGATGGTGAAACTCTTTGGCTCACGAATGGAGATCTAGACTCCTTGATCGATGATGATGGAGAAACCAAAGATGATTTAACATCTTCTTTGGTACTCTTACATCTTCTCAGTGATGCTTGCCATTTTACAGGCTATAACAAAAAGTTCATAGCAACAACAAAAAATTAAGAAACCAATTAAGAAACCAAGTTTTCAATAGCAAACAACAAGCGAAAAGGTTACCTCAACTTTAGAGGTTTTCACACTCATCACGGAGAAAACGAGAGAATTAAGAAGTGTTTGATGTTGTTACTTGTAGTGATTACAAAGTAGAGAGAACTTGAGGAGTGTAAGAGATAAAACATGTGACGCTCTTAGAGTGTTTATTAACACTAACGCTCCACATATATCGAATCTAACACTTATCTAATTACGACAGGTGGCGTCTTCGAATAGGCTGTTAAACATTTTTATCCCCGAAGTAAGAAGTTACGAGCACAAATGGAAATGTTATTTTATTTTTGAAATATCCTAAAAGTAGAAGAATTGGTTTAGTATAATAGGTAAAGAAAGGAAATCTATAAAAGACAATTGTTATCTTTTCATTTTCTTTCTGTCAAATCGAAAGTTATAGTTTTTTTACTTTCTACTACGGCAGTAAGAGCAAAACATTTACCATCAAATCGAAAGAAGCCAAAAAATTGGTCAGAAATGTGAAACAAACTCGCACTCCATTCATGCGGCCTATCTTGATTATATATGTCAAAATTGGGTAAAAATGTGAAGCATACTCACACTCCGTTGGCATTAGGCTAAATTCTTTTTAGAATTTTTTATTCATTTTCAAACATGCTATAATGAAATCAAAGTGTGGTATAATTATAAGGAAAAGAATCAAAGTGTAACGCTTCTTTCTTTCACAATGTAAAAGTCTCGTTACAGCAAAAAAATAACAAGACAATGGAATAGATGACAAAATATTTGTCCTTTCTTTCAATCATAGTTGGCTAGTGTACATATTTAGTTTTCCGAATTAGTGTCTAATTTTTATTCGAATCCATTATAAAAATAACATTCGATAAATATTTTCTTAATACTATTTTAATTTTTTTAATGATCAACATTACAAAACTAACCTACCATAAATTTCATATATTGTATTGAAAATGTGGGGTTGAATGAAAATAAAAAGACTAACCTATTCTCCCAATTTTACCTTTAAAAGTGAATTTGACTATTGCTATTCTTCATAAAACCTGAGGTTAAATTTGGTATTTAAAGCCAAAATATGCATTGAAAATGTAAAACGACAACTAATTTGAAACAAAAAATAAAGTCTACAATGACAACTATTTTGCAGCAGAGGGAGTACATGCCAAGGCGAATTATCACAGATTTGATCCCAACGATTAGAAATTAATAGTTATCAATTATAAAAATGGTAACAACTCGCAATATTAAAAGCGATTGTGTTATTATCTTTTACCGTTATTTCGTATCTCTTCTCTGATAACAACTTGTAATATTAAAAAAGATTGTACTAATTATTTGTAACTAGACTAATATACATGCTAATTACTCATTTTTTATTTATTCTTATTTTAGTATCATTTACTATTTTTTCTTTCAGTTAAAAAAACTTTTACCATTTTGTGTTAAATATATATGTGGATGTAAGAAGGAAACATTTATAAGAAATGGAATATACAAAAGATACATGCATGTTCATTTCTTACTAAAAAGAAAGATACATCATGTATCAAACGTGTACATCTTTGTATATGTATATTTGGCTTTGATTTTGACCAAAGGTGTCAATGCCCATAATAAGTAACAGAAATCCAATTCCATTTGACTGAAACAACCCGATCCATTTTTTATTATTATTATTAAATCTTTAAATTCAGATTAGCATTCCCATAAATGTTAACTCTCAACGTCCAAGCAAACCACAAACAAATCAGCGGAAAGAATAATTCAAACAACCTAAACCAAAGAAAACCAATTCAACAGTTCCAAATAACCAGCAACCTAACAAGCAGTTCTAGATAACAAAGAAAACATCACTAAACGAGACCGTAGATCATCCTCTTCGTCATAGCCACGATCTCACGGTAACACTTTACCTTTACCTATCACATGGCAAAAAAAAATGCGTGAGTATTATCATAAATACCCAGTGAGACGGTAATTCCATGTATTTGGCCAATTACCGAGATAAATGGAACACCAGGGAAACACACAACACAACAAACGAACACAACAACACAAAAACCACATGAGTGTCGATTGACACCACCTCGCAGTGACGCTAAGATCGAGCCATCTCCTCTCTGGCTCGATTCCAAGCCTGTGGAAACATGATCACCTGTAATAAAACGTCAACAAACACACATAAACGATTGCACCACATAAACATCTCAATCAATCAAGAATCTAACCATCAATCAACCTAACACCAGGAATCCTAATGTTTCATCCACTTGGGATCATGGTCACGCACTCACTTTAGCCTATCAGTTGCCTCATACCTCAGCCATTGGACCTTTGCATGATGAACACTCAGAATCATGATCCGAAACCTGATATGGAATCGAGAGACCGAGACCTTTCAAACGATATGCAGATCGTCTCCTAACTCCTTTTGGTTCGACGGAAAAACATCCACGAAGTGGACTGATCGCAAATCCAATACTAAAAAGAAAGATACATCATGTATCAAACGTGTACATCTTTGTATATGTATATTTGGCTTTGATTTTGACCAAAGGTGTCAATGCCCATAATGGGTAAGTAACAGAAATCCACGGTTACAAATGATAGAATATACTATACATAAGCTATTTTTATATACTCGATGTTCTAATTGCCATATTTTGGTTGCCAAAAACGTGTTTATATCACAGTCTGCTCATTTGGATTTTCAATATAATGATTATGCACACACACACAAATTATTCTAGTTATATTTTATTTTCATGATATATAATCTTAAATTTGGTTGTATTCCAAATAGTGTTTTTTTAGTGATTATACACAATATTTAAAGTGATGAAAATTTTCCTTTGATCATCACATACAAAGTAACATAGTCACATACAACTTCTCTCTTACAAGTTACATTCCTTTTTTCTCCATATGCCGTGTCAAACGAGTTAACGTAATAAAACCCCCCAAAATCTTCCAAACTTTCTGAAAAAACTTAAAGACTCATAATTAGATTACTAATCATCTTTTTAATCGTTAACTTGCTTCTCTACCGCGAAGGCGGCGGAGGAATTCCGCTGAGAAAGGCCGAGAAAAAGGCGAGAGAGCTTCTTGGTTTGAAGCAAGGAACCGCATGTCCAGCTCCTCTAAATGTAGCGAACGTTAGACCTTCATATTCTTGAAGCCACCCACTTACCTGTTTGTACGTAACATTAAGAAGAAACTTAACCGGTCTAATTACTCAAAATCACATTAAGAATTTAAATAACCGATTAATTAGATCCATATTGGATACCTGTTTCTCATGGTACCATGGCCTCCAAGCTGTCTTGATAGGTAATTCGAGTGCGCTTAAGCTATACCGAGTCGCGAGTACTGGAACTCTTCCATCTGTGTCACCACTGAACCATCACAAAACCAAACCAACGGTTTATAAGTGGAGTGTTCTTTATGCATTGGAGAAGAACCGAACTTTCTTTAATATATAAATAAGGAAAAGAAGAAACTAAAAGTGTATAGTGGTTACTTGCGTCAGAAGAAATTTAAGTTTAACTACTTTTTGTAAAGTTTCATTATTACGTTTTCTGAAGTGTGTTGAAGTTTAACTACTTTTTCCTAGAAGATTATAATTTTCGAGGTCAAATTAATCAGGAACTTAGTTGGTTTTAAACTTTGAAACTGAATAATGGGTGTAATTTGTTTATATGACCTGGAAATTCCATATAGAAACGTAACTTAATTTTGTGACCTAAAGCTATCATCATGTATAATTTTAATCTTGATTGATAAGGTGAAGACCACTAAACTATAATTATTTGGTTTTCATGAACGCAATTTTACCTGTAAACCCATATTCTTAATCCTCCCGCGATGAGTTTCTCGTATATAGGCAAAACAGAGGGTTTTAAATAAGTCCAATTATGAAAGATCTCCATGCTGCAATATCAGAATACCAAAGAATATTCAGACAAGTTCCATCATAATTTATACAAATAAAAAATAATAAACACATGAACATGGGCAGAGTACTTGCAAATCTTCCAGTTTTTTAGATTAACTCCATCACTCGCATGAAGAGATTTCTGAACATCAGCTCTATTGTAAAATACTCTTGCGTAATCGTCTAAGCACGGGTCATATCCACCCAAGAGCCTTGGAGGCACCTAAGGCATGCAAACAAAAAAAGACTTTGTTAATGCTTTGACTCTCCGAGAATTAGTCTGGTTCCGGTCAAAGATTAAGCTTTATATTATATATGCGTACCCTCTTGGAGTTAATGTGAGAATTTGTTTGGAATTTTGCTGAATCAAGATAAGAAGATCGCGCAGAATCTCCTATACAAACCGAGGTATATAGGCTATAGATATCGATCTCGTTGTATTGCCTTTGAACTTCTGCTACGGCCTCATAGCATTCGTCGTCGCTCCAAGTGTTTTCACTGCTGAAATTGCAAGTTCTGCTTATGACCCTATGTGTTTCATCCGATATCACCGCATGGCTCCATGCATAATCCACCCAACCTCTCCAATCATCTGCATCTGATGTCTCAGGATTCCCCAACTAAACGCAAGAAAATCGAAAAATCAATATCGTAACTATATTATTTGTTCACTATAGGTTTTCAAAGCCGAATGTTTATGCTATTGAATCTTTCCATGCAAATTCTATAGAAGAGAAAAATATTATATTACAAGTTTACAACCACTTGCTTTCTTTGCAATTCACAGTAGTATTTTTTAAAAAAAAATATTTGTATTATTAAGAGATTCAAACGTACCAATATACCCTTAAGATTGATGTGAAGCGATGAACCATTGTTTTTGTTATTGTTATCGTACACGACCTCTGCTAGCTCGGGTACGTATTTTCCTACAAATACATATACACGTTAACAAGAAAAGTTATGAAAAATAAATAATTAGACATATTAACACTAAAATGAAGATGATTTGTAAGTTAACCTGCGTAACTTTCGCCTGAGATGTAGAACGTATTTCCTTTGTGTTCTGGGAATTTCTCGAACCAGTTGCAAAGAAAAGTGTATGCGTCTCTTGCTGATCGTAGAAACATAACAAAAAGAAGAAGAAAAGAGAATTAATGAAGCATATAATTACTTTTATGGAGTATGTAAGTACTATGTATTATATTCTTCGTGTTTCTAAGGAAGACTATAAGATTTATATATATGTATTATAATAATAATGGACCTACCTGTAAAGTCATCGTCGAGTTTTTGATAATCGCTAGTTGTGTTTGAATACGAAAAGCCAACACCGACGGGAGATTCTAAAAACAGCATGTTGGCCTCTGCATCAGCAAATCAACCTTTTTCATTATTTTAATGTCATTTTCATGGTTACTTATAATTAGATATTCTTGATGATAAGAAAATTATATAAAAACAAAAAGAAGATTACCTTTATTCCATGCGTATGGATTAAATTTAAGTCCGTTTCCGTTGGTGTCCACGAGAAAAGGACCAATTTCTTGCGTTGCTCCGTATCCCACAGAAGAACAACCTGGACCTATATATATATATACATGCACAATATACATATATGATTAAATTCTAAATGTTTTCTCTCATGCGACAACATAAAAAATATTTAAAATTAAACTCTATGTTATATCCTAAGAGCTTTGACTAATTATAGTTAAACCGTAAAAGGTGAAATGAATATGCGGAATGTAGTTGAATAATAGACGGGGGGAAAAGAGTAAAATTTGACGTTGGAAATGGTAAAATGGTAGAACGGCCAAATTATGTAATTAATAAAAATATATATACAGTGTTATCGGTGTGCTTCCACAGTTTATCAATCAAGAATAAAATATGAGAATATAAAATAGTTTCGGATGCATGCGTGAATAATACAAAAGAATAGTTACCTCCATTAAGCCAGAGAACTAGAGGTTTCTCCTTGGGAAGATCCATGGCCTCAAAGAACCAATAAAACATAGCTCTTCCATTGGATTCATCGACCGGGACATAACCGGCATAATGTCTGAAACTCACATCAGGTTGTCCAGGCAAATCTGTCACGAGATCTCGCTCGTTGGCCAACAAGCTCCTTTGTTTCGGACTATCAAATCGGTGTTGTCTAGTGCATAAAACCATTGGGACTAATATTAAAAGAGTTGCAAAACTCAAAGAGTTTAATACACTAGATATGTTCTTAGTGTGAAAATCCATTTGAGGTATAAGTTGTTGAGAAAGATTAAGGAGTTGATAGGAAAGACCTAAGAGTTAGATGTCTATTTATAAGCTAAGATCATGAGATTTTTTGTTTGTTTTTGAATTTCTTTTATTTATATAAAAAGATTAATTAAAGTGGATATGGAAGAATAGTCCTATGTGGCAATTGGTGGCGCTTTAACTTGTTCAGTTGGTCGAATAATTCCATCTTAAAAACTAAGATTTATAGGGACAAATTCTAGAGAATTCGTTTACTTGACTAATATAGAGTGGATGAAGCACTTTCTCTTTGATGGGTTTGAACCACGTCATGGCCAAAAGTAATATAAATTGAATTAATATATACATTATCCTATTTAACCTAAGAAAATAAGCGGATTAATCGACCCACGATAGCTTAAGCTTCATGAGTGAGCTAGGAAATATATAATGAGGAAATTGTAAATATATACAATGTACTATGTGCTAGGAATGCTAGCCTAAGCAAGAAGATAATTAATACTCACTGGCAATATTTTTATCATTGATCAAATTAAACTTGAACACGTAACAATTCAAAAGTCAAAGTTGAGTATATATTTTGCAATAATTAACGAACTAGTGTAGGAGTGATGATATTGCCGGATTTTGGATGGTGAATATATTGGTTTTACTAGATTTAGACTAAGGATTGAATAGTCCTTCTGATCTTATATTTTGTTCTAAACTCACTAAGATTAGATTATAAATATGCGCGTAATAATACCATGCTTCCAAAAATATATAAGCTAAAACAATTATGCGTATCTAAATCCTGCCCACTAAAGTATTAACTCTAACAATTCATCAAATATAAATCTTAACTTCTAGAACATTAACGCTAACCCGATTGTCATATCTTTCTTTTTTTTGTTAAAGAACAAGAATGTCATGTATATATTCCATACATCGTAACTACTTTACATATATTTAACTGAAACATTCTGTGTATGTTATCATGTAAATCAAACGACTATGATTAAACAAAATAAATTAAAAGAATTATATGTTGTAACTACAACATGTTTTTTTTTTTGTCATCTAAAGATTATGAATACCATTTAACATCGACAAAGTCGGAAGTTACACAAAAACGATCCACAAAACCCAAAAAATGGGAAAGATGTCCAAGAGATGAAACTAGCTACTTAAAACTTGACAAAAGGGCTAAAGCAATAAGGTAGCAATTCCGACACAACATAATTAACGTCGGAGATCCATGAGAACACGTCTAAACTGATCTGAGACTAGAAGATTCACCAAACGGATAAAAATACAAATACTCTATGCTCCAATGATAACGAAGATACCTTGTAACTTTACCTTCATACACTGCTCCGACATAGCGGATCCAGCCGAGTTGTCACAAACGGATCAATACCTAGAGACGACCTTGTCTCATGAGAAGATTGCAAAGAGATGGAACCCAACGATGGTGAAAACTCCACATCCGAGGCGAAGAAGAACAATTTTAGCGCCTCCGCCGAAGAAGAAACCGACCAAATCAGATTGAACACACGACAAGCACACGACAAAAGCAAGCCCGACATGAACCCAATAGACACACAAAGACAATAACCAGTGGTAGGACCAAACACAAACCCTTAAGCTACCGAACAAAACAAATCTTAACCGACCACACTAAGCAAGCCAAAAACAACACAAGACTTCTAAGACCCAAAACTAATCTAAGACAGGACAAGAGCCAAATCGGCACTACGAGTCAAGGAAGGCAGAGGAATAAGCTTTTGTCGTTGAAAAGGATCTGCTATCACTGAATTGAAGGTGAGCCGTACCACAAACTAAATCTCGAAACCCCAATAGATCTGAGCTGAGCCATCTCGAAACCAATTGAGAACAACGACTATGAGCCAAATCCATCACCCAAGACCGACGACACCTACCCATCAAACACAATCCTAGCCATAACCAAGGATCTAACCCAAACCTACTAGAAGAATCGGACTGAGAAGAGATCTATAGAAGAAAAAAACCGAAAACTAAAACAAAATTATAAAAAGCACAAAGCACAAGCTCCGGTGTCGGTGCTAAGAGAGCCACCGAACGCCGGAGCCATGCCGGACAGAAGCGAAGAAGAAGACTACTAGCGGCGGCGGAGAGAATAGAGAGAAATTAGGTTTGCTTTGAGAGAATGGAGACAACATGTTTAAATAATGATATCTTGCTTAAATAATGTTATATTCACAGAGAAAATATTCTAGGAGGCAGAATTCTATTTATTTACTTTCAATCAGTGTTTTAAAATACGCTATACGCTGGACGTACGGTCGATCACCGTATAGCGTCTAAACGTATATACGGGCGTTTATACGGAGTATATATGGTGAATATTTTTTTAAAATAAATATATATATTATAGTATAAATATAATAAATATACAACTTGTATTGTAAAATATAACTCATTATTAATATCTTAAACAAAACTCACATTTATAATTAATATAATTTATTTTTAAAAGTTATAATCATGAAAATATATTAGATCTATAATTTAAAAAATATGTGTAGGAAAATAATAACCATGGATCATCTCAAAAAAAAATAAGAAATTTAAAATACCAGTTTTGTCAAAATATTTATTAAAAAGAATACATAACGTATTATCGCTGTATAAAACGGTTGTATAGTTTAATCCGTATTTTTAACCGTATAGCAAAAAAAACGGTACAGTCCTTCACTGTATAACATATATACGGCGTATATACGGTCCTATACACCGTATTTTAGAACACTGCTTTCAATACATCACCCCGAAATACTCTTTTCTCACGTGGTTAGCTGTCCAGAATCGTCTAACAACAGGTGATCGAATGAAGAAATGGAGTTCGGGTCACACTATCAATTGTTGTTTCTGTGACAATGCTGAGGAAACAAGGAACCACTTGTTATTCGACTGCAGTTTCTTGGGAATGATTGGGAAGAAGACGATGCAGACACTTCTCCGGGCGGACTTCACGACTGAATGGGATTCGCTGGTTCCTCTCTTAACATCTACTAGGCCAAAGTATGAACAATACCTACTGAGATATGCATTTCAACTAAGTGTATACTCGGTGTGGCGCGAGAGAAACCGCAGAAGACACGGAGAAATAGCTCAAACGAAAAATCTTCTCATCAAGCAGATAGACAAAGGAGTAAAGAATCGCATTTAACTCAATTTGTTCAACAGGAGCTTATGATTTTAGCGTGGCTATGGAGCTTTGGCTAACCACACACTAACAACATCAGAGATCCAAGAAAGATAGATTTTCTTTTCACAGTTCAGGAAAAAGTTGGTTTATAATTTCAACACTATGAAGCATTTATTGTAAAAAAATTGGATTGGAATAATAATTTGACATTCAATTCAAAAAAAATAAAATAATAATCTTATATCAACAAAAGTAGAATTCCATGAAACGAATAAAATATTTTCTTACAGTGGATGTTTACTTTTATTTTAAAGTAGAATTCAATGGAAATCAAGTACAATATACCAAATCTACGTGTGTCAGTTTTCAAATTTATTTCTTTGTAGGATAAATGTTTTAGTTATCAATATACACAAATATTTCTTCGAAGTATCTTCTCTCTCTCTCTTTTAGAGGTTAAATGGTCATAAACCTAGTTTAGATTATATACTCCATAGCTTTAAGCTTTTCCTAATTTCACTAAAGATAAATAAACATGACTTGTGGATATTATAAATTTAAAACATTTTGGCGATGATTTTTTCTATCTCCTTTTTGGTTAGAGATAGCTCGCTCGTACTACTTATGCACATGGTGTCTTTAATAATGTATCGACCACTAGAGCCGAAGTCCAATAAGTAAGTACTTGATGTTAGTGCAGCTGTCTAAGTTTGTAATACGTTCACTTGTATTAGGAGTCTAAGTCTCTAACACATAACTTAACAACACTAGAGATTAAACAACAATATATATATATATATATATATCTAGGTTGTTGTTTGATATATTTAAAAATCACTCGTTAGTAACATTTCTGAGGTTTAATAAGAAATATAAATTTTAAAATATATATATACAGTGTTATATTTGAATTTGGATTTTGTAATCGCAATAGTTTTCAGTCTAACTGATTGAGTTAGCTTTGTTGCACACAAATCATATGTCTAGAATATTACAAGTTCCATTATGATCTAAGCAAAATATATTTGTAAGACAAAAAAAATCATTAATATGTTGCATCAATTTTGCAGAGTATAGTAAGTTAAAAAGAACAATATATGAATAAGATTATAAGATCACGTTTTACGAACCAATATATCATTATCAAAATTCATGAGACTAACGAATGAATATTGCTAACGTCACAGACTCATAACATATGTTAAATATGATGTGGATATTCCTAAAACAAAAAAAGAATATATATTTCGTTCAAAAAAAGAGACATGTCACGTTGCAACATCTTTGAGCGAAGATTGACTGTTGAGAGAAAGGCAAATGGAGTATATATTCCAAATTGATGGTGCACTTTAATTATAATATTAATTTTCTAGAGAAATTATATAAAAAAGGCTAAATAAATTCATACGAACCTCATCATTAGAAAAGTAGGGAAATGTAGTTTTGTGGCGAACCTTATGCGTTGGGATTCTTGAATTGATCAATGTATAGTTATCGTTTTAAGATAGCTAGCTAATTGATTTAAGAGTATATGCCCTAAATAACCTTATATTTTGGGGTGAACTTTCAAATTTACCATAAAAATGTTAAGGGTTTAGTGTAAACAAATAACATAACATTATTCGATATCACTTTATTTTATTCGACTATTTTATCCGATATCACGATATTTAATAAACATAACACAATAACACAGAGATGTGAATGACATTTTTCTGACAAATTATTCACCTAAATAAGTTCAGAAATATTATTTACCTAATTAACCCATTAATTAGATGGTGAAGGATCAGTTTAGAAGATGAAATAATTAATTGCCTTTTTTGTCACCATTAAAATAGTGTGTTTTTGGTGTTAATACCACTAAAATAGTTTACACGAGAGGAATAAGGACCAGGGAGTCTAAGAACTTTAGCACACATGAAAGAACTTAACAATTGCGCAACTTAGTGTGGTTTTATCATGTTGGTCCAAACTGAAATGGATTTTCAACTGAAGCTTTCACCTGACCGTTATACATATAGTTTCACTTGATAATCGTAAATATGCAGATATTTTACTCTTACATTGTTATTTTGAAAGTTGTACATCTCTCAGTAATAGTTTGAATGCTTTTTTAAAAAGATTAAAGAAGAAAATAATAAACGAAAGAAAAGTTTTTAACAAGAAAAATGAGAAAAGTGTTTTTGCTGAATGGTTATGACATGGACTTCAACTTTCTCTGATGAGGAATGAGAGGGAAATCATGTCCGGGTTATATAACTTACGTACGTTTCATATTGGATATACATTTTCTCCAATTAATTGTTCTTTTTTGTATTTTCGTTGGAAAGATAATGTCTAAGTGTACATAAAAATGTTAATAGAAGAATGAGACATATAGTTAAAAAAAATTGGATGCTCAACAATGAACTTAATTTATATGGTTATATGTCAAGAAACAGTTGATGGGAGAGCTTCTATTGTAACTATTATGGATTTTTTATAACTTTCTATTTGCATATTCGAATAGACCAATTGCAGAAACTTTACTTTTTATAGCTTAATTTGTTTTCAAAAACAGATGGATACATATACTGAATTTTCTTAAAAAATAGAAACATATTTCAATATAAAACATCATTTTGATAAATATGTAATCTAGTGATTTGTGTTAGTATCGTCGTTTTGTCAACAAACTTACCACATAGATTCAAATACGCATGTTGCATATTTGTTGACAAACAATATAAAAAATTGTTCATTGAACTTTTACCCCTTCAAGTTTAAATTATATATAAAGTTGTATATTCTTATCATATTTTTATAACAGAATAGCAAAAACAAATATCATTGGTTAACTAAATCGTTCTATGCATAATCTCTAATAGGCAAACCATAAATTATGATCATGTTCTAACTAAAACTACCGATACTATGTCAACTTCTTATTTATTATTTGACACAAAATAATTCTTAAATTTCGAAAAATTCTTCCTACTTGGACCTCTTGAATTGGTGAATGGCCACTAGTTTGTAACTTGTATGTTTATTTAAATTGTACTACTATAATAGGAGCTAATGATTTATCTAATCACCTTCAAATAGTTTTATTGCTAATATAGTTATTTGTATACGTATTTAACAAACCCTTTTATCTTTCAACACATATTGAAGATAAAACAATGAAAGTTTAATTTGTGTTCAATATGGGGACCTCTTAACTGCTAGACCAGACTCCATAAGTCCTTATTGGCCAATGGATGTCCACTTATATGATTCTTAGAACTATGGATACCCACTTAACAATGAATATTATTTAGATTCGTGGAATGTAATAACCTTATTGGCCAATAGATTTTTCTGAAATGTTTCTAGACAATTTGTGAGTCAATGAATTTTAAATTATCAAGGACAAAGACATCCATAATAAGACACGCGTTGAGATGCTATTGATGGATCATTTGATAAGGAAAAGTGAAGAAAACAATTAACGAATTAATTTTTAACCATCCAATAAGAGATTCCATAACTAAGTCTACTAGTTTTTTTTTTTTTTTTTTTTTGAAACTTTAAGTCTACTAGTTGATCGATGACTTATAACACTACCATTTTGTCTCGTTGTTAACTAACCTAAGAGACAGTTTTGCTTTTGTAAATCATTAGACATCGCCTAAGTATAAGATTGATTGATTCTTATGAGGGTGACTTCGTGGACATATCGTAACGAGTGCTAGACATTTTTGTTTATTAGGTGGAATGTACATATCATTGAATTTAAGATCGGGTTTTGTTGACATATAGTCTCCTTATCGATAATCTTTTAACCTAATTATGTATTGTTAATGTACAGAGAACCCCAAATAGGTCTTTGGCTAGTGGCAAATTTTTTCGTCATCTGAAAGTTGTATGTCCTTGAATCTTCTAGTTTAATACAGTATTTGTTAGGAAAAGAGATAAATGTTTTTCTTTACTGAGAGCGGTATGTATTGGATTCGATCAAGAAATCTCTAATTAACCTAGAACAGAACAAAAAAAATCAGTAGAAAAATGAGATTATTAATGCTAATATTGCATATAATGCGCATGAAAAAGTGAGAGAGAGAGGATGAAATGTTTGATCGTCACTATTAAAGATAGAAGGTATCGGTTCCACCTTTTTCAATGAGTACTTGAAGGATTATATGAGCATATGGAATCTAAACACAGTACTGCTAAGTCTACTAGAGACATGCCCTATACGAGACTACGAGAGTTTTAATCCTCAGCAATTGGGCCCATGCATCTAGAAAACGTTACGTTTTATGCTACATTCCTTAGCCATTTCTATGACAAAAAACGGATTTATTACATTCTTCTTCCATATATTTATTCGTATTCTCTTACTCATCACATCTTTATACACTGTTGTGTTTACTAGGTGTCAATTAGAGTCGAATGCTAAAATAGGTTTAACCCAAAAACTGGTTTTTTTGTAGGAGAAACATTTCAATTAATTTTTAGAGCTAGGCTTTACCTGGTTTTAGTCTTTTTCTTTCATGTATGTTTTCAATTTTTTTTTTCATGATCTATACTTTATAACTTATAGTAGTACTAGATGATTGACCCGCACCATGTGCGGTATGAACTTTTTTAAAAACATAAGTATTAATTTTATTATAAAATAACTTGATTTTATTATATCTAAACCTTAAATATACATGATTGTTAATCTTTTAAATTATACGTATGTAGAAAATTAATATGCATAAAGATACGATTTTTAATTTTGAAAGTTACCTTGAAAATATGGAGTTTTTGATTTTTAACTTTTGAATTTATATTGCAATGAAAAAAAAATAGATATAGCGAAAAAATATAAGGAATACACTGTTCCAATATAAAAAAAAATACGAAACCAAACAAAATGATTCCTTCCTTTTTTCCTAGGTGATTTACTGGCATTATACGCATACATGAAAAATTTGTGAAGTCTCTTAATGAGAATAACTAACTACGTTTCATTATTATTCATTGATATTTTATTTTTAATTCAGGTTTATTTATTTCCTTTTATGCTTCATCTTTACTTTTTATCTTATCATTTTCCAGGTTTAAAAGACTTCTTTGTCTTTTCCTTTATATGCGTACTCTTCTTTGAGCATAGAAGTATTAAAGATATTATAAATTATGAGTTATGTAAAGTAAAATATCATATAACATGGAGAAAAGAAAGAAAATGGTTTACATTGCTTATGTCAATAAAATGTTGAATAATAAAAAAATTAATAACAGAACTTTGTTTTATTAAATTTTAATAAAACAAAAGATAAATTTGAAAAAACAACTGAAGGTTTTGAAAACGTTTTCTTATAGAGGACATTCATAGTTTTTTTGGGCATTTTTTCTTCTTTGTCAGTAATTAAGATTTTCAACTCACTCCTAGTTTTGACTCTCGATAGGACAACATATAGCTGTTCATGAGAGCATACGGGTCTCAGTAGAAATAAACCAACATTTTTTAGTGTTTGGCTTTGACTTTTATTTATGGTACGATTACAAAAGCGAAAATCACTAAAATTGTATGTGCCGCATTCTGAAAGAAAACTTTGTTTCTGGTGGGTGACAAACATCCTAAGCATTAAAACTTTTTCGTCTGATTTATCATTTCCTGTTATGATTCTACCCTCAGTCATACAACGTACCAACTGAGTAACTATAAGTCTTGTCCAATTGCATAACCCTCTTTTAGGGTCAATGGTACGAAGACACATGATATGAGCACCAACCTATAATCTAGGCCTTCAACACACTTTGAAGGTTTCAAAAACTCTGCCGCGTACACCAAATCATCATCTGGATCAATATCTGAATGAGACTATTAGAGTTTAGATAAACTTTCTCTTCACTTGAGTTAATGCAAAAAAAGAAACCGAGTGTTGAACATTTTGAAATTATAATTTTTTTTTTTATAAAATAGCTTAAAATCAACATAGTCATAAAATTGTATATCTTATAATCTTGAAAGCATATAATCATTTATCTGATAACATCGTTATTTGTAGGACTCAGTAAAAATCAGTATCACCTGGATTTCCAAATGACTTTCCATAAACTTCCCTCAGTATAGTTTGTTCATTGTTCTTCATATTCTTTGAAGGATTATTGTAATTTCCAAATGACTTTTCATAAAGTTCCTTAGTTACTCCATTAAGTCTATATATATATATATTTTTTAATTTTTTCTTCGTTTTCTTTAACTTCTTTATATGAGGTTGTGTTCGTGTTCATTTTCTTTTCATTCTTCTGTCAATATATATTATTCTCTTTCTTTTCATTTTTGTTCTTAACCGTCTTCCTCTAGTCGGAGTTCTTCTCCATCTTCATCTACTTTAATTTTTTATTCTTCGTTCAGGTTTTGTTCGTCTTCTTTTTTCAAAAAATTGGTCTCTTTCTTCGAGTTTTTATTTGTATTTCTTCTAGTTTTTCTTCTTTCCGCTATTTTTTTCATTATCTCTATTTGATTTAGTTACTTTTTCCTTTCTTTATCTTCTTCTTCTAGTATTTGTTTCTCTCTGTCTTTGTATTCTCATTCTTCTTTAGCTTCTTCATCTTCTAGTCTTTCTTTTTCATTTCTCTATTTTTTTCTTTATGTTTCTTCATCTATTTTTGTTTTGTTCAAAATATAGTTTTAAACTTAAGAATATTGCTCTAATATTACAAAAAATTTAAAAAATGAATAATTTTAGAGATCTATTATTCTGATTTAAAAATGTTTTTTCTTCACTTAAAACTCTTAATTAAAAAATGTTAAATATTTTAATTTGTTTACATGTTCATCACATGAATTTGCCATGTAATTTTTAATATGGAACCTTAATTTCTGAAAATTGACCTTATAGCATAAAAAACTCTTTAAAGATGTACCATGACTATTTTAATAAGATTTGTCCAAGTTTTGTTGTATAAAATCACAGTTTAAAAACACAATAATTAAATCAATTGATTCGTGTGATACACCTAACCAACTACAATATCTTTTTTTTTTAACTACCAACTACAATATCTTCTTTTTTATTAGCGTGAGCTCTTTAAATATATTAGATTTGTTTTATTTAATAGTTTTTTAGTTATCCAATGATTTTAGAGGAATTAGCCATGTCACAATTAATTCAAAGACATGTCATCATTTTTCAATCCATGTCATCATTTTAAACCAATCAAATTATAACAATTAATTAGGCTAACTAAAGTGACTTGTTTTTTAATAGGAAGGGGGATATATACATATTAAAAGAATTTGATTTGCTTATTTACTTCGTAATAATTGTAACTATATAAGTATTATTTTATTAATAAAAAAACTTTTGTAGTGTTATTAAAGATTTGTATGATAAGTTTCAATCTTGTGCAATCGCAATCTGATGTAGAAATATTTGTGGACGATTGCGGCTAAACCAGTCATTACCTTTATAACTTTGGTGATAAGTTTTGGCACAAACTTAAATTGCTTAAAATTGGTACCAAAAGTTTCAGAACGGACCAAAATACTACCTGGCTCTTTCGGTCTCGGGTTTATACTTTAATACGTGTGAGTCTCCATGCAGAGACAAAAAGAAAGATTTACATAGCACGTATTGATAGATAACTTTGCACGATAATAAGATGATCAATTGTCATATAACTATACTATTGGATGGGACATAGCGATTAGTTGAATTCCAACTTCACTAGAGTGGTCAAAGTATTGCTAAAATCTCACTTTTTACCAGTGATTCTTATCCATTCAAAGATTTAAAGTGCGCATAACATAAGTTCATTTGAAGGCTTTTTTGACTATATCCACTCTCCCATTAACAAACACGAGATTTTATATGTTATGGAATCTTTTATTACTCACTTTTTCCATTTGAAATATATACAATTTGTATAGATCTGAAAATACATTCAAATGAATTAGAAAATATTTATCAGAGTACGATTTTACATAAACCGATTTGAATAAAATAAAATAAAATAAACCGATTTGAATATACCTATTTTTATTATGGATTTAGTTAATATAATGATAAAATATTTATAGGCAATAATATTTTAGTTATAACAGCAACAAAAATAGATTTGATTTGATAATCTATATTTTGGGATAGTAGTTGTAATATTGTTTTTCAGACATCATTTTTATTTTGATCTTATCATATATTTTCTCCTTTTCATAATATAAGTTGTTTGGTTAAAAGCATGGTGTTTAAGAAAATTTATTTTATTTTAAAAAAATACATTTTTAAATCATTATTTTAGTAAAAGCAATTAATTAAATAGTAAACTATATTTGCTTTTTTACTTTTTGAATAAATTTTTATTTTATAAATATTTTTGTACATGGGGATGACAAAACAACTTATATTATGAAACGGAGGGAGTATGTATTATTTCGTCTATGTTTTTTTGTCGATAACATGTAATATGCTATGAATTTGTGTAATGATATCGCTAACACAAACCACTACCAAACCTGACATTATATGGATTTGTTGTTTAGTTTTCCAAAGCAAAAAGTATTCTTAGTCTTAAGGATTTTCAGAAAGAAAAAAAAATACCCTCGGTCAATTTGGTTTCAATTTTTAACTAAATTTATCTTCAATCCACCTTGGGAGGAGAGCTATTCTCTAAAAGAATAGATTAAAAGCTGACTCCGGGCCTACAGAGATTAAGGTTTCGGCCCGAACTTCGAAGTTATAAAAAAAAACTAGATTTATCTAGATACAAAATTATTTGTTTTCGTATTGAAAACTTACTTCAAAATTTAGATTAGTTCTTTTTGGTTAGATGTAGTTCGGTTGAACCGAATTACACTACGTAGAGACACATCCTTCTTAAAGATTCAAGATTCAAATCATTTCATTATAAACTAATCATTATTAATCTTCTCTTCAATGAAATTGTAATCAAGAGCCAATAGTTCTATTGGTAAAGATCTCAGACAAAGCCTAGAGGTCGCTAGTTCGAGTGGTCCTTGGGACGAAACTAATATTACATGATGTGATTTCGGGCATAGGGAAATTATGGGCTTAGGCCCGGAACCTCCCGGTAATTAAAGAAAAACAAATTGTATGTCACTAGCCTCTTGTGAATGAGTCTTGCAATATTTTCCACGTGGCAAAACACGATTGGATGTGTAATCAGCAAGATGCAGCGAGATTAACAAACCAAATCAGTTCTAATTTTGTATAATTTATTTCATCGTGATTTATGAGTCATCCCAAAATCCATAACATACCCGAACGATGGACTAAATATTCATCATTTCCGAATTGTTAAAAAATCAATCAGAACCCAATAACCAGATCAGAATTTTGTTAAAATGGGTTTATTTGTTATCTTTGGAAAACATTAAAACGAATATGAACTGAATAGAAAATAGGAAATCGAACCAAAACATTTTGTTTTGTTTTTGTCAGAATAGTAATCTTCATTTTAGTTCAAAAGAGAAGTTTTTAAAAAAAAAAGTAAATGATATTTGATTCGGAACTAAACTGTAACTTTACCAAACGGTCCAAACCAATCTATATTAGATTTGCTTCTATTTTAATTACGATACTTATTATACCTGGAAGAGAATCTAAACATAAACAATACAAGTGGATTAAACATTTTTACATTGTTATTTTGGATGAATATCAGTTAAAGATCTACCGTGAAAGTTTGCTTTGTTTTTGTAAATACAAGTTGAGCAGACTTCCACTAAATCTGATTATTACTTTTATCATTTTTTAACTAGATTAGATGCATAGTATTTCGAATTAGATAGAAAGCGTGGAAACAAAAAAACTCCAAATTCATAACAATATAAATAAACCAAAAATTCCCTTCCGAGTTATTTCCTGAGTACGTCACTATTCTAAAATATGGATTTCTTATTTTGGAGGACAGAGGAAAGGGATCTCCCCAAACTCCAACGGGATACTTATCCCTGGATCATATGGTACATATGTAAGGCAAGGAACGATAAGCTATTTAATGGGAAAGAGGTATCACCAGTGGACACTCTCCAATCCGCACAACACAAAGAAGAAAGCTGGAGATGTGCAAAGTCAGAGGAAGAGGGAGCTGAGGAGGAAGAAAGCTCTCCTCAAACCACAACACCCAGCGCAGTAATAGCATCCCACCCTCATGTATGCCAGGTTGATGCGTCATGGGTAAACCAAGGGGACATAAGCGGTCTGGGATGGTACTTCACTGACTCATCAGGACAAGTGCACACCGGTAGGCGCGGATGCCGAAGGAGCCTATCACCTCTACATGCAGAGCTAAACGGCCTTACTTGGGCTATGGATTGCCTTAAGCAAAGACGTATCTTGTCGAGTCATTTTGAAACTGATTGTTCGGATCTACTGAAGATGATTGAGGATCCGCAGGATTGACCAACTTTTCAAACAGAAATAGACTATCTTTTCGAACTCAGAGACAATTTTGTTTCGTTTAGCCTATCTCTTATTCCACGTTTAGCTAATGTCTGTGCCGATGTCATTGCAAAAGAGGATAGAGCACGTGGTTATGTTTTCTCCCATGTAGATCTCGATGAGTCAATATGAACTATCCTAAATGAAACGTCTCTTATTGATCAACAATGATTTAAAGTATGTGGTTGTTTGACAAAAAAAAAAAAAAAAAAAAAAAACCAAAAATCTAGTGAAGAACTTGTCCAAAGAAGTTGTACGGGGGCTGGGAGTTGGGGCAATAGACATTAATAATAGATCCAACCCATCTCGAATGTGACATATTCAATACTTGTCTTCCAAACGCATTCTATAGTTTACAATTTACACAAACGCTTCTACTTTCAAATGAAATTTGATTTGTGTTTTTACAAAGCAAAATTCCATAGACTTCTGTTTTACATTTCAAAATAACTTTGTAAGACATCATACATACATAACATGAAAATATTTAATTTCCCAAAAATTTATGAAAATATCGTAGATATATAAATCTTAAATGGATATTATATTGTTCACCGATTTCTGTATCAATTCTTGTGTATTAAAACTAAAATTCAGATGAAACAAATATAGAATTTTGAATGAATCAAAAGAATACAAACTATTACATTTTCAAACAACAAAAAGCATTCTTAAATGAGTTTAGTTTCACTTTTGAATTTGACTTTTTTTTGTTTTGAATGTTTACAAATTCTCAGTTATAATTTTCATGGAAAAGAAAAATCTTTCAAGGCCCAAAAAAAATAGTACCATCTAAAGACTTTTCCCAAACGCAACCGCTAAATCAGCGAGTAGCCCAAAACCAAAAGTAAAACGCTAGAAACCACTCATCAGAACCACCAACACAATCTCAAGAAACAAAAAGTAACCAAATCTCTCTCGACTCGATCGATCAATGTCTGATCTTCCAACAGAGATCAACTTTTGGGGAGAAACATCAGAACAAGACTACTTCAATCTCAAAAGCATAATCGGTTCCAAATCATTCTTCACATCACCACGAGGACTCAACCTCTTCACTCGTTCATGGCTTCCTTCTTCTCAATCTCCACCTCGTGGTCTCATCTTCATGGTCCATGGCTACGGCAATGACATAAGCTGGACATTCCAATCAACACCAATCTTCCTTGCTCAAATGGGTTTCGCTTGTTTCGCTCTAGACATCGAAGGTCACGGCAGATCCGATGGTACTCGAGCTTATGTTCCATCAGTAGATCTTGTCGTCCAAGACATCATCTCATTCTTCAATTCCATTAAACAAAACCCTAAATTTCAAAACTTGCCTAGGTTTCTATTTGGAGAATCAATGGGAGGTGCGATTTGTCTTTTGATACATTTTGCAGATCCTTTAGGGTTTGATGGAGCGGTTCTTGTTGCTCCAATGTGTAAAATCTCTGACAAGGTAAGACCTAAATGGCCTATTGATCAGTTCTTGATTATGATCTCTAGCTTCTTGCCGACTTGGGCGATTGTTCCTACAGAGGATTTGTTGGAGAAGTCTATTAAAGTTGAAGAGAAGAAACCGATTGCAAAGAGGAATCCAATGAGGTATAATGAGAAACCGAGGTTAGGTACAGTGATGGAGTTGCTTAGGGTTACTGATTACTTAGGGAAGAAGTTAAAAGATGTTAGTATACCTTTTATTGTGTTACATGGAAGTGCTGATGTTGTTACTGATCCTGATGTGAGTAGAGAGTTGTGTGAAGTTGCTAAGAGTGAAGATAAGACATTGAAGATTTATGAAGGTATGATGCATTCGATGTTGTTTGGTGAACCTGATGAGAATATTGAGATTGTTCGTAAGGATATTGTTAGTTGGTTGAATGATAGATGTGGTGGTGAAAAAACAGAGGTTTGATTGGATTTATTTTGTCTTGATTTTCTATGTTTATTGATGTAATGGTGTGTATATTTTATCATGGAATGATGTATTTGGTTGAGTGACTAGAAATTGATATATAGATCAATCACATTGTTCTTGATATTGCTACAGAAATTGATATATTCGATCTTCAATTGTGTCCTTGACTGTGAAGCGCACCACTCTTACTGGCCGTGTCTGTTCAATACGATGTGCTTTGTCAATTGCTTGATCTTCAGTGGTCGGGTTCCACCATAAGTTGAGTATGAGAACATGACAAGCTGCAACCATGTCTAGCCCAAGACTAGCAGCTTTGAGAGACATTAATATTACAAAAACCTAGAGAGAAAACCAGTCAGTGTAACATAGTAGATGCAGACACTTTCATTAAAAACAAAACAATGATCTGATAGAGTTTAGTAATCAAACAATGTAAATCAAGAATTCTTTAGATGAATAATACCCTTTACTCACCAAATTGTTCAAGAAATACAAAGCAAACAGAGGAATTATGGAGCCTCTTACTCTCCTTTACAAACTTAAACAAAGATGATCCAAAGATGAAAACAAACTATGACACCAACGTCCTTTAAATAGAAAGCTAGAAGAAGTTGTTTAGGCAAATCCACCACCATGTGCAGCAAGGACAGCTCACCAATTATCGTTAGCACCATGTGCTTATACTGCCAGCTCATTGTTGCCGTTGCTTTGATCCTTTGTACCTGGACCTTTCAGGTTTGCTGATGTGTCCTTGTTCCTTCCAGAAGCTTCTCCTAACTCTGCGTTTTGACTACCACTTCCAGCTTCCTTGTTTCCCACGCTTTTCTCCTTTTTGTGCAAGTTCTTCCTCCTTCTGTATTGGTGCAAGATGACTGGCCGGTTTAGCTCACGCGTATCAATACCCTCCCCTTTAAGACAGACCTTGTCCTCAAGGTCTAAATCCGGAAACTGTTCCTCGATGACTCCCCTCCATTCCCATGAATTGTCATGATCTGGTAACCCTTTCCATTTGATGAGGACCTCTTCCTGCCCTGATCTGGGATTGATGCGTTTGTTCAAAACTGCCTCAGAGACTGCTTCAAGAATACCTTCGATGTTGAGCTGAGCGGGTAGATCAGTTGGTGTGAGGGAGCTTCCAATAGCTGCCTTGAGAAGGGAAACATGGAATGTATGGTGGACCTTGGATTCCTTGGGAAGCTTGAGTTTATAGGCCACTGCACCTATCCTTGCTTCCACCTCATAAGGACCATAGTATCTTGCGGATAACTTCTCATTACTGCGGCGAGCCAGGGACTGTTGGCGGTATGGACGCAGCTTCAGATAAACCCAATCACCTACTGCAAACTTTTAGAATAAAGAGATTATGCAGAATTTAACTAGGAAGAATCATGGAGAAGGATTGAGGATAGGGAGAGAACCAAGAATAGAGAAAAGAGAATTAGTTCTCATTGTTTTAAATCTGATCAGAATACAAGGTATTTAAACTAAAACAAGTGCAAGTGTAACACACACACTTCCAACGGTCATATTGACTCAAACCAAAGCTAAACATGTGACTAATCTATTTTGGGAAATGTTTCTTCTTCCTTTTGGAGATTGTCACTTTGGTCTTCACTAATTTGGTTGTAGATAGCCACTTGCAGTCTGATCTCCTTTGCACATTATTCTCATAATGCTAACGGTCACATTTAAATGTTACCGTTACTAAGTGCATTTGTATTGCTGAGTTTACGCCTTAGCTTAACACTCCCCCTCAAGCTTAACTATAGGGATCAAAGTTAAGCTTGCACCATGAAAGTTCACCTCATTAAAACCTTAGTGTGGAAAAACCACGTGGGACAAAAACACACTTAAGGAAAAAGAGTATGAACTCTATGACTTAATTGATCTCTATAAGTCCGAGCTTTGGATGAATAAAATTACACACCTTCAAGCTTGCTTCCTTAGTGAATATGTCGACCAGCTGATCAGAACTTCTTGTATAGCATGGCAGGATCAGTCCTTTCTCTACGGCTTGTCTCACTTTGTGGCAGTCCACTTCAATGTGTTTTGTTCGCTCATGGAACACCGAATTTGAGGCAATGTGTATTGCTGCTTGGTTGTCGCAGTGCATCGTTATTGGGTCTTGAGATTCAATGTTGAGGTCTTTGAGAATGGCCTTGATCCAAGTGAGCTCGTTTGTGAGCTTTTTCATGGCTTTATACTCAGCCTCGGCGCTAGAGCATGAAACCACCTTTTGCTTCTTTGTCTTCCAAGTTACCAAATTTCCTCCAATGAAGGTACAATATCCAGTTGTAGATCTTCTATCCCTTCTATCTCCTGCCCAATCAACATCATAATATCCTACAATTTCGGAGCTTCCATTGCATCCCATCCAAATGTCGTGACATGGAGTTCCTTTGAGGTATCTTAGGATCCTTTCCACCATGTTCCAATGGTATATCTTGGGGCTTTGCATATGTTGGCTAACCTGATTCACAGCAAAACACAAGTCGGGTCTAGTAATGGTTAAACAAATAAGCTTCCCAACCAATCTTCGGTATTGCTTTACATCCTCAAATGGTCCATCTTCCAACTCCCCCTCTCGTTTTACTTTGTAGCCTTCTTTTAGGGGTGTTTTGGCTGACTTTGAATTCATCTTTCCTGTTTCACTTAAGAGATCATGAATGTACTTTCTTTGTGATACAAAGAGTCCCTCCTTAGAGCGACATACTTCTATACCGAGAAAGTATTTTAGTTCTCCAAGATCTTTAATATCAAAAACTGATTTGAGATAAGACTTAGCATCTTGAATGCCCACCTTGTCATTCCCGGAGATGATAATATCATCTACATAAACGAGAATGACAACAATACCTTCTTTGCTTTGTAATGTGAATAGAGTATGATCTGATTCTGACTTCTTGAATCCTCTATCTCTCAAGGTCACACTTAGCTTGTGGTACCAAGCTCTCGGTGATTGTTTCAAACCATAAATGGCCTTTCTGAGCCTGAAAACCTTTCCCGGTGTAACTGAATCTTCAAGTCCCGGTGGAGGAGTCATATACACTTCATCCTCTAGTTCTCCTTGAAGAAATGCATTCTTCACATCCATTTGCCATAGATCCCACTCCAAGTTTGCAGCTAAGGATAGTATAACTCTCACAGTGTGCAACTTGGCTACCGGAGCAAATGTGTCATTATAATCCTCTCTATAGGTTTGTGTAAAGCCTCTGGCCACTAGTCTCGCCTTGTGCCTTTCTATCTCCCCACTGCTTAGATACTTGATTGTGAATACCCACTTAGAACTCACAGCCTTCTTTCCTTTAGGTAACTCAGCTTCATCCCAAGTATGATTTATCTCCATAGCTTTACGTTCTTCACTGACTGCCTCTCTCCACACTTTGTGTTCCTTAGCTTCTTCATAGCTTGCTGGAATTTGACCTTGATCAAGTATACCAATGAAGACTTGATGCTCTTGAGGAATGTGAGCTAGAGTACAAACTGCTTGAATCGAATGAGCTACTGCATTGCTGTTGTAGTAGACCCTTTTGTCCTTCTAAGTTGATGGGTCAGATCTCGGCCTTTCACTTCTTCTTAAAGTGACTGGTTGTGGTTGAGATTGTTCCTCCTCTTGAATTGATTCCAGCCGTGGACTTCTCCTCAATGGAGCCAGTTGTGGTAGCTGCTCTACTTGAGTTGATTCTACACTATCCGACTCCTATTGAAATGTGGACTCACCTTGATCATGGACTTGCTCATTTATACCTTGATTATGGACTTCCTCATTTATAGTACTGCCTCCCTCATGCTCAAGGGGAGTAACTTCATCAGTAGTAGTTTCCACTCGAGATGGAGAACCCGGAATGGTTCCAGCCGCATTTTCTTTTGGTCTAGCAATTCCGAGTGTTTCTAATATCCGTCTAAGGTTTGTGGCTCGGTCAGACGTGGTATGAGACAAATCTTGTAGATTATTCCAATCTCTTTCCTCGTAAAACCCCTTTGATTCCACAAACTTCACATCTCGAGATACAAGGACTTTTCTTGTTTCCGGATTATAACATTTGTACCCCTTTTGAGTAGTAGAGTATCCTATGAACATAGCTTTTACACTCTTTGCTTCTAGCTTATTTCTTCTTTCTCCTGGTATCAAAACAAAACACACACATCCAAACACGCGTAAGTGGTTAATAAATGGTTTGATTTTGTTTAGTACCTCAAATGGAGACAAATCGTCTAGAATTTTGGTAGGAGTGCGGTTGATCAGATAGCATGCTGAGACTAATGCATCACTCCAAAACTTCTTTGGAACGTTGTGGTGGAACATCATAGACCGTGCTACTTCCATCAAGTGTCTATTTTTCCTTTCTGCCACTCCATTTTGGTGTGGTGTGTATGGACAGCTAGTTTGATGGATAATTCCATGCATTGCTAGGTGCTTTTTGAAGGCATGACTTGTATATTCTCCACCATTATCACTTCTGAGAATTTTAATCTTAGCATTGTAATGATTAGTAACATAAGTTTGAAAGTTAGTAAATGCCTCTAGCACCCTATCCTTTGATGGTAATAATGTAACCCATGTGTATTTCGATTTTTCATCTATGAATGTGACAAAGTATTTATGATGTTCTCTTGATTCACAAGGTGAGGTCCAAACATCAAAGTGCACTAAATCAAAACAGTTTTCATAAATAGTTGAAGACTTGGGAAACACCGACTTACAATGTTTACCAAGTATACAAGCTTCACATTCATCATTTTTAAACGAAATACTAGGTAACATTAATCCTAAAGCCCTAGAATGAGGGTGGCCTAATCTAGCATGCCAAATAGCACTATTAGTATCAGCCAGAATTGAGCTAAACGAAGTAGATAGTAAAGAAGTTGGTTCATTGTCTTCCAGCACATATAAGTCATCCTTGACTACTCCTTTTCCGAGTACTCTATTAGTCTTAATATCCTGAAACAGAACATCATTAGGACTAAAGATAGCATAACAATTCAAATCAGAAGTGGCTCTTTTAATTGATAATAAGTTTGATGTAAATGTTGGCATGTAAAATGCTTTAGAATCTTTATCAAACAATTTCAGATTTCCAGTGCCTTTAATTGGAATTTTATCACCATTTGCTATTACCACATTCCCTAGAGCAGGTTCTATGTTGTTAAGAAGAGTGGCATTACTAATCATATGATGAGATGCTCCAGAATCAACAACTATAGAATTTTTAGATTTATGAGTAAAGAATGTGGTACCAGACTCCTTTAAGGACCCAATGGCTTTGATGAGAGCGTCTAGATCAGTTTTCCTCACAAACTCGTGGGATGCAACACTGGCTGTGGCTGTGCCATCTTCGTGAGAAGAGGAGCTACACTGCTTTGGTTCATCACTTTGTTCATGTGAGAGATTTGCCCTTTGGTCCTTAAACTTGTTTGGTTTAAGATGGGGATGTAAAATCCATCACTTGTCTTTGGTATGGCCTTTCTTCTTGCAGTGGTCATACACCCAAGTCTTTCGGTCCTCTGGCTTGTATACACCTTTGTTGGCCGTGAATAGCTCTCTTTTTCCACCAAAGAGGCCATGTGAGCCTTGTTCCTTTTGAATTTGAGCACACACTTCTTCAAGACTCGGCAGTTTGTTTGCTCGCAGCATATGCTTGATGAGATCCGTGTAGTTTGATTTGAGAGTCATGAGAAGGCCAAAGACCTTATCTTCTTCACGCCTCTCATTGAGTACCACCGGGTCAACTGAGCTTGGCCTAAGCATTTCAAGCTCAGCCCAAAGAGATCTGAATTTCCCAAAATGTTGAGTAAACTCCATGTCTTCTTGGCTGAGATCATTAATAGCTTTCTTCACTTCAAACACTCGGCTCAAGTTTGAAGTGTTTCCAAACACTTTATAGAGTGTATCCCATAATTCCTTGGTGGTCTCACAGTAAGAGTACGCCTCAAGGAGAGAGGCTTCAAGGGAGTTTTGAATGATAGAAACCACCATTTGGTCCTCTTGGAACCACTGGTCATTATCACCAGCAACCACCGTCTTCTTGCCTTCTTTTTCAACTGTCACCTTTGGAGCTTCATCCTTCAGTATATGACTCCAAAGCCCACGGCTGCACAATGCTGTTTTGGTCGTTCTAAACCATAGTAGGTAGTTAACTCCTTTAAGAGTGACAGGTACAACAGGAGGTCTTGAGTTCTCCATGGTTGAACACTTAAAAAAAACCTTTGGATAGTACTATGGACCAGCGGATAGAGCTATGGACCAGCGGATAAAAGAAAATTTCCAGAAAATTTCAAGAACACAAGATTTGCAGAATGGATAGAACTAGAGATTTTAGAAGAGATTGAAGAGATTTAGGAGCTTAACCGCTCTGATACCATTTTAGAATAAAGAGATTATGTAGAATTTAACTAGGAAGAATCATGGAGAATGATTGAGGATAGGGAGAGAACCAAGAATAGAGAAAAGAGAATTAGTTCTCATTGTTTTAAATCTGATCAGAATACAAGGTATTTAAACTAAAACAAGTGCAAGTGTAACACACACACTTCCAACGGTCATATTGACTCAAACCAAAGCTAAACATGTGACTAATCTATTTTGGGAAATGTTTCTTCTTCCTTTTGGAGATTGTCACTTTGGTCTTCACTAATTTGGTTGTAGACAGCCACTTGCAGTCTGATCTCCTTTGCACATTATTCTCATAATGCTAACGGTCACATTTAAATGTTACCGTTACTAAGTTTCCAAATCAGCCACATGAGTAGAACCGTTTTCATACCTGAGCAGCGTTGGAGGTTCCCTTCCATAAACAGCTTGGAAAGGTGTCATGTGAATGGTAGAGTGGTAAGATGTGTTGTAACTCAACTCTGCCAAAGGTAAAAACTGTGCCCATGTCTTAGGTTTATCACTGGTGAAGCACCGAAGGTAAGTTTCTAAACCTCTGTTAGTGACCTCACTTTGCCCATCAGACTGTGGGTGGTAGGCAGTACTATAGCAGAGCTTGGTACCCACCAGTTTGAACATTTCTCCCCAGAACTTTCCTGTGAACAACTTGTCTCTGTCTGAAACCAATGTTTTTGGGAACCCATGGAGACGGACGATCTCTTGAATGAAGATTGTGGCAACTGTGGTCGCATCCAAGGGGTGTTTGAGTCTTATAAAGTGCCCGTACTTGGTTAACATGTCCACAACGACCATAATCAACTCCAAACCATCTGATTTTGGAAGACCCTCGATGAAATCCATCGATATGTCCTCCCATACCTTGTTTGGAATGGGCAGGGTCTGCAGCAATCCTGCAGGTGCCAAGGTAGAATACTTGTGGCGCTGGCAGACCTGACAAGCTGCCACATAGTCTCTGATGTCTCCCAACATACCTTTCCAGTAGAACATCGCAATGATCCTTCGTTGTGTCTTAAGAACTCCACCATGACCCCCAATTTTACCATCATGAAACTCCTTCAAGATCACATCAATCCACGCCGAACCTTTAGGGATGACTAATCTGCCTTTCCAGAGGAGCTTCCCCTGCACCACTGTGTAGTCAGGTTGCAAAGCCGCATTCTGAAGCCATTCTTCCTTGATCTTCCTTAACAGGGGATCCTGATCAGCCGCTGCTTCAATTTCATTAAGCTGTAACACCATAGGAACTGACAAGGCAAAGAGGAATGGTACTGCTTCCTTCCGTGATAGTGCATCCGCAGCCTTATTCTCTAACCCAGGTTTGTACTGGATCTCAAAGTCGAATCCCAGAATCTTGGTGAGCCATTTCTGATACTCGAGGTTGACTTCCCGCTGTTCCAGAAGAAATTTGAGGCTTTTTTGATCCGTCCTTACCAGAAACTTTCTCCCTACGAGATAGTGCCTCCATTTCTGAATTGCAAAAACAATCGCCATCAATTCCCTTTCATATATTGACTTCAATCTCTGTCGTTCCGTCAACACCTGGCTGAAGAAGGCTATAGGTTGTTGTTTCTGCATCAGGACAGCTCCGAGTCCGGTTCCCGATGCGTCAGTCTCCACTATAAAGAGTTCGTCGAAGTCAGCCAGGGCCAGAACAGGGACTGTAGTCATGGCTGTCTTCAAGGTTTGAAACGCTGTGGTGGCTTCTAGTCCCCAATTGAACTGATCCTTCTTCAGGAGAGCTGTAAGTGGCCTTGCCTTTTCCCCGTAACCACGTACAAATTTCCGATAATACCCGATGAGACCCAGAAATCCTCGAAGAGCCTTCACATTCTTTGGCTCAGGCCAATCCAGCATTGCTCGAATCTTCTCCTGGTCTGCTGACACACCGTGAGCCGATATGACGTGACCCAAATATTCAATCTCAGAACTTCCAAATTGGCATTTCTTTGGATTAGCAAAAAGCTAGTTGTCTTCAAGGATTTGGAGAACCGTGGTAAGGTGTGTCTTATGCTCCTCCAGGTTGCTGCTATATACCAAGATATCGTCGAAAAACACGAGCACAAAACGCCGAAGGTGTGGTCTGAACAAGTCATTCATCAAAGCTTGGAAAGTCGCCGGTACATTTTTTAGACCAAAAAACATGACGAGGAATTCGTAATGCCCGTCATGTGTCCTGAAGGCTGTTTTGGGCACATCCTCAGCTTTAACCAGGATTTGGTGATATCCTGAACGCAGATCCAGTTTGGAGAAGATGACTACTCCATGGAGTTCGTTCAATAGTTGGTCAATCATCGGAATTGGATAACTATCACTCACTGTAACCTTGTTCAAGGCTCTATAATCGACGCAGAATATCCAACTGCCGTCTTTCTTTTTGACCAGTAATACAGGGCTAGAAAATGGACTTCGGCTATCTCTGACTATCCCTGCACCTACCATCGATGCCACTTGCCTCTCTATCTCTTCTTTCTGCACCTGAGGGTACCTGAAAGGACGCACACTTACTGGTGTAGCTCCTGGTTCCAAACAGATGGTGTGTTCCCTACCACGCGATGGTGGTAACTCCTGTGGTTCCACAAACACTCCCTGGTAATGCTGTATTAATGACCTCAGACTCACCGGAACCTTCTCTTCCCTGTCATCCTCTGCCATTTGCATCCCCCCAAATTCCACAACCATTCCCTGACCGTGTTGTTCCACTGCTTTCCACAGCGCCTTGAGTGAAACCGGTGTGCAACAGAGGCTGGGATCTCCCTTGAGACTGACCCATACTCCATTAATCTGAAAATGCAGCACCTGTAACTTCCAGTTGCATTTCATGTCACCAACAGTCATTAACCATTGCATTCCCAAAATCACATCAGCTGTCCCCAACTCCAGAGGTAAGAAGCTGCTTGTCACCACTACTCCTTGCATACAGAGCTTGAGATTCTTACATTTTCCCCTGCCTTGGACTGTGATTCCTGTCCCCGTCATTACCCCATAGCCATTAGAATCATCGGAAGGCAGAACAAGGCGCGTAACTAGCTCCTGGGAAATGAAATTATGAGAAGCACCACTGTCTATCATCACAACCACCTCCTGGCCGCAAATCGACCCCTTCAGTTTCATTGTCCGAGGAGAGGAAATGCCAACCATGGAGTTCAATGAAAGTTCTGCCATGGTCGTCATTTCCTGTTCATCAACAGCATAACAATACGATTCATCCACTTCGTCAAACTTTGTCTCACTACCATCCACTTGTTTAACCAGTACTGTAAACTTCTTCTTTGGACAAAGGTGGCGAACATGCCAGCTTTCATCGCATCTGTAACACA
Source organism: Arabis alpina (assembly GCA_900128785.1). Taxonomy (NCBI): domain Eukaryota; kingdom Viridiplantae; phylum Streptophyta; class Magnoliopsida; order Brassicales; family Brassicaceae; genus Arabis; species Arabis alpina. The sequence goes on from LT669788.1 coordinate 7,744,020, forward strand.
GCTTATTGACCCGTCGATATTCGATTTCTTCCGGCGTCAATTTCCGGTACGGCGGTTTCACACGGTTGTGAGCAGCTGAGGTTCGTTTGTCACCTCCTTGAAACGCCGCCGTATTCAATCCCCCCGAGTTCGCAGGCCGAGGTTTTGACAAGTTAGGTCTAAGGTTGTTTCTGGACCCTGCAGGAGTGTTAATGCCCAAGCCTTTAGTGTGGCCCAGTCTTTGCGAATTAGACCCACCGGAAAACTGTACCGGGTTGTCCTCCTCCTCGAGGTCTCAATCCGCCACCGTCTTCGTCACACTCATCATCTTCTCCAGATGACGCGGTCCAAACGATTTCATCCGTGCCCTGATTGATGGCCGAAGACCAGCCATAAACGCTAGTTCAAGAGCCGAGTCATGGATTTCAGATGCGTTAGATGCGAGAGCTACAAACTCTCTACAGTACTCGCGTACCGTACCTGTCTGATTCAGTCGCAACAACCGTTCACCGGAGCTACTTCCGTCGCCGGAGGAGAAATTGTCAAGGACCCGTTGCTTCAGTGTTTCCCAACTCGCAAACGGATTCCTTTCCATTTCCCACAAGTACCAATTCAGCGCATCATCGAGAAAGCACATTCTGACCGCCTCAATCTTCTGTGTCTCCGAGTAATCACCCATACCGAAGTATTGATCCGCACGAAGAATCCAATTTTCTAGCTTTCCTTCATCAAACAGAGGTAGCTCAAGTTTCCGAGTTAACGGGTTGTTCCTTTCTTCCGGTGGTCTCAACGACTGCCTTCCCCTCACGTTGGATCACCACTGGTTGCGGTGGTTCTGGAGTTACCTGTACGGAACTTGTCACAACCGGACCCGGAATGACAGGAGGAGCTTCTCGTTGCATCTCCTCTTCCGCACGAATCCGACGTTCAAGTCTCTCCACGTCATTAAGGTGCTTAACCTTTTCCTGAGTATATGAATCTCTCATTCGGTTCATTTCTACACGCATATCTTCCATCATTTTAGCCATTTGTGTCAACTTAGGGTTTGGTTTAGGTGCCATTGTTGTGATCGAAACAAGAATCTGATACCAATTGATAGAGTTTAGTAATCAAACAATGTAAATCAAGAATTCTTTAGATGAATAATACCCTTTACTCACCAAATTGTTCAAGAAATACAAAGCAAACAGAGGAATTATGGAGCCTCTTACTCTCCTTTACAAACTTAAACAAAGATGATCCAAAGATGAAAACAAACTATGACACCAACGTCCTTTAAATAGAAAGCTAGAAGAAGTTGTTTAGGCAAATCCACCACCATGTGCAGCAAGGACAGCTCACCAATTATCGTTAGCACCATGTGCTTATACTGCCAGCTCATTGTTGCCGTTGCTTTGATCCTTTGTACCTGGACCTTTCAGGTTTGCTGATGTGTCCTTGTTCCTTCCAGAAGCTTCTCCTAACTCTGCGTTTTGACTACCACTTCCAGCTTCCTTGTTTCCCACGCTTTTCTCCTTTTTGTGCAAGTTCTTCCTCCTTCTGTATTGGTGCAAGATGATTGGCCGGTTTAGCTCACGCGTATCATGATCTTGAACTGCATACATCAGGGAGAGTGTTAAAATCTTGTATAGCTCCATCTCGAGCTGCTACTGACATTTTTCCATCAAACCTTCTATACTGAATACATGAACTCCGAAGACCAACTTCGAGAAAATCCAACATCTTTGTCCATTGGGAAAACACAATGGCTTTTTTACGACTGTTGTTATATTATGCAGTCTGCTCAATGGTTGCAAGATCTCTAGAGCAGCATTTATTTTGGATGAACCACATGGAATATTTTCAACACAATCTTCGCCATTTGCAACAAGATCTGAAGTGGTACAACCACGTGGAGCATCAAGTTCATGCAATCCAACCATAACATTATCTAGTATCGCTTTAGAAAATAACGATGAAATTTCAAGTCCAGCTTTGCAGTTTGAAAGAGGGCATTGATTATTATCACCACTCACCAGTAAGGCATTCAGAAATGCAATGCTTACAGAAAAACGTAACCACAAAATGAAACAACAACATCTTCAGGTGAACCCTGTAGATGAAAAATGGATACAAAATTAAGCTTTGAAATCTAAATGCAACAAAAAAAAATAACATCCTAAGAATCCAAAGCAGTTCCTTGGAGTTTGAAGGGATAGGCCAAAAAAAAATCAAATAGTTTGGTTATATTTTTTTTTTTTTTTTTTGTCACGAACACACGTATCCTAATTGATTACAAAGTTACAAGGGTAGCGTTGAACCAATACGGGATAGACGTGTCAACATATTCGAAGCATGTTTTTCGGAGACGAGCATTCTTCGCAAGGAATTTTGCTTTTTCATTCTTCCCCCTAGGACAGTACTTAAGAGTAAAATCTGGGAAAGAAATACGTAATTCCTGAAATTCATCAAGTTCTGTTGTGAAACGAGGCCAACTCTCCGGTTCCGCTATCATACTTACCAACTCTTGGAAGTCAGTCAGAAATGCCAAACAAAACCTCCCATGTTTACGAAGACTCGACATCGCCCATAGGAGACTACACAACTCTGCATGTAAAGGTGATAATACCCGCCAAAGTCCCCTTGTACCCAGAATGTCTGTGGATCCATCCTGAAGTTGTAGAATCCAGCCCACTCCACTCGTACGATCCTCCTGTGTCCATGAACCATCCACAAAATATTGGAACACATCCTGTTGGTCAGCGTCAACACTCCCCTGTCTCTGGGACGCGACATGCGTTTCCCCGGTGTCGTTTGCCAGAAACCATTCAGTAGCCTCTTTTCTAACCAGTTCCACTATTACTTGTGGTGATCCGTCAACATTGTTGAATACTTTGGCATTCCGAGCCTTCCACAAATACCATAACAACCATGGAAAACATTGTGCTTGTTCTTCTATGTCAGCCCGGTGTGGGATCCGTGAAAACAAAAAATCCATATTGCCCCATAGATTGTTTGACGGAAAAACATTTGACATGTTTGGAATACCCGACAACGCCTAAACTTGTCGTGCTGGGTAACATGTAAACAACACATGGTTAATGGCCTCATCCATGTCGTCACATCGAGGGCATTGCCGATCCTGTTGGAGATGTCTATGGGCAAGGCGCTCATTAACCGCAACGGCCCCGGAAATAGCTTGCCAAAGGAAATGACGGATCTTATTCGATGTCCGATGCTGCCAAACTCTCGCCTTTAGGGGATTGACCGGCGGTAGTTGCTGAGCATAGAGCAAGTCCGCATCTAGCTGCTGTCTGGCTAACTCATAGCCGGATCGTACCGTGTACATACCAGAGGTGGTAAAATGCCAGCAGAAATCATCCTTGGTTCCTCGCGGGGAGGGGCGTACGGATAGAATAAGTGGGATATCTTCAGCAACAACGCAAGCTCGGAGCTTATCTATCCTCCAACTGCCTGAGTGATTATCAATAAAGTCGGATACCCGTTCGTATCTATTAGGAATTGATCCTAAACCTCGCACTCGCCGTGGGTGACTGTCAGGAATCCAATTGTCTGTCCAGAACCATGATTGCTCACCCGAGCCTATTGTCCTTCGCATGCCTTTTTCCAATAGAGGTTGGGAACTGAGTAAGCTTCGCCACCTATAGGAGGGCGGTATTGTCTTCTAGCTTTGAAAGGGTTCGAGTAACGAAAGTATTTTCCTTTCAAAACTCTTGCCACTAAGGAGTTAGGATATCGGTGTAGTCGCCAAAGCTGCTTAGCCAATAAGGCCTGATTGAACTCTTCGTAAGACTTAAATCCGATACCCCCTGTATTCTTTGGGAGACACATCCGCTTACATGCTATCCAATGCATCCCTTTAGAATTCTCTTTAGTTTTCCACCAAAAGTCTGCCACTGCACTAGCGAGCTTCCTAAGTAGCCGCTTTGGGAGTAGAAAGGTGGACATCACATAGGTGGATAGAGCTTGCGCCACTGATTTAATCATCACCTCCTTTCCTCCTCTCGATAGAAATTTGGCTGACCAGCCATTAATCCGCTGATTTAAACGTTCCTGAACATAGGCAAAAATTTCCGCTTTCGACCCATTTAGCTGTTCCGGAATACCTAAGTACATCCCGGTCCCTCCTTCCGTCTGGATCCCGAGTCTTATCTTCAGTTCTGCTCGACGATCCTCAGACACCTCATTCCCAAACGTAATGGCAGATTTGTCAAAATTAATACGCTGGCCTGAGGCATTCCCATAGACCTCCAATACCTTAAGTATATTATCGCATTGTTCCACACTTACTTTGCAGAAAAACAGACTGTCATCTGCAAACAGTAAATGGGAGAGAGAAGGTGATGTAGGGGCGACGCGAATACCCGAAAAAAGCCCAGCCCTTTCGGCAACTTGGATGTTGGCTATCAAGACCTCCGTACAAAGGATAAACAAAAACGGGGAAAGGAGGTCTCCCTGTCTTAGACCGCGGGAAGGTATGATATTCCCTTTCGGCTCGCCATTCAATAAGATGTTATAAGACACCGAGTTGACACAGGACATAATCCACCGGTTCCATTCCTCCGAGAACCCCATTTTACGCATCAACGCCTGTAAAAAAACCCATTCCACCCGATCGTATGCTTTACTCATATCGGTTTTGATGGCCATACCTTCCTTTTTGCCGACCGAATTTGTCGTTAGGGCATGGAACACCTCCTGAGCTAACAGGATGTTGTCCGAGATCTGTCTCCCTGCGACGAACGCGGATTGGGTCTCAGACACCAGAGAGGGTAAGAACCTATTTATTCTCTGGCACAGAACCTTTGAAATGATCTTGTAACTCACATTACAGAGACTAATAGGGCGAAACTCTTTCATAAACCTTGGTCGTTCAGTTTTCGGTATTAAACAGATATTCACTGTATTGCTCACAGGGTCCAAAACTCCAGAACTCATAAAATTTGGACCATTTTCACCACATTGGGTCCAACAATGTGCCAAAACTTCTGATAGAACAGAGCTGTCATTCCGTCTGGTCCTGGTGCCTTCTCCGGATGAATGGCAAAAACTGCCGCTTTAACCTCCTGTTCTGACACTGCCCGAGTAAGAACTTCATTCATCTCTGCAGTGACACAGTTCTTGACATATGAGAGTGACACTTCGAGATCAGAGATCTCAGAGGAAGTGAACATATCTGCGAAATATGCAGTGGCGGTTGTTTCAATCTCCTCCTCGTTCTCCGTCCACACCCCTGAGTTCGTCATAATGCAAGTGATCTTATTTCTTGCCCTCCGTTGTTTCGTTGTATCCTGGAAAAATTTCGTGTTTTGGTCCCCTTCATGATGCCAGGTCACCTGACTCTTCTGGTGCCAGAAGATTTCCTCATCTCGAAGAGCCACGCATAACTGTTCCTGTATGGCCGTAATCTCTTCTAGTGTGGCAGCATCGTTGCTTTGGGCCTCTTCTAGGCGGCATTTCAAGTTCTCAATCTCCTCCTCGGACACAACCTGGTCGTGCTTATATAGAAGTTTAGTTTTGGGGAAAATATATCTAAACAAATTCTGTTACAATTTCAACCGTCTCGGTTTATTAACGGTTCATCGGCCAAAACCCGGTATAAGATGAGAAGTTGAGAAGGAAGTTAAACCATTTTCGCAGCAATCTTCTCCTTCTCTTTCCCAGGTACACTTTCTCGGAAAATTGTTTACGATTTTCCTGGAAAATTCTTCGCACTTTTCTTTCTTAGTATTCACCTCAAATCTTCCATAGAAATTACCTAGTATTGTACATTCGGCTCGAACTTTGACTAAACACACCTGGATACTCGCGCTTTGGCTCAAGAACAGGTACTAATTGCATTGAATTGACTCAAGATTCAACATGAGAATGGTATTTCACTGTTTCTAATGTCATCGTTTCTTTGCTTTTCTTTCCTAATCAGCTTGTAGAGAACGAAGAAGATATGGTAATACATTCATCTTCACCGATTGTTTCCTTTGTGTTTCTTGATGATGATTTTGGATACTTTTTGTGATTCTTTTAGGGAACATATAAGACATTGATCAAGAGTGAAGTTTGGGATGAGAATCTGAAAGCTGTGAAACTTCGTAAAGAAGATGTTAACAAGCTCGTGATGAATTTTCTTGTTGCTGAAGGACATCAAGAAGCTGCTGAAAATTTCCATAAGGAATCTGGAACTATGTGTATCCTGTGAAAGAACTTTACTCTGATTCTTTGTATTGCTTGTGCTAAAATCTTGTGTCTCTCAGTTATTTCCTTATCAAGAAACAGTAGAAGTCGATCTTGCGAGTATGACTGACCGATTGGCTGTTATCAAAGCTATCCAATGCGGAAATATCGAGGACGCTGCTGAGAAACTGAGTGCTTTAAACCCTGAGGTACATTGCTTTTCTTATCTTGTGTGAATAAGTTTCCTTGGATTTGATGTTTTGGCTTGGACACATGTGAGAACTGGTCACAGTTTCTGACTACATAAGAGGCTTGTGCTGTTTGCAGGTACTGAAGACAAATTTTCTTCTTAACCAGCAAAGGTTGATAGAACTAATTGATATATCATGGTTTTTACCATCTTTTGGCCATGATTTAACCCGGTTTTATCGAGTCTTTTTAGTATTTTTCTAGTGTTTTAGAGTCTTGGCAGGTTCGTGGATGAATGGAGCTTAATTGGTGATTATGGAGCATTTTGGAGCATCAAGGAAAGAGCAGTCGAAGTCGCATGCTTGATGCAGAAAATGCAGAGTTTTAACTTCTCCGTCGATCGACGGAGTCACTTGTGCGTCGATCGACGGAGGCACCTGTTTCGCGAAAGAAGAGGAATTTCCAATTCTGAAGATTTCCTTTTTACCCCAGAAGTTCCAGAAGTTAACAAATTAAGCCCAGTCCGAAACCTAGCCTAAAAATACCTAGTTTTCTTTTAGTTTTCAAAACGGTTTTCTTTTATCAAATACCTAGAGATTCAGAGAGATTTTGAGAGTGAGGGAGACAAGTTTTCAGACAATTCAGATTTCTTCGAACCCTTCTGTAATTCTTTCTTACTCTATTTTTATGCAGTATTATTCAGTTATCATGTTATTCGTTTCCATGTATGAGTAATCTACTTGTTAGGTTTAGGGTTTTTCAAAGGAATTAAGATGGATTGTTAGAATTGAATTCATGTTAGGATTATCTATTGGTTCTTCATCTAGATTGTTATAACCCTGATTTAGGATTGATCACTCTAAATTAGCTATCTTAGGTTGATTAATTAGAAGCGGAAGCATCAATTGATAACCTGACCATAATCTTAGATGAGCAAAATCACCTATTCTCAAAGGAATTTGGTTTAGGGATTTTGTGAACAATTGAAACCTGAACTTTAATGCTTGCATAAATTGATTGATTTTACAAAGGAATTTGGATTTTTAGGGTTTATGCATAGATAATTAATTCAACGGAAGTCGTTTAGTTTTACATTAGAGTTTCAAGTTCGAGAACGGTTCTTCATTAAAATCCTGACAGTTCATTAATTCTACAATTTATCTTTGCCTGAGAATTTCCCGAAAACCTAGCTTTTGTTTAATTGAATTCTTAAAAACCGACAATCTTTCTTGCTTTGAATTGTTTCTTGTTTTTATTTAACTTTATTTGCTTAGCTCAATTCGAAGTCATAAATCCTATCGTTTGATTTGACTCCCAGTGATTCGACCCCTACTACAATTGACCTCTTAATTTGAGAGAGTAGCTCAGGGTAAATTTGAGCATATCAAATTTTGGCGCCGTTGCCGGGGAGTCAAAATCTTCCATAGGATTTTGATTCTAGAATTCTGACTAAGTTTTTTTTGTTCCTTTTTACGCGTTTTCTTTTGTTTTTGTGTTTCAGCAAGCTAAGATGGCTAATCGAGCTGTGGTAACTTTTCGGAATGATGAAGGGGAGAATGTTGACAGACATGGTAATCGGTACAACGATCTGGGTGATCCCATTGATGAAGCTGGTAACATCATTGAGATTATGGATCCAATTGCAGCAGAGCGTGCTGAGCTAGATCGCCAAAGAGTTGAGTTGGACCGCCAGCGCGCTGAGATTGAGCATCTGGCTCAGGCTAATCGTGTACCACGGGGAGCGGTAGTTAACCAACGCACTTTGGGAGACTACTACCATCCTGAAGAGCACTATGCCAATAGGGCAGCGATTCGACCCCCTAGATTTGATCGTAGGGATTTTGAGTTGAAGCCTGCGTACTTCTCTTTAGTAGCTCAACATCAGTTCCATGGGCACCCATCAGAGCACCCCATGGATCATCTTGAGATGTTTGAGGATCTTGCGTCTAGCATTAAGGCTAACAACGTGTCTGAGGATTACATCATGTGCAAGCTATTTCCATTTTCTCTTGTTGGAGAGGCAGTCTCTTGGCTGAAGCAGTTGGAGCCAGGCTCACTGACTAACTGGAGAGATACTAAGAGTGCTTTCTTGAGTCACTTCTATGATGAGTCTCGCTCAGAGGACCTACGAGCTAAGATTTCAACATTCGCTCAGAATCAGAAAGAATCTTTCAAAGCTGCGTGGGAAAAGTTCAAGGGATATCAGAGAGACTGTCCTCATCACGGGTTTACAGAGGTTCAGTTGCTGGGTATTTACTACAGAGGTTTGGATTTGAGACATCAGGTCACTCTAGATGCTTCGAGTAATGGGAACTTCAAAACCAGGTTTCCGGCTGATTGCTTTGAACTCATCAAGAACGTGTCTACTAGCAATAGTACAAAGAAGATCGATGAGGAAAGGAGAAGGGAAGCTGATAGATCAAGTGGCGCTGAGATTGCTGAGGTCAAAGCTAAGGTAGATTCCATTCATCATCATCTGGTGGGAAAGAAGGAAATTCACTTTGCTCAAGAAGAGGAGAACAATCAAAAGGATGTTAACTACATCAATGGGAATGGTTTTCAGAATCAGAGGTTTGGAGGCTACAACAACAACCAAAGGACTTATGGATCTTCTTCTTACCAACCGATTCCCTCTAAACCTTCAGAAAACGACTCAAAGGGTACACTCGAGCAGATTCTTGAGGGCCAACAAAGTCTAGCAGTAAATGTCAATGGGAAGATTGACGGGCTTTACACTACTCTCAATGGAAAGATGGATGGGCTTTAGACTGATCTCAATGGTAAAATTGAGGCCATCAACATTCACTTGAAAAAGCTGGATACTCAAGTAGCTCAAACCGCAGAGAATGTAAAGAGACAGGAGGGTTTTCTTCCAGCTAAAACGGATGCAAACCCAAGACAACATGGTGTTGCTGCGATTGAAACTAGGATTGAGAAGGTTGTGGAGCCAAATCTGCGGAAAAAACCTTTGAATCACCTGATTCCCGAGCTGGAAGATGAAGAAGATGCAGAAGTTTTCGCACCAGACACTCCGTCGATCGACGCTCAGGGGGAGCAACGATCGACGGGTGAGAAAACTCATGATACTGTCCCGACGTTACCTCGACGAGATCTCGACGAAAGATCGTCGAACATTGCTCACGTCGATCGACGCAAAGACACTTCCGTCGATCGACGGGATACGCAGAAAGCTGAAAATCCGGAGATTCCTACTGATGCTGTGGAGAAGGTTTACCAACCTAAAATCCCTTATCCCAAGAACCAAAAGAGGTCTAAACAGGAGGTGGAAGAGCTTAGATACAAGGCTATCATGGATAAACTACGCATCGAGATTCCATTATTAGATGCAATGAAGCTTTCTCCTGTAATTCGAAGGTATGTGAAGAGGATGGTTACTAGGAATTTGTGTGTTGAGGAGGGAGTTGCTATGCTCTCTGAACAGGTTAGTGCGATAATTCTGAACAAAATTCCAGAGAAACTCACGGATCCAGGAAGTTTTGTATTAGATTGTTCGATCTTCACAGACAGGTTTCCAAGGTCTCTTTGTGATTTGGGTTCAAGCATCAACTTGATGCCACTCTCGGTTGCTATCAACCTTGGTATGACTGATTTCCAGCCAACAAGGATCTCACTTAGCCTTGCAGATAGATCAGTAAGGATCCCAGAAGGAATTTTGGAAGATGTTCCAATCAAGGTTGGAGGTTGTTTAATTCCTACAGACTTTGTGGTTTTACAATATCATGAAGAACCTAAAGATCCTCTTATCTTGGGAAGACCATTCTTGGCTACAGCTGGAGCAATGATTGATGTTAAAGGGAGAAGAATTACTCTGTGTGTGGGTGATTTGGAGATGAAGTTTGATATGGATCAGTTGGTGAACAAACCTACGATTGATGGTCAAACCTACTATGTGGATACACTCACAGACATTGCTCAAGAAGTTTACAATGAGGTACATCCTACTGATGCATTGGAGAGGACTTTAATTCGATCTACTGCTAAAGCTGAGGAGTTAGATGAAGCCGCAATGGGTTATGCAAGGCTAATGAATAGCAATCAGGGAGAGACGAAGAAGGTTCAGAACGTTCTCAAGATAGTTCCTTCCACTGCAAATCATGAAGCCAAAAATCCTGTGATTCACAAGTGCCGAAAGATCCCCAAGGTGAAGCACATAAAGCCCTCAAAACCATTCTCCAAGTTCAGAATTGTCATTCCTTTGGAGTTGAGAGAGAGAGGAGAGGGTGTTGTCCAAGAGATGCTGGACAATACTATGAAGCTCTTTCCGGGTATTGTTCCTTGCAAGTCTGGGGGAGTGCACTTCAGAGATCCACCTCCAGCCTGAACTTCATACATAGTCAAGCTAATGACTGTAAACAAGCGCTCGGTGGGAGGCAACCCACCTGTGAGTCTTTTTCTTTCTCTTTTATTTTCTTTTTATTGAGTCAATTTGTTATAGGAATTCAAATTGTGAACTTGATTAGATGATATGATGTCGGTGCTTTTGATCATTTTTGTTTTTGAGTACTTTCAGCAGGTACTTTAATCAACGATCGTTTTTCAGACAGTAGCGTCGATCGACGAACCACCTTGTGCGTCGATCGACGGGAACTTCAGAGGTCCGATTCTTTTTCACAATTTTCTAACTTTTATTTTTCTTTTCTTTCACCAATATCAGGCTTGATTAACACTGGGGACAGTGTTGTTTAAGTCTGGGGGAGGTAGTTACTAACATAGTTTTCTATTTTGGAGTCAAAAATGTGTTTTTTTTTATTGAGTCAAAATGTAGGGAACAATGATCTTTCTTAGGAATACAGCTTAGTTTTTGAAACTTTTAGCTGTTCCGACGAAGCCTTTGGATGGAGCGAATTCGAAACCAGATGATAGTACAGGTTCCCCTTTTATCGCAATTTGCAGAACGAAGTATATCAAACTCCAGACTAGCACACTTGATCTCCATCTCGCTATATTCTCTTTGATGATATCACGGCAGTAATCGATCCAACATTCAGGACTTCTTATTCACTTTACCACTCTTTGTTGATCCTGAATGGCCAGCTCATTTTTAGTTGGTACCCCACCCCTAACCTTAACCATTGTTCAGGCCTCATGCGATCTTTTTCCTTTTGTTTTATGTGCAGGCATGTGTATAAACTCCGGAGAGAAAGAGGTCCGACACAGTTTTTCATTCACAAAATTGCACAAGATGAGGATGTGGTTGGAGTACTTAGTAAAGAGCAGCAATGCTAAGCATTCCTTGGGATTTTACGCATAATAATGGTAATTTTCGAGACTAACACTTTTGTAGGATCATTCCCCCTTTAGTATTCAGCTAAAAAAAAAAAAAAAAAAAAAAAAAAAAAAAATCGAAAATATAGTAAGGGAAAGGGGAATGATCATCTTTATAAGTCTCTAACTTCAACAAAAGCCCCAAGGAATGGAGAAAATGGATGTGGATAGAGGAAAATGTTATTGAATGGAGATGTGTGATTCCTGATTATGATTTGGAGGGGAGAGAGTGCAATGTGAATGAGAAACTGTGGGCATCAACTGGACCCGTCTCTCTCTTGTGATTATGCATAATGTCTGCATCCACCAAATAAAATCTGGTAACCCTAAACACTTTAGCTCCACTTAAACACAAAAGCCTTTAACATCACACCTAGCCCTTTTACTTGGTTGATATCATTAGAGAGAATTCCATCATCACTTCGATCAAGTGTGCGACAGTTAGGAGGATGTGAAACTGATGGATTTGCAGGTTAAGATTTGAGGCCCAACCTATGATGGTTGAGATTCGTGACCGCCAAAGGTACTTTGTTTATATGCAGCGAAGGAGTCGAAGAAACGAAAGCAATGTTCCGAAGGATAAGTGAGTTCTCGTGATTTTCAAACCTCGACTTCATTCTTAGTCTCTAGTTTGCTTGAGGGCAAGCAAAAGCTAAGTCTGGGGGAGTTGATATATCATGGTTTTTACCATCTTTTGGCCATGATTTAACCCGGTTTTATCGAGTCTTTTTAGTATTTTTCTAGTGTTTTAGAGTCTTGGCAGGTTCGTGGATGAATGGAGCTTAATTGGTGATTATGGAGCATTTTGGAGCATCAAGGAAAGAGCAGTCGAAGTCGCATGCTTGATGCAGAAAATGCAGAGTTTTAACTTCTCCGTCGATCGACGGAGTCACTTGTGCGTCGATCGACGGAGGCACCTGTTTCGCGAAAGAAGAGGAATTTCCAATTCTGAAGATTTCCTTTTTACCCCAGAAGTTCCAGAAGTTAACAAATTAAGCCCAGTCCGAAACCTAGCCTAAAAATACCTAGTTTTCTTTTAGTTTTCAAAACGGTTTTCTTTTATCAAATACCTAGAGATTCAGAGAGATTTTGAGAGTGAGGGAGACAAGTTTTCAGACAATTCAGATTTCTTCGAACCCTTCTGTAATTCTTTCTTACTCTATTTTTATGCAGTATTATTCAGTTATCATGTTATTCGTTTCCATGTCTGAGTAATCTACTTGTTAGGTTTAGGGTTTTTCAAAGGAATTAAGATGGATTGTTAGAATTGAATTCATGTTAGGATTATCTATTGGTTCTTCATCTAGATTGTTATAACCCTGATTTAGGATTGATCACTCTAAATTAGCTATCTTAGGTTGATTAATTAGAAGCGGAAACATCAATTGATAACCTGACCATAATCTTAGATGAGCAAAATCACCTATTCTCAAAGGAATTTGGTTTAGGGATTTTGTGAACAATTGAAACCTGAACTTTAATGCTTGCATAAATTGATTGATTTTACAAAGGAATTTGGATTTTTAGGGTTTATGCATAGATAATTAATTCAACGGAAGTCGTTTAGTTTTACATTAGAGTTTCAAGTTCGAGAACGGTTCTTCATTAAAATCCTGACAGTTCATTAATTCTACAATTTATCTTTGCCTGAGAATTTCCCGAAAACCTAGCTTTTGTTTAATTGAATTCTTAAAAACCGACAATCTTTCTTGCTTTGAATTGTTTCTTGTTTTTATTTAACTTTATTTGCTTAGCTCAATTCGAAGTCATAAATCATATCGTTTGATTTGACTCTCAGTGATTCGACCCCTACTACAATTGACCTCTTAATTTGAGAGAGTAGCTCAGGGTAAATTTGAGCATATCACTAATCCGAGAAAGGAAGACAAGCGAGGCCTTGGTGTTTGCTCAGGAGAACCTTATAACATTTGCTGATGAGGTCTTTAATAGTTAACACACATTGTGTGTCCTATTAGTACTACACATGTCTCTGATTCATCCATATATGTTCTGTGGTATTTTACTTGGAATCAATCGTTAAAGAAGACGTTATATATGTTTAAAGCATCTATATCTTGCTCGTTGAGTTCAAAAATCGCATCTTTTGCAGGAGGCGTATCTAGAAGAAATGGAAGCTACTGTTGCTATTCTTGCTTGGGAGGATCCCCTTACCTGCCCACGTAAAGACCTTATGGACAAATCACGGTGGTTTAAGACAGCTAGTGACGTAAATGCAGCACTTTATACAAGCCAGACTGGTGAAAAAGGTAACTATTAAGTGCTAACTTTTCATTGGTTGTGGGCAATTGGATAATGAGCTCATATCTCTAGCACTAATCATTTCCTAACAATAGAATCTGTTGTTTATGATCCCAGAAACTTGTCATAATTACAGCGTATTTTAACAATCTTTGGTTGTCTACATATATCATTCAGATTTCCTCTTGCAATTTTGTCAATGTAGTCTTGATGACGAATCGATGTTATGTTTGTGAATTAACAGGTCCGAAACTTCATAGCTTGTTGAAGATGCTGGTTTGGACTCAAGATCGACTGGATGAAAAAGTAGTGTATCCCCGCATGAATGATTTTGTCTACTGGCCAACTCATATACCCACCAAAAAACCACCCAACAAAATTATTCTTTTTTTGATAAAAACCAGCAAAACTATTCTTCACCTCTCTTAGGAACTAGAAGAGGCTCTATGCCACGAAGGGAACAAATACATAGTGAAATATAACGGATGAACATGAGTCGACCATTGCTTCATTAAGTGTAGATTTTTTAGGCATATGAAGCTTTTGGTCTTGCACTTATGATAAAGTGATTTTGCTTTTCTAATGAAAGTATGTTGGACCATTTGGTAACAGTGTACAAGAGATGGGTTATGTTCTCAATGTTGGTTACTTGTTAGGCTTTTATTCTCCAACATTGTACGGGTCATAGAAAGTTACTTGTGAAGAGGCTATTGAATTTGATTTTTCAAGTTTGTTGGGTGTTTGACCAACCAACCAAAAAAGTTGCTTCATTGTCTCTAGTTATAGCACTGTTCTTCAATGTACTTTATAAACCTCTGTTTTGCTTAACTATCTCTCCACCTAAAAAGATAGCTGAACCCTGCAAAAATACTCATTTTGTCCCAAAGCATTTTTTTTAGAAATGTTGTTAGGTGCCAAGTCAATGGTGTTTCTAGTATTTGATTTATCCATTCGATATAGTTAGTGGATAAACATATTCAAATAGATATCTCAACTGATTATAGTTATCTAACGGAATCAAAATCATTTTGTTCCATCAATATCGGGATTTAGTTTTTAAGAATTCTCAAACTCTCCCATATTTTTAGTTCTTAATTAATCAAAAATAGTTAATAAAAGTTAATTACGAACGTTGCTTATTTATTTTCAATGAACATTGGAACTTACAAAGATTAGTACTCAAAAACCGTGTTCATAACATTAAATAGCGTATGTACGTTGGAATGTACATAAGGATTAGCTCCAAAAAAGTGTGTTCAAGATTTCAAATGTTGCTAAAAGTAAATGATTTTCAGAAGCTTAAAAACTTGAATTTAGAAGAATCAATGACTTAGATGCTTCGATTATACTGAAAGGAAAGTTTTGAAGAACAAATCTTCAACTAACAAAGAAAAGCAAGGAACAAGTTTTAATGGAAAAATGACACAAACAAGAAAAAGAGAGAAAATGAAACAAAAGTTGGTCAAAACTTAACAGAAACAACATAAAGCAAAGTGATCCTGCAATGTTTACAGTCACAGGAGAATCTCTGAGGATTATTCTCTTTTCCATCGTCGAAGTTCAAAGCATAACTCCAAGGATCATACTGAAACATAGTCTGCTTCTTCTTCTTCGTCTTCTTCACCGCCGCTTTCAACCTCCGCAACATCTTTTTCCGGTACTGATTCACCGCTTCGAACCTATCCTCTAGTCTCATTTTTAAAGAGAATGGAAGAAAGTTTGGATCTTATGGAGTTTAGGAGAAGAAGAAGAAGTGAAGTAGCAGCTTTTTGGTTAAAAGGGTAGTTGAATCCGTGGGAGGAATTTACATAGGGGGTCACGAGAAAGAGATATAAGAGAAGAAGAAGAAACTTTGGGCAGAGTGCCTTTGAAAACATCATTTTCGGATACTCTGTTTCTTTTTTTAATATTCAACTGTTTGGTCTTTGTCTTCTATCATCTCAACGAATCAATATTCCCTTTTTCAACATTCTTTCTTTTTTGCCATTTCAAATATAATAATATAAACTCAAAATCTTGAGTAAACAATACAAAGAGGATTTTTGAATTGAATGTATTATATGGTGTTTACTAAATGTTTTGCTATTATAATGCATCGATATGGTTGTAGCAAAAAAGGATTCGTAAAGATTGATATAGTTGTAAACAAATTATCATCAAAGTTGTTTAAAACTTCATTTGATGCTTGCCAATTTTTTGTTAACTCTAAATTCTTTCGTAAGATATGTGGTATAATTTCATTGATGTTATCAAAATCCCATAATCCGAAACTACAAATAAATACAATGTGGTTGAAAAGTATTAGAAGATCCAAAGAAGCTCAATATTAGTAATCCATTATAAGTTTATAAGCCCATGTGTTTAGGGTTTCATTACAACTATATGAGTATAAATATGAATGTTATGAGAACTTGAGATGTAACCTTTGAGAGTTGGAAAACAACTCTCCTCTTGAATCATCTTTTGATAATCTAAAGTCTAAGTGTTCTTGGTGACAAACCAATCTCTTTAGCTTATAAACTTATAATGGATTACTAATATTGGGCTTCTTTGGATCCTCTAATAAAAAGTAATGTTTGTGCACAATAACCATCTATTTTTATTTTATTTTAATTACAAGGAGGTTCCGGCCGAAGCCCATAATCCCCTCAGGCCCGAAACCACATAATGTAATATTAGTTTCGTCCTAAGAGCCACTCGAACCAGCAACATCTAGGCTTTTCCTGAGATCTTTAGAAGTTGAGCAGTCAGCTCTTGGTAGTAACCATCTATTTGATATCAAATACTTTTGACAAATCAAATCAAATTGCTATGATTTGGTTTTGGTTTAATTTTTATTTTGAGAAACCGTATCTTATTATATAAAGGAGAGTTATGCAAAATTGTAACTCATGAGATGATGACATGTGTCTAATATCGATCGAGATGATGACATGTGTCAAAATACTACAATTATGTTAAACCAATAAAATAAAGACACATTAACATATTTTTTTATTGTTTCATTAACATATTTCTAAAAGGCAAATCAAACTCTAATGTAAATTAAAAAAAGAAAATATATATATATACCATTAAGTTAAACAACAAAAAAATGCACGTTAACATATTTTTTAATGTTTAATTAACATATTTCTTAAAGCCAAACAAAAAACTATATATGCCAAAATGTAAATTATTAAAATAGGAAAAGTGTTAAATCTAAAAAAAGTTAATAGTTCAACAAAAAGACACATTACCTTATTTTTACCTTATTTCTGATTCGCAAAAAAAAAATTATATAAAGCTTTTCAAAAAAATTCAAAGGTTTTATATAAATTATTTTTTGAAAGGTTTTTCAAAGTACAAAAAGCTTTACACATACTTTTCAACAGAATTATAGAATATTTCAATATAGGTACTTTCAATGTTTTTTAAAAGAAAATTGTATGAAATCTTATAATATAAAGTTGTATGCGCACCAAACTATAACTCACAAGATTACGACATGTGTTATTGTTAACTTAGATTGTGACATGTGTCAATAAAAAAATTTCTAATCTATATAGTCTAATTTAAATTTAATAACAAATCAGAAAAATTGTCAATAAGAAAGAAAAACAAAAAAATAAAGTCGAAAGAAACGGAATTAATTAAAAAAGTAGTCATAACAAAAATAAGGCAAAAAAAAAACTGCATAACAATTAGATAAAAGAGAGTCAATGCAATTGGAAAAAAGAAATTAAGTGTCGACAAAAGAAGTATAGTTGTCATCATAGTCGAATAAACTAAGGAAAATAGGTTTTATACCAATTAAAAAAATTAGACAATACAATAAAAAAATTATGCTTAAAAAATGATATAATTGTCATTATGTTCAAATAACAAAATATTGTTACTCAAATAAAAAGGTATAATATCATATTTTCAGTTAGCAAACGGAAATCTATAATTTTATATAATACATGAAGACCGTTCTCAATTTTAATATGACATCAATTTATTTTATTCTCTTAATCAAGCGAATTATAAGTTCGAAGTAAAATGATACAATATGAAAAGATTATTTATGCAATTGGAAAAAAGTTATCTGATAATTATACGAATTTCAATTTAGAATATAATTTTACGGGTTTTAATTTATAATATAATTATACGGGTCATAACTACATAGATTATCAATTTTAATATATAATACTGCATTATGCGGATCCTAATCTAGTATAATAATAATAATAGGGATACTACTAGCATTACATTTTTTTTAACTTATTCTATCTTCTGTAATGAACCATAACACAGACTTGATCAACTCTCAAAAAGCAAAAGAACCACAATAGAGACATAATTGCAACATGAATTTGATTTATTCTAGGGCATTTTGGTATGGTTCCTGATTATGAGGTTGGTGGCTATAGCCAGTCAGTTTGAATTGGCAGGTAACTTCTTCTTCTTCTTTTTTTTGTTGTAACTTATTTTGTTTATTTTTGTACCTTGTAATTTGTAGATTTATGGGGAAATTAATTCATAAGTCAGAACCGTAGCCACTAGAGAATTTGAGGGTGGGTTGTGCAATACTTCTTTGAGTGAAGTACTTGCTTTGCTTTTGCGTAGTTGCTTTGAGTGAAGTACTTGCTTTGCTTCTGCGTACTTGGTTTGCTTACTTGTTGAAGTAGTACTATTTGGTTTGTGTATAGTACTTGCTTTGGTTGTGGTTAATTTCCTTTACAATTTAGAAGAAAAAAAGGGCGCGGTTTGGATTTCTCCTTAAGAACACCAACCAGCACCAGCACAACCACACAATCATGCAATATCATTATGAGTGTTGAGGTGATTGGTGTGCTAGAAGATTGAACAAGATTGGGGTCCTAGAAGATTGAACAAGACCTCCTTAAGAACACCAAGACGTCGTGGTACATTTGGTTTTGCTTTGCTTTTAACTTTTGGAATTAGTTTTGCTTTGCTTTTGGAATTTTGTGATGTAACAAAATAAAGCAATAGAAAACATACAAAATTAAGTAAGTACTATTCTTCAGCTTGTACAAAAAGAACACATGAATAATGGTAAAGATTCATTATTAATTTATACTATTTAAAAATTGATTATATGAAAAGAAAACTAATATTTCTTATTCAGATAGAATTTAAATAATAATATATTATTACAAATTAAAACTCTGTCGAATAAATTTGATGTTTATAATAAAAAGGCTAATTAACATTGTTTTCTAATAGAGGTTGAAATGCATACGAAGATAAATAAAAAAAATCGTGAACAAAGATAGATAGTGCATCAAAACCGTTAACATGTGGCAAATTCTGAAAAGAAATAGACAAAATACAAATCAGTATTGGACGAATCCTATTATATTTTCTTAAGATCCAACACAAATTATGGCAACAATTGATTGTTAATAATCAATAGTTCAATAAGACTATCTTGTTACATATAGAATAATCTCAACGAACATTTTCAGTAGTTATATCAAAACATCTACTAACCAAATCAAACCAGTAAAATATATCTTTTTGGCTAACTTAACTATATATAACATAAATAATTGCACACGAGAAGCAAAAAAATGTTTTGCTTTAGGTTTTCGTTTAGTTTTTTGAATTTTTGGTTTATAGATAATAGTGATAAGTAGAAATTAGCATAATTTAGTAGTTTCGATCGGTTTGTATGGTTTTGGTTCGTGCTTAGTTCTAAAATGACTTGGAGTCTCCTATACATGTTACCGCTTTTGAACTTGAAAAAGGCAAACCATTAGTAAATAACTTGGTAATAACTAATACTTCGTCTGTTCCTAAAAGATAAAAACTTTACAAAAAAAAATTGTTCTAAAAAGATAGAGTTTTTACTGTTTTTTATGCATTTTTACAAACTTCAAGACAAATACTGAAACACTATTGGTTAAACTTTATTGAAAACTGTATTTCGTAGAAATCAATGCGTTATCTTAATAAGTGTGGATAACCTTAAACATCTATCTTTAAGGACGGAGGGAGTAACTAATTAACTGATATATTTGTTGTTTATAGTTATACTTTAGGATTAACCAATTACATGTTAACTATAAATAATCATCAAGTCACGCGTGTATATAATGGTAACAAAGTATCTTCTTTTATTTTCTTCAAGTGAAACACAAGAAAAAGCTGTGCAATAAAGGACAACATGTGTGTCCCCAAAAAGTTTCTTCTTAATTTTTAAATTTCTATTAAAACCCCAAAACTATCACATTCTCACATATTAGCCCACACTCACTCCTTTTCTTCATCTCCGACCTCACTTCTCTCTCTGTTTCACTCACTAAACCAAACTCTCAACTTCTCTTTCGTCTCTACACAGAAAAATGAGAGACCTTGAGCGCTTAAAGACTAGCTTAAACCATCAATGGCCACCAATTGGAGCTCCGATGAATCTCCGGCGAGAAGAACCACCGTGGAAATCTCGATTCGACGACTCAGTTAATGCTGTCTCTTTTGGTTTCGTTGCTACAGCTATTCTCATCTCTATGTTCCTTGTAATGGCTATCTTTGAAAGAATGATTCGAACCACAACTACAAGTACTAACTCAGATTCAGCTTCTGGTCGGGTTATGGATTCTCGGGTCGGGTTTAATGGTGCTTCTTCTAAACTCGGTTATCAATCTCCCAAGGCAAGTACTTTACTTTAGTTCAAAGAATTAAGTCGTAAACACAAATTCCTTAATTTTCGCATTTTTGTCTAATTACTTATTTAATTGTTACTTAATCTAGACATTTTGGGTAAAACAAGAACTAAATAAAAATTTAGTTTTGTTGGTTAAAGATTAGATTTTTAATTTTGGGGGTTGTTTTCATTTTATGTGAACACGTTCATACTAAAAGCAGAAGAAGAAAACATCATAAGGTTTTGATTCTATGTACTATTTGAGTATTGAAAGAGACATAACATTGCACATGCTTATACATCATCAACATTTAAAGATGTTTCATAAGCTTCTTCACTTAACACATGCATATACTGTTTTTTTCAGTATGTATGTGTATATGCATTCATTGATCTCTTTCGTCATGACTCAGAATCTCTTGTTTGTTTTTGGTATTCTTCATAATTATGACAAAGGCAGACAAGAAAGAAGTGTAATAAAGTTTTTGTTTGTTGAAGATTGTTAAGTATTATTGACGTGTATGCTACGAACTTATGCGTGTTGTAGATGGGAAATGAGGTCAAACGTCTAAGTCTATACCATGTGTGACTGACATTTCCTAGGAACATAAATGGACCCACTAGCTTTCTTGAAACCTAACATTGTTCCTATGCAAGAGTTTATTCTTGCTTTTTCATGTTCTTGAGTTGTTGTTACATAGTTTCATTAAGGTTGTATGGCTTTCTTGACTACTAATCTCATTTAAGACTAGTAGCAGGACAGATTCGTTAGCAAGATTTGTCAAGACTGATGCTATATCAATCTATATGTGGACTTGAATGTTTTTATTCTGGAATGTGATTAGTAATAGTTTCTTGGAGAGTTCTTTGTCTTTCATATATTTTAGTACTAAACATTAGCTTAACTTTGGTCACAAATGTCTATTGAACAACCTAGATGTATAAACTTGAAAGTGTATTGAGATGTAGGTTTTAAACTTGGATTAGTTCTTCTTCCTTAACGACATAGGACTTGATGATCCGTGAGAAGCCTTTTTATACCTTGTGTTCTTGTTAGAAATAGTCATTTTGATTAAAAGACTGATTGATTTAGATGGAAATGGAACAAACCATGTGATTAAAGACTAGAAAGCATTGATAAACATGGGAGGACCCATAAAATGTAAACTTAAGACAAAGGTGTTTGCCCTTTTCTTTCTCCTAACCTGAGTTGCTGTTGGGGAACAATAACACATGTTTAAGATCTGTCATTGTCTTCTCCCACTCAAATTTCTCATTTGCTTATGTTTTGTTGGCTCATGTTATGAGAATCTTTGCTTCTTCCATCTGTTGAATATATTTTAGTGTTGATTTGCTTTTCTTAAGTTTATGAATGACTGATTTTGCGGTGTATTGATATGCAGATGACTGTTTATACAAACGGGGTTTCAGTATTGATGCCAGGAGACGATATCCCTACGTTCATCGCTCATCCGGCCCCCGTGCCTTGTCCTCCTCAACACATTTCACGGTCTCAACATCAACCTAGCTCGTCAAAAGATTCCTCCAACTCAAACTCCATTCAAGAATGTTGAAGACTGTATTTATCTCAGTCACCACTCGCTTTATAAAAATTTAAACATTCGAGCGACCAACCACATTTGTTGAGTTGAGTTTTCGCATCGAATGTTTTCTCTCATTTTGTTCTGTTTTTTTTTTCTCCTGATGATTTCGCTACATTGATTGGGTTCGGGAGTTAATTTATCCTCATTTTGTGTACATAGGCATTAGGATCTAAAACTGGCTTATATGCACTTAGCTAAATTAAGCATATATTCAAGTTTTTACACTGTCTCTGTTATTTGCTTGATATATGAACTAGTTGCATAGGGAGAGAAGAGTGTGTTCTTGTTTTCTTCTTTCTCTAAGAAATGAATCTTTGGACACAGAAACCTATCTTCAACACTAAACCAAATTCTCATTGGATTTAATCTAATTTTGTAGTAGAGAAATATCAATTATAACTCCATTATAAACTACTATATTCTAAAACCTGATCAGGGATCAAGGAGCATCGAATATATTTGTTCTTTATGTTAGTGAGTGAAGAATCTGAAATATGTGTTGGATTTGGGAATGGAGACATTAATTTTTTGTTGTGTAGTTGACTGATATGTAAATGGTCTATTTGTTTTTTTTCGTCTGGTCATGTAATTGGTACTTTTGTCATATGTTCAATTATTCTTCGGAAACTTGACTTAAACAAGTCTCTGGCATGTGTGAAATTTGAGAGTGTACGTATATTCAGAGTGTCAAAACTCAAAAATTAACTTAACTATTTCTATTCATCAATATTTTAGCTCGTGAATTACGGGGATTGAATTAAAACATGCGATTTCACTACTCATGAATTTTACGGTTTGTATTGACCGACTCCGCGACAAGACGAGCAAAATAAGTAGTACGAATTTTGCAATCACGTTCATAGTCATCATGATAATTGTATTTTTTTCTTTTATCTCTTGTCATATCTACAAGTTACAACTATGTAAAATAAATAAAGTTATTAATTTACTTCAATGATTTTGGCTGCATACTCATGTCTAATAACGAGTAATTCATGATAGTACAACAATGTTTGAACCAAAGTAAGTCAGGTTTAATGTTTTTTACATATATTATCATTCTACTTGTATGAGATGGAGATGGAGATGGAGATGGAGTACTTGACCGGTTATGGTTGGAGAGATGTTGAGTATGCTTTGAGTCCGGCTGTGAATCAACAAACGTCTTCAATTTGTGCTTATGTAGCTTGTATTCGGTATGCTCAAGCATCTTGTCCATACAAAAGACACTGTACCAAAACCCTAGCCGTTTGATGGATCCTCAAGGAAAAGTCTATGATCTTGTTGTACCATTTAGAACCCTCAAATTCTGAGGAACTGTTCGTGACGAGCATTGTTCACTGGTATTTCAATATCATGATCAGCCAGAAAAACCAGCCCTTGAAAGGTTTAATAACCGCCATAGAGTAGTGCACTCCTTGTTTGATTATCAAGCTAGAATGGGGGATCAAGTTGGGGTTGATGCGTTTTAGATAGCACTCCTTTCTGCAGTTCGCAACAACCCACTGGCGGTTGCAGTGAAAATGTAACAAGGCTACTCCCGCTTCCAGCCCAGAGACATTTATGTAGCGGATTGGAATTCATTACTTGGGATGAATCTCACGTGATGCTTTTCGTTGGTGTTTATACCGACAAAAGTGGACGAACCTTCTTGGATGTCCAAGAGTCTTATGATATCGACCATTTGGAAGGCGGGTTTGCACGTATTGCAACCCGTCACCAACTCGTCACTCATTTCATGATTTTCCATGTCTGAGTAGCAGTGACCAGCATAAAGAAAAAGAAGAAACAACAACATAAAAGAAGAACTTTGTTGCCTGATTGTTAACAATTGTAGAAACTTTATTCTAAACAACAATTTTGTAGTTAGAGTAGAGACCATCATAAAGAAAAAGAAGAAACAACAACATAAAAGAAGAACTTTGTTGCGTGATTATTAACAATTGTAGAAACTTTATTCTCAACAACAGTTTCGTAGTTATAGTAGAGTTTTGAAATTTTTTAATATGCAAATATTGATAATTGCTATTTGTTTTGGATAAAAACAAAAAAAAGTAAGCCAGGTTTTTATTGTTATTCATGTTGGAAAAAAAATGATACATAGCATTATGGTGTGAAAACAAATCGAACGTGAGCTCCAGTCTTTGATCCATGTTTAACCTAATGAAATTTCTAACGATAAAAATACTAGATTCATGCTCGATTTGTTTTCACATGTATACAACTAAGTAACATCCACCACGCTTTACTTAATTAACTAGGTTTAACATAAATGCACATAAATAGTACATGAGTTACATCTCCTGCATTCATAAGTAACCGTGAGTTCGTTATATAACAGTTTGTGTTTGTTTGTGTTTCAAACACTTTTATACTATTTCGGTAAGAAATGACAAAATTTTACCAACCATGTAATATTTCGGTAACACTTTTGTATTTTAACATTCTCGAATTTGATGAATGTAACACCCGTGAACCAAACATTTAGAAAAGGGAATTGAATTGGACCGAATGGTTTAATTTTAATTGTTCGGTTTGGCTGGTTTGGGTTAAACGAACCCTAGGGCTCGTTTATAAGAGAGATCAGCCTCCCTTTTGAGCATAAAAACGTGAAAGAGGCTGAAAAATTGGAAGAGAAGAGAAGATGATTCGTTTTGGTGTTTGTAGAAAAGAATGAGATGAAGACAGTTCTGACGCGTTTTAGAAGAACAGAGGATCGAATAGCCTGATCTGTTTGGATTGGAGTGAAACTTATAGGGTAAGTTCTCCACTCTGATATCTAGCTTTAGGCGAAATCGGATTGTCTTTTGGATGAGTATTCTGAGTTTTATTGTTGTTTCCAGAGAGAGGTTCGTGCAGAATTGGATATGCGATAAGTCCACTTCGTGGGTGTTTTCCCGTCGAACCAGAAGGAGTTAGGAGACGATCTGCATATCGTTGGAAAGGTATCGGTCTCCCGATTCCAGATCAGGTTTCCGATCATGATTCTGAGGTAATCTCAGTTCTCAGTGTGCTTTCAAAGTTGGCGTGTCGTTTCTGTTTTTAGAAAACCATAATCCGGTTTAGGAGAACCTCCAATTGGTTTGGTTTAATTTGGTTCGATTTGGTTTGGTTTAGTTAACCAGATTGGTTTAGTTAACCGGATTGGTTTGGTTGGTTGTTTTAACCGACTATTTCTGTTTGGGTTAACCGACTGGTTTGGTTTGCCTTGTTCATCAGGCAAAGGAGGAGAGTTGCCAGAGGTTGAGGTATGAGGCAACTATTAGGCTAAGGTGAGTGCGTGACCATGGCTTCTGGGCCGGTGAATTCGTTAGGGTTGTTTGGTGATAGGTTTGGAACGAATTGATTGATATTGATGTGTTTGTTTGAGACTGTGTATTGTGCTTGTTGTGTGTGGATTGCTGTTTTCATGCAGGTTTCGTGTTGACGCAGAGGAGGAATCGATCCGAGAGGATTATGATCGATTTCCCAGGATTCTGCGCAGGGCCTGTCGAACGACACACACGAGGTGTGTCGAACGACAGGCCAGCACGGAGGCTGTCGATCGACCCCTAGAGGTTGTGTCGATCGACAGGCATATACAGAAGGTGTCGATCGACACCTAGTGGTAGTGTCGATCGACAGCCTGTCTGGTTGGCTGTGGTTGAGCCTTGTGTTTGTGTTTGTGTGTTGTTTGTTGTATGTTTGCCTGAGCGGTCCATCGTGCCTGAGTGCGCAGTCGTAGATGGAATGACCGTCTCACTGAGTATTTATGATAATACTCACGCATCTCTTTTTCCCATGTGATGCATGTAAAGGCAAATGATCTAGGGTCTCGGGTGTCGTGCCTTGAGTTGTTTCCGTTACTATTTTAGAACCGCTGTTAGGTTGCTGGTTTTTATTGGATGAATATTGTGGAACTGATTGGTTAGTTATTTAATGGAATTGAATTGTTGGTTTGTTTGGTTATCCGCGGTAGTGTAATATGTGATGTTTTGCTTGGTTGTTGAGGATAGCATTTATGGGAATGCTAGTCCGAAACCAAGGTTTATATGTTAAAAAAAAAACGGATTGGGTTGTTTCAATGAAAGTATGTGTAAATTTATTCTTACGATTAAAAATTGAGTCCGGACACGAAATAAATTTGAATTTATCCTTACGATTGAATTTATTTATTCTCGTGAAAACAATTGGCTAACTGAGCTGTCGTAACGGAATTGGTGGTTAAATATGGAACTAAACATTTGGATTTGCTCTTCAAGAGTTATGTTATGTGCTATTTTTATTGTTTTTTCTTTTTGTTTTGTTCTGTTTAATCTTGCTATAGTTGTGAGACCGCTGTTGCTTTTATTTTTTCAATGTTCAAAAATTTTGCTAGCCAAATAAACTTGTGTAGTGTCAATGTGGACTCGACTAAATGTAATTGGTACTTTTGTCATATGTTACTTTTTCGGAAAAGTTGACTTAAACAAGTCTTTGGTATGTATATTTGCAGCAAAGTGAATAAATATTTCTGTTCATCAATATTTTAGCTCGTGAATTACGGGGATTGAGTTAGAATCTGAGATTTCACAACTCATGAATTATACGGTTTGGATTGACCGAGTCCGCAACAAGACGAGCAAAATAAGGCGTACGAGTTTTTTCAATCACGTTCATAGTCATCATGAAATTGTACGTTTCGTCTCTTGTCATACGTACAAACTTACGTAAAATAGATAAAATTACTAATTTATTTCACTTTTACATGATAAAAGAATTCGACTACTTTATAGATTTATCTAGAGTTAGGACTAGATTTACCAATGTTACATGGAATCAGAAACGGGTACGTGGAAGCGAAACGTTCGGAAACGCAGAAGAAATGATTTTTTTGAAAAAATTAGGAAGCGGGTACGTTTTGGAAGCGTAAAACTAAACCATATATATATATATATAAATACTTTTTAACATTCAAAACTAAACCAAATTGAAAAATTTCGTTTACAAATTGGATCATAAATCCAATACATAAAGTATTAAGTAACTTAACTAGAATAAACAACCCCTAATACTGAAATAAATGATTTAGACTATCATATTCATGTTGATTTTCATTTGCTCCATCAAATAAAATTGCTTCTTAACTCTTGTTTGTCGAGGGAAAGATCTTCAAACTCATATCTCTTAAGAATAGTTTCATTCATATAGTATGAAATATATCATGTTCTTAAAAGAAATCTTCTACAGAGATTGTAAGCGAAATCATAATCGTTCTTACTTCTTAGTGACTAGAGATGTGATGATTCATATTTTTAGGAGTTTTTCTCTCAAGTTTTAAAAATATCAAACTTAACTTTTTTAAGTTTTCTAATATAATATTTAATTTTGTCATCAAAATAGAATCAGACGCTTCCAAGGCGTTTCCAAATTGGAATCGGACGTTTCCAAAGCGTTTCCAAAATGGTAATTTTTGGAATCGCGATTCCACGACGATTCCAAGAGATTTCGATTCCGAAGCGTGAAACGTCATAAAATAGAGTTTCCATGCCACGATTTACTCATAAAATAGTAAAACACTATTAGTTTCACTGTTGTTATAAATAATAACTTTTACTATTAGTTTCACTGTTGTTATAAATAAAACTTTAGTAAAAGTTATTATTTTTCACTCACATTCACATAGAGTAAATCCAAATAAATATTGCCAATAAATACCCAAAAAAGTCACACCAAAAAAGTCACACTTCACGTTCACACTCTGCTACACATCAAACAACACCAAAAACAAAAACTCACCATCTCTCTTATGGGTTGTTGCGCCAGCTCCGCCACTTCCGACCAGAAAGAAGACCCCGTCTCCGGCAAGAACACAGCTCCACCTCCTTCCGTCGAGGAAGAGACAGTAGTCAAAGAAGTCTTGTCCGAAACCACATTAGTCACTTCCTCTAACTACAACAATTCAATGGTCGAGACGACCACAAAGATTCCGCAAGACGAAGAGAAGAAACCCGGAACCATCGACCCGGATTTAACCGAGCCCGGTTCGGTTGAACCGGAAAAAGAATCGGAAGTTTCAGAGATTTGTAGTTTAAGCGAGAGTTTACTTTCTATCGTTACTAAAGAAGACGAAGAAGAAGTGAAACAGAGGAAATCACAAGTAGTGAGACAGAGATCTCCAGCGAAATCACGGAACCGGGTCATGGTTCAGACCCGGATTACTGATATGTCTCCTCGTAAGAGAAACATCGAAGGAGCTGGCTCGGTGAGGTTAGAAAGATCTGAGAGGAGGTCCAGGTCACCGGCGATGAACAGGTCAGTGATGGGTCCGAGTCGGAGTCAGTATTGTGCAGAGGGTGGTGGAGCAATGAGGAAACAGAGTCAATCTCCGGGTCGGGTTAGACGTGATCCGAATAAAAACGGGTTGGAGCAAGAATGTAGTCAACATCAGTGGCCGAGTTGCGGTGCAGCTGGAGGAAATTACAATTCTACCCCTAACGATTCGTTTGAGAACCCTCTTGTTTCATTAGAGTGTTTCATCTTTCTGTGAGAATATTCCGGTTCCGGAGGAATAATATAGTCTCGTATTATCGCCGGAATTTCATTGCATTTGTATTGATTTATAATTTGAAGTTTATGTTATATTCCAAGTTTCAACATTGCATGTGTCTGTCTAGTCAAAAATGAAATAAAATTATATGAATGATGTGTGAGTTGGGCGGCAAAAGATTTGTTTCTGTGACATCAATTATTATATTTTTCTGACAGTGGGATAACTGAAAATCAGACGCAAGCAACGTAACTTTGACCCCAAAATGAGTTACCCATACACTACATTCAATTTACTATCTTTGAATGAAAACAGAAAATGCAGTTCTCTTCTCTGTGTTAAAAGATAGTAGGATCGTCCCAACCAACAAACAAAATTAAATAATGTATATGAATATTTGAGTTTTCAGTTTTCATCATCATATTGACTAAATTTAGCAGTTTCTATTAGTATTGAATATGTTGTGCAACTTATACTATCAGAGTTTACTCCAATCAAAATGTAGTTCGTTGCTTTATGTATATTGGTCTAAGGGTATTCATAGAGCAAGCTTTTACGTTTCTTATGTGTATAGACTTTGATTGCTACAAAAACTAATTTAATACTATTGAATTTCGAACTCTAAAGATTCTCATGCGTATTTGCATGAAGAAAAAAGTATCGATGTTTTATATTTTTTTTTTGACAATCGATAGTATATCTGTAATGGGATTCATCTATCATAGACAGATGAATAGATATTTCTAAAGTGTAAAATATACTGATGGATGTTCATGTAACAAAAATAAATGGCAAGAACTAGTTTATCGACTATTATTGGTAAATCGTTTTAATATGTTCTGCTTTCTGTATAGTACAAGTAAGGTAACAGTTTACTTCTCGCAGCCTTACCCAAATATCATATATACAACCTCGATTAAATTCTTTATCATATTTTTTGGATCTTCAATCGTGTAAAACAAAATTAGGATCCTTCAAAAATGCGAATAGTTTATAATGACTTGCTTCTTTACAAAAATACAAAAATGCAACGAATTTTTTGTTTGTCTGGTAAATCATTCAAACGTATAGCAACTTTCTTTATTATTTTTAGGCTCAGCTTTTAGAGAGAACATTGTAAAGATATTGCTTTTTCATCACTTTCTTGCTTGTCCTTTTGCACACTAAATCATGTAAAATGTTAAATAATTTTTGGCAAAAAAGTAAATAAAAAATTCGGCAAGAAAAAAATAAGAAGGTATTTTTTTACCGTTAGTTCCTAAAAAATTTGTTGTCACACTCACACTTGTGCTAATTGGAAAATGAAAACAGAACGATACCACCATCCTGATCAATTTCATATTTGATTCGCCGGTTATATTTTGCTTGAACGCAAGGAACAAAAACTAGATCATTTCCTCTTTGATCCATTTTAAAAAAGTATATAATTATAATTCAAACTAATTCGACGTAACAAATAACAATGTCTCTTCAACGCTTCAAAGTCTATGTCAAGCAAAGATTTAAACCCTTCGAACAACTAAAATTATCATACAAGTATCGTGTAACCAAATTTTGAAATTCCTCGATATTTTCACAATGTATAAAACATTTTTCCTTGAAACTATATATGTATGAATATTTAATGACTCTAAAGATTTGAATATGAGAAGATCTTAAGCAGATGAAAAGAAGATCTATAACGGATAAAAAAATGGTAGGGCAGAAATGAAGGGACGATGGAAAACAAAATTTTGAAGTAAAAAGAAAACTATAGGAGTAGTTAATTTAAACAAATAAACATTCGTTATGTGCCTTGGATCCTCTGGTCTAACAGGTGACCAAAAAGTGCCGTTACATTCTTTATTTTTTGTTTCGCCTTTTTTGGGTAATGAGAGACCATCTTAAAAATTAGGACAAAAATAAAGCCTAACTTTACAACATGTCAAATATCTATATTTCCTAAACACTTTTTAAAGAGGCCAATGGTTTGAAACTTTGAAATTCACATTAATGCATCTTCCAATCTCCATAACTAATTTCGGTTTGTATATCCTAGTACTACTATCATTATTCGCACTGACGTATTGCTTGAATTTAGGGTTTCTTGTTTTTTATGTACGAGAATAAAAGCGAATCCAAATTTAGTTTGATATGGTTTTGGTTCAAGTTCGGTTTTCTAATAAGTATAATGCACGGAATTTTTTCGAAATGTACATATTTAGTTTGAACTTTTACAATTCAATTTTAATATCAATGATTAAATAGGTGAAGACTAATCATGTGGAGTAAGGGATCAATGGTTAAAGAAATGTGGACTAATCCTATGTATTTTTTCACATATCATAAACACTAATTCTATGAAACTTTTTAATGAAAAAATACTCTATTTTTTCATATATCATCATTTGTTTGAGTTTCGGTTTAGAATCATCGGGTTGTACATAGAACAAAACATGCAATTCTCAAATGTAGATAAGTGAAACCAAAGTTTAGTTACGTATTTTGATTTGATATTGGTTCGGTTTATCCTGATTGGCATCTTGGTTTGATTACGAAATGGTACAGATTTTTGACGAATTCGTATTGTATCAAATTTTTGTCACAATAACTCTTTGGTTTACAACTTTACATTATCCCAACGAGAGGTAATTTCCTTTAAGTGGGCTGTACTACCACATAATCCACCAATTTAGGCCCACATTTTTGTTTGTCTAGCCCATTAAATGATGGTATTTTTATTTTGGTTATAGTCTCAACAAGCATTGTTGTTACTTGTTAGATGGTGACAGAAAAAGAAAAAAAAGTTTTTGGAAGTTAGCAATTTATTATTTTCTTGAATTCAGACCAAACAAAAGAATATGAAAACTTGAACTCACCAGTGTGTGATTCTGTATCTGCTGTTATTATTCGGGTCTTATATAGATAATGTAAATTTCAGAATTAATCACATGAATACAAAAGTTACTCTCATCTCAACTCAAACTATGAAATGAAGGCATGCAAATAAATTATTAAGATTAAATTGTTCACAACTCCTCCATCACATCAACCAACAATAAAATTATAGTACAATACAAGTTCTAAGAAATTGTTGAATAGTGATTGTAAGTTGTAACTGTAAACACAAAACCATAATTCTTAATTGATAATAGAAAAACAAAAAAGTGTAGTCCTGAAACTATCTATCTTTTCAAGGTTCTAACATAAAATTTGTAGATAAAAATAAACTACTAATACAATCTTACGATTACACATTTTTACCAAAAGAAAACATTAAATTACATAAAAGATTAAAATGGTTGTTCCTCTCCATACACAAACAGTTCTTTTTCTCATCGGTTTTCAGAATTCGAGCATGTATGAGAAATTTCCGATTTCGGACACCTAAAGAACCTCATGGGATCGGCATCTATTTTCAGCGTAAGACGATTACACTGCTTGACTTTCACATATTAAGGATATAAGAACAACTCTTTACAATTCTCCGTGGAGAAATCATCGATGCATAAATTAGAAACACTCTTGTAAAAGATTGTTGAAGCAGCCTATTGAACCTCGTTTCTGCTTATTTTTTTGAAGCAATCTCACAACGGTACCCATTGGAATTTTTAGTTTCAAAAAATTAAGATCATGTATTTTTACTTCAATTTTAACAATTTTTTTTCTTTTTTGAAAAAGTTGGAATAATTAGGTTTTCATGATAATAAATAAATACAAGCAAAATATGAACAAACAAAAATGCAACGACTCATACTTTGGTTTAACTGATCATGATTAAGTTTTAGATTCAATGCTTATGACATTGTTGCATAAATTTATAAATTACAAAAAGAAAATGAAGATGCATTTAACTCTTCAATATTCATTTTCTTTTTGTAATTTCTAAATCTATGCAATAATGTAAAACTCAATCTAAAAAAAAACTATCTAAAACTAAAAAGAAAATGAATCTAAGATGTAAGCAAAGCTTCTTGTTTAGTTTAGTTTTCTAAGACCAATAAACTTGTATATCTTTAAATCATATGTTGAAAATCTTGAACTATTTCTGCTCAAACCAAACTCTAGTATATCATAAAAAAAAAACTCAAATATGCATATCTAATTTTTCTTATTCCCGAACTTTCGTTTGGACAAAGCTTATCATTGCTCATCTTTATTTGAATCACACAATGTTTTATTTGCGAAATGCATCAAAATGATAATTCATTTCTACCTAATAACATTAGAAAAATTCCCAATTACATACAAATAAAATACATGTAAGAAACTATAGTTAGATAAGCATGGCGACAAAAAGAGACATAAAAATTAAAGAAGTCTTTAAAGATTATGTTCTGTTTCACACTTTGAAACGAAACCTTGCAGGCTTGAAACTGAGAAAAACAAAGCCGTTGGCTTTTGTAAGCCGCTCGTTCTTCGAGACAAACACACACTAGTACACTACTCTCTCTCTTCAACTATTTTCTTCTTTCTCTCTCTCTCTCCTTAAAATCCGACGAAATTATGATTCACTTTCCCTTTTAGTCCTTCTCACTTCCTCAGGGCTTCTTCACATTTTCTCTAAATCTTTGGTTTCTTGAAGTTTTCTTGGAAACAAACAGTCTAATCCAAGTTCAATGAGAGTGGAAGTTATGAGCTTTACAAGAAGAGAAGTGTTCTTTGTTCTCTCTGTTTTAACCTTGACAATGCCGTTCTCGTCTGGAGTCACTAATCTAAGAGATGGTAATAATTTTTCTCTTTTTTTCTGCAAAGTTTTTAATTTTTGGTTTTGCTTTGTCTTGCTTATTTATGTTTAGCTACCACACTAGATTTTGAGTTCTGTCTAGTGAAAATGACTTAAATCAGCTTTAGGGTAAACTTAAGTAAGTACTATAGAGCTATCTGGGAAGGTCCGGATTGACAGATTCTATTGCTTTAAGACAAGATTCAAAAACCCTAAAGTTTTGCTTTTTGAGCTCATAAGCTGCACTTTTTAGGGTTTAGCTCAAAACCCTGAATTTCAGCTTGTTCTCCATTAAATTGGTTATTTTCAGATATACTCTTTGATTTTTAGAAATTGTGGAAGATAAATTAATGATTGGTGTTTAACTTCTTGCAGTTTCGGCGATTAATAACTTGTACATTACTTTGGGAGCACCATCTTTGCATAAGTGGCTTGCATTTGGAGGAGACCCTTGTGGAGAAAAGTGGGAAGGTGTGGTTTGTGAATCCTCAAACATCACAGAAATGTATACTTTTATCTTCAGCTCTCTTTAACTCTTGTTATGGTTTTGCTTTAGAGTAACCACAAGAAGAAACTTGATTCAGGTTCTGACCAAGTGATTATTGTTGTTGGTTGCAGAAGGATAAGCCACATGAAAGTAGGTGGAAGTTTAAGTGATACTTTGGCTGATTTTTCATCTATCCAAGTGATGTAAGCAAAGCTTCTTGTTTAGTTTTGTTTCACCTTCATGTTTGTTTTGAGGTCTCTTGCTACATAAAGAACATATAAGATGTTGCCATTGGTTATAGTTTGCTCGGTAATTGGCTATATAAGTTTTTTGGTTAACGGTTCGATAACTTCATAACATACTCTCTCTTCCTTGTTTGAATGGACAGGGACTTCAGTAACAATCATATTTCAGGGACAATTCCGCAGGCTTTGCCTTCTAGCATCCGAAACCTGTGCGTTTGAGAATTGATTATTTTCTTATGGCAACACTTGTGATTAAAAAAGTTAAATAACACTCCATTTTGGGTTTCATTTTCTTGTTTCAGATCACTTTCGAGCAATCGCTTCACTGGGAATATTCCCTTTACATTGTCGTTTTTATCCGAGTTATCAGAACTGTAAGTCTTTGTTAAAGAAGATACTGTTTCTTGCATCTGCGAGTTTTTCCCCGGTATAAAGTAGATTCTTTCTTTTCCCTTCAGGTCATTGGGAAGCAATGTTCTATCAGGAGAGATACCTGATTACTTTCAGCAGTTATCAAAACTGACAAAATTGTATGTCTTTCTCCGTTCTTAATGTCATTTTGTTTCTTCCCCTCGAGGTCTTTCGCTTATGAGTTTAGTTTCTAATGCAGGGACTTATCGTCTAACATTTTGACCGGGCATTTACCTCCCTCCATGGGAGACTTAGCATCTCTTAAGATATTGTAAGTGCGCATGTTTGGAATAGGAAACCGTAATAAAAGATTGTTACCATTGCTTTAGTATCTAATGTGGTTGGACTGCAGGGATTTGCAGGACAACCAGCTTACCGGAACTCTGAATGTTATAGAAGATCTTTTCTTAACGGAATTGTAATCTTTTTTTCACCTTGCGTACTCTTTGTTCTCGACTCTCCAACCATAAAGCCAACTTCAGTAACTCACTATAGTTTTTGATATCTTTGGTTCAGGAATGTAGAAAACAACTTATTCTCGGGACCTATACCGCCAAATCTACTGAAAGTTCCAAATTTCAAGTATGTATATTTAAAGAAATGCTGCATTTTTCGTTCTTTAGTTTAGGCATGCAAGTTTGATCGTTATTATAATGGCAGAAAAGATGGAACTCCGTTCAATACCTCAATTATGGCACCGCCTCCACCTGTGGTTGATCCTCCTCCCGCTACTCACCATGCTCCTCCTGTTGCCCGTGTCCCTCCAGTTTCCCGTGTCCCTCCTGTTTCCGGTGTTCCTCCTGCTCCTTTTGCTCCTTTTGCTCCACTGCAACCACCACCACCACCTCTGGTTTGGTCACCGCCTTCTACTAATCAAGGAGGAGATCCCTGGAACTCTGTGTCAGGGCAACCTACCTTGCAAATATCACCTCCTTCAGGTTCAGGATCAGGAAAATTCTGGTCCACTCAACGAATCATTCTAGTCGTTTCTTCAGTGGCCATAATCGTTCTTGTAGCGGGTTTGTGTGTTACACTTTGGAGATGTTGCAGAAGCAAACTATCTAACCGATATGGCGCTGGTGCTCGTAAAGATTTACAACGACCATACTTCAATAAACCTCCATCTCAACCAATCCCTACCATGGGAAAAGGTAACATTTTGATTCTTCTCCATCCGAGAACTTGTGCTTTTGCTCATTAGCTCTATGCAAAATGCTGAGGATGTTTCCTTTTTGTTTTACAGTCTCTCGGGAGCCAATGCTTAAACCTTACGATGGATATGGAGCTGGAGACGGGAAATATGGGTATCCTATGCCAGTACGGCCTGAAGAGGCCCGGAGAGCGATTCCTCCAGCTTCATATTATAATAAGAATGTTAATATGCCGCAAAAACAGCCGCAACAACCGCCAAGGCACTTCCAGTCTAATGATGCTGGTTCAAAGAGAGCGGCTCATTTCCCTCCGGGCTTGAATTCTTCATCTTCTGCTACTGTTTTCACTGTTGCTTCACTTCAGCAATACACAAATAGTTTCTCAGAAGAGCATATAATCGGGGAAGGGTCGATTGGTAATGTTTACAGAGCTGTGTTTCCTCATGGAAAGGTGTGGCAGTTTTCCTCTTATCTACTATTTCGTCAATGTGCACTCTTATTAACATCTTCTTGTGTTTCAAACTCTCTTTCATGTGTAGCAGCATCTTGCGGTGAAGAAGCTGAGCAATACCCTAAACAGAACGCAGGGTGACGGTGAATTCCTCAATTTAGTCTCCAATGTATTGAAGCTTAAACGTGGGAATATATTGGAGTTTCTTGGTTACTGTAACGAGTACGGGCAAAGGATGCTTGTGTATGAGTACTGTCCTAACGGATCACTTCAAGATGCACTACATTTGGATCGCAAATTGCACAAGAAGCTCACGTGGAATGTGCGTATAAATATCGCGTTAGGAGCTTCCAAAGCGTTGCAGTAAGTAAAAAAAGAACCTCAAAATGTTATGCTAATCTATGTTTAGAGGATATAGAGGAACTTAGAGTTTGGTTTCAGGTTTCTTCACGAGGTATGTCAACCACCGGTTGTACACCAGAATTTCAAGTCTTCCAAAGTTCTTCTCGATGAAAAGCTCTCAGTACGTGTCGCAGATAGCGGTTTGGCTTATATGTTACCACCACGCCCAACGAGTCAGGTAATTTTTTTCTCTAAGTTGTTTGATTTGAAGATCCCAAATCCTGACTTAAAAGTGAGTGATGTTTGCTTATACAATTTTAGATGGCTGGTTATGCTGCACCTGAGGTTGAGTACGGAAGCTACACTTGTCAGAGCGATGTATTTAGTCTTGGAGTTGTGATGTTAGAACTGCTCACTGGACGCAGACCATTTGACAGGTTAGCATACTCTTAAGAGACAAGAGATAGAACTCACAAAAGATAACATGTTTCTTATGTAAAATCACTAAACAAAGCACTGGTTTTGCAGGACAAGGCCGAGGGGACATCAGACACTAGCTCAGTGGGCGATACCTCGGCTTCATGACATTGATGCATTGACAAGAATGGTTGATCCGTCGTTACACGGAGCATATCCAATGAAATCGTTGTCACGTTTTGCAGATATCATATCACGTTCTCTGCAGGTAAAGTTCACTTCATCACCTGAACCTTCATTTCTCTCTCGAATTAAATAACCCTTTTGACATCTCTGCCTGATGATCCTTTTGTCTATAGATGGAACCTGGATTCAGACCGCCCGTATCAGAAATTGTCCAAGATCTTCAACGTATGATCTAAGATATACAACCTTAAGACCACGACGCAGAAGCGATATTTGATTGTTAGATTCTTGTTCTTTGGGCATCAACATCATCCTTTGATGAATGAAATTCTTATAACCTATTTCTTTTGTATTATATAATAACACTTGTGTTTGTTTGCTGGATGGAAATGAGCTAAAGGATCATCATCATGTAACATATTAGCCCATCCCATCACTGGCTCCCCATTAATCACCAATCTGGTCGTTTGTTTTTATTATCCGGAAATGATAACAATTGATATCAAGTGAAAACTTATAAAGGACTGAAACTCTGTGACTATGGTTCAATATCAAAAACTTGGACATTCGATGATACGGATACCCGATCGAAGAGGGTAAAAATTTCATGTACCATTCCAAACAACTAATCCAAGCGTTACTTAAAGTTGCAAAAGTATGCGTCACATCAAGACTTCAAATTGCAGCTTATAGAAATCTAAAATTTTTAATATCAATTTGCTCAACAGAGAGGCATGGATTGATGATTCAAAGCTTCTCTGCTTTCGGCTTCTTTAGGAGTAAGCACCCTAAAGCAGTGGTCAAGGCGGTGGATGTCATTAAGGAAGCTCTAACTAAATTATTAGCCTGCATTTCAGCATAAACATAAATATGTCAGTAAAGGTAGGTGTTGGTGACTGTTAAGAGTTGTATTAGAGAAATCATACCTCTGCTTTGCTAATGTTGACAACATGCACCTCAATATCATCCAAGTCTGTGTCCCACTTCTTCATTAAGCGAAATGTTGAAGACGATTTTGTAGATGTGATAGTAAGATCATCTGAAATCATGTACGTTGTATCTCTCCTTACAAGCCCACTGCTACAATGAGTTGGTGATTCGGCACTTCCATCATAGTTTGGATACATCAGTTTCAAAGCATAGGGGAGAGAGTTTATTGTCAGTGACCATGCAATGACATCACTCTTGCGACATACATCAAGCAGTGGTGCTTGGAGCCTATAATGCAAAGGAAGGATATGTGTGGAAGTCGATGCATTTGTGCCTCCGCTAGAGCGCAAACTTTTCATGCTTTTACAAAAGTTTTCAATGCATTCAAGCTCAATATTACTTCCATATGTTTCCCACACTAACTCCAAAGGCACAACCAGAAAAATGAAAAGAAGATCCACAAAGTCATGTCCACTTTCGGCGTAAAGAACCTTCTTGTCCAGCTTCCTAACAAATAAAGTGATTGACAATAGTTCATTTGATTCTGCTTCATTTTGCACGGCTAGACTTGGCATGTTATGTGTCTTTGTAATGACACATGAGTTCCGTTTCGTCAAGAAAACATCAGTCAAGGGTGTATCCGAAGAGAATAAGCATTCCAACAAAGCAAGAACCTAGATTTGGATTTCCAAATATTAAAAGAGCAAACAAGGTAATGTAAAAATAAAAGTGATTCCATAAAAATATAGGTACCTCTTTGTGGCCAACATCTACAAACATCTCTTCCATGTTATCAAGATTTTTATAACCAAGTCCTCTTAGTGTCTTCAAGGTGGAAACAATAGAAGCAAATTCCACTTCCATATTCTCGGTAACCATGAAAGAGTTCTTCTCGCTAACAAATATGTCATCAACAGGTACATTTGTTTTAATCTCCGTCGTCATCAAATCGCCACAAGAACATCTCAAGGAGCAAAAGTTACTATAAGCCTCAGAGCATGACTGAGATTTTCCCAAATTTGGGCACCTATAGTGTTTCAGGCCCTCGGTATCATCTACGTTAAGCTTAAGCCGTTTGCATTGCCACTCTTTCCTATTCCTCGGATACACAAGTATATGCTTACAAGCCTCGGTCAAGAAATCATCCTTGCCCATGTCAACAACACTTTTGTAGAGATTGTTGAAACAACCTATTGTAGCTGTGAACTTTTGATCCTGATGGTGTTTCTCCAGTAATCTCACAATCGTTCCCATTGGCAGGGCCAGAAAACTAAAAAGAACATCGACAAAATCCTTACCAGCCTCAGCCAAGATGATATGCTCAAATTTACCCTGAGCTACTCTCTCAAATTAAGAGATCAATTGTAGTAGGGGTCGAATCACTGGGAGTGAAATCAAACGATAGGAATATTGACTTCAAATTCGGCTAAGTAAAATAATATAAAATAAAGATAGGAATATTGACTTCAAAGATTGTTGATTTAAAATTCAATTAAACAAAGTGCTAGGCTTTTGGGTAATTCTCTAGGCTTTTGGGTAATTCTCAGGATGAATCAGAATTGCAGGTTAAACAAAATCAGGATTTAATTAAGAACCGTTCTAGAACTTGGAACACTAATGTATAATTAACCAACTGTCGTTGCGAAAACTAACTATGTCTAAACCCTAGAAAACCAAATTTCTTTGCGAATTCAATCAATTTAAACAAGCATTAAATTCAAGTCCAATTTGTTCACAAAATCCCTAAACCAAATTTCTTTGCGAATAAGTAATTTTGCTCACCTAAGATCTAGTTCTGGCTAATCAATTACACTTTCGTGTCAATCTATCAACCTAAGATAGCTAATTTAGAGTGATCAATTCTAAATCAGAGTTAAAGCAATCTAGGTGAAGAACCTAACAGATAATCCTAACAAGTGAGTTTACCCTAACAATTCATCATCATTCCATTCGAACTACCCTAAACCTAACAAGCAAACTACTCAGACATGGCAGCAAAGCAAATCATAGCTGAATAATACTGCATAAAGAAAGAGTAAAAGAAGAATTACAATAGGGTTCGAAGAATCTCAAAGTAATGAAGTAAACTTGTCTCCTTAAAAACCCTGAAAAATCTCTCTCTTAAAGCTCTCTAAACTTTGTTAAGTAAAATCTAAGTTATCATCTAAAAACCTATAAATAAACTATTTATAGAGGTAAAACTCGTGGTGAGCTTTTATGACGGTCTATTGCTGCTTTCGGCCCATTAACTGGCGAATTTCCTTCTTTAAAACGTATTTAGGTCGGTTTCTGCGCTGGCCTGTCGATCGATCGTCTATGTGTATGTCGATCGACAGGCTTCAATGTAGCTGTCGATCGATCGTCCTTCTTGGTGCTGTCGATCGACAGGCTGCTTCATATCAACTTCTTTTCTTGCAAAATCCGGCTCTAACCTTGTTTACGCTTCAAAATGCACCGTATTCACCATATAAGCTCCTCACGTGCAATAACTTGTTAAGACACTAAAAAGACTCGAAATACAACGAAAAGACTCGATAAGAGGACTTATATCATGGTCGAAAACCGGTAAAAACCATGATATATCAACTCCCCCAGACTTAGCTTTTGCTTGCCCTCAAGCAAACTAGAGACTAAAACTGAAGTCGAGGTTTGAAAATCGCGAGAACTTACTTATCTTTGGGAACATTGCTTTCGCTTTCTTGACTCTTTCGCTGCATGTAAACAAAGTACCTTTGGCTGTCACAAATCTCAACCATCATAGGTTGGGCCTCAAATCTTAACCTGCAAACCCATCAGTTTCACATCCTCCTAACTGTCGCACACTCGATCGAAGTGATGATGGAATTCTCTCCAATGATATCAACCAAGTAAAAGGGCTAGGTGTGATGTAAAAGGCTTTTGTGTTTAAGTGGAGCTAAAGAGTGTTTAGGGTTACCGGATTTTATTTGGTGGATGCAGACATTATGCATAATCACAAGAGAGAGTCGGGTCCAGTTGATGCCCACAGTTTCTCATTCACATTGCACTCCCTCCTCCAAAACGTTATTAGGAACCAAACACCTCCATATCATAACATGTTCCACTTTCCACATCCAACCTTCTCATTCCTTGGGATTTTTCTTTTGAAGCTAGAGACTTATTTAAATAATCATTTCCCTTTCCCTTTCTTATTTTTCGAAATAAAATATTTTAATTTTTTTTTTTCTTTCTTTTAGCTTGTTTTTTTTTTTTTTTTTTTTTTTTTAGCTATAAGGGGGAAATGATTTTACAAAGATATTAGTCTCGAAAATTACCATTGTTGTGTATTAAGTCCCAAGGAACGCTTAGCATTGCTGTTCACTTTCAAGTACTCCTACCAAATCCTTTTCCTGTGCAATTTTTGTGAATGAAAAACTGCGTCGGACCTCTTTCTCTCTGGAGTTTATACACATGCCTGCACATAAAACTAAAGGAAAAGAGATCGCATGAGGCTTGAACAAAAGGTTAAGGTTAGGGGTTGGGTACCAACTAAAAATGAGCTGGCCATTCAGGATCAACAAAGAGTGGTAAAGAGAATAAGGAGTCCTGAATGTTTTACTGTCGTGATATCATCAAAGAAAATATAGCGAAATGGAGATCAAGTGTGCTAGTCTGGATTTTGATCTACTTTGTTCTGCAAATTGCGATAAGAGGGGAACCTGTACTATCATCTGATTTCGAATTCGTTCCATCCAAAGGCTTCATCGCAACAGCTAAAAGTTTCAAAAACTAAGCTTTATTCCTAAGAAAGATCATTATTCCCTACATTTTGACTCAATAAAAACAAATTTTTGACTCCAAAATAGAAAACAATGTTAGTAATTACCTCCCCCAGACTTAAACAACACTGTCCCCAGTGTTATTAAATCTGAGATTGGTGAAAAGAAAAAGAAAAAGTCAGAAAATTCGTGAAAAGAATGAAATTCGGACCTGTTCTGCTGGCCTGTCGATCGATCACCATAAGGTGTGTCGATCGACAGGGCTTCATGGGGCTGTCGATCGACAACCAACAGGTGTGTCGATCGACAGGCTCGTCGAAATTCTGAAAAACTGGCTTTGACGACTGATGTTGTGGGAGAAATCTAAAGAAAAACTGAAGATCACTGAAACAAAATACCATCAAATACCACAGCAAAGAGTCGCAAACAACAATGTTCACCAATCCTAAAAATTAAAAGGAAACAAAGAACAAACTGACTCAAAGAAAGAAAAATGACTCAAAAGAAAAGAAAAACTTACAGGTAGGTTGCCTCCCACCAAGCGCTTGTTTTCAGTGATTAGCTTGACTGCGGATGATGTTCAGGCTGGAGGTGGATCTCTGAAGTGCACTCCCCCAGACTTGCAAGGAACAATACCAGGAAAGAGCTTCATAGTATTGTCCAACATCTCTTGGACAACTACCTCTCCCTTCTCCCTCAACTCCGAAGGAATGACAATTCTGAACTTGGAGAATGCTTTAGAGGTCTTTCTGCGCTTCACCTTGGGAATCTTTTGGCATTTGGAACTTGCTGGAATGTTGTCATGGCGACGTGGAATGGGAGGAGCCAACTTGAGAACGTTTTGAACCTTCTTCATCTCATTTTCAAAACCCAACGTATCTCCAACATTGACACTCATACAGGAAGCTGATGTGACAAGAACCGAAGGATAGAAAACATCCTTGTTGATGTTCGAGAAGGAGATCCGCTTGTTAGGAAAATCCACCATTGATGCCACTGTTGCAAGGAACTGTGCACCAAGAACCAATGGTTTACAGATATCATCCTTTCTCTCAATGATGTAGAAGTCCGTAGGAACAAGACAATCTCCTATTTGAATTGACACGTCAGGAATGAAGCCTTTAGAAATTGTAAATGATCTATCTATGAGCTCGATATAAGTCCTTGAAGGTTGTAACTCCAAAATTCCTAGCTTCTTTGCAACAGCCTCACACATAACATTCACATTGGCTCCTGTGTCGCATAAAGAATCCTTCAATTCTACACCATTGATCGAACAAGGAACCACAAACATCCCTGGATTCAACAACTTTGGCAGCTTCCTCAATGATGTTGGAGCTTGTTTCTCTTCCTCTCGAGGTGCTTTGTCACTGCCTTGGTTGATGCATGAAGCGTATAGACTCATTGGATACGGAATCTTGGGCTTGTAGACACGTTCAATGGCGGTTTCAGACTGACATTCGAAAATCTCTGCATTTTTCGGGGCTGTCGATCGACACTCATCAGGTGTGTCGATCGACAGGGCTGCTGAAATCGTGTTCGTACCGAAATTTTCTGTAGCTGTCGATCGACAACCATTTGGTCTGTCGATCGACAGGCCCTCCGAAATCTTGTTGGGGTCAGATCTCACTCCGGTAGAGATCGTCAAGAAAATGAC
This sequence comes from Arabis alpina, assembly GCA_900128785.1. Taxonomy (NCBI): domain Eukaryota; kingdom Viridiplantae; phylum Streptophyta; class Magnoliopsida; order Brassicales; family Brassicaceae; genus Arabis; species Arabis alpina. Next base: position 7,787,369 of record LT669788.1, read on the forward strand.
TAAGTACCAGAGGTGTGCGCGCAGTTATCTGGACCAGCTCTCCTGTCTTCTGGGACGAGCTCTCCAAAGTGACTGGGACCAGGACGAGCTATCCTGCTTTCTGGAACGAGCTCTCTAAAATGACTAAGTACCAGAGGTAGGCGCGCAGTTATCTGGACCAGCTCTGTCTTAGGGACCAGCTCTGTCTCAGGGACCAGCTCTGTCTCAGGGACCAGCTCTGTCTCTGGAACAGGCTCTCCAGAGTAACTGGAACTAGGACCGGAACCTTTCCAGGACGACGTCTGTAGTGGTCATTTAGACTCCAAAAGACCGTTGCGATCCTTTCAGAGAATGGGCCGAGCTCAGAAGGCCCACATTGGAGAGAACGAGTCGGGAGCCCACGAGTAACAAGTCACGCCGACCTCTACTACAAGACTGGGCCTGGAAGGCGAGCTCTCGGATTTGGGCCCATGACGAGGACGAGGTCAAAACTTAAAGACGGCGCCGACTATGTTGGAGAGAATCCCGAAGATTGGGGGATTCGAGCTTATCTCTTTAGGCGTAGACTTAGGCTGACTTAGACTTGTATAAATAGACCTAGGATACCTCCGAAAAGGGGATCCGCAATTTTACACAGAAACTACTTTTAATACTGGCAAAAGCTTAATAACAAACTCTCTTGAGATCTTCGCTAAGTGTTTCTCATCTCAGAGCTTTCAGACCTAGACCATTGACTATTTCAACTGTGCAGGTTTCCACCACCACAGTTTGGCGCTAGAAGGAGGGGATTGAAAGCTTCTTACTCCGAAGAACCACCGCGAAGAGATCAAAAACACGATGACTGACGAACGACGTATCGCTGATCCGAAAGACGCCGCGCCGAGAGATCTGGAAGAGGGCGAGATCCAGGCTGAAGGAGGTACCAACGAGGACCAGGCCGCTCGTGACGATCCGCCACCAGCAGGAACAGCTCGCGCCGATCTCCCTGGCGAAAAGTCAAAGGAAACTCCGAGAGCGAGCTCGCTTCTCCATGAGTTGCTGCAGAAGATGAGCGCGACACTGGACGCATTGCTGGAGAGCGCCGACCGGCAAAACAGAGCCAACGACACAATTACCAACGATCTCAGATCCATAGGAGCAGACGTCCGCGCACGACCCCTCGAGCCAAGTCTGTTCAGAAAACCGGCAGCACGAATCGATCCAGTGGCGCTCAACTTCACCACACCGATAGGATCGTCGAGCCAACCTCGGCAACAGAATCCATCAACCGCTGCAAGCGATGAACGGTCCGCTCTTTTAGCCCAGGCACGACGAGAGAAAGCGAAAGTCGGCGACAAGCCGATAGACCTCGACAACGACGACGATGACCTGGCTAGAAGAGTCGTCCCTGAAACAATCTTCACTGAGACAGCGAGAGATCGGCAGGGAATGGCGAAAGCAAGGAATGATGATCCTCAACACATAGCTTCACAGCAATTCTCCACCGTTAGAGATGATGGCCCCATGAGGAGAGTCACACGTAACACCGAACTCCCAGAGGAAGAAGTGGCGCGGCGAACCGCTACGAGGCAAAAGCATGCCGACCCACCAACGACGACCCAACGACGTTCCTCCGCTTTCAACGATGAGATCGGTCGTGGATATGCCAGACACGTTTCGGAAGAAGAAGAAAACGTTGAGTGGGTAAAACAGGCAGAGGATGCTGAAGCGAAACAAGCTGCGTTTCAAGCCCAGCATGAGCAGATGGCCGAATTTCGAGCTTCGTTAAGCAAGACTACTGCCGAGTTGAAGACTATTCGTTCGCAGATGCATCGTGCCACTAGCAAAGCACCAGAACTCGATCTGATATTGGAGCAAGCCCAGCACACCCCTTTCTCGGCACGCATCACCAAAGCTCGAGTATCGGACCCAGGCAAGATTAGGGTGCCAACCTACGATGGGACCGAAGACCCAGCTGACCACCTCAACGAATTCAGTGTGGCTATGACAAGATCGAATTTCAAAGAGGAAGAGATGGACGTCGGAAAGTGCTTGCTTTTCGTAGAAAACCTCAAAGGACCAGCTCTCAAATGGTTCAAAGGACTCGAAAGTAATTCCATCGATACGTTCAAACAGTTGACAGAGGCCTTCATCAAACACTACTCCATCTTCATTGAGACTCAAACGTCAGGCGCTGATTTGTGGTCCATGAACCAAGGACCAACCGAGTCCCTCAAAACTTTCATCGAACGTTTCAAGCTTGTACTATCACAAGTGAAGGGGATAGAGGACTCGGATGCACTCCGAGCACTAAAAAGAGCCATATGGCACGAATCTGACTTCTGGAAGGAGATGTCTCTCAACGAGCCTTCGACTATCCAGGATGCTCTGCATCGAGCGACGAACTTCGCCAAAAGCGAAGAAGAAGCGAAGAAACTCGCAAAAAAGTATGGGAAGTTAAAACAGAAGAACGACAGCGACCACGAGCCAAGCCAGGCGCGAAAAACCCATAGTGGAAATTTTGTCCAACACGAAGGAGCCCACAACTATCAGGTGGATTCTCCCAACTATGGGCACGGCCAAGGAGGATGTTTTCCTAACGCATGGACCGATAATTCAACTTACGACGAGTCGTTATACTGCGACATTCATCACACTCACGGGCACTCGACAGTAAACTGCCAGTCTCTCGGCTCGGCGCTCGCCCAAAAACTATTGGACGGTGAACTCAGTGATAACTTCAACCTCAAAGACTTTGAATTAGAGGAAAACAACGTTGAAGTAGCGCCGATCAATGAAGAACCGCCTAAACGCGGAAGACAAAACGACGATTCGGCACAAGGTAGACCAAGAAAGAAGTACTACCATTGAGCAACCTTACCATCATTCGTCAACCACTCAATCACTTACCAAGAACTACGGGTGACTTGATCCCTGCAAAGGGTACGTAGGCAGCTCATTTTCAGATGGGTTCAGTTGTCCCCCATCCCAAAAAATGGGGGGGGAGTGGGGTACGTATACTCGTATACTCCCACCTCTCTTTGTAGCAAACCTTTATGAGAATAAACACCTGCTACAAAAACTTGTCAAAACGACCATCTCTATCACATCCTTTACGGATAATTCAGGGTCTCACTTAAACGACCATCTCACCTTCCACCGCCGCTGCTGGCCACAGCGGTGACCGTTCACAAAAATTTCTGCAGATCTTTGCAATAACATCCACCATTGGATAAGCGCGCTATATAAATAACAATGGTTCATTATAAGAGCAGGTGTGTTTAGAGAGAAGCACACTTGTAACCGAAGTGACCATTCAAAAAACCCAACAACATCGTTGGTCAAAACCAATGGTTCATTATAGGAGCAGGTGTGTTTAGAGAGAAGCACACTTGTAACCCAAATGACCATTCAAAAAACGCAACAACATCGTTGGTCGAAACCAGTGGTTCATTATAGGAGCAGGTGTGTTTAGAGAGAAGCACACTTGTAAACCCAATGACCATTCAAAAAACCCAACAACATCGTTGGTCAAAGCTAATGATCGTTACAGGAGCGGTCGCGCTCAAAAAGTGACACGGTCGTAAACCTAAACTATCATTCGAATAACCCAGCAAACCTTAACACTGGTTGCAACAACATAACATGCTCACTTCTGAAGTTGGGCGGTCAACGATGACCTAACTCCTATAACAAGGACGAGCACCAAAATACGGCAACGACGCCTTCAATCATGATGATTGTTCATATGAATTTTTAAACAAAGTCATTCGAACCAGACTAACTATGCATCCTAGAAACGGAGTCAACAAGGATACAATTCATCATTATTAGTGGTCTTTCTAAAGTCTAAGTCAAGAAGGTTGGACTTAACAGAAAACAAAAATAAATTAAAAGTTGCATTCATTGTCACTTTTTATAACACAAGCCATCTAGGCGTAAAATCAAAGTCAAGTCTAAAACATAGGCGCTAACAGGCGCGCAAAGCAACTAAGGGACAATCCCCTCATCAACGGCTCCCGCATGAGTAGTCGTGGTAGTCGGCCATGCTGCCTCCTCGCACCTGGTCTTCTCAAAGACTCGTCAGTTCTGCTTTCCTCAAAGACCTCGTTAATCTTTATCTTCTCAAAGGCTCGTCGGTCCTAATCTCCTCAAAGACGTCCTCGGTCCTAGTCGTGGTCACCTCTGCCCTAGTCATGGTCACCTCGGCCCCATTTTCGCCAGTAACAAAGAACTTCCCAACTTCGCTCACCAACAACAGTTTTGGTCTTGGCAGCTGCAGTAACGGTCGGCCCAGTAGCGGGCGCAGCTAAAACATGCGCAGTAGTGGGCGCAGATAGAGCAGGCGCAGTAGTGGGCGCAGCTAGAGCAGGCGTAGTAGTGGGCGCAGATAGAGCAAGCGCAGTAGTGGGCGCAGCTAGAGCAGGCGTAGTAGTGGGCGCAGTTAGAGCAGGCGCAGTAGTGGGCGCAGCTAGAGCAGGCGTACTAGTGGGCGCAGTAGTGGGCGCAGCTGGAGCAGGCGTAGTAGTGGGCGCGGCTAAAGCAAATGCAGTAGTGGTCGGCGCGGTAGAATGTGCAGTAGTGGGCGCAGCTAAAGCATGTGCAGAACTCGGCGCTTTCTCTGGGAAATACGAGTATCGGCGACTTGCTCATCAACGAGATATGGACTCTGTACATTCGCTGCATCACTCGCATCTGAGATCGTGGCTCGAGTCACTTCTTTGTCCTTGCAAGGATGAAGCCAAGAGCTGGACTAGCTGGACTCCGCGTCAGAATAGTTTATTTCGAAGCTCGGTCCTAGGCTCTCCAAACTGGTGGTCTTTAGCTTCGAAATGGATTGCAGGAATCTTTCAAAAGATGACGTGGGACTTAACATTGAGACAACATCCGGGAATACTAAAGACATGAACTGACTAACGAAGAAGGCTCGGCTTTATTTTTCTTTAACAAACCAAGTTGTCAACAAGGCAACCAACGGTTATAACCAATAACGAAGCTCAGCAAATCGGAACGACGAAGCTCACAGAGACTTTGATTTCGTCGTCACGAGACCAAGCTTTCAACCGGAATAGTGGTGTCAGCAAATCACCGTCGTCGTCTGCAAAACCGGTAACGATGGCAAGCTTTCGACCAGAAATGGCGGTGAGACCCCTCGATGACGAAACGCAGCAACGGCTCGATGACACCGGAGGCGACGACTGGAACGCAGCTACGGCTCAAAGATCTCAAATCAAGACGACGCCAACTCTATCCCCAACATGACTTCATCTTGACGGAGGCGGCGGCATGAATTTATAAAGATGACAAGTCCGAGTGAGATCGGCTTGACGGTTCCGATGACGAGCTCTCCGTATGGAGACAAGAACCTGGAGTCTCCGAACAACGATGAAGCCTTAGGTCTATGACAAGCTCAAAAATCCATCAATGGTGAAGCATTCAGAGAGCCCTCTTTCTCGAAGCCACATGTGAGCGCGGGGAAGCAAGGATTCGTCGTGACCGGAGGACAGATCCGTGAAGCGGAGACGTCACGAAAGGAAGCTCACTAGAAAACGGAGAAGTTGCCGGTGAACCAACAGTCTCGACGGCGACACCGTGACAATAAGACCAGCTCCGGCAGCAATGAGTCCTCACCTCCACAGATCCGGTGAAACGGAAAGGAAGATGTCACCGGGAACAAAAAGTCGCGGGTCGGAGGAGCAGAGACTCGTCGTGGTCGAAGGAGTGGTCCGAGATCTGGTAAAAACGACAAAGATTGAACGGAAATACGTCGGGAACGATGGCGTTTTCACGGCGGTGACGGCGGAGAAGCAAACCCCGTCGACGAACAAGCTCAATCCCCCACACCACGACGGAACGACGACTCCACCGCGCCGGAGGAGTATTGACGACGACGTGGAACGGCCGACGACAACCGGAGCTAGCCGGAGAATGAGAACGACCGTCGGTGGAGGAGGGAGATGAGATCCAAAAAAAAAAAAAAAAAAACAAAAACGACAGGAAAAAAAAAAAAAAAACTTTTTATTTTCCCAAAACCCTAGATCTAAAACAGAAAGTTGAGAGAGAAGAGAGGCTACCTTTCTTTTGGAGGAGTGAAGTTGTGGAGAAAAGAAAAGGAGAAAGAGTATTTATAGTGTTACTGTCAAAACCCTAGAGTGGCACGTTTCAGTAGTCAGCGAAGACAATTCCGATTTCTGAAACGAATCAAGCATTTAATTTCCAGCGGGAATTAACAATTCTAATTTCTCAAAGAAATTTAAATTTCCAAATTTTCGCGGGAATTAAATTTTCAGCTTCCGGGAAAAACGTTATCTTTACCAAGTCCGGAAAGCAGCTAAACAAAAAACATGACGCCCAACTCAACATTAACATGAACATGGGAGAGTTGGGAAAGACAAACGAGTTTTACGAGCTTTAACGAGAACAAGCTATACAAACTTTACAGGACCAGTTCCTCTAAACTTTATAACACCAATTCAGAAACACAAGTCTATTGAAAATCCTTACTGGGCTGTGCGTTAAACATGAACACGAAAGCTCAGTAACGTCAACAGATCCTCATAACAAGTTTTCGCAATCTCGTCTCGTCAGACGCAGGTCAAGCAGTACATTTTCTTGAAAACCTCACTACGACTCTTTTACCTCGGTATCATCAGAACTGATACTACCGAGCTGGGGGGCTAACTGTTGGGGTCAGATCTCACTCCGGTAGAGATCGTCAAGAAAATAACTAAGTACCAGAGGTGGGCGCGCAGTTATCTGGACCAGCTCTTCTGTCTTCTGGGACGAGCTCTCCAAAGTGACTGGGACCAGGACGAGCTATCCTGCTTTCTGGAACGAGCTCTCTAAAATGACTAAGTACCAGAGGTAGGCGCGCAATTATCTGGACCAGCTCTGTCTTAGGGACCAGCTCTGTCTCAGGGACCAGCTCTGTCTCAGGGACCAGCTCTGTCTCAGGGACCAGCTCTGTCTCTGGAACAGGCTCTCCAGAGTAACTGGAACTAGGACCGGCACCTTTCCAGGACGACATCTGTAGTGGTCATTTAGACTCCAAAAGACCGTTGCGATCCTTTCAGAGAATGGGCCGAGCTCAGAAGGCCCACATTGGAGAGAACGAGTCGGGAGCCCACGAGTAACAAGTCACGCCGACCTCTACTACAAGACTGGGCCTGGAAGGCGAGCTCTCGGATTTGGGCCCATGACGAGGACGAGGTCAAAACTTAAAGACGGCGCCGACTATGCTGGAGAGAATCCCGAAGATTGGGGGATTCGAGCTTATCTCTTTAGGCGTAGACTTAGGCCGACTTAGACTTGTATAAATAGACCTAGGATACCTCCGAAAAGGGGATCCGCAATTTTACACAGAAACTACTTTTAATACTGGCAAAAGCTTAATAACAAACTCTCTTGAGATCTTCGCTAAGTATTTCTCATCTCAGAGCTTTCAGACCTAGACCATTAACTATTTCAACTGTGCAGGTTTCCACCACCACAAATCTCAAAATTAAAATTTTCTTCAGGAACCACGAGCAAGGCATCATCTTCGCACTTCTCAACAGTTGGAAACAGTTGTTCTTCACTCTTTAACGTGATTGAATTGGAGAAATGCTTTGGGTTCATGTCAGATTTCCCTGGAAGACAACCTTCTTGTCTCTTTACATTTTCAGCAGTCTGAGCAACCTGAGTATCAAGCTTCTTCAAGTGAATGTTGATGGCTTCTATTTTTCCATTGAGATTAGTGTACAGCCCGTCAATCTTCCCATTGATACTTACTGTTAGGGTTTGTTGCCCCTCAAGAAGCTGTTCGAACATACTCTTCAAGTCACTTTCTGAAGATTTAGCAGGAATCGGTTGATACGATGAAGATCCGTAGTTCCTCTGATTGTAATTGTTGTATCCCTTGTTCTCTGACTGATTCCCATACCGCTGATTCTGGTAGCCATTCTGGTTGATGTAATTAACATTTTCCTCAACAATCTCCGCTCCATTTGTTTGACCAGCTCCTCGTCTCCTTTCCTCGTCAAGCTTCTTTGTACTATTGCTAGTAGATACGTTCTTGATGAGCTCAAAGCAATCAACTGGGAACCTGGTTTTGAAATTCCCATTACTCGAAGCATCTAGAGTCATTTGATGTCTCCAATCCATTCCTCTGTAGAATATACCTAGCAGCTGAACCTCTGTAAACCCGTGATGAGGACAATCTCTCTGATATCCCTTGAACCTTTCCCACGCAGCTTTGAAAGATTCTGTCAGATTCTGAACGAATGTTTGGATCTTAGCCCGTAGATCCTCTGAGCGCGACTCATCGTAAAAGTGACTCAGGAAAGCACTCTTGGTATCTCTCCAAGTAGTCAGTGAGCCTGGCTCCAACTGCTTCAGCCAAGAGGTTGCCTCTCCAGCAAGAGAAAATGGGAAGAGCTTACACATAATGTAGTCTTCCGACACGTTGTTAGCCTTGATGCTAGACGCAAGATCCTCAAACATCTCAAGATGATCCATGGGGTGCTCTGATGGGTGCCCATGGAACTGATGTTGAGCCACAAGAGAGAAGTACGCAGGCTTCAACTCAAAATCCCTCCGCTCAAATCTAGGAGGTCGAATCGCTGCTCTGTTGGCGTAATGTTCTTCAGGACGGTAGTAGTCTCCCAAAGTGCGTTGGTTAACTACTGCCCCCTGAGGTCCGCGATTCGCCTGAGCCAGATGCTCAATCTCTGCGCGCCGGCGCTCTAACTCAACCCTTTGACGATCTAGCTCAGCACGCTCTGCTGCAACTGGATCCATAACCTCAATGATGTTACCAGCTTCATCAATGGGGTCTCCCTGATTGTTGTATCGATTGCCATCTCGATCAACATTCTCCCCTTCAGCATTCCGAAAAACCACTACAGCTCGATTAACCATCTTAGCCAACTGAAACACAAAAACAAAAGAAAACGCGTAAAAACGAACAAAAATAACTTAGTCAGAATTCTAGAATCAAAATCCCATGGAAGATTTTGACTCCCCGGCAACGGCGCCAAAATTTGATATGCTCAAATTTACCCTGAGCTACTCTCTCAAATTAAGAGATCAATTGTAGTAGGGGTCGAATCACTGGGAGTCAAATCAAACGATAGGAATATTGACTTCAAATTCGGCTAAGTAAAATAATATCAAATAAAGACAAAAGCAAATCGAAACAGAGAAAGATTGTTGATTTAAAATTCAATTAAACAAAGTGCTAGGCTTTTGGGTAATTTTCAGGATGAATCAGAATTGCAGGTTAAACAAAATCAGGATTTAATTAAGAACCGTTCTAGAACTAGGAACACTAATGTATAATTAACCAACTGTCGTTGCGAAAACTAACTATGTCTAAACCCTAGAAAACCAAATTTCTTTGCGAATTTAATCAATTTAAACAAGCATTAAATTCAAGTCCAATTTGTTCACAAAATCCCTAAACCAAATTTCTTTGCGAATAAGTAATTTTGCTCACCTAAGATCTAGTTCTGGCTAATCAATTACACTTTCGTGTCAATCTATCAACCTAAGATAGCTAATTTAGAGTGATCAATTCTAAATCAGAGTTAAAGCAATCTAGGTGAAGAACCTAACAGATAATCCTAACAAGTGAGTTTACCCTAACAATTCATCATCATTCCATTCGAACTACCCTAAACCTAACAAGCAAACTACTCAGACATGGCAGCAAAGCAAATCATAGCTGAATAATACTGCATAAAGAAAGAGTAAAAGAAGAATTACAATAGGGTTCGAAGAATCTCAAAGTAATGAAGTAAACTTGTCTCCCTAAAAACCCTGAAAAATCTCTCTCTTAAAGCTCTCTAAACTTTGTTAAGTAAAATCTAAGTTATCATCTAAAAACCTATAAATAAACTATTTATAGAGGTAAAACTCGTGGTGAGCTTTTATGACGGTCTATTGCTGCTTTCGGCCCATTAACTGGCGAATTTCCTTCTTTAAAACGTATTTAGGTCGGTTTCTGCGCTGGCCTGTCGATCGATCGTCTATGTGTATGTCGATCGACAGGCTTCAATGTAGCTGTCGATCGATCGTCCTTCTTGGTGCTGTCGATCGACAGGCTGCTTCATATCAACTTCTTTTCTTGCAAAATCCGGCTCCAACCTTGTTTACGCTTCAAAATGCACCGTATTCACCATATAAGCTCCTCACGTGCAATAACTTGTTAAGACACTAAAAAGACTCGAAATACAACGAAAAGACTCGATAAAAAGACTTATATCATGGTCGAAAACCGGTAAAAACCATGATATATCACAAGACAACCTTGTTCTTCTTCTTGTCCACAAGAAGTTTCAGCTTAAAAACGTGTTTCTCTGAACTCTCAGTTCCAGCCATTGCAGATCAATCGGCAAAGAACGAGTGAGATACCTCAAAGATTGTTTCAGAGTAGCAAGTTCTGATGCTAGAAAAAACAGATTTTTTATAAAAGGGTTTCAGATAGTTGATGATTCAAACACAAAGACCCATAAATTTTATGAACCCTTTGAGCTTTCCAAGTTCCAACCTTTTGCTTGAAGGTTTTGTTCATGTTTGGACTTGGTTCAGTTTCCTAGGGACTTAGCAAAACTAAACCAAATTAATTTCGGTTCAATTTTTAGATTAGTTTTCGGTTCAACATTTGAGCCCACAACACTTGAAAGAAAGCAAACCAAGAGAGAATTTGGTTCAAACAAACATGGAAACTTCTTTTAAAAAAAACAGAAGAACAACTTGGTAGAGTATCCCTAAAAAAAACATTGCTTAGTCAGAATATATAGTTACACCAACTGAAAATCAATCTACCCAACAGAGACAATGTTGTTTTAAATTTCTCTTCTTTAAATTTCTTTGAGACCAATAACCATAACCAGGACCGGTCTTGGGCTATAACCTAACCCCTTGACAACAATTTTAGTAAGTTTTAAATAAATGCTTGATATTGGACCAAAAAATATATTTTATTTTGCTTTGAGCATCCCACCAGCTAATTTAGGCCGGTCCTGCCAAGCTACCAAGAGCAGTGGTCAAGGTAGTATGCAAAACAACCAAACCAAGCGTTACATAAAGTTTCAAAAGTATGCTTCACATCAAGACTTGAAATTGCTGCTTATAGTTATCTAAAAAGGCATCTTACAATTGAAAATCAACCTACTCAGCGGAGAGGCATGGATTGATGCTTCAAAGTTTATCTTCTTTCAGTTTCTTTAGGAGTAAGTTCCCAAAAACAATGCTTAACACAGTGGATGTCATGAATGAGGATTTTGTTAAAATCAGAAACGCAGAGGTCTTTGTAAATTAAACTGAAAGTAGTTCACTATAGACAAAAGAAACGAGGTAAAGAAGAGAACCAACTAGAAAAATAATAGGAATTAAGAATAAATGGAAGACGGATCAAGAAGTGCAGGAAAGCTTTAAGCACCAAACATGTCAAGCACTTGTAGACCATGTCGGACTCATGCCCAAAAAAGAAACAAACTAGATTAACTAATTTCTACCAAACAAAAAACTTCAACAATAACATGGACTTAGAAGGTTGTCTACTCATTCAGCAAGTAATTTAGTATTATTTAAAAGGAAAATGAAAAAAAAAGATTTTTCTCATTATGATTTGAAAATCAAACTGCTCAAAGTTTCTCTTCTTTCGGCTTCTTTGTGAGTAAGCTCTCTAAAGCTGTGGTCAAGGCGGTTGATGTCATTAAGGAAGCTCTCAGCAAACTGTTAGCCTGCATTAATATCAGATTCAGCATAAACAAAAATATATCAATAAAGATAGTATCAAGAATTGTATTAGAGACATACCTCTGCTTTGCTAATGTTGACAACATGCACCTCAATATCATCCAAGTCTGTGTCCCACTTCTTCATTAAGCAAAATGCTGAAGAAGATTTTGTAGATGTGATAGTAAGATCATCTGAAATCATGTACGTTGTACCTCTCCTTACAAACCCACTGCTACAATGAGTTGTTGATTCGGCACTTCCATCATAGTTTGGATACATCAGTTTCAAATCATAGGGGCGAGAGTTTATGGTCACTGTCCACGCTGGGAAATCCCTCTTGCAACAGACATCAAGCAGTGGTGCTTGGAGCCTATAAATACCGGGAAGAACATGTGTGCAAGTCGATGCATCTGTGCCTCCGCTAGAGCGCAAGCTTTTCATGCTTTTACAGAAGTTATCAATGCATCCAAGTTCAATATTACTTCCATATGTTTCCCACAATAACTCCAAAGGTACAGCCAGGAAAATGAAAAGCATATCCACAAACAAAGTCATGTCCACTTTCGGCGTAAAGAACCTTCTTGTCCTGCTTCCTAACAAATAAACTGATTCACAATAGTTCATTTGATTCTGTTTCACCTCTATCTTGTCTGGCTAGGCTTGGCATGTTACGCGTCCTTGTAATGATACATGAGTTCCGTTTCTTCAAAAAAACATCAGTCAAGGGAGTATCCGAAGTGAATAAGCATTCCAGAAAAGCTAGTACCTAGATTTGAATTTCCATAAATCAGAGAGCAAAGCCAACATGGTAATAATAGCATGGTAAAATAGCAACTCCATAAAAATATAGGTACCTCTTTGTGGCCAACATCTACAAACATCTCCTCCATGTTATCAAGATTTTTATAACCAAGTCTTCTAAGTGTCTTCATGGTGAAAACAATAGAAGCAAATTCCACTTCCATATTTTCGGTAACCAAGAAAGAGTTCTTCTCGCTAACAAATAGTTCATCAAGACGTACAGTTGCATCAATGTCCTCCGCCATCAACTCGCCACAAGAACATCTCAAGGAGCTGAAGATACTATAGGCCTCAGTGCATGACTGAGATTTTCCCAAATTCGGGCACCTATATAACTTCAGGTCCTCGGTATCATCTATGTTAAGCTTAAGCCGTCTACATTGCCTCTCTTTCTCATACCTTGTATACACAAGGATATCCTTACAAGCCTCGGTCAAGAAATCATCGTTGCCCATATCAACAACACTTTTGTAGAGATTGTTAAAACAACCTATTGTAGTTGCAGTTTGAGAGTTTTGATTCTTCAGCAATCTCACAATGGTGCCCATTGGTCGCAACAGAAAACTAAAGAGCACATCGACAAAATCCTTACCAACCTCAGCCAAAACAACCTTCTTCCTCGCCTTGTCCACAAGAAGTTTCAGCTTAAACACTTGTTTCTCTGAACTCTCAGTTCCAGCCATCGCAGTTCAACCAGATTTTTTAAACGACGGGTAACTAATGATTCAAACACAAAGAAGAACCAAGAGTTTTATGAACCCTTTGAGCTTTCCAAGTTCCAAGGTTTTAGGTTTCCTTTTTGTAACCAGTTTTGGACTTGGTTCAGTTTCCGAAGGACTTGGCAAAACTAAATCAAATTAATTTCGGTTTAATTTGGTTTTATTCCTTTTATCAATTCGCTCGAACAAATGGGACCACAATATTACAGCCCATTCATTATTTGGGTTACTGACATAAATTGCTGACTAGGTCAGGATCACAATCCTATCACAGGCTAATCACACTATTCAACAATCAGGTAATGTTACTAGTCTGAATTGATAACACTGTTAAGCAAAAACCATAAAAGACTGTAACTCGGAAGTATTATGGTCCAAAAAAACAAAAGCTTGAAATTCAACTACCACTCCAAATAAGCAAGTACATAAAGTTGCCAAAGTATTGTTTCGCATCAAGACTTGAAATTGGTAATGAGAAATCTAAAAGGCATGGATTGATGCTTTAGAGTTTCTCTTCTTTCGGTTTCTTAGAGAGTAAGCTTCCGAAAACTGTGTTCAAGGCGGTGGATGTCATGAATGAGGCTCTCAATAGTCTAATTGCCTGCAATAGTGTCATATTCAACAGAGTTAGCTGAAGAACATAATTATCATAAAAAGAACAAAAACATATACATACCTCTGTTCTGCTGATGTTAATTACTTGCTCCTCTATATCATCCAAGTCAATGTTCCACATCTTCAGTAAGGAGATGTTTGATGATAAGTTCATAGGTGTAATGATTAGATCATCTGAGACCATAAACATATTAAATCTCTTCACAAACCCACAACGCTCTGAAGACTCATATGTTTTGCTGCATCTTGGATCCATTTGTTTTAACCCGTAGTAACTGGAGCCTATCAACTACCCGCATAACAAACATCAAGCAGAGGCTGTTGACAAGTATAATACCAAGGAATTAATGCTCCCTTTGATAGAGTTCAAGCTTTTGAAGCTTTCACACAAGTTGCCAATGCATCCTAGCACTATATTGCTTCCAGGTATTTCCCATGCATATTTCAAAGGGAGAGCTAAGAAAGTGAAAAGAAGATCGACAAAGTCTTTTCCACTTTCAACATATAAAATCTTCTGGTCCAGTTTACTAGATCCTGTTATACCTGCGTAACTTTCTTCCAAGGGCAGGATCGGTTTTCTAATGACGCTTGATCTCCTTTTCATCAAGAACACATCAGTTAATGGAGTATCAGAAGTGAATAAGCACTGCAGCAGATCTAAAACCTGGATTTGCACAAACAAAGAGACAAAATAAGTCAAAGTACTACTGGCATGAGAAATCACAACTAAACATAAATCTAGTTACCTTGTTGTGATCAACATCTACAAGCATCTCTTGTAGCTGATTAGCATCTGTATAGCCTAAGGTTTTTAGTGTCTTCAGGGTTAGACCCATAGAAGTAAATCCCACTTCCAGCTTGTCAGTAATGGTGAACAAGGTCTTGGCGCTCACAAATATTTCATCATTTCCTACGATATGAGGTGCTTCAATCTCCATGGACATTAGTGCTCCACAAGAACATCTTGCTGAACAAAAATTACTATATACCTTCAGGTACGAGCATGACGGGCACCTATAATACTTGAGGACGGTGTCATATATGTTAAGCTTAAGCTTTCTGCATTGCTTCTCGTTCATACTTCTTGGATACAGAAGCATCTCCTTACAAGCTTCGCTCAAGAAATTATCGATCCCCAAATCGAAAACAGCTTTGTAGAGATTGTTGAAACAACCTATTGTAGTGGCTTGAGACTTTTGATTCTGCTGATATTTCTCCAACAATCTAACAATGGTTCCCATTGGAAGCGTCAGAAGACTAAAGAGTTGATATATCATGGTTTTTACCCATTTTTAACCATGATTTTACCCGGTTTTATCGAGTATTTTCGGTGTTTTTCGAGTGTTTTAGAGTCTTTGCAGGTTTTTGTACGTGTGGAGCTTAATTGATGATTATGGAAAGTTTTGGAGCATTGTGGAAAGAGGAGCTGAAGTCGTTAGAACGGATTTTCAATTGCCGTCAGATTGGCGTGTCGATCGATCGACATACATGGCGGTGATCGATCGACAGCTACGTTACAACCTGTCGATCGACAGACACATAGGCGATCGATCGACAGGCCTTCGCAGAAACCGACCTAATACGTTTTAAAGAAGGAAATTTGCCCACTAATGGGCCAGAAGTTGCCAATAGACCGTCATAAAAGCCCACCACGAGTTTTACCTCTATAAATAGTTTATTTTAGGTTTTTAGATCATAACTTTAGATTTTACTTAACAAAGTTTAGAGAGAGATTTTTTGGGTTTTTAGGGAGACAAGTTTACTTTGTTCTTTGAGATTCTTCGAACCCTATTGTTCTTATTCTTAGTCTCTTTCTTTATGCATTATTATTCAGCTATGATTTGCTTTGCTGCCATGTCTGAGTAGTTTGCTTGTTAGGTTTAGGGTGGTTCGAATGGAATGATGATGAATTGTTAGGGTAAACTCACTTGTTAGGATTATCTGTTAGGTTCTTCACCTAGATTGCTCTAACTCTGGTTTAGGATTCGCGACCCTGAATTTGGATATCCTAGGTTGATAGATTGACACGAAAGTGTAATAGATTAGCCAGAACTAGATCTTAGGTGAGCAAAATTACTTATTCGCAAAGAAATTTGGTTTAGGGATTTTGTGAACAAATTGGACTTGAATTTAATGCTTGTTTAAATTGATTGAATTCGCAAAGAAATTTGGTTTTCTAGGGTTTAGACATAGTTAGTTTTCGCAACGACAGTTGGTTAATTATATTTTAGTGTTCTAAGTTCTAGAACGGTTCTTAATTAAATCTTGATTCTGTTTAACCTGCAATTTTGATTCATCCTGAGAATTACCCAAAAGCCTAGCTTTTTGTTTAATTGAATTTTAAATCAACCATCTTTCCTATTACCAATTGATTTTGTTATTTATTTTACATTAGCCGAATTTGAAGTCAATATTCCTATCGTTTGATTTGACTCCCAGTGATTCGACCCCTACTACAATTGACCTCTTAATTTGAGAGAGTAGCTCAGGGTAAATTTGAGCATATCAAAATTTTGAGACGAAGAAGGTTCACAACGTTCTCAAGTTGGCTCCTCCCACTCCACGTCATGACATCAACATTCCAGCAAATCTCAAGTGCAAAGAGTCCCCCAAGGTGAAGCGCAGAAAGACCTCTAAAGCATTCTTCAAGTTCAGAATTGTCATTCCTTTGGAGTTGAGGGACAAGGGAGAGATAGTTATCCAAGAGATGCTAAACAATACTATGAAGCTCTTTCCTGGTATTGTTCCTTGCAAGTCTGGGGGAGTGCATTTCAGTGATCCACCTCCGGCCTGAACATCATCCGCAGTCAAGCTAATGACTGAAAACAAGCACTTGGTGGGAGGCAACCCACCTGTAAGTTTTTCTTTTCTTTTGAGTCATTTTTCTTTCTTTGAGTCAGTTTGTTCTTTGTTTCCTTTTGATTTTTAGGATTTGTGAACCTCGTTGTTTGCGACTCTTCGCTGTGGTCTTTGATGGTATTTTGTTTCAGTGATCTTCAGTTTTTCTTTAGATTTCTCCAACAACATCAGTCGTCAAAGCCAAGATTTCAGACTTTCGACGAACCTGTCGATCGACAGACCTGGGGGTTGTCGATCGACAGTCCAATGAAGCCATGTCGATCGACACACCTCGTGCTTGTCGATCGACAGGCCAGCAGAACAGGTCCGAATTTCGTTCTTTTCACAAATTTTCTGACTTTTTCTTTTCCTTTTCACCAATCTCAGATTTAATAACACTGGGGACAGTGTTGTTTAAGTCTGGGGGAGGTAGTTACTAACATTGTTTTCTATTTTGGAGTAAAAAAATTGTTTTTATTGAGTCAAAATGTAGGGAATAATGATCTTTCTTAGGAATAAAGCTTAGTTTTTGAAACTTTTAGCTGTTGCGATGAAGCCTTTGGATGGAACGTATTCAAAACCAGATGATAGTACAGGTTCCCCTCTTATCGCGATTTGCAGAACGAAGTAGATCAAACTCCAGACTAGCACACTTGATCTCCATTTCGCTATATTCTCTTTGATGTTATCACGACAGTAAAACATTCAGGACTCCTTATTCTCTTTACCACTCTTTGTTGATCTTGAATGGCCAGCTCGTTTTTAGTTGGTACCCAACCCCTAAACTTAACCTTTTGTTCAAGCCTCATGCGATCTCTTTTCCTTTAGTTTTATGTGCAGGCATGTGTATAAACTCTAGAGAGAAAGAAGTCTGACGCAGTTTTTCATTCACAAAAATTGCAAAGAAAAAGGATTTGGTAGGAGTACTTGAAAGAGAGCAGCAATGCTAAGCATTCCTTGGGATTTAATACACAAATAATGGTAATTTCGAGACTAACATTTTTGTAAAATCATTTCCCCCCATCGAGTCTTGAAAAAAAAAAAAAAAATTAATCTTTTAGTTCGAAAAATAAGTAAGGGAAAGGAAAATGATCATTTAAATAAGTCTCTAGGTTTAAAAGAAAATCTCAAGGAATAAAAAGGTTGGATGTGGAAAGTGGAACATGTTATGGTATGGAGGTGTTTGGTTCCTGATAACGTTTTGGAGGAAGGAGTGCAATGTGAATGAGAAACTGTGGGCATCAACTGGATCCGACTCTCTCTTGTGATTATGCATAATGTCTGCATCCACCAAATAAAATCTGGTAACCCGAAACACTTTAGCTCCACTTAAACACAAAAGCCTTTAACATCACACCTAGCCCTTTTACTTGGTTGATATCATTGGAGAGAATTCCATCATCACTTCGATCGAGTGTGCGACAGTTAGGAAAATGTGAAACTGATGGGTTTGAGGTTAAGATTTGAGGCCCAACCTATGATGGTTGAGATTCGTGACCGCCAAAGGTACTTTGTTTACATGCAGCAAAAGAGTCAAAGAAAACAAAAGCAATGTTCCCAAAGATAAGTAAGTTCTCGCCATTTTCAAACTTCGACTTCATTCTTAGTCTCTAGTTTGCTTGAGGGCAAGCAAGAGTACAACAACAAACTCCTTACCAGACTCAGCCAAGACAACCTTGTCCTTCTTCTTGTCCACAAGAAGTTTCACCTTAAGAACTGGTTTTTCTGCATCCTCTGTCCCAGCCATTAGAGATCAATCAACAAAGAGTGAGAATTTTTCTGAGTAGTAAGTTCTGACGCTAGAAAAACCGACTTTTTATAAAGGGTTCAGATTTTGAAGTCTAAACGACGGATAATTAATGATTCAACTACAAAGACACAAACCCTTTTGACTTTCCCCATGACTCTTCACCGGGAATTTGAGTTTTTAAAGTTCCAATCATTTCCATAAAGGTTTTAACTTTTAATATTGACGTTGAATGTATGTGAATCAGAGATCAAAACTTCTGACGTTCCCAAGGGCTGCTTGACGAGTATCCATGAGGCACTCTCAAATCTTAGAGAATTAACTAGAGTTTTTAATGACCATTAATTCTCACTAAATCTTTTAATGAGAGTCCGAAGATGATTTTTATTTATCATCTAGACTAGATTTGAAGATGGATCCTTGAGATAAATTCAAACATGTGAGATCCTCTAAGGGAAGACCATTTCACGTTCTTTGATATTATTCTTGTAAAACTTGCATAGACAGTGATGGAATAAAAGCTTTTGGTGCTGAAATTACTTTACTAATCAGTAGGGGTGGGCAAAAAATCCAAAACCGAATTATCAAACCGAATCCGATTCGAACCCGACCCGAATTTATAAAATATCCGATCGGGTACTATATCCCTAAACCCGAAAACTCGAATCCGAATCCGGACCGAACCGATAACCGAATAGATATCCGAACTACCACAAATAAAAATTAAATTAATGATTTTTGGATATAAGGTTGGACATGTTCATGTATTTTAGATAATTTTTATAATTTTGTACTTAATTCGAATATTATGAATTATATTCGAATAAAAATAACTAATTTATCAATAATATTTGAATTTTTACAATTTTGTTTTTGATATTTTTCGGGTATTTTTTGATAATTCATGTAGAAACGAATAAAATTGAATACCTTCTTTTAATTCTATATTAATTTAAATTTTTGTTTTGAAATTTTGATCAATTTGAGTTGTGATCAAATTTATACTTGAAGTGTATTTTCAGATAGATTATACATCGGGTATAACCGAACCCGAAGTCATTATATCCGAACCCGATCCGATGTTATAAAATACCCGATCGGGTTCCAAACCTCATTGTCGAAATACCCGAAAAACTGAAATATCCGACCCGAACCCGATCGGATATCTGAATGCCTAGCCCTACTAATCAGAGAAGAAAGAAAATAATACTACCGAAAGATTTTGGGCAAACATGATTTAATTATTCCAATGTTTAGATGTCACAACGAGTGATTTATAAAAAAAAATAAACATAAGTCTTAACTGAAAATCAAACTTTCCAATGAAGGCAGCATACAGTAATGCTTAAAGTTCCTCTTTTTGGGCTTCTCCGGGGTCAAGCTCTTGAGAGCAGTGGTCAAAGCATTGGATGTCTTGAATGAAGCCCTCAGTAAAATGATAAGCTGCATTAATGTCAAGTTCAACATGAGTTTAGAACAAATTGTACGAGGTAAGATAGCTAGCTATGCTATGAAGAAGAACGGAGAGATAGGACGGTTGGCGAGATCTGCCCAGCTAAGTTGAGTATCGAATGAGGTCGACTGCGCGGTTTGAGAGGACTATAGTAAAAATGGAGAAGATAAATTACTAAAAATATGAAGAAATTTTTAAAAAAGAGGTAACTAAAATTACCTCAAATCGCTACCACTGAAGGCATGATCTCTTGATAGCACTTAGACCCCGACCAGAACTTTCACTTCTGGGAAAGCCTCATCTTCTGCTGAGTTCGAATTGGTGACAAGTTTCCATTTTAATTATATTTAAATGAATAAAATTGTAACCAGGTACATGTAGGCAGGTACCACCGTACCAACATTCATGATTAGAGCATCTACAAGAATGAGATTTTGATGGAGTCTCTTAGTTAATGTTTTAAAATAAATTTATTATTAATTAATATTTTAATTATTTAAAAATAAATTAATAGGACATATAGCAAAAAGCTGTTTAAAATCCAAAAGAAACGTCTCGATAGAGTAAGATGCATGAGACTTTGATTTGTCTCTCTCCTCTTATTATCTATTTTTTATTAATTATTTAATATATGAAACCAATCCAAAGTTGATGGTTGTGGATGTTCTTAAGCTCTTTTCTTCTCATTTAAAAAGTTTATAATTTTTTAGGTTTGAGCTTCGTTTAACAATTAACATCGTGAAGCTGATGCTAGAAAGACTAGATTTTTATAAAAAGGTTTCAGATTTTCTAAGTCTAAATGACGGATAATTTATGGGGGAATTGCAAAACTGCCACGTCTAAATTACCACTGTGCAAAAATGACACGCCCAAAACACTGTTCACAAATATGCCACGAATTTCATCATTTTAGACGAAATTATCCCTGGCAGAAACAAAGAGATTTAAAAAAAAATCATTTTCTGATTTTTTTTTATTCTCTCTTCTTCTCTCTTCTTCTCTCTTCTCTTTCTCTTTCTTCTCTTTCTCTCTTCTTCTATTTCTCTACAACAACAATGGAGATCTCAAGATCTCTTTCCATCTCTTTTCTCTTTTCTTCTCTTTTCTCTTTCCTTCTCTATCTCATCTTTCTCTGCATCAATGAAGATCCCTCTCTCTTTTTCGTGAAATTGAAGAAGCCAAAACAAATATCTCTTTCTCTCTCTCTCTCATATAGATCTAGATCTGATTTTGTGAGTTTTGTTGTAATCTAGGTTTATTTGATTTGTGTTTTCTTCTCTATGAGGTTGAAAAAGGCAAAAAAATTTAGATCTAGATTCGATTTTGTCAAATTTTGTTGAAAATTTGGGTTTATTTGATTTATGCCTCTTTCTCTATGAGGTTGAAGAAGACAACAAATTCAGATCTAGATCCGGATTTTGTCATTTTTTGTTGTAAATTTGGTTTTATTTGGTTTATTTTGAAAATCTGAGTTTTTGATTCGATTGGTAGAAATCTTAGATTTTATTCAATTAGGGTTCAAGATCTGATTTTTTACTGGGTTTAGACGTTTTTACTGGTATCTGATTCTATTAGGGTTCAAGATCTGATTCGATTGTATATTATAAGGTTTTTGTAAGGTTTATAAGGTATTTAAAAATTGATTTATAAAATTGTATATTATAAGGTTTTTGTAAGGATTATAAGGTATTTAAAAATTGATTTATGAAATTGTATAATATAAGGTTTTTGTAAGGATTATAAGGTATTTAAAAGGTTTTATTAGTTGATTTTCATTGTTTTGCCAAACACGAATTTAAATGAATTCTATATTATAAGGTTTTTGCAAAGTTTATAAGGTATTTAAAAAGGTTGTATTAGTTGATTCTCACTGTTTCGCCAAACATGACTTCAAATGGTTTAAAAAATCGATCTATAAAATTGTATATTATAAGGTTCTTGTAAGGTTTATAAGGTATTTAAAAATTGATCTATAAAATTATATATTATAAGGTTTTTGTAAGGATTATAAGGTATTTAAAAGGTTTTATTTGTTGATTTTCATTGTTTTGCCAAACACGACTTTAAATGAATTCTATATTATAAGGTTTTTGTAAAGTTTATAAGGTATTTAAAAAGTTGTATTAGTTGATTCTCATTGTTTCGCCAAACAGGACTTCAAATGGTTTTAAAAATCGATCTTTAAAATTGTATATTATAAGGTTCTTGTAAGGTTTATAAGGTATTTAAAAATTGATCTATAAAATTGTATATTATAAGGTTTTATAAGGATTATAAGGTATTTAAAAGGTTCCAACTACAAGACATGTTGTAAGGTTTATAAGGTTTTTGTAAGGATTATAAGGTTCCAACTATAAGGCATGTTTTAATGATAATTTTTTTATTTTTCTTCAAATAATGGCATAACTGTAATATTGTGTTTCTTCTTCCTCCACTACCTATCCCTCTGAAACCTAATTTGCTGCAGCCACCTCTCTCTTTTTCCTCCACCTCGTTCTTCACATGAATTACTTTAATTTGACAGATCTTTCTTACGGAATCTTATAGAACAACGAGATTAAGATCTCAATCTGAGATCGAGAACGAATATGGAGAAATCGGAGATCTGAGATGAAGAAATCAAAGATCGGATGTCCTAGATGGAGGAATCAAACATCGATGTAGAGATTTTGGGAGAGAGATGAACAGATCTGAGAGAGAAAGAGATGATTTGTAGAGAGAGAGGATGAACAAGAGAGAGAGAAAAAAAACAGAATGAACAAAAAAATGAGCGTGAAAGAAAAAACTTATTTTATCATTAAGGGTAATATGGGAATATAAAAAAAAGGCTGTGGCATTTTTGTGAATGTGTAATTGGCTGTGGCATAATTGAAAAGTGGCATCCTAAAAATGGCATTTTCAAAATTTCTCATAATTTATTATTCAAAATACAAAGACCTAAGAGCATATTTATCGTTAACATCAACTTACAAGGTGTTATTTATATATAGTATTAATATTTTTATTGTAATTTAAATTATGTAATTAAAAAGGAAAAGATAACCCAAAAAAAATGTACACATCTGCACATGAGTGTTAAAGAATATGGCAAGAGTCTAACCGAAAGAACGGTTTCTTCTCTCTTTCCTCGTTTGTTTTATTATTTTAATTTTTTTAATAAAAGAACCCCAATTTAACACTACCGTTAAACGTGCTCTAAAAGTTTTATGAACCCTTTGAGCTTTCTAAAGGTCCAATCTTTTCCAGGTTTTAACTTTTTAATACTGACATCGAATATAGCCCTTTTGTAACCAGTTTTGTTCATGTTTGGACTTGGTGCATGTTTCCGAAGGACTTGGCAAAACTAAATCAAATTAATTTCTGTTCGACTTTTAGATAAGTTTTCGGTTTAATTTGGTTTTATTCCCTTTCTCAATTCACTCGAACATTTGGCCCACAATATTACAGCCCAGTCATTATTTTCATAATAGAACCCTTTTGACATCTCTGCCTGATGATCTTTATGCCTATAGACGGAACCAGGTTTCAGACCGCCCGTATCAGAAATTGTCCAAGATCTTCAACATATCATCTAAGATATTTTATTGTCGGATTCTTGTTCTTGTGCATCAAAATCTTCCTTTGAGGAATAAATTCGTATGATATGTTGATGTTCTTGTGCATTCCAATATAGTAATACTTTGTTTATTGTCTGGATGGAAATGAGCTTAGGGTCATCATCATGTAACATATTAGTCCCTTCATGTAACATATTAGTCCATCCATCACGGCTCAGCATTATTGACCAATCTGGCCGTGTGTTTACATTACTAAACTAAAATGATAACACTACTAAGCAGAAAACATACGAAGACTGAAACACGTAAGCATCCAAATAACCAACATTAGCATTACGGTTCAAAGACAAAAGCTTGAGATATCAAGTACCACTCCAAATAACCAAAATAAGCATTATGGTTGAAAAACACAAGCTCGAAATTCAAGTACCATTCCAAATAACCAGAATAAGCAATTACATAGAGTTGCCAAAGTGTGCAGCACATCAAGACTTGAAATTGCTGCTCATAGGAATGAGGAATCTAAAAGGCATGGATTGATGCTTTAGAGTTTCTCTACTTTCGGTTTCTTCGAGAGTAAGCTTCCGAAAACTGTGCTCAAGGCGGTGGATGTCAAGAATGAGGCTCTCAATAGCCTGCTAGCCTGCAATAGTATCATATTCAACAGAGTTAACTAAAGAACATACATCATAAAAAGAACAAAAACATATACATACCTCTGTTTTGCTGATGGTAACTACTTGCTCCTCTATATCATCCAAGTCAATGTTCCACGTCTTCAGTGAGCAGATGTTTGATGATAAGTTCATAGGTGTAATGATAAGATCATCTGAAACCATAAACATTTTAGCTCTCCTCACAAACCCACAACCCTCAGATGAATATTCATATGTTTTGTTGCATCTTGGATCCACTTGTTTTAAAGCGTAGTACCTGGAGCCTATCTTCAGTCCCAATTCGCTTTCACAACCCGCGGCACAAACATCAAGCAGACGTTTCTCACAACTATAATACCAAGGAATTCTCCCTTTGTTGGGGTTGTAGCTTCTGAAGCTTTCACACAAGTTACCGATGCATCCTAGCACGATATTGCTTCCAGGTATTTCCCATGCATATTTCAAAGGGAGAGCTAGGAAAGTGAAAAGAAGATCGACAAAGTCTTTTCCACTTTCAACATATAGAACCTTCTTGTCCAATTTACTAGTGAACAAAGTGATAGACATTACTTCATTAGATCCTGTTATACCTGCGTAACATTCTTCCAAGGGCAGGATCGGTGTTGTAATGACGCTTTTCATCAAGAACACATCAGTTAATGGAGTATCTGAAGAGAATAAGCACTGCAGCAGAGCTAAAACCTGGATTTACACAAACAAAGAGACAAAATAAGTCAAAATACTGGCATGAGAAATCACAACTAAACATAAATGTAATGTTTACCTTGTCATGATCAACATCTACAAGCATCTCTTGTAGCTGAGTAGTATCTGTATAGCCTAAGTTTTTAAGTGTCTTCAAGGTTAGACCCATAGAACTAAATCCCACTTCCAACTTGTCAGTAATGGTGAACAAGGTCTTGTTGCTCACAAATATTTCATCATGTGCTACGATATAACTTGCTTCGATCTCCTTTCCCATTAGTGCTCCACAACTACATCTAGCTGAACTAAAATTACTATATACCTTTAGAGATGAGCATGACAAGCACCTATAATACTTGAGGACAGTGTCATCTATGTTAAGCCTAAGCTTGCTACATTGCTTCTCGTTCACACTTCTTGGATACAAAAGCATCTCCTTACAATTTTCACTCAAGAAATTATCCATCCCCAAATCAAAAACAGTTTTGTAAAGATTGTTGAAACAGCCTATTGTAGTGGCTTGAGACTTTTGTTCATGTTGATATTTCTCCAACAATCTAACAATGGTGCCCATTGGAAGCGTCAGAAAACTAAAGAGTACATCGACAAAATCCTTACCAGACTCAGCCAAGACAACCTTGTTCTTCTTCTTGTCCACAAGTAGTTTCAACTTAAGAATTGGTTTTTCTGCATCCTCTGTCCCAGCCATTGAAGATTTGAAGTTGGTTTTTCTTTGTAAGGGTTTCTGTTTTTGAAGTCTAACACGGCGGATAAATAATGATTCCAACACAAAGACCCAAGAGTTTTTATAAACCCTTTGGTTCTATTCAACACAAAATTCCCCCGGATTAATTTCGGTACGATGTTTAGATATTTACTTTTCGGTTTAATAGTAGGTACAATTTGGTTCTATTCAACCAATATTTTATTCCCTGAATAAAGAAGCGATTTAAGAGATTAGGACCTTTTGATATTCCATGCCAATTCTCACTAAACATTTGAATGTGTAAATTAGATGAAACTCTTTATGGGAAATCACTTCTTCGGACTCATCATCTGACTCAATTTGAAGATGACAAGCACTTATAGACCATGTCGTGCTCATGCCAAAAAACGAAACATATTATTCCCTCCGTTTCAAATTAGTTGTCGTTTTACACTTAATTTTATGTTTCAAATTAGTTGTGGTTTCCAATTTTCAATGTAATTTTTAGCTTTAAATATCAACCTTAACCTCAAATTTTATGAAGAATACCAAGAGTTAACTTTGTTTTTAAGGGTATAATAAAAAATTTATTATGTTTTTTTAATATACGTGAAATCATGTAAAATGACAACTAAATTGCAACAGAAGGAGTATAACAACTAGATTAATTAAATTCTGCCAAACCAAAAAAACCCAATTATAACATGGAATTAGTAGGTTGCTATTTCTTCAACAAGTATTTTTCTATAAAAGAAAAGACCATATAGGGAAAATAAAAACAAAGATTTCAGATTATGATTTGAAAATCAAACTGTTAATTAAAAAAATAAAAAATCAAACTGTTTCATACAAATGTATCTTAGAGTTTCTCTTCTTTTGGCTTCTTTGGGAGTATGCTCGCTAAAGCTGTTGTCAAGGCGGTGGATGTCATAATTGAAGCTCTTAGTAAACCAATAGCCTACATTAATGTCAAAATCAAAATGATTAATTGTTCAGAACAAAATATAACCGGAAAGATATGTATGCGGGTGAATATTAAGAATTACATATGTACCTCTGTTTTGGTAATGTTGATTACATGCTCTTTGATATCATCCACGTTCACGTTCCACTTCTTCATCATGCAAATTGTTGAAGACGAGTTTGTAGGTGTGATAGTAAGATCATCTAAAATCATGTATGTTTTCCCTTTCTTTACAAGACCACAACTACTACAAGTTGTTGATGCGGTAATTCCATCATAGTTTGGATACATCGGATGCAAATTATAGCAGCGAGAGCCTACTGTCACCTTATTGATTTCTTTTGGGCAAGAAACACCAAGTAGGGGTGTATGGAGAGTATAATGCCAAGGAAGCCTACAAGTGTAAGGAGATGCATTCATACGTCGGATAAAGCTCCTCATACTTTTATAAAAGTTGTCAATGCATCCCATCTTGCTATTGCTTCCGGATAATTCCCACACTGACTCCAAAGGGAGAGCGAGGAAAATCAAAAGTAGATCCACAAAGTCTTGTTCGCTTTCAACACAAAGAATCTTAATGTCTTGCTTCCTAACAAATACAGTGAGTGACAATACTTCATTCGATTCTGCTTTTTCTTGCGCGGCTAGACTTGGCATTTGATTATGTGTCTTTGTAATGACACATGAGTTGCGTTTCGTCAAGAAAACATCAGTCAAGGGAGTATCCGAAGAGAATAAGTATTCCAACAAAGCCAGTACCTAGATTTAGATTTTTCATAAATTAGAGAGGAAACAATGTAAAGTAATGGCATGTAAAATAAAACTTCATTACCTCTTTTCGATTAAAATCTACAAACGTCTCCTCCAGCTTATCAACATTATTATAACCAAGTCCCATAAGTTTCTTCATGGTCGTAGAAACAGAGCCGTGCTAATAGTGTATTAGGAAAGACCATTGCCTTGGGCCCGATTTTTATGTTATATTTACGGCCCCTAATTTTCAGAAAATCTAATTCAATTAGTCAAATTCACGCTTAGCCTTTCTTAACTTAATCATTAATTCCTTGCACATCACGTCTTTTTCATATAGTCAAGACGGATTTAAGGAAATACCAATAGTAATTTAACTTTGTTTATTATTCAAGTTTTTCCCGGCGATAATATAGTCATGTTATTCGAAGATAAATATAATAAAGAACATGTAGGGCCATGGTCGTAGTTTTATGATTCTTTTAAAATTGTTTGTTTGTTCATTTTGTTTTCATTCTTTTCAATTTTTTTATCAAAAAATTTCTATTTATATTTTATTACGATATTATTTAAATAAATTTCTATCTCACTCTTTTTAATTTATTTAAACCAATAGATATTTTACTATATAATTACGGAATCATCATAAATATGGTTTAATATTGAATTTTTTATTGTTTATTTAGTAAACTGTGTAGTCAGTATTTTTTTTATAGAAATTTTATGTACATTTTTTATATAATTTTTTTGTATGTTTTCATTTAATAAAATTTTAGTAATAAGTTAAAGACATTTTTTTAATCCCGCCTTAGGCCCCCGAATAGTTAGGCACGGCACTGCGTAGAAATAGAGGCAAATTCCACTTTCATATCATCGGTAATAATGAAAAAAATCTTCATGCTGAAAATATTTCATAACAACTATTTCCTCTTACTTCAAACTCCATCGTCATCAAACTGCCACAAGAACATCTTAAGGTGCAAAAGTTACTACATGCCTTAGCGCATGACTCCAATTTATTTGGGGCACCTATAATACTTGAGAACCTTGGTGTCATCTATGCTAAGCTTAAGACCATTTTTTAACAATGATTTTTAACAAGTTTCTTATTATTAAACAAATGATAAAGAGGAGAGATGAGTAATAAAAGAAGAGAGAGGTAGAAAAAAATCTCAGTACAACGAAACTCTTGAGACTAGAATTAGAAATTCTTTACAACATGTAAATTTGTGATTGGTTTCTTTTTTATATTTAATGATATGATTTATTTTTATTCTTAAAAATCATTACTATATTGGTAAGAGATTCCTCACCAAAAATCACTTTAATGATGCTCTAAGACGTTTGCATTGCCTCTCTGTAAAATATATAGGCTAGGATACACAAGTATATCCTTACAAGCCTCCGTCAAGAAATCATCATTGTGCATATCAAGAACACTTTTATAGAGATTGTTGAAGCAACCTATAGGTTTGACTTGAGACTTTTGATCCTTATGATGTTTCTCAAGTAATCTCACAATGGTCCCCATTGGCATCTCCATAAAACTAAAGAGCACGTCAACAAAATCCTTACCAGCCTCAGCCCATACAACCTTGTTCTTCTCCTTGTCGACAACAAGTTTCATCTTCCCGCCATTGTAGATCACGACGAAAATAGTGAGTAGAACACAACAAATCTTTAGAGTCAAAGCCTTAATTTCTTATACCAGTAACCAAATTTTCTTAAAACGTTTCAAGTCTAATTAAGGCACGCTTTAATTATCTAGACACAAATAGTCGAGCGTTATGAAATTTAATTCATTGAACGGCACAATTAAACCCATATATACGTTACACACTTGACCTAGGTTCCTAAATTTGCATGTATAAAAAAGGATATTTGCCTAGATATTTTATTAAAGCGATATACACAAAGAAGAAAATATGGTATGAGAGATATTCTCGTCACAAAAATAAGGAAATATTAGTTATATCTCTACGTTTTTGAGATTAATTAACTTGGAGTTTCGAAAGTTTTTCACTGATGCCTAGTTTCTTGTTCCTCAATATCATCCGTGTTCATCTTTTTCAGCAAGCACACGGTTGAGGATGATTTTGAAGCCATTACAGTAAGATCATTCGAGATCAGGAACGTTATTCCTCTCTTCACAAATCCACTACTATGTGGTACAGTGGATTCATCAACAATACGGTCAGAGTTTGGATCCATTGCACTCAATAGATAGGTTTAAGATCCTTTTCTCAAATTTAACTTTTTAATACACTTTGTGTAGCAGATATCTAGCACTCTGGCAGCTATATTACTTAGAACTTTAAATTATATTATTGAGAATTTTGGGAGATATAATAGAAATTTTAGGAAGTGGAGGCTTTGTTTTATTTAGAACTTTTTCACTTAGTATTATTTCTCCTTTGTCAAGATCTTTTACTTTTGCTCCGGTATGAATACCATCGGTGAAATTGCACAATAATCAGAATTAATAACATCTTGATTGATATTTTTCCAGTTCATTTTCGTGTTGTTTGTTTTCTTCTCAACTACTATTTCAAATCCTTGATAATCTTTGACTTCTTTTTGTCCTCAAGCAACTTAGAGTTTGAGCTAACCATTATAGTTGGCATCTCCTCATCAACTCTTATGGCATCGGCTTCCAGAAATCACTTCTTACTAATGTGCTCAAAAACCTTACTCAACGTAGGAGAATCTGACAAATGATAAACCAAACCTCCACGGTAGACCTTCAATGTAGAAATATTAATTTCTCCAACTTGTAGGAAACATAGCTTATGCTCCATGCATAAATTTTCCACGGTTTCTTCCTCATGATTAAGTATTACAAGACGAGTTTTGAGACTCGTTTTGACAAGCATGCAATGACTCTTCTGTGAGTTATCAGCCACTCTTCGTTTTGCTTTCATTCAAACCGGGAATGGCTAATAAGTCACAGAAGAGTCATTGCATGCTTGTCAAAACGAGTCTCAAAACTCGTCTTGTAGTACTTAATAATGAGGAAGAAGTTGTATCTAATTTCTAAGAAAATTTATGCAGGAAGCATACACAATGTTTCCCACAAGTTGGAGAGATTACTATTTCTACGTTGAAGGTCTACGGTGGAAGTTTGGCTTATAATTTACCATATTCTTTTTTTAGCGCATTAGTAAGAAGTGGTTTCTGGAAGTCTATGCCATAAAAGTTGATGAGGAGATGCCGACTATTATGGTTGCTGACCAAACCCTAAGATGTTTGAGGACAAGAGGAAGTCAAGAGCACCAAGGATCTAATACTTGAAGAAGTGGTTGAGAAAAAATCAAACAAGACAAATGAAAAAATTGATGGAAACAAATCCTCAATTGATCTTAATCAAGATGTTGTTGATTCTGATTATGTGCAATTTCACTGGATGATAATTGTACTGGAGCAAAATAAAGAAATTGGACAAGGGAGAAATAATACCAAGTTGTTCCAAGAAAAGTTCTAAGTAATTCAAAGCCTCCACTTCCTCAAACTTCTATTATTTTCTAGATTTCTCAAAAACTTTCTCCATCACCTCTAAGTTTTTCTTTCTAATTGGGAGTAGGCCCTAGTGTCTATGAACTTTTAACTCCACCCACTGAAGAACGCAAAGGAAACACTGAGAAGAACTCAAGGGTTTTTCATACTTCACACTCTAAAGTTGGAAGACCGAAATGTAAATGATTTTAGGGTGTCTAAAGGATACATAATATTCAACCACAAAGACCCATGAATTAGATAACCCTTTGAGCTGCCCCATGAGTCTTCATAGCTTGATAATGACCTGGAAAAAGTTTTTACAACATGCCAAATTTCAAGTCTCAATTTAATTGGTAGAATGTACGGAAATTTTTTGTTCTTAATTACTTATCGTAGATATAATCATAATTTGAGTTTTCGACGTTACAGTTTTCAAAAAAGAAATTTGAATGATATTAGTGGAAACTGATAGAGAGAACATATTCAGAGATCAAGACCTTTGACCTTCCGAATGGTTGCTTGATGATGAAGCACTCGGTAATGTCATAGAACTAATTAGGGTTTGTACTAACATTGACTGGAGACTGTATTTTAATCTCTATTGATTGATAGCTATATTATTTCCAAAACTGATCAAGCCAACCATTTTTTGGGTATAACCAGAAGGAAAGAATAAATCAAAATTTGTTCAAAATATTCATTTTATGACTACACAACAAAGATAACAGAACTCAAACTACTGAATTGGACCAAAAATATTTGGTTTCAACCAAGTGGTAATGGTCTAGTGGTTCCCACTTGAGGAGGAGTTGTCCTGTTCGTCCAGGCCAGAGATCGATCCCCTCAAGCGTGGAATTATCTAATCATTTTCATTTGGCCACCGGAGCATTCACATGGCTCTCCGGGCCCCGGGATTAGTCGGATCTCATGGCCCGTTGACCCGAGAATTAGCTAGGGAATAAACATCCCCGCGACCTAACTCGGAACTCATGGTGTCCGTTGAACCGGATCACCAGAGTTATCAAAAAAAAAAAAAAAAAAATTTGGTTTCATTTCGGTAGAGAATATTCAAACCGATTAATTTGAAATCAAATAGAAGAAAGTTAATAATTTGTGCCTTTGTGGGTTGTCTCCTTGGTTATCCGGATTATGGATATTGGACTCTTGATACTAGTTTGGTTTGAGTTGGTTTCTGTTTAATGTCAGTTAATGGAAGTAACAAACATTTTTATTGAAATAATTGATTTCCTTTAATTGGCTACCGAATAAAGTTTGATTGGGACGACCGTTTTTGTGCACGAAAGCTTTTAAGCACCAAACATGGCAAGCACTTATAGATCATGTTCTGCTTTTTTCTCCCAAAATTAACAAACTATAAGTTTATAACAACTAGATTAATTATTTTCTACCTAAATATTATACTATGCAAATGTTACAGATCATACCAACCAGCATCGCAACTGTAATCTTCACTAAAATAACTTTACAAACCACGATTACATTAGCTTAATTTTGTGATTTTTTTTGTCAACTAGTGTTAACTTGTTTTTTTTTTTTTTGTTCAAACAACTTGTTTTTTTTTAAATCTGCATATATAGTCTAAAAACATATTTTTGATTCAGTAGACGTAAACACAAGTCACAAGGTGTAAACAAAATAAAACCCAAACACTATTTAAAAAAAAACTTAAAACAATTTGTTTGCATAGTCCGGGTTGGGTTTGAGACGAATGATTAAACCGATACATATGAAATAAAATTAATCCGGGTTGGATTTGTGATCAATTATCCACCTACAAACCAAACTGAGTTAGTTGTATTGTAATAGTGTATTGTATGAGAACAATTCAAATACAAACCACATGGTAGTTATTTAGTCATTTACTTTGATCTAATCGTACTTGTATTGGTAATTGGTTAGCATGTGAAAAATTCAATCCGAATCAAATTGCATTGACGTCATAAAAAACTTGATGAGATCTTTTTCATTTTATGATCCAACTATGACTAAAAGCCAATATTTTAGCTATGAAACCAAGATAAATAATAACTTAATCAATTGTGTTGAAAACGTGACAAATTGCTTCAGAATGACCAGAACTACTAATTGGAATCATCTATGTTGAAAACATATAGTATGTTATCAGGCCCGTTCCCAGAGGTTAAGAGGCCTAAGGCAAAAAAAAAATTGGGGCCCCAAAACTAGAGTTAAAAAATATTTTAAACCCCAAAATTAGTATGAATATGGATATCAATTTAAAATTATTAGGTAAAATACATACCATTTATTAATTTTCAAAAATTATAGTCTTAAAACTAGGGTTAAACAAAATTTAGAACCTAAAATTATTATAAATAATAGTATCAATTTAACAATTACTATAAAAAATATGTACTATTTATTAAATTTTCAAAATTGGAAACCCCAGAATTTTGCAATATCAGACGGGCCCTAAGGCGAATGCCTTAATATTTACAAAGAAGGCACGGCCCTGTATGTTATTGAAAACAAAAATAGAAAACTCCGGTAGTTATGAAGATTAGTTTCGATTTGTTAATGTTTGTATTATTTGTAAGGTAAGATTGGTAATTTGATAATAATACGTACAAATAAAATTAAACAATTTGAACAGCATACGACGAATAAACTTGGCTTCACGGTCCAATACTCTGAAATATTCAACGATTTTTGTATCATAAATATATAAAATTAAAATTAAAATACCAACTAGAAATATATTTTTTGTAAAACAAATGAAAATGACAGAATCTGAAAAAAGGAGAAGAAAAATTCTTCGCTTTACCTTTTTCCCTCTTCTTCTTCTTGTGCTCGTTCGTGCCACTCTTTGAATCTCAACTTTTCTCGTTCCTTTACAAGTTCTTGTTTCTCTGGATATGTCTAACTCTATTGAGTATTTGACTAATGTCCTCTTGTGACATCTATTTTTTTCAAAAATCTCCGACAAATTTTCCAAACTCTGTCGTGTAGTGACTTTTGAAAACGGAAGCTTCAGATTCGGTTTCAGCTTCGTACTCTTATTTTATTCGTATGAAAACTGAAATCGAGTTGAGCAAAAATGGCGAAGCGTGGATATAAGCTGCGTATCCTTTTACTGTTCTTTGCTGATATTGTTAAAAACTTAAACTTGAATACAAAGATCAATACTTTAGCTAAGATATTTGATTGTTTTCACCCTAATCCTTAGAAATTTGCAGCATTAGGGTTTATCCTTGGATTTTTCTAATGGGTTTTTGCCATCTAAATTCAAAACGAGACTAGATGAGAGAAGAGACATTGTTATTGTATTTTCTCTGTTTGTTTGTAAATAGGTATATTGATTTGTTTTTGTGTTTAACCTTGACTTGATTTGGAAAATAAAAGAGGAGTTTTTGGCACATTCCGGGAATGTGAATTGTCTAAGTATTGGAAAGAAGACATCACGGCTTCTTTTAACCGGTGGAGATGATTATAAGGTCAACCTTTGGGCTATTGGCAAACCAACTTCGTTAATGGTTTGTTTCACATTTCTCTCTCTTTTGTAATTTGTTCCTCCTTGTTTGGTCTTCGTTTGTAATCTTTGTATCAAAAGTTGTTTTGGTTACCTCTTATAGCCATAACTATTATTAATTGAGCTAGATTTACATCAAATGGTTGGTATTACCATTTTGGTGCTTCTTGATATGCAAAAAAACTGAGTACTATTGTTCTCTTGATAGAAGAATGATGCAGTTTCCTTTCATGTGTTAATGTTGGCAGAGTCTTTGTGGGCATACAAGTCCTGTTGACTCGGTAGCTTTTAACTCGACAGAAGTTTTGGTGCTCGCTGGAGCTTCTTCAGGTGTGATTAAGCTGTGGAATCTAGAAGAAGCAAAGAGTAAGTTGATTGATTTTCTGTTCTCATTAATTACGTTTTGTTATTCCATATATGCCTAGCTTATTGTAACAAATGGGAATAATATTAGAGGTAGTGGAGTAATTGTCCTGGGGGATTATAAGTCCTGTGATTGAGTAGTCTACAATTACTTTATGAATTCGTTACTTTCAAATAATTAGGTCTAATAACTATTGCTCTTGAAGTGTAGTGGTTCGAGCTTTTATTGGACATAGATCCAATTGTTCTGCTGTTGAATTTCATCCATTTGGTCAATATATTGCATCGGGATCCAGTGACACAAATCTAAAGATTTGGGATGTTCGAAAGAAGGGATGCATCCAAACATACAAAGGTCATACTCGTGGCATTAGCACTATCAAATTTAGTCCTGATGGTCGTTGGGTAGTGTGTGGAGGACTTGACAATGTTGTAAAGGTACGAGCAGCAGTATCAATAAGTGGAGCTTGTGCAATGTTCTATTTTCCTTATAACAATGTATTCTTTATTGTACTCGATAGGTATGGGATTTGACTGCTGGAAAGCTTTTACATGAGTTTAAGTCTCATGATGGACCTATTCGTTCCCTTGACTTTCACCCGCTTGAGTTTCTCCTAGCCACAGGTGTGTTTTCTGGCTTTTTATTATTCACACGCTATAGAGTAAATTGATAGCAGCTCTCAGTTACTTGATAAAATCCACAACTCTTGTTTCTAAGGTCTTCTGATTTCATATACTACTCAGGTTCAGCTGACAGGACTGTGAAGTTCTGGGATTTGGAAACGTTTGAGATGATTGGATCTACTAGACCAGAGGTACTTGAGCTTGTGTTTTGTCTTTAACCTATCCTGTCTTGTTTTGGTTCTGCATTTTCCATGAGAGTCTATCTCAATCTCCTTCACCTCTACTGACTTATAACATACCCGGTTCTGGAGATATGGTGTGAGATTTTCTCTCTATTTAACGAAAAATTTATACATTAACAATATCGGAGATATCCTTATTTACAGTGTTGCTTTGAGAAGAACCTGTAAGATACGAGCCAAGTGATAATGTAGTTACTTTAGAGGGATACCATAGAAGTTAAATAAATGGAACCACTAAAGTCGCATCTGATGATATATTGTTTTAGCTTTGGGTTTATTTTATAATATTTTCATAAAACTTAGTTTTTAACCTCCTTCCTCGCTTGTGGCGTCCTTTGTTTCACAGGCTACTGGAGTTCGTGCAATCACTTTTCATCCAGATGGGCGAACCCTTTTCTGTGGAGCGGACGATGGCTTGAAGGTTTTGATTGTCTTTGTGATCAGCTATACAGTTTAGCTGTTTTCCAGAGTTGAACATTGATAACATAGTGTTGACTCTGATATTGCAGGTTTATTCTTGGGAACCAGTAATTTGCCGAGATGATGTTGATATGGGATGGTCAACACTTGGTGACATCTGCATCAACGAAGGAAAGTTCATTGGTTGCTCATATTACCGGAATTCTGTTGGGATTTGGGTCTCAGATATATCGGTATGTCACATATTTTGCAAACTTACGTAAAAAATGAAATTTGAACATTTTATAAAGGTTTGTGTTTGTTTCCTATTCCTTTCGTTTTAAGCAGCAACTTGAGCCATATGGAGCTGGATCTGAGGATAAGAATGAATGCATGGTGAAAAGATTCAGTGTCTTGGATGTTCAGTCGTTTGAGAGAATGGGAAGTGGCTCAAGGGGCAGCTCATCTCCAGATTATGAGACAAAAGAGATAAAGAACATATACGTCGATTGTGAGTAAATATAAATTTTGTATTTAATGCTCATGTCCTTTCGAGTGTGGTACGGCTGATCTATGCTAGGGCTTTTCATCTGTCAGTATAAATCACATCTGTTGTAAGAAGGTTATTTAGTTGCTATATTGGCACCTGAATGAGTTGATGTATAATTCAAGTGAATGAATCAAAGTAGTCTTAGACTATACCTGGAAGAGATGGGATGTGACTTTTTTTGTCTTTGAGATCAACATAACTTTTTCTGTCTTTCACTTTTGTGTGCTTATTGCTTTTGGTCTGATATGAACTTTGTTTCGTGTAAAGCCATAGGTGGAAATTTGACTGTTGCGCAAAATCCAGGATCTCTGAAAGTGACATTGCCTTTAGAAATAGGAAAAGTCGCTAATATGGTCAACGAGAAGCAGAATGCAACATATGTTGGACAAGCAGAGGATAAGTCTTCCAGAATGCATAGTGTTGTATCTAGGGATAGTGATAGTGGGGAAGAATCTTCTCATTCAGGAAGGGAATCTATCACTTTCTCAAAAACTAAACCCGGTATGTTGCTAAGACCAGCTCATGTAAGAAAGACTCTAGCAAAGTTTGAAGAATCAAATCAGTTAGTGGCTATTCAATCTGGATTTGGGAAGAAAAGCGGATTAAGTGTTGAAGAGGAGTCACACGCTCGAAATGCTTTCCTTTCAGAACAGAGTGGTAGTAAACCATTTGATGCAGATGATTCTACCATCAAGGGTATTACGGAAAAGTGTGAAAAAGCTTTATCATCAGAACCACCAACTGATGAAGCGAATCGTAGGTTCCTTGTTCTCAGACTTTAGTTTCATTAAACTTAAGCTTTCGGATATTTAATCAATCTTTTGAATATCTCTTCAATCTTGCCTCAGATATGTTGCTTAAACCACCTCGTGTACGTAGCACATCAAATAGCAAGTACAATGAGTCGAGACGAGCAATGTCAGTTGATTCTGGGACTTTTGACGGCAACAAAAGTGGGC
Source organism: Arabis alpina (assembly GCA_900128785.1). Taxonomy (NCBI): domain Eukaryota; kingdom Viridiplantae; phylum Streptophyta; class Magnoliopsida; order Brassicales; family Brassicaceae; genus Arabis; species Arabis alpina. The sequence goes on from LT669788.1 coordinate 7,824,702, forward strand.
TGGAATACTCAAGACAGAACATTTCCAGCAAAACTGAAAGAGTTCTTTCACCTGATAAACCTGGTGATGAACAGAAAAGTAAGTTCTTGATGGTTCAATTTCTTGGTTTTAAGGCAACAATCACTTAGTAATTGGCTGGTACAAAATTTCTGTCATGTAGACACTGAAAACCCTGGCGGAAGCAGAGGTTTGAGTCCCGTGAAGATTGTTAGAGGAGGTTAGGACTTCAATACTTTTTCTGTTTGTGTTTATCCCTGATAACATCTAAGTCAGCTAAGCACTGTTTCCTTTAAATTTCTATGTTTGCAGTAAAAGTTGTCTCGGGGAGGACACGCTCGTTGGTTGAGAAGTTTGAGAGAGGAGAAAAAGTCACTCATACCGAAGCAGCTAATACAACAATAACTCAGAACACTAATCCGGTGCAGGAAGATCCGCATGAGACATCAAGACAGGCAGACAAAACTCCTGTCATATCAACACGACGAGCTAGGAGTACTCCACGAGTGATGCCTGTCGTACTCCATCGGGATAGTCACATAAAATCTGATGAGCCGTCTTTGTCACAACCAACCAGGACTTCTTCAGGTTCAGTGATGCCTACGATACTCAATCAGACTACTAATGTCACACATGATGAGCCTTCTGTAACATTAACACAACAGTCTAGAACTTCTCCAGCCCGGATATTGCCTGTGGCACTCAGTCAAGCAACAAGTATTTCAAATGATGAGGCTTCTGTTATGTCAAGAAGACCACGCAGGACTTCTGCACCTCGAGTAAGGCCTATGTCACTCAGTCAGTCAATGGACATGACATCTCATGAGTGTCCTGTAACATCAACACGTCCAGCTAGGACTTCTCCAGCCCGTGTAATGCCTGCGAGACGCAGTCACTCTGATAACATGACATCTAATACACCTCATATCGCATCCAGGCACCGAGTTAGTCCAACTCAAATGCAAGCTACACCCACTGCCGTTGATCAGGTGGTCGATATGACATTGGATGAGACACATGTATCTCAACCAGCTTGTGATAACTTAAGCCAGGTACCTTGCAAAGATTGTTTTGGGAACCTATAAATATAATACGTTGGTCTCCATATGTAAAAATGCAGCTTGTTCTATATTTGATTTTGGCAACTAAGACACATCTAGCACAAAATCACTAGGATAGCAGTTTTTTTCTTTTTTCTTAAAAGAGTGCTATATACATGACAAATGTATTTGATTGTTTGGTTTGTGCAGAAGGAGGAGCCTCAAATATCTGGAAGAGAGAATGATAGTGACATCACTGAAAATCTAATGCAAACTCATAATGAGTTCTTAAGCACTCTTCAATCGAGGTTGATAAAATTACAAGTAAGCATTCTTGTTTCTTCTCTTTTCTCTGACCATTGTTTGTTATAGTGTTAATTTGCAAGTGTTTGATCTCTCACAAACATGCAGATTGTTAGACATTTTTGGGAGCGTAGTGATGTTAAAGGCGCGATTGGGGCCTTGAGAAAGCTAACAGATCAGTCTGTGAGTATCTCAGATTCTCAGTAGATTACTTTTTTCTTTTATGTTTTCGGATGTTTACATAAGCTAACTCAAAGACACCGTGGCAGGTTCAAGCAGATGTGATCAGTATTCTAACCGACAAAACAGAGATTCTCACATTAGATATGTTTTCTCAGTTGGTCCCTGTCCTCACAAGCTTATTGGGTAGCAGGACAGAGAGGTAAAAACATCATATTATATTTCCACTTTAAACTATATTTTTCCTTTTGAGCTATAACAGTTCCATAATTTGGCTAGTAAATGAGTGTGAGGCAGTAAGACCGGTTTGTTGATAGCATTTTCAGTTCATATGACAACTCAATCGTCCTTCAGTTTATAAGAAACATAATTCTTATAAACAATCATTTCTTTGATCTGTTGTCTTGTTAAATCTGAGATTGTTACATGGTTGTGCAGGCCGGTAAATGTCTCCTTGGAAATGCTCTTGAAGCTTGTTGCGGTATTTGGTACAGTTATTCGCTCAACTGTCTCAGCTCCACGGGTTGTTGGCATTGATCTTCATGCTGATGAAAGGTACTCGATTTTCACGTCACTCTCTAGAACCTCAATTAGTTTGCTATGTTGATCTCATTTACTGATAAAAGTAAATAAACCACAATGCAGGCTACAAATCTGCCAAGTTTGCTCAGCGGGATTGCACAAGATTCAGAGGATTCTTCCAGTTCTCGCAAGGTAAACATCCTAAGCGTCCTGCTTTCATCAACTTCCTAATAATTTTTAACTGTTATGAGTAGTTTTTGGAAATCGGATTCATTTCTTATTAGTTATTTCCATTGTTTCCGCTCTCTTTTCTTCTGTCTGAATACAGAAGAGGCGGTCTTATAACAAGAAAGGCTCAAGAATTGAACCTAGTTCTTCAAGAACCATAGCCACAAACAAAACCAACAACGATTATATAACTCTTCCGCAAGTTCTTGTAGTCTACATTGCAAAGAAGCGTGTGTCTCTCGCGTCTAGTCCCATCTCATGGAAGTTTTTAGATATATGTGGATTCACACATCAGTGAGAATGGCTGAGTCTTTTGCTGCGCTTCGAACTATATAATCTTAAGAAGAAATACTTGGAAACTAATTTGATATATGGTTGTTGTAAATCGTTATTTTTTTGCCTGAGTAGCTTCAGTTCTTGATTTGTTGTTCTGTGTAACTGCAATTCACATTGATGTCTTTATCAAAAAAATCACATTGATGTAATTCTGAGTTTAATTCCTAACCAAAGTGCTAATGGGGTTTGTCTAGTCTATCTTATTTTGTCTACAATATCACTTGTAAAGTTGTAGTAGACAGACTTGAACGGAGTTTTCTTCATTTTGAATTAGCATTTTGTTTTACAACTAAACGAAAACCAAAAACATGAATATTTAGAATTAAAACTTGCAAGTAACAGTAACAGCCAAAATGTCATTTTTATTGCTCTAATTGCTTACTGAGCTAAATTAACAAGTTTATACCGTTGCACATTTATCTCATTAGTCAAAACTTTTAAACACTTCCACTTTTGGTTAGTAGTCTCAACTTTTTCACCATTTAGGGGATTGCTTCAATTTTATACATTACTAAAGTAATTCCATGAGTCTAAAGTATTTAACGTCCTATACGTGATTTCTATGATGAAATTACTTGTTAAACATCTAAATGTCAATGAAAAACTTGCAAACTTTGTTCATCTATATATTTTCCTGATTAACTAAAAGTTATAAACTCTCCATATTTGATTAGGTAATAAGTCTTAACGTTTTACAAACAATCAAGTATATATAATCCTAAATTTGATAGTTCAATCGGTTAGAAAAGTGTTGTTGAGACTCATACATTAGTATCCCCGTAATTGCTAATCCTCGTAACCCTAACTTATATGTAAGTGGTGTGTTCTAAAAATCAAAAATATTTATACCGGGATAATTTGTTGTTTTCCAATGAAACGTGACGAAATACTTATGTAAACGAGTTTGGGATTTCGTGGGGGATCAAAATACATTTAAAAGGTAGATAAAGATAAATTAGTGGTTGATTATCTACGAAAGCAACAGTTTATTCAGTTAGGTTTAGCATTTTCAAAAGAAAACAAAAACGAATTCAAAGACAATAAACCAAAATAAAATTAAAAAGAATTTAACAAATCAAAAGATAATCAGAATTAAATCAAAGAAAAAGTATAACAGGGAAACTGGATTTATTTTAAAATAAATATAAATATATATATATATATATATTAAAACTAAACCAAAAAATAAATCTCACCACCATAATCAAAGTGGGTTCAGTTTCGATTTTAATTAAATGAAAAAAGTATATAAAGAAGAAGATAAACCTATAATTTGGATTGAGCATCCGTATGAATTGGTTGCCCAAATCAAGAAGAAGAACAAAAAAAAGGAAATTTATTGGGTTTCGAAGTTGTTTGCTTAAGGAGTGAATTAAAGACACTCCTGTCTCAGTGGTAAAACAATGGAAAGAACGCAAAACATGGAATTTCATTTTTCTTTGGTAAAAATAACAACATTTCTCTTATTTGGTCACAGAATCCAACATTTCATGTTTTTATTTAATTTATTTATTTATGGGTCAACCGTATGAAGTAGGGTAACATAGGAGTAGGACACGAGTCTATCTATCTTTTCTAAAGATTTTTTATTTTTTATTTTTTATTTAATTCATTTGATAATGTTTTACGACTTTATTTTATTTTTAACGTTTTGTTAGTTTTGTTTCCCGATTCCACTAAATTTATCTGTTATTAGGTTTCGTTTCAATCTATCGAAACCATTATAGAAAAAATCATCTTCGCTATATAAAAATCATCCTTTCATGCAAAACCAAACAAACTCTTCTTCTCTGTTTTGTTCTGTTCTTCTCTCTCTCTCTCTTGAGCTGGCTCTTGTCACCATTCATTAGTTACAGTGATTCTTCTGCATGCAACAGGTCTCGTTCTAATTCCTGATTTTTGTTTCAAGGGTCTTTAAATTTATTGTTTCTGTATCTAATGATCCTATATTTTTTTCGTAAATTTTAATTACCTGATCACCACCATTAAATTTCATCATTGACCCTTTGTCTTAAACAGAGAGAGAGCTTTGAATTTGATGTTTTTTTAATTTCTTATTTTGCTTGTCAATAGACAATAACAATAAAACAGTAATTACTCATGTTAGATCTATAACAATAAATAAATCTTTCTTTGTTTCTCTCTTTAATTCAATAGCCGTTTCGTTTTATCGGGGCCCAAATGATTCGTCGTTTTCTAGGTAAGCTTTAGTGAAACCTGAGAGAAAGCCATTTTTTGTTGCTGTTACATAACTTGCCGCTTCAAAGTTATGATGCTCGTTTTCCGGGGAAATCATTACAGTTTATTGGCTTTATATGTGCATTGTAAAAGCTCCATGTGGGTTTTGTGCATTAGGTTATTTGGAGCCTCTGATTTTAGTTTCCTCTGTTCTCTCGTGTGTACATTGTTTAGCGTGAGTAGTTGTCTTTTTGTAATGTTGGTTTTAAATTTTGGTAACTTTTCTTGTGGATATTATTCAGACTGACATAAGCAACATGCATGGTCTTGAAATCCGCTTATAAGGATTAGTGTCCAGTGAGGTCCTGGTTAAACTGTCTTGTTCTCTGTTCTTGGGAGAACACAAAGGCAGTGTGGAATCTGGTGAGAGTTATATTAGGTTCTTGAAACATTAGAAATTTCTTGTAATATTAGTCTTAGGTTGAATTGGTTTTGTTTTGATTATGTAGGAGATAGATTATGGAACATGGTTTGCCATCTATGAAGTCGATTAAATCATTGAAGTCACTTGTTAAAAGAAGAAACAATGGTCAAGAAGTGGTAAGCTTGGTTTTTACTCTACAGAACCTCGATTATGTTCGGGTTTTCGACTACTAGCTTTGAATAGTGGTAAAATGCAGGGGAAATCCGGGTGGAAAATGAAGCCTTTTTTGGCTCTCATTTGTATAGTACTATTGATCTTTTGGTATAAGACAACAAATATTCAATTCGTACAAACAGAGGTATGTTGGAACACCCGATTATATCGGTTTGATGTCTTCGGATGCGGCTATTCAATTATTTGATTAGTAAGCTGTTTGATTAGTAAGCTCCTTTTTACCTGTACTCTTCAGATAGAAGAAGCAGATTATCCTTTTGAAATGGCACAGGTAACATTTTGATACTCGGAACTTATCTTATTTTCTTCAGTTCGTCATGCATCACCGGCTTGATATTAAGTTTACTTGTGGATGGTGTTCAGGAATCTGATCTAGACACCGATAAATTAATAGGCTTACCTCGCGGAATCATACAGCCTAGATCGGACCTCGAATTAAAGCCTCTATGGTCTAGTAGTAGTTTGAGGTCAAAGGTTAGAGATTTTGCATCAAGAATCGTTGCATATATAATCGAAAAGCTTTCTAGCTAGAGGAATTTCTGATATGTGTGTTGTGATGATCAAACGCAGGGTGTCGATATGACTAACCGTAACTTGTTGGCAATACCCGTAGGAATTAAGCAAAAGGGTAATGTCGACGCTATGGTTAAGAAGGTATTGTAATTTTTGCTGAGTTTAACCTAATCCTTGGCATTGAAGAACATAGGTTTGCTCTTAATATAAAGCTCTTGTTCCTCAGTTTCTTCCAGCGAATTTCACGGTTGTTCTTTTCCATTACGATGGAAATATGGATAAATGGTGGGATATTGAGTGGAGTTCAAAGGCCATACATATAGTTGCACAGAACCAGACTAAATGGTAATTGTCTCTCTCATACTCTATTACCATTTGCTTTGCTTTAACTTGGGAAGTCAAATTCTATCAGATGATAAAATAGTTTTTGTAGACTTTGGTAAAGTCTAAGTGCATCTTCCTTAGAATATAACTTTTTTTTTTGTTTATATGTTTAATTGTGTAACACTGGTTTATGAATTTTGCTCTCTTGATTTTAGGTGGTTTGCGAAACGATTTCTCCATCCTGATGTTGTATCCATTTATGATTATATTTTCCTTTGGGATGAGGATCTTGGAGTAGATAATTTCACACCAGAGAAGTAAATTTCATTTTCTTAAAAAATCTTTTTTACTCTACTCTACTACAAGAAGTCATGAGCGTGCCACGAAACCGAGTGTGACACCATTTTCTGCAGATATTTGAAGATAGTGAAATCAGAGGGGCTGGAGATATCTCAACCGGCTTTGGACCCAAACTCGAGTGAAATCCACCATAAAATCACACTCCGTTCTAGAACAAAGAAGTTTCATAGGTTCAAATTCTTTATTAGGAGTTTTTTGTTTGGTTTTCAATGCATTTGGTACTTATATACAACATGATAATGCTACAAATACAGGAGAGTTTATATCAATAAAGGCACTAAAAGGTGTTCTAATGCTAGCGAAGATCCTCCTTGCACAGGGTAATGTTTGGTAGGCAATGCATACTTTCTTGGAGATGTTGAGTATATATATGTTTGAGACACTTTTGTTTTGGATTTTTCTCCTCTGTTTTGTAGATTTGTTGAAGGAATGGCTCCGGTGTTTTCAAGAGCTGCTTGGTTTTGCACGTGGAATCTTATACAAGTAATATTCACATGAAGGCTATTTATCAATAAAATTTATCTGATCCTCAAATAATTTTTCACTTGTGGACATTTTTGTTTTGGTTTTTGTAGAATGATTTGGTTCATGGATGGGGAATGGATATGAAACTCGGGTATTGCGCACAGGTGACCATTTTTGTTTTAATAAAATACAAATCTCATTCAAGCTTTTGTTGTGCTAATTGTCTTTGATTTATGGGTTGAATGTTGTAGGGAGACCGGACAAAGAATGTAGGGATTGTGGATAGCGAGTATATCTTTCATCAAGGCATTCAAACTTTAGGTGAAACTGTACATTCTGATAAAAAGGTATGATTTTTAAAAAATCGAGTTCGAATAACTCGTTTTGATACCGATGAATTTACAAATTTATTTTATATCTATTGGTTCTCTAATAAACAAAAATGACTCAAAAATACTTTGCATTCCCCTTTCATTTGTCTTTAACTAGAAAATGCTCACACCTTTATGATTCTTTTTCATCGATATTTCAAGAGACACGGCCATACAACCTTTGATTCGAGAACCTCGGTGAGTTTCTCGATCAAATTCTTCTTTGGAATCTTGTGGATAGAAGGAAAAAAACTTAGCATTATAGTGTTTGTATGTGGTTTGATGTAACAAGTAGATAAGGAGACAATCGACGTGGGAGCTTCAAACATTTAAAGAACGATGGAACAAAGCGGTCGAAGAAGACAAGGACTGGATCGATCCGTGGTCATCGAGCTCAAAGGAGAAAGGAAAGAGTAACGGTAATAACAGAAGATTAAGGCGCGGTAGTAGTCATCGGGTAAAGCATAAGAGAACTCAAGAGACATCAGCAATATAACACACATATAGCAAAAGAAGGATTTTTATACACATATAGAGAATGCTTTATTTATGTAATTAATATATTATTAATTTATTATACGTGTTCTTAGTTAGTGTAGCTTTTCTTTCTTTGAGAAAAGGGGTTCATATTAAAATTTTAAATTCACAAAAGCTCTTGTCCATTCTATATTTCCTTTGATCAACTATAATTAAACCCCTTAGTTCTTAAACTAGGTAAAGAATTATATTACAAGAAAAAACTAAAGCATTATGCATATTAGAGCATCTTTAATGCAGAACCTTTTAAAGAATTCGTTTTAAAGAATTCTTTAGTAAAAAAAATTAAAAAAATAACACAAAAATAGAAGAGATAGGAGAGAGAGAGTCAAAAGTTTCCATCTGCAGAACTTTTTTTCAAGAACCTTTGATACCATTTGTCATTTCTTAATTGGTTGATGATTTTTTTAATAATTTAAGATTTAAATAAATAATTAAATTACATAAAAAACAAAAAAATAAAATAAGTTAGAAACTCGATCAAAAGGCCAACGTTAAGGATGGTTTTAGAATCTAAATTGCTTTGGTGAGTTACTAGACTTGTACCCAATGAAGTTATGATGTGATGTAGACTCAAAGGGCTATTTTTTTCAAACCTACGACTATTTCAAATGTCTCTCTGTCTCTCTCTTTCTCTTCTCCATTACTTTTTTGAGTTTCTCTATAGGCAAAGCCTTCCACATTCATACATTTGAAAACTTTCACCTAAAAAATTACAAAAAAAATCTTGTTTCACAAAAATAGATTTTTGTGTGTTTTCAACGCATTTTTATCATTTATTGTTAATTTCAAAACAAAAACTGAAATACTATTGGTTAAACTTTTTAAGTAATCTATTAGCATATGATCATATATTTAAAAGAAAAAACTGATTAAATCTTCTAAAAATGAAAATACATTATAATTAATGTTATTAGTTAATTTGTAGATATACTTTTCAACCTTACCACATTTATCATCCTATTTTTGTTATAATGTAAAAGAGAAATATAAAGATAATACTATTGACTAAAAAAGAAAAAATCAAATAAATGTGAAAATAAAATTCCTGTAAATATGAAGAGACTTGTCTGTATATATAATTTGCCGTTTTCTTGTCTGTTTTCAAAGTTTCTTCTTCACCCAAATTCTTAAACATCTCAGATCGAAATCGAGTCTCCGGTAACCATGGCTGGTGGCTACGATCGGAACCCTTTCGCCAGAGAAGAAGAAATCAATCCTTTCGCTGTAAGCTTTTTCACTTTCCTTCTCTCTGAGCGTAATCTCCCTTAAACCTAGCTTCTTCGAACTGGGTGTTTTCGAATTTTGGTGTAATTCGACTCTTATCAATCTTACTTAGGGTTTATTTGGCGGAATCGATTAACGAAGCGTGAATGTAATCCAAATGTGTTGAATTCGTGTAACTCTCTATTCTGGCTAGTAGATTGCCTTAGGGTTTGTTTACTGGTTCTTTGTTGTTTTTCTTTTGGTATCTCTGTGCATTTGTGCTCCTCTTTGATTCTAAAGACTATATTGGTGGTGCTTAATGATTGTTCATGTGTCTGCATTCTTAGAATCCTGGGAGTGTTCCTGCTGCTTCGAATTCTAGACTATCTCCTTTGCCTCCGGAACCTGCTGGTTATGGTTATGGTCGTACTGTTGACATTCCTCTTGGTAATCCGGGCTCTGGTACTCAGGTTTGATTGACATCGGATTATATGTTATGCATTTTGTGATTAGGTGTGTATTTGAATGCGCTGTAATGATCTTTTTGCTTGTTTTGTTGTTTCGTTGTTGGAATGCAGGATTTGAAGAAGAAAGAGAAGGAGCTCCAAGCCAAAGAAGCTGAGCTGCAACGACGGGAGCAGGTAAAACTTAAACACAAGAAGCACCCTTTAAAACTCACATTTACAGTTTATGAAGAAAATTTATTTTGTTGAAGTGGCATCTTTCAAACTTTTCTTGATTAAAGAAAGCCAGTTTGAAAGTATATTTTTGTGTATCGTCTGTTTCCAACTGATGTTTATCTTGATTTTGTGTAGGATCTTAAACGGAAAGAGGATGCTGCTGCACAAGGTACATATCTTTATCTTTTATGGTTTAGGCGAACAATTACATCCTTTAAGCACCTGTTGCAATTAGCCTAGTTGCAATGCTGTTTCTTAGAGGATTTGAGTTTTGTGTTAAATGTAACCGAAGATATGTATGTCTGCTGGTTGATTCTGTTTCCTAGATGTGAAGCATAGTTTTACTTCCCTTTGTTATAGTCATCTGGTTTTGCTCTTATACACCTTTCTTTGTAGCCGGAATAGTTATCGAGGTGAAAAACTGGCCCCCCTTCTTCCCACTTATCCACCATGACATTGCAAATGAAATTCCAATTCGTCTCCAAAGGCTACAGTATATTGCATTTGCAACTTATTTGGGTACGTAACTATACTCTTACTTGGAGAGTGAGAAATTTCCCCATGCTCTCTTACTTTCACTTCACCTATATAGGTTAAGTAAGAAAATTGTATGATGATAAAACCTTACTCTGTTTTGTCCATGTCCGACAGGGTTGGTTCTCGCACTTTTCTGGAATATCATAGCTGTTACTACTGCTTGGATCAAAGGAGAAGGTCTCTTCTTGTTCTCTTATGCTTGTCTTATTTCCTTTTCTGCTGGCCAGTCTTCTGTTATGGGCATGCTCTACATATTCTACAGCCTTGAGTTTTGATATTTTTTACAGGAGTAACAATTTGGCTTCTTGCCCTTATTTACTTCATATCTGGCGTCCCAGGAGGCTATGTGTTATGGTATCGGCCTCTCTACCGTGCCTTCAGGTTCTTATTTTGTGTACTAATTGAGAAAAAGTGTTTTAAGTTTTTTTTTCCACATTCTCTTCAGGTTCTTATTTTATGCTGTATTCTTGCAGAAGTGATAGCGCATTGAACTTTGGATGGTTTTTCTTGTTCTACATGGTGAGTCCCTAGTTTTTGGCTGATTTCAATTGCATATATTGTAACCAAGTTATCATGAAATTCATCTGACAGCCTTCCTTTCTGGCCACAGCTCCACATACTTTTCTGCGTATTTGCTGCAGTTGCTCCTCCTGTCGTCTTCAAAGGAAAATCACTTGCGTAAGTTTCCTCAAAACCTTCAAGATATTTATGTTAACGCATTTAACAGTTGCACCATTCTCAGCCCGTTAACGTATTCTTTTTTGGTTTCGATGATCTTCAAATTTATAGGGGCATATTACCTGCAATAGATGTGTTGAACGGTCATTTATTGGTCGGAGTAAGCTCTTTTTATCCTTTACAATCTCTGGGATTGTATCATTTTCCATTTCCTCCGAGTTTTCTGCAACCTAATGAACTTAGAGACTCCTGATCATTGATTTCTTATTTTTGCCTATCACAGATCTTCTACTTCATTGGATTTGCGTTTTTCTGCCTTGAATCAGTGGTCAGCATCTGGGTTATTCAGGTCTCTTTCCCAGTCTCTCTAAACTGAGAATACACACTCTCTTGATCGATATAGTTCCGAGGCTAAAGTTTTTAACATTTGAATATATATGTGCAGCAAGTATACATGTACTTCCGAGGAAGCGGGAAAGCGAACGAGATGAGACGGGATGCTGCAAGAGGAGCCATGAGAGCTGCAATATGATGCATGTATATAAATCAATGATCGAACTCAAGCATTTTGGTTGTGATGTGTAATGTTTACCCATTTCTTCAGCTGTTGTTTAGTTTACTAATCGATTCTTTTCTTGAGCTTTTTATTGCTTCGTTAGTTCTTAAAAATAGTAAACTCAAAAGCTTATATATAAATTTTTTTGTTCAGTTTGAAGTCGGATTCTTTACACATTAGCAAACTATTTTTTAGTTGTTAATTTGGTTGTTAATCTGAAGATTGCTAAAAGCATTTTATTTATTTTCCATTCGGTTAATGCATCGTATTCCTGAAAAAAGATTTAAGCTTTTGTATTTCCGCACGTGAATTTAGTGCAAAATGACATATGTAATCATGGAGAGCACTTTAACTTTAAGACTGTTAGAATCTTTTGGTCATTCGATAATGACAAAGCTACCCTTAAGAATGGGAATTACTTTAGTCTTAGTTTTATCCGAGTGGGATCACAAGTTGGTGTCCACTTTAAGGTAAAGCTAACTTAATTTTTTTCATAGCCAATTATTGATCATAAGCTTGAGACGTCGGTGCAATGCATCTGGATAGGTGTCTATCTATTATGCTCTTTAGATTATGATTGTGATTTACCCACTCAACAAAGTAATGAAAAAGAGATAAGATCATCAATTTTCATTATTAACAAATGTATAGATGTCTTGACCAAACAAAAGACAAACACAAAATAACAAATGTATATGTGAAATAAGAATTTATATGTAATTAAATTTTATAACATGAATAAAAAAATAAGTATAAGTATTATGTAAATTATACCAAAACTTCTTCAAAACAATGGAAAACATAAATTTGATCAAAACAAAAGCCATTTTGAATCAAATCAAACTAGATTTGATTAGAATGTCTAATATCATAAATTAATTAAGATCGAATCTATGGGGCGGCAAGGGACAAAATTGTCTTAACCATATAGTGAATATTAAATATTTAAATATGTCAAACTTGTAAGATTAGCCAAAAGCAAGGTTAGAGAGCATCTTGAAATTTATATAAGACCTTCAAGTTCCCTTGTGTTTGTCATAAAAACTTGTAGCAAAGCAAACTTTCTTGTTTTTCAGTTCTACTCACTTCTTCTACTTCACTTTTACCATAAGACTCTTGAGCTTTTTGATTTGACTCCGAGAAGAAGAAAATGGAAGGCAGAGGAAAAATCAACGGTGGAGATGGAAGTAGCAGAGGTGGTAGAGAGCAAAATAGCCGTCCGATTCCAAAGAGAGGGCAAGTCAAAGTTGGGATCTTACTTGGTTTTGCTAATTCTTTTGCTTCAATCTTTGGCTCCACAAGAAACTTCCATGGACCCTAAATTTAATCTCATGCGTCTCATTTCCCACAGAAATTATTGTTTTGTGGTTGATTAGAGTGAGATTTTCCTTTATTTAAGATTGGTGATCTTGTTTAGTTAAGTTGTTGAGTTCATTTCATTTTGTCTTTTCTTTTGTACAAATCATATGCAGCTTCACTTGATAAATAGCTATATTGGTTTCTTTTATCCATCAATTTGATATCTAAAATTCAGGCAAGCTCATCCCATCTCAACAAAAATTACCAACTCGACTGATATATAAGATATGTATCATGTATGTGCCTTGAAATACGAGTAAATATTTAAATAATTCAAATAAAATACCATAGTATATGTAAAAGTATAAAACAATCATTCAAGGAAATAGTAATGTTACAGAATTAGCATATGATCTACTCCTAAACACTTATATGCAAATAACTAGTCCGTGGCATTAGCTTTCAAATGGATATAGCTACTAAAGAAAAGAATCTCCGATTAGTCTTATTTAAATTTTTTGCTTTGACCAAATACTCCCCTAATCAAATGTTTTGATGGTCCGGTTTGGTTCAAGTGGCAGCAGCAACACCATCAGCATGAGTATCGCTAAAAATTCGGTTCAGTATCATGGCTAGTCTAACTCCTCCTTGGACAATTCTCTTCATCACTATTGGCAGCCTTGTATTGAAATATTCCTCTGCGAAATTATTTACGAGAAAGCAACGAAAAAATCCATACAACGTCAGTTTCTTTATATAATTACATATAACATTTACATAAATAGTTTGAAACGACTATGACTCTATAACATGAAAAAAATGTTATCTCAAAATAAATAAAATTTGTAGAGAGAGTTGTTGTATTCCGTAGAACATTACGTACCATCTATAAAATGTTTTACTTGAATCTGATTCGGCATACTCCGGTTAATTTATACAAACTCAAAAAGTGGACTGAAACTAGGCTTAGTTTGGTTAATTAAACTTCATTTAGTTCGATTAGTTTTTTAAACTAGTTTTGTTTGCGTACAAGAAAAAGAAGAAGCAAACAATGTACCTGATAACGTTTCCCCGGACTTCACGCCTTCATAGCCATATTTACAAGCTAATTGTATACTCTCCGAAGCATACCTTCAAATACAAATTAAATTTGTTTATTTTATGTATTGAGTTTTATTTTTAGAAATTGGACTTTCTCCACCGAACCCAAATATTTGATTAGTAAGATGTAAACATAACATGAATCGGATAATGTGTACACCACAAATGTAAACAATTAAGACTGATACGGTGTTCGAGTCTAACCTTGTTCAAGGCAAGAAAACTCAAAAAGAAGACAATTGTAACTAATTTTTTCAATTTTCAAAGTTATTTTTTAGACCAGAAAAGTTTCAAGATTTAAAAAGCTAGTTTTAACGCGAATGGAACTGGTTTTCAAACTAAATTATATAAAAAACTTACTTGTGTGGACAAGCGATGAGATCGTTGCATTCTGTCCACGAAGTTAGATCGTCATGCCATAATCCCTAAAATATATGACAACCATTTTATTAGTCACCAGTAAAAAAAAAAAATGTGCAATTTATAGTAAATATGAATAATTATGTTTGATTACACTGGTGATGTTCTTCTCAAGATCCTTTTGGAGAAGATCCACGTCCTTGTCGTAGTATTCTTTTAGAGCCGTGAGAATAATCTCTCTGTCCCATACCTTCACATTTTGTTTTCACTAATTAGTATTTTTCGTAAAAATGAAATTCAAGTTACTTGTAACTTGTAGGAGGGAGAAAATAAAAAGAGGAAACTCACATGATGTAAATTTGATTTATGTTTGTACCAACGTAAATTTATCGTGTTTCCTCCTTCATCACTTGTGAATCCGACATGCATCGGCTTTTTTAAAGAAAAATATATAACTATGTTACCACCTATAAATCAGAATTATATATCTAGCTAGGAGAAAAATATAAATATATGCACTTAGAATTGATGAGGAATAAACCTGATGAATATCTCCCATGAAATGAGACAAGAACAAAAGTGCTTCGGTCATGTTATCTATCAGATTGCACACGAAGAAGAACACATAATTAATAGTATAAACTAATTTTAGTATTTTAACTTTTAAGTAACGAAACACATCAAAAACGAGATATGTAGTTAGAATTTTTTATCGTTATTATAGTAAAATAAATAAAAGTGATCACGTACATCGACGATCAGATGTTCCTTGACCATAATGCTGAAGCTGGGACGTGAAATTTTGAATTGCACCATCCACACACATATCCTTCAGCCCATTTTGATCATGACAATCCCCTGAGTTTTTTAATTAAAAAAAGCAATTAATTTTGATTATACTTGCATATATTGTTTTTACCGTTTTACGTAAATTATTCCAGTTAATTAGTACTGCCTGAAAGCAATTCGGTTTTTGGTTTTCGTAGAACTTGAGTTTTGGTTAGCTCCGGTTTAAGAAAAATAGAACCGGATTAAGGTTAAATAAAAAAGTTAGGGTTATGACTTAATTACTGGAGTATTCGTAAGAGCATGCTTGGTCGGGAGTGTCGATGTAATGGAGATGGCTGGTCCAACGGTACTTGTACCAATGTCTGATCTGGTCAGGCCACACGCACAATGCCGATAAATCTCCATTCACGTAATCCGGTAATAGATTTTCTACTACATGCGCTGGTCCTGCTTCTAAGAGATTCTGTTCACACACCACACAAGGACTTTCGTTACCAAAAATATCTTTAAATTTGATATGTATTAATATCCCAATAGTCTTACTTGTATGCATGATCATCTATATGAGATATTAGTCCTGATTGGTGACAACTACTAATCAACTTCTCTATCCGTTCCATTAAGTATCACAAGAACAAAACTGATTGGCACAAGACAATAACCAAGCTACTCGATTTAAACACTAGATGATCTAGTCTAGATAATACACTAACCTGAGCAATTCGACATGTAAGCATATGACCTTCTTTGCTCCAGCTTTGGACAGAAGAAACCGAACACAAAATCAAGACACCTACTACAAGAATCAACCTCGTTGATGACCTAAAAGCTGATGCCATATCTTCAAACTTCAAATCTTGTATAAAATGATCTATTCTTCTATATATAAGAACGTCTTCTCTACTTTCTCTTGTTTAATTACAATAACTTGATATATAGAATTTGCAAACAGAAAATACATGGACATATATTATAAATAGAGAGACAAGAGTGGGCTTACAAGTTAGGTTAATTAGAAGCAACATACATGATGTTGTTGAGTTTGTGTGCAAGCAAGACATTGCGAGTCTCATACGTTCCCTAGTAAAATTAACAATATACTAACACGAAATACAACATTGATATATACAGTCGTTATATTATTAGTTGAAGCATATTCCTAATTATTTGTAAGCATCTTCCATGCGTGACATAGATTTTATACAGATTAAATAACTTATTAATCAACACCTAAGTTGCAAAACATTAATTTGCATAAATATTTGTTGTTGTTTCGCATCACGGACTTTTTCATAATTGAACCGAACCAAACCAAACCAAACCGGTTAAATAATAAAACCAATTGATTTTAACCGGTCAAATATGAACAACTTTTGGTCAACTTTTTCTTCTTCTTAATCGTCTTGTTCGATCTCACTTGCTTCAATCAAGTCTGCTTCTTGTCTATGTTCAGAAAGCTTCGATTTTGGTGATCCTGAAGAGCTTCAAAGTAATGGGTTTCTGCAAAATTGTTACTCCTTTAATCCCAATTTAGTTAATCTTCGTTTGATTTAGAATATCTTAACTCGTTCATGAATGATTTGATTCTGGGTTTCTACAGTTCAAGATCTGTGACCTAATTTTGATTCTGCTATGTAAAATGAACTGATATAGAAAGTATCCCAAACTACTGAGCTTACTAGTTAGTAGTGAATCACTAGGAATCTCAAGTATGGTTTCATAATTGTGCTAGTTGCTATATCTGATTTGGAATTTCAGTTTTGTGTGAAATCATGAGTAGTAGTAATTTGTGTACTTAACTTGTTTCATTTGATGCAGAATGATAGACTTATCTACACTATCTCCTGCTGAGATCACGTTAATAGGATCCTTGTTCTGTGTTTTGCTCTCGATGCACTTCACTGTGCAGCTCATAACTCAGCATTTGTTTTACTGGAAGAACCCTAGAGAACAAAAAGCCATTCTAATCATTGTACTTATGGCTCCTGTTTACGCTATCAACTCTTTTGTGAGCTTGTCAGATCTTAATGGAACTAAACCGTCCTTCATGTTTCTAAACGTCTTTAAGGATTTCTATGCGGCATTTGTAAGTTTCTAGATTCTCTCGTATCTCATTCTCCTACATTGGCTCTTTCTCTCTTGATTTATTTGTATTGCTTTGTTTGTTTCAGGTTGTTGCTAAATTCTTGTCTTTGATGTATAGTTACCTGAAAATATCGATGAGTGAACGGATTATTATCCCGGATGAGTTCAAAGGGAGAGATATCCACCATTCGTTTCCTATGACTCTTTTCGTTCCCCGCACTACCCATTTGGATTATCGTACACTGATACAGCTCAAGCAATGGACATGGCAGTTCTGTATTATCCGTCCAGTGTGTTCCATCTTAATTTTAACACTGCAGCTCCTCGGGATTTATCCAGCGTGGTTGAGCTGGATTTTCATCGTCATTCTAAATGTTTCGGTGTACCTGGCTTTGTATTCTTTGGTGAAATTCTACCATGTTTTTGCCAAAGAATTGGAACCTCATAAGCCGCTTACAAAGGTCATGTGCGTGATAGGGATCGTCTTCTTCTGCTTTTGGCAGGTACATACTTAGCATCTAATGGGAAGATACATAGTCTCTAGAGTATCTGAAGATGGTTTAGAGGTTCCCGTCTTATGTCACTGCCGTGAATTATACATGTTAAGTCTAGCACAGAACTATTTTAGCCTTGAGATTGCGCAGGGAATTGTAGCTTTGACAGCTCAGTAACAGAGCTTGGATTGTTTAGTTGAGAGCTGAAAGGTTTAAAGGGGAACTAGTTGGTAGTGCACATATGGTCTTAGCGTTCTGGTTTATCGCATTCTTTCTATGATATAGTGAACCAAAAAACATTTAGAACTCGTTGATTAGTCCTTGAGGCAATCAAAGTCTCATCTCAATAGATTTAAGATCACTGCTTCATTTGGTCAAGTAATTAAACATTTTGAAAATTTTAAAGCATTCATGTTCGTTTGCACATTGTTCCTCTCTTTTCGTGGGGATTCTCTGGTATCGAACAATGAATGCTGAGTTCGTTTTCTTTGGCACGGGGACTGTGTTGTTGTGCAGGGCGTAGTGTTGGAGATATTGGTGAGAATGGGAATAATAAAGTCGCATCATTTCTGGGTTGAGGTAGAGCAGCTTGATGTAGCTATGCAAAACGTGCTCGTGTGTCTTGAGATGATCGTCTTCTCCATTATTCAACAATACGCTTTTCATGTTGCTCCTTACAGTGGAGAAACCGAAGCTAAGCTGAGAATGAACAAGAGAGATTGATTCTGACATAGAAACCCCTTTTCCAAATTTAGACCACAGAAGAATTTTGCCTTTTTTTGTTATTAATGTGAATGATATTGATGTTCTGGTACAAATAGTCCGATCCCATGGTGATTAATAAATGGAGGAAACGGTCATTTTAATATCGAACTATCTATTTTTAGCCAAAATAAGTACAAATTTTCTAATAAGTCAAAAAAATAGCAAAACTTTGGTTGACTTGCCTAAATTTGGTATAGAATCAGTCTTTATCAGCCGTTAAAAAATAAAGTTAACCACTGTTTACTTTATCTGTTAAGTTTCAGAACTGTGTCGTTTTGAAATTAGAAAAAAATCTTGTAAGGTCATTTTAATTATATACCTAATTTGGCCGAATCAACTAGAGTTTGGTCTTTTTCTACTCATTAGAAAGTTGGTACTTATTTTGGCTCAAAATTGAGAGTTTTGTACTAAAATGCCCTTATGAGATTTTGTCTAATTTCAAAACGACGTCATTTTGAAACTTAACGGATAAAGTAAACGGTTGTTAACTTTTTTTTTAACAGCTGTTAAATTGACTAATTCTATACCTAATTTGGCCGAGTTCTATACCTAATTTGGTATAATTATTTTTTAGTCATTAGAAATTTGGTACTTATTTTGTCTCAAAACGGATAGTTCAGTATTAAAATGACCGTTTTCCCTTAATAAATATACTTGTTTCTTATTTTTTCGTACTAGGATCAAAAGATTTTGTTTTGTTTTGATGGCAGAAAACTCTCTAAATTAAGAGGCCTGGGTCTCAAAAGTGAATCAGTCCAACACCAAATTGCTTATATAGCAAAACATGAATCTTCATATTCTTATATTTTTATCTAGGTAGCACTGAAGATTCGTTGAACGTTCGCTTCCCTTTTCAGAATCAGAAACTCGCTTCCATGTCGCTTTTAAAAAATTATTTTTCAAAATACGTTGGAAGCTTGCTTAACTATTTTAGTAGTTTACGATTTTGTTTCAAAAATATTATATCGTAAATAAATATGAAGGGTAAAATTATTTTTGGCGTGTCTCTTGTTATAAAAAAGACAAAAACCAAAAACTAATTTCGTATTTTAACATTTGTACATACTATTTTTGTCTTTTTTATAAATCAATTTCTCGTCTAACAAATGAGATGTTAGAAGAGACTAATTTGAATAATTGAGTGAGATTATTTTGGAAGATTTAAGTTTGGTGATTACATCATATAGTTTGAATCAAAACGATTTGATGGAGTTGAAAAAATTGAAAATGAAAATGATAGTTTAGAGTTTTGATTTTGAATCATATTAATTCAAATTATTCATGTGGAGTTATATAAAAATGTAGTAGACTTGTTTTATTTTTAACATAGTATGATATGTTATATATATATATATATATATATACTAGTTAAAGGACCCGCATATATGCGGGTTTATGGAAAAATATTTTATAACCCGTAAAAACATCAAATACGAAAAAAACCATTCATGAAAGTAAAAAAAATATAAAACTTTGATATTAAATAAATTTAACACTTACTTTTTCATCTTGATTTTTTTGTCTAATTTGATCACGTCTTTTCATAATGATTAGGTTCTTTTTATTTATGTTTGAAGTCATTTAATTTTCACTATTTCACTACTCTATTTTTAAAAAAAATTATGTTGAATTATTTTCTCATAATCTTATTTCAATTTTTTTAAATTTATAACATGTGAAAAACACAAAAAACGAAATGTTAAAACCACTGATAAAACCTCACCATTATTAAACTATATTGACTCTTATTATAGTATTTTATTTTGAATTAATATTTTCACATATTTCCAAATAATTAGTTTTTTTTTCTATTCCTTATTGAACTATGGTTATTTTTATTATGTAGTTACTCGCTCATATATTTAGTTTTCCAAAACCTTAATGAATGGAATTGCATTTTTTTAGTTGCAAACTCAAATTACAAATTTCAATAAAAAAAATTCATATAATTGATTCCTAAATTTTGCAAGAATATAATGATGCACAAATCTGTGAATAGTATTTTTATGTGTTAAAATAAAATCAAATTGTAGTTATATATTATTCAAATAATTAGTAATACATTAAAACTCCTATTGATAGAAAATAAAAACACGTTAAACCTTTTCATCAACTAATATAAAGTCTTTTCCTATAAGCTCATTATTCTTCTTAAGACTTTTAGTTTCTTACTTTCTTAAAAGACGCTTTGACCAACAAAAAAAAAAAAAAAAACTTTCTTAAAAGACGCACTAACAATTTTTTGTTTCAACTAAATTTTTTGTATTCTAAATAGAAGTTTATAAGGCAAAAAAAATCAAGTAATGTTTTTCAGTGGATATTCTAATATATATATGTAAAATCTTTTTAGTTTAAATAGACTTAGATTTTGCATACGGCGATATTATAATATATATATATAAAATCTTTTTAGTTTAAATAGACTTAGGTTAGAACAATTTCGAAATTTATAATTGAATAAAATAACACATGTCAAAATCTAATTTAAATAGGATTTGGGAAATTTTGACATATGGGATTTAATTTAGTTAAAATAAAATAATACGTGTCAAAATCTTATCAACCACTTGACACGTGTTACGATCTTGTTAATTATTATGTTTGACACATCAAACTTTATATAATAAGATATATATGTTTTTAACACGTATCCCCTTTCTTAATTTCTTGAATTTTGTTTCCATACATTTCTGCTTTTGCGTACCCACTTTTATTCCATGCAACCTAACTCTTTAAAAAAATAGTTTAAAAAAACCCTAAATCTTTACCAAGGCAAATAAGTTCATACATTATCAAACTAGTCAAGAGAAATCATTAAAGGTGATCTATAAGAGAAGAAAATTCAATACAGCAATGATACTTATTGAAAGGAAATCAGTTGTTTTTTCTTCTTATAAGTCCCTACTGATACTTAATTGCCGAGAATGACAAAACACAACAATACAGAAATCCAAACGATAAGAGGTAAAATATCTACTCTCAAATTTTAATTCCACTTGCATAAACTATTATATAAAGGTAGGAAAATATCTACTTACTCACATCAATATGCAGATATTTTTTTAGATTACTGTAAAGGTGTATACATTTAACTTTTTAATGATATAAAGTTTCAGCTTTTTCAATAAAAAGTAATTTAATATATCTAACATACTGCGTGTGTGTATGTGTGTGATAACCTAGTTACACCATATTATAGTTCAACACAAAATTACTCGATTTAAACTTCGAATTTTCAACATTACCCGTAGCTCTTATTTGCCACATTATTTCGATGCATCTATTCATGAACCGGTCAACGGACAAGAGTGGAATCTAAGGGATCATTTGGGCCATACTGTCTTTGACATGAGAGAGTACATAAATAGTATTTCGACATTGCCAGGGCTGTGCCCAGCTTTCTCAGAGCCTAACACAAAAAGATAATGTATATAATGTAGTTTAATTTAAACTCAAAAAGATAAATTATATAAATGATGATATTTTATAAAGTATAACTCAATATAGCAGACAAAAGTATATTAATATTGTTTTGTAATAAACTGTTCATTTTATGAAAATCTAATAATACATATTTCATATTTAAAACACTATTTATAAGATTTTTGTATATCTTCATATTTAGATTAAATGTAACAATACAGTTATATAGAAACTAATATAGTAGTGCAGGAAATATAAAATTAAATGAATTAATGTTATAAAAGAATTTGAATAAATAGAGAACAAACCAAAGTAAACAGTATAAGAGAATAAAATTAGAGCTCCGAGTAATATTTATGAAAATCCATTAGAAGGCACTATGAAACATATATAGCTTGTAAGAAATTGTTATAATGAAATAGATTAACCCAAATAAAAAGTTAAATATAGTTTTTTTACCAATCGAACTAAATACAAATTAAAAATGGGGCCTTGATTTCAAGGCAAGTGCTTTTTTTTGTTAATACGATAAGCATAGTGTTGGCGCTACGTTGATTTCTGTTTTAGGCGATGAAATGCGACAAAATGTATGAGCATGATATCCATGACTGAGAGTCTATTAAATTGGCCAGTTTTAGATTAAAATTAGATTACTTATGTTTAAATAAAACTTTGGGGATCTTAGCTTTGTTCATATCTTTCGAACTGAAAGTGTATGAACCGGCTTCTTGCAAAATGAAATCGAACACAAAGTTATCTTTTTCTCATGTAAGTCAGACATAAACATTATGAATAGTCTTATGAGATTATTATACACCAAATTATTCATTAATTTAGAGACTGTTGACACACACAAAAATAGAATAAAGCTATTATCTTTATTTCTGACAAGAATAAAAAATAGCAATGAACTTTTTATAAATAGCAACCATATTGGAGAAAATAACTAAGAATATAGTTATACATTTATACTATTCTCATAATTAATCAAGTAACTAACTGAGGAAAATAACTAAGAGCATATGGTATGAATAGAATCTAATAATACGAGAGTAACATCTCTTTTCTTTTTCTTTTTTTCTTTTTTTTTCTCACTTTCTCATTTCACTTGGTTTGAACGCTTAAACAAAAAATCAACTTCACGATATTACAAGACAAAATGCTTTAATTTTTACATACGTCATAATTTGAATGTTTTTAAACAAACAAAAACTAGAGAAAAATTATTAAAAACTAAATATGTGACTTTGATTTATATACTATATGAATGCATAAAATAGTATGAAACACAATTAGATAAACATTCATTCGCCAATAATAAATAACTACTAAGTGTCTATATATATGTATAACAAAATAGAACTAAGAATGAAAATGTTGTTTTTCGTTTGCAAAGTGAATTGTGTATAAGTAACATGTATAACATAATATAAATATTCATCATTCTTTATCGGAAGAGATAGAATATAATGATATTGTGTCTTATATAGAACAACATAGTATTCCTTAGAATCACTTATCAATTTTTGAGAAATTTATATCCGTTTTGGAAAATTCAGACCATGTTAAATGAGAAAAAATAATTTCAGTAAATTTAGAAGTTTGAATTAATATTTCCATGAAGATCATAAGCAAATGCAAGTTAAAGAGAAGAATCAAAAAATATAAACAAAGAACAAAAAAAGGAGAAAAATAGGTGGCCCAAATAGTTGGGATAGAAGTGTACACAAAATATCCTAAAAAAGAAGTGTACACAAGATATCCTAACCCTTGTTATAATATGGTTATTTGACATAATATAATTTTTTTGATAGTCACTCTTGCCAATTCCCCTAAAAATAGCAATGAAGTTTTACCCTAGCAATATATATTACTATTCAATGACTCCATTTTACATTGTCAACTCCTAAACAAATAGTGCTACGTGAACCACCCTTATCCAGTCAATACCAAGAAGGATTTCTTTGTTCATTTGTTATTTATTAACGTAAAGAAACTACAAATCAAAATAAGAAACTACAAAAACAAAACAACAAAATGTAATACTATAATAATAACTCAAAACGAAAGACCACAACGAGTCATTTCTTTGTCTAGTCTCATCGACGCGAACCTCTCATCATTACATTTTTTAATAAACGCTTCTGCTCTTCGATTTAGCTCATCTCTACTTCGAGACACTGCCGGTGACAAGTAGTAATTAGTTCTGTCCTTAAATGTCTCCGATTTCTTCAAACCAGTTTGTTGCTCGGAATCTCCAAGTCCGAACGTGTCCGGTCTCCGGTAATGACTAGTCAATGGCGGTGGCTTCCCTTCTGTTATCAACTTCCATGTATTCTCTAGCGTCTCGTGCTTCCTCGGCTTAGCCACTTTCAACGCTTTGAAAGAGTTACGCTCTGAAAAACAAATTACCAGTTTAGTTAACAGTGTTTTTGGATATCATTTTCAAAGAAATATCTTAACTAGTGTATTTTCAAATAAAATCAAATATCTAAACTTGTATAACGTCACGTCATCAACATATATTATTTTAAAATAATTAATAAGTCTACCTGCTGTGGTGGTCTTGATAAGTTTCCGGTGACCGATCCTCGCCGTGACTCGAGGCTTTTCAATCGAAGATTGCTTTTCCGGTTCTTCGCCCACCACTAAACTTCTCTCTTTCTTCTCCTCCACCATCACGGCTAGCTTCTCCTTAACCACCTCCGGTCTCTCCTTCACTTCAACGATGATCTTCGACGATGAAATCACGGTGACGAAATCGAAATCAGCTTCCTTAGTCTCGAACCGTCGTGGACGATCTTGGTGTTGGTGGACGAACTGATGTTGTTCAGTCTGATGACTCTTATTATAGTCGCCGTTGTATGAAACCTCGTAGTCTTTGCTACCGTCGTTGTTGATGGAGATGCTCCGGTAAAACTTGGAAGAAACTCCAATAACGACGATGATGACGTTGATGATGACGTAAAGATACGGCGGCCTAAGCCATGACAGAAAATAGCTCAAAAGAATCGGAGCTTGAGAGAAATCTATAGCTATTGTTGCGGGAACAATGACCTTTAGATGCATGGCTATGGCTACGACGCCAGTGGAGATTAGCACCGGTTTTATCCACGACGCCATTTTTCCGATTTAAGTATCTCTCTCTCTTAGGATTTATGAAGTGTTGTATTGTTGTAGCGCTCTAATACTTAGCTTGACTCTTTCAGTTGTTAGTTATTTTGGTTTATATAGAGAGGGAGACAAATGTGATAGCTGATAATGATCGTTGGATCTAAGATTAGGTAAATGAACGGTCATAATTGTTTCGGATAGTGGGTGCATCTTCTTTATGCAACAAAACACGACGAGAGAATGAACTTGTTATTGTTTTTTTATTATTGATACTAGGTTTTAGTCCTCGCGAAATCGCGTAGGAACTAATTTTGCAAATCATATTTAATAGATATATTAGAAATATATCAATATCATTTTATTAGTTTTTGTGTGAACATAGTAATATACCAAATTTTAAAAAAAAACCTTATCATTGACAAATATTATAACGATAGATCTTATATTATCAATATTTGTATTACACACATTTTTAAGATAAAATAGTTTTATCATGTGTTACAAATGAATCGTAAATTACATGGATATACGTTTACTCATTCAAATGAAATTAGAAATTAGAAAAAAAACTAAAATATACAATTTTATAATTTATAAATTCATTTTGAGAAAAATAACTAATTTTACGAAAGGACACGATTCTTCGATAATAATAAATATTTTTAAAAACTTTCTTTTTACGAAAAGACACAACTCTTCGAAAAATAACCGCTTTTACGAAAGGACACGATTCTTCGCTAATAATAAATATTTTTTAACTTTCTTTTTTAACGAAAAGATACAAACTCTTCAATAAATAACCGCTTTTACAAAAGGACACGACTCTTCAATAATAATAAATATTTTTCTGAAACTTTCTTTTTACGAAAAGACAAAACTCTTCGAAAAATAACCGCTTCTACAAAAAGACACGACTCTTCGCTTATAATAAATATTTTTTCTTAATTTTCTTTTTACGAAAAGACACAACTCTTCGAAAAATAACCGCTTTTACGAAAGAATACGATTTTTCGATAATAAGAAATATTTTTTAAAAAACTTCTTTTTACGGAAAGACACAACTCTTCGGAAAATAACCGTTTTTACGAAAGGCGACTCTTCGAAACAAACTTTTTCAAAAACTTTCGTTTTACGAAAAGACACGACTCTTTGGAAAATAACTGCTTTTACGAAAAGATACGACTCTTCGATAATATTAAATATTTTTTTAAAAAAAAATACGAAAAGACAAAACTCTTCAGAAATAATCGCTTTTACGAAAGTACACGATTCTTCGAAACTAAAAAACTACTCTTTATGAAAAAAAATTAAAAAAATTAAAATTTCTTTTTACGAAAAAACACAACTATGTGAAAATAACCGATTTTACGAAAGAACACGACTCATCGATAATAATAAATATTTTTTAAAACTTTCTTTGTACGAGAAAACACAACTCTTCGAAAAATAACAACTTTTACGAAAGTACACGATTCTTCGATAGTAAAAATATTTTCTTTATAACTATTTTTTACGAGAAGACACAACTTTTCGAAAAATAACCGCTTTTACGAAAGGACACGATACTTCGAGAATAATAATAAATATTTTTGATAACTTTTTTTTACAAAAAGACACAACTTTTCGAAAAATAACCGCTTTTACGAAAGGACACGACTCTTCCATAATAATTAAAAAAAAATTATGAAAAGACACAACTTTTCTAAAATTAACCGTTTTTATGAAAGAACACGACTCTTCAATAATAATAAATAATATTTAAAAAAATTATTTCTATGGAAAGACACAACTCGTCGAAAAATAACTGCTTTTACGAAAGGGCACGACTTTTCGGTAATAACAAATATTTGTTTAACTTTTTTTTTTACGAAAAGACACAACTCTTCGGAAAATAACCACTTTTACGAAAGGACACGACTCTTCGATAACAATACATATTTTTTAAAAATTTCTTTTTACAAAAATATACAACTCCTCTAAATAACTGGTTTTACGAAAGGACACGACTTTCAGAAACTTTTTTTTTTAAAAAAACTTTCTTTTACGCAAAAATACAACTCATCAATAAATAAACGCTTTTACGAAAGGACACGGCTATTTGATAATAGGGTAAATTTGTGAGCTAGCTATATTGGTGCAAAAAATAAAGAATATAGCCATATTGGTGAAATACTAGTTGTCTAACCAAAACATTTCTGCTGGGAAGAATATAGCCTACACGCGTGGGTGGCAGAAGAGCAACAAGAAAGGGTACGTGGCATCATCCAATCCTAGTATTTGCTTTATGCAATTTCCCGCTCACTTCTGTCTACTCAGTAACGTAGCTAAGCATTTTTATTAAATTTAAAGCCAGGCCTAATCCCGCCCAAAAAAATTATGTGGCCAGAAATGAAGGATCTTTAGGGTAAACTAGTAGGTTAAATAAGGGTTAGAGGGTAAAACTGAGGGATAAAGAGACAGACCTAATATTACTATGGTAGATGAGGACGAACTTGTTGGGGTTAGAAGAAGAATTGAAAAGGTTAAAATCTAACTTCACACCAGTCCTTATCTATTTTACTTTCAGATCTCTGTTATTTAAGATAAGAACTCTGACTGCCATATGTAGTTATGTAGGTCAAATATGTGTTATTTTGTAGAAGAAGGGTCTGTATCATAGATGGTTATGTGGATTTTATATGTCTTTCCATTAAACCGGCTTTTCACGTAGAGTAGTACTTAAATAAGCAAAATTGAGGAACCTAATTTCGTGTATGTTATATATATTTTGGCAGATGACAACACAAGATCGTGTTCAACTAGTAATGGGGGTTTGGGCAAGAGATGATAGTGCAAATTGGGTTTTCGAACCAGAGATAGCCAGTGCAGACAACTTCATCATACTAAGGACATATATGAAGTATGCGGAGTTGTTGGCAAGGGTTAGAGACAAGCTGCACATACGTGCATCAGATATTACAGTGAAGATGGGCTACCAATATCCTGCGTGGATGGATATTGCAGATGGTAACAGCGGAAGACCTGAATACATCACCGATGACCTTCAAGTTGAGAATTTTGTAGAAATGCGAAGAAAAATCGAGGAAGTTAATCTTTGTGTGACTGTGGCGAAGCAAGTGCACGGAATTCCAACAATGGTGCCTACGGATCAGATGAACCTTCAACAAACAAAAGCTATGAGTGAATCAGACAGTGAAAGTTTAGGGGAATCTGGATTCATGGCTGAAGACGAGTGGCACGCGTTAGCACTAGAGGAAACATTACCTGGAGGTGGTACAGGGACAATACTTGAAGGAGGTGGCGAAGAGGGGATTGTAAGGCTTAATTCAGAACCAGGAGGTGAAGGTGGGATAAGAATAGATTGTCCTATTGTCACTAATATGCCCCCGCTACGGTCACGCCTCCCAATGAAGAAAAGGAAACTCACTACAGCAGATATGGTAAATTGTTCTGTGACAAGACCTACAACTGGAATTCGCATAGCAGAACCTCCTAGAAGCGAATATATTAGGCGACACCATCCATGTCCTGCTGGGGACAAAGGTAAAAGGGTTATGCATGGGACAGGAGATGGTTCGGATAGTGATTCTGATGACGGGGGCGATGGAAGGGTGCCTACTTATAATCCACCAGCGGTTGACGGTGTAGGAAATAGTAATGTGAGGCGAGAGTTGTTCCCTGCAAATATAACCCCTGCTGAATTGGAATTTGGGATTGGAGAAAGCGCAACCAATCCTAATGATGATCCTGATGTTGGCAATGCATTACAAAAATGGGGAAGGTTCAATGAAGCACTACAAAATCTACTATCAGATATTAGTTGTGATAATGTGTTGTTTAACCGTGACGCACCACCAGTGTTTAATGGGCCAGAACTTGAAGGTAAATTTTTATGACATAAACTATCTATTTCAAATCGCCGTGCTTGCAATATTTGGTTGTTCCATTAGCCTCCCTCATATGGGTGATATTTGTTTCTAGGTGTGGATGCTGCTGTCGAAGATGTATCCTACGAAGGTGACAAGTTGTTTGTTGGGAGGGTATTTAAATCCAAGGCGGACTGCAAATTAAAGATTGTCATCCATGCTATAAACATGAAATTCCACTATCGGACTACACGATCAACACCCACCTTTATGGTTCTCCAATGCATTAGTACAAGGTGTAATTGGAGGGTGTATGCGGTAAAACTTGATTCAACCGGGAACTTCCAAATTAGGCAAGCAACACTCAAACATTCTTGCATTGTGGATGATAAGCGGAACTACCTCAAATTGGCAACAACTCAAGTTATTGGGGAGATAATGCAATCAAAATTTGTGGGTATAAAGAAGGGTCCTACACCAGCGGGGCTGCAGAAGTTGCTACTTAATGATTTCCATATCAATGTTAGTTACTGGAAGGCTTGGAGAGCGAGGGAAGTTGCAATGGAAATGTCATTGGGATCAATGGCAGGTAGTTATGCTTTACTCCCACCATATCTTGGACTTTTGCAACAAGCTAATCGGGGAACCATATGTCACTTGGAACATGTTGAAGACCCTTCAGGAGGACAGCGTTTTAAATACTGTTTTGTTGCATATGGAGCATTAATTTCCGGATATCACAGTATGCGCAAAGTTATTGTTGTTGATGGGACTAGTCTTAAAGGGAAATATGGAGGATGTCTAGTCTCGGCTTATACGCAAGATGTTAATTTCCAAATCTTTCCGCTTGCATTTGGCATTGTAGATAGTGAGAACGATGATGCTTATGAATGGTTTTTCTCTAAACTAAGTGCATTTGTTGAAGACTCACCTCAACTTACCTTCATCTCGGACCGGCATGCGAGTATATATACAAGATTATTCCGTGTAAGTATATGTCATGAAACTGTTGAAATATTGTGTTACGGTTCCATTTTTGTATGCCTGGAGTATTGGTATGTACTGACCTGTATATTGGATGCAGGTGTTCCCTCACTCCCACCATGCTGCTTGTACCGTACACCTTTGGCGCAATGTCAATGTCGCATACAAATCAAAGCGACTTGCGGGTTTACTTTCCCGGGCTGCCAAAGCATATACTTTGACTGAATTCAACAAAGAGTTTCTGGAAATCCAACGCATAAGTCCAGGCTGCGCTGCTTATCTTGTTGATATTGGTAATTTTGTTAATATTAAGACCCCACGTTTAGGTGTCTAACCATTATTATCTAAATTTGTTTCACCACGGTTGATTAACGGGCTCGGTTGAAACGTAACAAGGTTTGAGCATTGGACGAGGGCACATTTTAGAGGGCAAAGATACAATATGATGGACTCTAACATAGAAGAATCTTGGAACGCCGTAATCAAAGTAGCTCGGGATTACCCGCTGATATGTATGCTTGAATACATTCGCACTACCGTGATGACATGGTTTGCAGTTCGCCGTGCAAAAGCAAATCGGCAGCAAGGGAAACTTACCCCTAATGTTAGGAAGGTTGTAGAGGCAAACTTTATTCTATCCACCAATATGGCTGTTAGGCCTATAGGGGACTTGTAATTCCAAGTACAACATTTTAGTGGGGAGTGCTTTGCGGTGAATCTATTGGAAGCTTCTTGCACTTGTATGGAATTCCAAGCCTTGAGAATCCCTTGTGCACATGTTATTGCTGCAGCTGCTAATATTGGAGTGGAAACGGATGCAATGGCAGCGCCTGAGTATTTTGTTGAGACGTGGAAACTTGGTTTTGCACAAAATATCTACCCTGTGCCATCTGTTGGAGGGGAACGAGTTGGTATTGGAGCAGGTACTAGGAGTGATTTGATGCCTCCAGCGGTGAAGAGGCCACCAGGGAGGCCTAGGAAGATTATAATCCTCTCGCGAGGCGAATTCAAGGTAACAATTGTGGCCACATTATATAAAGAGAATCTAAGGAACTTTTCTTTCTTTTATACACAACTAACAGTACATGTTATGTGTTTTCAGAGAAGTGGGAAAAAGTCAGGAAGGAGGTGCACGCGTTGTCGTCGTCAAGGCCACAACAAGGCGTCATGCCGTCATGGCATGCCGTAGTCTGATGATCCTTCTATGTACATAGGGCAGGCGTCATAGGTGTGAATGAAATCTTTTTGGAGTGGGAATGAATAACAAATTCCGCAAGCATCTATCGCTGCGACGAAGAAGACTGGGCAAATTGCAAGCTCGGAAGTACTACATAGCATGCTATATGCATAACTCTGAAATATAGCATTGTATGTAGCGTAATAATCCGCCAATTTGAATCCTGGATATGTATGACTTTTTGTTTTCGGTGTAGATAGGACTGACGTTGTGTTTTCGGTGTAGATATGTAATCCCACCACACGAAGCCTTCGGGTGTTAATATATATATGATGCCTTGCCCATTTGTCTGCTTGTCTTCATGTTCATATTGTTTGTAAATTACAAGATATTACATAGATTGGAATGCGCACTAAATTCGTTGCCGATTTGATAATACATTACAAAAATAGATAGATAGGTGCGCAGACAATATCAGTTCTATGACATTCCAAAGGGGGCGAGTAACATAGCTTAGCAAAAGATGACATTACAACTTATGATGGTCACATAAGTACACAACACGAATGTTCTGTTGTTGCCCGTAGAGGCTGTTCAGGGTCTAATTCCATGGTCCGTCGTTCCACGGCATAAGTTCGAAGGTCATCGACTTCGCTCTCCAGTAACTGCAATTTACTTTGGAGGTTGGCTATGACACCGCGCTGACTACAAATTTCATTTCCAGCCTCTATTAAGGCAAGTTTTGGCCATCCTGTAACTTCTTCTTCATCTAACCACTCGAAGAACTTACAGTGGCTGTTACCTGAGGACTACAAGACCATATACGCCCCAACATCGCTCGAAAGGGTTATTTTGAATTTAGCTAAACACCAACCGTACATACCTTATATAATGAACACCCATAGAACCGTCTACTTGGGTTTCTATGGGTCCATGATTTTGAGATCTTAGCCGGCAACTGACAATGGCAGGACTTGCGAATCTTCGAGATACATCCATTATGGGTTCGAGACGCCCCAGAACTTTCAACCATGTTACTAATAAATTCAATAAAAGTAAATTAGAATCGATAGTTGCGTAATACCTATTAATTGCTTATTTGTACTGTTAATGTGGAGAAGAGATTGAGGAGTTACCTTCCTTTGCAAAATTCCAAACTTCTCAATTTTTTTAGGGATTCGGGAAAATTAGCCTAGCTCATGGTTAAGTAAGCGACATAGAATAGATAAACCAAACCGGATGATGTGTATTACTTGTTTACTTCAACCGGCCACTTTATATACTGGTCATTGTCTTATTCACAATAGTGTTGTTTGATTATGCCTATTTAGGTGCGGTTAGGAGGTCCAATGAAATAACGTTAAATAACTTGGGTTTTTAAAAAACATATCCAGTTTGCATATCATGCATTGTAGTAGACAGAAATTGCAATTGATCTGAAATAAAAAAAAACATAGACAACGATTTATAAATTGGCAGAAGTTTCCAATACGATTATACGAAACAACAAAATGGGTTTCTACGCTGCATAGGATCTCCTATTTACGCAGATAAATCAGGTGAGAAAGTACTGGAAGGCCACAATAGCATAATTCTTTGATGCGGTACGGAGTAACTGTGTCGTCAAGAGTTCGCACTTTCCAATCTGACCAGTCGCGTGAAGTTCTAACAATATGAGAGAGGCTACGGCCGTAAGTCCTGCAAGGCAAATAGATGGGTTAAAGACCAACTGTTTAAATAATTATACAGTAATTTAGTGGTATCAGTGAGCGAACCTGGAGTTTCTTCAAGGAAAGGGAGATCAGCCCTTACAATTGTCATAGGGACATGAGTAACTGAGTTGCAAGCATTTACCGCTGCGGTGTTGCAGTTGGGCGTCCAACAAACATGCTGTGTTACAGTCAAGGACAATGACTTTCCAGGCCGTTAAGTCGATTACAATGCCTATCCAATGCAGGTTCTTCACCTTCATTGGACAGTATAGATGTCTCACATCCTCACCCCACCGCCCTCTATTCACCAACGAATACGCTCCTATGTTAGAAGAGATAAACTTCACTTCATCCGCCGCTGCAGCAAATCCATTGTAGTTGCGCTTGAACTCAGATAGGAATGTCGAAGGGAAGAAGGCATACGGGAGATTATCCACTTTATCACAGCGAGCTTGAATGAACTTCCCAATCACATATGCAGCCTATTGAATACCAATTTACAAAACTATTTACTCAAACAAATAGTTTATTTTCGCTTAAATAATTGGAGGCCAAACAAATAACCATAAATATTTACCTTCTCAATTAGAAGTGAAGAGGGGTTCATGAGTTCCAAGAAAACTGTATTGTCCACTTCAAACCCTTTTCCAAGGGTGTACATTCTGTTCATTTATCAAAACTAATAAAACTTATATCTATATGAATGAAATACATAGCGTGGTAATATAAATATAACATACCGACGTATTTCCATTTCCTTTACGAATGTGGTCAGACGCGAGTCAGGAGAAGCTACAAATGGGTTGAAACCCCCAAGTAAGTGAGGATACTTTTCTACGTGGGGCAAAATGGAGCATTCATTGGACCTTTTCCGCTTCATTTCATTCCGCATATCTATAGCTGATTTCCAAAAAGTTCCCATATTTTCGTTTTTTTCTGATCAGGTGATGGATCAGATTGCACTGGATTACTTCTGCAACGTCTCCGAACTCGGGTTGCAATTGGGAGGTCATCATCATCTTCATCTTCATCCGATGGGTCATTTCTCATTGCCCGTTCACCTTCTTTTGTTTCATTGTTGTTCAATGGGCCAGTTTTCTTTTTCGAATTGGGGTGGTCCTTAGTTACAGGTGAATCGTTATCCTACAAAAAATTTGCTTTAACTCCATCGACAATAACATTCTATGTTGTAACTGTGGTTTTACGCAATTAAAATAAATTCACTTACTTCTTGTTCCCCATGGAAACACCCTTCTGCATGTAGCTGGGTAAGTCCAATCTTGAATGACGGTGCATCAATATCTGGGTAACGAGGTCCTCTAACATTTTCTCTCCCCTAGAAATGCACAATATACAACCTTTTAAGAAATTATAGAGGATAACATAATCCTTAATAAAAGTACACGGTTATGTAAGTGTCATGGCCTTACCGGTGTGTCGCTTTCCTCTACTCCTTCCTGGTGTGTAATACCGATTGACATTGATGGTGAACTAGCAGGGGTGGTACACACCCTAGATGTTTCAGCACTTTTAACAGTAGACCTAGCAGTTTTAACTTTCGGTTCCTGCAGGAACGCTAAATATAGATGCATCTTAAATATAATAACAAAAAAATGACGCCAACAACACGTTACCAACACACTGACTTTACACTTTTCACCATGTTTCTCTGTTTTTTGTTTTTTGGATTTTGATGTTGACTTTACGGCAACTTTCCTTCTACCCCCGCCTTCATTGTGCAACGTATCCTGCTGCATTAATGTCAGATTTTAAATTAGTTTTAGAATCACGAGCCGACGTATGCCATCAATGAATGTGGTACTCACTTTACTCAATTTCATAACATGGGAAACTGTGTCATGTAACACTGGTGATCCCTGCCCGGCCTTTATCTTCGTAGCAGTCTTGCAGTTTGCGAAGTCCACTTCTGCGTGTTCCTTACTTCTGCTTGCCTATGAGAAATAACGAATATAAGTTGGGGATATTAGTAGGTACAATTTTTTTACGGTTATACAAGTAAGGAAGTAGGCAAGGGAAGCACTTAATTTATTCTTCTATATATACCGGTTTCTTTCGCTTTTTGCAGGCTCCAACACCTTTACCACCATCCATGCATACATGATCTTCCCCATCGTCTCTGTTGTTACCATTGTCGGGTACATCTGCATTCAGTGAAGTTTCTGTCACCTTCACAACAACAGTGGGTGTATGTAGTCTTCTACTCCTCCGCAAACCTACCACGCGTTGATTATTGTCAGTAGGTAAAATACATAGAGACAAACATATCAACAGCAGAAACCATACCTATTATCATATAGGAAACATTATATATCACCTTGTGAATTTTAGGCCCAACATTTGCTCCCTCGTCATGGCAATTTGTACTTCGCTTTTCTCTTTCAGCTTTACTAGATTTCTTTCCATAACACTTGCATTCCTTTGTCATAAGTTCTGACTTAAGACTTGCAATAGCACCATCCAAATGGGATTTCAGAGATGCTGAAATACCATTGAACAACAAGGTTGCCCTTTCTTCAAATGCATCTGCGGCTAATCGAACAACGGTACGCATATCATTCTCCAGCCCAACTTCCCCACCGTTATCACCATTACTTTTATTCTTACCAGATACCTTTCCCTGAACATTCATTTCATCATTCTTTTTTTTTTAATCAAACAAACCTGCAGGGGCATCCAAATCCTCTTTCTTTCCACCAATAGTATCTCCTTGTCCATCAACATCATCTTCCAGAACATGCTCCACCTCCTCGGCACATACATCTCCAGCTTTAACTCCACCTGCCCAAGTATTGTGCTCGAAAGGGAATCCATCTGCTATTAGGGTCACCAACTTATTAACTTCAATATCTTCAACCTCGTCTTTGAACCCTATGTATTCTATATTCGGGTCCCCACATTCGTAGAGCAGAGACCGAACATTAGCCTGCAGGAAATTACATGTACATATGATAATTAGTCGCTTCCTTCACACACAACATTACAAATACTTACCACGTCTCAACATCTAACGTTACAAAGTTATATAACTTACTATACCTGGCCAAGTTGGTCAATAGATTTTGCCTTCTGAAAGTTGACGGTCAAGCTCCGCTCAACTACACTGGATACAACATCTTCTACAGATAAGTCCTTATTGTGTAGCGGATCTCGTATACCTTCTTTTAAAACAATTTGAGGGGCACATGCTACGGTAACAAGTATTATAGCATGCGCAAATCCCTGAATTGATGTGGTCTCCTGTGCTAGGTGATACACACTCCGTTTTTTCACACAATCAACTGTCAATAGAAATGATTCCCTACCCCATGGATATTTGAGAAATATATCGATGTCTGCAACCATTTCAACAACCTCCGGGCGTATGCGCGAATGTTTACACGACCAACATAATGCCTCTACCAACAATATCAGGGCCAGCCTAAAACGTGTGTCCCCACATTGTGCCTTTTTATCCTGTAGGAGCTTCTCCAGAACTATATCAGTTGTCACTTTAGGATGTTTACCAAAAAGTTCATTCCACATCTTTCCCACACCACCCCCTTTTCCTGTTAGTTTCCCTTTTGGAATGTGCGGTAAACGGGCTTGTGATCTTTTAAAGTCTGAACAATTCAATCCCGTAACCATACCAAAATCTTCTATACCATACCTAATTGGTTTTCCAACATAAAACCACCACATTCATTTTTTTTCCGTCTCCAGCTGCCTACAGAGAAGGTAATGGACAAACCTCACAGAAAATGTGTGGTGTCCCATATGGATCAATCGACCAAACTGAGAACCAACGAGCTTATCTATGTGTTCCTCATCAATGGCGTGCTTTATTGTCTCTACCAAGCGCAACGTTATGTAACTATATATCTGAGAATCCCGATTCGGTTCGTAGCCTGTTGCAAACATTTTTGAAGGCAATCCGTCCTCTTCCATTGCCAAAGCAGGGTTGTATGTCCTGCCAAAATAATCTGTTAGTTTCCAACATATTTGATAATGGAAAAATCTTTCGACTATCGATTGATTGAAAATAAGACTTTTCAAGTTCACAAACTATAAGGATTAGGAGCTATAGGTACATGCAAATCTGGGATCTCGTCAGTAGATTCAATTTTTCAAAGTTAATCACATAGACGGCTGATGCGAGGAAGAATAACATTTACAAATCGTTTCCTTTACCTACTCATACCTTTCGACTAAATTGTTGTTAATTACTAGGGGAGATTCCCGATCTTCTTACAGGTCACTGATCCTCTTATCTCTCTTCCTCAAATTACTCGCAAACACTGGTTGTAGAAGTGAATCTCAGAACTTTGTGAAGCGGAATTTTGGAATACTTGAAACGTCTTGGCTTCTTCGCTCATGTGTTTCCGCTTTACCCGCCGCTTCGCCGGATATCCCTTTCGCGACTGTTCAGAATCTCTAATTTTGCTTCGTTTATAATAGTAGAACACCATAGTCCAACCATGCGCACATCACGCGCGAGTGAGAATGACGGAGGGCAGTTTCATATTTATTGTATGTAGTATACGACATATCTTAGCCACGGCTTAATATGGTTATGCACCTAATTTATAATTTTTTATGGTTATACGGCCATGTTTTCCTTGATAATAATAATAAAAAAATTACGAAAAGACACAACTCTTCAAAAAATAACCGTTTTTACGAAAGAACACGACTTTTCGAAACTAAAAAATTACATTTTACGAAAAGACACAACTTTTCAATAATATTAAATATATTTTTTACAAAAAAAACATAATCATTCGTGGAAAAACTCACATGGCATTTTTCGAAAAGTTTTAAGTGCATCTTTCAGACTACTTCTCGATTTTTTTTTTTCCGCATTGCTATTATTAATAGATGTAAACAAAACTTCACGTGTCCACCCTCCTATCTCATAGTATTTTGTTATCATTTAAAATAATAACTCTCTTTTTTCTACGTTCATAATTTTCTTATTAGTCAACCTAGTATGAGTGTCTGACAGTTCGTATAATTCCCTAATTTTGTTTTCTAATCGTTTCCCACGCTATGGCCACGTCTTTTTTAGCCTTGTTATCGCCTATATATTAATTAGAAAACAAACAAAATATTTGAATATAAAGCGAGGTTATAATTATAACATATTTTGTGTAAGGAACAAAATATATACAATTTTGTTTTACATATTTTGTGTAGGAAAAAACAAAATATTTAAAAGAATATGATAAGTTATATATTTTCTGTTTTATAATAAGTAATTTTAAAATATTGGATGTACAAATATCTTAAAGTTGTTAAATAACTAATAGTTATATAGTTTTGTTTAACAAGTATCAGTAGTGATTAAAACAGAGATAAATTTTAGCCGTTTTATGTAAGGGCAATCATGTAAAACAAATCATATCATTGCCTCTGGAAAAAATATCATTAAATAAATTGGCTCAACCATCATTTGATAGCAAAAAACTATGAAGAATGAATCTTTAGTTAATCAATAAATTTATAAGACATGCCATTAGCTCATTTTTTAATATAATTAATTTTTCCAAAACTATTGTTTTTATCATTAGTAATTGATTCCTACCACAAAAACAAATTATTATGATACATTATCTTTAACTATGATCTACTACCTTAACCAATATGTCACTGGATTACAAGAAAGCGGGAACCTTTTTTTTTTTTTTTTTTTTTTTTTTGGTCAAAACAAGAAAGCGGGAACCCACAAAGATATTTTCTTCTTCTTTACACGAGAGACTCATGAACACCTTCGCACACATTTCTCTTTTTCTTTCTTTTTTTGAGCTATTTCTTTCTTTTTTGGGTTATAAACACACACATTTCTTTTGCTTTATCCCCTGCTTTTGCTATTCTTTTCATTTGCCTTACAAGCCAACAAAGCAGCCACGAGGTTAAGAGAATGCGAGTAGCCACAGTGAATCTTTAAAGACTCACTTATTTATGAAGTTTAGCTTCAAACGTCTTTGATAGTCAAACCCTAAACTCTGATTCTTTTAGTATCTCTTGTTCTTTCTAACTCGTTTCAAAACCTATTTAATTGATAGACAATAACATCACAAATTTTTGTTCGTTGTTATCCAATGTAATCTACATGTTGCGATTGCGTGTGAAGGAATATTAATCTTGTTTATTGAGATATTGATATAATGTCCTGTAAAATGAACAAAAGAAAGAATATGATGAATGATGATATAGACGATAAAAACAATTGATAGAAGAGAGATATTGTAATTTATAAGAATACAAATATTTCCTTAAGAGTTAAGCTGTAAGAACGGGACCAAGGTAGAGGTCAATTTTGCCACTGTCGTATATTCGACACCGACTCGTCGTCTCAAGTGGCTCTCCACTCTTTACTGTTTAGTTTCTTTTCTTTGTCGACCACTATATTTAGCTACAGATCAATGAAGAAAATAAAACTATTCTCTCAAACCAAATATATTATTGAACAATTTACAAAAATACCACTTTTAAGTTCCTTCTTCCCAACATATCATTTTTTTAGTTTTTTTCTCAAAAATACTACTTTTTATCTAAAGTTTCAAAAATACCACAAACTTAAAATCACTTTTCACATTTAAAACTAAATCCTAAACCCCAAGCTCAAACCCTACTCCCTAAAACTATACTTTGATCTTGAAATAATTAACCCAAACCCAATTTTTTTTTAATTATAAACCTTAAGAATTAACTTTTAATTTTCTAATATTTTTGGAATTTTTGACAAAAAAATAGTATTTTTACGTATGTTTTTTCTTTATATATCTATTTTACTGATGAGTTTTATAACTTTGAATTTAGATGATCACACAAGGATAATGTTTTGAATTTAGATGATACAACAATAATAACAATGTTAATCCACGCTACAAGTTAAAGACTTTTTTAAAATAAAAAAATATCAGTTAGTACTTAGAGCACCCCACAACCATGTGGTTGTGGATGAGTCTCATCAAAATTATTAATGACTAAATTAAGTATTTAGCTAATGAATGATACTCATTTACATTTTAGTAATTTTTTGTTGTTTAACCATGATACTTGGGTATCAAAAAAATAAAATAATACTTTATAATTTTTCAAAACATAAAATGAAAGACAATTAAATTAACATATGTGAATTCAAATTTTTTTAAAACTTAGATTTATTAAATTTCAAATATTTGTAAACGCATATTACACTCCGTAAAAAAAAAAACATAAAAGCGCATAAAGTTATAAATAGAAAACATAAATAACTCGGCTCTAGTATTCGGGTGTGCCAAATTTGTTCCAAACATGCTCCACTAAGTCCTCTTTTAATTGTTGATGTATTTGTCTCTCACGAATTCGAGCTCGATTGGCCATCATATTGTTCACATTTGTCGGGGTTGTAGTATAGAACGTGTAGTCCACTTGTGAAGTCCCGTTTCTTTCTATTTCTACGAACGATTCATTGTCTTGGTCTCGTTCGTCTTCTACTATCATATTGTGTAATATGATAGATGCTTTCATTATCTTACCAATTTTTGCTTTATCCCAACTAAGAGCTGGATTTCTGACAATTGCAAATCGAGCTTGGAGGACTCCAAAAGCACGTTCGACATCTTTTCGGACACTTTCTTGACGTTCGGCAAATAATGATGCTTTCGGACCTTGTGGCAGAGAAATTGATTGGATGAAAGTTGCCCATTTAGGATATATACCATCTGTGAGATAGTAAGCCATATCGTACTGGCGTCCATTGACAAAGTAACTAACATTTGGAGCTCGACCTTCTAATATATCATCAAAAACGGGTGAACGGTCAAGAACATTAAGATCGTTACAAGTACCTGGAGCTCCAAAAAATGCGTGCCAAATCCATAGATCTTGTGAAGCCACTGCCTCTAAGACGATTGTTGGTTTCCCATGTCCACGTGAATATTGTCCTGCCCAAGCTGTCGGACAATTCTTCCACTCCCAATGCATACAATCAATGCTTCCTATCATCCCGGGAAATCCTCGAGACTCTCCTAGATCTAGTAATTGTTGGAGATCAGATGGTGTTGGGCTTCTCAGGTACTCGTCTCCGAAAAACTGTATAACCGCATCGACAAAATTTTCTAAACATTTTAGTGTGGTGCTTTCACCGAGGCGGAGGTATTCATCCATCGCATCAGCTGCCAGACCATATGCCATCTTTCGAATTGCGGCTGTACATTTTACTACCGCGGAGATGCTCCATCTTCCGGTAGCATCTAGTCTCCTCTGAAAGTATGGTACATTACTGGCGAGTGTGTCAACAATTCGTAAAAACAATGGTTTGTGCATTCGAAAACGTCGGCGGAATATACGTGGAGGATAAACAGGCTGCTCGCTAAAATAATCATTCCATAGTTTATCGTGTCCTGCCTCGCGTCTTCTTTCAATAACTATGCGTTTTTTCTTGCCTTTTTTCTTCGTTTGACTTTGCGTGCAATGATCAATACATTCGTCAAGAGTCGCTTGATAAAAATGATCGAAAGTCTCGTCTAAGTTTTCTTCGAAATTTTCATAAACATCAGAAAAAGTAGAAGAAGAAGAATGAGGATGAGAATTGAAAGACATGTTTTTGTGTTTGTGAAAATGATAGAAAAAATGGTTGTTGTAAGAGAAGAGTTAACTTGAATTGGTAAAAGTAGAATTGATTTTGTAAGTGATTTGCAAAGAGAAGAATTGAATTTGTAAGAGATGAATTGATTGCATCAAACTTATATTTATAGAAGAATTTGTAAGAACCGTTGCTTTTATAAGTAAAGCATACAATACATACAAACAATATCTATTACAATTGTTATCTTGTGACACAAAATTACAAGACAACAAGTCTTGTGACACAAGAAGACAACACCCATAGGACGATTACATAACAACAACAAAACATTTCAAGGCTTGTGAGACTTGAAGACAACTTTCTAATACCCGTGACTCTTGACCAAAACACATCTTCTTCCTGCACAAACAGAAGCAAACAAACAAGTGGTAAGTGGTAAGTGAGAGCAAAAAACAAGACTTGGTTTTAAAAACAGAAGCCAACAACAACAGAAGTGGTGAGTGACACTTACCAGACATTCTTCCCTTTGCATCTCCTCCTTTATGACTCATTAGTTCCTGCAAAAACAACCAACAATAACCAAACAATGAAGAACAAGTAAACAATGCATACAATCTCTTATTCAGACAACAAGTAACAAAAGCCAACAAACTTACTTAGCTCATTGCACATTTGAAGCAGTAGAGAATTTTTCAAAGTTTGTTCCATTTCTTTTAGTGGTTCTTGTTTTTGTATAAGACTATCTAGAATTCTCCGGTTTGATTCTCTAGTTTTAGCAGCCAATTCCTTCTCCTTCATCTGCCACACCTGCTCAAGCATCTTCACTCTTTCACTATCCTCTGTTTCTTCACTCTTCCCCTTGCATCTCTTTTTCCCTTTCTCCTTAGCAGCTTGTGCCTTTGCAGCCTTAACTCCCATAGGCCTCTCCGTTGTTCCATCCTCCTCCACTCTAGATCTTTTACAACTTGTAGACTGACTACCTTCATAAAGAGCTAGCCACTTCTGATCATACCGCAACAGCCTCCAAACATGCTCGAGGGTGAACTTCATCTTATAGTCTTGGAAGTAGAGCTGATAAGCAATCACCATCTCATCATTACCTTGGAGGCCACTCTTCTTAATTCTAGTCGCACACTCTAAACACCCAACAAACTTGCTAACACACTCATTTATTTTGGCCCATTTCTGCTTACAAGTGTTTGATTCTCTCCTTGGAAGGTCTGCAGTAGCAGGAGAAGCTGCCACATAGTCTGCGACTCGGTCCCAGAATCTGCCTGCCTTCTGCTCTTTTCCAATGATTGGATCCTTGGATGTGTTTAGCCAACCACTTACAAGAGCTGTCTCTTCCTCAACACTCCATCTTGGCCTGGGAACTGCATCTTTAGATGTGTCATCTAAAGATGTTGGGATAGATGGTTGGGAACAAGTGTTTGGGATGTTGATCCCTTGTTGGCTATACAAGAGATCGGTGAAGTTTGGAGAGGAGGCAGTGGAATTGCCTAGTTGGCTAAAATCAATATTCATTGATCTAAAGTTAAAATCAAGAAAAGTTAAAAAAAAACTTAGCGAATTTGTGGTGTGGTTAAAGTTCAGACAGAGAGTGGTTTTATAAAGCAAAATCGATTCATTTAATTTCTGTTAGGTATTGTTTATTAAAGCAGTTAATGGACTTGTGTCTACATCACCATGAATCCTACTTCAGATGTAGTTGAATTCTACTAGTTAGCTAATTATGGCAGACGCACAACAACCATCAATTACCATTCACTTATACTCCTTGTAACACTAAACACTAAACTACTTATGTGTACTTCAGTTGACTTCAGGTTACTACTTCACATTTACTAACCATCTACTAACTAAGACATTTATAACAAGCAAAAAAATCAATATCAATACTCATCAAAGGTGACACAAACCAACCATATCTCATTACTGTTTTTTATCTTCATTACTTATTTTTACACTGACACAGACTTTAGATGCATTAACACTGACCTTATCTTGTTTGGTACTGATGAAGGGTAATGATCTTCTTCCAAGCTTGCTACCATTCACGGAAGCCGGATTGACCACCACATTCCCTCGAGACAAGAAAAAGAGAAGGTCAGGTCAAGCTTGCTAAAAACAGTTCCGAAATTACTAAAAAACTGTATATGAAAATAGTAAGCTCAGGTCATTCACATGATCTCTAACAAGTTCAGGTGATAGATAAGCCAAACAACATGAGCAACCAAGTCACATAAGGTCAAGTCATTCACAGCATCTTCAATATCCACTAATCAAACCCTAAACCCGTCACTAGATTAATACGAAAATCTTTACCAAAACGGAAAATGTTAAAGACACAAAATAACAACAAAACGCAGAACACCTCTTCTTCACCAGATTCAACCATCAAATTCACATGCAATAGAACTAACGTAGCTTAAACCGAATCAAAAAATTAACTTTCACCAAAAAATTTACCTTCGATGGGTTGCAGTGGTCAGAGAGATCGACACAAGATGAGAAGAGAGATGATTGACGGTTCGATTTCCTTCGAATCGCTTCGAGTAGGACAGAAATCAATCAGAGGTGGAGGGAAGAGGAGGAGAGAGAGATAACAGACGGTTCGATTCGCTTTGAATCGAATCGCATCGAGGAAACCCTAAACAGAGAGATCCGGAAAAGAAGAGGAGGACGAAGAAGAGGAGAGAGAGGAACCGCATCAGAGAGGAATCAAAATCAGAGGTGGAGAGAAGAGGAGGACGAAGAGGAGGAGAGAGAGGTCACCGACGGTTCGATTCGCTTTGAATCGAATCGAAACGCATCGACGGAACCCTAAACACAGAGATCGAGATAAGCGGAGGAGAGAGATGAGAAGGTCCTCTCCATCTCCGGCGAAGAACTACGCGAACACACCGACGATTCGGTTTCCTTTGAATCGCCGGTGAATCGCCTCAGAGAGAGAGAGAAGTGAAAACTTCTTTGGTTTCTTCGCAAATGACGATTGTTAGCGGTTTGGGTCAACAAAAAAATCGCGGTCCACTAAAAACACGCCACGTGTCAACGCAAGCTCCAAATGAAACGTATCAAATTTCCCCTTCTACACATATGTATCAAAGCCCAAATCAATTAAAGCCCATTTTTTTATTTCATTTTGGTTGTTTGATACTCACAATAATTCAAGGTTGTGGGTGCTCTTAGTGCTTGGAGTCAACATAGTTTGTCTTTTTTTTTTTTTTTTTTTCCTTCTTTTTTTGGTCGAAATCAACATAGCTTGGGCTTGATTGGCAGCAGAACATTTAAAAGAGCATCATGCTCTTTATTATTTAATCAAGTTTAATTGACGAAGTATTAAATAGAACATTTAGTAAATGC
This sequence comes from Arabis alpina, assembly GCA_900128785.1. Lineage (NCBI taxonomy): Eukaryota > Viridiplantae > Streptophyta > Magnoliopsida > Brassicales > Brassicaceae > Arabis > Arabis alpina. The sequence continues at coordinate 7,869,475 of LT669788.1, forward strand.
TAATGCTCTAACCCTCAATGCTCTATAATAGAGTTTTTCTAAAGCATTTACCACTAATATATATAAAAAGATTAAAAAATAAAATTATACAATCCATTTATTTTTATACTTATATAAAAAGGAATTATATAAAATTTTAATTACTTTAATACATTTTTATAATAATTTTTTTATTCTATACTTTAAAATAATATTGTAACCATAATATATCAACTAAATGTAATTTAAATTTGAAAATATTATAAAAAATTATGTTAAATTTGAAAATATTATAAAAAATTATGTTATACCTTACAAAAATAATTTATATACAATAATAACATATTAAATATTAGAATTTATAAATATATTTATAATAAAATTAAAACTTTATATATATAATATTAGTTTATTTGTCATATTATTTATTAAATAGTATTATAATGAATAATTTATTAAAAATATTTTTTTAAATGATATTTATAATTTATGACTAGTATATATACAATATATTTTAGAATACTAATAAATAAATATAGTTAAATAATTTTATTTTAATTATATCTAACCATTTACTTATGTACCAGTCACATAAAATTTGTATTTAATGAGATGCTCATGCTCCACCTACTTTATGCTAATAAAAAAATGCTAATGCTTTGCCAATCAGGACTTAATGTTCTTTCATGCTAATGCTCATTCATGCTCTGTCAATCAGGGTCGTCTTTGATCTTCTTTTTATTGGTATTAAAGATATATGTTATGAAACTTGCTTGATAAGGAAAAACAAAATATCTATGTATAGTTATTTAATACTTTGAAAATTAAATTTAAATCTTTGTTTGATTTTTGGTTGTGTCTTTTCGGATTCTATTTAAACTATCTCAAAATGATTTTTTTGGTTGAAATACCATCGCCATTGTCACTTGAGAAAAAGAACTATATATTAAACTTATCATTTGATTAGATATGCATGGATTTATACGAATATCTTCGGTTTTATTCGTTTGTAATAGGATCCTAGATTTATTTTTATTTTTGTGAATTGATAGGATTCTAGATTTTAATACCAAAGAAAGTTGTAATTAAAGACAGTGATACCCAAATGGGAAATTTGCATGCATAACCAACAAAAATTCTATAATTACAAAACTAACCATTTGCCCTATATCTAATGGCTATGGTTTAGCCACATAGGGCCAATTTTGTTAGTTTATTAATTATTATTTTTTTCTTGGTTATTTTGCAAATTAACCCTACCCAAATTACATAAAAGATCTGTAAAAAGACGATAAGAATTTTCAAAAGTTATTTTTTTATTTTTTTATTTTTTTATCATAATAACATGTGCCCATATTCACTTGATTTACACATCTCACCCAATCCAGGAAGCTATAAGAATATAGTAGATATTATTATTTTTTTAGTACCGACATCTCTAAACGGCAAAAAGAAACTTCGTCGAAATATACATAGCGAGTAGAAAACGACACCGTTTTTTGAACTGTTCCTTGATGATGTGCCTGTGGTGGTGGGAGTGAGCCGCTAAATTGTCTGACGTTATCTTTCAGCTGGCCCGTTAGATTTGACGGCGTAATTTAAAAGTCTTTGATCTTTCAGCGGAGAAATTAACAATATCCGTTAGGTAGACACGTCCCAAATGCCACGATATTTTTCCAAATTAATTCACAATCAAAGTCATTTACACAAAAATTTCTTCTTAATTGTAAATGCAAATAAAAAATATCTACCGTTTGCGTTCACAAATGTTTTTATGAAAAAAAGCAAAAGTTTTATATTTCACTGCTTTGTCTAGCATAATTGTCTTTACAAATATCGAACTCTTTCCAAAGTGACTATTCTCTTGAAAGTGTATGTTTTTTAAAACTACAAAAAAATGTAACAATAATAATAATTCAAAATGAAAGACCACAACGAGTCCTTTCTTTGTCTACTCTCATTGACTCGAACCTTTCATTATTACATTTTTTAATAAACGCTTCTGCTCTTTTATTTAGCTCATCTCTACTCCGAGAAACCGCCGGTGACAAGTAAAACTTAGTTCTGTCCTTAAACGTCTCCGATTTCTTCAAACCAGTTTGTTGCTCGGAACTTCCAAGTCCGAACGTGTCCGGTCTCCGGTAATGACTGGTCAAAGGCGGTGGCTTCCCTTCCGTTATCAACTTCCATGTATTCTCTAGCGTCTCGTGCTTCCTTGGCTTCGCCACTTTCAACGCTTTGAAAGAGTTACGCTCTGAAAAAGAAATTACGACCAATTTAATAAACAGTGTTTTTGGATATCATTTTCAAATAAAAAATATCTTCACTAGTGTAACGTCACTTTCAACTAAATTAAAATATCTAAACTTGTATTAACGTCACGTCATGTTTTAATATACTGTATGAAATAATTAAACTTAGTTTACCTGCTGTGGTGGTCTTGACCAGTTTCCGGTGACCGATCCTCGCCGTGACCAGAGGTTTTTCAACCGAAGACGGCTTTTCAATCGAAGACTGCTTTTCTGGTTCTCCCACCACCACTAAACTCATCTCTTTCTCTTCATCTACCATCGCCGTCGCTTCTGCTAGCTTCTCCTTAACTACCTCCGGTCTCTCCTTCACCTCAACGATGATCTTCGACGGCGAAACCACGGCCACGAAACTAAAATCAGCTTCTTTCGTATCCGACCGTCGTGGACGATCTTGGTGTTGGTGGTCGAACTGATGTTGTTCTGTCTGGTGACTCTTATGACTATTATTGTAGTCACCGTTGTATGAAACCTCGTAGTCTTTGTTACCGTCGTTGTTGCTAGAGATGGTCCGGTATAATCTTGAAGAAACTCCGATAACGACGATGATGACGTTGATGATGACGTAAAGATACGGCGGTCTAAGCCACGAGAGAAAATAGCTCAAAAGAATCGGAGCTTGAGAGAAATCTATAGCTATTGTTGCGGGAACAATGACCTTTAGATGCATGGCTATGGCCACGACGCCAGTGGAGATTAGCACCGGTTTTATCCACGACGCCATATTTTCCGACTTAAGTATATCTCTCTCTCTCTCTTAGGATATATGGAGTGTTGTGTTGTTGTCACGCTCTAATTGTTTTAGTGTTTAGTGTTTTGGTTTATATAGAGAAGGAGACAAATGGGATAAGTTGATATAAACCGTTGGATCTAAGATTTGGTGGGTGAACGGTCAGGATGGTTTGGATATGTAGTGGGTGCATCTTCCTTATGCAACAAAACACGACCAGGGAATCTTGTCATTGTTTTTGTATTATTGATACGTAAACAAAACTTCACGTGTCCACACTCCTATCTCAAAATGTATGATTAAAAATTAAGATGATAATTCTCTTTTTTTTTTTTTTTTTTTTTCTTGTACGTTGATAAATCTCTTATTAGTCAACCTAGTATGAGTGTCTGACAGTTCGTATAATTCCCTAATTTTGTTTTCTAATCGTTTCCCACGCTATGTCCACGTCTTTTATTTAGCCTTGTTATCGCCTTTATATTAATTGAAAACAAACAAAAGATTTGAATAACTTATAAATCGTTTTAGACATATTTTTGTTTAAAAAAAAACAAAGGGAAATTAAGTGAAATAATATGTTTTGACATGTAAATTAATAAAGTAACATGTGTAATTGAAAAATTGGGTAACTAACAAAGAGAAAACTAAACTTGACTAATTTACCAAAAATAAATTCAATTAATGTTGTCATATTTCATCACATTTAATGTTAATTTATTTGTAATAAATAAAGAAATAATAATTTCATCTATAAATAAATTGAAAATTGACATATAAAAAAACATTTTGTTGAAAAAAAACTTTTCTTTTTCTTTTTTTCTACATTATACTTTATTTAAAATAACCATAATTTTTTACCTTTCAGAATAATTAATTATTGTTTGAATAGATAAATTGTATAGTGAACTATATTACAAATTAGAAACTATTGAAATAAACAGTGAATTATTTCATTATTTGGATTTAAATAAAAATAGTGATTTTTTTATTAATATACTAACTGCTTGTTTGATAGGGTGAATTTGAGACTAAAATTGCATAATAGTGAACTATTTATTAATATATTTAACTATATATAATATTGAACTATTGTTGAATATAACAAGTATAGTTGATTGTTTGTGAATAAAATTAATTATATAAATAATTATTGTTTATCTGTAGCTAACTACACATGGATACATAACTAACTACATTTAAATATAATAGTGAACTATCATATGCGTGAATATAAGTAGTATAGTTAACAGTTTGTGAAAAAATTAACTATATATATTATAGTATATTCATAATTTTTAATTTTTGATATAGTTCACTATATAATTTATCTATTCAAATAATAATTAATAATTCCGAAAATTAAAAGACCGGCTATTGTGTTATAGTTCACTGTATAATTTATCTATCTAAACAATAATCAATTAGTTTGAATAGTAAAAAAATATAGTTGTTTTGAGAAAATGTAAAAAACATAATTTGTTATTATATATGACAACTTCAAATTTATTTATAAAATAATTTCAATGTGATAATTAATACAAGACAAATCTACATTAAATTTGTATTAAATGTGATAATTTTGATTGAATGTATAAAAGGATAAGGGGTGAATTAGCTGAATAATATATTTATGGAAAAAAATTAGGTAACTAACATATCAAAAAATAAAATTAGGTACATAGCAGAGAGAGAAAAATAGAGGACAAAATTACCCATACAATTAAATTAAGGTAAGTATTAAAAACAAAATCCCTAAAAATATTAAATTCTTTATCTCTTGAAAATTGACATTTTTATCTCTTAAAAATATACGTAGTAAACTAGCCTGCAAACAAAATAAAATTGGATTAGAAAAAACAGCAAAAATCATATTTTAATATATATAGTTAACTATAACTGTTAACTATTTTAATATATAGTTAACTATTGTCGAAACTACATATTTTATTGATTTCAAAAGATAGCTAACTATCTCATACTATTTAGTTAACTATTATTTTTTAGAATATAATTATCAATTTAAAAGTGTAGTTAACTATTTTCATATTAGTGATTTCATAAAATAATTGACTACATTAATATTGTAATAGTTACTTATTTGAACAAACATAGTTAACTTTTTCATAACGTAGTTACCTATTATAATTATATAATAAAAAAAAACATACATAGTTAGCTATTATAAAAAAAATAGTTAGTTACCTGATTTTCGAACATAGTTAGCTATATTAATAATCGCCAACATCGGTTCAAATTGAACGAAAAACGAGAACGATAGTGTGGAGTTTAACTAAGGAAAAAAACATCATCTTAATCTATTATTGGAATTTTTTGGTTCTAATATTTTGATACAAAACAAAATAATTGAGAATTTGTTTTGAAGATCACGAGAGATATATATGATATTTGTGTAAGAACAAAGAAAAAGTAGAAGAAGAAAAAAAAAGGAAAAAGAACAACAATTGAAAGAAGAAGGAGGCTACGGTGGAAGAAGGAGGCTAAATAATTAGATTAGGATTTTCCTTTTTTAAATATTTGTTATAATTTCGTTTTTAATAAAATATGTAAATTAATTAAGGGTATTATAGACATTTTATCTAATCTAAATGTTATTCACTTAATTATTTTTTATGTACTATTAGATCCTTAATTATTGGCATAAAACCTATTATTGGTGTCAATTTCCCAAGGATAAAATCATTTAATTTTATTTCTCTTTGTTATTTACTAAATTTTCACATTACACATGCTACTTTATTAATTTAGATAGATGCTCAAACCTATTATTTCACTAATTCACCCAAAAACAAATTAGAACGTATATTGGTCGACAAAAAAAAAGAATATGTATAGCGATATTGTAACTTATTTTTTTAATAAATAGAAGTTATTTATTTTCTATTTTATTAATAAGTAATGCTTTAAATATTGGATGAAAAAATATTGAAATGTTGTTAAATATCTAATATATAATCTTTTTTAACGAGTATCACTTTATCAGTCAACAAAACAAAGATTAATTTTAGCCGTTTTATGTAAGGACAGTCAAGTAAATGTTAAACAAATCTTATCATTACCTTTGAAAAAAACATCGTTCAAATAATTGGCTCAACCATCATTTGAGAGTAAAAAACATAAAGAATGTAATCTTTAATTAATAAATTTCTAAGGAATGCTATTACTTCATTTTTGTATAATTTAATTGTCCAAAACTATTGTCTATTATTAGTAATTGATTCCTACCACAAAGGTGACAAAACCAATTTATTATGATACATTATCTTTAACTGTGATCTACTATCTTACTTAACCAATATGTCACTGGATTACAAGAAGACGGGGGAACCCACGAAGATATTTTCTTCTTCTTTACAAGAAAGACTCAAACACAGTACCCCCTCGCACACATTTCTCTTTTTCTTTCTTTTTTGGGTTATAAACACACACATTTCTCTTTTTTCTTTCTTTTTTGGGTTATAAACACACACATTTCTTTTGCTTTAACCTCTGCTTTTGCTACTCTTTTCATCTGCCTTACAAGCCAACAAAAGCAGCCTCGAGGTTAAGAGAATGCGAGTACTGCTTAGCTAGCCACAGTGATCAAATCTTTAAAGACTCACTTACTTGTGAAGCTTATCTTCAAACGTCTTTGATATATAGCCAAACCCTCGGATTCTTTTATAGTATATATCTTGTTACTTCTAAATCGTTCAACCCAATTGATATAGACAATAACCTCACAAATTCATGTTTGTTGTTGTCCAATGTCCATGATAATATATATGATGCGATTGCGTGTTTAAGAACATTAATTATGTTTGATATTTTCTTTCTTTACAAGAAAGACTCAAAAAACACCCTCACACACATTTCTTTTGCATTATCGTCTGCTTTTGCTACTATTTTCATTTGCCTTACAAGCCAACAAAGCAGCCTCGAAGTTAAGAGAATGCGAGTAGCCACAATGAATCTTTAAAGACTCACTTATTTATGAAGTTTAGCTTTAAACGTCTTTGATAACCAAACCCTAGCCTCTGATTCTTTTAGTATCTCTTGTTCTTTCTAACTCGTTTCAAAACCTACTGATAGACAATAACATCATAAATTTCTGTTTGTTGTGTTCCAATGTAATCTATATGTTGCGACTGCGTGTTAAGGAAATATTATTTTTGTTTGTCGTAGATATTGATAGAATGTCCTGTAAAATGAACAAAAGAAATAATATGATGAATGATAATTAATATAGAAGATAAAAAAAAATTGATAAAAGAGAGATATTTTAGGAATACAAATATTTCCTTAAGAGTTAAGCTGCAAGAACGGGCCAAGGTAGAGGTCAATTTTGCCGCTGTCATTTGACACCCACTCGTCGTCTCAAATGGCTCACCACTCTTTACTATTTTGTTTCTTTTCTTTGTCGACCACTATATTTAGCTATAGATCAATGAAGAAAATAAAACTATATACTCCCTTAACCAAATATATTATTCCTTACGTGTTTTCTTTATATATCTAGAGAAGCTTTTCAAGTTTTTGTTTAATGTTTTACTGATTATTTTTAAGAAGAACGTGAAAATAAGTATGTTTCCCATAATTTTCGAATGTTTGTTCACATTTTTTACAACGACAATGTTAATTCATGCTACAAGTTTAAGTCTTCTTTAAACAGGTTACAAAATAAAACATATGTAGTTTTTTAAAAGAGATATGTTATGTGCCTGGCAAGGAAGAACAAATATCTATACAGTTATTTAACAATTCGTTATATAAATTAAATTTAAAACACTTCGTTTGATTTGGTTTTTATTTTCGGCTGTTTAAACTTATTAAACAAATATGGAAATATCTCAAAATGATATCTTTGGTTGAAATACCATCGCCATTGTCACTTGCAAAATAAAACTATATATCAAACTTATCATGTGATCAGATATGGATTTATATGAATATCTTTGGTTTTATTCATTTGTAAGATGATTTTATATTTTAATATTAAAGAAAGTTGTAAAAGACAATGATACCCAGATAACATAAAAGAGATCTGTAAGAATTAATAAATTAATCTTTTCTGGTGGTTAGTGACGATAAGAATTTTCGAAAGCTATTTTTGACTTTATAATCACAATAACATGCGCCTGCCCATATTCACATATATCATCCAATCCAAGAACCTATAAGAATATATATATTATTTATTTACGTACCGACATAAAAATAGGGCAAAAAAAGAAACTTCGTCGAAATAAATAGCGAGCAGAAAACGACATCGTTTTCCAACTGCTCTGTGACTGTGATGATGTGACTGTGATGGTGAGAGTGAGTGAGTCGCTAATTTGTCTGACGTTATCTATCAGCTGGCCCGTTAGATTTTACGGCGTAATAGTCTTAAAAGTCTTTGGAGAATTTAATAAGATCCGTTAGTTGGCTGCGTCCCAAATGCCACGTGTCTGCTGAAGAGTAGCCATTACGGTAAAGTGAGTGATTCTTCTAATAAAGGCATCTTCGAGCAACCATCCTACTAAATTTGGTATGATTTTAACATTAAATTTAGTATTTTAGTGTTAGAAAAAAAAATTCATCTACACAAACACTAAATTTTACACTAAAAATATATTCTCTATTATTTATTAATTTAATCATTTTTTATTTGTAATAAATACTAATTATTTTGATAACTAATTAATTATAAGTGAAACCCAATATTATAATCGATAAATGAGAAAACAAAAAATAAATTATATCGACATAAGTTTTAAAATTCGTATATTTAAACCAAATTTTTTTAGTTAATGCATTTTTGAAAATAAGTTTTCCGATCTTTGATTTATTTGTGTTAAGCTAAATGTTTTTGAAACTGAACATAATAATCATTTAACATTTATTTTTTAGTTGATAACAATAATTTAATTATAACAACATACTGCATCACAACTAGTACATCCCTTCTCTCACCATATTTAAACGAGTAGATCGAGATGTGAAGAACTTCATCAACTCAAGACGACATCGAAAACATTGGAAGGATTTTATGACTAGTTGGATTTGGTAACTTCATCAAAAAAGTCGAACCAAATCAAACTTCTTTATTATAATCTTATTTTTACTCTTTTTTTTTTGCCAAAACTACTCTATAATACCTCAATTTTCATTAAAATAATATTTACAATTTATCCCAAAAAACAAATTCAATTATATTACTAAATAAAAAGTACAAGTAAAATAATATTTTTTTAAGTGCTATAAAATATTAAAAAGAAAATTATATCGTCCACTATAACGATAGGTTGGAGCAAGATTCACAAGAGAAGATCACGGCGAGACGTTTGCCATCGGACTTGCTCTAAGTGTTAAGTGTATATTTTTCCAAATTAATACACAACCAAAGTCATTTACCCAAAAATTTCTTCTTAATTGTAAGTGCAAACAAAAAATATCTACCGTTTGCGTTTACAAATGTTTTAAGGGTTTTTAACGAAAAAACCCCTCAAGTATAGTTTGATCCGTTTTAAACCCCTCAAATATAAGATTAATGATAAAACCCTTCATGTATTAGTCTGTTAATGAATAATTCCCTCCGTCTACACACACGTTAAAACCTTAAACTAGCTGACATTAAAATATAATTCTACGTTTTATCTCTAAAAAAAACGACATAATGTTTGCGCAAAATCCCAAATTCAAGAGTTCTTCCCATTGATGGACTTAAGTTTTAGAATACTTAGGAAGTATTGGACCATTAACAATTGTGTTGAGCCCTGCAGAAAATTTAGTTTCAGAGACAAGATATGCTGCTTTGGTTGCAGTTTTATAGAGAAGAAAAAAATCAAAATATGATTGCACTTGAGCTGCAACATGAAATTCTTAAAACAATAACATTGTCTAAAATCCAATTTAAGTTTAGTTTAGAACAGAAAGTGTAAACATGAATAAAATATTACCTCGTCATCTTGCAAGCTAAAGACGAATTATATCCTCTTAAGAAAATTGCAGTTTCTTGATTTTGGTTTTAATATGAACAACCAAATCTTTCTTAATCTCTCTTAATCGACCTTTGCCATTTAAAGTATATTGCGTGTCAATTTTTAGAGCCAAAACGTAGAATTATAATTTAATGTCAGGTAGTTTAAAGTCTTAACGTCCGTGTAGATGGAGGGGATTATTTATTAACTGACTAATACATGAGGGGTTTTATCATTAATCTTATACTTGAGGGGTTTAAAATGGATCAAACTATACTTGAGGGGTTTTTTCATTAAAAACCCATGTTTTAATGAAAAAAGCAAAAGTTTAATACTTAACGTCCTAATTATTACTCTTACTGTCCTTTTTGTCTTTTTCTTTTTCGTTCTTTCTATTTTTGGTTGCTGACTTGTGTTTCTTGTTATGCTTCAAAAACTTGGTTTTCCTCACAAGTACAAGCTGTTTCTGTTTTGGATCAACTAAAACTCATATTGGGGTCTGGCCAATGGCCATAACCTGAATATAATCTTTTTTATCGCTAGTCCAAACAATAATGACACAATTTCTCTAGATGCATCTGCATGCTATATCTAGCATAATTGTCTTTACAAATATCGAACTCTTCCCAAAGTCATGAATATTCTCTTCAAAGTGTATGTTTACAAAAACTACAAAATATAAGAAACTACAAAAAACAAAAAAATGTTACAATAATAATAATTCAAAACGAAAGACCACAACGAGTCATTTCTTTGTCTAGTTTCATCGACGCGAACCTCTCATCATTACATTTTTTAATAAAGGCTTCTGCTCTTCGATTTAGCTCATCACGACTCCGAGAAACTGCCGGTGACAAGTAAAACTTAGTTCTATCTTTAAACGTCTCCGATTTTTTCAAACCAGCTTGTTGCTCGGAATCTCCAAGTCCGAACGTGTCCGGTCTCCGGTAATGACTGGTCAAAGGCGGTGGCTTCCCTTCCGTTATCAACTTCCATGTATTCTCTAGCGTCTCGTGCTTCCTTGGCTTCGCCACTTTCAACGCTTTGAAAGAGTTACGCTCTGAAAAAGAAATTACAACCAATTTAATAAACAGTGTTTTTGGATATCATTTTCAAATAAAAAATATCTTAACTAGTGTAACGTCACTTTCAAATAAAATAAAATATCTAAACTTGTATACCGTCACGTAATGTTTTAATATTTTAAGATAATTAAACAAGTTTACCTGCTGTGGTGGTCTTGACCAGTTTCCGGTGACCGATCCTCGCCGTGAGTAGAGGCTTTTCAATCGACGACTGCTTTTCCGGTTCTTCAACCACCACTAAACTCCTCTCTTTCACCTCCTCTACCATCGCCTTCGCTTCTGCTAGCTTCTCCTTAACCACCTCCGGTCTCTCCTTCACCTCAGCGATGATCTTGGATGGCGAAATCACGGTGAAGAAACTAAAATCAGCTGACCGTCGTGGACGATCTTGGTGGACGAACTGATGTTGTTCAGTCTGATGACTCTTGTTATTATAGTCGCGGTTGTATGAAACCTCGTTACCGTCGTTGTTGATGGAGATGCTACGGTAAAACTTTGAAGAAAGTCCGATAACGACGATGATGATGTTGATGATGACGTAAAGATACGGTGGTCTAAGCCACGAGAGAAAAGAGCTCAAAAGGATTGGAGCTTGAGAGAAATCTATAGCTACTGTTGCGGGAATCATGACCTTTAGATGCATGGCCACGGCCACGAAGCCGGTGGAGATTAGCACTGGTTTTATCCACGACGCCATTTTTTCCGACTTAGTATTTCTATTTCTCTCTTAGGATTTATGGAGTGTTGTATTGTGGTAACGCTCTAATACTTAGCTTAACTCTTTTAGTGGTTAGTTCTTTTGGTTTATATAGAGAGGGAGACAAATTTGATAAGCTGATATAAACCGTTAGATTTAAGATTAGGTAAATGAACGGTCACGATTGGTGTGGATATTAGGTGCATCTCCTAAATGCAATGTTTTTAAAACCGGACCGGCGACCAAACCGGAATTTTTTTGGGTCGTGGGTTAATATGGTCCAACCGGGTTCGACCGGGTTCAACCCGGGTTTAATAATAATTTAAAAATATTAATATATAGAATTTGGTCTTTTTATGTATGTGCATAATTATCCAAATACCAAACAAAATATTTAATTTATTATAAATACTTAGAAAAACAAAAAAAGACTTCAAGAAAAATAACAAAATAACATAAAAATAATACTTAAATATATAATTAATCATTTTTGTCATAAAATTTAAATTTTTTATAATTATTTGGAAAATGTTAAATCTTTATTATTATTCCATTAGTTCTATAAACCCTATTTTTAATTTTTTTGATAAACATATTAATTAAAAGAAATTGAATTTTTTTTTTAATTCACAAAATAGTTGAACCCGGTTCGATTCGGGTCAACCGGTTCGCCGGTTCCCGGTTTTTTGCCGGTTGAACCCGGTTCGATAACCGGTTCAAGTATATTTGGGTTTTTATGTTGACCCAAACCGAACATGTGACCGGTTCGCGGTTGAACCCGGTTCAACCGCCGGTCCGGTCCGGTTTTAAAAACATTGCCTAAATGCAACAAAACACGAGTATAGAATAAACTAATTTTTATGGAATTTGGTGTGATTTGTATCAAAGTGACAAATCATCTGTTATTCAAACATGAATTTAAAAAACTCTTTCAAAATCTAGTGTTATTAAACTTATGATTTTGAAATATAATACAAAATCTTGTGTTGTTGAAAATGTTTTAAGTAGTAGATTTTATGAAATTTGATGTGATTTTAATGTGTTTTGATGGATTTCTTTAATTGAAAATATGACAAAACAAATCCATGGTTTTATATGGGATTTTATAATATTTTAACTAAAATCATAACAATTTTTCTAAATCACCTAAAATCATCTAAAAATTCAACTAAAATCAAATTTTCTCGTATACAAGATTGAATACACCCCTCTTATTGTTTGTATTACTGACACGTAAACAAAACTTCACGTGTCCACATTACTATCTCTTAAAAATATTATCATTACAAACCAAATTATAATTCTTTTTTACGTCGATAACTCTTATTAGTCAACCTAGTATGAGTGTCTGACAGTTCGTATAATAATTCGATATTTTTGTTTACAATCAATTCCCACGCTATGCCCACGTCTCGTAGCACATCGTCCATACATTCATTGAAAAACAAACAAAATACTTGAATATGTAGAGAGCGATTTTTTAAGTTTATTTAAGAGAAAATTTCTGAAAATGCCGTTTTGGCTTAAATTTCTTTCCAAATGTGCCATTAGTGAATTGCTCTTTCAAAATCTGTCACAATCTCAATTTAAATTTTGATTTGGTCAAGGTAAAAGACGATTTTGCCCTTCTCATATTTTCATTTTTTTTGTTAATATTGTCCACTGTCGTCTTAATATTGTCTTCCGACCACTGTTTCCGTCACCATCTTGTCCTCCGGCCACTGTTTGCATCACCATATAATCCTCCGGCTACCGTCTGCATCATCAATTTGTCCTTTAGCAATTATCTCCGTCACTATCTTATCCATCAAGTCGCCATATTGTCCATTGTCGTCTTCATCTTGTCCTCCGGTCACCGTCTCCGTCGTCATCTTGTCCTCCGACCACCGTTTTCGTCGCCATCTTGTCCTCCGACCATCGTCTCCGTCGTCATCTTGTCCTCCAACCACCGTTTCCGTCGTCATATTGTCCTCCGATCATCGTCATATTGTCCACCAAGTCGCTATCTTGTCCACCACCAATGCTTCCGTTTATTCACCACCAATACTTCCGTCGTCATCTTCGTTATCACCACCGGCCACCACCATTTACCATTTTTTCAGTGAGAGAGAAGGAGAGAAAAAGAAAAAGAGAGAGATGATTTTTTGTGGTTGAAGAAGAAGATAAGGAGAGAGAAAGATGATAAGTGTTGAAGATGAGGTTAAATGTGTCATTTATCATTCACTAAAAGACAAAAATAATAATCAAAATACACATTTTGAAAGAAAATTGGGAGAATGGCACATTTTGAAAGAAATTGAAATAAAATGGCACATTGGAGAATTTTCCCTTTATTTAATTATATAGAAGCTATATATTTGTCTGTTTCTATTTTTGGAAGATCTATTTATGGGTGATGGAATAGGGTAATGGAAGATCTATTTTTGTTTGGTCTGAGAAATGGATTGAAGACAATGTCATGAGAATGCCTTTGATGAAGAACATTTTTGTTGATCTTAATCTTAAAGTTAGTGAACTCATTGATCAGCAAACTAATAGGTGGAAAGGAGAGAAGCTTCATGAGCTTTTCTATGATGAAGACATTGACAGGATTAAAAGAATGAAACGAGTAGTTTCAAAGGAAGAATTTTGGGTTTGGAATTATAATAAGAGTGGAGAATATTCTGTTAAATCGGGTCAGTGGTTGAGTAATAACCAGAAGCATGCAGAGCTAATCAGAATGGCTGAGATGAAACCCTCACTCAATGGTCTAAAGGAAGAAGTGTGGAAGTTAAAGACCAATGCTAAGATCAAGATTTTTCTGTGGAAGATCCTAAGTGAAGCGATTCCGGTTGTAGAACTCATCAACAAGAGAGGTATGTATGTGGATCCGAGATGTCAAATATGTGGTTTCGAAGGAGAGACGATTAACCATGCTATCTTTAGTTGTCCTCTGTCAAGGCAAATCTGGGTTATGTCCAATTTACCGTGGCCTGAGAATGGGTATGATGAAGAAGCTTTGCTGCCTAATTTGTCTTACCTTTTGAAGTCCTACAAGAATTGTCTTATCCCTATTGAATCTAGGCTTTTGTTTCCTTAGTTGGTGTGGTACATCTGGAAAAATAGGAATGGGTTGTTGTTTGAAGGAAGCTTGTTTGAAGGAAGCTTGTTTTCAGCGAAAGAGATTGTGTTAAAAGCCACTGCAGAGAGGGATCAATGGAAACAAGCTCATGAATTGGATCTTTGTAACCAGGCTTTAGAAGAAGAGGAGGCAGTAGTAAATGTTGCAGCCTGGTCTAAACCACCAGAAAACAGTTTCAAATGTAACATTGCTATGTCTTGGTCTAAGAAAAAGTGTACGCTTGGTGCAGCCTGGGTCCTTAGAGATGAAAGAGGTCGGGTGCTTTTGCATAGTATAAGGTGTTTTGCTAGTCAACAATCCTTTGATGAGGCTAAGTTATTGGTTCTGTTATGGGCGTGTGAAAGCATGAGGTTTCATAGAGTTAACAATGTGATTTTTGCTTCGCAATATGCGGAATTGGTTGGTGTTGCAATGCGTCCAAAGGCTTGGCCTTCTTTTGCGTATCAGTCCTTGGAAATTCACAAGGCCCTGGATGGAATTAGGAGTTGGAAATTTCTTTTGGAAACTAAGAGTGCTAATAGATGAGCATATCTCATTCCTTGGAGTGTAACTTTAGAGGAGAGATCTCAATCGTATGTCACCACTAGCTTTCCGATCTGGTTGCGTGAACTCTTTGAGAATGAGATTGTCTAATCCTCTTTGTGTAGCCTCTTAATTTTTTGGTGTACATATGAGGCCAAAGGTAATCCATTTGTGCTGTGATGGGATGTGTTTCCCCATTTTTTGGTTAGTATTACATTGTATCAATCTCAATCCTTGTAAGTTTGTCTTTGGAGTTTTATTGATATAAGAAGTTTAGATGCCAATTTTTTTTTTTTTGTCTGTTTCTCTATAATAAATGATGTTTTATAAAGAATTGTAAAGTATCTGATATAAATATACAAATTTGAATCTAAGCTAAGTAAGGTGCACATGAGTGTCAAAGATCCATAGGTAAGCAGTACTCTCGAGGCTGCTTTGTTGGTTTGTGATGGAAATAAAAGAGTAGTAAAAGCAGATTATAAAGGCAAAATGAACAAACAAGAAACGTATGTGTGGCTGTAACAAAAAAACACAAAAGAGAAAAAAAGTGTGTGAGGGTGTTTTTGAGTCTTTCTGGTAAAGAAGAAGATTATATACATCAGTGGATTTCCGACTTTTGGGATAATTTCATAACGAATTAATTAGATGTAGAATTCCAACCCTTCATTTTGATCCAGTGACATTTGTGGTAAGGAAGATACTATAGATCACTATATATTTTGAAAGATAAATGTACCATTAATTAGCTTCAAATTTCTTTGATAGCCAAACCCTATCGATTGATTCTTTTGGTATCTCTTGTTCTTTATAAATCGTTCGAAATGTATTGATAGCCAAACCCTATCGATTGATTCTTTTGGTATCTCTTGTTCCTTCTAAATTGTTCGAAATGTATTGATAGCCACTAACATCACAAAATTCCGTTTGTTGTTTTGTAGATATTGATAGATTATTGTCTTTTGCAAAATGTACAAATAAAGAAAGAGAAGTATTTTCAAAGAAAATATTATTTCCTTAAGAGCTAAGCAGTAGGAGATGGCCAAGGTAGAGGTCGATTTTGCAACTGTCCTATATTTGACGCCGACTCGTCTCGTCTCAAGTGTCTCTCCACTCTCTATTATTTAGTTTTTTCTTTGTCGACCACTAGTCTAGCATAGATTAATGATGAAACTATCTAGAGAAACTTCTAAGTTTTTTGTTTAATATTTGACTGATGAATTAAAAAGAAATTAAAGTGTGAAAATAGACTTGTTTTCTCTAATTTATAAATGCTAGTCTAATTTAATAGACTAGTAAATTTTTCAATTTGGATATTCACACGAAACAGCATTAATTCACATTACAAGTTTAAGGCTTCTTCAAACACGTTACACTAATGATCACCTTCGAAAAAAAATAAGTCCTACTCAAATTTTAAACATATAACTGAATGACCATAGTTTGTTGGTATCTAGTATCTACTATAGTCTCTCTTTTTTTGTTGTTGTCACGACTCACGAATACACTATGGTTATTGACTAAATAAATGCACAATTTAAACCTATAAACCAAGAAAAACATAGAATTGCACCACCGTATCGACCGAGCTAATAAATAGGCTTTAATATTTTTGTCCCCAGGTTGATAAACCAATAGCAAACTCTGAAACAAGGTCAGAAATTTAGCATTTAACATTTTTAGTATAGTATTTTTCTATAGGTTGTTAACGAGATATGTATAATAAATGCTTGACAAGGAATTCAAATATCTATATAGTTATTTAACGTTTTCAAATAAACTAAACTAAAATTAAATCTTTGTTTGATTTGGTTGTCTTTTCGGAATCTACAGTAGAACCTCGATAAATTAATATTCGATAAATTAATAAACACCATAAATTAATAAATTATCCCGGTCCCGAGTCGGGCCAATGTAAAAATCAACTCAATTTGATAAAATGATAAGATAATAATTTTTTTGAAACTCCTATGTAAAATATGGTCCCAATAATAGTATAAATTAATAATCATATATAATTATGTATATATATATATGATAATGTACTAAACATGGTTTTAGTGATTTTTTTTTAACTTAAAAATGAAAATCTCATTAGACCTTATCTTTTAATTTAAGTGTTACATCAAAAACTTTTATAATTGTTTTTTCGATCTTTACCATAAACTTGTAAAAATTATAGGCAAAATAATTGATTCTTTATAATAACGCTTTATAAATGTATTCATCGATATTAGGGATAATAACTATGATTTTTTCTAAATTTTATACATAGTATACCATTTTAGTTTGATCGTCTATTATAATAATATCATCCACTCTATTGCGATAATCAAAAAATTTAATCAAAATTTCATCAATTTGCAAATAGATTCATTAAATTTCATAATATAACATTATTCGGAAAAAAAATTAAGAAGAATCTTACCTAAAATGGATTTCTCTGTAAATAATATTCTCTCTAAATTAATAAATTATCTCGGTCCCAACATTATTAATTTATAGAGGTTTTACTGTATTTAGATTGATCAAAGCAATTTGAAAATATCTAAAAATGATACTTTTGGTTAAAATGGTCACCTGGGAAATATACCAATCTTATGATTCTTATCTTTGCTAAGATATGGATTTATATTAATATCTTTGGTTTTATTCATTTGGAATAGGATTTTAGATTTAATATTTTTAAAAGGCTGTAAAACTGATATTTTGGTTATAATATAACAAATATCTTGTTAGAATTAACAATGTGAGCTTTTTGTGGTGTGGGTGACGATAAGAATTCTCAAAAGCTAATTTTGACTAATGATCACAATAACATGTGCCCATATTCATATGAATTCACATCTCACCCAATCCAAGAACATACATATTTACTTGTTTATTACCGACATAAAGATGAAAGCGAAATGAAAGCTCGTCGAAAAGACAATGCGAGCAAGAAAACGACACCGTTTTTCCAACTGCTCCGTGATGTAACTGTGGTGGTGAGTGTCAGTCGCGAGTTTTGTCTGACGTTAATGTTGAATCCGACATTTAGTTGGACCCGACCCTAATGCCACGTGGCTGTTGATGAGTGGCGATTGTTAAGTGGTAATGCGATTTTTCTAACTAACAAGACTTCAAGCCGTGATCGGTTGCTTTTGTTTATAACTAGTGTACTAGTGTATAGTGAGTGTTTCACAAGTCACAACCTAAGTCATTTTAAACAAATTTTATGTTTTGACTGTAAATGTAAACATTAAAATGGAAAGTGAAAAAAATCTCACCGTTTGCGTTTACATGTTGCAAATATTTATGGAAAAGCAAAAATGTTCTACATATTTAACATTTTTGCGACTTTTTTTCACATATAAATGTAGCACACAAAGGCAAAAGTTTTTGAAACGATCTATATGCTTTAAATAGAACAGACTTGACTCATAATCGCAACTAGAAGAGACTAGAGTTGGACTCGCCCGTTGGGCGAGTTTTGTTTCTTTTGATGTTTTTATGTTATTTTCTTATGTTTGGAAACTATATCATATATAACATGTACTGCAAAGTATTTATGTTAGTATGAGTGTGAAATTTTTTTTTTTTTTTTGAAATTCTTCCAATTTGACATTTGATTTTAAATAAATAATTTTTAGTTTCTAAAAACTTATTATTTTATTTTTAGTTGTTTCTATCTTAACCAATCATAATCGCGTAACATGTATAATAATATATTTACTTTTTCTTAAACACTTTAAAAGTAATTTAATTTTTCCTAGATTTTAGTGTTAAAAGCATTGATTCAAATATTGAATTATCAAATAGGTAATTTTTTTGCATCATGGTGTATAACTGCGTACACTTTTACATAAAAATCATATATCATTCTCCCTATATTTTGTTGTATAATTCATGAATAACGCGACCATTCATTTTTTAACTTTACATATATCAAAACTCAAGATTATTTATTTATTTTAAATTATGGTATTGCAACGTTTTTAATTTTTTTCTTTTATACTTCCAGAAACTCAATTATATTGAATAAATTCTTTTTTTCTTTTGGACAAATCTTATATTCCAAATTTTTACTTTACTTTCTCCTAAATGTTTTTGATATCCTTTAGTGAAATCATATATCCTATTTCTCATTAAACCTTCAACCTCATAGCAATCGGCGGAAGCTCAATTATGATGCCTTAATAATTGAATCATTTAATCTATTTTTGTTTGATTAGATCTCATGTCGTTTATTTACATTTTTATTCATTGCTCTTATATGTAAACTCATAATGTTTTGATTATTTTCTAATGAATTTTATTATAAATGATATATATTCATTATTGTATTTTTAGTGTAGAAAATAAAATACTCAAATAATCCTAAAACATCGTTTGCGTGATACATGAGTTTTATAATTTTATTAACTTAACGACAAAATTTTGATTTTACCATTTACAGTGTATACCTCTTATCTTTCAAATAATGGTATTATAACACTTTAAATTTTGTTTTTCATCCTTTCATAAAATTCAAATATAACATAATTAAAAAGTTGTATATTCCAAATTTTCATCCTATTATCTCATCTTTACTAAGATGGTTCAGTACCTTTTTAGTGAAATAGTATATATTTTTTTTGTAGATTGACAACTCCTGAACAATTGTTTGACACTGAAATTATTTAGGTTTTTTTTCTTTGACTCTTTGATGTCGTTTCTAATTTTATCCATTTGGTTTTATATGTATATTTATTTTACATATTTCCAATTTCTTAAACTGATTATATATATAAAAACTTTTAAGCAAGAAGGTCAACCCGTTGTTTAGAATTTAACATTATATTTATTTTACTTGTTTAACCCATTTTTTTACTTACTTGTTTAAACTCTACATATATTTACTGATTTTCGTGTTTTTAATTTAATTAAAGTATAGTAGTTATTTGTAACAATAAATATACATAAACGACATCATCTTTAGTGAGATGGTTCAATATCCTTGTAGTGAAACAATATATATTATTTCTCTTTAGATCAACAACATCTTAACAATCGTTTGACATCCAAATTATTTAGATTTGTTTTATTTGATTCTTTGATGTTGTTTATATTTTTATTCATTTGTTCTAGTATGTATATTTAATGTACATATTTCCAATTTTTGAAACTGAATATTGTTATTATAAAATCCATTTATTTTTGAAATTATATTTACAACAATAAAATATTCAAATTAATTTTACATGTACTACTTTTAGCTATTTATTGACTTATTTTCGTATTTTATATTTAATTAGATTTTTTTTACCTATAAGTAAGAATATATATACATAAACATGAATTAAATGACACTTAAATTTAAAATTAATTGTAAAAAATGATTTGCCTATGTGGACACCTTAGATGAAGAGAGGACTCCCTAATTATATATATGATTTATATATAGTTATATGTGGACACCTTAGATGAAGAGAGGACTCCCTAATTATATATATGATTTATATATAGTTATATTCTCTTCTTCTATTGCCTTGATAATTTTGGTTCGTGACTTACGTTTCTTTGTTTTGCCTTAAGGGATTAGTTTTTATCACAAGCAGAAGCTATTTGGATCCCCTAAATAAAACTCAGACCGGCCGGGTCGGACCATAACCCTGATTACAATACCAATAATTAATACCCATGGTTACTACATTCAAATGTGCCTTTTTATTATCTTAATCTCTTTTAATTCATTTCGTTTATGTTGTGAATAGTAAAAACAAGACAAATCAAAACAGTTTAAAAACGATTAACTAATAATTAAAAGACAAATCTCTTTGTCTAAGCCACCACAACTTTGTCCAATCTCATGGACTCAAGCAGCCTCTCCTCCTTACACTTCTTAATAAACTCTTCTACTCTCCGATTCAGCTCCTCCCTACTCGGCGACATCTCCTTCTTCATCTTCACCGGAGACGACGTCACCGTCGACGGTGACTTTTGATAATTAGTCATATCTTTAAACGTCACCGATTTCCTCAACGCACGTTCTTTTACTTGTACCTCGCCGCCGTCAACTCCAACCGTGTCAGATCTCCGGTGATGACAAGTCAACGACGTTGACTTTCCCTCCTCGGTGACCATCTTCCACGTGTTCTCCATCGTTGTAACCTCACGCCGCTTCGGTTTCGTCACTTTCAACACTTTCCTTTTACTTTTACCACCTGTAAAAATAGTTAAATCCGATACGAAATTACCAATTTAACCCCTTCATTATTTGAAGTTTCAAAAAAAATATCTAAAAACTAGCCGTTATTTTCAATGACGTCATCAATTTTGAAATTTTGAAAAAAGCGACGTGTCACTCTCTCCGTTAGTACCTTTAAGACTCGCTTTGACTGGTTTCCGGTGACCGGAGCTAGCCGTTGCCAGCGGTTTCTCAGCCGGATCTAGATTCTCCGATTCTTCAATCATCGGCGACGGATCTTGATTCAACGACTTTGATATCTCATCTCCACCGTTGATTACTCCTAAAATCTCCTCCTCTGTTTCTGCATACACAACCTCCGATCTCTCCACCACCGCAACGACGATCGGCGGCGGAAACGTACCCGGGAAATCTAAATCCGGATCCGAGAAATCACAATCCGGATCAAGATCCACTTCCTTAACCTCGATCTGCTCTGTTTGAATGATCTTGTAGTCGTCTCCGTGTAAAATTACTTCTTCTTCTTCTTCTTCTTCTCCGTCGTGATAGCTAGAAGAAGTAACGATAAGGATGATAATGAAGTTGATGACGACGAAGAGGTAGGGAGGTTTTAGCCATGAGAGAAAGGAACTCCAAAGGATCGGAGATTGATATAAGGAGAGATCTAAAGCTATAGGGAGATAAAGAAACAGAGCCATGACGGTTATTCCGGTGGTGATTATCACCGCCTTGATGGTGGAGGACACCATTTTTTCCGATTTGGTTTTCTTTAGTGATCTATTTGACTGTTGACTTATATAGGTGGAGCTTATGGGGAAGTTAAGCTAATGATTTGATATAGGAAGATGGACGGTTGAGATTGATTAAGGCTATGGCAAAATCCACGTGTCTATGCTGAATGAAATCTCATTAAAGTTGTTTAGTGAGAAAATAAATGAAATTTTCTTTTAAACTTTTTTTCAGTTGTTTCACACATTGTGTTGTGTGACCACTTATTTTTTAACACTTATCATACGTTCAACGAATATTTCATTTTCAATCGCAAAGAAAAATCGGCAAGAAAGTATTTAGTTTTGTTTTTTTATCCCGACATAGAATATTTGATAAGTAGAAGTTTAGAACTGATGCATAAATAGATCATAAATGATTTGATAACGTATTTGTTTCTATAACGTGTTATTCACTACCTAGTTTCCGATGAAATACCAATTGAAGATATATTTTCAATATCGAGTGCATGTAAACATAAACTTGACCTTAATCCAAAAAAAATGAAGAAGACAAAAACTTGACTTGACCGTAAATAAATAGCAAGGACCAATACGATCTTGCTTTCGATGTTATGTCCTTGCTATTTGCAACGAGGATATGTGATAGTTAGATGTTTTGTTGTGTGCTTTTCTTTTTTCGTCTTGACGTATATTCTTTGAGACCTCATGTCTCATTTCTTGGTATCTCCATCATTTTAAAAGAGTTATGGTCAATATGGTGGATGGATATATAATATCTAGTTTTGATGTTCCCTCAATTTAGATTGACGATATGTGCTAATATGTCATTTAGTCATCAAGATAATTGTATGTTACATACAAATTGAGGTATTTATCTTTATTAAGACATTTTTGTTACGATTGTTGTGGCCCTCTAATATCAACTATCCTGCTACTAGCCAAGAGTTTTATTCACCAACATATCAAATTTATACCACGTTCCCCTTATAACCTTGTAACATCTTTAAAGAAAAGGGGAAAAATTAATTTTTATTTTAAAGTACAAAAATCTGTTTACATAGTAACTTTTTGTTTAGGTCTATATTCAAATTCTCAACGAGTCAATTTTCTCAGAGGAGGAAATAATGACAAAAGCGGTTAGAAATGCAAGGGATTGGATGGAAGCACAAACCGTATTACACGCTGAAACGATTACCCCGACACCTCAGACCGATCGATGCCCTTTGGATATCTTGACATGCCATACCGATGCGGCTTGGCGTGCAGACACTAAAGCGGCTGGTCTAGGCTGGGTAATAAGCGCAACAGAAAACCCAGAAGACATCATAACACAAGGATTTGGTTATGCAATGGATGTGACGAACCCACTGATGGTCGAATCACTCGCAATCCGGGAAGCTCTGATGCAGATCAGAAACCGGAACCTATCGAGTTTGAGAATCGTCTCTGATTCCAAACAATTGATAAACCTCATCAATTCACGGGGTTATCACAACGAAATCTATGGGATCCTGCAAGATATTGCAAGGCTCTCCCTTGATCTCTCTCTATCTGTTCTTTCTCTTTCGTAGCTCGAAACTGTAATGACATTGCAGATGCAATTGCAAAACGATCCTGTATTCCGGTCTGGCACAAACCGGATCCGAATTTTTCTCGGTTTAATTTTAAGAGTTGAATTTTTGACCAAAAAAAAAGGTCTATATTCAAATTCAAAATAACAATGATTGACGTTCGATATACTAATCAAGAACATGCATGGAAAACAAACTAACAGAGTGATTGCCAGTTTTCTAATCCTCTATATATTATAAATCAACAAGTAAATTTGAGGATAAACTTTAGTTTACATCACATGCCATCAACAATATTTGTCCATGGCCATAAAAGGAGAAATCTATAAGGCTATAGGAAGATAAGCTTTTAAAAACAGAGCTATGGCGGTGGTTCCGGTGGATATTATCACCGGTCGACGACCAAATTTGGTCTTCTTGTGATCTATTGACTATTGAGTTATATAGGTGGAGCTTATGGGGAAGCTAGGCTACATATATTATATATATGATTTGATATACACCCAGCACCGTTGGATACTAGGAAGATGGAAGGTTGTGATTAAATGACTTAGATCATGGCAAAAAACGTGTCTGTTCTGCAATCTCCAAACAAAATTGTTGTAAGAAAACAAATGAAACTTTTTTTTTTTTTTTTTGAAATTTAACAAATGAAACTTTCTTTGACCTTTTTCGTTAAGTTCCCTTTTTTAGTTGTTTCAGACATTGTGCGACCACCTATTTTAACCCTTATCGTACGTTCAACGAATATTTCACTTTCAGTCGCAAAGAAAAATTGGAAAGGAAGTATTTAGTTTTGTTTTTTATCCCGTACATAAATTATTTGATAAGTAAAATAGATCCTAACATAACTAGAAGAAATGATTTCCTACAAAACTTGAAGAAATTATTTGATAACATATTTGTTTATAAAACGTGTTATTCACTAACTAGTTTCCGATAGAAATCGAGGATACCATTTGAAGGTATATTGTAAAACATAAACTTAACCTTAACAAAAAAAAAGAGACAAAAACTTGACTTGACCGTAAACAAATAGCAAGGACCAACACGATAATGCAGTCGATGTTATTGCCTTGCTATTTGCAACGAAGATATGTGATAGTTAGATGTTTTGTGTGCTCTTATCTTTTCGTCTTGACGTATATTCACTGAGACCTTTACGTCCAATTTCTTGGTCTCCCCATCAATTTTTAAAGTTATGGTGGATGGGATAATATCTAGTTTTATGTTCCCACAATTTAGATTGACGATATGTGTTCTTATGCCATTAATTTAGTCATCAAGATAATTGTATGATACATACAAATTAAGGCATCTATATATAAGACACTAGATTAGGACCCGCATATTATGCGGGTATTAGATATCGAAATTAATTGTTTGTATTAGATTTATGTATCCTAAATTAAAACCCGTTTAATAAGAACTTACAGTTATGTAAATCATGAGTAAAAAATTAGAAATTAGTTCAAATAATCCATAAATCCAAAAATAATCCATTTAAATGATGAAAAGATTTCAAAGGTATATATAAAATCTTATCTAATATAAAATTGGATTTATTTGATAATAAACATCAATTTTATTCTTTCAATTTTTACATTTTAAATCTTACATAGATTTTCTATTTTCCATTTTTAAAATTTTCTATTTCTAAGTTTCTATTTATCTTATTTTTTTGATTTAATAGTTTCTATTTATTTTTGTCACTAATAGTTTCTATTTTTTTAAAAATAAAAATTATAATTTTTAAACCAATACATAAAAGCGGATATTAGATATTGAAATTAATTGTTTGTATCAGATTTATGAATCCTAAATTAAAATCTGTTTAATAAAAACTTACAATTGTGTTAACCATGAGTAAAGAAATAGAAATTGGTTCAAGTCATCCATATATCCAAAAATAATCCCTCTAAATAATGAAAAGATTCCAAATGTATATATTAAATCTTATATAACTTAAAATTGGATATATTTGATAATAAACATCAATCTTATTCTTTCATATTTTACATTTTAAATCTTACCTATATTTTCTATTTTCTATTTTTGAAATTCCTATTTCTAAGCTTCTATTTATCTAACCTTTTTGATTTAATAGTTTCTATTTTTTTGTCACTAATAGTTTCTATTTTTTTTAAAATAAAAATTATACTTTTTAAACCAATATATAATCTTATTCTTTCATTTTTTACATTTTAAAGTCTTACATAGATTTTCTATTTTTAAAATTTCTGGTTTCTATACTTTTTAAATCAATACATAAATATTTTTTTAATGACTCATACATGTCAAAATATAATTAATCAGTTGATATGTGTCACGATCTAATGAGTTACGATTGGTGCGCATCCAACTTTACATAATAAGATTTCTCTCTTTTTATATAATTGAAATTATTTTGTCTATCTTTTTTCAGCTTATATTATTTCTATTTTTGGTTCTTTTGCATTTTTATGATTAGTTTACATTAATTTTAAAAACTCTATTTGTAGGAAGTTTAAATTATTAGAAATTTTCCTTTTTTCTAATGAGTTTTGGGCTATTAGAAAGTTTCCTTTTTATTATTTGTCGAATTATTTGACAATGATTTTGTTAGAATTCCATTATAAATTTTAATTTTTAACACATGTCACAATCTAAATTAGCATTGACACGTGTCGCGATACCGTGAGTTACAATTTTGACAAACTCTCCTTTATATAATAAGATTTTCTTACGATTGTGTGGCCCCTAATATCAATTAGCTAGCTGATTGCCAATTAACATTATTAAAACATCAATTTGAATTTTGAGGGGAATTTTACAAAAAAATCGTTTTACTTAGTAATCTAATTTGGTTTTTCGTTCTAAATCCAAATTCAATAAAATAATGACTGATGGTCGATATAACTTATCAAGATCATGTACGTAAAACAAGCTATCATAGTGATTGACAATGTCTAATCAAATAAAAGGAAAACAAACTTTAGTTTATAAACAATTACATCACATGCCATTAACAATATTATGTTCATGCAGAATTTTGGAAAAGGTCATTAATACGCGCGAGGTTTTTGGTAGTCGGTAAAATCGACCACTTCGATAAGGTAAAACGTGGAAATAAAAATCGTCCGAAGTTATAGTACACTACAAACATAAGATCATTACATTGTATTCAAATTACAATACCAATACCCATTATATAACAAAAACAACATTCTTACTTTCATTTTTCAATATTACTAGCTTCTCTTTTTATTTCATTCCTTGTTATGTATAGAAAAAAAAGACCAATCGTTATAGTAAAACGAGTAATAATGATTTAAAGCTTCGCGTCTAAACCATTTCTTTGTCCAACCTCAAGGACTCGAGACTCTCCTTCTTACCCTTCTTTATATACGCTTCGTACTTCCGATCCATCTCCTCCGGCGACAATTCCTTCTCTTTCTTCTTCTTCTTCTTCTTTACCGGCGGCTTCACCGTCGATTGGTAATAATTAGTCACGTCCCTGAAAATCTCTGTTTTCCTCAAGGTAGGTTTTACATCACTGGCTTCACTAGTCAACGGTGTTGACTTTCCTTCCTCCGGTATCATCTTCAACGTATTCTCCATCTTCCGGTGGCCGGTACTAGCCAGAACCAGAGTCTTCTCAACCGGAGATAAATTTTCTGGTTCGTCCATCATCGGCGGCAACTCTACAAACATATCTCCACCGTTGATCACTCCTAAAATCTCCTCCTCCTCCTTCTCTTTCTCTTCACACACAACCTCCGATCTCTCCACCGCCGCAAGGACGATCGGCGGCGAAAACATGAACAAGAAACCGAAATCCGCATCGTTCGCCTCACGCTGTTGTCTCTCCCTGACGATTGGCTCATTCTTATTCTTATATTCAACGTGGTAATACCTTGAAGTAGCTACAATGGTGATGATTATTACGTTGATGACCACAAAAGGGTACGGTGGTTTCAGCCACGAGAGAAAGTAGCTCCAAACGGATAAATCTACGGCCATTGGAAGTGAAGACTTTAGAAACAGAGACATGGCGGCGATTCCTGTGAAGACTAACGCCGCCTTGATGATCGGAATCATAGACGACGACGTCATTTTCCGATTTGGGGCTTCTTTCGAGCTACATGTAACGAATGTTTGATTTATCATTTATATATAGGTGGAGTTTTATCGGTAGATTATGGTGTGGTTTAATATGCACCGTTGGATCTAAGAAGTGGAAGATGGACGGTTGGGATTGATTATGGTTGGTGATTTTAAATCTTTGTAAGACGAATTCAAGGCAATGTGAAAGCCACGTGGATTTCTACTTTTGTGTTATGTCACGTGAGTTTTTGCTTACGTGCAGCTAGCTGACAAAAATGGGAGCCACGTGTAACTTCTGCCATCACCAAAATTTTCTAAATAAGAAAATAAAATAAAATAAACATCGGAATTCTCTTATTAGTGAACTTATTGACTTATTGTGACTTTGGTATAAAATTATTGTTAAACCTTACCAAACCTATGGACTTTATCCAATGTTTTGATACTCGACCCGTTCGACAAACCGGAATGGTGGCCGGGTCTTCGGGTCGACTCGATTCGACCTTGGTTCGACCGTGAGTTGAATTTAATATTACTATTATATATGTTTGTATATATATAGATATAGTTACGTCCATGCTTTAATGTCGTAGACACATGCAGCTCTTTTGGTGAGATAAATCATAAAATCTGAGACATATTCTTCATTGTCAATGTACTTCTCTTAAAATCTGAGATATTATCTATTAAAATCACGAAAAAACGAACAACAGATTTCAATGAGAGAATTGATTCTTAGTATTTCAGACAGAGATCAAATCCACAACACATAAGACTTTTAAACAAACAAGGAGAAGAAGAGAAATGAGTCTAAGAGAGAAGACGAACCGTTTGTGTAGAGAGGTGATGAAGCGATTGTACAAAATTGAAAACTGCTTAAAAGCTTTAAACTCTTTTTTATTACTAGAACTCTAAAAGCAACTAAGAGCATCATTAACCGTAAAACCCTACATGTTTCATTTGATTAAAAACAATAAAAAAACGAAATTTCGGTGCTTTTCCATTCGGTACGTCTCAATATACTGAGATATTTGGGCGTTTGGGCTTATTAGTACCCGCACTCTGGGTTACTGCGAAAATTTGTACATACTCTTTGAAAGAGTGCTAATAAATATCCCAACTCAGGCATTTCGGCTTTTTAATACCCGAACTCTGGGATAGCAACAAAATTGGTACCTACTCTTTGAGAGAGTGCTTATAAATACCTCAACTCAATAAAATTTAAGTTTTTCAACCTGAAATTAAAAATTTGGCTTATAAATACCTAATGGATTACGGAGTTAGTTTATGTGTTAACGGTGTTGACTAGGATGCTTAGTCAGCAAAGCCCATTAATTGATTAGAATAAAAAAACAGTTTTGGAAAGAATCGAACTTGCACCTCAAACTTAGCAATTTGTTCCAAAACCAGTTATTACCGGCCCAAAAACTAATTGAACATAAAATACTAAGTCAGTTTTTCATCTATGTGTATTTGTTGTATGTGCATATGTATTTGCTTCTACGATGTGATTTAGTGTTTTCGATGACTAAAACGGTACTCTTTTGTTTTTGGGTCAATTTTTTGCCTATTTCAAGTTTGGGTTTTGCCGAATTACGTTTTAAATCATAAAAATTACATCAATTCTTTGCAACGTCAATTCCAACAACAGTTGCATTACATTCACTTGCACACTGAAGATGATTCATAATTTTCATTATTATTTTACACTAACAAAAAAAAACAAAAAAAAACACATAATTGGATTTCTTCTTGAATCATATTTACGATTGAGAATTGGGTTGTTTTAGGACATACATTAGAGAACTCGCTGCAATTTATTGAATCCAGAATACACTACAATTTATGGGAGAACATTGATCAAAAGAATATACTAGCTTAAATGGTTTTGGGATGAATTGCTAAGTTTGAGGTGCATGGTTCGATTTTTTCCAGGACCGTTTTTTTATTCTAATCAATTATAAGCCGGATTTTTAATTTTGGGTTAAAAACTTAAATTTTATTGAGTTGAGGTATTTATAAGCACTCTCTCAAAGAGTAGGTGCCAATTTTCTCACTACTCCATAGTTCGGGTACTAATAAGCTGATATTCTTAAGTTGAGGTATTTATAAGCACTATTTCAAAGAGCAGGTACAAATTTTCCCAGTAATCCAGAGTGCGGGTACTAATAAGCCGAAAGGCCGAGATATTTGAGA
Organism: Arabis alpina; assembly: GCA_900128785.1. NCBI lineage: Eukaryota > Viridiplantae > Streptophyta > Magnoliopsida > Brassicales > Brassicaceae > Arabis > Arabis alpina. The sequence goes on from LT669788.1 coordinate 7,899,627, forward strand.
CTCTCAACTCTACACGTGTCGGCCCGTGATTTTTTGGGTATCCGAAAAGATTTTTTTTTTTCACTTTGGCCAAACAGAATTTTCTCTCTCTCGTTCTTCTTTCTCTGGCGATTGTCGACGAAGAAAATCGTTTCGCATTGATGTTCATCATCGATGTTGATCTACTTCTCTCTATCAACATCACTGATTTTTCTATCTCTCTCACCTTCTCCATAAACCGCCGTTTTAGAACCCTAGATTCAGATCGCAGCTAACATGCAATTTGTCTAGAATATCTAGGATCTTCACTTCTTTTCCTTCTTTTCGTCGTCGTCGGTCGTTTGCCTCTCCGATCGCAAAGATTACAGATGAATCACAGTCGGTAAGTTGTAGATTCTATTCGTCGATGTTTGAGAACCGATTAATTGTTTACATCGATTTCTATTGATCAATTCTCTCTCTCTCCTGTGCAGGATATGATCTGTGCTCTCAAGCTCAGAATGAGGGCTTCGGAAGTGGTAAGTGTTCTTACCACATTCGACTATGAAACACTTTGATCATAAGGGTTCCTAGTGTATTTTGTGGTTCATGTAGATTGTACATTAGTTTCTCGTTCTCTAATGAGGCGTTCTTTTGTTCGTTTTGATTGTTGCAATTGGGTTCCGATTTGGTAAGCTAAAATTTGGATGATCTGTAATTTTGTTGGCGTTGTGGATTGCAATTGGCAACATTTTTAACTTGTTTTATGTTGTTTATGTATCGAGGATGTGCCTTGTTTGTGTTCTTGATGAGTGATGAATCTGTTAGAAATGATTTTCTTGATAAGAATTAGAGCCATGCTTCCATTTGCCTTGTTAAACTTTGTCATGAAAAACAGTATTTAGTAGTATATCGATCATCCAAATACTTCTTTGAACTTGTGTGATTCAAATTCTGCAACTAGAAGTAAGCTAAAGCTTGTGATGATTCCGTTGCTTGTTTTTTGAGATTGCTCATGTGAATGACAATTGTGTGCTTATCATATCATGTTCTGGCTGTATATAATCATGTAGAATGGAAATGGGCTTATGATTGTAGTTGGTATTGGAAATGGTAAATGCTTAGAGTGGGAATGTGTCTAATGGCGAGAGGATGGTTTTGTTTTTCTGAAATCTGATGCAGACTTCCGAGAAAGTAATTGTGGTGTTGGAGTACTGCAAAGGAGGTGATTTGTTTGAGTTGAAAAGCTAAATCAATTCACAAACAAAAGGATTAGACTCACTAAAAATGAAAAACTCTGATGGTGTATTTTCTGTATTGGATAGGTTTGTTTTGCAAGTTCCTTGTGTATTGTATTGAGTTTGATCTTAATTTTGTTATTTCTTGGTGAGTCTCAAAGATTGTGAGTATCACCATTATACATGGATAAACTAGAAAAATCATTGTGAGTCTCAAAGATTAATATACTATTAAAATTAAAATTAAAATCATTGTGAGTATCATGGTTGTGGATGCTCTAAATTAAGTTTTTCTCGAGACATGTATAGCTTAATGGGCCTTAAAAGAAATTGTTTTTGACTTTGTTTGCGACCCAAATGTTAATATGTGGTGATATTTTTTTATAACCGTGATCCGGCCGGTTAACCCGGTTCACCGGGTCCTAGATAAATAACGATTTTTTTCAGGTTTTTACGGGTTTATATTTACTGGATTAAAACACTAAATCCGGATCGGAGTGATGTCCGGATCCCGGTTTAACCGGGCCGACCGGCCGATCCTGTCCGGGCATCAAAACATTGACTTTATCTTACTCTCCACCAATATTTCGCTCTCAATCGCCAGAGAATATTCGTAATTGTTGTGCCAAACGTATTTGTTGTATGCATCGCCATAATTTCTTATCTATGTGGTAAATGGTAACTTTGAAATCTAGCCGAATTTTTAGTTACTTTTTTGTATAAAATATAACACAATAATTTTAGAATTTAAATGGTAACAGCTGAATTTTACGGAATTGTAACAAACTTTTTAAAAATAAATGAATTAGACTAATGAAAATATTAATTAAAACTGTATTTGTCGAAATTAAATATATTTTTTTATAAATATATTATATTTTATAAAAATAATAAATCTTTTATTTAATTATCTCATAAATCCAAAATACTAAAAAAAATTGGGTCCGTTTCAAAATATTTAATACTTTGATCAAGATTAACATTTTGTTAAACATAATATCATAAGAAATAAAATAAAATATATACAGATCAATGCAGATTATGAATAACTCAGTAAGTAAATAAATGAATCCTTGCCTAAATTTGGTAACTTCTAATAGTAATCGTATATCAATTCTGCACTTTTTGTCTTTTAGTGTTATCTTTCTCTTATTTTTAGCTAAATTCTTCAACATCAACTGGTGTCACCAAATATTCAGCAAAAAGGCCAGTTTCAATATAAATTGGTACAAAGTTTGCATGTAACATAATCACGATATTCTAGCTTTGATCTAGAACATGAATGGATGTTACTAGTGGCCATAATTTTGTTCGAGTCTTTAATGTATAATGAAAATTATTTTTTTCAACTTTTTTTTTTTGGCGTAAATTTAAAAAATCATAAACTAGTTTAACCAAAACAAAAATATCTAATAGATCAAAGTTTTAAACCAGAAAACACACAAAACTTAAACCAAAATTTAAGAAGTCTCAACTTTTTTTTAATTCATTGCCTCGTGAAAGCGAGACATGAGTACCTACTTGTGCAAACCATACTAGATACCTTCCTTCTCCACCCTAAACTTCTCTTGTATCTCATGCTTCCTCTCCGTCCTATCAACCTTTAGTAAATTGGTTCTTGTCCCTCGAACAGCCGGTATGAAAAGCACGTCAAGTGAGGAAACATGTGCTCCCCAATGCCTAATGACACTTTGAATCCAAGATTCCTGATGTAAATAATCTGAGGCATGAAATCACTATTTCCGATTAACAGGAACACAATGTGATTGTATAGTGAGAGTTGAGTGGTTAACAAATTATTGTTACAAGCAATACTCTAAACAAATACGAATTTGATTCATACTATGTGATTTTTTCCGTTTTTTAAATTGCATGCAAAAATTTATTAAAAAAAACTGTTGTTACAATAAGTGCGTCGTCATGTTGGTAATAACTATTTTTAGAAAGAAAAAAAAAAAATGTTGGTAATAACTATGATACTCGATCTTACAACTCATAAAAGAAGATCATCGCGAAGCAAACCATATTTCCATATTTCCATTTCTCCATCATACGTGTAATTCCCCAATTCTCTCATTATTGACAGCCTGTTGCAAACTTGTTTCTCAATGAAGGCCATTAATTACATTGTTGCCATGGAGTTTTTCCGTGTCTCCTGTAACCTGAAGAGGTGGATTTTATCTTGCGAGGTAAAAGCTCAAGAAGTTGTTTCCAATTTGTTGTATGTCGATGAGCAAGAAGTTTTCGAGCTAGTATACTCCATAAATCCTCCGAAAATCTACAAGCAAAATAAAGATGATCTCGAATTTTGATGTTACCTTGGCAAAAGATGCAGAGCCAACCAACATTCCACTTAAACATACGATTCCTCATAGCTAATCGATCATGTACAACAAGCCCATGGATGAAAAGATTATTTCGATGTATTGTAGGAAAACCACAACCCCTTCCACCTCACCTTAATAGGCTTCGCTTCCCTGACCAGCTGCCATTTAGCATTTGAATTAAAGTTTGGACGGTACTTATCTTCTTTTTTCCTCCATAAGACCACGTTATGACCTATGATAATCCCCTTCCTTGGTCGCTCCTCAATTACCTCTTCTATAACATTATATGGTTGCGTTTTCTATGGCTTTGAAGTATCAACTCCACAGAGGAGAGATTTCGTATTCCCAAGTCGATATATCCACATGTTCTCGCAATATCAATGAGTCTACCTTTCGGCGACCACATGTGATTGTATTTGTTACCACAAGACTCAAACATTTTCTGATTGTTACTCGTAATTTTCAACAGCAGTAAATGATCCAAACACTTCCAAAAGCATTGTTTTTCAAAGAACAAAACATAAATCTCTATAACTACCGCGAAGTCTTGATTCCTCTTGATTTTTTCTTCTTATCCCTTTTCTTCATAGTTTTGGTGCTTGACTTGTGTTTCCGGCTCTGCTTCATGGGTTTGGTTTTCCTCACAGGTACATGATGTTTTGCGGCGGCTTTGGCCGTGGAACCTGGTTCTGTTGATTCAGTTTTCTCCCTACGAATAGGCTCATCCTCTTCACGAGATATCTCGTTTGTTGTCACGGTCACTTTCAACTCGCCTGTATAATACAACTCGCATCATAATAGCCAAAATCGTTTTACATAGTAATTTAATCTTTATTTTTCGTTCTATATCCAAATTCAAAATAATAATGATTGACGTTCCATATACCGTATACGTACTAATCAAGAACATGCATGCAAACTAAACTAACAGAGAATGATTGCCAATTTTCTAATCCTCTATTATCTTATTATAAATCGACAAGTAAAATTGAAAATAGACTTTAGTTTATAAATAATTACATTACATGCCATCAACAATATTTGTCCATGCAGAATTTTGGCTAAGGTCATTTAGGCGCGAGGTTTTTCTAAGTCGGTAAAAATTGACAAAAAAACATAAAGCATGCGCTACGAAAACGTGGGGAAAAATCGTCCGGATCGGAGTATAACACACCAAGAACGCATCCGATTAGGTAAATAAAACACTTCTATTAGGTAAATAAAACACTTCTATATATATCATGGGCGAATCTATGTACACCAACCGTGGGGCAGCTGCCACCACTAAAATTATGAATTTTAATGTTAATTATTTATACCTCTATAAGATGCCACCACTAAATTTATATATTTTGCTCCCATAAACTTTTTGGTTTTTGGTTTTTCTGTTTTTTGCCCCTTTATATATTCTCACTATTTTACTTGCCTAGATTAGTGTTATAATCAAGGAAAGGAATTATGTAATTTAAGAATAAAATACACCGAAAATACGGTATTCATTCCAATATATGAATATTAGAGGATCCTCCACGGATTACGCAGATTTGAAGTTAATACAAAAAATATGTAAAAATAAAGTAAAATATAAATATATGTTTAGCAAAAATAAAACAAAATATTTGTAAAAGTTAGTGAAATTGTTAATTGCTTATGAAATTGACTAATCACATTTTTGGTTTACAAAGTTTGATTCTTATTTGATCTAATTATATAGCTTCTATGTATACAACATTATTTGTATTAATGTTTAATGGTTATTTGCATAAAATATTTTACATGTGGATATTGCATAAAACACTCTAAATTAATATTGATATAACACTTTTATATTAAAGAATTAATACAAAATTGATAAATTTTAGTGGTCAAATGTCAAAATTAGAGTAAATATAAGATGGTAAAAAAATGGACAAGTGTCGACATTACAAATGACACATGACAACTTTTCAAAACTTGACTTTGTGAAAATCTTAAAATATTATATAAGGTTTAAGAATATGTTAAAAAATAAAAACTCAAATGAATTCGTGTAGCAAATTAATGGCATAGTTTCTAATAAGGGTTAGTTAGTGGAATAATAGGTTTGAGCATATTAATTAATAAAATAACATGTGTAATATGAAAATTTAGTAAGTAACAAAGATAAATTAAATTAAATGATTATATCTTTATATACATTCAATCAAAATTATCACATTTAATGCAAATTTAATGTAAATTTGCTTTGTAGTAATTATCACATTTAATTTTTTTATAAATTTAAAGTTGTCACATATAAAATAAATTATTTGTTACATTTAAAATTGACATAAAGAAAACATTTCTTTTTTCTTTTTTCTACATTATACGTTTACTCAATGAATGAATTTTTCTTTTTTCTACATTATATGTTTACTCAATGAATGAATTGTATAGTGAACTATATCACAAATTATAAATTATGAATATATTATGTATATAGTTAATTTTTCACAAACTATATTTACGCATAAGATAGTTCACTATTGTATACTGTATATATATATATAACTATATCTATGTGTACTAGTTAGCTACAAATAAATATTAATCAATTATATAGTTAACTTTATTCACACATAATCAACTATACTTGTTATATTCAACAATAGCTCATTATTATTATATATAGTTAAATATAGTCAGAAATAGTTCACTATTACGCAATTTTGGTGTGAAATTTATTATATCAAGCAAGTAGTTAGCTCACTATTTATATCAATAGTTTTCAATTTGTGATATAGTTCACTATATAATTTATTTATACAAATAATAATTAATTATTTTGAAAGGTAAATTTTTTTTGGCTATTTTAACTTTTAAGTAAACGTAATGTAGATAAAAGAAAAAGAAATGTTATTTTAATGAAATATTTTTTATATATGTCAATTTTAAATTTACTTCTAGATGAAATTATTATTTTTTATTTATTACAATTAAATTAACATTAAATGTGATGAAATTTGACAACATTAACATTAAGTGTGGTAAAAATTGACAATATTAATTGAATTTATTTTTGGTAATTTAGTCAAATTTAATTTTTCTCTTTGTTAGTTACCTAATTTTTCAATTTTTCAATTGCACATGTTACTTTGTTAATTTATATGTCAAAACATATTATTCCACCTAATATGCTAAGAACTCATATGAAAGTTACGACCTTAGCTCAATTTTAATCTATTAAAAGGATAGTACACTATATATATAGAATTTTAAAATGTACAACAACTATGTTAGTTTTTCTAGTATATATATGGATATAATTCAAAATATGTAAGATAATATTAAGTACAAATTGTTTCATCATATTTTTTTAATTATAAACGCATTAAATCCCGAACTTAACCGAAATATAATAGATTTTAGATTTATATATTGTATTGTTTTCGAAACACAAACCCAAAAAAGTAAAACAAATCATATTAAGACCGCATATTTACCTATATATAATATATATGTCCCACTAAAATTTATTTTTAGATACGCCACTGATATTTATACATGATCATTACATTGTATATATACAAATTACAATACCAATACCAATACCAATACCAATACCAATACGGCAATACCAATACCCATTATTACATATAAGAAAGAAAAAAAACCATACTTACATTCATTTTTCACCATTACTAGCTTCTCTTTTATTTCATTCCTTGTTATGTATAGAAAATAAAAAAGAAAATCCCAAATCGCAATAGTAAAAACGAGTCATAATAATATAAGACGAAAAGCTATATAAGCCTCACGTCTAAACCATATCTTTGTCCAACCTAAGCGACTCAAGTCTCTCCTTCTTACCTTTCTTTATAAACTCTTCGAACATCTCATCCGTCAACATCTCCTTCTTCCTCTTCATCACCGGCGGCTTCACCGTCAGGGCCGGACCTGAGCAGAGGCTCAAGAAGCATGGGTCTTGGCCTCCAAATATTTCTGATTTTTTCTATTAAAAAAGGTCTCCGGGAATTTTATATTTACAACAATAACCCCTAAAAGTTTTATATTTACAATAAAGAGCCTCCAAAAATTTCATATTTACAACAAAAAACCCTTAATTTTTAAAACAATTAACATTTCTTCTCATTTTTTTAAAAAATATCTAAAAAACCCCAACTTTTTTTTTTGCTTCGCCCCCCAAATTTTCAGGACGGGCCTTGTTCACCGTAGACTGGTAATGACAATTAGTCACGTCCCTGACCATCTCGATTTCCGCAAGGTAGATTGTTCCTCTCCGGCGTCAACTCCGAACGTATGATAAGATCTTTAGTGTATAATATGATCAAATCCGTTATTGAATCAGAGAGTTACAGAGATGAGCAAGATAGTTACAAGAAAATCATGAATGAATCTCTCTACTCTCTACTGAGTTCTCTTTATATCACTCGAGACTCAGTAACAACCTTATCCACTCTCTAACGGCTACAACAACTAATTAACCGATTGGTTAATTCTCTAATCTTCAATCTTTATTAAACCGGTTATGACAAACCGTCTTCTTCCACTTCTCTTCGTTTCTTCCTCCTTAACCCATCTTCTTCTTCTTATACACGTAAGCCTTCATGGGCTTATCAATACCCCCCTCTGGACATACCAACTTGTCCTCAAGGTGGAATTCAGGGAATTGTGCTTTAACCTCCTTTGCCTTCATCCAAGTATGTTCATTTGCTGGCAAGTTAGCCCATTTCAACAACACTTCCAAATCACCCTCCATATTATAACGAGTGTCAAGTAGCTCCAAAGGTTCTACTGCCAGATCTCCTTGGTCCAACCACTGTTTTGGTAACTCTGCGACCACATGATCCTTTCCCAGGACCGGTTTCAACTGCGATATGTGGAAGACAGAGTGAATCTTAGAGTCCTATGGTAGCTTAATTCTATAAGTTGTTGGACCTATCTTCTCCAAAATTTCAAAAGGTCCATAGTATTTAGCAGATAATTTCTGGAAAACTCTTCTAGCCACTGATTGTTGACGATATGGTCTGAGCTTGAGGAACACAAAAGATCCTACTGCCAATTGTAAATCCCGTCTTTTCTTGTCAGCATTATTCTTCATCAATTGTTGAGCTTTGATCAGATTACTTTTGAGTTGGTCCAACATCAAATCCCTCTCCTTTAACAACCCCTCTAACTCCATATTAGATGTAGAACCTGTCTCAAATCTCAGCAACGTAGGAGGATCTCTTCCATACACAATCTTAAATGGAGTGGCCTGAGCAGAGGTATGAAAGGAAGTATTATACCATAACTCAGCCCAGCCTAGATATTGTGCCCATTGTTTTGGTTGACCTGATGAATAACACCTCAGATATGTCTCGAGACATCTATTCACAACTTCTGTCTGACCATCCGTCTGTGGGTGGTATGAGGTGCTATAGATCAATCTAGTTCCAGCTAACTTAAAGAAATCCTTCCAGAACTTGCTTTGGAAAATCCGATCTCTATCAGAGACTATGGACGCAGGGTACCCATGTAGACGGACAATGTCTCTAGCAAATTTCACAGCCACATCAGTTGAATTAAAAGAATGTTTAAGCCCCAAAAAGTGTGCATACTTGCTTAGACGATCTACTACCACCATTACCACATTCATCCCTTGAGACATTGGAAGGCCTTCAATGAAGTCCATAGAGACATCGTCCCAAATTCTTTCAGGTATTGGCAGAGGCTGAAGTAATCCTGCTGGTGCTAAGGTGGAATATTTGTGTGTTTGGCACACATTGCATTCAGACACATATTTCTGCACCTTTCCTCATTTTGGGCCAATAGAATTGAGCCTGGATCCTCTTCTGTGTTTTCAACACACCCGAATGTCCTCCTTGCAATCCATCGTGGTATTCCTCCAATAACCATGGGATTGCTGCTGAATTCTTTGGCAACACGAGCCTTCCTTTGTAAAACAAGTTATTCTGGTGTATAGTATACCCCTGTTTCACTACTACTCCTTGTTTCACTTTCTCCTTTAGTTGTTGAATCTCATCATCCTCTGTAATCTCCTTCAATATATCTTGGAATTGTATGGCTGATGGTACTGTCAATCCTGCAAACAACAAGTGTTCCGACTTCTGAGGATGATCCATTCTAGACAGCCCATCAGCTGCTGCATTCTCAACTCCAGGCTTATAAACTATTTCAAAATCGTAACCCAAAAGTTTAATCAGCCATCTCTGATATTCCATGGACACTTCACGTTGTTCTAACAAGAACTTGAGGCTCTTTTGATCAGTTCTCACCACAAACCTTTTTCCTAACAAGTAATGGCGCCATTTCTGAATTGCCATAACAATAGCCATCAATTCTCTTTCGTATATTGGCTTGAGATGTTCTCTTTCTGTTAATCCATAGCTGAAATAGGCTATAGGACTGTGTTTTTGCATTAAGACGGCTCCTAAGCCAAACCCAGAGGCGTCTGACTCCACAATAAATGGCTCTTCAAATTGTGGTAATGCCAATACCGGCGCATTACACATTGCGGTTTTCAGCTTATCAAATGCCTGTTGAGTCTGTGAATTCCATTCAAAACCTTCCTTCTTCAACAACTCTGTCAAGGGTCTAGCCAATGCGCCATAACCTTTAATAAACCTCCGATAATATCCTGTTAAACCCAAAAACCCTCTTACTCCTTTCACATTCTTAGGTGCAGGCCACTGCGTCATTGCCTCTGTCTTAGCTGGATCAGTATGTACACCTCTTTCGGTTATGATATGTCCCAAGTACTCCACTTGGGGTTGAGCAAACAAGCATTTCTTTCTATTTGCATATAGCTGAAATTCAGCAAATATCTTCAAAACCACTCTCAAATGCTCCTTATGTTCCTCCATCGTTTTACTGTAAACCAGTATATCATCAAAGAACACCAGAATAAATTTCCTTAGGAAAGGTCTAAAGAGTTCATTCATTAGTGCCTGAAATGTAGCTGGGGCGTTCGTAAGGCCAAATGGCATAACCAAGAACTCATATAGTCCATCATGAGTACGGAAAGCAGTCTTCTCCACATCCTTCTCCTGCATTCTTATTTGATGATATCCTGCCCGAAGATCCAGTTTGGAAAAGATCTTAGCTCCATGGAGTTCATCCAATAACTGATCTATAATCGGAATGAGAAATTTATCCATCACTATCACTCGGTTTAAGGCCCTATAATCCACACAGAAACGCCAGCTATTGTCCTTCTTCTTCACTAGTAATACAGGACTAGAGAATGGACTATGACTTGGCTTGATGATCCCAGAATCCAACATATTTTTCACCTGTTTCTCCATTTCCTCCTTGTGTATATGAGGATAACGGTAAGGTCTTACACTGATGGGGTTAGCCCCTTTCACTAAGTGAATTGCATGTTCCGTGCCTCTCAATGGTGGAAGACCTGTTGGTTCTGCAAACACTCCTCCAAATTCTTCCAATAAAACTTCAATGTGTGGATGTATTCCCTGCAACACTTCATGCTTCTTCCATTCCATCATTGAATTAGACTCATCTGACTCCTCCATGTTCTGTAATACAGCCTTAGATGACCTTTGTGGCGTATGTAAGGAATGGTCTCCATGTATCGTAATCATCACTCCTTTGTGGATAAATGAGATTTCATGAGTTTCCCAATCCACTTGACATTTACCTAAAGTTCGTAACCATTGGATCCCCAGAATGATATCTGCATTCCCCAGTTCTAAGCTTATAAAGTCTGCTTGAAACTCCCACTCCTGCATCAGAAACTTCACTGCTTTACACACTCCCAAACTCTGCACTGTGATCCCTGTCCCCAAGGATATTTCATAGCTATTGTTCTTCTGTGGTCTGAGTTTTGTTCTCTTAACTACATCTGGTGATATGAAATTATGAGTTGCTCCACTATCCAGCATAATGATGATCTCTGTTCTCCCAATCAATCCCCTCACTTTTGTTGTCGTGGGTGAACTAATGCCCAAAAATGACTGGAGAGACAACTCCATAAATTCTTTCTGCTCCTCTTCCAACTCTTCTCTTGCCATCGACTCTTCTCCATCTTCATTCAGCTCAATTTCACATCCATTCACTACTAACATCACCCGTAGTTCCTTGTTCATACAATTATGACCCACAAAATACTTCTCATCACATTTGAAACATAACCCTTTTCTCTTTTTTTCCTCATACTCAGCTGGTGATAATCTCAATCTCGGCCTGTTATCTTTTCCTTCAACACTCTGCTTCTGACCATGTTTCATACCCAACTGATTCCCTTTGTTACCATGTTTATTCTGCCAACTATTCTCATTCTGAAACCCTTGCTTGCTCTTATATCCTTGTTTATCATTATGCAAGGCACCATAGACGACCTTGGACATAATATTTTCTTCCATCTCCAATGCTGTCTCAATCAAATTTGTCAATCCTCTAGGTCTCAACATCTTGACCAATGCTCTAATCTCTGGTTTAAGTCCATTCTTGAAAATTGCTTCCAAACTCTTATCGTCCACATTGAAAACTTGTGATGATACATCTTCAAAATTTTCCACATACTCTTCTACTGATCCATCTTGTTTCAACGCATACAATCTTTCCTCTAATGTTGTACTTCTTCTAGCACCGTATCTTCTGACTAATTTCATCTTGAATTCTGTCCAGTCATGAAACGGAATCTTCCTTGTTTCCCAATAATACCATTTCGAAACTCTTGTTGATAAACTCACTAATACTGCATTCATCTTCTCTGATTCATCATATTGTCCAATCCTAAAGAATCTTTCCGCCTTAGAAACCCAACCGTACACATCTTCACCATCACAAATCGGTAATTCCAGTTTCTTTAGCCAATTTTCTCGAGGCTTTGCAGCAATACTAACCACCTGATTATTTTCCTTAGGATCTAGGCGATTTGGTTCCAGATTCGAGTTATGTACCTGATTACCCAGACTCGACGTACTCGTACCTGCTGTTTCCGGCGCTGGCGGAATCGCCGATGATCGATTTCCACCTTTTGCCAAATCGAGAAGCTGCTTTAGTGTATCCTCCATCGATTCGAAACGCTCCCTAGTCTCTGACGATGACGAATCCAACCTGTCCGCTAGATCATCGATACGGCGATTGATGAGATCGATCTCTGATTGATCCGAAAGTTCCATCGCTGTGTTCAGATTCTGATCTCTCGATTTCCCTCTCTTACTCATCTCAAGACGGCTCACCGCACCAATTGATAAGATCTTTAGTGTATAATATGATCGAATCCGTTATTGAATCAGAGAGTTACAGAGATGAGCAAGATAGTTACAAGAAAATCATGAATGAATCTCTCTACTCTCTACTGAGTTCTCTTTATATCACTCGAGACTCAGTAACAACCTTATCCACTCTCTAACGGCTACAACAACTAATTAACCGATTGGTTAATTCTCTAATCTTCAATCTTTATTAAACCGGTTATGACAAACCGTCTTCTTCCATCTCTCTTCGTTTCCTCCTCCTTAACCCATCTTCTTCTTCTTATACACGTAAGCCTTCATGGGCTTATCAACGTATCAGGTCTCCAGTAATGACTAGTCAACGACGTTGACTTTCCTTCCTCCGTTATCTTCTTCAAGGTATTCGTCTCGTGCCGTTTCGGTCTCACCACTCTCAACGACTTCTTTCTACTAGCCGCTTTGTTACGTTTTACACTCGGTTTTACTAGTTTCTTGTGGCTGGAACTAGCCGGAATCTTAGGCTTCTCGATCTCCGGTTCGTCCATCATTAGCGACAAGGGTACAAACTCATCTCCATCGTTGATCAGTCTTAAATCCTCTTCCTTTTCCTCCTCATCCTCTTCACACACAACTTCCCATCGCTCCATTGCCGCATCAATCAACGCGGGCGAAATTATGGCAGCAAATTTGATATCCGCATCCTTCACCTCATCAAGTCGTCGTGGAGGAGTTTGACTAGCGATTTGGCTCAGTCTGACCGTGGACACTCCGGTAAGACTTGGAAATAGCTACAATGGTAGTGATTATGACGTTGATGAGAACGAAAGGGTACGGTAGTTTTAGCCACGAGATGAAGGAGCACCAAAAGATTTGGAATTGGGAAACGTCTGGGATGAATGGAAGTGATGAAGAGTTTGGAAACAGAGACATGGTGGCGATTCCGGTGAATATTAGCGCCACCTTGATGATCGTAATCATCGACGACATCATTTTCTGATTTGGAGGTTCTCTCTAGCTATATTTTATATCATCGACTGGTTGATTTATCATTTATATATATGACCGTTGGAGTTTTATGGGAAGATTTATGTGTGATATGACCGTTGGATCTAAGAATTGGAAGATGGACGGTTTATATTAAATCTTCGTAAACCAAATGTGGATGCCAATATTTTCAGTATTCTAGGCCAAAATAAATAAAACTAAAAAAAGTAGAAAAAGTACGAGAGAGAAGGAGATGAGTCTTTTGTTAAGAGACGTATGAGAGACTCTCTTCATAGAATCCATCTATTATTGGTATATACAACTTACTTAAAATATTAAAATTTGATTAAATAACTAAATTTTAGTCAAATATTAATATTTTTTCAAGTAGAATCTCTTGTTAAAAAACTCACAAACGTAGATGCTCTTATTGACCTATTGTTGTATTCTCTTATTAGTGAACTTATTGACTTATTGTTGTAAAACCTTACCTAACCTCTGGATTTTATTTCACTCTCCACCAATATTTGGCTCTCAATCGCGAGAGAAAATTCGCAACTGTTACATAATTTCTTATTTTCAATATAAATTGGAGTACATTTTTGCATGTAACATAATCTTGATATTCTATCTTTGATCAAGAACATGAATGTATGTTACTTGCCGCCTTATTTTTGTTCGAGTCTTTGATATATAAGCGGTTAACGAACTTGAGAACCGTAAAAGGATTGTTACGAAAAGATGCTCTAAAAGATTACGAAATTGAGTAATTGATTAACAAATGTGATTGTTAAGTACAAAGACTCAAAACATTATCTGATTGTTACTCTCAATTTCAAACGCTTCCAAAAGCATTGCTTTTTCGAAAGGAAACCCCATAAATCTCTAAAACTACCGCGAAGTCTTGATCCCTCTTGATTTTTTCTTCTTATCTCTTTTCTTCATAGTTTTGGTGCTTGACCGTTTCCGGCTCTGCTTCATGGGTTTTGTTTTCTTCACAGGCACAGGCTGTTTCACGGCGGCTTTGGCCGTGGAACCTGGTTCTGTTGATTCAGTTTTCTCCCTGCGAACAGGCGCATCCTCTTCACGAGATATCTCGCTTGTTGTCACGGTCACTTTCAGCTCACCTGTATCGTACATTGTCGTTCCTTTCATCCACAAAGAAACACAACAAATATCAGAACAAGGCCAGTCAAAGCAAAAACAATCAATGGAGTAATGATTATGTTGCAACCTCTCGATTCCAATAAACCATTTCGTGATCAAGAACTCTCTTTCACAGTCGAAATGTGAAATCTATTAATACGGAAAACTAATGTGATTATGAAAAACACTACCAGAAACTGAAGCATCAGGCTCTACTTCTTCTTCTTCTTCACTCTCTGCATCCTCATCAACTTCTTCTCCATCTACCATTTCCTCACCATAACCAGCAACCATTTGCTCTTCCAATTTCCTCTACAAAGCTCAATAAAACAGATTCAGAACATATACAAAATGAGTCAAGCTCTATGCCAAGAATAATAACACAAATGATTCCACATAACAACACAACTGAATTAGAACAAGTTAGTTCATTGTACAACTTCGTACCAAATGACATAAAATCAGAACAAAGAAACAACAGTTTAATCCTTACCTTCCTACGAGCCTCTATACGCTTCTTCCTCATAGATTCCTCCTGTTGCTTTTGAGCTTCCTTTCTTCTCTTCTTCTTCCTCTTATGAAACCCAGTCACAAAATCCCTACCAACAAAACAACACGAATCAGAAAATCAACTAATTAACATCGATTAAAGATACACAGATTGAAATATGTGAGTATGAATCCGATTATCAAGACTCAAACAGCAGCAAGATTAGATTCCGTTACTTGAGATCTTTCTCATCGAAAGAGATGGTGACATTTTTGTTCTTTAGAGCTCTCTTCCCAATATGCTTAGCTCTGCTCGGCGCAGCCACTGAACCCGCCTCCTCATCCTCCATCGCCGCCAGAGATACTTTTTCCGATCAGAAAAGAACTGATTCAGGTCAAAAATTAGGGTTTTGAGTAAACTCTTAGAAGGAGAAGAAGAAGACGCAGGAAGGCTTTTTAATTGGGCTTTATGCTCGGCCCAATAATGGGGTAATAGCGTCTTTCTAACAAAGCGAGCTAATTTGGTTGAAAAAAGTTATGCCATTGACTAATTTTAGACAATTACCAAAAACTGCTTGTGATTCTCATTTCTAATATCAACGAAATAAACCTTCTAACAAAACTACAACTTTTGTTCTTTTTCATATTGAAAAATTAATAAAAAAAAATTCTCATCTTCTTCTTCCTCGTACTCATACAGAGGATGGTGATGATGATTATCAAAATCAATTGCTTTTGAACAAAAGCATTTAAAAAAAAAAAACACAAAAAGAGTTTCTTTTGTACATAATTTTTAAAAAGCTAGGTAAAGAAAAAAAAAAACAGAGTAAAAATGAATGATTTATTCTCAAATTCATTCAAGAGGAACCAGGCTCAATTGGGCGATGTTGAGTCAGGTCAAGAAACGATGAACCTCGACAAATTCTTCGAAGATGTCGAAAATGTGAAGGATGACATGAAAGGAATCGAGACGCTTTACAAAAAGCTTCAAGATTCGAACGAAGAATGCAAGACGGTGCACAATGCCAAGAAGGTAAAGGAGCTACGAGCTAAGATGGATGGAGACGTAGCTATGGTCCTTAAGAGGGTCAAAATGATCAAGCAGAAGCTCGAAGCCCTAGAGAAAGCGAACGCTAATAGCAGAAATGTCCCGGGTTGTGGGCCGGGTTCGTCTACGGATAGGACTCGATCTTCTGTGGTTAGTGGTCTCGGGAAGAAGCTGAAGGACTTGATGGATAGTTTCCAAGGTCTACGTGCTCGTATGAATAATGAGTATAAAGAAACCGTAGAGCGCAGGTCTTTGTTTATCCTAGGTTTCTTTTGTTGCAAGGTATTGCTCTGTTTCTTTCCTTGTGTTGAAAGTTATGTAATTTTGTTGGAATTTGTATAGGTATTTCACAATAACAGGAGAAAAAGCGGACGAGCAAACTATCGATAACTTGATTGAGAGCGGTGAGAGCGAGAATTTTCTTCAGAAAGCGATCCAGGAGCAAGGGAGAGGTCAAATCATGGACACTATATCCGAGATTCAAGAAAGACATGATGCAGTGAAGGAGATAGAGAAGAATCTACTCGAGCTACACCAAGTTTTCTTGGACATGGCGGCTTTGGTGGAAGCGCAAGGGCAACAACTGAACAACATAGAGAGCCATGTCGCAAAAGCGAGCTCGTTTGTGAGAAGAGGGACTGATCAGCTCCAAGACGCGAGGGAGTACCAAAAGAGTTCGAGGAAATGGACTTGTTACGCCATTATTCTCTTCATCGTCATCTTTGTCCTCCTTCTGATTCCTGCTCTACCTCATATTATGCTCATGTTGAAGTGAAAATTGCTAGAGAGTTTGATATTGATCCTCAAAATCATCTTTTTGCTTATTCCTTCTTCTTTTTTGCTTTATGGGATATGGGATAGTTAGATTATGGTGAAACCATGGAAATGATTTGTAGAAAAAGTTTTGAAACACCGGTTTGTTAATACTAATGTAAATCTTTTTTGACATTCTGAATTTGGATCTACTGTCTCCATCTTTAGTGCTTAATGTGACGAGTGACGACGTTGTGTATGTTGAATTGTTATAGAGATGCATATGCATTGTAATTTTAATAGCTGTCTTCTTTTATTGACCGTTATTTTTTCACTTTTGCATGCCCCCTATATATGTATTTTGGCTTAAATGAGTTTTCTCCATCTTAATCTGTCTGATGGAGAAAGATTAAGAATTCTTGGCCAAAAATCTGTCTGATCTTTCCTTAATCTGTTCGTGCGCCAAGCCGATTTGGATAAACGATTTGGAAATAATAAATAAAGAATTAATGGAGAAAATTGACAAGATTTACGGTACATACTGTTGGAATGTGGGCTTGAATCTAGGTGATGGGCCAAGCTTGATGGACTCTGTTTTGGGCCTTAAGCAATTAGAGCTTGTGGAGATAAGAAGAGGAGTATCGTGAAGATAGAGTAAGTATTGTTCGTCTCTTCTTTCTTTAAGCTTCTTCTTCTTGGCCATGTCTGCAACAGAGAGTGAGAGACTAGAGAGTTATAGGGATTCTATATTCTTGGATAGTCTAGGTTTTCTCTGGTTTTCTTCTTCTCCTTCTTTGTATAACCGATTGGATTGTAATCGGTGGTAAGCGATCTTCATGTATAAACCCATCGGAGGTATTTCCGATTCATCTATGGGAGTTGGGGATCGAAAGATCCTAACCGGCTGTAGCGGTTCGTTAACACCGTGAACCGGGTAAAATGTTTGTGTTGCTTAGACTTAGTTCGTCGAATCGGTCAAGAATGAATGGTGATTCCTCAACAAGTGGTATCAAGAGCACAGGTTCTTCGGCGGCGGTGACACGGCGGTACAAAATCAAAGAGGCAGGGAGAAAGAATATTTCCGGTAAAGAAATCAAGATCTATTTTGAAAAAGAAGAGCACAAGATCGATTCATGGGATCATGAGGTAATCGATTGGAGTTGGTGTTCTCGGTTTGAAGTCACTAGTCTTGGAAGGTTTAACAATGGAGTATTGTTGGGGTTAATGGAATTGACAATAGATTTCACATGGAAGAAGATTGCTCGTCGGTAATGGCGATTGTGTGATTTCAAGGAAGAAGAAGATGGCGTTAGTTATTATCGAAGACATTATGATTGGATAAAGAAAGATTCGTGAAGAAAGATTCAATAGGATCATATAGTTTATGTTTTATGAAATCATGAGAATCTTGGTAAGTTAAGTTCTCCAAATGCTTCGTGGGTTCTTCTGGATATGAGTTATGGTGTTAAGACTCGCATGGAAGATGTTAACCTCATTAGGGGATTGATTCAAAGGCTGAAGAAGGAACAATCAACAAGAGATGTGTTCTTGTATGTTTTGAAGAAATAGTTTACGGATGCTTAGAGGTTGTTGATGTCTACAAGTTAGAAACTGTTTTGAGGTTGATGTGAGGTGGAGTTTCTCACTGGTTAAGGATGGATTCAGTTTTGGAAGGGAATGAGTTACGGTTTCTTGGCTTAAGGTCTTGAAATCAGAATCATAACATCAACTCAAAGTCTCAAATTCTAACACTTGGTTTGTTTTCGGCTGCAATCACAAAGATAACTTTGTGATACTTTGAGTCATTGTTTCTGGTCATGTTCTGCACATTAGAAGGATTGAAGTCTTGGTAGGTCACATGGAATGAATTCTATCTTTGCAAGAGAATGTCCAAGGTTCTGATTTGGTGTCAAATCGTGTGTTGGTCAATTTGTTTGCGGAAGCTAGATGCAATTGTGGTCTAGGATGGTTGAAAGAATGGCGTTATGTGGCATATACGAATCTCAGGTCTAAGGGACGCTTTAGAAGTTGGTTTGGTATGTGTGTCTAGTGCTATTTGAATATTGGTTAAAGGGTTCAAGATTCATGTTTAAGAGAGTTGCAGATGGTTGAAGAAACAAAGTCTGAAATCTGTTGGTAAGAGGACAGTTTAAGGGTATAAAGAAGAACTAGTGTGTGTTTCAGATTTGAGAAGGTTTGGTTACAAGGATCAGTCTCTGAGAGAGTGGTTTAGATTCATGTGAATCTAAGAAGCTCATATGTTATGATGATCAAAGATCAAAGGAGATCATTATGGAGCTTGTAGCAGCAAGGATTGTTTCCATTTATATGGATCAAGGCTGCTGTATAAGTCTGTTGTTGTTTGGTCAGTGGTACAAGTGTGATGGATTCAATTGTTACATCAGATGGTTTCTCATAAACTGGACCAGCAAGAGGTTCATGCGGGAGAAAGTGTAAAGAGTGTCATCAAGGTCAAGAAAAATCAGCTAGAGCAAAGATAAGTTGTGACAATAACAAGTTGTTTTAGTTTTGCAAGATCAGTGGCTCTTGTGGGAATAAGAAGCAAGAGGTTGTTGTTGTGAACGTCTGGAAGTAGCTGAATGTAAGCTCGGATTAGAGCTGTTGTGACATAGACCAACTATGTGTTAACTTGGCTGGAATGGTGATAGACTCTTGGTGATAAACTGATCAGAAAAGTCAGTGTAGTAGAAACCGAGTTTGAATCAAATGGTTTCTAGCTCTTGTGATTCAAAGGACATGAGTCAAAGAAAGAGGGATAAACTGGTTATAGGAAAGTTCGGGTGTGGAAGACTCAAGATTTAAAGTCTGCAAATGGGTACGGTGAAGTACAAGAGATGATTGCAACATGTATGGGTTATGATGGGTTCAAGTCAGAGAGACGTGTGTTTCTTGAGTCAAGCTGGCCAAGGCTATAACAAGTTACAACTTATCTCAGAAGTTAGTGTGTTTAAGGCAATCAATGCCTGATCTATTTGGTAAAAGAAAGCCAAATTGGGAACTCCATCAGAGGTAAAGAAGTCATGGGATCTTCTAGTATAAGGAACTAGTTTGAGTGGCTGAAATTAGAATGAACAAACATCTAATGCCTAATGAGAAGATCAAGGTGACATGAAGGAAAGAATGCTAACTTTGAGTATTGAAGCTGAATTTGAGGACATTGGAATCTCGGAGTGTTTCTTGTTTCAGGTGGAGCAATTGAAGCAATTGGTGTTATAGGAAATGTAAGGCGAATTCATAAAGAGTTTGACTCTAGGTGGAGCTACGTTTTTTCAGAGAGCATCTTGTATAGGTTCGGATCTTAAAGGTTCAAAGAAGTATCTGACTGAAAGAAGCATTTAATGGTTTGAGAGGCTGCATATTCTGTGTATGAGAAAGTGTCTCAGTGGTACCTCACAATGGACTGAGACTTGGTTGTGTGTCGAAAGTCTTCTTAATATTGAGTGTTAGGCGGCGTGTTCTGTTTTGTTAAAACAGCGGTACACATTTAAGGTTTCATGTTGGCTTTGTTTGAGGAGAGGTCAAAGGTCTTTTGATTTCTGGTCTGAGGTGAAGATTGAGGTAGAATCAGTCTAAGTTCTCTACAATATTGATGTGAGGAAGACTCTAAAGTTAAATGGAATCAAGATTGTTGAAACGTAGGAAGTTGCAGGTTTCTGAAAATTTCAGAAGGGACACTAAAGAGCTTGAGATGAAGGTTCTAGAAATGATTCAGTGGAATTCTCTAAAGAAGAAACTGTGGGAGACAAATGCAGGTTATGCAAGGAATTGCCTCAGGTTCAAACATTTCTAGAAGATTTAAGTTGTTATGCATCCAGCATGGTTGCATCATTAAGGAGACTTCGGAGGAATCTGTAAGGAAGACACTGGTTGGACAGTCAAGTGAAGGTACCTAGTATGGTGGAGTCTGCATATTTTTTTTTTTCAAAGTGTTGCAAGGTATTATCTACAGCTGTGAACTACATCATGGGTTCTAGAGTTGATGTGCATGTGGCTGTAAGAAGAGTCTCAACTATATCGCAGGTTGTGCAGATATGAGACGAGTTTAAAGGTGCTAGTGTAAGTTCTGTTTTTGACAGGATGGTTGAACATGGATAATGTTCATGGTTAATCTGCTAAACAGGTTGCTGTAAGATTTAAATCTCATGTTTATAATAGTTGTTAACTACTTGATTGAGATGTTTTACAGGTGAATCAAGTCTGCTTCAAGGTTATGAGGCTAAGGTGATTTGGTTTTGCACTGATCAGGGTAAGACTAAGGTTTTGGACTCACTGCAGGAGTAAGTCTTAGTATCAACGTTGGGGATCAGGTTTGCAAAAGTATAAGGTGAACTTAATCACTGTAACAGTTTGTATGGTTTTGACAGGAACCATAAAAGGATAGTTGTGTGATTAGAGTGTTTCATAAGTGGTTTAGCTTATGGGTTCTGTTGTGTTAACATGTTTGATGAAATTTAGATATGTTAATGATTTGTTTCTGAGTGGTTTAACTCAGGTATCCAGATGGTGAAAACACAACAATCAATGAGAGTTTTAGCTTGACAGAAGCTGGTATAACTCAGGAGGACGCACGGGACTGTCAAGAGTTCGAAGAAGGATATGGTTACTATGTGATCATTCGAATGGAGCTTGACTAGTGTGTGTGGTTCATTGATGGTGTAGTAAGTTTAAGGCATTAAATTTACTAATGTGTTTGGTTTGTATAAGTGAAACTTATGCAGGTTCTATGAAGATAGAATGCAAGTTTGGAACCTAATCAAAAGGATTCTAAGGGCAGCTCTTACAAGGAAGTTATCATGCTTGATTCAAGGTAGCGTGCAATGGAGATGTAATAAAAGGTTACAGACATGGACAAATTCATACAAGAATAAGCCCAAGGTGGAGAATGTTGGAATGTGGGCTTGAATCTAGGTGATGGGCCAAGCTTGATGGACTCTGTTTTGGGCCTTAAGCAATTAGAGCTTGTGGAGATAAGAAGAGGAGTATCGTGAAGATAGAGTAAGTATTGTTCGTCTCTTCTTTCTTTAAGCTTCTTCTTCTTGGCCATGTCTGCAACAGAGAGTGAGAGACTAGAGAGTTATAGGGATTCTATATTCTTGGATAGTCTAGGTTTTCTCTGGTTTTCTTCTTCTCCTTCTTTGTATAACCGATTGGATTGTAATCGGTGGTAAGCGATCTTCATGTATAAACCCATCGGAGGTATTTCCGATTCATCTATGGGAGTTGGGGATCGAAAGATCCTAACCGGCTGTAGCGGTTCGTTAACACCGTGAACCGGGTAAAATGTTTGTGTTGCTTAGACTTAGTTCGTCGAATCGGTCAAGAATGAATGGTGATTCCTCAACACATACTGTATACTCCCTCTGTTCATAAAAGATAAAAACTTTACAAAAAAAATTGTTCCCAAAAGATAGAGTTTTTACTGTTTTCTATGCACTTTTACAAACTTTAAGATAAATACTGAAACACTAGTGGTTAAAACTTTATTGAAAACTGTATTTCGTAGAAATCAATGCATTATCTTAATAAGTGTGCATAACCGTAAACATCTATCTTTAAGGAACGGAGGAAGTATAAACTTGTGCAGATTGGTAAAGTATCAGTTTGGGAGTAATTTTGGAAAAAATTCACTAACTTGTGTTGTGTTTATGATATGTATATATATGGATTTTTGCTCACTATGTCGATCTTAGACTTGACATCTTAATCGTGGACATTCTTTTTTAACTCTTAACCTATTGAACAAGTCCCTGCGCTACATTACCACATCATCTTATGATTCTTAATTTATTAACTATAATTTTCAATGGAAAATTAGTTATATTACGTTACCTCATCAGAAAATTAATTTTCAATGGAAAATTAGTTAACAAAAAAAAGTAAAGGCATATAAATTCTCAATCATTATACCCCTTTTCTCTTTTTCGGTCTAAATCATTATACTCATTTCTCCTTGCAATGGATGGTATATACCTCGGCAACTGGGTAATGCTTTATTGGCGGGAGCATTTGGTCGACATACAAAATATTCTTTAGTCTATGCTTTCGAATCTTTGTGGCCAAGTACTTATTTTTCTCACAATGGAAAAAGACTCATCTTTTTTTTTTCCGTCTGGAATATTAGATTATAACCAACCTCAATCGATTTTACACTGAGAAATATTGTTAAGAAATACACTAAGTTATACCCATCCCAAAAACTCTTTGCAAGAGGGAGAGTGATCACTAATGATCCTACCAAAAAACCCCAAAGCAAACTCCAAAAAATACAAAGGAACACTAGATAGAGCCTAAAACACCCTCATTCTCAAACACTTCTTTCAACCATATGGGAGAACCTCTAGCCACATAAGAGTGTCTTCGAAGGTCTATGTTAGCACTATGAGCAATGAGGTGTGCACCTCTATTTGTTGTTACCTCTTCCACTATTAATCTCCATTCTCTAAAACTCCCTAGCAATCTGAGCAAAGGCGCAGCAAACGGCACAAAGGAAGGCCAAGCTTGCGGCCTTAGAATTGCTCAAATGATATCAGGAACCGAACTAGCAAAGATGATCTTGTCTAAATTATGTTCCTCCATGCTTGCCATCGCCCAAGCTAAAACTTGGCTATTTGCTTCCACTTTCGAGACCACACCTGAAAACAAACGCCTACTATGCAACAAAACCACACCCTGGGAATCCCTTGTTACCCATGCACCTCCACAATTCAAAGTAATCTTTGACCAAGAATAAGCCACATTGCATTTTATCCAATTTTGCGGTGGTGCCTTCCAAGTTGGTTTAAGTAACTTCTCCACATCTTCCTTGTTTGCAATATCATGATCCACTCGTTGAGCCATAAACCATTTTTCAGAGGCATTCAAGTATTTCTCCTTCGTCTGAGATGGCCAAAACCTTTTCCCTTCGAAAAATAAAGCATTCCTGTTTTTCCATATCATCCAAACTATCCATGGAATGGCTCTTCTGATGTGTAGAGGAATAGAGAACTTCTTTTGCAAGGATAATAGGAAATGAGTGTTGTAATACACTGACCCTGCTTCAAAACCTCTTTGCGGTCCCGGGACATCTGAGAGTGCCCAAATTTGCCTGGCTGCAGGACAAAAAAAAATAACATGGTTGATACATTCTCCTTCAAAGCCACAAGTTTGACATCTCTCATCCATTTTGATTTCTCTAGCAATGATCTTGTCCACTACTGGCACTGCTACACTTACTATTTTCCAGAAAAAATTCTTGATTTTGAGTGGAGCCTTCAAATTCCATACCTCTTCTCTAATTCCATTCAGGGAAGGTTGAGAGATTGCGTTTTGTATCAGGCCCTTGTGCTTCTCTCTGTTGGCCAACCAATTACCAGATTTGACTGAGTATTCTCTTCCTCTATTGAACTTCCACATCCAAAAATCCGCTTGTGAGTGCGCTTGAGAGCTCATGAAGCTTGTCTATGTTCCAGTCACCTGAATCTGGAATGAGAAGGTCACATACTCTGAGCTCTAGGTCCACAAATATGTTCTTCATTAATGGAATCCTTGGTTGATCCTCTCCTAACCAGGGATCAGTCCAAACATGAATTGATTCACCATTCCCTATCAGCTTTGACAAACCTTTTCTCAGAAGATCTCGACCATGCAATACACTCCTCCAAC
Source organism: Arabis alpina (assembly GCA_900128785.1). Taxonomy (NCBI): domain Eukaryota; kingdom Viridiplantae; phylum Streptophyta; class Magnoliopsida; order Brassicales; family Brassicaceae; genus Arabis; species Arabis alpina. Next base: position 7,924,414 of record LT669788.1, read on the forward strand.
CAAAAGATGGTTTACTTCCTTCTGCAGCCTTGAGAAAATCCCCTTCCTCAAAATATCTGCTTCTAAACAGTCTAGAGATCAGACTATCCGGCTGTTGAAGTATTCTCTAAGCCTGCTTCCCTAACAATGCTTGATTAAAACATTCAATATCTCTGAAACCAAGTCCCCCTTCTTGTTTTGTCAAGCAAAGCTTATCCCAACTCAACCAGTGACACTTTCTCTTATCTTCTGATGTGTGCCACCAGAAGTCTGCCATTGCACTAGCCAAAGAGTGATAAGTTGTCTTAGGAAGTTTAAAACATGACATGGCATAAACTGGCATTGCCATTGCCACTGTTTTGAGTAGGATCTCCTTCCCACCCATTGAAAGCGTTCTGGCAAACCAACCCGAGAGTCTTGTTTTCATCTTGGCCCTTATATAATCAAGCATATCCACCTTGGACCCGCTAAAGCATTCAGGTAATCCTAGATAGGTCCTTGTTCCACCTTCATTCATTATTCCCAAGGATTGTTGAATGATGTGTGTCAAATTGTATTTGTACCTAAACTTAGCTAACAACACACTCTAGTTGTTGTAGCATAGCATAGGGTCGAACCAAAGGAGATTAGAATAGCTACACTAAGAATCCAAGCAATCGAATAAGCTAAGCAATTCAAGGTTTAGATATCGATTTAAAAATCCTAACAATGCAATAAAACTAAGAAAAACAAGCAAATGATAATGAAAATGTCAACCAAAACGTCAATGATGTAAAAACTTGTTTAAATATGGAAATGTATGGGCCTTGGGCAAAGCAATGGACTTGAGGTGACTAATAACTTACTAGTGATGGTAGGACTAACAATTCTAACTTAATTCTATAACATGAATCACTAAAATAGACTAATCCACTTCCATGATAATAATCCATTCATTAATCATTCAATTAGACCAATTTCCCAATTACAATTAAATGACTAACAATCATTAAACTCAAGTTCATAAAGTCACTAATTACCTTAAACATCAACTTCCATTGGTTAAGAATAAAAAGCAAGATTAAGATTGGCCTAGACATTTTATCGAACACCTTCCGGGCATAAAATATCCATGATCTAGATTTAGAGTGATCAAGTCTAATCTAGCATTAAACACACCTTAATCTTTAGAAACCATAAGAATCTATCCCTAGACATCACTAATCATTCATTAATCACCGCTAACCTACTAAGCCCAAAAACCCATAGAGAAACTACTCACTACTCATGATACTAAACATAACCATAATCATAGATAAATGCATAATCATAAAAGTAAAGAGTAAAAATTAAGAAAACTTCACTAAAGATTCAAGATTCAATTCAAAAGCATATGAAATGAGTTCTTAGCCTCTACAAGAGATATCAAATCAAACTTGGCCAAAAACTAGGTTTTTAGAGGCTCCCAAAACTATTTATAATAAGTAAAATTCGGATTGGGTCGACCCAGTTAGAATTGGGTCAGATCTTGAAGCTTGGATAAAACTTGTCTGTATCGGGTGACTCCTGGTCGATGCGCGTGGTCGATGCGCTCTCTGGTGGAACACTTCTTTTCTTGCATCGACCTACTCCTACCCGATGCACCTGGTCGATGTGCTCTCTGGTGGAACACTTCTTTTCTTGCATCGACCTACTCCTACCCGATGCACCTGGTCGATGTGCTTTGTCCGAATTCACCAAATGGTTTCTTTATTTCCATAATTTCCTTTGAATGTTCTTTCAACTCCATAAGGTTCTTCTCACTTCTAGCCTTCCATTGTACCTAAAAAGACTAAAAATGCTATGCATATGCATGAAATGAATCCTTAGACTCTAAGACACAAACTATGCTATATAAGACTCAAAATGATAAAAAATATGCAAAATGTAAGTCTAATGACTACAAAATCAAAGAAAAATGTATGTTAAGGATGATAAAATATGCGTGCATCAACTCCCCCGGACTTGCCTTTTGCTTGTCCGCAAGCAAACAATAAAACACAAACCCGGGAAAGAGGTTTAAAGGCGGGAGCTCAAATCCAAAAGAGACACTAAAGCGTTCAACATGATGTCCTAAAGAGAACCAAATCAATGCACAACAAATTATACTTAAGAAAACGTTTCCATACTCATCGCAAGTCAATCTTTTACTCTTAATCCCGAGACTCAAAAGAACTCTCATCATCAACTAGCTACTCAACTCTTTAACATTCATTAATGTGTTTGGTGCGGTCTCACAATTGGAAGTTGAATCAACACCATTTGTCTAGGTAGAAATGGCTTGAAAAATGATGTAAAGAGAAGGTTTAAAATCTTTTTGGTGGCTAACTCTCAAAATAGAAGTGTCACATTATGCAAAAGCAAGAAAGAAAAGAAGCAATTGATGCATACAAGGCTAAAAATCCAATGTTCTACCCATTAACCCCTTATTGCACTCTCAATTTTCCCTCTTCCTCACTTCTCAAGTATAACCACTAGCCCTCTTTGGCCAAATCTTTCTATCAACCCATACTCTTTTCTTTCCTTTTTGATTCAAGACCTATGGAGTTCTCTTTTGATACAACTAGCTCTTTCTTTCCTTTTTTTTTCTCTAGCTTAGCATCTCTAACACATACTTTTTTTTTTTTTTTTTTTTTTTTTTTTGCTATATGAGAATGCTTAGCTAACCTTTACTTTTAACCATTAGAGCTACTATGATTCCTTTTGAATGTCTCCCTAGGCTCGTTTTCCCTTTTCATTCATTTCTTTTACACTTAACCACAAACCCCAAAGATATATCATTAAAACACTAACCATTTTTGTTTCATTCCCTACCTAAGGCTAGTCTTAAACACAAGAAACTAGCTTATTAGAAGCTTTGCTTTGTCGCTTCTAATGCTTGCAAGATTTTACCAATGCAACACCAAGAAAAGGCCTCACTCAAAGAACATATGCAAGGGCTTGAATGAAATGGTTCGGGTTTAAAGGTGTGGTACCATTCTCATCCAAAAGATGAACTTGGATCGGAATGGCCAAGCAAATCAAGAAGAGAGTGGTAAAAATGAGGTAAACATGATTTGAATGTCAAGTGTTTATCCATAGTTATGATTCAAAATCCAAAAGTGAGAGAAATTAATTCATTTAAGTTCAAATAAATAGAGTTGAGGCTAGATCAAACAAGTTTCAATTGAGTAGGGACTTTCAAAGTGAGAGATCCAAGCATGGTTAGTTCTCTACTTCTAACATGTTAGTGCATCGAAAAAGTTCTAATAAGGGCATAATATTGAATCATAAAATGAAACTTTCAAGGAAATTTCATCATTGCTCCCTATGCAAATGCATCCCTAAATGCTCTAGACTCAATTCTAATATGAAAAATAGAATAAAATGCTAATGCTATGTGAAACTACATGCATTGTTGGTTTTTTTTTTTTTTTTTTTTTATGTTCAATGCAAGACTCAAGATAAATAAAAACAAAACAACTAAAATTGTCATTAGCTACTAACATACTCCCCCGGACTTAAACTTCACCGTCTCGGTGAAATAAAAGACCCGAAAGAGTAGTCAAAATGACAAAAACGAAAGTAAAGAAAGAAATGGTATGTACAATGGTTAGAGAAGACCATACCTTGGCCCTAGTCGTGAACCTTAGGGATTGGAAGAGGTGGAGGAGTTTTAGAACTCCTTGGTGGATCCATTGAAGTAGAATGACTTTGGAGATGAGGATCAAAGCATGTTTCATTATCATGTAGCTCAAAAGTGATGACCTTATGCATTAGCTCTTCAAGACCCGCTTGACCCTTTTCCTTTAACTCCGGAGTTATGAATGCTTTCACTTTACAAAAAGGCTTAGCTATACCCTTGCACTTGACTTTATACTCAATGGTGTCATCAACAAACTTCATAGGATATAAAAAGAGAGTGGAAGTCTTGCTTTCTTTAGGCTTCTCCCTTATGACTTTTGGTGCTTTCACTTCCAAACTCATTTCTAAAGGTTCTTCAAAGAGTATATTCAAGCAACTTCCATCAAAGACTTCTTCATAAAATCCCTTACCATCAAGACTTAGAGACTCATTCACCACTTGAGTTGGTTCTTTCTTCACTTGAATCCTCATCGAATCATTCTCATTGGTGCAAGTGATTGTGCCACACATATGGGTAGTGATAGGAGTAATGGGGTAATATACCTTGGAGTCCACATTGAATAGTATGGCTCTCTCATTTACAAAGTCCATGCTTGCTCCCGCGGTTGCCAAGAACGGAGTTCCAAGTATGAGAGGTAGCTTCCGCGTTGTTTCCATCTCCACCACCATGAAATCCGTTGGAACCACACAATTTCTAATCTTTAGTGGGTAATCTTCAAGCATGCCAATGGGACACTTAGAAGATGCATCCGCAAACGAGAGTGGGCTATTATTTCTCTTCAACTCATTTATCCCAAGGTTCTTTACCATCTCAAGAGAAATCAAATTGACACAAGAACCCGAATCGCACAAAGCATCGTCGAATTTCAAATCACCTAGAGAGCAAGGAATTGTGAATTTACCGGGATCATTCTTCTTAAGGATTAACCTTGGCTCAAGAGGTGCCTCATGTTGTTGCTCATAGGTCTTCATCACATCCATTACCTTTGCATGATTCTCTAAGATGTCTTTGATGAACTTCACTTGGCTTGGAACTTGACTCAAATCATCATTCTTGGGCAAAGACACTCCAACATCACTCATATCCTTCTTAAACTTAGAGAGGACTTTCTTTTGAGCCTTAGTGTAGACCACGGGTGGAAATGGCAGTTTTGGCACATAGAGAGGAGGCTCAATGTTAAGGGTTCCTTCCTTTTCATTCTTCTTAGGTACCATCTCTTCTCTTTTAGCTCTTTTCATAACAAGCTCATCAATCTTGACAACTTGTTCATCATTGGGAAACTCAAGAAGCTTTGCTAGTTCCTCCAAGTATAATTCATCATCATCCAATTGTAGATCTTCAATGGGTTTTTGGTGAGTCTCCAAGACTTTCTTTTCACTCAATATGACCATATTACAAGAGGATTTTGAGTTTAACTCGAGCTTACCCGATTGAATACCCATAGGTTTTTTTGAACTTGAAGCGACTTGAGCTATTTGGTTGTCCAAGGTCTTCATGTAAGTAGATAGATGTTCGATCTTAGTATTGAGGTCATTATAAGCTCCATCAACCTTGTTGTGTATCTCTACCATCTTCTTGTTTAGCTCAATAGCTCCCTTTCCTTGTCCCTCTAGAATTTGCTTAAGTAGAAGCCTTGTTTCATCATCTTTAAGTGGTGGTTGAGAAGAGCTACATTGTCCTTGATAGTTTTGATTCCCTTGAGATTGAAAACCTTGTTGGTTAGGAGAAAATGGAGCTTTAGGTTGGTAGTATCCTTGTTGGTTAGGAGAAAATGGAGCTTTAGGTTGGTAGTATCCTTGTTGTTGAACAAACCCTTGGCCTTGAGCTTTTTGTGGAGGATAGGTTTGGTCTTGTGGATTCTCAACATTGGTACTCCTATAAGAAAGGTTTGGATGATTCCTATAATTTGGATTGAAGCCTCTTTGTTGGTTGTTGTATCCTCCTTGCATGTAGTTAACCTCTTCTTGCCCCTCTTGATAAGCTTCAACACAACCTTCTTGGTTCCCATCAAACTCACCAACATAGTTCATTCCCTTTTGTGTGGACATTAACTTGTCCAACTTAGCATTCATCTCTTTGAACCGAGCATCATCATTTTTGGGTTCTCTTATGACTCTATCATAATCTCCACCATAGCATTGGTCACTTTGAGCTAGATTCTCGATCAATTGTTCACCTTCTTCAATGGAGATGCTAGAGAAACTCCCATTACTTGCCGTGTTTAACGAGTCATAGTGTTTCTCATGCACTCCTCGATGAAATATTCCCAATAAAGCTTCCCTAGGCACTCCATGGTGTGGACATGATCTTGTATATCCCTTAAACCGTTCCCAAGCTTCATACAACGACTCATTACCTCCTTGCTTGAAAGTGGCGATGTCATTCCTTATCTTAGCCGTCTTTTGATTAGAGAAAAACTTAACTAGGAAACGCTTCTTACATTCTTCCCAAGTTGTGATCGAAGAAGTCACGACGGTCTTTTCCCATTGAGCGGCCTTATCTCCAAGTGAGAAAGGAAAGAGAGTCAACTTGAGTACATCTTCGGATACACCATTCATCTTGACCGTTCCACAAAGTCTATCAAAGTTGTCAAGATGCTCAATAGGATGCTCCATTGCTAGTCCAAAGAACCTATTGTTTTGAACCATGTTGACTAAACTTGACTTGATTTCCCAATTGTTGTTTCCACAAGGTGGAGCTCTAATCCCCATCCTTTCCCCATTTGTGATTGGCTCATCATAATCACCAATCCTTCTTGGCTCTCTAACTTGATGAATGGGCACTCTAGCTCCCACATTCCCTTGTTGTCCAACCCCAAGAGCCTCTTGCTCTTGACCATTCCTTGGTTGATCCATACCCAACCTTCTCAAATGATCTTGTCGCTCTTTTTCTTTTCTCGCTTCTCTTGCCGTTTCTCTTTCCAAACGTTTAATGTCGTCTACTAAAGGTTGGAGGTTTGTTTGTCCTCTACTCCTCAAGTTCATACACCTATAAGAATCAAGAAAGACAAACACAAACGAGATACAATAGTATCAAACGAAATATAAAGACTTAGTCTTAATCAAGTACCAAATCCTAATGGCTATTGCTAAACTCCCCGGCAACGGCGCCAAATTTGATGTGTGTCAAATTATATTTGTACCTAAACTTAGCTAACAACACACTCTAGTTGTTGTAGCATAGCATAGGGTCGAACCAAGGGAGATTAGAATAGCTACACTAAGAATCCAAGCAATCGAATAAGCTAAGCAATTCAAGGTTTAGATATCGATTTAAAAATCCTAACAATGCAATAAAACTAAGCAAAACAAGCAAATGATAATGAAAATGAAAGATGAACAAGACTAGATAACTAAATTGAAACTAAACAATGCTAAAGCAAACCATGATCAAGCTTAAACAAAATCAAATGCAAAAGTCAACCAAAACGTCAATGATGTAAAAACTTGTTTAAATATGGAAATGTATGGGCCTTGGGCAAAGCAATGGACTTGAGGTGACTAATAACTTACTAGTGATGGTAGGACTAACAATTCTAACTTAATTCTATAACATGAATCACTAAAATAGACTAATCCACTTCCATGATAATAATCCATTCATTAATCATTCAATTAGACCAATTTCCCAATTACAATTAAATGACTAACAATCATTAAACTCAAGTTCATAAAGTCACTAATTACCTTAAACATCAACTTCCATTGGTTAAGAATAAAAAGCAAGATTAAGATTGGCCTAGACATTTTATCGAACACCTTCCGGGCATAAAATATCCATGATCTAGATTTAGAGTGATCAAGTCTAATCTAGATTTAGAGTGATCAAGTCTAATCTAGCATTAAACACACCTTAATCTTTAGAAACCATAAGAATCTATCCCTAGACATCACTAATCATTCATTAATCACCTCTAACCTACTAATCCCAAAAACCTATAGAGAAACTACTCACTACTCATGATACTAAACATAACCATAATCATAGATAAATGCATAATCATAAAAGTAAAGAGTAAAGATTAAGAAAACTTCACTAAAGATTCAAGATTCAATTCAAAAGCATATGAAAGGAGTTCTTAGCCTCTACAAGAGATATCAAATCAAACTTGGCCAAAAACTAGGTTTTTAGAGGCTCCCAAAACTATTTATAATAAGTAAAATTCGGATTGGGTCGACCCAGTTAGAATTGGGTCGGATCTTGAAGCTTGGATAAAACTTGTCTGCATCGGGTGACTCCTGGTCGATGCGCGTGGTCGATGCGCTCTCTGGTGGAACACTTCTTTTCTTGCATCGACCTACTCCTACCCGATGCACCTGGTCGATGTGCTCTCTGGTGGAACACTTCGTTTCTTGCATCGACCTACTCCTACCCGATGCACCTGGTCGATGTGCTTTGTCCGAATTCACCAAATGGTTTCTTCATTTCCATAATTTCCTTTGAATGTTCTTTCAACTCCATAAGGTTCTTCTCACTTCTAGCCTTCCATTGTACCTAAAAAGACTAAAAATGCTATGCATATGCATGAAATGAATCCTTAGACTCTAAGACACAAACTATTCTATATAAGACTCAAAATGATAAAAAAATATGCAAAATGTAAGTCTAATGACTACAAAATCAAAGAAAAATGTATGTTAAGGATGAGAAAATATGCGTGCATCATTGAACACTGTGCTTCACAGCCAAATCCACCTTTGCTCCAAATGTAATCATTGATTTGTCTAGATTTATAGACTGACCTGTAGCTTGTTCATAAGTAGCCATTATCTTCTTGAATTCCTCACATTCATCTTTGTCTGCTCTGTAAATAAATAGGCTGTCATCTGCAAACAATAGGTGATGGATTGAAGGGCCTTGTATGGAGAAACTTAGGCCACTTATTTTCCCTTCATTCTCGGCTCTATTTAGCATATGTGACAATCCTTCTGTGCATAGAACAAAAAGGAAAGGAGACAAAGGATCTCCTTGCCTAAGACCTCGTTGAGGTACAATCACTCCATGCGGGTTGTTGTTGATGAGGACTGAAAATGTCACTGATGATACGCAGAACATGATCCAATGGATCCATTTAGCATGAAATCCCATTGCAACCAGGAGAGCCTTGAGATACTGCCACTCTACTCTATCAAAAGCCTTGGACATATCAGATTTTATAGCCATGAACTCCTTTGAGAGGGAACTATGTGTTCTGAGTCCATGAATAACCTCATGTGCAACCAAAATATTATCCGAGATTTGCCTCTCCGCAACAAAAGAAGATTGACAAGGGGAAACCAATTCAGAGAGAAAAGGCTTCAGTCTTCTCAGCATTACCTTGGAGATTGTTTTATAAATGACTGAACAAAGGCTTATAGGTCTCAAATCTTGCATTCTATCAGCTCCTACCTTCTTTGGGATGAGGCACAAATGAGTGTAGTTCCATTCTTTGGGAAACATTCCCTTTTCAAAGAATTCTTGAATCTCCTCTGTCACTTGATCTCCAATGATATTCCGGGATTGTTGAAAGAACATTCCTGTCATACCATCTGGCCCTGGAGCTTTGGATGGATTAACTGAGAAAACTGCTTCTTTGATCTCCTCTTTGGTTACCTTTTGAATTAGAACTTCATTCATCTCTGGAGTGACCTTCAGTATAAAACCAGCAAACATTTGATGGAAATCATTTGGATTGGAAGAGGTGAAGAGCTTGGAAAAGTAATCCGAGGCTACCTCTCCTTTAGATGCTTCCCCTCTTTGTGCATACCCATTTACATAAAGTAGACTTTCCAGAGAGTTCCTAGACCTTGCTTCTTTGACTGAGGCATGGAAATATTTCGTGTTTCCATCTCCTTCTTTGAGCCATTTCTGTTCACTCTTTTGACTCCAGAAGCTCTTTTCCTCTCTATAAGCAGTCACCAGATCAAATTTATGTCTGGATATCAGAATAGTAGAAGGCCTTGTACTCGATTGTTCTGCCTCCAACTTGTTCTAGATCAGGTGTATCTTGTCTTGAGCATTATTGATGTTGTTCTTTTTCCAGTTGCTGAGGGCTTTCCTGCATTGTCTTAGCTTCTGAGAAACCGAATTTACTCCTCTGTACCCTCGAGCTCTCCAGGCTTTCTCAATGCACTCCTTCACCATAGGTTTGTGCAGCATCCTCTTATCAAACTTGAATTGGCCTCTATAAGATTCCTGAGATGCTACCAAATTCACCAACACCGGCCTGTGGTCTGAGCCTCTTTTGTCCAAGAACACTTGATTTGTTACTGGAAACATAGTGAACCATTCTGAATTCCCAAAGCATCTGTCAAGCTTTGACTGAACATAGAAATCCCCTCTCCAACCTCCCCAAGTAAAACCATTTCCATGACTAGGAAGTTCATCCATTCCACATCCTTTTTATCATATTTACAAAATTTTCAAAAGACTCAGAAGATCTGGTTATACCTCCTATTTTTTCTCCATTATGCAGTAGATCATTAAAATCCCCTAGCATACACCAGCTGGATTTTCTAGTGATTCCAATCCGAGTAAGTCTTTCCCAAACAACATGTTTATCCTTCTGAACCGGATCTCCATACACCCATGTCACAAAATATGAAAGAGAGCCATATTGGATATGACAATCCATAATATTCTTATCAGCATATAGTAGATCCAAGCAAACTGATTTCTTGCAAAACAGAGTCAACCCTCCACTTAGTCCTCTTGGTTCCACTGTGTGCACTCTACCATACCCTAACCATTCTTGCAGGTTTACTACAACATTTCTTTTATTCTTAGTTTCCATAATATATATTACCTCAGGGAAATACTTTTTACGCAATTCCTTGAGTCTTGGAAAAACCAAGTCTTGAGGCCGCCCCAATCCTTGGCAATTCCAGCTGAGAAGGCTCATTAAATGGTGGACAGTCCCTCCTTTGGGACCGCCTTAGGATTGCTGTCTACAGCTTCTTTATTACCCTTTCCTCCTTTTGATATCATTCTCTGCTTATGAGTGTGAGCTTCAACCTCTGACACTCCTGCCTCCTTTTCTGTCTTTCTCTTCTCTTGTTTTCCTACCATGAGACCTTTCTTTTTCTCATCAGAGCATGCACTAGTCACCGATACGAGCCTGCACTAGTCAAAGACTCATCTATAAATGGATTTTTTTGGGGTTTGAATTTTTTTATCAGATCATATAATTCCGGGTAAACCACATTTAAGATGGAAATAACCTAATTACAAAACTTACAACTAGAACTAGAAGAAAACAAGATTGTCAACCTCTCTAATAAAATTCATGAAAAGAGACGATATATTTTTGGATTGTTTGACATCTACTCAATGAAGATCGGTTACAACTACTCCAATATGTCATTTAGTGTATAGAGAAAGCAGTTACATGACTCAGTAATTATCCACGTGCTGTGTTCAACAAACTTCAATTTCATTTTTATCGAAAGCTTCTTTTTTTTTTAATGTACTATAAAGTACTCCCTCCGTTCTTTAAAGATTGATTTTTTAGACTTTTCACACATATTAAGAAAACAAATTAATGTTTGACTAAAAATGTATTGGTTTTTGTATTAAACAATTTTCCATAAGTTTGACCCAATAACAATCCAATAAAATCAATTAATATGTCTTGAAATCTACAATTTATAATTATTATTGCATAGAAAATGTAAAAAATCAATCTTTTTAAAACAATTTTTTTTTTTAGAACATTAATCTTTAAAGAACGGAAGGAGTATAAACTAAATTTTGTAGTAAAGAAGTAAAAATCTAATAAGTCGGTGCTACGAATTTAATATAGACAACACACGTGGGTTTGGGGAAAGAACACAAAACAAACAGTGTCAGAGACTCAGAGTTGTTTTGCTCTTTTTACTACTACGTTTTCATGGAATCCGATGAACCAATCTATCCTCAAAACGAAGACCATGTCGCCACCACGTCAGCACATGCACCTCCCACGTTAGTTCTTTCTCCTAATCAGTGTATGCCACGTGTCATATCCAACGGCTAGTTTACTCTTACGTGCTTTTCTTGTTTTAACCGCCAAAGGATCTTTACCACCAAAATAGGAGGTGGTGGTATAATTTTTTTTCAAATTAAAGAAAAGTGAGATAACTACTAGCTCTCGAGAAGTAAATAATAAGATTTTATTGTTTGCAAAATCCGAGATCTTTCAGGGATAAATATCAACAGAAAACTTTGGATTTTTCTCTAAAAATTTCTGTTTTGGTGTTTATTAAATTTAAAAGGTGAATATGTTGGTTTGTTCCTATATTCTCTTCATATGTTTTCTTTAAACATCCACTGTTTTCTCTCTTGCTAATCCCACTGTTTTTGGGTTCATTGAATCTCGGGTTTCTACATTCCAAATATCAATATATTTTTTCTGATGCAGGAATCTTCGTGTGTTTTCAGTAATTTCGACGATATGGCATTAGGGAAGAAGAGATTCGGTGCTGAGAAATCATCATCAAACTCGAATCATAACCTAGTTGGTGATGGAGGATTAGGGTTAGGGTTAGGGTTTGTTAAATACAAGAGAGCATTTGGGAGGAATTATAACGAGCTTGAAGCTCTTCCTCAAGATATTCTGGTTTGTCTCCTTCAAAATTAATCTCATAAACTCGATTTAATCGGTTTTTAATCGTATTTTTGTATCCTTTATTGGAAATGGAAAGTTGAAATGTTTTCGAATTTATTGAGATTGTAAGTTGCTGAGAAATTTGATTGGTATATTTGCAGATAAAAATTATCCGTGGAGTTGAGCATGAAGACTTAAAGCAATTGTTTAATGTGTCTAAGACTATAAGAGAAGCTGTAAGTAAATGACGTCATTAGTAGTATTAGATTGTATTGAAATCTTTATGATAAAAAGAAAGTGATTATGATATAATTTGTTCTTGTTACAGACATTGATTGCAAAGGAATGGATTTTTGAATACAAAACACCAAGGAAAACTCTGTTTTTCCGAGGTGGACTTGATTCAATGATCGATTTGGGAGATGAAATCAAAGCTCCATTGCTGAAAAAGTGTCGCCATTCGAGGATAACTTGCAACAAGAAAGTTTCTAAAATCTCAATGGCTCTTTTCAAATAACAACTTAGGATTGAGGACTTTGCCCCTTCTTGTTGTTAGAGACATAGTCAAAAGATTAGACACTAGAAGTGATCACACGATCATCCGGTTTCTTCAAGAGATTTGGTTGAAGAACCGGTTTAAAATGGAGTCATCTTTAATGTGCTTCTTGGTAGTTTTTTGTTTGATATAGGTCTCTGTAAATTGTTGCTAGATAGAAAGAGTAAATGATAGGTCCTTTGAAATGCTAAGCTAAAGCCTTTTGTGTAGTGTATATATATTTTTTACTTTTTCTGTTGTTGCAACTCTTTGTATTGATAGAAAATCCAAAAAAATGTTTTTATTTTTTGTCGTCAATCCAAAAAAATGTTTATGCATCCTCATACGAACCTAAGAGCATCTCCAATGCTGACTTTGTGTAAAAGATCATACTAATAAAAAATTTAAAAAAAACAGAAAAGTAGGAGAGAAAGGGAAAGAAAATGTCAAAAGAGTAAACATGCAGAACCATTTTTCGGGATATAAAGAACTTTTACACCATTTGTGCTTTTTCTATTGGATGCTGATTTAAACTAAATAAAAAATGTAAAATTAACACAAATTAGACACTTTTGAGAAGTTGTGCATTAAGGATGCTCGAAATACATAATAAAGATATGAATATAAAATAGCTCATTGAAACTTTATTATGCTAGAAAATAAAAGGAAGAGGAAGAATTGAAAGAAGGCCAAGACTAATAATACTTTGATTGAATCGTAAGAATGGGAAGAAGGAGAGTTTTCTAAGGCAATTCTCTTGGTTAAAAACAATATATTCATAACTAGAATATTTATATGATACTATTTGCTTGGAAAACCTAACCATATGGAGTGTGGAATTATTTTGAGTTTGAGTTATGGATAGTTTTATAGGGAGACTTGGGTTGATTCAAACAACTTTTTTAGATTTTAATTACTGAGACTATTTTTGAGTCCGTTTTACCTTTTTTCCTTTGATAACAAAAAAATGATTTACGAAAATGCCATTAATGAAACGGGACACGTAGGCGGGAAAAGTTTCCGCCTAAAAGAAATAAGTCTACCGCTCAGTGATGGTAGACTTATTATCGATCTGGTAGACTTATTTTTTAGTCCGTAGACTTATTTGACGAGCGGTAGACTTATTTTTGAATGGTAGACTTATTGTATCTCTTTGGTAGTAGATTTTTTTCCGAACGGTAGACTTATTTTTTTAGCGGTAGACTTAAATTCACCCAATGGTAGACTTATTTTTTGCGGTAGATTTATTAGTCGAATGGTAGATTTATTTCCGTAGACTTATTTTGAACGGTGGATTTATTTTTCTTCGATGGTAGATTTTATTTTGACTGGTAGATTTGTCTCCTTTGATGGTAGATTTTTAGTCATAGCACCGGTAGATTTATAGTTGTGGATAGTGACGGTAGACTTATTTTAGTAGCGGTAGACTTATAGTTAGCAGTAGACTTAATTATGGCGGTGGTAGATTTATTTTGTGTATACGTGTGGTAGACTTATTGTAGTAGTGGTAGTTTTATAATGAGCGGTAGACTTATTCAGTATTTTCGGTCAACGAAACCAACCTTTGACTAGTAGACTTATTTTTTTAGGATCAACAGTGGTAGACTTATGCGTTGTTAGCGATTGCAGTGGTAGATTTGTTTTTACCTAGGTCGAGTGATGGTAGAGTTTTTATCCAACCTAGTTACGATAGACTTTTTTTCACATTAGACATTTGGTAGACTTATTGTGATAGCGGTAGACTTATAGTACTTGGTGGTAGACTTGTTTCCTGTGACGCCCGTGAACCATTTTTTTTTTAGTAAAATGGAGGGGCTGTCGATCGACACACATGGTGTCTGTCGATCGACAGGGCTCTTAAGGGCTGTCGATCGACACACCTAGTGTCTGTCGATCGACAGGTGCTCGAATTGGTTGGTTTCTGGTTCGATTTAAGTCGTTCAATTGGACCGGGCCGGTTTGGGTAAACCCTAGGGCTTCGTATTTAAGAGTTTTTGGCCGCATTTGAGCGAACCAAAGTCCCAAAAATCAGAAACAGAGAGTTGAGAGGAGTTTCTCTTGTTCCTGATAGTTTGTGATTAGGGTTTCGTTCTTGATCGATTTGAGGTGGAATTTCGTGGTGGTTGTTGCTGAATTCGTGTCTAGCCTCAATTCTACCAGAATCTAACCGAAAATCTAAGGTGAGTGCGTGACCATGGCTTCTGGGCCGGTGGATTCGTTAGGGTTGTATGGTGGTAGGTTAAACTGGTTGATTGTGATGATTGATGTTGTTTCTGTGTGTTTTGTGGTGTATGGATTGTTGGATTGTGTTGTTGTGCAGGTTTCGTGTTATCGCAGAGGAGGAATCGATCCGAGAGGATAATTGATCGATCTCCTATGAATCTGCGACGACCTGTCGATCGACAGCCCTAGGGTGTGTCGATCGACAGGGTCACACGAGGCTGTCGATCGACACCTAGAGGTTGTGTCGATCGACAGGTGATCGAGGAGCTGTCGATCGACACCTAGAGGTTGTGTCGATCGACAGGGTCCAGTTGAGCTGTCGATCGACAGGCACCGTGGGTGTGTCGATCGACAGGTGTGAACAGGGCTGTCGATCGACACCTAGTGGTAGTGTCGATCGACAGGCTGCCTGTTGGGCTGTGGTTGAGCCGTGTTGTTGTGTTTGTTTTGTGTATTGTTTGATGCGTGTTTGCCTGAGCGGATCCATCGCGTCTGTGTGCGCAGTCGTAGATGGGAGGACCGTCTCACTGGGTATTTGTGATAATACTCACGCATCTCTTTTAACCATGTGGTGCAGGTAAAGGCAAATTGTGATCGTGGAATCATGGCAACGAAGAGGGAGATGATCTAGGGTCTCGGTTTTCATGCTGTGTGGTTTATTGTATTTCTTTTATTGTTTTAGAACCTGGTTAGGTTGCTGGATTGATTGGAATTTGTTGTTGAACTGGTTAGTAATTTAATGGAATTTGCATGTTTGGTTTTAGTGTGTTATCCGCTGGTTGCTTGTTTGTGTGGCTTGGTTGTGGAGGACAAGCATTTATGGGAATGCTAGTCTGAGACTAAGAGCTTATTGTTTTAAAAAAAAAAAAACCGGGTCGGGTCGTTTCAGTTTGGTATCAGAGCCCTTACGGTTCTAGGGCGGGCTAGAACTGCTAGGATTGAATTTGGTAAATTGCAATTCTGTGAGTTTGGGGGTTCTAGATCATCTTCCTTCGAGCCTTCAAAGAGATTCCACGGTAAGTGTTGATTGTTGTGTTTTGAGTCTTTCTAGTTCTTAGCTGGTCTGCGCGTGAGTGCAGTGAGATGGCTAGAGGAGCTAGAGGGCGTGGTCGTGGGGGCCGAGGAGGCCGAGGCCGAGGGCGTGGACTCGTTGAGGAGCCAGTCGTGAGCGAGGTTCAGAGTTCCGCGCATGGGCCTGCGGCAGGTCAGCAGTCGGTGCATGATGGACAGACTGCCAGTGTGACTGCCAGTGTGGGGGCCAGTGTGGGTCCTGTAGGGGCTGGTTTGGGTCCTGTTGAGGCTGGTGGTGCTGGTGGTGCTGTTCCAGCTGTGGGTGCGGTTGCGGCCGCGGGTGTAGCCCAAGCTAGAGATGACCGTCTGGCTGATCTGCTGAGTCAGTTGTTGGAGCGGTTACCGGGTGCGGTACCAGTGCAGGCTCCAGAGTTGCCACGAGTGGCAGAGGTGCAGCCGAGGGCTGCGGTTGCTGAGGAGGTTCCGTCATATATCCGTATGATGGAGCAGATGCAGAGGATCGGTACGGGTTCTTTTGCGGGTAGTGTGAAGCCTGAGGAGGCTGATGAGTGGCGGTTGAGAGTGGAGCGGAACTTTCGCTCGATTAGGTGTCCCGAGGGATACAAGGTTGATTTGGCGGTCCATTATTTGGACGGTGATGCACATCTCTGGTGGAGGAGTGTAGCGGCTAGGTGGGCCGGGACTGCGATGGCGTGGTCAGATTTTGTGACGGAGTTCAACTCCAAGTTCTTTCCTCAAGAGGCGTTGGATCGTTTAGAGGCGAGGTTCTTGGACTTGACTCAGGGCACGAGGTCAGTGCGGGAGTATGACGTGGAGTTTAACAGACTCCTGGGTTATGCTGGTAGGAGCTTTGAGGATGAGCAGGCTCAGGTTCGGAGGTTCTTGCGAGGACTTCGTCCGGATTTGCGGACTCGGTGCAGAGGCATCAGGTTCGCGAGTAGAGTGGAGCTGGTAGAGGTGGCTGCGCAGATCGAGGAGGATCTGAGGGAGCAGGCTGCGATTGTAGTTCCAGCTGTTCAGCCTCGGAGGCCTCAGCAGCAGCATGTGCAGCAGGCAGGTCCTGGCAAAGGCGGCAAGCCTGCGCAAGGACAGAAGAGGAAGTGGGAAGGCGCTTTGGGATCGGGCCAGAGTGGCCGAGGCTGTTACATTTGTGGGAGTCTAGACCACCAGAGGGCGAGTTGCCCGAAGCGGAGTGAGGTTCGAGGAGTTCGGACGTGCTATCAGTGTGGGGAGTCGGGGCACATCAGACCGAACTGTCCGAAGTTGCAGCCGTTGGCAGTGGCAGTAGTCCAGCCAGTAGCTCAGTATGGGCCGGTGCAGCCTTTGGATCAGATCGCGGCGATGGAGCGTTCGCCGGCTATTGCAGCGCCGGGAGAATCGAGCTCTAGACCGATCACAGGTAACTTTCTAATTTAGACTTTGTGAATTCAGTAGTGTGGAATGCTTAGTGCTTGTGTTAGATCGTTTGCCTGTGATAGAAAGTTAGGTTGCTTAGCACTTGGGAATTGTGTAGGGACCTTGTTTGTAGGTGGGTGTGAATCCCACGTGTTGTTTGATTCTGGAGCATCGAATTGCTTCATTACGCCGGACCATGCCGAGAGAAGTGGTATCCGGAGTGACGCGGGTGAGCGGACTGGACCGGTTATGGTTGCTGGAGGTGAATTTCTAGCTACGCATGGCCGGGCGAAGGAGGTCGATATTCTGGTAGCGGGAGAGTTGATGCCAGCTGACTTAGTGATTAGTCCGGTGGAACTGTACGATGTTATCCTTGGTATGGATTGGTTGAATCGGTACAAAGTCCATCTGGATTGTCATCGGGGTCGAGTGGTATTTGAACGTGAAGGTGGCAGATTGGTTTATCAAGGAGTGAGACCGACTTCAGGTAGTCTTGTGATCTCCCTTGTTCAAGCTGAGGCGATGATTGAGAGGGGTTGCGAGGCTTACTTGGCCACGATTGTAATGCCGGAAGCTGTTGGTGGGGTTGCTGTGAGAGATATTCGGGTCGCTCGGGATTTTGAAGATGTCTTTCAGTCGTTGCAAGGATTACCGCCATCTCGGTCGGATCCTTTCACGATTGAGTTAGAACCCGGAACGACGCCGTTATCTAAGGCGCCTTATCGAATGGCTCCAGCAGAGTTAGCGGAATTGAAGAAGCAGTTAGAGGACTTATTGGAGAAGGGGTTTATTCGACCAAGTACTTCACCGTGGGGAGCACCGGTGTTGTTTGTGAAGAAGAAAGATGGTAGTTTCCGGTTGTGCATCGATTATCGAGGTCTTAACCGAGTCACTGTGAAAAACAAGTATCCTCTTCCGAGAATTGATGAGTTGTTAGATCAGTTGAGAGGGGCTACTTGGTTTTCTAAGATTGACTTGGCATCCGGTTACCACCAGATTCCGATCGACGAAGCAGATGTTCGGAAGACGGCTTTCAGGACTCGGTATGGGCATTTCGAGTTTGTAGTGATGCCATTCGGGTTAACGAATGCACCTGCGGCGTTTATGAGGTTGATGAACGGAGTTTTCCAGGAGTATCTGGATGAGTTTGTAATCATTTTCATCGACGATATTCTGGTCTATTCGAAGAGTCTGGAGGAACATGAGGTTCATTTGAGGAGAGTTCTGGAGAAGTTGCGGGAACAGAAGCTGTTTGCGAAGTTGAGTAAGTGCAGTTTCTGGCAGAGAGAGATGGGATTTTTAGGTCACATCGTTTCTGCAGAAGGGGTTTCTGTGGATCCGGCAAAGATTGAGTCTATCCGAGATTGGCCTAGGCCGAGGAATGCAACTGAGATCAGGAGTTTTCTTGGGTTGGCAGGCTATTATCGGAGATTCGTCAAAGGTTTTGCGAGTATGGCTCAGTCTATGACGAAGCTGACGGGAAAGGATGTTCCTTTGTGTGGTCGGCTGAGTGTGAGTTGAGCTTCGCGAAGCTGAAGACGATGTTGACTAGTACACCAGTACTGGCGTTACCTGAACCGGGTGAGCCTTATGTGGTGTACACAGATGCTTCGGGAGTTGGCTTGGGTTGTGTGCTGATGCAGCAGGGTAAGGTGATTGCTTATGCTTCAAGGCAGTTGAGGAAGCACGAGGGCAATTATCCTGTTCATGACTTAGAGCTGGCTGCAGTGATCTTCGCGTTGAAAATCTGGAGGTCTTACTTGTATGGTGGCAGAGTTCAGGTGTTCACTGATCATCATAATCTGAAGTACATTTTTACTCAGCAGAATTTAAATGTACGACAGAGGCGATGGTCAGAATTGTTGGCTGATTACGACTTGGACATTGTTTACCATCCGGGTAAGGCTAACACTGTAGCAGATGCTCTTAGTCGAAGAAGGTATGATTCATCTCAGGAGCGGGATGTGGAGAATCTGGGAGTGTGCTTAGTACTTTGAGGTTATGCGTTACTCAAGAGGAACCGTTGGGTTAGCGGCGGCAGATCAGGCGGATCTATTGAGCAGGATCCGAGTAGCTCAGGAGCAGGATCCGGTGTTGTTAGATCTCTCCAAGGCTACTGGTTCCGAATATCAGATTTCTGCTAACGGGACTATCTTAGTGCATGGACGAGTCTGTGTTCCTAAGGATGAGGACTTGAGGCAGGAAATTCTGAGAGAAGCTCATGCGAGTAAGTTTTCGATTCATCCGGGAGCGACTAAGATGTATAGGGATCTGAAACGGTACTATCATTGGGTCGGGATGAAGAGAGATGTGGCAGATTGGGTTGCAGCTTGCAATGTGTGTCAGTTGGTGAAGGCTGAGCACCAAGTTCCTAGTGGCTTATTGCAGAGTCTACCCATTCCAGAGTGGAAGTGGGACATGATCACTATGGATTTCGTGGTAGGGTTGCCGGTTTCTCGGAACCTATGACGCGATTTGGGGATTGTGGATCGTCTGACTAAGTCAGCACATTTTCTGGCCATTAAGAAGACAGACGGAGCGGAGGTCTTGGCTAAGAAGTATGTGAAGGAAATTGTGAGGTTGCATGGAGTGCCAGCGAGTATTGTGTCGGATCGAGATCCGAGGTTTGCGTCAGTGTTCTGGAGAGCTTTTCAGGCTGAGATGGGCACTAAGGTACACATGAGTACAGCTACCATCCGCAGACGGATGGGCAGTCCGAAAGGACGATTCAGACACTGGAAGATCTGTTGAGGATGTGCGTGCTGATTGGGGTGGTCATTGGGCGGATCACTTGAGTTTGGTGGAGTTCGCATATAACAACAGTTTTCAGGCGAGTATCGGAATGGCTCCTTTTGAGGCGTTGTATGGGAGGCCATGTCGTACTCCGCTATGTTTTACCCAAGTGGGGGAGAGGAGCATCTTTGGGGCTGATTTTGTTCAGGAGACGACGGAGAAGATCCGTGTTGTGAAGCTGAACATGAAAGAGGCTCAAGATCGGCAGAAGAGTTATGCCGATAGGAGAAGGAAAGAGTTGGAGTTTGCAGTCGGAGATCGAGTGTATCTCAAGATGGCGATGATGCGGGGTCTGAACAGGTCCATATCCGAGGATAAGCTGAGTACGAGGTACATGGGTCCGTTCCGGGTTGTGGAGCGTGTGGGACCAGTTGCTTATCGGTTGGAGCTGCCTCCGATTATGGAGAAATTCCATGATGTGTTTCACGTTTCGAAACTCAGGAGATGCTTGCATGCTTCTGAGGAGGTAGCAGTGACGATTCCTGCGGATCTTCAGCCAAATCTGACTGTAGGGATGAGGCCGGTTAGGATTCTTGAGAGAAGTATCAAGGTTCTGCGCCGGAAGAGAGTGCCGTTGTTGAGAGTCTTGTGGGACTGTGACGGTATTCAGGAGGAGACTTGGGAACCAGAGGCAAAGATGAAAACGAAGTTCAAGAAGTGGTTCGAGAAGCAAGCAGAAGAGTGAATTCGTTTTTCTTTGTGGGTTTTCAGTCTCGGTTTTTGTGTTGTGTTCACCGTGTGTGGTGAGGTTTTGGTTGTGGATTTTTGTATTTTCATTAAAGTTGTAATGATTATGACATTTTTCCAGTGAATAAGAAAGTGTTTTTCTTATGTGTTTGACTTGAGAGTCATGTGTTTGTGGTTAGAGAACCCCGAAATGGAAGTTTTATTGCGGATAAAACTTGCCAGTTTCGGTGGAGACTCTAGCGGTTTGTGTGTGTGTGTGAGAGAGAGTCTCGGAATAGAAGTTTTACGGTGGTTAGAACTGTCTAGTTCCGGGTAGCCTCTGCGGGGACATCCGGGGTGAGGGATGGTCCGGGTGATCTGTGAGGATCACGTTTGTGATGGTATTCCGGGAGGGGAATATCATGTGAAGACCTTAGGAGGTAGTTCCGGTCAGAGGTGCATTATAGACGTTAGGAATTGATTGCATAGCTCAGAGTTAGACCTCGGTCTTTCTTGGCAGATCTTGAGAGATGCGTCTCTCCGGGGGACAGTGGGTTCCCTGCATACCGATCGATCGTCAGGACTGCGCGGACTGAGATCGTGAGGGTATGGGGATAGTTTGGGAGGTTGCGACCTCTGGCAGATCTCTGCATACCGAGAGCTTGATAGACTGTGTGTCTTGATGGATTGAGGTGTGTGGAGATGATTGAGTATCGAACACCGTCAGGACTGCGCGGACTGAGGTGGGTTGATACTAGACACCTAGAGCTGAGGGGTGACGATCCCAAAGCTAGATGGTGGTTATGAGCTATGGGCAATCAATGTCTGAGACAGGTCTATGTGCATAGGACGGATGTGAACCTCGGGAAGGTCTGGGAGATGTAGTCTCCGGTGTTACTGGCGGGTTAGGCCAGGGTAGATTATTGAGTAGTATTAGAGGATTCGAGGACGAATCCAGTTTTAGTGGGGGAGAATTGTGACGCCCGTGAACCATTTTTTTAGTAAAATGGAGGGGCTGTCGATCGACACACATGGTGTCTGTCGATCGACAGGGCTCTTAAGGGCTGTCGATCGACACACCTAGTGTCTGTCGATCGACAGGTGCTCGAATTGGTTGGTTTTCTGGTTCGATTTAAGTCGTTCAATTGGACCGGGCCGGTTTGGGTAAACCCTAGGGCTTCGTATTTAAGTGTTTTTGGCCGCATTTGAGCGAACCAAAGTCCCAAAAATCAGAAACAGAGAGTTTGAGAGGAGTTTCTCTTGTTCCTGATAGTTTGTGATTAGGGTTTCGTTCTTGATCGATTTGAGGTGGAATTTCGTGGTGGTTGTTGCTGAATTCGTGTCTAGCCTCAATTCTACCAGAATCTAACCGAAAATCTAAGGTGAGTGCGTGACCATGGCTTCTGGGCCGGTGGATTCGTTAGGGTTGTATGGTGGTAGGTTAAAACTGGTTGATTGTGATGATTGATGTTGTTTCTGTGTGTTTTGTGGTGTATGGATTGTTGGATTGTGTTTGTTGTGCAGGTTTCGTGTTATCGCAGAGGAGGAATCGATCCGAGAGGATAATTGATCGATCTCCTATGAATCTGCGACGACCTGTCGATCGACAGCCCTAGGGTGTGTCGATCGACAGGGTCACACGAGGCTGTCGATCGACACCTAGAGGTTGTGTCGATCGACAGGTGATCGAGGAGCTGTCGATCGACACCTAGAGGTTGTGTCGATCGACAGGGTCCAGTTTAGCTGTCGATCGACAGGCACCGTGGGTGTGTCGATCGACAGGTGTGAACAGGGCTGTCGATCGACACCTAGTGGTAGTGTCGATCGACAAGCTGCCTGTTGGGCTGTGGTTGAGCCGTGTTGTTGTGTTTGTTTTGTGTATTGTTTGATGCGTGTTTGCCTGAGCGGATCCATCGCGTCTGTGTGCGCAGTCGTAGATGGGAGGACCGTCTCACTGGTTATTTGTGATAATACTCACGCATCTCTTTTAACCATGTGGTGCAGGTAAAGGCAAATTGTGATCGTGGGATCATGGCAACGAAGAGGGAGATGATCTAGGGTCTCGGTTTTCATGCTGTGTGGTTTATTGTATTTTTCTTATTGTTTTAGAACTTGGTTAGGTTGCTGGATTGATCGGAATTTGTTGTTGAACTGGTTAGTAATTTAATGGAATTTGCATGTTTGGTTTTAGTGTGTTATCCGCTGGCTGCTTGTTTGTGTGGTTTGGTTGTGGAGGACAAGCATTTATGAGAATGCTAGTCTGAGACTAAGAGCTTATTGTTTTAAAAAAAAAACGGGTCGGGTCGTTTCAGTAGCCTCCTTGTTAAGAGACCGGAGAAGGTAAAACATTTATATGAGTTGTGATGAAAGCAAGTTAAAATGAAACCATGAAGTATCCGAGCACTAAACTATGCGTAACAAACGATGCAAGCAGTACGAGGAATCAGTGCGCAGCGTAGCAGACTTAGCAGTCAAGCAAATGGCATGCAAAGTTAGGAAGGACAGAGGAAAAGCATTCAAGTACACCGTACCTATCTGATCCCAAGTATCCAAAACCAAAGCGGATAAGGAACATGGTACCGGGTATTCAAACCCATGGGGTAAATCTCAATAGATACACCACTATCTAATCCATATTGAGGAGCTTTGGGTTTTTTTTACTCTATCTTTATACGTAAAGAGCTATATTCAAAGTAAGAGACATATAGTTTTGGACCTTTGAACTTCCAGCTGTTTAGGACCTTTCCACCACGAAAAACTTCCTTTTTCCTTTTTTTTTTCTGCCTCCTCTCCGGTTCCGATCAATCTTTAACTCGAGTGTTTCTATACTTCTCATTCTATTTTCTTACCCTTCCTTTTTTTTCCCCACCACTAAATTTGCGGATCCATCCTTCTTTCGGCCATGGAGTCACCTTTT
Organism: Arabis alpina; assembly: GCA_900128785.1. Taxonomy (NCBI): domain Eukaryota; kingdom Viridiplantae; phylum Streptophyta; class Magnoliopsida; order Brassicales; family Brassicaceae; genus Arabis; species Arabis alpina. The sequence continues at coordinate 7,948,160 of LT669788.1, forward strand.
CTATACTCTTGTTTTCATCTTCCTCTGACTTTTCACGACCCACTGTTGTCTTTTTTCTGTTCTCTATTGTTAACTCATATGATTATTTGGGCGTTAGAAAATCGTTGGAAAACATTTAAAATTATATTTTTTACTCTCTTGACATAAATTAACAATAAATAATTAGTACATTAAAAAAAAAATTTTGCTAGATTTTGTTCTGTGCTGAAAAACCCGATGGTTAGATCTAGATCGAAAATGTCGTTGATGCGATGGAACACCAATCATTATCATCATTTTGTTCATGCGGTTGAACAATTTGGTGGAGAACAAAATAGTTGGAATTTTTTCTTATTTTTTCTTATTATAATTATTAATTTTTTTAAAAATAAAGCCGGAGATATCAAGGAAAAGAATCACTATTATATTCAATAATTTTTTATATGTTTATTCATCGCGATATTGATATCTGTTTTTTTTTACTTTTGGGCTATGATATCTTATCTATTAATATTTCGTTTTAGATTTACTTTAATATCTATCTATTAATATGAAAAAAGAAAGTGATAATATTTATCCTAAAACTGCATGGGCCACTAATAAAAAAATTGTTCATAAATATAGAAGAACTCACAATTCACCAAGTCCGGAGTCATCTCCAAGTTTTGTCATATATATACACGAAACCATCAATATCTATATATTTACTCGCTACATATGCTTATATGTATATCATCATATTTTATAAAATTGTTTTGGGTTTGTGTATTGAACCATCTTGTATCAATTTCTCGAATAATAGTACAGGAACAAAAAGCAGAATGAAACCGTCAGGTAAATAAATATCATATACACTGATTGTAACGTATATATATGTACAGATATTGTGTATTCTATAGGTGCTCCGACCATATGTATTAAAATTTTACATAAGAAGTATATATGTATATGTATGCATATCTTAATATATATACAAACATGTAATCTTATGGCAGACGAGAAGAAAAAATATATTGTAAAGCAAATGAATCAATGGGAAACTTATGTTTTTTTCTTTGTTGTTTAGATCGACTAAGATGTAACTGATTTTTTCACTGATTCATTTGTTTTATAAATTATTCTTGTCTACCATAATATTACACGTTTATATATATTAAGATATGCATACATATACATCCACAAATTACTATGATAAACTTTAATATAATGGTCGGAGCACCTATGGAATATACAGTACATACACATTTATATACGTTAAAATCAGTGGATATGATATTTATTTACCTTGTATGGCTTCATCCTGCTTTTTATTCCAATACCATTATTTGAGACGAATAGATAAAAAATGGTTCAATATACAAACCCAAAACAATCTTATAAAATATGACGATCAATATAATGCATATGTATAGCGAGATTGATATATAGATATTGATGTATATATATGGCAAAATTTGGAGATGACTCATGATTTGGTTATTTGTGAGTTTTCTCCTATTTAATGAACTTAAAGAAATTATTAAGAGTTGCCCCTGCAGTTTTAAGATAATTATTATCATTTTTTCACTTCAATTAAAGAAATTCTAAAGAAATATCAATAGATAAGATATCATAGCCGGAAAATCAAAAAAGATAGGTATTGAACTCACGATGAACAAACATATTAAAAGTATTGAATCCAGATAGGGATTTTTTTCTTTGATAGCTCCGCTTTTACTTTGGAAAATTACAATTATAATATTATTAAGAAAATACCACTTATTTTGCTCTCCACCAAGTTGTTCAACCGCATAAACAAAGTAACGATGTTGATCGGTGTTCCATCGCATCGGCGGCATTTGTGGTCTAGATCTAACCATCTGGTTTTCCATTATAACAAAAAAATCTAGCAAATTTTGGTCAATTTATAACGGTTACAACAAAATATCTAGGGATTAAAAAAGGAATTTTAAGAAAATATTATATTTTATACTACATTTTAACAATTTTTTTTTTTATTAAATTAACAAAATGGTACCCTTCAAATTGTTTCTTAAAAACTATAACCCTTAACTCTAAATCGGAAACTATAACCAAATAAAATTATAAATCCTAATTATGAAATTATTGATTTTTTTTTAATTTTGAAAGAATTAGCCATTCATTTATTTTTTAGTCCATTTGAAATCCTTTGTTATTGGAAAAGTTTAGGTTTTATTAATTCTATAAATTTATTGGAATCTAGTGTTATTCGTAGATAGATTTCTTATAATTTAACTTATTACACAAAATTTTGAGAATACCTTAGAAAATCATAAGATTCTTAAAATCTTTATAACTAAACTTTTTAAATACACAAAACTCTCTACAGATTTATCAAATCTTTGGATTTTAAAACTTTGGAAATCTATACAAATTTATCAAATCTAAAATAAGGGATTTGTAGAGAGTTTTGTGTCATTACAAAGTTTCGTTATGAAAATTTTAAGAATCTAAAGGGTTTTCTAAGGTATTCTCAAAATCGTTTTTAATGAGTTAAATTATAAGAAATCCATATACCAGTAACACTAGATTCTAATAGATTTATTGAATCGATAAAAACTAAACTTTTCCAATAACAAAGGATTTCAAATGGAATTGAAAATCTTCAAACTAATAACCATAGATTTTACCTAGAATTTAAGAATCTGTAAACTAATAATGGTGGATTTTCAAAATTATACAAATTCAATCTCCAATGACATCCCCTTAGTCTCTTCAAAACAACCATTGGGTGGATCCGCTCATACACAATAAGTAAACACGTGAAGCCTGCAAAACATATGATTGGAGGATGTTTTTCGACGGCTCTCCATTCTGAAGTCAGAATAGAGTGTAAAAAGAAATAAGGGAGAGAAAGACAACAATGAGTCGTGAAGAATCATGGGAAGAAGAGTTGGAAAACAAGAATGTTGAAAAGGTGACTCCAAATTCGAATCCAAAAAGGTAGATCCACGGAGTATCATCTCTTTTTCAGTAAAAAATGTAGTGGTGAGAGAGAAGAGTAAAAAAAATAGAAAGAGAGGTAGTGAAAGGTTTCGGTCAAACACTGATCGGAATCGAGGAAGAAGAAGAAGAATAATACAAAAGATTTTGGTGGTGAAATGGCCCTAACCAATAAAAAGTTTAGAGGTTTAAGATTATAGGTCTCTTACTCTGAATATACATCTTTAATTTTTTTTAATAAATCTTCTTCAATTTCTTTAATTTTCTTATTTTCGAGTCATTTGACATTCTCTCGTATTAAAAATCCGCAATCAAAACACTCACAAAGGCTCCCATTTTAACAACAAAATATCTTTATGATTTACTCCTAACGACCATAATCTCTTTATGATTCACATAGAAATCAAATCTAGGCAATATTACAGTAAAACCTCTATAAATTAATAATGTTGGGACTTTGAAAAATTATTAATTTAATTCTTGAAAAATTATTAATTTAATTATTAATAATGTTACAACATAGTTTCCAAGGATGGGCTTGTTGGGATAAGCTTGAAGAAACCTTGAGAAAGAAGTCATCCTAATCTTACCGAGTTATGGATAAAGACTAACTTATATTAGGAGTTATCTATTATATGTATTCCTTTAGAGATTAGGATTAAGCTCTCTATATAAAGAGGTACCAAGTTGTGGTATACCTTTAAGAGTTTGAGAGAGAGATTAAAGAGCTTTAGTTTTGAGTTAGTTTCTAAGGCTAATAAAAGAAGTTGCTTTTATATTCTTGATCTAAGTATTCAAATTCTAGATTTGGTATCAGAAGCCTAAGGTTTTAATCAAGATTAGTCACGAAGATTATCATAAATATGTGAGAAGTAGTTGCGTTGACTAACAAACCAAAGGAAGGAGGATCATCGTCCATACAATGTCCGATGCTAACCAACACCAATTACACCGTGTGGTCCATGAGAATGAAGGTTGCACTTCGTGTGCACAAAGAATGGGAGACGATTGATCCTGGATCAGATGAAGCTGAGAAGAATGATCTGGCCAGAGCCCTTCTGTTTCAATCCATACCCGAAGCATTGATTCTACAAGTTGGTGACCTCGAGACCTCAAAAGCTGTGTGGAATTCAATAAAATCAAGGCATCTTGGAGCTGATAGGGTAAAGGAAGCACGATTACAAACACTCATGGCAGAGTTTGACTGGCTGAAGATGAAGGAAACCAACACAATTGATGATTTTGTTGGTAAACTCTCTGAAATCTCTACAAAATCATCATCTTTGGGTGAAAATATTGAAGAATCAAAGATTGTTAAGAAATTCCTCAAGAGCTTGCCTAGGAGAAAATACATACATATAATCGCAGCACTCGAGCAAGTTCTGGATCTCAAAACAATAACTTTTGAGGACATTGTTGGAAGATTGAAAACATATGAGGAAAGAATCTGTGACGAGGAAGACTCTCAAGATGAACAAAGCAAACTCATGTATGCTAACTCGGATCCACATGCGTTTGGTTTTTATCAAGAAGGAGGCAGAGGAAGAGGTTTTGGTCGTGGTCACGGACGAGGACGTGGACGGTTTGGTTACCAACAAAGGGACCAACAAAGAGACAAAACAAAGGTAACTTGTTACCGGTGCGATAAGATAGGACACTATGCATCCAACTGTCCGGATCGCCTAATTAAGCTAATCAAGCTTCAAGAAACACAAGAGATTGAGGAAGAATATACTCGTGAGGCTGAGTCACTAATGATGCATGAGGTGGTCTATCTTAATGAAGGGAACGTGAAGCCAACAGATTTTGAGACATGCTTAGAAAAGGAATGGTATCTAGATAATGGTGCTAGTAATCATATGACAGGAAACCATGCTTGGTTCCTCAAACTCAACACGAAAGTTACTTGAAAAGTAAGATTTGGTGATGACTCACGTGTTGATATAAGAGGAAAGGGATCAATCTTGTTTATCACTAAAGGAGGAGCTAAGAAAATACTAGCCGATGTCTGTTATATACCGGATCTCAAGAGCAACATTATAAGTATTGGTCAAGCTACTGAATCTGGTTGTGAGGTAAACATGAAGCAAGATTATCTGACTTTACATGATCGTGATGGGAACTTGTTGGTGAAAGCAAACCGATCTAGAAATAGGTTATACAAGGTAAGCTTAGAAGTTGAAAACACGAATTGTCTTCAACTTATAGCTTCAAGCGATTCAACCAAGTGGCATGCCAGACTAGGACACATTGGCTTTGAAGCTTTGAAAACAATGGTGAATGAGAGACTAGTGATAGGAATACCTAGTGTCCCAAAAGACAAAGAAACATGTGCATCCTGCTTACTTGGTAAACAAGCAAGAAGAGAGTTTCCAAAAGCAACATCATATCGAGCATCACAAGCCATAGAGCTGATTCATGGGGACCTTTGTGGACCTATTTCGCCTCCAACACCTGCACAAAAGAGGTACATATTTGTGTTGATTGATGATCATTCTCGATATATGTGGTCAATACTTCTAAGAGATAAAAGTGAGGCGTTTGATAAATTCAAGATATTTAAGGCTTTAGTCGAACAAGAAACCGGAGCTACAATCAAAGCATTTCGAACAGATAGGGGTGGAGAGTTTGTCTCTCATGAATTTCAAAGTTTTTGCGAAAAGGAAGGGATCACGAGACATTTAACAGCTCCCTATACACCCCAACAAAACGGAGTAGTTGAAAGGCGGAACAGAATACTACTCGAAATGACACGAAGCATCTTACAACACATGAGCATGCCTAATTATCTATGGGGTGAGGCTGTTAGACATTCGACGTATCTAATAAACAGAGTGGGAACAAGAGCTCTAGAATATCAAACGCCATATGAGGCTCTTAAGAAGAAGAAACCGAATGTGGAGCATCTACGTGTCTATGGTTGTGTGAGCTATGCTAAGGTTTCAAAGCCACAATTGAAATTGGATGATAGGTCAAGGATGCTCTTCCATCTTGGAACAGAACTTGGGTCTAAAGCTTACCGATTACTCGATCCATCAACTCGGAAAATCATAGTAAGCAGAGACGTGGTCTTCGACGAAAGCAAAGGGTGGAACTGGACTAAATCAGAAGGAACGTCCAAAGAATCCAATGTTTTTACTCTTAGTCTTGGAGTTTTTGGAAACAATGGAGTTGAACAAGAAACAGAAGAAATCAGAGAGGAGAACGATAGTAATGATATTATCAAAGAAGAATTTGGTGAGGAACTTGATTCTCAAGAAAGAGATCAGTCTCAATCAGTGGCAGTATTAAGAAGATCGACAAGAGAATTTGCAAAGCCGAGCTACTTGAAAGATTATGTACTACTAGCAGAAGTTGAGGGAGTATATATCTTGTTGACAATTAATGAGGAGCCTTGAGATTTTAAGGAGGCAAGTGAATTGAAAGTATGGAGAGATGCCTGTGAGGAGGAAATAGAGTCGATAAAGAAGAACAAGACATGGAGCTTAGTTGATCTTCCATTTGGAAGCAAGGCAATCGGCTTAAAGTGGGTTTTCAAGCTGAAACGCAACTCGGATAATAGCATAAACAAACACAAGGCTAGGCTTGTTGCTAAAGGCTATGTACAAAGGCACGATATAGACTTTGATGAAGTATTTTCTCCGGTAGCCCGTATTGAGACGATTCGTCTTATCATTACTTTAGCAACATCAAATAGTTGGGAGGTGCATCATCTAGATGTAAAGACTGCGTTTCTCCATGGAGAACTGAAAGAAGATGTCTATGTTAATCAGCCTGAAGGATTTGTAACTAAAGGAAGCGAAGAAAAGGTTTACAAACTGCATAAAGCTCTCTATGGACTACGTCAAGCCCCACGAGCATGGAACACAAAGTTAAAAGAAATTCTTCTTGAATTAAGCTTTGTAAAGTGCTCCAAAGAACCCTCCTTGTACAAAAAACAGGATAAGGAGTCTCTTCTTATTGTTGCGGTCTATGTAGATGATTTGTTGGTCACGGGCTCAAGCTTGGAGCTAGTACTCGCTTTCAAGAAAGACATGGCTATGAAATTTGACATGAGTGACTTGGGAAAGCTCACCTACTATCTTGGCATTGAAGTGTTACAAGAAGAAAATGGGATCTTGTTAAAACAAGAGAGGTATGCGAGGAAGATTCTAGAAGAAGCAGGAATGAGTGAGTGCAATGCGACTCATATACCAATGGATTATGGGCTGGAGCTCTCTAAATCTCAAGAAGAAAACCATATCAATGAACGAGAGTAGAGAAGGAACATTGATTGTTTAAGGTACTTACTACATACTAGACCGGACCTCTCTTTCTCGGTTGGAATATTAAGCCGATACTTACAAGAGCCAAAAGAGTCACATGGGGCTGCACTAAAACAAATCTTAAGGTACCTCCAAGGAACACTCTCTCATGGTCTTTATTTTCAACGTGGAAACAAATCAGGGCTAGTAGGTTACAGTGATAGCAACCATAGTGTGGATATTGATGATGGAAAAAGCACAGCTGGTCATGTTTTTTATCTCAACGAATGTCCAATTACTTGGTGTTCCCAAAAACAACAAGTGGTTGCACTATCCTCTTGTGAGCCGAGTTCATGGCAGCTACGGAGGCAGCCAAACAAGCTATTTGGCTCCAAGAACTTTTTGCTGAAATTATTGGAACAATATGCAAGAAGGTGACGATTCGTGTTGATAATAAATCTGCAATAGAGCTCACTAAAAATCCGGTCTTTCATGGGGGAAGCAAACACATCCATCGAAGGTACCATTTCATCCGAGAATGTGTTGAGAATGGTCAAGTTGAGGTGGAACATGTTCCTGGAATCGAACAACAGGCTGACATACTAACTAAGGCACTTGGAAGAACCAAGTTCAAGGAAATGAAAGATCAAATTGGAGTTCAAGATGTGTCGAAGATGGACTTCAAGCTTATGGGAGAGAATGTTGGGATAAGCTTGAAGAAACCTTGAGAAAGAAGTCATCCTAATCTTACCGAGTTATGGATAAGGACTAACTTATATTAGGAGTTATCTATTATATGTATTCCTTTAGAGATTAGGATTAAACTCTCTATATAAAGAGGTACCAAGTTGTGGTATACCTTTAAGAGTTTGAGAGAGAGATTAAAGAGCTTTAGTTTTGAGTTAGTTTCTAACGCTAATAAAAGAAGTTGCTTTTATATTCTTGATCTAAGTATTCAAATTCTAGAGGGCTGGCTCTGGAAGTTTTTGGAATTGAGTTTGGGTTAACTTGATTCTTCTCCATGGATTCTGAATTTTAAGTTTTTGTCTCAAAACTTTTATGTGTGAGAGAGAGAAACGTAAGTGGAGAAAGAAAGTTATTGGACTTGACAGAGGGGCATTTTTGTCATTCTCTCATAATTCCAAAACCAAAATCTTGAGTTTTCAAATGATAATGTCATTTCTTAATATTGGCATTCACCTTGATGCGCTACCTAAATGTCCAAGTAAATCGAGGAAGAGATCTTGAAATAATTTAAAAAAGTGGATGAAATAATTTGAAAATCAATTAACATTTAGAAAATTCTAAAAATTCTTTAAATATTTTAATCTCTTCCTCACGAATCCATTCTTCTTCCTCTTATGAGACATTACTTCTTTTCAACTTTTCTTCAGGTTTCATTTCACATCCCGTCGTCTCCTAAGGGTTTTCTAAATAATGCATGTATTTGTCATCTTTTTTCATAAGAAATGTTGCAATGGATTCCCATATGTTTTTTTGTCCCTTTTGGATTTGTAACTGTTGCTTGAACATAACCAACTTTTCAAGCAGTGAACTTAGACCCAAAATTTAAAACGTTATGTTTGCTTGCACGTTATTATCTAATCATTAACATAAAGTAAACTATCAATCCTACGAGTTTCGTGTTGTGTTTGAACTTTCCAAGTTATAAATTCTACATTTCTACTAACTCATGATTTCACCCTAATTTTCCTCCCATATCACAAAAAAGTTTGATAGCCGAAATGCCTAATGTTTTGTTAATACCGCCTAATTCATCTCTTTAGAGTCTATAACCCCTAATAAACGTCCACCACCGCCTAATTTTCAAATATCCAAAATTCAATACTCAAAAAAGTCTCTATTTATTTAGGTCATTATTCCACAGTCCACACCTAAATTTTCGTTTTTGGGATAAATGAATCGTAGTATTTGTTGTCTACCTCTCACCCACCCAACTTATATTCATTGATATCACTTTCCTTTACTTAAAAAACCGCGGTTACTTAATCTTTTTCGCATAGTGAAACGCGCGTGTATCGACCTCAGCTTCACGCAGTGCCGCTTCCACATCTTCAACTTCGGTCTGGTTCATTGTTTCTAAAGATATTAAGTACATGATTGCAAACCGTAGCTTGTCCATCTTCGTACCTCTCCCTTTCAAAACAGAGAGAATATCACTCATGTCAACTCTGCCTCTCATCATCATCAATTCATTTTCTTTCTCGGTGTACGCATCTAGAGACCGCTCCTTGATCACTTTTAGGAGTGCGGTCGCTATGTTTGTGTGCTTGGCAATAATCTGCTTTCTCTTTGTCAACTCTGGAAGTGAGTTCACAGCATTCATCAAATGTTTTGTATTCCCAATCAGATCGAATTCTTCACTACTGCTTCCCGTTTGCTTGTTAACCTCCACCACGTCTTTCTTGTACTTGTTTAACTGAGTTTCGATCTGCAAAGCGACTTGAGGAAACTCTAGAGAACCATTGGCCGACCAAAACGGGTCTACCAATGTTTTCTTCTTGACACCTTGCAACTCAAAACGTTCAAGATTTAGAGCAAGAACATCGTTCACAAGAGGTTGGTATCTGAAATCATGTTGTATCCCAACCGATAGTTCAAAATTTCTATCGAAAATGCACAACAGAGGCCTCTGCTGAAACGAACTCACGAAACCACCTTGTTCGGTAAACAGATTGTTATTTCCAAGGATTTGTCCTCTTAAGGTTGCGTCGTTTAAAAAAACTCCGCTTTATATTTATTTGTGTATTCTATGGTTATTTATAAGAGTCATGTTTTTCGGATTTGTAACCTTTCGAAAATAATTATTTTGTGGTTATGGGTATATTTTTTTTGTCGGTTTAACTCTCGCTAAAATTGAGTTAAGTTTATTATGAAAGTCTTTGTTTTATGGTTACTAAAACATTTTAGGGTTGAATTTTTCAAAAAATGGTTTTATGTTTACTAAAATATTTTAGGGTTATGTTTTTTGAAAAACGGTTATTAAAGAATTTTAGGTTTGTGTATTTTCGAAAAACAGTTTTATGGTTATTAATACATATAAGAATTTTTTTCGAAAAATCGTTTATGGTTATTAATGCATCCACGGAATTGCATCTTCTCGGAAACCCCGTTCTTATTAATGCACTCTAGAATTCCGTCTTTTAGAAAACCCCGTTTATGATTATTAAAGCTTTTAAGGGCTATGTTTTCTTCGGAAAACGGTTTTATAGTTGTTAGGGCATCATAAGATTTTATGATTATTAAAGCATGTTTGAATTGCGTATTTAGAAGAAAAATAAGGTTTCATGGTCATTTAAGGATCCTAGGATTACGTTTTTCATACAAAAATTATTTAATAGTTATTAATGCATTTTAGGGTTGCGTTTTTCGGAAAAAAACTATATATGATTATTAAAACATTTTAGGGTTGCTTTTTAAAAACGATTTTATGGTTATTAATTAATGTATGTCTAGGTTGCATCTTCATGGAAAAAACCGTTTTATGGTTTTTAAAGTAGTTGCATCTTTTGAAAAACCCATTTTATTTTTATTAGTGTATTTTTTCGGTTGCATGTTATTGGAAAATTTATTTCATGGTTACTAATGCATCATCGAATTGAATTTTGTTGCAAAAAAAAAAAACTGTTTAGTAAATAACATTTTTCCTCGAGATTTCGCAGGGTCTGAATCTTAGTGATCACAAATATCGGATTGCACATTTATTTATTTTTAGTAAAAGGAGATATGTTCATTAGGACAAAAATCCAATCATATATCCAGTAAATAAAGACAACCATTGGAAGCAATATTAAATTCAACATAATATCTATATGTATTTATTTGAGTCACGGAACATCAAATCAGAATTTTGAATAATTTAATACATATGGATTAATTGGTTTGCAAAATCTAGAAACTATGTGAAGCCAAAAAAAAACTGTTATCGTGTATACTGTTGTTTGTTTATATCCCTCATAGTGATTTTTTCCATTTCCTCAAAGTAAATAGGTTGTACCATATATGTTTCCAGCTAAGTCTTTTCATTAACAGTTTCATTTACAACTTTTTATACCATTTATTCCTCGGTCTTATCTCATTTCAACAACTATTCTTTTTATGCAACTTGTTTTGTGATTTGTTACCAAAAAAACAAAACTTGTTTTGTGATTCTGTGATAATTGATACATGTTTAAATTTAGAGAAATATCTCACTCACTCGTTATAACAACATCTTTTGTTTCAGTTCTCAAATTTCAAAACAACTTGGGCAAAATGTCTCAAAACAACCATGGAGATAACTGTGGTTTTGATAAATTACCAATACAAAACAGAGAAACCGTCGATTTTATTGCCTTGTCAAGTTCACTTTCATTACAACAGTTTTCCCATAACATAAATGGAGAGAACCAAACAACCAAAAGCAAATCAGACCTTAGAGCTTGGAACAGGCTGGTTTATCCATAAACCAAACCAGCTCATCTTCAGCACTATCGGAACCCGCAGGTACATTTCCCGTCTTTCTCAGACCTGCTTGAATAGACTTTCTTTCTCAATGAACAGATATTCACCCGCTTTTGTTACACATATTTAGTTATGAAAGAGTTAAGATTGTAGGAACCAGAAATGGATTATGGTGATAAAATTACGAATATAAACATTAAGGAAAGAGTATAAGTGGAGGCGAGATTATAAATCTTTTTTTTTAACTCTTTGCAGTGTTCTAAGATACAACCACTAACACCGTTTTCCCTCCTAAATTTTAGGTCAAGGATAAATGTTGTTTTGTGTAACAAAAAGATGAATCCGTTTTGACTTTGTTATAGGTTAAACGTTCCTTGTGTAACAAAAAGGCTCACACAAAACCCTAATATGAATGCCTATTCCCTCTATTTCATTTTATATGATGTTTTAGGTTTTTTCACTCACATTAAAAAATCATTTATTTTTTAATTCAAAATAAAACATGTTTTTTAATCAATTCCAAAATGATTCAACCAATAAAAAATCAATATGCAATTATCAAACAGTTAAAAGCAACAAAATCACAATAAATTTTCAATTTTGCATAGAAAATTGAAAACATCTAATGGCAAATCTAGTTAGGGAAAAAGTAGGTCATTTGACTTAGGTAAACTTTTGAAATTCTATTTAATGCATATAAATTCCAAAAGATTCAATAGCATAATTGATAGTAATCCAGTTAATGTACCATAAATCCAGGTTTGAAGTTTCCAAGCTACACCTTGATATAATTATTTTCGTTTTTCCTATTGTTGACGTATGTGAAAAATAAATCTTAGGTCTACCACTGAAACATCACTTAAAATGAAACAAAAAAAATCCTAAAACATCAAATATAATGAAATGGAGAGGGTATTAATTTTCATTCGATTCATCCATTTTGACTTTCTTAACTCGCATAAAGACTAACTAGGGACTCAAAGTAAGACTATCTCCACGGTTTTCATTTGTCTTGCTTCCAACTATCAGATATCAATGCGGCAAATTCCTTTTCAACCTATAGAAACCCTCGCCTTCCATCATCATTATTTATTTTCATCATAAAATTTACTTTCAATTTCTGAATTTTCTAAAAAAATCAAGAACTCTTCCTTGAATTTTTATAGTTTAGATAATTTTATAATTTGAATAAAAATGTTAATTACTTTTGAAAATGTAGATTTCTAATTTGATTAGTATTTGATAATACAATGCATGTTGAGGCATTAAAAATTAGTTAATTTTGTTAACATAAAACCGTAGCTGTGACGCCCGTGAACCATTTTTTTAGTAAAATGGAGGGGCTGTCGATCGACACACATGTGTCTGTCGATCTTGGCTGTCGACAGGTGCTCGACGAAGGTGCTTGGTTGGTTTTCTGGTTCGATTTAAGTCGTTCAATTGGACCGGGCCGGTTTGGGTAAACCCTAGGGCTTCGTATTTAGAGTTTTTGGCCGCATTTGAGCGAACCAAAGTCCCAAAAATCAGAAACAGAGAGTTTGAGAGGAGTTTCTCTTGTTCCTGATAGTTTGTGATTAGGGTTTCGTTCTTGATCGATTTGAGGTGGAATTTCGTGGTGGTTGTTGCTGAATTCGTGTCTAGCCTCAATTCTACCAGAATCTAACCGAAAATCTAAGGTGAGTGCGTGACCATGGCTTCTGGGCCGGTGGATTCGTTAGGGTTGTATGGTGGTAGGTTAAA